>CM057045.1:76681914-81681914 GCA_029948455.1 Solanum rostratum | reverse complement strand
CTATATTTTTTTTAATCTAAATTTTTGGGTTATACACATTTTATATATTAATAATAAATGATTACAGCTCAAATGTTAAACAAGAGCCCAAAGCTATCTGTTGAGCCGACTAAACAATAACAATAACAACAACATACCTAGTGGAATCCCACAAGTGGGTCTGAGGAGGGTAGAATGTACACAAACCTTACTACTACCTCATAGAGGTAGAGAGACTGTTTCCTGGAAACCCTCGTCACAAAAACCCATAAGCAGAATAAGTTAGATATGGTAAACAGGAAAGAAAGAGAAAAAAAAATGTACCGGAAGAGCAATTAATACCGAAAAGCACATGATAATAAGTAAACACAGGACAATTAACATATAAAAGGCAGATAAATAACATATAAAAGACAGACAATTAACAACTCCTTATCTAACCTATTAGCCTGCTACTCTAATTCGCGACCTTCACTCCTTCCTATCTAAGGTTATGTCCTCGATGAGATCAAGTTTCACCATATCTTATCTAATCACCTCCCTTTGACCCGACTAAAAGGTGGAAAAAAAGAGTCTCACACTCTTCAATACTCTACAATTGAATCCTATATTCAATTTGAATCTACTCCGCCATCTTCCTCTACACTTGTCTCCGCATGCAATCACTGTCTCTTCCCTAGTGAATGAACAACTTATCATCTTCTCATTATGGGCATCCTTTCGTCTTTCTCCTTGTGTGTTTATATTGTGATGTTTTTGTTGTTGGTCGCTATTGGTGTATCGATCTTCACTTTCCTTTTCTTTTTGCTCTTGCTTTCAATTCAGCTCATTTGAACTTCTCTTGATCTTAGGAGTCCGAGACAAGAAAAAAAAGTTTTCTTTAAATATTATACATACAAAATAATAATAAAAAAATTACTTCTAATATTAATATATAAATAGTGATAACTACGTAGATCACATTCCATGTGCCTATTTAGTATCAACAAAATATTAATCATTTAACAATATAAATCTTAAGGTAGATTTGTCAATCTACCACATTTCATAGTTTTTACTGTATCAACACTATCTCTTCCGTAAGTTTTTTTTTTCAAAATTTTTATTATTTTTTAGACTGCTCTTTAGTTGGTTGTTTGAAAATCATCGTAGCTCTTTCTACTTGATTTGATCGAGTTAATTTTGATTTTTTTGACTGATTTGGCGTAGTCTGCTTAATTTCATTTTTGCTGTGATTTCAATTTTGATTATACTTACTATGTTGTACTTTCATTATCTTTTGGATTACATTTACGGCGACCTTCAATTTTTTCACTCACTTTTTTGTTGGTGTCGCATTGCACCTTTTTGCTTTTGTTAGTTGATGTGGAGCTTATTTCATCAGCGTAGACATAATTCTTCAACTTTGCACTGTTAACTTTTTTGTTGGTTTTATTTTTGTTGTCAACAATCTAAAGCAAGTGATGGATGTTTTGCGAGTATACTCCATATTTAATTGGAGCTGAGGCTCTTTTATATGAGAAGTTATGTATGCTAAATAAGGCTAATACAATATAATTAAAATTTTAGATTCTTTTTCAAGGTGAAGTGTGGTGCCGACCTTCTATTAATGTATTAAGACTATCCAAATTGTAATTTTCATGATAAAGAATAATGCTAAATATAAAATAAAAATATTTTTAATAAATAAATGACTATTTTTAAAAACGTGATTTTAAGTAAAATCAAAGCATATCTTTAAACCTCAAAGTAACTCTCTTTCTCTTTTTCTATCTCTTTATAATAATCAGTGATATTCAAACTTACCACTTAAAATTATTTCTTCAAAAGAAGACCAAAAGTTATAAACGATTTCAAAAATCTTGTGAGGGTGTCAATTTTTTAAAATATTATGCTCATTCTATTGAGTTTTTTTTAAAAAATTAAATACAACATTAATACATCAAAATATTCATTAAGGCATATAAGAGCTTACTTAAAGCAATATTTCTTATAAAAGTAGCCAAATGAGATCAATATCCATAGCTATTAGGACAATTTTTTAAATTTTCATTTATAATATAAATCAAGACATATTAAAAAATAACATAATTTTGTTTTTAAAAAAAATAATCATGACATATAATTTACGCATGCTCAATATATATATATATATACCGTAAAATTAATAGTAATAACTTGGTAGTTAGCTAGCAGATGAAATATGGAAGAGTTATTTATCTTAACCTATAATAGTTTATCATAATTAACATATTGTTGACCAACAATAAATATAATGATTCATATCATTTATTCAATAATATTCTTTTTACTGATAAGTTGACAAAAGAGATGACTAAAAATCAAAACTTTGAGAAGTAATCTAAAGAGAATTTTTAAGAATAAATAACTAATTCTTCGTAATTATTTTTAGCTCGTTATTATGAAATTCTTTTTCTTAATGTTCAAAATTATGATTTTAGTGATAGGTAAGCAACAAAATAGTAAAAAAAAAAGTGGTGTGATGATAGTTTATGTAAGGTAGGCAAATTTAGTAATGAATCACATAAACTTGACATGAAAGTGAGACTCTATAGATTTTGGCTATCCAAATAAAGAAAGTTCTGAATATCTTAGGTTCATTATCCATGGTAGTGAGGAGATTAATGATGGTGTAAGCACGTTGTGTTGGTGTAGGATGGATGAAACGAAAGCTCATATATATTTGTTCTGTGATAAGAAGGTGTCACCAAAACCTAAATACAAGTTTGATAGTTAGACTATCTATGTTGTATAGGATAGAGTGTTGGTCATTCAACAAATCTCACGTTCAAAAGATGAAAGTTGCGAAAATAAATGATGCTCTGATGGATGAATGAGGCTTATTATGAAAGATAAGATTAGAAATAATGATATTTAGGTCAAGGTGGAGTGATCTTGTCGGAGAATAAGATAAAAAAAATGAGAATGAGATAGTTTTGGTAAGCGAAAGAAAGGCGCACATATGACCTTAGTGCAGAGCTATGAGAAGTTAATCGTGTATGATTTCAACAGAGGTAGAAGTAAGATGAAGAAGGACTGAGGAAAAATGATTAGACCTGATATGACGTAACTTTAACTCACCTAGTAAATAAACTTAGATAAGAGACTATGAAAGACATAAATCAAGGTAAAAAGCTAGTAGGCAGTTGAATGTCGTCTCATTTATTCTTTCATACCATTAAGAGCAACATTGCTTTTGTAATTTTTTTGTTCTTTGATTTTTATTACTATGTGTTATTTTGTGCTTTTCGACCATGTTATTCTTTTGTTGTAGATACTGTTTCTTTTTTTTCCTTGTCAAAATGCCCTATAATACTATCTTTACCATTTTGTCGCGTCTTTTTCATTTTTTTAAAAACTATTTCTTATATTTTTCTTGAATCGAGGATTTATAAATTACTTTTTTATCTCTCAAGTTAGAGGTAAAATTTATGCCCACACATACTTTTCAAGCCTTATTTATTGAATTTTATTGGTTATGTTATAGATTTCCTTATAATATATCTTAAAAACATCTATTTTAAGTAGAATTACAATTTAATATCTTTAAAAAATATTATTTTTCGTTCTTGTATGAAAGAGATTTTTCATCAGAAGTTACCCTCGTTTTGTTTTTTTTCAAAAGATATGCTTTTCACTTTAATTCATCAAAATTTGAAATTGATATATATATGTAAAATGAAATAAGAAATTTCGAAACAAACCATATACAATATAAGTTCAAGTAGTCAACTAACTAATTATTATGTAAAAAATAATTGAATTATTAAAATTCTCAATCTCTTTTTAAAAGCTAAATTAGGCTTTTGGAGAAATGGTATTATAATTTCATCTAATTATGATATAAGACCACTTTTTGTACTAAATAATTCCACTTTGTTGGAGAAAATCTCGCCCGTGATTCCAAACCTCTCCTCTTCTTCTTCTTCTCTCTCTCTCTCTCTCTGTCCCCACAGTTGAGTGTTTTGACTTGCAGAAGAGCAAATCACCCCCCCACGTAAATGAATCCCCCCACCCACCCCTTCTTTCTCTCTCTATATTTATATATATTTTGTATATACTGAAGGATTGGTTGTCCGATTGATTCTTTTATGATTATACTCTTTTCTTGTCTTACAGCAAAGAAACGTTGAAGACTACAGACACCACATAACTCTCTTTCTCTCTCTCTTCTTTCCTCTTTTTGGCTCAGATTCGATCAACCCAGCAAGTAATTTCCACTTACCCCTTTTTTTTGTTGCTTTTCTTGTACTTTTGACTAGCACATAAGACTGTCATTTTCATGTTTGTGGACATGCGTTGCAGTTTTGCCAATTTGGGTGTTAGGGTTTTTATCGTTTTCTAGATGTATCTTTGTTGCTACAGTGTGGGTCTTGGTGGGTTCTATTTTGGGTCAGGTAAAAAGATTGTTTTGGGTTTAACTGTGAAATCTGGAACTGGCTGACAAGTGCGAGCAAGTAAAAGGGTTGTTGCTGTTTTTTTTTTTTTTGATTTTTTGGCTGATTGTTGATTCGTGTAAATTTCTGAGACAAGGGGTTACTGTTCTGTTTTCTTTTAGGATTTTTTGTTGACTATGCTTGAATCTGTATTCATTCTGTCCAATTGACCACCCCCTGGGGTAAAAACCAAACTTTGCCTGTACTGGAGTAATTGTTTCTTTGGAGTCTTCATGTTTATAGGGCGGGGCAAGGTGGAGAGGCTTTCTCATTGGTCCTTAAGATTTGATACTAAGTAGGGAACTCAACTATTGCCAATTTAATGATTTACTGTTTTGTTTTCTTTCTTTTCATTAGCCAATTACTGATTTACTCTTTTTTGTTGCTTGTCCACTCTAATTATGTACTGCCATATTGCTATTGTAGGTGGGCAGAGTTGTAGATTCTGAGTTGATTTGTGGAAATTGGTTGGTTAATCGAAGAGGATGTTGAGTTATGAGGTGTAGACCTGAAAGATGGGGTGTGTTTTGGGTAGGGAAGTTTCATCAGGCTTAGTACACAACGGCAGGGAGGAGAAAAGGGAAGCTGTGAATTATGAGAAGAAGAGTCAGAGTGTTATTGCTGAATCGACCGACACTTTAGAGGTCAAGGGGGCTGAAAATGTAACTGTTGATGATGAAGTTGTGGAAGCCAATGAAGGTGATGCAACTAAGAAGGATGACAAAGCGGAGCAAGACGGAAAACCTAGGAAAGAAAAGAGAAGGTCGAAGCCCGATCCAAGATTAAGTAATCCACCCAAGCATAAACATGGGGAGCAGGTAGCTGCTGGATGGCCTTCCTGGCTCTCTGCTCATGTTGGGGAAGCAATTGATGGTTGGCTCCCACGACGTGCTGACACTTTTGAGAAAATTGATAAGGTATAGATTTCCTTTTGTTTTCTTGAAATATTTCAAGTTCTCCTGAATTAGACTTCTGCTTTTGATGGTTAATTATCTATCTTTGTTTTTCTCAATAGATTGGCCAAGGGACATACAGTAATGTCTACAAAGCGAGAGACACTGTTACTGGTAAAATTGTTGCTCTAAAGAAAGTGCGTTTTGACAATCTAGAACCTGAGAGTGTGAGATTTATGGCTAGAGAAATTATCATTTTGCGACGATTAGATCATCCCAATGTCATCAAATTGGAAGGCTTGGTTACCTCACGGATGTCATGTAGTTTATACCTGGTATTTGAGTACATGGAGCATGATTTGGCTGGACTTGCTGCAAGTCCAGAGATCAAGTTTACTGAAGCACAGGTTAGGGTGCTGAGTGGTAGTAGTTCTGCTTTGAAGAATGAGGGATGTGAGTCAAATAATATTCATCTCAGTTGTAGAATTGGAGTTTGCTGATGATTGTTCTTTTATTGCAGGTTAAATGCTACATGCATCAGCTATTATCTGGCCTTGAGCATTGTCACAATCGTCATGTGCTTCATCGCGATATTAAGGGGTCAAATCTTCTTCTTGACAATTCTGGCATCCTCAGAATTGCTGATTTTGGACTTGCTACTATTTTTGATCCTCGTCACAAGCATCAAATGACTAGTCGAGTGGTTACTCTCTGGTATAGACCACCAGAGCTGCTTCTAGGCGCTACTGATTATGGTGTAGGTATAGATTTATGGAGTGCTGGTTGCATCTTAGCTGAGTTATTGGCTGGAAAACCTATAATGCCTGGTCGGACTGAGGTAATCCCATAATTTCTTTATTTTTCTTTCAAGCTTCTACGTATTCATCCTTTAGTGTTAACATTATTTTTTTTCCTAGATCAGTTATATTCCCCATTTTTCTCTTTCAGAGGTAGTAACAACTAACATGTTTCTTTATTAGTTTTTTAACCTTAAAGAGATCTAATGATCTAATGACTTGAGTTTTCACCAGGCTGATGGAATTCTTTTTGTTCTGTTGATTTTTTTTTCTTGAACTGGTTTTGAGGAGTGAAATTGAGGCTTCAGTGTGGAGATGACACCTTGATATATTGATTTGAAAATAGAGCTTGACTAACTGAAGCTCCATTGCTGCTCATTTTCAATATCAAGGACATCTGTCTATAATCCAATCTTGGAAATTATAGAGAAATTGAAGTGGTTGACCCAAATTTAGGAAGTATAGAACTTAAGCAGTAAGAGTTAACTTTACACACAACCCCCCCCCCCCCCCCCCCCCCCCCCCCCAAAAAAAAAAAAAGAGAAGTAAGAGCCAAACAATAAATGTCCACATTAGGGATGTGAATAGGGTAGGACGAGCAGTCTGTGATCCTTGTGCTAGAGTCAGCGGTGTGGATTGTAGGAGGCTATGGGGTGGATAGACTCGTGACAAGTATTTTCTGGTTATATCTGGTGACTTAATATGTTATAAATTGCTGTAGTTTGCAAGGGTTTCTTGTAATAGAACCTAGCGACTTATTGCCATTTACGAGGCCCATCATGCGAAATTCAGCAGATTCGGCTAAAATAGTCGATTTGCTCATGGAAAATGAACTCTCTATAATTGTCAGTTTCAAAAATGAACTCTCTATAATTGGTTACTCTCTTTGAAACGGTGGTCTCAATGATTAGTGTATCTAAGTTCCATCCCGTGAGTAATTAGGCCGAGTGCATATCATGTCCACTAGTATTGCTTATTTTGGAAGTTGAATAAAAATCATAAATTCTCTGAGGAACAATGGTTTTACTCACTCTTATTGGAACACAACAATCTAACGACATTTTTAAGGATGATATTTACATATTATGTCATTTTAAAATTGAAAGAAAACCGTGGAGGTTCGTGTTTAGCTTTAAGTTGATACTGTTTCTCGTCGGTAGCTATAGATGGTCTCTTGTATTTTTTTTTTGAATCATGAATGCCATATCTGTTAGATTGTTTAATTAGCACTTATTTTGATACTTCAGGGCCACAAACTATTGAATTTCTGTGACAAGTATGCTAGTCGACTTTAAGCTTGTATGGGATGTGTTGATACACAGGACTGTATTTGTTTCCTGCATGAGTTATTAACGATAATTTTTTATGTCACTAAGGTAGAACAACTGCATAAGATATATAAACTGTGTGGCTCACCATCAGAGGAGTACTGGAAGAAGTCCAAGTTGCCGAATGCAACACTTTTCAAGCCTCGAGAACCCTACAGACGATGCATTAGGGAGACTTTTAAAGATTTTCCTCAGTCTTCACTTCCCCTGATTGATACATTACTTGCAATTGATCCGGCAGAACGCAAGACGGCAACTGATGCATTACTAAGTGAAGTGAGTAGTTTCTATTTCCAAATTGTTTTATTCTACATAGTTGTCTTATTCTCCTTTCACTGCCTACTATCTTTAGATGACAGAAGTTTTAGTATGTTGGTTGATTGATAATATCTTGGGGGCATTAATTCAGTTTGCTGGGAGAGATTAGTATGTTTAAGACCTTTATCATGCGATAGAGTCTAAAATCGAGGTATTTACTGTGATTTATCAGGTGGTGGAAGAAATTTCCATAAGTTTTACCTGGTAAGGATGTATCAAAGTTATGCTTTTTGTGAGATATAAACTAGTTTAGATGGGTTTGGGTTATATTCTATACTTTTTACATTAGGAAGCTGTGTAGCTTGAAGTATTGGTGTAAAAGAGAAATTGTCCATAGCCTCATATTTGCTATTACAAAATTCTTGCCATATGATTTTTGTTTGGAAATAAGACTACTCTCAGTTCTGTAGTTGTTCAGCACTTCCAGTACATCCCTTGGCAGATGTATTTGCTATTTGTGGATGTTTTAGGTTTGGGTTCTCTGGTGAAAACTTTTAGCAAGGGATCAGGAGTTTGGGACCTTTTAGTGATTAATTTGCTGTTAGCTTTTTTTTTTATCACTTGTTTTTGAGTTCAGGTTCGCTGGTGAAAGTAAATAAGGTTAATGAATGTCTGCAGTGAGTAATTAACACTTCACTTATGCGGACTATTGACTATTCAAAGCAAAGAACAATCATCAACATTCCCTTTATCCAAAAATGTTCACTCTTTGCCTGCAAAGATTCATAGCTTAGTGAACCACTGTCATTTTAAAATGTATTCTAACCTTGAAATATGAGGTAAATTTCAATTTATACTGCTGTTCATTTTATTTCTGAATATCTAGATTTAATGTTAAAAGATAATTATTGTCATCAAGTTTGTAGCTTGTTTGGCCAAGCTTCTTTGAAGCTGAAAGCACTTGTATCAAAAAACACACTAGTCCGTTTTGGAGATTTGAGGTGTTTTGGAAATTTTATCATAGTTAGCTTTGCATAAAAATTGGTTCTTGTATTTGCCCTTGCCATTAACAGAGCTCTAATGAGAATGGGTGAACTCCACATGTCCAAATAGCAAGTAAAATCACCCTCAGGCTGGAGCTTAATTGAGGTTTAAAATTATTACTATTAGGTTGGAGCTTTGATGAGGGGTCTAGGGCAAAAGCGGAACTTAGTTCTAATGACCAGGGTAATATTTAGACCAAAAGTCTAACACAAATCAAATTGCTCAATTTTGAGTTGTATAGTGGAGAATTGTATCCTTTTCCCAAAAAAGATTTTTTTTATGGATCAGATAAATGTAATTTCATTCATAAACATGGAACAAAATTTGGCTGTATAAAAAGTTTATGCCAAATGGTTAAGAATCTACACAAAAATTGTTCTCTACAATCTCCATCAAATCCTCTATACAATTGGGAACTCTATGGGTGCACCAAAAGAAAATAAGAGGTTGGAGGCTACTTTGCAACTGAGAAAAAACTGGACTCTACTCGTTCAAAAGCTTTCCTATTTCTCTCTCTCCACATTGTCCACATTAATGGTAGTGGAACCACATTCCATGCTCTATGTCTTCTTGTTCTCCCTCTCTTTCGACCAAAGTCAATACTTCTATGATTGTTGCCCAAGAAGTACCTAACCGCCTAAACACATCCCACCATAACTTCATGGAAAGACAACAATGAAGAAAAATATGATCCATGTCCTCGTGGAGTCCATTCCCAGTATGACTTGCCTAGCTAGTGCTTCCTAGCTGACTATACTAAATGAATTTCCGTTGTCCATCCCCAATCTTGCGTATGCCAGCCCTTGACATATGAATAAGAAAACCTGTCCTTAACAGGATGGTACTTACTTTCATACAGGTGCTGCATGGCTGTCGTCAGCTCGTGTCGTGAGATGTTTGGTCAAGTCCTATAACGAGCGAAACCCTCGACTTGATCTGAATCGTAGTTCAGATTCAAGTTGGTTTAGTGAGGGCGACCGCGAAAGTCACCGAATGGGTTAGTCTTTTAGTTCTCCCAGATTAGAATATCAAATGAGTGGCGCTACTTAGCCCGTAGGTTGTGCCACTGGTGACTAACCATACAAGTTCGTCCTGAGTCCTAGTTACAAGGAAAGGAAGAATCTGACGGCTAGGATAAGTTGATAGGTAATAGATTGCGGGTTAATAATAAATAAGTGAATCCCCCTTTTTTTTGAAGTATGCCTGTTCCTCCAGCCTTTCTATGTTCTGTGTCACCGCAGGGTAAGCGCAGGAATATTTATTTCAAGCTGTATTATGTGGTATTTTTTTGAAGCGTTAGTTTGAAAGTCCCGCCTTGACTTGAGTCTCCACCACATCTATTTCCTGCCCGCTTATAGTGGTTGGTTAGGCTAGACCGGTTAGAACCTCTCCGCAGTTCTCGATTCTGAGGCTCGCTATTCATATTATTTCTGCTTGACCGCTTGCCTTCTTACATATATAACATCAGCTGCCACATGCAATCTTCTGCCTGCTCAGATTTTTCTCTGTCAAGATTACCCCTCTAGTTCCCTAACCGACATTATCTAGTAAAAAGACTTTATGGAGAATATACTATTCTTCCCCAAAACCCAAGTTCTAAAAAAACACTTTCACCTTAGGTATCCAAATGGTGTTACAAGGGAAAGCTACCTCTACACTGACCAACATTTTCATAAAAAGACCCAATAGAGAATATATAATTCTTCCCCAAACCCCAATGCAAATCATCAGGATTATCAACCGCCATATCTTGCTTATGGAGTAGAGCCAACAATTTTCGAAACTCAATCACCCTCAATTGTGGGTCCCTTTCTAATGTCAAGTCCTAAAAAGTCACTCAATATTGCGACCCTCTAGTTTGTTGTACTCTCAATTCCCTTTGAAAAAAGATATTTTAGGTAAGCTAGAGAAGCCATCTTTCGATAAAATATCCTCACACCACTTGTGTCCCCAAATTTAACCCTGCTCCCATCTTATCTTGAATGAGATATTTGCTCTGATATAATCATGTCTCTACTCTCTTCATGATATTCCTTCACAAACCACATCAAAAAGACATAGTCACATATCTAGTTCTCCACTCCCTTCTCAATGCCCCATATTTCTCGATTATCACCCCCCTCCAAAAAGCATTTACCTCCGTCCAATTTCCTAGCAAATTTGGAACTTTTCAAACTTTTCCTTGATCGAAGCTGGAGCATGAAACAAAGACAAGAAGTAGGTAGGAATACTCGATAAAGTTCTCCTTCCCGCCTTTGGGCAATTTGTTCTGCCACCTTGTTAATCTCTCTCAAGAACCGGATTCCACAAGTTGGGAGAGCCTCAATCCTGCAATTCAAGACTTGAGTGAGCAATCTAATTTTGACCACCTCCCTGACATGTATATTATCACACTTAAATTGATTTTAAGGCCTGATACCACCTGGAACCTAGTGAGCACTTGGCCTAGATAATCCAATTGCGACAATTCCGCATCACAAAAACCAAGGTATCATTGGCATACAACAATGAGAAGTCGAGATTGTTCCAACACACCCGACTGCTGTAATAAAACTCTTTAGGAATCCTCCCATAACAACTCTATCAATCATCCTACTCATTGCTTCCATTACTTAGATGAACGACATCAGAGATAGAAAGAACCCCATTATCCCAGACCCCTGGAACTCCCAAAGAAGCTGCTCATATTGCCATTCATCAACACTGAATATCTCACTGAAGAGATGCAAAATCTTACCCATCTTTTCCATTTAAGTCTGAAACCCATCTGTAATGTGATGGAGTCAAGGAAGCTCAAATTCACATGATCACATGCCATTTGTAACACTCCTTGCTTACTCCTTGAATCCACCTCTTCATTTTCCACAAAAGGTGCAACCAAAATCTTTCTACCCTCCACAAATGCATCTTGCGAAGTAGAATCAGTCTCGTTCAATACTTATTTAAGTCTAAAAGAAAGCACCTTAGAGATGATCTTATAGATGCTTCGCACTAGACTAATGAGTTTGTAGTCCTCCATGCTTGAGGCTCCTTCCCGTTTAGGAATGACACCACAAACGAAACATTCAAACTCTTCAACTTCACTTCTTCCCTGAAACTCAACATAGTATTCCACATATCCATTCTAACCGTGTTCCAGCAACGGTGGAAAAAGCCAAAGAAAAACCATTGGGTCGTGGATCTCTATCACCTACACAACTCTCCACTGCCCTCTTCACCTCTTCGCTGAATTCCCTCTCTAGCCCCCCTCGCTGAATTATTGGATGCCTTTTGTTTTCTGTATTTAAAATGATTTCCTGTTTAAATAATACTAATTGTAAAATGAACCTTGATGTATTTTTCTTTTTAATTTGACACTCACCAACATTTTTCAACCCTTCTTTTTGGGGGGTGTGGGGGGTGGGAGAGATTGGTCAAACACAATTTCTTTATTGAATATGGCACTTCTCAAATGAATTGGTTAACACAAATTGCTACTCTCCGAAATTACTTCTTTGTAAAGCTATTTTGACAAAAAAGTGCCTTTTAAAATTATCTGTCAATGGAAGCTTGGGCCGAATGGTCTTGTTGCTCCAAAATGATCATATTGACTCTCAATATGCAAAAAGAGATGAACAAATTTGGATGAAAGAGTGCAATTGAACTATGTTTGAAAATCCTTAATGTTCTCTGATAAAACAAAAATTAGTAATTATTTTAGCATCCTTGACATAGAGGAGCAGGACAAGTAAGACATCAAATAGTTTAGCTTGAAGGAGGAATGTAACTAATAATTATGAGTCTCTTTTCAGGTCTTCTTGTATAGCATGTGTTATTGTGATACTCTTGTCTTTTCTTAACCTGAACATATCATTTTAAGTAACTGTGTTTCACTTGTGTTCTTATGATGTTGCCTTCTTCTATTGATAATAAAGTTCAATTTTCTGCAGTTTTTATGATGTTGCCTTCTTCTATTGATAATAAAGTTCAATTCTCTGCAGTTCTTCAATACAGAACCATATGCTTGTGATCCCTCTAGTCTTCCAAAGTATCCCCCGACCAAAGAAATGGATGCCAAACGACGGGATGATGAAGCTAGACGGTCAGCACTTTTTACTGTTGTGTAGTGTGAACCAGGCATCTGGTTGAATTCCTCTTCCTTTTTTTACTGTTTTTTATTCCTTCTACTATCACGTTTGATTTCCTACTGATTTCTTCTGACAAACCGTTTTACCTTGAACAAACTGGTAGCAGCATTGTTTACTTGATTCATGATATTTCTTGAAAGAATTTGGTGGCGTTCGTTTGAAATTTGCTATAACTGAATTCCAGTTTTTTGAACTCAGCGTCGAGTTTTTGCAACGTTCTATGCTTTCCAAAAAGAAAAGGGCTTCCCTTTTTGAAGATCTTGGACTTGGTTCTTCGAATCTTTCAAAAACTCAAACTAGTCTTAGATCTTTTGAGTTTTTGAAAGATTTGAAAAACGGAGTTTGAATATCTTTTAAAAAGAAGAAATACTTATTTGCAAAAACTTCTCAATTGAACACTTTTTTTAATAACACACGCTTTCAAAAGCTCAAAAACTGAGTTTGCCATATCTCGATCAAACAACACCTTAGGAATGTGAAAATTTGTTATTCAACAATTTCTGAGTTCTCGAAAGAAAGATATTTGGAAGTGAATATTATAAAGACTTACACTGTGGGGAATAACAAGTATGCAAGTTTAGTAGTAAAATTTTTGCAATTGTTTTCTTTGATGAGTGGAATCTACAAGTGTTCTCGGGTCTTTATGCTGGCCTTGTATTCTCTTTCAGAATATATTTACATTAATGTGTACATAACATTGGGCCTACATGAGGTCCTTTTTAACAATAAATTCCTTTGCCCTTATCTCTGCGTAACTTTGGAAAAACGAAGAAACAAATGGAAGAACAAAGAACTCAAGTACAAGGATTTCAAGTTGTTGAGGCACCATTGGGTAGTAAGGGAAAGAGAAGCTTTCATTGGGTGTTTGCCCCTCTGTATCTAACATTCTGTTCAAGTGTTGTTTTATGTCATTTAGGTTACTCTCAAGTGTCCATGAACTAAGATCTAAACGAATATGGGGGATTGGAAAGAGAAAAACTTTGGTGGTTAATTGCCAATAAAAAAGATGTCATGAAACAATTAAAAAGAGTGAGATAAGATTCATTATAATTGATCCAAGGAGATTAATTTCCAACCGAAAATTGTGATGTAAATGACTTGGATTACTTGTGACAATTTGTCATGATTGTATGTGTTATATTTGATGTAACATAAACTGCAATAGACGATTTGAATTTGTATGTGTATTATAATATAAAATCTTGTAGAAGATTTGGAATCATTTATTTGATCAAGTTTATAATACTCCCTTTTTGATTAGTAATAGCCTAGTTAAATAGCAAAACCATCACTAAGATAATGAAGTTATGTGCAGAAGAGGTATATAGAAGTAGTTCCTAATTGTGCCTATACTGAAGTTAGGAAACTGTTAAGATATCCACTTCGTGTACATTTTTTGATAAAATCACGTGGCTATTAGATGCCAGCGCTTGTATTTTAGATTATGCGTAGTCTCAGCTTTTGCTTCAAAACACCTTTGATCTCTCTCTCTCTCTCTCTCTCCCTCCACAAAGATCCACAACATACAGGCAGCGATTACAATCCAAATCGCTCCATGTTAAGTCTTCTTTACAGCCCAGTACTGCTTTACTTTCTCTGGCAACAATATGTTTTGCAGTTTAGAAGTAGAAAGTCAGATATTTGTAGATTTGTCAACTTGTCAATGTTTCATTGTTAATTATACTATGTTTGGATGCAAGTGTTCTTTTGAAATGTCATTCTTTACTCATTGGTTTTAACAGTTATTCAGCAATGTATCATAGATGCCACTGATATTCTGTAATTTCAATTTTTAGGTTCCTAATTGGGATTCCGTGGGACTTATGTGTTTGTGTGTGTATATATATATGTATTGTAATTTCATTTTTTCCTTTATTAATTCGAAATAACAATATAAAATATTCATTCCTCTGGGTTCTGTCTGATGCTTGTGAACTGGTGAAAAGCTGCTCATTCCTTCTCATCATGCAGGCTAAGAGCGGCTAATAAAGCTCCGGGAGATGGTGCTAAGAAAGTACGTCATCGGGAACGGACCCGTGCAGCCCCTGCTCCAGATGCCAATGCAGAAAATCAAGCTAATATTGACGTACGCCCTTGAGACAAGTCTCCTTTTTTGTTATTGTTCTGTTATATACTTATATTTGAAGCTTATTTTTTATTTATCTTTTTTTTTTTATTTACTCTGCCACACATTATTTCATTATCATCTGTCTTGTCCTTTAGTGTCACCAAGAAAATTTAAGTTTGAACAAGGTTTTTCATCAGCTGTCTATTAAACAGAATTAAGGATGTAAAAGGTGGGAGATATGAGTTGCCAGTCTAAAGTGGATCAAGAGCAGTCACATCAGTTCTCTCTGTTATGCTTCCAGGGAGAGTTGTTTGAAGTCTTTGTTCCTTTTTTGCTTTGTACTTTAGCAAGTTTCAGGCTAGGCAGTTGCCCAGTGGCCTATAGTTTTTTTTTCTCCATTTGTTATTTATTATCTTTGGGTCAAGTTTCAGTGGTTTATAGTCCTTCATACAACGTTATATTCTACATGTTAACATGATGACTACTGCATAACTTTTATCAGTTGCTCAGTTTGATTTTTTCAACTGGTATTTTATCAATCTGTTTACATTGCAGCGCCGCCGCCTAATCACTCATGCAAATGCAAAGAGCAAGAGTGAGAAGTTCCCTCCACCACACCAGGACGGAGGACTTGGTGTTCCCTTGGGTGCTTCACATCACATTGATCCATCCCTTGTCCCTCCTGATGTGCCATTCAGTTCGACCTCATTCACATATTCAAAAGAACCTGTACAGAATTGGTCAGGCCCTTTAGTAGAGCCTGCTTCAGCCGGTGGAAGGCGGAAGAAGCATACTGCAGGTGATGCCAAAAAGCATTTGTCAAAGAAAAGATGAGAAGCAACAGTGTTTTGAGTAGCAGCAAGCGAGAGCTTCGGATGAGTGTTTCTATGGCCTATTCTGGAAATAACATGAAAGTGGGGGGCTGGCCATGGCAACACTTTTGAAGCATTTTGTGATTGTGCACTTCCCGGAGACGGGGTTATAGTATGTCCAGAGCTGAAGCATTGTTTCTTTTTCATTTTCCAAATATAGAAGGATCCTTCTGGTTTTTGACTTCTCAATTTGTTGTGGTGGCGAGAAGCTCCCCATTTACATGTATATTAGTACTACCAGAGTTAATTCTTTGTGATGGTATGTTCGACTTCCGCAATTAGTAGAAAATTTATCTATATTTGATCGCTGTAATTGCATCTCTCCTTTACCCTACTCATCGACGTTCTGTATTATTCTGCTCTTTCATTGATGGTTGAAGGGAAACTCTTTTGATGCAGATCCATTTTATTATATTTTAGAACATCCTTTCTAAATCGTGCCTTTTAAGATCATATCGTTTGATTCGAGTTCAACTTGTCTGGGACTTCTCGAGTCTAGGGATGGCAATGCGACGGCCGAATTTTTTAAAATCGCCTTGTCCTTCCCCGCTTGATATTTTTAATGACCCGTCCGCCTCTCCTCAGTCCTCATATAGTATACGTTTTTAAGTTCTACTTTTTTTTAATTGAGTTTATATAAAAAATAAAAATTCATAATTTTTTTTATTTTATGCTAATAAATATATCAACAACTAATTAACTGTTTTTAGTTAATATTTCAATAATTATTCTTTAATCACTAATTAACAATTTCAATAACTAACAATTTACCGTACATGTTTAGTTTAAATTTTAGAAAAAAAAGATAAAATTAAATTACAAAGTTTTAATTTTCTTCGAATTCTTATTTAGTTTCTTAAAGCCGCAATCTACCCCACCTTCCTTTAATTTTAAAAATAATTATTTCAACACGTTTCGCACTCATACCACATTGCATGACTTTAAACCCGTCTGGTACTGTCCCATCGCCATCCCTACTCGAGTCCACTGCTACCCAACCCGAGTTGATTGTTGATGTATCGCTAATGATAGTTTCTGTTTTTGTTGCAGTACCTATACAATTTAAAATAAACAATTCAAATGTGCATACACCAACATATAAGGGTCATAAGTTCAAATAGTCTGAACTTTTAGGGGCAAAGTGGAATTTCCAGCACTTCCAAGACCCTTCACAAAATTATCTGGCAGTTAAGTCCACAGGGCTGGAAATTTGAAGATTTTGAGGGAATTATAGATAAACCCTTCTGGAGAAATGGACACCAATTTCTGGATAGCCATAAACCCCCAAGAAATCAGAGAGGAATAAATACTTGACTATGCTTGGCGCCTTTCTTCTTTCATGGCTGCCATCTTTTACAGCCCTAACAACGCTATCCCTCTATCCCTTCTCCCTCCTCGACCCTTTAACCTTCATTCACTTTTCAGCTGCACTTCAAGCCTAGCAACTACCAAGAAGACCAAATGTAAGCATAAACCCTCTTTGTCCCTTCAGAATCCTTCAAAATCTCATTTTGTGCAACCCCTTTTGACCCCTCAGCAAGTTAAGGACTCTAATGTGTCAGTAGATTCTGACACTAATTGTACTGATTATGCCAATTTGCTTCATATTTCTGTTAGGTGTGGTGATGTTGAGCTCACCAAGATAATTCATTCTTCACTCCTGAAAATTGAAGAAGAGGATGTTTATTTGAAAAATGCTTTAATTGCAGCTTATATCAAATTGGGTCACTTGAGTCTTGCTGAGAGAGTTTTTGATTCGCTTTGGAGCCCTGATGTTGTGTCATACACTGCAATTATATCGGCTTTTGCCAAGTCGAATCTTCAAAGAGAAGCCTTTGAGCTGTTTCTTGAAATGAGGGAATCAGGTATTGAACCAAATGAATTTACATATGTTGCTATTTTGACTGCTTGTATTCGTTCATTGAATCTTGAGTTGGGTTGTCAACTACATGGTCTTGTGATCAGATTGGGTTATTCAAGTTATACTTATGTAGTCAATGCACTTATGGGGTTGTACAGTAAGGGTGGTTTATTGGATTTTGTCGTTCTCTTGTTTAATGGCATGCCACAAAGGGACATTGTTTCGTGGAACACTGTTATTGCTTGTATGGTTGAAGAGTCTATGTATGACAGAGCATTTGAAATGTATCATGAGCTGCGTAGAAATGAATGCTTGTTAGTTGATCATTTTACTATTTCTACACTTTTGGCTGCATCTTCTCGCTGTTTGGCGGTGAGAGAAGGCCAAGAACTTCACAAGCATGCTCTTAAGAGTGGATTACATGGCAATTTGAGTGTAAATAATGCACTTATAGGCTTTTACACTAAGTGTGGAACCTTGAAGAATGTAGTGGATGTGTTTGAGAGGATGCCCGTGAAGGATGTCTTTAGTTGGACTGAAATGATTGTGGCATATATGGAATTTGGACACGTTGATTCGGCGATGGAGACTTTTAACAGCATGCCTGAGAGAAATTCTGTTTCTTATAATGCCCTTTTGGCTGGATTCAGTCAAAATCATGAAGGGTTTAAGGCACTGGCATTGTTTTGTAGAATGTTGGAGGGAGGAATGGAGTTGACTGATTTTACATTGACCAGTGTTCTTAATGCTTGTGGTTCAATGATGGAGAGGAAGATCAGCGAACAGATTCATGCGTTTATCCTCAAGCTTGGTTTAAAATCAAATGATCGTATTAAGACATCATTGGTTGATATGTGCATGCGGTGTGGGAGAATGGACGATGCTGAAAAGATATTTCATGATCTGCCACTTGACCATGATAATTCAATTGCATTGACATCAATGATATGTGGATATGCTAGAAATGGTAAACCAGAAGAAGCTATTTCTCTGTTCTTGGTCAGACATTCAGAAGAATCACTAGTTGTTGATGAAGTTGCAGTGGCCACTATTCTTGGTGTTTGTGGAACATTAGGGATTCTGAATTTGGGGGAACAAATCCATTGCTATGCCTGGAAACATGGTTTAATGTCTGATACTGGTGTTGGGAATGCCATGATCAGCATGTACTCTAAGAGTGGTGAAATGGAAAGTGCAATTAAGACCTTTGAGGCTATGCCTACACATGATTTAGTATCTTGGAATGGTTTGTTGACTTGCTATGTCCTTCATAGGCAGGGGGATGGGGCATTGGATACGTGGGCGAAGATGGAGAGGTTAGGAGTAGACCCAGATTCTATTACTTCTTTTCTTGTGATATCAGCTTATAGACACACTTCCACAAATTTAGTTGATTGTTGCCGAAAGTTCTTTTCCTCGATGCAATCCTCATATAATGTAAGCCCCACCTCAGAGCATTATGCAGGTTTTGTAGGCGTCTTAGGCTATTGGGGTCTGCTCGAAGAAGCAGAAAAAATAATAAGTGCTATGCCATTTGAACCAAAGGCGTCTGTTTGGCATGCTTTGCTTGATGGTTGTAGGTTACATGCGAATGCTATCATTGGTAAAAGGGCCATGAAGAATATACTTTCTATTGTCCCACAGGATCCTTCTACATTCATACTGCAGTCAAATCTGTACTCAGCATCTGGAAGATGGCAGTGTTCAGAACTTGTTAGGGCGGAGATGAGGGAGAAGGGTATCCGAAAAATACCAGGACGCAGTTGGATCATATTTGGCGACAAGGTTCACTCCTTCTTTGCTAGAGACAAATTGCATTCACAGTCAAAAGACATATATAGTGGCTTACAAATACTTGTTCTGGAGTGTCTGAAGGCTGGATATGTACCTGATACAAGTATTGTGCTTCATGAAGTGGAGGAGCATCAGAAGAAAGACTTCTTGTTCTACCACAGTGCAAAACTAGCTGTAACCTTTGGGCTTCTTATGATGAGACCTGGAAGACCTGTTCGTGTTATGAAGAATGTGCTTCTCTGTGGTGACTGCCATACATTCTTCAAATATGTTTCTGTTGTCACCAACAGAGATATACACGTAAGAGATGCTTCAGGTTTTCATCATTTTGTACATGGTAAATGCTCATGCAGGGATAATTGGCGCTGAGGAAAGATATATTTCGATAACTTTAGCTGTAGCTTTAATTGTTGATTTCAAGTTTTGTTGCTAATATTTTTAGAACTGTTGTTAGGTATACAACGATAAGAATGTATTTACACCATGTAAAGAACTTTTATTCAAGCAGTTTAACAAAAATTCTTTTCTGTCTAAAGTTTGAGAAAAGCATGACTTTGCATCTTCCACTCTGATTCTTGCTTTTCAAATCCTGAAGTTTTTTTTCTCCACTTTTTTTAATAAAGGGTATACTTGCTATAACGAAAAGGATATGTTTGCCCCACTTTTTAACAAGGGGTATATATATGCGTTCTAAATCATAAAATTGAGAGGTATATTTGCGCCTAATGACAATACTTATCAACTTAGTTGAAACTCTAGAACTCAGAAGCTACACAATTCTTCTTTTTTCTCAGAGTATAGCTCTGAGGGCGAACTCTTATTTTCATAGTTGTTACAAATATACAAATGCTTCAATTAAGCTCTCATAAACTCCTTTACAACAAGGGCCAAATCCTTTAACTTCATGCCATCAAAATACTCACAGCCATGAAACCCTCCTTCACTAAAACAATCCACAACTTGCACCCCTTTTTCCTTCAACATCTTCGAAACCTCAATTTGTCGATCGAACAAAGGATCACCATCGCAGTCAATTATCAGAATCTTCCAACCTTGTAATTTCACTTGATCAAACAAATTTCCATTTGATCGAATCTCCACCATCGGATTACAATACGGATGATCGCGATCGCTACCTATAGGCAACCCTAGCTCCCACATTATGTCACTCACATTAAGGGGCAACATCTTATCCCCAGCTAATCTTAATTCCGATTTTGTCCTTTCATTCCCACCAAAAAGACTATGATATAAAATCAACCCTTTAATTTCTAAAGGCTTAAGGCATTCACCAACTCCAGCTACACGTAGTCCTACATGGTATGCTATGTTGCCACCAGAACTAGTGCCCAATAGAAAACACTTTGAAAAATCGCCATATTTTTTCAGCAACTCGTCAGGGGTATTTTTGATCCAATGCAATGATTCCACGCAATCATCGTACGCTGCTGGGAGTCGATTTTCAGGGGCGTATCGATAATCGACTGATATGATTATTGCTGGAATTTCGACAGCTAGTGTAGCACAAAAGTTTTGTAAGATTGGTGTGTCTATAGTTATTGCCATTACGAATCCTCCACCATGAAAATAAACTATGAGAGGGAGTTTATTTTCCGAGTTTAGTATTTCACGAGGGATGATAATACGAGCCCACGTGTCTTTGGAAGGGTTAATGAGGAAATCTTTCGTGAAGACAGAGGAATCATGATTATGAATAGTGGTGAAAAATGGACGAGGTGGAATTCTGGAACGTGTGATAGACCCATCAACATTAGGAATAATGCCCAAGTATCCATAAGGATCGATATTTGGATCAATTGGATCGATTTGATTAGACATGGTAGTAGCGGGGAAAAGTATGGCTGATGTTCGGCTTGAGGTTTTTATAGTATAGTCTTATATAGACTACTTAACCATTTTGTGTTTTATTTTTCACATTTTCTCTTAAGAAATCGAGAATTACTTTACCATATCAAAATAATTTTAAACTGACCATATACAAATAAAGAAAAAAAATAATTCCATATTCTTATCCTATTGCACACCAATCAATGAAGATTTCAACATGGACAGAAAATGACAGTTTCCTAATTTTGACTTTAAGGTATACTTTATTTAACAAGTTATGCTATGTCAAAGAAAATGACAAAATTCAGAAATACGGAGCAATATTTTCAGGTCCTTCGCACTTAACTGTGTACACAAGCAATATGACTCTTTTTTTTTTTAATTTCTTATTCGATGTTCGGAGTCTATGTTAAGGCTTTGACTAAATTCAAATCGTGCATGCAGATCTCATTTGAAGGTGATAATTCAATAGAATTTTCTTAAGCTTAAATAATATAAAAGAAAAAAAGTGGAGAATTTGTGGTACATCATTAAGTGTGTATTGCTAGAGTGCACAAGTCAAATTTCAACAAATAAAAGTCATATTCCTCCATAACTAATGTGGCATTACATCAACTGACATATACCTGATTTTTAGTATATTTAATTGATTATAAAATATTTTAATAATTAAGTTTAATTTCTATGCAGTAGGGGGTCATTTAAATATTGTTGATTAAAATTATTTATAAAATAATACAACAACAACAACATACCCAGTGAAATCCCACAAGTGGGGTCTGGGGAGGGGTAAGATGTACGCAGACCTTACCACTACCACATAGGTAGAGAGACTATTTCCTGGAAACTCTCGTCACGAAAACCCATCAGCAGAATAAGCTAGATATGATAAACAGGCAAGAAAGAGAAGATATGATAATACGTAGATACAGGATAATAAACATGTAAAGGCAGATAATAACATATAAAGACAGACAACTACCACTCCTTCCTGTCTACCCTATTAGCCTACTACTCTAATTCTCGACCTTCACTCCTTCCTGTCTAAGGTCATGTCCTTGGTGAGATCAAGTTTCACCATATCATATCTAATCACCTCCCCCCAATATTTCTTTAGTCTACCTCTACCCCTCCTTGTAGCTCCCAAATAATAGTTAATATGAATTAATAGGTTGTATACAACAACTAAATGCTTTCAAATTATTTGCATAAATCACTGATTTTCTAACTGGTGATCATTGTAAACACCTCTCGAGACCCAAATTAATTGCCACATTAAATCGTTTGGTGTATTAGTGGAAAACTTTAGTTGTCAATTTTTATGGCCAACATTTTGTGCCACTCATATATGTAAAAAAGAAAGCTGTCGCTAAGAAAATATGTGGTGAGTGTTCACCTTGCGACAACAATACATATCGTAGGTCAATGGGAGACTACAGTTCACTAAATTTTCGAGAACATACAAAAATGTTTTAATTTTTGTATGGCGGAAGATAATATGTAGCTAATAAACGAAAATCATTTAAAATTTTCATTCGTATTTTCGTTGAATTTCAACTATTTCAGCTCGTCATTTGAGGAAACATTCTAGCAAAAATATTTTCATACTAAAACTCGAACTTGAAACCTCTGATTAAGAAAGGAGTAGCCCCATTCACTGCATCATATTTTTTTAACGTGATAAACTGAAATAATTAAGATACAATCAAACTAGTGGCACTGCTGTATTTTAGTTAAAACAAAGTGGGATCACTGGACGAGGGGAAGAACTAGCAAATAGAGTGAAAATCATTTATTCTTGGTTATTTATAAGATGTCGAATTTCTTTGAGATATGAGGTAGTTTTAATAAACAAGTAACAAGTGCTTCAATAATTAAACTCTTACAAACTCCTTTACCACAAGGCTCATGTCCTTTAACTTCATGTCATCAAGAAACTCACAACCATGAAAGCCTCCTTGAATAAAATAATCCACAACTTTTACCCCTTTTTCCTTCAATACATTTGAAACCTCAATTTGTCGATCGATTAAAGGATCACCATCGCAGCCAATCATCAGAATCTTCCAATCTTGTAATTTCACTTGATCAAATAAATTTCCATTTGATCGAATCTCCACCATCGGATTACAATACGGATGATCGCGATCGCTACCTATAGGCAACCCTAGCTCCCACATAATGTCACTCACATTAAGAGGCAATATCTTATCACAAACTAATCTTAATTCCGATTTTGTCCTTTCATTCCCGCCAAAAAAAGCATGATGCAATATCAACCCTTTGATTTCTAAAGGTTTAAGGTCCTCACTAACTTGAGCAGCACGTAATCCCACGTGGTACGCTATGTTGCCACCAGCACTAGTGCCCAAGAGAAAGCATTTGGACAAATCGGCGTATTTTTTCAGCAGCTCGTCGGGGGAATTTTTGATCCAATGCAACGACTCCACACAATCATCGTACGCTGCCGGGAGTCGATTTTCGGGGGCGTACCGATAATCGACGGATACGATTATGGCTGGAATGTCGGCAGCGAGTGTTGCATGAAATTTTTGTAAGATAGGTGTGTCTACAGTAACGTCCATCACGAATCCTCCCCCATGAAAATATACTACAAGAGGGAGTTTATTTTCCGAGTTTAGTACTTCACGAGGCACGATAATACGAGCCCATGTGCCTTTGGTAGGGTTAATAGCGAGATCCTTCGTAAAGACGGAGGAATCATGATCAGGAATGGGGGTGGAAAATGGACGAGGAGGAAGTTGTGGACGTGTGATAGAGCCGTCAGTGCTACGAATAACGCCCAAGTATCCATAAGGATCCATATTTGGATCAATTAGAGCAATTTGATCAGACATGGCAGTTAAATTGGGGAAGTTAGCTAGAAACAGTACCCAGTACTCTGTAATGGAGAGAGGTATCTTATTGATGGTTATATTGAGATTTTATAGCCTTTTCAAATCATCATTTTCCCCTTAATAAATAGAAAATTTCATAAAATATCTACTGAACATCGTAAAGCCGCGTGACATACCCTAGTATTTATGGACAAAAGGACCCTTGAAAATAATTATCGGAATGGTGCAAATAAATTCTCATCCTATATTAATAAATGATGTATATTTAATAAATTTAACAAATTTTTATTTGTTAACGAAAAAGACAGATATGCACTAAATAATAAGTATATGTGCATCATTTTTATAATTAAGGGATATGTTCAATCTAAATTGCAAAGTTGAAGGCATATTTTCCCTTTTATTTATCACATTTCAATGAATCACTCCAAATATTGAATTTCTTTTCCATGTATAGTCTACTCAGACAAAACCTGTAAATATTCTAAATTAGTATTCTTTTATTTTAAAACAAATGATGTTTTTTAGTTTGGACGCATTTCTTAAAAAACATCCATTTCTACCAATCTGTCCTTAATAAATATCTTGAAAAAAGATGCATCTCCATAATAGTTTCTCACTTATGTAAAATCTCCTTAATTTAATTAAGAATAAAATTGAAAGAACATAATTAATGTTTCTTGATTATGTGAAAATCACTTCGTTTGAAATAAAATAAAAGGTCAAATGGAAGGAATATGTAGGATAGAAAATATCATAAACAATTATAGTTTTAAAGTATAATTATCATTTCTAGCTATAGTTTTTTTTAGTTATGATTCATTGATATTATTTTTGAGTCGTATATGTCAATAATATTTATTGAATACATCATATATATTTGTTCAATGTAGTTGTATCAACACATATAATTTTATCGGATACATTATATTTACACGCAAACAAAATGCATTATATCCCCAACAGAAGAGAGATATTTGGAGGATAATGGAACAAATAAATTTTAAAAAAAATTAAAAAGAAAAGAAAGGGGTTGAAGCTGAATGGGAAGAAATAGGGATGAGAATTAAAGGATATAATTGTGAATCTTTTTGAAATGTTGGAGGGAGTATTAATTAAACAACTAAGAGAAGTTCGTTTAATTGATATATTCATTTTGAACAATATTGTAATATTGTTATGATTTAACTTTTCATTTTTTTGGATTATGCTATAACATTTCTTTGTTTTATTTTATATATTTTCACTTTTTTTTTTTTAATTTTAAATCAGGAATCATTCGACTGGTTCATTTGCCGTAAGAAAATGTAAAAAAAGAAAACTGATGCAATTGTGACTACATGGAAATATTATCAATTTGAAAATTCAACCCGTGGAATTAAAGTTACAAATTATCAAACCACTAGTTTTGTGTTGACTTGACCTAAAAGATAATACATGTTCAAAAGATAATTAATCGTCATGATAAATAAAAATATTTTATATTGTCAATATAAATAACTTAAAAATGATCAAATCAATTTCATTTTATTTAATAACCAATTTAAGTTTAAACAAAGTGAATTATAACCGATATATTAATTTGATTCGAGTTAAATTTAAAATAACTCATCAAATTATTGAATTAAACAAATCAAAATAGTATAATCCACTGGCCTCCTGCCCCCGGCGGCGCTCTCTATTCTTTTTTGGTATTATATATTTCCTATATTTATGTTCGGTCAATATTTTTGTTCCCTTTATCAAATTTTTTCGTGCAAATTCAGTTTTGATGTCAAAGACACAGGAATGTTATGAATTTCTGTTCATGAAGAACTTATTTAAAAAAAATATTTGATACAATAGGAAAAGGTAAAAAATTGAGCTTTTAAATGTCCAATAAAGAAATTTCAGCTTTAAAAAGTCTTACACGTCTTCTTCAATCCTGTAGAAGAAGCTTCCTTTCTTTAAATAGTGAAGTTGCTTTCCCCCAAAACTGACCATTCTAGAAAAAAAGGAAAAAAATGCAAATTCTAATCCTAATACAAAATCTTCACTAATAAATAGAGTGTATGTTGAAGTCATTTTATATTATTTGTCCTATTCAAATGGCTAAATTCGTACATCATAACTTAATTTTAAGATTTTATAGTATTATTTTCTATTGTAAGGATTAAAAATAAGTAGGTTTATTCTTTCTTTACTATTTGTAAGTGTGATGTATGCTATGAAATTGATAATGATTTGCTATTCCTATATTATTAGAAAGACCTATCTTCATCAATTTTTTTGTATATACACCTCTGCATATTGTTATTTTCATTTATAAGCTTTATAAATAAATACATTAATCAAGATAAAATTTATCATATTCAAAAAATAATATGCAATAAATAGCTATCAACATAAAGCTGTACAAAATTTATGTAGTTACGGATAAACGTGCAATGCTTGTTCCTACAGACTAGTAAATTTAAAACGAAGAAAAATAATATTTAGTACAATTATCATCCAAAACTTTAATTTAGTAACCTTCATGAGACATTTAGACTTCATTTGTTTTCATTAAGATTAAAACGTCTGAATTTGAATGAACGTTTGGATATTCAGATGTGCTATAAGATTTGGATGTTTGAATATAAATATGAAGATACTTTATTAAGATATGAATACTAAATAATTAAGATAGTTTCTTTTTCAAAATTTGACATTCTGAATGTATAAAATTTGTTTTTAACTAAAGATAGCATGACAAATAAATTGAAACAAAGAGAGTAATAAGTTTCGCCAAACTATTGTTCTTCTCAAAATTAGACTATGATTCATGTCAATATTAACTTTGTCTAGTGAATGAGAAATTTATCCAACTTTATCTAGTTCACAAAGCTAATTGGAAAAAATAAAACTCAATATACCAAACCATGAAGAAATTGGCATAATAAAACACAAGTCTTTTCTCATTTCATATGCAATCACAAGTACATAACAAACTGTATTATTACATTACATTAGCAACAAGCCAACAACAGATTTTAGTGTCTTTTATTCAAATACAAACACTCAAGAAAACATCACCACACTCAAGAAAGAAGACAGGAAAGATATATATGATGTGTTTGATTATCATTGCAGCAGAAACCATATTCCACAAGGCAAGCTAAATGTGAAAATTCCAAACATCTTGACATTTCTCTATGGAACAAATGCACCATTGTACTTTTTCACAGCCTCCTTGCTATCAATTGTTCCTGAGTACTTCCTTTGTACTGTTGAGACTGATTGCAAGTTAGCATACCTTTTCCTGGCCTCATTGCTGTCAAGAGTTACTTTTGGTGGGGTGATCGCACCATAGCGCGGTTCCTGTGTATTCTCATATGCAGATGGAAAGGATTCACCGCGCTGGATTTGGTCAGGGTAATGGAACTGTTCCATTTGTGGACTGTATCGTTCCTTTTCTGGAGAAGGAGGGGAAAATGAAGGTTTCCCACCTTGAGTTTCATGATCGGGGTAGCGTTGTTTCATTTCAGGCATTGAGTGTGATATTGGAGGTTGAGGTTGTTGCTTAGCAGAAGGGGAAAACAGAGACTTCCAACCTTTTGTCTTCTTTGGGTAAGTTTCCTTGTTTTGAGATGTCGGATTTGCAAGAGGACTATGTGATTGTTGTGTAGAAACAGGGGAAAACATAGGGTTTGTATCGTGTGCTGTTTCAGGGTAGGCTTCTTTCTTTTGAGGTGACGGGTTTGAAGTTGATGAATGAGATTGTGGCATATAACCAGGGGAAAACAAAGGCTTGGCGCCGGGTGCTGTCTCAGGGTAGCTTTCTTTCCTTTGAGGTATCGAGTTTGAAGTTGGTGAATGTGCTTGTTGTGAATAAACAGGGGAAAATAGAGGCTTTGCGCCTTGAGTTGTTTCAGGGTAACTTTCTTTCCTTTGAGGGATCGGGTTTGAAATTGTTGAATGTGATTGTGGTGTATAGCCAGGGGAAAACAGAGGCTTAGTGCCATGTGTTGTTTCAGGGTAACTTTCATTCCTTTTTGAAGTTGGTGAATGTGATTGTGGTGTGTAGCCAGGAGAAAATAGAGGCTTTGCGCCATGAGTTGTTTCAGGGTAGTTCTCATTCCTTTGAGGTATCGAGTTTGAAGTTGGTGAATATGGTTGCTGTGTAGGAACAGGGGAAAACAGAGGCTTTGCGCCTTGCACTGCCTCAGGATAGCTTACTTTCCTCTGTGGTGTCGGGTTTGAAGTAGGTGGATGTGGTTGTGTATGAACAGGGGAAAAAAAAGGCCTCATTCCTTTTGTTGGTTCAGAGTAACTTTCTTTCCTTTCGGTTATCGGATTTGATGTTGGATAATAGGATGGTTGGGTAGAAACAGGTGAAGCCAGAGGCTTTCCACCTTGAGTTCTCTCAGGGTAACTTTCTTTTATGTTTGGAGTTGAGTAAGATGCTGGATAATGTGATTGTGGTGCATAGGTAGGAGAAGCCAGAGGTTTATTACCTTCCCTAAGGATCTTCATGGCAGTGCCTATATCATTTGTGGCCTGGCTAAGTGGAGGACTAGTTGTCTTATAACCTCCATTGAATTTTGGCTTGCCATAATCATCATGATCTCTCCTGCTACCCCAATCCTCATGAGTTGATCTTGGCGACGAATCCCATGTGTTGTCGATCCCATAGTCCTTGACATGGCCAGCCTTGGGAGAATCCATAAAGTGGGCATAACCGTCATTACTGTACTTATGCGGACTTGATCCTCGATTATCTTGAAGGTGCAACCCTTCAAATTTATTGCGAAGAGGGCTGCCACTATAATCGCGATACTCTCTATACTTAGGAGAGTCATCATCTTCACTTCTCCAACTAGGCTTTTTAGTGATCAACTTTGGAGGGCTCAAAAGAGTAGGTCGACTAGCTTCATTATGAACTTTATTGAAGAAGTCATTGACCTTCCGAGGACTATCATCGTCCCATTCTTCGTGCACATTGTACTCATCTAGAAGACCATTCATGGGAATCTCATAACTACGATGAACTTCAACAACTCTTTGAGCTCTCACCATGTAGCCCCCGCCACCATGTTGAACGATCACTGGGCGACAAACATGATCAGGGTAGTCACTTACAGTAATCATTGGCTTCCCCCAATCATCTTGGTAACCCTTGCCATAACTAGCCATAACTATTATTTAGCAAATAGCTGGTTCTTTATTTTTTCCTCTTGCTTAGTTTAAAGCAAAGTTAAAGTCTCCCACCTTATATAGAAAACTAGAGTCTTGCTACATGTGTATCCATTTTTTTAAAATTTTTTGTTCTGTTTCTACTGTTTCTATCTCTGGATTCTCTTAGCTTTGTCCATAATGAGAAAGAACCAAATTCTCCATATACTTTGCCTGGCTGTGAGGTTTTCATTTCCCATTGGTGTATCTTCATGATGGGGAATAAAAGATATTTTTTGGGGAATAGTTAAGGGTGTAAGAGATAAATGTGAATATTTCACTCTCCAAGTAAAGGATAAGATTGCAATTTAAGCCATCAAAAATTCGAACCAGCTACTAGATAAGGATACTTGCAGTTGGAATAGAATCTCTTACTTTTACTTGAAGTGAACTTCAATAAACCTCACTTTTAATGGTTTCTTTCTTCAACACCATGTCCAGTCAAATCTACATTATGTAAATTTAAACAGGAGAATATGTATGTATAAAGAGTTTAGTCCAAACATATCTGGATGACCTAGACAATGAATCATAATTTCTCGCCCACAAATTCTCCAGTTAAATCCACTAGCTTCAGCTCCATACAAATCCGGAATCCGAATATTAAGCTTTGTATGGATGGTATATAGCCTCGTGCTACTATTCAAAATTTGACTTTTAACAATCCCAAGAAGAGTTGGTCTCTTTGGTACATTCAAAACGACCAGATTCATGTCCCTTCGTTGACACTGATTACACTAGAGCCTAGGGCATAAGGCATGTATCTTCATATTTTCACAAGAGGCAGTACTACATATACTAAAAATTGGTTCTGCTTGATCAAGTATTATCTGATACTGATGCAAGTTATGATAAAGATTTGATATTTACCTTAGTCATTGGTGGAAAGTTTGCTCATATTGGAAAATACCTAGCGGCATTTTTTCAAAGTTTACAATATAGACTTAAACCATGAATATATACATATACGACATTTACTAAAACAAAAAAATGGAACTTCTAACTGGTCACCTAATATTCAAAAGTTGGGACATCATCAAAAGTTGTAGAAAATGCTTTATATGTGGTTCGGTCGATGATGCCTCGATAAGGATCCTCCTCTCTTTTCTTAAGCAGATAATTCATGTTATTTTGAACTTCAGATTTTACCTGCAAGTATAATTCTCTTGCTTTCTCTCTGTCTGTCACCAGGTCTTGCCTTCCCTTTGTATGAATAGGTTTACCAAACAAGTAGTAAAAACGACCAGGTATCTTTGGTAAAACGCCTGGGATATACAACATTTGGTTGGCAATCTCCCCGTCCATGTCCGATCTATAGAAACATTTATGGAATGGTTAAAAGGATATAACAACAATGAATGGTTCAGAATGAAAGAAGCAAGTGAGCTTGGAGCAAATATTAGGAAATGAGACAAAATCAAGATATTAGGAGGTGACCTGACTGTAAAACCTCCTTTGGCTGCCTGTTCGTTTTGACTCCTTATACGATCACCCCATATAGGAATACTTTTTAGGTCGTCATAGTCGAGAACTAACTGCAATTAGAACATATAAGATCAGGCAACAATAGCTTGAGATATAGCACAAAACTAGTTCCAAGTCAACAAATGAAATACCTCTCTGGCTCCCGTCTTCTGTTCTATTTTTAATATATGAAGCTAGCCTCATAATTTGAAAAATGAAGAGCACTGTAGCTTATAAGGCAAGCATATAGCAATAGTTCTGTATATAAAACACATCCAATGTGTTGCCATTTGATATATAGCACAAAACTAGTTCCAAGGCAACAAATGAAATACCTCTTTGGCTCCCCTCTTCTGTTCTATTTTTAATATATGAAGCTAGCATCATAATTTGAAAAATGAAGAGCACTGTAGCTTATAAGGCAAGCATATAGCAATAGTTCTGTATATAAAACACATTCAATGTGTTGCCATTTGAATGTCCACATTTCTACTTTTGGAATACTCGAAGAGAACTACAAATTTTTTAGGGGAACGCTAAGATTGGCAAGATAGGGCTCGGGGAAATTGACCTTAGGACCTTGAGCTCAAAGCTGGACCCTAAACCATTGGATTAAGCTCTTGGAATTAGAATATCCACCTCCCAAGAAGGATATCTTCTAGTATTAATGTTTGAATTACTTTGGATATTATGTATTTAAAAGACTTTAACTCGTCTAACCTAGTTAAGAAATATATTGAATTAAATGAAAATGTGCTGGCTCACTGGCTAAGATCAGACTATCATCTTTGCATCCTCACAAAAAGAAGAAATAAAGGGTCAAAGGAGTTGAATAGATACAAGTTTCGCTGAAAAGAAAGTTAAACAAGTCTTTACCTTTCTCATAAAAAGAAAAGAATGTTTAAAGAGTATTAATTTGTTCATCTCATCAGATGAAGGTATCAACCAGTTATAACAGGAAGAAAATGCAAAAAGTAAAAGATACTCCCTTAGTTTCAATTTGTTTCTCTTACTTTCGTTTATACAAAAAAGAATGCCTTTTTTCTTTTTTGGGGAACTCTTTAATTCTAACTTTCCACATGGTATGTTTAAGACCACAAGATTAAAGGACATTTTGGTACATTATACATATCATTTATTTAAAACCACAAGATTCAAAAGTCTTCTTAACCTTCTTAAACTATGTGTCAAGTCAAAACCAAACAAATAAAATGAAACGAAGGAGTAACTAATTTTCTGATTTCTGATGGTTGAGATAGAGATTGTCATTGGCTCATTGCACAAAGGGGAGATAGAAGTACAGGAATCCCCATTTGGACAGGAAATGGTGAGAAAAGGGAAGAAGCACTCAGAATAATAATTTTCATGTGAACCAGTTACTATATACCGATCAAAGGGGATAAGTGAAGAGTTCCTGCTTGTTCTCCCCCTTCTATTTCCTAGGCATTTAATTTCTCCTACAAAATTAATTCCTCCAAAAATGTAAAATACCCGAGAGACAAGAAAATTCTTTGCAGCTTCGAAAATATGAAAGGAAACAAGCTAACAGATACAAGATCACAAGTTCTAGGGTAAGTAGTACAAGGAACCAAAAGAGCATCATTATTTCTTCCAATGTTGCAAAGGGAAACATATGTAGGGCAGCATTAACAAACCTGTGCTATATCATCTTCCCCTACAACACCAAATGGCACAATTGTCGCACCAAATTTTGCAGCCATTCTGATGAATTCTGGTTGGTCAGGCCAAATCACCTGGTACTCTTCTCCCTACAATAAATAGAAAAGCATCAACATAGGGAAACAACATAAATAAGGAAAAAATCCTAACTTGAAAATGAGATTATTGTAATTTTCTTTCATTCTGATGAGGTATACCGGAAGACAGCCACCAGTTTTTCTCTTCAAGGTAGCTTGTGAATAGGACTTAAAAAACAGCACAGAAAGCTAATAAGAAAATAAAATTAGAAAACATGTCCAGAAAAAGGTGCTATTATCACTTTGTTAGTGGGAGTACCTGATCAGCCTTATTGAAATTCAAGAATATATAAGGTGCTTCCCGTTATGTTAGAATTGAAGTATTGACAGTTAAAATAACAGAGTATAGAGTTATATTTCAGGATTCTTGGATATCATCCCACATTGAACAAATATCATGTGTATTGTGGTCAACACTTAAAAGTGTGTTATGCATTCATCATATTGCCAATTAATCAATACATCTTTCTCTTTTCTTATTTTCTATGGTAGAGAGCCAAAACAAAAGTTTTGAGCTTCATTGACACCCGTCATCAAAAAAGTTTCATGTGCTTCGGCGCTTGGTCCATGAAAAAGAGTATGACCAACATGCCGACATGTTAAAAGACATAATTAAACAAAATATGAGTGTCTCCACTCTGATAATTTGAACTTTTAAATGAGGACGTTCATACAATTCAACACGTCCATTGAATTATGGTGACAATCCCTATAATTAATTCGCCTTCAATAGTAAATTCTCTATTTTTCTCTGATAACCACTCCTTTGTAAAAAAAGAGCAAGTAAAAATTTAAAATTAATTTCTCAATCCAATAAATTGGAGAAAACCTTTGGGTCTACAAGACTTGAGAAGGGCATGGATTCTGTCAGAAATTTAAAAACCATTTACATCTGATACACAAATCAGCCTGGGACTATTTGGACTTCTCTCTAGCAAAATCGTTTGTTGTATTTTATGGAAACTAGTGATTTGCAAGTATATGACTCATCAGCCTGGGACTAATTGTCGTTTGTTGTATTTTATGGAAACTTGTGATTTGCAAGTATATTACTCATCACCTATTCTGTCACTTCCATGGAACAGATGGGAGGATATACAAAAGACCATCGTAAAGTCTTAGGAAGCTGCTTTAAAGGAGGAAGGAGGTCTGTACTAGGCAATATGGGGGCCCCTATAACTTTTCTTTTACAGAGAAATGTGAAGGAGAAATGCCAGCAACTATTAAAAGGGTGATGTTCAACTGGGACCATCAGAAGGACAAAAACAAAATGCATAACATGGGATGTAGACTCCCTTCTCCCAGTGTGGTAATCAGGAGAGAAGAAATAGTCTAGAACCTTCAGAGGGGCAGAATACACTTCTATACAAAGGAGAGCTATGACCTAGATGTGCAGTAAATACTTTTCGAGATATCTCCTCCAACTCACTGATATGGCTATCAAAATTGGGAGCATAACATGTAGGTTCCAGATTGAAGCGGCAGTATAGACCCTGTAACTCTTGTTCTTGAGAAATGATCGTCTTTGCTTCTTACAAGTTTTTCGTTCTTGAGAAATGATCATCTTTGCTTCTTACAAATTTTTCATGCAACTATGAATTTCCAGTAACTGCAAAATGACTGGGTTCCTTTCATAGACAGTCATATTTTGGCATAGAAACTCTACTTTTTATATGCCAAATGATTTTCCTACAGTATCACAACCATTACTTAGGAAAAGAATTGACAGGCATTCATCACCAAATGCTATCCAAAGAGGGATTCATTCGGTTTTTTTCCCAGTAGAGGGAAAACATACACTTGCATTTTTCGATGGATCTTAAATTTTAACAGAAAGAAGGCATAGGTTTGTTATCTTTGCATTGCAAGATGTCGACATCAAATTCACAAGCAAACTGAACTTTAGACGTCCAACTATTCATTAAGTTCCTCTATAACATAAGAAAATGTATCTATAAGCAGAAAAGTCCAGTATTAAATACAGTAATTCACATCCTAGCAGAAAGGTAAGGAACTGGAATTGACGATTATTTTGAAGTGGATAGCAATTTTATTAGACTTCTAGGTGAAGGCATGAATAGCAACAGTACAAATATTCCAATTTGAGAATTATAGAAGATGGAATTAACCAAGGAGAAGATAGTGACACACCTTGCGATGTAAGGCCTCACGGGCACCACCAGGATACAACAGAACATGTGACTTTGTTGCAAGCAACTTAAAAAAGTTGCTGGCAGTGACAGGCGTAGCTCCAAATAGTCTGAGTGTATCAAGGAATGAGCTTTCAAGTTGACCTTGGACCAGCTGAGTAAACAATGTCGGATGCGCCATACCACGAAGTAAAATTTTCCTCTGCCTCAAAAATTCTGTAACAAGAGGGATAACTTCTACACCCATAAGCATGTGATAACCAACCAACAATACAGGGCCTTCACATGGGACCCCCGGTAGACCTCTTACAATTTTCCCATTTTCCATCTTGGACAGCATAACTGACCCAGTAAAATTGAGATACCATCTGCAATATCGTTTTTTTTTTGCATAATATTAGCTCCAAGATGCAAGTTATTAACAGGCATGCATTGGATTGACTTATTAAAGGAAAAAAGAAAGACTAATGCAAAGGTTATAGCTCATGACCCAAGATGTTCCTAGACAACTTAGCGCATTCCCCTGCTTGTAATCACCCATTCTCTAATCACTTCCAAATTTGTTCACAATTAGTCTTTCAATTAGGTTGTTCAGCTATATTTCAAGTTGACCCACATTTGTGTAAATTACATTTGCTCACCAAGGTATGTATTTCACCATAGGCCACACTCCACAAAGGAGAAAAACAGAACTTGGAATCTAACGGGAACGAAAAGAACAAGAAAAAAAGAACTAACAGGCAAAATAGAAAAAGGTAGTAGGATAAGCTTATGCTCATTGCCTACTGCAGCCAAGTGTTTGCCTGATTCACCTAATGCTCAAATTACCTATTGTCCTTGATTGCTTTCTTGAACTCTGACATACTAGGAGGCAGAAAATCCATGGCATAATGATGCCTTTTTGAACGACGATATTTGCTAGTACATTTGATGATGGAAAGCAGATTAATACCATCTTCCTGCATAGTTAAAATGGCAATCAACCCAGCTGCTATAAAGATCCCGCAACAGAATCCCTCCACATAGCATGAGGTCATATCAAAGAAATAAAACCACCAGTCACCAGACTCACCATGAAACCCAAGAATCAAAAAAAAAAAAAAAAGAACTCCAATGTTCTGCCTTTTGATTAGATTTTCCATTGCTTTCAGATAACTTTAAAATGCTTAAACAGAGAAGAGGTGAAAAATATATTTTATCTACATTAAGCAAAAAAAAAAAAAAAGGATCTTCCACTTACCCACTCATTTATTGAGGATGTACATTGATTGAAATGGAAAATGAGTAGGTGGCAACTTATCTTAACCCTCACCAGGCATGAATATATGAAATCATTGTAGCTTTAAATTTTAGAGAGTACCAAAAAAATATGTCAAGATATATAAGTTAAACAACATTAAAAGAATAACAAAGAAAGAAGCCGGAGAAGGTCCTCTATATGATATCAATAATTGTGTAAAATGGACTATTTTATTTTTTTAAAGCTACTTTTAATTGCAGATTTCATGTGAAACTTGATGAACTTTTAAGCATGCTCAAATGCTATATACCTAAGCAGTGAACACCACTAGATAGAAAATTAATCTAAAATGTCCAGAAAGACTTGGGTTGTGGAATCTGTTACATTATCCAATGGCTCTCACTTTGAAAACTAAGAAGAGCAAGTAGTAAGCAATGTCATATATTTGAAGGTGGGAATAGTCCAAACAAAGTTAAAATAATTGAGCAAACAATTTATTCAGCCCATTAATTCAAAGTAAAAGTTCAAGGCCCTGGGGCTTTAGCCGAGTGGTAAGAACAGAAAAATGTGATGTGTAGGCTAGGCGCATGCCATGAGTTTGAACCTTGCAGCAAACAGAAGCCCAAAATTTAAATGGAGAAGGATAAACGGATGGGCCCATTATCTAGTATCCACTGAGTTTCCAACTATGCATCATTGACCCTCAGGATTTCTCGATTATCAAAAAATAAAAAGTTGAAGTAAAAATTTAACGCTCTCTTAATATCTATTTCTAGGATTACTGCCTATCAGAGAAACAAGAAAAACAATTGAGAATTAGATCAAATTATCAAATTTCAAGTTAGAAAATAATAATATTGAGGCTGTCTACAGCAACCATCCAATTAAATAATTACACATTTTATATATACTAAGGACAATAACTAATCAAAGAAAGCAGATAGTTATTTTAGAGAAACCAAGAAGCATTATAAGATGATCTCCAACGGAGAAGAACTCCTCACCTACCAATAAAATAGCGTGCCCGTTATCTTTGAAATATTGTACTGTGCAGTTCCTTAATGAATTTGCAAGCCTCTGAGCTTCATCTCCACTTGGAAGCATGTTATCCTTGCCACTACACATTGCAATTCAATTTCATCACTTCTTCAAACAAGTTTATCCAGTAGGCAGAACAAATTCAAGCTCATGCACACATGGAATACAGAGAGAATATGTTACAGAAGATTTTGGCATCATTCTCCATTTTCCTTCACAAGGCATAATTATTCTCATAAGGATATAAATCAATTTAGGTTTCATGATGTCCTTTCTATCTTCCATAACATCAACTAAGAAAGGTCAAACACATCACGGAACCTAAATATTTATGGCGGAAAGAATAGAAGCCCCCTAAAGCTTAACAAATTATTGATGAATGCCTAAGTAGATAGTGTATTTCACCTTTAATTTTGCATGAGTTATTGACTCAGATACAATCACATCAAATTGACCATTGCAATTTCATAAAGTGATTGATAAAACTACTGATAATAGACTGTACTCATGAACTTCACCTTCACTATAGTGCAAGACATTTAAGTAAATGTTTTGGTTCAAATACTACTTCATATGCTCTGTAATGTATGAGATAATAAATGATAAAAGAGAAAAGACATCAAAAAAAAACCCCAAACTTGGCAGCAAAACTTACTCTAGTGTCTAAACTACACAAGCTTTCATATATACCCCTTAACTTTCAAGTGAACTCACTCTCCTAATACAAAAACTGAATAATAAAAGCGCACACATGGCATTTTTTAATTAGCCAATATATAAATAGTATTTTTAAATATTTTTTATAAATTAAATCTTTTAAAAAATGTATAAAATTTCTTATTTAAAGGTAAATAAAATTTGGGTCCTATTTTTCTAAAATTTATTTAATTTTTTTCTCTCTTTATTTTGTTGTCTTCTCCAAATACCCTCTTCCTCCATTGAAGAAGTACTCATACATTTCTTCTTCCTTCATTATCTCACCAGCCTTTCATTAATCCACAAAATCATGTACCGACTTCATTTTATTGAATGTAAATTTTCTTGAATTTGGAATGACCCACTTTGATTTCTATCAGTTGTGATGAAAAAAATGTGGGTTTATTAACTTTCATTTTATTGAATATAAATTTTCTTGAATTTGGAGTGACCCACTTTTATTTCTATTAGTTGTGATGCAAAACATGTGGGTCTATTAAATTTCTTATACAACCTTCATATTTAGTTTGAGTTATCAAGAAAAAAATGACTTCCAAAAAGTATCATTCTCCTGAGGGCAAATTTATTGGAGTGAGGTAGAGAGGGGTTTGAATTTATTTGGGTGCCGGAAATGGTGGAAATCAAGGAAGAAGAAGAAAAGGAGAAGGGTGGCGGTGGCGGTGGGGTGTTTAGAAGAGAAGGGTTTAAGAAGGTAGGACCCACTTGTTTAAAATAAATGAAAGTGATTTCACATTTTAATTTTAAATTAATTAATTAATTAATTAGTATAATGAATTTTTAAAAAGTGTAATGGAAAAAGGTAAGTAAACAAAAAAATAAAAATTAATGACGCGGTGCTTACATGGCTGTGATATGGTGCTTACGTGGCTATGATGTGGCAGGTGAGAGTGGTATTATCCTCTCGAGGTGGTACTTAATTCACTTGAAAGTTGTTTTGGGGTATATGAACACCCGTGTAGTTTAGGTACTAAAGTAAGTTTTGCTGCTAAATTTGGGGGGTTTTGATGTCTTTTCTCATGATAAAAAGAAAAAGAAAATAAAACCAAAGGAGAATGGTGAAAAAACATAAATTAATTCTTCAGTTTATTGGTCTAGAAAGACCTCTAAGGCATAATTACAAGGACTAGCATAAAAATCTTCAGAATTGAGCAAAAAGCTTGAACCTACATCTTACACTAAAAATTCACTCACAATAATATAGAGCGGACAGAGAGCAGACCTGGCAATCACAAGTACTTCAGCATTAACAGCATGGAGACGGGAATTCGAATAAGATGAAGCAGATCCAAGAAGCTTCAACTTCCAGAGAAGAGTTTCCTTCGGTATAATATCAGCTAAACCCTGAAGAAATGGAGGGGATATAATTATGGTAACATGAACCCCTATGCAATTTCATGCAATTTCAGATCATTTAACTATCACAGCATAAAGCAAGATCAAATCAAACTAAAGAGTCGATACCCCATTTAAGACTTGTTTCCACCAGGTGCAGTTTCAACCCCCAACTTATAAATAAAATGAAGCTCACTATTTTTGGTTGATTAAGTGAAAAGTAATTCCCATACTCCCCAATATCATCAACTCTCCAATATATCTTTCAACAGTGTTACTAAAAGCCATCACTGTATTGATTAATGTGATGGGTGCTACAGAGCGAGTGGTCATTGCTTCGCAAGTGAAGCAATATGCTTCAAAGAATCATGCATATGAAAAAAAAGTGAGGCACAAAGTGATCAACTAAGGGTTACTTGAATCTGATATTAAAAGAAAAGAAAAAAGAAAAAGCAAAGAATGAGAGGAAAAAGTATTGCTTCAATCCATTGAGTATTAGTACTCCTCTGCACGTACCTTCAACATTTTACTTATCGTGATTGTTGTCTTTATCTTGATTTTGTTATGCCTCTTACTTGACTGCTTCTTACTCTCCTCTAAAGAATGGCATTTCTTCTTCTTGTAGCATGTAAGTTGTGTTCTGATACTACTACTTTTGGGCTTCTCTTTTAGTATAGTTTTTTGAGATTAATGCTACTCATCTTTGAAGCAATTTCAGGCCTGAAGATAAACTGGAGGAAAAGCAGCATCTTCCCTATTAAATAAGTCACTCAGATTCAGGTTCTAGCCATTATCCTAGGATGTGCAGCATCTTCCCTATTAAATAAGTCACTCAGATTCAGGTTCTAGCCATTATCCTAGGATGTGGAGTGGAGAAACTGCCTACTGTTTACCTGGAACTCCCACTGGGTTCAAAACACAAGGCATTGGAGATTTGGGATAACATCATTGAGAAGACAGAAAAGAAGCTTGCTATGTGGAAAGCGCAATATCAATCTTTAGGAGGCAGGTTCATTCTAATCAACTCAGCTAGATTCATTACCAACCTATGTGATGTCCCTCTTCCCTATGCCTGCCAAAGTACTCAAAGTTCTAGACAAATTGAGAAGAAACTTCCTATGGCATGGCAACAAGGAACAGGGAAATATGGGGGTTCAGAAATCTAATGTACAAACTAGCAGCCTGCTCAAAAAATGGTTGTAGATATGCTGAGGATAGAAAGCCTTGTGGAAGAATGTAATACAGCAGAAATATGGACAAAATGGTCAGTCATGCCCTGATGAATCACCGACACTTATGGAGCTGGATTATGGAGGACCATCAAGACCCTCTGGGCCAACCTTGGGAAGGACATTATCTTCCAAGTAGGCAATGGCAGAAATGTCCTTTTCTGGAAGGATAATTGGAATGGTCAGGGCACTTTGCAAGAGGATCCCCCCCCCCCCCCATCAGTACCAATCAAAATAGCACAATAAAAGATGCCTAGACAACTCAGGGATGAAACCTTATTTTCAGGAGGTTAGAGAGTGGCTGCTCTATTTTGTAGAGTAGGAACCTTCACAGGTACCACCAATGACCCTGATATCATCAGATGGAGCCGCAACACAAACGCAAATTCTCAGTCAACAGAGTCTACCGGAGGGGGCCTCTCTGAGCTGACAGGAAGAAACAGAGAACCCTGGAATGCTATTTGGAGAAGCATGGCACCTAATAAAGTGAAATGTTTCTCCAGGTTGGTATTAAGGAACGCATGCCTTACCCATGAAGCTTACAAAAAAGGAAATCTAACTTAGCTTTCATATGTTCTCTTTGTATGGAAGATATTGAAACAAACAGTCACCTCTTCCTCCACTGCAAGGTAACCTCTCAGATCTGGTCCTTATTCATCGCCTTGGCTTGGGAAAGCTGGACAATGCCAGAGCGAACAACTGATCTATTGAGTTGCTAGATCAGAAGGGGAGGGAGAAAAAGCCAAAAGAGATGACGGAGAGCTGTTTCGGCTTGCATATAGTGGACTATATGGAAGGAGAGGAATGAGAGAATCTTCAAAGGCAAATCAAACTCCATTCAGAAGATTAAAGGAAAATGCATTTCTAGTTTATGTCTTTGGTTAAAGAGCAAAGTATAGTAGATGAAATACAGATAGTGGGTTTCCTAGGTTTGTTGTAATTAGCTATCTGTGTAATCACAATTTTGGAGGTGGCCAGCATACCCTTAATGCTGATGAGTACACATTACCAGTTTCCAAGAAAAACATAAATAACAATCTACTCATACACTTTTTAAGTTAACAAAAGGAAACAGAGAAAAAAAAGATATAGTTTTGGCTTAAGATCTTCCTTTACCTAAATTAAATAACACAAGCTCTAATGAATACCTGATTGTATGGTCTTCAACCTAATCACTTACATTTAACAATTTAAAGGCACTCATATGCCACAGGAAAATTTCCTGTCCTTTCAATCTGCCTTCGCCAAAGTCGTGTCTTAGAATAAATTTTGAAGGCTTCGAAACCCCGCATGATTATCTTCACTGTTTCTTTTTTTTTCTTAAATGAAAAGAGATTTCGTTATGGCATCCAGAAGATGCAAAGATACAAAAAAGGGGGAATCTGCCGGCTCAGCAAATACAAAAAAGAGACTTATAGAGCTAAGGAGCTGAAAACAATCCAAGTAGTGATCTAAGTTATTTACACTTAACAGGGAAAAGTCAGCCCAACTTCAAATGAGCGGAATTACTGGAACGTAGTTTAACATACAGAAAATTGTGATCTGACGTTTAAAATTAACACCGAATGAGATTGTAACTGTACTTGCTTCTCTTTAAACTTCTGTATTTAAAAGTCAAACAGATGATGAATTTTCAACTTCGTAATAATAGAAGGAAGTCTACTTATAGGTTGTTGAGTCGAGGGTTCACAGGAAACAGCCTCTCTACTTCTTACGAGGTAGTGGGAAGGTCTGCTTACATTTCTACCCTCCCCAGACTCCACTTGTGGGATTCAACTGGGTATGTTGTTGTTGTTGTTGTAATAATAGAAGGAAGAAATAAATGGGCTTAAGATTGGGTTATTTATATAGCAGATCTAAATATTTATGTCTTAACTCAAATCATATACTTCTTTCTTCTAATCTAAACCCACAATGAGTTGATATTATGTGCCATTCAATGTCTTGAACATATTCGTTGGGTGAGCTATAGTCAAGTTATGAGAAGTTCTGTCACTCATACTAGGAATTTGGTTTTTATTGATAGCCAAGCTGTCTGAACTATCATTTTGGTTAATTTCATAGCTATTATCATAGAGAATCGAGTGAAGAAGAACTGGAACTAGCATTTACTATATGATCATGCTAAAACCACAGTGTATACAGAAGTCATTCTGTTGCACTAGAGAAGCCTATATCCAGAAAGAATCAAAGTAATGCAAGCAGAACTTCTTTTGATTAGGTAAATAATTTAATTGACATTGGGAAAAACTCCCATATACAAGCAGAACTTACATAGAGGTGAGCCAGCCAATCGGTGAGATTGTCAGAAAGACGTTGAATAATCTGTCCAGGAGGAAGCATTGAATCAATGTTAACCATTGCCATCTTCATTGGATCACCTGATGCAGAAATGACACATTATTTTGCTGACAATATAAACAACTTGCAGTTGCAACTGCATCCTGTTCATGTATTTAAAAGGGAAAAGGACAGAACAAAAGGGTTATAAAATTTACCCTCTTTGACACAATTTTCAAGCAGGAGAAAATCAACAAGAACTAAGATTCAATAAGCAATTCAGTTTTGGATAGATTTATGGCTACAAATTCATCATTTCTCCTAAAGTTCCCAAACTACTCTGAGGAGTAATCAAGACATTTATGTCTGGCACAAGATTCTAGTAGAAAGAAATCTCTACATTTCGAACACTTGAAATATTATTCAGCTAAAGAGGAAAATGACAACCATCCAGTAACACGTGAGAGCTATAATTACAAGAAGAGCAAATATAGGGATTTTATTATGGTCAGAAATCAAAGAAACAGCTCAACAAATGCACCAAGATTAAACTTGATAGACTAGAGACGGCTATATCTCAGAAAGAGATGAACTATACCCAAAATAAAGCTCAGAAGATAAGGAACTGTAACATGAAATTCATCAGGCAAAGACTTCAGAAGTGGAAGCAAAGGTTGGAGTTGTGTCCTGCCAAATGAAGTTGCTGAAAAATGTAGAAACTAAAAATTAGATAATGGATCATTAATACAGTGGCACGCCAGTAAGAGCACAACAAGAAAAGGCTCTCTTTCTGATAGCTTACCTGGATTAGCTAATATTAGAACAAGGTCAATATTAGGGTTATGAGCAGCAACAGCAAGAGCTAAGCACCCTCCAAATGAATCTCCAACTATATAAATTGGCTCGTTTGGAGATGAAGCATGCTTCGTCCTCACAGTTCTCTCGACAAATTTCACCAGTTCTACAAATTTAAGAAAATAGACTATTACCATAAACTTTGTTCTTTTCCAGCTATGATAAATCTCACATGCAGATGCTCCATAACCAAAACACATTCAGATAAAATCAACATATGTCAAAGTAAATATTCTGACATCATAGCTGAATTCCAAACTTCAGAACAATAAAAGCCAAACTCCCAAGTCCCTGAACCCTCAAAAAACATCATTCTACTTTCCTCAACCCCCCTCTCCAAAGCAGTAGAAAATAGACCTTTAACCATTTCTTCATTTTTCAAAGCTTTGAGTGGCAGTTAACCATATGAAGACAACTATAAAAAACATTCCAACTTGCGCCAAGTCCTTTCTGCACCACCCACACTAAGAAGTCTCAAAAGACAGCAGACTGAAAGAAGAAAAGAAGAAGAACAAGAAAACTTAAACTCCAATTTTTTCCCGCAATCTTTATTCCCTAAGCATGTGGTCAAAAATAGTTTGCTTCTGAATTTGATCAGTTAAAAGAAAAATATATGTGAAGAAATTGGAGAGACATGTATAATGTCAAATACTGCCCTCTATATTGATTTCTTCCATCAACCTCAATGTATCTTCTTGAAGTAGTTGCCCTAATTCATGCTGTCAAACTCGCAAATGCAAACACCTATGGATCTTTTTATCAGTGACCTCTTTCATTCCGTGATTATATGGTAAAGTTTCTAAATTGATACTTATTGCAAATATAAATACAACTTCACAACAGATGGCTTCTCCATTGGACCAACCAATATATGCACAAAGCACTAAACGAAGGGAAGAAATACTATACCATCAAATGGTGTTCGATCATACACAGGAATATGCAAGCACCAAACCTGAAAAACTCTGCAACAAGCAATTCTTCAAGAATTTGAACTGAAGTGTTTACGAAAAGGCCACTGAATTGTTTAACCAAATATTAACAAGCCTTATTATATGAAATTAAGTATCATAACTTATAAAAGGTTAACAAACTTTTCTACTACAAGTATTTATAGCCAGGATAAGCACAACAAGCAACAATAACTACTATGCCTCGATCACAAACAAGTTGCGGCCAGCTATATAATCCTCACTCCTCCATTTAAGCTCAATTCATATTATCATCATACAAAATAAACCCAAAAGTGAATAATAAGTTAAATATATATAAATAATAGTGATAATAATATTAAAAGTTTTCTAACAAGCCTAAATTCTATTTCCTAGTAGTAGATATCACCAATATAAATTTTTTACTTCTATTATACCCTATCTTTGATAAAAATGACAAGCAGAAGATATGATTACATTCCATGCTTGGATAAGAACACACATTGAAGTCCTAAGCATAAATATCAAAGTGTTCCCACTTGTACTTTCTTACGCAATACAGTAGCATGGTAAAGGCGATCTACTTAGTACAACAAACAGTCATCAACTGTATATTCTGACTTGCTACAGTACATAGTCATCAATTGTTATAGTGAGAGATTAATAAAGCAAATGAATAAAAGTATATGATGCCATTACGAAATCCACTACCTCTTTACGAAGCACAGGCATCAGCAATATCAAGCTCTGAGATTATTTAATTATGTTGAGCTTACTACCTCAAAACGACAGAATGGCATTGACAAACTAGCCACAAACGTGATATAAAACTCAACAGTTAAATTTAAATATGTGAAGATTGCAGTGTAAGATACAGACCACTAAATTTAAATTAATAATCATTTATATCTGCTTTAACACAAGAAAGACAAATGCATTTTGCAACATTTAAGGTGCGCAAAAGTAAGTAGAGAGCAAACAAACTAGGCCTAAAGCAATTGGGATTAATACTGTACTACACTTGATCTTAGCTAAAACGATGAGAAAGATATTGGCACTGGTCTTATATTTATTACTTGCACACGATTTTAAAAGGCCAGCTTAAGTTTCAGTATCTCAGCCTAGTGGAATCATGAAGCTCACACCTCAGCATTGATAGGAATTATACCAGAACCAGAAAAGTATTACTACACATTATGGAAGAATGTGTGGAACTTACTTCCCAAGAGCCTTCTCATGCAAAACAAGACCCATGCCAGTGCCATCCATTCCTATACATTGGAAATGCTTCCTACTTAGTCATCAAAAAATGCTAAGAAAAACCTTCCACAAATTTAACAATAAAATTTTATCCTAGGAACAGCATGCATGACCATGCTGAAACGTATGGCTACATTGGATTGATTCAAAGGCTTTCCTCAAATTTTAGGACTACCATACTGGTATTAATTCCCCTATCTGTACCACTACACTAATGTAAAAGTTCCATTCCAGTGTTATTTTTCTTTTGATTTTGAAGGTTACCAGGGAGAAAAAGAAGGAGAGGAGAGTCTTCCAAAGGAGGGCCAGCAGATATGGGAGTAAACCACCGTGGAGGACCTCCATCGGGCTTAATAATCTCTGATCCTGTCTCAAGATAATCCTTAACAGTTTTAGTTCCATATCCGTCATCCCAAAGGGGTTCCAACTTGTTTTGAATATCCTCCTTGCTCTTCTCCTTAATATTTGAAGCCACATGACCATTTTTCTCCTTTTCCTCAATAGAGGACACACCATTAACTACAACAGAATTTGAAGGCAAAAATGTGGAGTCCCTGCTAGCTAAACACGCGTACCGAGCTTTACACTGAAGCTTATAGTCTTGACTAAGAACAATACGAGGGGCTGCCCAGAAATTATGCAGAAGAGAAGCCATGATATGCAACAAATGACCACAAACTGCAAAGTTCAAACTTTTGAAGAAATACTATATGTTTATGAAAACAGCACAAGACAGCTCGCTAGTAGCTAAATATCTCCTATATTTAAGACACTTTTTACACCACTACCATCTAAGGAGAAACAAAAACAACAGATACTGAAAGTGAAAGAAACCAGAAATGAATTCCTAATTTCCAAAAAGAAAAAATCTTGAAATTGCAAAACTCCTCTAAATGACATTACAGAAGCTTAAAGCCACAAACTTTAATCAGATGCGTGGCTAAAATGAGTACACATACATGTGGAGTTACTTAAACTATTCAAGCCTAACTTCCAAATACAATAGTTACAAACTTCTTGAAGATATATCAAGATAACGAGCAAATGCGCTGTTCAAAAACAATAATAAAAAATAAAGGAAGTATTGGACACTTTACCAAATCAGAAGATCCCATGTGTGGCATATATGGGAGATGCACTCCTCCATTATTAGTAGCTAGGAAAATTTAAAAGGAGTAAAATTTACTGAAGCCTTTCCAGTGTTTTAAATTGTTTGATTATGACTGTTAGGCAGATTCTACAATATGCTATTAGCAGAAGTTCTCTTTTTCTTTTCCTTATTCTCATATCTCAACTTTCTAACTTCTTCCCTTTGAAAAACATATTTAACTAATTATTTGGAAAAACATATTTACCCTCCCCACCCCACTTATGAGATTCCGCTTGGTATATTATTGTTGTTGTAGTATTGTACCCCTAGAGAAGTTAAAAAGTTCTGATATCATTTAGGATGATTTATATGTTGTTTACTCCCTCTATTTAAAAAAAATGACCTACTTTTTTGGTCAATTTTAAAAAGAATAATTCACTTTTTTTTTTTGTAAAACTTTAATTTCAATTTTACAGTGGCATGTTAAAGATCACTAGATTAAAGGGCATTTTGGTATATTTGACATAACTTTAAATTAGAACCACAAGATTGGAAAAATCTTCTTTATTCTCTTAAATTACGTGTCAAGTTAGATTAGGTCATTCTTTTTAAACGGGAAATTTTTTTTTCTCTTTATTGTTATTATTCTTTTTATATTATTTTGTATATTTGATACTATTTTTTTATTTCTAAAATAATTATAAAATTCACATATATTTTATCCTTCTTAATTCATACTTTATGAAAATCACACTGAATATATTATTATCGTAAGTTAAAAAGTTTAACAAAACTATTCCAATGTTAGAAGCATTTTGCAGTCTAGATCCCCTTCCCTAAAATCGTTATACTCCCTTATTTATTAATCAAATTTTTAGTTTTAATCTGTTATATATATATTAAAAAAAGTGAAAAAATGTGAAAATTGAAATGTGATGAAATGTGATCTACAGATCACAATTTCTGCAACTTTAGTGAAGAAGAATTAGGATGAAGAAGATGAAGAAGATGCAGATGAACATTGGGGAAATATCTCACATGCAAAGTGTGTGCTCTGTACATTTCATATGTGTATTTATACACATTATTAACAAGACTATTGACTAACTAATTACACAATTAACTAACTCTAACTAACTAACTGATTGGCTTAACTAACTAACTAATGCTAACTAATTAGTTACAATCATTAATGCAGTATGTACAACTTATTTCAGCTAGTTATTTCAATAGTCCCCCTCAAACTGGATGTACTGAAGATGTTCAGTACTCCAAGTTTGTTAAGTAGACTCTCATGCTGTGCTCTTCCCAAAGCTTTGGTAAGGATGTCAGCTTGCTGATCTTTAGTGTTGATGTAGTTAGTCCTGATAGTACCCTTTTGAATCCATTCTCTGATAAAATGGCAATCTATTTCGATATGCTTGGTTCGTTCATGAAACACTGGATTGGCTGCAATTTGTATTGCAGCTTTGTTATCACAATGAATAGATGTTGGTTTATACAGTTCCACTCCTAGCTCCTTAAACAGGTTTGTGACCCACACAACTTCAGCTGTTAGAGTAGCCAAGCTTCTGTATTCTGCCTCAGTTGAGCTTCTAGATACTGTATTTTGTTTCTTTGACTTCCAAGATATAAGTGAATCCCCAAACTTGAGTACAAACCCAGTAATAGACCTCCTAGTGTTTGGACATGCAGCCCAGTCTGCATCACAGTATCCTACTAAGTGAGGTTTGCTGCAGTAACTCATCAGTAGTCCTTTTCCTGGTTCTAGCTTAATATACTTGACAACCCTCAGAGCTGCATTCCAGTGTGATAGTTTAGGTTGTTGCATGAACTGGCTCAAGGTTTGAACTGCAAAGGCAATGTCTGGCCTTGTGGTTGTCAAATAGAGCAATTTTCCCACCAGCTTCTGATATCTGTGCACATCTTCATACAAGGTATCAGTTGAGTCAATGTCTTTATCAAATTCAGTACTTGTCAGCTTCATGTTACATTCCATTGATGTCATGCTTGGTCTGGCATTCCCTAATCCAGTTTCAGCAATCAGCTCCAAGGCATACTTCCTTTGGTTCATCAAAATACCTTTGCTAGACCTTAAAAACTCAATTCCAAGAAAATATTTGAGTTCTCCAAGATCTTTTATTTTGAAATGATCATGTAAAACCTGCTTAGTGTCTTCTATGAGTCTTGAATTATTCCCTGTGATCAATAAATCATCAACATATATCAGAATAACCACCATACTTGATCCTTCTGTCTTTGTGAATAGAGAATAGTCCAAATGACTTTGTGTATATCCAGAATTCAATAATGCTTCTGTCAGCTTTGCATTCCACTGTCTTAAGGCTTGCTTGAGTCCATATAAGGACTTAGTCAGCTTACAGACAAGATTTCTTCCCTTCTCTGCACTACAGAACCCTTTTGGCATTTCCATGTACACTTCTTCAAATAGATCCCCTTGCAAGAATGCATTGAATACATCCATTTGATAAATGCTCCATCCTTTTGCAACAGCCAAGGCTATGACTGACCTTACTGTCACCATTTTAACTATAGGTGAAAATGTTTCTTGATAATCAATTCCCTCAGTTTGATTATATCCTTTGGCCACTAATCTGGCTTTAAATCTGTCCACTTGTCCATCAGCCTTATATTTGATCTTGAATACCCATTTGCAACCTATAGCCCTCTTGTTGCTTGGTAAATGTACTATCTTCCAAGTACCATTATCTTCCAGTGCTTGGATCTCTTCTTTCATTGCCTGCACCCATCTTTTATCTTGTACTGCTTCTTCATAGGTTTTAGGTTCAATATCTGTAGAGAACTTTGCCAAATATGCTTGGTACTTTGGTGTTACTTTATCATAAGAGACATAATTACTTTGTGAGTAAGGATGAGTCTTGGTAGTGGCATAATCTTTTATCCAAATAGGTGGATGAGATATTCTAGTGGACCTTCTTGACTCTGTTGTTGAACCATTATCTCCATATGCCTCAGCTACATAACCATCTCCAGTCTGTTCTGCATTATCCTCTTCTGTATGAATGGCTATATTTTCACTTTGCACATCATCACAATTATCCTGTAAACTGTTGCCTTCATTTTGAAACAAAGGCCTGTACACTTTAGTTGATTGCTGAAAGGGAAATACATCCTCTTTGAATACAACATCTCTATGAACTATAAACTTCTTTCTGGATAAACTATACAACAGATATCCTTTCTGAGTTAATGAATACCCCATTAGCACACATGCATCTGCTCTTGGAAAGAACTTATCAGTCTTCACTATGTTTGTGGCATAGCATAAGCACCCAATGGTTCTTAAATGATCAATGCTGGCCTTCTTCCCATGAAACCTCTCATAAGGAGATTTTCCTTTTAATACAATAGTAGGCAGTCTATTTATTAAGTAAACAGCAGCCAACACACACTCACCCCAAAATTTGATTGGAATACTTCCCTGAAATACAAGTGCTCTAGCTACTTCTAGTATATGTCTGTGCTTTCTTTCCACCACTCCATTTTGCTGTGGGGTGTGTGGACAACTACTCTCATGTATGATTCCAAGAGACTTAAACAAGCTTCCACATTCAGTATTGAAGAATTCAGTCCCATTGTCTGACCTTATTCTTTTGATGTTCATGTTAAATTGATTTTTGACCAAACTCATGAATATTTTCAGCATTAAAAATACATCAGTCTTCATTCTGAGCAAATATAACCAAGTCATTCTGGAGTAATCATCAACAATTGTCAAGAAATATCTATATCCATTATGAGTGGCAAGTTTATATGGACCCCATACATCTATGTGAATCAATTCAAATACAGATTCTGCTCTGGATATGCTGGATTTAAAAGGTAACTTTGTTTAGCAAGTGGACATATTGAACACTTATTACATTCATCTACATCAATGTGTTCCTTGTCTGGTAGGATTTGCTGCAGTACCTTTGAGGATGGATGTCCCAGCCTGTTATGCCATAGTAATCTATACATGTCTGAGTGTCTTGTCATGCATGTTCCTTCACCCTTGTGTTCTTGTATACTTGTGCCATGAGTTGATAAGTAGTATAGGCCATCAACTTCTTTACCAATCCCCTTCACCTTCCCATTGAAGAGGTCCTGAAGTACAAAGAACTCAGGGAAAAAATTAACTGAGCATTGTAATTGTCTGGTCAATTTAGATACTGAAAGTAAGTCATACTTGAAGGCTGGAACAACCAGCACATTGTCTAATACACCATCACTGTCTGTACTAATCTGGCCAATATGTGTAACTGATGCATCATCTCTATTTGGTAAATGTACTTTTCTTCCAATACAGTCAGATACTTCTCTCAACCTATCCTTTCTAGATGTCATATGACAAGTAGCCCCTGAGTCTACAATCCACCTTTCATTCTTGACTTCTATCATGTTTGCTACAGCTAGATTTTTAGGATAAGTAAAAATACCTGCCATGTTAGCCACTTCATCCACTCCATTTTCTGAACTTGAACCTGCATCTACTTTGTTCAGCATTTGAATAATTTTGCTGTATTGCTTTGGTGTAAATGTAGGTTGAGTAGCTAGTGGTGCATCAGAATCAACAATTTTCCCTTTAGTCATCTGAGGTGCAAACTCATCTGCAAATTTACCTTCATCTTTTCCAGTGTTGACATGATTGGCTTGGTATGCTGTGTGTCCAGTCCTCCTTTTGAATTTCCAGTCTGGAGGGTAACCATTCAGCTTATAGCACTCCTCTTTAGTATGACCATGCATCTTACAGAAATCACAAGTCACATCCCAATTTTTCTTTTTGAAATGTGGCTTTCTCTGTTGAAAACCACCCTTTCCTGCATACAAAGCTGTTGGTTCTATCATGTTTACTCCTACATTTGCATTAGCTGTCATCCTTTGCCCTTCATCAGCCATTATCTTGGCATATGCTTTCCCAACAGTAGGCAATGGACTCATCATTAGTATTTGGCTTCTAGCATGACTGTATACCTCATTCAAACCCATCAGAAATGCAAACAGCCTCAAACATGCCAAATGATCTATGTAGGTCTTAGAATTATCACAATTGCATGAAGGAGGAGGTACAAGGGCATCAAATTCATCCCATAACAACCTCAATTTTGAAAAATAGGCAGAGACACTCAGATTACCTTGATTGATTGTGCAAATTTCTCTATGCAGCTGATATCCTCTAGATCCATCGACCTTGTCAAATCTCTCCTTGAGATCTGACCATACCATGGCTGCATCTGTAGCATAAACAATGCTGCTGAGTAAATCCTTGGACACTGTGTTCATGATCCAAGCCAGTACAAACGCATTACACTTCTCCCACTGCTCCTCCATCTCTCCTTCATAATCAACCTTCTTGCATGTACCAAGCACAAAATCGAGCTTCCCTTTTGCTCGAAGATTGATCAGCATAGATCGACTCCAAAGAGAGTAGTTCTCAGTCCCAGTGAGTTGCACTGATGTGAGAACACTCCCAGGAGTGTCTGAATTATGTAGATACAGAGGGTGATTCCTCTTCTTCTCCACTTGATCAAGAGTCTCCAACACTGGATCGACTCCTACAGCTGCATTCTCCATGTTTGGCCTACCTCCACGGTTCACCATAGCTGAGATTGCTGAAATTGCTACTGATCTTCTTGCTGCAGGATCGAAATCACTTGCGGAATCCCTTCTTGACCTACTGCTCTGATACCATGATGAAATGTGATCTACAGATCACAATTTCTGCAACTTTAGTGAAGAAGAATTAGGATGAAGAAGATGAAGAAGATGCAGATGAACATTGGGGAAATATCTCACATGCAAAGTGTGTGCTCTGTACATTTCATATGTGTATTTATACACATTATTAACAAGACTATTGACTAACTAATTACACAATTAACTAACTCTAACTAACTAACTGATTGGCTTAACTAACTAACTAATGCTAACTAATTAGTTACAATCATTAATGCAGTATGTACAACTTATTTCAGCTAGTTATTTCAATAAAATGCCAAAAGAATCCTATAAAGTTGAGTTACTAAATTTAACACCATTAATATATTATTACATTATTATTAAATGGTAAATTTAAATCACATTTTAATTCCATAGTTATGACATTTTAAATCCCTTTAGTTACTCCTAATACAAGCAAATATTTATTATTCATGGTACATTCTTTAATTATGATAATAATTTTATGTTATTCTTATCCTAATTATTAGAAAGTCTCTTCCACTACCAAAGTGGTAGTGTTTGACCAATTAATGCATATAAATTAGATGTTATAATTTTCGTTGATTAAATGAAGGTATGTTAATTATTAATAATGATAATTAGTTGTTCACTTGATCAGTTGACTTCTTATTAGACAAATTTTTATTTTTTTAATTTAGTTTTATGTCAAATAAATTGGTAGATATAAAAACTTATTTTGTTGAGGCATATTATTTATTTTGCAAATAATGAATGTGAAGTGTTTAGCTTGTTGGGGCATATTATTTATTTTGTTGTTCAATTTTAAAAAAAAAATCATTTTTTTTTATAAATTTCATATTAAATTGAGTCCTTTTAATTACTAATATCTTATAATAAATTGAATCTTTTCTAATATCCTTAACATCTCCTTATAAGTAAGTTTTTTTTTTTTACTATTTCTTCTGATTAAAATGTTCACAAATTCACGAGTTTTCTTTTCCACCATCTTTGATTAGAGGTACCTTTCATATACCCCTCCCACTTTTAACAAAAAAAACTTTTTAAATATTCATTTATTTGAGTCGAATAAATGTTATGTGACTTTTAATCACATTTATGTTAATCATGATGAAGTTTAATATATACATCGATTTGCGAGAATTTTTAACCTCAACTTATGAGTTATATACTTTTTTATATATGTTTTGATTTTAATTTATGTCACGGAGAAAATCCTATATATATATATATATATATATATATATATATATATATATATATATAATGCAATACAAAATTTATATCAAGTATTTTAAGATAAATATGTGACCCACGTTTTCAAAAGTGTGTATATATACATGCATCAATTCTTTAATTCACTATGTCCGTGCATTATACTTTTTAGTTAACACTACAAAATTCAAATTAAAAGAATTTTTACTTTTAAAATTTTATATGCATTCAAAATTAAATAAACAAATTGAAATAAAAATATATATAAATTTAGTATATTACATGTCAAATTATCGATCTTTCACAAGAATAATATTAATAAAAACTTGCTCACACTCTTTGCACTTATTATGACCAATTAATCATAATTAATTTGTGTGATTTGACGTAAATATTTTTTTATTACAGTATGTGAATATGTAAAGGTACTACCAAGTCTACGTAACATTTGCAATAAAACAACTTTATAACAACAGCTGTCAGTTATAAAGTTTTACTTACAACAACTTTGGATTAGTTAGACTAAATTTGAACGGGTCATAATAAATTAAAACAATAAACATGTCAAGATTCAAAGTTTACTTGGATCAAAATGGGGTGAGTAATGGATTATAGCGATCCAATTTTTACTAAATTTTACTTATTTTATTTGTTCCTTTTTAATATTTTAGTACGTAATTAAATCATATTTTTCTTTCTGGCTATATAAAATATGTCAAATTAAAGAAAAAGTGTTTTAAAATATTTTGACACGATGTCTCTCGAGACAATTCGAATTACATATCCATCCAATTTTAAATGGATTGAATTGAAATGAATTGAGCTAATAAACAAAAGGGTTAAACTTTAACAAATTGAGTGTAATTTTATCACCTTAACGTGACCTTAAAAACTTATGTTACATAATATAGTACATTTGAAAATGACGTGAAAATTGAATTTTTCAGTGAAAACTCAGACACCGTAATCATAAACAATTAAACATTGAATTTTATTCATTATTTCAAATAAATCTGTATTAAACTTTTTTTTTTAAATCAAATTTTAAAATTTTCATTTCTCACAAAATTTTAACTTTTAGATCAAACTTGACAAAGCTACTTGGATGACGTTCCTTTTCTATCCCTATGAAATATTTATTTGTGTAAATTTGTTGTCATTATTGATCAATAATGAACATAATTAATCATTATATTAGTGTTAAGTATGATAAAGTTAAAAGTTAAGGGGCATCGTACTTTAAAAAAGTGATATTGGGTCAGCGACATTGATTATTTGTAAAATAAATAAAGTTGGTTTAGTCCACACCTAAACTTTACAGAAAGCAGAATACGATTAGTTGAGTAAATTGCGTCATTGTACAACAATAAGAAGAAGAAAAGAACTTTGATTAAGAGATTATAATTATTTGATTAGATGTTCTTGCATGATCTGTACATATGATAAATCATTATTTTAAATTGGGAAAAGAGTCAAAAATAGAGAAAATACATAAAAAAAAATAATTAAAATTTGATAGCTAAAGATTATTTTAGCACTTTAACTATACAGGAGTTCAAATACCTCTCTTAATAATTTTCAAATGATTTAATCACCCCTTAAGAATTGACGTGGCAAAGAGAGTAAATGCACTCTCCTGAAAGTGTGTGAAAAGGGAAAAAACGCTTTAATTTATAAAAAATCATACACATGACCTTTTTTTATTGGTCAATATATAACTAATACTTTAAATATCTTTTTCCTGATATAATAACTTTTTAAAAAATATGTGGGTCCCCTTTTAAAGAAATATTTTTTCTCTTTATTTTCTTGTCTTCCACCTATCTTCCTTCGTTGAAGCTGTTTTTTCTCACTTCTATCCACCATTTTTATTCCACTAATCTTTTAGTATTTCTCAATATTTAACACCAATATCATATTATTAATGTCAATTTCGTTCTAGATTATCGACATCAATTTCACAAATTTAAACTTTCTTGAAGTTTGAATAACCTATTTTAACTTTTTAATATTTGTGATTCAAAAAATATGGGTCTATCAAATAATTTTTTTCAAATGAACAGTGTATGTGTGTTTTTTCTAAAGAATTATAAGTACATATGTGTATGAAAATTCATTTTTTTATTAAAATCATTCTCCCACCTTGGTTCTTCTCTAAAGTATTTCTTTTTAAAAAAAAAAATTGAATAGTAAAAAAAAAACAGTGAAAGTGAAAATGGTGGAAAAAAAAAGTGGGGGCGGGGGTGGGAGAAAAGAAAGAGAAGGCTAGAAATATTGAAGAAGAAAGAAGAAAGGGGACCAGGGGACTGGGTGGGGGAAATAAAAATGGGTATAATTAATTAGTATAAATTAATGTTTGGAAATTGTTTGAATAAAAATGATAAACAAACAAAAGAATAAATAAAATTGATGATATGGGGCTGATGTGCCTATGATGTGGCAAGTGAGAGTGGGTATTTAATTCATTTGAAAGTTGTTAATGGAGGTATTTAAATGCCCGTATAGTTAAACTGTTAAATTGGGGGGGGGGGGGGGAGTTATATATTTTCTCCCAAAAATACTGTTGAATAATTTGAAATAAAGCAAAAATATTCTTTCGTTAGATTTTTTAACTCAAGAATACCCCTAGTCCTAACAAAAATGAAAAAAGGGCCAAAATATCCCTTGACTATTAGAAATTAAGCAAAAATACCCTTTGTTAGTTTTTTACTAAAAAAATACCCCTCCCAAATTTAAAGTATTATGCAAAATATCCTTTTTCCATTAAAAATCCAACCTCAGCCCATCTTCAAATCAATTTTTGTACACTTTGAATAGCCCAAATTCTTACTATATTAAAAAAAAAATTGTTTATTGCTGCAATTGAATTTTCTCTTAAAAATGATGATTTATGTTGATTATTTTCTCCTGAAAATGATAATTTATGTTGATTGAGTTATATTGCTAACATGAGTACAACAACTTTTATACAAGCTTCGTAGGTTTAATAATTTTGCAGAGTTGGATCCTATTGAACTCGAGAAACTAATTCGAGGAGGAAATAATTATAACGAGAATGAATCAGTGTTACCATTATGAAATCGACTTTTTATGACGTTCGCAAGTGAAATGATAATCTCTTTCGACGTGAAAAGACTAGTCTCGGACCTAATATCCAAGGAAAAAACCTCTTGGATCTCTAAATGGGATTCTGTGTGAACTGATCAAGCAGTGTTCTTTGTCTACATAACATGTATGGTATCATTTTCGTTAGAGAAAAGGTTTTTTTTTTTGCAAAATTTTAAAGAAAAGGTATTTTTTTTTAGAAAAAATAATATAATTAGGCAAATATATGATATGTATTTACATTATACAACTATAGCTTGAAAAAATTACAATTTATAGCTATAGTTAGGATTTTGTTAATATTTTCTCTCTCCTCTTCTCTTCTCTCTCGCCGCTCTGCAATTTCTTATCAGATATACAATTACATATATATAGTAGCCGCATATATACAATTACTTTGACAGATATATACAGTCAATTCGACATATAAACATATTCAATTCGTCTCTCTCCACTCTCTATGCTCTCTCGCTCGCCTCTCTCGATCTTGCTTGTCAAATATACAAATACATACATACATACATACATACATATATATTAGTTACACATATATAATTATTTGACAGATATACACATATAATTTGATAAATATACGTTTACAATTCGTCTCTCTCCTCCCCTCCAGGTCACATACCTGAGGTTAATGCCATATAATTTTGTAAAATATAGCTATTTAATCATATTAAATTTCAAGCTTAGGCTATTTATGTTTATGAAAACAATACTACCAATTAAGAAATTCAAATTATATGTCTTAACAAAACTTTCAACTTATATTAATTTGATTTACATCACAATTTCATATATGTCTAAATATTCACTTTCCAACTCCTTTTCCTTTTACTTAGGAGTATTATTTCAAATATAAGTATTCAGTTTGATTTTTACTCCATTTTTAGTATATATTCTTATTAATTTGTTGTAATGTAATTACAAGAATTATTACAAGGATCAATTTAATCTAATATTATTATTATTATCTATCTCCCCTCATTTTACTCTTTATGTTCTGTATTAATTTAAATCTACCAGAAACTCAATTTTCCCTCTAATAGTGTGGTTAGCTTATTCCTTCTCAATGAAACAAAATCAGCACAATCCATATAAGTCAGCTAATAAAAATGTTTAAACCAACTTAAACAGAGAATGTATAATTAACCCATTGTTTGGATGGACCCATTGTATTGTTTCGCTATTTTAAATACAATATTTATCTTAATTGTTAATAAAAAGATCATGAATTTGATGTAGTTGAGTTGTTGCTTTAATATCATCTTCTCATTCTTAGATTTATTTATTTATTTAATAATTTTATTTTTATCACATACCTACAATTCCTCGTAAGTTTATTATTCAAATTGCGAACATATGACATTACAAGGGAGAACAAATACGATGTAATCATTGAAACAATATAATGCGATACAATACTAACACACGTACAAATTATAAAAAAATAGTAGTATAGGAGCTATTATTTGATAAAGAAAATAAAAATAAGGTAGTAACGCCATAAAACTAATAATAATTGTATAGAGCAATGTAGAATACAGAGTTGACCACAATTACATTACACAAATTAGAAACTCAGAAAACCCTAATTCCCAAAACACAAAAGCAGCTTAATAGAAAATTCACTTGTACCTTTTTTTTGCCCAAAACATTGAATTTAAAGATCATCTTCCATTCTCAAATACTCTCCAATATCAGCTTGATGAAGAACTACAATCCCATTCGGATCCATTTTCCGGCAAGCTTGAGTACTCTTCGCTGCAACCCCAAATCCCAACGGCACATCCGACATCGAAAACACAACCACTCCATCATGCTCGTTAATACTCTCAGTAATCCTCCCAACTCCACCTTTCAATACATTATTTCCATACAGGAAACTCATCTCAGATGTGGGTTTCAGCCACACTTTGTGTTTCGAGTGTGCTGCTAAGAGACCCAAGGCTTGAACTGTGAGGTGGAACTTACCTCCTTTGGTGAATTTACCTAACTGGGTTCCCAGCGAAACTAAGTTATCTCGCTTTATGTTTGTTGCTCGCTTGACGAGGGATTCTGATACGTAGTAAACTCTGTTTTTCTGGAGACGAAAGCAGTAGCGGCCAGGAGTTTTCTCGGTGCCTTCATGGGATGGGTTCTCGACTATGTTTTTCAGATTGTTGCCGACGAATTTGTGTAACTTTTCGAACACTTGTGTGGTTTCTTGCTCATCCAGCGGTCGCATTTTTGCTTCCCCTTTGATAAACCCTAAAACCCTTTTTTCTTGTCCTCTTATACTGCATGGGCTGAGGGTTTTGGAGATTAGATTGGGCTTTAAATGAGTAAGGCCCATATATCTGACCTGAAGAGTACTTTGCCAAAGAAAAATAATGAAATATACATTTCCTGTCTTAGATAATTAATAGTAAAAAAAATTACGCGGATAAACAAACATATACTAGTTATTTAAGCTAACATAGCTATAGCTTGAATTAATTACATCTCATGGCAAACATCTAGCTGTAGTTACAGTTTTGAGTTTGTGTAATTCACGCGATCTATACAAACATTGTGTGCGTGATTCAAATTGCATAGCGAAATGTACAAACACTGTAAATTGTATAACGAATTATACAAACATTGTGCACAAATTGTACAGCGACATATATAAATATTATACAAAAAATATAAATTGTATAGCGAATTATATATATGTGTATAAATATTGTGTGAATTATACAAACGTTATAATTATAATATGGATTTCTCAAATTCTTGACCACCTCTAGCATCTTTTAGTTATATTAGTGTCTGTCAAAAGAGAGAGGAGATTCTCAATAAGTTAAATGTCTCACAAACTATATTAAATTTTGACAGCCAAAAAAAATAAAAATGGGGACAATTACATCGCATGGTCATTTGGAGAAAATGTTTATCAAAAAATGACTATTCATCATATAAACATATATAGTTAGTGTATATTTTATGTATAGTAAAGGTATATTATGTTTTAAAGTGTATCGTAATATATATTTAATGTATAGTGAATATATACGTAATCTATATGGTATATTCAATGTATATTTTATGTGACTTTGGCTAGTTATATTTATAATCATTTATATTTTTTACAATTTTAGACTATTTTTTATGGAATAAAATTTAAACTAAACATGGTTCGGTAAATTTTTAGTTGTTAAAATGTCAATTAGAAACTTTCAATTAACGATTAAGAAATAATTGTTGAAATGTCAACTAAAAATAGTTAATTAGTTGTCGAAATGTTAATTAGTGATTTTTTTTTTTTAAAAAATAAAATTATTTTTTATATTAAATTCAATTAAAAAATAAAAGAACTCAAAAATTTAAGCAAGACGGGATGGATTGAAAATGAAAAAAGTCATCATACAATACGAAGCGTGACGATTTAAAAAATTTACAGGTTGAACTCAATCCGCCTCGCACCCGCCCCATCATCATCCTTAAAAAAAATCCTTAAATGCATTACTCTTGAGTAACAAAGCCTCTTCACAATTTTATCCATCATTTGCTAGAAAATCGACACACTGATTTGTCTCCTTCTAGAGATGTCTTACCATGACCCTTTTAGCCTCTAACATATATTTACGATCATCAATAATGTGTTGAAGCATAGTAAATAAAACAGTTTAGTAAATTGATTTTGGGTTTGTGACCTCCATCTTAGTAAAAAAAAAAAACTCTCAAAGACTTGAGACTCTTCCTTTATATACGTAAAAACACATTAGGCCAACTAGAATAAAACCTTGTTAACACATCATAACTTTTTGTTAAAAGTTTCAACTAATTTAAGTTTATCCTTATACTGCACTTATGATGTCATCATACTAAACACTATTACTTACTGATGACATTTCAAGTTGTATGTGTTTTTCCTGAGCTGAGGATCTATCGGAAACAAATGTGGAACTGTACTGTGTATATTGTTGCACTGCCATTTTCATCATTATCTCCAGAATATTCCATTCAAAACTTGAATGATTTAAAGAAATAGTTCCAAATACATGAGCACAAAACTAAACCATTGCAAAGACGGTAAAGAACTACAAAAGAACAATCTGCTCGGCTTTATAAATGGCCTATCACCAAATCTTCCCCACTAAAATTGAGAACACTAGTAACAAAGAAGATTTACAGAGTAAATAATACCAGAAAGAAAGTAAACATATAAATTAGTTTGACCAGAAAAGGTAAACTTTTTGTTCTGGAGATATTATTCATCTGCCCGACAATGTGGTTCTTGAAAGACTATATCGAGACATCCAAACCCCTGCCTTTGCATATAGAGTTATATATAAATCTACAGGCTCCCGACATCATCACGAGCCATTTCTCTAGAAAAATTCAGTCTCATGTCCCCTCAAAACCAAAAATCCTTTCTTTAGCAAATGCAAGCTTTCTTTCTATTTTCTTCTAAATGCACCGAAAACCAAAACTCAATAATTACCACCTTCCGATGAGCAAACAGCAAAGTGGGCCAAATGTGCAACTTTTTTCTTAATTAATCCAACCACTTGGACTCAGATCTACAAGGAAGCAATTACCATGACAGCAGAGCAAGCAGCCAGTTGAATGCTTAGCCTTCCAATTATTTTTGAGTAGAAGCTCTGGACCTACAAGAAACAAGGGACAAGGGGAGTGACAGAAGAATTCCTCAACTATGCCTTCCTCTATATGCAAAGAAAAATGACCATGCAGTAATCGGTTTCTCTAGTTTTGCCTTCAGAAAACATTTACTCATACGTCAGCTAAGATAAAGAAAGAGTTGGTCGACAGATCCTTCCAAAATCTAGGACAGGGGTTCCGATTCTTGTGAATTTTGAAGGGCAGCAGGAAGCATGTAGCAATGTTCATTTGCAAGAAAGAGATGAAAATTCTCAATATTTTAGTCAATGCAGCAAGCCATCAAAGCAAAAGCAGACAAGTGTGTCAGCAAACTGGAGGTCAATAAAGAGTAGGTGGGAAAGATGATGGCATCTGAGATACATAGAATAATGCTCCAGAGTTTTGTCACAAACGCAGAGCTGGAGGTGAAAGTATCAGATGTCTGGACATGTAATCAGGAAAAACAATTAGAATTCTCAAATCACACTAAACCAAATAAAGCAAAAGACTGAAATTGGTCACCACATGGCATGAGTATTTGATCTGCATCACCCCAAAACTGCCTGCTTTTCAACAATCTCACACTCAATGACTAACCAACCCTCTGGAAAATCTCCGCGCCAAAGAAGAAATAGGAAAAAAAACTGTACAAAGAGTGGTGATGGGGTGGGAAGGTGGTGGGTGGGTTGTGGATAAGTGTACAAAGCAGAATGCCAAATACAGAAGACAAAATAAGTATGTGTAAAGAATAATAAATTTACCTGACAAATAAAACCCTATCACTTGCTAGTCAACACCCGATAGTTGAGGACAAGGTCTTCAGGTTTCTTCCATATGTACGCACGGACAGTAGCTAAGCTCATATCAGGAGATAAAACCTGGTAAATGTACAAAAATTGAGTTCATTAACCAGGAACCAGAGTGAGATCCTACATACTAGAATTGATGAATTATCTAGTCACATCCTCCAACATACACGAATTGTGTGCAGTTCTAATGCTAAATTTGACGTCCATACTTCCATACATCACGAGAAAATAGAACGAAAAAAACAAACACTGCTTGAAATTAATGTTTAATCAGCTATGCATCCCACACAATACAAAAACAGAAATCTGAACTTGCCTGGTTATTGCACAAGATCTCTATGGATGGTTTAAGCTTTTGCCAAGGCTTCAGTCCAGTCCGAAATATGCCATCTCCTCCAATAGCTGGGTGTGTCACCTGTCCACCGGCAGTTCCATCTACGCTATCCAGTGGCTTCTCAAGAACCATCTTTTCAATAACATAGTTGATGACCTGAAAAACAATTCAGTGCACATTTGTCATATTCATCCTCTACAAAATGGAGGTTTTCCGCAATAAATCTGGATGTAAGAACACCAATTCTCCATGCTTATCGACACTAACATAAAGCTGATTATGCAATCAACCTTCCTTGAGACTTCCATCAAGAATGGGAACTCTTTTATTCAAGAGTTGACATGACACAACCACTTGGATTTAAGCCTCATATTCCATCTGCTAATTCAACGCTATCCAGCAATAGAATTCCCCCACACCCACACCCACCCCCCACCCCCCGTCTTTCTGTTTATATGTTTTTTCCAGTTCATCAGAAAATACTAAACAAAATTCTTAAAATCTATCAAAAGCAACATACATGGCTCAAATCTATAGTGAAGTAAATTCATGAACGTGCAAAAAATAAAGTCAACCACCTACACTTGCTTATCATTCATCAATAGGTTGAATGCATTCCTTTTTTTCGGTCCCAACTATTTGGTGTCCGGAACTTACAAGCCCGACTAATCCAGATTCACGTTGCATATGGCCCATAATTGCCAATCATTAGTATGAATTCCTCATTTATAATGCTTCAGTCCAATCCAATTAATATGGATCTTCTGATCAGCTAATTAGCAGCTTATGTATAGGATGCAGCCATCAAATAGTTTAATCCCAGATTAGGTAAGCCTACTTGCTCAATAATTCAAGAACTTGTTCTAGAGTTTTGAGGGTTTTCATTTTCCAGTATAGCACCCTAATGCTGCTGCAATGGTTTCTCTTTTTGGTTCCACCCTCTGTGTCTGTTTCCAACTTAGTCTAGCCTCCTTGCACTGCCGAAGGATCTTCTGTTTCTTTCATCAACGGCATGGGTCTTTATTACCCACTTCACTGTGAAATTAAAGAAAGATCTAATCTGCCAAGAAAGGAATACATCTCCATAAAGTAGCAGTTATAACATGATAAAAAAAAAGGGTAGGATGCCCTTTTATCGTATAGTCTGTCTTTTTTCTGCATCCCTACTGATACAGATCAGTGAACCTTGAGCAATTTAAAATGAATATGGTAGACGAAATGGTGATCCCAGCCAAATTACTGGATGTAACAGAAGACCCATCTTCTCCGCTAATTAAGTTATTATTTATCGAAGGACAAAGTTGTTACAAGCGTTCCTCTTCATGAGAAGATAATGTTAGCTACAATAGCCTTACATTGAAAAGATGCTAAAAGGGTTTGATATAGGCAGAAAAGCTGATATGACATCTACAAAAATCTCTCAATGGCTTAGAAATTGAGAAACAATGCAGGAGAACATTTCAAAAGTTCAACAAGAACATGTAATGACCTTCCCCAAACAGAAACTGTATTCAAAAGCTTCCAATTTATAAAGCCTATCGAAACTACAACTTGTGTATATGCTCAGACATACTCTTCTTTTTACTACTAGCACTAGAGTAGCACAATGTTGGTAACTTGAAGAGCTAGACGTATTCTTCCTTTTACTACTACCACTAGAGTAGCACAATGTTGGTAACATGAAGAGGAGGGGTGGGGGTGGGGTGGGGTGGGGTTGTAAAGAGGACAAACTTATTAGTCCTTTAAGTGGAGCGCTTATAATTTATTTTCTGCAGTCCGAAACAATTTTGAAATTATGCAGAAAATTTATCCATCCCATTTTATTTGAAGCGACTGAAAACTAAAAGTGGAGGATAACCTACCCCTCCTCTGTTATTTATCCTCCTCTTACTTTACTGTACAAGAGGAAATAACAAACAACCTTCCTCTTTCTCTTCCCCTCTCTCATACTTCCTCTTCCGACTCCAACCAAACATAGAGTTAAGGCGCAAAGCTTTTATATTGAATCTGTTATAGTCATAGAATGCATTAATGCTAAAAGTTTTCGTAAAAACAAACAGCAAGACGGTTGACATCAAACATTAAGAGCCTACACATGCATGACAAGAAAACTTAAAAGGCTTGCTAGGAAAAAAGATACTTCAGCAAAGAGCAACTGTCGGTAAAAGAGCAAAGATTCACTGGATAACTGGCACACCTACTAAATCAATAATTAGGCAGAGAAAAGAAACATGATGAGTGGTTCTCGGTGAAGTATGTATGGACCATGAAGGCCAATTAGTAGATGTGCAAGTTCTCATCACTGGAAATATGTCTATAGGCATTAGGCACCACAACGACAAACGATTACTTGTAGAGATTATGTAATTTTTGTTCGAATTAAGATTAAAGCTTGTAGCCTGCTCACTGCAATTACTAAGCCACAAATATTAGGGTTATAGCTGAGGGATATAAAGTCATATCAACCACATTATCTCCAACAGAAACAATTTCCTGATGAACAGCTTAGGACTTTTTATAAGATGTGTTATCCACCGCCTGAAGCTCCATCACATGTCAAGTAATAAGTGAGTGATCATGTGGTCTATCATGAATGGTCTAAAGTATTTAGGCTATTTCTTAGATTTCCATTCCACAAGGTTTGGACCACACCTATAACAATTGCATTAACAACCATATTCAAATTTGCAGAATAACCAACAGATCAGTAATGTTTCATAGGAACAATAGGTTGTAAAATCACACAACAAAATAGTTGTGTGGGTGTATGACTTCACCATCTTTCTTTCAAGAAAACAGGCGTTACCAACCTATATAAATGCTTCAGTTAGTTCATTGCATAATTCTCCAGCATATCTTTGAGTTTCTTCTCATTGAGCTGAGGGTCCTTCAAAAACAGCCTCTCTACCTCCGCGAGGTAGGGTTAAGGTCTGCATACACTCTATCCCCCTCAAATCCCACTTGCGATTTCACTAGATATGTTGTTATATCTTTAGATTTCTTTACTATGTAAATGCACGGGACACAATACATAAGGGGTTCGGAAAAGAGAATCGTTCAAGGCTTCAAGCGTCTTGCTAATATGCATACACCAATTGATTTAAAAACCAACAAAGGCAGCTGTAGATCACCATAATACTGATCCACCACAAGATTCAAGGAAAATATGCTTACTTTGTGAATTCTTAATATGCGAGGCGCACTCAGCTTTCCTTGGGTAAGGATCTGAACAGTAGAACCCTCACATGGATGCAAGTAGAAGCTACATCTGCAAACCCATTAAGAAGAGGGGAGAAAATGGTCACGAAAAAAGTGATTTTGCACATAAAGAAGGAAGATTATAACGTGTTTTGTAAGCATTACTGCAACTCAGAGAATTGTATAAATGTAAGTGCCTCCAGAAAGACTTCCTTTTTATTCTAAACCAGCACTCATTTCAACATGCAAGTCAAGCACTGTGAAGAAAGTAGAATACAGTTAGTTGTATTGGAATATTACTTGGTATTTTCCCTGGGGGGCAACCGATTGTTCATCACACAATCCACTACCCACCATGGCATGTCCTTTTCATCTTCCGTTCCATCTAAGTCCGTAATCTTTTTCCTCCATGGGCCACTTTGAGAACCCTCAGTAATAATTGATGGAGGACAGGCTGCTGAAAATTCAAAGGGAGGATATACTGCAGCATCATTGTCAGCATTGCCATCCACTTCAACTTTTGACGATATCAGATTCCTTGTAGGTACATCCTTCCCAGGTGGGGCCTCCCCATTGGCTAAAGTTTGAGATCCAAATCTCTGTTTTCTTTTGGTTAACCAATGAGCCAACAGCCCTTTAAGAGTTTCTCGTGCCAAATTAACCTAATTATTAAAAAGCCAATCACAAACTCAGTTCATCTCTTGCAGAAATATACAAAAGTTCCTCATGTGAATGATAAATCAGGAAGTTATTTAAAGAAAGTAACCAATTAATTAGTTGATAATAAGAACCATATCAAGGAATTGGGTGTCTTCAATCTACTTTTAGCATTACTACAAAGAAAACCATCTGCTATAATACAACTACAGAACAAGTTATAATAAAATCACAGCTGGAAAAGTCATGTCTGTGATACATTCTGCAAAACCATCCACGCACCCTCTTTACAACAACAATAAGTATTTTGCCTTGATCCAAAACAATTTAGGTTAGATTTATCAATCCATTATACCCACTCTGCTCCATCTGGGCCCATTTCCTTCAAATACTAAATGATTTGTCTGGAGACAAAGAGGACTCAAAGCAAACACTGGAACTAGTGGAAGTGTACTAACAATAACTAAACCTGAATTGCAAGCCACAACTACTTGTTTCGCCTATATAAATACTTTTCTCCCATTGTATTTTGTCCTTCAATAAGTCAACGTCGATTCCAAGATAAGATCTTCTAAGACGACTTTTTTTCATATGTTTTTAGGTCTACCTCCTTCTTTATTAATACCGTCAATCAGTAACTTGACTAAACCATGTTACGCAACCTTCTCTTATTTTATTATATATCTATCATATATGCTACTTTCACCTATTTTTTAAAACCAAGAAATTCTCAAGAGCCAATGGCACACAGTTAGAAACTTGGTGGTTAATGAGCCTTCCCTCCACCTTTATCCACTTAAACACCAGACTTTTGCCTGCAGCAGGGTTGAACCTCTGCTACTTACACCTTATATCAAATGTGATAAATTTTATCATTATTTACTGAACGTGTAGAATGGTATTAAGACAGATTAGCGCACTTTTTTTATTTCTTCTTATCTGGGGAGAGAGGATAGGGGATGATTTTTTGAGAGGTTAGGAATCACACCAATTTGCAAACTTAGCCCCGGAGTAAGATTTCTTGTAAACTATGCTTATAAAGGTGGGTGGAAATTTTCCAAACAGGTGGTCAACAAAAATAACAACATCAGCAAAGTCATTGTGACTCCCCTCTAGAAGAAACAGGGTAGCCGAGATCTAAGTTGTATAGGTGCATTAACTTCCCATATAGCTAGTAATATCTTCGTCTTAATCTGGTAAAAGTTCTTAACCCAGACCAAAAACATTTTAGTAAACCATTCTACAACCTGTAAGCTAGTATTGACATCTGATGGAAGCTAACGTACTAGTTCCTGTAAAACTATCTTTTTTGACTTTCCATCTTGAAAAATAACCTAAGAACAACAGAAGCCAAGAGACTATAATTCAAGAATAGGAAGGTAGTAATGGAAATAAACGAACCAAGCAGAAAATTGAAGACGAAACAAGCCTCGTAAATACCTTGTCATCTTCAGGCTTCCCAGGAATGTTGAGGTCAGCAGAGTACATCTCAGCAGAAAAGCATTGTGGTGTATCCAGATGTACAGCCAAGCTCCCAAGCCTAGTGTCCACAGTGAACCATGCAGGGATGCTCACCTGAAGAGGCAAATCATATCAGAAGAAAAATTATATGTGAAAGTCAGGTAATTCTACAGAGATATTTACCATCTCAAAAAGTTCTTCTTTCTTCTTCTCAAATGAAACCTACATTTGGACAAAAGTACAGAGAAAAGAAGTTCAAAGGACAGAATAAGAAAAAGAATTAAGAGGCAGAAGACGACAGTTGTCATAATTCAAAAAAATTAAATACAAGTGTTCGCTCAAAACATGCCATTGTGACTTAGCACGCGACTTGAAACATTAAACTAACCTCTCCATAGTTGTGAATCACAGTGCCTCTAGTGATCTCCCACAACTTCACTGTACCAGCAGTATCCTTTAAAGACACAATCCATCATCAGGTTACAAGAATCATAATATTTGAAAGACGGTTTAACCTTCTTTTTCTTTTTGTGGAAAAAGTAAGAGACAGTTTAACCTTATTAAGAACAATAAATTCATAAGCCACATGGATATAAAGGCAAAACAAATTTACCTTAGTCAGGACATGTCTTCTGTTATTCAAAATCTCATGCTGCACTATTCCTGGGGTTCCATGAATGCTAAGAGATGGTTCTTTATAAACAGGCACCTAAAATATTGACCAATTATGAATTTTCAAGATTCAAGGATGTAAACGAAAGAAAGAGAAGATAATTTAATTTGGAAGGGGCAGATAAATTCCTATCATGTTACTGCACATTAGCAAAAGATGCCAACCAGAGAACTAATAGGTCACGGAAGAAGGTTTGGAACTATAAGGTACCAGTGGAAGTAATGTGTTTTACATGTCTAATTATTGAATAAGCTTGTCTAACTCAAGAAAACTTGCAAAAGAGGAGGCACACAACTAGTCAGCAAATGCTTTCTACGTGGAGGAACAAACATCTTTTTTTGGCATTGTCCTTTAGATAGCGCTTAGAAGTAATCCTAAGAAGGAAAAGAAAGTGATTCCAATTGCTAATTACACAATCTTAGGAATTCAAAACATTCCTCATTACCATAGGCTCTTACAATATATCAACAATTTCTGAAAAGGAAACCTTCCTAATTCTCAACAAAGCTATGCAAAAGTTGTGGGTGGATGCTGTAACGATTAGGAATATGGAGTTCGAAATTTATATAAGAGAACTAGCTAGTAGATCAGAATTAGAAATACTTGCATCTTTGCATGGAAATCAAGATTTTAGTATTTGCATGGCACAACTTCAGCTGAGATAGGAATAGATGGAGGTCGAGGATTAGGATAAAAGGTTAATAGGTAGTTGAGTGTTATCATACTTTGTGAGAGAGGTAGGGGGCTAGCCTCATCCTCTCCTCTTTTCCTTTTACTAGTATTATTTAGCTACGGCAGAGTTTCTTATTCTGCAATTTGTATTACTATATGTTGTTGCATTTGTTTTGTATCTTGCTATTTTGTTGTCTTAATTCTTATAATCCTACGTCGGATACATTTCCTTTAAGACAAGGGTCGATTGGAAATAGCCTCTCTACCTCACAAAGGAAAAGGTAAGGTCCGAGTACATCCTACCTCCTAAAGTGGGATTACATTGAGGGGTATGTTGTTGTAATTACATGATATAAACTTCTTTTTTATAGACATGTGATTAACATTATTTTTTTATTCCATATTATTCATATAACCCAATTTGCATGCAGTCATATATGCTTTACACTTAAAAGCCCCAAAAGCTTTGGCCCGTTTCTACGAGTTACACCTTTGACAGTTGCTGATGCAAAAGCTTCCTCAACAACAACAAAAAAAACATACCCAGTGTAATCCCACAAGTGGGGTCTGGGGAGGGTAAAATGTATGCAGACCTTCCACTACCTCACAGAGATAGAGAGGTGGTTTCCGGAAGACCCTCATCTCAAAAATATCATCCCCAAAGCAGAAAATACTAAATATGAAACAAAACAACTAAAATGGATGCGAAAGCTTCCTCAACTTATATAATTCTTTGCAGTGGCTCCTCCCCACCCTCAACTCACATGATCTCAGCAAGTCACCGCTGCTAACTTAACATTAAAACTACACACACAAATCTACAAACAAAATTACTTGTACTATAATTTATGCACCCCATCTCCAATAAAGAACTTCAACTACCTCACTATCAAAATGCTATGACTGAAGTGGTGAATATCCAGCATATCAACATCTCACTAGTTTAGCCATCTCCTCATTCAGTTGTGTTGCAATTGTTATATATCTTAAAGATAAAGTAAGATACTGTTTCCAATTAAAAAGAAATAAAAATTTAATCTAACAAAGGCATGTATTTTATTGAGAATGGTACAGTGTTCCTTGGAGACGGTACAAATTAATTACTGAAGTCCACATTTCATCCCCTCTATTTTTCTTCTGATCTTCTAATCATTTCTTTTATTTATGTATAACTTCTCGGGGTTGAGTGTCTCACTGGGGATCTTTTCCAATCATAAAATTACGGTTTAGATAAGGCCATCAGGTAGTATATTTGGATTAGTCCTCAAATGTATTGAAGAAACTTCAGTCCAATTTTTTTGAATTTGGAGTAGATTTGGTCCAGTTTAGGCTTTAGTCAAGATTTGATGCAAGTAAGGGAAGTAGAACAAATTATATCTGCATTCACCGTGTTGTCAATTGACTATAATTAGATTAGATTGGCCCTTTAAAACTGATGTCCGACAAGAATCAATTAAAAGCAAACAAGAATGAAGTATAATCATATGGCCACATAAGGGATAAAAAGATTTTGAAAAGGAACACCAAAGATCCATAAAGAGCTCACAAAAAATAACCAGTCCCAATCCACTCCTTCCCCGAACAGAGCCTTCCATATTGCAACTTATGTTAGCACGTCAACAGCCATTTGAATTTATAAGACTTTCTTCAAACTCGGTTGGTTAAGACCCGGAGAACATAAAGTAAAAGGATATAAAAGAGTAAATATTTCTTCTGGAAACATTGTTAACTCCACATGAAACAAGAAAAATTGATAAAAACTCAAAATCCAGACATATCCTTCATGTGCTCACTCGTTAAACAAAACCAGTTTTCAATTCTGAATAGCAGCTCATCTTTAACCCGCATCCTTTCTCAAGAGGAATCCAGAAATAGCAGCTATTCCGGAACCCCATACTTCAGTTAGAACTATGTTTAAAGAATCATAGCAATAACATCAGCAAAGGATATAAAGAGGTACAGAGAATTGATTAAGATGGTTAGCACCCCTCACCTTCAACCTAAGGCTGTGGGTTCAAGTCACCAAAAGAGCAAATAGGGTGGGAACTCTTAGGGAGGGGTTTTGAAAAAAAAAAAGATATGAAAGGGTTGAAACTCACAGGTGTAGATCCTTCTAGAGAAACCCTGGCCCTGGAAAAGGACAAGTTTCCAGCTAAGAACGAACCCCCTCTTTGGAAAACTTTCTGGGGATCACGCACTTCAGCGGCCCACCTATGTACAGATGAATCAGTTGTGGCCACCCAAATGCTGTCATCATGCAATGCTAACTGCAAAATGGGGTGTTCCTTTGTGCATAGCAAAACGCTCTCCCTTGTTGCCAAATCTGTCAAGTATAACTGCAAGTGAAAACAAAATTTAGCAAGGAAACAACGGGTAAGAGAGAATAGAGAGACAATAATATTCGATAAGTTGTATTAAGCTCACTTACAGATAGGTCTCTTCCACCACTATAAACATGACTAAACGTAGGAGTGCTAGCAAGTGACCATACAGAATCCATATGCACAGCATAAGAATGCACACATCGCTGCTGACCTAGATCCCATAGTCTGAAATGTTGGAGGTAAAGTTTCATTTGATAAGCAAAACGTTGGAGGTAAACTGAAATTTCTAATCAGATGAAAAAAGACAAAACAAGCGTGACCACAAAATGTTATTTAGAGAAAATATAACCACTTATCATAAAACAACATGAACGGTGGAATTAAGCTGTTTAAGAAACCGACATAAACTTGATGGAATCAAAAGATTCAACCCATAACCAACTACCATGCCAAGGAAGCCACTGTCTGTGGAAACAAAGTGATGGAATTATCAATGCTTACCTAATCATGGAATCAGAAGATCCAGATAGGCAGAACCTACAAAAAAAATGGAGGATTGGACCATTATTCAAAAAAAAAAACATAAAAGTAGAAGATAAGACCATTATTCAAAAGAATTCAATAGGTTACATTAACCATACACTCTGAAGGCATTAAAGACTGCCTCAACCAGTATAGGAACACAAGCCCAAAGCAAAATGTCTAGATATGGATACAAATGTATTTATCTACAGTTGCATAAAACATCGACCTATAACGTAAATAGTTTTCTGTTCTTAAGTTTTCAACTAACATACTGCAACTGATATTAGGTTAAAGTATTCTCTTATTATACAAGAGATAGTTTCAAGCTGAAACAGGCACATCTCCATCGACGTGTTTGCTTCAGCAGGGGCATTTTCATAAAGTTTTTACAAAATTATTTTTTTGGTCTACTTTAATTTAATTAGTACATAATTTTTCAAAATTATAGGACCTGCTTTAGTTGTGACCATATCCTTTAGTTATAACTTTATTATTTTGAATGTCGATAATATATGTGTATATTATATAACTATATAGAGTAAAATATCAACTGTCGATGATGTAAAATACTTTAACCATGGCCATCACAATGGACCTCTTCGCATTTGATTTGAGCACAAAAAAAAGAGAGTTGATTAACTACCACACAAGTATATTTTATAATTTATTTTAGAGTAAAATTTAAAATCATTTAATCAATAACATTTAAAATTTATCAATATTAATAATATTTACCAGGTATATATTTTGCATTTAATAAGATGATTTAATATCGTTTAATGAATATCACTTAAAAAGTAAATTTCTAAACAAATATTGGGCTCGTGGATGGCACGAAATTTTCATAACTAGTCTATTATAATCAGTAGTGTGGGCTTGTGACCCAAGAGGAGCCACTGAAGTGATGGGACAAAATAAATTTCTTGACTAAAGAAAATTAATGTTTTCAAAAGCAACAGGGGGGCTGTCGTTGTATCCTTGGGAGTTTTTGCCCCTTAAGCTTTATGCCTCACTGTGTTTGCCAAGTATGCCCTAAAAGCAACTTGTATGTGCTTTCAGATTAGATTGTCCATCCTATATGCCTTAGAAAATTTATTTTACATTTTATTTCAAACATTTGACTATAACTTACAAAGTATCTTGTTTTTTATGATTATGGATTTGTGATTATTATATGCATTTATTTATTGTGCCTTGACAATCAAATTAGTTGTTGCCCCTTAAGCTTTATGCCTCACTGTGTTAGCCAAGTATGCCCTAAAAGCACCTTGTATGTGCTTTCGCATTAGATTGTCCATCCTATATGCCTTGGAAAAATTTATTTTAAATTCTATTTCAGGTATTTGAGTATAACTTACAGAGTATCTTGTTTTATTTACGGATTTGTGATTATTATGTGCATTTATCAAATCAGCTGTTACACATTTTTTTTCTTTCAAAGTACATACTTCTATATTCTATCTATGTACTTAAAATATTAATTTTTTTAATATATTTTAAATATTAAAACTTTATGGGGATTATGCCCTTCCAATGACATGTAATATGTTGTCCACCTTTAAAAAACATTTAGTATAATCTATCTTCAGCAATACTTGACCAAAGTTTATTAATTTCAGATCAGCTGGAAGCAATGATATTTTAGATGAACAAAGAAGATGCAACTTAAGCTAATAACCCAGTCAAGACGCCTTCATAGCATCATTGTTTATTCAACATACCTCCCAGTGGAGTCTAGCAGGAGAGCCCTAATATTATCTGTATGACCTTTTAGCTTCATGGTCTTGGAACCAGTTCTTGGGTCCCAAACGCGCACAACCTAGAAGAAAATCAGAACATTGTCATACACAGCTTCTTTGCGAGTAGGCTAACTTGCGCATCAAAATATTCGAACCAATCCAACAAACAGAAATATACCTTCTCAGTACCACCAGAAACAAGAAGGGATCCACTCTCATTCATTGCTAATGCATATACTGACTCCTTATGGCCTTTTGCAGTCACAGGAATATATGCTTGAGAGTGGGTCTGCAAGGAAATATTACTGCTCGAACTGATAGGACGGATGCTTGTCATGGGCAATGAACTTCCTGAACCATTGACACCATTTGAGCAGTCTTCTTCAGTGGCATCACTGGACTTAGATGTCGGAGCAATTGCAGCTTCAAGATCCCATATGAAAACCTCACCACCAAGACCAGCAGATGCAATAACATTGCTCTATTATTATAGTAACAACAAAATCAGAAATTACAGGCAATTAAACTCACGTTAAAGCCAAAAGATTCAATCACAGCTTGAGCCATAACTTTGACACATCAAACGCTTTAAAAGTACTAAAAGAGTTTGCAGAAAAGTGGTACATTTTTTCCTGCTGAAGCAAGGCTAGTGACATAATCAGAATGCTGGCGGAGTGTCTTAATACAAGATCCCTCAGATAAGCTATTCCACACCTAAAGATCCACACAATTTTTTAGAATAAAAGAAATTTCCAAATTACTTTTATATAAAAACTGTAAAAGTTGCACTCTATACAATAAAGGAATCAGAAGAGAAGTAAAACCTTGACAGTGGTGTCTGAGGAGCATGATACTAATGTGTTACTACCCGTAAGAACTGCATCATTTACCTGCAGAATTATTGAGCCCCAAAAACAACTCAACGCAGGTGATATTCATAAGAAACGTGATATAAAGGGCATAGTTGGATCACCAAGTATTAATTTAAGCATTAAAAGGACAACTCAACAACACATCCTGGTATGTACACCAGGTTGAAATTAATTTAAGCATTTAAAGGAAAAGTCAACAAAACATCCTAGTGTTGGAAGGTCTTCATCTAAACCTCAGAATTCCATGCCAAATAGATCAACTGCAGACAACAACAACAACAACATACCCAATGGAATCCCACAAGTGGGATCAATTGCAGACACTAGGAACTAAAACTTGGTGATCCTTACTCAAGGAAGAATAAATCTGGTGAATATAAATATACTTTCTTGAGTAAATATTTTGGAAAGTAGATGGAAGTAGGCTTCAGCAGGAGCCCAGGAAATACAATTAGCTAGGAAGACAGGTGCAGTACCCAATCGACATGTGACTCAAATGTGGCAGAGCAGGTAGCACCATCTTCAGCCAATGCCCATCTCTTTAATGTGCCATCTCTACTCCCAGTAAATAGGTATTCATATCCATCAGCTGATGATGACTTCAATATGGCCAAAGAATTTACACCTGCACAATGCTGTAAAGAGAAAAATGTAATGAACCAAGGGTTAGAGATCATTTAGCAGAGACCAAAAAAAAAGACTCGGACAGAATTTGTTTAACTGCAAAAAATAAAAGGTATATGCGAAAAACTGATGAACTTTGATAACATATACTCTTATAGTGTACTAGTGAGAAATATAAAAGGTGAAAATCTTCAAGATAACCACCTAGGAATAGAATAAATTTAATAAAGATGAATTTACATCAAGTTAAATTCTTTCTTGGTTGCCAGAAAAGGAGGTGAGAAGAATCCTTAACCCGTCAATAACAATTTATAACGAACAACAAAAGACAGAGAGAGAAAATGGAATCAGGAGATATACGTTACGATAATAACCATGCAAAGATGTAGAAATAAAAAGGGAAAAATATTTATGGCCCAATCACAAAAATTAAGCTGGAATTGCGGATAGAAACTTTTTAAGCCTTATAGGACAAAAAAGTAAGCTAACACTACATTGCTTTGGACAGTTAATGGGAATGAAACCGCAATGTGCGACCTAACTTAAATGTTATGCGCTATATAGCCTTCCTCATATCATGAGACAAAGTAATTTAGAAACCAAGATTGAAAAATTCGGAGTTATTTTTTGAAAACTAATTCTCTAAAAATAAAAATCACTATTACTAAGTTATACTCCTTCCGTTCTCCCTCTATTCCAATTTATGTGACACTCTTTCCTTTTTAGTTAATTCCAAAAAAGAATAACATCTTTCTATATAGCAACAATTTAACTTTAAACTTCTCAATTTACTTGATGAGATGATTTATAGCCACAATTATTTTAGACCACAAGTTTCAAAAACATTTCTTTTGTCTTAAACTCCATGCCTTGGGACGGCGGGAGTAACTTTTAACAAATTAACAAAATTTTATTCAGGGAGGACCAAATTTACTCGTATGGAAGAAGTATCACAAAAGTAAAAACCTTACAAGAAATACAATTTTCTATGAAGATACCAACTCTACCATATGTATAGGAATCTCATGGGTGCAGCACCAAAAGGAGACAAGGGAAAAATAGCTACTCCTCAAGTGTACCTCTCCTATTTCTCTCTCCAATTACGGCATTATAACTTACAATATTAAAAACTTAAAATAGTAAAACTAACACCAAGGTATCGTGGTAATCACATATTCACTTTACTTGTGTCCGATGGAGACAAAGGCCACAAGTAAAATAGTGAGAGAAAGGATGTCATGTACTAGAAGGCTAGCAAGGATGAGATGTTTTAACAACTCATTAGCTCGTTTTGAATATTAGAGGGATCTTATATCATAGAAGATTTATCTCGTAAATTCTTAACGGGTATTTTGGAATATTTGATAAATATGGTTATTTAGTTGAAGGATAATTTTAGATAACTAATTTAGTTAGTGGGCTAAATTGATAATTTATGTAATACCCTATATCACTTGGTCCATATATATTAAAATAAGTTAGTGAAATTAGTCACTATTAAGACCTAATTAATTTGAAAAGAAAAAGAGGAAAGGAAAGTGCGCACATCAAGAGGAAAACAAGAAACTGTAGAGCGAATCAGGTAACCATCCCTAAATCATTGTATTGTATATATGAATAGGGACTATATTATTATTACCATTATTACGTTGGGTTGTGAAAGAGAGATGAATAAAATTGGAGTGTAACTAAAACTTGCAATTTGTTAGATGTTGTAGCGCTCTTGGTTTTGGAAAAACATGATACAGTGATTGGCCAGTAATTGGGGGTAGTGACTTTAAATTGGTGAGGTGATAATTGGATGATAATCATGCATTAGTCATTAGGAGTTACAACAACAACAACAACAACAACATACCCAGTGAAATCCCACAAGTGGGGTCATTAGGAGTTACATGTTGTTCTATATAAATTAGACTTTAGGATCTTAAGGGCTTGCATATATGTGTTCGTCCCTTTTAATGTTGAAGTTTTAAAGTTTTTCTTTAAAATTTAGATTCTGTAAATTGTTTTTTCCCGTGCGCCATTAATACTAGTTAAATATTAGATATATTATATTATACAAATATCATGAGAGTTATGTTAATTGGAGGAATAAAGACTTAACCCTAGGCTTGAAATTTAGAAAATTGATTATAAAATTAGGTGTGTTTTGAGTCTAGGCTAGACATATAGTGATATGGGTGTCTACGGATTCGTTTTCTTATGAATATCAGATATTTGATAGATTTGAAAGGTTGTGGGGCATTAAGGAAGGGAAAAACTAAGGACATCATGCCTAACTCATTGAAACCAACACGGGCTAGGAGGATAGCGCACCATGGAATCTAATATCCTTGAGATCGGCTAGAGCTGAGGCGAGTCGAAGTCGATGGAACACTCACTGCACTCCACAAAAGAAAAATAGGGAAAAATACAAGTAGGGATTCGTACAGGGCAACATTAACTGAGTAGGTATTATCGGCCGACTCCTAATAAAAACCAATATGCATAAGTAATAGTTGATTTCCTGCTATTACTTATAGATGCAAAAGGTGAAGTCTAAAAACAAAGTCTGCCATATAAATCAAGTTTAATTTTGAGAATGCAAGCCTAACTCAGAAGACTTGAAAAGAGCAGCATAAACTTCAAGACCACTAACAAGGTCTCAAAACACTATTAATTAGGACTTCTTTAACTTAAGCTAAAAGTGACCTGGCTTCACAAGTTTCCGCTTCTTTCTATTAAAATAAACTAATCTTATGCACTGCATCATTACTCTTATTATCTTCTCTTCTTTTCTAAAAGGCTTGTTAGTGTTGTATTTTCTTTCCATGATAAGGGTGATACCAACATTAAGTTCTTTTGAGGACGGTAGTTTTGGCAACACGATATCTCAACAAAATTATTCTGTTTGCTACAGTCACAGCTCATCATATCCTGAGCAACAAAAGATCCACAAGGTTGAGGAAATAACTTAGAGATGAGTTCAGAAAAGTCTATTGGAAACAACACTCGGACTTCAAAGGGAAAAGCAACTGAATGTAACAATATCACATGGTGCTGCTTGAAAAATAAAAAGGCAATCATAATTTCCACTCTGCTAGGTTCAGCTATCCGTATTGAAAACAGCTAAACAAAACATAATGCACATATAAAGAGAAGGACAAAAGTAAGGGAACAGAGGGGCGGAAGACACTAACACGAGCCGTCAATGACAGCTTTAAAATTAGTCACCCTTGTTTATATACACAAAAGAGGACAGCTTTCCAAAAGTCACACCTTAGTGTCATCTGCATCATTCAAAACATAAGTCAACCTCTTCTCCTTCCTAGGCCGAACCGAATTGGATGTGTTGCCTGCACTTGCTACACGGTGCATTGCAGAAATCCCTAACCAAGAAAAATGTGGACATATCAAAATTCTGTTTGAAGGGGAGAAATCTTCAATCACTCTCAAACCTAAAAAAGAAATCTTTAATTCAAAGAGTACAAATATCCAAAATTCACATCAAGAACTAACCTACAACTCACAACAACTCTATTCTGAGCAGATTCTAGCCTTAGCATTTAAGCTCACCCTCAACTTTTCTTCAACTCCATGAAGAAGAAAAGAACTTCTATCAGTTTCCATAAAACACCCAAACAAAAATCACCATGAAATAGCTCCCCAGAAAACCCAATTCAAGACATAAGACGATCAATCATGAAAACAGAAGTTTACCCAACATGAAATAGGAACAGAATCGGATCAAATAACATGAAATTTCCCAATTTTAGACGAGTCAAAGACTTAAAAATCATATGTGTATATATATATCTAATTTCAGATACCCAATAAAGAAAAACGTGGTGGGCAATATTCGGATTTGGTTAAAAAGCCAAAATTTTTGAAGACTAGAGATAGAATATCAACCTACTTCATTAAAATCCAAACTTTCCAGTAAGAAAACGAACCCTTATTTTCGGTCCAATTGGATTTAAATTAGCCAGCGATACACTCCTTCTCTTTCGCTGTGTTGATAGAAGACCAACAAATATCAGCGCAATCCCGTAGTCTTTATTGATTTCAACAGAGAAAGAGAGGTGTTTGTTCAGTGTTTTCAATGCTTTGGGATGAACTGATCGAGTTTCCTTTGGAGCTTCCTATTTTTTTTCTTTCCTCTCTATATCCCATACAAATACAATACAATTCGGGGATGTGTTTGATAAAAAAAAATATTTTTTGATTTTACTTACTTTCTTCTTTAATTAATTGATTTTAAAAAAGAATATTTTTTTATATAACACTTCAATTTTAGTTTATCAAGTGGCATACTTAAGGGCCATAAAATTAAATGAAATTTTAATACATTTAATATTGCTTCAATTTATGATCATAAAATTGATTTTTTTCTTTTTTAAACTCTGATATCAAATTAAACTAAGTTATTCTTTTAAAAATACAGAGGAGTTTTATTTAGCGTTTGATAACTAAATTGAATACATTCTCTTAAAAATATTCATAAAAAATCTAAGTAAATATTATTAGAGTTAACGTAAAACTGAAGGAGTGAGCATGTTGGTGGAATTATAAAGAGGATTAAAAAAAAAATTTAAAAAAAGTAAATATGAGAACTAGATGCAGATAGTTCAACATCAACTGTGTATACGTAATAATTTTTAATTATATATAGATAGTATAATTTTTTGCTGAAGGAAATTTGACTTCACCTCTAATTCCAAGCTCGCTTTATCCCTATAGAAGTTCATCTAAATTCTATTCAACGCATCTATAATTTCTTAAAGTATATATGTTTAGATAATTAATATATTTGATTCTTCATATTTTTAAGTTTTTTATAAAAATATCTAATACCCCCACCTAATATAGGGGTGGTAATCTATTGAGATGGAGGTGATGGTTGAGGTTTGTTGGAGATTAAATATTAGAGGACAGTGGAATATTAGTTATGAAATTTATTTTTCTTATTTTTTCTATATAAGCCATTTTGTTTGATTTTAGTGAATTTGTATTTTGAGAGGAAATATTTTGATCAATTAAATATTTAATTTAAAAAAATATTTTATGGGAAATATTCCTTCAAACCAAACACTCCCTTTGTTTGGGTCATTTGACCACTTATTATTTTAGACCATTGGAGTATGTAACATTATTCTTTCAACTTTAGAGGGGGCACCACAACGAGGGTCGTGTTCAAGGAATTTAAAAAATAGTGTAGTTTTTTTTTTCTTTCGAGTTACTTAGTTTAAATGGCTCTTGAATATATAAACATAGGAGGATAACATCAATTATAACTTTTTTATTTTTAATTTATAATAAAGCTATAAAATATTCTGACTTGTTAAAGTTTTAAACGGCTCATTGTTGGATAATCATTTGACTTTAAAAGGGGATAATTATAGTACTTGGCCATTAAGCCAAAATAATTATCAAAAAAAAAGTCATTCGTTATGTAGGCATATATAGTGGATGTATATTTCATGTATAATTAAGTTATATTCAATTTTGAATGTATCGTAGTGTATGTTAAGTGTATAGCGCATGTATAAGTAATCTACATTGTATAATCCATGTATATTTTTTATGATTTTGCTAAATTATATTGTATAGTCATATATACTTTCTACGATTTTAAACTTTTTTTATATAATTAAAAGCCAACTATATTTATTATAAGTTAATTAGTTAAAGTTATCCCCTTTAAAAATAGATTGTTATAGTTCCATTATAATTTACCAAGAAAATTGAACAATTTGAATCAAAATGTTTAAATGATTTCACGATCAAGTCATATCCTATATCCTGCCATAAGATAGAGGGCAAAAATTATTGAATAAATTTGACAAATATCAAACTCAAAGAAGGAAATGCCTAAAAATGCCGACTTTTATCAAAATTACTAATAATATCAATTATTTTGAGACATTTGATACAAAGGTGTAGAAGGCCGATACCCAAAAAAAACGGTTGATACCTAATAATTACCTTATTAAATTGGAATTAGTTACTATAAATAAGGAATCCTAACAGATCTTGTAATCAGATCCCTAAATAGTCGCCGACTGAGTTGTTATTGAATAATCAAATACCTAATAATTACCTTCTTAAATTGGAATCAGTTACTATAATTAAAGAATCCTAGCAGCAACGGATTCTACTTACCATATTTAATTTTTTTTTCTTAGAACGTCTACTTACTGTTTTTGTTTTTTTTTCTTAGAAAAATTAAAAAACAGATTTGCCATTGTTGAATCCTTCGGCCACGAAGGTACGTGTCGTGCCTAAGGTTTAGGTATATGCAATAAATTTTTTTTAATTGAAGCAAACAGAAAAAAATTGAATAGTTGTAGTAGAATGTTATAGATGAACATTTTGAGTGATGTTTTGCAATTATAATGGACAACTTCATGTTTTTATCTTGAAAAACAGGTTGTGCCGTCATCAGAATACATTTTTTCAGTTTATGATACATCCCGGAGATACGTTGTATGTCTAGAAAGAAAGAGCTGCAGTTGCGGAAAATTTCAAATTGACGAATTACCTTGCACATATGCAGTAGCTGCTTTGAAGAGTATGAATGTGGTAGATATGCATCCATATTGTTCTGATTATTATAAGCCAAAAGCATTAGCAAAAACGTACGAAGTCCCAATGATACCTATGCCTGATCGAGCAGATTGGGAGGCCCCATCAAAAGTTCTTAATGAAGTTGTGTTGCCACCCAAATACAAACGGATGCCAGGGAGACCTAGGAAAGGGAGAAGGAAGAGTGCAGGTGAAAATATTAGCGCAAGCGCTAATTGTTGTAGTCGTTGTGGTCATGAAGGGCACAATAGACGAACATGTAGTTTCTTCCCCCAAAAAAAGTGAAAAAAATAACTTTGTTATGTTGTCATGAGTAATAATTTTGTGAATTCACTTATTTTGAATAAAATCCTTATCCTGTTTTTTCACTTGATATAATATCAGTAGATTAAGGAATTCACAACTTGATTTGTTGATTTATTTATTTATTTTGATTTTTATGTCGTCCAAAAGAAAGTCCTTGAATTTTTTGCAGTTTATTTAGAAATTCTATTCCTATTCCTTATGATTTCAGTGACAAACTCTTCTTAAAAATGTTTATGATACGTATCAGCGTCGTTGGAGTTATGTGTAGTGGACTGTACAGTTAATTGGTATAAGATATATAATCATTCTATATTTCTGATATCCATAATTTCAGTGCATACATACGTAGATACTTTATAATATGCATAATTCAAAACTGAAGCAAAAAATTACAATAATGATGTCTTTTTTAACAATTTCCATACCCGTGCAGAAATAGTCTCCAATAAAACACCATCATGTTCTCCAAAATAAAGAAATAATGACAGAAATTAACGAAGGGAAAAAAAATTGTACAAATATCTAATAGATTTCTCGTGCGTTGTAATATTACAAAGAAAATAGAAAATCAAAACGGATATGTATCCCCAGAAAGTAGTGTAGTTACATAAAAAAATTACATGTTTTCAATGTATCCAAAAAGAAATAAAAAACTGGAGTTCTACTAACATAGACTTTAAAAAACCTTCCTGCAAAATAATATTATCAGATTTTTCTACGAAGGAAGCACCGCTTTGTCGCTGTCTGCTGGACGGAATTGATCTTTAGGCGTGGGAGGATCATCGTTTCGCTTTTAAAACCTTTATTTGCCTTGTATATTCCATATTTCTATAGAATCGCAGCATATCTTCTCCGAAGATAAAGAGGGTCTGGTGATTGGGATGGAACAAAAATCCTGTCGCTTAGATACTCAGCAAATGCAGCGACATATACACCACAGTCACTGCGCATAGTGTATTATCGCCAATGGACGACTTTATATCAGCCACAAATTTTGAGTTGTATGAAGAACCAAATCTCACACACCCTCTGGGGATACTTTTTACAACACAATTTAAGCTCTGAGAATAATCGGACATAACTGACATTTATCAAAAATGTGTATCATGTATTAACTGGTATCACTGAAATGTGCAAATGTTAACATGGCAAAAATATGTAGGTATCATAAATTTATGAATCAGTATTATGTACTTGTGTTGCATGTATCACAATTATGCAAAATATGCATGTATTCACTGCATGTTTGGTTATCATATTCTGCAGGTATCAAATAAAATGCATGTATCACTATGATAATCCAAGTATCACTAATGTGTACTTTGTATTGCAGGTATCACTGTTATGCAAAAAATTCAGGTACCACTTAATATTGTATTATCACATTCAGCAAGGTGTCAATTAAAATGCATGTATCACTATGATAATCCAAAGTATCACTAATGTGTACTTGTATTGCAGGTATCACTGTTATGCCAAAAATTCAGGTACCACTTAATATTGTATTTATCAATTTATGAAATTATCAAACAACTACGGTGAACAATTGAAGAAATCAGGGAAGAAAAACATACCTTTCTCAGTGATGGGCGAACAATAACGGGTTCGACTTTTTTCCTCTTTGTTGCATGCGTTTTTTTGATGGATGGCTTAGAACTTGAACCCGAATCCTTCATGGAACCAATTCCTTCTTAGGGTTCTTCATCAACCGAATTATTCATGGTTGTTGGATGACCTTCTTCCATTGGAACTAGTGAAACCGAAGGTACATTGACATTATCACCAAGGGATTGGGTTAAACCAAGACTAAAGGAGGGAGAATCCATGGAAATGGTGGACGGAAAATGGAAGAGAACTAGTGAGAAGAGGCGGAATAAAGAAGAAAAAGGGAAAAGCGGATGAATAAATGAAGGAGGAGTAAAAAAGGGTTTGAAGTTAAGATGAAAAAGGAGTTTTTACTGTTCTAATGTAAATTCAAATTAAAAAACTGTCAGCAGTTAATTGGGAAAAAGATATTAATTAATTAAGTAAAGTAATTGTGACTGATTGGACTGTTGCCATAAAAAAGGCATAAAAAAAGGTTGTGGAAATTGTTAATTGTTTAGGTATCAAATAAAAAGGGTAAAAGATTAAAAAAAAGGGATTTTAGTAATTAATTAAAATGGTAGGGAATATTGAAAATTAGGAAAAAATAAGTTGTGTATTTGTGTAAATTTCCCAAAATTATTTACACCCTCAACTTTACTATAAAAATTAAATTCTCCCTCAACTTCGAATTTAGATATTGTTTTCTTTTTCCATAATTAATTTTTCTATAAATGTATGTTTTACCCCGGTCAATTTTTATGTTTCAAATTTTTAATATATGTAATAATTTTTTTTATAGAAATGGAAATATTATTTTCATCTGATGAGGAAAAAAAATGAAAAATACTAGTATTGATTGTGTATATAAGTTAATGATATTTTCGAGAAACTATTAAAAGACTATTTAACTTTTTTTTTTGTACTGTGCGCTTGTGAATATATTTACATAATGTGTATTTCTATGATTGGCTTCTTTAAATTTAAGAGATTATTGATGTATTCAAATAAACAAAACTGAATGAAGGAAATGACTATTAAATATGATACCCCGTGTATTTATGAATTGTATCATATAGATTTAATCTCTAAAGAAAAAGTAAAGTTCTTATTGCATCATGTTTAGAAGATCTTTAATTACAATCGTTAAAATAATCAGTTCAATCTAATCAAATTCAAATTAGCCTTCGAAAGTCCATGAAATTCATAGTCCAATCAAATCAAGCGCAACCTAACCTTCAAATGTTTGTGAAATTCATAGTCCAACCCAATCAAGCACGACTTAGCTCTCGAAAATTTATTGGACTTCTATTGGAGAAAAATACATGCAATTCTACCATGTAGCAATACCATAGGTAAAGAAGAGCCATACTCCTTTAATTTTTATTTGTTTAGTATTAATTTGACACAACTCTTAGAGATTAAAATAAAATAACAAATTTATTAAATTATCTTTTAAATGTAATAAATTAAATAATTTAAGTAAGGACCATAATTAATAACAAAAAATATAAATTATCTTTTAATTTCTTATATTTTACTAATAAGAAGAACAAATAAGTAGATAACTCTCCGTAAATATAATCGTTTGAGTTGTCTCTTATTCTCCTTTATTGTACGAGATCCATAAAAATATTTTGTGAATTTTTTAATTTAATATTTTTAAGTTGACTGTGGATTGACATGTCTGTTTTGGCTGTTTGATTTTTATAATATTGTTTCTAGTTGTTATTTCTTCAAATGCTTCAACTATGATTTACAATATTATTCGTAATAAATTATTTTTTCAGTTGCTTTAATTATGATTTTACTATGTCAACTAATCAATTATTTTAAGTTATGGAAGATAAAATAGGTCTTCCTTTATAAACTGAAAAAATAAGATTAAATAACTATTTTTAATATCTTTCAATAGTTATATTTATGTGAAAAAAATCTTTTAAAAAAATATAATATAAATAAGGGAGAACTACGCAAAATAAACTCAATGTGAAATTATTTACTCGACCCAATCCAACTATTTACTCTTAATTGATTCATAACCCAAACTATTTATCTTTTTACTCCACTTTTTCTTTTTTTATTCCATCCATGACATCATGATGATGTTACCATGACTGCTATGAAATAATCACGTGTAACATTACGATGGTATATATATACTATACCCATGTCATATAGGATGAGCTCAATTCTCTATAATATATAGTGGTATATTGATATCTTATAGGATTATGCTATTTTTTAAAAAAAGAAATATTTAAAAAATATTAAACTCCGAATTAGTACAAAAAATATATTCTTTGTGATATTTTGTATGTATATTAATACCATATCAATATCATATAAGACTAGGACTTAATTTTTTGTGATACTTAATCAAAATATTTTTAAAATATATTATGAAATTTATCGATATCACCATAAAAAATAATATACATTAAACTCGTGATAGTGTGATTCTCTTAACAAGTTAAATAAACAAAAACAAAAATCTGTTCCATTTTGTTCAATATAGTAACAAATAAATAAAAATGGAGGATTGCTATAAAATGATTACTGCATTAGAAGAAAACTTTTTAACAGTAAAACAAGAGAAATACATGGAATTACTCAAAAAGACTTGAGCACAAATTACGAGATGTAAACACTAGCTGGATAGTTTTGTTTTTTATTTCTTCACAATTATTTCGAGAGTAGGTTTAAAATAGTTTCTTAAATCTGCACTAAATAATTTTAGTTTTTTTAAAAATTATACCTCAAAAAATTTACATCAAATCTTAAAAATATATAAAAATAATAACAAAAATTATAATTATTATACCACTAAATGTGAGTTTTTTTCTTTTTTTTCATAACTCCTATCAAATTTAACGTACAAACTTCGATAAATATCAAACACAAACTCAAAAATATTATAATTTTTAACAAATTTAAATAATCAAACATGTTCAATACTTTTAAATTACTCTCAAGTTAGATTTCAGGTAAACTTTTGTCTTTTCTCTAAAGGGAGAAAATTTTAGAAAATGTACTTCTAATTTTTTCTTATGTTAGGCTAAAAAGTTTGAATTAAGCTATTTTTATCCTCCTAATTTTGGGGAAGTGGGGTTCTAATTTTTGTATGTGGAAAACAGTTCACGTCTTTACCACCACTCTAGTTTTGTCAAAATTCAAATAATTCAAAGTTAGGATAATGCTCACCACATACTAAAAAAATAAAATTTTGAAAAAAGGAATGAATTTCAATCACTGCTATTCTCTCCGTTAACGTTTCTTGACTTGATATGATATTTTAATTTTTTTTAAAAAAATTAATGATGTAAAATTATTTTTAAATATTTATATAATTAAAATTATTTTATTAAAAATATTATTTTTTAAAATAATGTAAAATTGTAAAATTCTTCTGAAAATCAATCGAAAAAAAAGGGTGTCACACATGTGGGACAGAGGGAGCACTTTTTTTCAATGCCTACTTTTAAATGTTCCCTCCGCTCCTCACGTTCCTCTTCTGTAAATCCACTTTTCTTCTTCAGGTTTTCTCATGTTTTTTTTTTCCTTATTCCAAATTCCAAATGCTTCATTTTAGTATAAATTAACTGCCTAACTGTCGAAAAAGCTTTTCATCACCTTTATCAGAGTGCTCATGGAGTGATCAATCATTGAAAAATTGAAAAAAGAGAGAATAAATAAATAAGAAAAAGAAAAGAAAGAAAATTGATAACCCATAGTTGAAGGAAAGATTTTCTTTTAATAGAGTGCCTAAAAAGATTTGTTCTTTTTTTTCCCCTCTTCATGATGTTTTGCTGCCGTGAGAAATCACATAATTATGTCAAGCTATAAATTAATGATATACCATATAGAGAGATACAGATAGATTAGAATTTTTATTCTAATTCTTGGAATTGTTTCTTTTTATGGTTCCAACTTCTAGGATGTCTGAAAAAAACTAGCCCCATTTTCTTGTTTTCTTCTTGCATTTATTCCTTGGATTCTTTTTTTGGGGGTTATTTAACAGATGTAGCTTCAATCTTACTTCTCTATATATTTTACTATAAATAGGATCTGAACCATTGTTAATATTTTATTGCTAAGGTCTTCTTTGGTTGGTCGATCTAGCAGCATCTTCTTGTGGGTCAACTCAGTTTCTGCTGTAGTGTCATTTGAGCAAGAATCAAATTGTGTTGAAGAATTTTTGACTATCTGGTGGTTCTTTTGACCCCAAAGATTTGGCCTTTTTCTCGTGAGAAAGAGTGGATTTTGATTATCTGGGGTCTTTTAGCCTCAAAGATTTGGTTTTTTTTCTTGAGAAAGATTGGATTTTGATTATCTGGGTTCTTTTAACCTCAAAAGTTTGGTCTTTTTCTTGAGAAAGATTGGATTTTGATTATCTGGGGTTCTTTTAACCTCAAAGATTTGGCCTTTTTCTTGAGAAAGATTGGATTTTTATTTCAAAATTTGTGTAACTTCTTGAGAAAGAAGGCCATTCTTTTATGTATTCTTCGAGGGCTTGAAAGCAATGTTTATTTCTACTGAAGATGAAAATATCTCATTGCCATTGGCAAATGGGAAAGCTTTGGAGAATTTTTCTCCAATAGGATCCCATCCAGATTCCAATGATGATGAGCCTTCCCAAGAGATTCCCTCAACTTTCACAGATGTCAATGTGGTTCAAGAAGATGAAAAGTTTCAGCTTGAACAAAGGATTTTGAATTTAGAAGGTGTTTTTTTTTGGAATTTGTTTGTCATTTGACTGAGATTTGAAATTTTCATGATTTGAACTTTCTTTTGTTTTAATCTTATGGTTTTGCAGGTGAAATTGCGAGTTTGATACATAAGGAGAGATCTTTGGATGAAAAAAGAAGAGAGGCATTGAATAAGATACTAGACATTAAAGGTGATTTCCAGCTTTGAATATTTTTACTTTATTTGAGATCTTCTAATTTGAACACATTTATGTCCTCCATTTATGTATGCTGAATGAGAGACATCAATATTTCCAAATATAGGTTGCATTCGGGTGTTTTCCCGAGTTAGACCATTTTTACAAACAGATAAACAGAGAAAGCTTCAACCGATTTCGATTGAATCTGAGAAGATTGTGGTAAGATCTAGTGGAAGCAGGAAAGAATATGAATTTGACAAGGTTTTCCCTCAGGAATCAATCCAAGGTTGGTAAAATATTTATGTGCTAAAAGTTGACTAATCTTATTTCCAGAGAAATTTAGTAAATGCATTTGTTATGCTGGAATATTCTGTAGAAAATGTTTATGCTGAGGTTGAGCCAATTATCAGATCTGCACTTGATGGGCACAATGTATGTATATTAGCTTATGGACAAACTGGAACTGGCAAGACATATACTATGGTTAGTTATCTTTTCTGATTTTGTATTTGTTATATTGTCATGAAAAATGCTTATAGAATTGAACTAGGCATTTTTCTTCTGTTCTTTAGGAGGGAACCACTGAGTCTCCAGGGATCATTCCTCGTGTTCTTCAGGAGCTTTTTCGCCTTTCCTCTTTAGATGGCTCGATTTCATTTACATTTTCGATTAGCATGCTTGAAGTCTATTTGGGCAGTATAAGGGATTTGCTTGCTCCAAGACCTTCTAGTCGGAAATACACTGCATCGAGATGGTAATTACCAATATCTTGTCCTATCTTATAAAGGAGGATGTAATTTGATGACCCAGTATGAATTTCCTGGTATAGCTTGGCTAACACTACTACAGCAATCTAAATATTCAAACAGATTCAAAAGGATCAGTTGAAATCGATGGTTTGACTGAGGTAGAAATCTCTAATTTTACGAAAGCAAAATGGTGGTATCACAAGGGTAGGCGAGTTAGATCCACATCATGGACGAATGTAAATGAAACATCCAGCAGATCACATTGGTGGGTGTCCAGTTTGTGTAAAAGTCTTTCTCATCTTCAATTGGATTACTTTGGTTCAACAGTTACATTATCTGTTTAGTTCTTTGTATTTAGCTTGACGAGGATCAGCATATATCGCTATGGGGATGCTTTGGGAGGTAAAGCAGAAGCAAGCAAACTGTGGATGGTTGACCTTGGAGGGAGTGAGCGCCTACTTAAAACAGGTGCTACTGGACAAACCCTTGACGAGGGGAGGGCGATAAATCTCTCTCTTTCTGCACTTGGTGATGTTATTGCAGCTCTTAGAAGAAAGAGAGGTCATGTTCCTTATAGGTAGGTGAATGTGTATGAGATTCTCAGTTCATAAAAGGAATCTGGTTTCCTTTTCTGCCTTTAGGTAGTACTTTCTTAGAGTTCTTCTTGCTTGTTTTATTCTGTTCCACTATCACACCACCCAACAGAAAAAGGTTGAGGAGTTATGAGTCTTAATATTTGCAATTGTGATTTCCGTTAAATAATGAAGTTACAACTTTTGATTGCAGAAATAGCAAATTGACACAAGTTCTCAAGGATTCTTTAGGTAAATTCTCTCATTCCTGAAAAGCCATTTCCTTGTATGCATGTTAGAACAATTATATTTTTCACATTTTTGGACATGATAATTTTGTGGTAGTAGTGCAATCTTTCGTTGCATCCACTCAGTGATTAGGAGTTTCAAGGAATCTTGGAACTTTCACTTCTTGGCAGTTGATGTAAAAACTCTCTTGTTCGTCTTCATACCTTATGTGTTAAGTTGTTCATCATTTATTTCTTTGAACTTACTGCTTTAGGTGATAGATCAAAAGTTTTGATGGTAGTCCATGTTAGCCCATACGAAGACGATGTTGGAGAGACAACATGCTCTTGTAACTTCGCAAAGAGAGCAAGAGCAGCGGAATGCAACAGAGAACTCTCAGAAGTAAATCCCTCTTTTTTTCTCTTTTTTTTTTAATCGTCTTTGATGACTTTGTGACTTATCCTTATTTATTGTTTTGCATCTCTTTAGGAATCAAAGAAGCAAAGAGAAAAGAGGATCACCGAGCTTGAGGAGCAAATGAAAGAAGCTGAAGAAGGATGTACAGAACTTAGGACTCAAATACAGAAGGCTGAATTTTTATTGAGTGAGAACAAAAAGCTTTTCGTGAAGAAATATCAGCCACTTGAAGATGAAGAAACCTTTCCTATAACCCCAAAGGAAAATGTGGCTGAAATCACAGTAACTCCAAGAATTTCTGAGAAGGGACTTAAAACAAATGTCACTGGCTCGGTGCCTCGATTCATGAATTCCACAGTTGCCAGTCGAATAAGGGAGACTACAGCAGAAAGAGAAATCCATAGCAGACCAAAAAGTGTGAGATCATGGGCTAGGAGCTCTATGCAAATCTCTGGTTCACAATCAAACAGCTTTGATCGTCGTTTCAAAGCTCACCTGCGGACCTCAAATAAAAGATCACGTTATAGTGAGACTAATACCATAGCAGGGGATATCAAGTATGGCGACGATTCAGATATTAAGCCATCTGTCTTACCACAAAGCAAGACTATCGCGCCCTCGGATCCAAAGCCTAGAAGGCCACTAGCTCACCACAGAAGAAGGATGTCTGATCTTCTCTAACTATTACAAGAGTTGATCAGCTTAATTTTTTTTTTTCTTTTGGTGTTTTGACTTTTGTTTGGTGTTGTTGCTGCTACTGCCAGTGCTTTTATCTTTCTTTCTGGTCTGGAAGTGATTCAAAACTACAACAGAAATTCTTTTGGGGTTTTTATGTGTTATAGGTGTGACAAATCTTGGGGTAGGATTAACTTTATACTTTGCAAAAACAATGATTTCTCTGTGCTTGTCTGTTTAATTCAAATGTCATTTTGTTGAGATAGTGTGAAGAAAGTGCATGAAAAAAGATATTCAATTCATGTTGTAACAATAAATCATTGTTACTTCAATTCAGAATGTATTAACAAAAACTAACTATTTGAAGTTTGCTATTGCAGTATTGCTCCTCTAAATTGTATTCATTGAAATTTACCATATGAAATGTTTCTTTTGTGAAATATTATTTGATTTGATCATAGATTACTTCTCTTTATCTGCAAAGTTATTTAATAAAGGTGACAATCGAATATCGAAAGTGGAGTCAGAAGCAACAAGTATCCAATTAAATTTTGTTAATAAATACGCCAAACTAAAATAAGAACCTGTATAGATAAAAATTGACTAGACACATTATGATATACGATCTTCACCTTATTTCTCTTCTAAATAAAATTGTCTACAAAATTATAGGAAAAGAATAGAAAGTCTTACATGGGAATAATTAACTGAAAATCATTTTTTTTTTCGTTTGTTGATTTACATTTCCGAAATTTTCACAAACGGAATATCAAGGTGTTATGTTTATAGTTGATTTCAAATTTTGTATTTATTTAATTATCTTCCTATAATTTAAACTAAAAAATATATAAATTTGTAGTTACTTTTTTTGTTTTTTTATAATCTTTAATATTTTTTAAGTAAAATTAAAATAATAAAATTCATTTTAAAATTTCTTCAAGCCTAAAACAAATGAGTTCACTAGCCGCACCCCCACCTTTCTTATGGGAAAGAAACAATTTCACTAGGAAAGTACCAAATTTTATAGCTCTACAAATACTCTCTCCAGCCCCTTTTTTTCTTAGCGGTTTTTTAAAATTACTTGACTAATTTTTAGAATTAAATTAATTATAAATTATAACAAAAATATATTTTAAATATTAGTGAAAATTTATATCTTTTAACTCTAAAAATGAAAACTATAACAATTATAAAGAGAAAAATAGAACAGTTACCAATTCTGTCTATCTATGAGTCCTGTAAATAAACATTTACACCAAAACCTCTCAAAAGTTAAAAGCATCCCAAATTTCAAAACAAATCTTAAGAAGAACTGAGAGAAAAGTAAAAAAAAAAGGGCTTAACTCATAAACAGACATCTAAATTTATTCTCATTTTTCACTTAGACACCTAAACTAAGACAACACCTCAACTGCTAATATTTGATCCCATTAAACACTTTTATCCTACTTGTCACTTTCTACAGTCCTTTTTCATGTTAATTGTACTATTTTTTTTATTTTTCAGCCAAAAATAAATAGTTGCGATCCAATTTTTTTTTTTATTATAAAAGTAGGTTCTCAAAATTTTAAACCTTATGCTCGTGGAGATGTTAAATCTGCTATCTAGAGGCATTTTTCTAGCAGTAGTTGCACTAAACTATTATCGTCAGGGCTGAATTTCCATGCTGAGTGGTTTGAATCTTTGTTTGCTTAGCATGTAACTAAAAAATTATTTTGTGCTGTATGTGTGCTTATCAACGCTATCAGTCTTGGCACTTTACTTAAATTGAAGTGAGTTAAATTATTTTTTAGTTAATAAACCCAATAAGAAAATGAAAAACGAATAGAAGTATATACTCATTCAAGTTTTGGATGACCTTATAATTAAAATATCCATAGCCAAATTAATTGAATGATTATATACGATATTATCTCGTAATTGGATGGAACGTATTTAAGTTTAGTTAAATTATTATGCATCTAGATTAACCAAAAGATTAATATTTCACTAGTTGTTTTTTAATTTGTATTACTTACCGCGGTGCTGTTATTAACACTTAAAAAATCCTAACTAATAAGGATTTTTAACTAAGTTGCGTCCAGATTAGATAAACAAAAAAGATTTTGTTTTCTTTTATTTTAAATAAGATTTTGTTAATAAATAAGTCAAATAAAAAAAAGCTAAAAATAGAAAATTTGTTAATCCACAAGCACAAAAATAGTGCTAATAAACTTTTGACCATGAATAATTAAGCCGGTTTGATTTGTTTATTTAATCAAAATCAAAAGGAGATAAATACAAATGAAAAGACACGTTATGCTTGTTTAAGGCGGCGAGAAGTTCTATGAGTTAGAACACAAAATAAACACAACTAAAAGTAAATATAGAACAGAAAAAATTACAAAGGGAACTTCTCCAATGGTAACATTTTTTTATAATATTCAGATCAACTTACATATCTTGCACAAATTAGACTACGATAACAACGATATAACATAAATTAAACTTTTTTAATCTGTTGTTGATGCATTTTCTTCTCATAGTCTCATCAACATACATACACATAATTAAGAAGTCTTAGATGTACTAGCATTGCATCCAAACAACGCTTCAAATGACTCCCCATCTTCGATGATCTTCTTTTTGGTTCCTTCCAGTTGTTCCTTCAATAGTAAGAGTTGATTCAAATTTTGACATTTTTCAACATCTATACCTTCCACCCAATCGCGGAGACCATTCCTTTTTGGAGCAGCTGAGGCTTCGCCAGAAACAACATTAGAACTAGGAGGATGAGAATTCATCCCTAATGTTGATTTTTCTATCGTCTTTATAGCAGAATTGACGTCTCCATAAGTATAAGGGCTTCCGCCAGGTGAAAAAACAACAGAGGCAACACGAGAACCTGTTATTGATTCAACTTTTTCATTTTTTTTGAAAAGCCCTTGCCTTCTTTTCGAGAACGTTACCATTCTATATCTATCATTTGCAATTTTCTTAATCTCTATTTTCTTCTTCCCTGTGGTCATTTGATAGAATTTGTTTTGAAATTTGGGATGTTTTTGAGGCTTTGTGTAATAGTTTATTTATAGGAAGAGATTAAATTTAAGTTAGTATTTTTAAAGCTATAAAAATTGATAGCTTCCTAGTGAAATTGTTTTTTCCCCTAATTGCTTGACTAAATTCTTGTCTTTTATGGACTGTAATATAATGAGAAGATTTTAGTTTATTTTAATTCTTAAAAAGTCCCTTTTACTATTGGTTTATTTTATTCTTTAGAATGAAAATTGAACAGTTTTTTTTTGGTTTTACTTTGACCAAATGAGGGTGTAGATTGATCTAGATGAGGATCAACGGCTGGTAGATTACTTGGTACGTTGGGAAATGAGTAGATGCTATTATTTAAATTTTGAAATTTAATGAAAAATAAATTTTGTTACAGCAATAATAAATTTTTGCTGTATGTATATTAATAATTCAAATTTTTTAAAAAGTTTTTGACCCTTTTTAAATTTTAAATTTTGAATTTTAAAATTTCAGAAAGCGCTAAGGTTGCACACATCTCACCCTCTTGAAATTCCACTTGTTGGAATTCATTGAATAAATTACTGTTAATGGTTAAACCAGTAACCTAATAAAATCTTATCAAACTGCCTTTTTTAACGCTAATTATATAAACGCCCCTTCGCATTTTTACAAAAACCATATTATTGTTTTCTAAATTCTATTTTTCTTTCAAGTGAAATCTTAAACTTTTGGAGTAACAATTTTGATTAATAATTTTGCATTGTAGCTTAAATTATGATGATATTCTATTTTTTGGTTTTATATTTATCATGCACCAAATCAAAGTTTCGAGTGCATAAAACTTATCTCTGAAATATATAAAATGTAAATCAAATTTTGCATCATCGATGAGAAGGTGAAAATGAAGATCACTTGATCATTATTAAAATTGCTATGTATTTATTATGTATGTTTCTTTGAGTAGCATATTTATCAGAGTTAATAAGCATATCTGGAGCAAAAATAAACTTGTAATGGAGTTTGAAAGTATGAGGGAATGAAGTCCAATAAAATGATCAAGATCACATCTGATAGTTCTTGAGCTAAAAAGATTTAGAAAAATAAAAATAAGAATTTATGAGTACAACAACTAATCGTGTACATATTGATTACGCTAGGTGGCCTCGTTGAAAGAAAATTAAAAATCTTTAAAATTAAATAATTGTTCCAATTTATCTGTTTAGCAATATTGAATATTACTTATAACTAAATCTTAGTTCTATGTAAAATTTGACTCCAAACTAGACAAGCAAATTATATTTACAATGACGGTATACTTTTTTTATTATGAATTTTGGGCATGATCATATATTATTTGATATAGTAGTTAAATAGTTAACGAGAATCTTAGCGTAAGTCTAAGTCCGTGACACTTAGCTATCAATCAATGAACAACAATGTACCTGTCACATACTAAATAAATCAGTCAAACAACAATGTACGTGTCACATACCAAATAAATCAGTCAACTTTCTTTTTAAGAAAAATCATCTCATTGATTTGGAGTCCATATATATACAGAGACAATTATGGAAAAAAAACAATTTCACCATGAAGCTACCAATTTTTGTAGCTTTGGAAATACTTACCTAAATTCAATCTCTTCCAATAAATAAACACTTGCACCAACCCTTAAAAACATCCTACATTTCAAAACAAATTCTATTTGACAGAGAGGAAATTAAGGAGAATGGGCACAGGGAGGAAGAAGATACCCATCAAAAAAATCACAAATGAAAAGTCGAGATTGGTGACATTCTCAAAAAGAAAGAGAGGGCTTTTCAGAAAAAATGAACAAGTTGAATCCTTGACAGGTTCTCGTATCACCTCTGTTCTTTTTTCACCCAAGGGAAGGCTTCACACTTACGGAGACGTTGATTCTGCTATCCAGAGGCATTTTCCTACTGTAAAACTATCAACATCAGGAGTGAATTCTGATGAATCTAATTCTGATGTTGTTGTTACTGGAGGAGCCTCAGGGTCGAGTTCATTATCGACTCCCAGAAGAAGTAGTCTCCGGAAATGGGTGGAAGGCATAGATGTTGAAGGATGCCAAAATTTGAATGAACTCTTACTGTTGAAGGAACAACTGGAAGGAACCAAGGAAAAAATGGGTTCCATTGAAGACGCTCAGTTGTTTGAAGCTATGTTTGCATAGCATGTAACGTTTAAACTTATTTTATTTAAATGTATGCTCATTCGAATTTCGATCTTTGGCGTACGTAAGAAAATGCATCAATAAGATATTAAAAAAGTTTTACTTTATGTTAATCACCGTTAGTACAGTTCAAAATTTATTTAAAAACTTACTACTTATGCAAAATATATACGTAGATATTGAAAAAAAAAGTCAGGTATATTATTTTTATTTAATTAGAATTAATTAGCTTAATTAATCAAAAAACTAATATGTCAATGTGATTTTTCAATACAAATTTACAAAGTTGTATTATTTACCATTAATCTATTATTAATACTTAAATTTTTTTAATTTTGGCAGCTTTCACTTTTAACCTGAATCACTACCCTACCCTCTACATTAGGGGTGGGTCCGTGAAACCAAAATAAAAAATCGAACCGAAATCGATTGAAAAATATCAAAAAAAAAAAAAACCGTGCTGGCATGGGTGACTCCCTCGATATAAAAAAAAGTGAAGATCCAAAACTCAAGTTTTACTTTCCTATTAAATTAATGAAAGAATTACAAATAAAAATATGTGTTATTCCATTTAAGTAAGCTAAAAGTTACTATATAATAAAAATATGCGCATGATAGTTGGTAAAAGATTGATAACAAACTATTAAGAAAATTTCACTTAATACAATCACTAAATACATAATTATTTATATTACCATCGAATAATCTTGAGACATTATTTTTATTCATTGCTTCGATAGCTTTAGGATTGAGCCTCCCTGAGAAGTTTCCTCCACTATATGCTTTTATTATTCCGTTATTATATTTTCAAAATTGATATTTTGTTTGTGAATATCATTTGTTTTACTTAATCAAAAATAATTCATTTTCCTTGAAAAGTGTCATATATATGTCCACTAATGGGAGGTAAGATATAGTCTGAAAAATTATTAATGTGTGTCGATATGTACTCTATAATTACTAATTTAGTGTACATATTTTGTGCTCGTGTATTGCATGAATGATAAATATAAAAAAAACTATTGTGCATATGTATATTATTAAGCAAACTTTTAAAAGATAATGTAAAATTTTTAAAATAAAAAGTAAGAAGCAAACTTTTAGTCATTTTAAAATACTAAATATTAAAAAAAAATTACCAACTACAAATAAATAAAGCTTTGATAGCTATAACTTTAATTAATTTCAAATTAAAATGTTAAATATTAGAATAGTAATTAAGTAAAATGTTTGAGAAATCAAACGACCTTTAAGCAGTTCTTGCTAGTTTGAGAAATATATCATGATTAAGAAAATTAAGCAAATACTAACAAATAATGTATTTGAATCATAAAATATCTGATACAACGAAATTTGAAGTTGTCTCCATTTCTTGGTCATAGAGGAAGTGTTTTAGCCTAAGAAAAGTTTTTTGTTTCAATATAACAATATATCCAGTGAAATTTCACAAGTGGCGTCTTGAGAAGGTAGAATATACGCAGACCTTACCACTACATCATAGAGGTAGAGAGATTGTTTCCTCAAACACTCGTCACAAAAAAAATATATGTATTATTCTATGTAATATTTTAAAAAAAATTAAGACTCCTTCAGATTCACTCGTAATCGGCACGAAATTTCAATCACAGTTACTCATGAAAATTCAAAAAGAAAAAATATCAAACAAGAATATTGAGATAAAAAAATTAGTAATCAATCTTATTTAAGCATCAAAGATAATATCTAATTAAAACTCTTTCTCCATTATACTAAGTTTACAAATACATTCTAAATTGCAGTAACAATGGTGAAACATAAACTAAACTTTAAGTTTAAAATAACATGCTACGCAAACAACGCTTCAAATGACTCCGCATCATTGATGGAACCGATCTTCTTTTTGGTTCCTTCCAACTGTTCCTTCAACAGCAAGAGTTCATTCAAATTTTGACATTTTTCAACATCTATACTCTCCACCCAATTGCGGAGACCATTTCTCTTCAACCCTGAGGATCCATCAGAAACAACACCAACAACATCACAATTAACTTGACGGGAATTCATCCCTGGAGTTGATTGTTTCGTGCTAGGAAAATGCCTCTGGATGGCAGAATCAACGTCTCCATAAGTATGAAGCCTTCCAGTAAGTGAAAAAACCACAGAAGCAACGCGAGAACCTGTTATGGATTCAAATTCTTCACTTTCTTTGAAAAGCTCTTTTTTCTTTCTCGAGAATGTTGCCATTCTACGAGATTCCTCTGTGCTTTTCTTCATCTCTATTTTCTTTGTAGCCATTTTTTCTTAATTTTCTCTCTTTTTTTTTTTTTTTTACTTTCAAGAAGTAGATAAAATTTGGGATGCTTTTGAGACTTTGGTGTAAATGTTTATTTATAGGGAGAGATTGAATTTAGGTAAGTAATTTTAAAGCTGTAATTTGGTAGCTTCCTAGTTAAATTGTTTCTTTCCATGATTACTTTCCTAAATTCTTAAATTCTTGTGTATATATGGACTGTAATATAATGAGGCAAATACATTTTTAAAAAAAATAAAACCCCTTTTCCTATTGGTTTATTTTGTTATTTAGAAGGAAAGTTGACTGATTTATTCTAGTTTTAGTCTTTGTTGACTAAATGAGGGTATGGATTGATCTGAATATGAGGCTTGGTAAGTAGAGAGAAATTGATTTGACCAAATGAATATAATTTAAATGGAAAATGATTTTGATTAGAGTAATTAAAAGATTTTGGATGTATATTAATATCTTAAAAAATTTTGAGAAGTCTTCCATCCTTTTTTAAATTTTAAAATTTAATATTTCTCCCTCTTTCATTGTATTTGTCTACCACATTAAGTAATGTTCAAAACCTAGACATACATTATAACTTAGGGTTGTGAAAAAATCGTATAATTTAATTAATATTTTAATGACTTTGTAATTATATATCAAGATGATTTGAGTTTTTTAGATTTTTACTTAATGGTTAAATCGACTTAATTAAGCCGAGGTTTAATCGGAAATAATTATCACTCCAATTACAAGACAATGTTAAGGTTGCTCACACTTCACCCTCTTGAGACTCCAGTTGAATTACACTATATAAATTATTGTTAATAGTTAAAACGATAACCAGACAAAACCTTATCAGATTGTCTTTCTTTTAACTCTAATTATATAAAAGTGCCTTTAGCATTTTTATATTCTTCTTTCTAACTTCTATTTTTCTTTAGGGCGAAATATTAAATTTCTGGAGTAACGATTTTGATTTACAATTTTGTATTATAGTTTAAATTACTGTTTGTTAGCATACATGCGCTCCATGTGTATCGTGCTGTGCGCATTCTTACCTTAAATAAACACCAACATCTCTTTATTAAGGGAGTATCGAACCACTTGTAGCATTTGCATCCAGCAAGAAACAGGTTGTAGTCTGAAGATAGCGAAGTTTTCTTTTTCTTTGTTAATTATCTGTAACTCACAGTATATAGAGTTGACTCATCATGAGAGACTCTTTAGGTGCTTTCAACAGCTGAAGAATAATTTAAAATTGTAAGAAGCAATATTATTGACAATAGAGTTAGTCGTGTGTAGTTAGCTGGAGAAATCTTGAGCTGAGGTTAGTCAGTTTAGTCCATCTTCCTAAAGAGAAATTGACTTGTTGAAGGCGTATGCCCCTTATGTTATAAGAGTTGCTTATTGGTTTTACAACCTGTATGAAAAGGAATGGAACAGAACTACTGGACTGTGTCTTCACTTCACCATATCCCTTTTCCTCTAGTACGAGGGAAAAAGCTTATGTTATTATGGACTTTGGTGAAGATATCAATGTTAATCTGGTGTTCTTAGTTGACAAGATTATTTGGTCATTCATGCTCAAACTACCTGAAAGGATTCACATTATATTCTCTTAGTTTTGTTAATAACATATTAGAATCAATCTCAATTACTGACTGATATTCGAAGGGACCTCTAACTCCTTAATTACATGCGTGGGGAAAAAATATACCTCCACGGTCCTATTTTATGCGACTAGAGTTGTATTGATAAAGCTTATCTATTTTGATCTTCACAGGTCCCTTAAATGATACATTTTGCTAAGTTTGAGAGTCCGTCTGGATTGATTTTTGGCTTATGACTTATAAGTCAAATGGTATAAATTAGGATTTCTCACTTACAACTTTTTACTTATTTTTGTGAATCATCAATGGATAAAAAAACCTATTTGATAAATATAATAATTGTCTTGCCTTTAACAATATTATGATTTCTAGATTTATAATCAACTTGCATTCTTAGCTAGAAAACAAAACAAACTCCTGAGAACTCTATCTTACATACACCCCAGATCACCATCAAATAGATTTACATTCATATTTTGCTATCTAAATAGAAAACACTAAAAGAAGAAAACTACATATGGAAAGTAAATCAATCACAAAAAAATCAATTAACAACTAAATATTGTACTTCATATTAACAAATATGTTTGATACTCTATGGTCTTCCTTTTCTCATGCTTCATAGTTTAAAGGACCTAAAGATCGACCTACCAAAAGCTTTAGTATTTTTCTTCACTGTACTATATCAAACATAAATTTTCACAAAAGGACCTTCTCTCTATTTTCATTTCAAATTTCGTTTTACAAAGATTGTTAAAAATATATTGAATTAGTTTATGAATTTGTACATAAATATTACAGAAATAATTAAGAATTAGTACGTAAGATATCTATAAACATAAATCTAAGTCATCTATTTTTTATATGGTAAACATATAATACACAAGAAAATTCAAATTTTACGAGTTAAAAAATTATTCTTCTTCTTAAGGTGATGATTGGCAGGAAAAGAATCAATTAAGAGTTCTCATGTTCTTTTAATAAATAACTTTGAATAAAAAATTAATTAGATGTTGAGTAGAAAATTATTTAATTCATGGAGATAAATAGCTGTTTATAAAATATCTTTGACTTAAATAAAGCAATACATGACACAATAATTATAAGTCGAAATTAACAAGTAAAGCCATGAATGAAATATTTTTCCATCTTCTTCTTGTTCTCAATCTAATTTTCTGAATTTAGAATAATTTTCACCTCTAAGATGAAATAATTTTTTAAAGGAAATTACTTGAACTTATAAAGTAACTCCATTACATAAGAGACAATTTAAAAAAAAAAAAAATCAAAATGGACCTCATGACATGGCATTTATAAAGCTAATTTGTATTAGTACTTCTCTGAATGAAATTTGACAATATATGCTTAAATTAGTATAAGCCAATTCAACACTCCTTTCAATCCCACAATAGCAAGAATTGATTCCCTTGATATATCTTTCGAGAAATAATGAACCGTGCAATATTGAGGCAGGTGATTAGATAAGGTATGAGGTAATATTATATCATCGAAAACGTAAAGGCAAAACCAATTATAATTCATTTATACTTAGTTTGCTAGTTACATTGGTATTGTAAATTTCTATTCGATCTTTACTGTCTCTTAAGACTCCTATTAACATTATAATATAATTAAGGTATAGTTAAGTTTAATTTTTTAAGTGAAGAGATAATAAAATAATAATAGGAGGAAAATAGTAAAGAGATGATATTATCTAAAGAAGAACCTTTTAATGAAGGGTTAAAAGTTCAATCAACATTTCGAAGGATTTTTATGCTTTTAATACAATAACTAAATAATGATTATTTAAAAATTAGTAAATAATAATTTGTTAGTGGATACCCCTTTTTATATTATATTCTACCTTTTAATAAGTGAAGCTTTGTAGTACTATGAAGGGTAATTTAGTAATTTTACATTAATGTATTAGTATGACACCTGGTTTTATGCATGATGAATGACAAATATATGATGTTCCTTTTAAAGCTAAAACATGTTATTTCTCACAGATTACATACACGTACAACTCTTTTTTCCTTCTCCCCTCTTCTTGCAAGCATTTTCCAAACTAATCTAATCTCACTAAAAATAAAAAGAATTCACTTTGTTCTTTCATCCGTTATTATTCCTTTGCATGTAACCAGGGGTTTTGTCTTCCTCTTTTTATTTTGCTTTAAATTGGGTGTGTTTCATCAACGACTTTTTGATTTCGTGGCCTTTTATTATTCCTGTTTCTATGCGTGCCTGTTTTCCCTTCCAAATTGTTTCTTTCATACTGCAAACGAAATTGTCCTTCTGCTTCGTCTGAATCTAGATGATAAAAAGAGTAACGACAAAGGTATGACTTCTTTTCCCTTAGGTAATTTTGGTCAATTTAGATTTTGATTTGGTTAATTTGCATAAAAAATTTGTCTGCAAATAGGTACTCAATTTTCTTTTTCAATGTAATGAGTTTCCAAAGAGATTCTAAAATTGTAGTTTCTTGGTGACTTCGAATTACTTCTCGTTGGAATTCACATGCATTTGGACAATGATATTCAATTTGCACATTGATGCATTGAGGGTGTTCGAAAATATGTCAAAACCAACTAAGTGGGGTAAATGGTTGATACTATTGGAAGGATTTATCTTTAGATAATAGGTACTGTAGCTGGAGCAGTAACATTGCTTACCAATTACAATGGAGAGCTTTACAGTGCACATGCAGATGGTTTAATCAAGGTTAGCCACTTCTATGTGCTTCATATTTCTTGCATCTAATTTTATGATTCACATTAGTAATGAGGATAATGACCTCTTGATAAGTTGTATTCTGGGATAATGAGTTATGCATAGATAGATATGTATTTAAGGTGCTCATTTGTATTAAATTTGTAATGTATATCGATGGAGTGAGAAGGAGACACCCAACTCGTAGATGTATAAAAGGTAAGTTGATTGATTTAGAAATATCCTATAAACTTAGGGATTCAAGTATTAGTAGATTACTTTTATTTATTTTTTTGGAGTTTTTTTTTGCGTTTCATTTGTTTTTTTATATCATCTTTGCCTGTTTTAAAACTATTTTTTGAATTTTTTTTTACCCATATTGTTAGACTTGTTGAAGCTTTTTTGCTTATTGTTTTGGAAGAAAATTGTTTTTTTTTAAATGGGCTTCTTTTAACTTTTTTTGACGATTTTCTTTTTTTAAAAAAATGGGCTTCTTTTAAACCTTTTTTGAAGTTGTCTAATAATGAAAAAATGGTGAAAAGACGATTTTAGTATGTATCTCGTCAATTAATAAATTTTATAAATGAATTATTAGGTGTGTAACTTATACTCCCTTTGTCTTATTTCAAAGACAGATTTACACCATACTTCCACGGAAAAATTATAAATGTGTAGTGTAACTTATGTCCTAAAAAATGTAAAAGTTCAATAAATGAAAGGACGAATATAAAAAAAGTTTCAAATATTCATATTGAATTTTGAACGATCAAATATTTTGAACATTGAAAGAAATCTCAAAATTTCAATTAACTTGGGACGGAGTTGAGTACACAACTATAAATAATACATAACTATTACTTTCTCGTATGATCATATTATAAATACATCATTTTTCTATTATGTTATAGTAAAAGAAAAACACAAAGTTAATTATGATTTTTTTATTTTTAAAATATTTTTCTTCCCATATATTTATTTAGGTAAGAAGAGAATTAAAAATTCAAATTAAAGTTTACGTGATGACTTATTAATCCAATTCCACATTGGATTCAAGTTCACGTGTTAATTTCATCCAATTCCAAAATGAAAGTACTTTATTAATTTTTATTTTTATATACCATACTGATAAAATGAGTTAAAATTGAGTTAATATTAAATTTTTTTTAATATTAAGTTAATAGTAAAAAGATGATTTTGTCAAGAGCAAAGTCTTTTAATAAAAGATAAAAAATTTAAACAATATTTCTAAGGGACTTCATATTTTTAATATAATTTCGATAGATATAAATTTAATAATATTTTTTAATTTTATCTAAATACTTAAAAATTATTTATTTTAAAAATACCTAAAATAAATCAAATTTAAATGAATATTTTATTTTTTTGATTTTTCAAGGATATCTAATGTTGATATTGGAGTTGGATTGATTCGCAGCAAGGGTAAATTTAGCCCTTTTCCCTTTTATAATACGGGTTGAAACTTAAACCCGAACCCAAGTCCAAGTCCCAGAACATAAACCTTCTCGCTCAGTTTCTCCCTCCATTGTTTGAAGAGAAAAAAGTGATAGAAGAGAAGAAGCTGCTCTGGAACTGGTACTGACTTTTTGCCTTTTGTTTTTTTAGGAAAATCTCTCGCTTGGGGTTTGCTTTTATGGAGAAATTTGATGTCGTCGTTCATAAATTTGTTTTGTTGGGTTCTGCTTTTTTCTAATTTTCAAGTTCTGATTTTTAAAAAATCCATTCAATGAACTGCTTCAGCTTCGAGAGATAAGCCACTTGATGAAGACTTTTCATCACAAAATTGGAAACAAAGGATTCTTATTCCGACCAATAGTGTTGTTTTCTCTTTTTTATCCCTTTCATATACGAAGTAAATTAATCAAAAAATTGTTGCTCTTCTCCTTCATTTTCTCTGTCAAGTTCCTTTTGTTGTTGCTTCATGTACATCAAGCAAAATAACGACTACAAACAAACAAAGTAAAACTTCAATTTCATTCCAAGTTTGGGATGGATTAACTGATAATCTAGTCTTCCTCTGTTACTTGTCTCTTTGAGTTTCTACTTTTCTGAAATGGGCATTTAGGCAATAAAGATTTTTTTTCATATGATTCTTGGTTTAGCTAACGATTTTTTGTTGCTGCAGCTGTTTCTAAAAAAAATCTGTTGAAAAAATAAATGAAGTTAGTCTAGTATGTTATAATTAATCAGCTACAATTATCTAAGTTTTGGTTGTTAAACCAGATGGAATAGACTAGTATTGGTTGTTTATATTAATTAATCCATTGTTGTGATTTAGATTTTATCGTCTGATTGTGTTATGGTGGAATCTTAGTATCATATAATTATTCTCGAGTTTTAGTTGGTAATTGATAATATGATCAAAATTAAAACTACAGAAAAGGTCAATTACAAAACATGGGTGACTCATGTAACCGGGTAGACAACCTGTTTTTAACCTATTAAACATGGCAGGTTCAAGCCAAAACCCTTTTGTGATGAGCTTAATGTGATGTATACTTTCATTGTATCACTACCCAGAATAGTTACCCTTGTTATTTGATCTGTATGTTGTGGGGTAAAATATAAAAGTATATATAACATGGGTATTGATGTATGTTTTTGTCATGTTAGAAAGTTCTAGAGCGCCAGTTCGCGCTCTTTGAGCAAGTGATGTTGTGGTCCAATTACCAGCATGTAATGCTTGACAATTCTTTAATGAAATGTTCCTATAACATCACATTAGTTTGAGATTTTTCCTCCTCACCATAAGTAAATTAGGCTTTTAAATATTTTCTTGTGGATTTAACTAAGTCATTGGGGGATTTGAAGTATATTTATCTCCATTTTACTACTTTCCTTTTATAGTATAACAAATGAGGTAATCAGAGTTTGTAAGTGCTACATTTGATGTTCCCTTGTATTGTTATTTTCTTTTTGGCACAGAAATTGGGATCATGGCTTTGTCACTTGCATCTGCATTTTTTTTAAAACTACAATAACTTTTTCTTGCAATAATTTATAAGATGAATTATTTTGTGGAAATTCGAGGACACTCATAATTGTTGGTGTTCTGTAGTGATCAAGATCAAATGGACGAATCAATGAAGCAATTACAAGAAAAGCTTATTGAAGTTGAAATTGAAGGCGAAAGTCTTCTATTAGCTCGGCAACAGGTACTTCAAATGCCCTCTAGTTTGAAACATTTTTTTGTTCAAATGTTTAAGAAAACTATGTGTAATGTAATGCAGTTAGTTGAGAATGATAGAGTGAGGAATGGGAACAGGGAAGCATTAACTGCACTAAGGAGGAGGGCCAAGACGACAAAAACTAGTGTTCTTACACCTTTTGAGTCAATCATGAGGGATCTTGAATCAAGACCGTTGGTGAAAGAGGTTTGTCCAACGTGTGGTAATCATGATTCAAAGGAGAAGACTTTGGTCATGTTCCCGGGAACTGATGTATTTGTCAAAATTCCTTTCCATGCTGCTCATACCATTCTGGAAAAAGGTTCATTTCTTTCCCACATTTTATATTGTGAATTTTTGTATCAATGTATGCACCAGTAACATTTTCTTTATGAAATTTATGCAAAATAGTTCCTCTGTATTATCTAATCGAATGAATCACACATGAAAGCATGAGGAAGAAGCTTCTATATATGAAAGATGTGCCATTTCGGAGCGAAGCTTTACCAGTAAAAAGGGGCAGTTTATTAAAATAAAACTGCTCGGCTAATGAGTATAAGTTATTTGAGGTGTAGACAGCCTTGAGAGTTGAGACCTTTTTCCCCTCACAAATTTAGTGGAGACAAAAGTGAATGCAAAGGGTTGCAAGTGAGATTGCTCCATTGACATGAGCTACTTCTATTCAAGAGGGTGGGAGTTCGAATCACCAAGGGAACAAAGTGGAAAGGGCCACTGTTGACTCTTGAGTGGGGTACTAACCTTGACACAAATGCAACACAGGGTTATCTGGAGGTTTAGTATCACATTGGAGAAGAAAAAGGAGAGCACTGATGGTTTCTTTAGGCATGGTTATCAATATTAGGACTTATCAGTAAAGAATAATAATAGGCTAAATCATTGAGATGAAGAAGACAGAGAATAGGAATCAAGAACTCCAAGAATGAGAAAATAGGCAACAGGTAATATTAAAGGGCTAATCACCTCCTAAACATCCATACGATGAAACAAAGACATAAAGATGAGTGGCAGATTATTTACAAACTAGTCACTCATTTGAAGAAAACTTAAATAATCACTAGAGCATAGGGTTCTCCTTGCGTCACAAGTCCAATTATCATTTAAAAACTAAAGAACTAGCCCTCCAAACACAATATTTATTGTCTAAACTAATAAGAATTGAGGCCCATAAAATAGATCTTAAAACAAAAGAGGAATGCGAAACAAAACTAATCTGGGATCGACGACTAGATAGGCAGGCTGCTGGCTGGGTCTTCAGGGCCAGAGTGTAGCATTTGGTCCTCTGCTTCTCTCTGACCTTCCAGCTTGCCACTTGGATCTTCCTAGTCCAACTCTGCATGTTGGCTCTCTAAGAGTCGCTGAACTAACTTATGGTGGTCTAACTACTATACAAAACCCCAGGTTAAGTATTGTACTGTCCTTCATGCTTTCACACTTTATTTCAAGTAGTTTAATCCTTGTAAGCTTCTTCTTTGACATCTCCCAATATATACATCTTCTCTACGTCAAATGCAAGTCATGGAGTAATTTTGCTTTGAGCTGGTGATTGCTTTTTGTGATGCCACCCAAAACTGAGTTGGATCCTTTATATCGAGGCTGTTGCCAGGGCTTACAAAAGAGCAATATGTGGGGCCAATATGGACTTTTAAGCTGAGAAACTGATAATCATTTGGGGCCTAATTTGAGACTGTTGGGGTATTTGTGAGAGTGCAGTAATAGTGAGTAATATGGGCAGAGGTTAAGAGGAGAAATCAGGAGATGGAGTGAGAAGAAGACAGATGTAGGAGAGGAAGAGTCACTATTTTCTAGTAATTACCAATTCTGTTATGTATCAGCTTTTATGATGTAAACTACTTCAAAACAAGTAGCAAGTTGACTGGTCCAAAACTTGAGATACCAAGCAAAGCATGATAGCTTGAAGATGTGTAGTTAATTATTGTTTATAGACAAGTGATGGGGTGAATTTGCCTTTCTTGAGAGTAAATATTCCTATGTCTCATTTTATATGACACATAAGGAATTACGTGTTGTGACAGTCTAAATGTAAGAGTTCTGTATGCTTTGGTATAATATGAATCTTTATTCTCTTGAGGGAACTTTATCCTTTTTGTTGGATTTCTTAATTGTTATCTATCATCTTGCTTTAAATCGCGTTTACACCCTCATTTCATTCAAACTAATATTTTTATCTTGCAGCTGCTAAGTTGCCTAACAATATTTTGTGCTTTTTTTGTATAGTTGGTAAATAATTTATTAGAAAATACATCCAGGGATGCAGCCTGTATTAATATCTGTATAAGTTACGATCTTCTCACGACTCTTTCCCTGCCCATATTTTTGGTGCATTCTTGATCATGTGAAACTTCTTGCAGTGTTGGCTACGATCTATTCAAATTTTCCCGTGCTCTTTCATTTGAATTGATTTTTAAAAAAAATCAAGGCCTACCCATCATGATTTGCCACTTTAGGATGGTACCTGGGGTCTCCCTTTAATTTTCTCTATTTGATTTTTATTCTTGTAGAGAACTCTATTATTTACTTTGGTTCTGTACCCTGTTTTCAATTTCCATATTTGAAACATGAACTAGTTCAAATAGTTGGTTACTTGGTGCAGATCAAGCTCTACTCGATTACGAAGCTAAGAAACTTCAGAGCATTGTAAAAGAGAAGTCTTTATGGATATCGGATCAAGGGGTTCTTGCAGACAGGATTAGTCCCGGTGTCCTTAGATCTATGGTGACCTTAACTGACAAACCAAAGTAAGTTTTGGCGATGCATTACCCTTCTAATCTGTCTTCTTCCATTTTCTTTTTGCCTTGATGTATATACTTCTGTTTGACCATTCAGGAGTGTGCAGAATGAATGATCAACTTCAGTAATAATTGCATATGGGGTAAATCTTTGTACTCCCTACCTCTTACACGTGAGCATTCCTACCTTAAACACCAACATCTCTTTATTAAGGGAGTATCGAACCACTTGTAGCATTTGCATCCATCAAGAAACAGGTTGTAGTCCGAAGATGGTGAAGTTATGTTTTTCTTTGTTGATTATCAGTAACTCACAGTATATAGAGTTGATTTATCATGAGAGACTCTTTAGGTGCTTTCAGCAGTTGAAGAATAATTTAGAACTGTAAGAAGCAATATTATTGACGATAGAGTTAGTAGTGTAGCTTGCTGGAGAAATCTTGAGCGGAGGTTAGTTAGTTTAGTCCATCTTCCTGAAGTGGAATTGACTTGTAAAACCTGAAGGCGTATGGGGCTTACGTTATGAGAGTTGTCTGTAATTCTTAATATATTTATCGTTGTTGTTTTGTGATCACCTAATATTTTTTCTCCGATGTATACCACAGGAAAGGATTTAAGTAAATCTTAATTCTTTGGCCTTACCTGAGACATGTATTTCCAATAAAAACATATATCGCCATTGACGCCCCATTTATACATTTTCATAAGTATAGACTTTCACCATGTATGTCCAATAAAACCATATCATGCCTCAATATGAGTTTCAAAATGTGGGAATACATTGACGTGAAGAAGAGGGCACGGCACCTTTACATACCTCAGAGGTATTGCCCGATATCTTGACTTTAATCCCTTAATAATTTCAATAACAAATAGAGCAAAAGTCGATGGAGAGAAAATTTGTCGTATTGACAGACAGTTTAATGCGTTGAAAATCAAACTCATAGACCTTTAATTTGATAGGTCATATGCCTTCTAAACTCAGATCATTTTTAAGGCAGATCACATACAAGGCCACTTAAAATACTTCCTCGAAATAAAATCGAGCTTCTTGTTTAAAGTTATAGTGAATACTAAAACTAAAAGTAAGCCCCTAATTCTTTAACATAATCGAAATTTACTTGAAATCCTTTTGTATATAGTATACATAAAATACATAAAATCACACAACATTCCTTATTAAGGAAAGATAAATAAACAAATTAGGATTTTTTAATTTTAAAAAAAGAAACGTCTTTTTGTTTAAGTCGGTGAAGAAGTTTATGTTATATATAGAAACAGAAAAATTAGGAAACAATTTATGGAAAAGAAAAACAGGCTCAATAGGAAACAACCAATTCTTATAGCTTTAGAAATCCTTAACTAAAATAGGCTTAAATCTTTTTTAGCCCAATTCTGCTAAATCACCAATTCGGCCTGACTCAATGAGCCTAGTCTATATCGTCAGCCTAGTCTATATTGACGATAGTAACAATGATAATTAAAAAATTATTATGAAAAAGAACAAATAAAAAGACATATCTTTTTGTTTAAAAGGAAGTTATATACAAATAATTAAAAAATCAAAGTTAGAAAAGGGAAAATTGTTATGAAAAAATCATAATTCAAAGAATGACGGATCATAAAGACTATTATACACAATTTAATCTTACAAATAACTAATATGGAAAAAAAAGAGATATGGAAACTAATTGAAACTTTTACTAAAATAAATACTATGGTTGCAATTAATTTTCAAAACCCAAATATACTATAACTAAACGTGAGCCATTTAATATTTTTTCAACATAAATCAAAATTCACTGGAAATCCTTTTGTATATACATAAAATCAGTCGATGTTCATCGTTAAAGAAAGACAAATAAGCTTCTTATTATTTAAGTCGGTGGAGAAGTTGTTCTTTTTTTTTGGATTAAATAGAAGTTATTTAGGATTACACTGAAAGACAGAAAAATTAGGACAGTAATTATGGAAAAGAGAAATAATTTTAATAGGAAACTATTTCCTAATTGGAAAAGAAAGATAGTTTCAATAGGAAACTACCAATTCCCTTTGCTTTTTTTTCCTTTAGAAATCCCTACCTTAAGGGTATTTGATTCTCAATCTCTCTATAAATATAAATTGACCAAATTCTTAATTTTAAAGCAAAATCTACTTCTTGTAGAAGAACAGAGAGAAAATTTTAGAGAATGGGCACTGGGAAGAAGAAAATAGAGATCGAGAAAATCATGAAGGAAACGTCTAGAATGGTGACATTCTCGAAAAGACGAAAAGGACTTTTCAAAAAAGCTAAAGAACTCGAACTCATGACTGGTTCTCGTGTTGCCTCCGTTGTTTTCTCACCCACCGGAAGGCCTTACACTTGTGGAGACGTTAATTCTGCTATAACGAGGCATTTTTCAAATAGCAGATGTACGGATCCATCGCCATCAGGGCTGAATTTCCATGATTCTAATCCTGATTTTGTTGTTGTTTCTGGAGGATCCTCGGAGCCGTCGAGATCCTCTTCGACTCCAAGGAGGGATAGTCTCCACGACTCAGTGGAGAGTATAGATGCTGAACAATGTAACTCTGATGTTGCTGTTGTTGTTTCTGGCGGATCATCGGGGTCAAGATCATCATTGACTCCGAGGAGCAATACTCTCCGCAATTGGGTGGAGGGTATAGATGTCGAAGAATGTCAAAATTTGAATCAACTCTTAATGTTGAAGAAACAACTGGAAGGAACTAGAGAAAAGATATCTTCCACTGAAGATTCTGAGTTGTTTCAAGCCTTGTTTGTATAATTTTTTTAAAAGTTATTTAATTATATTCTTATTTAGAATTGTGTTCTGTTATGTGTTGGTGATTAAGATATATTAATCAAATTATTCTATTTTCCGCTTAAAGATTTTGCTGAATCTTGGGGAAATATATTGGACTGAATCTAATTTGGATGAATAATTTGTTAATTTGTGTATTTTTTTAATAATATAATTATTATTCTATCATATTTATTAATAATAATAAATATAAATATAGATTGTTATATTTTTAGGATAATAAATAAAAGGACTAAATTTTTTATTATTATTAAATTTTTTTAAGATATGATTTTTTCAATTGCTTATTATCTCTTTTAACATTTATACTTTATGCCCATTTTTGTGTGTAGTGAAATAATTGAATCATATACAACACTTTCAAATTTCTAAATTTTATGAATACATCTATATGTTTGTGAAACACATTCTAATTTATTCCGCCTATTGATTGTTGAGACAAGATTTTCTAGGAAATAATTTCTCTATTTCTATGATGTAGTGGTAAGGTCTGCGTACATTCTATCCTCCTTAGACTCCACACCCCACTTGTGGGATATTATAACTAGTCACAATAATTGACAATTTCAAATTTTTAGAAGATACATAAAAAAATTTATGAGTAAAAAAAATTATTTTGGTGTAAAAATACAAGATAAAAAATAATATTTATAATATACTCAAAATATTTCACCAATGATCGTTAATAGAAAGAAAATATTGTTGTCAAATATCCAATAAAAATAAATCATAGGAGTAATATTTATTCAATCATACATGAGCGTGAAAAAAATAAAATTGTGATATTTATTCGAATGTTGCAGTTGAAAAAAGAGAGAGTGAAATATACAATCGGTCAAGCAGATGGTATAATAGATCCAGAGCTCACAATTCTGCGCCATTATTGAGCTACAAAATCTACAAATACAGAATCCCAGAGATTATTTCACTACTCTCATGGCTCTTCTATCATCATCGTCGAAGGGAGTGGTAGTATCTCTGCCGGTGCTGGTCTTCGTCGGCGCCGCCTTTTCCGCCCTATTCTTCTTCTTTCTCTTTTCCTCACCACCACCGTGTAATTGCCCTGTCACTCCAACCACCACCGCCGTCGCCGTCGGTGGCTACAGATCCGGCACCGCAGAACGGATCTCGACGTCATCAGAGGATATAGAATGGGTGAAGAAACAGATCGAGGTTAATGGACTTCATATGGCGGATAATGTGCTGCGCAAAGGGATCAACCCTCGTACTCGCCAACAACAGCTCCAGGATCTTCTTCAGTATGAAATTTTCTCAATCTATTTTTCGCACTTTCCATGCTTGTATTATTATGTGATGTTGTGCGTATGGTGAAGCTTGGGTATTTTATACATGGTAGTGTAATTGCATAAATGTCAAACTTATTTTTCTTACTGTATTAATTGAGAAGTGACCTACTGTGAAATTAACCTTGTGAGGTTTTGATTTAGTAGGCAAAAAGGTATGCCTTTATTGTGATTGCTTGTGAATTCTGTAATTTGTAGAAATTCCTGGCAATTGTTTGCTTGTACTGGAAGTTTGTTTCTTCTCTTGGAATACTAGGTGACACTGGTTAAGGTAGAAAGATAAGTGAGATGAAGTATGTTGTTCATGAATTCTGTTTATGAGGTTAAGGGTTTGTTGCATTTGCATGAGGAGAATTCCTACTGCCTATCTAGTTTGATAAGATATATAATTTAGACAGGAATTAATGTATAATCTATATGATGAGTGCTAATGATGACATAGTCTTGATCTGGAAACAAGTAAAGGCAAATTAATTGCCTCTGTAGGAAAATCGAGAGCCAGAGGATAATGTGTGGAAGGTTACATTTTATTGTTCCTCATGGGGCTGGTTGATTAATAGAAGGATAAGTAGATGATTAAGAAGACATTGTTACGGTTCATAAATAAAATTACCTTATTTTATCAAAACACGAAGAATATGACTAAGTAGACATTGTGCTTTGATAAGTGTTGGTAATAAATTAATAATGAATGAGAAACAATTATACTTATTTTGGAAGTTTTCTCTTTTATGATTTCACCACCCTCTCCCTTTATATTCTTTTCTTTGAAAAGAAAACATTATCTTAGTACTCTTAGTGATAAACATGAATCTAGGCTCTAACAAGAAATAAATATATATTTTAGTTTAAATTTCTTGTCATGATTTCATCACCCTCTTCTTTCTTTATGGAAAGAGAATGTATATAGACCCCAACTAGCTTGGAAAAGAGACATAGTGGATGTTGTGGTGGTTATAAAAATAACACAGAGAAATATTTGGTTCAGGGTATGCCAGGAAATGGAAATCGTACCTTAGGTGCTTTCCCCTTGTATGCATTAGAAGTGTCGATCAAGTGCTAGTGTTAGTAGCGACTCAGCAGTAGCTCAGCTTGTCTATTGTAACTTTTCTATCTTTTTTTCAGGTTCAAGGGCATATCACATTACGAAGAAGGACTAACAAATAATCACACTGCCCTTCCCTGTCCTGGTGAACTCCTTGTAGAACAACACCATAGCAATTATGGAGAACCATGGGCAGGAGGGAGGGATGTTTTTGAATTCCTTGCAGAGTCAGCCCATATAACCCCAAATTCCCAAGTTCTTGAGATTGGATGTGGGACTCTTCGTGTTGGATTACATTTCATCCGGTATCTGAACCCAGAACACTTCCACTGTCTTGAGAGAGATGAACTTTCTTTAATGGCTGCATTCAGATACGAGCTTCCATCTCAAGGATTATTACACAAGCGTCCCCTTATTATTAGAGGGGAAGACATGGAATTCAGTAAATTTGGATCCGAAACTATGTATGACCTGATATATGCAAGTGCTGTTTTTCTTCATATCCCTGATAAACTTGTTTGGGTTGGTTTGGAGAGGTTAGTTGGTAAATTGAAACCTCTAGAAGGTCGAATCTTCGTGTCACATAATATCAAGTTCTGTTCTAGATTGGGAGGAGAAGAATGCACAAAGAGGTTGCATGGTTTAGGCCTAGAGTATATTGGCAAGTTCACGCATGATAGTTTGTTATTCAATCACTATGAAATTTGGTTTGGGTTTAGGAGATCCAGAGCTTGAAGTCGTGTTGCAACTTGTTTGAAGACCTAGTATTCTCATGCCTATCGTCTAAAGCTATCGTGGAACTGCATTTCAAAGCAGGCTCTTGCCTACACGTTCTTTTGTTGCAATTCTTTGCTGGAATTCTGGCACGAAATAGATCTTTGTAGCATTTGTGTAAGAGATGCTGCAGTTTCCAAAATGGAGGTGGATCGTCATTTTCTTAAAGCTGACTCCTATAGTTGAAGAATCGAGCTTAGCTACAGAGTATGATCATGTGATGATGAAACAATTTCCTGCAGCAAAGCTGGTATAGTAAACAAGGTGGATATGTATCATACCTGAGTTTGTAACTTTTGTTGTATCTTGAACTTCTAGTTGTAGCAGGCTTTTTCATTATCTGCTATGTTGTGCATTATTTCAGCCACCACTTATGAAACAAGTGGCTATTTGTTATTCTTGCTTCTAGATTATGTTTAATGCAATTTAGGATTATTGTCCATTTTCCAGGGTAAAGTGGTTAGCAGATGTTCCTTTCTGTACCAACACTGCAAATGATCTTTAGAGATACTAGTAGGGATTGCCACGGGCGGATTGAAGTAGCTATTTTTCAATCTAATGTGGGCAAGTTGCGGGTTTAAAAAATCAAATAGAAATTCGAAGAAATTAAATTTTTGTAATTAGTAAAAATTAAAAATATAAATTTTGTATATGAAATATTGACTTTATTTTTTTTCTAAATTTTAAACTAGACATGTTCGATAAATTATTAGTTGTTAAAATGTAAATTAGAAACTTTTAAGTAATGATTAAGAAACAATTGTTAAAATGTTAATGAAAAATAGTTAATTAGTTGTTGAAACGTTAATTAGCTGGAAAAAAAAATAAGCTCAATTAAAAAATAAAAAAACTTTAAAATTTAAGCGGAACAGGTTGAAAATGAAAAAAGTCATTATGCGGGACACGGGAGAGGGGTGGAGCGGTTTAAAAAATTTGCTGGTTAAGTTCAACCCTATTGCCATCCCTAAATACAAGGCATGTGGCATTTGCAACTCAATTATTCATTTCCGAATATGATTTACTTGATTCATCAAATTTCAATCTAACATCTGAAATTGTTATTTATCATTACTTTCTGAAAATCAAAATTACAGATTCAAAATGACAAAAACCGAGCTTAGCCTTATCCTTTGAGGTGATATTGTAGAGGACATGATACTTTGCCTAACTGAGATGAACCTTATCTTTTCTCGAGTTAGAATAACATAAAATAAAATGTACCCAAACTTTTGAGCCCTTCCACTGTTCTTAATTTAGAGGAGCAATTCAAAAGACTTGGTTACCATTTTGCCTCATGTGGTGGTAATACAGCAGAAAGGAAAATCTGAAAATTGGGAGTGTTAAATGTGAGAAAAAAACTGGGAAGGAATTCATTGCTTTAGCCATATTGTCAACAGAATGTAATAATCATGCAACTAAAAAGGAACAGTTACAAGAAATTAGGCTTGCCCAAAGGGAGGATTGAAACAATTTCGAGAAGTATGTCCCTCAGATCTTGAGGGTAAGATGGCTCTGTGTGATGGTAGGCTATCTATATCATTACATCACGTACTAAGCAAATCCAAACACCTTAGCACTAATAAAGTCACTAGAACTCATCTTCAAATTATTGAAAACTGAGATGTGTCGATGCCAATGGAAAACCTCCTTTAAACAAAACTATTGTTATTTGTCAAATCAGAAAGTCAAAATCTCCATATCAGAAACCAAACAGGCAGCATTTCTGGTAAACAAACTTGTATTGCAATACTTCCTGGTCATCGTTCTGTTCATAGTCTTGCTGTTTAAGCACATCTATCTCAACTTAAATGTTGAAGGCATCCTTTGGGGAAATAGAGTGAATCTATTTGTAATGCTGGGAGGCCTCCATTACAACCTTGTCCATGAACTGGCATTTCTTGTCAAAACCCCAACCTGGGTTGCTCTGTAGGATAGACAAATGTCAGATATTATGACACAGTTGAAACATAAGAAACAAATGTCCGGATGAAAGATAAAAATGTCATAAGATATCTTTATCTTTTCGATACATGAGCAATTCAAGAAAAAACAAACAACTAATCTGTACCACTAAATTAGAATTTTCAAAGAAGCAAAGAACTTTGACATCAAAATGAATAAAGGAAAGGTGATAATACAACAACATACCCAGTGTAACCCTACGAATGGGGAAAAAAAGATGATAATGACTGAAAATATTGAAATCGGACACCAAAAAAAAAGGTGAGTAGTCACCTTTTTCCCACAATCATATACTTCTTCCCACAAGAGCAAAGTCTCCGGAAACATTATCAATTATATTATAAATCATGGATTGTTGGTATTGGTCTCTTTTAATGAGGCCAGTTATTCTGTTATAACAAATTGACCCACAATTTTATATTTTGTAAAAAAAATCCACCATTTTATATCTACATTTTTGTTGCACCAATACCAAAGGAGTGATGCAATACTATGAAATATGAACACGATGATATAGTTACAAATGATACTGACCAACAAATGGCTTACATTAAAGAGTAGTCCATTACCACTCAGGTTCAATTTTACTTTTTTATTAAACCAAAGTTTGTTCGGATTTTTCTTAGAATAGTTTTATTATAATGTATCATACTTTTGTTATCAATTTTTGCTTATTTGGCAAAATGGTATAAAGAATCGGGCGATTTTGTTAGTTTTCACAACTTACGAAATTTTTATGTTTTATGAACAAAAAATAGAACTTAAAAATCTAAAGTGCATGTCCAAACAAGACTTCAACTTCATCTCATATAATTTCATATCATGAATTCATCTCACATGGCCAAACGGGCTTTTAGTAAGTTTTCCAATTCAATGTTCTACATGGTAAGTTTAAGACGACAAGATGTGAAGGACTACACACATCTTTAATTAAGACCACAAGATCCAAAATCTCTCTTTGTTCTTAAACTCCCTGCCCAATCAAACTAAGACACTTGAATTGGGGTGGAGGGAGTATTGATCTGGATAAACATTTTGTACTTATTATGATGGGATATCCCTGCAGATACACGTAAATAGAGACTAGTGACTAAATAAGAAGATATCTAGATTCCTCATCTTGTAAGTTGGTTTTTCATTTCTTTAACCCTCAGAGAAAAGTCATTCATTCTTAGACCAGTTTGCTATGTCTCAACATTTAAGTGATGAAGTTTCATACTGTTCCATTCGTATTAGACTTAAATACAGTTAAAAGCAAATAATTCTTTGATAATACTTTACCTGTAGAGACAGAACAGCACGATCTGTGAATCGCTTTACTGAATTAGGTGCACTTTCTGGAAGAGTTTTTGCTACTCTTTCCAGCTCTTGTTGTTGTTGCTTTGCTGTTACTCTATCAGGCCCACTGTAGTAATCAACAATCTCTTTCATAAGTGGGACAGTCTCCATAGTTTCTTTGATGACTTGCTGCAATTAAAAAAATGGATGTAAGTCAGCTAAAGAAGATGACCAACAAAGAAAGCTACCGAGAGATTAACTGCTTCATTTGTTTCGCAAGAAGCAATAAGACCCTTAAGTCAACAAGTTGTTTCTCAAGTAGGACAATGTCCAGAAAACAGAATTGGGTGATTCTGCTGGTTCTGGAACTTACCATAATTAGGGGGAGAGGTTATTTAGGGGACATTTGGTAGCTAGTAAAGAGGTAACTTACCCATGCAGTAATTTTTATACAAGTTATATAATGTTTGGTAGCTAGTTCAGTAAGTAAGTCATACATGTATAAAATTAATACGATTTTGGTTTGCAATTTAGATATTCGCATAACTAACACATGTATAAGTGATGAATGAATTGGTGTATTATCTTAAGTGGGGAAGAAGAAATAACCAATACTCGCATAACTATCACTTGCGTAACTACTACCTGCGTAATTCTAATCAGCTACTAAACGACTCCTTAGAGTTGTTAAGAGCCATTACTTGTTTTTTAAGGCCTGCGAAGCAACGGTTTATCATTTCGTCCATGAAGACATACGTTTCACGTAAATGTGTGTTTTCAGCCATAACACATAAAGTGATTCATGCGCGAGATAACCTGTTCTCTGAATCTCAACTAAAGAGGGGTTGGACTAATGTCATATATCAGATGCTAATATTAGTGTGTGTGTTTTGAAAATGAATGCTAAATTAGTTACTGTTTCCATCTCAAAAAGAATGTATTAGTTTGACTTAGCAAAAATTTTTAAAAAATAAATAAGACTTTTACAATCTTGTGGTCCTAAATTTAAGTTATGTCAGATATACTAAAATGTCCTTTAATCTTGTGACCTTAACCATGCCACACGTAAAGTTGTTCCTAAAAAAAGAAAGAGGCCATTCTTATTGAAACAGACTAAAAAGGAAACCAGGTCATTCTTTTTTAAACTGAAAGAGTATTTTAATAGCAATTTGATTATTATAGCACTAAATTTTTATATAGAATTATTTAGCACAACCTTATATTATGTGTGTCACCTTAAAAAAATGCTTGTGCTCATATCTATCTTTTTACTCCAAGCCTCATGGACCTTGTTGCCTGTTTGCACTTTCCTTTTACAAAACTTGGGTTATTTCATAGATGTTGAAGTGAGTAAGGGAAGGGCACAACTTGAAGGTACCTCGCAAGAGAACCAAGGGATGAGCACTGGCACTAAAGGCAATGTTCTCTTCCTTTATTTCATGGCAGAAGGTTAAATTTGTGTATGAATCAAAGTTTCCAACGGTGAAAGACTGTCCCTGTAGGAGAATTGCTTAGGCCCATTAAATCTGAATCTCCAATTAGGAAAGAAGTCTAAATTAACATTTTTAGTTGATCCTTCTTTATAGGAAAACCTGCATAAACACTTCCATAATAAAGCTTCATCTAAAAGCAAGAGATTTTAGACCTGCCATTATACAGTACAATCCCCAAAGGTTCAGGAATGCGAGTCTATAGAACAATCACTAAAACTACATGTACTTAAATCCTTCTAGGAATGGCAATGGGGTGGTGCGAGGTGGTTAGAGTTCAACCCGCAAATTTTTTAAACCGTGCTGCCCCACTTGACAATGTATTTCATCTTCAACCCGCCCCGCATAAATTTTGAAGTTCTGTTCTTTTTTAATTGTGTTTAATATGAAAAATAAAAATTTGTGATTTTTTTTTCATTTTCGCTAATTAACATCTCCAAAACTAATTAACTGTTTCTAGTTAACATGTCAATAATTATTTCTTAATCGCTAATTAACATATTCAAATCAACATTTCTACAACTAACATTTTACCGGACATGTTTAGTTTAAATTTTAGAAAAAAGTTAAAATTAAAGTCATTGTTTAATATAAAAAATTTAATATTTTTTATTTTTATTAGTTACAAAAATTTAATTTTCTTCAAGTTCCTATTTGGTTCCTTAAACCCACAACCCCCCACCCCGCACCGCATTAACTTTAAAAATAATTACTTCAACCCGCCCCGCACCCGCATATCTTTAAACCTGCCCTGCCCTGCCCCCCCGCGTAGCTCTAAAACCGTCCAGCACCACCCCATTGCCATCCCTAAATCCTTCATTCGTCTATGGATTTTTATTTGTTAAGCATCTATCCATACATCTGTATACTACTATAGGTTCCACTGGTAGCTTGGTATCACTACAACCAGAAACCTAAAGAACTTGTGAGGTTGTCAGACTAACATTCATATAACCACATTAATACTAGTGTAGTTAATACATCAGGTGCACCTGTCTGTCACTCTCTCCATGAAATTCACTATTTTGCTGTAGAGGGGCTGAGGCATAGCACTGCTTTTTTCTAAGAATATAACAATATTTTCTATAAACATATTTAGTTGGACAACCTGGCAATTATGCAATATTGGAAGTTCTTCACTAACTAAAGGACATCACTTAGACTTCCTTTTGCATATAGGACAAATACTTTAAGCATACCATGTCAGATGGAACTTTAAAACTGGAATTGAGATAAAAGCACTAGATTTGTGGGTCATACGCAAGGAATTGCCAACTAGAAATCGATTAAGTCATCTAGGCCATAGGTTTATGAAATTAGTGTGACTAGAGAAATGATGTACCATACAATGTTGCTCAAACGTCTTAGGTATACATGAAGTATAAAAACAATGAAGATCTTATAAGCAAGAAAAGATGATATGGTTTAAAAAATCTAATATTATAGCAAGCAAGGTTTAGCAGAACTCAGCAATTACTAGATCCTTACAAGTTGTAATGATGTTATGGAATAATTAATTGACCACGGAGGAAGCACTGAGAACCATAATAAACTGATTTAGGATCAGAAAATAGTCAAGTACCATAACAAATTTTCATTGAATGGTGTGAAGATTCCTAAACATAGTTGAGAAAACACAACATACAACAAATGGTTTATATAACAAAATACAATATGACAAAAGCTGAAGCAAGTTAGATCCTGTTTTACCTCCCATTCTTCTTGATCCTTAATCCCTTCATATGCCATGAGGAATGGCTTCATTTTTTCAAGAGCATCCCGTAGAGAAATTGGAGGTGTCTCATCAATATCAGGATTGCTTTCAAAGTCTCCCATCAGGTACTCTGGTTCACACTCTATCTGTGGATAACAGTAACATCAGAGAACTATATAAAGCAACTGAAAGTGATTGGATAAAATGAATCTTTGAACAAGCTAAATGTTACCATCATGTTAGTGTGAAGGGCCTCTAGGTAGGCATCATCCATGGGAGAAGGCAACACTCTGGCGCTCATTTCTTCAAAGCCTTCAGCCAATGTGTTCATAGTTTCAGGTCCAAGTGTCTGAGCCAATTTCTCCCCATCAGCATCATCACCAAGATAAAATCCACTCTCCAAACTACCATCCTCCTCATCACGACGACGATACTCTCTTCCTCTTCCCCTTCCCCTTCCCCCTCTGCCTCTCACTGCACCACGACCACCCCTCCCTCTAAAAGCTCCTCCCATTCCCCTTCCACCACCACCATCACCATCACCATCGTCACTTCTTGACAATATCCCTACAGCCTTTTTTACTGCATCCTCCCTACTCAACCTCTGGGGAGGTGGACTGCTCGCTCTTTCCTGTGAATCAGCAGCTTTCTGCTGCCGAGACCGAAGATGGCGATTCTCTTCCTTAGGCTTCTCAGAGACAGGAGAAGCAGTTTGCAAGGGCTTACCTCGCCCCGCACCGGTCAAAGCTGATATTATTCTGGAAGGGAGATCAGAGCCTTCTCTAGGTTTCGGAGCATCTGAAGAACTCGAGTTAGAATCAGCTGTTTCTCCTTCCTTCGCGAAAAGAATCGGTTTCCTCAGTGGGGGCTGCTGTTGCTGTTGTTGCGGCTGAGGTGGCGGAGAAAATGGGCCGACCCCACCTCGGCCACGCCCAGCAGGAGGATTAGGGTTATCGACGAAGGAGTAAAATGAGGGAAGAATTGGGGAAGAAGGTAATGGTTTCCCTCGGCCTCGTCCATGTCCAATTCCAGAAGGGGCAGTAGTAGGCGATGATTCGGGTTTGGAGTCCTCGGATTCGGATTTTCCCGGAGTGAATCCGAAGTTTGGAAAATCGGAACCTCGACCCCTGCCTCTACCGCCGCCGGAGAAAGTGGAAAAAGCAGAAGCGGGTGGGGCGGTAGGACATCGGCCAATAGAGCAGTGAGAAAACTTGCTCAAGCTTCGTCTCATTCTTGTGAAGTAGTGTTAATGAGATCCCAAAGGGGAATGACGGTACTTCCTCCAGTCTCAAGCACGAGGGTTTAACGACCCGGTGTTTCAAGTATTTTTTAATTTTATTTTAAAAATAATTATTATTACTTTATTTAAACACATCAAAATTGTTTAAAAATTATTTTAATTCAAAAATATTTTAAATAAATCAATTCACAGACACTTATAGTACACAAGTGTTCACCTATAAGTATTATTTTATTTTTTATTATTATTTTTTAGTTTATAAGAGAGAAAATAATTTAACTTTAAAATTATCATTTTATCCTTAATGAAATGATTCTCAACCACACAAATATCTAAGAATAATTTTGGACCACAAATCAAATTTCAAAAGTCTTGTTAGTATTTTTTTAAATAAAAGGGAGCCACATTTAATTGGACCAAACACATCCTATATATTTTACTTATGAAATTATCCTCCTCAGTCTTTGTATACATTAGCTGGTAGAAAATTAGAAGGTGGAAATGGATTCTTCAAGAATCAGTCTCCGTCCATACAGATCCACGGACGTTGATGATCTACTCTCATGGGCATCCGATGAACACATAACCCGCTCCACCCATTTCACCACGTTGACTTCCAAAGAAGACGCGTTGAACTTCATCCACAAATCCTCCATCCCTTGGCGTCGATCCATATGCATCGACGATCGTTCCATCGGGCTGGTGGTGGCCCGACCCGGATCAGGTGATGACAGATGTCGTGCTGAGATAGGATATGTTTTAGCGTTCGAGTACTGGGGACAGGGGATCACACCTCAAGCTGTGAAGATGGCAATTCCTTTAATTTTGGAGGAGTTCCCCGGAATAGTAAGGCTGCAAGCACTATCTAATGCTGACAATAAAGCATCACATAGAGTGTTGGAGAAGGCTGGATTTATAAAAGAGGGTATGTTCAGAAAGTATTTTTACTTTAAAGGGGAAATTAAGGATGTTGTACTTTATAGTTTTCTTTCTACTGATCCTGTACCTTCATGAAATCTCTATTGAAAATAACTTTTATACTTTATATAAAATAAAAAAATTATGTATGATTTACCTTATACTTCACTTATAAATTTATATTTATTAGGTATGTTATTATTGTTGACTTATTTAAATTCCGTTATGACTTCGTAGCAAATTTGATTCATTAATATCTATTCAGATGTTTTTATAAAATAAATAAACGCGCTTAATAAATTACAATATATCTGAATAATTGAGATTTACACTTGAAAAAAGAAAGTTGACTTGGTGGCTGGCAATCCTTTTTGCAAGAGTGAGTGTGGAAAAAAAAATTATACATTGAAGAAACAAAGTTGATGTTAATGGAGTGTGTGGTGCAGGGATGAATGAAGATGGAAGTATAGAACACAATTATTGTTATTGTCCCATTTTAACTAAATTCAGAGGGCCTTTTTCAATGTTCAAATATCCTTAAATATTTTTTTTTAATATATGTACATTGATTCATAAATTAAATTAATATGGGGACAGAGAGTGTATTAAATTAAAAAAATTCATAAACTTCAAATTCTGGATTCTGTCAGAGTGTTCTTTGATATACCCCTATTTAGGTCCTATAATATTTCCTAGTACATGGAGAAAGACGTGGAAATGCCAAAACTCAACTGGTTTTCAAGCACTTGTCCTCTAGTCGTCCGGATGCATCGATCCATCAGATTCTTCTGGGAAATCTATCCAGGATATGGTGATGACAATAATGGAGCAGATATAGGTTACGCGATTGCATTGGATTACTAGAGGCAGGGGATTGCTACTAAGGTGCTCAAAATGGCAATCCCTCGAGTGTTCAATGACTTTCCTGGAATAGTACTGAAGCTTCAAGCTTCTCATAGGGTATTGGAGAAAGCTGGATTTGAGGTGCAGGTGGTGATGATGTGCAAGCGAACTTTGACAGGCACTCCGGAACTTGCCAACAATCTTAAGTTTCAAACTTCTGACTGCAGCTTTGGATCTGTCTTTAAATTAGGCAATCTACAAATTTCCATGTGAATTAGCAATTTCTAGTGGAATTTACTGCAATTTGTTGGCTGATGGGTATAAGGTCCTAGGAATAGAAAATAATTTTGGTGACTTCTTTAAAGTCAAGTGACATTGTGCTCCTTATGAATAATTCGTTGAAAACAATTCAAGATTTCCCCTGCTCCCACTTCATTGCAATTTTATCATTGGTGAATTTCATTTTTCTTTTTTGGCCTCATTGTCGTATAAATATGGATGAAGTTGCACATATGCTTAATGTAGGTACCGACAAATTTAGGGGTCATTTGGTACATGGAATAAGGTAGAGTATATTATCCAAGTTTTTTGGGATATTCTACCTTATCCCACCAAACTTGGGGTATTTTATGGCATCTCTCAGTTTAGGAATTATAATACTAGGATAATTTAGTCTCCGTTCCAAATCCTTGCACAATTTTATCCCTTCTTCTTGTTTATTTAATTTAGACGGTTGTGGTCTGACTCTTCCTTAAAACCCAACGCCCTTGTCTTCTTTAACAAATCACAGTCTGCCTCTCATTCATGAGTCAACAAAAGCCTATACTCCCTGCATTTAAAAAAAGAATGACTTGATTTTACTTGACAAGGAGTTTAAGAAAATAAAAAAATAATTAATTTTGTAGTTCTAAACTAAAGTTATATTAAATGTACCAAAATATTCATTAATTTTGTGGTCTTAAACATGACACGTGGAAAAGTGAAATTGAAATATTACCAAATAAGAAAAAGGATCAATTTTTCTAAACAGACTAAAAATGGGAAGAAGTTTTTTTTTTTTGGGAAAGGTATGGAGTAGGAATAATATAAAATCATTGAATGATACCATAGTCACATTTTAAAATCCCTAGCATTGACTGACAATTATAAAGGTAGGTACTACTCCATTTATGTAACTATAATATATAAAACTTAGTTAAGCAACCAACCATCCATCAAATCTCCAATTATTGTTACTGAGAGAGATCTGTTATACTCAGATATGGAGTCCTCAAGAATTAGTCTGCGGCCATTTAAGTTGACGGACGTTGATGATATGATGTTATGGGCAGGCGATGAGCGAGTAACTCAGACCATCCGGTGGAAGACTTTGACCTCCAAAGAAGAGGCATTGACCTTCATCAAGGAAGAATGTATACCCCACCCTTGGCGTCGATCCATATGCATCGATGACCGTTCGATTGGATTTGTATCGGTATTTCCCGGATCAGGTATTATTTTCTTATTTTTCTTTATGCATTAAGTATGTGAGATTTACTGGCTCGACTAATCTGAATCAGGTGATGATAGAAATCGAGCTGATGTAGGATATGCTATTGCTTTTGAATATTGGGGGCAGGGGATTGCAACTGAGGCTGTAAAAATGACAATCCCTCAAGTGTTTAGGGACTTTCCTGAAGTAATAAGGCTGCAGGCATTAGTTATGGTTGAGAACAAGGCATCCCAAAGGGTATTGGAGAAGGTTGGGTTCGTCAAGGAGGGACATTTGAGAAAATATGGATACAACAAGGGGAAAATAGTGGATCTGTTCATGTACAGTCTCTTATCCACTGAGTCAATTTACTGATACCACACTTTCAGCTCCATGAAGTCGCAAAATTTTTCAACACATGTAATAGAAAATTAGCCATCGTTGTAGAATTTCAACTTCTACAAGTGAAGATCCGGGATATTTTCATTTGAAATTCTAGGACAAGGACTATTTTGCGATTACTGAAAAGCAACTGGTTAGCAGTTATCTACTCATCTGTGCTATTTGTTTTTTTGTTGCACTAATGATGAATTGGCAATTACCTTCTATGTGAAATGATTCTTGGATTTCAGAAATGTGTTGCCTACATGGGTAATTTGACAGTTTTTGTCTTTCTAGACAGACTTAACAATGTAACTATAATTACACAACTGATTGTATTCGAAAGTCGGATCTCTTTTGCACAATAGCCTTCAATGCTGCAGCACGTTCTTCAGCAGCCTTCTTTTCCTCTTCAGTTTCCTCACCAAATAGGTCAATGTCGTCATCGTCATCTTCTTCAGCAGCTGAGGCCTAGAGGCAGTTAATCAAAGAGAAACAAATGACAGAAGATTATTTCACCTGCAATAGTCCATTCACAGTTTCATCCGTACTAGAAGATATAAAGGGACTGATGATGACAAAAAGAAAATTCACTCTGTGATGCAATACAACAGCAGCAAAAAGATCGAGTAGGCAACGTAAATTAAATATCAATTCAGAACAGATAAACGTCACACCTTACTGTCAGCAGCAGGGGGGAGTTGTCACAGCCTCAGTGATGGGTGCAGACCCCTCTACAATAACACCGGCGCCTTCACCGGATACACCACTGCAGGGAAAATGATATTCAGTGAGATCAGTCGCACTTAACAATTACCCTAAAAATACTGATAATATAGTCAAAGAAAATACAAAGCCAATAAGCTCTTGAACTTACGAGATTCTCAGAAGTGCATCAATGTGCTTATACCCCCTAGATGCATTAACGTATTCAGCTGATGGTCTTTTTTTTGCTAGAAATGAATACACATTGATATCATCCTTTGAGGCTTGGTACCTGATGACACGGATCAAACAACAAACATTCGCATTTGAATTAAAATTAAAATAGCATCAGAGGCAACATAAAGAGTAAATGTAACTGCAGGCCAGGAGAAGCTTCTTGAGGCCAGAGTCAGAGTTGAGGTTGTGGAATGCAACAGCCATTGCTTGATGATAATATAAGCGAAGCCTTTCTGCAATTGAACATCAATCAACACTTGCATTATGCAACAAATTAATACTATCATGTTGAATATTTCACAAATCAAAATTACAAATCGATTTCAGAGTGTGATTCAACATTAAAAGAAGAAACACAAGTCAATCCAAAAGCAAAGAAAGCACCCAAAAGATGAAGGAGATACATACCTGGGAAGAGAGACGATCAGAGCGGAACAAATCTGATGAATTGTGAGAAGATCTGCAATAGCAGAATGTGTACCGGGGCTTGTATGAAAGGACCAAAATAACCCTGCCTCAACCTCTTAACATTGTTTTGAGGCCCATTAAACAAAATTCTCTGTCATATAGGTGGGCCTGTGTGAAGGACCATTGGTCAGAAATGAATAAAATTATGAAATAATTACCTTTTATAAAATATTTATTATTTTTAAACATATTTTTTATTTATTACCTAGATATTCGTACTTGAAGAATATTTAGAACTGTATTATGTATTAAAAGTGAATTATATATGTATATAAATGTATTATACTTAAAAATGAATTATGCATGTAATATAAATGAATTACACTATGTATAAAAATAACTTTGCATGCAATAAAAATGTATTATAAGTGTCTTAAAATATACTAAACTTATTTCGGTAAAAAATTTGCATTATGTATTAAAATTATATTGTTATAAATGGTAAATATTCTCTAAATATGGTATATATTAAGTTCCCCAAAATTATTTGGGCGAGTACTTTCAATAAATAATTACTAATTTTTGTGATATTTTTTATTTATTATTGTCTATAGAAATACTATGATAAATCTGCACTTGTATTAAAAGTGAATAATGCATGCAATATAAATGTATTATAATTATTTAAAATATATTATGTTTGTTCTCTAAAAAAATAACACAATTCTGTGATAAATGTATTATCCATCAATAAGACTTGTACTTGTATATATTTTATAAATAGTTTTCTGTAATATGTATTAAACTATATTATAAGTGTTCAGCAAAAAAATTTGTTATTACTATAAATGATAAATATTTTCTTCATATGACATATCTACATGCTAACCATGTTGTGAGGGATGAAGCATACATCGACGTAAGGTTTGCCACTCAATCTATTCCCAATAGAGAAAACTTTAAATATCTGGGGTCCATCATCCAGAGTAGTGGTAATATCGACGATGATGCCACACATCGCATTGGGCAACATGGACGAAATGGAGGTTTGCCTCTGGAGTACTGTGTGATAGGAAGATACCACATAAATTTAAAGGTAAGTTTTACCGAATGGTGGTTAGACCGTCTTTGTTGTATGGGATGGAGTACTGGCCAATAAAAAACTCACATATTCAAAAGATGCAGGTCACGGAGATGAGGATGTTGATATGGATGTGTGGGCATACCAGAAATGATAAGATTAGGAATCAAACCATTCAAGTATATTCTGCTTATGGGGCTTGATTTTTGAGATGAAGGTTTTTCGAAAACAACCTTTCTATTTCTACGAGGTAGTGGTAAGGTCTGCGTACACTTTTACCTTTCTCTGACGTCACTTGTAAAATTCCACTGAGTATGTTGCTATTATTGTTGAAATACGTGCTAACCATAAATACTTTTTTCCAATAATGAAGAGTACCTCTATCCACCAAGGACTCGAGGATAAGTGGAAATACTATTATTCCTAGAAGGTGGGTGGTAGGAAAAAAATTAAATAAAAGTTATTTTCTTGCCATTGATATTTACAAAACAAAAAACATAAAAATAAAACGTATTGTTTTATTTTATAGTCTTTTTATTTTAATTTATTTGTTTGAGTTTAATTCGATCAATCCTATTTTCTGTCGTTAAGGTGGAGAACTGAACCAAGAATTCTCTTTCTTCATCATCAATCGAATCAGATAACAATGAAAATTTTTGAATTTCATGATACTTAACTATTGATATATACCATATTATTTAATATTATAATTTTAAATATACATATGAAAAATTAAAATAAACAATTTCTGAGACATACTTAAAAAAGAAAGCAAGTGAAATGAATACTAGCTACATTTTGATTGGACCAAACACAATATTTGTTCATTTTTCTTATATATTATGTCTTTTCACCTGATGTTACATTAGCAAGTAGATATGGATTCCTCAAGAATCACTCTTCGTCCATACACATCAACCGACGCTCATCATCTACTCTCATGGGCAGCCGATGATCGCGTAACTCGCTCCATCCGTTTCACTACATTCACTTCCATAGAAGATGCGTTGGACTTCATCCACAAATCCTCCCTCCCTTGGCGTCGATCCATATGCATCGACGATCGTTCCATCGGGATCGTGGTGGCCCGACCCGGATCCGGCGATGACAGGTGTCGAGCCGAGGTAGGATATGCTTTAGCAGTTGAGTATTGGGGACAGGGGATTACACCGGAGGCTGTGAAGATGGCAATTCCTTTAATTTTGGAGGAGTTCCCCGGAATAGTAAGGCTGCAAGCGTTAGCTGATGCTCAGAATAAAGCATCACATAGAGTGTTGGAGAAGGCTGGATTTGTAAAAGAGGGTATGTTCAGAAAGTATTTTTACTTTAAAGGGGAAGTTAAGGATGTTGTAATTTATAGTTTTCTTTCCAGTGATTCTATACCTTCATGAAATTTAAACATATGCGTTTTCTACTTCGTCAGTGTTTTCCATGGTCTATTGAAAACAATTTTTATTCAATTATCGTAAGATTAATTGAAAAAGAGTATTAATGCTTCTGTTAGGAGGTGAGAGGTTGAATTTAGTAAGATAACTGAAAAATCATTGTTGTTTTACTAAACAACATATCATGTGACACTTTTTTTTTTTTAGAAGCACGCAATAAAGCTAGAGCTGATTAAAACTCCTATTTTAACTGAGTTTAACCGCTGATAGAGACTCCATGAAGTACAAGGGTTGAAATGACAAATTACAATAAATAATAAGTCTCATTCATTCTAAATATTAAACATCAACCTCACTTATTATTACTATTATAAATTCATAAACTAAATTCTAAAATAGGACTTAGGCTCCAGGGTTCTTGAACACACACCTATTTAGGTCGTGTAATATTTCCTAGTATATGGCCAAAAATGTGGAAATGCCAAACCTCAACTTGTTTTCAAGCACTTGTCCTCAAAAGTCGTCTGGATACATAGTCCAAATTTGTAATAACTTTACAAGACCTTATGTACATTACAATCCCATTTGATTATAAATTTTGAAGTTAAAATTACTTAAATTTGTTTAAAGAAATATTTGAAGATCAAAATTTTAAAATCCAATCAAAGTTCATGATCAAACATGCATTTAAAGATAAATTTCTCAAAATCTTTCAAGTTTCATTGTCAAAGATATATCTGAATATAAATTTTCAAAATCTTTTATCACCCTATAGAATTACCAGCCACAAATTCTAGAACTTCATCGATGGGGTCCTCAAGTATTAGCTCGTGTCCATTCAGAGACAGACGTTGATGATATGTTGAGCAGGCAACGATCTAGTAACTCAGCTATTTCTACAAACAAGGCTTATCTAATGCTATTAATTAGTAGAAAGAGGTCAAATGATCGACTAGAATATTGTGATATGAGATAAACGATTTAGATATTCAAAGTTGTACAAACTAAAGAGAGGTAGATTTGGCATAATAAGTGATATTTTACAGTTTGAAGGCAAATATAATTGTTCGTTATAAGTGGCGAATTAGCCACTGTCCTATAGAGACTATACAGGGATCATGTAGTAAGTGAATACGGGCGCCACCCCGTTATTCGAAGAGGGCTTCAACCAAGGAATTTATGGTCATTAAGAATATACAACTCAGAAAGACGATCACTCCCTTTGGGATCAACTTATACACAACCGCTATACAATATAGTTACAAAACGACACATTTTTAGGAGAAATACCAAGGTTGCTTTTGCTTTTTCTTCCTAAAGCATGAGCAACATGTACCATCCATCTAACACCTTTGCCGAGAGTCTATGTCCTCCCATTTTTGCATAGGGAACAAAACCAGACACCAAAAACCTAAACCTTCCATTTTCGGATAAATTGACCGGCTTATATTAACATTTGAGGGAGACAAGAAAATTTATGGGGTAGAATTTACTGAGATTTCCTGAGGCAAGTGAGAGCTCAGCTGATCCACATAGGAAGGAATGACAAGTCGTTGCAATGGTGTTAAAGCCACAGTTAGCTGAGCGAATGATGGACGCAAATTCGGATCACTGAGAAAAAATGTGTACGAGGTAATTAGCATTCTGGATCTTGAGCGGAAAAAAATGTTAAAAAGAATATTAAAGGAGAATGTCACTCTTACGTTTGCCAACATTCCCATATTATTCTTGCTACTATAGGATCAAGTTCCTTAGGAATTTCAAGACGTTTATTCTGGAAGCCAACAGCTCCCACCACTTGCATAGGATTCATTCCACTCCAAGGTAATCTTAAGGTAGCAAGTTCCCATAGAATGACACCAAAACTGTAGATATCACACCTGTCAAGTGACCAAAATTTTTAGCAGAGGAACACAGGATGGAGAACTAGCAGGTACAAAATCTGCTGCGAATAAAATGCAGGGCTCCAAGCTTAGCCATCTATGAGCTCATTTCCATCCTACGCGACCAAGATTTCCATGAAGGAAAATGGTCATTCAAGAAACCACATTTAGTTTAAAATTAAGATACAGAGTGTCAAAAGAGTTCACCAAACAGATTACAGCTACAATTCCTCCAGATAATATTCACTATCTTACAAGTTTGGAACAACATAACCAAGAATTGTATCCTGGATGATGCATCCCATTTGGAAAATATAAGAAAAGTTTAAAGCTGGCATTTGGATCCCAGGTAGCAGATGAAACAAACCTTTCTCATACTTACAGAGATGGGCAGAAGTTCAGCTCCATGGGTATTACAACTATCTCAAAATTCAACCTTTTTAGTTTTTTTGAGACATTATCTTAAAACTCAACTTTAGCCAAGTAGAAATGAAATTCCACCCCCAGCCCCACCACAGCCGCCCCATTTTGGGGTCTTATACGAAGCAAGGTTGTTAGTGTCCCACATTAATTGAGTGAATGGGATTCCCTTCTTTTATCTTGTGCAATCCTCATCCATAAACTAGCTTTTGGGGCTTGAGTAAAGACATAAGGACTGTCATTAAGGGCTACAATGTTATTAGTCCACGCTCAAGATGTCTTCCCTGGGCATGCGAGGAACTGTTAGATTTCCCACGTTGGTCGAGTGAATGGGTTGTCTCGTTATATGTCCTAGGCAATCTTCACTATGAGCTAGCTTGTGGGGTTTGTGTTGGAACCAAAATCTATTTTCTTAACAAAGGTAACAAGTAAAAGAATCATGATGAACAATGACATGCATGCCTAACATGGAGGTTGACATAAAAACAAAAAGGTCAAATTTGTAAAAGGAAAAATTAGAACTACAATAATATCTCGACCACAGGCTATGAGGAAAACATGGAATTAGTAAAGTAAATGTTAACTCACTTCTCATTCGAAGGTTCATTGCGGAGAACTTCTGGTGCCATCCATTCAGGCTATGGAATGAAAAGACTAGGTTAGACAATAAGAAAGGAAGTGAAGAAAGAAAATAATTAGTATACCAACTTCAGCTTAAGGGTAACAAATCTAAACAATAGAAAACAAATGTATTGTCCTCACCGTTCCCGCTGTTGATTTGGAAGACAAAAATGTGTTGTGTTTCAAGCGAGACAAGCCAAAATCACATACCTGCATTCCAAAATTCAAGAGTTACTAGTAGTCCCTCTGAAGACATTGACAAATTATCCCTCCGTAGACATCCGACAAATTAAGAAATGGTTCAACAGAGATTCAGAGTTACTAATGAAAACCACAACCAATGACACACACCCTTTAAAATGAACATAATCACATCATTGCATTACTCTCCTTTTATTTTGCTGTCCTAAATTCTTGAATTGGAGTAAAGGCTACAAAGATTTGTTCAAAGATTAGCGCAGTTGGTGAGCATTTCTCTGAAGCATTAAGGGTTTATAGCCAACTTAATAAACCAAAAATAAGATCAACTTTTTTATAATCGAGATCATCAAGGATCGGTTGGTAAGCAGTTCGAAGATCGGTGGAAAATTAGGTCCATCTCCAAGGCATGATGTGTGCTAATCCACACATCACGCCTTGTGCTCAACCAAAACATTACGGGGAAAAGAATTTTTTTTTGCTCACCCAAAAATAACATGAGTTCATGCAAGGTAACCTGAAGAAAAAAACATTAGAGCGAATTACCTTAACATTCCAGTTCTGATCAACCAAAAGATTAGGTGACTTCAGATCACGGTGAACAATTGTAGGGTTGCTTGTATGTAAGCAATCCATGCCCTTTGCCTGCACAAGAGAACCTCGAAGATCTACATAAGCAAAATAATGATAATAATAATAATAATAATAATAATAATAATGATAATAATAATAATAATAATAATAATAATAATAATAATAATAATAATAAATGCTGATCAATTGATCTGAAGAACCATGCAATATTGGTCATAAAAGATGCTGCTGAATCATACCACATCAAGGGCCATTTTGATTCTCTGCCTTTCATCAATTGGGCAATGAGGACGATGAATTATCCGATATAAGCTACCTCTGAAAAGCATGATATTTTAGATGAGTAATTCATCTTGCACAAGAAAAATTTTCAACATCACTACTTGTTTGTCGTAATTAGATACTGTTCAATAATTAACAATGACTAAAACAGACATTAACACTCCGCACTTTACAGTACCACAAATTAAACACAATCATGAAAGAATATAACATTCACTTTTACCACTTCAACTTATAATGAACAATTTTTTGCATAGAGTATTTGCACCAGTCCCATATCTTTTCAGAACAAGTACGCCAAAGGAAAATGTCCATGTAGCATAGCACACATAAGTTGACGGTGACAATAACAAAAATCTTTCTCATGATGGCAAGTATGGAAGGAAAAAGGAATGCAAATTAAAATACAAACATACCGTGGTAGGAACTCAGTGATAATTGAAAGGTGGGGTGGCCGAGTAATAGCACCCATAAAACGAACAACATTTGGATGTCGTAACCGACGCATGATACGCACCTGCCATTATGAACCAATTATGTTAATTAATGATGAATTTCAACAAGAAGAAAGTTAAGCAGCAACAAACGAAATAGGACAAACATTATGTCTGAGGAATATCTCTTCAAAATTACAGTTGGACAGAACAGAAGAAGATAAATTCAAAATTGATTAGCAGCTAACATAGAAGATCACATTTACAGATTCATGTTGGCAATAATGTACCCATAAGTCAAATTAACAACTTAAACTCGGCCTTCAGATAGATCTCTGTCAGCATATATAACTTGCGGGCAAACAATCGAAGAATCTTGAAAAGGAGCAAAAGATATTCTTATAGCTACAATGGACTCCACCACAAAGAACATAATTACGTTTAAAAAAAGGTTTTGCCAGCATAGACCCATAAATGCAAAAAGCAACAGCTACTAATTCTTCTCTGTGGTCAACCAGGTTTGTAGATTTATCTTAAAAGTGAATGATGGAGAGCAGTTCTAGAAGTGATTATACAGAACCAGAAAATGACAGAACCAGCTTCTTGGGACTATGCTGGGCATAACCTCTTTCTTAAAACTAGAAGAGTACTCGAAACCACAACATGTTCCAATACTCCAGATTTTTTAAGTTCAACGCAGGCATCAAACAATAAGCATAACAGTGCAGAAATCCAAACCTCTCTCTTAAACTCAGCCAAAGCTGCACCTGAGAAATCCTGATCCAGGAACTTTTTCACAGCAACCTCCTATTTTAGACAGATTCACAAGTAAAAGCATTCAATATTTAATATACTCGACAATTCCATTGATACCAAAGCTTTCACTTAATAATAACAAAATATTTGATGATACACAAAGTAGACATTAGAATATTGGAATTAGATGAAATGCCTGGCCAGTTACAAAGGATATATCCAAAGAACACACTGACAACTCAGAACTTTAAGCCACTTGATCAATTCTAATTACACGGCTAGTAACAATTAATGAATAGGAAGATGAAACAAAATGCTCCTAGGAATATTTGAAATAAAATAACTCACAGTGCCATTCCAATCTGCATGGTAAACCTCCCCATAAGAACCTGAAAATGGAACCAGAAGTTCAGAGTGAAGAAACCATTCTTAGAGTAAGCCCACAATATTACCTATAAACATTCCAACAATTACCATCCATTTTTGTGGATATCTTGCTGGCTTGCAGCATACTCAAAATTAATACATAAGATTAGAATATCAGAATTATGATTGCTTCCAGAGATATCCCAATTGAAAATCTAGATGCATAAGCAAAGAGTTAAGTTCTATGCATTGACACTGTAAAAGATATTTATACAATACAACGTTTCTAATTAGGTAATTACTGGTAAACCTTCTAAGCTGATAAAGAAAGTAATTAACCTCCCATCACAAGTTAAAAGTCACTGGTAATTTAAATACATGCAAATGATTCAAGTGGACAAAGCTTTGATTGCAATCACATAGAAGGAGATGAGAGAGTAGTTGAGACCTTTCTTTTCACCTTTATTAACTGAGTAGTCTCCGACAAAATATTAAACCTACACTAACAGACATCAGCGCTATTAACTCTTCCATGACAAGAACTAGGCAAAAAGTTTTAATAAATTTCACATTTATTATTCATTTCCCCATGGAAAGGATTGAGAGGCAAATAATTTTTTTTACAGGCCCAACACACACCCAAGTGTAAATCTTAATGAAACTTTGGGCTGAGATGATGTTGTACAAATAAAACGAAATGAGGTTTATATGCGTTGGAACAATATCCAAACATTGTCATCGCAAAATATTTCAGTCAGGACAAACAGAGGCTTACCAAGACCAATCCTATCGCCAATGACAAGATCTTCCCATGGAATTTCGCAATCACCAACATCATCAAATACAGGATCAACCTGACTTGGACCTAGATCCCCTGAAGAAGTTGCATTTTCTGGTTCCTTCAATTTTGTATTTGTTCCTATTGAATGAGGTTTCAAATTTCTTATGGGGTCACTATCCACAATATCTTCTCCATAGGCTTTTGTCCCATTTAACTCGTCACTCTGCAAACTGTGCCCTTCCCATTGACTTGTTTCTCTATTATTATTTCGACTGTCCTGAACAGACAACCTTCTAAATTCAAGCTCAGTTGATAATTTGGAACTGTTATCCCTGGAGAAAGCAACCTCATCATTTCCTCTATAGCCAGGCTGTGAATTCCCATGTAACCTGAAGGTATCAGTGGAAGACTTCTGTGGTATATTTGAGCTGGTAGAAGCAATTGATGATGTATTATAACCACTAGATCCACCGATCTTCTTTGGAAAAAGTCCCTCAGAATCAGATTCATTTTTCCGGGGGACTTCATTGTGTGCATACCGATTTTTCCACATCATAGGGGCAGGAGGCCGTCCGGGGACCAAAGTATTTTTTGGCTGTTGCAAGTCACTGACTTTGTTTCTAGCAGGGTTTTTCTGCAGCAATGTATTGCCAGAGCCTTTTATTAGAAACGGATTAAGATCCGCAAAAAGATTTTTTGGGTCCTCAGGGTTATTCTGATTGTAAGGAATGACATTTACATTCAACCTCAAGCCATCACCAGCCGCATTGGGTCCACGGCCCCCTTTGTATAAAGAAGTTCCAATTGCTGATGGCGAAGTCCAATCAACCTGATTAGAAGATGGTCTTTTATTAATTCCGGAAGAACCTGCAATGGAACTACCACCTGCATCTGAGATTGAATGAACTGATTCTATCTTCTCAGGCTTTGATCTATTGGAGAAATCATCTCCTGACCCAGAATTTTGACCAGATAATAAGTTCCTTCTAGGATACGAAACTCCAGGATCACTATTTGATGGCAAACTTGGAATCTTGTTCAATTTTGGACTGTATGATTTCAAAGAAGCATCCTTTGTACTGAGAACATCAGCCGGTATGAGTGTGCCTGGTGCTCCCATGAGATCAACCAAAAACTCGCTGAAGGCAAAGAATTGATTTAGAGGCTGAAATGTAGAGAGTTATGCAACAAAAATCAATTAACTACAAAAGTCACAACATCTGCACAATAATGCATTTGCCGCAACAAAAAAGAGATACAATTTGAAGTTGCAAATGAAGACAGATCATGTGTCTCATGAAATTGCATAGATGATTATATCTCAGAACACTAGAGCAACTGTCTTTAAACACAATCCAAGATTGATCTAATGATATTCATGAAGAGTAAAATCAACTAAATGAAGGCATTAAAGCACGTGAAGACAAATACTTCATTTATTAAGGATAGGTTGTCCATGTTTATATTGTTTTCCTACAATGATGTATCACGTTACACTTCGTTTTGGAAAGAAAAAGACAGTAGCATATCATTTTTACATGTTATAGAAGAGATTTTTAACTCCCTCCATCCCATTTAATTGTCTTAGTTTGAAACAAATGTCAGAAGTGTGTGTTGTTTGTTGGAGGGAAGATGTAATCTGTGTGTTAGACTCTGTGTTTAGAGAAGTCGCATCGAGAAGAGTACAAATTGTCCTACACGAATTTTATAGATCACAGAAAATGCAATAAATGATTAATTCTACACCTCAAGGATAAAGGCTACCGTTTGAGGATGACATAGAAAGGAAACAGCGAATGGGACAGAGGAGTAATATTAGAAACGATACTTAATGAGGAACCTTTATGGGTCAGATATGACTCCTCTATTTTATCCTTCCAACTAAAAAACATCATACTGTACCATGGTAACAAATATACATTCTTTTCTTCTTACAATATATAATTGTAAAACTCAAATATTGTTATTCGTTTGAACAAGGAGATCTGAAAAGTTCAAAAAAAAAATTACTCCCTCTCTCCCAAACTAAGGGTCACTTATAAGAGTGGCTTTAGGAATTGAAATCAAAAAATAGTTGTTGTTTCCAACTATACCCTTGTATTAAAGTATGTCTTCTTAATAGTGCTCAATTCTCAAGAAGCATCTAATAAATAGGGGTGACTTAGTAAACTATAAGTCGTAATTATTTTTCTTAACAGGCATAACGAGCTAAAGCAACACTTACTTTGGGAAAAAAAGAGTAATAATTCAAACTGCAAGAAGCACTACCCAGTAATTTCTTCCTTCTCACAATGATTAATTCTAAACCTCAAGGATAAAGGCTACCGTTTGAGGATGACATAGAAAGAAAACAGCGAATGGGACAGAGGAGTAACATTAGAAACGATACTTTATGAGGAATCTTTATGGGTCAGATATGACTCTTCTCTATTTTATCCTTCCAACAAAAAAACATCATACTGCGCCATGGTAACAAATATACATTCTTTTCTTGTTACAATATATAATTGTAAAACTCAAATATTGTTATTCGTTTGAACAAGGAGATCTGAAAAGTTCAAAAAAAATTACTCCCTCTCTCCCAAACTAAGGGTCACTTTTAGAAAATTTTAAATTGTCCCGATATAAGAGTGGCTTTAGGAATTAAAATCAAAAAATAGAAGTTGTTTCCAACTATACCCTTGTATTAAAGTATGTCTTCTTAATAGTGCTCAATTCTCAAGAAACATCTAATAAATAGGGGTGACTTACTAAACTATAAGTCATAATTATTTTTCTTAACAGGCATAATGAGCTAAAGCAACACTTACTTTGGGAAAAAAGGAGTAATAATTCAAACTGCAAGAAGCACTACCCAGTAATTTCTTCCTTCTCTCTAGTAGCAGAAAGTGACTTTGGCAAACATGAAGAAAACTAGTCATTATTTTAAGATGTACGGTCAGTATTGAGAATTTAACATAAGTGAAGCATGTTTTCACAAAGATAACATTCTACTCTGATATAGAACGACAACATTTGACTTGACCTCTCTAATACATTATGAGGTCCATCCCATACTATGAAAATAGCACAAATACAACCACAAAATATTCAATGTAGTCCCACAACTTTATAGCACAAGATGAAAAACAAAATTTGACATATACTACTGTTAATAACTCCACAAAAATACAAGGAAATAGGAGTTTGACACCTGTCAACTTTACATTAAGATAAACATGCTTTAAGTAAAATCTAAGGCATAGAACATAAAAAGTTCCAAACAATAGTTTGTCAAAACAACAATGGACTAGATAATATTCATATGCTGAGAACATAATATTCAAACAGTTGATGTAAAACATAAGAAGGGTCCATAAATACTTCTAATACAATCATTACAGCTCTTTAAATTTCATGAATCTAAAAGAGAGTAGACCTCGGTCTAGCTCAATCACAAAAGCTAGCTAATGAGGTGAAGATTGTCCAAGACTGTAAGGAGACAACCGTCATTTCCTCTACTTATGTGGAACACTCTCGCCAAAACAACTTCAACAGCAAAAAGAATTGTAAGCAGAATCAAACAAGGTCAAACACAATACCATTGGCAACATGTCAAATTTATATATAACTGTTCCCTCCTAGTTAGATTTAAGAAAAGCTATAGAATTTCACAATATACCTATCATTCGGCAACTTTACAATGTTGACAGCATCGTCTTCAACACCAGTGTAGTGACTCCCTTTAATGAGTCTACAGGGTATTCCAACATGGTCAGCTAGTACCTGCCTCAAGTGAAAACAACAACAATGAAGATGATACAAACCTTCATCGAAAAGAGACTAATCACTCAAATGCCACAAGGGCATAACGTCACCAAACTTCAATACAAAAGTTTCCACTATACCAGACTTATATCTGATTAAAATAAAAAAGTACTATTCTCACCCCTCCAAGAATACCTTTACAAAATTTAAGAAGTCAAAAGCCAGTTGAATGAGGTCACATGTACAGAAGACTAAGTGCATGGTTTGAATTGAATTGCAATGGTGCAAGGCAACAAAAGCTGTGTAGATTAATCACGCAAATTAAATAGGCCCAGCTCCAAGTAGATTTACAACATTTAAAGATTCCTGAAGATGAGAGGCAGTACCTCCTCACGTTTTCTGCTAAATGTATTGAAAGGTATGAAAGAGCACAAGCATCTCATCCAAAACTTTAAAGCAATAGATGAAATGTCCCAAGACTTCACATAAACAGCATAGCCTTGTTACCTATGATAAATCAAACAGATTTTCACAAAAGAATCATTTTAAATTGTAACTATAGCTTCCTTCATTTGAAGTTTTCCTCGTTAGAAACTCATCATGGGTGACAGTTAAGTAAATGGTTTAATGTCGTGATTTAAAAGTCCTAAACTACTGAAGAAATTGCAATAATTTACGCAAAAGATGCTTGACACCTATTTCCAATTAACATTGCCTCTATCCAATGCTTGTTATTATGGATGCAAGTTATCCAATCCCTCTGTCCCAATGAAAGAAACAGGCACGACATTTAATAATGATAATCACCTTAAAAAGCAGAGCACGATGACGTGAAAGCCCAATTTTTAGGGATCCGATTGGTAGCACACTGGTGTGAAGTGATGTCCTCAACTCAGTGCTAATTTCCATCCATTTGGCCAATATTATATTTGCATCCTTTACTGGCCCACCTAAATGCCCAGTTACAAGTTCAGAAAGCCTCAGCACTAACAGATTAATCTCACTGGGAGGGCAGTCCAGTGTAATGCAATGTGCAATCTGCATCAGCTCTTCCAAGGAGGGATCAATTCTCCGATTAATTATCACGCCTTCAAAGTTGGAAGTCCCAGGATTTGTTTCAAGTTCAGAAAGAGATGGCATTTTCCCGCGACTTGCTGGATCTGTAAAGAGAGTATATACATCATAGAAACCATCAACAACTTTCTCCTCATAGTCCATCACACCATAATCCTGATAAGAGGGTAAAGTAAGTGAGATAAAAGATTGAACACCAAATTATGAGAACCAAACCGACAATCATCTTAAATAGAAAACATATTCCAAGAACCAGCAATGTATACAAATTATTAAGCTTTTAGAGGGAGGCCCCCCAAAAAAACACAATTGATAAAGTATTGTGAGGAAAAGAAACTGTTCAAATTTTCAAGGTTAAGCAAACAAGACAAATCCTCTTGAACCCAAAATATAAATGTGCCTTTCAAATAAAAAATAGCATGTCAATGTTGTTAGGTAGTCATAGCCTAATCACCTATGAACCTAAAATATCCATTAGAAGGAAGGTGCTTGCAACTTTGGAGGATCTCTGCATCCCTCTCAAAAGAAAAAAAGACAAAACATGTAATATCTTAAAATCCTCACCAAACAGTTCCTTTGTCAGGCTTCTATTCGAAAAATATAGAAATATAACAAATATATCAAATCTATATTATATATATAAGGAAAGGTGCTGCAGTGCTTGAGCTTTAAATAGATAAACACCCCAAGTTGAACATTTTTGCTTGAAACACCCAATCTGAACTACTAATCCGTATCTTGGTCTTCCATGATCATCCATCCAAAAACAACACAGTGTAACAAGTGGGTCTGGGGAGGGTAGAGTGTACAGGACCTTATCCTACCTTGGGAGAGTGTTTTTGATAGACCCTCACTCAAGGAGAAGTTGTTTTCAATAGACCCTTTGCTCAAAGAAAAACACTTCAAAGCAGGTCAAAAAAAAGAAATCTAACTTACTAACATGGATTATTTTTTTCTTTTTCCTTTTTTTAAGAATGGTAACTTGATTATTAAAGAAAAGGCACTAGAATAATTTCAAAACCATAAATATAGAGAGAGAGGACGGCAGATCCAACTATGAAATCTAATGGCTACAAAGTGATCTACTAAGGACGCTGACTCCTCAAAAAACGTTCTTTACACCAAAAATGAAAAGAAGAAAGCACTTCATCTCAAAATTGCGTAAATACCTACTTCTTCCTTCAAAAATTCTTCTTTGAGAAAGGTAATAGTTACTCTATACATCCACAGGTATACTACCACAAAGGTGTAGTATCCCACCAAGAGTTTTGTAATTACATAGTCCCCGATCATTTTCACTTACAACCAAACTACACTAGTACTAATTGCCGCTGAATTATTCACTCACAACCAATCTATACTAGTACTAATTGCCACTGAATTGCCTAAGACTATCTAAAAAAAAGTACAAAGATAAACAATTAAACTTAAATCTCTGGATGCAGCTCTGTTTTCCCACAAAACATCTCTCATTCCTTTCTAGCCAAACTGTCCAATTTTCCATCTCTCCTCCTTTCTTCCTGCAATTCCATCTCTGTTCCAGCACTTCAAGACCTCTTTAATCCTCCCTAGCTTCATCCATATGATATTCCTCATGGTGGTGAACATCTTGCAAAGATGGTTTGTCCACCTGCAGTGTAAGAAGAGATGGTTGACTGCCTCTTCCTGCTCTTCACACAAAAAACACCAGGCACAAAAGTGAAAACCTCCCTCTAACCTTTCTAAAATTCTTAAATTTTTTTCTTTCCAAACACCATACACAAGCAGGAACCAATATCCTTCTGCTATCTAACTACACCCCTATTGCATTCCAACTTTTTAGCAGGTCACTGGTGTTGGAAGGCATACACCATTGAAGGCCCATAATGTAAAGAAAAAGTTTCCACAAAAGACTAGTAATGGAACAATGAAGACACATATGGCTATTGGATTTTGTTTCTAAACCACAAAAAGGACATTTCTAGCATAATTGGAATCCCCTTCTGCTGAGGTTCTCTAAAGTCAGGCAAGCCTCTCTTGCCACTAACCAGGAAAAGCACAAAACTTTTGTATGAACCTCAACTTTCCAATTGTATTCCCAGGCCAATGTGGTATTTGTTGATCCAAATAACACATCACCATCTTTGTCCGATTCCCAGTAAAGCTTATCACAAGACTCTGTTAGCCCTTTGAAATCTTCTGGAGTGTTAGAAAATCCCACATCTCCCTCTAACCTTTCTAAAAATAATATTCCACCCTTGAGGAGCCCAGATTGCACCTAAGCTTGCTTCAGATCGAGAAGCAATGTTGTAAAGGACAGGGAATAAATCTTTTAGAGTACCACGGCCTAGCCTGTTATTGGCCCAGAACAAGGTTTTTTCTGCCCCTCCCACCTTGATATAGAATTGTTGCAATAACTCCTGATTGTGATTTGATAGACTTTCATACTCCAATCGCATAAGTCCAGCTGATGGTCTTTGAGCACCATATCCCATCTTGCTCATATTTGGCTTTGATTACATTCTCCATGAAGCATTTTCCTCCGGATAATATCTCCATAACCACTTTAGCAATAGACTGATGTTTTCGACCTTTAGATTTTTAATACCCAAACCCCCTCTCTCCTTACTAGTAATTAAGGCTTTTGATTCTACTAAGTGGGTAGCTTGATTCTCTTTGGTGCCTTGCCAAATGAAATTCCTTCTCAAGACATCAATTTTCTCCCCTACCTTTCTAGGAAGAGGAAATAAGGACATCACATAAGTGGGCAGAGCATCTAGACCATTGTTAACCAAAACAACTCTACCACCCAGTGATAGGTAATGTCTTTTCCAGCTCGACAGTCTCTCCTCACAATTTTCTACCACCCCATTTCATAGTTTCAAAGCAGTATTTTTAGAAACCCATGATAAATCCAAATAGACAGTAGGTAGGGAGCCTAACCGCACATCCCAGAATGGTTATCAAGGTTTGAATATCCTCCACTTCTTTGACTGGATAAATCAAGATTTGAATATCCTCCACTTCTTTGATTGGATAGATCATACTCTTCCTCCAATTCACATGAAGCTCAGAGACTGCCTCAAACATGACTAGAATTAGCCTAAGATATCTTAATGGATCTGCCTTTGCCTTGCAAAAAACCAAAGAATCATCCACACAGAGAAGAGGTGTGATCTCCATTTTCTCCTTCCTTGTTAAAAGCATTTTACAATTAAACCATCCATTACAACTCGCACACTTTAGCATTTGATTCAAAACTTCCATGCCAAAAAGGAACAGGAAAGGTGAAAATGGATCAAGTTATCACAAATCTCTCTGAGAAGAGAAAAAGCCTTCTGGAGAGCCATTCACCAAAATAGAAAACCTAACTATCTTGATACAAAGGGCTATCCAGTTGATCCACTTCCTACCAAAACCCATATTTTCAAGCACCTTGAGAAGGGAACTCCAATCATAAGCCTTCACAATATCATGGATGCCTTTTTTCAAGGCCATACATCCAAATCATAGGCCATACATCCAAATCATGTATTTCATTTTCTTAAGTTTTCTAGACCTTGTTTGGGGGGATTTCTATGCTCCATCATTATATTATCAGTAACTTCTCCAAGAAATAGTTCACATCAGTAATTAAATCTAATCTTTCTATAATTTAACTTGTCTGTGAAGTTTACAACTCAAGGTGCTGCACTAAAGTGACACTACAAAAGGGCATAAAAACAGCAGATAAGGAGATATTCCCACTTGAACTTGCACTAATTACAAATGGCAAGTTTAATAAGATCATCAGCTTAATTAACAATGTGAAAGTAAATCGAAGCAATTTCAACAACAATGAGAATTCAAAATTTACCCAATATTGCCTCGATAACAAGTCCGCAGCTGCATCCTCCCTATCACGTGCCAAGTCAACCGGGCTTCGCCCTCCCCCGAGTATCTGAGCGTTACTTGAATTAACATCAGATGGGAAAGGATCCTGAGACTGCGAGGATGACACGCTCAACGCTAGGGCAAGCTGCACCTGGTACTCTTCCTCAGAAGTATAATAGTCCTGCTGCCGATTGATCGTCGAAATATTCCCTCCTCCACCAGCGGACACTGGAGCAGCAGCGGTCGGCGTTGAAGCAGTCGAAATCGTAGAAGGACTCGACGGTGATTGAGCAACCGAACTGGAATTCGGATGATCGGTAGCACATGACGCAGAAGACGATGATGATACCCCCGCCGCAGGCGAAGATGACGACGATACCGCCGGTGAAGTAGATTGAGCGTCGTTCGATCGATTTGGATGGTGAAGCTTCTTGAAAATGTGTTTCATCGTTCGTTCAGTTTCTCTCTCTATATCACACGGTACTTTTCTCCTCTCTCTCTAAATATACTACTGTTAGTCTTCACACTCTCTCTCTCTCTCTTCTCTTGACTGTAAAAAGAGGAAAAGGCAAAGTAGAGAGAGAAAGAGAGGAGGGAAACTGAAGAGGTGGATATTGGGGCAACTCTAATGCAAAAAGGGCATGAAGTTGAGTGAATTTACGGAAAATGACATCAACGCGGTTTTTTTACTGAATTTTCTTTTTCTGCCCCAGAAGTAATGGAAATGGAACATTCATCCACACTACATATTTCCAAAAGTCAGATTTTGTGAATGCCAGATTTTGCCTAGAGATTACACCAATAAATACACCGCAATTTCAAGAGAGAAGAACTAAGAATTTCCTCAAATTTGGCGCGAGTTATTAGTATCGCCTCTAAACTATTGATAGACTTAAAAATGTCAAAAAGGAAGACAAAAGATAGTCAAAAAAGGAGGCAAAATAGAGTCAAAATATTAAATGTCAAAAAAGGAGGCAAAGGAGTACACAATCACTATTCAAATACACATTTTTGAGCCTATAAATGGAGGGTCTCTTCTCATTTAAGAAATACACACAATGAAACAAGAGAAATTCAAAGAGAGTAAAAATACAAAGAGAGTTATATACCAAGATAAATATAGTCTTGAGTGTCCTCTTTAGTGAGTTGTTCCTTTTACGAGAGAGAAGTGTTTATTATAATTTTTTTCTTGTATTTGAGAGCAGTGTACTTTTTTATTATCATAGTAAAATCCTTCTACCCATGGTTTTTCCCTCTATTTATTTGAGGGTTCGTGTCTAATTTATTTTCATTATTTATTTATTATCATATCAAACTTTAGTTGTGGTGCTTCCTTCCCAATAGTGGAATCAAAGCCAAGATACTGTCTGAGTATGCTTTGTGGTTGCAGCATAGTCTGAACTTCCACACTAGAAAAGAATTATTTTGGTCTCGGTTCCGCCCAACAAAAAGCACCTCTCAACTCAGCGAATTAAGCTTAAATACACCCTTGAACTTGACACGAATTATTAGTTTCATCCTTAAACTATTAATAGACTTAAAAACACTTATCTACTTGGCGAACTAAGCTGAAATACACTTTCAAACTTGACACGAATTATTAGTTTCATCCTTAAACTATTGATAGGTTTAAAAACACCTCTCCGTTTTATATTTCTCTAACTTATTAAGTTTTAATTTGGAGTTTTGTAAAGCTTCATTATACACCATACGAGGTCTTATTTTATTCCTAAAAATAGAAAAATAATTAATCTAAAGTTTAATAATCGTTGGAGACAAGACCCATAAATGACTAAACTACTAATTTGATAATTTCACTAATAAATTTTCTCCATTGTTTTCTTTGGATTTTTTTTATTCAATATATGTTCATTGATTAATCACTTGAACAATTTTTTCGAAATAAGCTTTAGGTGTTTTGAACAATTTAAGTAAACCTTAAATTTATGTTAAGTTTAAGATATATTTGTCCAACAAAAATTAGAAATAAACTGTACCTCAAAAGATGTTCATAGTAGCACATCACGCCTCAAAAGTAATATAACTTTTTTTAATAGATATTTTGATATTTAACTCGACTAGCTAAATGAAATAAAAATTATGAAAAAAAATATACTATGCGATGAAAATAAAAAATCTTGTAGTTACCCCAAGGTATAAAACGAAGAATTTTTTGTTGAATTTAAAATCAGACACAAAGATAAAGACAAAAGTAACGAACCAAACACTTATAAAAAATAATCGCTACATAACTATTCTTGTGCTATCAATATTTGTACTGACCCTTACAACACAGATGAAGAATGCAAAGTTCCCTTAAAACACAGAGAGCAACATCGACAAAGCATAAAGCACAAGTCAAGTTACATCAGAACATCCTGGTTAATATAGTGATCAACATGATTCTAATTCAAGCAAAAGATTTCAAACTCCAGTTGATCCAAAGCCTCCAGAACCCCTAACTGTTGAGTCTAGATCATCAACCTCCTCGACCTCTGGCACAATGATTTTCTCGATGATCAATTGAGCTATTCTGTCACCAATTTTCACTTCAAAATCAACATCAGAATGGTTGAAAAGTATAACTCCAACTGGACCCCTGTAGTCAGCATCAATCACACCTGCCCCAACGTCTATAGAATGCTTCCAGGTCAATCCTGATCTTGGAGCTATAAAAATACGAACTAATTAGCCAATAATCTTCTTAAAAATTAGGAATTAAATTTCAAATATTCAACCTATGACAAAATCAAGAACAGTACTCTTATTATGTTATTACAACTATGGAATAGTAAACTAAATTATTGGGTTAGGATAGCAAAGTTGTATTCGAAACTTAATGGATAATGGCCTCCTCCTATCCATCTCCACAAAGAAGAGTTAAGATTTCGAATTTATGGTATGAAACTCAACAATGAAATGATTCAAGCATGTGAAAAAATGAAATGCACAAATGACTAGAGAGGGGATGTGAGAGACTAGCGTATTAAAACAGTTAGAAGTAGACCGAAAAGAAATTAGAGAGAGATAATTAAATCAAAAGGTCTGATTTTCTTATCAATATTATTATTCCATGCCAATTGAGCTGATATCATAAAAGAAATCATATTACTAATATTATTGGCGAATAATGTAAACATACCACCTATGGCAAGACCCATGAGGGGCTGAGTAGTCCGGATCGAAGTCATGATTTAACATGGCACTTGATTGGTAGACTTGGTTAAAAAATAAAGTTGCGACTTTACTCATAATGACAAGCGCTTAATTCTAACAATTATGGACTCTTTTGACTATTTTGTGTGTCAATTAGCAATGGAGGTGAAAAAAGGAGCACTAATATACCTATGCGGGCATAGGTTCCTTCAGGAACGGCAATACTAAGATCTGTGGGTACTAGAGCCTTTCCCCTGGCAGGCACTTTCGTCTCCGTTGCACTGCACAAAATCAGAAGGAAAAAGGTACAGATCCCCAAAATTGGTTTAATCAAACACATAGAAAATCAGGGAAAAGATCTAATTTAGTGAAGTGAGTTCATCAAAAGAAAAAGGGGGGAAACCTGGAGAGATCGTAGCCAGCAGAGAGAGGGGAGCCTCTAGAAGGCAAAACAGCTTTATCAGAGAGCTTTTTGACGCGGAAGAAGAGAGCAGAGGAAGCAATGCCATTTGCAGCCATTTTTGGAAGTAGAAAAGCTTGGAGAGGAGAAATGGTACAGTGGCGTCGTAAGGGCTTCAAGCTTGAGGAAGAAGATTGATGAGAAGGGTATTATAAACCAGAAAATGCGGGATAGCGCCAAAAGTTCCCGCCATTCTAATACACGGTATAGAGGGCAAATGGTCCTAAAATTTCTCCTTCGTATTTGACAAATGGACATTTGCTTCTTTTGAGCATAAAATTAAAAAATAATAACACTCAAATCCGATCAGTAGGGTCTGGAAAATTAAAATATACATAAAAATTGATATATGTTTTGAGAAAATTCTCGTCTAAAAAAATATATATAAAATTAAAAAAGCATTATTAAATTCAATATTTTCCTCCCTAATTAAAATGCTTATCTAAAAAAAAAAGAATTGAAAACTGAATATGCATTGAAATGCTTTTAGAGATATTAGTTAAAAAAATGACGTTCGAAAGAATTTTCATTGCAATGTTCTGACAAAAACTTATTACCACTATTTTTTTTAACGAAGATCAAAATAGATCTTTTTCTTTTTTGAAATTTTAGTAAATTTGATTAAATATGCAATTGCAAAATATTACTAATCTTATAGACAATTAAATCTTTTTATGTATTTATTGATGGAATAATTACCTCAAATGACCATTCGATCATTTCAATTAACAGAAAAAGGTCCATTTGATGTATCCTCGGTCTATATTTTATGGATAGAGTGTCTCATGATGTTTATTGAGTGCATATAACTCATATATAAATAATCTATAATATATAATAAATATATATTTTTTATGACTTCTAGCAAACCATAGTCGTATATTTTATATGATATTTGGTTATTTTTTATGTAAATTAAAATATGATTATATATGTTGTAAGCTAATTAATTTATTGTATATATTTGAAACTATCCTTTTATAAATCAATTTTGGTTTAGGAATTAGGCTCATATAAATGTTCTTATTTATAATTCTATTCCATTAAAATTATACATACTTTTAACATTTTATCAAAAGAGAAAAAAAAAACTAAAGCAACTAGTTAAATTTAACAATAAAAGTTCACCTATGCCATGCTATGCTTATTTTATTACTGTTTAAAAAAATGTACAAGACCAATAGCATTTAAGATAATTTTTTTTTTAGAGATTATCAATGATTATTTAGTTTTTTTGATTAATAAAACTATTTTTACTTTTCTCTTGATTGCTGATTTTGAATATATTTTTTGACTTTTTATTTTCTTTGTATTTTTAGCTAAGAATTTAATTATAGAAAACTTTGAATTTTATTATTTTCTTTTTGGTTTTATGCTTAACACAAGCAATAATCCATTTGTCAAAGAAAAATAGCCTCACATAAGTAGTGTTGGTTAAGTGACTCATAAAATAAATTTCTCAATATGGAGTATAGTTCAATAGCAAATTTAATATCCTTTGTGAAAAATCTCATGTTAAGAAATTTATTTCATTAGTTAATAAATGCAATTTAAATCCATTTTGACAATATGACTATTTGATAAATCTGAGTGGAAACTAATGAAAGACAAATTTTAAACCATATCCCCAAGAGTTCAAGGACAATTTCTCTTTCTTTCTTTTTTACTTTTTTTTTTTTTTAATTCAAGTCTATGTTTGAATTTTGTAAAGAAAATGATAAAAATGATCCTTAATGTATAGGTAATGCTTTATTTTGATCCTTAATCTATAGTAAAAGTATTTATTTTGATCCCTAATATATTTCACTTGATTGAAATGGTCTTTAATATATAACAAAATGTATTCATTTTGGTTTTCTACCCTAAACCTACCCGATTTTATCCTCTAAAAGTAGAAAATGTAATTGTGGATCCCGCAAGCTTACAAAATCCACCATTGTTATCTTCTTTGTTATTTCCAAAGAAAAACTTCATGAAACCTAACATCATTGTCTCTATTTTTTTAAAAACAAAATTTACTATTTTGTCTTGCTTAAAATATAACTTTTTATTAGGTCAGTAGAATAATATTTTAGGAACGAGAAAATAATAAATTTTGTTGGACAAAATGATACTAGATTTTATGAAGTTCTTTCTTTAGAACTAACAAAAAAAAAAATGGTGGATTTGTTAGCTAGCCACTTAGGTTCCATAGTTAAATTGAATACCTTTTTTTCTTATAAATCTGTTAGACTTAATAAAGGACCAAAATGAACACCTGTTATTATACATTAAGGATTATTTCAATCAAGTAAAATATACTGAGGATCAAAATGAACACCTTTGCTATAATTAAGGACCATTTCATATAATCTTACTTTTCTATGGAATTTATAAATTCATCTAAACTCAACTTATTTTTATCAGATTCATTTTCCTTTAATTATAACTGATCACAAAAAGATCATCTTTGATCATAATCAAGACTTACTCTGAAAATGTTTTTTTTTTTTAAAAAAAAAAACTTGATCAAATTTTTGATGGCCACAATAACACTTTTATTAATAAAAAACCTAAAGAAAAAGTCACCAAAAAAAGTTTCCAATAGTTTTAAGGCATCCTAATCTCCACCAAAATAGTACTTAGTTAAGTACTCCTAACCAAATCTATTCCAAACACGTGTTTAGCTTTCAAACTTCACTATTTTTAGACACTCATTATGCATGGAAAGTGGACACTATCTTCACCATGCAAACTTATATCATCATATACAACAGGAAGATGTTACTCCCTTTTAAATGAATATTAATTCTTATAGTTTGATTTTGAGATAGTAAAAATGAGCCAAGAACAACCAAGAAGGGAGGAAGCTGAGCAAGAGCTTAAGTCTGTTAAACAAGAAGAGAATGTGGCCAATCTTCAAAAATCATCACTTGCTAGAAAGCAAGCTGTGTCTGAATCTATTGGTGCACAGGTTCTAAACTATTTGAAAATAATTATGTTTAATTTTGTAAAATGCCCAAACCTGTAGGGAATCCTTTTTGTTCTTCTTAAGGTGATATTTTATCAATGGAACTATGCAAAAGGGATATAAATAAAAATAAATATTTTTAGAGGTGTTTGTGCGAAGGATAACACCAAATAGTTCCGGGATTAAATTATAGTGTCACTCAATTTATTATTTGATTGGCAAGTCCGAGATAAGTTATCCCTCCCCTTGGGTGGTGTTGGTAATCCCGGGATAAATTAGATAAATGACAAATATATCCTGGGATATAGTAAGTAAATGACACATATATCCTTTTAATCTCTTTTTTTATACATCACTTTCATATTCATAAAGGGTATTTTTGTAAATAAATAATTTGTTCTTAAAATTTGTATAATACATAATATTTTGAATACAACAAATCAAATATTCAATAAAAAAATAATCCATCATAACTTGTATTCAGAACAAAGGAATCCTTAAAGATACAAGTATATATTGCTTTTCTTTTTCCCCAAATGATACTAGGATACTTTTAAATGTTCTTTTTTTTTCAAACTTGAACAATTTAATGAATCTCAAGAACCACAATCATATGATTTATCATTTGAAGTGTATGTTTGAAAACTTTATATAAACTACCAAAATCACAATCTAAAGATGCTAAAAATGAATTGAGAATAAAAAATAAAGTTTTACTGTGATCTATATAGTCAATAGTCAATTTCAATTGAGGCATAATTATTATTGTTGTTATATTACTAGCTTTTAGAAATTGAGAGGAGGGAAGTGTATTTTCAAATATTAAGAATCTTAGATCACGTCCATGATAAGAAAAAGAGGAATTGAAAGATCATCAATCAACATTTTTCTTACTTTTGTATAATGTGACCTCTGCTAAGGTACATGGAAAAGACAGAAAGCAACTAAGCACAGAATCAATCTCTGGAAGAGGCAATATTACCATTGGTGAAGCCCTTGAAGCCACTGTTGTCACAGCTGGAAACAGGCCGGTGGATTACAGCGATGCAGCAGCCATACAGGCAGCAGAAGTGAGAGCCACCGGACGAACCAACATCATCCCTGGTGGAGTTGCTGCTGCTGCTCAGTCAGCTGCTACTCGCAATGCTAGACTTACCAAAGACGAAGAAAAAACTAAGCTGGCTGAAATCCTTGCGGTGAGATAAGAACCATAAAACTGTCAGTGTACTTAAGTTAAATCATACGTATAACTAATTTAAAATATTACATTGGTGTTTGGCAGGAAGCAAGTTCAAAGTTACCGTCAGATAAGCCAGTGACACGCAAAGATGCAGAGGGAGTGATCGGTGCAGAACTGAGGAATGATCCAAACTTGTGCACCCGTCCTGGTGGCGTTGCTGCTTCTATTGCTGCTGCTGCAAGGCTCAACCAAACTAACAGTACTACTAACTCCACTAGTGGCACAAAGGATAATAATGATGACAGTCTCAAACAAAAACAAAACTAGGATATGATGAGAGTAAACTACTGTTACATCTAATCCTTCAAACATGTCCTGTCTCTCAGTTTCGCGTCTTTAAATATTTCTATTCTTGTTTTTTTTTTCTCTTTTGAAGATGTAACACATTTTTTTGTCATTCCCCCATGGTAGCTTTTGTGCAAGGGGTTGTTACAAGCCTTAACTATTGAGGCTTGGCTTATAGAAGTAGTTACATTATCTGTAGTGAATAATACTCAGAACCTGTGTAGTGAGTTTCTTTTCCCTTCCCAGCTTTGTGCAAGGGTTCAAGAGTATTTCAAGAATATGTACTTCTTTACTAGACTCTTGTGCATATTCGGGAAGTTAGAGACGTTTTGTCATTAACATCACAAAATGTATGATTTGTCTGTATAGGAGTAATCTCTTGAATTTGATTCAATCAGTAGTCTCTCATCATTCCTCTCTACATACTTTCAGTTGCTTAATGTTGGGTTCCTTCCTTAAGTGGAGATATTCTAGAAAAGTGCAGAATTTTCTAGAATGATCCGTAAAACTCTAGAGAAGTATTGAACCCTCTGGAAGCTTATGAAAGCATGTGGAAGCCTTTGGAATACTCTGGAGACAAGTAGAACCTTGTGGGAGAGTATGAAAGAAATTGGAAGAGTATAGAAAGGAGTGAAAGAGTAGAGACTCTAGAATGTGTGGAGCATTCTAGAGACATCTTCTCCGCCATTCACTAAGGAGGTGGAGTAGTGTAAACAGAGGTAGGTGTTTTCATTCCTAACCATCCACATCCAAGAGAAATACTAGAAATCCAAATGAAGTAACAATCTACTTGAGAGTAATCTTAACAATCCAAGTGAAGAAATCAAGAGCAATCCAGCAATCCAAGTGAATTAAAAATCCACTTGAGAGCAATCCACTTCCAAAGTGGGGATATCTATTAGTGATAGTGTAAAACTTAAAAAGTCTTAATCTTTTAAGTTTGTAAGTTACTGAGGAAATCTTTTGTAAATATATTCTTGTAATCTTACTATTCTTTTGTATAATAGAATAATCTCTTTTTGGAGAATTATTAACTCTTGTACTCCACCACTGTCTTAATTCCAAAAGTGCTTATCTTAACTTCCCAAGCAGGAAAGGATCAAACTTTCCCAACACTTAAGAACCCAATTATATGTGCAAGCGAGAGAAAGAAAAATACGAGTAGTAGCTGGTTTAATTTGACAAGTCGTCAAGTATCAGAAAAGAATACTAAATGCCTGCCTGTTTGCTGATGGAAGCCTTTCTCCATAAATCGTCAAGGGTGACTTATTTGTAGACGAACAAATAGTTTTTCTTTATATTATTCAAATGGTGAGAATATTTGTATTGGTTAACAATAATTCACCTGTTTAAGGGCTTACAAGTCAGATGATTTTACTATTTTAGCTCAAGTTACAACATGTAAATTCCTTGGATACCCTATTTCTCAGTCCAAAGAATCACACAGTCACTCAAAAGTCATATTTGCCACCTCTTCTCGAATGGAATCAAACAGCACGGTGGAAAGATAACGTTCCCCAGAACTAGCCATAATAATCTGCATAGAGAATTAAAACAGAGAATTTTAGAATATAACAGTCTGCGAGTGTTGATTCTATAGGAAGAAGGGGAGAAAACAGAAATTAAACAAGTACTACACATGCACCTCAAAAGTTTTAAGGAGACAAAGAAAGAGAGTTATCAGCTTACTGAATAGATCTAACTTACCACAATCAATTTCCCAGCATTTTCTGGCCTTTTTGCTACTTTAAGTGCTGCAGCTGCTGCAGCCCCTGATGATATTCCTACCTGAAAATATTGTATCAAAATGCAAATGAAGCGACAGACACAAGCAAACTGGGGATTCAGAAGTGATCTTTATATATTGGTGAACTTACCAGCAGGCCTTCTTTCAATGCAAGAAGCTTTGCCATTTCAATAGCTTCATCACTAGATACCTGAGCATCAATAAGGATAGAGGTTAATATCATACCAGAAAATACTTATAAACACTGAGCAGAGATTTAAATACTTATAATGTGACAACTATTTATGTGGTATACAGCCTTACTTGAAGAACTTCGTCCAGGATGCTGACATCGAGAACAGGTAAAATAGAACCAGGACCAATTCCTTCGATTTTGTGAGGCCCTTTAATGGTAACATTTAATTACACATATAAGTCTATGATAAAACTAATAATGAAAAGTGTGATAGATGAACTGAAAAAACTATTTATATAGAACTAATGCAATGACATGTTAGTTTTTATAAGCTCCAATCGATTTAATGGGACAGCTCGAATGGGGGGAAAACTTGACTGACCTAGTTGTCCTCCATTTAGAAATGCATTTTCGGCTGGTTCTATACCATATACCTGGTTTCCCACAAGACAAAGGAATAAGAAATCAAGACAAAAAGAAAGAACAATACCATTTATCACTCACAAATAGCTTAACCTTTATTTCTGGATTCTTCTCCTTGAGAAACCTTCCAATCCCTGTCACTGTACCTCCAGTCCCAATCCCAGCAATAAGAATATCAACTTTCCCTCCCGTACAATTCCATATTTCTGGTCCAGTTGCTTCATAATGGATCTACATATGGATACTTGATAAGTTTGACGACACGTTTATAGCAAATTAATGTACAAATTATTAGTAAAGTTAGACAGACACCTTAGGATTGGCAGGGTTCTTGTCCTGACGAAGAAAATAGCAGTTTGGTGTTCTGTCGATTATCTGTTGAGCCTTCTGTATCGTACCATCAATACCTCTAGCTGGATCTGTGATGTATACCTCAGCCCCCAAAGCTTTAAGAAGAATCCTTCTCTCAAGACTACCGTTTGCTGCCATCACTATCACAAGTTTATAGCCACGAGCTGCTGCAATGGAGGCAAGACCAATGCCGGTATTTCCACTGGATATCTCAATAAGGACCGTCTTCAGCCACCATCATATAACATTTTTTGAGAACCAAGAAAATAATTTCAGTTCATCCTTTCAGATAAATGATCATAGACCACAAGGAACTACACATAAAGTTTCCACCTCAATCAAGAGAAATGAGCATACATGGAAAGTAAACTCATTTTAACCCCAACTTGAGCCCTGAAGCACCAACTTTTGTACCTAAGGGAAGTGGCATCGGGAGTGATTCATCTTCATTACAGATAGCGCCATAATTGGTTTTACCGGGTACTAATGTTCAAAAACTTGGTGACAAAGAGCTTGTTGTTGCATTGGTGAGTTCTAGTATTAAAGAGTTGACTTCACTTACACCTATTAATACAAACAAGCAACTACCAGATGGTGGTAGTAGTTCTTTTTTCATAAATAGATTTGCTAACCTACAAGATGAGGATACCCTTGAGAAGGTGAGGAAGAGGATATGTTAAATTATTGTTTTGCAAATGCAGCTAGGGAGGCAAATATTTCTCCTAGGCAACACCGCAATAACAAAAAGAAGCATGAAAAATAAAATAGTTGGGATGGTAAGATGATTGAAGAGTTTGTTCCAAGGCATCTGCCAATGCAACTGGCAAAACAGAATCATATGACAGTGTCAACAACTTCAATAAAATTTAATAAATTCAAGAAGAATTGATGAACTATCAAGTATTGCTAGACCGATTTGAAGAATAAAGACAAGAGGAAAATACTTCAGGTTACTTTAGAAGGACAATCTATCTTTTTAAGACAGATTTAACATGTTTAATGAAGAAATTATTGTATTAATATATTCAACAAAGGAATAAAATAAAAGACAGGTAAAGTGTAGAACTAAAGCCAAAAAGAAATTTAAAAAAATAACAAAACACATGAACAAACATAAAAGAGATTAAACTAAGTTTGGTGGAATAGAATGAAAAGCAAGAGGAACTTGTAAATAAATATGAGAAGAGTGGAACTTAGAAAGAGAAAAATGGAAGAAAATTAGTGGATTGTTAATGAGGCTTCAAAAATGAAACTTACAAAAGGAAAAAAAAAAACAGAAGGCAAAAAGGAGGAATTTTTGGAATAGAAAAATGTTGAGGGTATTTAATTTTCTGCATATTAGGAGTTAATGACAATGACTTTTAAACATTTTAACCTAAACAAACAGAAATTAATAATAAAAAACATGTAATTAAGAGATGTTTTAAAAATTATATAAATGTAAAGACTTTTTTGAGATATTAAAAATAAGAATAAATAATGAAGGAAAAATGGTTTAAGTATGAAAGAAAAAAGAAGAAGATAAATATGAATGGAGGCCACAGCCATATATTTTAATTTTTTTGACATCTATAATTATTCATTGTCCCTATTGATATAAATTTTATCGTCAATAAATGAACAATAAAATGGAGGCTATACAGATATAATTTTTTTGACCTTTATAATTATTCATTGTCCCTATTGATATAGATTTTATCGTCAATAAATGAACAATAAAATGGAGGCCACAGAGATATAATTTTTTGACCTTTATAATTATTCATTGTTCCTATTGATATAGATTTTATCGTCAATAAATGAACAATAAAATGGAGGCCACATAGATATAATTTTTTTGAACTTTATAATTATTCATTGTCCCTATTGATATAAATTTTATTGTCAATAAAATATATATATTTATTATCAACAATAATGCCATAAAAAGAAGAAGAAAAAGGGGCAAAATGTTGGAGAAGTTGAACATACCACATATAACTTACTTAAAAAACAATAATGGTACAATTGATTGTAGTGACAGTTAGGAATATTTGACAAAGCTTAATGCAATTGATTTATTTATTTATTAAAATATTATTTTTAATAATGAAGGTTAAAATAATTAATTAATTTTTGATGAATATTTTCGTAATTCAACTTTCAACTAAAGGGCTTCCCATTTTTAATAATATATGATATGATATGATGATATGATACTCTTATAAAATAAAGTTTGAGTTTGATTATGCGTGTTAATTATTAGAAGTATCTTGCCTCATCAGGATTGTAAAATAAGACCTAACCCCCGAGGATTTTTTTAATCATATAATTAATACAAGACACACGATATTAAAAAAAAAAAAAAAGAAGCATGCATCAAAAGTTGTGGGAAAGACTTGGAATCCTATATTATCAGACAAACTTCACCAACCTTTCCAGGGGTAATCAGGCCCCTGTCTTCTGCATCTTTGATCATACTCCATGCAACCCTACATATTAAGAATTGGAAGTTAGAAATAAGAGGTGAAAAATTCTGTAAATTCAAGATTTTGCAAAGAGTGATGCACACACTAGAAAAAGGAAGAAAGAAAACTTCTCAAGAAGAATACTGGATGAGGGGAGTGGAAGATGAGCACCTATCTTTGATACTTGAGCTTGGTTGCATTGTCTCCATTTTGGCTGCAATTTGGGCAGCACAACCTTCAACGATGTTTTTGAGATATACCATAGGGGTGACTCCAATAAGCTACATTATGAATGTAAACGAGATGATTTAATTTGATGCTGAAAAAAGGAAGATGTAAAGAGTACCAAGAAAGATTTCAGAAAGGAAACTACTTCTGTGACATCTTTCGCGATCTCACTCTTCTCTTCCATATTGTCTTGCTCACTTACTGCAACTAGACACAAGATAAGGAAAAGTTAACAATATGAAGAAGATAAACTAGGCACCCTACACTACACTCTCATGGAAGTGAATGCGCAACTATACAAGAAAAAACTTGTTTAATCTTCGACACTGACGCTGGACCTAACTCAACCCAAAAGTTAGATCTTCAGGAGAGGATTATCATATAAGGACAACAACAGAAGGAACTGACCAGACATAAATCCTAAAACTAGACATAGATGACAAGACACTTGGAAACTAGACGGAGAAATTGCAAATATTTACTCGAAACTAAATGCCATAATTCAATCTGTTGATTACTAAAACCAATTAAAACTTGTCAAGACTGGTAATAACAAAAAGGAAACTAACACAAAAACTTACATCGAATGCAACTAGACTTAAATTACCACAGGTAGTTTTCCACAAGGATCAGCATAGAATAAAGATTAAATTACTTTAGGAGCTGTGAAACTGCTATAAATAAACAGACATCATATAGTATTCTCGTTCGTTCCTTTTAGTTGTGTTTTTTTAAAAATTAATTAACTTTTAAAGTTACATTAGATTATATTAATTTATATATTAAAATAAATATTTAGGTATTCAAAAATAATATGTAAAGTGCTATAAATTATAATTTTTTTCATATTAATATGCTTATCAAAATTTTTATTATTTGACACTCAAAAAAAAAATTTATGACAACTAGAAAAAAACGGACTAATAATTAGTTGGAAAGGATGATCATAAATGGACAGGTTACTGTTGTTGATTAAATCACATTACCGCGTTTACAAAAAAAAAAGAGTAAATCCAATTAAAAAAAATCACTTTTTTTTATATAATATGTTTATTATTATAAGATTAATTTTTTTTTGGATATACTTTTGCATACTTCTAAGTTGAAATTTATTTTTTTATTTTTTAAAATTTTATATCAAATTAAATCAGATAAATAAATTAAAATGTTCCGTCATTGTTAGTGATTAATGTTAGATAATTGAAGCTATGTGGTGATTTGTTCAACACGCAGTTTATATGTTTGCCACATATCAAATCATATTTTCTTATCACGTCTTTTCATCGATATTTTTTAAGCTTCATTTAATATAATTTTCTTAATACAGTTATAGAAGAACATTTTTTCAATTTAAATTTATTTTATTTGCTTAAAAAATATAAGAATTATTTTATTCACAAAAATCAAATAATGCAAACTGCAATCTTTTTAATACTCAATCATGTATATAAGTATTTATTTTTCACTAATACTATTGCGATAAACTATAGCTAGAAAATAATGAAAATACAATATTATGAAGGAAATTAATGTTATCCACTTTGAAAGAAATTAATGTCATCCACGCTTTTTAAGAAAATTATAAATAAAAGGATAATTTTATCAAATTCAAAATCAAAAGAATAATAAATTAATTGAAAATTTTCAAATGGTCAATTTCATTTTTTTTTGCACCAAAATGGTAACCCTCATATTTAAACGTCCGCCTTTGAAGGAGAAGGCGGCCGGCAGATTTGATGTAAGGCGCAGTCAAATTTGCGCTTTGCATGTTTTTCTTTTTCTCTTTCAAGTAACATCTTATCATTATTTTACTTTGTTTTATTTTTTTTTTCTTTTTTTATTTTTCTCCTATCATATAAGAAATATCAAATATTTTTTATGTGTAATATGTATTATAAATTGTCAATTATTATAATATAGTTATTTTATTTTTTTAATTTAAATTATTTAATTTTAACAAATGTGTATTTAAAGTTGAATTTATGTTTCATGAAAATAAAAATAAAATTATAAACTTTAATAAATGTAGATAACATTAATTTCCTTCATTATATTGCATTATATTAATACTCATTTCATTTTAATTTATTTGTCTAACTTTTTCTTACAGAGTTTAATTAAAAAAGTAAAAAGAATTTAAATATCGAGATTTTAAATTAAAATGTACATATATGTTGTGGAAATTTAACCGAAAGAAAGTATCTATTATTTGATTTTGTCAACTAATTTATTATGATTTGCCAATATATACCTGTTAACTTTTTTTTTTTAAAAAAAAAAATCTACAACAACGTGAATATATATTAGCCATAATAAATTAATTAACTTTTTCTCTTCTTGCTTTTTCTGAAGCCATTTTTTTTTTTTTTGTTTCAAAGTAAAATGCTCTATTTTCACTTCTGCTTTTGTCCTTTTTGTGATCTTAAAACTACGAATTATTTGAAAATTTCGAGTGAGGTCGACAACAGATTAAAACAATAAACAATAACAATAACATATTCAATGAAATTTAACAAGTGTTGTCTGAGGAGGGTAAAATGTACACAAACTTTATCACTATCTCATAGAAATGAAGAAGTTGTTTCCGAGGAACCCTCGTCTAAAAAAGAATCTAGCTTCATAAGCAAAAGATATTAATTATATACAACGGATTAAAATAAATTAAACAATCATGTATATATTGAGAGATTAAAAAAAATAAAATATGATAGTAGGTATTTTTCTCATGATAAGATGGAAGTGATGAGTTCTTTGTTTGTGACGTGATGAGAAAGAGGAATACAACCAAACTAGATGAGTCAGCTTATTCTGTATGCTGCCTCATGCTTATTTTGTGAGAAAGAGGAATACTTTCTTTTAGGAGCGGAGCTACATTCGAGGGCGATCAGATCATCATTTTGTTGGAAAATTATTTTGAATATATAGGTTAAAATATAGATATTTTGATATATATCAATTGTTGAATACTTTTGATACAAAAATTATTCATCTATTGTTCCAAAAGTATGATCACCTTTAAAAAAAATGTTGGCTCCGCCACTGATGTTTCTTCCATTAAATTTCTACAACATATGATTTTTTAGTTTGAAATTACAATATTTATTTATTTTTTATTATATTCGATCAAATAAAAATTATTAAAACAAAATAAATATTAGTATAATATATAATATTACTGTCACGACTCAAGCCTAGGGCCTAGGTGCTACATGGCGAATGAGGAACTCGAAGGTACCCTAAACAAGCCTCATAACATATTTAAGAACATCCTTTGTTAAGAAGCGTGGATCACTCATCAATAATTCGTACTAAGGGGATTAGAGAGTTAAGATGCACTCTATGAGACAAGGGGTAAGGGCAACATGCAATTCTAAGAGAAAGGGAACATGGGACGCACTCTATATGAGATATAGGGACTTAGGATATTCATCATCTTTCAATTATCATCACAAGCTACATCATACATGGGATAGGGACTAAGAGGAATCTCCATAGATACAAGCATCGCATGAGTCATACGTAACATGTCATCCAACAATACCTCTAATCATGAGCGGAATGGGGATCAATTCATGTCCTACGCTTACCCCCCAAAGTAAATAATAAAGTAGCAATGTCTTTAGCATAAAAAAAAATAGAAAATGGATATTGCCCTCGGAGTGGAGGACTCACCACAAGCAACAAGCAAAGTCTTCAAAAAATAGTGTACTAGCCACGAAGAGGTGGATGGATAGTAGCTCCGGTTTCTACATGGTTAGATCACTTGGCAAAAAGTACGTGTTAGCACTTGGAATGTACTAAGTATGCGGGATGCAATGCAACAAAGAAGACATATGCCATAATAGTCGAGATGCATAATCATATACAAAGACAATAAACTCAATATGACATGAATGATCAATGCCTTTGTCAAAACATGCATGGAAGGTAAACATAATCTCATAACATAACATAGATATGTGGGAGGAGACCTTAACCAACACTTAAGACCATGTGAGCTACTACATGGAGTCCCGATATTTCCTATCATTATTTACTAGGTACATTTTTTAATAAAAAAACATCCTAAAAATGAGCAAACCTGATTACTGCAATTACCCCCACAATGAAGCCTCAACATCTTTCATTACCATTGCAACTATTCCAAAACTTCTTTCTACTGCTTAAACATTATTTAGTTTCTCTGTTTAAACATATGATTTAGGGTGATTGTTATGGCATGAATTATAAATGTTTTTCAGAAAGTGGAAACAGAAAGGAGTTGCCAACAGTGCCCAGTTACCGTACCAAACGAGCTAGGTAAATATTGAATCACCATAATAAAATAACTTTTAACAGTAATAAATATGCACATTAACAAAGAGTGTTAATTGTCTTTTAAAAAAAAATTTAGTGACAATTATGATATTGTTATTAATTAGTTAACGCTACAAGGCATTTAATTTCTCAGACAGTCCCTCGACTAACAATTTATTTGTATATATATCTTATCACGGAGGTAATGCCAAAAGGTTTGTTGCAAAGAGAAGGAACAACGATAAAGTAGCAATATTGACACTCAAAGTATCATTTGGTATAACTGAACTTTATTTCTTCGTTCATGTTGCAATAAGCATTAGACTTGGTGAGGCACTCAAAGCATAGTATAGTTAAACATGAATTACAGTTATAAAGGGCATTTGTCATGTAAGAGAAAATTATATACAATTGGGAAATCGTCAAAGGTGACTTATTATTCAAATGGCGAGAGATTTTTTTTTGGTTAACAATAGTTCACATATTTATGAGTTTACAAGTCAGATGCTTTGACTATTTTAGCTCAAGGTACAACATATTAATTCCTTGAATACCCTATCTCTCAGTCCAAAGAAGCATAAAGTTACTCAAAAGTCATATTTGCCACCTCTTCTCGAATGGAATTAAACAGCACGGTGGAAAGATAACGCTCCCCAGAACTAGCCATAATAATCTGCATTAATGGAGAATTTTAGAATATAACAGTCCACGAATGAATGACTCTATAGGAAAAAAGAGGGAGAAAACAGAAATTAAACAAGTACTACACATGCACCTCAAATGTTTTAAGGAGACACAGAAAGAGAGTTGTCAGCTTACTGAATAGATCTAGCTTACCACAATCAGTTTCCCAGCATTTTCTGGCCTTTTTGCTACTTTTAGTGCTGCAGCAGCTGTAGCCCCTGATGATATTCCTACCTGAAAATATTATATCAGAATGCACATCACAAATGAAGCGACAGACATGAGCAATCTGGAGATTCAGAAATGATCTTTATGGATTGGTGAACTTACCAGCAGGCCTTCTTTCAATGCAAGAAGCTTTGCCATTTCAATAGCTTCATCACTAGATACCTAAACATAAATAAAAATAGAAACTAATATCATACCAGGAAATACTTATACACACGAGCAGAAATTTATATGTTCATAATGTGACAACTATTTATACGGTATACAGCCTTACTTCAAGAACTTCGTCCAGGATGCTGACATCGAGAGCAGGTGAAATAGAACCAGGACCGATACCTTGAATTTCATGAGGCCCTTTAATGGTAACATTTAATTACACATATAAGTCTATGATAAAAACAATTCACAGAAAGTAGTGATGAAAACACAGTGTAAGAGATGAGCTGGAAAAACTCTTTATGTAAAACTAAAGAATGACATGTTAGTTTCTATAAGCTCCAATCAATTTGATGAGACAGCTCGAATGGGGGAAAAACTTGACTGACCTAGTTGTCCTCCATTTAGAAATGCATTTTCAGCTGGTTCTACACCATATACCTGGTTTTCTCACAAGAAAAGGAATAAGAAATCAAGCCAAAAAGAAAGAAGAACAATACCATTTATCTCTCACAAATAACTTACCTTTATTTCTGGATTCTTCTCCTTGAGAAACCTTCCAATTCCTGTCACTGTACCTCCAGTCCCAATCCCAGCAATAAAAATATCAACTTTCCCTCCCGTACAATTCCATATTTCAGGTCCAGTTTCATCATAATGGATCTACACATAGATGCTTGATAAGTTTGACAACCTTTTATAGCAAATTAATGTACAAATTATTTGTAAACCTTTGGATTGGCAGGGTTCTCGCCCTGACGAAGAAAATAACAGTTTGGTATTCTGTCTATTATCTGTCGAGCCTTCTTTATCGCACCATCAAAACCTTTGGCTGGATCTGTGATATATAACTCAGCCCCCAAAGCTTTAAGAACAATCCTTCTCTCAAGACTGAATTTTGCTCCCATCACTATCACAAGTTTATAGCCACGAGCTGCTGCAATAGACGCAAGACCAATGCCGGTATTTCCACTGGATATCTCAATGAGGACCGTCTTCAGCCACCATTATATAGCATTTTTTGAAAACCAAGAAAATATTTTCAGTTCATCCTTTCAGACAAATGATTATAGACAACAAGGAACTACAAATAAAGTTTCCACCTCTATCAAGAGAAATGGGCATACATGGAAATTAAAGTCATTTTAACCCCATTTTAAGCGTGCATCAAAAGTTGTGACAAAGAATTGGAATCCTATATTATCAGACAAACTTCACCAACCTTTCCAGGGGTAATCAGGCCCCTGTCTTCTGCATCTTTGATCATACTCCATGCAACCCTACACATTAAGAATTGGAAGTTAGAAATAAGAGGTGAAAAATTCTGTCAATTCAAATTTCAAGTGTTGAGGAAAGAGTGACGCACACACTAGAAACAGGAAGAAAGAAAAATGGATGAGGGGAGTAAAAGATAAGCACCTATCTTTGATACTTGAGCATGGTTGCATTGTCTCCATTTTGGCTGCAATTCGGGCAGCACAACCTTCGACTATTTTGTTGAGATATACCATAGGGGTGACTCCAATAAGCTACATTATGAATACAACAAAACAAGATGATTTGATGTTGAATAAAAGGAAGATGTAAAGAGTACCAAGAAAGATTTCAGAAAGGAAACTACTTCTGTGACATCTTTCGCGATCTCATTCTTCCCTTCCATATTGTCTTGCTCACTTACTGCAACAAGAAGCAAGAGCTAGATAAGGAAAGAACTACCCATAGTAAATAATATTAAGAAGATAAACTATGCACCTACTGCCTGGTATAGCAAGAATAAATGGGAAACAAAGGGAATTAACATGACTTGTTCCCTTGTGCTTTAGTGAAAAGAATTTCTTCCTTATTGGTGGTGAAGAGAAAAGTTCAAGTGTTTAAATAAGAAAACACTTCTTACTTGTTGTTAAAAGGGTTGAAAAGAGGGACCCTTCACGGCTTTGGCTTCGAAAAACGATCGATCAAGAGATTATTTTTAGACAAAATTTTCTTTAATTATACCCGGTTCACCTTCTTTTTCGAATTTTATTTAAATTTCTTGTTGTTTCTAAAGTGACTGTTCTGGAAAGCACTCCAATTGTTATAAATACAGCTGTCACTTCACTGACACCATTATTCGTTCTATCCTCGGAGTCGGAGGATATATTCCACATCCTCGGCTACTTGAGGAGAATAATTTTCTTAAGTACACAATGTATTGAGTGGACTCGATTTGCTTCTTTGTTTCTGATTCTGTTTTTCTTTACTGATTTATGTTTTTGGATTAGAAAAGATTTTGTAAATTTTGTTGTTACTAACTAAGTGTTTTTGTTTCACTATCATGGAAGTGAAACAACAATGAATGATGAGCCAGATAAGAAATGCATTATATGTAGCAACCATATCAGAAAAAACTTGCTCGATCTTCGACACTCTCATAAAAATGTAAAGATATGACATTAGGACTAACTCAGCCTAAAAAGCTAGCTTGAGGGGAGGATTGCCTAAGTTCCTTCCCCAACCAATGTTGAACCAAGTCATAAGAGAGACCATTAGTCTAAGAACAACAACAGAAAAGAGTGACCAGCCATAAATCCCAAAACTAGACATAGATGACTAGGAACTTGGAAAATAGACGGAAAAATTGCAAGTATTTACTTGAAACTAAACGCCATAAATCAATTTCTGTTTGAGTACTACAGCCAATTAAAACAGGGGAATAGTTTGTTCAATTCATTGGAAATGAAAATCATGAACTTGTTAAAACTGGTGATAATAAAAAAAAAAAAACTAACATAAAATTTAGTGCAACTAGGCTTAGCTAGCATGAAACTGAGGAAGAACCACACTTATTTTCCACAACAATCAGCATAGAATAAAGATAAATCACTGTAGAAGCTGTCAAACTGCCAAAAATAAACTTTGGCTTTTACTTACACTGGAAAAGATGCTCACTTTGGGATCATCATAAATTTGACCATTACATTACGGAGTTAACGAAGAAAGACCTCATTTGACCACAGTCATTAGACCATTTAAGTGCATTTATTTTCCTTAAGATTTTAAGCATTTAAATACTTTATTTGTCAAACAATTTTTAATTTGGTTTTTAGTTTTACTTGTTATTTTGGAGAAATCAAGATAGACAATTTTCTTTTTATCTATTTTACTCTCAATTTATTTACAAAGTTAATATTTTTAAAAAATATAGAATTTCATAAAAATGTCCGATGATCTAGGCAATTTATAAGAATTGACATAACCCTTTAACTTAACCAGATTTCAATTATTAAGCTTCTATGGTAGAAAAAATTGAAAAAACATAAATAAACTAACATTTTGTCCATCTGTTTAACCTTTTAGGAACGCTTGAGGAAAAAATAAGCTGAATAAGGAACAATTAGTTAGCATGCAGAAATTTGAAATATTATTGGTTTATATAGTTTGATAAATTATACGGAGAAGGGCGATAGGGCGTAAAATGTCATCTTCAACTATTTAAATTGATACAGAATTGTCCTCCTCTTACAACTATTTGAATTGGTACAGAATTATCCTCCTCTTGCCTTTCGGCTCCCAAATACCTCTGACGTCAATCTTTTGGCTCAAGAATATCCTTATTTCTAACAACCCACGCTCATAAGGTGGATGGAGGATAATATTGTACCAAATCTTAGGCCTTCTCCGTTAAAATAATTTGAAATAACTTAATATATGGTCTCATATGAGTGGCTTAATTTTGGATTCTATAATAAATTGAAAATTAAAAAAAAATTAAAGAGCGTGATCCCATACTTTCTACACTCATTCCCCCACCCACTTGCACCTCCTCTCTCTTCCATTTTTTCTTCTTGGATCTTGTCATCATTTTAATTTTTTTTCCAACATTAGTAAAGAAGGAAAAAAGGAGGAATATAGAAATAATTAGTTCAGCAGAATACAATTTAATTAAGCAATTACGTACATATATGTAACATTTTTTTGTGTGTATCCAAATTTCAAAATAAAAAGAATGAGAATAATTTTTTCTCATATTCGCATCTGCACCATGATAATAATACACATCAATAGAATATGAACAAGAAAATTTATTTTAAGTTTGAGCCCTTGATATCCTAATTAAGAATAAAATATTAAAAAAAGAATAAAAAGAGGGAATGAACAAAGACAATTGGATAGTTGATAGAAAATTTTATGTTGATAAATAATAATAATCTTTTTTTAGATGAGTAGGATAAATATGCATTTCAATTGGATCCCCAGTTATGAGTCGAATTAATAAATGGATGGTTGATTTAATATAAGCTAATAGAAAAATATTATGAAATTAATAAATTTTTGAATATTATTTTCTAGCGTATCAAGTCAAAATATGAATAATATGCAATACTTTTCATTTATTTGACAAGGGTTTAAATTTGGACCAATCAGATTAGTCAATATAATGAATAAATATTTAATGATTTTACTTTAGGGAAATTGTTAAAAATAAGGGCAAGTATGAGCCGATGGGTTAATATCAAGGTATTTTCAAGCCCAAAGGTTGACATTAGGAGTATTTGGGGTTCGAAAGGTGGATGAAGGGTAATTTTGTACCAATTCAAATAGCTGAGGTATATTTTAAGCACTTCTCCATAAATTATATTCATACTTTGCTCTCGTGAACTACACTTACTATTCAATACTAAAGATTCACTTATAATAGAACTTGCAAATGAAAGAGGAGCAGGTAATTGGATAATAACAAAATGTATTATATATACCTAAATTTGACCCTAAAATTGGCTTCAAAATTTAACTTTCAAAGTGCACAGATAGACACTTTAACTATCCGATATTTTAATAAGAAAATGCTTTGACTTTCAAAATAATAATGATAACAATCTCAAACAAGAACAAAAGTAAGATGAGAGTAAACTACTGTTAGATCTAATCCTTCAAACATGTTCTGTCTTTCAGTTCTGCGTCTTTAGATCTCTTGAATTAGATTCAGTCAACAGTCTCTCATTTCCTCTCTATATACCTTCAATCGCTAAAGAGCCCAATTATATGTGCAAGTGAAAAGACGTTACTCCTAACCTACTAGTGAACTTGGTTCAATAGTAGTACCAGACAATAAATAAGAACATAACAGTAATGCAGACACACAACTTATAATGAAAAAATTCCTTGCTCAACGGAGAAACAACCACTACCCACACTATTAGTATTTCGACAACTCTTATTATCAAATTCGAGCAATGTCAACTTACAAACTCACACCTCACAACTCACCAAACAACTTCTCACCACTCACAAAGATTGAGAACCAAACCCACTCTCAACAAGTAGTTAAGTAACAGAAAAGAAAACTAAATGCCTGCCTGTTTGATGATGGAAGGCTTTTTCCATACATATACAATTGGGAAATCATCAAGGGTGGCTTATTTGTAGACGAACAATAGTTTTTCTTCATATTATTCAAATGCTTAGAATATTTGTGTTAACAATAGTTCACCAATTTAGGAGCTTACATGATAGTTGGTTTTACTATTTTAGCTCAAGTTACAACATTTAAATTCCTTGGATACCCTATTTCTCAGTCCAAAGAAGCCAAAGTCACTCATAAGTCATATTTGCCACCTCTTCTCGAATGGAATCAAACAACACAGTGGAAAGATAACGTTCCCCAGAACTAGCCATAATAGTCTGCATAGAGAATTAAAATAGAGAATTTTAGAATATGACAGTCTACGAGTGATGATTCTATAGAAAACAAAAATTAAACAAGTGCTACACATGCATCTCAAAAGTTTAAGGAGACACAAAAAGAGAGTTATCAGCTTACTGAATAGATCTAACTTACCACAATTAGTTTCCCAGCATTTTCTGGCCTTTTTGCTACTTCTAGTGCTGCAGCAGCTGCAGCCCCTGATGATATTCCTACCTAAAAATATTATATCAGAATGCACATCACAAATGAAGCAACGGACACAAGCAATCTGGAGATTCAGAAGTGATCTTTATAGACCGGTAAACTTACCAGCAGGCCTTCTTTCAATGCAAGAAGCTTTGCCATTTCAATAGCTTCATCACTAGATACCTAAACATAAATAAAAATAGAAACTAATATCATACCAGGAAACATTTATACACACTGAGTAGAAATTTATATGTTACATAATGTGACAACTATTTATATGGTATACAGCCTTACTTGAAGAACTTCATCCAGGATGCTGACATCGAGAACAGGTGAGATAGAACCAGGACCAATTCCTTCGATTTTATGAGGCCCTTTGATGGTAACATTTAATTTCACATATAAGTCTATGATAAAAACAATTCACAGAAAGTAGTGATGAAAACACAGTGTAAGAGATGAGCTGGAAAAACTCTCTAGGTAAAACTAATGAAATGACATGTTAGTTTCTATAAGCTCCAATCAATTTGACGAGACAGCTCGAATGGAGGAAAAACTTGACTGACCTGGTTGTCCTCCATTTAGAAATGCATTTTCGGCTGGTTCTACACCATATACCTGGTTTTCTCACAAGACAAGGGAATGAGAAATCAAGACAAAAGAAAGAAGAACAATACCATTTATCACTCACAAATAACTTAACCTTTATTTCTGGATTCTTCTCCTTGAGAAACCTTCCAATTCCTGTCACTGTACCTCCAGTCCCAATCCCAGCAATAAAAATATCAACTTTCCCTCCCGTGCAATTCCATATTTCAGGTCCAGTTTCTTCATAATGGATCTACCCATGGATACTTGATAAGTATGACAACATTTTTATAGCAAATTAATGCACAAATTATTTGTAAAGGAGACAGATACCTCTGGATTGGCAGGGTTCTTATCCTGACGAAGAAAATAACAGTTCGGTGTTCTGTCTATTATCTGTTGAGCCTTCTGTATCGCACCTTCAATACCTTTGGCTGGATCTATGATGTATAACTCAGCGCCCAAAGCTTTAAGAACAATCCTTCTCTCAAGACTATTTTTTGCTCCCATCACTATCACAAGTTTATAGCCACGAGCTGCTGCAATAGACGCAAGACCAATGCCAGTATTTCCACTGGATATCTCAATGAGGACCGTCTTCAGCCACCATCATATAGCATTTTTTGAAAACCAAGAAAATAATTTCAGTTAATGCTTTCAGACAAATGATCATAGACCACAAGGAACTACACGTAAAGTTTCTACCTCTATCAAGAAATGAAAATACATAGAAATTAAACTCATTTTAACCCCATTTTAAGCAATGCATCAGAAGTTGTGACAAAGACTTGGAATCCTATATTATCAGACAAACTTCACCAACCTTTCCAGGGGTAATCAGGCCCCTGTCTTCTGCATCTTTGATCATACTCCATGCAACCCTACACATTAAGAATTGAAAGTTAGAAATAAGAGGTGAAAAATTCTGTAAATTCAAGATTTCACAAGTTCAGCAAAGAGTGATGCACACACTAGAAACAGGGAGAAAGAAAACTGGACGAGGGGAGTGAAAGATAAACACCTATCTTTGATACTTGAGCATGGTTGCATTGTCTCCATTTTGGCTGCAATTCGGGCAGCACAACCTTCAACGATTTTGTTGAGATATACCATAGGGGTGACTCCAATAAGCTACATTATGAATACAACAAAACAAGATGATTTGATGCTGAATAAAAGGAAAATGTAAAGAGTACCAAGAAAGATTTCAGAAAGGAAACTACTTCTGTGACATCTTTCGCGATCTCATTCTTCCCTTCCATATTGTCTTGCTCACTTACTGCAACAAGAGGCAAGAGCTAGATAAGGAAAGAACTACGCGTAGTAAATAATGTTAAGAAGATAAACTATGCACCTACTGTCCGGTATAGCAAGAATAAATGGGAAATAAAGGGAATTAACATGACGTGTTCCCTTATGCTTTAGTGAAAAAAATTTCTTCCTTATTGGTGGTGAAGAGAAAAGTTCAAGTGTTTAAATAAGAAAACGCTTCTTACTTGTTGTTAAAAGGGTTGAAAAGAGGGACCCCTCGTGGCTTTGGCTTCGAAAAATGATCGCAGATTATTTTTAGACAAATTTTTCTTTAATTATACCCGGTTCACCTTCTTTTTCGAATTTTATTCAAATTTCTTGTTGTTTCTAAAGTGACTGATCTGGAAAACACTTCAATAGTTATAAATACAGCTATTACTTCACTGGCACCATTATTCATTCTATCTTCGGAGTCCGAGGATGTATTCCACTAACCCCGGCTACTTGAGGAGAATAATTTCCTTAAGTACACAATGTATTGAGTGGGCTCGATTTTCTTCTTTGTTTCTGATTCTGTTTTTCTTTACTGATTTTAAGTTTCTAATTTAGAAAAGATCCTGTAAATTTAGTTGTTGCTAACCAAGTTCTACAAAATTATTGTTACAAGTATTTTCGTAATTCAGATTACTAACACTATCATGGAAGTGAAACAACAATGAATGATGAGCCAGATAAGAAATGCATTATATGTAGCAACCATATAAGAAAAGACTTGCTCGATCTTCGAGACTTTAATAAGAATGTAAAGATATGACATTGGGCCTAACTCAGCCTGAAAAGCTATCTTGAGGGGAGGATTGCCTAAGTTCCTTCCCCAACCAATGTTGAACCAATTCATAAGAGAGACCATTAGTCTAAGAACAACAACAGAAAAGACTGACCAGACATAAATCCCAAACTAGACACAGATGACTAGTAACTTGGGAAATAGACGGAGAAATTGCAAATATTTACTTGAAAATCAATTTCTGTTGAGTTCTACAGCCAATTCATTGGAAATGAAAATCATGAACTTGTCAAAACTGGTAATAACAAAAGAAAAACTAATATAAAATTTACATAAAGTGCAACTAGGCTTAGCTAGCATGAAACTGAGGAAGAAGGACAGATATTTTCCACAAGAATCAGCATAGAATAAAGATGAATTACTTTAGGAGCTGTCACACTGCCAAAAATAAACAGACATCATCTTATAAATGTTTTTACTTACATTGGAAAGGATGGTCACTTTGGGATGATCATAAATGGACTTCTTGTTGTTGATATCATCACATTACGGAATTTACGAAGAAAGGAAAAGACCTCATAGATATTAGACTAAGTGCATTTATTTTCCTTTTAAGATTTGAAGCATTTAAACACTTTCTTCCTTTACTGTCAAAAAAATTTAAATTTAATTTTCATATTTACTTGTTATTTGGATAAATCAAGATAAGACAATTTTTTTTTTAGCTATTTTACCCTCAATTTACTTACAAAGTCAATATTTTTGAAAAATATAGAACTTTTTGAAAATATTCGAGAATCAATTCATCTTTAGAGTATCTAGGCAATCTATAGAAATTGGCACGACCTCTTAACTTACCCGACGAAAATTCGAACAATTTTTATATTCTAAAACTGATTCCGTTATGTAAAAATTTATAGTTGTTTGATTTCTTATTTCATTGGAGGATTTTTAATAATGAAATATTTTGGTGAAATATTTATAATTGTTATGAAAAAATTATACTCCAAATGTTGAAGTAAAAATTTATATTATTTTTTTTCCAAAATTTTTTACTTGAACGCAACTAAAGAAAAAGTAGCTACATTTTTTTTCTATTTTTTATTTTATTTTAAGTTCAACTAAATAACATAAATTTTATTAAACCAAGAAATGCTTCCACTTTTCATTGCATTGATAGTATTAAAATGTATTGAAATTTGAATTATGACTTTAATGAATCTTTCTATCAAGTAACAGGCATAAAATGGTGATCTCAGTACATTAATCATTATTTTCTTAATAAGTGTACCAAGTCAAAATTTGTTACTTAATAGTGAGAAAAGAGAATAGATCTTAGTCGTCAAGATCCAGAACAGAGTCTTAATATCATTAAGAGGTATTTTTTTATGGATAGTATTTACCATTACCTTAAACACAATCATTGGTCATCACAACCATAACTAACACCACTACCATTATAGTCAACCATATTTACTGTAATCTACTATCACAATCACTATCGTTGCTAACCACTATTATCAGTTGCTATCATACTTATCTCTTTCATCATCGTAATTCTATCAAATGTCACCAACCCTATATCTATAGCTGCCACTACCTCCACCACCACTAAATGTCGCTTGTCTGTTGATGGAAGCCTTTCTAATACATATACAATTGGGAAATCATCAAGGGTGACTTATTTGTAGGTGAACAAATAGTTTTTCTTCATATTATTCAAATGGTGAGAATATTTGTATTGGATAACAAAGTTCACCAATTTAGGAGCTTACAAGTCAGTTGGTTTTACTATTTTAGCTCAAGTTACAACATATAAATTCCTTGGATACCCTATTTCTCAGTCCAAAGAATCACACAGTCACTCAAAAGTCATATTTGCCACTTCTTCTCGAATGGAATCAAACAACACTGTGGAAAGATAACGCTCCCCAGAACTAGCCATAATAATCTGCATAGAGAATTAAAACAGAGAATTTTAGAGTTAACGGTCTATGAATGAATGATTCTATAGGAAAAAAGGGGGAGAAAACAGAAACTAAATAAGTACGACTCATGCACCTCAAATGTTTTAAGGAGACACACAAGGAGAGTTGTCAGCTTACTGAATAGATCTAACTTACCACAATCAGTTTCCCAGCATTTTCTGACCTTTTTGCTACTTTTAGTGCTGCAGCTGCTGCAGCCCCTGATGATATTCCTACCTGAAAATATTATATCAGAATGCACATCACAAAAGAAGCGACGGACACGAGTAATCTGGGGATTCAGAAGTGATCTTTATAGACTGGTGAACTTACCAGCAGGCCTTCTTTCAATGCAAGAAGCTTTGCCATTTCAATAGCTTCATCACTTGATACCTGAGCATCAATAAGGACAGAGTTAATATCATACCAGGAAATACTTATAAACACTGAGAAGAGATTTAAATGCTTATAATGTGATAACTATTTATGCGGTATACAGCCTTACTTGAAGAACTTCGTCCAGGATGCTGACATCGAGAACAGGTAAAATAGAACCAGGACCAATTCCTTCGATTTTGTGAGGCCCTTTAATTGTAACATTTAATTGCACATATAAGTCTATGATAAAAATAATTCACAGAAAGTAGTGATGAAAACACAGTGTAAGAGATGAGCTGGAAAAACTCTTTATGTAAAACTAATGCAATGACATGTTAGTTTCTATAAGCTTCAATCAATTTGATGGGACAGGTCGAATGTGGGAAAAACTTGACTGACCTAGTTGTCCTCCATTTATAAACGCATTTTCGGCTGGTTCTATACCATATACCTGGTTTCCCACAACACAAAGGAATAAGAAATCAAGACAAAAAGAAAGAAGAACAATACCATTTATCACTCACAAATAGCTTAACCTTTATTTCTGGATTCTTCTCCTTGAGAAACCTTCCAATCCCTGTCACTGTACCTCCAGTCCCAATCCCAGCAATAAGAATATCAACTTTCCCTCCCGTACAATTCCATATTTCTGGTCCAGTTGCTTCATAATGGATCTACATATGGATACTTGATAAGTTTGACGACACTTTTATAGCGAATTAATGTACAAATGATTAGTAAAAAGTTAGACAGACACCTTAGGATTGACAGGGTTCTTGTCCTGTCGAAGAAAATAACTGTTTGGTGTTCTTTCTATTATCTGTTGAGCCTTCTGTATCGCACCATCAATACCTTTGTCTGGATCTGTGATGTATAACTCAGCCCCCAAAGCTTTAAGAACAATCCTTCTCTCAAGACTACTTTTTGCTCCCATCACTACCACAAGTTTATAGCCACGAGCTGCTGCAATAGACGCAAGACCAATGCCGGTATTTCCATTGGATATCTCAACAAGGACAGTCTTCAGCCACCATTATATAACATTTTTTGAAAACCAAGAAAAAATATTTTCATTTCAGACAAATGATTATAAACCACAAGGAACTACAAGTAAAGTTTCCACCTCTATCAAGAGAAATGAGCATACATGGAAATTAAAGTCATTTTAACCCCATTTTAAGCATGCATCAAAAGTTGTGACAAAGAATTGGAATCCTATATTATCACACAAACTTCACCAACCTTTCCAGGGGTAATCAGGCCCCTGTCTTCTGCATCTTTGATCATACTCCATGCAACCCTACATATTAAGAATTGGAAGTTAGAAATAAGAGGTGAAAAATTCTGTAAATTCAAGATTTTGCAAGTTGAGCAAAGAGTGATGCACACACTAGAAAAAGGAAGAAAGAATACTGGATGAGGGGAGTGGAAGATAAGCACCTATCTTTGATACTTGAGCATGGTTGCATTGTCTCCATTTTGGCTGCAATTTGGGCAGCACAACCTTCGACGATGTTGTTGAGATATACCATAGGGGTGACTCCAATAAGCTACATTGTGAATACAACAAAACGAGATGATTTGATGCTGAAAAAGGAAGATGTAAAGAGTACCCAGAAAGATTTCAGAAAGGAAAATACTTCTGTGACATCTTTCGCGATCTCACTCTTCTCTTCCATATTGCCTTGCTCACTTACTGCAACAAGAAACCAGAGCCAGATAAGAAAAGAGCTACGCATAGTAAATAAATATCAAGAAGATAAACTACGCACCTACTGTTGGGTATAGTAAGAGTAAATGGGAAAGAAGGGAACTTATATTCCCTTATGCTTTAGTGAAAAGTTCTTCTTCCTAATTGGTAGGGGAAAGAGAAGTTAAATTGTTTAAATAAGAGAACACTTCTACTTGTTATTAAAAGAATTGAAAAGAGGGACCCCTCCCGGCTTCAATAAATGATTGATTAAGAGATTATTTTTTGATATAATTTTTTTTAATTATACCCCGGTTCACCTTCTTTTTTGAATTTTATTTAAATTTCTTGTTGTTTCTAAAGTGATTGTTCTGGAAAGCATTTCAATGGTTATAAATACATCTGTTCCTTTGCTGATACCATTATTGGTTCTGTTCTCGAAGGATATATTCCATTAATTTCGGCTATTTGAGAAAAATAATTTTCTTAAGTAGATAACATATTGAGTGGGCTCGATTTTCTTCTTTGTTTCTGATTCTATTTATTATTTTTTTTACTGATTTTAAGTTTTTAGTTTAGAAAAGATTCTGTAAATTTTTTTGTTACTAACCAACTTCTGCAAATTTATTGTTACAAGTTTTTTCGTAATACAGATTACTAACACTCTCATGGAAGTGAAACAACAATGAATATGAGCCAGATAAGAAATGCATTATATAGCAACCATATAAGAAAAACCTTACTCTATCTTTGATTCTCTAAATATGTAAAGATATCACCTTTTGGGCCTAACTCAGCCAAAAAGCTAGATCTTGAGGGGAGGATTGTCTAAGTACATATGAGTAGATCTAGCTAGATATTGTGGATAATATCCACCATCACTTAATCCATAATCACCGATCGTCACAACTAACCACCTCTTCCATCATAACCATAACTAACAACACTACCATACATTACTGTCAATCACTATTACCGTCATCTACTACCAACCACCTCTACCATTACAATTTCCACCGTTGCTGGCCTCTATTATCAGTTTCTATCACACTTATCTCTATCATCATTATAATAGTATCAAATGTCACCAATCCCATCTCTATAGCCGCCACCTCCACCACCACCACCATTGCTACGGTCAATTCCTAGTATCAACAAACTCTGCCATCATAACTAGCATTGTCGTCAACTACTGCCACCTCTATTGCCGCTACTATTAGCCGCTACCACCACTATGATCAATCTTTACTACCAACAACCTCTATCATCATAACTAGCACCATCATTTATCACAAACACATTATTAGTTATCTCACATTCTTTAGTCACCACTATCAAGTATTAACATCTGCCAACTTAACCATTATAAATATCAACACCACTTCCAATTGTCGCCATTATGATAGTCACCACAACACCAACCACCTCCACCGTATGATATTCACCATAATACCAACCACCTCTACTATCACAACTATCACCATCAACATTACTAGCCACTAGCAACAACTATTACTATTCAATGGCGGAGTTAGAATTTTCTTTAAAGGATTTAAAATTTTAAAAAGTAGACACGCGAACTAACCTAAGAAGGTTCGACATCTATTATATATGCATAAAAAAATTATTTTTACCATATATATAAATAGTATAATTTTTCGCCGAAGGGTTCAGATGAATCCCCTAATTACAATGTGCCACCATCACTAACAAGCATACGTGTTTCATTTTTTAAATCAAATAATAATTTCATTTTATTAATTTTTTAATATTTAGTTAATTTTTATTTGAGTTATATTTTTATCATGCATACATAAATAAATTCTGTATATTCAGGTGTTGAAAACAAAAACAATTTTACTCATTTATCGTTCAGATCTTGAGACATCATCTTAATTATTCAAAGTAACACATTTGCAACTTAATAAAAAAAAATGATGCCTAAGTTCATTTTAGAAAAAATATCTTATTTTTTCACGCAACATATATTTAAAACTACAAAATGAAAAAATCTTTTATTTTATTTTACTGAAACGAAGGGAATACTATTTTGATTAATGATGCTTAACGCTAGACAATTGAAGCGTTGTGGTGCTTTATTCAACACACATGTCCTATATTTTGCTACATATTAACAACTTTCGTACACGTTAACAATTTGAAAAAGTAATTATGCTTTTAAAGCATCATTTAATAACTTTCTTAATCCAGTTATAGAAGAGTTTTTTTAAAAAAATAAAAAAATAAATTTCATTTATGTAAAATTTATTCATTAATAAAAACTAAAGTAATGCAAATTCCGATCTTTTCTACATTCAATCACGTACTATATACGTATTTATTTCACAAATACTGTTGAAATAAATTATAGCTTAGGAAATGATGGATATACTTGGATTTTGCAGTAAGGTGTTAATGCATATAATTATCGTAAATAGACATTAATTACAAGTTCACACAAAGTAAAGCTTTTTCTTTAGACCAAATACTATAAATATGTAGACATTGTAGTGGTTTATTTATGAGGAGCATTCTCTAATATAGGGTTAGGCAATAGTCGAGTCAGGGATAGCGGGAGAGGTGCGGGGTAGGTTGAGCTTAATTTGTAAAAATTTTAAACCGCTCCCCCCTCCCCTCCCCCCGCGCTCTACTTGAATTTTTTTTTATTTTTAACCCACCTCATCTCGCCCCATATAGATTCACCTCGCAGAAACTTTTAAGTTCTTTTTTTTTTTACTTAAGTTTAATACGAAAAATTAAAATTCAATTTTTTTTTTTCATTTTTCACTAATTAATATCTAAACAACTCATTAACTGTTTTTAGTTAACATTTCAATAGTTATTTTTTAATCATTAATTAATAATTTCTAATTAATATTTTAGTAAATAATAATTTATTGGACATGTCTAGTTTAAATTTTAGAGAAAAAGTTAAAATTAAAGTCCATGTTTAATATAAAAAAATTATATCTATAATTTTTATTAATTATAAAGATTTAATTTTCTTCGAATTCTTATTTTGTATGTTCTTTAAGCCCACAATCTGCCTTGCCCCACCTCGCATAACTCTAAATCCGCCCGGCCCCATCCCATCCCATTGCCCATCCCTAAGTCGAGTTGACAAGGAAGTGAAATTTCTTAGAATAGGAGGTTAATTAGTCAAAAATCAACTTGGGCTGCTAGTGCTAATAGATTAATGAGAAAATCTATTACCTCTTCTATTTCATATTAGTTGTCCACCTTATTATGAATAATTATCTCAAATTACATATCAATTTATCAAAATATATAAAATTTTCTACTTAAACCTTATAATTAATATCTTTTGAAAGCGTAAACCAATTTATAATTAGCTCTAAAAAATTTAGATAAGAATGATGTATACACACTAGAAACAGGAAGAAACTGGATCAGGGGATTGAAGGTTCAACACCTGTCTTTGACACTCGCGGATGGTTCCATTGTCTCCAATTGGACAGCACAACCTTGGATGATTTTGTTGAGGTATACCATAGGGGTGTTTCCAATAAGCTACATTGTGAAGACAACAAAATGAGATCATATGATGTAAAAGAAAAAAAAAAAAGATCTAAGGAGTACCAAGAAAGGAATTACTTCTGTGACATCCTCAGCTATCTCATTTTTCTCTTCCATATTTCCTTGCAACAAGAAAAAAGAGTTGAACATATTTAATAATAGGAAGAAGAGAACATGTATAACCTACTACACTCTTCAAATTCAAAAGTCTTCATTATTTTTGTCAAATTTCGTATCAAATCAAAATAAGACAAACAAATTGCACAGGGGGAGTAATATTTTGCCATTGTTGATGCTTATTGTCAGATAATTTAAGCGATGTGGTAATTCGGTCAACTCGTATGTCATATTTTTGCTACATATAAATTTGTATCATAATGGCCAATTATATTTTCTTATAGGTTAACAATTTGATAAAGTTATCATGTTTTTTCATGAGTGGCTATTTTTTTTAAAAAAAAATGTGAAGAATTATCGTAACAACCAAAAATAATTATATCTAATGAGCACTCTAGAGATTAAGCCATTTCATCTGCTCCAATCTCTATAGCCTCAATCAACCACATCACTAATTACAAAATTTTTGAATCAAATATCTACATCTACTAGCTTTCCTAGATTGTTTCAAGTAATCTATCCTCTCTGTGATTTCCTTCTTGATCAGTGCAAAGCCATCTTGGTATCCACAAGTACCCCTCTTTAGCGTATCTTTTTATGAATTCATTTATTTTCTTAAAAAATTTGAGAGTTGTTCCATTCATAAAAACTAAAGTAATGCAAATCGCAATCTTTTTTATAATACTAGATTCACGTCACATGTGTTGCACGTGTACCTTACTATAAAAATAAAATCTCAAATAATTTGTCAAATTATCTTTAATTATTCATGAACTAAGAATACAAATAAACAATTTCAACTTGCTTGATACTGAGTATGTGTTATATTGTAATTGTATCACCTCTCGTAATTATATAATTCTTATGGGATGTTGGATTTGGGGGACAAATTAGTGTTGAAATTATAAAATAGGTAAAGATTGTAAATCTAAAATAAAGAATGCTGAAGTTACTATCGCATTGAAATGCAATATATCGGTACTATAAATACGTGACTAAATTTATAGAAAAGAAACTAATTGTATATCGATCTGTGCTGAGCACGAGCCCTACTTTTTGTAAATCTGCTCATCGACCTTTTAGTTTCGACGTGAATTTGAATTTAATCGAACCTCTCTCAAGACGGATATCACACACAAGTGGAATGAAGTTTAAAGTAAGCAACTCACAATGCTAGCCTGCCTCCTTATGGAAGCCTTTCTCCATAATAGGTCATTGGGAAATCGTCAACGATGACTTCTTTGTTGGAAGAACAAAGGGACACTGTACAAATAGGTAATGTTGCTTAATTCCGATCTGCTAACAGTTTGTAAGATTAAGTTGGTAGATTTCAAGAAGCCAAAACAGACCACTTAGAACAAGAGAGTTTAATATCAATTGGTACGAATGTTTGTATTGTGAACAATAGTTCACCCATTTAGGAAGTTTAACTTCAGTGCATCTTTCATATTTTACCTCAAGTACAACAAATAACTTATTATCTCTTGGTCCAGAGAAGCAGAAAGTTATTCAAAAGTCATGTTCGTCACCTCTTCTCTAATAGAATCAAACAGCGCGGTGGAAAAATAACGCTCCCCAAAACTAGGGAAGATGACCTGCATAGAGAATTGAAATAGAGAATTTTAGGCCAGAGTGATCAGTTGCTTCAAACATAGAGATATATATCCTACGGAGCCGCGGTAGCTGCAAAATAGCAACTATCAGCTCGTAATTCTGCAAAGTAGTTACAGAAACGTCTAAGTAATACGATTTCAACTATAAAGCTGTTATCATTTGCATGTGAAAAGCGAGCAAATGAATGAACATGTTGACAAAAGATCCCAAGTTCTTGTATATCGTCAAGGATTCCAAAGTTAAACAACAGATAAAGAGACAGAATATGGGCATGAAAACAAAGTGTATGGAGCCTTCTACTATGAAAATCCACAGGAACAGATTAGCATATTGACATAACGATGTTAAAGAGATCAGTGCTTATTGGTACAGTACTATGGTGATAACATGTTATCAGAAAAGTGTGGCAACTTTACTAGAATACCAAGCAAATTCCTGAAGTGAATATCAGAGTTAGTGTTGACCTCACATAGGAGCCCCACGCCAAGTGATTTTCCCTAAAAGAAAAAAAACTCTACAGATGATGTTCCAGAAACATAATATGTGATTTAGTAAATTAGAACCATTGTGAGGTTGGGCTGTTCACGTCATTGATTTGGCTTACCGAGGCACATCAAGCAAAGATCTTCTTACCGGATAACTTTCCTGGTGAAAGAATTAAAGTTTGACACTCTATGAAAGTCTCGTTGAAAGCATGAACTAGACCCTGTTTGGGTTTTATCAACTCTATCATACTCACTGTACAAGCATTTCATTCCATTCTTCGATCCTTCCCAGTATACCACGACTGCGCTAAACCTTAACAAAGGGTATACTTTATTTTCTCTGTCTCCATCCAAATGGGACCGCAACAACAACTCACTGCTAAATACTTTGCTCTCACCCTGTTTTAGAAAAGATACAATAATTTCCATTCCATGAGATTAGGGGTCAATTATGCTGGTAACCGGTCAATCAACTCATTTCGGAGTTCACCTGTTGATTTTTATTGTTCTTTTTCCTTTTTCTCACCAGAAACAGGAGCTAGTAAGTGATATTGGTGAGCGTCTGGAGAAGACATCACACTATGAGTTTGGTTAGCGATACAATGGTTACATGTAAATTTCCTATGCTTCTACAGTTCTACTGGTATATGAAAAATTCGAAATAGACACAGAACCAAGTGCTACTAGCTTAACAAAATAGATCGAGCTTACCACAATGAGTTTCCCAGCATTTTCGGGCTTTTTTCCTATTTGTACTGCTGCAGCAGCGGCAGCCCCTGATGATATTCCTACCTGAAAATATTCCAGGAGAAATAGGAAGTATATTCATAATGAATATCAGAACGCACATCACAAATGAAGCGGAGGACAGACAATCCGTGGACTCAGAAGTCATCTTTATTGACAAGTGAACTTACCAGCAGACCTTCTTTCAATGCAAGAAGCTTTGTCATTTCAATAGCTTCATCACTAGATACCTGAACATAAATTAAAGCAGAAGCTGTCGTCATACCAGGAAATATAGCAAGTAACCCCAGTGAACAAAAAAAAATAAAAAATCAACAGCATTAGAAACATAAGAGAGGACATTAAGGATATGTTTGATATAAGAGAGAAGTGTCAAAAATACACCTAAACTATCCTCTTTTTTTGAGTTTCATACCTAAACTATCTTTTAGTTTGAGAAACACACCTCTATCTTTTCTTCCCCTATCAACATGGTAACATATGATGCATCACATGGATAAAAACATTTCACTTTGATTAAAAAAAAATTATAGTATTAGTTAAAATTAAATATTAAATTATTATTATTTTCAAAAAAATATATATATAAAATATTTTTCTTACCCCACCCCACCACTTCCTCTCATTGTACCTCCCCCCTTCCCCGAACCAACTAATGTTTTTTTCAAAAAAAAAATTATAAATTTTTTTAAAAAGTTCTTACTTTATCTCCCTCCTCCCTCCTCCCTCCTCCCCCGTCCCTCTTAAAAAAAAAGTGTAGATACTATTTTAATTTTTTTTAGAAAAAATAATTCTACGCTACTCACCTAATCCTCCGCTTTTATTTTTTTCTCATTTATAAAAAAATATTTTTTATTTGCCGTAAAAAAAATTAATTTTTTTTTATTTCTATTATATTCAATATACAAGTAGAAATTTTTTTCTAAAAATATGTGTACATATCTATAAAATATTTTTAAAAAAAGATAAAAATAAATTAGAAGTTGAGAGTTAGATGCGGGTGGGGTAGAATTTTATTTATTTAAAAAAATATCAATTTTGGTAGGAGTGGAGTAGGGGCTAAAGTTTTGAACTTTTTAAAAATATTTTATAAAAGAGATTCAAAAAATAAAAAGGCGGGTATAGTTAGGGGGTGGGGTGGGGGTATGGGGGGGAGAGGTGAACGGTGGAGTATGTGAGAAAAATATTTCAAATTTTATTTTTTTAAAAATAATTATTTTAAAAAAATATTTTTGGAAGAATATTTATATTTTAATCTTTAACTTTTAATTACTATTAATAGTTTATTTAGTTTAATGTTGAATATTTTATCTATGTGGCAAGATTTTTTTCAATAAAAAAGAGAATGTATTACACACACCTCAGAACTAATAAGTGATAGTTGAGGCATGAAATTCACACTTTCAATAGTTTAGGTATGAAATTCAAAAAAAAGGGATATTTTAGGTGTGTTTTTTATACTTATCTCTTGATATAAAGGAAAGAAAATAAGTTGCTTCTTACTAATTTTCTTGTGTTCGGGATGTAAAAGATATTATCCTAAATAACTTGTATATAATCTAGTCAAATACTATGGGCAATGTAGAGTAGGGGTATTGTGGAGTGGTGAGGACGGGGCCTATGGAGGTTGGGGCGAAGACCAAGTGTGTTCGAGCGTGGGGAGGACTTGACACAATCAATGTGGAATACCACTTATGAAACTTATTTTCCCTATTTCTATTAGTAATGGAAAGTCATTGTCCTTATTTTTAAACATCATGTTTTACTAAGAAAATGTTTACCAAAAATTTTGACCAACTGAACATGGAAAATGTGAAAAATGTTTTCTTTTGTGCTGATCTCACCCTAAAATGAACGTACTTTGATCTGTTAATGAGCTAAATCAGATGGATATGTTTCAGAGATATAGTAAGCTAGAAACTTTTACATTGAAAAGGATATATCGAACTTTAGCTTACATATATCAACTTTACCCTACAAAGATATCTAGTCTATGTTCACATACTTCATATATCTAACTTTTGTTAGTCGGGAATGTGTTAGTTTTGTATTAACCAAATTGATATTGTCAGTCAGAGCATAGCAGATTCATCACCTGATTAGAGCCATTTGTAAGATATTCAGGTTTTTATGGCAAAATTTCATATACATTTAGTGGAAATTTAAATGTTTGTAGAATCTGAAAGCTACTTATATGGTACAGCCTTACTTGAAGAACTCCATCCAGGACGCTGAGATCAAGCACGGGCGGGATAAAACCAGCACCAATTCCTTGGATCTTGTGTGGACCTTTAATAGTAATTACACACATATCAGCGTATGATACTTAATAGTTTGCAGAAGCAGAGATGAAAACAGAGCGTGTGAGAAGCAAGCTGGCAAAACTCTTAATTGAATGAGTATAGAAGTGATGCAATGACAGATTAGTTTCTATATTCATTAGGATATTCTGAGAAGACATGGAAAGATGGGGAATTTTTTCTTTTTTTGCAGCAGCAGAAAACGCGAAAAAGGAATGTAGTACTTAGTCTTTATAAATATAGCTTTATTAAGAAGTAAAATAGTCCATTTAGTGCGACGGCACTATGCACGCCAGAGATACCAAGATATAAGAGGGTAGTGCTAATACTCTTTAGATAAAAAAATGAGATAGTGCTAGTATTTAAATAATTTGCTAGTGTATGCATCTTTAAGAAAGAAACAAAAGAGTCTGTGGTTGGTTCCCCGATGACTATCAGCAATTATGAATATAATAGTACAGTTCCAATCAATTTGACTGACCTAGTTGTCCTCCATTTAGAATTGCATTTTCAGTTGGTTCTATACCATATACCTGGTTTGTCCACAAGATCAAGGAAGGAAAGAAAATGAGAAACAAAGACAAAACGTCGATCAATCCTCATGATACCACTTGTTTTCCATCTTTCCAAACCTTTATTTCTGGATTCTTCTCCTTGAGGAACCTTCCTGCTCCCGTCACGGTGCCTCCAGTCCCAATCCCTGCAATAAAAATATCGACTTTTCCTCCTGTGCACTTCCATATTTCTGGTCCAGTTGTTTCATAGTGGATCTGTACATGATATATACTTGATAAGTATGAGGTTTTTATAGCAAATTAATGAACAAATTATTTGTAAAGAAGATACCATTGGATTGGCAGGATTGTCAAACTGACGAAAAAAATGACAGTCCGGCGTCCTATCTATAATCTCTTGGGCCTTCTGAAGCAGACCATCTAAACCTTTGGCTGGATCCATGATGTATAATTCAGCCCCCAACGCTTTAAGAACAATCCTTCTCTCAACACTATATGATGATGGCATCAATATCACGAGTTTGTATCCACGAGCTGCAGCTATAAATGCGAGACCAATGCCAGTATTACCACTGGTTACCTCAAGGAGGACAGACTTCATCGGCCATTATTTCCACATTCAGAAAACAAGGAAATCATTTCAGTTCAGCCTTTCAGCCAAAAGAGCACAGGGAATGAAAGATAAAAGTTTCCTTCGTCTTAGGACGGAATTCAAATAACCTGGTACTAAGACAAATGGGCATACATGAAAAATTATGCTGAGCTTATTTTATCATCAGATCATATTCTGTGAAGTACATGGGAATAATATTATACAACAATTCACCAACCTTTCCAGGGGTAATTAGGCCTTTATCTTCTGCATCTTTGATCATACTGTATGCTATCCTACATATCAGTATCTTAGATAAAAAATTCTGTAAATTCAAGATTTTTCTATCTAGATAAGAACGATCAACGATGTACACACAAGAAGAAAGATAAGTCCCAAGAAGAAACTGGATCAGGGGATTGAGGGATACCTGTCTTTGACACTCGCGCATGGTTCCATTGTCTCCATTTTGGCTGCAATTTGGACAGCACAACCTTCAACAACTTTGTTGAGATATACCATAGGGGTGTTCCCAATAAGCTACATTGTGAAGACAACAAAATGAGACCATTGATGCTAAAAGAAGAAGACGTAAAGATTACAAAGAAAGATCTCAGCAAGGGAACTACTTCTGTGACATCCTTCGCTATTGCATCCTTATCTTCCATATTTCCTCACTGACTTACTGCAATAAGACAAAAGAGCTACACATAGTTAATAATACAAAGAAGACAACCTATGTAACTTACTAAACTCTCATGGCAGTGAAACCACAATGTATGATGATCCAGATAAAGAATGTGTTAAGGCCTATTCGAACTTTGACACCATAACGAAATCATCAACTTTACGAGTTATACTAAGTAGGAATAGGTTGAAGTAAGTTAGAAGAAGAATATGATATAAACCAAACAATGAAGAAGCTGACCAGGTATCTCAAACAGGAGAAGAAGAAGCAATGAATCAACTGAAATAGAACGTAATCAGCTAAACAAAGCCAGCTAGATATGTTTCCAACAGAGATATTTTATTAGTCTCTTAAGATAGAGGAAGATGAAGGGTTGCCTTAAGGAACTACCAAGCTTTATGGAATAAACATGTGAGACACTTACCTGGAGCTAGATATTCAAGAAGCAATTTCTTTGGTTCAAAATTTAGCTGTACACATTGTGGTCCTATTTTGTTAACAATTTGAGGGTACCACACATCTTTTATATCAATAACAAACAAAGATAATGTGAAAAGGTACTTAATACTCGCTACATTTTCGAATATGACAATCCCATTTGAGACGAGGGTTCCCGGGAAAGAGGCTTACTACCTCTATGAGGTAGGCGTAAGGTCTGCGTACATTTTACCCTCCTCAGACCTTACTCGTGGGGTTCCACTAGGTATGTTGTTGTTGACAATCCCACATTAGCTTTGTTCCAAAATAGAGTAAAAAAAAAAAATTTTAAAAAATCACCGATATCCAGTACTTACATTAAAACCCCGATTAATTCAAATTGTCGTTGTGGAAGGCCATTATTTTAAGGGAAAAGCACTCCCTAATAGTTTTTTCCCCTACATGGGACTCGAACTTGATACCTCTGGAAAAATTTTATGGATCCACCATATTCCTTGATGGTGAGTAAAAGAACTGTTTATTTCATTCCAATGGGAACTTTTTAATTCTTCATTCTATTTTCAAATACCAAAAGAGCCTAATAAAAAAAAATCCAAAAGATTGTGTTAAAGGGGGCAAAGTAAAGGGTCCTTCCCCCCTAAATCAAAGGAATGTTTGTTTAAGCTCCAAGTTTTTGAACTTCTATTAAACCCCAAGTTTAAATTTTTCTAGTGACATAATCAATCAAATGTATTTTGTGCTCTGCAACAGAGACCAAAAGTCAATACACTGCAAAAGCTTACAATTTTAATAAAAGAAGTGGACAAGGTAAATATGATATACCTAGGAGAAAACTGAGGAAGAACCACATATATTTTAATTTAGGAACTAACAAACTGTCACAAATAAAGACATCTACAAGTAATTGCTTTCTATTTAAATTGGAAAAAGGAACTAATTTTACAAAAAACCAATCAATCAGAGCCAGTTAATCAAAAATTCAAGAACCCCAATTTAGTTCTTTGAAGAGAGAAAATAATACCTTGTGGATGCTTTAGCTTCCTCTAAAATGAAGTAGGTAGTAGGAAGACTGGAGTAATATAATGTTTCATCATATTTTATTTATTTTCCATTTTTTGACTTGCATAAATTTTACAAATTACTTTGAATTGTGTGCCCCACAGAACCAAAATATATCATGATGTGATGTGCAAGTTGTCTGTATTAAAGTGGAGTAGTTACACACAGTCAGTTTATACTTTCTTTAGTTAGTTTCCACTTCAAGTTATTATAAAACAAAATGAAAATGTTTACAAACTGCATTATGGAGAGTTTAAAAGAGGAAAGAGTTACATCAGGTGTCAAAATCAGTTGATAAATCACCACTCACCCAATTCGTTTAATTTGAATAACTCATTTATTAACTGAATGTGTTAATTTTTTTAAGGCCAAATACAATAAACAGACACCTAAACTTGTCCTCATTTTTTACTTAGATACCTAAACTAAGACAAGTTTCTAATAGACACCTCAACTGATTTGATCCCATTAAACACTTTTATCCTACTTGGCACTCTCCGGTATATTTTTTTTATTTTTCAGCCAAAAATAAATAGTTGCGGTCCAAAACAATTTTTTTCTTCATAAAAAAAAGTAGATTCTCAAAATTCTCAGTTAACCATGTGCAAAAAAAATTTATTTAAAATTGTAATAAATTTTTTTCGCATATGGTTAACGGAGAATTAGTTGAGGTGTCTATTAGAAATTTGTCTTAGTTTAGGTGTCTAAGTGAAAAATGAGGACAAGTTTAGATGTGAGTTAAGACTTTTTTTAAAATATGTAATTTAAATTAATACATGAAAAATTTTGTTTAAATATTTTTAATAATATTATTTCGTTTTATATAATCATAATAATCTAAGAAAACAAAATTGTTCGATGCTCAATTAAATTAAATTTTGAATTTAAAAATTGTGTAAGAATTGATTATTTTTAGCTCAATCTGTTTTGGTAAGCAATTACGTATGTACTATGCCATGTGTAAGCGGCAGACATAGATTTTATAATTAGACTTTATTGTTTTTTCAACCTCCTCCTATTAAGTTTGGTGCTCACAATCTATACAAAGACTTTAGTGTTGTGTCAAAATATATTTTTACCAAGATTTTAGAGTTGATATATTTTATTATCATATTGTAAAAATGTTGAATATTGAATCTTTTTGTTACTCATGTTCGTGTGTCTCAAAAACGCAATATTATGTTACATAAGACTTAATGATTCCTTGAACTTTTTCATTTGTTTAAGTAAAAGTGTTTGAATGGACAAAAAATATAAGAATGAAACAAAGATTCGGTGTAAAATAATTTAGATATTTATCATTATATCACTATAAATCATCTGAGAAATTTGAGTTATAATAATACTAGTGCTCTTATAAAAAATGGGTTCAAAATTTCTATTTTTCGTACTTTCTTTTTCTATTTAACCACATACAGTTTGATAAATGGGATCAAGCTTAACCCAAAATATACCATTGTGATTATTAATAACCTCAGAATACTCGGATAAATTGGAATATTATGTTCAATTTCGTGACAATGATTCTGGACTTCGTTCTCTAAATTTGAGTGAGGAATTTAATTTCTCATTTCGATATAGCTTTCAAGGAAACACTCTCTTCTATAGTCACTTGTATTTGGCGCAGAAGGTTAAATTCTAGTTGTTTACTGATGGGTCTATTTTATTCTAATTTGATCTAAGATAAAAATCACGCTCCATGGGATTTGAACCTACGACATGATCAAGATGTACGTGCAGCTGACTATCAAGATGGTCTCCGTCTCTGGGTTGTCAAATAGATTGGTTTTATTTAGCTGTTAACAATCTAAATCCATCACTATGGGATCTCCATGTCAAATATGGCTGGAAATCAAATTAAACAATGTATAGTTAAACTATAATGAATGAAAAAGTTACACTAACTCTTTTGTCACTGTTGGATTTGAACATATAGATGCACCTCATATGGCTCTCAAGTTATTTACGATGCTGAAATATGTAACTTAAGAGCCATTGTGTCATATTTCCATTGTTCTCCAGTTCACTGAAAACGAATAAAGATGACAACAGTTGAACTGGAGAAGTAGAAATATGACACCCAAAAAAAAAAGAGGCCACAGTGAGGGCATATTTGTTACCAGTTTTTCAATACAACATGCCCAGTGGAATCCCACAAGTGGAGTCTGGGGTATAATGTACGCAGACCTTACCACTACCTCATAAAAGTAGAGAGACTGTTTTCTGGGAACCTTCGTCTCAACAACCCATAGTACCAGTTTTTCAATAAACAACAATATTAAAGTTAAAATTAACATAGCCAATTAAGTCATAGATTTAGAATGGCAATGCTAGGAAACTAAAGTAAACTGTCTATGCCAAGAATAGAGATTTAAAAGTCACTTTGTAAAAGTGAAAGACATATATAGGCTCTAAAATGCAACTTTCCCTTGAAACAAAGTCCAGACTAACTACTTCCTTCTCATTTAAATACCAACAAATACATGCTAGAAATTTTCTTGACAAGACTCTCATCCTTAAGGGGGCAAGGAAGCATATAACTAAGGGAATTCAAACCTCTTTCATCAAACAAGAGATAACACCAGAGACTTATGACATACAAAGATAGATCAACACCAGACAGTCTAGCTAAGCTTTGCTCTGTCAAACTATGTCACTTCATAATTCTATAATAGTGGTGGTGGGAGTCTTTCTCGGCAAATATCTTTTGAGAAGAAGAGATAGTAAAAGATAGGTTCTCTTAGGATCACCCTTGGGCATTGAAACAAACATGTATGGAGTTCTCAAAGACATCTCAACCAAAAGAAGAATAAAAGGGAGCTGAAATGCTAATAACAAAGTTAGCACAAAGATTTTAAGGCATGACTGTACACATAGAATAAAATACCTCATTTCCGTGACATACCTCCTTGACACTCGAGAGATACCTTTTGGGGTTATATTTTGTGTTTATGTGCATTATCAAAAATAATCAAGGGATACTCTGTCATCTGACAATCAAGGCAATAACAAGATCGCTAATTGCCAAAAGAAAACACGTTGACATCCAAATGCCTTAAAAGTTTTGTTTCAGTTATCTCGGTCAACATAAGCACAAGAACAATCATATATACTTGAAAAAGGAATGCATGAGTCTCTCGACTCTCGTGAAGGTTGACATATTTCGGTCTTCCCCCTCTAGACAGGTATTGTGCTTCCCATCTTGACAATCTCCTTTCACATCTCTCTACCACACCACCCCAGACTTCATTGGATTTGCTATTGGCTCCTAGAGGCATCCCCAAATATGTTGATGGCAATTGACCTACTTCTCCTCCCAAGATTCCTGTCAGGCTTAGCATTCCATCTACCTCATAAATTGGAAAAATGTGACTTTTCCTCCAATTAATGTTTAGTCCTGAAGCTGCTTCAAAAAGAACCAGAATCACCCTCAAAATCTTTAATTGGCTTTCTTCTGCATCGCAAAAGATGAGGGTATCATTTGCATACTATAGGTGTGTAACTTCCAGTCTTTGGTTCCCATCCTTTCCGCCATTGAAGCCCCTTATCCAAACCTCTTGTGTGTGCAGTCTTAAGCATGTAGTTGAGTCCCTCCATCACCAGAATGAATAAAAAAGGTGAAAGGGGGTCAACTTGTCTCAAACCTCTGTTTGAGAAGGTTTTGTGTTTTCTGTTACATAATTATGAATATGGATGAAGATGAATTTCAAGGACCAAATTACTCACTGCTAATCCTCCAACATTAAGTTGGTTTTGGACAATTATCCATCCTTGTGTCTAATCAGAGAATTAGCTTACACATACAATGGTGAAAACTAACGGAAAAACTATTTGTTGGACTGGAAAAGATGGCAAATATGATAGTAAAGGAAAACAGCAAGGCATTTTTGTTGTCAACTTTTAACGCATGGCAAAGTTAAGCGCCTATGCCAAAAATGGAGACAAAAAATCATAAAACCCAGAAAACAGTCTGTACAGTGCAACTTTCCCTTGACAAAGATCAAAAGAGCTAGATCCTTCTTAATTAAAATTTTCCATTTCAATTCAAACAAACACATGCAAAAAAACAGCTCTCCTTTTGGTTCTTCTTGACGATGAAACCTCATCCTTGAGGATGAGGCATGGTGAATCTTAGGGAAGTCAAAATCCAAAAGTGGTTTCACCAACACGAGGTAATATCTGAGACTGAGAGGGATGCTAGATTATTATCTAACAAAAGAAACACAGGAGTAATGACAGCAGCGTGAGGAAACCTATTAGAGAAATCAATGGACAAAATCATATATACTCATTTTTCTTGACTTGATCAAGGAGTCATACTGACGAAGCGCCAATTGTGCTCCACATCATACTCAGAGAAGGATATAGAACATCAACCATAGTCATGCACGATATATGGTCGTTTGCCAATAAAGAACTACTAGACACTGAAAGAATTGGAATACTCTCATGTAAAAAACAACCAACATTTTGTATCCAGCGAAAAGGTTTACTTGTTAAACCACTTATCCATCCATGGTTGAGGATTAGACTCCCTCAAACCCAGTTTGTCATTTGTTTAGTCTCTCATATATCCTCGTCACTCCTTAACATTGGTGCTTCTTCCTTTTTGTACATGTAACTCATGCACCTCCTTGGTGTTTCATACACATTAATCTTTACCAATCAAAAAGATCCATGAGCAAAGACTAAATATGCTGAAACTGAAGCGAGAATCCAGAGGAAAATAATTGACCTGAATCGGCCAGTGCATCATCAGAGGGTAACAGAGCAAAAGGAAAGAGGAAACAGATATAGCTTATGGACAGTTGGTAACCAGGAAGAGCCACATTACAGACACGATCTCATAAACAAAGTTTTCTAATTTTCTGATGATATGACATAGAAAGATCAACATACAGATAGTTGACTGAGTTTGCTCCTGGCACAAGAATTACTTCCTAATGGTGTGAGTCTTACTGGGCGTGCTATGAGAAGAAGATAGTTGACTGAGTTTCTCTCTGAGTGGCTCTTGGACATTGAAACAAACAGGGGTGAAGCTGTAAACACACATCTCAACCAATAAAAAATGAAAGCTGATAATGGAAGAGAAAAATATAAAAGGGGCAAAGAGTTTAAGACATAACTGTAGATATAATAATATGCCTTGTTCCATGGCATATCTTAGTACTCTATCTATTTAGGTGTCTAAATGAGAAGAAACATTATATCTTTTGGGCTCATATTTTGTGTTAAGTGCACTTCCGTAGATTATCAAGCGAGAATCTGTCACTTAATGACCAATGCAATAAAAAGAATGCAAATTGCATAAAGAAACAGTAAAATCAAAGGTGACGATACGGAAATATAAATGAATGGAATGCAGAATAGCAAACAAAAGGGGAAAAAAAGTTAACTTCAGTACTCACAATAAATCACTAATGCTGTTTCAACAGAATGGTGCATAGTATTAGGACATTGGAGTCATATTTTACCTATTACGTTACACCGTTGTTGAAATGCCTTCTTTTTTTGGTTTCAGTTACCTCGGTCAACACATGCAACAACAATCATACTTGAGAAAGAGATATATACGAGTCACTCATGGTAAAGGTTGGCATACTCCGGCCAGTACTAATGATCTACTGAAATAAACCTTTCTTGAGCTCGATTCTTATTGTGATATAGATATTGCTTATTCAACTGAATTATAACAAGCTAGAATAAGCAATTATAAACTTGCCTCAGCTGACTTACACCTCTACAAGAAAGTTATGTATAAACTTCTGCTCAATGTTAAATTCCATTCTAAAGCATGTACAGTTATTATACATGTACAGATACACACAAATATACTAACTTCAAAACTTTCTCAAATAATCTCTCTTATTGAAGGAAATAACCAGACAAGAAGAACACAAATCCCAAAAATAATCCACCATATATAAGCAGAGTCTTTTGGCCAGAGGTAAGAGTATTACCACCTAACCCATACTGCTGATTCTGAGCAAACCCCGCAATCTCTACACTCTTGCTATCAAAGAAACTCTTCGCAGCACCGCAAGTCGCACACCTCCAATCTTCCGGCAGCTTATTAAACGGCAACCCAGGAGGAATAGGATAAGAGGGGTCCCCAACAGCTTCATTATAAATGTACCCACAAGACCTACACTCATAAATCCCAGTATTCAACACAGCAAACTTCTCCTCAAGCCTCCGCTTGTCAAATTTCTCCTCCTCCTGCTCGGTTTCTGAAGTGGGTGTCTCGGGAATAGGTTGTTCTGAGATGGGTTGATCTTCTTTGGAGACATCAATGGACTTGGGTAGTAGATTGAACTGGGTTTTTGGGTATCTGTAAAAAGATGAAATTGGATGGGATTTGAGGTGAAATGGTGGGAATGTGAGGTGGGTTTTGGGTTTTGGAGAGGATGGTTGTTTGAGTGAAGGTGAAGAAGAGAGACTGAATGTGAAGGAAGCTCTTGTGGTTGCTGAAGCCATTCAAGAAGGATTCTTCTTCTTACTGTTCCTTTTGGATGAAAATGGATCTGTAGCTTGGGGTTTTTTGCTGTGTGGATATAGAGAAACCAACCAACAAGGATCCATGAAAAAGCATATGCCCTTTCATATTTGTTGGAATTGGATAAGATATAAATAAACTACATAATATCTCATTTATTTTGATTTGTAACTCAAAAAAAAAATATTTGCTCAATCATAAGTATTTTACTTATAAACTTACTCAATTAATTTTTATAATAAAATTTACTTATAACCTTTGCAGATTTATCTGTCCCCGTTAATGTAGTTAATTTATATTTATTTAAATATTATGATTACGATTCAATTGAATATGTTAAATCACAAAAATTGTTAATGTGGAATAATTAAGTGATGATAGTATTAAAATTATTAAACTAAGTCATATGAATAAATATCAAGATATTACTGTAAATTTAGGATATTAAATCCCAATTAATACCAAAAGAAATAAACCTTTGGACAACGATAAAAAAAAATATGAGAAATTAATTTCTACAAATATGAGCAAACAAAAGAATTAGCAGATGGAACAGAAGTCCAATATGGTATAAATAATGTGCTATTGAAATTTGTTGTAAAATATTAGTATTGTAAGTTATTATTTAGACTTTACTTTGTCACTATTTATTTTTTAATACTATCTACGTGACTATGTAAAGTTGTATATTCAAAGTTATGGATTACACATGTAATAGTTTATTTATTTATTTATTTATTAATATAATATTCGCATGCAAAGTACATGTTCTAAACTAGTGTGTGTATAACACAATTCAATCACTTCTTTTCTTTTTAATGAATTAAGGCCAAGAGACCAATTTTATTAATAAAACAGAAATGGATTAAATTTGAATTTGTTACATTTTGGTCCAAAAATTAAAATAACCCGAAGTCTAGTCCAAATGGTCGCCGCCTCAGGTGTGTTTAAAGAGGAGGTGAGAAACTAGGGTTTTCTCTGCAGTTTCGTTTTCTCCGCTCTGCAGCTTCATTTTCTCCGCTCTGCAGCTTCGTTTTCTCCGACTCTGCATCTTTGTTTTCTCCGCTCTACAACTTCGTCTTCTCTGCTCTACAGCTTCATCTTCTCTGCTCTGCATCTTTGTTTTCTCCGCTCTGCAGCTTCGTCTTCTCCGCTCTGCATCTTTGTTTTCTCCGCTCTATAGCTTTGTCTTCTCCGCTCTACAGCTTCATCTTCTCTTTCTCTCTTTAGGGTTTGATCTTTAGATTTCTCCCTAATATTTGATTTAAACTTTTGCAAATTTATCTGTCCCCGCTAAATGTAGTTAATATATATTTATTTAAACATTATGATTACGATTCAATTGAATATGTTAAATCACAAAAGTCGTTAATATGAAATAATTAAGTGACGATAATATTGAAGTTATTAAACTAAGTCATATGAATAAATATCAAGATATTACTGTAAATTTAGGATATTAAATCCCAATTAATACCAAAGGAAATGAACCTTTGGACAATGATAAAAAAAATATGAGAAATTAATTCTGTTAAATATGTGCAAACAAAAGAATTAGCAGATGGAACAGAAGTCCAATATGGTATAAATAATGTGCTATTGAAATTTGTTGTAAAATATTAGCATAGTAAGTTATTATTTAGACTTTACTTTGTCACTATTTATTTTTTAATATTGTCTCCATGGCTATGTAAAGTTGTATATTCAAAGTTATGGATTACACATGTAATAGTTTATTTATTTATTATATTCGCGTGCAAAGTATGTGTTCTAAACTAATATGTGTAGAACACAATTCAATCACTTTTTTTTCTCTTTTTTTTAATGAATTAAGGCCACGAGACCAATTTTATTAATAAAACAGAAATGGACTAAATTTAAGTTTGTTACATTTTAGTCCAAAAATTAAAATGACCCGAGGTCTAGTCCAAATGGCTGCCGCCTCATGTGTGTTTAAAGAGGAGGTGAGAAGCTAGGGTTTCCTCTGCAATTTCATTTTCTCCGCTTCTGCAGCTTCGTTTTCTCCGCTTTTCAGCTTCATTTTCTCCGCTTCTGCAGCTTCGTTTTCTCCGCTCTGCATCTTTGTTTTCTCTGCTCTGCATCTTTGTTATCTCCGCTCTGCAGCTTCGTTTTCACCGCTCTGCAGCTTTATCTTCTCTGCTTTGCACCTTCGTTTTCTCCGCTCTACATCTTCGTTATCTCCGCTCTGCATCTGTCTTTTCATCGCTCTGCAGCTTCATCTTCTCTGCTCTACACCTTCGTTTTCTCCGCTCTACATCTTTATTTTCTCCGCTCTGCATCTTTGTTATCTCCGCTCTGCAGCTTCATTTTCACCGCTCTGCAGCTTCGTTTTCACCGGTCTGCATCTTTGTTTTCTCTGCTCTGTATCTTTGTTATCTCTGCTTTGCATCTTCGTCTGCACCGCTCTGCACCTTTGTTTTCTCCGTTCTGCATCTTTGTTTTCTTCGCTCTGCATCTTTGTTTTCTCCGCTCTGCACCTTCGTCTTCTCTGCTTTTTCGGTGATGTTGTCTCTCAGGGTTCCGAACAACCGCTTTTCTCTCCTTCTTTTTTGGGTCAGCAACTTTCTCCATTTGCTCTATGCGGCATCTCTGTTTCTTAGCTCTCAAAGGTAAGCATCTACATTTAAATCCTTTCTTCGATCCTTTTTTATCTTGACGTTTCACAATTATTTTATTTTTGCAGCTGTAACTTCTTTAGATTTTGTGAGTTTTTCTCTTTAGTTCTTCTTCTTCTTGCATTCTTTATCGTCATGTTCAATGAATGTTATATTATTTTTCTCTTTATTCAATTTTTTCTTTCTTTATCATATACATGTTTCTTAGTTTTTAAGAAAAATGCAATTGAATCTTGTTTTTTCAAAGACTTTTGAAAATTACAAAAATATATAATTGTGTCTTATTTGTTCATTAAGATTCAAATGTTCGAATCTGAATGCACAAATGGTTAAGATGTTGGATTCAGATTTGAACACAGAATGATTGACACTGTTTATTTTAGAACATTTAATGTGCATAATTTATTTATTTATTTGAAAGGTAATAAACATATAACTCAAATAAAAAAATTAATTAAATACTTAAAAAGATTAATTTAATAAAATAAAAATCATATTTAATTAAAAAATAAATATTTATGTTCCCTAGTGATCACGGTGGAGATGATTCATATTAGTATTGGTAAATATTATTGTTAGTGGCTATTAACATCGGTGGTGATAGCTATATAATGTAGGTGGTTGGTAGTGTAGTGACTTTATGTTGGTGGTGAGTGGTAGTGCTAGTGGTGATTGTGATGGTGATGGCTAAAGAATGTGTGGTAGTTCTAGTTGTGAAGGTAGAGGTGGTTGTCACTAGGGTTTGATCGCAGTGATAGAGTATTGGTTTTAGTAGAGGTGGCAACGAAGGTGATGACAGTCTTGGTGATAGTTGACGATGATGCTAGTTGTGATGGTGGAGTTGGTTGATAGTAGAGATTGACCATAATGACTATGATAGTGGATGATTGTAGTGATGGAGATGATAGTAGCGATGATGGTGACAATAGATATAATCATAACAATGTAGTAGTACGCGCAATAGCAACTGACATTAGTAATTGACAATAGTGTAGGTTGTTAGCGATGACTGTTATAATAAAGATGGTTGGTAATTGATCATTGACAGCGGTAATAGTGGTTGATGATGATGGTGGTGATTGATATGACAGAAGTGGTTATTGATAGTGATGAATATTTTTCCACACAAGAATACCTCTTAATGATATTAGGACTTTGTTCAAAATCTTAATAATTTTGACTTGTTTTAGATCAATTAAGCTTAAATCTTAATAGCAATAAATAAAATTAATAACCTAAAATCAAAACAATTTAAACTTAGACTTTCTTTAAGTACAAACAAATAAGGTCATGTAATACCTCTTTTTAATAAGTATTAAAAGGTTAATGTTCTTTATTGAATAATCAGGTAATTTTCATTTTTCGAAACCCTTCTCCTTAATCTAGTTCTCTATAATTTCTATGAAAGTTGTATTATGTAGTTTTGTCTATGAATAACCTAGTTCACCTCTAGTACTGTCGTTAAAGTATATTTTTGTCATCTTTTAATTTGTATTTTCTTTAGAGTAGTTGGTAGGAAATTAAAATACATCTTTTACAAAATTATGTACCCATGTCGTAAAAGTAACAATTCATGTTCCGCGCCCTCATCTGCTATTACTTATCTCCATTATCATTTTCTCTTGTAATTATTGTTTTAATTTTGCTTGAGTTTAGAGCCTTTCGAAAATAACATCTCTACCTCGAAAAAAACATTGGAGCCTCGGCTAATCTAGTTCGCTCATTGTAGGGCCCAACTCAAGAGTGGCGCCCCCAACAGAGTTTTCTTCTCTCGGACTCGAGATCTCTGATTAATGATGAAACAATCACATGGCACCACATTTGGCAGGTATGTTATTATTATTGTTGCGCTTATGCATTCCCCATTTCCTAAGGAAAAGAAATAAAATAGAAATTGAACCAATGATCTATTATAAACAACCAATGAGGTTATGATCTATTATCCACGCCCTTCAAACATTAGTAGAATAATACCGAGTATGTTATTATTGTATTATATTACTTCTATTATTTCACCTTACTTCACTTTTATCCTAAAAAAATATTATTTTTATTTTTTCATTGTACATTATAACAAAATCAAAAGAAATTTATAGTAATTTCATTTTCTACCCAACAAATATTTTTTTAAAAAAAGAGAAAAATCAAATTAACACAGATTTTAGTAAGAACAAAGTTAATGATTTTCATCACATATTAATATTTTATTTAATCTCAGTTAACCTCTTTAGTTTGAAAAAAATATTTTAATTTATTCTTTTTGTTAAACTTGGTCAAACAAAGGCTTGCAACACATGAAGTAGGTGAGGTAATGGTCACCGGTTACCGGATTTTAAGGGAGCTGCGCATGCCACGCCCCGATTTAGTGAGGCCGTTGGACCAAATCTAGTCTTGCACGAAACTAACTCAAAGTAATTAACCAAAGTATACTCGTGACCCTCTGTCTTTACTCGTAACGCCTCCCGCCGCACCCTGTTTACTGCTTTTTACCTTAGCCTGAATCCTAAAGTCCATCCCCTTAAATCCTTTTTCGACACCACCCATGAACTTCGATCCCATGGCTCATCAATCAGATGATAATCTCGATTATGATGTAGATGTGGATGGTGATGACGATTCCAATTCATCTCCTTCTGTTGCCGGAGAGGTCACCATAGCTGTTGCTGGTGTGACTAACAGCGATTCCGCTTCAATTCAGCTCAATCGGAAGCGCCCACGAATCGATGACTTCGCCATTCCCGTTATTCTGCCTGGAATGACCGGGAAGAAGCCGGCTGGGACTTTCGACGAGTCTCGAAAGCTATTTCAAAGACTTTGGACGGATGAGGATGAGGTTGAGCTGTTGCGTGGGTTTCTGGAGTACACGACGCAGCGCGGCTTGAACAATTCATCCCAGCATCACCATTACGATACCACCGCGTTTTATGACCAGATCAAATCGAAATTCCAGCTGGATTTCAACAAAAACCAGCTGGTGGAGAAGCTTCGACGTCTGAAAAAGAAGTACAGGACTGTGATGAGCAAGATGACTACCGGCAAGGATTTTGCCTTCAAGAGTGCTCACGATCAGCTCACTTTCGAAATCTCCAGCAAGATCTGGAGTAGCGGAGGCTCCTATGCCCGCAGCAGCCCGGGAGGCTCTGTTGGTTTCTCCGCCCAGCAAGAAGATGGTGGATTGGATGATGAAGATCACCTTAACCCCACCCCTAACCCTAACCCTAACCCTAATTCTGATTCTATTGTTATTTATCATAGCCCCAAGTTTAATCTTAACTCTAACCCTAATGGAATCGACATCAAAACTGCTAGGTCACGGATAAGGTCCTCACCAGCACACGAGGCAGTTAAAGTTGAGCAACAGTCTTATCTGCCATCAGGAGCCAGGACTAACAGGCCAATTCCAACGCCAATCCCAATGCCAATGCCGACGCCAACAGCAACACCAACACCAACAACAAACTCGATCCCCATGGCAGCTGCTCCTGTGGCTGAGTTTGCCGCCCCAGCTCCCACCACTGTGGCTGCTCCGGTGCCTAGCTTGGTTGAGGAAACAGTGAGGAATTGTGTGACTCCTATTTTCAAGGAGTTGCTGAACAATTTCATGAATGTGAATGGCCCTGCTAGAGGGTTTGGGTTTGGATTTGGTGGAATGGGGATGAGTCCATTCCCATTGGGATTCGGAGGAGGCGCAATGAGCATGGAAATGATGGGCGACGAGAAATGGCGGAAGCAGCAGATGTTAGAGCTGGAAGTGTATTTGAAGAGATTGGAACTGATTCAAGAACAGGTGAAGGCACAATTGGAGGAGCTGAGATCAATGGAAAGTAACAGTTGAACAAGTTGCAATTTCAATGTATACAGTCATCAAATAATTCTAGTTGATAATTTTACCCTATGTTGTTGATGACAATGGTTGGTCTAGGTATTTAGCTTCTGGTTTCTAAATAATGAGCCTAATTAGTTGTCAGCTGCTTGTTGCAGATGTGTTGCAATACATAGATGCTAGTCTATTTTTGTATAAAGATATGAAATGATAGAAAGACCAAATGTGGTGTTAGTATCAACTTTACCAATGTTCAAAAAAATGGAGTTAGTGTCAGTTCTTGATCTCTCTCATATAAATGCTGCTTCTCTGCATTTTCAATTGTCTGCATCGACACTGCCTTTACAATTACCTAGGTTCATTCTGTGTTTATTATTTTCACGAAAAGGTAAAGCTCTTTTCTTTTTTCCATTGGTAAAAGTTGAGCAAAATTTATGTCTCTGCTTGCTTACGAACTTTATGTTCAGTTTTGACAAAGGGAACTGTGTAGCTTGTTGCTGATTCAACTAGATTCAGCAGCATATATTGATTCATAGTCTAACGTTGTATTTAAATCTTGAATTCGGCGACAACCCAAAAATGAGTGGTTCGTTATTGTTGTAATCAAGTCTACTGATTTGATGTTAAAGAAGTCACAGCTCAGATGTTCTCTCTTTGTATACACGACATGCAGTGAAATGATATTTGTTAGTTAATTTGCAGGCACAATATTTTAATATTTGCCTAGTAACTCCTGTTTGATGACAATCAAAGAAGAATCATACGGTTGTAGATTTGACTGATATCCATGAGTTAATTCAACAGATCCATACATTGACAGAAAATGTGTCTTAGAAATATTATTATCCAGAGAAAAGCGTAATTAGTTTATCAACATGAGGATCAGTAATGAAATCATATAGCTGTAGTTTTTCTTCTCCTCTCAATAGAGAGAGAACTTTTCTTTGGTCTTCTCAAATACTTGCTCGGCTATAAGGGCTTGCTTGCCATCAGCCTTCTGGATCTCCAACTGAGCTTTCTGATAAAATCCAGTACCTCTGAGAGCATCTGCAATGAAATCATCGAAGCCAATAGCAATTGCAGCTTCAGCTTTGGCTCCATATACCAACCTCTGTGCAAACAACATAACATAGAAGCATCAGCATTATTGAAACGACAAGTATAACATAAGTTAAAAAGAGTCTTAAAAAGCATGAATGTGCACCTTGATGCGTGACAGATGGATAGCACCAAAGCACATGGGACAGGGCTCACAAGAAGCATATATCTCACAATCTGAGAGTTCAATTCGATTCAGCTTCTTACATGCCTGAAAATGTGTTAAAATCAATGAGCAAGAGAGCAAAGGGTGAGAAAAGTACTTCAGCACAACATGTGAACAGGGGGTTGAGAGAAATACTATTAACATAAAACATGCAGTTCAGAAAATAGATGAGGAGACTTATCTATATATCATGTGACAAGCTATACTTAACCATCCCTTCTTTATCTACTAATGTCATAATTGACCCTGACAATAAAGAGCTACTTCATGGTTCAACAGGTATCATATAATTAATCAACTAACTTCCCGTTAGTTGGTCATAGAGATCTGATGCATCAAATGGTTGCTCTTATTTTCCAAGCATCTCCAAAGGTATAAGATGAAAACTTCTTGACATCATTCCACTGCTCACGAAGTGGAGATGTCAATTGATTTATCACACATTTGCTACTTAAAGTAGTCAGTATTTATTTTTAACAGAAAACTTGACAAAGGGAGGACAACAAACTCAACACAACAAAACAAAGCTCATGAGAAGTAGTAAATCCCAGCATAAAAATACATATCCTGCTTCATTGCTCCCACTCCAAATAAACACCAGCAGAGAAGTTCACAAGTCATTCAGAATTAGACAGGCAAACTGACCAAAAAATTCACATCACTGGGTACCAGAATTCTGAAAGGTATCAAATATGCTTTGAATGAAGAGAAATAGTAATGGAGAGGATATCTCATCCAAAGTCATTTTCAGACTTCCGTTTATGTGTAAATATCCAGTGCTCATACCAAAGGCCACCAATGGAGAAATTTGGGCTCTATAGTGTAACCCTATCACTGGACTTGTAATCATTTTCTTCTCCAACTACTTTTTTCCACGAGCTGCTATTTTAACCTGATGTATCCAACCAAAGAAATATTTGTACAAAATAATGAGTAGCCATGAACTTTAATAGCTGTTTAGTTGAGGTGTGCGCAAGCTACCATGCGCACCACCATTATCTAAAGAATCTAAACAAAAGAAATAGCTGTTGTAGAGCCATTCATGCCATAAAAGAAGGTGGTGGGTGGAGCAATTTCAACCAACCCCTCCACATCCTGCTATGCTAGACATGCTATAAAGGACGAGAAGTAGTAATATGGGGAATCCTCACCATGAGAATCCTCCACCACCTACAGCCAGCAGATAAAAAAAGAATAAGGGTTCGGTAGGTTGACAAACAGCATACAGATAGTCAATTTCTGAAGAATTCTCATGACGATGAATTCATTATTAGTCCCGCCTAGAGAGGAATAAGTTTAGAGGATTCATATTAGTCTATCCCAGCTTTGTTTGGTATTAAGTAGCAGTTGATTAATTGAATGTCTTCTATATCTTTGTGAGAGCTGGCCAATGCAAAGTAGACAATCACTTTGCTCACTTCATGCTACAATATTGCTTCCCCTCTTGCAACATCCTAGACTGGATGTGTTAGGTGTCATACCATAACGGGGTAAGGAGTCCAGTGATCTAAAAGGGATGTTTGGGAAGGCTATGGTAGACCTACCCTGCAATACTAATGTCTAGCAGCAGTTATTGGTGAGGAAATTGCTCTTTAATTTTAATTCTGTTGTCCAGTAATCTCCAGCACCAAAATAGCAAACAAGTTCCTTGGGCCTTTTATCTCCTCCCACTAATGACTTCTCTGAACAAACATCCAATTCAAAGAGGGGAAAGAGCCGCAGAAACTTGAGAAGATCAAATTGTGAACATGCATTACCGAAATGCATCCCTCTGTCACAACTTACTATCCTACACTCCGTTTTTGTTTGTCCCAGTATAGTGTCTACTTTCTTAAAAGGGTCTGTGAAAGCATTCTCCATATGTCAACTTCTCCTCCAGTATTTAACAATACAAGAGCACCATAAGATCCAAGTTTTTCAAGAGATTGACTTTTTTATTCAGCATTGGTCTCCACTTCTATTTAAATACAATAAAACAGTGTCCCCAAATTCTTTTAAAAAAATATATAAGAGTCTCTCTATCTCTATGAGGTAGTAGTAAGATCTGCGTTTTTACCCTCCCGAGACCCCACTTGTGGGATTTCACTGCGTATGGTGCTGGTGTTGTCAATATATAAGGAAGGGAATTCCAAGGTGGGGAATCGAACCACCAACCAATAAGGAGACCTTTAGCCAGCCAACTGGTCTACAAAGAATCCCTGTCCAATCAATTTGGGTATCAAAATTTGGGATATAATAGTTTAGCGCAGTGCAAGGATGGTACGCTATAGAAGCATAACCATCCCAAGGTAGTTTTTCAATTCATAAATGGAAGAAGAGTTGACAGCTAAACACATATCCATTAAATATTTTCTTCACTTTAGGAAGATAAATCTTGGATAAAATGTCATATCGCATCAATATAGATCAAGGCAGAAATTTCCTCAATAAGAGAAGATATTGACAGCTGTAACATGTCTGTCAAATAGATTCTTCAATGTAGGGAGATAAACCTTTGGATGATGGATACAATCTTATATTGTAGCAATATAAAATGAGGATTAAAAAAAGTTGTGCATATAAAGAACATAACAATGAACCTGGCGGTGCGTCCTAGTGGTCAATAAAGTGGATTGAAAACCATAAGGTCTGAGGTTCAAATTCCAATGGAGGCAAATCACTAGATGGTTTCTTCCCATTTGTCCTTTAGTGGACAAAGTTACCCGATAACTGTGCTGGTGGTAGGCACCATATACCTTGTGAAATTAGTTTAGATGCACAGAAGATGATCCAAATACATTGCTTGTCAGATCCGTCAAAAGTAGTACATTTTTAGAGGAAGCGACACAAATGCGACAAAAATCTTGGAGAGTTCGAGCAACACAGACCACAGAAATCAAAAAGCAAAGAGCATAACAATACTTGTGCCAGTATTATAGAATGGATTGATACGGCCAAGGATCATAATATTGGCACAAGCAACCAATTGATTCTACATGCCCAAGAGATAGAAGGCCTTCCATCATATGGGCAAACAAAGTATAAAGCTAGACTACTTCAGAAGCTACTTCGGCTAGGACTCGGAACTACAGAAACAGTAAACAGAGTCATCAGACAACATGAAAAATGGATTGGGAAAACAACTCAAAAAGAAAAATGACTATAGTCAACACCAACAACATGCTGCCTCCAGCATATTATTGCAAGCTGATCATCCTTTGAATCCACATGAATTAGCAAGAATCTCATTGTGCAGAACAAATCACCGAGTAGGAACACTAACCTCTCTTACTGCCGTGACCTCTGCATGAGCTGTAGGGTCAGTATGCTTCAAAACCATGTTGTGGCAGCTAACAACTACTTCATCATTGCAAACAACAACTGCACCAAATGGGCCTCCATCTCCACATTCTACACCTTTGTAAGCTTCTTCGACTGCTTGTGTCAAGAACTTGTGGTCTCTGTCCCGTACAGCTGTGGATATCCCAGAGGACAAAGAGAAGTTTAACATTTATTATTTTTCTTTTTCTTTTTGAAAACAAATTTAACATTTACTCAAATATACATTGCCGATACAAAAATTATATAAGCAACAAATCAAACAAAGTAAATCCAAAGGGCCATCTAGCAACATGTATGTCCATCTGATTTTAAGTATAATACATAAAGAGAGTGCAAAAGAAAAAAGTTACATTTTACTTCATGCAAACACTACTCAAGATGCAGAAAAGTATAGACGATGAACAAGACATTCAACAGCACATAATCAAAATTAAGGTCTTTCAATACACATAACAAAGAAATATTAACAAACAAGTTTCATACTAATACAATGTGTAAGACACTGAGATCAACATCTATACAGGAATCGGGAAATTTCAGATTACCTTCTTGGTGACCAGCAAATGCGGAAGCAACTGAGATAGTTCCGTCCTTAGCTTCAACAACTGCTCAATGAAGATAAGAAGTTAGAACAAAACCTAAAACACCTTGATAAAGAAAATTGTCAAACTGAATATTCCATGTGCTAACTACCAAAATAAAACTGCAGCAAACTGGGAGTTTAACACTTTTCCACCTTTAGACAAAATAAACAAGACTAATCATGCTGCACAGAGCTCATAACAAAGCGCTAGCAATACGCCCTTGCAGGCTACAAGTAGAACATGATATGGCAGTGAAACAAACAAAATTCACCATGATCCCATGAACATAATTAGGATTTTAAGTTAAAAAGTCAAACAGTATGAATTCTGTAACTTTCTCAGGCACAATCCAAACAAAAGGACCGATCCCAATTCAATTGGTCCTCAAACAAAACAATGAAGTTTTATTCAGTCAACGCACAAACCCAGAAACCACATCATCCCTAGATACCAACTCAATGAACGAAACAACCAAACCCCATTAACAAAAACAGATTAAAGATCCAAGATTGACCCACAAAACTGAATAACAGATACAATGGGAAGCCCCACATTAATCAAAATTCGAACCCCCCACCCCACCACCAAAAAGGGAAAAAACCCCATCATCATGACAGAGAATTCTCAAGTCCAGAAAATTCCCAGAAAAATATCACTTACCATTTGCTTCTTCCATAGCGAATCGAATTTCGGATACAAAGAAAGAGCAATTTGGGCAAATGGGTACTGATTAAAAAGGGTAAAAATTGCGTTAGTTGATGAGGAAGGAAAGAGGTAGAGAGATATATATACACACACACAAATATAGGCAGACAGTAGTTGTATATACAGATGGGATTTAAACATGGAAGTTGCTAAGTCAAAAATGATCCACGTATTATTTTTCACATATTCGGGCGTGATCCAGTGATCAATTAAGTCAAATTTTATAAAATTTTAAATTTAAATATTAAAAATTCTAAAAATATTAGGTAACTTTTTTTAATTTAATCTAATTTTATTAAAAATTATTATCATCATAAAATTAATTGAGACATGTGAAAAATGACCTAAATAGAAATGCATAGAAGAGGAAATAGAAATTGCTTTGATTGGAGTCTCTGTATAGAAGAAAAAAGGTGGATATGAACAAAAGATGTGAACTTTTTCTATCAGTAGTTTTTAATACAATATTTGTCGTTATATTAAAATTTGATTAATTTAAATTAGTATTCAAAATTATATATTAAAGTAAAAATAATTTATTTTTGTTACTTTCTTTTTTTGTAATGTACTCGTTCTTTTTTTATTTGTGTTAAAAGGAATGTCACTTCTTATATTTTATGGAATTTTAAATTTTGATATTTTACTTGTCAAGTTTAAGTTTGAAAAATTATAAATATTTTTTAACTAAAAATTACAGGATTCAAGAATTTTTTTTATTTTATTTTTCAAATCACCTGCTCAATCAAATGAAGTTATGTAAATTGGGAAGTAATTTTTTCATTTTTGGGGAGAAAGATCAAACTAATATGTTCATTTTTTGAACTTAAATGAGTTTAATATTTGTTTGACATTGATATGCTATTAATTTCGTTGTTAGAAAAGAATGTTTTTGTAACTTGAAAGTAATTTTAGATCATAATTTTAAAAAATGAATAATTTAGAGCTTTTCTTTTGTTCAAAAAAATTGGACAAGTAAATACACATATTTTAAGCTGAAAGAGTTAGTTTTGACAAGAATAAAAATTGTGATAATATATTAGGACCAAAAATTAAAGTGAAAAATGAAGCAATTTGGAATAGGTATATGTGTAAATTTGGACATAAAAATATATGATTCTTTTATTCTGCTAAAAAAGGAAATTCCTTTATCTTTTGACTCTAGGCTCAGAATGTATTACTTAATTAATAATCACACAAGACATAATGTCCATTTATTTAATCTAATTAAGTTGATTTTTATAAGTTTTAACTTTACTTTTTCTTTCAATATAAATGATTCCAGTTAGTAAAAAGAAACGTGTTATTCTTCAATATCTAATTAGTTGATAATAGTTACACCTATGAAGTGGGAAAAGACGATAAGATTGAGCATAAAATAATATTAAGATATAGATAGAATTCTAGCAATGCTGGCTGCTTCATCCATGTCAAGTCTTTTAACTTTTAAAAATATAATTACTGAAAAAGAATTATTCCAATACAATGTTTAAAGTTACATTCTACATTGGATAGACACATTGACTCACCAAATCTACCTATTTCTACATATGACTGACATGTCTAAATTTAGGTTTAATACATAATCCTTCAAACTCGTTTTGTGTTTCAGTTAGACATCTCAATTTCTAATAAAATATTTCAATTAGATATTTTTTACTCAAATTTCAATATACCTTTTGCAAGTGTTCTCAATCATTCATTAATTAGTTAATTGAACTACTTTCTTGCGAAGAATGCATATAATTAAAAATATATATAACTAATGTAACTACTAAGTAGAAGAATAATGTAAGAAGACGCACACAAAAATTTTCAAGATTTAAGCTAAAAGTATCTATTTCAAACACTTTAATTAGGAGATAAATATTTGATTGAAACATGATTTAGTTTGAGTGTCTAAATGAAAAATCCTAATATATTTAAGTTGATCATGCCTTGAACCTAAAATCGTTTGGTGTGAGCTATAACTTATAATAATCCCGAGATAAAATATAGGATTATCTTATCCCATGTTTGGTAGGAGGTATAAGGTAATTCTTGGACTATCCCACCATTTTTGTGTTAGTGATGGGATAAGTTATCCTACCATATATGGTGGCTTAACTTATTCCGGAATTAATTATCCTAGGATAACATGTTGCCAATCAAACGACTTCTTTGTATGATTTGTCAACCTTACCCCCAACAGAGGACCAACCTTTCGAAAATTAGGGACTGAAACAAGACAACTGAACCGAAATATCTTTACCACTTAAAAAGTTGATCAAAACAAACTTATCACTGCAGATAAGAGCTTTACTAGAACAGCAGTAACACGTAACTGGTAGCACTAACTAATGAGAACTCTCAAGTACTCTAAAAGCCTTCCAAAAGGCATTTCTCAGAGAAAAACATAACTGAATTGCGCCAGAGTCCGACAAAATCAACAGTAAATTATGGCTCACGCAACACCCAAAAGAAGAATATGAAGCCCGCCCAAAGAATCCCAAAATGAGATTTTTGTTTGCCTAAGACTCATTTCTTCTTAGCATCACCAGCCTTGGTCTGCATCATATAACAACAAACCGATTTAGTGAAGAACACAACGAGATACAGAGAAAGAAAACAAAAAACTAAACAGTAATAATGACGCACCTTCTTTACACCACGGATCTTCTTGGCTCTGTTCTTCCTTTCCTTCATTTGTTTCCTAGATTTCTCAACCTTGGTGTCAAGCCCATTCTGCAATACAAAAGCATTGAACTAATGATCAGAATCCAAGTAGCAAAGGTGCATCAGCAAGGACTTGCATTAACATGCAAGAGCATAAATTCTGCGCATGTTAGCAGGCTGTAGAAACCACATTCACCACTTTCATTAAAAGAAAAAGGCCATAAACCCAAATAACATGAACTGGATAAACAGAGTAGACTATCCAAGGCAGAGGAAAACTTAATAAACCAAATCTGCTTTCTTTCTATTCGGTTTTCTACAAGTTGGATACAACATCGATGTAGTTCTCTTCAAATCATTTGTCCTTAAGTTTTAAAAAAATTAAAATAAAGTGCAATAATCAATCAACATATTTGAGAAATAGAAGTTAAAATGGTCATTGTGCACGGACAAATCAGAGTGGACCCTTAGGTTAGTGAAGTCATAAGTCTATTAGGTGCATTAAACTGCTTTAAGTGTTGTACTCTCTCTGTCCCATCTTATATGGCACCGTTTGAATTGGCATGTAATTTTTTTTTTTAAAAAAAAGACTTTTGAAACTTGTCGTCTAAAACAATCCTTAGATATTTGTATGGTTGTAAATCATTTCATTAAGGATAAAAAGAAAATTTTAAAGTTAAAATGTTTCAAATTATAGTAAGGTGACATTCTTCTTAGGATGGACCAATAAGGAAAGGATGCCACGTAAAATGGGATAGAGGGAGTATACATTAGAGGAAATAACATAAGGAGCCGCAAAAATATCTTTCTTCTGGGAGTTCATCAACAATATTAAAGCAGAATGAAAAGAAACACAATGGAGGGCAGCCCATCTGAAGCATACAAAATCTAAAGGCTAAAAATTTACGAGAAAAACTTACCCTGATGAGCCTATACTTTGGCTCATACTTCTTGGCATTCTCAACGGAATCATAAATCAGACCAAATCCTGTTGATTTCCCACCCCCAAAATGTGTGCGGAACTTGAAAACAAAAATAGCATTTGGGTCTTTCACCTCGTACATCCTAGCCAACTTCTCCTTCAGCTCAGCCTTCACAGATGCAATAAATATTAATCAGACACATCCCTACAGATCCTCTCGACCATGAAGTTAAAGAAAGCATACAGGAAACATCAAAATCAAATGCTTACCTTTGAGACATTGGCTCTTCCAGGATGAAGTACATCAATGATCTGCAACAATAGAAGCATTTATCATCATCATTTTTTTAATCTAGAAAAGAGCAAAAGTCAGTGTTGTGAAAAACAATCGTCTTGTCGCCAATGGCAAGAGGCGAGACGACCCTTCATCACCTTTTTGCTTTGTGGCGAGGTGATCTTCAAAAGGCGACGCCATAGCGACAATGGCAAGAAAAGCGAGAGGCGACAAAAGGCATCGCCTTCTGAATTTTCTTTAAAAAAGCAACTAATTTAGGGTGTTTTAAAAGTTAAAAGGTAATTTAGAGTTTTCTTTCCAAATTTGCACAGTTGTACCCTTAAACCTAGACTGCGACTCCAACCAAATAAGCCAACTAGACTTCTCCCGTGACCCGCCAAACTTTTCTCGAGACTCCAAAGTCCAACCAATACACAATTCTTCTTTCTTCTTTAGATTTCATCTTCCCGTGTTTCTTTTTTCTCCTTCTTCAGACTTTAGAGTTATTTCTACCTCTATTTTTGACTCACTATTGACTTTGGTCTTGTTTTATTCTCATTCAAGCCCTAGACTTTTGGTATCTACTATCTATTTTCAGTTTTTGAATTGAAATATTTGCTAATATGTTATTGAGATTTGAAATTTTGATTATTTATTATGCAATTAAATATTTTAATTTTCCGGTATTAATTGATGACGTACTTCAAACAGACGAGCTTTTGGCGAGGCAGATTCTTCGCGCCTTTTGTCGCCTTTCGATGTCCAAAACACAGAGCAAAACTAACTAATACATTGCCTCAAAACCAAAACTAGCTCGGTCAGCATAAATCTCCACTACTAATTCCTCTACAGTTCAACCTATCCGGTTCTAGTATCCAACATTTCCCTCCCAAAAAAATTTTGGGATTTCTCAGACATTTTCTAATATCATACAAATCGCAACCCTATACAAGCGTAACAATTTGATCAAATTTCATTCATGGATTGTTTTTCGTAGAGATGCTATGTTAAAATTTGATGATTAGATAACTGGTCCCAAATTACACAAATGCAAGATTAGTCCTTTTCAATGGGTTAATACCTAACCTCAGATCTAAAAGTAACTGGACTAAAAAAATGATTAAAAAAAAGGGGGCAAGTCTTACGAATTGCTTCCTGGAGAGAAGCCTGTTGGTCATGAACTTGCGGGTACGAATGGTGACTGCCTTGTCCGCCATAGTTAGCTGTCTCTTGCGGCAAAGAATGAGGCAGTAGCGAAATATACAGCGAGAGAAGAAAAGATCTAAAACCCTAGATCATATATATAATGATAAATTCATAACCCTATTTGGTTCTCGAGTGTTATGGTCCGGGTCGACTTCTTCCCGGGCTATCAATCTAATTTTTATTTCGAAATCTATTATTTTTTATTATTATTATTATTATTTTGGTAGTAGAAATATTAGGTTATAATTCAAAACATCGTCCTAAGACCACATCTCGGCCCGAATAGGATATGTTAGTAGTATTGTTGTTCCTAGGATACCTAGTTCTTTCCCTGTCTGCGCATACCATATCCTGTACAAACAATTGAGGAACTACAAAATTCTTCGTGTCCTAAAAATGGTCGTACTTAAGCCCTTCCTTCGCCATCAAATTGTCAGTTTGGTTCTGCTCCATGAACACGTGACGTAGCTCCCATGCGTCCAGCCTGCTCAGGAATGACCTTCAATCGAAAACAGGGTTATCAAAAATATCACATTAGAAATATTTTAGCAAAAAATAATTTAGTTTTTGAAAAATATCTTTTATGAATTATTTAAATTTTTATAAAAAATTTCAAATTCATATTTAAATACAATTTCAATTTAAAAATATGTTTTCTTTTTGTTTTCACTCAGAGATACACGTAATGTCTATTTCATTTAGCCAATGAAAATCTGTAGTAAAACATTCTGGTGATAAAATTATTTTAAAAAATAGTAATAGTGCAAAATTTTAATATTATATGTACTATTTTTACATAAATGATACGGAAAAAAGCCGAGGAACTAGAATAAATATTAGTGCGATAGCAATAAATGCAAGAATATTCACTTTCATAATTTTATCGATTTTTTATTTTGTAATAACTCGGAATTTAATCTCATAGAGATAGATAAATCTTTGACATGTAAATTCAGTGAATGAATATTACCTGTCGATGATCTTGAATCAAATCAATATCATGAATAAAAATATCTGAACTATCAAATCAATTCGTCAGAATTAAATTGTATAGCATAAGAAGTTATTTTATCCATACTGCACCAAACTCTCTCTCTCTATATATATATATGTTGACACATAATTTTGCCTAACTTTTTAGAATTCATACTTTTATATTATGATTTTAATTTCTTGTTAAATGATTATTTTGTGTTGAATTACATGTTTTTAGTTTATTAAATAATAAGTAAAATAAAAAATAAAATATATTAGCGGATGAGGTTCTTTCGTTGAGATCCTCCCAACACACACGTTTCTCTTTAACTCACCATTCTTTCTTCTTCCTTGGTCCACCCCCAGATTCCCTCCTTCTGGTCACCATTCCACACTTCAATAATATCTAATTCAAACTTCCATTAACACAAAAGTCATTTCTTTGAGAGCTCAATCATGGCCGCTGCTCCCTTCTTGATTGAATCGAATCTTAAATGGAATCCTTTGTTGTATACTCCAAACCCAATACAATATACCCGTCTACTCCATTGTCAGAAGTTTGGACCCTCCAAAATCACCAAACCCTCTAAGCTGACCATCAAATGCTTCAGGAAGAACCATAAAAATGTGTTCTTTAATGATGAAAATGGGTTGGAAATGAAGAAGAAAGAAAACCCATTTGAGATAGTTGTCAAAAGTGTCATGAAAGCTCTCAAAGCTTTGCAGAAGCCAGCTGTAGCGGCAGTACTGGTGGGGTTGTTGTTGATGTATGATCCCAATTCAGCATTGGCTGCTTCTGGTGGGAGGATAGGTGGCAAGTCGTTCTCGTCGTCGAGGAGCTCGTCTTCGTCGAGGGGGTATTCGACGAGGACAAGGACATCAGGGCCTAGTTTTTCGTATTCTGTTCCCTATTATGCTCCCTCTCCTTTTGGGTTTGGTGGGGGTGGTGTTTATGTAGGACCAGCTGTTGGCTTTGGGTCAAGTGCGTTTCTGGTTATGATGGGTTTTGCTGCCTTTATTTTGGTTTCTGGGTTTCTGTCTGATCGGTCTGAGGGCGGTGTGCTTACTGCTACTGACAAAACAAGTGTGCTCAAGCTGCAGGTAATATACTGATATATAAAGGCACTATTGTCTTATTTATCAATATTAGTGGAAAAATAAATGTAGAAGTGCCAGATAAACATTATTGTACATATATTACTTTAGGATTTGCTTTGCTTTGCTTTGTTATAGCTTCAGTGAGCATATTAGTTATTCTTGCCAAGTTTAGTGGTCAAAGTTGTTTGCTATAGTTCTTGACATTTGGGTGATCGGTCAGTTTACTTAATGTTCAATGATTTCGTTCAGTAAAGAAGTTGGATTGGGATGGTGTTAGCTATTAGCCGAGGAGTTCTGCATTGGGGAAGGTTATTGATTATGTTGTTAATAATGCTATAGCCGATGAAGTTAAAGAAAATATATCTGCAATTGTTGTTAGGATGCCGACGTTTACCATATTTGAAGATTTTACCATGTATTGAGACCCTCCCATTCTCTATGACTCTCAGATATCTGTTTCAGGTGGAATAAAGTAAGTCCACAGTCTACAGGGATGTGTATGTATCATCTCTGCTTGGACATGATTTTGGTGCACCTAATTTTTGAATCATCTGTATGGACTTCAGTATACATCTGGTTGTTTCTCTTTAAATATTGTGAAGAATTCAACTATGGATAGTCGGTTCTAAATGCTGTGATGTTCAATAGAAGCTTTTTGCATTATCTGTCTCTTATAGCTAGAGATGCTTTGCTGTTTATATAGGACTGCAATTGTCAAATTATCTTAACAGCAAGCTTAATTTTCTGAAATACTACTATGTTGGTGTGTAAGATAGATGGTCCACCACTATTCTCTGATAGTATTCCTAGAATTTGCTCGTGCATGCTGCATCTGTTGGCCATAAGTCCTCTTGGTATTGAACCCCTTATAGTTTCTGATACTTGTCTCCCTCCATTTCAATTGATAAGTAGATGTAAGTTGAAAGTCATGTCTGACACGAAAGTCATGTCTGACACCATAAATACAGGGATCACTCTAGTCTGATTTTTATATCCTGATAAATGGTACTGTTGATGGTAACCTAGTTAGTGCTCATATATGATGGTGCTGTTGATGGTCACCTAGTTAATGCTCATATATGATGAAAATTACAAAAATCTAGAATGAACCATCTCAGAAAAGTACTTCATGTAGCCCTTCTGTTTTTTTTCTATGTGGTCATGCTATCTGTTGTTGTTTGCTAAATTTCTTCCTCCCACTCATGCCGTTGTTGACACACTAAATATCTAGCTGTACATAAGCCATTCCTTGAAATGGTGCGTTCTGAAGTTGATCGTGAAGCTGTTGACAATTATCTTCACTCCAATTGCTACAATATCCTCAATTGAATTAAGTTGTTTGAATGCCCTCCTCTCCTTTCCCTTCTACTTGTAGACGCAAAGAACAAACTATGGTAAAGCAAAATTTAGATGTTGGACACTTGAATTTAAGTAGTGGACTGAAAAAAAAAATGCATATAAGGTGGACTTTTTCCAGATGGTCCAAGGGTTTGAGTGTGAAGAAGTGATATCAAGGAACATCTGCATTCATTCAGTGTATCTACTGTTTACTTTCCCCAGCCATTCCTTATGATAACTTTGGTGTAGGTTATCATAACACGATTGAGTACTCTTGACTTAGTGTGGAGATCTCTTGTAATAGTGCTCTGTTATTTCCATTTTTAGAAAATTTGTTTGCCTTGCATTTGCATTGTGCTTACCATTTCTTTTTTTTCTGTTTCACTGCCTTTTTCCCCTTCTCTCTCTAAAGGTTGGATTGTTGGGGTTGGGTAGATCACTTCAAAAGGATCTCAACCGGATTGCTGAAGTGGCAGATACATCCACACCGGAGGGTTTAAGCTATGTCTTGACAGGTAAAGATAGTTTGTGCTGATCTATTAGACTATAGTGTGTGTGCAAATATAGGCATGATGACTGGTTTGCATCTTCATGCTAGCAACATTGTAGAATTTCTTGTTGATGAAGAAAGTTGTCACTGCTACTGCTGTTCAATGTTGTTCACCAAGTTTTTCTCCCCCTTCCTTGTCCTCACCCCTGCCCAAAAGGTGAAAAGGAGAAGAAACAACCGTTTTAATAAGTGTGCTTGAATTTCAAACTCACTGGTGTCACTAAATGTGATTCTGTATCCATTCCACCCTGTTCAGGGCTGTTCTACTTCCATCTCAACCGACAACTTCCGAAAGACAAATTAGAGGTTCAATATTAAAAATTCTGTTAATCTCACATTTACATCTAAACTGGCATACAGATCTTTAGTTCAGTTAAAAAAAACTCCTGGCAGAACCAAACCTAAAGTAAGAGACAGATGACAGCTAAGCCTTATATGGACTAGTTGGTAACATTTTGGATACTTAGTTTTCATTGTGTTTTGTGCTTTGTTGAATGTGCATTGATTTCAAGATATTGTAAGTATTTATCTATAACTTCCTCTGCTGTAATTTTAGGTCTACTCAACCATATTCTAACATCTTCAACCGTCTTAATGGCACTCCCATATAGGTGTATTCATAGGTCTATGTAGAACACAACCAAACCATTTCAAGTGGTTGTCTTTGTTTGTATCCCTTATGTGTGCTACTTGCACCTTCTATCTCTTGTAATTACTTCTAGTCTAGCTATTTTCATAATTTGTATTTTCAAATACTTATATTGGGGATATATATTTGGTCTAAGCATAGACATCTGAAGTATCTGTATGTCTGCGACTATCCCTTCTAGTCTTACCTCAACTTCTTTCTTTTTAGGTGGGCTTAACTCTCAGTTTATGTATTTTATCTTACTTTTCCTGATCCTCGAACCCACTGTCCTGGTAAACTCGTCTGTGTCCTTCCACTGTTCTTTCATACTTGTGACGGTTTCTTTATATATATCCTTTATACCATTTATATTATTTGATATGAATTTCTTTTTCTCCTGTCCCCCAAAGGAAAAAAAAGTCTCTTTATCTTTTCACCAGCCCTGGAATTTATAATCCTCTGCTTAATGGGTAGTAAAGTATCTTAGTGGAATTTTCATTCCATTTATTCAGTAGGTCAGGAAAAAGCTTCTCCTCAGTCTTTCTCCCTTCCATATTTCATCTGGTGGTGTTGCAACTGTTCTTCAGTCCTTTTTTTCTTGTTAACAATTAAAAAAACGTTTTATTTCTTGTTTAAATGGCCTACGCCTACTAATATAAAGACTAAAGATTTGCATATAGTTTTCTATTGATGCTCTATGTGGAATTATTTATTCTTGAATTTATTGATTGATTTAGAATTTTCATTGTTGCAGAGACGACATTAGCTTTGCTTCGACACCCTGGTTATTGCATCTCAGCTTATTCATCTGTGAGTGACAGCAATTCCTTTATATGTTTTCTGATGCCTGATTATGTGATGTTTACCTGTGGTAATGGCAAAATAATGAACCTTTGTCCCTTTTTGCCATGATGATGATCCAAATCTACTATAGCATTAGTTCTCTTTGTTCTTCTTTCATTTTTGCTCTTGATTTGATTGAGTCAGACTTGGATTTATGATAATCTTACTTCTTACAGCAGCTAAAATCCATAAGACTGTTTTTAAGTGAAGTTTAGGATCTCTGTTTGACTTCAATTTGCCTTTTTTCACTTCTATACTCTCACCATTTGAAAAATGAATGAGTGGGTTCTATGTACCAGGGTCAAATTATAGGTCTCAATTCTGACAACATTTCTTGATTTTTGAAAAATATAATCTTCTTAATTAGAAACTATAGAGAAAGTACTATATGTCACAAGTACAGAAAAATTGTTATTTTAAAAAAGGTTTGACTCATATAATAACGGCGTCATGCATTCTGCTATGTGCTACCAAGTCCAATACTTGGTATATTGCCCTATATTCGTGGAGCTCAGAATTTGATAAAGAACTCGACTTGTGCACCCTCGTGTTTCTTAATTGATATCCTTTTCTGAGCTCTTTCTGCTATCTCTGTCACCTACTCCTTCTCTCCTTGGTATGGAAGAAAGTCTAAAAACCTCAATACTCATGTTACTGCTAAAAACCCATGTCCATTTTCTAGCACCGAGCATCTATTTGAACTACTTCTCATATTTAATTTGAGTTGTACCGTGGATTTTCTGAATTACTTTCTTGTATTTGAGTTGCATAGCACTGTGTGTCTTTTCGGTGACTCCTTAGATTTGATTTGTGTAGTTTCATTTGTCTTTCTAGTGACTCCTCAAATCTGATTTGCATGGGGCATGCATCATTATGACCCTATTCGTATAATTCTTTTTCTCAATCGGGTCGTGCTATCATTCCGGCCTTACCCATATACTTTTATTTCTCAGATTGTGATCATTTTCGACCATCAAATATAATAATCAGGCACATGAGCATGTTCTGCCCAGTTTGCAGTGATTTTCTTCTATAAGATCAACTCATCTCTGGATTTCAAGACGATCCATATATTTTATATTAGATTTTGAGCACTTCCCAATGGCCATTGCATTGTCTCCAAAAGATCCTGAGTTTTCATGCAGTGTTTTCTTTCTGTTTCCGATTTACTGTTGCTAAAAAAAGAAGAAAAGATGTACTTAGATATTCGGTCTGGAATACAGTGATATTTTAGCATAGTCTACCTTTTTCTATCTGTGGTTGTCATTCTCCATTGGTCTTATAATCAGTTGGACATTAAGAATTTTTTCTCCATGTTGATCTTGCGGAAGAAGTCTATATGGAGTAACCACCTGGTTTTGTTGCTTAGGAGGGAGTCTAGTGGCCTTGTATGTCAATTGTGCAAGTCACTCTGTGGTCTGAAATAGTCTTCTTGAGCTTGGTTTGGAAAATTCAGCACAACAATTTAGGAGTTTGACATGACTCGTAGTGGAGCTGACCACTTTGTATTTTATCGACATTATGCATCAAATTCAATATTTCATGAGAAGACTAAGCACGTTGAGATTAACTGTCAATTTTGTGAAGTCGAGTAATCAACTTGCATATATGTTATCAAGCTCCTCATTCGTCCTCGTATTAATTACATCTATAACAAGCCAGCTACATATGACTTGTTTGCACTACCTTGAGCGGGAGTATTAGTATAGGAATAGAAACAAGAATAATATATACAATCCTACTTAGAATAGGATAATGAATAGGTAATTGGAAAAGGAGTTTAATGTAGTATTTATAAATAGGGTCTTAATGTAATAACGTTGAGACACAATTCAATAGTGTATTTCTCTTATATTTTTCACAGTTTCATCCACAGCCATTGATTCTATCAGAAGTCAACTTGTGTCCATCTTTGTGAAACCTTGTAATCTTGGTGAGGTCCATCTAGTTTCATCATATTGGTGCTTTGTTTCTTCCAAGAATCCTTCTGCCGAATGCAATTATGATAAATTTATGAGAGTTCACTATACTTAAATCCCTCTCCTCTGGTTGCAATATCTTGCTTTTGTTGCATACCTAGTGAAAAAGTATCATTCTCTTTATAAGAAACAGTTTCCATCAGCACTTCCTTTATGCTGGTTTTTTTAGCTATTCGTCAATAAAATACTTCACCAATAAAAGCAATTCTCATATGAAACAGCTTTTATAACGCCCAAGATTTCGTATTTACAGTGCTTTGTATTAATGTTAGATTAGAACTGATCATCTGCTATAATTTGGGGAATATTATTAATAGCATCTCCTTCATGATCTTATTTTTTGGGCCAAACATCATATATTAGGAGAGTATTCAGTCTGTTTGTTATGTTAGTTTTTTTGCTGTGTTTTGTCTTTCACCAGTATTGCATTTTCACACCAATGCATATCAGGGAAGTCTCTCAAATTTTGTCATTCTACTGAGTAATATTTGTTGTGTCTATTGTGCAGGTTGATGTCAAGAGGAGCATGGAGGAAGGAGAGAATCGATTCAATCAACTTTCCATTGAGGAACGTGGTAAATTTGATGAAGAGACACTTGTAAATGTGAACAACATTAGAAGGAAAAGCTCTACAAGTCAGAGGGCAACTGGATTTAGTAATGAATACATAGTGGTAAGGATGACCTTGTATAGCTTTTTAAATTCAAATTTTGTAGCTATTTTTGGGCCAAATTTTGGGAATGTGAAGGCCTGCTTTGATTTATGAGGCCTCCCATGGTTTCATTAGGGAAAGATTTTCTGAGCGTCGAATCTTATCCCTAAAAAGAGCTTTCCTGAATGTCGGAGGGTCTTATATAGTGTTGTTGGTATTAGTAGGTCTATAGGCTTAAGTTTCGAGAGACCCACAACACCCTCCCTTACAAACAAAGGTAGATTGCAAATTAAATAAGTGAGATGATAAGGTGTGTTATAAGATTTTCTGTATAGACATTTCTGAATTGGACAGAGATATAGGTCTTTCACCTCATCTATTGTGATCGCTTTGTTCCTTTAATATGGCTGGTTCTTTTCCCTTTCATCATCATTACATGTACTTTCAAATTTATCTTCGTAGATGTTGCAAGAAGACAATACTCATTTCTTAGCTTGGTGAAAAATATTTTAAGAGATCAGATTGGACATTCTGAGAGAGTGCGACCTAGGGTTCTCCTCACTGATGCTTATCATTATTGCCTTTTGTGCATTCTGTGTGGATGTAGCTTGTGGGGATACCCTTTATGTGATGTTTAGCAATTGATACATAGTGCAAAGGTTCTTCTATTTTGACTACTGAAAGGAGTTCTCTTATACTTGATGTTTGCGCTGACTAGTGTAAAAAATCTCATCAGTTTGCAGGTCGTTGGAAAATAGTGATGTAACTAATAAAGAAAACATTGATTGTGAATGAATTATGTCAGTGTTGTCATAAAAACTATATATGCATATCTTTGTTTCCGAGTTGGGGCATAATGATTTGTTAAGATGGAGACTTTGTTGACGATGTCCCTCCCCAGAAGAAAAAACTGAGAGCTCTGTATTGGATGGGAAAGACGAATGTCTACCTTCAATATTATCTTGAACATGTATACCCTTCAATGGATTTATTGGTATACTATCATTTAGTTGCTGTTTCATTACCATTTTCTTCGGTCGTCAAATTTTCGCCACTTGGTTAATGCTTTATACACTAACGATCCATCCTTTGCACAATAAATCACTCTTTTCATAAATGTGCAATTTCAGGTTACAATCTTGGTAGCTGCTGAAGGTGTTTATAAATTGCCTACTATTAACGGAAGTGGAGATTTGAAAGAAGCGTTGCAAAAGATTGCGTCTATACCTTCCAGTAGAACACTGGTAAGCGAACGAAATGATCATCATGAAGCAAACAAGTTTTATGCTACTTCTAGTTTCTAATTTGTGACATCTACCTGCTACAGGCAGTTGAGATTTTATGGACCCCACAGAACGAAAACGACACATTATCAGAACGAGAACTTCTTGAGGATTACCCTCTGTTGCGGCCTCTGTAAGAAATCTGGGATTTCATGCTTCTTTTTACTTTCTAAAAGATTATACATGCCTTTTTGTTACCTCCACGTATATAACACAGATAGAGAGAGCATCCATAATACTTGTGTAAGAATATGAGGGTAAATCGTCGTAATTGTACTAGTCAAATTGTGTATATAAATAGCCTGGATTCTCTCTGAAGTTGCTTAGTAATCACTACTTCCACAATCTCAAAAGAAAAAAGAAGGCACATAAAAATGTCCTTTCAGGATTTTAAAAATTGATATTTGATCAGCATAACCTTTTATATACCTTGTTGATTAAATATGGAAGATGTGCTTGGATATGAGAATTATGTCATTGATTTTCCTGTTTTTCAGTTATGAAATATGAATCTTCAAATTGGATATAGAGTAACTAATATTTTAAAGAGGTATATTTTTGAGACGAGGGTCTTCCGGAAACATCTCTATCTCTATAAGGTAGTGATAAGGTCTGCGTACATTTTATCCTCCCCATTGGGTATGTTGTTGTAATATTTTAAAGATGTCACATCCCAATAGTGGATATGCGATGAGATGGGTTATATTAGATGAGATTTTAAATCAAAATAATATTTCCTCCGTCCTATTTTATATGGTATTTTTTTCTTTTTGATCCATCTCAGAAAGAATGTCAACCTTGCTCTAATAATGAAATGATTCTCAATCACACAAATATCTAAGAATGATTTTAGATCACTAATTAATTTTTTTTTAAAAAAATATCATGTTAAGTTAAAGCGTGTCGTAAAAATGGAACAGATGGAGTAATAGGAGTATTGAGATTTACGAGTACTATTTTGCTAGTCTCTATCAGTACAAATGTTTGGGTATTTTTAGTTTTTTAATTATGTGTTAGGTGTTTGTTGATTATAACAGCACACAATTTGGGGAAATATTTGGATTTCACACGCTACTTCAACATGTGTTGTTAGGTCTTATTGAAGCAAATTGGTACCTACCACAGCACTAAATATTTCTATCTTTTTCTTTTCCTTTTAAAGATAATTTGGCCTAGTTTTGATGTAAGTTAAAACTTACTTTGATCCTATGTTTGGCTCTTTTAATTGATCAAAATCCTGACTTTAGATGTAGAGTAGCTTGTAAAAACTTCATATCGTAGTTCAAAGTTTTAATATTTAAAAATTGAATATCTGCAAATAAGCTTCGTTTCGAGTGAGTATTGCTACAAAAGACCGAGTACATATTGAGAAAACTAAATCTGAAATTTAGAATGATCCGGTGTAATTTTTGAGATGTTTTGGATGGATCTTGTGCTTGGATATACGAAGACAAGTCAGTTGTTGGATGCTAGTGTATATAATATGTATATTCAGTGTATAATATTGTATACCAAATTTTTAAACATTCTTTTATTTGTTTTTTGAATTTCTGTATGTTATTTAATTTCGATGTCTAATGCTGTATATCATACACTGCTTAAATGTTCTCTTTTGTCAAAAGAAATGTATATGTTTGGAATGCCCCCTACTTAGTGGAGTATTGTTTATCCCTAGGAGTTCTGTAGTGTCAAAATCAGTGGCAAGTTGTGTGGGCTCAAAAGTAAGTTTTCATGGATGGGAATTTTAATGCTCAAGTCATGAAGATAGAAGAGGAAATGGAATTTGTCACATAATAATAATATCCACATCTCTTTAAGTTATCCCACTTTTTAGTAGTTTCCCATATACATCTCTTTTTTAAGGATAGACATGCATCTCCACCATTATTATAGTGCAAGTTGACTGCAATTCTACAAGAAAGATACCATAAATGATTGGTTCTACGCAACTAACATAAGAAACGCAAAAACAAAATCGTTACATCTACAATTGTGATCGTGATGGAATTGTTGGATGACTTGTTAGCGTATAAGTAAGTATGGTGATAAAATAATTATTTCTCATTAGTCAACTGTTCCGCGTCACACGATGTGATTAACGGGTTGATCTAGAATTTTAGGATCGAATGTCAATTAACTAAGGTTTATAATCGTAGTGGGCTTAATTATTCAAACACGAATTTAATTAAATTTGAGTTAGTATAATAACATACTCAGTGGGATCTGGGGAGGGTGAAATGTATGCAGACCTTACCACTACCTCAGACAGGTAGAGAGACTGTTTTTGAAAGACCCTTGTCTCAAAGATATCAGGCCCAAAGGCAGAAGATACTAGATAAGCCTAAAATGGAAAGCAAATGATAATATATAAATTCAATGAAACTAATAAGTATAAAATGGATACAGCTGATCCTGCTAGCCTACTATGTCACATGGTCAGACTTCAACCTACTCCTACTAACCTATTAACCTTCTACCCTGATACGTGACCTCCACTCTTTTCTATCTAAGGCTATGTCCACGGTGAGATGAAGTTGCACCATATCCTGTCTAATCACCTTCACCCAATACTTTTTCGGTCTACTTCTACCCCTACGCGTAACCCCTAAATCCAACCTCTCGCATCTCCTATCAGGAATGTCACACTTCTTCTTTGCACATACTCAAATCATTGCAATTTCGCTTCCCTCATCTTGTCTGACACGAAGGTCAGTCTTAACTTTTACCGAATGATCTTATTCCTAATCTTATTGAGTTGGTAAATTTCGAAAAATACTAGACCGCTCATGATTTTTTTCCCAACTTAAAGTTGTTTTAGTTGTGCTTAAATTAATATAGAACGTACTATAGATGTTTGTAGTAGTTGTGGAAACATGAGAAGAGGAAAAATACATGTATGAGGAAGTGCACATGGAAGGTTTCTAACTTTGAGGCAAATGATTATATTTTAATTAATATCACCAAACTGGAATATTTTTTTTTCATCTCTTAATTAATTCATTAATGGTTAGTTTTATAATTTGAGTATCCCAGAACTATTGGAATCCAAAGTAAGGACTAGTTTACTTGCTCCTTTATTGGAGTAGGTTAATATTTATTATGGAAAAATTATGCGGATAAGTAAATATACATTAGTTGATTAATTAATATAATTATAGTTTCAATTAATTACGATTTGTGGCAAATATCTAGCTGTAATTACAGTTTGAGTTTTGTATAATTCGCATGATTTATACAAACGTTGTGCTCGATTCTACAAAAGCTATGAACGAATTAAATTGTATAGAGAAATATACAAACACTGTGAATTGTATAGCGAATTATACAAATATTGCGTGAATTATACAAATAGTGTTATAACTTTAATTACGAAATGTAATTACCTAAATTATAGTTATGAAGCATAATTTACGATATATTTGAATCGCCGTATGCGAAAATTTCTCTAATATTATTCACGAGAAAGCCATTATTTTATTAGTTATTAGAAGTCATAATTGTAGTCTATATGTCATCACTATCATTATTGTTAATAAATTATTTGTATTATTGTTACTGCTTTTATAACAATTTTTTCTCTTTTAAAAGAGTTGAGATCTAATAGTACAAGAGGTACACTTTAATTAGTACTATCATAATAGTTAGTAGAGTAAATTTCAATCATCAATCCATAATGACAAATTAATTTTTTTATTCTTGGGCAAACAATTTGAGAAAAAAAATAAGTGGTTGATAAGACTAATTAAAGAAATTAGATGGAGTTAGTGGGGGAATTAGGGATAAGGATCTTTAAAATAATTGAAAAAAAAATTCTCATTTTTTTACAACTTTCTGGAGTAATAAAGTTAAAAGTTTATAATTAAGATATATATATATATGTATTTGGTTAAAGGGAATTCGTAGCTACTTTTATTCTCACTTTTTATTATTTATCAAAAGATTTTCAACTTTTGGATTAAATAAATACTCCTAATTGATTGACTTCCCTACCACTAGCACTCGGTCGATTCAGTACGATTTTGAAATTATTGCTTACTGATTTATATATATGCTAAAGCGTTATAGAACTACTAAGATATTAATTTTTTGGTTGGTGATCATTATTGGTTAAACCTTTAATAGTTAACAAAATATTTTTCTTATTGAAAATTACGTAGAAACAAGGTGGCAAATCAAATGAATCTTACATATGAGTTGACAAATTATATTTTGCGCAAAATCAAACACTATCACATTGTAGAATAATAATGAGTTTGAGATAGCAAAAAATAGTATGAAACTATCACAAACTTTATATATCAAATAGTACAAATATAATTATTTAATTTATTCTCAAGTTATCAGTTAACCCATTAAGAAAAAACCTAAAATCGTTATGGACTGATATCCAATAATTAAAAAAAATTTAAACTGTTATCGAAATTATTAAACCAATAATCCGTTATCGATGAACTAATAATTTTTTTCGATTGGGGTAATTGATTCCGCTTCGAGTTTGAACGGCCCTAATTTAAACATAATTGTATTACATAACTAAAAATATCAAATATAAAAAGTTAGTACTTCCTTCTGTTTCAATTTATGTGATACTTTTTTATTCTTTGCGAGTTGACTTGACTAATCTTTGAAGCTAAATTAGATTAGATTGACTCAATATCTCAAAATTAAAAATTTAAATATTAAAAAATCATATGAAAACTTTAAAATTACGACATAAGTTGCAATTTTCTCATTTCAACATGATTAAAAAAAATATATTTTAAAATATCGATCGAAGTTGAGATAGTATGAATTTTGAAAAATTAAAAATGTTACATAAATTTGAGACAAATGGAATACATTTTAGCTCAGAAATCAAATTCTGGTGATTGTTTCTTGTTTGGTTTAATTTGCTGTTTATTTAAAAGTACTAACAATCATTTCGTAATAATTGAGTTTATAAGTAGTTTTAATTGTGATTATTACGGAATTAATGTGTAGTCAATATCATGATTACTTAAGGAAAAAGTAAAAATAAAAATGGAAATACAACTAATCTTTCCTTCTGTCATTGTGACATTATTAGGTTATTAATTTATTAAATTTCTAGTCAATTATTTGTATGAAGTGGATGGAGCTGCTCCTCCCTTAACCAGAGGTCTCGGGCTCAAGTCTTGAGTATGGAAAAATCTTTCATAGGGAGTGCTTTCTCCCGAATGGAGCCCTCCACGGCATGAATCTGAAATAATCGGGTTTCAATGTCAGCATCGAACACCGGATGAGAAAAAAAAAAGTGATTGACACCAAATTCAGATTATAAGACATAATTTTGTATATCTTTTTGGGTAAAAAATTTACTTAAGAAAGTTCAATATTAGTTAGGTTGTAACTTGTAAAAATCCTCTTGCTCTATTTTAAGCCAAGTAAAATAAACAAGGATTAAATTTGCTAATTAGTTGAAGAGAAAAGGGAAACATAGTATGATAGATAAACAATTAATAACAGTTTTATGGTTAATTAATTCTTAAGCCAAGTTAATTAGCTGGGATAAAAGAGTTGTCATAGCAAAAATCATGATCTGTTTTAACATGGTCAAAAATGTGTATTTTAACAGTTCAGTTGGTATAGAATGTTTCTTTATTATCAAAATTAAAATATTCTTAGTAATATATTATTATATTTTAATTTTTATTGACCTTAAGAAATTCACTTTAAATTTAATTTTTTTGGACATAAATGGTCAACACGTTTATAGAGTTTGCGACATGCATCTGGAAGAATTTAAGTGCCTTCAAACCAAAAAAATATCATGCAACCACCAATAAAACAAAAAATTAATTTCTTTTTCCCAAATACCCATAAAAGATTTTCAGAAAAATTAAAAATTCAAATCTCTGTCAAAGAAACTTAAAATCTTGAAAAAAAAAGAAGAAGTTATTTCGGTCGTTCTTTTTTAGTTATCATGTTGCATTTTTCGAAAATCAATTGATTAATTTAAAATTAAATTATATTAGTTCATTATTTTAAAATAAAAATTTAAATATTGAAAAACTATACGAAATTATTATAATTTATAATTTATAATTTTTTTCACACCAATATGATAAATAAATAAAATTTATTATTTATATCGTTAATTATGAAAATTAAAAGAAAGAACGTAGTAATCAACCAAAAAGTTCTTTAATGGTGGACCAAGTTTTGTAAACATTTTGATGACGTTTGAAATTTTCAAATATATTAATTTTAAAAAAATAATAGTCCCGTCTTTTTCTTAAAAAATTAATAGGAGACTTTTAAAGCTATAAAAATGAAAAAAATCTGACCTTTAATAGTCAAACAAAATAGAACATAGCCTTTTTTCTAAATATGATGTGAAACTCTTAAATATGAATTTTCCTATTCTTTCATAATATTCAAATTTGTCTTTAAATTCTTGGATCCTTTTCACTAAATTGTTTGAATACTTTCTAAAAAAAATGTCGAAGTATTTACCGAGATAAATGCTATTTATTATGTTTTTTACCATTGTTAAAAATGTAAAGTTTTAATTTATTGAGTTGAAATAAAAAAGGCAATAATTATTTTGCATATGGAATCTCTTTAGCTTTTGCCTATAACTTGAAAATTGGTTCAATTTCAGAAAGTTGAATAGTGATGTGTACCAATTTAAGTTGAGATTCCTTGTAAAAATGTGAAATCCAACCTCATCATTGCTGTCCAAAGAACAAAAGATTTTTTCCTTTTTTCTTTTCTAACTAAAAAATAATAACTACAGCAAAGCAAAGTATTACAGATTTAGAACTATCGCTAAAGTGTTACGAATTTAGAACTATCGCTAAGACTTCCGTACGATACTAGTTAATTTACTCACGAATCTTTCACGATCTTGAAAATGATGGCGGGTCCTGACAAAAGGCTAAGAGAGCATTTGATTGTAAAATAAAGGTAGTGACATGAAAAAAACATAATCTCAATGGAATAATTGGTATCACTTAATATAATTTTATAGGTATATATATTTGGAGATGAAGGTGGAACATGATCAAATTATTTTATTTTTCATTAAGGTCAACCAAACATATAGTGGACACAATTTTATTGAAGTTATCCCTTCTGGACCATGTATGAGAGGCCAGATTGTGAGTTGGATGAGGAGTGGGACATGAACAATAATTTCCCATTTGAAAAACAACCTTCTATCATTGATATGCAATATGCAAATAACAAACATACTAAAATTATTTATGAAAAAAAAAAGAGAGCCAGTTCATCAGTTGCATCTATGATGAAGTCAGGTCAGCTCTTCCAGAAAATAATGCACTTCCAGTGACCCTTTCAACTTAAAATAAAGGGAACAATGAGGAGACAGATAGATGGACTTCTTTGGCAATTTTAAGGTAAAAGGATAATGTTATTATTGTACATACAACTCAAGAATTTGAACCAAAGTCATGTACATATCAAGATTGAATGGATATCCCACTTGGAGAAACCCTCTAAAGCCTCAATAATTACATTGTCTCATAATTTGCCTGTCACAGCTCACTATCATTCATATTTTCTTTTTCTGTTTTTCTATTCAAGAATATTATATAGGCAAACCCCACAAGTAGGAAAGGGAAAGGGTAAATGGGATGGCCTCATAAACTAACCTCATAGATAACAAGACAATTTTACAGCTTTTACTATTGTATGAAACACTTAAAGAAACAAGAAAAATGGAGTTTCTTACAACAGCTATATATCAACAGCATCAACTGGTAAGGATGTTGTTCTGTGAAGTGAGTGTGGAAGCAATGTTTTGGTGAAGAAACTCTTTGCAGTACTAACCATGTCCCTGACATTCGGGGAACCTTTTATCGCCTCACTTTTTCGGGCCCTTTGGGATGCCGAAATGGGGCAGCTAAGTCCATTTGATTCTGAACTAATGGTCTTACCACAATCAGAAGACTTTAGTAGTGTTTCAAGACATGAAGTCCTATTCTTTGTCTTCTTTTTCCGCTTAGAGGAACCTGTAGGAGGCTTTGAAGCTTTAGGTGGAAGTCCCAAGTGTTGATCTTTTAGCTCCCTCAATTTTATCTGGTAGTTTGCTTTAAGCCATCTCATTTCCTGCTCAATCAAGTGCTCATACTCAGAAATTTCGTATGACACAGGAGTTTCGCCTAAAGAACGGGGATTTGATAAAGATCTGCCTAAACTTTTTGAACCTGATTTAAGGTCACTCTTTGATCCAGCCTCTTTCTGACCTTCTGTTGAAGGGTTGTGATACAATTTCTCACCTTCTTCGAGGGAATGACTCTCCTCGGATCCTGCTGAACTGCATTCGAAGCTTTCATGCCGATCCCAAATCTCTGTGTGATGGAAACCATTCATTTTGAACAAATTGTAATGGACACCATTAATATGGCTTGACGATGCTGGTTCATCAGAATAAGTCGAAATAATAGGCCGAGGACTGTTAGATTGATACGTAACCTCTTCGAATCGACCATGTGTAGCAGCACATCCGTTGCATTCCGCAAACTGCAAATTTTGGGCAGCTGGAGCTTTAGACAGGAAATTCATGAATGAACCAATAGAGGAATTGTTGGATGAACAGTTGTGACAGATGCTAGAATTTGCAAACCGAGGAGTTTCTTCTATTCCTGGCCCTGGCTTCCAGTCAGGTTCTAATTTGGAAATCTCACCATCAATCATATCAGCGATTTTTGTAACGTCTTGATCAGTTATATCCAATTCGGATACCATTTCAGTTGCAACAGTTAATGCTGTATCATATTCAACATCAAATGGGAAATAGATATTCCTAATACGGCCTGCAAAGACGCAAATAACAAGCCCATTTTTCAGCTCATGATAAGCATAAACAAATCAGTTCAAGAAAATAAAATTATTGCTGCTTACCTTCTTTGTCTGCAATTCTGAGTCTTAAAAAGATGCTACCATCTTCTCTTCTCTTCCCTTTAATAGTTATATCTAAATCTGCGGAATGTTCGTCGTGTTCATCATCATTATAGTCAAACAGTTCAATTCCAGTTTGCTCATATTCATTTGGATCAGATGCCCATTCATTTATATCATCAAAACCATAATCATTGTAGGCGCCATTACCAAAAGATTTTCTTTCATAATCTAGTCCAAGAACAGGCTTCCTTAGCAGAGGGTTCATATAATCTAGTTCTCTCCTGGACTCTGTATGTCTTATATCTGATTCATTATCATCAGTCCGGAGAAAAGGGTCATCCAGAAGCTCTTTTGCTGAGAGCCTTAGAGACACGGTGGCCAAGCATTTTTCAACGAATTGACGTATCTCAGGATCCTTCACTTGGTACAATGCGTCTGGTTTTTTCCCCTAAATAACTGACCAAATCAATTGGGATAACCACAACAGAAAGGGAAGGACAATGGGAGTATAGAAGATAAGTACTTACAGACATCACTTTCTTGTAGATCTGAGCAGGATGGGTGCACTCACTATATGGGTACTCGAAAGTAACCATTTCTAATATGCACATCCCAAAAGAATATATGTCAACTAGTTCATTGTATTCCTCCTCATAAACTTCTGGTGCCATGAACTCGGGCGTTCCTGATCATTACAGACCGACAAACATTTGAACAACCATTTCCCATGTCGTGGCAAAAACACTCACAAGTTGATCATACATTATACTCATAAGAAAAAAACAATATTCCTCACAGCAGTAGAGCAAAGTTAAAGGGGTGTAAATTCAGTGTAAGAAGTCTATACCAACACAATGAGCAGCATGGGATTTTCGCAGAATAGCGGCGAGGCCGAGATCTCCAATTTTCACTTCTCCTTGGTTTCCATTGATAAAGATGTTATCACACTTAAGATCTCTATGGATTACAGGGGGATCATGGCTATGAAGATAGAGAAGCCCATTCAAGATCTGTCTGCACCAGCGCTTTACTGCTCTAATATTGACTCTTTTGTGTTTTAGCCTATACCTACCAAACCCCATAAGCAAAAAAGCAAGGATTTGAAGGTGATGAAGGAGATCCAGATTTAGAAAAATAGTAAGAAATCAAATGCCAAGAAAGTTATTAACAAAAGGAAAAAGAAAATTAAGAACTCACTGTCTAAGAGTTCCAGACGTGAACATTTCAGTGACAAAATTGATGTTCCTATTAGCAGGATCCACCCAAGAAGTATAAAATGTCATGATATTTTTGTGCTTCAAAGTCTTGAGTAAATGAATTTCACAGTAGAGCCTCTCAAGATCTTCAGGACTTTGTAAGAAATCATAAAGCTTCACTTGGTTCCAAGCAACTTCAATCCCTTCATATTCATCAAATGCTCTATAACTGCACAATCATTAAATATAAACCAATCAAATCAGAATGATCCACCTAAAAGTTCCATCCCTTATCCAAAATTTGGGGGCAAAAAAGCCCAAATCTTGAAACACCCCATTTCTGTAACCCCACCGTAAAGCTGCAACATTTGAACTAAATATCAAAATGGGTGTCTAACAGATCTAATAAATACCCATTTTTTACAAGGGGAAAAAAGAGATATGAGTTTTGATTCATACACAGTCTTTGAAGCTCCTTTTCCAAGAATCTCATTGTACTGCATCAAGAAAACAGAAAAGAACAAAACATCAAGCTCAAAACTTCAATGAAGTGAAAAAGCTGATTGTTTGGGGGTTGGTAGGAGAGAGACACACAAGGAGAAAGAGAAAGGACATACTCTGCCATATCTACCAGTTGGATCAACTTCAACAAATTCAGAGACCTCTGGTTCTGTATGTGTAAGACCATTCATTCTTATCTATTTAGCTTACAAAGACTCTCTCTTTTTTGTTCATTCACCAAGAAACAGGTCAGTTGAAACAAGAAAAAAGATCAAAAATCTACTCTTTCTCTAGTTTTGGGAACTTTTCTTGAAAGAGAGATAGGAAAGGGAAAAAAATAGTATATGGGAAAGTGAGTTTATTGAAGTTTTCACAACCCAAACCAGACTTGTTGAAGGGTATCCACGATAAACGTTAGTGTACAGAAAATTAAGGGGAAAAAGAATGTGGGGTAGGGAAAATGAGTGTGTATTTTTTGGTTCTTATCAATACAGAAGAAAGAAATGCATCAAAAAAGCAAGCCAGCTAAAAAAGGAGAAGACAAAAGAACAAGAAAAGTGGAAATAGAAAAAAATATAAAGGGGTCATACAGTCAAAGATTTGATTAAGTGCATGATATGACATACATTTCCAACCTCATTTAGATTTCATATAAAATTTAACAAAAAAAATAATTTTTTATATAATTGTAAATTCTTTTATTAAAAGATAAAATTTATGTATTATTATTAATTTAATTTACTAAGAAGAGAGTGAGTCGTTTGAATTGTCCTTTGGACAGAGGAATGTGAAGTTTACTAGAAACATTTTAAGGGCAATTTATTTATTTTAATTAAGATTAAATAAATCTAAGAGTTGAAAGCTCTGTCCTCTGTGTATTTTGAATAGTAAAAAATTATAGCAAGTACAAATGACATACTGCTACTTCCTCCGTTCAACTTTACTTTCTCCATGTTGACTTGACACATGAATTAAAGAATAGTAAAAATAAGGATAATTTTATCAAATTACTCTTTGAATATGATAAATACAATGTCTTGTAAAATGCAATGGGAAAATTATCATAATTAATGATTAGAATAATTAGGAACTAAGTGCAAAATTATATCTTGACTTTATAAAATGAACAAGTATTGTTGGACATCTATTTTTAGTATAGTGGACAAGTAAAATGAACGAAGAGAGTATAAGATAGGGCCAAAAGCCCAAAACAACATCTATTAAGAAAATATCCAAATTTGTAAGTTTAAGTAAATGTAGTAATTAGTGCTTACCAACTTATATCGAATTTGTGTAAAATATTAATCATGCTTGAACAAGTTATGGTGGATGCACCATAACTCTAGCATGATCTTCATTGGTATTTTGTTAAATTATTTACGAGTTTTACGAATTAATAAAATTTTTATGTGTTTTATTGGTCACAGATTATATGAGATGTGTCACAATTTTAATATAATTTTTATTCTTTGATTCTATTAAAATTTTAGGAAGTTTTATCCGATTAATAAAATTTATCTGCATTCAATTGTTACCAAGTTATGATAAACGCGCCATAACTTTAGTACAGTATTCACTTTATATTTTGTTTAATTGTTCACAAGTTTTATCGAACTAGCAGAATGTATTTATATTGTATAGGAAAATGATCATTTTTGTACTAATTCGTTAAACAAGGGGCAAAGTTTAAATAACAGCCCATAAAATGTCGTATTTTTGCCTATTTGAGTAAAACTAACAAATTTTTGTCTTAACTTTCTAATAATAGTGCTTAAGTATGTGTAATATTATTTTGTTAAAGACAAAAAAAATAGACAATTGTTTCTTTTTCTACTCTAAAATATTACACTTTCAAAGTGACAAATGGATATTTTAGATTAATGTGACATATTAAAGATTAACATAGTTATTTGATAATACTAAATGGTTTATTTATCTGAGTTGAGTGTTCTCAAATTCCATATATAAAACTATAATGAGTATATTATTTCACGATCGATCAATTCGTTTTTTCATCTATAATTTTTTTTTCTTTGACCAAAGAAATTTGTCACAATTCTCAAAGAGCATAATAGAAACATGTACTTTTGTGTTGTAAAAAACATTACTCCATCGACTCCATTTTATGATTCTTTTTCTTTTTTAGTCCATTCCATAAAACATAATACCTGTTTATATTTATTAACTATTTAAATTTAACATTGTAATATTACCCTTGAAAGCATAGTAAAAATGTCATCTTATTTCAATTAGAAACAATTTAATTTTAAATTTTTTCTTAATGAAATGATTCTTAGCCACAAAAATATCTATAAATTATTTAAATCAAGAGTTTCAAAGTCTTTCCTTTTTCTTAAAATATCGTATTAAGTCAAAAAGGTATCAGATAAAATGAAACTAGAAAGTAATAATTTTTTTTAGTAAAGACACGTGATAGAATAATAATGATAACACGATATATTTAACTTCAAAAGTTGTTAGGAGAACTTTTGTATTGTTATTTACATCTAAGATACGTGTAAAGACTTTTTTTTTATTGTCAATAAATAATTTTCCAGTTAAAATGAAATAAAAAGAAAAGTTATTAACAATAAAGTTGAGAAAGGTAAATAATTCATAATTTTTTTTCCTATTTTTATAAGTTAGAAAGATTATTTTTGATTTTATAATTATGATTAACAAACTAATTAGAATTTAAGTGAAGGAACTATTAAGAGCCTGAATACCTTGACAATTAGATTTGGTGGAATTGGGGTGTAATTACACTTTCCAATTCAGAGGGGTAGGTTGTGAATTGCAAGTAATTACATAGTGTAATTACATGCCGGTTACTTTTAAATTTCTTTCTTTTATTTTTATTTTTCTATTTTATTATTTTAATTTTTTTATTTTTATTATTCTAATTTTTTTTAAACTTATATTTTATTTTATGATATTTATTTTTCATTTCTTTCTTATTCTCAAATTTTTCATGTGATTCCATATACTTTTTCACATTATTTTTTATAACAACACACTTGTAATTGAAAATAGAACAATGTAATTAACAAGATATGTAATTACAGAATATGTAATTATACCAATTCGAATTACCAGGTATCTTTCCAAACATGCTCGAAAAAAAATGAAAAAGAAATTAAGGACCCACTTGAAAAAATGAAAAGTGGTGAACGTGTGAGGTCAAGAGAGTGGACCATGACGGAATCAACATCTTGCATTGCATGGCCTTTATTTGTTAAATAAATTAACGTAACGTACTCAATTTGGCTAAATGTTAAATACTTCATCTGTTTTAATTTATTTATCATATTTTAGTTTGATATAAATTTTTAAAAATAAAAAAATAAACCTTTTTATATTAAATTATTTTTAATTCATAATATTAAATGTAACATGTGAAAAATTAAAAATAAAATTTTAAAAAATAAATAAAAAGAGGGGGACAAGTAAATTAAAACTGACTAGAGTATATTTATTACTTCCTCTGTCACATTTTACGTGAATCGTTTTCTTTTTAGTTGTCTCAAGAAGAGTGTTATCTTACATTTACCCTTAATAAAATGATTTTCAACTACACAATTATTCAAAAATAATTTTAAATCACTCTTCTTTATTTTTAAAAATATCGTGTCAAGTCAACGAATATTACGGGGAGAACAGTATGATAAAAGAGGTGTGAGAAATAAAAGGTAAGGTGCCAGCACTGCAGTTCGGTTTTTACGTACGGAATTTGGTACGGTTCTTTGCACTTTCTTTCTACTTACCTAATTTTCGCCTATAATAACTCCACTTCCCCTAAATTCTCTCTACTTCCTTTTCCTATTTCTTTTGTTTTATTTTGTTCATTAAAAAAAGAAAGTTTTAATTTTTTACGGTTTATAATTATTAAATTAAAAATTTTAGTATTTATTTGTATAAACTATATGTCAAGTAAAAAATCAGAGTCCACTAAGAGCGTGTCTAGTGTGGATTCTTAATTTTCTCATATTTGATAGATTTAAATATTTTTACTTCTATGGTGTTTGATGTTCACCACATTCATTTAAAAATAAACAATTTCTATTATTTTTTATTTTTTAAATTTTAAATTCGAGTTTGAATTTTTTTATTAAAGGTGGATGAATTGATGCATTCATTCCATCGCCATCTCAAGGATTCTTTTGATAAGTTAATCATTCATTTAATGATTTATTCGATTCTCCTCCTTTATCTTTTTTTTTTTTAAAGTTATATAATTTGCCTTCTCAGCCTTTTCTGGTGCAAATGAGAAGTTGAATATTTTTAAGGGACTGCTTGATTATAATGGAAAGAAAACCCTAAATTTAAGATGGTAATATACTAGTATAATTTATTTGGAAGATAAATTATAAATAAAAAAAATGTTATCTCAATCTACACTATTGTTAAAACACTGTTTATCCCAAAAAAAAAAAATAATAAATAAAAAAGTATCTTAGCTTATCAATCTTGTAATTCACTATTCTTGATCAAAATCTCAATCTACAATGTAATTAAATAATTATAGGAGCTGGGATTTAATTTGGTCAAAAGCTTTCGAGAAGGAGAAAATGCTGAAGTTTCTTGAATTTCGGCATAAGAAAAGTAATTTGACAATATATTTTATATTTTAATAATGAAAGTTTGTGTTTGTACCTGCGATATAAAGTCATGATTTTAAATTAGCATTTAAATATGCGATTTGAGATTATGATGAATTCAAATCCTAAATTCTGCCAAAAACATAATTTAGGATTTTAAATCACGATGTCGATTTTTCAAAACTTGAATAGATTATATTGTTCGTACCATGTAAAAATACTAGATGAAAGAATAACTAGTCACTATCATTGTGGACCAGTAGTTTTTTTTTATATGAAATTATGGGTATTTAGAAGTTTGTAATTGTAAACATTTATTTATAAAGGAATCATGGAGACGCGTGATTTATTAATATGATGCCTTAAGATATTCTGATACCTTCTTTATTTATGAACTATATTTTGCTCGTTTGATAAGATTGTATAAGAACTAAGATCGATAATTTTGAAAGTTTTCACAACTTATGAGTTTTACAGGTTTATGAGAAAAAAAATACAACTTTAAAAATTTAAATCATATGTCAAAACAAAATTTTAACTTAAAAGGCACCAAGCGTGCTTGTTCATGTTTGGAGTTCTTAATGAATAAATATAATCGTATATTTAAAATTATCTTCAAAGTTAGCTAATTAGAATCCAATAATACTTTTATAATTACAAGAACAACACTAAACTTGCCTATTCATGTTAAATTATTCTTTGTATATACAAGGCCATTAATTATTTTAATTACCAAAACTTAAACGCTTGTTTGTTTAGCAAATCATACCTAAGGCCATTCCCAAACTTTTGTAAAGTACGAGATAAAACACTTATTAATTAATACCAAAGTAAATGGCTCGACATCTTGTGACATGTTTATAATGTTATCCCTATTAATTTATAAAGTTTTAAATATATTTACTTACTATATTTTTCAAAGACGTTAACTCAGTGTTTATAAATTGAAGGTATAATAAAAAAAAATAAGTCGTCCTTTTTTGATTTGTCAAAATGGTAAATAAAATAAAAATCAAATTAAAAAATATTTGACAAGTAAATTCAAACTAAGGGAGTCACTAATATCAGTCTTTTGTGTCTAATTATATGCACGCATGTACTTAGATTCTCAAACATATATCTTACTTTTATATAATCACATAACTTGTTTGTAATCTTTCCTTTTATATATATATATATATATATATATATATATATATATATTCAATGTATAAACCTTATTTGCTTTTGTTGATCCATGCCATTAAGACTTTCTCTTTTTGGTTATACATATACTTATCCATGGACCATTTATGGAATATTTCATGGCTAAAGAAATGTATTAGTGATAAATTAAAAAAGTGCTTATAAATATCTAGTTTTAAATTAATAAAAATTAGTCAAAAGTCATAAATTTAAAATATCAAAAGTTATAGTTATGTTATAATTTCTAATCACTAATTTTTGGCTTATATTATTAGTCAAAATTAAAAAGTCAATTCAAACAGATTCTTAATTTGACTCGCTTGAGTCATTAATTAGACCAAGGGATGTGACATAACCTCATTTGATTAGTTAAAAATATCACTCAAGAAACCTTGATTGACCTTAATTAAATTCAACTAAACACGCCACATAATTTGAATTTGTACGCCTAGTCAAGTATGGCATGATTATTGGCTTTAATTAGGGTGAAATCAATATTTAAATAAACGGGCTAATTAATACTCCAATTAGAAGAATTGATCACCGGAACAAACTTGTATTCTTCACTTAAATATTCAAGTAATTAGACATGCATATTATCAAGGAATTAATCCAACTTTATTGACTCTTAATATATCGAGGATTTTTCAAAAAAAGCAAACAATACTTGAAATATAAATAAGCAATAGTAGCTATAGTTTGCTAAATTTATGATTTGTAGCTACAAATTATAGGAGAGGGGTGAATTGTATGTATATATATCTGTCGAATTGAATATGTATATCTTTCAAATAATTGTATATATACAGCTAGTATACATATGTATTTGTATATTTGACAAGAGATTGCAGCGAGAGAGGAAAAGAGACGAGCGAGAATAACAACAAAACCCTAACTATAGCTATAAATTGTAATTTTAGTATTATAATGGTAATGCATACCATATGATTGTCTAGTTACGTAATTTACCCTAATAAATATTTTGTTTAGACACTGAACCTTGAATTTAAGAATGTTGCCCAAGTTTGTACAGACTCAATCCAAAAAAGGATTTAAATGTCTTGCAATATCTATATTATAGGTACGTACAAGTTAGAACAATCTACAAATATTAAGGTTTTAGGATGACACAAATAATTGTAATAGTTGCTAAGTAATATGAGTTGATGTTTTAGTATAAAAAAGGGGAGACAAATAAGAGTTTGGTTTTATTTAAATTTAAAATAGTACGTAGGGACTGCACATGAATATAATGTAGAAATATTGGACCTATCACATGTATGATAGAGGTTGTTAGGGCACAATGATGATAATGAAGACTTGAATTCCACATGTATTTGTGACTGATTGGATATGCCACTAACACACCATGGCATGCCCATCCAACATATTTGAAAACGGCAAATAACTAATTTTATAAAATTAAATTAAAATGAAAGTGACAATACCAAGTTATATAAATATGTCAGGAAATCATCAAAGGATATGGTACAAACGAATGGGGCTGCTCATTTCTTAATTCGATGTCTCGGGTTCATTCTCCTTGGTAGAGAGTGTTTCCCCTCAAATGGACCCTACGCGACACGAATCCGAATATAGTCGGGCTCCAATATAGGCATCGGACACCGGGTGAAAAACCATTATATATATATATATATATGTGGGGGGGGGGGGGGGGGATAATTAAAAATATAATGCATATTTATCATGTTTATCCCTCATAATTTATGGATCCAATAATATTTAATGTTTCGATTAATCTATAAAGAAATTCAAATATAAGAGGGATATAACTCGGTGGAAAAGTATGATAAGTATCACTTTGAATCTTCAGTTACACGCTTAACCTAATTTACTATTGTGTTTTTTTTTTTCTGAGCGGTATGTATATGTATTGTTGTAAAAAATTGTTTTCACAAGTCAAAATAGTGACCTTCATATATCATTTGAAAAAGAATATTTTGTTTTTCAACTAACGTCTCTTTTTCTTTTTGCTTTTCGGATAAATACTTTGTGTCGATGCATTTTTGACCAAATATATACAAGCCTAGTTTGGAAAATTCTTACCTTTTGACAGGGCATATTAGTCATCGAGTTCACATGAATTCAAATTTTCTTTCCTAAACCATATATGTATATATTAGTGTTATACTTTTTTTAAAAAAATATTTAAATATTATATGTGAACCAACACTCTAAGTATCACATGAGGAGATGATGATCAGGTGCTCCTTTTTAATTGAGGTTAAAAATGTAAACAAGTTCTTTACTGATAAGATCGAATTTGCGTTCTAAATATACCTTTTTGTGATACTGTGCATCCATTTTCTCAAAATTCTACATACACTTCTGCCTTTTAATCCCCTCCTGACTCCGCCCAGTACAAATTACCTCTTTAATCCAATAAACTCTTTATTTTATTGTAAAAAATGTACTATACGGTAGAAGAGTTGGCATGGGTGCACCAAAGAGACGAGGAACCAACCAAGTGTATTAAGATTCGACAATTAAGGCATAATTAATCAAGATTTAAAAATAATTACTTTGTTGGTACTTCAATTATTAGTGATTAAGAGGAAACCGTACCATGAAAGTCAAGAAAACAAGAAATGAAAGTTATTTTGAAAGTAGAGCCAAGCTAACATGGAGTGGCATTGGATGCCTCAAAAATGTAATAAGACAAACTTGGAGTCTAGTCCAAAGATTAAATGCCCTCCGTGACTGTGACTCCAATTTATTTCTCACTTTTTTAAATACTTAACATTCTAATAATGTTTAAAAAGAAATTAAAAGATTGAGGGTGAATAAGAGTAATTAAACAGTCAAAAATTTTGTTTTCTTAAATGGTATGCAAAAATCCTAAATTAATTTTTGTCCATAAATGTTTAAACATATCTTTTTCTTCTTATTGAATCCACAAAAAATATGCATTTTCCTATTTTATTTATTTCAATATACGTTACCAATACTTATCCATTATTTTTTTAAAAAATATTTATCCATGTTGGGTTTACTTGTTCGGGAAAAAAATCCACTAAGGTGTATTCTTTTATTTAAGAATTCATTTATTATAGTTTTAAAATATTTTAAAAGTTTTTTTACTCCTCAGTTAATATCACATAAGTTGAAATAGAGAAAGTACTCAATTTAATATTGAAACATTAAATAGAATATTGAATTAATTGTTCGAATACCATTTTTTTTCTTTCAAAAACTAAGTTATTTTTTCCACCAGTTCCTAGGCGTTAGTTATTTTAACTGAAAATTTCAATTACGTAAAGTCTCTCATCTGATAATCTCTTCTTCTTCTTTGTTAAAAAAAAAAATAAAATCGAGATGTCTACGGATTACTTTGTCTTGTGTTTGTGATAATAGATAATTATTTACTAATTAGTTGAGTTATTGCATAAAAACGATGATATACCCTGAATAGCAAAAAAAAAGTTAAATTTAATATTATGATCAAAGAGACATTCAATTTGGCAATCATGAAAATATTGGTCACGTCATATTAAGGAATATGATAAGCAACTTTATTAAGGAGATAATTGAATATTAGTTCTTATGATATATATACCTGAGTTATGAGTTTAAAATTATTACTATATTTTTTTAGTAGCATTGGATCCATTAGGAACAACTAAAAGGATCAGATGTAAAATCACACAATAAAGTCCAAAAATTAACGACAACCAGGAAGGTATTAAGCACATTGCAATTACAAATTGTAACAAGATTCTTAACTAATAATATCATCTCTGTTTCAAAATAAGTGTCGTCTTAGAAAAATTACATTCATTAAGAAATTAATAAATACTAATTTACTAAATTACTCCTAGTTAGTTAATAAATATTTCTTAAAAATTGAACACTATATATTAAGAAGATGCCGTATAAGCATATTGTTGAAAAAATATATTAGTAATTTTTATCTTGAATTCGTAAGACGATTCTTATTTTGGGATATTTTTTCTTTATTGTAATGAACAAGTGATACTTATTTTTAGCTGAAAAAAATATTTATCAAGCTTAATTAGATTTTCGCATCATACCTCGTTAATAAAAGGTTAAGTTTTTATCAGTAGTTGTGCTTTATCTAGATCCAAAAGGAGTAAGACACAAACCAATTAATGAAATAATAAATTCATTGCGACTTATAATAAATATCGAACACCGAGCGAAAACCATACAAAATTCAAAGATTTAGTTCATATAATGTATTAGAACTATAATAAAAGTTGCTTTGATGAAGTTCACTAATTTTTCTTTTTATCATAATGTTTTTGCAGGTGAAGTAGGTAGATATTTTATTTTTATTTTTGGCTTTGCATTGCATCCATGTGATAATGAAAGGGACAAATTAAGACAAAATCATGTGGTGCTAAACCTAGATCATATATTAATTCAAAATAATGTCTTCTCAATAAGATAATGGTAACGTAACTAATTTTTTAAATTTGTTTCTTCTCTTTTTATTTTATTTGGGGTTTTCTTTAATAATTACTTTTCTTTTTGACCATATGACAATTCATTTGGTTGAGTTCCGTACATAAAAAAGAATCTACTACAAGCATGAAGTCGTTGTCAAAGTGATGCCAAATCTAAGTGAATTCTTTTTTTCGTCCAGGTAAATAAATTGGTCTATAAAAAACGATATTTATTTACAGAATTCAAACTTTAAAATTTTTAGAAAGACATGGAGTTTATATTTATGGCTCCACTGCAACTTTTTGGTTGATCGTGGTGCATTTGGTTGCTTCAACTTGCAAGTAAACAACTTCATATGTTTTAAAAGTTAGTAAATGTATACAACATGTCAATTATATATTCAATTATTTTTGTTCAAACTTGTTCAATCATATAACCTATTGTTGACAAAATTGAAGGGTTTCTGTCAAACGATGCATGCTTACATCTCTATCATAAGAGAAAAAAGTAATTTGAATGGACGTTATAGTAAAATTACACAAGAGAGTTTGCTTGGATGGTAAATACTATCCATCTCCGATTCTAAGATGTGGGTTTTAGTCATCATCAAGGAGCAAAAGAGGTGGGACTTCAAGGGAGGGGTAAAAATTAAACAGAATAAAACAATATGTTCTCCATTTTAAGAAAAGAATGACCTGGTTTGACTTGACACTGAGTTTAAGAAAATAAAGAAGATTTTTTAATCTTGTGGTCCTTAATTAAAATTATGCTAAATGTACCAAAATGACCTTTAATCTCGTGGCTTTAAACATGTCACGTGAAAAATTTTGTCGAAAAAGAAACTGAGTCATTCTTTTTTAAACAGCGGGAGTAAAATAAAATACGGTTACCTAAAATTATGTTTATTCGATTTTACTATTAATATCTCCGACAACCATTTTAAAATCCTTTTAATGCCTTAAAAGACCTATTACTCAATATATATCTCAATATGTAGGGAAATTTTAGTAGCTCAATCGATAGGTGCACTTTTTTATCTTGTTGGTCAGCCCCATTTCCTTTCCACAACCCCATTCTTTTTTTTTTTTCCAATAGAAAAGAAGAATCTCAAAATGAGCCTGGGCCTGCATTGGGCTTTAGCATTTTCTAGCCCTTGTAATTTCATTTTGGAGGCCCATGCACTCCAGAAAATGAATACGGTCCATATAAATTAGTGCTCCACTAATTCAACTATTTTCTTGTTACAATTCAATAAAAAAAAAAAAATCTCTTTTTATTTAGGGATAGTTTCAAATATATACAATAAAATTAATTTATAATTGATATAGCTATTTTTTGTTTATATAAAAAACTAGCCAAAAATTTATTTAGAAAATATATGCCGACTATACAATATAGTTTATATATACATGAGTTATACGCTAAATGTACATTATGATACACTCAAAAATATGATATAACTTAACTATACATGAAGTATGATAATTTAACTGAGGACGAAAAAGACACAGAAGAATTAGAAAGAAAGGTCGTGTGGCCCTTCTTTTTGAAAATAAAACATGGTCGAATAATCATTTTAGTTAATCTTTGTAAATTGGACTAAAATATGGTAAATAACGCTTATGAGTTGACATTTCATATAATTTGTCCTTTTACTTGCTTAATTTCATTCTTTAATTCTATCATAAATAATTCGTTGAATTAAATAAGACATAATATGACACGACACGACACGACACAACTTCAGGTTACTCATGATATGATCTTATTTAAGAAGGATACGAAAATTGATGATTATGGTAAAAGTGAACATGTACGTAGTCAAGTATTATTATCACACTTTGTGTTGGAAAGGGAGGGAACTAGCCTTAATAGTGTTATTTAGTAATCACATAATTTTTTATTATTTAATGTGTATTACTATCTGTTACTTAATTTATTTTGTCTATTATTATTTGTTGTCATTTTTTGCTCTTGTTACCCAATTTGAAACCTTTTTTTTCTTTTCGAGCAACAGTCTATCGATCAGAACAATCTTTTTACTCACAAAACATAAAAATAAAATGTGCATATATCTTACGGGTTACAACCTTAAGCCTCACTTATAATGTCATACTAGATTTATTGTTGTTGTTAATAATAAATTGTCCTTTGATGAAAAGGGGGAAGAATATTACAACAGTTCAATTAATTTAATTCCTTCATTTATCAAAGTTTAATTTTGAGGGTAATGATAATGTCTGTCATGAAGGTTACAAAATGGAACAACAATATCCTTTAATTACTCTTCATCACACTCACATGTTGGAGAATGTTGTTAATTTCACCAATTCCTATGGTCTCCAAAATTATACTTCTAGACCAGGAAAAATATCAAAACCCTAGGGTGTGTTTGGTGAAAAAAAAACAGGTTAAAGATCATTTTTCCCCATTTTTTTTTTTTTGAAAGAAAAGGTCACATTTGATTTGAAATAAACAAACAACTTTTCAACTCTCTGGCTGTTGCATGAGGGTGAGGGAAATCTTTTTTTTTTGGTACAATATTTTGTTTCTATTTAAATAAATATTCTTTTTGAAATTTTGAGACTCTAGCTTAGATTAGACTAAATTAAAATTATGTTATTATGATAAGTTTTTCCTGTTTATTTAACAAAAGGGTTCAATACTTTTTTTCAAAACTTCTTTTAGACAAAGATTTCCGGAAACAACTTATAGTGATAAAATTTGCATACAACTTATTCTCCCCGGACCTCACTCGTGGGATTTCACCGATTATGTTGTTGGTGGTGGTGGTTCAATACTTTTTATTAGAATAAAAAGGGACAGACTGTAATTGTTGATTACTTCAAATATTAATTGATCTGTCCGACCATCAAGTTAGACTGTAGACTTTAAAACCCAATTTAGTTTCTAAATTTAAGCAAATCAAACAAGGAATATGGACTCCAGCCTATTATTTTAAAATCACATAATTTACAGCTACAAGTTGATTGGCATTCTTTGACTTCCAAGTTCAAAGGCAACAATATGGATTCTGTTATCTTCATTCTTTTTTGCAGTATAATTTTTCGACAAAAGAAATTTAATTGAATTACGTCCCATAAATTTATTTAAAATATTCAAAATTGGTTAAGCCACCCCATACCATTTGATAATAAGATAAAATAAAGAAAATTGATGCATTGAACTCTCCCTATTATCCATGTCCAAATTGGAACATCCCAACAAGAGTGGTTGGATCTCCCCTTTTATAATTCACTTTTCAATTGCCAGGGGAAAAGGAAAATGCCTAGGGATGTGCTTTAACTTATACTAGGAGGAAAAATGACTTCCTTCGTATCAAACATACAAGAAAATGAAAAAGCACTAGCCATTATTCCGTATATCAAAAAAAATATAATCTCAGTGGAATCTGGAGAGGGCAAAAAGTATGCAGGGCTACTCTTACTTTTATGAGATAGAGAGGTTAATGTGAATGAGCGGAGTTATACCAAGAAGTTGGAAATAGTAAGAAGTGGATAAAGTAAGTAAACCAAGTGAGTTTACCTGCTATGGTGACTTTGAAGCAAAAAAGAAAGACTTGAAGTTTGTTAATGCCTCCCAGCTCACATACATATAAATACTCATTATGGAATAAGAGAACAAATCATCATATAACTTTCTATCTCTTTCAATGGCGCCAATCAAGCTCTAACATGAAAACCCCACCTCATATATACAAAACATTATGGCTAACTTTCATTAAAGCAAAGTCCTCCAATTCTTGATTCCAACATTTACTACTAGTGTTGTGTTAGGATGAAGAATATGATACCTGCCTGTTTTAATATTCCTCATAATTCTGAGGATTCAAAAACAACTTCTCCTCCTCCTTCACAAGTGCCTCAAAATCTTGTTACATGTATTTACCAAGCTCAGATTTATGGCTCACCTGTTTATCTTACACTCACTTGGTCCAAGAACATGTTTTCTCATTCTTTGTCAGTCCATGCACCTGATCTTTTCTCCATCACCATTCCCCTTCACCAATCATCTTTCGCCATATTCAAGGCTCGGCCTGGGTGCAAATCCGTCCACCCCGTCCAATTACATGATAGTAAGAAGATGAAGATCCATTGGGACTTCACACTTGCCAAGTTCAATCAAAACTCAGCAGAGCCTGAGGGGTGTTATTACATAGCAATCACCTGCAATGCAAGACTGGAGTTTTTTCTTGGTGATATGTTGACGGAATTGACAGGACGGGTCAGGCTGGTATCGGGATGTTGCTCGGGAGACCTGACTTTGTTGTCGAGGCGAGAACACGTGTTTGGACGGAGGAGTTATACTACACGGGCTCGGATTATGGGGGTCAAACATGATTTTGTGATAGAATGTGAGGGTGGAGTGTTAAAAGTGAAAGTGGACGGGAAAACAAGTCTTGTAGTGAAAAGACTTGGGTGGAAATTTAGGGGAAATGAAAGAATTTTAGTTGGTAAAGTGGAGGTAACCTTTTTTTGGGATGTCTTCAATTGGGTAAATAAAAAATGTGACAATCATAAATTTGGGCATGGACATGGACATGAACATGGTGTTTTTGTGTTCCAAGTAGGTGATGGTGGTGTGTGGCCTGAAATGGGTGGCGCTGAGAAGAAATTGATGAGGAAAAGTTTGTCGGCATTACCTGGACCAATGTCAACACCATTGTCGGTTTCTTTGTCGCCATCGCCATCGTGCTCTAGTGTGTTGCAGTGGGCAGAGGAGAACAGTGAACCTGGGAGGAGTTCATGGTCATCTATAAGGTCAAGTGGGAGTAATGAGGGATTTTCTTTGTTCTTGTATGCATGGAGGAAGGATTGAAAATTAACTTGAATTATTTTTTTTATTCAATTGCTCAACTCACATTATTAAATAGTATTAAATTGTAATAACAGAAACCTGTAATTTTGTAAGTTCCTGATTATGTGAAATATATTTACCTAGTAACCCCTGGAAAAAGTTATGATTTTCCCCTATTTTTGCTCCTGCAATTGTTTGTTTCTTACCAAGTCACTAGGAACAGTTTCTATGGAACTACCACTGACTAAATTCAAGAACAATAACTATGGAGGAGCAGCCATTGCTGAAGAAGAAACGAGGCGCTAACTAGATCCATAGAGTGCAAGTGGAGCGAGACAGGATCAAATTCACACAGACAAAAGCACGATGGCAAGCATTTGTCACAGCAACAAATGATTTTGTACATAAGGAAAGTATGAATGGAGGACTGAAGAATTCCAGCATCATGTAGGTGGAAAAGCTAATGCAAGTGCCTTTGAAGAGTCATCGACATCTCGATTTGGTGACAAGAATGATGTGCAAGCTAAATTGACATAATAAAGATACAGGGCCACAGTGAAGTGAGTAATTACGATAAATGGATGTCAAGAGAAATCACTCCACCTATTTATTACCTATAGAACCGTCTTTCCAACTCAAGCTGTGAGTTAACTTTAAGAGGTGGTTCTGAGATCAGAGTATACATGCTGGATTGAAGTTCAAATAGAAAAATCTGATTTTTCACGAGTCTTCTAGAAAGAATATCAGCTAAGGAACATGCCTTTATAGAGTTTCACCCACCAGAGCTCCTCAAACCAGGCGTAAAAATCTGGCCAACGGCTTCAAGAGCAGAAATGTTCCAGCTCTCAACATGCTTAACAATCTGTCAGAGATAGGAAATATCAATGAGGGAAGAACATTCCCCAGTGACAAATTACACTTGATGCTCTAGTTTTTGAATTGTAAAGATGAAATCTTTTCTACTTACTTTGAGTTGTTCATCTAGATCATAGACTGTTTTTCCATCAACAGAAATGAGAGGCCGCCATGGAAGTTTGAGGGATGTTCTACAAGTCAGATGAAAAATCCGCATGTGAATAGTCATACGAATCCTAATATAATGCTGGTATTGGTTTACATCCAAAAATATCTCACTTATCAAGATCAACCATGCATAATTGACAGAAACAAACATCAAATGTTTTGAACAAGAGAGCAGTTAATAACATCATATAAACAAATATTCACCTTTACGTTCACAAAATTTTTGAGAATAAAACCAAGTACCTCAGTTTCCAGTATGCCACTATGACCTCTGAATTAGAATCATTACCCTGTACATCAGGCAGAGAAGCATTAAGCAAAATGTTCCCGATTTGAAAGGAATATTGAACATTGTAAATGCGCTAACTAAACAACATATCACTTTAAATTATCAAAAATGCTTGGACACATTTGAATGACTATATTACAATTTACAAGTATTACCAAAAAGTGACTTCATAATCATTTAAGAACAGATGGGCGCTTGGACATCAATAAATGAATCAAGATCGAAAAAAATCATAAATTTGGAATTATGATTCCCTCGTAGTATTTTTCTTGTGGAATAGGAACTATCATCCAGGACCATCTGTATTCTCCTACTTTCAGAGTGAATAATAGAACTAGGATGATGTCAGAGACTTCTTTGGAAGTATAACATACAAGGGAAGTAGTATAATACCAACCCAAAAAATAATGATTCAGGGCTAGATCTACCCACTGTGCAGTTTCTTTCAATGAGCCTTCACATTCTGAACCATGAAACCATGCTACCACAGTTCGCTCGTAGGTCCAACATTGCAGACCTTGTTAACAACTAAACTAGGAAAGATCCCATTCCGTATGGAAAAAGTCAAAACAGTACATATAAAAATATAAGCAGATTCAATTCTGCAAGTTTGTGAAAGATTTGCTAAAGATTTTACTAGTAGATTCAACACTATGGGAGAACAATTCACAAATGCAGATAGGTGATATGAGAAATGTTAAACTAACAATACTTTACTTTGGTTAAAACAATAATTGTAATGTGTGTCCTCTCATTTGGCAGTCATTACAATTACCATCCCATTTCAAGCATGAGAATTGTGAGCAATATAGTCTTTCATATTATGACTGGAGCTACCATCAAATGCAGCCAGTTTTATGGGTTTCCAGAGTTAGAAGATAATCTGGCTTATAAAGGTCATGGCTATGGAGGTCTTGGTGGAAAGAAGATCCTGGTTCATTCATTCTTAGGAAGTTGCTGATTAATCCATGCCATTAAATTGTAAATATTTAGTTACATCGGATTAGCCACTGATCCTCCATCTGTATGGTAGATAGCTAAGTTTAAGGGCTACATTAGCTACTTTCTTTGCTTAAGTAGAAAAATGCTTGTGCTTAATAATGTAGCTAAAAATGAATGCTTATGCTTAATAATGTAGCTAAAAGTGTTTCCAGTTATTAATGATCAATAAAGAGAATTCAATTTATTGATCTAACCAAGAAAAAGTAGAAGAGTTTATTGCAAATTTACTTGCAAACTCAGGCAATAGATTCAGAATTTTTACTTAAGCAAGTGAGGCCTTTCATATATCATATCTGTATGACAAGTAAAAAGTTAGAGTTGTGCCATCCCAATAAAATAAATAACAAAGCACAACCAGTTCTATCAGCAAAGTCTCAAGTTGAAGTAATCTTCTCTTTAAATTTTATCTCTGAAGAGGATAGAAACAAAATAGATCAGATTACTGATGCACTTCAAACATCTGGAAGGAGCTAGAACTAAGAAAAGAACCAAATGCTTGATGACACTTCCCAATATGCATTCAGCAATCTTACGTCTTCGTTTGGATTTGTTTTGTTTTTTTCTTTAATACTATTTAAGAACTTGTAGTACATACCTTCTCAATCTTTTCTAATATGATTGACGGACTATCAAAAAATGGTACCAGCAATTGCAAGTTGCGGGAATACAAGTCCCTTCCTGGATGACACAATCATAAGATTAGGTGAGTTGTCTTTTGTTTATTGTTAAACTAGGTTTTTTTCTAGCTTTGAAAGATTGATAATTCTCGTTGCTTAATCATCTAATGGAGCATACTACTACTAAGCTAGTCCGGAAACTGAAATAGATGTTTAGAATACTGACAATAGCAGCAGCTACAGGATAAAAGAGGCAAAATACAAGGGATATTACAAAGCAAACATATAAAAAATAGAATAAATTCAGAGATAGAGGTTGCCAGATAGTCATAAAAAGCGAACACACGCACAGTATTTATACATAATGTGCAACTAGAACAGGTTGATAATAAAATCTGAGGTCACATTAATAGATTGTCTAGCCATGTCTTATGCCACCTCCAAATGCAGCGATCAGTATGTATAATCTAGTTTTTCAAGCATGAATTGAAAATCAAACTTACTAGTGAAAAGAACAGGTTTATTAAAGGTTATCTATTATACTATGCGAAGGAATATGATCATCCAACCCAGAAGTGTAAGGCAATGAAATTGAGCAGCCTAATTATTAAAAATTATTCAAGACTGAGTGGAACATACTTCACTTATGAAAATAAATGTGGAATTTTTTTATACAAATAAGCAAGTAAATTTCCTTGTTGTACCACAGCTATGATGCAAATATCAAATAGTATGCCATCCGATATTGAAATTAATTCCATTTACCACGGAATTTTATAGTTGGATCTTCAAAGACACAGTCTTCTGCATAAATTCCACTGGTGAAGAGGCCTAAATTGAATGAAAGCTCTAAATTATCCAAAGACCAGTTAATCTTTAACCACATTAATAAGCTTTTTAATTGATACATTATTCACAATCAGAAAAAAGAAAACTTTGCCATTCAAGTAATGAAAGATTTCATATAGTAAAGCCAAGAAAAATTTGTGGATCACCACCTCATACTGTGGAGTATTAGCTAATGAAATAAATCAGTTTCAGAACTCAAAAAAAAAAAAAAAAATCGCCAGACATTTTACATAGAAGACTTTAACAAAAAAAATCTCTTTAAAAATTTTCAGCCGTTTACTCAAGTCCAAGTTTATGTTTCGACTTCCATGTTCGCTACAGAATTGCATATATTTAGGAAGTATATACTCTCTTCATTTTAATTTGTTTGTATTACTTTCCTTTTTATTTTAAAAAGGACTTTTTCCCCTTTTTTTACTACTCTTAAATTCCAACTTCCAATGTGGCATGTTTGAAACCAATATTTTGATACATTTTACTATCTTTAGCTAGACAGTCTTATTTACTTTCTTAAAGTTTGTATCACGTCAAAACCACACAAACAAAAGGGTACTAATCATTAAGGGATAAACAACAATACCAGTAACAAAATAAGCTTTCTCATAATCTGACTTGATAATCTTGAGGACATCTTCTACATTAGAGACCAAAGGGTCTTCATCATCAAATATCCCCATTCTGGCAAACACTATAATAATATTAAAGAAAAAGCAAAAATGAAATCTTGAAAATAGTAATACCCCCAATTTGAGCAAATGAAACCTGTTTTTTGTTGGTGAAGAGAAGAGCCTGAGTAGTTCAGTGACACCAGTGACAGCAATTTTCAAGAACTTGGGTGTTTGGGTTTTCACCTTCTGGTTATTGGGTGCTGAGGAGCAGCAGTAAAAACCACCTTGCACTTTCTGATGGAAAAAAGCTGAAAGAGATAAAGCAAAGATTTTTTTTCAAGAAATGGCAATTTTACATTTTTGATTAACAATTTTTACCTTGGTCATGAGAGTCTGTGAAAGCTTACTATAGTAACACATACCCGCCATTTTCCTTATCTGTCTGCCCAATTTCTGGTTTGATACCACATGTTGGACCCCTCCACCCACATTCCTTGGGCCTAATTTCAGGTTTTTGATGGATAATTTTATGAAATTATTTTATTTAATAATGAATAAAATAATCTCATTAACTATTCCTCTATATCATTCCACCAGTCAAACAACCCCACAGATATTGGCAAAAATGTATTAAACACCTTATATCATGGAAAATGTACTTATTGAAAATATTTTCACCAATTGTTTCTTGTTTTTTTTGGTTTATATATGACTGATTGAGCAAAAAAAACAAATCAATTTTATAGAGTTCAATTCAATTTTTGTTTCCAACTCATGAATTAGCACATAGAATCAAAATTAGGATTTGTCACACTATTTCTCCTTTTTCTCCTTTTGATAGATGAGATGAAACAGCATCTCTACTTATGTGGTAGTGGTAAGGTCTGCGTATATCTCACTTTCCCCAGAATTCACTTGTGAGATTTCACTGGGTATGTTGTTGTTGTTGTTGATAGATGAGATGAAATTATGGATCATCAAAATGTTAACTTTTTAATGTATGCCAAATTAATGATGGATTATCAAAGAGAAAAGTGTACAAGTAGTATTTCCTTTTTTATGGAGATTTGGATTTCAACATTTTTTTAAAAAAAAGTTATCTTCAAATGGTATACAAATTTTAATTAATTCAAAGTGAAATGGGAGCTATAAATATTCTTCAGAATAGTTCAGTGGTTTACATGTCGGAAGTTTCAAGTTCGAACTTCTTGTCAGTGGAATAAATCGAGTTTGTCGCATCATGCTTACCTACTGTGAGTTACTTCTTCATTGTGATTTATGAGTTATTGCATAGTATCAAAGATTTCGAGGAGATTTTCCTGTGCAGACAAATTTATTTATGTTTTTAGGTGTTTATTTAAGCGCACTACATTTTTCAGTAAGTGGCAGTGGCGGCAACACGGCACCATTGCCTCATCCAATAACCAACCGCACATAACTTTTCTATAAAAACAAACCCAATTCTCCTTTCTCACTTGACTGACTGCAACTTAACGACTGAGCACCAATTAAGCCCCATCTATGCCCTGCCAAAATTTCCCTATTATAGCATCTTCTAATCTTTAGATACCCTTTCTTCTTGTTTTGTCTTTCTTTATACCCTTTACTTCATACTTTCTTGTTTAACCCATTTTCTTGATATTTAACAAGAAAAGATTTCATTTTTTTCCTACCCGGATAAAGTTGAGTTCTTGGCTGGGCAGAGCAACAATTCCGATGGCTACTTCTTCAGCTTATCTTTGTTGTCCTGCCACTTCTGCTACTGGAAAGAAACATATTTTCCCAACTGGGTCACCTGGATTCTTGGTTTTTGGTGGTACCCGTTTGTCGAACCGGTTCGTGACCCGAAAATCAGTTATTCGGGCTGATTTGGACTCTATGGTCTCTGATATGAGTACCAACGGTAAAGTTTATCTACTTCCCCCATTTGATTTTTCATTCTATGAGGGTTCTTGTACAATAGCTTGAGATATTGAACTGAATTGTGAAAGGGTATTAAGTAATTGTGGATTTCTGTGTGTATATCTTGGTGGGAAGTGGTATCTGGTCTTTGATTTTGTTGTCTAATTTTGGTGGAAGATAAGATTTCAAAGGACACCAAGACACACACATTCTGGTTTATATGGGTTTTGAGGATGCTTTGGATATCAGCCGTTTGTTTCTTTTTTAAAATTCTGTCTTTTGAGTGTGGCTTGACTGCAAATTTGCATATACTTTTGAGTCTTGCCTTTAACCTTGGATCATTTGACTAGAAGTGGTGGTATTTGATCTATGTTGTGAATTCAGAAGTGTCAGTGGAAGATAGGATTTTTAAGCATGTCAGCAGACTTTGAGGTTAATGGTTCTTTGTGCTTCTCCTTATTCTTTTCTATCATAGATTTCTTTGTCTAAAAAGTAATAACGACTAGCAAACTAGTGCTTCCTCTTGCATTTCACGTCAAGCTTTGTGTTGCAAGGACTACAGCCAATGCATCACATCCAAACCACAAAAGAGTAAGCAGCCATAGGTCAGAGGAATGGATTCTTATTATCTTTTTGCTCCAATTAATTTCAGATTGAATTAAGTTGCGACGTGTCTGTTTGCTGTGGGGGAAAGGGGAGAGGGTGAGGCAAAAATGATTAAAATATGAAATGGTGAGAAGCATGAACACATTCACTTTTGTGTACTTGCTTTCTCAGAATCAGTCGACTGGATATTTCAAGAATATCGGGATCTTTTTTGGCGGGGGCTTCCTTCCTATTATTGGAACAAAAGCATAGGCTAAATTGGAAAACAAAAGAACTTCACAATCGTTTCAATGTTCTCTCTTTAGACACCTGAAATCTATACTTCTTGTGTAACATAAAGATAAACGAGATGAGGTACCAAAACATTGACAAAGAAATAGCTTAATGAGGTTAGAAAAAATTTCTGGTATAGTGCCCTGAAATCAGGAGGGGCATTTTCTGTTTTATAAGTCAATGTACTGCTGCTGAAACAAAATTTCAACTTGCAGCTCCGAAAGGGCTATTTCCACCTGAACCTGAACATTATCGGGGGCCAAAGCTGAAAGTAGCTATTATTGGAGCTGGGCTTGCAGGCATGTCAACCGCTGTGGAGCTCTTGGATCAAGGACATGAGGTTCATAAGCGTAACATCCCTTTCGTGAAGTGCTATTATCAAGTCACTCGGGAACAAAACTATTAACCAAAAAACAAAAGCAATGAAAAAGAAAAGTTGTCTTTATCTTTTTGTTTTTCCCTGACCTGGAATGCATCATGTCTTCAACTTTTTTCCCAGGTGGACATATACGAATCAAGGACTTTTATTGGTGGGAAAGTGGGTTCATTTGTTGACAGACGTGGGAACCACATTGAAATGGGACTGCACGTGTTCTTTGGTTGCTATAATAATCTATTTCGTCTGTTGAAAAAGGTGCACAGAGCTCACCATTCATAGTTATATTTTTACTTTCTGACTGGTTGAGCTTGCAGTAGAACTGCATTACTGCTCACTGATAGTTAAAGTGCTTTTCCAAATTTTGAGAGTAATGAGCACTTATGCCAGTAGAAATGCCTAAGATTAATTTGATAGTTAGTAGGATTAATTTGATAGTAAGACATGGCATATTGAAGTGCCAAGGCGTCTTGATAGTTTTCTTTTTTCATGTTCATGTTTATCAGTTAAGTAATTCTATTTCTTTTTGCTTGGTTGATGTAGGTGGGTGCTGAAAAAAATCTGCTAGTGAAGGAGCATACTCACACATTTGTGAATAAAGGGGGTGAAATAGGGGGTATGATTTTATATGTATGATACAAAATCTTTCATGTAGGGAAACTTTGAAATGCTTTCACAAATGACTCCTTGAGGAACACGTCTTCCAATGTATAGATAACATGGTCTGTTTTATTTATAATTTGAGGTCCTATCTCAATGCAGAGCTTGATTTCCGCTTTCCAATTGGAGCACCCTTACATGGAATCAATGCATTTCTGTCTACCAATCAGCTTAAGGTAACATGCTAATGCACTGTTCATGTTTGATTTTTCAATTCATGCAAGGATTATGCCTTTGGCATTTTATTCTTGTGCTGCTGCTCATACTTGTGAGTGGAATCTGTTAGTATATCATTTCTTGCTTAGGAACCTTACCATACATCTAATAGCACTCTTCTTCTTCCTCTTAACTTGAGAGGAAGGATGAAGCACAAATATTCAGAAGTCTAAAATTGGTGCTGGTAGGAGGAGAGGTGCAAGATGCCATGACATTTTTGGGATTGCTACTTGGCAGTAAATTTAGAGACAGACTAGGAGGTTAAGTTGCTGAAGAGGCAATACTTTGCCTTGAAATGGTAGTATTATTCACAAGCACAGCACTAAGAAAGTACTGACCTATCAAAGGGGAAAGATTACACTATTGAATGCCACCTTTTAAATATCTCAATGTATAATATGTGCTTATATTCTATGTCATCTTGTGTTGTTAACAATTGGGGAATAGTGAGGTATTACTCATTTGAATGTAAGGTCGGAAAAATTGGTAGATTGCAAGCATATAACAACATCTCTGTACCAAGAAGAAGTGGGAATATGAGATTCTCTACCTTTAAAGTGACATTGCTAGATTAGTTGCTGTTAAGGTTCGCACAGGAGATGACGCCTTATAGAGAGGGGTCCTCACTTTTAAATATGAGGAATTTCCAGATTTTCTGTATTCACCAGATGTTTTAATTTCCTATTGGGTAGGTTTACCCAAGGAATTATGGAAAGAAAGAAGTTAATTGGATCATTGGTTTCTTGGTTGTGGAAAGGGATACTTCTGAGCGGACAAGTGGTGGGATGGGTTAATTGTGGAAGAGATGGATATCGTCGAGTGTATACTTTAAGCGACTGATAAAGAAGCTTTGATGTTCCCCTTCTTGAAGAGCAGTGGATTAAGATTACATGGGTTTTAGGAAAGCCATTCAAGATTGAGAAGTAGAGGAGTTGGAGGAATCACTAATGAAGATTTTTGATTGTCCAGAAAGATGGAGGGGCAAGATCAGATGACATGGAGGGCGAAAGGGGCCAAATCCTTCTCACAAGTTCTTTTAATGCAGAATTGATTGGAAGGGGTGAAAGGAAGTAGGTCTAGAAAACATGCATATTAGGGCATTGTGGAGGTCCCTTTCTTTACTTGGTATGCGTTAAATATGCAATATTATGCTGAGAAATTTCAGGACTAGGAAGCTGGTGTTGTTAATGTATTGTTGATACATGTCACTGTTATGTATGCCGATAATCTCTTTATTCATTGTTGCGTGGATGATGCCATGGATAGTGGAAAAGCTGAAGGGGTGGATTCTACAGAAGATTGAGCAAAGGAGGAAGACTTGGGGAACAATTCTTTTCATAATCTGGAATGAAAAATAAAGTAGAATATTTAAGGGAAGTGCGATGTCAAGTCCTTTGTGTTTCGTTTATTCCATTTGGTGTAAAAAAAGAACTCCGTGTTGTAAAGGTAGATGGGACCATGAATTAAATGACTGCAGTTGAGCTACATCCATACATTGCACATAATTGTTGATATTGTCCTGGCATTATATCATGAAATAATTTTGTATTTAAAAAGAAGATAAAGATAAGGGCGGTGAACAGAGTATGATAATAAAATAGAAAAGAAAATTTTGAATTCACAGTTCAGTAACACATTTCAATAGTTTCTATATCTGGTTTTAAGAATGTAGGAAGAGAGGTTAGAGAATATCTTTTTAGATTAATTTTAGTAATCTTATAACTCTATAGTGGGAAATGCAAATTAACAATTTTATTGGCTTCATATGGTATGCAATGGTATTTGTTTGTAAAAAAAGTATTATTTTCCACCTTTGTTCTAAAGTGATGCAAGTATTATTGTTTCATATATGTACTTTGAGCATGTAAAACTGTACACAGTGGCCTAATCCAATCATGGGAAGAGATATTGTTGGAGTAAGGTATAAGAGAGGGTCAGATCACTTTGAAGGCACAATTGACAGGCAAACCTGAGTGGAACAATTGTTTTTTCTCTTTTGAATTTTTTGCCCATAAATAAACAGAGATATCACATACATGGCTTTATTTGTTGGTAATTTACTTCGAATGGAGAAGAGAGAAGAAAATCAGTTTTATCATTCCTGTGTTGCTGTTGTTGGAAACCCTGATCAATGCTCATATTATATGTGATCGCTGGTAACCTGTTCCTCCTCTAAATGGCAGACTTATGATAAAGCTAGAAATGCTGTAGCTCTTGCCCTTAGTCCAGTGGTGCGAGCTTTAGTTGATCCGGATGGTGCATTACAGCAGATACGTGATCTGGATAGTGTAAGCGTTATTTCTTTTTTTTTTTCCCCTACTTGTTAACAAGTCAGATAATCTGTTTCTGTCCTCTCCCCACTACTTGTTCCTTATGTAATATCTGTTTCAGGTAAGCTTTTCTGAGTGGTTTATGTCTAAAGGTGGGACGCGCGCTAGCATCCAGAGGATGTGGGATCCTGTTGCATATGCTCTTGGATTCATCGACTGTGACAATATCAGTGCTCGGTGTATGCTCACTATTTTTGCTTTATTTGCCACTAAAACGGAGGCTTCCCTATTACGCATGCTTAAAGGTTCTCCTGATGTTTATTTGAGTGGTCCAATCAAGAAGTATATCACAGACAAGGGGGGCAGGTAAGACCAACTATAGTTACAACTTTTCACTGTGAATCAGCAGATTTAGACCTTGATTTGTCTCTTTTTGAGAACCAGCAGACTTAGGCCTTAAATTTTCTTGAGTGAACTAATTATGCTCGACTTATCCTGACTGTATACTCTGTTCACAGGTTCCATCTGAGGTGGGGATGCAGAGAGGTACTCTATGAGACATCCTCCGATGGAAGCATGTATGTTAGCGGGCTTGCCATGTCAAAAGTAAAATCTTTCGTTCATCAATTTTATTGCTTTTGAAAAGATATATACAAGTACTTCATGCTGCTTTACAAGTGTGTGTGTTAATCAACTGCTATGATGTCTATGTACAGGCCACTCAGAAGAAAATTGTGAAAGCTGATGCCTATGTTGCTGGTTGGTAATCAACTATATGATTGGACATATATTTTCTGTCATTTACCTCCTTTTAACGACATGAAAACTGAAACTGTTTTGGGTGATATCTAATTGCAGCATGTGATGTCCCTGGAATTAAAAGATTGTTACCCCAGAAATGGAGGGAATTGGAATTCTTTGACAACATTTACAAATTGGTTGGAGTACCTGTTGTTACTGTACAACTACGATACAATGGCTGGGTTACAGAGTTGCAGGACTTGGAGCGTTCGAGGTGATACATTGTGGCTCGCAATTATTTTTCTCAATATCGAACTCTTTTATGATGAAAGAATTACTAAATCTGTGTGTTAGATAACAATTCCTATGTATTCAGGCAATTGAAACGCGCCACAGGTTTGGACAATCTCCTGTATACACCAGATGCAGATTTCTCTTGCTTTGCAGACCTCGCATTGGCATCTCCGGAAGATTATTACATTGAGGGACAAGGCTCACTGCTTCAGTAAGGAATTATGTTCTTATCTCTATCAGATAACTGCTCAACAACTCATTTGATATCCTGATTAGATTTAAGTCCTCTGGTTATCTTGTTCTTCTCTGATCTATTCTCCTCCATCTTGGTGCCTTCAGATGTGTTCTTACGCCTGGTGACCCTTACATGCCTCTACCAAATGATGAAATCATAAAAAGAGTGTCAAAGCAGGTAGGCCTCATATATGCGCCTCTTTTTTTTTCGTTTTCTGGAAAAACTTGGTACCCACATCTTCTCTTATGTGAATGATATAACGTAACAAAGGGAAAAAACTATTTTATGTTGCTGGACATTCTTAAGCTGGAGCATAAATCAAACTAAACCATGATTTTACTTGACAGGAGAATCCACATGAGCTAGTGACACACAATTTGTAACTTGGTGGATAATGGATCAACCCTTATATCCTTCTCCACTTAAATGCAATGTTTTTCTGTGTCATGGTTTTAATCCATGACATGCGTGCCTAACCCACACATCACAATTTGTGCCCTTTGCACTAGTCCAAAGCCCCTTAGGGGCAAGATAGATATGATTGACTTAATATTCATTTCATCTTAGAATTTCCTATACTGAGAGAAGAGTAGAAGTAGTCTCTGGTTTATTTGTGACCTTGCTGTTTGGAATCCAGGTAAATGCAACTCAGAATAACAGGTTATGGAGTCTAACTAGTTCTTTGTTGACATGATTAGTTCAGATGAACTAATCAACAACAGACACGGTCACAGACCAAAACTAGAAATGGAAGCATTCGGGGGGAAATGAGTTAAGCTAACGCAGAAGCAAATGATTTCATAGTAACTGATATTACAACAACAACAACATACCCAGTGGAATCCCACAAGTGGGGTCTGGGGAGGGTAGAATGTACGCAGACCTTACCACTACCTCATAGAAGTAGATAGTATCTGATATTAAAGAAGCAAATTCATCCTAGGCCCTTAAACTTCAAAACAAACTTAGTAATGAAAAGCAAATATCATATTTTCTCTAGTAACATTGCTAGCAATCAATTTGGAACAAAAAGTTCTTGGTTGGTTTTAAAATCACTAATGTGGTCAAGAGATTTTAAAATCCATGACACTGCCTATAAATTATAGCTCGATGGCACCTATGATAGTCTACTACTAAAGGCGTAGACTAGACTCCCAGCACTCCTCAGCACCTGCCACTCCCCACAAAAAAACCATCCATGATGCTTTGAGTCTTAAAGTAAAAACTCGATGATGATTTAATTTATCAAAATTGGATTCTTTGGATGTCATGCATGTGCAGTATGCTTTCTCAAGAGAAGCATCTGGACTAGAATCTCACATCCCTGAAAATAAGAATTCTATTTCAAAGAAACATTCCTAAAAGCTTCAGAACCTATGGGTGATCTTGGCTGCTTAGACTTCCTCCAGTCTCCTCCCCCAAAAGTAAACAAAGAGCTGGCAAAATAGAAGAGAATTATGACAGGAAAAAAAGAGAATTATGATAGGATAAAGATTATCAAGTTGATGTATCAATTTGGCGCCAATATGAGGTCAATAGTTGGGGAATGGAAGCTCATATTTTAGGAGTCATTTGGTTGATCATATAGTATAATTAATCTGAGCATAAAACACAATGTTTGGCTGGCCGCACAAGAGAAAACCAATCACCACATAGCATATATAGCATTTAGTTGGCGTGTGCTGGGCTTTGATTTAGTGGTAAGAGCGCATAACGTGATATGTGGGTTAGGCGCATGTTATGGGTTCAAAACCTACTATAGAACCAAAAAAATGGTTTGTAAGTTGGAAAAAGGCATAGACCAAAAAATTGTAAATCTAAGTGGAAAGAGGCAGAGAGACATACTAATTTTCTTCTGAGTTCCCAATTGTGCTTCACTTGCCCTTGCGAGCTTCTTTGGATATCTGAAAAAGACAGCATTTGATTGACTGCATAAGAAGAAAATGTTTGTCAACAAATAATATTTGCATCATTATATCGAAATCTATGTGGCCCAGTGGTTTGGGCTTGGGGCTCCCATGTTGGAGGTCTCAAGTTCGAAACCCTTTGCCAACGAAAGCAAGGGGTTTGCCTTCTAGATCGAGTTCATTGCACCGGGCTTGCCTAGTGCGGGTTACCTCTCCTATGTTGTTTGTGAGCTTATTGCATAAGAGCAGGGGTTTACCCTGGGCACACCCAAAGGGTAGCGGCTGCGGGTTCCCTTTGTCATTAAAAGAAAAATGAGTGTACTAGCACTATGAGGATTAAGTTATTTAACGACAAAAGTGACCCTATAGATAGTAACTGTTCTTCATTATAATACTTGCATAACTAGTATTTGTATCAAGTGGCTCCTATGTGTAATATATATACTTTGGTATCAGGTTTTGGCATTATTTCCTTCTTCCCAAGGTCTTGAGGTTACCTGGTCATCAGTTGTGAAGATTGGGCAATCTTTATATCGTGAAGGGCCTGGTAAAGACCCATTCAGACCCGATCAGAAGACGCCAGTGGAAAATTTCTTTCTTGCTGGCTCATATACAAAACAGGTACCCTATTTTTGTCCAGTATACGTGCTACTTTGGTCCGTGTATTGAACATTTGATGCTACTTCCACTCAAGGAAAAGGGCTATCGCTGTGTTCATGTCGTAAAGTGAACCAACCTCAAAAAGTTCATTGGGCAAACTTAATTTCTGTTTGCCAACATTTACCGAAAAAAGAAGTTGATGGCTGAAAATTGACTTATGACTATAGAAGTGTGTATTCTTAATGAGTTTATGCGTTGATAGTATCCGAATCTATTTGAAATGATCTCTGGAAAGTATTACTACAAGAAACTTCTTGATTTTGATTGTTGTAAAGAAGAGATCATATTCAACTAATGACAGTTTAAGAGGCATCAGAACTTTAAATTATTTGATCATGACCTTTACAGGATGATAACAATGGCAATGAATAAAACAAATTTCTTATGTGAAATTTAACAATGAGCTGTAGCCAAGTATGCAATACAATCTATAATATTTTGTTTCAAGGGGTTACAGCAGCACATAAATATTGTCAAGTAGACTGGTTATCTTGTGGTTGGTTAAGTTTCATCTTGTGTGGAAATTCTTGTTTTTTCAGGACTACATCGATAGCATGGAAGGTGCAACTCTTTCAGGTAGGCAAGCTTCTGCATGCATATGTAATGTTGGAGAGCAGCTGGTGGCGTTGCGGAAAAAGATCACTGCTGCTGATTTAAAGGAGGTCTCTAAAGGTGTGTCGCTATCTGATGAGTTGAGTCTTGTCTGATGACTGCAAATCATCCAAGTATAAGTCAGTTAGCCATCGCACAAGGAAGAATTCTTCTAATTTTTGAGTCCTCAAGATGGAAAACCAAAAGGTTTAAACATGTTGTATGTATCTATTCTGCCGTAGTGAAATGGATCTTATCGCTGCTTCATCAATCGTTGAGAACTTTGCAACTATTTTGGTGATGGAAAGGGATGTAAATATTACTAGGTCATTATTAAAAGTTGAACATTACACTTCCAATTGATATAACCTTGAAATTATTGTTTGACATGTATAAAGGTGGAAACTGTCAACTTTTAACAATGTGTTACTTTAATTCACACTAGATTAGTTTTATACGATCTTCACTTTTTTGTGAATTACATGCAAATAGATTGACAGGTTGGTTAATCCAGTAGAATATTTGACAGAAAATTAACTGGGCTGAAATGTGGAAAACCACTAGATAGTAAACCGTTAAAGACGAAAACTTTATTATATCACCAAATCCAACTAATAACTTGCAACTCATAATATCCACTGGAGAGTTAGAAAGTATAGTCCACAAAGTAGCATTACAAACATCACAGATATTCACAAAGTAGCATTACAAATATCACAGATACCATTCTACCAACACAGTGAGCATACATTCTTAACATGGTCCATAAAAATAACGAAAATGCTGCCGTTACACTTGCATCAAGCTGAACATATATGGCCATTCCTTGATAGAGATGAAAGACGTGCATATGCCGCCATATCAATCTGTACGCCTTTCTTGTTCGTCTGCACAGCCACAAAGGGAAAAAGAGATGAAAAAACAATGTAGTGTATTGCAAGGAAAACATGGATAAGTTGAACAAACATACATGAACAAAAGCTTTTGTAGACTTCTTTGATCTGAAAGATAAGACTAATTAAGCTGGTCCTATGTTTTCTACCTGCTTTCAACTAGCACAAGTAGGCAATTAAGCTTGTATAAAGTTAAACACCGAGACATATGAGTCATACGTTGCATAATACACATACGAAGATGAGGTTTTTGAAAGAAAAAATGAGTGGATGGTAAGGAAGACCAAGATACACAAAGGACTAGTAATTGAGATTATGTAAGCTATCCAAGAGGATATTTCTGTACATAAAAGAAATTCACATTGGGTCACCACGTAGGACACATTGTCATGTAGGATGCATGTACCTATTTGTTTTACTTTATACAAGTTTAAATGTCTATTTACGCACATCCAAAGTTGTGGGGCAGAGATGTGAGTTGAGGCCAAGTTAAAGGGCATATTTATGTATTATACCTATTTAGAAACAGTTGTCAAATAACACAACTAGCTTGGTTTTTAGCGAAGGAAATCAACCCGAGTACATCGACATACCAAAACAGTATCCATCATGTCATGTCATATGTCATCTTTCACTTATTCTTCACTTTTCTTAAAAATAACAAGACTATCTATCTTAAAGATATCATTTGAAAAACTCCTGTGTAAGATGAATTATGTCTGCACGAATTGCCCCTATTCTGGGGTGCTCTTACATTTTTGTCTGTGCTGCTCAATGAAAACTTATGGTCTATCTATCTTAAGTTCCTCGTCCGGCATTAGTTATGTAGGAACTAATCTATCTTGGCAGAAGTTATGTAGTGTCTAATTCGCTCAGCATAAGTTTGGAGAAGTTTTGTATCCATCGCCACAAGTTCTGTAGGAGCTAAAGTTATGCTTCTTACGACATAACTTGTGCATTCTGAAACTAAATTTATGCATGTATGGACATAAGTTCTATAGGAATTAAGTTATGCTTCTTATGGCATAACTTGTGGGTTTTGAAACTTTAACTTATGCCTCCTCTATCGACATGGATAAGTTCCGTAGGGACTAAGTTAACTTGTGGGTTATGAACTGAACTTATGACCCTAACGAGATAATAATTAAGTGGCATAACTTATGTTAGATTATGATATGAAGACTAGTGTAAGTAAATGACTGCACACACTGGGATGAATCAATTCTCCTTCTCCTTATCAATTGCAGCATTGGCAGCAGCATGATCCTCATCTAGCAACAAATCCCACTGTCCCTCCCATTTGATAAAGAACTCTGTATCTTCAAAATACTTCACTCTATGCACATCCCCAGCTGGAGTAAATAAGTAATCCCCAATACCCAAATCATATTTCTCCCCTTTACTCAAATTCCAAACCCTTTTACTTCCTTTCAACACCACAAGATCATGCCCAAATGTATGGTGATGCGCCGGCTCGACGCTTCCAGCAGTGAACCGCACAAATGCTGAAGTAGGACTCTCCCTCACTATTGAAATTGAACCACCAGGCATTACATCCACATCTTTAAACTCTCTGGAGTTCACCAGTGAACAAAGATGACAAACCTCAGAAGATTCCGCTGGTTTCGAAGTGCCAATTTTGTTCATTTCGTGGATTGAATTTTCTAAAAATTGGTCGATCTCGTCGGGCCATGGGTTAGATCCAGAAGCGGGGCAACGAGATCTAAAGGGTGTTTCTAGAAACGTCTTGAGAACGCCGGAAGCCACCTCCGGCGTGGTATTCATGCCGGAGACGGCGAGAACGTTGCAGTTATTGATGGAGCGAGCATTACGGGCTTCATCCGGGTTAAGACATGTGGCAGCATAGACACCGGGGAATTTGTTAGCGAAGATGGCGACTCCGACGCCGGTACCACAAGCGACAAGTCCTCGAGTCTCAACGGCGGGGTCATCAGCGGCTTGACTGACTCGGCGGCCGATTTCTTCGCCGACAGAGTAGTATTTGTCGGTTCCTAGGTCTTCGACTTGGATATTGAGAGCACGGAGTTGGGAGACTAAGACGTCTTTGAGGTCGCAGCCGAAAGAATCGGCTCCGGCGATGATCTTCAAGGGTCGTTTAGTGGATTCTTGAGCCATGAGATCACTGTTGACTTGCACACACTACTACTTTATCTTTTAGCATGTAATTAAGGTCTCATGGATTTTTTTTTCTGCAAGTAATTCCATATTTATATTAAATATTTGAATTCGATTAAATTTAAATTTTAAATTTAAAATTATCAAGGAAACACTCTAACTGAACTTTTTTCATAATTCAAATTGAAAATATCCAAGTATTTCATGCGACGTTGATATTACCATCCCATGGTGAACTCACATGAAATTGGAATTGGCATTTTGTACAACAGATTTTGTGGATGATGCATTTTTTATTTTTTATATGATAAGTTTGAAAATATTTCTGGATATGCACTAAATTGGTCATTTAAAAAATCCTATAAATACCAAAAATTAATGCAAAAATACTTGGTCGTTTCAATTTGTTTATTTAATTTAAATTTATATAAATACAATTTAATATTATAGTCTTAAATTAGTAAATATATCATATTGTATATTAAAATTAAAGAGTTATCAAAATTTAAAAAATAGTAAATATTCATAAATAATAGATTAGTTTTCTCTGAATTAATGGTCAATCACATGGTCCACTACAATTCTTATTTTTCTATCAGAAATCTATAATTGTCCATTAAATTTAATTATAAATTCACTAAAAAATCTTAAGTTATTTTTAGAAAAAATAACATAATTAGGTAAACATATGATATGTATTTATATTATACAATTATAATTTAAAAAAAATTACAATTTATAACTATAACTAGGGTTTTGTTGCTATTTTCTCTCTTATTTCCTCGCTCTTATCAATTTCTTGCAGATATACAATTACAAATGTATATCAGCTGCATATATACAATTGAAGTTTTATATTTTCTAGGAGACAAATTGCACTACACTCCACAAAGGGTAAAGTGGAAAGTACGGTTAAAATTTTGTTTTTAAATATTTTTCTGAATATATGTGCGTTAGTTCACAAATTTAATTAAAATGAGATAGAGGGAGGAATATGCAAACCACGAATTAGGACATAACACGTTGCTCCAAAATATCATATAATTGATGTGACAAATCACAAGATTATTACGAAAACGATATTAACAATTATTCATCCTAGTCACCAAATTAAATGCTGACATTTTTATTTAGAGAGTACTAGTAGTATTTTAATCTCAATGAAACCTGAAAGGTCAATTAATTGCTGTTGATAATATGTGTTTATCTCATTTAATTAATATATATTATTATCCAGATTAACTTAATCAATAAAGGTCACTTATAAGCATACAATTAAAACAAAGATGGAAAAAGTTATGCGTATAAGCAAATATATACTAATTAATTAGCTAATATAGTTATAGTTTAAACTAATTACGGCTTGCGACAAATATCTAGCTGTAATTACAGTTTGAATTATGTAAAATTCGTCTGATTAATTCAACGTTGTGCATGATTATACAAAAGTTATATGCGAATCAAATTGTATAGCGAAATATACAATCACTGTGAATTATACAACGATTATGTAAATGTCATGTAAAATTTGTATAGCAATTATATAAACACCATGCATGAATTGTAGAAAAAAGGAGATTTTCAATTTTTTGTTGATCAGGCGACACCCGGATTTGAACTGGGGAAAAAAAGATTTGCAGGCCTCTGCCTTACTACTCGGCCATGTCGCCAAAATGCTACAAATATAAAATAAGATGAAAACTTTCTCGGATAACTAAACTGCTTTTTTATTGTACTTGCACCTTGAGTTCAAACGAAATATACAAATCGTATAGCGAATTATACAAACGTATACAAATATTGCGCGAATTATAACAAACATTGCTAATTTGCTATAACTATAATTACGAAATGTAATTACCTAAATTATAGCTATTAAGTATAATTAAGCTTTATTTGTTTGTCATTAATGAAATTTAATCTTTAGTTAGGGCTCTAATTATTAATTAAATAAAATAATGTATTGCTTATATTATTGTACAACTTCATTTTCATTTTATTATGGCTGTATATTGGTAGAGCCCATGACAGATACAAAACAATTTTAATACCTATTGAAAATTCCGTAGTTAGTTAATTATGTTTGATGATTTTAAGCAAATTAAATATATTCCTAAAGACAACCAAAGAACGTAAAATGAATTAGACTTGCTTGGTGTGAAATCAACAAAATATGGAAAAGAAATGGTAATAAATCTTTCTACTTCGGTAAAAATCTATTCTCTCCATTTTAATTTATTTGTCTTAATCTTTTTTGTTCTTCCCAAAAAAAAAAAAAGGATTCTTTCCTTTTCTAAAAACACTTTAATTGCACTTTTCTATGTAACATATTTAAAACTATAAAATTAAAATACATTTTACGCATAGTTAATTTAAAATTACAAGATTAAAATTTTTTATTTTTATTTAAACTTTATATTAGACTGAAAGACGTTCCAATGGCATATATTAGAGTGATAAAGGACATGTACGATGGGGCCATAACTAGGGTAAGAACGGTGGGAGGAGACTCTGAATATTTTCCTCTTCAGATGGGACTTCATCAAGGGTCTGTGTTGAGCCCTTTTTTATTTGCCTTGGTGATGGATGAGCTGACGCGATCTATCCAAGAGGAAGTCCCGTGGTGTATGTTGTTTGCTGATGACATAGTACTGATTGATGAGACCCGGACCAAAGTTAATGATAGGTTGGAGGTTTGGAGACACGCTTTGGAGACTAAAGGATTCAAACTGAGCAGGACCAAAACAGAATACTTGGAGTGCAAATTCAGTGTTGCGAGGGATGAAGCAGACATTGATGTGAGACTGGCAGCTCACCTTATCCCCAAGAAGGAAAGCTTTAAGTATCTTGGGTCTATCATCCAGAGCAATGGGGATATTGACGATGATGTCACTCATCGTATTGGGGCGGCTTGGACAAAGTGGAGGTTGGCCTCTGGAGTATTGTGTGATAAGAAGATACCACCTAAACTCAAAGGTAAGTTCTACAGAATGGTGGTTAGACCATCTTTGTTGTATGGGGTGGAGTGTTGGCCAATAAAAAATGTACATGTTCAGAAGATGCAGGTCGCAGAAATGAGGATGTTAAGATGGATGTGTAGTCACACCAGGAGTGATAAGATTAGGAACGAGGTCATTCGGGAGAAGCTAGAGGTGGCCCCTGTAGCTGACAAGATGAGGGAAGCGAGACTGCGATGGTTTGGACATGTACAGAGAAGGAGTACCGATGCCCCTGTTAGAAGGTGTGAGAGGCTAGATTTGGGAGCCACTAGGAGGGGTAGAGGTAGACCAGAAAAGTATTGGGGGGAGGTGATTAGATATGATATGGTGAAACTTGGTCTCACCAAGGACATGACCTTAGACAGGAAGGAGTGGAGGTCGAGAATTAGAGTAGCTAGATAATAGGGTAGATAGGAAGGAGTGGTAATTGTCTGCCTTTATATGTTATTTATCTGTCTTTATATGTTACTATCTTGTATCTACGTATTATCATGTGTTCTTCTCTTTCTTGCCTGTTTATCATATCTAGCTTATTCTGCTGATGGGTTTTTGTGATGAGGGTTTCCAGGAAACAGCCTCTCTACCTGTGTGGTAGTGGTAAGGTCTGCGTACATCTTACCCTCCCCAGACCCCACTTGTGGGATTTCACTGGGTATGTTGTTTGATTATTTTTAAAATAGATAAATAAATTAAAACCAACAAAATGGGAGTGAGTTGAATTTTATTCTTTTAAACTAATGTAGGAAATTATGGAATCTGCCAAATAACACCAACGAATTTTTTTAATTTGACACACGTGAAGACCACTTTCTAAGCATTTGCCAAACATTAATATTAATATTAGTTTAAGATCATTTTGAGTTCATCTGGATAATTTTAATTCTGATTAAAACGTATGATTCATATCGAACTTTAGGATTAAAGGTAAAATGTTTTATTCTCATTATTGTTGGCAAAAAACACAAACTGTAATCTCGACACCCTAATATATAGGCTTAAGGTGTCAAAATGAACCCAAATATAGATAATTCGTCCAAAATTTTATGGATTGGGTTTAAGATAATTTGAATTGGTTTCAATCTCAACCTATTCAAGTTTCATCTATTATGGAAAAAATCTCCAATTGAATCTCCAATTTCAACTTGTTCTAAGGCTCTTTACTTGCATTAGCGTAATGTATGTTTTCTATCTATTTTATATTTTTTAACGATTTATCTATCTATTTGTAACTTTTTATTTTTATTTTCTTGAGTTGTAATTCAACTGTAGTTATAAAAAGTAAATAATAATATGCTAGAATTATTGAAACTGAGCGGGTCAAATTGGAGGGGTCATGACTCAACCCAAATTTTAGCCAATTTGAGTCCAACCTGTTTGAAACCAAAGTAAATTTGAGCAGGTTATAACCCAACTTAATCTCTATTTTAACCCATTTTAACATGGGAAATTTTCATAAATAGCCTAGGCTTGAAACTTAATATGGTCAAATAACTATATTTTACATAATTACACAATATAACTTTGGCTATGTGACCTAGAGGGGAGGAGAGAGGTGAGCGAGATCGAGATCGGGAGGAGAGAGACGAATTGTATATGTATATTTGTCAAATTGTATGTGTATACCTGTCAAATAATTGTATATGTTTAGTTAATATACATATATATTTGTATATCTGATAAGCGAGATAGGGAGAGAGAGTAGAGAGGTGAGCGAGATCGAGAGAGCAAGGCGAGCGAGATCGAGAGAGCAAGGCGAGCGAGAGTGGAGAGTTGTATAATATAAATACATATCTACATTATACAACTATTGCAACAAACTCTAACTATAGCTATAAATTGTAATTTTTTCAAACTATAGTTGTATAATGTAAATACATATCACATATTTGCTTAATTATGTTATTTTTCCTTTTATAATATTTTCAATTTCAACCCAATCCGTCCGTTTGACACCCCTATATAGGCTAGTACAATAAGCTTATAATTAGTAGTTTCTTTTTTTAAAAAAAAAAAATTGTAGGTGAAGTTATGGAAATTGCAATGAAGCAATAATCAAACTTGATTACGTGCCTAATAAAGTTTAATGAACAGTTGACTACTACTTTATGAAGAAAAAAAATAAGTGTTGTCCACGCATCAATTTTGTGTCCATAATGGCAATAAACATATGAAAATACAGAAATGAGAAATCATCGAAGGTTGACGTGAGATGGATAAAATTTACTCAGTCAAAATTAAATATTTTAAATTTAAATTTAAATTTAATAAATAAATAAAATTCTAATAAAGAGTTTTTTTTTTCTCTTTCTTTATTAGACTTTATATAGCGTGAATTCAAATTAAATGAATCTTCCGATAACATATTTAAACTTAAATAAAGAAAAGAGGAAATGGAATATAGAAAGCATTTTGTGTAAGACTAATATTTGTTGAACAACTCAAGTCTAATATATTTGTTGAGTCACAGGTATCCTACAAATACCTACTAAACCAACCTAATCTTACTTGTTGCTATAATATTCAATTATTCAGATAGAAATAATGATTGCCACTTTTTTTAAAATATATATATAAATAATTTCACTTTGGTTTTTTTATTTGTAATGAATTTCCTCAAGGATAAACTCCAATTGACTTCAAACTTGAGGCTTGTAGACTTTAGTCATAATGTCTTGTTCCTTTTGTTCGTGTAAATTAATTTTTTATGTTATATGTAAAATTAGGTCTTGGGCCTAACTCACACCCCAAAAGCTAGCTCAAAGGAAGGAGGATTGGTTCTTCAACACCCCACCTCACGGGCCCAACATTGGGTGAGATGGGTCCTGCTCTGATACCATGTAAAATTAGGTCTTGGGCCTAACTCACACCCCAAAAGCTAGCTCAAAGGAAGGAGGATTGCCCAAGCCTTATAAGGAGTCCACCCATCTCATTAACCACCAATGTGGGATTTTTTGTTCTTCAACATTATATTTTATTTTTTATAATAATATTTTACTTATAATAATAATGACATTTATTAGAGCAACATCCTCTTTCCAAAATTACTCGTCCATAATATTAATCATACTCAAATATTATGTAATAATATTTTGTAAAATTTATATTATTTTAATGGTAGACTCTTGAACGTAATGGACTGTGATAATTATTTTCGCTAGTTTCAAAATTTTGATTGATCTTTTGGGATTGATCTAACTTGGGGTGACATAAGTATTATATTTAAATGACAATTCACATCCATCAGTTTTGATCATAAATTTACGAGGAAAGACTATTAATTAGTTAACAAAATACATTCTTTCTTCTCGCTAAACAAAATCATTGAACTAATTTTTTTTATGTATTTTTGTTTTACAACTAAATAAAATCTAAACATTAAACATCAATATACATTTATAGCAATACTTCTTTTTTATTACAATATTGATATTTTTGAGATAAATATAACTCTTGAATAAGATGTTGATTGATTGAATATCAATCACCTTCCATTTCAATTTTAAAAATTGGGAGCTCAAATCATTAACGAAATAAACACGATAAAAGCTCTTATTCTAAAATAGAATAAAGAATAAAATAAAATAACAACAGTGAATTTTTAGTTTAATATTTTACTTTTGTCATTTTCATAAATAGACAATTATATTCCTCTTTTTTGAAAAAAAATAAAAATTCTCCCTTTTCTTTTATGGGGAGGAGAGGTGTGCAAGTGTGAGAATAGGCATTGCACAATTTTTATTTATTTATTTATTTATTTATTTTTATAATTTATACTATTTGCTAATTGGTACTCTCAACCTTCATTTTATCAGGGGTAGATATAATTCGATTTAAACAAAAAAAAAATATATATATATATATATATATATATATATATATAACTAAAGGGTTTGATTTATTTAGTTCGATTATTTAGTTATATTCGATTTAAATATAATAATTGTTTATACAATTTTGATTAAATCAAAAAATCAAAAAGTTTGAAGCCAAAATCAGCTTCCATATATTCTGTTTAAAGTTTGAATTAGAATATGAATTATTCTTTTATTTGTTTTTTAAGAATATGTGCAAAGTTAATTCTATAAAAGTTGTGGACTAAACAAGTGATAAATATATTGCCTTACATTTTAGTTCTAATTTTTATTTCACCAAATAAAAAATACTTTTTACTCGTCAAATATTACATTTTATTTCTCTTTCACTTTTTTTTTTTTTACAAAAAATATTTTGGAAAGTGTACTTTAGAAAAAGACCTTTTTGTTACACAAAATTTATTTCTCAAGATACTTCAAAATATTTAAAATATTTTTGAGGACAAAATTCATACATAAAAGGTTAAGCCCTTTAAACAAATGGATAATCCGTTTTCTAATCACATTTCAATTATATTTATTACAACATGAATTTTATTATGGTGTATACAGCTAAAACCAATTGAATTAGTTTAATTTATATTATCATAACTTAACAAATGTTTATAATTAAAAAAAAAGTAATCAAAAGTTATTATCCAAGTAGACTACTTCTGGCCTTGAATTTTGATTGCGTCCAAAATATAAATTGACAAATCGAACCGAAAAAATCAAATCGAATAGTATAAAAATTGAATCGAGTCAAATTAACTTTGATTCAATTTTTTAATGAGTCAAAGTCGAATCAAACTTTCTAAAACTGAATCGAACCAACTGAATGCGTTACCCCTAATTTTTACTACTCCTACTTGATATGTTACATTTACAAAAGTCAAATGGTGTGAATTTTGACTAATAATTTAAGATATTTTTTTTTTTATTTCTAATATGAGAAAGATTATAGTTTATAATATTGCAACATAACTTTTAAATATTTAATGATTAATTTAACTCAATCTAACTCAATTTTATTTTAATTTATAACTAAATCAAATCAGACTGTGTCCACTCCTAATTTGTACTACTTGTTATGTTTCACTTGTAAAAGTCATATTTGCATGAATTTTTATTAATATTTTAAGACATATATTTTCACCTTTTAATATGAGAAACATTATAATTTATAATATTTTAATATAATTTTTAAATACTTAATTATTAAATTAATCCAATCTAACTCTTTCTTTTTTAAATTATAACTAAAACATATATAAAAAATAATTATAATTTCATATATCATAGTTTTTCGACCAAGTTGTACCTATATGATCTATGATAGATTTTGGTAGAGCACCATTTGGGTGGGCCAACTTCCTTTGGGATTCCAAATGGTTTATGGAGAGTTTAACACATGCATATAATATTTATTTATTTGACTAATTAAATGCAACATCGTGGTAACCATTTGCAAGTTTGGACCCCCACCCGTTTTTCACATCCATTTGTATTTATCCGACTTGATATAAGAATTAAAAATTAATAAATAATAATATTTATTTTACTAAATTACTCGTTGAATATAATAAATAATTATTTTAAAAAAATATAATAATTAATAATAAGAGTAAATTAGAAGTTATGTATAAAATTATTTTTGAATTTCATAAATTGAACAAATATTATTAAACATTCTGAAATAATATAATGGACAAGTAAAATAATTCTCTCAAATCTCTTTCTTTTTTAAGTCAAAGTCAAGTAAATGGCCATACCAACATTCAATTCGCTTCAATAACTATACATTACATACGCTATTTCAATTCAAAGTGGTAATTAGGAAGTATTTAATTTCAAGATTTTTATCACATTTCAACTTTTTAATAAGAATGAAGCAAATAAATGCACATTATATATGTGGATCGAAAGTTGCAAGAAGTACTCTTATATTTAATTTCAAGATTCTTATAATATTAACAAAAATAATATTTTCAGTATATCTTGTAAATAAAATTTAGAAAAGTTTTTCAAATTAAAGGGCGAGTAAATCTATTGCAGTATTTAAATCCATCTGAAGGATAAAGTACATTTCAAAGATCAAATTTTTACCAGCTAGTATTTGGTTTCTGAATTCAAAATCCAATCTTGGAGAGTGGAGGATCTGTGGAAAGATCTGTGTTTGGGAAAAACTTGGGGAGGGGAATCAGCTTTTCTGATCATAAGAATTTGATTTTACATGTGAGAATGTCAGGTAAAAGCTAAGTCAAGAAAAGGAAATTCCAAACACACTCTGTGGATTCTTTTATTTTTTCTTTTTCTCTGCTTCTTTCATTGAGTAGTCTTGTTAAAAAAAAAAAACAGCCTTTTCCAGAAACACTGAGTTGTTGTTATTTTACTTGAGCCTGTCATAATCTTACCAGTAAGCATATCTATCTGTATTTTTTCCTTTATTTTTATACAGATATTTAAAAAGTATTTTCTACTATGTATTTTGAGTTGGTCTATAATGTTTATTTTAGTGATAGTGAAATAAGACTTGAGTAGTGTGCTTTTTTTGTCTCCTTCGATTTTTTTTTTTTATTTTTACTGCTACATTCCTCATTTTTGTCTCTCATTTAGAGGGACCCTTAATCCTTTTCTTCACCTTTTTAAGAAGTCTGTTTCCTTGTTGTGTGCAGCAAAATGCATCTTGTATTGCATAACTCCCAGATCAAATCAACCCACTGAGAAGAAGATTTTGAAGAAATTCTTGATTTAGTTTTGTGTCTTTCCTTGCTGATTAGTTGAGGTATGTTGCTATTTCAGCTCAAATTTCCTGTTCTTTTTTAATCCCTTTTTTGTGCCCAAATTCTGAAAGTCCCTATTTCTGTTGTTTGTAGTTAAAAATTGAATCTTTGTGCATAAATCAGAGAGAGAAGATAAGGGGTTAGAAGAAACCCCAAAGTTTTGGAAGAATTAAAGATCTTTTTCTGGTTGAAACATGAGGGATTTTCCTTCTTGTTTTGGGGAAACTGGGGTTCAAGTAGCTGATTTTTCATCATCAGGTGCTAATAAGGCTGCTCATAATTTGGTAACTTGTGTTTATCAGTGTAAATTGCGTGGGAAATCTTGTATGCTTAATGTTTCCTGGAGTAAGAATTTGATGGGTCAAGGTCTTACTGTTGGGATTGATGATAATACAAATCAGTGTCTCTGTAAGGTTGATATTAAGCCCTGGTTGTTCTCTAAGAAGAAAGGGTCAAAGACTTTAGAAGCATATTCTAGGAAAATTGATGTATATTGGGACCTTTCCTCAGCAAAGTTTGGATCTGGTCCTGAGCCACAGGAAGGATTCTATGTGTGTGTTGTTTCCGAAAGGCAAATGATTTTGCTCCTTGGTGATATGAGAAAAGAAGCTATCAAGAAAACAAGTGCCACCCCTGCTGCTTCTGGTGCTGTTTTTATTGCTAAGAAGGAGCATATATTTGGCAAGAAGGTATTTAGCACCAAGGCTCAGTTTTGTGATAACGGTCAAGTCCATGATCTCGTGATTGAATGTGATACCAGTGGCACCAGCGACCCATGCCTTGTCATCCGCGTGGACAGTAAGCCAATGATGCAGGTAAAAAGGCTAAAGTGGAAGTTCCGTGGTAACCATACCATTTTGGTTGATGGCCTTGGCGTAGAAGTGTTTTGGGATGTCCATAACTGGCTTTTTAGCACACCCATTGGAAATGCGGTCTTCATGTTCAAGACCAACATTTCAGCTGAGAAATTATGGGCATCACAGCCCATCTGCGATCCCCAAACACTACATTGGTCTTGGTCACAGAGATTCAGAGAGGCACAGTCTCATAACCTTGGTTTCTCACTCTTTTTATATGCTTGGAAAAATGAATAGTCAATTTGATTGGATTCAACCTTGAGTTCTAACATATACTTTAGCGAGCTGTGATTTATTGACTATGAAATTCAATTATACTTTCATTTTAAATAGTTAAATTTGTTCTTTTCGTATGTTTAGTTCTCAAGCTGAGAGCCGAGACAAATATAGACATTTTCACCTGTTTGATTGTAAATTGTTCAATTATAGTTCCTTTCATTTTTTTCCAATTTCCATGGAGAAGAATATGAAATACATTTATTCTTGGTGAAAGGCTTTCTCTTGTTGACGTCTTTGTATGGCTATGATTGATCTAAGAAGTATTAACTAGTAATTGGTATCTGCCTTGTTTCAATAAACTCTTCACTTGTCTATTTCTTGATGCAGGCAGAATATACCTTATCGCAGTCCGATATATATGGTTATCGCTTGCATACTGATGATATACACATATGTTGTTTTAACATGTCAACTTTGATATGACCGATTTCATGCAGGTGGTTCAACTGCAAATGAAAGTTGATGGATGAGACCCTGTAGGAATGGTCTCAACATATGCTGTTTGCGGCTGGCTGTTATCTAAATGCTTGACTGTCTCTTTACCACCTTGCATCTTCATCTTTTCGAAAGCCCAGTCCATTCTTCTGGATCTGCATTAGTCCTATTTCAGGTGCAAAGTCTATGAGCAAATAGCTTCTTTGACCCTTGATGCAATATAAGGATATGGGTATGTGCTGTATCTTGTTGGTCTTTTGTGTATTTAAAGTGTAGATGGATAGTGACAGTTGACATTGCTGCATTGAGATTTAAGGGAGTTTGGTGGGACTGAATACTGCTAGGGACTGAATACTGCTAGCTGCCTACCTGATGTTAAATCCATATTTCCACATTCCATAGTGAAAAAAGCTTAACATACCCCACTTCTCTTGGACACTGTATATGTCCACTTCCCACGAGAAGCATCAAAAATCTTCAAACACATGCCATCTGCCCCTGCCAGCTATTACACAAGCATTCCAAAACTAGATTCTATCTTCACAAAATGTTTTTTTTTTTCCGTTTATCCCATCGTTTCACCTATGTGTAGCTGAAGCCATACGTTGTTTTTTTTGCCATAATTCTCATTTTGTTCTTCAATGGTGTGGTTCGTCCTTTTCTGTCCTTGCAGTTTTATCATAGCCCTCTCAAGGCAAGCAGCATGGGATCGCTGCAACTGCTTTTCTCCGAGAAGTAAATATTTTGCTTTCTAATTCTGATGTTGGTAGACGGTAGTTGATGTTTCTTTTGATTATAGGCGACTTACATATTTCTTGATTGCCTACATGATAGGAGTTACCGGAAACGTCTCATGCAAAGTATAAGAAGATATAATTAATAGCTATATTTTGTAATACACTTCATGTATCAGTTGTTATCTTATCGAAAGTTTTATTTCTTTCACATGGTTCTTTATTTTTTTCTTAGATTAATTTTTTGATGACAGTGTGTCCACTCAACTTTCATTCACCTCAACTAATCAGTCCTCTCGACGATAAAGCTTATTCCCTTTTTCGTCTTGCTAGCCAACCTTGACCCATATCATTTGTTTTTATTTATGACCGAGAAGTCCGTCCTCAACCTTCGAAACTCAGTGATAATGGGCCCTATACCTATTAATGATAAAGAAGTTAGTTAGTGAAATTGTAACTAACATGTAATTAGTAGTTAATTAGTTACACAATTGGTTAGTCGGTTAGTTAGTTGGGTAATTGTATACATATATATAGTGGTGTATTGTGATGTAAACTTCATTAAAGATGAAATAATATTCTCTCTCTTCTCTCTTAAACTCTCTGCACTACTTCTCTCTCTCATAAACACTTCCTCCATTCCAGCCTAAATCCATGAGGAAAATCCATGGTAGCTGATGTTAATCAAGTCTTTTACTTGATGTAAGCTCAAATTAACATGGTATCAGAGCCCGATCCATAACATGCAATCCGAGAAGATCATGGCCATAGCAGAATTGGTGTTCGAGATCTACTTCAGGTTCTGCAGATGAACTTACTAAATTGGTTCTATTTCTGTAAAACTAAGCTGAAATTTGAAGATAGATAAGTTGATTGGTTCTGTTTTCTGCAAAATTGAGATATTTTGTGTTAATCTGTGATGAATGAGATTTCGGGAAATCGAGGTGACTCAACAATTGATCACAATGATCCGTTGTTTCTACAACCTACGGACACACCTGGAATCACCTTGATAGCAATACAATTGACAGGAAGTGAAAATTATGCCTTATGGAGTAGATATATGAAGATTGCGTTGCTAGGTAAGAACAAACTTGGATTTGTTGATGGAAGCTGTGTTAGATCATCATATACAGGAGCATTGTTGAAGAGATGGGAAAGGTGCAATGCTATAGTCCTTTCATGGATCATGAATGTAGTCTCGAAGGAATTGATGACTGGGATAGCATATGCTTCAGATTCAAAGAAAGTTTGGGACAATCTCAAAGAAAAATTTGATAAGGAGAATAGTGTAAGAACATTTCATTTACACAAGGAAATAGCCTTTCTCACACAGGGAGCTAGTACGGTATCAAATTATTTTTCAAGGCTTAGTGATCTGTGGGATGAATTTGATGCTCTCATCCCTCTTCCAATGTGTAACTGTGACACTTCGAGGATATACAATGATCACATACAGAAGCACAGAGTTTTTCAATTCCTTACAGGACTAAATGACTCTTATTCTAGGGCAAAGAGTCAAATCCTAATGATGCAACCATTGCCTAGTTTGAATCAAATCTATGCACTTATCATACAGGAGGAGAGTCAGAGATCATTTGCAAATGCAGTGTCAGATCTGGAAATCAATGATTCTACTGTGTTGATGGCTAACAAACCAACACAAGGCTACAGAACTAGGAGGCCAGACTTATATTGTGACTATTGCAGGAGGCCAGGTCACACTAAGTCAGTTTGCAGGAAATTACTAGGCCAATCTGGTGATAAAAATTTTCAGAACAATAAGGGATATGATAAAAGGGATCATCAATCAGACAGAACTCCACAGGAGAACAGACCAAGGTTTAAGTCACAGTACAACCAAAAATCTGTGGCAAACTATGCATCTGATGAATCATCAAAGCAAGCACAAGGTGAGCAGGCAGCACCAGTATTTTCACCTGAACAATATCAACAAATTCAACAAATGATCAGGAAGATACAAGATGCAGAAATAGTTGCTAATGCAGTCTCAAAAGGCACTAACAATGCAAGTTCCTCTAATTCAAATGAGTCAGATACAGGTATAGCCTTATCCCTATTATCTAACTTGGAGCAATTACAATGGGTGATAGACACAGGAGCAACTAACCACATGATAGCAAGACTAGAAATGCTAGATGAATATCAAGAATTGCATAAGAATGAGTATGTGCATTTGCCAAATGGAGAGAAATCTAAGATCACACATAAAGGATCAATAAAGATTCTGGGTTCAAGACAATTGAATGATGTCCTATACATTCCTGAGTTCAAGTTTAACCTATTATCTGTATCCAAACTCACTAAGGATTTGCAGTGCATGGTGAGTTTTTTTCCTGATATATGTATGTTTCAGGAGCTCTACAGTGGCAAGGTATTGGGGATTGGTAGAGAGTCTGGTGGCCTCTACTTGTTTGGTGATACTTCTAGATCAACAAATTGCATTCATGCTTCAACAGCTATTGACAACAATGTTTCACTTAGTACATGGCACAAGAGATTGGGACATATGCCTATTGCAGCTTTCAAAAAAATGAAAGAATTTCTGCATCACAAGACAGATAAGTCAAACAGTATCTGTCATGTATGCCCCTTAGCTAAACAAACCAAATTACCATTTCCTATCAGTACTTCTAATTCTGCTACTATTTTTGAACTTCTACATGCTGATGTATGGGGACCTTATAGAATACCTACTATAGATGGCAAAAGATTTTTTCTTACTATAGTAGATGATTTTTCAAGACTTACCTGGGTGTTTTTGATGCAATCCAAAGATGAAACATATTGGATATTAAAGAATTTTTTCTCTATGATACAAACACAGTATGGATCCAATATCAAAACACTTAGGACTGATAATGGTTCTGAATTTATCAATTCTAGTGTACAAGACCTGCTTCTCACCAAAGGTACTGTCCATCAAACCACATGTGTCTATACTCCTCAACAAAATGGAGTAGTGGAGAGAAGACACAGGTACATACTTGAGATAGCCAGAGCACTAAGGTTTGAAGCTTCCATACCTATTTCTTTCTGGGGTGATTGTGTGCTTACTGCTGTACACATTATTAACAGGATTCCATCTTCAGTTTTAAAGTTCAAATCTCCTTATGAGATGTTTTCTCAAAATAAACCCAATCTAGCTCACCTCAGAGTCCTTGGCTGCTTAGCTTATGCAGTCAACATTCATAGAAAAGATAAGTTTGCACCTAGAGCATTGCCTACTGTGTTTATGGGTTATTCATCCACAAAAAAGGGATATAAACTTTATGACATACACTCTAAACAATTCTTTTTCAGTAGAGATGTAGTCTTCCATGAGTCTGTATTTCCCTTCAAACAAATGGTTCCTAATAATGATCCCATATTTCCTGTTTTAGATAATATTCCTAATATTCCATTGCCTGAGACCACCACTGTTTCTAATAATCAGCATTTCATTCATGCTGATTCTTACCAACCTACTCCCAATAATACATCTCCTCTAAGACAATCTACTAGACCCAAGGTTCCTCCAAGATGGTTTCATGATTATGTAATTGGTACATGTGCTTATCCCATGTCAAATTATGTGAGCTATGACCTCATATCCCCTGCATATGCTCATTGTCTAGCTTCTTTCACATCTGAATCTGAACCTAAATCATACCATGAAGCTGCCAAAGATCCTAGGTGGATCCAAGCTATGCAACAAGAAATTCAGGCTCTTGAAGAAAATGGCACTTGGGAGATGGTTGACTTACCACATGACAAGCATACTATAGGCTGTAAATGGGTGTTTAAAATCAAGTATAAAGCTGATGGTCAAGTTGAAAGGTTTAAGGCTAGGCTAGTTGCCAAAGGTTTTAGTCAGCTGGAAGGTCTTGATTACAAAGAAACCTTTTCACCAGTTGCCAAAATGGTGACTGTTAGATCTGTCTTGGCTATTGCTGCTTCTAAACAGTGGTCTATTTTTCAAATGGATGTATATAATGCATTCTTACAGGGAGACTTAGTTGAAGATGTATATATGCAAGTCCCACCTGGTTTTTCTCAGGCTTCCAACAAGGTTTGCAAGCTAAAGAAATCACTTTATGGCCTTAAGCAGGCATCCAGGCAATGGAACCTGAAACTTACAACTGCTTTACAGCATCTAGGATTCAATCAAAGTCACTTTGATTATTCACTATTCACCCTCACTTCCAACAATGATGTGACTATTATTCTTGTCTATGTGGATGACCTATTAATCACTGGTTCCAACCCTACTCTTATTGATTCCACTAGACTTAAACTACAGCAGACTTTCAAAATGAAAGATCTTGGTCCTCTCAAATTCTTCCTTGGCATTGAGTTCTCAAAGGGGGCTGCTGGTATTCTTATGAACCAAAGGAAGTATGCCCTTGAACTGATTTCAGATTCAGGGCAAGGGGGAGCTAAGCCTATTTCTACACCACTTGACTTCAACCAGAAGCTCACATCTTATGAGTATGATAAGGCTACAGGACACATAACTGATGACAGACTCTTATCTGATCCTAACAGCTATCAAAGACTAATTGGGAGACTTCTATATCTCACTATGACCAGACCAGATATTGCATATGCTGTTCAAGTTTTGAGTCAGTTCATGCATCAACCAAAAGAATCTCACATGCAGGCAGCTATCAGAGTTATCAGATACATCAAAAATGCACCTGGACTTGGACTTCTTATGTCTTCAGCCCCAAACCAGGACTTGTTTGCCTATTGTGACTCAGACTGGGCATCTTGTTCTCAGACTAGGAAGTCAGTTACTGGTTATATGGTAAAGTTTGGCTCATCTTTAATTTCATGGAAGTCAAAGAAGCAAGAAACAATATCTAGAAGTTCAGCAGAGGCTGAATTCAGAAGCATGGCATCCACAGTAGCAGAACTATGTTGGCTAACAGGTTTGTTCAAAGAGCTAGGCATTCACATTGATCAGCCAATTAGTTTACATTGTGATAGCAAAGCTGCTATACAGATTGCAGCCAATCCTATATTTCATGAGCGTACTAAGCACATAGACATTGATTGCCACTTCGTAAGAGAGAAAATACAACAAGGCTTAATCAAGACCTATCATATAGGGACAAAAGAACAGCCTGCTGATTTGTTCACTAAAAGTCTAGGAAAAGCTCAACATTATCATTTGCTTGACAAGCTTGGAGTGAAGAATGTATTCTCATCATCCAGCTTGAGGGGGAGTATTAATGATAAAGAAGTTAGTTAGTGAAATTGTAACTAACATGTAATTAGTAGTTAATTAGTTACACAATTGGTTAGTCGGTTAGTTAGTTGGGTAATTGTATACATATATATAGTGGTGTATTGTGATGTAAACTTCATTAAAGATGAAATAATATTCTCTCTCTTCTCTCTTAAACTCTCTGCACTACTTCTCTCTCTCATAAACACTTCCTCCATTCCAGCCTAAATCCATGAGGAAAATCCATGGTAGCTGATGTTAATCAAGTCTTTTACTTGATGTAAGCTCAAATTAACAATACCCTCCTCTACTTCAAGTACCAGGCTTAGTTTGCAGTACGTAGAGCTAGAACGTGTGACCTAAATTGCAAGTCCCTCAACGTTTGCCACTTGAACTAAGCCTTGGGCGCTTAATATAGATCCCTCTTGTTTTGAGGTCACATCTAGTAGTTAGAGTTTGCTTTGATATGGCATCTCACAGTTTGCTATAACCCATAAGCAAGGTTCTGGATAAATCTGCCCACTAAGGTCTGAGCACGTAGCTCTCACATTTAAGTGTTGTAACTAGACACGGACTGGGATCTCCACAAGGTCCTTTAGCATTTCTATGTTATTGCTTATTCAACCCTAGTCCTCCCTGATATAACCTAAATTCACTCTGTGATATACAGCTGAAGCACAAACATCCTTTTAGATTCAGGCCTCCAATATGCTGAAGTGGGAAATATTGCAATTATTTCCTTTATTGTTTTCACAAATCTTAGAATTTGATCTAATCCACTATCATCAATGCCAATGTGAGATCTCTCTCCATCTCTCAAGGGGAATTGTCCAGGGCATTTCTGTAGACTTTGCTTTCAAGAGAGAAGCTGAAGGGTTAAGTTGAGTTGTCACCAGCTCTTTCACAAACATGGATCTATTTAACTCATAATGAGCTTGTTTACTGACCCCATAAGCTAATCTGTTGTTGCTTTATTGGCCCTACAAGGACAGCAGTTTCCAATCTTAAGTATCAATTTGGAAATTCTAGCATCTTCCCTGTTTTATATTGTGTTTATACTAGGCAGGCAGTATCGAGCATGTCTTTTTTTATGAGTCAGTACCACAATTAACCATGGTTGATCAAAAGAGTTTAGGGAGTAGGGACAACTCACTCTTTTGACATTTTTAGCTCATTTATATGCCTCTGCTGATGATCCGTCATATTAATGTAACGAGTCAATTTCTTTAGCTCATGCTTTAAATTTCTGAGATTGTATAGCTGCAGAAAATGTAAACTTATAGGCCTTAAAGCTTCTTATTGTGCCTCATACCTGGAGTGCTGGAATGCTATAACTGAAATTTTCTATTTTCTTCTTTCTTACTTGCATTAGTTGAGCTGTATCGGAAACCACCTCTCTATCTTCACAAAGTAAAGGTAAGGCTGCATACACATCACCCTCCCCAGAGTCGTTATTTGTTTGCATTACTTAACTTGAAATAATCTGAAATACTGTTCCATTGCATTTGTTGACAACTTGATATTATCCGTTAGTATTTGGAATTCTGCTCCACTATCAAGTAGTTAAACTGGAATACTAGGATCCAAAGGAGTAAAGGTGTTCCTTTGCTATATTCAGGAAAAAGAGTATGCATTCAAGAACACTATCTATGAAAGATTTCGAAGTAATAGTCAACAAATTGGAATTCATTATTAACACATTTTTTTTCTCCCATTTGAACTTATTTCAATATTCATTTTAGTTGCTTTAATAGGTGCAATAGCTGTAGCTCATCAATCAAAAATTTCTATTAAAACTTGGAAATTAAAATAAAATTTTTGTTCTGTCTTATCACATTCATTTTCCTTCAATTCTATTTGAATTCTAGCAGGATGAATAGAAAGACTTTAGGTCAATCTAGTACCAATATATTTCTTTGTTCTATACTTGTTATATACTAGTCTATTGAATTAGTTGAATTGTTGTTCATATTGAAAGGAGTTGAGATTGATAAAGAGTTGTTTAATACATGTACTTGTTTCAATCTTGACTTTCTTTGTACCTTATAATATAATGCCCTTTAAATAATCGTAAATGGTCCGAAATGTAACAACCTATGAGAGAAGGGTTTTTAGAAAAGAAAGTGTACCAATCCGGCAAACAAAGCATAAACAACAGCTCTTACATAAATACAATAGAATAGAAATGGGAATTTGGATATAGTATGCTCATAAAACATGCCCTCCTTGTCTGAACGATGGGCTGCTGGGATTTGCTTATGTTTTGGGAATGCTTCACACTCGGGATTTGCCTATATCTTTGATTCTCTGTGTTATTTAACTGATTCTATCTCAGTATTTTTTTATTATCGAGTTTATGATTTGAATCATCGATATCATTGCTTAAACATGGAGTATGTTAATTTCATAGGCAACAACAAGAAAAGATAAAAAAAGCCCATAAAGCAAATACAGAATTGCACAATCGGTAAAAACGCGAGAAAATCTTAAGGATCAAGAGCACAATCAATCACAACATCAACAAAACCCGAAGCCAACTCACCAAAAACAATGCAGTTCCACCTTGTTCGAAAGACTATCATAAGCTTTCTTCGCATCATCGTTGTAATTCGGAACGTTCGGATGAGCCCTAGCTTTATCCATATCACAACAATTCACTGTAGAAACTTTCTGGCCATTAATGGTGGTTCCTTTTCCCTTGACCCAATCCATCTCAATTTCAAAATCTGCTGATCAATGCAACCAATAATTGGCTTTCCATTGTAAATCAACCCAATGAAAATGCCTTAGGCGCAATCATCTTTATCCACAAAACTCGAAATCCCATCAGTTGGATCCAAAAAAACCAACAAGATGAAAAACAAATTTCGAGGACCAATTGCCTTGTACTACTATTTTCCTCATTTATAATTCATTTAAATAATTTTTTTTGAGCCTTACGAAACATGTTGTCGCTCTCGTTTAGTTTTGCACATAATAGATAAACCTCGGATTGTTTGATAGAGTATATATGAATAAAGTATATTAGTAATGTATGCATTATTAATGCTGATATTAGTTACCTTGATATTGTTTCTTATGCGGTGTTTGGGTTTGGTGTATTGACATGCATTTCATAATTTCTAAGGAAAAAAAACAAAAAAAATACCTTCCACAAATATGGTGGAAATGAAAAATAATGTGAAAAAGATTTTGAGGGATAGTTATATCTTTAATCATTCTAATACATGCATTCAAATCCTTTGCATTACTAATGCGGAATTTTCTTGTAGTATTAGTTAGACACACCTTAACACCGAACAGAGTGTATAGCAAATGTCTTCCATTAGTAATATGTAAATTGAAAAAATATATCAAATAAAGTACGTTTAACACATCCACTGAAAAAAATCGCCAGAAAGAATGGATCCTTGAAATCCCTAATGGGATACCATCATTTAAAAATTACAGTGAAAGAGTAAAGAGTCTTCCTTGAAGAAAGCTTTTTATTTAAAAATCAATTTTGCAAAATTAAACCAATAGTAAATCGATGCAACTAGTTTTCCTAAAATATCCTAAAATATATTTTTAATTTCTCCAAAACATGTGTTCAATTTTTTGAAAGATTTTTCCAAAATAAGAACATTTCTCATCCAATTCCAATGGAAACTTACCTAAATATATCATATTTAGAAAATATTTATTTGTCATTTATAGCTGTATAATTTTAATATATTTATAATTTACTTTTAATACATAATGCAAATTTATTTTTATCAAAATAAATTTAATATATTTTAAGACACTTAGCGAAAACTGAGTCTCATTGCTAAAGGCTTTCAGGGACCAATAACAGACGTTATTGTGCACCTCTGGCTTTAAAGTGGGACAAATTTCATAAATAGCCACTTTTAATATTTTAAAAGCTATACTGATAAAATTCTCCTCAATTAATACACGAAATAATTCTAACAATTGGTACTGAATTTTGAAATTTTATTAATTGGAATCCCAACATGCTATACTAGAGTTCAAAAATCTCCTAAAAGAGAAAATTCTAGAGTTCTAACTCAATTTTAAAAAAAATATTCATTGCTACAATATTTATTTCAAAAGTAGCCATAAATTTTTCTTTAAAAATTCATAACCTTTAAATCATCGTCAATTAATTAATTACAGCAACTATGATGATTTAAAATCAAAGAAGGATTGAGCAAAAAATGAAACGTTTGAAAGGGAGATGTGGAGTGAATTATTATAATAGGAAAGTGTAAATGACCTGTATTTTTCTGGTAACAATTATTTCCCTTCCTTTTTGTTTTGTTACGACAGATAAACATAATCTTGTAGTACACTGATTTTTACATGACATAACCACCAATTATGTCTTGGAATGGAGTTGAAGTCACTTTCAAAGAATGGTCCATAAGTTGGAAATGACAGTACATGAAATTAAATGGTGATGGGGAAATTTATCTTCTAGCTGTACAAGTAACCAGCTAGGCCACTCAATAATATTGCTATTTTGTAGTTTACCTTTTGCTACGTTACAACTTCTTTTATATCACTTTGATTCAACACATTTTGGATAACTTACATATGGATCACATATCATCAATAGAAATTACTACCACTCCGTCCTTGTCCTAATTTATATTCCCTCCCTTCATTTTTACCTGATCGATTTGACTAAACTTAAAAATTAAATTGAAGTAACTAAATTTAATACTTGAAATCTAAAATTTAGATAGTTGAAAACTATATGAAAAATGCTTTAAGTTACAATACTTTCTCATATTAATATAATGAAAAAATACGTCTTAAAATGTTGGTCAAAATTCATATAGCTTGACCTCGATAAGTGAAATAGTGACAAACAAAAGTTAACGGAGGGAGTATGATGTAGTTTGAATTGCATTAGGATACATGTTTAATTATATATAGGAAAGTAAGTTTCTTAATAAATGAGCAAAACAACTTTTTTAGTGGAAGTAGGAAAAACAAAATTTTTAAATAGTTTTTTAAGTGGCTAAAAAGCACCTTTTTTTAGGCAGAAAAAGATCAAATTGGTTTGGCCAACTTATGACTTTCGACTTTTAACTTATAAATCACTTTTAAGAAGTCGATCCAAACACACCATATCCTTGGAACTCACGCTTTTCACCCCATCCTACTATAATGTTTTTCTACATTATCTATGAAAATGTTCATATGTAGGTCAATATTTTTCTTTCCTTGCTTATCAAATCCATCCTTTAAGGAAATATTTTTCTTTGTACCAAGTAGACAAGAAATGTTTTGTGTTTGATGATTGTAATTAAATTACTTGTGTTGGTAACAGATGACACAAATAGTATCACATGGAGAATGAGAATCACTTGATCACCAATATTAATTTTCATGTATAATTCTGGACCTACTGATGTCTATCAGTACAAGTGTGCAGCTGGGAGCCTGTCACCGTGGTCGCACAGGAACAATTTACACTCTTTGTGTTGTGAACCAAACTAACTACATTAGGGCCTATCACCCATGGGGCTGAAAGAAATGAATGAGACTGATTTAATTGAGATTATTATGTACTAATTAAAACAATATATCTTTAAAAATTAGCCTCTATGAATTATTTACAAAATTAAAGCAGCTCCAATTTAAGTTTTTATGTTAATCAACTCGCTTTCTCTTTCTCTCATTAATCTCCATCTTCAACACTCTTTTCTCTCTTCCTTCTTTTTCTCCGCCAAGTCTTCACACTTAAATTAAAATCTGAAATAACAACACAATTATATGAGGTTTGTGTCTATTTAATCATTATTTAAATTCATGTATTTACGATAGATTTCAATTTGTTTTGTCTTGTAATTTTTAAAAATTAAGATAAAACTCGATTAGTTTAGAATCTTCTTAATTTTCTTTCATGGCTAGTGATTCTCCAATTGGAGAAGAATATTTATTTATTGTTGCTGAAAAAACGACATGAAAAGTATCATTGAGATTCTCGATACTTTCAGTCGCTCAAATTTGAAAATTAAAAAATGTAATAACTTTGATGAACAAAAGAGAAAGATAGTGTAATATATTGTGAAGTCAAAATTTGTCAAGGACGAAAAAGTACTAATGATTCATCTCAAAATGACTTTTAGATTAATTAAATTTTAATATTTATTCTTGACGCATAGTACGAATTAAGAATTTAAATTTATACCTGCTCCTCCCTCTTCTTCTATCAATAAATAATAACATGGCCTAGCTGAGATGGACATAGATTTGATTTTCCAACAACTCTTCAAACATGAAGATATACAAACTTATTTGGCTTCATTATCTTTGTCTTCTAGATATCCCTCATCCACATCCTCTGGCTTATGAAAATAGTCATCTTATCTCCCCCACCTTAATCAATATACATCTGGAAGACAAATTCGTGGTGAAATTTTTGATTTATTTCACTTAAATAACTCGTGTGAAATTTTATATAATATAAATTATCACTTAAAAATTTGACAGAATGACTCCGAAAAGGATAATAAACAAGTATACAATGTGATATATTATCCTTTCACATTAACATATTTCCAATGTGAAATGATAATAAATACTAAAGTTCCAAAACTATAATATAGTAAGGACCACAAATTGGCTTCTAGTTAAGTGATATTTCTTGTAGCGATTGAAAGACTAAATGGCCATCGAAGAAAGTGAAAATTACCTTCATGTCCTAAGCGGGCGATTATAAAAATGATCGGTAAAAAAAATAAAATTATCCCGCTTATTGCATGAGTAAATAAAAATAATGAAAAAATTGAAATATCTTTTTAAGCTCTTGTGTGTGTTAAAAAAACCTCTCGAGGAATTTGACATAAAATTAAAAAAAGAATTATAATGAGTTAAATAATTAAAGTTTACATCAATTTTTGTGTGCAGATATTTAAAATACATATTAAATAATTGTGTCCAAATGAGATATTCCATAAAAATTTTATATTCCCTATTTTCTTTGGGGGTGTTTGATATTCGAGATAAAAATGAGATATTAGAATTAAATTTGAGACTATAATTATATTTTGTCTATGTAGTACATTTTGATTTGACGCGATATTTAAGAAAAAAGAAAAATTTTCAAAATTTGTAATTTAAAATAATATATATATAATTATGTGATCCAAATTCATTTCATGAAATGTAAAACATAAAATTTTAAAATTAAATTATTTCTGATTATAATAAAGTGACGTGCATTTTCCACGATTTGCTGAAGTGATAAATATACAACATAATTTATTTCCAAAAAAATATAAATATTAACAAATATGAAAAAATTTCAAACATTTAAATTTTGAACGATTTAATTATATTTCAAGATATGGTACTCTGGAAATAATTTTGCCCCCCAAACTCAAGGACGTGCTCTGTATCCAAGTTATTAAGTGAGGAAGGGATTTTAATAACTGCTAGAAGATATGAGAGAGAGCACCAAAAGTGGTTGTAAACTAGGAGTTTGGCACAAAAGTCAAAACTTTTCGTTTTCAGTAGAAATATATATGTTTTGCTAAAAATAGCGGTCACAATTTTGCAACATGGCACTATGAACGTTATCTTACCAGTATCTACTATTTCTGGTTCTTAGTCTTTTCCCTGTCACATTGGAAAAAACTAGCAACATTAGTCTCCACACTTTCTGCTAAATTTGTAAAATGTACTCTCTCTTCATCTAAGCTCACCACCACATTCAGGTACCTGCTCAATCTTAATTTATTACCCTTTTATTTGAAGTGCCTACTGATACTTTTGTCTATTTGGGTTCTTTTTAATCTTTATTCAACACTCTTTTGACTAAATTGCCTGTTTCTTTTGTTTACTCCAATGCTTTATGCTTTCTTGGTTTAAGGTAAAGAATTATCTTGTTCTTACATGATATGTGTACTTGAATTACATTGCAGAAACTGATAGGGCATTGTCTTTTTTGGGGTGGAGTGGGGTGGGGGTGTCCATGATCAATATTTTTGCAGTTGAAGGAAAAAGGTATTTGCATGTTTCTATGTGCTGCATGAAATTCTGTTGAGGTTGTTTTTGTTTTTTTGAGTTGTGGGTTGATGATATTTCAGTTATGTTGTGTTTCTTGTTTAGTCTCTGCTGCTGATTTCTACTGGCTAGAGGTTAATGATTTGGTTGACAACTTTAATTTTGGCTGTTTTGATGTTAGTAGGTTGTGTACTTGCTGTGCTTTGAGGAGCAGAAATGGAGGGGCAAAGGAGATCACTTGATGTCTTTGAACCGGCATTGACCCGTGAAGGTGCAAACCCGGCTAGTAGTAGTAGAAGTGAGGGTATGGATGTGCAACAAATTTCGATGAAAGGGGCGGAATCTGGAAGTAGGACAGAAACAGACAAGCCAATGAGCAAGTGGATGGCCTTTGACCCCAAAGGAAACGACCAGAAGAAAGGAGAAAATAATGGTAGTGCAGATAGTCAGGTCACAAATGAAACCAGCATATCAGAGAGGACTGCAGAGTGGGGATTAACAGTGAGGACAGATGTTGGAGAAGGTAGCTTTCATGCAATTAGCAGAAGTGGACAAAATTCATTTGGGGATGGAGAAAGAAGCAAGAATTCATTGGAGAAGAATTCAGTTGGATCAACGAGGACATCGGACGAGTCATATGGAACTGAATTTCCTAGAGTGTCTCAGGATCTGAAGGATGCTTTAGCAACACTGCAACAGACATTTGTCGTATCTGATGCCACAAAACCAGATTGCCCTATTGTTTATGCCAGTAGTGGCTTCTTTACTATGACTGGGTATTCTTCAAAAGAGATTGTTGGAAGGAATTGGTAAGAATTTTCTGCTTATCCTAGTGCTTTTGCATGTCTTCCTGTGAATTTTGGCAATTTATTGTAGTATATCTAGGCACTGTGAGTAGACTAGTGATAAGACTCATGTATGGTTCTTTAATTTTGTTCAATCCTTATGTAGCTTGGGAGGTGTAAGAATGGAATGTTCATGGCAAATTTTTATGACTGGACCTCTTTGATCCATGAGTAAGAAATTTGAACTGTAAAGTTGCAGGGCCCTAACTGGAAAGTTCATAATAATTGTTCTTATGTGTGTCTTGGCACAAACTTCTTCTGTTATAATATTTTACCATTCTCAAAGGAAAAAAAAGGAGTCCTTATTGTTGGTCAGTAATTTAAGTCTCCTTTCATTTAATATAGGAAGTAGCTGGATATCCATTTCAAAACATTGAAAAGGAGCCTTTCCCTAAGAGCAAAATTAGAGGTTTCAATTACAGAGAGCGGTTTGCTGCATGAAGTTAAAACTTTTTGTTTCCCTTTTCCCTCGTAGGTTGAGACAGATTTTGCAAGCACTGAAAGGGAACAATAGTGCCCGGCCATTGGATTCTTGTTGCTTCTTTTTACTTTATTATTTTTATATTCTTCTGATCCTGACAGTGCAAGAGACTTTAAGTTTTACTTTCAGCAGTATTTCCTGATTTGTACTTATTTGATGATATGGATGCTGGGAAAAGGCGTTGAAAGTGATCTTGATTTGTTTGATGCAGTCGCTTCCTACAGGGGAAAGATACAGACCAGAAAGAAGTAGCAAAAATCCGAGATTCTGTAAAAACTGGGAAAAGCTACTGTGGGAGGCTCTTGAACTACAAGAAGGATGGCACCCCTTTTTGGAACCTGTTAACTATCACCCCCATAAAAGATGACAACGGAAATACGATCAAGTTTATAGGGTAAAGATGTTTCTGTCCCTATTGTTGCTAAAGCAAATGCTTAGATAACTATATCAGCTTGAATTCAGTCTAAATCTTAAGTCTATCTCCTTTCTCATCCTTTATTTGGCCAGTATTTTAAGCATTTGCTACTTCAGAAGCTTCTTCTTGAGATTAGTATGGTACCTCATTAGAGGACTTGCTTAAGTACTTCATCTTGAAATGTATGTTTCCGCTTCAGTTTCAAGTTGTAATCTAAGAGAATCCATCTAATTCAGATAATTCCCTTATGACAGAATGCAGGTGGAAGTCAGCAAATACACTGAAGGGATTAATGAGAAAGCATTGCGACCAAATGGATTGCCCAAGTCTTTAATCAGATATGATGGTAAGCAGAAGTGATTGAGTCTTCTTCTGAAAGCATTATTCCTTCATTTTGAAATCCTTCTCCTTCGTTTCTCAGCTCGTCAGAAGGAAAAGGCTTTAGGTTCCATTACAGAAGTGGTACAAACCGTGAAAGGTCCACGCCCTCATAGACAATCTAATCAGGATGTTAGTTCCGGAACTGACAAAGAGAAGTTACAATCAGAGTTTATGCTTCCTAAATCTGCCGATGCTGAAAGCATGAGTACACCTGGCCGATATACACCTCAGTGGGACACAAGGAGTGATGTGTCCCAAGAACCTGGTAAAAAGTCTAGAAAATCTGCACGGATTTCCTTAAAGGGGTGAGTCCTTTGACTTCAACCTTTTCACTCTAAGATATCTTATAATAATTTCATGCTAACGGCACTAGAAAGAAAGTAGCATTTTTAGATGAACTCATGGTTGACTATATAAAATCACAAGTTAGAAGACTATATTTAATTGATCGCATAGTAGCTATCCAACTTCAGTCGGCACGTTTTTTCCTTGTTAAGTTTTCCTTATAAATATGTTTGTGTTCTGGAAATGTAAGCATGATTTTTTAAGCTGATAAGCTTATTAGCAGGATTAAGCTTCTTACCTACTTGTAGCATTCAGTCATGGTATTACCTCATGCAGGTTTAAAGGAAGGTCCTCAAGCAGCTCTTTTCCGCTTGAAAGTGAACAGAATGTTGGGCCTGAAATAATAATGACGGATGAAGTAGCTCGTACTGACAGTTGGGAGCGGGCTGAAAGAGAAAGGGACATACGTCAAGGAATTGACCTCGCAACAACTTTGGAGCGTATTGAGAAGAATTTTGTGATTACAGATCCCAGACTTCCTGATAATCCAATTGTAAGATCAAGAAAAAGCTAGTTTGTGCTAGATTCAGCTTGTTGCATATTACATTTGACTTTTCCCTTTTAGAATATCAATGAGGTTGTATGAAGATACCTATACCTCCATTCTCCTACTCCTTGTCCTGCCTGTTTGGCTTATTATATTAGCTCAGAAGGTATTGGAATAGCAGTAACCAAACTTGATAAATTGATTGATTAGTATCTGACCTAACTAGTTTGAGAAAGGGTGGGTTGATTGATTGATTTATGTCTGTTTCATAATAAAGTCAATTGGTAAATTTATCTTAGATTCCTGTTGTGTTGGACACTGAAAGCAGGAATGGTTGCTTTTTCAGATATTTGCTTCAGATAGCTTTCTTGAACTGACGGAGTTCACACGTGAAGAGATCTTAGGAAGAAACTGCCGGTATGAGTTGAATGTTGCTTTATATATAACATTGGCATATTTTTGGAGTTCCTTTAATTATGGTCTTGTCAAGGTTGAATATCTGTAATTAAAACATATGGAACAATGATACATCTCTACAGTTTGATTGAAGCAGATAGATACTTGGAATTCGAGCATAAGGTTCAAACCTACTCTTATAATAATTGCAGAAATTAGAAAGATAAAATAAGCATTGCCTAAATGATCTACATAGAGACTGAAATAGTTGTAGTCTATTGGAGGGCAGGCTTATGCCACTTTCCAGACCACAGTGTTTTTTCCTTCTTTCCAGTGAGTGCTGTGGAGGCACCATGCTCTTTCCTGAGAATTGTTTCAGAGGCATCGTTCCACTTACCAATGATCATTTCAGCGGTTCTGTGCCTCTTTTGTGGCCTTTAGGCCACCCATGTCTCTTTCTGGTGACTATTTGGCGACATTGTTCCCTCTAGCCTGTAGGAGACTATCTGGCAACACCATCAGCATTTTGCCTTTCTCCAGCTGATTGTTCGTGGTACTAACCCCTCTCTCTGGTGACTGCTGGTGGTGTCATGACTTTTTTGTAGTCAAGTCCAATATCATTGTTCTTTTCAGTGACCATATACATTACATTCTCTGGCAAACTAAGAGGTGAGTTTCCAGTGACCAGAGCTTTTCTGCATGATTCCTTTGATCAAGAATTTTCCGTCAAGATTTCGATGATCAGAACTTCTCTGACTATCCTCTGGAAAGATTTTACAGCAGCTGCCACCACTTCGGCAGCTATATTTTTTTCTTTATTTGAAAAAAAAACAAAAACAAACTCAAGCTGCTTTCTCTACTTCAAATTTGTGGAGGTTTATTGGAATGTTAAGTGTTTAGTGTCAGATTGTTACTTGAATATTGGAATAGTTGGGTTCAAAGGGTTTGCATAATGTCCCACGTTGGAGAATATCATGTGCATATGTCTTGTGTTAATACCTATAAATAGGTGTCTTGTATCCCTTGCATTATCAGATCTTCAAGAAATCTCTTCCTTTGTTTATTTTCTGAGACTAGTAAGTATTTAGCTGGCTACCTATGCAAGGAAACAACGACACCTGATAATACGCTGTTTTGTGGTTTTGCTCTCTGATTTGCTCCCACCATGTGTAGTTGATCTAATAAGATTTCCATTTCTTTCAGATTTCTTCAGGGACCTGAAACAGATCAAGCAACAGTTCAAAAGATTCGAGATGCCATAAAAGAACAAAAAGAAATTACTGTGCAATTAATTAATTATACAAAGAGCGGTAATCAAGTTCACCTTTTTATTTTCAGAAGTGAAATGCGTTTTGTCTATTAGCTAGAATTTACTTCACGTGCTCAAATATTTTCAGGGAAGAAGTTCTGGAATTTATTTCACTTGCAACCTATGCGTGATCAGAAGGTGATCTTTGTGTCTATTTTCCTGTAACATCTTGCAAGAAATTGATAATTTTCTTTTATTTGGCTGATAACTGCACTTTACGTTTGCAGGGAGAACTACAATATTTCATCGGCGTTCAGTTAGATGGAAGTGATCATGTGGAACCACTAAGAAACCGCCTCTCAGAACAAACTGAACAAAAAAGTGCCAAGTTGGTAAATTTTCTGTCACTCGTGTTTGTGGAAGTTAAACCAGTGATTGTTATAGTAGTAATTAGCATATGTTCTACCTGGGAATGCTAGCTGTCTTTTCTTTATTTATTTTCTCTATTGTGATAGCCGTTCCATTTCTAGTCAAAGTACTGATGAATACGAAAACTGAACCCAATTTGTGAATATTTGTAAAGGGAATTGTAGAAATGAGAACACAAGTCTTTTGACCCGACAAAAATGCAGTTTATTTTGGTCTCAAGTTCGAAACCCACTGGGTGCAAACAATTTCCAAGGGCCATCGGACTGGGTAAAAACCTGAAGTAACCGTGGTGCACTTGCGGGAAACTCCTTGCCGAGGGCCTGTGCATCCCCGGGATTAGTCGGGGTTCAAAGATACTCGGACACCCAGTGCAAATAAAAAAAATGCAGTTTATTTTATTTTCTTTCCTTTAATGAATTTGAATTATGCAAATGCATCCTCTCAAAGAAGGTAAGACTAAACATTATCACATAATTAACATCACAATCCTGAATAGGCCGTGAGTGACACCCACACTAACCTTCCGGTGGGAGAACTAAGAATTTAACCCAACCAACTAAAACTAGCATAATCTAGACAATTTAAAGTTACGAAAGCCAGTTTAAATACGTAAACCGTTGAATTTTCTAAACTCAAATGAAAAAAAAATCCAACTTTTAACGATAATTCCAGAAACTGAAAGCCAATGTAACAAAACTCTACTACGATATCTAATCCTTGGGGATGCAACCCCAAAACTAAAACCATAAAAAATAAATAAGTGAAGTCTAAGTCCGAAAACTAGTTGGACTAAGATGAAAGAGGAACCCATAGCAGTCCGAAATATGCTGGCTTATCCTTGAATTCTGAAGTCAATGGTCGCCTAGCAGAGGTCTATCCACAGCCATCTGAAAATGCTCTGTACTCAACAAAAGAAAAAGCAAGTACAGAATCAGTATACATAATAAAGTGCACTAGTAGGATCACACGGCTAATCGAATAAGCAGGATATACTCAAGGAACCAAAACACAGTGATCCATTCACATACTGAAATAGCGCAGAGTTTCATATCTCATGCTCATGTACAATCTTAAGTTGTCAATTTAATGCAATACAACAATAGTTCCCTCAAGGGACCCAAATCCAAGCAAGTATGTGTTGAAACATGACTTCCATTCCAATAGTAATAGATGTGTCAAAACGTGATACCCGGTCCAATAGTAATAGATGCATCGGAACGTGACACCCGATCTAATAATAATAGATGTGTCAGAACGTGATGCCCGATCCAATAATTATAGATGTGTCAGAATGTGACACCCGATCCAATAATAATAGATGTGTCGGAAGTAACACTCGATCCAATAATAATAGATGTATGGGAACGTAACACTCGATCCATAAGCACAAGCACAAACACAAACACAATCATAATCACATCCACAATGAATAATGCACAACTAGCCAAGTTCAAGTAAGGGTTCATTGGATGCAATTAGATTATGGCAGGATATCAACTAGTTTATTTCATCATTTCCTTTTTCACATACATGCAAGAAGTACTATGAATCGGTTAGCATACATATATCACTAAAATGGAAGTATTAAACCATCACTTTTCTCAATTTAAGACTTGAATTCTATAGAATATGAGCTTTCCCTTTCTCCAAAGTCCTAACTTGTTCTTGGTCTATAAAAAATCTAGGAAAATACACAAAATCAACAATAATGTCCTAGTTTACCTGGATTATTGCAAAATCCTAATTATTGGCCACTCCTATGATTATCTCCCCCAAGCTAGGGCTTTTACCACCACAAATCACAAAGCCTTAATCTTTCCTCATAATCATTTTCCCTAAAATCTAAGGTCTAGAAATTAAAATATACGTTAGGGAATAGATTAACTAACTTTTAGGAAGAGAATTGGTGGAAAACTGGAGAAAAACTGCCCCACATTGTCTATGGTCTCTAAGGACGAAGTGGGAGAAGTAAAAACAAATTTTGGACTTTTCTGGGGATTAAGTTCGCGTCTGTCCTACCATGGCAGCAACTTTCCCTGCCATAGCGAGTTGTACGGGGATAGAAACTTTGTAACTCGCATCCCAACCCAGATTTGCAACACACTCTGAATTCATGACGTTCCAAGGTATACCCTTAGCACCGATTAATTTTGGGAGTTAATACTCACCCGTATTCAGTTCCATAAAGTCGTACAGGCTCCTTATTGTCTTGGCTATCTGCTCGGATGATTAAACTTGCAATCCGACTCCCAATTCATTACCAGATAGCCCTAGAACTCATGTGGCTCAAAATTTGTCCAAATCTAGCCTAGGCTCAAAATTTCCAATTTAGTACTCAGAAGTTTTCTGGCCTGATTTTCTTATCTATTGACCTACCCATAACGACGGGGTCAGGTCGTTACAATTAAATGCTAGAAATTTTAGAAGCATGCATATGTAAACAAAGCATAAACACATAAATTTCCTTAACTTTCCATCAAGACAAAATGAACTCGGATGTTCTATTGTGTCGTATACTCCTCCGCAAAGTTTGGGTTGCCTATATGAATCCTTTGAACAAGGATGTTCCATCTGGTATTTAGTTTGACCTCTTGATCAGGAATGCATCCAATGCAATCTTAACATGCTTCGTTTAGTGTTCTGTGAATAATCTTTTCATCCTGATTGAAGTGATCTACTTTCTTAATTCTGTGTTAAGTCACTCCACTTTCCCAATTGGCCTAGTTTCTCTTCTCAGAAGAATCAAAATCCCAATTCACTCAACCAAGTGGGACTGAAAACCATATAATGTGACCACAATCCATTCCCTTAACCAATATGAGACTTGGTTGGACGAAGGGGTAACTTAATAATATCCGAATAGTAACTAGGACTTGTCAAATTATTTTGTATCTCTCTAATTGGAAAGTACAGATCTTTTCAGTTACAGTTTATAATCAACAGACATATCTTGCAGGTCAAAGCCACTGCAACAAATGTAGATGAAGCAGTTCGAGAACTTCCTGATGCCAACTCGGTAAGGTATTCCTTTCACTCTGAATCGGATCCATGTAATCTTTGTCATGGGATATTTTGTCTGATCTTGATTATTTTGCATAATTACCCTTATCATGGTTGGTGCTACATTAAAAAGTCCATGCCTTTACAATGGACAACAGAAGTTATATCAAAACTATCTTTTTAGCATTTTATCGAGACCATTGTCAAAAGTTAAGATAATAAAAGCTGACGCGAACCCTCTAATACTTTCAGAGACCGGAAGACTTGTGGGCTTTGCATTCTCTACCTGTCTATCCACGGCCTCATAAGAGAAACAGTGCTTTATGGACTGCAATACATAAGGTACACAATCTTTTGTGTTGTCCCTTGAAAATCTACGGTTTTTCCTTTGCCTTGGGAGAACTGCTGATATTTATTTGTTGATGATTCAAGACTATGGCTCACAAGATATGCATATTGAGTACTAGATCAAGTAGGAGACATTTTGTACCCAGTAATGTCTATATACACCTGTGTCTGTAAGTGTTGAGACACTTGAAACAAGGATGTCTCCTGCTTTTATGCTATTATCAAGTATGAGTTTCTACCTACTAAAGCATGTAAGACAGAAGAGACACAAGTACTAAACAGTAAATGTATCCTTTTAGTATTTAGTTTTAACTTTCTACTCTTCTTTTTGGCGTGTATTAACTTTTATTCTCGTTACACTTTGCATTCCTTCTCTCTTCCTCTTACTCAACTTTTAACCTTGCAGGTCACTGCAAATGGTGAAAGATTAGGGCTCAATAACTTTAAACCCGTCCGACCTTTGGGTTGTGGAGATACTGGAAGGTATGTCAAACCTTTTTTTGTTATTTCTTCACATATTCTTCAGTCCTCCTTGGCACTATGTTCAACCTGCCTTTACGATAGTCTTATGACATCCTACTGCTTTATCGAGGGTAAATTGTAGAAATATTTTTGTGAGGACTTATATCTTGACTGTAATGCCGACATTCTTGAAGGTGCCCATGAGAATAAGGAGTAACAAAAGGTGATCAGGAAGACTCTTAATACCAGCTGCACAACTAGTCAGTCAATGCTTGGGAATTATAAGAAATCAACTCATAGAAAGATAAGCTAAGACTGGAAAAAGGGTCACTTAATATCAGGGCCCTGAACTTTTTCTTAGCTAAAAGGCTCTTTAGTTTCCTTTCTAGAAATTATATAATAAGTTTATTTGTGGTTAATGCTTGCAGAAATTTTTGTAGGTGACTATTAATATTGCACCTTTCACTTACCTTGATGGTCATCTCTTTTTTTGCCAATTGTAATGCTGTTCTGGTACTTTAATAAAAATGCTTCGCATAATATCCAAGTCATCTGTTCTTTGTAGTGTCCATTTGGTGGAACTGAAAGGTACAGGAGATCTTTTTGCTATGAAGGCGATGGACAAATCCATAATGCTCAACCGTAACAAGGTCTGGATGCCCGAGTTTTTTACTTCATCAGTATATTGAGCACAAAGTATAGAGACCATGCTTTTTCATTCTAATCCCTGATGACCTTTGGATTTACATTCCAAACCCATGACATCACATTCCCCTTCCTACATAGCCTATTCAATATCTTCTCTTCATCCTTATATGAAGACAAATTCCTGTTGAATAATTTACAGGTACATCGAGCATGTGTTGAAAGGGAGATCATAGCTCTCCTAGATCATCCTCTCCTTCCAACTCTATATTCATCATTTCAGGTAACTTTATAACTCAGACTATCATCAGAATGCAGATTTAATTAAAGATTATCTGTAAATATGCATGTTAGTCTTGTAGCAAGGCCACAATGAAATATACCTGCACGTTCAAAAATACAAACCCACTAAGTTCATTTTCACAGTAAATTCAGCATGTATAAGGTTTAGATATTATTATGTTTTAGGCTAGGCCAATCAAATGAATATATCCTTTTTCTTTCTTTTTTATTGGGAATTTTCGCATCAGGAAATTGTCGAGTTGTAGTAGCTTTGCCTTTCTCCCTCAATGAGTTTTAGGTCATATTTTATTTCTAAGTTCATATTTGGTTAAAGATGACACCGTTTAACACTTCACATTCATCCATCTCCTGCGTCAAAAACCTTATAGAACCTGCTGAAAACACTTTCCTGTATTGCCTTTGAGTTTCTAAGAAATACATTATTTTGCATTATTTAAAGAATGTTATACTGATTTGTTTGAATTTAGAACTGAAATGTCCAGACGAGCTAAAATGCCCCTTTTTTTTATCAGACAGAAACACATGTTTGCTTAATAACAGACTTCTGTCCTGGAGGAGAGTTATTTGCTTTGCTTGACAGACAACCTATGAAACTATTTAAAGAGGAATCTGCTAGGTACTTCTCTTTTAATTGCACTTACTCCACACTTGAATAGACTAAGCTATATAACATCTGACATGGTTCAAGATGTGTTCATATTCGGTATTCCGACCTGATAAAGCTTCTTCCTATTCATTTGTCTGTTGTTCAGTATGTTTCTAGTTATTTCCAGTTGTTCATTTTCCACATTCTCCTAGAATAGACTCACTGAGAAAAGGTCATCATGTATGAGTATTTCTCTTTTATTTGAGTTTATATTTTCGTAGGAACCTTGCTATATATGCTTGAAAAAGGAAAGAGAATCTTAGCTTTAAACAAGTTTGTATTTTCGTAGGAACCTTTCTATATATGCTTGAAAAAGGAAAGAGAATCTTAGCTTTAAACAAGCAGCTTTTTAAGGACTACAAATTACACACATTCGATTGTATACTTTTTACTATTATCTGTACTATAAGACGGTTCAGTTGCTTTTTATTTCTCCAAGTGATACTACCAACAATTTTTTTATATCAGCATGACATCATGATTATTAACTAATGTATTACCAACAAAATTTTTCAGGTTTTATGCAGCAGAGGTCCTAATTGGTTTGGAGTATCTCCATTGTTTGGGTATTACATCTCTACCTTTTGAGTCGAACCTTCTTCAGTAATTGCATTTTCGTATTTGCTGTGTAGACGTTGGTAACTTCGATACACTCTCTTCGTCTGTAATGGGATAAGAAGCTTAACCAAAAATCATCAACGGACATTAGCTTTGACACGTTTCATGGTTGAACTTATGTGGACCAGATTAGTAAAGATAGCACGGCAAACTTCAGTAGTCAATTTTCATGTAATCTTGTGACATAGTATATTAGTCCTTACTGAGGCTTCCCTTAAAAGAATGAACAACAATGGAGGGCATATAGGTATGACATTAAGTTTTCCAGGAGAAAATACAATGAATTGTTTCAGAACTGGCTCAATTGCTTTTTCTTTTCTTTTATTTAGTTAATCCCTCTAGAACAAAATTCACTTGATTGATACATGTAGATACACCTAGCAATTCAATAAACAATTTAAGATATTTAATTGAATCACAGAATGAAGAGATTTTACTTTACTTTCCAATTTTCTGTTGAGGTCTATCTGCAGAGGTACTTAAATTGGACCAGTGATCGATTTTTAAAACTCTTGTAAAACTTTGAAAGATTATAGACTGGTAAAGCACAACAGGTAAAAGAACGGAGCTCTCTGAAAGTAAAAAATGTAGCAGTTAAAAACCTCTATTCGTAGGACCACAAAATCAAGAATATCTAATGTTTCTGTCAGGCAAAAGTTGGAGGGTTCATCAGGGAAGACATAGTACTAGGAGCTTCCATTTCTATCTTGTAATATGATTGATGTTCTTTCGTTTTGTCTATTGTCATGTAACAGGTATAGTATACCGGGATCTGAAACCAGAAAATATCCTACTTCAGGCTGATGGGCATGTCGTGCTAACAGACTTTGATCTTTCTTTTAGGACATCCTGTAAACCTCTAGTACGCTTCAGTTTCGACAGTTCTCTTTACTATTCATCTTAATTTTCCACTTTTAATGAACTTCTGCTGTGGATAGATCAGGTTATCTCACTTAGTATGTTATGTTTTTAGGTATAGTCAAAGTATAAAGTAGTAAATGGATGGTAAACAGAAGAAAAGGAGAAACAGGGAAACCTATGAATTATTTATCAATTTGATCAAAGAGAACTGTTGTTTTTGATATCATATAGTATTCTTGATATATTATAGTATTTCCTTCTGGTGCTTTCTCTTCAATCTTTGACATCTGATTGTTATTACCTATTCATAATATTAAAGTGACAATTTTTTTCCAGGTTATAAAACATCCTCCCTCGAAGAGAAGGTCTAGGAGTACTCCACCACCAACATTTGTTGCCGAACCAGTTTCTCAGTCAAATTCATTTGTCGGTACTGAAGAATATATAGCACCGGTATAGTAAACTATCATAGAAGTGGACTTTTATGTGATATATACTCCATCCGTGTTACAAATTGCATTAGGTTGTTCCATGTCTGGAGTAAAATATGGATCTTCCCTAGAGTTTGCATCTTTTGGAGAGATAAACTTCACTTGATGAAGAATTATGTATAAGCAGCTATCTTTTCTGTTTCTAAATCACATATACCAATTACAAATCCTACTAATGTAACTGCTTACTATACTATAGAATTGCTTTTTGGTACCTAATTCTTGAATATATTTCCCTTCATGATATGTTGACACTTGCATTTTCTTTCTTTGCTTCTGTGAAGCAATTTATCATCTACCAAGCGAGAGAAAATTAATTGTTTGATGTACTTCTAAATGACTTGATCTCAGGAAATCATCACAGGAGCTGGCCACAGTAGTGCGATCGATTGGTGGGCTTTAGGTGAGCATGCAACAAATTCATTACTTTAGTTCACTCCATTATATTATTTAGTGTACTCTTATTATTGTGATGCTTTATATATTCTTGAAACAAAATATACTGGACATTATTTGGGAAAATCACCTAGAAACCTTGCAAATTCTTTAGCTATTTTTTCACCTCCTTTTATCTCAGCACCAAGCTTCAAACTATTATTATCTTATTGTCTGAAAAAAAATCGTAAGTGTTTAGTTTTGTATAGTCGCAACCTACATGATGACCATTGTTGTTTGGCCTAAATTGACATGCTTTCAAGTTCCACTTAATTGGAGATATTCTTCTTCGGCATGGGGCACGATTGTTTCTTGGGTGATCTCGGTCAAACCCACCGTCTTTTTTTCCCTGTGGAAAAAGACCCATATTTCTATTCAAAAAAAGTCAGTGTTCTACAAGGACCTAAATCATACTTGTTGGTTTTTCGGTCAGTTTTTTTTTTTTTTTTGTGGTCCATCCTTTCTACATGTACTTTAAACAGGTCGCAATCTCAATTATCTGTCATAGTTTGCTACTCTTCCCAATAAAGATGACCTTTCCTGAGCTACAAATATCTGACATAGTTTTAATAGATAGTAGGGAACTTACGGTAGAAGTGTTTAAAATAATAAATTGAAATTTGAAAAGGTTGAGCAGCTACTTGAACAATAGAAAAGTGGTAGTGTATTTTAGTTTCAATTGTGGAGGGAGGAAAGATTGGCTATTTTAGGAAATGGTTCAGATTTTTCTGGAATGGATTCTAAGGATGCTCACGCAGTTTCTTGTGATGTGGGAGTAGTATTTTGTAGTACTTTGGGATGATATTCAATGGACATACGTAGCAATAATCAACATCGCCATTGGAAGTATTATCTGTTTGCTTTGCTCTTAGTGATATTTGAGAATATTTACTTTGCTTCACGCACTTCTACTTTATTATATAAATTCTTCTGTTTGGAATGCAGGTATCTTGCTTTATGAGATGCTCTATGGGCGTACACCATTTAGAGGAAAGAACAGGCAGAAGACATTTTCCAACATCCTAAACAAGGACCTCACTTTCCCTAGTAGCATTCCGGTAAAGTCAGTTTGTTTTTGATATTATTAAGACCGTCTTTTGACTATCTATTCTTGTTATCTGTTCTATATGTGTTCCTTCTTTTTCATCTTTCATGGGAATGTTCTGTGAGAAAATTGAAGGAAACTCTGATCTTGTTTCAAGTCTAAAACGAATGACACTATCTATGTTAACAACGTGTTGCAGGTAAGCCTTGCAGCTAGACAGTTGATACATTCATTGCTAAATAGAGATCCTGCCAGCCGTTTAGGATCAAATGGTGGTGCAAGTGAGATCAAAGAGCATCCTTTCTTCCGTGGAATAACTTGGCCCTTGATTCGGTGCATGGTATTAAATTCTTCTTGCCTCTTCCAAAAGATTGTAAATTTCAGTTGGATTCGAGCTTTTCTCCAAGCCATTACACATGATCTGAACTTTCTGTTTCCTAACAATGTAAATGTTGCTTGGCTACAGACTCCACCACCACTAGACGCACCGCTTCAGTTAATTGGAAAGGAATCAGGCAACAAGGATGTTGACTGGAATGATGATGGAGTACTTGCTCATCCAATGGACTTATTCTAGAGGTTTGCTTCCAGCATTAACTAGACCTTAATTTCAGACACCAGAACTCTGCCCTTCTTGTTGATTATCCTGCGCGTTCTAATTTCTTAACACTCTCTCCGTTTCAAATCACTGATTTGGCACGAGTTTATGCTTATGATCTTTGACATGTGGTATTAAACATATAGTGAAAAATCATTCATCATCCAAAATATGAAGTTAAAAACATTCTGAGCAGAATTGACATCAATGCATGTAACTCAAGAACAAATGACTCTTTTTCTTAAGCTGCATTAAGGGAGTGATTAATCATTTTGTGTAATTTTGACCTTTTCTTTCACACATGTAAATTGCAGGAAATTATGTGCAGGGATGATGTTTGTGATGAAGAAATTTCATATTGTATAGAAGCATTGATATTTTGCTTTCTTTTTGGGTTTAAGGACCTTGTTCTTATTTAAGTTTGGATCCAAGGAAGGCGATTTACGTACATAGTTTGTGAGTAATAGGAAAATTAAGAATCTGTATTCGTAGGTTTTGTTGGTAATTAAATAAACTTGTATCATAAGATAAACATGTATTTGAGGCAAAATCAATAAACTCCTGTCTTGTACACTAATAAAGTACTGTAAATGCAAAAATAAATTGATAAAATGAGCTTATCATTTAGCAGTATGAAAATTATGGTCTATTGATATATGCAAATACTTACGGTCATTAGGGTGTGCAAAAATCGAATGTATATAACAATTATTAAAAAATTGACTACTTTAAAATAAAAAAATATATTTACCTTAAAATGATTAAACTATTCAATGTATATAAAAATTATTTTTGACTTCTTTATTTGGTCACAATATTAAAATTACCAGGTGATGAGAACACAAAAGAAAAGTATTACCTTAGTCAAAAAAATTCTTAGAACATAATAATAACTCCTATTGATAGTTTCGACTTTACTTTTAAATTAAAATTGTTAAGAAAATTGGTATAAGTATAAGATAATGTTATAATTAATATACTCAATCAAACAATGAGATTAAATTATTGCTTACAAAATAATGTCAACAATTTTTGTAATAGCTACATCTTCAGAAAAAAAAACTTTCAAAATTGAAGTTGACAAAATTTTATCAAAAATCAACAAGATCTCCAAGCATATATATATATACATATATATTTATATATGTAGACCTCTCATCAAGATTTGGCTTTAGACCACAAACATCGTTGAGACGCCTCTGGGTGCTACGAGTCAATAGTACAAATAGTTAACATGTTTTCTCTAGAATTAATTGCTATAATTTGTTGATGATTATATGCATGAGAAGTCACTACTAAGGAATTTGTAGCTTTAGTGTAAATTCTATATTGTGTTAAGAAATTAATATGTACGAATAATTATTTACCAATAAGAAATCTAATATATTCTCACAAAGTGGGATCTGAAGAGGGTTGAGCGTACGCAAACTTTTTGATAGATTTTAAGCTAAAAGAAAAAATAATTTAAAGCGATCCAAAATAAAACATAATGAAAGTATAAAAAACAATTTGATAATAACAAAAGCAATAACTATAATAACAAAATAAAAATTACGACAAAATAATACGATAAAAACATAAATATATCTGCAATATATGGACTTACCTATAAAACATATCAACATTTATTTTTCAAGTAAGAAAGTGACAGTTAGTATCAAAATACAAATAAATAACATTAATGAAGTGAGGATTAGAAGAATAAAAATAAATTGTTGGTATGAGTAACTTCTTATTGATAGCAATGCAATGAGAACGCAAAAGGTTTATGTAATACAAAAAGAAATCAAGAAATTGTAGTTTTTCCAACAAATTCTTGGAAAGATTTTCTGTTTATATTTTAAATTACAATTTAAAAAATAAAATTTTCAGTAATGGCAAACAAAGAAAAAAATCTGATATATCCCTCATTATTTCAAAGTATATATGTGCTCGAGAATAAAATAGGTGGTGAAATTTCACAATACACTTTAATTAATTAATGCAGGCAATATCAAACTACAAATTACTACTCCTCTTCTAAAATAGTCATTGCGTTTTATTTTTCTTGAGTTATTTTAAAGTTAATAAGATTAGATTAATTTGATATTTTAAAATTAAAAATTTTTAACACTAAAAGTTACACGAAAAGTACTATTAGTTACAAAAGTTTTCATTTTGGTATTTTGATTCAAGTAAAAAGGATCTGATATACCCCTCGTTACAAAATTAGGTCATATTTACCCCTATTGTTATGAAGATGGCTCACATATACCCCTGCCGTTATAAAGTGACTCACACACACTCTTTTATCTTAATGGAAGTGGAAAAATTAATTTTTATTTTTTTAAAAAAATCATAAAGTGATATATATGATCATTGTCACACATGTCTTTTTTTTATTTTTTTATTATCATTATTTGAATTTTTTATTCTTATTTTATTTTTTCTTTCATTTTTTAGCGTAAAAATATGAGAAATAAAAAAATGTGAATGGAAAAAGAGAAAAAAGTATGAAGAAAATTTATAATTAATTTTTTTGGATATATTTTAATTTATTTTTTTATGTGTAAAAAAATTGGGCATATATGATAAATTTTACAAGAAAGTTAAAAAGTAAAAAAAAATTGACAAGAAAAACAATAAATTCAAATATGCAGTTGAATAGAAAATTTCAAAAACAAATGTGAGAAGGATCAAATACCCCTACTTGAATTTTTTTTTTTTGATAAAAGAAATTTTAAAAATAATTTTTTTTCACTTTCGTAAAAAAAAAATATATGAACTATTTACGTAATAATAGAGATATATATATGCTACTTTTATAGTGATAAATATATCCGCTCTAAATGAGAAGGTTAAAAGGATGAATGAGGCCCTTTCCCGTTGATTCAATGATGGAGTAACTATTTTGTAAGCTTACAACTTGTTTGGATGGTGGTTTTTGATGGTATGGTATGGTATGGTTACTAAGAGAACGACGTTTGTTTTGATTGTTTCATTAATTATATGGTATGGTATGGTTTAGTTTCATGGTTCTGTAACCATGAAAACCCTCACTTTTTGAAACCACCAATTTGGTGGTATCCCATGGTTTTCTTATTTTTTTTCAATTATACCCTTATTTAAATCTAAATAGTTCTAATTTATCCTTTATTTTTTATTAAACTTTACCCTAATATATATATATTATTTTTGTATTACTTATTTTTCTCCGTATCAATTTGAAACTTTTTTTCGTCTCCCGTTTTTCTTTCACATTTTATTTTGAGTTTTTTTTTAAGTTCTTACTTTTTTTTTATTTTCTTACGCTGTTTGTATGGTTTGGAGATAAATTAGCTTGTATGTTTCCCTACTTGATTCTATGTATTTATTTTTTTAAAAAAAATATTAAAAAGATATTGATAAATTTAATATTTATACTAATTAAGGACATTTTTGTAAATTTATAAGTTACGATACAATACCATACAGTCAAATCAAACAACAAATTATCATTAAACAGTAGCAACCCATACAGTTTATCTAAACATTGTATAGTATTGTACTGTACGATACCATATCATAACATACAGTACCATACATTATATACATTATGAAACCATGGCAAACCACCATCCAAACAAGCTTAGGAAACTTCTTATAATAAAATATTTTAAAATTTTAAATTTAACTATTCACATCTTTATATTAATAAATAAAAATTTATATAATAACATCCAAAATATTGTACTAAAAATACATAGATAACATCTTATAACTTGAATTAAATGGTTTACTTTCTAGCATGGTATAAGACACAAGTATAAAAATATAGAAGAATATGAGTCTCTTATTAAAAGTTTAGATCACTTGTTTTATTTACTCATCATGCTAGTCAATTTCTATCCGAATCAACATTTTAAATTATAATATCAAATTTTATAATATCAAGTTTCAGGTGGACAAAATTTTTCTGATCTGTTAAAATTTCAGGGTTTATTTCTTAAACCCTAAACCCTGCCTGCAAATTTTGCTCCTCTTTTTCTCTGATCTCTTCAATGGCGGCCTCTGATACAATTGAGGACATGTACGATTTGGCTTTGAAGCCTCGGTTACTTCGCTCTCTGCTCAAAGAGTATGTTCCTGACCTGAAGCATCAGTTTCGGAACCCATCAGTTCTCTCATATGTTGTTTCCGCCATTAAGACTCACCAGCTATTGTCCGAATCAGCTCCACCTGAATCTGATGAAAAGTTGATTGAAAACTGGACAGTCGCCGTCGATTCTTGGATCAATCGAGTAGTCGCTCTTGCTTCAAGTGATACGGTGAATAATCTTAGACACTGTCTTTTTTTTTTTTTTTAGATATAATGTGCTAACAAATGTTCAAACTTGCCCTCAGTTGATAAATAAATGCTCCGAATTTGATTATATATATCTTGATAACTCAAATTATATCCATTCTGTCATTTGAACACTATAACTTACAAAATGATCATTTAGACACTTCCAAAAATTTACGTGCACGAGACACAATGGGGATGGGTTGTAGCGTGTAATTGTGTTGAGACCAAGTTGATGTGTCTAAATGTGCACTGGCGAAGTTGGAGTGCTTACTTGCAAGTTTGAGTGTGTTTACGTATATGGCCTTTTTCAACGTATAAAGAAATTTGTGCCTAACTATCTACATTTTGTGCTTCTCATTCTTGTTTGGTTGGAAGCTATTTAACTTGCGTTTTTATGCTTTGAACCTATGACCTGCAGGTCACCAAAAGCAACAACTCTTTGTGTCGAAACTTGTGCTTATAATTTGCAATAATTTAATAATGACGGCCGGAGTTTTGGCGCAACTGGTAAAGTTGCTACCGTGTGGGTTCGATCCATGTAAATAGCCTCTTGCAATTCTGCAAGAGTAAGGTTGCGTAAAATAGCCCCTTGTGGTCCATCCCTTCCCCAGACCGTGCATAGTGAAAGCTTTAATGCACCATGTTGGCCTTTTTGAATAATGATTATATATAATTATTTCACCTTTTGCAAATTGGTCAGTTCCTTTTGTCAGCTGAGTTTATTGATTGGATAGTGAAACCTTTTCTCGTTTTTACATGGTTCCCAAGCATATTGCTATTTATGAACTTCATTATGTTGGGTTTCGCGCATATTTTTGATGTAGGATTAAGGAGTTAATTTTTTGTGATTGTTTATGTTGCAGCCAGATAAATGCTGGGCTGGTATATGTTTGCTCGGGGTGACATGCCAAGAATGTAGTAGGGAACGTTTCTTAGCTTCTTATGCTGCATGGTTTAATAAATTCTTAGTCCACCTTCAGGTAATCAAGTTGATCCTTTATTGTTAAGAGTGTTTGCCTAATCTTCTTTTGGTGGGTGACGTATATAAAATGAAGTCATTTGCCACTGTGGCTACATAATATTTTGATTCCTTCTTTTCATTTTACTCATGGAATAAGTACATGTGGATGTTATTATATCTGCAAGAATTAGAACTATGATTTGGAAAGCAGGAAAGATGTCAACTACGCATCAAGATGACTGGTCCATGTAGATATCATCGGAGTAAACAGCAAAGTAACTGGTTACAAATCATTAAAAGTGCTAATCATTTGTTTCACTCAACCTGATAAGTGACTTATTAATTGGTGCCTTGATTAATCCTATATGTTCCCTTAATTAATCAATGAGGAGTAACAAACATTGCATTGACTACAGCTAACCTCTTATATCTTTATGGAAGTTTTGCTTTAAATCAATGTGAGAAGTTAATGAACATTTTCTTTTTTGTTTGTGTGGGTACTTGGATTAGTCCCCTGCAGATTCTCACTTTGTGAAGGTAGCTGCTTGTGCCTCCCTTTCAGATTTGTTCACAAGGTTTGTTTGGTAACTTTTGTTTCCGATTGTTTGTTTATTATACTCAATGAGTCTAGGATTGATGGAGAGGGTTATTGCTTGCTATTAACTTGGAAAAACCATTTTGATGTTATGTTAATGGGGAACCCTCAGGGGTTGGCCTGGTGGCAATTGACTTGAGCCTTGGGGTTTGCTCCCTTTCAATGTCTCAAGTTTGAAACCCACTGGGTGCAGACAATTTCTGAGGGCCATCGAACTGGGTAAAAACCTAAATTAACCGTAGTGCACTTGTGGGAAACTCCTTGTCGAGGGCCTGTGCACCCCCCGGATTAGTCGGGGCTCAAAGAGACTCGGACACCCGGTGTAAATAAAAAAAATAAAATATGGGGAACTCTTTCTGGTAGAAAAAAAAATTATGTTAATGTGAACTTCTTGCTTATGCTTACACCGTTTAGGCATTGATGCCTTATGAAATCATTGTTTCCTTTAAAAATAAAGAGGTTTTGTTTAATTTAGGTTTGCAGATTAAATTTCCTTTCTGATCCTTATGGTGTTTGAAAGTAAAATACTCATCATATGGACATTATCCTGTATGATATGACATTTATTTGGAATTAGTAGTTTATACACCTTCCCACAGATATTGTTATGGGTTTTAAACCCTGAAATTAGCTGCAGTAGCGTGTGAAATAGTACGATTTGGTGCATAAAGGAGCACCAGTCAATTGGCCCATTTTAGAAAGGAACAAGACTACCGCAGTTTAATTCTAACTAAATAAAGAATGCTACAAGACGTAGCAGACTTAGATATTTTCGGTCCTTTAGATGTTCCTACCTCAGGATTAACTTGTTCTGTAAATGTTTAGGCTGGGTAAAGTGAAAATTACTTCCATTGTGCACACTAAGGAACAGAACTAATACAGACTGATCAATGATTTTGCAACTAACTTCGATAAGATTTTTAATAATTTTAAATTTGTACTTTTATAGCGAGTTCAGTGTTTCTCTCTTGAGGCATTTTCCGCTTTTGATTTAACTTTTGCCGGAAATTTATGCAGAGCCCTGTAAGAAGGGGTTTAGGCTGGCCTTTTGACTTTTGATGTTGTCTGATCAAAAGGATATGTGCCATTCCTTCCTTAATATCAGGTTGAGTGGATTACCAATTGCAAAGAAAGATGGTATAGCACTCAGTACAAAACTAATTCAACCATTATTGAAGCAGCTATGTGAGGATAAATTTGATGCGGTATGGGTTAGTAAAACTAGCTGAACTGCTCTTTCTTGAAAGTATTAAGTTAATTTTGCTTACTGCATGTGAGGTGGTTGCTTGCCTTTGTTTTAGGGTTTTGACATCTCTTGCAACCTATGCAGGAAGAAGCTATTTTTCTGTTGTCCACCATTTTAGAGATTTTCCCATCTTCCATTCAACGACATTATGATGGTGTAAGTTCGTTTGGTGTCATCATTTTCTTTTTTTACTTTGCGTAACATTCGAACTACTCTTACAAGTTGATAATTAGGATCAAGTTCATGATGCATCCATGTCTAGTTTGTTCATCAAGAACAAGATAGAAAGGAAGCATGATATATACAGATTAGGATTAGCTTCTTAAGCACTCTGCATAGGAAGTCATTTTGCCAAACCTGAGAAATTAGATTTATACTGATAGAAGCATATTGAAGGATTTAAGTGAGGCTACAACGGAACAGTTTCGTGTGACATTGGTTTCTTTTCTTTTTGTCCATTGATGAAATTGGTTCTTGACTCACTCTCATTTGCCATTTATGTTAAGGTTTTGATTCTTGTTTCTGTTTCTTATTTGTGTTCTTCGGGAGAGCCTTAATCATTATATCATGTTTATTTCAGTATAGATGCATCAATTGAAGTGGTTATTTTTGCAGGTTGAGGATGCTATTGTCTTGAGGCTCATGTCAGGCAAGTGCAGTCCTAGCATGTTGAAGGTGAGACAAAACCCAGAAGGTTTATTTGAATTTTAGCTAGAATATGATAGCCAAAAGTAAAGAAACTCATCTGGTTTGAGTTTTCAGAAGCTTGGTTATTGTTTGGCATTGCTACCAAAATCAAAAGGGGATGAGGATAGCTGGCTATTGATGATGCAGAAGATCATGCTGTCAATCAATATTCAGCTGAATGATGCCTTCCAGGGTCTAGAGAAAGGTGATTTTTAGATATTATTTGACTATCCTTACTAATCATGGCAAGAGCTCCGACCGAGATTCATCTTTATGAATATATTTGTAGAAACTATAAGAACTGAGGCCATGAGATTATTGCTTCCCCCTGGGAAAGATCCACCGCCTCCATTAGGAGGCCAATCTTTGTCTAGAGGAACTGTAGACAACACAATGAGGCCTGAGCACTTGCAGATCTCCAGAATCTCTACCCTGATGTTTTGTTGCTGTGAATTGCTCACGAATTCTTACCCATTTCAGGTCAGATCTGTGGTCATATTGAAATGGGAGTTCATGATTAATTTATTTCTGTACGAGTGGTGTGAGTTAGAAGCAATTGAAGAATTTTCTTAATTTTTTTCTCTTGCTTACTAGGTTGCTGTACATGTACTTCCATTAATAGCTCTTGCTAAAAGAGTGCTGATGGTTGATGGTTCCTCATTACCAGGCATTGCCTACATGACTACAATGAAACTGGAATTATTTTGTTCAGAACTCCCTGTCTTGCATTCACACATATTGGATTTTCTTTCATCAATTGTGAAGGGACTGGGCAGGTGAACTTTTATATATTTTTTTCTTTGTTTCAGTTAATTACATTTATTCATTTCACTATTTTTGTCCCAAATACTTATGATTCTCCGTAGGATAAGATACCATCTCGGACATGCACCCTATAATTTGATCATTATTAACGTGTCTGTTCAGGTTTTAGATTTAGTTCCTTGTCTTTTAAACAATTTGGCCTTCCTGACTTGTGGAATGATCAACATTCCCTGGTTTGGGGAATCAATTTTTAGTAGTCCAGTTGGTTGGGCTACCTACTTGAACTCTCACCTTGTTGGTGGGGGTTCAACTCCGCACCTTGTAAGCACCCTCCCCATTTCCCATTGCTCTTGTCCTATTGTGTGTATATATATAATAAAGTATTCCTTGGGTCATCCTAAAGTAGAAGGGAATTGAATACCAAGCCTGTTCGCCAGGGATCAGCCAAAATCACCCATTGACCATCTGGGGAAACGAAAGGAGATAATGTCTTTATTAGTCATTCTTCCCTGTTTTCCTTAAATTTTACCTTCTATGTTGGGAAAATCAAGAAAACGTTCAACCTGTCATACTCTGGTAGTCGGGTTGTGTCTAAGTACAACGAGGAGCTAATTTTTGTCTTCTTTAGGTTTATGAAGTAGAATGTTGATACACTGCAGTACTAGAGTTCAAATGCTGCAGGTATATGTTGCATCCTTGCTTCACCTAATTATGAATATACCTTTGGTTTTGAACGCCAACCTACTCTTATCACAATTTTTTAATGTTTTGATAAGTTCAGCCTGTTCTATTACTATTTAGGCATTTAAAATTGTCTTATGTTTTCCCTTGATATCAGTCGGTATATAGACTGTCCTGTTAGAATTCCGGGGTATAATACTGTTTTAACTAGAGATAATGAGCTAAATCTGCAAAAAGAAACTCTTGAGGCAGAGTATATCACTTTGTATAATGATTAAAGTTGGTGGTTGAAAATCATGGTAGAGAACTAGTACATACTTGGATAAAATGCTCACAATCTTTATAATACATGTTGTCTATTTACCACATGCATGGATCCATAACACCAGTTCAAAAGCAAAGTCTATTACATGTTTTTTCAATATTTGGGTGATCATTTTATTATAGTTCCTCTTTTCATATTGGGAAATCTATTAGAGGATACTAGTGCTAAGACTGGGATGCTTCTTTCTCTCTTTTGCAGTCAGTTGCTTCCTCATGTTGGCTCTATAATACGACTCCTAACCAACTACTTTGAGATGTGTACCTTGCCAGAGCTAAGGATAAAGGTGTACGCAATTATGAAGGTCCTGCTGCTGTCATTGGGGGTTGGTAGGCATTTTAAATTTTCAACAAGTTTGTACTTCTTTTGGCCTTTGTTATGCTAATAATCAGCTGCCTAACTTGGAGGCTGGGTTGTCTGTGTGCGTGTCACTAATGCTCATATGCTCTCCATAGTGTAAATGTTTTGGGAACCACAAGATAATTTTTTTTTGGAACACTACGAGAAGTTAGACCTGAAATAGTTATTGCTCATTAGGTAGTGGCATCTCCCTATTTCATGGAGTTAGATCATGTCCGGTGCCCTAAATGCAGAGTTTCTTTATCGCCTGCTGGGCCAAGCTTCTAAAATTTGTTTATTTTGAGAAGTCCTTTTTCTAAAATGTTTTTCGAAAAGTACTTTTGATGAGAAGCGATTTGTATTTGACCATAAATTTAAAGCACTTTGAGCAGCAATTAGTGTTTGGCCAAGCTTTTAAAATTGCTTCTGGGTGTAATTTTCTCAGAAGTGCTTTTCAGAAATATACTTTCTTTTAACTTCTGAAAGCTACACCCTAGAAACATATATTTTCTCCCCAAATCTTGGCCAAGCGCCTCAATTTTTTAAAATAAACACTTCTTGAAGGGGAGAAAAACACTTTTGGCGTCCAAAAGCTTGTCAGACAGACTATTAGTTTTGTTTGATACCTCTTGTAGCTGTAATTGCTGGATGGTAAATATTCTGTATGTTTACTATTAGTAAAAGGAAACAACCTCTCTACTTCTATGAGGTAGTGGTAAGGTCTGCGTACATTCTACCCTCCCCAGACCCCACTTGTGGGATTCCACTGGGTATGTTATTGTTGTTGTTGTTGTTGTTGTTGTTTACTATCACTAAAATATCACATATTTTGTAAGCTTTCTAGAAGTCCCTTCAGTATGGAGCAGTCCAAATGATGGACAAAGTAAATGTTCTCTTTTTGTTTAGAAGAAAACGTTTTCATTTTAATATGAAAGCTTTAGTCAAGTTCAAGCAGGGAAATATTTTTCCTTGTATTAAGCGTGGTTGGCAGATATCAGTGTTTCAGATTAGATCCTTTCATGTATATTTATGAATTATGAGACCATCTTATTTAAAAGATTAAGCTGTCAATGAGAGCACTATGGGACCATCTTATTTAAATGATTAAGCTGTCAGTGAGGGTGCACTTTTAATTGTATTTTATTTCAACATGGCCCTCACATGAGTGTTTGATTCCTTGTTCATGAGTGAAACATGTCAATTCTTCTTAACAATGGGTCGCAGTGAGGCTTTTGAACCCAGGGCCTCTGCCTGCTTTGGATGCCATGATAAAGAAATGGACCTGGGCCTTACTCAACCCCAATCACTAGCTCATTAGGTGAGAGGATTGCCCAAGACCATATCTACCTCCCATTACCTCAAGTGCCAATGTCGAACTCTATCCTTTTGAGCTAGCTTTTGGCGTTGAGTTAGGCCCAATGTCCAATTTTTTAAATCTTGGTGTCAGAGCCCTGACCATTCACATTTTTGTTCAATTCAATGTTGGGCTCCCAGATATACTGCAGGGGGTGTTAGAGTCCCACATCGTTCGTGGTTAGGCACTTGGGCTCCTTATATGGATTGGAGAAATCCTCTCCTCTTGAGCTAGATTTTGAGGTTGAGTTAGGCCCAATGCCCATTTCTTTATCATTTGCCAAATAAATCTACGAGCTTCTGTGCATTTAGCAGAGTGGTGATTGATTATAAGTCTGTCACTGACTGCAGCAATTTTAATTTGGCAGGGATATCTACACACCTCACTGATGTGATTGTTAGCAGTTCATTGATGGATTTGGATGAGAGGGGCACATCTTCTGTTGCACAACAGAAGATATATCCAGAGACTACAACAAAGACTTCCCACAAGAAAAGGAAACATGCAAGTAGTTCGCTTGAGCTGCAGCCTGATAGAGATGTTTTGGAAGTGGAAATGTCCCCTAACATGGCTTCATTATCTGTTAAGATAGCTGCACTAGAGGCATTGGAAGCCCTACTTGCTGTGGTATGCTTAATGTTGCTCTCACTTTGGACTACTTTTGACGGAATGTGTTTTTTAAGAAAAGAGTTGCAATTTGATATCAAACAATTTTTCAGAGAGTTGCAAGTTATTTTATAATAGTATGAGGGTCAAAGTTAGTAAATAAGGTCGGTTTTTGATGAATTCATGTTTCTAAGTTTACAAAAACAGGGGTTTAATTTGGTAGTTTAATATCATATGAGAAAAAGTATTGAAAGGTGTAAAAAAGAAGTTTCATGTTAGAGAAAGCTGACACTATTTTTGGACAAATCAAAATAGTACATAGGGCATGCAAAAAGAGGAGTGATAGGACATTTCTAATGCCTGGTAGTCATTTTTTTATTTATGAAAATGCTTCAGCAGTTATTGGAAAGAATATAGGCATTCCCTTAACATATATACACGCGCTCAGAATTCCTAATGCATGTCCTTATACATGCTATTTGTTAAAGCTTGGCTCTCCCCTTGCGTTCTTGCCTGGGTGCTTTAGAAGTTGAAAAATTAATGTGAACCAGATTTGTGGTTAGAGAAAATATATTTTAAAATTTTTTTCTAACTATTATGTTGTGAAAGTGCCCCTTCCTTTCTCCCAGGAAAGATTTTAGCCTGGGGTCGTCTTATTCTTGGGATAACAATTTGTGTGTGTTTGTTGGTTAATGAGCTGATCTTTTTCCCAGAGTGAGATGCATCCTGGCAAGTAACCCGCTGTTCATTGTACGGCAGAAAATCATTCATGCACTCTCTTAAGCATCTGCAGAATTAGGAGATGGCACCCGAGAGCTTCAATTCCTTAGTTCTCAGTTGAAATTTGAAAACATCCATTCCTTATCTCTATATACCTATATGTAATTCACCTTTCATTTGAAGTTGTCATGCTTATTAGTTTTATGTCTGTAACAAGCTTATTGGTTTCATGATTTTAATCTATTAATATTCATCTAATAGCCGAAGTAGTATTCTGCAACTTTGGTTTGCGACTGCTTGAGTAAGGTCCATTCTTTGTCATTATATTTCTCATAGCCTATGAAATTGTTTTTCCTTTACCTTGCCTGCTTGTCCTTATCTTTAATCCATTAACTAATTTAATACATAAAGAATTTGGAACATTTTGTGACCATATAATAATTCCTACTCCCGCTCCCCCCTCCCCCGATGTATTCTATGTTGTCCACTTCTTCTCCTATGTAACTATCTCCTGTAGTTGTTTTTGATGGCAAATATCTTACGTTTGTCCTTTTAAGGGTGGTTCTAGGAGATCCGAGAGTTGGCGAGTGAATGTTGATCACCTTCTTTTGGATGTTACCAGAAATGCTTCTAAAGGAGGGTGGGCTAAGGATGGCAGAGGCGAGTTGGTTTCTGGCTCACTAACCAGTGTTTGGCGTGACTATCAAATTGCAGCTTTACGAGCACTTCTGGCTTCTCTCCTCTCTCCAGGCCGCACTCGCCCACCCCACCTATCTCAGGGGCTTGAACTTTTCCGCAGAGGTACAGATGCAATTTTATTGAGGTGATTGTACAGATTTTTCTTAGAAACAGCTAGAAATCTTCTATGCTGTTCCAGGCAGACAATTGCAAGTAAGAATGTGCACATGAAATTATGCTATTATTCGAGCTGCCGTGTTCCTGAGACATTCCTTGTCAGCCTCCTTCTGTGTCATATGTTAAATGTACTAAAAACTTACCTTGAAGGTAGAAGTGAGTATTCTAGATATTGAAAGTTAAACTAGTAGATAGAAAGACATGGTAAGAGCGGAAGATCTGTTGAAATTTTAGTTTGATAATTGTTAAGAAGTCTCACATTGGTAGAAGGATGGGAAATTGGACTCCTTATATGGACTTGGACAGCCCTTCCCTCATGAGCTAGCCTTTGAGGTTGAGTTAGACCTAGGTGTCGCATCTTTACATGGTATCAGAACTAGGTCCATCCCAATTCTTTGTCCACCGATGTTGGCCCCATATTATAGTGTCCATGCTCTATTTGAGGTTTGGGCTTGTGGGGGAGTATTAAAAGAAGTCTCACATCTGTAGAAGGATGGGTAATTGGTCTCCTTATTTTGTCTTGGACAATCCTCCCCTCATGAGCTAGCTTTTGTGTTTGAGTTAGGCCTAGGTGCCATATCCTTGCAATAATGATTTGTCAGTTGCATTAGTTATGGGAACTGCGACTTTAACAAATGTTTGGCCTAGCAGTTGCTCTCAAAATGATTGCAGTAGTGGCTAGAGATTGGGTGGTGCTTTCTATTTTAACTGCACATTTACATCTAAGGATGATGTTGCAGTTCTCACCTCATAGTTCCCTTGCCCATAATTTAGCATACTTCCAATTGCAATCTGCTTCAATGAACAATCTATTGCTAATTTGTTGTTGGCAGGGACTCGAGAAATAGGAACTAAAGTTGCTGAATGTTGTGCACACGCTATTTTGGCACTGGAAGTGCTTATACATCCCCGGGCTCTGCCATTGTTAGATCTCCAGTCCATGGACAACAATTACGAAGTTGGAAAGAAGTGGTTTCCTGGGAATGTACACATCAATGACCGTGCAGCAAATAACACATTCCATATTGGCACATCCAGAAAGGCCTCTGTCGAGCCAGACTCTTGTAATGATGACCTTTATGCAGATTGGATGCGAAATGGTAAAGATTTGGATACTGTGGCAGCTGATCCTGGAAAAGATACAGATATAAGTAATCAACCCCCAGAAAAATTGAGAGATCCCTCATCAGAAAAGCTTCCATCTTTTGATACCACTGCAGTAAAAGTTTCTGAAAGCAGTAGATTGGAAGAAGTAGCGCCTATTACTGCTGCTAAGAAAAGCCCCAAGGACAGGGACGAGGTCATGGTTGAATCACAACTATCTGAAAAAATAAGCAAGCATTCTGAAGAGATCCTACCATCTAAGAGTAATGTGGTATCTCTAGGATCAGAAAATATCGTGGACAATGCATCAAGAAAGGAGGTGGCAGAAGCTAGTGATGCTGGATTTGCTTTGCCGCTGATGATGAATTTAGACAAAGGTAAAGAGTTGACGCATGAATCTGATAACGAATCCATGGAGTCAATTCCTGATATTGTTGATGTTGAGCCCGATTCTGATTAAATGGAGTGCAGCCTATATATTGGTCCATATTATATTTCTTATTCTCATATGGGGTGGAAAATTGCATTTGTCTGTTAAAATCATCATCAATTACCTGGCTTTTCTCTGAGAGGGAGATTACGGAGGAGTTGATGCATCTATCAGGTTACCACTTTCATGGTCGCGGTTGGGAGTTGGGATGGGTTATTTTCTCATTTTATGCATGTTATCCTTGCAAAGGGGTCATGCTAATCTTCTCTGTATCATTACAATTTTTAAACCTGAGTGGTTTATCGTTCTAGGTTTTAGATTCGAATTCGTTAGGTAAATTCAACTGTAGTTTTTCATTTAATTGTGTTACAAAGGTCTTGTGAGTCTGTAAGTTGTACTATCCTGCTATTGAGATGAATTCCAATATAAGGATGCCAATTTTGAAAAGAGTAGATAGTGTTTTTAGTATGTTTTCTTCATTAATGGTGTTCAATGTGTAGTCTAGCTTTATTACTTTTAAGTATTACACACCATTAATCCTCAATTTTCTGAATACAAATATTTCTTATTTTATTATTATATATATAAGAGGCTACGGAAGCAGCTCAATCAGACAACTCTTGGACGACTTGCTTTAGCTGCTTAATTGAAATTAATCTATTGACGTCATGTAAAAGGAGATAGAAGAAATAACATGTATTATTCATTTAGAAAACTACGTAAAAATTACTATGAATCTAGATAAGTATAAAAATAACTATAAATCATGATATTTGACAACTGCAAAATTTTAAAACAAACATCAAATTTAATTGATTATTAAAATTAATGTATCAACGTCACATAAAAGGAGAATAGTAATATATCTATATATAAAAATTAAATAAAAATACTATAAATCACAAGAATTAACCGCTTAAAATACTTAAAAGACATACAGAAAGTTCAATGAACACTCGAATTAGTATCCCATAACTAAGGATAGATAATAACATATGTTACGTAAAAATGGTGTAAACATGACATAGATCATAATAATTAAAAGTAAAAGATATAAAAAAGTTGGCTTTGAAATTTTATCAGCGCCATAAATTGACAAGAGGAATAACATTTTATTTATAAATTATATAAAAAAAGGCACTATAATTCACAATAATTAATAATTTAAAATATTAAAAAATCATATTAAAATTTAATTAACTTTCTATATCCTATCAAAAACACATAAATTAAAACGCAAAAATAATAAATATTAAACTCGTGCTGACATGGGCGTGAGTGTCTAGTATTTTAATGAAAAGGGCAAGTGTTATTATTTCTCTCATGCTTATTTCTTGATTTTATTACTTTTAATTGTTTTGGTTATTGTAATATTTTGTTGTTGCTATTCCTCTCTTCCAAATCATTCTTAGCACAACTTGCTTCATTATTTTTTTCATATTTCATTCTCGATATGTTTTATTTGAGTCTAGCTTTTATAAAAAATAATCTCTCTACTTTTGCAAAGCACGAAAAAGATTATGAATTTGCAAGTTACTTACAAAATTTGTGATGCAATAGTAAGTATTTCTATATTTTTACTCACAAATCTTGAATTTGAACTCTGATACGAGCTGCCTTTAATAAGAAAGATTTCGCTCTAAGGCGAGATTTTTCAATACGTATTAAATTAGTTGGATGTCTAAGCACAATAAAATACTTACTCAACGATCTTGAGTTCGAATATATATAAACTGTCTTTAACAGAGATTAGCATTTTCATAAATTCTAATTAGTCGAGTTTCAAAATGGATACCGATCGAAAAAAAAAAAATTTGTAAAGCAGTCAACTCTGGCCTACTAATACTCCTAATGGCTAATACAGTCAGTTAACAAGTAATTATTTCAACAAAGTACTACTAAACAGCCTTCGACGGCTCAATTGATTCTTTTATTATTAATAGAATTATATTGTAAAATACTCATTTAATTAATTAAAGAAAAATAAAATACAAAATTAGGGATTAATAATCCAGATATCATTTTAGCATTACTCATATTCAATAATTGATTTTTTTTTAATTTGAAAAAAAATAATTAAATTTGAAAATAAATACCGATATCGAACGGAAAAAAAATATTTTGAAGGAATATTTTGGTGCATTATAGCTAGACCATCATTTCTCATTCAGAAGAGATATGAGCTTCAAGCTACTTGATTTGCAGCTCTAATTTCTTCAAGCTACTACAATAATATCTTGTGTATGACATGCTCTTCAACTTATGTTTACCATCAAGAAAAGCACAATTAAACCCTTATTCTTTATTTCAGGCAACATTAAGCCTTATCTAAGATAGTTTAGATAGTTGTTTGTATATATTAATTATATTACTAGTTGGATAGGAAGGCATGCCACATAGATCATTGCTGTGTATAGAGACACCCTCTCATCCACTATTTGATTTAACACAGAATATAAGACATCTAAGCCACATCACACATTTTTTCTACTAAAGATAAATAAAACATTTTATATTAAATTGATACCATATATAACAAGTTTAATTCTATCTTGGACAGACAGGATAAATAACCAAACATTTGAACTCCAACTAATTATACAATTCCATGTAACGGTAAAATGGCAAAACTTTGTGCAGGAAACACAAAGTATCTTGCAAAAAGGACACATCTTCCAAATCAGATTATACAACCTATCCACTAACTTGTCCAATGAAAATTTATTTCATGATCCAACATATAAAGTTCAAGTATACTATTCAGCATTAAAATTTTCCCAAAATTGTCTAAAAGTAATACTCTTGCTAACTTGCATTGTCATTTGCTTCCCCTACTTAAATAAGTGAAACAACACTTCCACAAATAAGTAAAATACTGCAAAGAGTAGAAGAATGAGAACTATTGGAAAAAAAAAATCTGCAAAAAGGGTAAGCAGATTGACAGAGTTGGAATCTTGAAGCGCACATTGTGAACAGTAAGGCGCTGCTTCCAATAAAACTATATGCTAATGTGGTTAAGTTAAATTTTCAAACTTCTCAATGTTGAACTAAGCACAGAGAGTCTGCTGGGAGCTCTCTGCTTGTAGTCTTTTTCCAATGCCATCGCGGACAGAGAATGAAGCTCCGGGCTCTCTTTATCCTCCTTGTTTCGTCCTTTAGTCAGCTGCCCGATGGTAGACGTACACTGGAAAACAACAACGCGTTAAGTCAGAATCTCCAAGGGTGATCAGCAAACAAGAACCTACTTTGTTTAGTTGTGCAGCTTATTAACAGTCTATGAATTTTTAAGACCTCCAGCATTTGGAGAATCTAATTAATGTAAAGAAGTAGGAACATACAGACTGGGACTGCTAGTTCTGGACTCCAAGCTAGAAAACAGTCAAAATTCAGGGAAATAACTAGGCAGGGAATTTGAAGAAGTTTCCAGAAATGAGGAGATAGCTTGGAGGCAGAGATCAAGAATTCAATGGCTCAAACAGGGTGATAAGAACACGAAATTTTTTCACAGAGTGGCCACAGCCCACAAAAGATGGAATACAATCGAGAAACTGGTAGTAGGTGGCATGGAGGTGACGGACACTGATGCAATTAAATCTGAGATAATAGATTTTTACTAGAAGCTATATACAGAATCTGAACAATGGAGGCCTGGTCTTATTTTGCAAAATAATGGCAGTGTTAGTCCAGAAGAGAAGGAGTGGTTGCAAAGGCGATTTGAAGAAGAAGAGGTCTTAGAGGGAATCAAGATGTGTGCCAGTGACAAGGCGCCGGGTCCAGATGGTTTCCCAATGAGTTTCTATCAATCTTTCTGGGAGATGATAAAGACAGATATCATGAATACCATTGAACATTTTCATGAACATCAGACTTTTGAGAAAAGCCTCAATGCCACTTTTGTGGCTCTCATTCCTAAGAAGATAGATGCAGCTGAACTCAGAGACTTCAGACCCATCAGTCTGATTGGTGGGGTGTACAAGATCATAGCTAAGCTGTTAGCTGAGAGGCTGAAGAAGGTGGTTAACAAATTGATCAACAAACATCAGATGGCATTCATAAAAGGCAGACAGATCATGGATGCAGCTCTTATTGCTAATGAATGTGTGGATTCCAGAATCAGAGGGGATGAGCCAGGAATTATGTGCAAGCTGGACATTGAGAAGGCTTATGACCATGTCAATTGGGAGTTCCTGCTCAACATCCTTAGACAAATGGGATTTGGGGAAAAATGGCGGGGGTGGATTGAGACTTGTATAAAAACTGTCAGGTTCTCCATTTTGATAAACGGAGAACCTGCTGGTTTTTTCCCTTCTGAGAGGGGTCTCAGACAAGGAGACCCCTTGTCCCCTTTTTTGTTTATATTAGCTATGGAAGGATTGGACAGCATGATAAGGGTAGCCATCCAAAATTCTTGGTTGCAAGGTTTTAAGATTGGCAAACCACCAGGGGAAGTCTCACAGATTTGCCATTTGCTGTATGCGGATGATACTGTTATATTCTGTGAAGCTAAAGAAGAGGAGATCAGAATTGTTAGAATGTTATTGATAGTGTTTGAAGCTGTGTCTGGCCTGAAAGTCAATTGGAGGAAGAGCAGTATCTTTCCTATCAAGGAGGTTATGTCAATTCAGGATCTGGCAAACATCTTGGGCTGCAGAATAGATAGGCTCCCCACTACCTATCTAGGTATGCCACTGGGGAGAACACACAAAGATCCAGTGATTTGGGATGATATAATTGAAAAAGCAGAGAAGAGATTGGCAAGCTGGAAGTCTCAATATCTTTCCCTGGGTGGCAGAAGCATTCTGATAAACTCTGTGCTGAATTCTCTTCCTACCTATGTCATGTCTCTCTTCCATATGCCTGCTAGAGTGGAAGCAAGACTTGACAAGTTAAGGAGGGAGTTCCTCTGGTCTGGAAATAAGGAAGGCAAAGGAATTAGTCTTGTGAAATGGCAAACAGTAATCCTAGACAGGAACTCGGGGGGGCTAGGGATAAAAAACTTGGGGCTACAAAATAGGTGTCTACTGGCAAAATGGTTGTGGAGATTCGGCATAGAGGATCAAGCACTCTGGAAGGAAGTCATCTGCAACAAATACGGCCAAAACAGGCCATGGTACTCCAACAGAGTGAGCAATACTTATGGAGTAGCTGTGTGGAGAACTATCAGAAACTTATGGGACCAGTTACAGCAACACATCAAATACAAAGTGGGAAATGGAGCCAGGGTTCGATTCTGGAAAGATCTTTGGATTGGCCAAGAACCTTTGGAGCACTCCTTTTCAGATCTGTTTGTCATCAGCTCAGCACCAGATGCCTTGGTGAAGGAGGTATGGATTGGGCAGGGATGGAACCTAAGATTTAGAAGGTCTTTGAATGATTGGGAGATTGGAAGAATAGCTGAGATGTTGAAGACTCTAGATGAGTTCAGGGGCACAACTCCGAGGAATGATGCAATGGTCTGGAAGCATAACCAGGCTGCCACTTTTTCAGTCAATAATCTGTATAAGGAAAAAGTGAAGGAATTCCCGGGTGTAATGTCTGGTCCTTGGAAAAAGTTACGGAAATCCAGAGTACCAACCAAAGTGAGATGCTTCACTTGGCTGGTTGTCAGAAGAGCATGCCTAACACACGAGAAATTACAAAGAAGAGGACTCCAGATAGTCTCCAGGTGCTCATTATGCAATGAGGCAATGGAGACCAACAACCACCTCTTTCTTCACTGCAGTTTCACTACCCAGTTGTGGGCCATGTTTTTAAGAGGATCAGGTATTAGCTGGGCAATGCCGGAACACACTGTTGATTTAATTAGCTGCTGGTACAGAGGTGGGGCTAACAAATCCCAGAAGAAATGGTGGAATATGATCCCTTTTTGTATCTGGTGGGTTGTATGGAGAGAGAGGAACAACAGACTCATGGAAAACAAGACAGAAACCTTGCAAAAGGTCAAATGGATATGCATGGGGACTTTCTATTTTTGGTGTAAAGAGGAACATACAGTAGAGGCTAGCCAGATTTTAGAATTTTTTTCTTCTCTATGATTCTAGGTGCAGTGTTTTCTAACACTGCTCTACTGATCTAGCTGTGTAAATACTTTTGAAGGTTGCCAGCACCCCTTGATTGCTGATGAATCCAACTTTACTATTATCAAAAAAAAAACATGCAGAGCGCAATGAGTGCCTTACATCTTTCAATTTCTTCTGTGTTCATTTATAAGCAATTTCTTCTGTGTTCGTTTATAAGCAATTTCTTCTGAGTTCTTAAAAAACTATAGCCACTTACTATGGTAATTTTCTTCCCCACTAGACCATTGACATATAAGAGAACTGGTAAATTCATCAAGGGATAACAAAGCAAAAGAAATCATCAAGCATTATTTTGGCAAAATTAAGAAATGAAGCTTGAGACAGATTCACTGACCAAACATATGCCAAAAAGTGCTCTAGTATTCTTGCCACCAGTCAAGTCTATGGTAGATGCATAATATTTCTTTGCGATCTGAAGATTTTCTAGTCCACCAAGTGTATAGAGCACCTGTTAAAGCAGGGACGAAATGCGATGAGTTATTATTTTATGGCTATAATCAGAAAAATGCATGCCATGGTGGAAGCAAGTTCTTCAGAAAATTAACATGCAATCAAAACAACCTTATTGTTTAACCAACAACCAGTTGGTCAGGAGATCACAGAAGTAATATGACAATCCAAAATATTGAAGCAGATCTCAGAGATCCTTTCCATTATTCTCATGTGAGAAACTTTTCGAAGATATTTGCAAGCAAGAATACTTCCTAGGTTAACCATTTACCCAATATCAACATTTTCATCCTCTTCTACACTAGAATTCATTAGATGACAATTTTTACTAGCAAAACTTACAAATTTATTTCTCATTTTGTGTACTGTCTGTGATGTGATCTCATTTAAGTACCAAAAATGAGGAAGAAAAGAGGGAGGGGGCAAAAGCAATGATTGTTCTCAAAATCCAACAATTGCCTGATCCATTCATCAGTAGGGTCACTTTGCTTCAGACCATAGCTTCCACAATCCAAGCTCCCTTCATATCAGCTGCTCCTCTGCCTTAGCAAACCGACATCACTCCCTCCTCACCCTACCCAGCCGGTGCCAAGCTTCCTTCTTCAATCCCAGCTTGCACCACTTTCACCCTCTCCCGTTCCCCATCCAAACAGCCACCCCTTCTATCCCCTGCCCAGCTAGTCACTGCCTTATACCACACCACCAACCCTTTCCTTAGAGCTCCATCATACTCCCCTTCCACTTCATCCAGCATCCATTCCTTCTCCATCTCACTTCCCCACTCCGTTATGCCTCCTCTACTTGGTCCCCCCCTATATCCTGCTACCAATCCTACCTCCCCACCCTAAAAAATCCTACTCTTACCATCATCCTCCTTTCCTCTTTTCGCTTCTCTCTCTCTCTTTTTTTTAATGGGGGTGGGTGGGGAGAGAGATCGGTTTTCTTTTCTTCTCGATCTTTTTTTTTTTTGATATGGTAAATAGATCTATTGACAATTGAGGGAAATCCCATATTCAAGTCATATACCAAAAGGATCCTTTACATTTCTCTAAAGGATTTGGGATCCAATCCACATTTTCCTTAACCATCATATCAAAAGACTTGTCAAGTCAGCTTCAAATTGACACCCTCAACTTCTTCCATCAAAGAGGCAGAGGCCTTAGGCATTTCTCTAACCAGAAGAACGATACATTTTGTTCAATAAACTAGGTCCAAGTACCTGTCCCAAAAAACCCACTTGTTCTGATGTTTCTGGGCCTAAGAAAGTTTAGCTCCCCAAGAAGGTGGGATTAGAAGCTTATATTTGAGGTTTGAAATTTAAGTGAAAAACAAATCCACTCTGAGCCCGGAGTCGGTATAACGAGAAAATATCTAGAGAATCTGATTAATTCGAGAAAATTCCTCCTCTCATTTTCTCCCTATTTCTGCACTCTTTTTAAACATCCAGCTATCACTTTGATGTTCATTTCTAGTAAACTTCTGAGTAAGCATAATAATTTGCATTGACAACTTCACTACTAAAAGAGAGACTGAGAGAGGAAAACCAGTCAAGTGGCAACCTAGACTTGTGAGCTTCTCATTGATAGTAACATTTGCAGTTGGTAAAAATAGCTGCTAGAAAAACCAAGTATTAATCAACCGACTTCCTTTTTATCCAACGACATAGGTAGATAAATGAAGCTTCATAAAAACACCCAGAATAGCATCTTAAGCAAGAACACAATCACATTATTATTAGTAATACCTCCCAAAAGAAAACAAGGAAAAAGTTGCAGGCTCACAAGATTGCAAGCTATTCTCAGTGCACTTCTGCTAATAATTATTTTCAAAATGCAGTGATAAAATATGACTTGAGAATTATCTTACATCAGCATAGGCTAGGTGATATAAAGGAACTGTTGGTTGAGACAAGATCAGCTCCTCATAGCAGAAAGCTGCTTGCTTGTACCTAATATGATATAACAGATACACCATTTTTAATTCACAGGTCAATGCATGGATGAAACAGCAGCTAAAGAAGGTGTCAATGTAATAGAGCTGCCTCCAAGCCATTAGTCTTCCACTATGAACACAAGAAAAAAAAATCTTACATTTGCAAGGAAACATATATTTCTGCAAGCTCTCTCCAAGCTTCATGATCAGCCATGAATCTACCAAAACAATGAAAGAAGTCAAGAACAACCAATAAAGCTGCACCACATTTATAAGAATTAATATGTGATGCATAGATTCTTCTTACAAGTCAAGATACTTGTTAAGCCAGTCAATTGCTGCTGATGTATTGCCTTGCGCCTTTGCCATGGCTACCCTCCTCTTATGTACAACCTAAACAATATCAATAAGATACAGAAAAAAATATTGCTTGAGCTTTGGATTCTTCTTCTTTTTCTTAAATTTGATCAATAATATGACCATACGGATTTATGCTTGCACCAACTTTGTCAAAAGCAACAAATGTATAAAGCAAAGGGATTTAAAAACAAGGCTCAACCAAAACACACGATTTAGTGAAAAAACGTGCAGATAAAGTGGGTGTTTAGATGACTTATTTTAAATAACTTTTGGCTTTTAAGCTCTTTAAAAAAAAAATTCGGAGGTGTTTGGGAAAGACAAAAAGTACTTTTAAGCACACATTTTTAGGCCAAAAAAGTACAAAAGTAAGCCAAAAGCTAAAAAAGGGTAGGACGAACTTATGGCTTTTAGCTTATAAGCAACTTTAAAAAAGTCAATCCAAACACCCCAAAGAGAATATACAGATGCACACATATATGGACACATGTCGTGTGTGCACATATATACTTATTCTGTGTGTACACGTGTGTACTACAAGAAAAATCTATTGTGAGCATAACTACAAATTATATGGATTAGAAATTGAAAAGCCTCCGAGTAATATAAATATTCTTGACAAAAATTTAAACGGGATATTTAAAACTTATGATTCTGATGCGAAGAAACACTTTCAAGTTTCTAATTCCTATTTAGTGGCTAGTGTCTCATACTAATTTAAGTTTTTAGTTCTATACGCTATTTTGGGGCACATTTCGACATAAGAATTATCTATTTTGCAAGTAAACTAATTGAGCCTAATTAACAATGTATGGTGAAATGTCCTTGTCTATCTCAGACCTGATCAAATGGATTTTCCTCCAAAATGCTAGAATAAGCATTTTCTGCCTGTGACCATAATCCCCTGGCCTCTAGCAACATAGCTTCTAACCTTCCTGAGAATAAATCAAAATAATAACTCTTAGCTATTGTTAAATGGTCAAGTATACATGAAGGGAACGGGAATCAGAACTACATACAACAATAACATGCCCAGTGTAAATCCCAGGGGCCTGGGAAAGGTGGTGCATATGCAGCCTTACCCCTACCTTGTGAAGGTAGAGAGGTGGTTCCTGTAGACCCTTGGCTCAAGGGAAACAAAACTACATAAAGGTTGAAAAATAAACAGCAAGGAAAAATGTTTATTCGATATTGCTAATTGAAAATTTTGTTATTCCCAGTAACAGTAATTTAATGATTGAGAACAGGACTGATAATTACTGTGGCAAAGGATGACATATCGAGAATCTTTCTAGGGCCACGACAGTTCAATGACTTCTCAACTAGGCATATTGTATCTAAGCGTGGGCATATGATCCATGTAATGAGATACTAAGATAAAATTATCAAATAAAGGTGAAGTTGTTGCAAAACGCTTTAATAAAAGTATAAAACTAATATCAAACAGCCCTATATTTTAAATGGATCATCAATAGTACTACCTGGACCATGACTACAATGAGAGTATTGAACCAGTAATTTCCAATATCAGATGGAAAGAGAGATGCAGAATCTATTTTTTACATATTGCTTGGATTCTCTACTTTCAGTGTACCTCTTGTATTCAAGAAGCTCTCATATTATTAATATAATTACACTACTGGATACAAAAAGAACACTATTTTATATTGTGTGCGTTGATGGTGATACTGTTCAGCATTTTAAGAAAAGTAAACATTATCTAAGACAACATAAAATATGAACAGGGGCAACCAAATCCTTATATGTCAATTAATCCAGTCTCGGTCTTTGAAATACTTATTAGGCACATAGCAAAAAAACTGTCACACAAATTGTTGTTATTGATGGTATCTCAGGGAAGAGATATTATTAGATGTTCTTACTCAAGAAGTTCAACTTCTTTATACTGTTTCTATATCACCATTGCGCGTTGGTCAAAATACTTCTTTAGACAGCTTCATTGAAAGAAATATGTTGCTTTAACCCAGATAAATAATTTCCTTAATCCTATAAGACAATGTAACCCATACCCCATGATTCCAAGACAACTGTAACTCAAAGTAGAATTTTATAACTGGACGCCCAGGTTCTTATAACATCAATTCTAGTACTTCTTATAAAGGTCATTATCATTCATTCAGCCTGACAATAAGATTTTGGAAACTAAAATGCTTACCATTTAGTTTGAAATCCAATTTAATCCATCATTAAGAATATATAATAATATCACCTCCTTACTTTTTCCACTCCTTATACAACAAGAGAGAGAGAGAGAGGCTTCTTTATGTTTTGTGCTTTTGTTGTGCACGATACCCTTTCAGAAGAGACATGAAACAACAGGTAGAGGCTGTACCAACATAGTGACTCAAGGTTGCTGGTCAAAGGTGAAGTAAATGCAAGCTACTAGAAATCAAGACCACAAGCATACATATTTATAGATCAAAAAGAACTCACCAACCCTTTTGCTCCCTGGAAACTTTCTTTGCAAAACCTTTATGCAGTCCTGCAGAAGTTCCCATTACATAAATTTCAAATGGTTTTTGACATAACCATAAAGTGACAAGAGATTCATAAGAGAATCTCTAGCATATATGAACAAACAGTGAATGTGACTTTAAAAATAGCTAATGCGTCTTGGTGAATATGGCTGACTACATGGTAACATTTACTTCATTACTCAGTATATTTTAACCAAATAGCCAATATAAGTTCACCAATTCAGTTATTGTAACTTTGCAGCTTTATGAGAAATAACAGTCAAACAACTATCTTTCTAGATTTGGATAAACAATGGCCAATTTATTGTTGTGACATCCTTTAAATATTAGATTGTTCCAGAATGTTTCTCTTAATATTACACACAATCAAATCATAGCTATGAACTCGGGTATGGTATGTTACATTTTACGTTAGTGTACCATAAGAAACTATTGACTTTTGCTATCTAGGAATTTGTGCCAAGTAATCTGGGATCATTTGATTAAACTTCAACTAAATGGAAAAATCATGCAAGTTGCAGAGTTAACCTTGAATAGGGAACAAAATTTTACTTTGAGATCACAGGAAATATGTTTTTACCTTTGCCACATCAATAGATTGACAATCCATAGCTGCAACAGCTACCTGCTCATATAGGGTCCATTCTGCAATATTTGGGTTGCAGAGAATAAAGGTTTATCAGAGGTTTCATCCAGTCACATGATGATACAATGAAGTTTATGGACCAATCAATCAATCAATCAATATATATACACACACCACGTGTCCCTAAGCCCAAAATCTCAACTTCTACGTGAACCAATTCTTCAATTTGCCACTTTCGTGGATCCTAGACTACCTAAATCAATACATAAACTCAGTTTTCCAGTCCCAAAATATTACCCAATTGCCACTAACTGGAATCCTAAACAACCCAAATTGATACAAGATCTCAAATTCCCCTCTTAAATTCCAATTTCTTGAATCTAAACTACCAAATCAAGCAAAACGAAACAAACAAAGATCAAACGACAGGGTTTCCGCTTTATGCGTCAATTGGATATGAATGAATCAAGAAATACCTTCAGTTCCAAGAGCAGATCTCTTTTTGGAATCATTAAGAATGGAGAGTCCATGCTTCAACACCATATCAGATCGACGGAGCTTTAGTTTATGGACGAGGCATAGATATTCCCAAGCACCTCCTCCTCCATTCTCTACTTGATTCTCCAATCTGTTCACCTCTTCTTCTTCTTTTCTCGTTACCATCTTCTCTATTCAATTCTCCCTCCTGCTGCTGCTTCTGCTTCTGCCGTCGTCGTGTTGTGCAGGGTATCTTCTTGGTGTTTATTGGATCTGCTTTTGTTGACTCCCCACACTGCCCACTGGCCGCTCTCTAATCTCTCATGGTCAAAAGACGATTTTACCCTCTCTTTTTTTAATTATGAAAAATTATGATTACCCTGTTTTATTTAAATTTTTGGCAAACTTGTTCTCATTTTTCACTTAGACACCTAAACTAAGACAAGTTCTTAATAGACACCTCAACTGCTCAGATTTGATCCCATTAAACACTTTTATCCTACTTGGCACTCTCCGCTATTTTTTTTTAATTTTTCAGCCAAAAATAAATAGTTGCGGTCCATAAAAATTTTTCTTTTCATAAAAGTAGGTTCTCAAAATTCTCAGTTAACTGAGAATTTTGAGAACCTACAAGAAAAAAATTTTTTTTGGACCGCAACTATTTATTTTTGGTTGAAAAATTAAAAAAACAGTACCGGAGAGTGCCAAGTAAGATAAAAGTGTTTAATGATATCAACTCTCTCAGCATTTGAGGTGTCTATTAGGAACTTGTCTTAATTTAGTGAGGATAAATTTAAATGTCTTTTTATGAGTTAAGCCTAAATTTATGATTTGACTAATTTTATCATTTTTAAAAAAATTACTTTAACATATTTATCCTTCTACAAAATTCAGTATATCAATGTATTTACTTTGTATACTTTTTATATACAGTGATGATTACATCTAATTATGGCTAGACGAGTAAACAAACTAATTCACGGTTCATTAAAAATATTAACATCCTTAGTTTTACATGATTTAGAAATTTCATTACAAGTAGAACTCAGTTCAATGCGAAGAAGGATCCATTGGAATTTTGAATATTCAAGTACCACAATACTTGAAACAAGAAATTATTGAAAATGGGTGTTCTCGACTTTTGAAATTGGCTTCTTTTATAAGCAAATCTTCTAAGTTGAAAGACAGTATTCATCTTGAAGTTTTGTCCATGACACAAACAAAATCAAAGTTAAAAACCATTCTTGTAAATCATCCAGCTTGTAGCAATAGATAAAAATTTGGGCTAGATGTTATGTTCAAACTTCAAGCAATGAAATGAAATGAGAAGTACAATTTTCAAGGACTGCACATGCTAGCATCTTTATATATGTAGTAAACTAGTGCTATCTGCTTATTTTCCTACTCTACAAAATTTCAAGGTCAATTTGTCAGCAAGGAAAAGATAGAACAAGACACTACACTTTGCCTAACCATGCTCCATTCTCTCATCCTTTCCTTCTTAGTTCATTCTTCTTCAACCAATCGGCCACCATATAAATATATGGCTACAACAGTCCACTTGACACATTCCCACGTGGGACGACCAAGGATTAGTCTACTCTACAGCTCACATTGATTAGGACCTATGCTTAGACGAAGAACATAGATTGTCGTTCCCAAGTATGCATCATCCAATTTACCTCAAAATCACAGAACATTTTTCGTCATTCTTCTCTCCAGTATTGTTTCTAGTCTAATTCTCTATAGCCAGTTGTGTTTCAAGTGCCTTATTCTCCTCATTTTCCTTTTATCTAGATAACGATGATGTTCCAGTCAGCTTGCGCATCTTGACAGCTCGAGTATTTCACCAGCTGCCTCCCACCAGCATAGGCGGAGAACTCTGCCCTTCAAGGCTTAGACAAATGAGGAGTTTTTCTCGGCTGAATTTAAATGCTGATCCCCATGGTTAAGTGCTTAACTCTTCTCTTATCTAGAGCACTTCACGCTTCATCTGCAAAATACAATTTACTTTAATAACTATTGCACTACTAAAACCCACAGAATGCTCATTACAAGCTTATGAAACAATTCCTAACACCAACAAAATGAATTGATTTTTGGCATGAACAAACTAAAAATGTGAAACCACTGAAACTTCCAAAGTGCCAGGCACATTATACCTATCTTTTCTCTAGACAGTTCAAAGTATGCTACTGAAGAGAATAGTTTTCAAGTATGACAATCATCACATGTTCCTGCATGGAAAATGTACCTAGTGTTTGGAATAAGCAGGAGTATAGATTCTCTTGATGTTCTGAAGTCGCTGCTTGCAAGGTGGAATACATGGCTTCAAGGCAAAAAGAGCTATGTACAATTGATTGTGCCTTGGCTCTATTTACTTTGTGTAAAGTGAGCTGCAGAATACTAAGAACAGGAAGAAGTTAGTGTGTTTGTGCTAATATTACAAACTAATAAATTTCTATATACTGCCTAACAGTGTGAAGTTTTACCCTATCCAGTGGGTCCTTGTTGAACAATACTTGCAGGTTACTTTTTATTCCTTGAGAATTCTCGGAACCCTGACATAAGCAAAGTGAGAAATGGTTAAAAGATAATAAGATGATGGTCTATTTTGAATGATTAATTCAACAATGCGCGCACATTCGTAGGTTTGAATGAGCAAAGCATTTTGTTTCATTAAACTTGCAAAAAGAAGTCAGATAATGGAATGTCATCAAGTGGTAACTTCAAAAAGTTGGTATCTTTTCCCTATTTGTTTACTGATCCAAAAATTAAGCAATAACACAAAGCTGGTACCTTTTCCCTTGATCCCTGCGTTTTTGCAGCAAATGGTAGAGAGGACCTGCGAACTCATGACACCAGTCAAATAGCAAGCACGAACAGCAGCAATATTACCTGGAGTTATAGTAAGCAAATTCAATTTCAGAACATGGAGGCATAAAACAGAATACATGACGTTGATAACACTTATACATAAAAGGTGGTTTAGCCTGTACAAAATTTATCGTCATTGTTACTTCACATAGCATGCAGTCCATCCAATGCATAATAGAACTCCATAGAAGTATCAAATTAATATTAGTTGGTAGAAGAATTATATTTTTCATTCTAGCCAGCTTAGTTTTGCATCATTACCTCTTTAACATCTTCTATATCTTTTGAACTTTGGAACGAGATGGATATACTGCCCTTTATCCACCATATGTCTTATTACTTCATGAGCTTTGGACAGCTTTCCGGCATTTTTCAGGTAACTGACTAAAGTACTATACACCATAAAATTTGGATTACAACCCCTCAATTCCATTTCTTTCACCATCATGCATGCCTCATCAAATTTCTCAGCCATACAGAATCCACGGATCATGGAATTGTAAGTAAACACGTTTGGCAACTGCCCATTGACAATCATGTCAGTAAATAGTTCCTGAGCTTTATCAAGTTCCCCAGCCACAACATATCCTGTTATCATAACAGTGTAACACACAACATCAGGCTCACAGCCCTGCCTAATCATCTCTTCAAAGAAGTATTTGCATGCATCCAAATTACCGGCCCGGCTTAGCCCATCTATCAAAGTGGTAAAATGGAGAATGCTTGGTTCACAACCAACTTCTTTCATGTGGTTTAGAAGGTTGACTGCTGCTAGTGGTTTGTCTCCTTTACCAAGCACATGAAGAAGGATATTAAATGTATGAAAATCAGGTGAAAATCCACTCCGACCCATTTCATCTAATAATCTGTGAAACTGATCCAGCTTTCCCAGCCTATATTTTGAACATAGCAGTATGTTATAAGTTAAAATATCAGGAATATAACCTTCAACCAACATTTGCTGATACACCCACTCAATTAGCCTGTACTGATTTACAACCAGAAGGGAATGTAAAATTGCATTAAATGAATGCTTGAATGGTCTATAATTGAATGTCTTTGACTTAACAAACCTCTCTACTACTCTTCTAGCCAAACCTGCCTCTCCACAAGTACATATCAACAAATTAAATGTCCTAGCAGTTGTAGGGTATCCTTTCTCAGTCATCTCATCTACTAATCTCCACATGGCCTTGAATTCCTCAGATTCTGCAAAAATCTTCATTATCAGATGGTATGAATTTGTCGTATGCTGGTAATTTTCTTGTTGACCAGACCATACAAAAAACTTGTACCCCAGCTTTGCACACCTATTTTTATTTGCATAATTTAATGTTTTCAAGATACCTAGAAGAACTTCTTTCACAAGCAGGCTTGAGACTGTAATTTGTGAACTATCTAACGCTGCTTTTGCATCAAATCCTGGACCATCTTGTTGAAGAATTTCAAGAATCATACTAGCCTCATTTCTCACTTTCTCAATAAAGTTGTGCCTACTTGAAAAATTTTGTCGGAGATGGCCTTCGTAGCAGCCATTGATTCCAATAAAGTCAATTGACTCCTGAATATCAGACTTATCTTTCATATTATTATCGTAGTTTATACTCTTCCAGCTCTCATTCAAGTAATCCTCAATCCTTCCAAAACCATTTCCAGTGCCATCAGTGTCAGATTGTTGATTACATAAAAACCGTGAAAAGCTGCTAAAACATGATAATCTTTGAATAACTCTTTGACCAAATAGGGCTACAGAATACATGCTAGTCCCTTGAATATGTGATAACAAGAAACGATAGTAAGCAAGCCATTACTTTCTCTGCATACAAGAAAGAAAAAGACGCATCACATCAGTTAAAATAAATCTAACATATTAACTTCATAGATTCCACTAGATATTAATAACTCAAATCAAATCTATGTTGCTCGGACTCTTATATCTGTCGACAGGGTAGTGTCGGCTTCAAAAGTAGTGCATTTTTAAAGAGTCCAACGCGGGTGTGGCAACAATATTGGAGAGTCCAAGCAACATAGTATCAAATTCTTTAATTATCTCTACACAACCTAGCCCATTTGTGTTCTTTTAGCATTTCAAATCTCATTATTCACAAGCCTTGAGTTTTTTCCAGAAATCATATATATAAGATATTAATAACTCATCAAATCAAATTTTTTTATCATCTCTACACAACCTAGCCCATTTGTGTTCACTTAGCATTTCAATCTCATTTTTCACAAGCATCAAATTCTTCAGAAATCATATATATAAGAATCTGTAACATCATTTTACGTTCATCGGAATGTTTATTGAGCAATTACAAATTCATGTTGCACTAGTACTTCAATAAAGGATCATTCAATTAGGCAATGCATAAAGAAGTCAAAACAATCCTTCTATGAGAAAAAGCAAGCTCCTATGAGTCTTTTTTAAGATTTGCATATGAATTGCTCATTAGAAGAAAGATATTTCATATGCATTAGTGGCTGTACCTTAGGATTATATGTTTTCTTTTCTCATGTACTCATACAGATTACACGTAATCACTTCAGGCAGAATGTGCACATAGGTAGAGGACGAAGAAAAGAAACATGTGGCACGAGATAGCGAAGGTAGGTGGTTTGATCATATCGGAAAAAATGCGGCATGAGATGGTAAAGGTAGATGGTTTGATCATGTCTTATTCCGACATGGACACCAAATGCAGGTGCACACAATATGACTACTGAATGTGTTAAGTGGGACTAAATTAGACCAAAAATCATATGAAGGAAAGATGCCTTAAAGGATCTACAATCTCTTGTCATTCTTAAAAACTTAGTGAAGAACATAACATAAGCATAATATCCATAAAGGAGCCTGCACTGAAGCCACTTAACCAAGGGAAAGCACAAAACCTATTTTGCACCGCTCAAGGCTTTAACATTCTCCCTAGTGATCAATGTTTCTTCAACTTAAGTTGTTTTTAATGATCTGTGGCATACCCTGGTCCTGGATTTAGGTCAAATTGCCATTTTTACATCAACAGCAACAAAAACAACTATGCTTCAATATCCAATTAGTTGACGTCTACAATATGAACCCGTCACTTGTCATTAACCATTACGCTCCCTATAGGTATTTTTCATTCCATTACTTAATAATTTGTCACCAATAAGAATTCTTTAAATTTCATACTTATCCCTATGCAATGGTATAATCCCTCTCCAAACTAAGAAAACTCATGTCAAACACCGGACGTAATGTAAGTGTACCAAGTTGTGCTATGGAACCTAAGTTTTCAAACAAATTATTCTATCCTTACCAAATTGCTCCAAGTCTACCAGTTATGCTCCAAATTGTATTAGAATCCTCAAATCACATCTCTTGAACCAGCAAGAAAACCCTTGCACCCCACCCCCAATAAACCCAAGCTTAAACCTTTATCCCTTTTGCAGCTCGACAACAAATCTGTACGGTCTAGACATCCATATATCAACACTAATGTGCAAATGCAGGAAAAAAGACAGATCTTGTAATAAGCTTGAAAACAAACGAATGATTAGAGTCATTGAATCAGCTCAGAAAATTATCGAAAGAGTATCAAAAGCAAGGGAAAGAACCTACAGATTGATAGAAAAATAGTGGTAATAATGAGGGAATCATCGACGCAGCAAGCGAGGGAGCATCGACCGGCGGCGTAAGCATCAGCCGGCGGGAGAAGTTAAAATAGCACTGGTAATTGGGTTTGCTTGGACTCCAAAGGCTGCGCAGCGCGAAGAGTGAAGGGAGGAAAGGGCATAGTGAGGCTGTCAAAGTGTTATTTAAATGCTCAAAATTGTTTGGACAAAATTTAGAGTATATAACCAAAAAAAAAAAATTTACTTGGGTGTGTTTGAAAAGCCACCTAGTAATTGAAATTGGTATAATTATTAAGGAAGAGTTGGAATCTCAATTGAATTCCTAGCTTGAATCTTGAGTGACAGTGTTTCTAACGAGAATGAATTAAAGTAAAAGGATATCTGCTGATTTAGGAGTCTAGGATAGGTAAAAAAAGTCTTAAAACACATTTAAATAAATTGTATTTACGTAAAAGCCATAATGAAACGGATGAAAATTTGGGCTGTCGTGGCTTTACTGGCACTGACACGGTCCGTGAGGCACTTCATGGGCCGTGAAAAGTGCCCATGACGACACTTAGACAAATTTTCACAATGTTCAACACTTAAAATTTTCAACATGAAGGAGCTTCACAAGGACGGCCACGCGGCCTGTGTGAGACTGCATGGGTCGTGTCAAAGGCCGTGAAACAATACTTAGAAAAACTTACACGAAAAAATTACGAGACGGTGATTTCGTACTTAGAAAAATTTCACGTCGAGAGTCACACGAGGGGTCATACGGCGCATGACGCACCACATGGACCGTGTAGGTGGACGTGTGACCATACTTAGCCCGAAACTCCCTGTCAAGTCCCTTAATCGAAATTGTGGCCAAGTAACCCTCCACTGGAGACCACACGGTCCGTGTGACCTCATACTTGTCGTGTGGGCCTCCCATGATGTGACATTTGGTCAAATTATTATACATCCTATAATTACACATTCTGGTAATTACACTGTCCTATTTGCTTGCTCCAGTGTAATTACAAGTTTATATTAAATTTTAAAAATAAAAGTTAATTATTTAAAATTAAAAATTTATATCAGACAAATATAGGTATTTATAAATAATATTAAATTAAATATTTAAGATATACATTGTCTTTTAAAAAATATATTAATTAGTAAATATATATTCTACACTAATATTATAAAAAAATCAACTTATATTTTTTAAATAAGTATATTTTAATTAAATTAATTATAAAAACTAAAAATATAAGTTTTATGCGAATATCATGAAATTTATGTTTGACAAAAATATTAAATATTATAAATATAATATCATAGTAAAATTATTAAAATATTTGATGAAAAATTAATGTATTTAATATAACTAAAAAAAGAAAATAGCTTGTAATGTGAAATATCTGGTCAATACTACAAAAACAAATGAAACTAAAAAATATCACATAAGTTTTAAATTCAAAATGAAAAGATTAACATAATATTCTTATGCCAAATTTCAATATAACATACATAAATATGATATAAAAGAAAAAAATATGTATACTTATAACTTTATCCAACAATGAATTCAACTTTAATTTAAAAATTAGAGCGCTTATAAAATTATGCCAGTGAAAAATAAAATAAAACATAGAATAAATAAAATAAAAAATAATGTGAAAATTTGTATGGAATCACATGTCAAAAATTGAAAATAAGAAAGAAATAAAAAAATAAATATTATAAAATAAAATATAGGTTTAGAAAAAATTAAAACTAAAAAGAATTCAAAATAATAAAAATAAATTAAAATAAAAATATAAAAATAAAAATAAAAGAAAGAAATTAAAAAATAACCACAAAATAGTTACCCCATTTAAATTATCTGCAATTCACACTCTCCCTGTCCACCCAGTGTAATTACATCCAGTCCACCAAATCCTATTTAAATTTGCAATATTGAATTTAATATTATATTGAGAAACAATTTTCATATTTAGAAGGTAAAATTAATATTTTGTAGTATTATTTTTTCTATGTTATACTAGTAAACTTTGTTAGGAAGTTGTTCTTTTTTTTTTCTTGAGATTATATATCCTATATTTATTTTTAACAGTTCTATTTATTAAGAGAATGGAAAACAAAGTGGAAATATAGTTACATTCTATTTTATGAGAAGTGAATTTTTTTAAATTACATAGTGCTAATTCCTGGTGCATTTTTTTTATTTTGTAATTCCAACTTTTTAAATTGACGATATTATATTTTTTTTTGGCTTATTTATTATCGATAATTTCATTTAGTAAAATAATTGAGATAAAAATATGCATATGCCTAAATTAAAATTCTTTAAATTCATTTATTTTTACAAAAAAAAATTCACAAAAACTGAGTACATTAACAAATTCAAAATATAGTAGTAGCCAATAAATCAAGAAAAATATCATTGATGCATCGATCCATGACCATATCTTGCACCTTTCCTTATCTTTTTTTTTTTTTTTTAACTCTTGTTAAAACTTTGAAGCAGATAGGTTATAAATCATAATTGAAAACAAAAGCCACCTCTCAGAAATATTTCCAGGAGGTGTATTTACAGATCCATACAAGAATCTATCAAACAAAGAGAATATTGTAATGAGAAAAGTAGAATTCTTGATAAATTACACCAAAATAGAATCTTGATACAATATATCAAATTGATGGAGATCTCAAGAATCTTACTTAGATCTCCAAAAATAAATATACTTACGAATTATTAATACAAAAGAACACACAACAATATAATCAAAGCCGGTCATTTTGGGAAGGGTAAAAGGAAATGAAAATACTCAAATGGTGGTGGAGAATGATTGAAGAGAATGGATTCGAATACTAGTAGTAAGTTGGTGGGGGAGATGGCGACGGGGGTGGAGGTGAAGCATAGGTGACTGATTCCTTGTACTTCTCAGGTGGTGGCGGTGAGACATAGGTTGGTGCTTGCTTGTAGTACGGTGGTGGTGGAGGTGAGAAGTATGATGATGATTGTTCATAGGTCTTTGGGGGAGGTGGTGAATTGTACGAAGTTGATGGTTGTTCGTAGTATTTTGGTGGAGGTGGTGGAGATTTGTAAGATGATGGTAATGGATCATAGTATGTTGGTGGGGGTGGAGGTGACTTGTCGTATGAAGGTGATTTCTCGTAATAAGTAGGTGGTGGTGGGGGAGACTTGTAGTAAACTGGTGACTTATAATATTTTGCCAGTGAAGGCGACTTATAATACTTAGATGGAGCAGGTGATTTGTAATATTTTGTTGGGGATGGTGACTTGTAGTAATAATGCGTTGATGGAGTAGGCGACTTGTAGTACTTTGCTGGCAAGGGGGACTTATAATACTTTGCAGGTGATGGGGATTTGTAGTACTTTGCGGGTGATGGGGACTTGTAATAATGCTTTGAAGGAGTGGGTGACTTGTAATAATATTTTGGAGTATGTGGCTTGTAATACTTTGTTGCAACTGGTGACTTATAGTAGTACTTCGAAGGAGATGATGCCTTGTAGTAATGCTTTGAAGGAGCTGGTGACTTGTAGTAATGCTTTGAAGGAACATGTGACTTGTAATATTTTGCTGGTAAGTGCGATTTGTAATATTTTACTGGTGAGGGCGAGTTGTAATAGGCGTGCTTTGAAGGTGCTGGTGATTTGTAGTAGTAGTGTGATAGATACGGTTTCTTGTAATAAGAAGAGGGTACATGATACTTGGATGGAGATGGTGATTTGTAGTACTTGTTAGAGTTGCTATAAGGTGATGGAGAAGTATAGCCATAAGAGTAATCAGCAACTACAGTGCTGGCTACTAAGCAAATTGCCAATGCAGCTGTTAGAAAAGACCACTGCCCAAACTTCCCTAAGCTTTCCATTTTGATTTGGAACAAGTTATACCCAGAGAAGTGAGGGATAAACTAAGGACTTGTGTTGCATAGTTGAGTAAGGAACTCTGGTTTTTATAGAGCAAAGTGACACCCTTCTCAACATTGATGTTTAGCTTCTTAGTTGCCCACTTGCCCACTAAGCTGAGAGCAAGGTCCTAATAAAGACCTGATCAGTACTAAGTGGGAGGCATTATCTGCTGACAAATGATAAGTGAAATAAAACAAAGAGGATCTACATACCAGAAGGTAGTTAAAGATAGACTATTCCTTATCAACAAACAGAAAAAACAGAAATTGGGGCATTTTCTTTGTTGTTTTCTCAATGCCAGAACTAAGTTGACTTATAATCTAAAGTTTGACATTGCCCCTATCTCAAAATAAAAAGCAAGAAAAATGCAATGGGTATCAGCACTGGCATCCTATCTATATAAGATCATATCGAAGCTACCAGGAAACACAGAAATTTTCAAAATTGTTACAAAATATTTATGTTATAAATTTCCTATGTGTTAAAATTTAAGAAATGCTATACACATTGTCAATTTGGTTCTGTTTCAGGTCAACTCATTCCAGATAAACACAATAAGAGACCTAGTTGGATAATATGTCACCTCAGTTACAAGAGATTAAATCAAAGAAGGAACAAAACTTCTAACCAAAATAAATACCAACTTATTTTACTGTTATCTGATCAGGTTTAAGTGACTTTGATTGCAGAAGTTATTTGGGTAACCAACCAGCTTGATGTTTTTGAATTCGACTTGTAAAATAAAATTTTCACATTTTTTGCTTGGACGTGTTTAAAATTAACAATTGAGGCAGTAACTCCTCTCTCTCTCTCAAGACCAGATAAAACAAGACAAGAGAAGTAGAGCATAGTGCAAAGCCAAACATCTTGCTGAAAAAATCACATTCATCAGACGACTTATGGTACATGAAGTAGATGGTGTTCTTTACACCTCTTCTTCAATGATGCTCCCCATGATAATCCTTCTCAGAGAAAAAGCAAATTCTTATGGATCTCCTTTAAAATTGGCATATGAAATGCTTATTCGAAAAAAGCATTAGTAGCCTGTAGTAATACCTTAGGATTATATATTTCTTTTTTAATGTACAAAGACATGATTAGAAGTAATCAAATCAGGTAGAATTTGCACACAGATAGCGGACAAAAAAAAAAAGAAAAGAAAAAATGGTATGGGATATTAAAAGAAGACGGTTTGATCATGCTTTAATCCTACGTTAGGCCAGTGTTTGACATGAGTCTTCTTAATTTGAAGGCATTACATGACAGAGTAGGGATAAGTATAAGATACAAAGAGCCCTTATTGGTGGAGAACCCTTAATTCTATCTAAAAGATCAAATTATTAAGTATTTCAACAACATACCCATGTAATCTCACGGTCTGGGGAGAGTCATGTGTACGCAGCCTTACCTACGTTGAGAAAAGGTAAAGAGATTGTTTCCGATGGACTCTCGACTCAAGTAAAACATAACACAAATTAAATATGTAAAGCAAATACAATAATAAAGAAGCTATACTGGAAAAGACAAAGAAGAGAACCACAACAACATTAGGAAACAAAACAACCCTTTGACTATTTACTAACTTTCCACCCTAATCCTCGACCTACATATATTACTATGATGCAGATGTGTCATGTCCTATCCAATCATCTTCTCAATACTTCTTCAGCCTACATCTACCTCTCCTCGTAACCACCATAGTCAACCTTTCCCCTGCCTTCAGACTAGGACATCTGTGCATCTCCTATGAGGACTCACATAAGTATTGGAGTGAAAAAAAAACTTCGCGGAGTGAATTGGTGAATGAGGACTCATATAGCCGATCCCAACTAGTAGGCGTTGAAGCATAATTGTTGTTGCTGATTGAGAAAAGGTCGCGTAACCTAAATCCAGCACCAACGTATGCCACAACCTTTACACTGAACATAAACAATGCCAACTACCTTAGAATCCACCAACGGAAAATGTACAAGTATTAGAATCCACAAAATCACGTCAACCCAAAATACCCCTTTAGCAACACTAAAGTGCAAATGCAGGAAAAAAAGACAGATATTGTAATAAGCTCGAAACCAAACGAATGATTGAAATAGCTACGAAAATTGTCGAAAAGAGTAGAAAAGGCAAGGGAAAGAACCTACAGATTGAAAGAAACATAAGGGTAATAAGGCAGCAAGCCGTGAGCATCGACCGGCGCCGGAAACATCAGCCGGCGGGAGAAGTTGAATTAGCACTGGTAATTGTTTTTCTAGAAAGAATTCTACGCCGGAAATATACGTTGACTTATATACCAACTATAAATATTTTTAGAAGAATAATTCTCTTTATTATTCTGTTTTATTTTATATAATTTTATTTTGTTAAGAGCTGATAAGTACAATTATAATCCACATCCAAAATACAGCAGTTTGTTGAAGCATCCATCCGTGACCATATTTTGTACCTTTCCTCATTCTTATTTTATTTTTCTTGTTAAAATTTTATACTAAATAGGTTATAAACCATTATTTAGAAGAAAATCCTCCAAAGAATTATTAGACAAAGAGAAGACAGTATTGAGCAAAATGGAATTCTTGATAAATTACACCAAAATAGAATCTTGATACAATAAGCCAAAATGATGGAGATCTCAAGGATCTTACTAAAATCTCCAGTGATAAATATTACGAATTATTAAAACAAAAGAACATACAACACACAAAGCTGGTCATTTTGGGAAGCATACAAAAAAAAAAAATTGGCAAAGGAAATGGTAATATTCAAGGAGTTAATAAGTCATGGAGATGGTGGGAAATGATTGAAGAGAATGATTTGAATGTTAGTAGTAGGTTGGTGGTGGGGGAGATGGTGACGGGGGTGGAGGTGAAGCATAGGTGACGGTTTGCTCATATTTCTCAGGTGGTGGAGGTGAGGCATAGGTGGGTGTTTGGTTGTAGTACGGTGGTGGTGGAGGTGAGTAGTATGATGGTGATTGTTCATAGGTCTTTGGAGGAGGTGGTGAGTTGTAGGTCGAAGGTGATTGTTCATAGGATTTTGGAGGAGGTGGAGGAGATTTATAGGAAGCTGTAGATTCTTGGTAGTATGGTGGAGGTGGAGACTTGTAATAAGTTGGTGGTTGCTTGTAGTATTTTGATGGAGGTGGTGGAGAGTTGTAAGATGATGGTGATTGTTCATAGTATTTCGGTGGGGGTGGAGGTGACTTGTAGTTCTTAGGTGATTGCTCATAGTATTTTGGTGGAGGTGGAGGTGACTTGTAATACGAAGGTGATTTCTCGTAATAAGTTGGTTGTGGTGGAGGAGACTTGTAGTAAACTGGTGACTTGTAATATTTTGTTGGTGAAGGCGACTTGTAGTATTTAGATGGAGCGGGTGATTTGTAATATTTTGTTGGTGAAGGCGACTTGTAGTATTTAGATGGAGCGGGTGATTTGTAATATTTTGTTGGGGATGGTGATTTGTAGTAATAGCGTGTTGATGGAGTAGGCGACTTGTAATACTTTGCTGGTGAGGGGAACTTATAGTACTTTGCAGGCGCTGGGGACTTGTAGTAATACTTTGAAGGAGTCGGTGACTTGTAATAATGCTTAGAAGGAGTAGGTGTCTTGTAATACTTTATTCCAACCGGTGACTTGGAGTAGTGCTTTGAAGGAGATGGAGACTTGTAGTAATGCTTAGAAGGAACACGTGACTTGTAATACTTAGCTACAATCGGCGAGTTGTAATATTTTGCTGGTAAGTGCGATTTGTAGTATTTTACTGGTGAGGGCGACTTGTAATAGGTGTGTTTTGAAGGTGCTGGTGATTTGTAGTAGTAGTGTGATGGATACGGTTTCTTGTAATAAGAAGAGGGTACATGATACTTGGATGGAGATGGTGATTTGTAGTACTTGTTAGAGTTGTGAGAAGGTGAGGGGGAAGTGTAGGCATAAGAGTAATCAGCAACAACAGTGCTGGCCACTAAGCAAATTGCCAAAGCAGCTGTTAGGAAACACCATTGCCCCAACTTCCCTAAGCTTTTCATTTTGATCTGGAACCACTACACTCAGAGAAGGAAAAGATAGAACCAAGACTTGTGTGAATAGTTGAGTAGGGAGCTCTGGTTTTATAGAGCAAAAAATAACACCCCTCTCGACATTAATATAATAAATAGCTTCTTAGTTGCCCACTTGCCCACTAAACTGAGAGCAAGGTCCAAATAAAGACTTTTATCAGTACTAAGTGGGAGGCATTATCTGCTGACAAGTAATAATCTAAATAAAATACAAAGTAGCTAACAGAACGACGAAGTGGCGCCATTTTCTTTGTTGTTTTCTCAATGCCAAAAATCTGTCTCTTTCTTTTTGTAACTGCGCACTTGACCGACGATCAGAAACACCCTCTCTACCTCCACGAGGTACTGGTAACATCTGCATCCATTCTGTCTTTCCTAGACCTTATTTGTGGGATTTAACTAGGTATGTTGTTGTTCAATGCCAAAATCTGTAAGTTGACTTATGATCTAGAACTCAATTGTCCCTATCTTAAAAGGAAAAGCAAGAGAACAGAAATGCAACAGCTATCAGCAATAGGCCTCTATACAAACAAAGCCAACGTAAGATCATGATTCACGGCAAATCTACCAGAAAACACAAATTTTGAAAAGTGAAAACAGAATGCTTCAGTAATAAAAGTTCTCTCTGTGTTAAATATTAAGAAATGCTATACATGTTAATTTATTCGGTGTTATATCAACTTTTGTTTGGATCAATACCAATAGAACACTAGTTAGATAGTATGCTTATTTTACTGTTATCTGTTTTTGAGTAACTTTGATCCTCCAATTACCTAGTTGCTGAAATTTCCAAAATCTGGTTTTCTCATTACATAATACAAGCTGGATATACAAAATACAACAGAAAAATGAATGCATAAATCATATGGTTTCGTTCTGTACTTCTCTACACGACTGCAGATACATGCTTTATAGCAGTATGCCCATCGCCACATACTAGAATGATCTTGTAGCATTCTAGTCGTGTTTGCGACTTTGGTCTGTACTTGCCAATAAGACCATAACTGACGATAAGACCATAACTGACAATAAGACTTTCACCAGTAGTCATTGCAGGAGCACAGTCCATCTTTAATATGGTGAAAACGATTAGAATCTCTAATGATTATCTCTCTTCCCTCCACTACTGATACGAACTTCATTGCATTATGGCAATCTCCACATACTCGAAGATTTTTGAATATTTTGATGGGCTTTTGCTTGGATGTGCTAATAAGACCAAAGGCCAAGGCAATTTTCTCACTGTGCTGGAATAGATATTGCTCCTTTTGTTCATCCTCCACCTCGTGAAGCACTAAGTCTGTATTAGGAACATAGCCTATCTCCTTTATTTTAAGTGCTACCTTGTCTAATTTTTCATATATCTCTTTTGCTTTTGGATGCTTTGTGTCGCCTACATAAAACTTGTGGACTCTATTTTCAGCTTCTATCCAACTACATCCAGCTTCTTTCACTAATCTCTTTTCTTTCATGTCTTTTCTGATCTTTGCTACCTCCTCCCATTGACCCCTCGAAGCATACAAGTTAGATAGTAAGACGTGTGCTGCTGGATCATTTGGCTCCTGTTCAAGAATCATTTCGGCAGCATACTTCCCCAGTTGTAAATTACCATGCACCCGGCAAGCCCCTAGCAAGGTGCGCCAAACAAGGGCATCAACATTCAAGGGCAGTGATTTAATAAACTGAACAGCCTTTTCAAGAGAGCCTGACCGTCCTAACAAATCAACCATGCATGCATAATGTTCCATCCTTGGAGTTATCCCATGATCTCTTGACATTGAGTCAAAATACTTCCATCCCTCGTGAACTAGACCAACATGGCTACAAGCTGATAAAACAGCAATGTATGTGACTTCATTTGGTTTTATACCAGCCCCAAGCATTTGATTGAACAATTCCACAGCTCTGTCGGCAAATCCATGTTTTGCAAAACCTGTTATAATTGAAGTCCAAGATATTACATTTCTACCTTCCATCCCTTCAAAAACTCCAAAAGCAGCCTCTATGTTACCACACCTAGAATACATAGATATCAAAGCATTGCAGACAGATTGGTTGGACTGAATCCCTGCTTTTAAGACCCGAGCATGGATCTGCTCTCCCTTTCCAACGGCACCTACACTTGCAGCTCCACTCAATAAACTAGCAAACGTGAAAGCATCAACCCCAACTTCAGAGTTAATATGGCTGAAAAGTTCAATAGCTTCAGCAGAATCCAAATTCTTTGAATAACCATCAACTGTTGTGTTATAAGAAACCAAATTCGTCTCAATCAGAAGTTCGAAAGCTTTCCGGGCTTCTTCCATCATACCAGACTTGGCATACATGCTAATCAGAGAATTGGCTACACAGTTCACAGATGCAAGACCCAATTTCACTGCATGATTATAGATCTGCTCGCCTATAGCAGGATTCGAAAGATTTCCACATGCCTTTAGAAGACTAGAAAATGTAAAATGGTTTGGTTTAACTGGACTATTTATCATCCTATGGTACAATTTAATAGCTTCCATATCATAGTATCCACTTTGCACATATCCTGTTGTAATAGCAGTCCAAGACATGACATTATGATCAGCCATCCGATCAAAAACCTTTCTTGAATCATCCATAGATCCATCCATTGTACTTTTTGCATACATGTCCACCAAACTGCACCCAACACAAACATCTGAAGACAAGCTAGACTTGATCACCCAACCATGCAGTTGCCTCCCAAGCAAAGACAATCCTGGCTCAGCACAAGACGACAAAACACCACTAAACGTAAACCTGTCAGGAACAAATCCTACAGAAACCATTTCGAAGAACAGTCTAACAGCATCCCTCGCAGCACCAAGTTGTGAAAATCTAGTAATCATCAAAGTCCAAGTAACAAGATTCCTCTCAGGCATTCTATCAAACACTTCCTTAGCTGACCTCAAATCACTAAACTCTTTAGTAAACAAATCAATCAGTGCACACCCAACACAAATATCCGACTCAAAATATCCAGTCTTTATCACAAACCCAAATATCACCAACCCAATCCACCCCAATTTTTTCCTACAACATGCCTGAATCACCGCAGAGAAGCAGAACTGATTCGGGTACTCCCCAAACTCCACCATATCAAAGAAAGTAAACACGGATTCCAACTCCATACCACAATGAGCAAAGCACGAAATCATTGCACTCCAAGAAACCAAATCCCGTTTCTCACCCATGCTCTCGAAAATCTTTTGAGCAGTTTCCGGACTACCCATTTTAGCATATAAGCTTATCAACGAGTTAAGAACAATGGTGTCTGGTTCTAGTGGCGAGTCGTTGAGTTTAGAGTGTAGAAGTTGCCCCATTTGGAAATTTCGAGTCCTGATGCAAGATTTGAGGAGAACTGTATAGGAGGTGAGGTCAGGGGTGAGACCCATTTGGGAAATGTGATCAAGGGTCGAGATTGCTTGCTTAAGATTTCCAACATTGGCTTGTCGAATCAAACGATCCTTTAGAGCTTCGAAATCAGGGTTCCTAATTTGAAGTTTTTTGGAAGAAGAATTGTTGGATTTGGGAGAATGAGGGATGAGTTTGGCGGGAGAGGGAAGAGAGAGAGTTATCATTATCTATAACGGTATTTTGCTTATGTGGTTCCCATATTATCCCTTATAAATATATTTTTTTTTGCTCAGTGCTCGCCAACGCCATCGCCATCTACTAACTTCATTGGAATTTGACTATATTATTTCGTATAGAATAAAATTTTACGTGAAAAATTTTATACTTAAAACTCAAATTTAAAATATCTAATTAAAAAAAACGGTCTCATTTAGTTCTCCACATTCTTGGTCATCCTTAAACCTCATCTAGTGCCCTGACTTTCTTTGGTGATTTTTATGTACATGCCTAACTTCTTCCGTCGGAAAAAGGGGCAAAATGCTTAAGAGATCTTCTGTTTATTAATGCATACTTTTTAATTTCACATAATTATAATTAACTAATATATTCATGAATTTATTCAACCAGATGAACAAAATTAAAAATTCGTGAATTTACTCAAACATAAAAGTAATACAAAAAATACATATTTGAGAGACGTTATGATGGTTGATTCATGCATTAATACAATGATTTACTATTTTAACTTTTTAATATAAGAGTAAAATCGTAATCTAAGTTTTGCCTTAAATTCTTTTTTAATACAATATGATTTTTATATGGCAGTACAAACTATTCAAAGGGAAAAGATTGGTCAACAAAGAAAATAAACAGTGTGATCATTGTTTTACCCCTTTCTTTAACCTTTTTCTGCTTTCACTTAGCTGTAAAGAAAAAAAAAATCAAGAAATCGAGATTCTATAACGTTACATAAGCTATGACATTTACATGTATAAAGATCTGCTTTCCTGATACAAAGGGTTAAACTTTTAATCAGACTTACTCCCTCCGCTCCATATTATATAGTGTTTTTAGTTTGGTGAGAGGCGATTAGATAGGACATTTTTCTTCAAATAATGCATTTGCAGAGACTTGCTTTTTTCTTCTCTTTTTCCCGGACAGGCATGAAAGCCGCGAAGGCCAGCCATAAAGAATTGGAGCAATCTTGGCAATGTCATTATGTACTGAAGTCTGTCACACATGTGATGTTGCTACTTGCCTGCTTTTCCAAACGATCGGAGCCACGAGCATCCATACTGGTAAATTTAAGGAATGTCAAAGCCCCACAATACATGTTAAATGATCCAAAATCTTGATACCATAGTGAACATGGAAGATGGACAAGTTTGGTGAGCTACTTACTGTAAACACAAACTGCAAGCCATTCATTCACTATCCTTACCCAAGTACTGGTCCAACCAACATCTATTGTAAACCTGCAGATTAACAACAAAAAGCACTTTGCAATAAGAAGCCTTCAGTAACCCCCAAATTCTATAGCATGCATTTCAATTTTCCAGCCATCAAATGTTTTGATATCTTTTATCACTTCGTGTTGAAACCAAAACATTTTATCACCCAAATCAAAATCAACATGTTGTCTGAAGATGAAGGAACTTACTTCTTCATGGCGTGATTAGGATTCCATCCAATTAATAGCATTGCAAAGTACATAGCTCCTGTCGCAAAGACGAAATGAAAGAATCCATAACCATATGGTACATCATCTTCTTCAGGTGCATCATCCTTCTTGAACTGTAACTTGTTTCTGTTAGAAATTTTTCTCAGGTATTGAGATTATGCAATTGAAAAGCATTAAGATGAGGTAAACCTGAAAGCATTTTGAATCAATTCCAGTTGAAAATGTTGCAATGACTATTGCAAGGACCGCTACAACAAAGCTCTGTACAAAATTAAGAGTGAAAGCTTTGAGTTTTCGGAGAAAAGTTGGGAAAATCATGATAAGATACCTTAGTTGATTACATGTTGACGCAAGGACAATATGATAATACTAGAATTGAATTGAATCTTTGCCAATTTGAACTCGTGATTGACAAAATAGCAACACATAATGCTACATGTTTAATGACTCAATAAACGTCTTTATGAATTAAAAGAAAGTGTTATAGCTACTTTGGACTCAATTTTATGCTTTAGTAAGAATCCATTAAGAAGTTTTATGTAAGTTTTTTAAAAATTGAGGTCTGAAAATTACTATGATGGTGAACCAGTCTCCTTTTCCAGTTGCTGATTCTGCTTTGCGGATGCATTTCTCCTCTGCAGGTTCACTGTAAGCAGATACAAGAACTTTATAAGAAATAATGGCATAATGTGATGAAACCTTAAATACCTAATGTACTGGTATCCTCAAGTGCAAGCTTGAACTGAAAAGAGGGACTCGCTTAAATAAATGAAAACTTAACTCATGACAAGTTTAACTCATCTACTTCCTATGTCATATTCAAACGAGTGAAAACCGAGCTTCAGAATATACTAAGACATGCCAATTCGTTCTTTAGGTTCTTAGTAGCACATCATCTCACTTAACAAATGATCATCATATCATCATCATATATTACTAAAAGTGGAAGCTCCAATCATCAAAGTTGGATTACCATTTTGCGCTTGCATTAAATTAAAATATTTAATTAATTAAATATTAAATAGTAAACATATCATAAAACTTAAAATTTTCTATTTCTTATTGAGCTTTAATTATTGATCCTTTCATCTTCTGCCGCTAACCTCATTCCAACAACACTATGCTTCACACCTGTTATCTCAATTTCAATATGATTAAGGTTGAACATGGACATTCATAATATCATTAATTATCATCCGAAAATGTTTCTTATCATAATTTCCTTATTAGTTACTGCTGATCAGTTATCAGTTTTTGCATTAATAATATTCTCCTACAACCTTTTCCTATTTTTACATTATGATACTCTATAAATGTATGCAATAAGTTTTCTGATCGTCTTTTTTCTGCCTGAAATTTTCGTTTTCCAGGTATATCTATTATTTTGTATATACGTATATGTGGTTTAAATTTGTATGTTTAGCAGTATGTTACTTGATATTATCTTTGAATTGGATTTATTTGTCCCAACTCTTTAAGTTGAATCATTTGGTTCATATAATTAATTTGCTCTCATGGAAACAAAGATCAGATAGAATGGTCAAGAATCATGGACAGAGAGATATTAGAAATTATTGACTAACGAGATTAATGTTCGTTAAAGTTTTCTTTTCTTTTCTTTTTCAATTTAAAAAATAGTGTATGAAAGAAGAAGAATGCAATTCATATAAGCTCAAAATTTGAAAATATTCTTTTAAAAAAAAAGAATTCATTGAGATTAGGTACACGGGATATATGTTTATTATGCCTTATTTGCGTGTTTCCTTTTACAAACTATATTTATTTCTTCTTCATGTCTTTGCTAATTGCATAAAAGGTAATTTTTCAAGTGGGATTCATCAACATGTTCATTCCATTGGGGAATATATTGTCTTAATTAGCTTCATATATTTATTGTTCGACAAAATATGCAGTGTCCCACTTTTATGTTTTTGTTATATTTAATAATTGTAAATGGTAAAATTAATACAGTTAGTTTCATCATTTTTTTTTTACAATTTAAGTTTTTAAATATAATTTTTTAATATAAAAATAATAAGAACAAACGTGCCGTGCACATTCCCAAAGACAAGTATTACCTAAGAGGCTCAAGTGATGATAGATAAAGAAAGCTCGATACTCCAGTTTCTAGTGTTTGGCCTCAAATTGTAGCCTTATTCTTTTGTTCACTCGTAATGAAGTAAACAAGGACCCAAAGTCTAGAAAGAAACAAATCCGAATCATACCTTCTGATGGCAGACCAGCAGAGAAACACCACATATAACCCCATGAAACCTGGAGTCAGGAAACCGGCATTCACCTGCAGCAAAAAGTATCAACAATTAATATAAACCTTTCCCGACCAAAAAATGTAAAATGCGAAAAACTCAGATTCACCTTGGGGTGGAGAGAAACACTGGTCATGAGTTGGAGGAGTACTAACGTCCAGGAGATGAAGAAAATATTAAGAAGGCATGATGGTTGAGGCGTATACCAAATGTACATTAAGATGATCCCGAGGATGCATATAACATACGCAACTGTTGCAAGTAACATCATTTGGATGTGGCTGCAGAATTATTTCCATTAGCACTAATCATCAACAGTATTAAACCTTCAACGGAATTACATAATATGTAACATCACTGAAATGGACTGCATATTCTTTTTGGATTATGGTTAGTGTACGATCTGAACTTTCATTGTCTTCTCTTCTGATTAACTCAGCCTTGTAATAATGATTCTCATTTTATTTGAATGACAACAGTATTAGCAAGCGAAATTGTTTTATTTATAACAGTAACTAGCCCCTGAACCAGTTATCCAAATGAGTTCATCACAAATAAGCAGATACCATCATAATATTCTAAAATCTTTTCTGGAATACATCCATATGCATAAGATCAAGGTCTGCTAATCCTCAATCAAAATCTATATCTATCTATACTATATTAAAGTGTGAAGACCTTAGAAATGTTGTTTGAACTTTTTGCCCTTCGTTAAAATCTCTTCTTTAGATAAAATCGTCTTTTTACCATTTTTCTTTAAATTATTATTTAATTATATTTACAATATTGACTTTTAAAATATATAGAAAGAAGTGATAAAATAAAGACTCCTAAATCTTCCTTATTTGATAGACTTCTACTTCTTCTTCATTTGAATCAAGAAAATAACCTACGTCACTAAGGAAAATTCTAATTTACCATAGTTCTAATTATTGATAGAATCTATAGGAACTTTATAAATAAATAATTTATCACAATTAGTGAATTTTTTCTTTTTTTAAGTTCATGAATAAATTAAATTTTTCTCTGTAATGTTTGTTATCAAACGAGGTACACGCTTTGCTCGCGCGCAAAGCGCATACAACAAGATAGTTTATGTAAAAAGATGGACTGAGCCAATTACCATCTCACAGCACATTTCTCAGAATGACAGAAATCGTTCAGCCATGTGATAAAACTGATTATACTTACAAGCTGGATTAGTAAAAAGACCCTGTAAATGGATCAGAAACAGAATCAGAAGAGGTATGACAAACTGTATTGCCTAACATGTTAAGCTTAATTTTAATATCAAAACCAACACTAGAGTGATAGTATGCATGACAAAAAGAAGCATGTTAGAGAGTTGTCGTACCCAGCACCAAAATGCGCAACCTGGCCTGTCCAGAAAACACAACATCATTCAGCTATTTATCATATACTGGTAAAACTTCATACGATTGACAGATTAAATATGAAGTATTTGAAAGAAAACACAAGTACTACAATATTATGAATCTATACTAACCATAGATTGAAATAATCTCTGCTGGAAGAAGAAAGGGCAGTATAATTAGAGACAAATTCATGAAAAGCTTGGCAGACCACCATCCTGAGTGCCATAATTCTCTACGGTCATTTAGTTTTGAAGTACCAGCAGTAGAGAGGAACATGGCGAAATAGAAAAGCTAAAATGATGTTAAGGCTTGTCTGAGAGAATCAAGAATTTCATCATTGAGCTGCTTTGCCCCACAAAGCCATAAAAATTTCAAAGAAAACAAACTCGTAACATATTCTTCAAGAAGGACAAGTATCAAGCATCAACTTATTATCATTGAGTAAATCTTAGGATTAATTGTAAACTAGCTAACTAACTAACTTGAACCAAACGGGATTAAAGAGAGGTAGGATACAGAGCACCCCAAGCTTACTCTCAATACTCCTTCTGCACCCATACAGTCTTCACCACCATTACATCCTTTAAGTCCTACAGAGAAATATATACACACACACATCGTTAGAATTGTGTACTACGGATGTAGCAAAAGAAATAGGAATCTATGGCCAAAATAAAGAATCAAAGAATGAAGCAATCTTACTCTTCATTTCTTTCAAAATGCTATGGCCATAATCACGAACAGCCCAAGCTAATAAATTAGCGATGAGAAACAATAAGGCGTATAGATATCTAGCCATCCAAGGATTAGAGCCATGTCGAAATTGGTCTAACCAGGAACCTTGCTTGATCTTGCCATATCTCTCAGTAGTACTGCTCTCCATTTCCCCTTTAGAGCCTCCACCTGTAGTCATGGCATAAAAGTAGCAATGCAGGGGAAGTCGAGTTCTTTCCTCTACCATCTCTCCATCTGCAAAAGCAATTAAAAAAAAAAAAGCAAAACTAAAAAATGATGATAAATTTTGATAGGACCAGGATGTAAAGGAATCTTAGTAGCTCAGTTGGTTGACTATCTGAACTTTCACTTTACTAATAAGAACTCGATTCTCCATCCTGTAGTTCTCCTCCCTCATTTCCCTTTTTGGAAAGAAAACAAAAGGACTAGAATGTAGTGATCCAACTGAATTGGAATGGAATATAAGTAAGATTGATTTGAAATGCATGAACCAGATCCTAATTCCAAAGTTGTGAATAGGAAGCAAAGAAACTATTTCAAAACTTGCTTTTCCTGATCAATTATTATTTTAAAAATGAATAAATACAACAACAAAGGTTTATTAGGCACGGCTTGACCAAGTTCCTTAATCTTTTTAAATAACAATTTTGGCTATAATGGACCACTTGCAACAGTTAAAGGTTTGGTAAATTAAAGATGTAGGTCAAATTTATCCGCTAAAAGGCATCCTAGAGCTACTTTCTATAAATATAAAAGAAAACGAGTCTCGTCATTATTAAATTCACCTAAACTTTTTATCGTATCTGATCATGCCATATTGTTACTTGCCAAAGAATCTTAGATGTTTTCAATCATAAAACCTGCATGAGTGTCGTAATGGAATGGCAAAATGATTATCGTGTAAAAACTTCAATGTAAAATTTAAGAAAATAAGATAACAATTCTAAATCTCGTGCTGTTAAACCAAAGATGCAAATAATATACTAAAATGAAATATATTCTTTTTGAAACGGGCTAAAAAATATAGATGGAAGATATAGTTGTTTCGTAAATCGATAGCAAACTAAAGGTTGGCATGTATACGGAAAGAATAAAAAGGCAGACCAAATTATTGAAATTATTCTGCCTTTCCATCCAAGAGATAAATAAACAAACAAACAAAATAAAAAAGAATTCTCTCCCATTAAAAATAGAGCATAAACACGTGCAGCTCACGTGACAATTCCATTATACTGCTTTCTGTTTTCGAAGAAAGAAGTTGCTTTTGTCAACAGGAACGAATCTCGGAAAGAGCTCCTCCATTTTGAAACATATTTTCTTCTTCTTATCAATGCAATTTTCTCCAGATATATACATACAGAATTAATGATAATTGCAACGAACTTTGTATAACAATTACATACCCGTAAACAGATCGAGAATCGCGGGAGGTTGAAACTGAAAATGCAAATGCAGTTGATGAATGAAGAAGAACTTATTTGCGCAATTCTGTGCTCTGCGTTTGTTATATAGAAGGGAACTTGTTTTTTGGTTTTTCTGCCATAGATGAGAAGCTTTGAAGACTCTTTTAAGAAGAAGAGTAAACTAGAAAAAAGTACTTCATTACTTGATCCTATTTTAGTGGGAGTGGACCCTACACATGCCTTGCCCGCATGCCAATTTCGCATGCCTCTCCTAAATAATTACTAACTCTTAATTTTTACTTTTCCAGAATCTGCTTGAACTAAATTAGATTAATTAATTATGTATAATTTTATTATATGAAAGGAAAAAAAAAGGATAATTCGAAGCTCTAAAAGCGAAAGATGCCATGCATTAATTGTTATTGTCAATATTGATGACGGAATTTTCCATTATGTTTGTCACAAACTTTACTCAAACATGAAACTTATTTATGCTATCATAAATAATGACTCATGGGTAAGATAGATACGTGGAGCTAGCAGCTTCTTTTTCACTCGAAGATATTAGAATTCTGCCTAAATTCAAATTCGAATATCACGTCGAAGTAATAATAAAAATATTTTCAGTAGAACATATTTCACAATCCCAGAAGATTTCTACGGCAATTCCATGTCTTCAGGCAAGGTAGCCTTAGCTATCTTTGTGCTACAGCCCTTCCTATTTGATAGAAAAGGATCCCATGATCTTGAACCGATCTTACCTGGGATCGAAAATCCCAAGTTTGTCTAGGAAGAGCGGATCTAATTGTATTAGTGTCTATAATTGATTTCTTCTGTGTAATACTAATCGATAGGACCTCACTGATAAGTGCTACAAGATCTCGTGCATTGGAACCCATGATTATGGACCCTAATCCGTTAGTATGAAATATTTTCTTTTCCAAGTGAAATCCCCTAGTATATGAAAGAGTGAAAAAGTGCTTTCGTTGGCCCATTTGGTTGTTGGGGTTGGGGGGAGGGCAACAAAATTTATCTATAATGAAGGTTTGAACCCGGGTTAAGAGTGAAATAGTCTCATCATTGCACAACAACCAATGTTGATGCTTTAAAAGCGATGCTTTATAACTTTTAAGGACTTTGTATTTTAGACTTACTAAGCCTACTGCTAAACTCCAGTATAAATACCCTCCTTTCTTATTTGGCATGTTTATACAATTTGAATGATTAAAGACTAACCTCGTAGTTTGGTAGCTTAATGATTAGCTTGGTAATCATTTTGATTGCAACTTTAGATTTTACCTAGAGTGAAAATGTATTGACCTAAAAGGGAGAATGAAAAAAATGGAAGGAATCATTTTCAATTCTAGTTAACCACGGCGTGCCAATGAGTTGTAGTAAAACTAGTAAAATACGAAACGCTTTAATCTTTAGTTGCAAATGAAGAGCATACATAGAATTCTTTTTGTTAAGTATTAGGGAGACAGTTACTGTCTATATGATGAGAAGCCAATAGACAAAGCACAAATATGCCATTTCACAACCAGTAGATGAGGGAAGAGAAACAACCGAATAACTAAAATTCGCCATACCAAGGTTTGCCTAGTGCAATTTAATCTTTTGCCTAGTGCAATTTAATCTTTTGTGTGATTTACGAGCTACTGCAGGAGACAATCTACCTAGTACACACTGCACCTATTGGGTAATGGCCGTAAATTTCCTTTGAAATTTCCAAAAAAATAACAAAACAAGTGAAGCTTTGCATTGTACATTAATATTACTATTACATCTTGTATGGAATTGCAATGATACATTATCACTTCCCTAAACTACAAAAATTTGGCCAATATTTTCCATTTTTGGAATTTATCTACCATGGTACACCGCAAGGCTGACGTCCAAGGATAGCAAAATATCCAATGGTTGGCCAAACACGTAAAAGTCGCACCTCATAGCAAGCTATTACAACATGTCACCACTGATACTGCAAAGTTAAATGATATAGAGCCCAGTTTGGCAGTCAGCCATGCTTTCAATTCTTCCAGCAAGAGTTGCCCAATTATCGGGGTAGGCAAAACTGTTCCAGGACTAAATATCCCCGCGGCTTTTCTTCTTCATTTTATCCTGCACACGGTATTTTTCTCGTCTCTCTTCTCTCCGTCGCTTCTTTGAGAGTTGCTCTTCCTTGGTCCTTTCTGCTTCAAGTGCTTTCTTCTTCTCTTCATCTTTAAGCTTGCGCGTTTTTATCTGCAAAAATGCATTTAAAATGATGGTGACCATACAATTCATATATAAGCGCTTTGACCATCAGTACAATTGGCATAGCAGAGAGGCTAAGAGAACTGTGTCACGTGAGGGTGAATTATTCGAATAACTCATTAAGAGCTTGTAGCTACTATTAATAGACACCTGACCACAACCTACAGCCACAAATGTACCAGTAAAACCAAGTAGACAACTGACCACAACCTACAGCCACGAAAATACTGGTAAAACCAAGTCCTAACTGCTCCAGTTGGAGGGAGCATACCTTCTCATGCTGGATGAGTCTAAGTTTCTGAATATTAGCAAGCACTTTACGCTCATGAGGTTCCATAACCACAGCCCTTCGGTCTTCCAGGAGTGGTCGCTTCCGAGCTGGAACATCCTTCGGCTTAGAGGCAAAGGGGAGACCTTTCTGTAATTGCTTGGGAATTACCAAGGGGTTGAACTTTCTCCGCTTTCGTTCAATTGGCTGCAGATCAAACAACATAACCAGAGAGGCATCTGTCAGCAGGAAAAAAATGCAACAGAAAAACTTCGAATGTAGTAATGAAGTTATTAACAAACGTGTGAAATAACATGTTTCACCTTATATAATGAATCCTTGTTGACAGGCACTGGTAGATTATGTTCTCTCCTTAATTCAGCAACTGTTTTCATTCCTTGCCAAACTTGATCACGTGGCTGTAATGCTGTTGTCAAAGGATTGTAGAAGGAAGGAACTTCAACTTGAGTCCAAGCACGCAAGAAAACAATGTCACTCATAAGGATCTTATCCTCAAATGTGCATCTAGCAATGCCTTCTTTGGCATTCCCACCCTTCTTCTTGGGTTGGTTACCAATCTCTTCTTTAGCAGCCTAAACACCAACAACAGAAGTAGGGAAATGAATTAGGAAACGAGTAAAACCATTCCAAACATAGAAAACTGCTTCTACTATGTCTGCACAACTTTCTGTGGTGGAATCACTTTGCAACATGTGCAACTTTTTGAGATGGCACACTAAATCATCTTCATCCAAACAACACCACAAATACTGTTAAGAAAATGTCATGTCTATGCTAGAAATAACAAAAACCACAAACTAATGTCCATGGAGATCCCATGGATATGGAGAGAAGAGAGTCCAGAAGAAACCTTGAATAACGAAAACAAACAAGAAGGCATGGATGTAGAACCCTTCCCCACTCCCCAGTCCACATGCTCCTTTTTCTTTCTAAAGAATTCATCTTTGTCATGTGTAAGACCATGCTTTCTTAGAACATTAAAAATACCAAAAAAACTTATGCTCAACAAATCAACGTCGTGTAACTATTCAATACTTTCAACCAGAGGTGGTCAGAATCTCCAAAGTACATCCAGTACTGTTTATTCCTCTGATCAGAAGTTGTCGAATACCATCAGCATGCAATTTTAATATTGTATTGATCCCAGAAAATCACTACAATTTTTTAATCTTGGATTGATTGATGGTGGTTTAACATTTAGAGAACAAGAAGGAACAAACATGAGAAATTGGTATCTAGATGAAGTGACAAGAAAATATCTTCTTCACGGCTTGATTATATCGTCTAAATAAGTTCTGTCAATTTCCAGCCAAGCACAAGCATCTGTAACTAAAGAAAAAGAAAGTGAAGTGATGCAGCACTCAAATCATAGCCAAAGTGGTAAACTACCTTTTTCACTTGCCCACGAATTCCACTAACAGTACGAATAGCTGCTCCTTCAAACCTGGCTATTTCAAGATCTGAAGTGAACATGTCCTTGATAAGTGCTGTCTTCTTGAATATTTTACATGGGTAACCAACTAACTTAATCTTTTTGACTATTTTTGCTGCATGGTTGAACTCTAGCACAGTTCCAGTAGCAGTGATTCTGAAGGACGCCTGAAAAAATATGAAGACAGACAAAGGTAGAACAATCAGAGCAGGATCAAACCAATATCTGCATCAAAATATTGAGAGCAGATCTCCCACTCCTTCACTCTGCTCAACATGCCCAGTGCAAACAAAAAGTAACCAGAAGTTAAAAAAGAAAGAAAAAGAATTTGCTCTTTGACATGGGACTGTTTATTGATACAGCACCTCCCAGTCATTAATTATGAAACTGCCTCGCTATGTATAAGCTCCTAAAGAATTGAAAAAGGAGCCTTGACAACACTTCTCATAAACTCCAATTTTCCGGGAAAAAAAGGAACACTTATCATAGACTCCACTTCACATATAATCCAAGAAGAAAATCAGAAAATAAAAACATCCTAGCATTAACAGAGTCGATCCTTACCATAATAGCCAAAGGCAAAGTTTCATAAGAATTGCACATTATATCAAATTCCCAACATTTCAAGTTAAAGTAGAACATTTTGCACATAACATTAAGTATTATTGCACAAATGTTTCGCACTATTGTTACTTCAAAAGTAGGATACTGTTTTTGAAATCAACCCTTAGCGGCTTAGCCTGTTCCATTTTGCCTTAGTGGTGGATGTATTGCATGACAGATTCATGAGAAGGTGTCATGGTGTATGTTATTAAGAAATGACATAGTATTAATTGACGAAACATGCGGTAGAGTTAATGATAGGTTGAAATTTTGAAAGAGGCTCTAGATTCTAAAGGTTGCAAGTTAAGCAAGACTAAGATAGAGTACCTAGAGTGCAAGTTCAGTAATGTAGCATAGGAGGCGGAAGTCAAGATCGATACACTAGTCTTTTTTTTTTTTGATAAAGAAGATCGATACACTAGTCATTCTCATAGAAAGCTTCAAGTATCTTGGGTCCATAATCCAAGGTATGAGGGAGATTGATGAAGATGTTGCACACTGCTTTGGAGAAAGGTGGGTGCAATGGAGGCTCGCATATGGGGTACCATATGATAAGAATGTGTCACCAAAACTTAAAGTTAAAGGTAAATTTTACCGAGTGATGGTTAGATCAACATTTTTTGTTGGGGTTTAGTATTGGCCAGTCAAGAATGACCACACTCTAAAGATGAAGGTAGCAAAAATGAGGAAGCTCAAATGGATGTGTGGGCATACTACGAGATGATTAAGAACGAAGTTATATGGAATAAGGTGGAAGTGGCCTCCATGGAAGACGAGATGAAGAAAGTAAGGTTGAGTCATTGAGATGATTCAAACATGTGAAAAGGAAATCTGAAGATGTGCTAGTGAGGGGGTGTAAGAGGTTGGCTATAGCAGGAATAAGGAGAGGTAAAGGTACGCAGAAGAAGAATTGGGTGTTGTGGGAGGTGATTTAGACATGATATGGCACAACTTCAACTCACTAAGGACATGACCCTTGAAACAAAGGCACGGAGGTCAAGGATTAGGATAGAAGAATAGTGGGTTAATCGAGTGTTGTTGTATCTTTTCCTTTCCTTCTCTTTTTTCTTTTTTCTTTTTTCTTTGTTATCTCAAATTTGTGTTAATATTTGTTGCTAAACTTCTTTTAATTGTTATTTGGTTCTCATTTTCTCTCGTTCTTCTATGCTTTTTTGAGCCAACAATTTATTGAAAACAACCTCAATGACTGAAGATAGTGGTGATGGTTAGCGTGGCAATGGCATTGGGGATCGTCTTGACTAACAATGGTGGTGTCAGTAGTAGTTAACAATAGTGGTGATCTGGCTGAGGATAGTGGTTGTGGTTGGTGGTAATTAATACTGGAGGACAGCATCAGAGGTAGTTGGCAATGGTGGTTGATGGTAATAGCCATTAATGGATAGAATTAAAGAAGTGTCATCTTTGTCGAATTCGTTGAATATACATCATAATGATATTAAGACTTTATTACAAATCTTAATCATTCGGATCATTCGGGCCATTACGTGATTGTAACAGGAAAAATTAAGCGCACATTATGAGGTCTGAAGTATGTTTGTTTTTACATGTCTGAATCTTCATTAGTAAATGTGTTTTATTATTTGAAGTTTACAACCACTTAACGGGAATGAATAGATCTGAATGATTAAGATTAATAACAAAATCATAATATCATTAAGATGTTTACTCAAAAGTTTCTACAAAGATGGCATACATTTCATCACTACTCCATCCATTTTCACGGCTAACTATCATTGTCATCGCCACCCACCATTATCAACTACCAACACTTACCACCTACAACCACCCTCGTCATCCACAACCACCGTCAATCATGTAAATTAGTTGTCACCACCATTAGCCACCATCTACAATCACCATCACACCAACTAATCAATAATAACAATCACCACTATATATCGCTACACACTGCCAACATAGTTGAAGCCACCAACTACCACAATCATTAATCACTAATGTCCGCCAACATCATCACTAGCCACCACCCAGGACCACCACCATCACTCAACATAATCCTCAACTAGAACCCACAACCATCATAACTAGCCATCACACCTCTATTGTCATAATTCTTAAAAAATACTTATTGATAAAAATATCTAACATCAAGGATGCCCATTAAAGTTGAGCTTGTGAAAAGTTGATAAAACTATCAACAAGATCTAGAGGATGAATTAGCCAGCATCTTTTGATGTATTTTGGATAGAAGGAAACCATAGATGTTTTGATGGGGTATAGACCCCCATCCACTCTATGAAGGCTGGATGTATTTTAAACACCTTTAGATGGCATAATATGTTCCCTCTAAACTGCCAAGATAGTCTTTCAGACTTATTCTTTGTAGGGAGCTGATACATATTTCTTAGCACGTTGTACTCTTCCTTTCTGCATCTATTGAATGTCTTCAATGAATCCAATTACTTCATCAAAAAAATATATTGATACAGTATGAGCTTAATTTAATATTATATTACAATTTTATATTTTCCAAAATAAAGACAAGTTTTATATATTCAGATGTTAAGAAAATAGCAGACTTAATTATTTAGTATTTAGGGTTCAATACAACATCTTAATATTCAGATGTGTATTCAGATTCAACCATGTACATCTTAATATTCAGATTTAGATGTCTTAATCTTAATAGAAAACAAATGGCCCTATAGCATATTTAGAAATGAAAATGGCCAGCCCTAAGCAATGAAATAAACGGAGGCAGAAAAATGTTACGTAAATCATGCAATCAGTATCAAAGGAGACTATGATCTAGTGGAGACAAATAAATCTGTACTAATGTATGATTATTCCATCTATGAATAAACATATAAATCCAAACTAATTTAAAGGAAATTGGTTTGGCTTGCATTGCGAGGCCATTTATCCTTTTTTTCCCTGAAAAACAAGAATTACATGAAAGCCAGTAGCGTAAGTATCAGAAATTAGTGAATAACGGAACCGCTCTCTCTATCCTTCTCAACTTAAACATCAGGCTTTTGTTATAAAAGGCTTGAACCCGTAAAGTGTGTCTAACCCACATATCACGTGCTTCAAACTTACTACTAAACCAAAGCCCAAGGGGTGCTTGTGTTTCTAGACTTAAGAACTTGAAACTTCCATCAATAGGAAGAAATGGGAAAATGGACCATAACAGGTTAGCTTGGTAATTGCTGAATGCATTCACAGCCAACTTTCCAGAGACCACCTCAATATCACACCTTAATTATTGGACAAGTACTTATCAGCAAACATAGGCAACTACAAGTGACAACTTACTTGATTGTTTGACAAATTCTGGACAGCGATCATTCCTGTGTGTGGAGGCACAAGGGGGCCCCAAAACATTGCCAGACAATGCATGTGTTCAGGAGTGTATTTGAGCATACGGTGACGACCATTTTGATCCTCAATGGCATAAATAGGTATAGTTTGGTAGCGCCTCCAACCAATAGAAACAATAATTGGATCCCTAGTCTTCAGCACTTTTCTGTGCCACCTGTGCCGCTTCAACCGAACCTGGAAAAAAATATAGGTCACTCCAATAGTATCGGGATGCAACTTTGCACTCATTCAAAAAATCGTAATTAAGATTTTTCATTCCCCAAATTTAACTTTGTATAGCTACATATCATAACAAGACATTAGCAGTGACAAAATCAAAATGCATGCACTTCTCATGTCATTTATGCAAAGAGGCTTCTCACTCCTTTTCCTGCAGTACCGTCTCTTTGCAGATAAGCTGTTCAGAGTAACAGGGACTACCTCAGGGTAATATAAGCCTATTAATGTCACATGTTTAGACCTTCGCTAGTTAATGGGGGTATGCTTAGAACAGGGAAATTTACACCTAGATTAAACTCCATACAATAGAATTTACACAGAATCTTATTTTTAGCAAATGATATCTTGTTAATCAAACAAACCCAATGGACATGCTAGTTCTTGCTGGACAACTAATTGCTTTCTGTCTGTAAACAAAGATGACAGGCTCTCAAAAAATTGTTTCAGGCTGCATTTCTATTATGACCGTATCAGAGCAGTCTGTTGTGTCTTCCAGTGTTCATAATACCATAACTATGTAATGGCCTCTCTGACTGACAGTTAGTAATCCATCTATCAAATCATCCACAGCTGATAGCTTAAAATAAAATGAACAAGTTTTACTCATTAATATACTGTCAGAGGAGAGACAAACTTTCTTTCATCTGATTATAAAAACAAAAATCAAATGTTTTCGTTGAATCCATTCTATGGGGTAAACAAACACTAATAGGAAAAAAGAAACAAATTGGACATAACCAAAAAGGAGCTTTTACCTGCATGTATCCAACATTTTCTTCTCCAAGTGCTAGACCTCCAAGAAGAATCGGATGGCAAGGATCAAAATATTCAACCATTTCAGAGGGAACATCATGAACTTCCAGTCTAAGATAAGTTCCTGTTCTGAAGCCTTCTATCTCTATCCGAGTGGCCTCATCAAGTTCATTTAGTGCTGCTAAATTCACTTGTTTCTGAAGCTCTACCTCTTCCTTCAACTGTGAAATAAGATAAGATTAACTATAAAGTAAACACATCCCCACTTTATGGTTGACCAAAATTGACCAAAACCACACCTTATCATAGTACCCATTTCCATCAGCTTGACCCCGATGAGACTTTGTGTCTGGTTTGATACCCTCGTCCTCATCCTCATTGGAGGAATCGGACCCACCGTATGTACAGAGAAGTTAAGGTCATAAAAAAAAATTGCAAGGGAAACAACACCACCACACAGTGTGATCCTATCATAGTTAGGGGAGAGCAAAAGTTATTTGATGATGAATGAAAGTTGACGGGGTGGAGTGGAAGAAAAGGGAAAGAAAAATGAGGTAACAAAAGGATATTGAGCATCAAATTTTGCCCGAAGTGCCAATTTCTTTAGCCTGCGCTCCTCAACTGCTGATTTATCATCCATGCGGATCATATCATCAGTTCCAGCATCACCTCTCTCATTGCTCTCATACTTCTGACCTGTTTCCAAGTCTTCAAAATCACCAAACAGATCCTCATCATCCTCACCAACATCGTCATTACCATTGACATCTCTTGAGCCACCTCCGCGAGCTGCTTTGGACCAGCCTTTGCTGACAAAACGGATACGGATGCTTTCTATTGATTCTTGAATCTTCCAGTCAATTTGACTTGCAAAATTTACAAATTTGGAGCAGTCCTCGGCATCAATATTATCATCATCCATCCGCTCTTCTGGTTTCTGCATGAGGAAATGCAATAATTGGACAAGTCATTAACTCCTACCAAAATAGTAGTGGTAAAATAAAAGTTAACTACAACAGAAGAAGAGCTATATCTAATTGCATTGAGAATGCTTTTTGGGGGGGTCCCTCCACACGACAATCATGCCTTCTACTACAATGAAGTCATTGTGATACCTTCTAATGGATACACTTTCGGGTTACAAAGTACGAATGAAACAACTGAAAGACAGTTCTCTAAATCAAGCTACCCTCAAAACTGGGTAAAAGACATGGTAGTGTGATTGAGTAATCCCTCTCCTTATCTTTTAGACTAAAGTGGATAAATACTCCGACTTTGTAATGCTAATTATCACAGCTAATGATTCCCATAACACATATTTCATCTAATTGACATGATTGGCGCACAATGCGCTAAGGTGGATATCACATGGGCCAAAAGCAAATGGCCGTGGGACCAAAAGCTTTATTATTTCATGAGCTGTATAAGGACAAACCTTAGTTCCTTCCCCTTTAGGAACGAAGAACTCAGTATCACTTTCATCGTTTTCAGTGCCATGCTGCTGCAACTCAGCTTTTATAGCTGATTTGGATTCAGATGCCCCATATACAAGCTGCATAAGATTAACATTTTGGCGCTCACGTGTCCTTTCTGACAGGAACTCTTTCCATCTTGAAGCATTGCCTGTGTCCTCTTCTATTAAAAGAATAAAACAAATATTCCTTAAAAAATGAAAGATTGGAGTAATTAGAAAAGGGTTGGAAAAAAAGCGAGCTACTTTACACCAAGCTAGGAACTTCATTTACTCCTACGCCGTGAGAATGATGAAATACTAAATGGAGATCAAAGTACCCAGAGGATGATGCCTGTACTAATGAAGATCAAAAAAAACCTACCATCTGTATTGAAATCATCATCATCCCCTGAACTTTCATAAGCTTCATTTTGCTCATCAGTGTCCTCCAAATCATCATCTTGTACTTCCTCTTCCTGTTCATCCTCTTCAACATCTACTTCACTATAATCCTGGATTTAAGGATATAGTATTAATACAACATATACGCATTTCTAACTCCAATTCCACCACACGGTGAACCAGGGCACAAGAGAGTAACTTGTGTCAGAAATTAAGCTAGAACATATCAATAAGTGAAGATATGTCAACTTATACAAATTACTTCGAATTAACAAATGAACAATAATATGCGGCTGAGGTTTATATCAATCATTGGAAAGGGTAATTGATGTGAATTAGAAATTATTGCTCTTCATGCAAAGAACCTCTGGTCCCCAAAAACCTGGCACAGTTTTCCGGGTCTCATGATGAGGTGGAAGCAACAGATTTATCAAATTTCTCCAAATTTGAAAGGAAAAAACGGAGCATAAGCTTTCCTCCTTAACATTCTGATACACATAGCTGTCTACTTCTTGTTATCCGCTATATACTGACACTTCATCAAGATGAGGCACAATGCGAAGGACCGGAACAAGATCATAAATATCATTGGCTTACCTTTTCATCAAAATCATTGTCATTATCAAAGATAGCTTTTCTTCTCATCCTTCCGTCATGGAAATCAACATGTTCCCTGAAACTATTACTCGATCCTGGATGCTTCTCTGATCCAATAGTATCTTCTTCCTCAGAACTATCATCAGAGATGTCCTTTGAATCACTTGGATGAGTTCGCTCCAACTGTAGTGCTTCCAACTCACTCAAATCTTTAGCATCATTGTCTTCATCTGATCCATCGCTGTTGGGTTCTAATCCAGACTGATCTTGTTTCGGAGGCTCCAAATCATAAGTTTGATCAGCTTTATCGTTATTTGATGAGGGTGGATTAAGTTTTTTCCCAAAAAGGGAAATAAAACTATTTTCTAACTTCTCATCAATTGAATATTTCGTGTTCTGAAGTGATTTAACTAAAGCCTCTCCAACATCGTTGTCCTTTCCTGATCAAGAGGATAATACTGGTCAGTGGAAAAATGTCTTGCCAAAAGTTGCAACCCAAAAGATTAAACAAGAACATCTAGCATGTAGGAAAATTAGTCGTAGCCCTTAATACTGAAGAATACAATTACCAATGTTCAATTATTTTTAAAAATGCATGATGCAGGTGAGATCTTTAATTATTATCTATGAAAAAATTTTAAAAATGTGTCGACATAATCCTATCCTTCTTTTATTTTTTTCATGTAACAGTTGCTATTGTCATCCAGCTAATGCAGTTTGACAAATGTATATACCATTTTTCCTAATATCGTGGCAGGGACTAACTCCAATTTTCTTTTCAAATAGACAGCATAGCGAAAATGCACAGAATACAACAAACTACTGTCGATCATAAAGTCATCAAAGACAACTCCTGTCCTGACGATATCTAAGCAAATGGTAAAAAGATGTATTAAAACTGTACAACATAAAGGAGTTCTCAACAACTTCTAACACCATCTAAGCAAATAGAACTCCCTCGCACATGTAAGAGAGAGACAGACAAAGAACATGGAAGAAATGGATCACACAGACACACCACCACAAGAGTAGATTTAATAATCAACATTTGTCTTATCAAGTCACTTGACCAATAATCAGTAGAGTTCACCCAGAAATTATGATGAGCACTAATAGGAATGGAAGGAATCCAGACCAAGCAAAGGAAGGCAACGACATTCAAGGCCTATTAGTTGGTAATAGCAGCACATTTTAAAGCAATAGATGTTTATGATTAAGACCTTACCATTTCAAACAACAAAAAAGTTATAACCAAAAAGGTGCTTCAAAAGAGAGAATATTCATCCCAAAAAAAGGGCATAAAAACTGGTTTTCTATTTAAGCCAACTTACACATTACTTAAATAACGAGTTCTCCCAAAGAAGAGCAGTAATCACCCAATCATAACTCTTTTCATAACTAATGTACTATTTCCATAGGTATCAATCAAACTACCAAGATGCAAGTAAAAGTTTAAATTACGGATACCAGAAGAAAGCCTGGAGCATCTCACTTATCTTTCTGAACTAACAAGGGAAGGTGAATTTCCTCTAAGCTAAGAAAATTTGTAATTCGTCAATTTGAAAAACAAAATAGGATTCTCAGATACATAAGAGGATATATTGTACCTTGGCGAGTCCCAACAGCAGCAGATTCATCAACCTTAGAGAACTGGACAAAGTGATCATTTATGTTTATATACACAGCATCCTTATCGTAAAGAAGATCACCCAATCCAGACATGGGGGCATAAAACAGCTTTTCCTTGTCCCGTAGTCCCTTCTTCTTGGCAGCGGATGGTAGAGGGCATGGATCAGGTAATGCTGTTATACCAGCCAAACTATAATCACCAACACCAGCAATATGTACCTGGTCATATTGTGAAGCAGCTTTAGAATATGGGCAAGGGAAAAATGAACTGCTAAATCACCAGCTGAAACACCATATTGAAATAACTAGACATAAATAGAATGCCATGGTCTTCCAACGAGTCATTATACAACTACTTGAGGTTTTATCCCAGAGGCTTCCATCTTTCCCAATCTTCTCTACTTTGTTATGAAAGAGCCCTTCTTCCCTTTCAACGGTACACCAAATAGTAGTATTCAGTATTCACAAACTCTAATTGTTGACAAGTAAAGAACATATTATTCACAAGTGAAATAGCCAAGCACTAAGCTAATGTTGGACGTTACAAAAGGTTCCCTGTTATAAAATCTACAGAACATTGATAAGAGTCTCGTTTTTTCCTCCTCACATATGATGTCAAGTTTACACCAAAAAGCCAAAGGTCCTAAGCATCTATATTTCAAAATTTGTATGTTGTATTCTTTTATTGGAACCACCTTCTATCCCTTTCATTTCAAATGGTCCATATGATACAGGCTGGCATGGTTTAACATAATTTCTAAAACTATAGCCAAAAATTTCTATATTAGCCACACAATACATGATATGCATTTGAACGTTAAGCTTGATTATTTTCTCGAAGTCTTTGAACCAGCTTTGTAGTATTGTCTCTCTTAAAGTTCATCTATTTGTGCCTGATAGAGCGGACCAACCCTCCATAAGATTTTAGGCATATTGCTAGGCCATCTCTCAGCAACTATGTTACTTTCAATTGACCTTACAAGGTGCATGAACCTTTGCTTCAATACCTTTAACAAGCCAGTTCGTAGTGAAATCAGAATTTTTATTTGACATGAAGTAGCACACTAAAAGTTATTTACCTGCTAAACTAAACGAAAAGTAAAAGAAACAAAGCATTCGCATCACAGACCTTTGCTCCCTTCATCATATTACATCCACGAAGATAACCATACAAAATGACATTTCTGTCACACTTGTTGTCTATGCGCACTTTTTCAGAAGGAGTCACATCTTCAAATCGATCTACAACAATGTAGGGGTGGGACATGCGCCAGGATAAAGGAGGAAACTTCATGACAGAGATAAACCGAGCAAGATTATGCACTTCACGTTTAGAGTACCTACTCATTAACAAAAAATTGTTTCAGAAATTAAATAGAAATATTACATTCATTAACCGTTACATGCTAAACATGTACTTCTGAATATGGAAGCCAGGGACTTACTTCCCATGGATTAGACCTGACAAATAAAATAATTTAGCTCCATCATATATCTCAGTCCAAAATCTATGCTTTAACCGTTGCTTTGTCTTTTTAAGCTTCTTGACATCCTTGAACTGGTCGAGATGTGTAAGAACACCCATAACTTTAGGAAATCCATGATTTTGCAATATATTAAGGAATTCAAAAGTCTCCTGCAAAAGTAATTAAGCCAATCACAAGGTCTACCAACAAAAAAAAGTCAAGAAATTTTCTAGAGGAAATAAAGATGACAGAAATCACCAATCAGTAAATGTGAAAGTTATTAGAGATGGAATATAACACCCTCTGCACACACTTGGTGACCAAGATGGAAGCATGCAACAAATGTCTTAATATAATCAATTAGGTTTGTGCAAGAAATTAAACTGATGCTCCTTCAGCTATTCTTTAAGAGATGTTGATCAACCTCACAATTCAATAATTAGCTAGACTTGCATACTGGTACTGTTAGAAGATAACATTGAAAATAGTCGTTGAAAGTAATCAGGTATTATTGAGAATATCATGGTTTAGATTTGAATTCTAGAAAACTCATAAAGGATGTATATAGAGAAATAAAGAATTACACTTTCTAAAAGTACAATATTTTTGCATGTCAAGAAAAGGCATGTCAAAATAAAATGGGACAAAGAGGATAAATTTGAAATATCCCCTAATTCACTACGAACAACCCATCCTTAGACTAGAGGAGTTGCTACATATTCAACCAAAAACACTAGAATAATCTTATGCTTATCCTAAAGAGTCTTTTTTCCGCTTAATCAACAAAAACGCACCATTTCAAAGCCATAGCTACCATCAATGAGAAGCAATGCCAAATCCGCAAACTTTGCCACGTCAATCATTCCATTGATATCATTCGGACACTCTATAAACTGCAAACGTCTCTGCTTACCTGCAGTGTTACAACTGAATTACACAATAATCTTCCAATACGAAAGATCCAAGTAAAATGCAACTGATAATAAATAAGGCAATACTGTATATAAAGCTACACTGCTAATTGATCAAGTTGACACCTCACTTTGGAACGTCAGAAGGAAAAAAATATATCTTACTTTTAGTTACGTAGAAAAGCAACAAAACCTGCTTTATGGGATATAAGAACAAGGTTCAATTAAATACATAATAAGTGGAAAAAAATGCAAAATTGATGAAAATAAACACAATCAGGACTGAGTAACTATAGATAGAAACAACAATATAGAAGGATAACTGAAACACTGCATATTAAGTTAAACACATGGGTGGATAAAGACTATGGTAGTTCAAGTTCCACTCTATTTCTGGTTCAGTTTTATGTTTACAATGCAATAGTGACTAGCTCTCTTAAAAGAAAATCCTATTTCATAAAGACCATGGTAGTTCAACTTCCACTCTATTTCTGGTTCAGTTTTAAGTTTATAATGCAATAGTGACTAGCTCTCTTAAACGAAAATTCTTGTTTCCTATTCCTAAGGAGTAGTGACTAGCATATCCATCTGTCGATTTTCCTTAACAGTTTACACTAAATTGATCCAGCTACCTTGATAATATATAGTATACCTCTAGGCAAAACTCATGAGTCTCATAATTAACCTAGGTTTTATGTTGACGCACCAACCAAGAGCTTCCACTGAAACAACACTTTAGCAAGTCAAAGCATTTAGCCTGCAAAGTGCCTCGCTCCCAGCTTAAGTGGACATTTTACAACACCAGTTACTAACATATTGCAATAAAGCAGAAAAGCATATCCTCGATCAGGTTAAAGAAAAATAAAAAGACAAAACAAGTATAACAATAGAATACAATTTGACAGTTTATATACAACTTAGAATCGGTAACAGCATCACAGCACCAGGGCGATTTCTCGGACACAAAACCAAGCATTCACTGTAATTTATGTCCTAACTGATTTGGAGGCATCTCTTGCTCGTGGAAAACAAAATATAATGTCCAAACCCAATAAGAAACCAGCCAAGTGAAGTTACTTACAATGCAGAGTACATTAAATTGAAAGAAACCCAAACGAAAGTAAAATAATCTTCTACACAAAAACATCTTTATACAAGAAAATTAGCTTCTTTCTTTTATTTCATCCATTAACCTTGAAATGATATATGGGCTAAGGGAAATTATCGGGAAAATTTAATTATGGTCTTCCCTAAAGTACAGAATCCGTTTCAAAAACCTACCATTGTAATTGAAATAAGGAGAAGGAAAAGGATAAGGAACAGGAAAATCAGCTTAAGGGGAAGTTTCGCAGGTTTTTAAAGACTGATTCTCGTCACTCAGTTTCCAGAGCTGAGCCAACTGATTCAGTGGTCTCCCTCTCGTCTCCCAAGAGCATATTGTTCTGAGTGAGGGTAATGTTGTATACTGTAAGATGTTCAATGAATAATTTCTGCAACTTCCCACAACACCCAACACCTCCAGCATATTTGATATTCTCTCTGCCTCCTTTTTGAACAGAGATAAAAATCACAATCAAGCCGAAACATGAGAGAGACAGAAACCAATCAAAAATAATATCTGGGATGTGATTAGGTGAATCCCATTCTTTCTTTCTACTATTTCCAATTATTCACAAATGGAACAAAGTGGGAAGCCAATCCATACCTGATACTATAGTGATGGGACCTCGAACTTCAGGCAAATTTTGCTTTGTATAGTGCTTTACGAGAGACTTAATTAGCAGTGACTTCCCAACCTATAATAGCATAATAATCCATAAGAAGATCAAACCTAAACCCCAATGAATGACATCTGACCAAAGCAAACACGTAAAATCAACCTTGGGAGGTCCCTGCACTACAATAACATATGGAGCTGGTTCTCCAGTTGACCTATCAATCGTAGGCACATGAAGCCTCTTCTGCTCCTTCTCTGTAGCTCGTGCTTGCAATCTCTTTGCTTTCACCGTGGAATTAAATGCAAATGCCTACAAATTTACAATATACGTTCCACCACACAAATTATTCACTTAAAAATCGGTCAAGAATAGCGTAAAACTGTTGACCAGGATAGGAGTACCTTAGGATTATGTTGCTTACTGTTTTCGTCGGAAGCGCCCTTCTTTTTCTTATCGGAATTTGATCTTTTCTTGGCGGCAGGACCGGATTGACGTGCCCTATGAGATTTGTGCGACTGTTCTCCATCGATAGCCATGGCAGACACAGAAAAAATGGAAGAGAATGTCGGCGGCGAAGAAGAAGAAGAAAAGGTGAGAAAAATACTAAAGAGGGTTTAAAGAAAGAAACTGTTAATGGAAAAGGGTTTAAGGGCATACTGTTTTTTAAAAAAAAAAAAAAACTTGTAAAACATTTTTTCCTCTTGTTTGGCATTTAGATTATTTATTATACTACTCAATTATTAATATCTGAAAATAAAAAAAAATGTGTACTCAAACGATAACAATATATTGAGTAAAATTTCGTTGATAAAGTCTGAGGAAATAGAATATATGCAAATCTTAATTATTTGTTAAAATAAATAAATTATTATTGTGACACCCCACTCAAGTATTAGTCTTATCTTAAAATTATGGAGCATAGATTTATTTTGTCTTTAATTCAATATGACTTGTAAATTAAACAATTAAATTTTATCAGTGATCAAATAGACAATTTTACTTATATAACATGTATCTCCTAATTTATGTCTATCTTAATCATTACATTAAATATTTTTACTAATACACAAGTGGAGAATAATCATATTTCTAAGAATATTATCATAATTTATTCTGTAAATTTATTTTTTATTCAAGTATTTTCTCAAAATAAATTATTAGAATAATTTGAAGAGTAACATTTCGTATTCTATTAAAATAAATTATGTATTTTCATCTGATATCTAGTATTCTCAATTTCTATTGATCCCCAAATTAATTTCGATTTGGCTTGAGCTTGTTGCTCTTAATAGTTTGGGCAAGAATTATCCTTCATGGGTGTTGGATGTTAGATGTCTTGGAGACATCATTACAAATGAATATAAAGGATTAAAACAAGACTGTGCTAAGGCTACGATATTTTTGTGTCATCATCTTGATGAAATATGAAAATATGAATATATCACGGTCAAGGATCCACTTGTTTTGTGGAAAAGCCTAAAGAGAAAAAATAAAAACACTTGAAGATGGTCATACATCCAAAAGCATGATAATAAAATGTTGGGTTCAAGCCCCATCAATTTATGGCATAAGACGCCTTTATATGGATAAGACATCGGGTTCAAGTTCCAGCGCACCATATTAATGATATAATGATGACTAAAGCAAAATAATATGCTTTTGATGAAAAGTCATAAAATATATTCCATTAAATGCTCTATTCCTTAAAGTGAATGTGCTAGCAGTGCATAATGTCTGAAAGAAGACAAGTGATTGAATAGTGCACGTGAACATGAAATAAGGTACTAAGTTATCATAAATTGATATACTAAGGTGATTGTGTTCCATTCATGAAGAATGAGAATTTTTTATAATGATTTGAATTTAAAAAAATTCAAAATGGATATCCATTAAAGAACCTAAAGATTCTTTTAAATGGTGAATATTCTTGTATTGCTTGTTATCAAGGCAAATTCATTGTGAGACTATCACCAACGAAAGTTGGGATTGAGTCCCCTGCGTTTTTGGAATGTATACATCGAGATCTTTGTTTACCTATTCACCCTCCTAGTGGGACGTTTAGATATTTTATGGTCCTAATAGATATTTCATATAGATGGTCTCATGTGTGCCTATTGTCATCTTGCAATTTGGCATTTGCAAAATTATTGACACAAATAATATGACTATGGGCACAATTTTCTGATAATCAGATTAAGTTCATTCGCCTTGATAATGCTGCAGAATTTTTATCCCAAGCATTTATTGACTATTGTTTATCCATTTGGATAAGAGTTGAACATCATGTTGCTCATGTTCATACTCAAAATGGTCGTGCTGAGCCATTAATTAAACGCTTACAATTGATAGCAACACCATTGCTTATAAAAACTAGATTGTCCACTTTTGTATGGTGACATGCAATTTTGCATGCTGCAACACATATTCATCTCAGACCGACAAATTATCATAAGCATTCTCCATTGCAAATGATTTTGGGTCAAGATCCTAATATATCCTATCTAAATTTTTTTGGATGTGTTGTATATGTGCTTATGGCACCACCACATCACACAAAAATGGGATCCCAAAGAAGATTAGAAATATATGTTGGGCTTGAATCCCCCTCCATTTTTCGCTATCTTGAACCATTAACTTGAGATATCTTCAATGCTCGATTTGTAGATTGTCGATTTGATGAGACACTTCTCCCGAAATTAAAAAGAAAAGATTATGATATCAAAAGAGAAATTTTGTGGAAAAATCCATCATTGTCTCATCCTGATCCATGTACTTCTATTTGTGAGCAAAAAGTACAAAAGATTATTTATATACAAGAATCATGGCAAATGCATTTACAGATTTAAAAAGTATCACGACTCACCTCTACGAGAAGTAGAGTAGTTGAGAAGAAATAAAGTTGAAATTTACTCTCCAAAATTTGTTCATGTAATAGTAAATCAGAAATTTACTATAGCAAAAGGCACATGTCAGGTAAACTTGAAGTTTACCAATTAGACATCTATTGAGGAAATAAAAGATTCTTCAATACTGTTTGTTTTTATAATAAGTTAATTGGATCAACTAATGTTGGGACTGAATTCCCTAAATTCTGAAAGTATGAAAGGTGAATATGGGCCAATTCACCATCATGTGATAATATAATAGATGCATCAATAAAATGATCACATGTGCATTTATTGTCAACTTGAAGTTTGACATTTGCAAAATTGTTTGTGCAAGATAATTGAGTTAAGAGCACAACTTTCAGAATACGTAATCAAAACAATTCATCTTGATAATATTGATAAATATACAAGCTGATTGACATAAAATGCCTCAAATAAATGGAATCATTGCTAATGAGAACAAAACTTTATGGCCTGAAATATGACAAATTGTAGACAAAGATATGCATCAATCTAATACATTATGATCAAATTCCCCTCAATTGATTTATGGTTAGGGACCATATAATTTCCATCTAATAATTTTGATATGCGGTATATGATTAATAAATATACCATGATACATAAAAGATGGATTCTCCAAGATAGATTAGAATTTATGTTAGTTTGTCTACATAAGGGGGAAATAAAATAAATCAAGAGTTGAAATGCTCTTATTGAATGTCCCGGAAGGACTGAGTCCGTGACATGTATCAAAGTTGCAAATGATAAAAATGATCCTACTAAGAGGCAATGTGCTTTTGAAGAGCTGATGACATAACACTTCATGAAACCTCATGAGAGGGGTAGCTACCTGAAAATAATGAAGTGATGAGATATTACGAACCGATAAAAAAAAATATTTTGTCGATGATATCTTTAATACAATATGGCACAATATTTGTAAAAGATTATGAGGATCTAAATTCTATAGTATATTAAAGCATGCTCAAATTATCAAGTGGAATGATGCATCTTGGTAAGCATAAAGCTTATTTGAACACTAGAAAATGTCATGCATTTAATATTGAGTATTGTCACTAGACAAAATGGATATGAAATTATTTGAAGGATTAAAATGATGAAGCATATACAAGTTCTTGAAAAATTTGTTTATAATCCCATATTGATTAAATTAATCAAGAATCTTTCATATTGTTATGCAAGTTAATAATTTGAATTGAAACTCTTGAAGAGTTTTCAAAAGGCAATAGATTGTTTGCTTAAACAAGTTGAAGTGAGGAACTTGCAGAACTCTTTGATCCTAAAGGGAGGATTCATAAAAGAAATAGAACAAAGTACATTTTCGCCAAAGCTTTTCTACACACATGAGCTCCAAAACAATGGTAATATAAATGTACAACAGATTCGTTCGAGTGACAATGTGCCTGATTTGTTCACCAAGTCTCTACCAATTGCAACTGTCAAGGAGATGGTACACAAGATTGGGATGAGAAGATTCAAGTCTTTGGATTGATGTTCTGATTAGGGGGATTTAATGAGTCATCCAAAATGTATGTTATTAGATATTTGAACTATTTTTCCTCCACTAGAATTTTTTCTCACAGGGTTTTATCTAATAAGGTATTGATGGGGCACACAATCTAGCAAATAGACATTTACAGCTTGTTTGGATGGTGGTTTTTCATGGTATGGTATGGTATGGTTACTAAGAGAACGATGTTTGTTTTGATTGTTTCATTAATTATATGGTATGGTATGGTTTAGTTTCATGGTTCTGTAACCATGGAAACCCTCACTTTTTGAAACCACCAATTTGGTGGTATCCCATGGTTTCCTTATTTTTTTTTTCAATTATACCCTTATTTAAATCTAAATAGTTCTAATTTATCCTTTATTCTTTATTAAACTTTACCCTAATATATATATATTGTTTTTGTATTACTTATTTTTTTCCGCATCAATTTTTGAAACTTTTTTTTTCGCCTCTCGTTTTTTCTTTCACGTTTTAATCTATTTTTTGAGTTTTTTTTTAAGTTCTTACTTTTTTTATTTTCTTACGTTGTTTGTATGGTTTGGAGATATATTAGCTTGTATGTTTCCCTACTTGATTCTGTGTATTTATTTTTTTAAAAAAATTTAAAAATATTGATAAATTTAATATTTATATTAACTAAGGACATTTTTGTAAATTTATAAGTTACGATACAATACCATACAGTCAAATCAAACAACAAATTATCATTAAACAGTAGCAACCATACAGTCTATCCAAACATTGTATGGTATTGTACTGTACAATACCATACCATACCATACAGTACCATACATTATGAAACCATGACAAACCACCATCCAAACAAGCTGTTAAGGGGGAGCGTTATAAACATATTTGATTTATAGTAAATGTCTATTATGTGGATTACTTTAGGAGTTAGGATTCCTACTTGAAGACCAAGTCAATTTCTTAGTGGGAGTCCAAGTCAGTTTTTTTCTTATAAATATAAGAATTTCCTTCATTATAATAGAGATCTGAATGTTATTCAAGAGGAATAAAAAATCTTCTCTTGTTGAAGTCTAGAGTTCAAACAACCATTAGAATCTTCTTCGCTACCGCCTCTTCTAGTTAGTTTTTTAAGAAATTAGCATAAATTTAATTAGTTGAAATACACGATCTACATATATTAATGTACATAGTACCATCCTAGGATGTATACATTAAATAGTAGTATGATAATAGTTTTATTCTACTTTGAAACTATATATTATTTCTTGAAATTTAATTTATATTAAAAAAATGATTTAAACAACACATTACTATCAGAAGGAAATAATACTTCAAACACAAATTCTAAATTGGGAAAAATATTGTAGAAGATAACATACTATTTTAAATTTCAACAATGAAAGTATAATTTGAGGAAAATCTTCAAAACTTTCATCTAGAAAAATTGAACTTCAAGATATTATCTTGAAAGTTTCAACGGGAAGAGGGATATTTGACTTTTTGATTTAAATTAATCTCACTACACACAATAGTTGTTTAATGATGATAATTCATCACGTGAGTTCAATGGAATACTCACCATTCATGTTAGTTTTGCATTGCATTATATTTTAATAATCAACAAAAAAGACAAAAAAATAAATTAATTAACTTGAAATACACGTGCGAAGCACATGTCCATATACTAGTATAGTATATAAAAATGAGTGAAGGAGAAAACGTTCAAACTATTATTCAAATGTCATCCAAGCCAAATAAACAAACAAGATGAAAGATATTCACATATACACTAAACAAAGCGGAAGCAACAACTTTCTGATGCAAGGACCAAGTACTTCACAGCAACCGAAAATATCATCAACGCCGCTAATTCTTCAGCTCATGCAACATAGTCAGACTGTTTATATAGGGAATGAATCTTCCCTGAGGATTTAGCTGTCCTGGAGTCACAAGAGTCTCAACCTTCTGCCCACTCAGGTGATAAAGATATATCCTTTCGGTCGTGCAAATCACCACAATGTCGTCACCACTGTTTACACAAGGTAGTACGCTGCAAAACACAGTATTATTGTCAATACAGGGATCTTTCTCCAATCCTTGACGAGACTTCTTGTGTCCAAGATTTACGCACACACTGCGATGCAGGCTCATGTCCATTCCTCCATATATATCTAACATGAAAACATCTCCGCAGTCGTTATAAGCAGTTACATATGCAAGCTCATCCTTTAACTGAGTCAAGGCACCATATGTCCCAGGTGGAATAGACACATGTAGCACTGCCGCAACCTCATTTTTAACATCAAATGCGAGCACATCATTTGATGGTGTTTTCCAATAAGTCATACCTTTCATATAAAATCCTCCGCCAGTAAGAGTGGTATCTTCCAAATCAAGGCAGTCTGAAGAAGAGCGCTTCCAAGAATTTGATTGAGATGAGTAAATCTCAAACAAGATAACTGGCTGACCAAGAAGAGGGATTGCAGCGACGATGTGAAAATAGGATTCAATATTATCCTTGGGATCAAATGCAATAACAGCAGCTGGATCAGATCCATGATAATATCGATGAGGCGGCAAAAGTTTCCAGTCTTTGGTTACAGGATTACAAACATAATATTTCTCCAACCCCTGACAAAGGAGCAACCCACTGCTAGAACTTAGAACTTTAACCCTCTCAGGCAAGAAACCAAGGGAAGGACTGGGGACACCATTTGCAGTATTGTCCAGAGACAAAAAGTTAGGATCTGACCGAAAATCCGGATCCTCACTTTGATAAAAATAGCCAGAAAGTTTCTGGAATGAAGTACTTTGCTGGTATGATAATAACGGACTAACTATCCAATGATTCCATTCATTGGATACAGCCCGAAACTTCATTAATGATTTTGCGGGAAGAAAAGGCAATACATGTTTCATAGCCACATCTTTAATCTCCATGTCCTCTCTTCTAATATAGTATGCAGGAAATGTAGATTCATCATCCAAATTCTGCTGATAAGCGAAAGTCTTAAAGTCGTCCTCCGGAATCTACAATTCAAGAGAAAACAAGTATAGTAATCAGACACAAGAGATATAAATATACATATCAATTACGGCTCAAACTATACTAGTTGGTGTCTGTCACATAAAACATTTGTATCTACTCCTCTGTATTTAGGTTAGACACTTTCAATAAGTTCACTTACCAAGGTTCATTTAAAAAATGTATTAATCAACATCTCTTAAAAAAATAAAGAAAACAGTGGAAAGATAAAAATAGAATAATCATATTAGAAAGTGTAAGATCTGAAGAAGCACTTTTCTAAAAAAGAAAGGAGAGTTCAGATTGCCCAATAACTAGATTATGAAAATGACAAAAATGGTTTGGAATAAGATGAGTTTAAATAAAGCAAAATGAATAGTAATTTTCATCCATCAAGTGGTTAGTGGTTGTGTGACCTTACTTTAGAAAGGAGAGTTCAAATTGCCAATAATTACATTATGAAAATGACAAAAATGGTTTTGGAATAAGATGAGTTTAAATAAAGCAAAATAAATAGTAATTTTCATCCATCCAAGTGGTTAGTGGTTGTGTGACCTTAGACATATTTGAATATAGAACTATCGATCAAAAGAAGAAATGATCATTATATAATAAAAAGGTTATCGAAAACAAACTCTCTATCCCATAAAGGCAAGGGTTAAGATCTGTGTATATCCTATCCTTCTAGACTCCAATTGTGTGCTTACACGGGATATGTTGTTGTAACCAAATAAAAAGTTCCAGTATTTTTCTTAATATAAAACGAATAAAAATACTCCAAAAAAAAAAAGGAGAGGAAGAAAATGATACCTTGTGAATCCCACTGCACTGTTGTTGAATAGCTGGAGAAAATTCCTCAGCATCAGCCATCATGTTATTTTCAAATCCATCAGAGGTATTAGTCATGATATCTTTCAACAATTTCATTTAATTTTTTCTGCACAAAAATATGGTGTTAGTGACAATGAAAAATTTAAAGCACAAACTCCCTCAAAGTATCCTCATGAAAAGACAAGAGAATTACAACCTGATCCACTCTAACAAAGTGTTTTAGTATGCGAGAAATTAGGATATCACTGAAGGAGCAGATGAGGTACATTGTACTTGATAAATCACTAATCATCGGTATCAAGAGAAGAAAAGACCTTTCACTATACTTAAATCATAGATTTTGAAATGTAAATCTCTCAAATACCATTTAACAACTCATCTCCTTAGTAACAGTAGTTTGAAGAAATCAAAATTCAACAATCAAGAAATTTCACAATACTGAAAATCAAGAAACCATAGATTTAGAAATGTGAATCTTCCATGGATAAGGAATTTCGGAACAATGAGTCAACGGATAATTAAATAAGTCATTTACACCTAGAACGTATCATAAATCTTTACAGTTCATATAAACAATTCTTGGTCAATGGAAACATAAAAATTCACATACAACTAGTCTCCCATAATAATAATACAAGGAATCAAAACACATTCCAAAAATCGAATTGCATAACGATCAAATGGAACAAATTAAAAGTTAATCACTTTTTATGACATATATAAAGGATAATCATAAAACGGGAAGCTTAAAATTCATAATGAATATTGATAATCAGAAAACACTAGAAGAATTAAGGAAAGAACTCACAATCCAAGGTTGAAATGCAGAAAGATCATGAAAAAGGGGAAGACGCAACTTGGAACCCTAGCGGCGACGAGAGGAGAGAGGAGAGAGTTTAGTAATTCAGCAAAGAGTTCAGTTTGTACACAGAAACTACTGTTTGCTTCTTTGGGCTTATATATACACAAGGAAACAAAGTTGATATAAAGAGGAGAATTTCGACATTTCACTGACTTTACGTTAAAAGGCCTTAACATGGCTATCCTATTCCAGCCTTAAAAGCATCGCCGCCGCTTGGGGTGGACTAGTCCTTCATTTTTTTAACCAGTTTTTGAACGCATGCGTTGCACGTGTACCCAATTTGTTAACATAAAATGTTACAAATTCAGATACATGACTTAACGAGACAAAATTTAAAAAAAAAAAAGAAAAAAGATGAAAAATAAAAAACTTAGGTAGACATTTCATAGAGTTTAAAATATAAGTGAAGGCAACTACAATCAATATCCAATAATAATTCTTTGATTATTAAGGGATATCAAGTATTGAATCCCACTAAATTAAAGTTTTAATAAAAATTAGTTTGGAATATAGAGAGATAGCATTAACAGATTGATAGTTTGGAATATCAAAAGGTACCAAAAATTGAACCATTGAATTTGCATTTCTCAAATAATATAACAAAAAAAAATAAGGATAAAAATGAAGAAAGTTGTTATATACCTCATGATTTCTTCCATGAATAAAATAAATTAGTCATATATTATTCTCCATCTCAAATTATTTGCCTTTTTTCTATATTGCACATTCCTTAGGAAAACATTAATTAAGGAGTGTGTGTGTGTGTGTATATAAATATATATATGCCATACGAAAAAATTAAATAAAGTTTATTATCAATCAATACAGTACAATAATTTAATCATAAAAAAGATCAAGTAAATTATATTAAAAAAATTACAAATTACATCACACAAGTCGATTAGTAGAGTATCATAATTTCATATTCTTATGCATGATCCCTTATTATACATTCAAAGATTAAGTGAAAGAGTGTAGTAAAAAGAATATCTAATTGTTTTTTGTACGTAGAATTGTGTCTCCTTCTAAAAGATCAAGTTTCACCTTTCTTCTTCCACATAGAAAGCGAAAGGAATGCTTTGTTCATTCATAAAGAAGTTTGAAAGATTCGTCTTAGTCTTCACATGAACCAAAACAACAAACCAATGTAAATTTTCAATAATAAAAACAACAAAATATTGGAATGCCATACAATGACAATAAACATGAAACGGAAACATTACACAAAACAAATAAAAGGAGACAAAAGAAGAGAGCATAGAGATTCTTTTTTTTCTCCCAAATGTTTTAAGTGTGTATAATGTTATGTCAAATGTCACTATTTATAGTATAGGATTACAAACACAGAGAGTTGTCATGATAATGACACTAACCCATTTGAGATCGTGGATGAGAGGTGGGTGTAAAAACCATAATGAACATAACTAGTGGAAATTATTATATTTACATAATGGAGAGTTGGTGGAAAAAACCGTTTAATGTACCAATATAATGACTTACTATTTACTATTGAATTTGTTAAATATTTTATAACATTTTAATTTAGTGTAAGAATAAAATGGTAATATAACTTTTGCCTAACATTCTTCCCACTTTTAATAATATACGATGATGGTGATCTAAATTCTAACTTAAATGTATGTCAATTTGTTAACATTTCTAACATATGATTTTATGGAAGTATATAATTCTATGAGAACTCAGAGCATAAGCTACGTCAACTCATCACCAAGCAACTTCAGTTCATAAAGTTATTTAATTAACATCTTCATCTTCTTTCGTATTTATACGATTTAATTAGTCAAACATTATCAAACAACTACATAATAAATTTTAATAACATTTAAATTTCACTAAAACATATCACCACTTTGAATCTAGATAAAGTTGTCCAACAGATTTTCAGTAGAAACAAGTGTGTGAATATTTTCACAATGGAATCAACTTTTATAGTTGGTGATTAGGAATTTTAGTATTTGAGATTTAACACTAAATGAGTAAAGTTTTTGGTAAGACACTAAGACTTATTTGGTAATCATTAATCACTATTCTTAGATTTTTTTTCAAGGACACCAGTTTTTTTTAAAAGAAAAAATATTCTTAGATTTTACTCTCTTTTCACGGTTCTCTTTTAAAATTAAGACTTTACATTAAATCATAATCATGAATGCAACTTCTATATTTGATGATTAGGATTTACTGCAAAATGGGCAAAGATTGTGTAAGATATTAAGACATATTCGATAATCATTATTCCTAGTTTTTGCTCTCTCTTTTTCACAATCTTCTTTTAAATTTTTAATTTAAATTGAATATATTTTTCCCCTACCACACGACCTTGGCCCAACTTCGACCAAGCCTCAAGAACCGGCGGACTGACTTGGGCTTGTCTTTATAAACATCAATTTTAAATGAACTTAAAAAATCTTAACCAAAACAATCCCCGGTGGTGGATTGGACTGGAATGGCCTCAAGGGTCAAGTCCATTTTGACGACTCTAATCCCAAGTAACTGCAAAAGACCTACAATTTGACTTGTATAAAAGAGAAACCAGTCTTTATTATACTTTCTATACATATATGGATTATGAATTTCATATACAAGAAATTTCACTATTAAATAACATAAGAGTCAATTAAAAAACTATCATAGGCATAAATATGTGAACTAACATCCAAAAAATACAATGATACTGAAAGTGCAATTATCACATTCCACATCAAGCAAACTAACGTGAATTATTGATGGTCGTAATTAAATCTCTCAATCTTTTAACCAATCAATCCCATTTATAAGTTAAAGCCAAATACTATTAATTGGTGGGTCTTAATTTCAATTTACTCGATTGAATGGTGATATTATTCAATCATGTTGGGTAATTAACAAATTAACAATTGCATCACTATAATGCATTTATCTTATTTAATATACTTTATTTGAGTGAAAGATATATCGAAAATAATCTCTCTAAAAGGTAGGAGCAAGGCTGTCTACTCTTCAGTCTCCCAGTTTTCACTTGTGTCATTATACTCAGTATGTTGTTATTGTAATTAAGGGAGAGAAATACGTTTCAAATTTCAAATGTTCTCCTCTTTAAATGTTAAAAAGTGTCACTAGAGACTTAATTAGCAGTGCCTTCCGAACCTATAATAGGATACTCCCTAGGAAGATAAAATCTAAAACCCAATGAATGACATCTAACCAAAGCAAAGATGTGCTTGCAGTTTCTTTGCTTTTCCGTGAAATTAAACACAAATGCTTACAAATATAAACTATAAGTCTCACGAAATTACAATTCTATTAGCATTACTAAAACTTTGAACTTGTACCCATCTACCTAAGCGGTTACATAACACATAACATTGACAAAACATCAGCCAGGAACAGCGTAAAACAGCAGACAACCCAGGCACGTAACGACATAAAGAACAAAAAGAAATTAAAAGAAAAATTAAGAATAGGCGTACCTTGTGATTATGCTGCTTAATTTTTTTCGTGAGAAGCATCCTTCTTTTTCTTATTGGACTTAAATTTTTTGGGACGGAAGGACCACATTTACGTGATCTGTGAGATTTGTCCGACAGTGCTCCATCGATAGCCATGGCAGAGAGAGAAAATGCTCTGAATGAATTCGGCATTCTGCGGTTCCAACAGAAACCCCAAAATGAGTGAGAGTATAGACAGCAAAGAAGAAGAAGAAAGGGCTCAGAAAAATATTAAAAAGAAGAATCTGTTTTTGGAAAAGATGTAAACCTTTTTTTTTCCTTTTTTCTTTTTAATTTGGCTTTTAGGATAATATTTTAAACTTCAATATGTGGCAACACAGTGTTGAAGTTGGGTGGGTGAAAGAGAGCCTTACTTTAGAGTTTAGAGGTCCTATGTAATAAAAATATGTCATTGAGATATGAGGATAAATTTAAAAAGTGACGACTGAGCAAGGTTGAGTGTTGCACAGTCATGAATATATGTTTAAAAGATAAGGTAATAGAGATGAGGTCCATGAAGATGTTCAAATAAATGTGTGGGCATACTAGAGAGCCATGGTTAGAAACAAAATTTCAAGCAAGGTGGGAGCAATGGAGGATAAGATTAGAAAAGCAAGATTTGAATGGTTCAAACACATGCGTAGATGCACTTATGAGTACGCATAAGAGGTTGGCTAAGCAAAGTTATAATATAGGAGTATTGGGAGGTAATTCGGTGAAACTTGACACATCTCTATATTATTAATATTATGATCCTAAATATGAATGTTTGGAGGTTCAAGACTTTGTACATTTTTTTTCAATATACTTATTAGGACTAAAGAAATTATGTATATTTCACCTAATGTTTGTTACATTGTGATCTCCAAAGTAATTTTGACTTGACCTGATTTGATACCCAAATTTCAATAAAAAAACAGCAATTTGAATTTTTTTTTTTTTTTTTTTTTTTTGTATATCGATTATATACTCTATGTGTGTGTATATATGTATGTTCTGCATACAACTATTATGTAACGATATTTTCATCAATATACTCTACACATAAAATATCTACAATTCTTTATTATAGAAAAAATAATCACTATTTATTAAGTTCTAAAAATTTTTATATTGTGATATATCAATTATACAAGAAAAAATATAATAAATGTACTATATATAATTCCAAACTACATATAATTTATAATTAAATCTTTCTATAGTGATAATATTTGTCTGAAAATTTTTAGTTATTATAGTGAATGTTATATATATTGACATTAATGTTTAGATCTTAATTAGTTGAATGATTTTATGTATCAAAAAAGAAAGAATGTATTAATTAACTATTTTTTCTATTTTACTATGGCATTGGGTATTTTCTTGGCCATCTTATTTTAGTTAATACTTCATTCTACATTAGTTATCAACTTTCTATCATACAAGCTATTACAAAATAAATAAGCAACGATCTTTTATTAAGTGACCTTTTAACAGCTTGTTCTATTTGTATGCCTCCACATGATTAATAATGGATGAACTTTTTGAAAAAAAAATTAAAATATTTACATTTTTAAAAAGAAATAATATTAGAGGTAAAACTAGAAGAAAAAGAATAATTACTACAATCTTGATTTTGTAAATTAATAAATAAGTTAGGTCGATTATTTTCTAATTTGGACAAATAATATGGGATGGATGCAGTAAAAATATACAGCTAGGCCATTACTAAAAAGTTTACTAAATTGTCTTAATCATTCAAAAAAATTCTTCTTCTAATCCACACAACCTTGCTTAACATCATTTTCACAATTAAAACAGAAATAGTATCCAACAGAACACTTCTTCGGAAGTTGTGCTAGTGATAAGCACATTTCGCCATTACGTTGCTGATCATAGCCTCACCATGGGGATTTTCATTTTCAATTGCCCTTCCTATGATTAGTTTTTAAATGTTAATCTCCCGACTCATACTGCCATTAGCCAGGTTTAATAGGCTCAAATGTCACATCTGAGAACTTAGTGAGAATACTCCCAAAGGTCAATTCTGTTACATGATAATGGATCAATCAAAGGTGGTATATTATAACTCGAGGAGAACCACACTCCAAAAGCTAAAAGAGCCCAAAGCTATATATAATTATGTGGGATTTTGCAACAGAACATAACAAACCACCACATTAATGCCACAGAGCATCCTAAATTTGCTACTACAGGGCTCTCTATGCATCCAGGTACATGACGAGAATTGCCTTGTTTATTTGATATAGTAGTTGAAGTTCAAAGGAAACCATAACTAAAAACTGCCAACCACGCCAAAAATATATACAATGGGTGACGGAAACAACGTTCAAACTGCTATCCAAATGAAAATATGGAAATTCAAATGATGATATATTTACCAGCGCTAAGCTATTCAAAGTACTTATTTGATCATCCAAGGAAATAAAACAAAAAATCACGTAAGAGTTCCATTCTACATTGAACAAAGCAGCAGCAGATCTAGATCTAGGAGAGAGTGTATGCTTCAACAGAGAACAGAAATTAGTTTTTCTTCCTACTTAATGGCCATTATTCGTGTTTCTCCATCATAATTAAGTAAAACACCCTTGACACGACCAAGGTATTTTTCAGGAAATGTCAAGTGCGATATACATATTTCAGTAATATCACTTTTTCTTCCAACTTAAATGGCCATTACTCGTGTTTCCACACACAACACCTATCTCAATGCATGTATCATGTACGCCTTCACTTATTGTGAAAAACAATAAATAGAAAAGAAATAAGAAGTGTTAATAATTGTTATTACACATGTTTCTATGCATGTATCTCTGTGGCCTTCTCTTTCACTTTGACGAATCGTTCTCTAGTTGTACTTTTGATTTTCACACTACTACAAAGGAACTCGCCAGGAACCACAACGGAAAACAACTCGCAACCATGCCAAAAATATATAAAAATGAGTGAAGGAGAAAACATTCAAACTACTATGCAAACAAAATTCTGGCAATCCAAAACACGTCTATTACAAACGGTAAGCTACTCAAAGAGCATATTCTGTCATCCAAGCTAAACAAACAAACAAGATGAAAGATGTTCTCTTGTACACTGAACAAAGCAAAAGCAGCAAATCTCAGAAGTTCTGATGCTAGGAGAGAGTACTTAACAGCAATCGAAAATATCATCAAGAGTGCTAATTCTTTAGCTCATGTAACATACCAAGGTTGTTTATGTAGGGTATGAATCTTCCCTGAGGATTTAGTTGTCCTGGGGTCATAAGAGTCTCAACCTTTTGCCCAATCAGGTGATAAAGATATATCCTTTCAGTCGTGCAGATCACCACAGTGTCGTCACCACTGTTTACACAAGGCAGTATAAGGCACGACACAGTATTATATTGTCAATAAAGGCATCTTTCTCCAATGCTTGACGAGACTTCTTGTGTCCAAGATTTAAGCGCACATTGCGAAGCAGACTCATGTCCATTCCTCCATAGATATCCAACATAAAAACATCGCTGCGATCGTTATAAGCAGTTACTTACGATAGCTCATCCTTTATCTGAGTCAAGGCACCATATCTACAAGGTGGAATAGACACATGTAGCATTGTTGCGACCTCATTTTTAACATCAAATGCTAGCACATTATTTGATGGTGTTTTCCAGTAAGCCATACCCTTCATGTAAAATCCTCCGTCAATAAGAGTCATATCTTCTAAATCAAGGCAGTCTGAAGAAGAGTGCTTCCAAGAATTTGATTGAAATGAGTAAATCTCAAAGAAGACAACCGGTTGACTAAGAAGAGGTACAACAGCGTCAATGTGAACCAAGGATAATATTGAATCCTATTATTACATTGTTGCTGCAGTACCTCTTCTTGGTTAACCAGTTGTCTTCTTTGAGATTTACTCATCTCAATCAAATTCTTGGAAATACTTTTCTTCAGATTGCCTTGATTTAGAAGATACGACTCTTATTGGCGGAGGATTTTATATGAAGGGTATGGCTTACTGGAAAAGACCATCAAATGATGCGCTAGCATTTGATGTTAGAATGAGGTCGCAGCAATACTACATGTGTCTATTCCACCTTGTAGATATGGTGCCTTGACTCAGATAAAGGATGAGCTATCGTATGTAACTGCTTATAACGATCGCGGCGATGTTTTAATGTTGGATATCTATGGAGGAATGGACATGAGTCTGTTTCGCAATGTGCGCGTAAATCTTGGACACAAGAAGTCTCGTCAAGCATTGGAGAAAGATGCCTTTATTGACAATATAATACTGTGTCATGCCACATACGGCCTTGTGTAAACAGTGGTGACGACATTGTGGTGATCTGCACGACTGAAAGGATATATCTTTATCACCTGATTAGGCAGAAGGTTGAGACTCTTATGACCCCAGGACAACTAAATCCTCAGGGAAGATTCATACCCTACATAAACAGCCTCGGTATGTTACATGAGCTAAAGAATTAGCACTCTTGATGATATTTTCGATTGTTGTTAAGTACTCTCTCCTAGCATCAGAACTTCTGAGATTTGCTGCTTTTGCTTTGTTCAGTGTACAAGAGAACATCTTTCATCTTGTTTGTTTGTTTGTTTAACTTGAATGACAGAATATGCTCTTTGAATAGATTACCGTTTGTAATAGACATGTTTTGGATTGTCAGAATTTCGTTTGTATAGTAGTTTGAACCTTTTCTCCTTCACTCATTTTTATATACTAGACATTGGTGCCCGCGCTAGCACAGGCCCAATATTTGTTATTTTTGTCTCGATTTATGTGATACAGATAAAACTTTTCAAAAAAAATTTATGTCTTTTAATTTTATATTTTTTAATTACTGTAATCTATATTACGTTTACGTTATTTTTTCACAATATATTCTATTTATCTTTCCTTATTTACGCGATATTAATTTTAAATATTTTAAGTTGTTAATTCTTGTGATTTATAATATTTTTTATTTAATTTTCATATACAGATATATTACTATTGTTAATTATCTAGATTTACAACACTTTTTTATGCAGTTTCCTAATTAAATCATGCATGTTATTTATTTTGTCCCATTTTATGTGACGTCGATAGATTAACTTCAATAATCGATTGAATTTTTTATTTGGTTTTAAGATATTTTAAATTATCAATTATCATGATTTGTAGTATTTTTTACACTTTATGCAACATGCTTTTAAAATTATTTTAAGTTGTCAACTATCATGATTAGTAGTAATTTTTTTACGTAATTTGTAAATATATAAAACACAAATAATAAGTCAAACAAAAGAACCATAAGAAAATTACGAATGCATCCTCAAGTTGCTCGAGCAGGCATGTCGACTTATTGCCTGCTTGGGCAGCTTAACTCCCTTATATCGAATTTTTTCTTTGTTTTAAAATATTTTAAATCGTCAATTATCATGATTTATAGTATTTTTTACACTTTATGCAACATGTTTTTAAAATTATTTTAAGTTGTCAATTATCATGATTAGTAGTATTTTTTACCCAATTTTTAAATATATAAAACACCAAAAATAACACAAACAAATTAAAACGAAAGAACCCTAAGCATATTACAGATGTATCCTCAAGCTGCTCAGGCAAGCATGTCGACCTGCTGCCTACTTGAGCAGCTAAACTGCCTTTTATAATATAGTAGGATTTTTGGCATGCTTTCGAGTTTTTTTCCGTCGTGGTTTCCTGCGAGTTCCTTTGTATTGTTTTAAACAATTTACTTTTCAGATCTTAATGAAGTAGTGAAAGATTTACAAAGTGGAAGAAATTTCTAGTAGTGTGAAAATCAAAAGTATAGCTAGAGAAAGATTTGTCAAAGTGAAAGAGAAGGCCATAAAGATACATGCATAGAAACATGTGTAATAACCATTATTAACACTTTTGTAATTTTTTTTCCTATTTATTGTTTTTTCACAATGAGTGAAGGAGACAAAAGAAGAGAGCATATAGATTTTCTCTTTTTTTTCAAATGTTTTAAGTGTGTATAATGTTGTGTCAAATGTCAATATTTACAGGATAGAATTAAGAACACAAAAAGTTGTCATGATCTATGATGATGATGGTGATCTAAATTTCGAACTTAAATGTAGGTCAATTTGTTACATTTCTAACATATGATTCTATGAAAAATATATAATTCTATGAGAACTCATAGCATATTCTACACCAACTCATCACCAAGCACTTCAGTCCACAAAGTTATTTAATTAACATATTCATCTTCTTATGTATTTATATGATCTAATTAGCCAAAGATTATCAAACAACTACATAATAAAAAGTAATAACATTTAAATTCACTTAAACATACCACCACTTTGAATCTAGATGAAGTTGTCCAACAAATTTTGAGTAGAAACAAGTGTTAAATATTTTCACGACAGAATCAACTTTTATAGTTGTTGATTAGGAATTTTAGTATTTGAGATTTAACACTAAATGAGTAAAGTATTGGAAGATAGTAAGACTTATTTGGTAATCATCAGTCATTATTCTCAGATTTTTTTCAAAGTTACTAGTTTTTTTTTAAAAAAAAAAGAAAAACTATTCTTAGATTTTACTCTCTTTTCACGGTTCTCTTTTTTAATTAAGAATCCTTTGGTATGAAAGATAAAAATAAATAGTCGTGGGATAAAAAAATAGTGAAGGGATAAAATTTTGATTTCTTATTTGGTTGCTAAGTTTGGGATAACTTATCCCACCATTTATACCATAGTGAGGGGATAAGTTATACCATATACATGGGATAACTTATCTCAGGATAGCTAATCCAAGGATAACTTATCCTAGGATAAGTTGTTCCCAACCAAACAACCCCTAAGAGTTAAAATTAAATCATAATCATGAATGCAACTTTTATATTTGGTGATTAGGATTTACTGCAAAATGGGCAAAGATTGAGTAAGTTATTAAGACATCTTCGGTAATCATTATTCCTAGTTTTTACGCTCTTTTTCACAATCTTCTTTTAAATTTTTAATTTAAATTAAATATCCTTTTTCCCAACTAGACGACCTTGGCCCAACTTCAATCAAGTCTCAAGAACCAGCGAACTGACTTGGGCTGGCTTTATAAACATCAATTTTAAATGAACTTAAAATATCTTAACCAAAACAATCCCTAGTAGTGGATTGGGCTGGAATGGCCTCAAGGGTCAAGTCCATTTTGAAGGAGTACCGATACTCTTGTTAGGAGATGTGAGAGGTTGGATTTAGGGGTTACATGGAGGGGAAGAGGTAGACCAAAGAAATATTGGCGGAGGTGATCAGACAAAGATATGGCGAAACTTCATCTCACCAAGGACATGACCTTAGATAGAAAAGAGTGGATGTCGCATATTAGGATAGAAGGCTAATAGGCTAGTCGAAGTAGGTCGATGTATGGCTTTGTGATATAGTAGGATAGTAGCAGTAGTGATGTCTCTACATCCTATGTTGTCATTTTTCGTCTTATATTTGTTTACTTTTATCGTATGTAAATACCATCATTTGCTTTTTATTATTAGTAATTCTCTTTTTTCCTTTCTATTCCTTTTTTCCATATCTAGTACCTTCTACTTGTGGGGCTCGATTCTTTTAAACGAGAATTTTCCGAAAATAGTCTCTCTATGAGGTAGTGATAAGGTCTGCGTATATTTACCAGACCCCACTTGTGGGAATCCACTGGGTATGTTGTTGTTGTTGTTATCCTTTTCTCCTTCTAAACGATCTTGGCCCAACTTTGATCAAGCCTCAAGAACCGGCGAACTAACTTGGACTGGCTTTATAAACATCAATTTTAAATGAACTTAAAAAATCTTAACCAAAACAATCCCTAGTAGTGGATTGGGCTGGAATGGCCTCACGGGTCAAGTCCATTTTGGCGACTCTAATCCCAAGTAACTGTAAAAGTCCTACAATTTGGTTTGTAAAAACCAGTATTTCTTATTCTTTTTATAAATATATGGATTATAAATTCCATACACAAGAAATTTTACACTATTAAATAACATAAGAGTCGATTAAAAAATAATCATCGGTGTAAATATGTGAACTACCATCCAAAAAATACAATGATACTGAAAGTACAATTATCACATTCCATATCAAGCAAACTAACGTGAACTATTGATGGTGTATTCCAAAGGCGCATGATAGCAATGAAAAAGAACCTCTCTCAGTGCACATTAGCAAGGCAGAAATTTTGCAGTGAGCCTGGGTTCCGATGGCCCGTCGCCGAACAATTCCACCTAGCACACATGACACACCCAAAATAGTCACACCGGCTACTAGAGAAGCGGAACAACTGCCTCCTCTCCCTTTGGAAGTTATCTTCCTGCAAAATTCAAACCCATTGAGGAGAAGAATGACGATAGTAGGTTGGAAGAGGAAATCCAACTTGAAGATGCAGCTGAGAAGGATAGTCCAAAGAGACACCTACAATTTTCCGATGCTGGTACATCTACAAACCCTACCCCTGCACAGCCTGAAGTAGTAAAAAGGAATCGGAACAATAGGAAGATTCTGAACTTTATTCCACCCGTCATTAAGGAGGGGGTTCCTACTGTGCAAATTGAAGAGGGTGATATATCTCTCCAAGTTAAGGAATGGGAAAATGCATTAATAAGGTATGTGATTGGGGGAAATCCATATGGAGAACAGATGAATGAACACGTCATGAAGGTTTAGGGATTTGTAAGTTATCCGCAGGTATTATGGCATGACGATGGATATTACACCTTTAAATTTCATAAGATGGCTGAAAAGAAGAAAGTGATGCTTATTTCTATGACAACCAATGATACTAAAAAACTGGGAATTGGACTTTGTGTTTGATGCTGATACGTTCAGGCAAATTCCAATTTGGGTCAAATTCCCTAGTCTAGCTGTGGGATATTGGTCTGTGAGAGCATTGAGCAAAGTAGCTAGTGCAATTGGAATACCTCTATACACAAATGGGTTTACTGCTAATGCGGAGAAAATCTCTTATGTTAGAGTGCTCATTGAGGTGGATATATCTAAGACTTTGTCTGATGCTATAACTGTTGAAACGCCTTCTGGACCATGGATACAGCCGATAGATTATCCCAAGTTCTGTAACCACTGTATCAGATTGGGACATAAGGATACTGAATGCTGCTGGTACAAGGACTCATCAGACAGGGTGGAAACTGATCGACCTAAAGAGGATGGTAAGATGGAGAATCGAATGGGGACAATGAAGGATCATGACAAAGGAAGATGGAATGTCGGTAACTGGAAGAAGATTGTCACTATATGGAAACCAAAACAACAACAAACTCATACAGAGATGCCATCTCAGTCACTACCTGACACTGATTCTAGGCAAACTGCCTTAGGAGGGAACTCAGAGCAAAAAAAGTACTACAACCATTTAAACCAGATCCTGGACAAAGAAATGGGAAGCAACGAATGAATGAAGAGGATGAAATGCAGAGCATGGATGTTGGCATTACTACCCAAATGCATGAGCATAGGAACAGTGCTGGCAACTATATGCCATTCCCTCACAGATGATAATCTCCGCCTGGAACATAAGAGGCCTTAATCAAAGCCACAAGCAGAAGAAGCTAAAACTCTTTCTGGAAAAAAAAATAAAGTGGATATTGTTGGCTGTCTAGAAACAAGAGTAAAGAAGCACAGAGCAATTTCAATTCAGAGGAAAATAACCCAAGGGTGGCAGTACGCACACAACTACAATGAAGATAGTAATGGAAGGATTTGGGTACTGAGGAAACCTCACTTAAAGATGCAGATTATGCAGGTGCATGAGCAATATATTCATTGTCTAGTTGAAAATCCAGGGACCTAGATCAGATTGTATGTAACTATTGTGTATGCTAGGAAAGAATTACAGAAGAAAGACATCCTGTGGCATGACATCAGCCAAATTACACTGCAGCACCAACTTCCATGATTATTTGTGGTGATTTTAACAGTGTACTTGGATCAGATGACAGGTTAGGATCTCCAGTCACACAACAGGAGGTACAGGGGCTATAAAGTGTTTTAGATAATCTGCAACTTACTACCTTTAGAGAAACTGGTTGGCATTATGCTTCGTGTAACAAGCAGGATGGAAGCAATAGAGTTTATAGTAAAATTGACTGGGCCTTTGGGAATATAAACTGGTTGCAGCAGTATGGACATGTCGAAGCTGAGTATATGAAGCCTTCTGCTTCATACCATTCTCCCATCTTGATCAAATGCAATCAACAGCATAGCATTCATCCTAGACCATACAGATTCTACACTAATATGATGGATCATCCTGATTTTGATGGTGTACTGCAGAAAGCTTGGGGAGACAATAACAGTAAATGTACTATGGAACATATCTGGGAAAAGCTTAAGAAATTCAAAGTACGGAGTAAGAATATAAATGCCTATATGGCATCTTATGCACAGAGACTACTTATTCTGAGAGATAAGTTGGATGATGTCCAAAGCAGACTTCAAACAAGCAATCTTGATCTGAACCTTATTGAGCAGGAGAGGCATATATTAGCTGAGATTCAAAAATGGAGCAATATTGAAGAGCCAGCACTCAGACTAAAAGCCAGAGCAACATGGATTGATCAAGGGGATCCTTTAAGGGTGGGCATAAATACCGAAAAACTGAAAAATCAAATCGAACCAAACTAATTCGGTTCTTCGCTTTAGTGCCGGTGTTATTTTTTCAAAAGTTCGGTTCTTCGGTTCGGTGTAGGGGTCTCGAAACTTCGGTGCACCGAAGAACCAAACTTTTATTTTTAAAAAAAAATTATACATATATTAGACCAAAAAAATAAAATTATATTTATATACATATAAATCAATTAGCAGTTAAATCATTCATGAAATAAGTCAAACTAGCAACAAATTTATAATTTATATAGTTAACTTGAAATATTATTTTCCAAGAGACATTCAAATATATTTTTGCCGATTTATGTCAGGTACAGGATGTCTTCGTGCTTGTTTTCCTCGAGCAATAGTTGGAGGCGCAAGTTCTTGGCAAAGATAAATATAGTTTTTTAAGCACAATAAGTGTTCCATGGAAGCACATCATCACTTAACATGATTTTGAGTTTTTAAGTTTCTTCTACTTTGATTTTGTCCTCATTTAATTTTTCATTAGTTTGCGCCGGAAAACTGTTTTAAAAACACCGAATAAAACCGACCGAACCGAACTTGAAAAAACCGAACCAAACCAAACCAAAATATTTCAGTTCGGTATATGGTGCATACTTTTTCAAAATCAAAGAACCGAATCAAAATTTGCTAAAACCGAACCGAAGAACCGAACGCCCACCCCTAGTGATTCTAATTCTAAATATTTCCATGCTCAATGGAAGATTAGAACCAGTCATGACACAATCTCCTCCACATACACTGAGGATGGGACTAAACTGATTGAACCAAGGCAGATTGAAGCTGAATTCATTTCTGTGTTCAAAGAACTAATGGGATCCAAAGCTGCAGAATTGTAGGGTGTCAACACTAAGGTAATCAGAGAAGGGCCATACCTCTCAATCATGCAACAAAGAGAACTTGTACAAGAAGTTACTACAGAGGAGATTTTGGAGGCTGTCAAGGCTATGCCAAAAGATAAAGCACCAGGTATAGATGGGTTTCCAAATTGAATTCTTTACTAAGAATTGGGATGTGGTTCAGGAAAACGTTATTGAAGCTGTGAAGCAATTCTTTCATACTGAGAACCTATGTCCTGCCATAAATGTAACTGTAGTGACACTAATTCCCAAAGTACCGGCTCCTACTAAGGTGAAAGATTATAGACCAATAGCTTGCTGCACAACATTACATAAAATCATATCCAAGGTTATTACCAGGAGGATAAAGGTCGTCATTTCTGGCTTAGTGGGGAAAGCTCAATCAGCATTTATTGAAGGTAGAAGCATAGTTGATAATTAAGGTAAGCCATGAAATACTCAAGAGCTACAACAGGAAAGGGATCTCACCTAGATGTGTACTAAAAGTTGACCTGAGAAAGGCTTATGATACTCTGGAGTGGACATTCCTAAAAAAAGTGCTAAGTGACATGGGATTTCCTACAAAGTTTGTACAATGGATCATGGTATGTGTTTCTACAGTGATATATTCCTTGATTCTAAATGGACTCACTGCCCCATTTCCAGCACAGAGAGGCATCAGGCAAGGAGACCCTATGTCCCCATACCTCTTTGTACTACCGATGGAGTACTTAGGAAGAGAGCTTAATCAACTGGCTGCAGATGGAGACTTCAATTTCCATCCTAAATGTGAAAGGCTAAATAGCATACATGTTTGCTTTGCTAATGACTTATTGATGTACTGCAGGGCAGACCTCACCTCAATCAAATTAATGCATGCTGCTTTCATGAGGTTTTCTGAGGCATCGGGTCTAAAGGCCAACAATGACAAAAGATAGTCTACATTGCTGGAGTAAATGATCAGATGAAACAAAAGATTGTGGACACCTTAAAGTTCAATGTGGGCACTCTCCCTTTCAAATACCTTGGTGTACCTCTAGCTGCTAGAAAGATGAACATCACTGCCTACTTCCCCTCATTGAAAAGATCACAACCATAATAACCTGCTGGTTAGCCGAATTACTATCCTATGCTGGAAGACTTCAGCTAATTAAAGCTGTGTAATTTGGAGTTCAAGCTTATTGGGCTCAGATCTTCCTCATACCTAAGAAGGTCATGAAGACAATAGAAAAGTTATGTAGGACCTTCCAGTGCACAGGTGTTGTAACAGTCTCAAGGAAAGCTTCGGTGTCTTGGGCAAACATTTGTTTACCAGGGGCTGCAAGTGGACTGAACATTATAAATTTATGTACATGGAATTGTGCAGCTATACTTAAGTTGTTATGGGATATAAATAGGAAGAAAGATTGTCTTTAGGTGCAATGGGTGCATAGTTACTACATCAAACATGGAGATGTTGCTCAAATACGAATACCAAAGAATGTTTCATTGGTGGTAAAGAAGATACTGGTGTCCAGAGATCAATTGTTGCATCGACAACACAGCCATGGAAATTTGCTAGATCAATTCATACAGGTACAAATTGGAAATAAATACTCTATCCATAAGATGTACGCATCCTTCCTACCTAATCATCACAAAGTTTCTTGGAAACAATTATCTCTACATCCAAGTATACATCCGAGATACAAGTTCATTCTTTGGCTGGCAATACAAAAAAGATTGGCGACAGCAGAGAGGCTGCAAAAGTTTGGAATAAATGTACCCCCAGAATGTGTGTTCTGCAACCAACATGTGGAAACTTTTCCGCACCTATTCTTCGAATGTCATGTAACCAGGAGACTATGGAGTGTATGCTACAGTGACCGAGACACAGAAGACAAATTCTGGCCTGGGAAGATGAGGTGAACTGGACAACTCAGTTGGCTAGAAGAAGAGATGGACTTGTGGAATTAACAAGCTATACATTTGCATTGATGGTGCACGATATATGAAGAACTAGGAATTGTATTCGATTCAAAAAGATGGCTTTTCATTCGGAATTAATGATGAAGGATATGGTGCTGCACCCGCACATCAGAGGAAGGAAAAATGCAAAATGGCAAATGATTTTACATAAATTAGATACTTTTCCACTATGAGAGTGTTAGATTTTTTTTATTATTTTGACATACACAATGATGTAATGTACAAAGAAGTGGCTTGTCCAGGCTACTGATACTCACATGTATATTCTCTTTGATAAGAATGAGAAATGCTCAATTTTGACCCAAAAAAAAATTAAATCTCTCAATCTTTTAACCAATTAATCCCATTTATAAGTTAAAACCTAATACTATTAATTAGTGGATCTTAATTTCTATCTGCTCACTTGATTGAATGGTGATATAATTCAATCATGTTGGGTAATTATCAAATTAACAATTGCATTGCTATGATGTATTTATCTTATTTGATATACTTTATCTGAGTAGAAGATATATCGAAAATAATCTCTACAAGGTAGGAGCAAGGCTGCCTACCCTTCATTCTCCCCAGTTTTCATTTGTGCTATTACACTGGGTATGTTGTTATTGTTATTAAAGGAGAGAGATGGATTCCAAATTTCAAATGTTCTCCTCTTTTAATGTTAAAAAATGTGACCAGAGACTTAATTAGCAGTGACTTCCCAACCTATAATAGCATAATCCAGAAGAAGATCAAATCAAAAACCCAATGAATGGCATCAAACCAAAGCAAAAATGTGCTTGCAATTTCTTTGCTTTCACCGTGAAATTAAACTCAAATGCTTACAAATTAAAATTATGAGTCTCAAGAAATTACAATTCAATTAGCATTACTAAAACTTTGAACGTGTACCCATCTACCTAAGCGGTTACATCACACATAATATTGACAAAACATCAGCCAGGAATATCGTAAAACAGTAGACAAACCAGGCACATAACGACATAAAGAACAAAATGAAATTAAAAGAAAAATCAAGAATAGGCGTACCCTGTGATTATGCCGCCTATTGTTTTCGTGAGAAACACCCTTCTTTTTGTTATCGGCCTTAGATTTTTTTGGGACGGTAGGACCAGATTTACGCGATCTGTGAGATTTGTGCGACAGTTCTCCATCGATAGCCATGGCAGAGAGAGAACGAATTCGGCGTTCTGCGGTTCCAACTGAAACCCCCAAAATGAGTGAGAGTATAGGCTGCGAAGAAGAAGAAGAAAGGGCGGAGGAAAATATTGAAAAGAGTTGTAAACAAGAATCTGTTTATGGAAAAAATGTAAACAACAAAAAAAAATTAATTTGGCTTTTAGTTTATTTTAAACTTTCCCTTATATTAGAAGTGAGAGTCACCTGTTTGTTTCATGATCTAAAATTACGTGTCATTTATTTATTTTATGGTCTAAAATTACGTGTTATTTGTTTATTTCATGGTCTAAAATTATATGTCACCTCTCTATTTTGTGGTCTCAAAAATTATGTGTCACATAACTATGTCATTTTCACATGCAAAGTACTTCTACCCTTTGTTGTCTTACTCTCATCTAAAATTACGTGTCACCTCTCTGTTTCATGGTCTGAAAAATTACGTGTCATATAACTATATCACTTTCACATGCAAAGTACTTCTACCCTTTGTTATCTCTCTCTCAGATCTATACATACAACTGAAATAAATGAGACAATATAATCAAAGCAAGTTCAAGCTTACAGTTTATTTGGATAAATAAGGACGTTTCCTCTTTCTTGGTAAAGGGTGTTGAAGTTGGGTGGGTGAAATAGAGCCTTTTTTAAGAGTTTAGAGATCTTATGTGGTAAAAATATATCATCGAGATATGAGGATAAATTTAAAATGTGATGAATGAGCAAGGTTGAGTGTTGCACAGTGATGAATATATGTTTAAAACATAAATTAATAGAGATGGGGGCCATGAGGATGTTCAAATAAATGTGAGGGCATACGAGAGAGGTATGATTAGAAATGAAGTTTCAAGCAAGGTGGGAGCGAACTCATGGAGGATAAGATTAGAAAAATAAGATTCGAATTGTTCAAACATATCAAGAGGAGATATGTGTTGGTCCACTTATGAGTAGGTGTTTTCCATTGGCTAAGCAAAGTTATAATAAAGAAGTACTGGGAGGTAATTTGGCGAAACTTGACATACCTCTATCTTATTAACATTGGGATCCTAAAATACAAATGCTTGGAGGTTCAAGACATTATACATTTTTTTCTCAATCTACTTATTAGGAATATTCTTTGATGAATAACATTTTGTGTTAGACTAAAGAAATTATGTGTGTTTAACCTAAAAAATTTGTTACCTTGTGGTCTCCAAAGAAGACAACTGGCTGACCAAGAAGAGGGACTACAGCTACAATGTGATAATAAGATTCAATATTGCCCTGAGGATCAAATGCAAGAACAACAGATGGATCAAGTCTAGGATAATATTGATGAGGAGGGATAAGTTTCTTGTGTTTGTTTACAGGATTACAAGCATAATAATTCTCCCGCCCCTGACAAAGGAGCAGCCCGCTGCTAGAACTTAGAACTTTAACCCTTTCAGGCAAGAAACCAAGGGAAGGGCTGGGGACTCCATTCGCAGAATGGTCCAGAGACAAAAAGTTAGGATTAGATTGACAATCCACATCCACTGTTTGATAAAAGAAGCTTGAAAGTTTATGGAATGAAGAACTTTGTTGGTATGTCAACAGTGGACAATGATTCCATTTCTTTGGAGACTGCCTGAAACTTCATTGACGATTTGGCCGGAAGGAAAGGCAATACATGTTTCTTGGCCACGTCCTTTGAAAAAGTATATGCATCAAAAAGGAGAGGAAGAAAATAATATCTTGAAAATCTCGCTCATGTCATCATCCTCCAATTCATCAGAGCTATCAATCATGTCATTATCCTCCAACTCATCTGAGCTATCAATCATATTGTCATCATCCGATTCATCAGAGCTATTAATCATATCGTCCTTCCAAGATTTCATTTTCTTTAAAAAAAAAAATCTGGACTAAAATAAAAACACCCTCAAAGCAAGCATGCTTATGAAAGAAAACAGAGCATAATCATACTCAATCAAGAAATTGAAGATTTTGAAATATAAATCTGAAAGAATGAAAAGGCAAAGACACAAGTCAATCACACATTGAATCTATGATACATAATTGAAGCGTGAAATATTCCTATACAACTAATCATAATACTCACCAATGGGTAGTTAATTGAGTTGCCGGAAAATCAAGAACAAGGGGGACAGAGAACCGTGCACAAAGAGGAGAGTGGAGGATTTGCAGTAATATAGCGGAAACAGTTTTAGCTTTAATAAAATAAAGAATGTTTGTTTAAATTTATTTTGGCTATATATAAGGAATTAGTTGATCTAATTAAGGAGAATTTCGATATTTCTTAAGTTCAAAATCTTACTTTCATCCCAAGTAACTCCCAACGGACCTGTACGACAAAGAAACCAGATTTTTTAGAAACAAATATCGATTTTTCAAATTTTATACATAGTTTTGCAATGATGAGGCTTCGCAGAAAACAACCTATCTACCTCTATGAGTTAGTGGTAAGATCTGCATACATTATAGATCCACTTGTGGAATTTCATGAGTATGTTATTATTGTAGTAGTTTTGCAATATTAGATTACTTAATAATCAAGTAAAAGAACAATAGTCATAATGAAATTTAATTAGAGGGATTTTAGGATATTCGTTCATGGAAAAAAAATACCACTAGGATTGAACTTCCTTTTTATGCATAGGGGCAGCAATGCATTGGGATCTAATTAAAACAATGAACGAAAAGAAAAACCATTTGTCTAGTAGGCTAGTAGCAAATAAACGGTTGAAAAAGGTTGCCTTGAGTTCTACTATATTACATTTCATCCACTAGAGTTATCTTTGCTAAAAAGCATTTTTTTAAAAGCGAAATTTTTCGATGGGAATCCAAATAAATCAGCCCAAAAATGGATACTAACACCCAAGTGAAAAAACAAAAACAAAAACAAAAATGCAAAAGCTACCATGTACAATGGAGCGGAAAGTCTGATATTGCTATATTATACGATAATTAATCTTACGCTGTCACTTAAAAGTCAAACGGTAAATAATCATCACCTATGGAGTGATGAATAATAATAACATGAAAAATAAGATAGCCTAAAGCTATGATTATTCTGGAAGAACTTGTGCAGTTCTTGAAACAAGCTCCGAACAAGGATGTTGCAGCACCAAACAAAGAACCTTCAACTGCAGCCAAGGCAGGTTAGAGGGAGACTAAGCTGTTGACGTAGGGGAAGCATTTCGCGCTATGAAATTCACCCGGAATGCATTTTGTTGCACGGGACTTGAAATCATACCAAAAGGCTTTTCCCCCTCTCCGGACCACCAGCATATCACTGTCAACATGTAAAACTGAGCAGCCCCCTACTACATCCCCAACAATGTTACTGTCAAGAACAACCTTCTGGTTTAATGCCCACATTCTGGTGTGGCTTCCCATTTGCATTGTATTTGAGTGGACATTATCCAAAATGTTTAAATTGAGTACATTACCATAGATATCAGTCTTACAGAGCTTTCCACTAAACTCCCCCAAAACCGCATGAGAATCATAGTTTTGAAGGAGCTGTGACCTCTCCTTTGTTAGATCAAAAGCAAGAATACTGCCAGTAATTGTCATCCAGTAAACAACACCATTCACATGAACCCCTGATTTTGGCATACGGGATGTTCTACCTCCAAAATGGATCTCCCCAGCAACTTCCCAAGAATTCCCTTTGGAGGAATAGATATCAAACTCAATTGCGTCATCAAAATCTGTGGATGGAAAAGCACATATAATTTTGTACTCAGCTTCAAAGTTAAGCAATGATGGTTCAAATAAGAGCACAACTGCAGGATCTGATCCATGATTCACATTTGATTTTGGAAGTTTCTTCCACTGCTGAGTAACAGGATTGCATATGTAGTAGGCCCTGTCCCCTGCACGGCCTTGGCAGCAAAGAAGTCCATTAGAGGAGGACCTAATGTCTACAGGCTCTGGCAAAAACTTAAGGAATGGATCTGGCACCCCACAAAAGCTTGGGTCGATGGGTATGAGAGAAGGAGAACCATCAGGTGTTTGGAGAAAGAAGCCTGAGGTACTGCGACAAGAAAGTGACTGATTATGGGCAAAAAATGGACTCGAAATCTGGAGTTTCCAGTCCCTACAAACAGCACTGAATTTGAAAAGTGATTTGGCAGGAAGAAAGGGAAGGGTATGTTCCCTGATAATGTCCCTAAGATCCAAATACATCTTACTATTCCGTGCAGCAAGAGTTCTGTCCGGCCTTTTTCCACGATCCATTATTGCAACCAGAAGTTGTTTTATCTGTCAAACAGCAACACCAGTTTAATGTTAGAATGCAGTATTTTGAAACAAACAATTTAGGAGTTCGGACAATAGTTTCATATTTCCATTGAACAAATGAAATTATCCCCACAGAGAACAACAACAACAACAAACCCAGTGAAATCCCACAAATAAGGTTTGAAAGGGTAGAATGTATACCTTACCACTACCTCATGGAGAATCTTTAACATATTCTTTCTCTAATTACATAGACTGGTTCACATGTTTTATCTCGTCTAGTTTTACCGGTAACAGACCCTACATTATAACTGGTTTTTTATTTACATGCAGATACTTACAGAACAAGATGTGATACTACAGAAGAAGAGGTTTTTTGGTAACAACACGTGCTAATATTAGTTCAAAGGTGAATTTGACAGTCTGTAGATGACTAGGAGAACTTTGTATTTCATATAAGCCAAGAAAATCTCTAAAACCATCATCCAATTGGACCACTAGTTGGCCATCAGGTGAATATTATTTGTTGCAAATTTCATATTTCTCAAGAAATCAGTAGAAAGAGGTTACTGCATTTCATTTCACCAAAATCAATGTGAACAAATGCTAGTTGATATGCTTATAGTAGTTGCCATTTGAAAATTTCCAACATCAGATTCCAATGTTGAGGTTATCTGTGATAAAAACACATCACATAAAGCAAACAAGTATATCTGATTTCCAGTAACATTCATTTGCAAAAGTATATTTTTGAATACATCGGGAAGATGATATAAATATATGAATCAACAGTGATACACCGCAGCATACAAACACAGTATAGACCACAAACTTTCAGGATACAAGATGACAACCAAACACAACCTACAAAATATTACACATGGACAAAAATAATAAAAAGTGATACATTTCTCAGCATATTTTAAACAAAAAAGTACAACATAGAGAATAACCACAAAGTCATAAAGAGCAATAGATAGGAAGAAGCAGGAACCACAATGTAGTCACTGAAGGTTAGAAAAATGCAACAAGATTCACTTTTTATTTTTTCCAATCTTCCATCACAAGGCCTCCACAACTCTACCTGCTGAGTTTTAAATGTAAAGTTCTCGAATGCTCTCTGAATTCAATAAATTCCAACCAACACAGTCAAAGACAACAATAAAAGAGGGCAAGCAGGATTATAAACCTAGCTTCCAATCAGGACTTAATATGAAAAAAACACTTGTCTGAATATTCTAATTATCAATAATAGATCATCAAGCACATAGGTTGAACTATTAACTGCTCAAGGTTGATGCTCTTCGCCTATATACAACATAACAAAAACAACATACCCAGTGTTTGAATGGTGGTTTACTATGCTTTCATAAATGTACGGTACTATATGGTATGGTATGCAACTATATTGTACAGTACAATATGAGACTGCATAATTTACTATTGTTTAATGATAATTTTATTGTTTTGTTTGATTGTATAGTAATATATCGTAACGGATAAATTTATGAAAATAACTTTAATTATTATAAATATAAAATTTATCAATATTTTTGTAATTTTTTTTTAATAAAAGTGATAATTAAAAAAATGATACTGTATATTCACTGGTATCAATTAGGAAAATAGAAAAGCAACAACTTTTAAAAAAACAAACCTCAAAATAGACTGAAACATAGGAAAGAACACCGGAGGCAAAGAGAAGTTTCACAAGTTGATGCAGGGAGAATGACTAATATGACGGTGAAGCAATAAATACATTAGGCTAAAGTTTAATAAAAAATAAAGAGTAAATTAGAATTATCTAAAATCAAGGAATTGGAAAAAAAAAAAAAAAAGTAAGCAATGCAATACCACCAAATTGATGGTTTCAAAAAGTTAATCATACCGTACCATATCAGGAAAAACCACCATCCAAACAAGTTGTAAGGGGGTAAGGAAGGTAAACTGTAGGCAGATCTTACCACTATTGGATAGATGGTTTTTTGTTTATATATAGCTTGTAAGCTTCAAAACATCATTTTTTTTATATAATGGACATTCTTTGAAACGATTTTACTGACGAAACTCGGTGAATAAATTGTTCGAGCATAACAATTAACTTTATGTTTCAAAAAAACAAGATGGGTTGAAAATATCCCAAAATTAAAGCCCTTTCAGTCATCAGCCCACAAATTTAAATAAAAAGAATGACCAACCAGGAAACAAAACTGGGAAAGTATGCAAATTTACAGTGTACAAATTACAAAACCCTAATCCCAAATTCACATACAGTAATAAGATAGGAGCAATTAATTATAAAGCTACAACAAACAAAACTCTCATGAAATAAAAATACTAAACTATATTGTATGTATATACTTAACAAACGCACAATGAAGGAAATAAACCTTAATGGCTATTGCAGAATGTTGCTCTTCTTGATCGAAGTGAAGAGATTTTAATCTTTATTTATACTAAAATTGACTAGAATTGACTCTTGAATTTATTATTTTTTTCATTAATATTAAATGACGAAAAGGGTCCCCGTGTATGAATAGAAGTCAAAAATAGTCCCATAAAATTGCTCAAGAGTATTTTGGATCTTTAATTTAGTGGGAAGCAATTTTTTTTAAATCTTCATCAAATATTTTATCAACAATGATTGCTAGAATTAACATAATTTTTTTGTAAGAATAAGAAAGATTTAGCATAACATTATAAATTAAATTAGTTTCAGTCTACGTGATTTGCACGTATATATTAATTTAAAAATTATATAAATAGTACTTGTAATTAAATAAATACAGTATTCATGTTAAAAAATTAAATTAATATTATTAGTTTGATGCAATAATTTATTCTATTATGAAACTGCAAAGATGAAAAAATCAATTCAATTTTTTATAATATAGATATGTTAATAGTTTTTTAATACATAAAGTAATAATTTAGAGTTGAAAAATTAGAAGTTATATAATTATCTGATTAAAATTTAATGTAATAAAAAATTCCTAAATATAAAAGGAGTATTTTAATGTTTCCAACATAATTTAACTGAATTTTTTTCTTTTTAAATTTGTTGTATTATATACTTTTATTAACAAAATATTTGATAATCAAAATTTTAGGTACTTATTTACCTAGAATAGTTCTAAATCAAAAGTAAATTCTAAATATAAAGAAATTTTAATCCAAAAGTAAATCCTGAAAATAAATAAATACATAAAAGATTAAATAATAATTAAGAAAAATATTAAAAAGACGATTTTGCCTAAAGAAGAGTATTAATGAAGGAAAAAAAGTTCAAACAACATATCTAAGGTTTTCACACTTTTAAATAGTATTAGTTTAGTTTACGTGCTTTGCATGTGTGTACCGCCTCAATTAATAAAAAATGTATAAAAAAATTAAATTATTACGTGTATAACTTATATCATTCTGCATATAACTATAAATAATTACGTAAGTATTATTATCTCATATCATCAAGTTTATGAATAAGTCATTTTTCTATTCCTATCATAGGATGCAAATCAACTTTATTTTATTTCATAATATCGATCGACAAAATAATTGAATATACTTCTGATTCTATATATGCCTTTTTTTGTTCATTCGATATCCGTATTAGAGTTCCGACTAAATTTGAATCGCACCTTATAGCACTCAATTAGGGTAGAGTTCCCAACATAATTTTCTCTATACTCAGGGCTCGAACTTGAGACCTATGATTAAGAATGGAGCATCTCACCATGGAACACCATAACCCATGTTGATAATTTTATGTTCTTCCAATATGAAAGGTGAAGAATATCTTAATTTATCATCAAGTTTTACATTTATGTCGAGATCCTATCTAACTCAACATGAATTATAATTAATATGTTCATATTTCCTAATACAATATAACCAACTAATAATATATTCACTTTGAATTTATAGTCTATTTGGGTAGGGTGTGGAGTTGTATTCCATAAACTTTTTCAACTTTACAGAAACATATGCAGGCAGGCATATATGCAAACAAAAATTGAAGCCAATAAATGCAAACAAAATATAAATCAACATGCATATAAATTATGAGATAATATAATAGTACGAAAGACAGGAAAAATATTATTTCCTCTAAATTTATCGATGTATAAATGTGTTGCTTTGATGTGAATATTAATTTACTATATAGATAATATGTATTTTAGTGTTATTGTCTAATTGGAATTAGTATTGGATCGTAAAATTGTATGTTTTGTATTAGTTCGTTTCAATCCTAAATTTGATCTTCTTTCTATATTTTTGGAGTTTTTTTCCCTATTTTTTTGGGACAACTTTTAGACCTTTTTTTTTAATTTTTATTTGTTTTTATTCCCCACTTGTGGGATTACACTGGGTATGTTGTTGTTGTTGTTGTCGTTATTTATTTGTTTTTTTTGGGACGTTTTCTTTTTGATTTTTTTTATTTTAAAAATGTTTTTTTGACTATTTTCTTTTTGGATCAAATCTATTTTTTTTTTGGACGTTTTTGCCTTTTTGGATGGTTTTTAAACCTTTTTGGGGTACTTTTTCTGTTTTTTTTAAGACATTCTTATATTATTATTAGTTAAATGTTTTTTTTGAAAAAAAATATTTTCTTTCTGAATCAAATCTATTTTAGTTGAAAAAAGATTCTTTGTGTAGGAATATAATCATAATAAGAAATCTTCTCCATTTATTATGTTTATTTTATTTAATATTTAATATTATTAAAATAATATAATAATTGAAAAAATGGCGAAAGGACAATTTTGTCTAAAGAGGAGTCTTTTAATGAAAGACAAAACGTTCAAACAATATTTCTAAGAGTCGTCACGCTTTTAATATAATATAGATAGAAAGACAGTAAGAATCGAATGAAAAGAAAGAAAAGGGAAACAAGTTACAAGCTGAGCTTACCAAATGAAGAAGATTCTGACCACCACACATTATCCTTTAACAAAAAGCAGAAGAGGATCCTATGGAACCAAAGGGCACAACTGAGGACAGAAATAAAGTCAAACTGATACATATGGTAGAAAAGGAGAAATGAAAATTACACAAGTTAGATAACTTACTTTGAAAGTCAATTAACAGGGGATGACGAAGTACAAAAAAAGATGATTCGTGACCTAGAGAAAAAGAAAGCGAAGAGTCAAGTTTCCCCACAGTGGCAACATCTTCAGAATGAGGCGAAGTGAATGGGGGAAACCTTTTTGGGAAACCTATAAGTAGGACATGTTATAGATGCCTTATCGGGCTATGCCAAAGATGGACCGACAATTTTTTTTTTCTTTCTAGTATTGAGACTTGGGTAATAGGCCCAACTGAGTGTTTGCTTATTGAGTTATCAATAAAAACTTTTATTAAAAAAAAAATATTAATTAAGACACGCTATTTGCACTGATTATTATTTTAGTAGTTTAATATTTATTCATTCTCGAAATTTGTAAAATTTAAAATCGTGATATCATTAAAGTGTGTGTGCGCGTGTATATATACATATACATAACATTCTCGCACATGCAACATGTGTTTTATAACTAGATAGCACAAATACATTCACATTTCAAAATTCAAGAAATTTCACAATACTAAAAATCAAGAAATCATAGATTTAGTAATGTAAATATTCTTTGGATAAATTTTTTTAAAACAAAATGAATCAAAAGGCTCACACACAAAACATATCATAGATCTTAGTATAATCCAACGTTTCATATAAATACTTGTTAATCAATTGAAATTTAAAATATTCACATACAATAATCTCACATAATCATAATACAATGAATTAAAATACATCCCAACAATCAAATCAGATAATGATCAAATACAACAAATTAAAAATTAATCACTTTTCATGACATATATAATGAATGTTAATAATAAAAAATATTAGAAGAATTAAGAAAAGAACTCACAATGCCATGTTGATTTGCCAAACTATCAACATGTTCATTGCAAAAGATTACGTGCATCGTACGTTTATCTCTACATACTTAATATAGTTTTAAAAATTATCTATCTCCTAAAATTAACTATTAATTTTTTTTATTTTTATTTTTTGGCATTGGCCTTTTTGAATTGATTAGCCCATAAATGATATTGAATACCATCATGATCAACCCAATACAATTGATGCCATATCAGTTTTGCTTCGACTTAAATGTATAAATGTTTAAAAAAAAAAAAAAATAGTGACAACAAAAAAAGGCATTAGAGGCTAAGCATATAGTTTTTTCACATAAACACTAGTTACATGTCCTTTTTCGACAACAAAAAAGTGAAATGCTATCTAGCCTTTTCTAGTCAGCCAGCAAAAGGGCTCAGCAAAATGGATAGATCTGGAGACATTGCGAATATGTGTAATATGGTAGAAGACTTCATTACTTTTTGCAACGGTGAAATAGAGCTTCTCATGCACTCTACCTCAGCACTACATGTAGCAAGAAGGACAGTAAAAACAAGAGGAAGGAAATGGAAAATAAGTCCCCAGTTGAGCTTACCAAAAAAAGAAGATTCTGACCACCACACAACATCCTTCAACAAAAAATAGAGGAAGATTCCATGGAACCGTAGAGCACAACTGAGGACAGAAATAAAGTCAAACAGACACATATGACAGAAAAGGAGAAATGAACATCACACAAGTTAGATAACTTACTTTGACAGCTGATAAACAGGGATGACGAAGTACAACAGAAGATGATTCGTGACCTAGAGAAAAAGAAAGCGAAGAATCAAGTTTTCCTATAAAGGCAACGTCTTCAGATTGAGGCGAAGTGAATGGGTGGAACCTTTTAGGAAACCCCTTAAATAGGATTGTTTAGATGTCTTATCGGGATATGCCAAAGATGGGCCGACAGATTATTATTTTTTCCTTTCTTGTATTGAGACTTGGGTAATAGGTCCAAGTGAGTGTTTACTTTTTTGAGTTATCAATAAAAACTTTTATTTTAAAAAAAAAGAATATTAGTTAAGACACGCTATTGCACTAATTATTAGGCCTCAAACTTAGAAAATTTCACCAAGTCATCTGGGGGGATTTACGAGGCCTTTTCTACAGCCCGTAGATGGCCATCGTGGATTCTCCTTCAGCAGTTTTTCTTAGTTATTCTCTCAGTTTTCTCTATGTATCTTCTCAGGCTAGGTGGAAAGAAATAGGGAGTGTTACACCATCTTCTAAACAAATAAAATTTGAACATAATGATCATTTGGTGATTTAAAACAATAGTTATAATTCAATATTTAATTAAAGTTTAATTTAGAATAGGGGCAATACTAATTCAACTATGCACTTTTAATAATATATGACATGATATGATGATGTTTATATATACAAGGAAGAGAATTTCGACATTTCACTGATCTCGAATCAAAATCTTTCAAATATTTTTCATCTCAAATACAACTGTCAAAATAAATCAATCTAACTTAATTCAACTTAAGTTATACGGGCCAAAATTTAATGGGCTAGAGCGAATCATCTCTTCTTGTTAAAAAAACTTCAAATGGCCAATCCAATCTAACCTTAATAACATCACAAATTAAAATGGACTTGTCCTTTATTATTTTTTTAATCTAAATCGTAACTTAAAATATATGTGAATTTGTTAACATTTATCACATATGATTCAACACCAACTCATTACCAAGCACTTCAATTCACAAGGTTGTTTTCATCAACATATTCATCTTCTTTTGTATTTATATGCAAATTTAATTAGCAAAACATTATCAAACAATTACATAATAAAAACTCATAACATTTAAATTCAATTAAAAATATTGCCACTTTGAAGTTGGACAAATATGTCAACAGATTCTGAGCACAAATAAGTGCTTGAACATTTTCATGATGGATACAATTTTTATATTTGGTGATCACTTTATTCTCTCTATTTTCTTTATTTGTCTCATGTTGATTTAAAAATATCTATTAGGGGTATATTTTATTAAACTAGTCTTTTTGTACGCGCTTTACGCATGATCAAGACTAGTTAAATTTACTTATGAACTTAAAAGATAAATAATTCACTACACAAGTAATTTTGATAAATTATTTATTTATAAAGGTCATATATGTAGAGATTCTATCACTAATTAGAACCCATGATAAATTAGAATTTTTCTTAGCGATTGTAAGATATTTTCTCAATTCAAATAAGGAAAAAGTGGAAGTCTATTAAATAAGTGTCATGTCAATCTAAAAATTATATATAAATACTATTTATTATTCAAATTAATACGATATTCATATAAACACAATTAAATAAGTACTATTAGTTTGGTTTAATAGTTTAATCTATTGTTATCTACCAAGTAGGAGAAAAATCAATTCAATTACTTATAATATAGAAATGTTATAATAGTTTATGAATACATAAAGTAATAATTTGTAGTCGAATAATCAGAAGTTAGATAATTAATTAATTAAAATTTAATGTGAAAATAAACTCCTAAATATAAAAGAAATAGTTTAATGTCTACAACATAATAGAACTTATTGTTTTCTTTTTAAATTTATTACATTGCATACTTTTCTTTTAATTAATTTCAAAATCTTAAATATTAGAAAAATAATACTATTTATCCTTTTGTTGTTGTTGTTTCCTTCGTAGCTTAGACGATTAAAATTTTAATCCAAAAGTGAATCTTAAAATTAATAAATAAAAAATAAAATAACAAATTAAGAAAATAGCAAAAAAACGATTTTGTCTAAAGTATAGTTTTTTAATGAAGGGAAAAAAATTCAAACAATATTATTAACGGTCTTCATACTTTCAATATAGTATAGAAAGATATAAATAGATTAATCTTAAAAATTATATTTAAAAATTTTAAATCTAATTATCAGTACTTTATATAATTATTAAATTATAAAGAATATTAAAAAAAGACTTTTTATCTAAATTTTTATATAAATGGACAATTAAATAACAACCGCCTAACCCTTTTTTTTTATATATATAAAGGTCAAGAACAAATAACTCATAAAACATAACAAAAACCAAACACCCTCTAAAATCTTCACCCTCCCCATACTCTATATATTAACTTCTTTAACTTTTGTGTGTACTAAGGTCTCTATTAATGTTAAAAACCCTTTGTTCCAAACTCAGGAGTCATCAGTTGTTACTTACAAAAACCCTGCAACAAGTTCTTGGTCACCCTAAAATTCTTAATCCCTACAACAACAGATTTCTTGATAAGACCCTTTTGCCTCCTACCATGGATGAATCAGATGTGGGTATCTCCTGCTACATTTCCAACCTCCCTGGCTTCCGTGGCATCCTCAAGCAAAGGTTGTTCTTTTTTTCTTTCTTTAACATTTTCTTGGTTATGTCATTAGTTGGAATTGGTTGTGAATTCTATGAACTATTTTATCTCAATTCTTGATTACAAAATGAGAATTTTTTGAAGAAGAAAGATAAGTTGGGAAGTCTATGGGCTATTTTATTCCAATTCTTGATTACAAAATGTGTTCTTGATTTATTTTCATTTGGTCTATAAGATGTGCTTTATATCACTTGAGAATGTCTAGATAATGAGTGCATGTGCATTGGTACTCGTAGTCATTAGTTGGAATTGGTAATAGAGTAATTAGTAACAGCCATGTAACGAGAATTTCTTGAAGAGGAAAGTTAAGTTGGGAATTCTGTTCTCTGATTTCTGTTATCAATTTTGTCCCAATTCTTGATTAACAAATGCATTGGTCTGTGAGTTTAATGCTGGAAACCATTTAGAGACATGTTTTATATCACTTGAGAATGCATGTCTAGACCTGAATGTTCATCCTTCTACTTTGCATTTCCTGATGACTTGAAAGTTAGACTTCAGTGTTGTTTTGTCCTATCAAAGTGCGTACTCAGTACTTATACAAAGACAAATGCCATCTAAAGAAAATTTTCAGGAAGTCATAAACTAGAGGTATCTTCAATGTTGAAATCTATATTCAAGTTCTTGATAAATCGAGCAGTTTTTGTGTTGTGATTTTGCTTTATGTTTCAACCATGATTGAGTTGTAATTAAAGGAAGTTTAAGTTGAAATTGTTTGGTCATTCTTAAAAGCTGAAGTTTGGGGAATTTTCTTGCTTATCGTAGGAAGAAATGGGTTCATCTTTGTGTTTGTTTTATTTTGTTTCTAGGTACTCCGACTTCATTGTAAATGAGGTGGACTTAGAGGAAAATGTTGTTCATTTGACTTCGTTGGAGCCTCCAAAGGAGGTGATAAGTTGACCTTAATTTTTTCTTAGTGATCTTTATGTTCATTTAAAATTGCTTTATGATGTGCGCAAATCTCTCTCTCCAGTTTTCAGAGAACAAGGACTTGAATAAATCTGAGCAACTGAATAGAAGTTATGTGACTGAGATAGAATCTTTCAGATCTCTCGCGGGCAATTCTGATGCTGACAAGCTTAAGGCTTTTATTGATGACCTTAATTCTGGGGTTGATGCCAGTGATGAATCTATCGTCCTTTCACCAAGTTCAGATAAATCCCATCGAACTGTTAGTCCTTATCACGTGCTCGTTCATAGTTTCTTTTGGAAGTATCCTATATCTGATATGTTATTACTTTTCAGGCAATTCATAACTTTTTCAAGGAAAGATTAAAATTCCTTGTAACAGATACAATTGATGGAGTAGAGGACCAATCAAAATGTGTTCGTGTGAGATTGAATAATGGAGGGAATAATGGAAGAGGTAGATACTCTAGGAAAAGGAAAGACCGAGATGATAAACGTTACGACAGTAGAGGTTCAGACAGTTGGCCAGGACATCTTGGCAAGTTCCTCAGGTAAACTCATGTCTGTTGCATTTGTCTATACTTTTTCATTCAGATCTTTTTTTTGAGAAGGTACTTTTTCATACAAATACAGCATTGATGTATCTTTAGCTTGGTTTTCTCTGTACATTTTTGCATCAGATACAAAGATAGGTTTTCTAGTTATCGAGGAAAAATAATGGTCTCTATTTTCTTCATTCAAGTAGTCCATACTGCTCATTTGTTGGACTACTGAGTATGTTCTGAAGATATATTTTTTATAAATTAGGACTACATAGAGAAGTCAGATAATCTGGAAATGAAGAATTTTTAAGGAATACATTTTGGAGTAGTCAAACTATTTTGAGTGGTTCTTCAAACAACTCTCCAAGTTGGTATCAAAGAGCATGTACAAAGTGATTCTTAAGCAAAATCCAATTATTCATATAAGATTTAATAACATCCATCTTTTAAGCACATCAAGGATCCTGTCAATTTTGATTCTTCCAGTTGCTAATGCCTTCTATAAATTAATCTCGGTTCACTTTTGCTAAATGCTAGCACACTTGTGCTACAACAAGAAGCTCCGTTACTACTAAAGGTTAGCCACCCGCTTTCTCCTAGATCATTTACCCATTCATTTTAATTGATATGACAAAGTAAAGATCATTATCCATTTGTGGGGGTGTAAAACCATGAATCTTTTATAGAAAGACTCACCTCTTTGCCCATCACCATTCTAAAACTAAGGCGAACTTTTTTATTGAGTAACTGCAATTGCTATATTCTAGAACAATCTCCTATTTCATGGAACTGCTATAGTCTAGAACAATCTCCTGGTTCATAGAACTGCTACAGTCAATGTCTTCTTTTAATATAATACTATTTGCGGTATATTTGTTCCAAGTAATGATTGGTTACTAAGACTTTGAATGATCATTCTTCTGATATTTAAAGTTGTAGAATATGATGTCGGTGAAGTATGTGAAGTCAAGAAATGTATTGCTTGCTTGTTTATTCAAGCATGTTGAGAGTTGAATGGTGTTTACAAGTAATCAAGAAGGGAAGGAAAATTATTTCCTACTACTGATATACAATTATAAGGATTTAAAACTTTTTCTTTATTTACAGAGAATGATGTTAGAGCAAAGATCTATATTTCTTTTTGATTTACTCAGTATTGGGCCCCCATATTATGTTATCCATGCGTTAGATGCTCAGTCCTGAGTGTGCAGGGAGATGTTGGAGTGACCCAAGTTGGTTAAGAAAATGGGCTGTGATTTTCTTGAAGTATCTCGGGTAATCCTCACCATGAGCTAGCATTTGGGTTTGAAGTAAGTTCACAATTCATTTTCTTAACAATGACAACTGGTTACAGCCCAAGCAGGATGGATTTTCATCTAGTGTAGTAAGAGGAATATGCCTTTGGAAGGTTGTCTCCACTCTAACAAAAAGCTTGAGTGCTTTCTTTGGATTTCTTTTGGTTTTCCTATCTACTCATTCTGTTGGCAAGAAAATCTTACATATTCGTTGGAATGAAGATAAATCTGATTCAATGAAACAGGCCAACATTAATTCCTTACTCCTGTTGTGCTGTGAATGTAATGTAGTATGTATTAAGTCCTGATTTCCTTAGACCACACCTAACAAGATCTTTAACACCTATGAACAGAACTTCTCTTTACCTTACACAGTAAATCTTAATATTCTTATTACTATTTAGAAAGAAATCTTAATATTCTTATTTGATAAATTTCTTATATTTTTCTCTAGTCTTCATGGTTTTAGAAAGTGTTGTATTGTTTAACATCATTGCTCTTGAATAGTATCTCAAAGGGTGTTGTTTCTGCAAAATTTAAATTTCAGGTTTCATCTTTTCAAGGAGAATAAGGATACACAAGAAGCTTTAAACGTTATAGCGAAGATGCTTGGTGTTCAGGTTGGTGACATGCAATTTCCTAGATTGAACGTTGTTCAGTTTCAAAACCAATATGCTCTCACATATGTTTGCTAGCTTTTCTAATGGATACTTGCTTTTAAACAAGAAATATATAAAAGGAAACACTTCGTCCAGTGTTTGTGTTGCTTTGAGATGTGTGTTGCTACTTACAAGTAGTTCTGCATTATCGACAGTTTGATATACAGTTCTAAGACAGCATTGATATGACTGATTTTATGGCTGATCTGGCAGCCTAGGTCCTTTGGATTTGCTGGTACTAAAGATAAGCGTGCTGTTTCAACTCAGAGGGTACGGTTTTTTGTCATTGTTTTCTTTCTTCCCTATTTACTTGCATCTTTGTTTAGGAGTAAAAATTAATAGGTTTGTCTTGTGGTTAACTTTTTGATGTCATGTGTTTCTCTTTACTACTTGACCCGAGGGTCTTTCGGAAACAACCTCTCTATCTTCTCATAGGGGTAAGGATGCGGACAAACCGCCCTCTCCAGACCCCACTTTTGGGATTACATTAATTATGTAGTTGTTGTGCTATTCTTTAATAAACACAATTCTTTGCAACTTTGGAATCCTAACGAGATGTTGAGTGAATAAGACCTTTCCCTTGTTTGAGAAAGGGGAATGATGAGAGCACAATTGCGAAAAATGAAGGACATTATTTCCTTTGGTATGTGTCATGTTTGAGCATGTTGGTTTGGGTTATGCCTAAAGATGCTTGTCATCTTAAGCTTTATCATGCTTTCATGGTACTTTATTTAAAAGTCTTTTTAGTAAGTTGACACAGAATTTGGTGAATTGTGTTTATGCTACTATTTTGGCGTTTTCCTGATTTTCCTTGCGTTCGTTCATCTCTTAAATCACGATGCTGAAATTTGCTTATTAGTTCGTAGCTGTAGTTGTAGGACTTGTTCTTAATAAAAAAAAAGGTAGTTGTCTGACTAGTAGTATTATTGCTTATTCTTTTTACTCTTAATAAATCAGAGTGGAATATTAGTTGGTTTGTATGGTTTCTGGTGAAAGTCTTGTTGATTTTCTTATGTTGTATGAAGACTTGCTAACATTTAGCTTTCAAGGTAGCATTCCTTGATATCTTCTCTTTTTTGTTTACTTTGTGCTGACCAATCTGCTCCTTGAAGGTCTATGGCCCGAAACTCTTTTTCATTTTCCTCTACTGTCACTCAGTGTTGTGAAAAGCTAGCGAAGCGAGGTGGTATAGTGCTTCTTACTTTTAAATTTTTTTAAAAATCAAGCTTCACTTTAATGAAGTGTGCGCTTCGCTTCTTGCTTCATGCTTTAAATGAAGCAAATCCTTGTCACTTTAGTCCACTTTGCACTTCCAAAAAACACTGCTATCACTCGACTGGTCATACTTAAAACTCAATAATTTCTAAGCTGGAGACAATAATTAACCACTAAAGTCATGATTTTCCAGGTTCTGCAAAGGTTTCTCAATTCGTCTGTTTGTCTTTAGGTTGATATCCATCCAGTTTATGAACTGAAATTGCTACTCTTGCTAGTTTCACATCTGTTTTGACCAGGAAAAAAACGTGTTGAACCAGCCCTTGTGCCACAAATTGCTTGGTGTATCAGTTGTCCTTCACCCAGAATTCTTTCTATTTCACACAAAACAACTTTTTTTTCTTTCTCAATGTGGGTATACATAATTAGTGGTATCTCTTTCTATCACTAAGCTCTCACATTTTTCACTCTATAGGTAACTGTTTTCAAGCAACAAGCAAGTAAATTAGCAGCTCTCAACAAAAGATTGATTGGAATCAAAGTTGGTGACTTTTGGTGAGAGCCTCTGTGTTCTTTGGTCTTATGACCATCTCTCTTTGATGTAAAATGTTTCTGACCTGTTGATATTACAGCTATGTTAAAGAAGGACTTCTGCTTGGGCAGCTTTATGGGAACCGATTTACTATAACACTTAGGTATATTTTTGTTTGAATATTTCATTTGTCCATTTCTTGTGAGGTTCCAGATGTTACGTGAATGTCTTTTTCCTCTCTTTGCTCATATTCCTTGTTCTTTTGAAGTATGGCTGTAAAGTTTGCTGATTTTATGACATGTTATATGATGGGCTGGAACTGAAATCTTTACAGGGGAGTGTCAGCAGAGTCTGAGGATATAATTAAAGCATCAGCAGTCGCCCTAGGAAAATATGGGTTTATAAACTTTTTTGGCTTACAGGTACTTCGTTATATACAAATCTTTTTATCTTGGTTTTGGTGGATAAGTTAACTCTTGTTAAATTCCAGTCTAGGCCTCCATTTATTGTTCTTTGTAAAGATGTCTTTGTAGAAGAGCTTTTACAGAGGCTAACTTTGAAGATCCAGAGGCTGTTTTTGATGTTTTAGAATCATTGTGAAACTTATGAGGGTTGAGAACTCTTTATTCTCTACATTGTAACTACTTTTCTGATTGTTCGAGAGTTTGGGCAGTGAGTGCATATAAATTTTTGTTTATCTTCTAATAAAAAAAAGAAGAGCTTTTACAGAAACGAATCCCTCCTGCCTTATTTGCTTTAGGTGAAACTCGCTAATGATCTTCCTTTCTCATTTTCCAATGTCTTGTTCATTATACACATATGGTTCACTGATAGTATAGTTAATTCATACGTATGTCAGTATGTGGGGTAAATGTGAGCTACAATTTTGAAATTACTGCTTGCTTGAGCTTGTCTTCGGTCGTGCATTTCATGGCATTGTAATCACCAACAACAAGCCCATATTCAACATAATCAAGGTAGATCAGCATTCGTATTTACTAACATTTTCTGGTTATTGTTGGTTGGCTCCTTGATATTCTTTCAATTTTTCTGGATTTTCATATTCTCATTGTTCGGCTTTTCATCTAATGAAGTTCTTAATTGGAATAAAACATGAAACTCCTTTAATGCTAAGCCTGAGTTTGAATTTTGATTGGCAAGTGAAACTGTGAAAGTCACCAATGTGTCATGAATTTTGATGGCCATGTTCATCTTGTTGTCTATGCAAATGGTTTAGCGGTTTGGCAGCAGTTCTGTGCCAACCCATCTAATTGGAGCTGCGTTATTGCGTGGAGAGTGGAAAGCTGCTGTCAGCTTGATTCTTGATCCAAGAGAAGGGGATATCCTTTGCTATTTCACTTTATCCATAATTTTGCTTCTTTTTTCACTCTCTCTCAACCCTTAAACATGCATATGCTGTATTATGTGTCCTAGGAAAGAATTGTTCTCCTCAGCTTTAATCTTGAATACAGAAGAATGCCATCAGTACAGTAAGGGAGTATTACAAGGAAAGTGGTGACATTGATGGGACTCTAAGGCAGTTACCTCGTTATCTGGTTGCTGAAAGGGCGATTGTAAGTTGCCAGTGAACAACATTAAATTTATCCCAGACTTGTATCCTTTAATTATTATTTGTAATTCCCCCACCCCCCACCCCCACCCCCCACCCCCCACCCCCCCACACACAAAAAAAAGGCAGTTGAAGTCAGCCTCTATTGTTACTCCTATACAAGTCTGACTTCCTAAAAGTATTTGCTTATGACGAGTGTCATCATTTAAAGTTTAGCAATAATCTAAGTTTGCCTAAATTTTTAATTTATTTATAATTTTCCTCGACTTCCCAAAGTAATTTTCTCTTGGGTAGAGCAGGTCATGTTTTTTGTTCCAATTTTTTTATAATTAAGCGATATTTGTGATATGAGATTGTGTTTTATGTTCTACAATTGACATTTCCTGTCAACATTATACAGTTGCAGTGCCTGAAAAGATCTCCTGGAAACTATCTACAAGCTCTGAAGGCCATACCCAGGACTCTCCGAATGATGTAAGTCTTCATAGTCAGATTCACTATATTCTTCTTGTAGTTTTACATATTTATCTGAAATTTAGTAATTGAAGGGTGAAACAATAAAGTGCAAATACATGCAACTCATTCTTCCTAGTCACTTCCCATGAGCCTTTGCATTAAAGACTACATTTTATCTACCTGAGATCTGCATTTTGATAATTCTTGTCCTGAGCTCTCTGATCAAAGGTGTCTTCAAAACACGCCAAGTCATCAGTTCTCGAAATAGTAGGGTCAGTGTGCCTGCCCCTCAGTTTTGTTGAATTACTGTTGGTCCAAGCTTCTTTCTTTCTGCTATAGCTGTAGTTTCAAGTCAAAGCTTCTTTCTTTCTTTCTGCTATAGCTGTTATTATTTCTTGACTATACTAGGTAGCAGCTTGCTAGATGGGTGTCACCATAGAGCAACTTCATTGAGAAAAATATACTCCTCCCTAAGCTTTTGCACAGCCCTCACATCCCTCTGTCCCCAGCAAAGGAAAAAGAAAAAAGAGAACTCATGAGCAGGAAAAAGATGTGAATAGTCTTAAGAGTCACGCCCCAAACTATCCCCTAGACGTGATTGACACCCAAGCACACACCACCGGTTAGGCGAACCCAATTACCAAATACCCTCTGATGAAATTAGGGTTGTTTACACTAAGGTAGTTGTTTTTCTTGTGTTTCCATTTTTGAAATCTCTCTTTCTTTTAATTCAGAAAAGTAAATCCAAGTAGAAACTTAAACAGTGATAATCAAAACTTATGCTTGCTTTTTCCTCTTGCATCCCGTTCCTTGAACAAATGTCGGGCTTGTTTATCAGAGCCCTTGATTTGACAGATCTTTCTAGTTATACCCTCCACAAGGATGTGTCCGAAAGATATGCTTGATGAACATTTCAGGAAGAAAACCCTCCTTAAACTACTTGTATGTAAATTCTTGAAAAGTTTTTTCTCAGTACCCAACTTCTCTAGTGATGTATGATCCCAAAATCCTTGACACTTTTTGTTTATATATCAAACCGCTGAGATAATAGTTCAATGAATAGCTCATTGGTTATAAGGTAATGAAAAAAAAAATTTCTTTTTTCCTAAGATGATCAATAACTTCTTTTGTATCAAGACCGTTGGTCCAACTCTAAACGAGAACTGTGGAATTAAAGAAGGTGAAACATTCTAGTAATTGAAAAGTTATACAGTTTCATAGAACTCTACAGATTTTTACCTGCTTCCAAGAGTGTAAAAGCCACAACATCAATTGATCATGAGATTTAAGTGGCTTAAAGCGTTGGAGATACAGAAAAGAGTGATGTGTAACTTTTCAAGTTTGAGTTTTTGTAATGATTCAGATCTTCTCCTTTTTAGGTATGTACATAGCTATCAAAGTTATCTTTGGAACCATGCGGCAAGCATGAGAGTGCAAAAGCATGGTTTGCATTATTCAACTTCTATTTACTATTTTTCTTACGTATATATGTTGATCAGAATGTGCTTATGGGTACATCAGTGTACCACTGGTTCTCATCCATTTTCCTTGCCCCATATCATAGGGTTTGACCAAGTTGTGTTGGGAGATTTGGTGTATTCAAAAGAACAGTATAAAGTGAAAGAAACTTTTGTTGCTGAATGTGAAGACGTGAATGACAATAACATGGATGATTATAGCAATCTGGATGAGACCTCAGAGACTGATCTTCCTGAAGAAAGAAATATACCAGTCAAGGTTGATATCTGGATTATCTAAGCACAAGAGCTGTTCCTTAAATTTCTAGACGAAGAATTTATATGAAAAACTGCATGCTAGATGGGTTCATCTGTATTCCCTCTCTATGCAGAGCTCACATTTCATATTCCGAGAACATAGTAACAAGAACCCCTAATAAGATTACACAAAAGACCTTTTAACTACCTACCTCACTCTCCGGGCTCTTTAGCTGGATAAATCTCAAAACAATCCCAGATTTTGTACAGATGTTCCTCCCTGACGGTATGTTGTATAGAATATGTCCATATGAAATAATGATAGGGATACATCCTAATCACTATGATTTTTCATTTGATTGGTAAAGTTACCATTAGGGTTAAGAATTACAGGGTGCTCTAGATCAGGTGGTACATCAGTATACATGAACTTAGTCGAATGGATGGTTAGTGGCTTACTACAATTTGACTTCAAGAGACTCAACTGCTAAATCTTTATGCAACAACTATGTCTCCTGTCCCAAACAATTAGATGTAGGCTATATGAATCTTCACTGACCATGTTTTGCCATTTAATTTTGTCTCAGGCCAACATTATACAAAATAAGAATAAAATAAGAAGTACTAGAAGTTCTTTATATTTTCTGCTTGCATGTTGCTACCTAAATCCCTATATAACTAAAAAGAGGAGGTTGCAAAATGCAACTTAGTAACCTGCATGACCACCATTTATCCAGTTGTATGGTGAAATGGATGGTGTTAGCTTGCTATATCTTCTACATGATTGTCAATTATCAGTTACTTATGATATTGGGGAAATAGTTCTTTTCTGCTGCTTAAAATTGCGTCTATTTTAATTTAGATGTTAAAAGGTACACCTAGTGGCTCACTCTCATGCCTACTGAGGTTCCTAAGAGGTTAGGGAGAACTTTGCTCTTGTGGTACCTCTTCTGTATTGAGTTTCCTCACGTCGCCTGCTCTTGTGGCGTAGTTATTTGGTACCTTTGCTATTTTACTGTGAGCAGTTCTCATCTGTCTAATTAAGTATTTTCCATGACAGGTTATAACTGAAGAAGACCTTAAGTCTGGCACATATACCATTGATGATGTACTTCTACCTTTGCCTGGGTATGATAAGATAATATATCGTTTACAACATTCTTTGAGTTATTGTTTGCTCTTGTTTGTGAGACATATTATAATGGCAGGTCTAGAGTTATTTATCCATCAAATGACATTAGTGAAGTTTACCATGACTTGGCACAAAAGGTATTTCTCTTCATCTAAATGCTGAGCTTGTTGATACAAGTACTCGAATATACTTTGCCGATCGCTAGTTTCTTCACATGTTTTTTGGTGGTACATTGTTGAAAGAGATGTGCAATGAGGGATGGGAGGTATTTGTTCCATAATGAAGAAAGAAATTACATGGTACTTGAAACTAGATGAACATAGTAATACCATGCCATGCTAGTGGTGAGGACGATAAACCTATAGCTATGAAAAAGGGATATACACTCCTATTTAACACGGTCTTTTTCCTTGAACACCCTTTTCCTTTCCTCTGTGGATTGTTCCACTCTTTCTGAACATCAATCTGCCTTTTAGATTTGTCTAAGAAATTGCGGCCAAGCTGCATTTTTTCCTTTAATCTCTTCCCCCGAGTGAGATTAATCATCTGCAATACTTTATTTATAGTTTCTAGACAGCTTCTTAAGTGCTTTGACAAAAAAAGCATGCAAAGCCAAACAAAATTTGGCTCACGGTCTCATATGGTTTTCGGTATCACTAAAGTGACAATCATAACTTCAATTGGGATTATTAACATTGTGCTACAATGATGATTAACTAACCATAATCTAGTTCATATAATGATGTTTTGCAATTCAAAATGTGCATTTACTTTCTTGTTTAAATTTTTAAGTACATGGGGAAGTAGAATGGTTTAAAGAGATTTGTCTGTGAAGTTATCTTTGTCCAGTCCACTTGTGATAACTGTTGGTGCTGTTCGTAAATTTATTCATATCTGTTCTCTTTTAGTTTGTTCCGTTCTCACTACCATTTCTGGTCAGGATGGTATCAGCTTGACAGAGACTGCACATAAGATCAAGTGAGTGAAACATTTTTCTCTAATTTTGAATAATTGATCCACTTTTTCATTAATTGCTTGATGTTCTTTTTGTAAGTAAATTCTTTTTAGAATGCATGTATGTCAGTTTTATATGGTACAATAAATCACAAATATTATTTAGCTTGCTAGCTGACTACACTATGTGCTTTACTATGTATAGAAGGCAAATAGTATCAAACACAGTCATCTCTTTCATCCCTATTCCATCTTTGGGAAAGTCCTCTCAGGAATGTCCCCATAACTGTTAAGGTTAACTCCGGAATAAGGTATACTTATGGAATGGTTGTTATCTCAAAATGCTGCCATCTTTTCAATATTGATTGCTATGATGATTTTTGCAACATGGGCAATTATTTCCATCAATTCTCCTCTCTCCCATGCGTCACGTGCTGGAATTTATAGAGCATTATAGATTTTTTAAGGCTGTCGACTATTACTGTCACCCTGATCACTCCTCGCTGTTCGCATTTCTCCATCGATGCTCTTTATATGATAAGAGATCCACTGCTCCTTCTTTGTAACCCTCAAATGGCACCTCCAAAATTTTTTCGAAGTCCAAAACATAATTCTCCACCACAATATAAGAGTTTTCCTTCTTCTCTTGCCTTCCTCGATATCATATTGCATTTTTTTCCCATTCCATTGCTTTCCCCTGAGCCATCTGCCTTGTATATCAATTTCCTCCTCTCCCCCGGACCGCGCACGCACACACACACATATTAGGGAGAGAGAATGGTACACAACACTTTAGTCAACGGAATCGTTGCAACTATGTCAGAGTGTTGTAGAGTCATTCTATCTGAGAGTATATTCCTCATATTTCTGTCGTAACTAGGAGTCTCAGCGTTTCGGTAATTTTCCTTATAATATTTTTCTCTTTTTTTATCCTAGTTTATGTCTAAAGGCTGAACTCTTGTTATATAAGAGACTTCTTGTTAGTTGTTCATAACTAATATATAAAAGTTCTCTCCTTCTCTTTTTCCGTATGGTATCAAGACCTCCACAACTTTTCCTACTTCCATAAATTTGCTTGTCTTGGATTGACTCTTTCAGTGACCGTTCCAGCAATAGTGCTCCTTTTCTATATGATCGTTATGATATTGCCTTCTACTATTTTTATATACTTCCACCTCTATTATTTTGATCTATTTCCACCTCTATTCTGGAAACATGTGCAATTCATGTTTATCTTGGATTGATTCTCGACTGACCTATCAAGTTGTCATTGCAAACTTAACCTTTCAAATTAACAGTTCATAATTGTTTGGTGGTGACATGTTGCCATCTAGCAACACGTCTTTTCAGGTAGCGCCACATCGCTGTGTGGCGAATCACTATTCAGTTATCACACTGGCACCGTCCAAGGACATGTCAGTGCACACTGCTGTTCAGCGCCATTAAAATAAGAGAATGCTATGCTTCTCTTTTATCTAGTTGTAAGTATTTCCAAAGGGATGTTACTGGTTTTGAGCTACTCTACTCATCGATGATTGCTTGCCGGCCTTCCTCAATTTCAAACCTGTTCATTTCCGACGTAATTTTTCAGTGATCGGAATCATCGTAGTTCTTTTCTCTGGAAAATTCAATCCCTAAAGAATATTACTATCTTCGATAACCACCGAGCTGGGTATTCCCCGATGTAACTAATAATTTGACCCTTGAGATGCCTGTCAGCGACAAATCAGCTTTATATCATCCTCTGCGGCCTTCTCTAGTCTACCTGAAACAATTCTTGTTCCATTAATGAATAGGAACCACTAAATTAATGACTAAAATACCTCTTGTTTAGAGCATTATACCCTGTCCTACAACAGTCCATTGATCAAGTAACAGGTAAGAGTCCTTCATCGATCAAGTTCCTTGTACCAACCAGGATTTGCTTCTTGAATCTAAGCAAAAAAATATTGGCAATCTTCAATCTGGTTGCGACTCCAATCCAAACTGTCCAATCAGCGATTCCATCTACCAGAATGTCTAACGATCAAAAAGGAAAACAAAAAGGAAAAAAAAAGAATGTCAGAAGATCAAATCATTGCAAGGTATGTTTTAAGGAAATTCATTCCGTCTGCTCACTCTCGTGATACTGAGAATACATGCTCACTTCTTGAGGAAGTCTGTTTAATGTGCTGTTGAGTTTAGCACCATGTATGAAGTTGTCTCTAAAAGACCATGCGTAAATCATGTCTCCTACCTAATGAAATCTGATTTACTTTTCTCTTTGGTGTACAGTGGGCTTATTTTTCTTTAGCACAATAAATTTCTTGCACCAAAAAGGAAAAAAAAAGGTAAAAAGGAGATCATGTGTGGAAAAGTCGATATTTACTTGATGCTCTCATTGGTATTAACCCTAGAATGGACTGAATTCTGAAATTATGAAAGAAAACTGAATTATTGTTTACTCTACAGTCTTTAAAATTCCTGCTATAGATGATCTGATGTTCCCCAGTCTAAACCCTCCCTTATGCCTACTCTTGGGACTTGTCCTCTTTGTTGCAGGGAGTTCTCCATAACCAATATGACTGGAGCTTACAGACGTGTGTTTCAAAAGCCAAAGGATTTTGAATGGTAGGTCAGACATGGTTGCACATATCTAGTTTTAGTTTTTCTCTGTCGTCATGTTGTTCCATCCTTTCCAGGTTTGCTTGATTCTATTCAGTACAAAGGACTTATTACTTATCTTGTGTGATCTGCTGGCTGTACAAGTGTTATGGCTTGTGTGGACCTGGATCTGAAAAGACTTGTCAAGATGCCTTTTTCTCCAAACGTGGAGTTTTCAGTTCATTCACGTGTGGATCCTCAGAGGCTACCTTGGGTTTTTCCACCACAAGATGATGATGATAATAATAATAATAATAACATACCGAGTGAAATCCCTCAAGTGGGGTCTGTACGCAGACCTTACCACTATCTCATAGATAATAATAATAATAATAATAATAATAATAATAATAATAATAATTGTCAACTGCTTTTATAATTATTGACTATTTTTATTCATTATAATCATGAATATTAATGTATTTTAACATTGCAAGTACTTTTGCTACTATCATAATGAATGAACTTCACTTTTTAAAGCTAATTTAAATCTCAGTGAACTGTAAGTCTGTATTAGAGTTTTAATTGTGATTTGGTGACTGATCTGAGCACTATATGACTGTTTAAAAATATTTTCTTTTGGATGTACTCTTTAGGATTCTGTTTCTCGCCCACCCTTGATATGGAAACCGTCTTATGTGAGAATGTAACTTACCATTGTATTGGGCAAGAAGGTTCCATTTTCGACCTTTTGAAGGCATTTATTGTTTTTGTAGGGAATTGCTTAGTTACACTGATGGAACTATACCTCTAGCTGAAACTGATATTGATGTCATTGCCAAGTCAGTAAAAAGCAAGGTCATAGAGGAGGACCCAGCCAATGGTGGCAAAGAACTTTCTGCTGATTCTTCAGCTATCTCTGTAGGTGGTGACATGCTTCCAGGAGAAGTGCGTGAGGAAAAGATTAACAATGAAGCAGGGATGCAATCAGGGAAATCCCAGAGTGGTAATCCTGAGGAGAGCCAGATGGCTCTCAAGCTGAGCTTTACACTACCAGCTTCTTGCTATGCAACTATGGCTGTGAGGGAGCTGCTGAAAACATCCACTTCTGTATGTTAATTGACAATACTTACCATTTAATGTGGATTTTCATTCATGTGATAAATCAATGATATATTTAAGCATATATTTCTCCCACCAAAAAGGTTATCTTGATTAACCTTTATTTTATGCTGACATAGAAAATTAAACTTACCCGGGTTGCTGGGCGTGGAGGGGGGAATAAACTACAAAATAAATATGAGAATTAATCCTTAAGTCAGAGAGTTTAACTGCTGGCTGACTTTGTCCTTTATCTCTGATCTAGCTGGAAATGTATTGTTTCTTCATATTGCACATATTGAATAGGTTGGTGCAGTGCAGGGATGAAAGCTAATATTTTGTACTTGCTATGCAGGTTGCATTTCACAAGTCACTAAATGAATAAGCAAACACTCATCTACAAAGGAAATCTTGGCTTTTGAAGTGGTTACCTTTGCTGAGTACCATTGCGCCAGATGGTAAGGGTTTCTATTCCTCTAAGCTTTTGCTTTTGACTTGCAAATTGTAACAAGTGTAATATGTTATTATAGGCTGTACTTTTTTTGAAAAAGAGTCACAGACAAAACGGTACCAGCAGCAGCACCTTGACCTACCCCCTCACCATTATGAGGGAAATAGAAACCTTGCAAAATGAAATTACTAGGATAAAGGAAATTGACTGAAAAACTTGCAGTAGGCTGGCTTCCTGCTGCTTTTATTTCGTGGTTAAATTTTGAAATCAAATGTACATCTGCCGGCTTTGGGGAACATTGTTTTCTAGTGATCAGTGTGATGTTGTAAAGGAATTTAGCTACTGGTTTCAGTCTCTGCCCTCACACAGGGGACATGCTATAGTTCTTCAAGTTTATTTGATTATACTACTATTCACCTTTCTGATAAGCTTGCTGATGATATAGGGTTAGCAAATCCGAAGTAGAATATAAAGAACCAATTTGAATCGGATATATGCACCACTATTTGGAAGAGATACTTATGATGTAGTGTTTACAAATGACAATTCTAACTTGCTATATGGTATTTATTTATCTGGACAATATGCTAGATCTAAATTTGTTTTTCCAATCTCTTGATACATAGAATTATTATGATATTATATCCTTGTGTTACATTACATTAGATGGGGGGGTCTAACTCCTGCCCTCTCGCTTGAGATGGAAGGGAAGTTGAGAGATTTAGAGGCCTGGAGTAGTAGTGGAGATGTGAATAATATGTGGGACAATACTGCTGGTTACATTCGAAAGGTAGCCTCTGAGGTACTAGGGGTTTCGAGAGGAACCTTTGGGGGACGTCGAGGTGATTGGTGGTGGAATGAAGAAGTTCAAGACAAAGTAAAAGCTAAGAAGGTGGCCTATACAAAGTGGTTGGAGTGTAGGGAGGAGGATGAAAAACAAAGGCTTAAGGAGATTTATAAGACGGCTAAGTCAGAAGCAAAGATGGCGGTGACGAGTGCTAAGACAGCAGCGTTTGAGCGCCTATATGAGGAGTTAAGTGATAAAGGCGCGGACAAGCGAATGTATAGGCTTGCTAAAGCGAGAGAAAGGAAAGCTCGCGACTTGGATCAAGTGAAGTGCATCAAGGATGAGGAGGGGGAAGTGTTAGTGGATGTGACTTCTATTAAACAAAGGTGGCAAGCTTACTTTTATAAACTTTTAAATGAAAAAGGAGATAGTGATATTGAGCTGGGCGAGTTAGCATATTCCGAAAGTCATCGAGACTTTGGTTATTGCAGGCGGTTCAGAGTTGAGGAGGTTAGAAGGGCTATTAGTAGGATGAAGAGAGGGAGGGCGCTCGGACCGGATGAGATTCCGATAGATTTTTGGAAGAGCATGGTCAAGGATGGCATAGAGTGGCTGACTAGACTGTTCAATACTATCATGAAGACGGCTAAGATGCCGGAGGAATGGAGGAGGAGTACAATGGTCCCACTGTACAAGAACAAAGGTGATATTCAAAGTTGTAATAATTACAGGGGTATCAAGTTGTTGAGTCATACTATGAAGGCATGGGAGAGAGTGGTGGAGATGAGGGTGAGAAAAGTAGTTTCTATCTCAGAAAACCAGTTTGGATTCATGCCAGGACGGTCGACTACTGAAGCGATCCACCTTGTTCGGAGATTAGTGGAGAAATACAGGGAAAGTAAGAAGGACCTTCATATGGTGTTCATTGATCTTGAGAAGGCCTATGACAAAGTCCCGAGGGATGTCCTATGGAGGTGTTTGGAGATGAAAGGCGTCCCAATGGCATATATTAGAGTGATAAAGGACATGTATGACGGGGCCATAACTCGGGTAAGAACGGTGGGAGGAGATTCTGAATATTTTCCTGTTCAGATGGGACTTCACCAAGGATCTGTGCTAAGCCCTTTTTTATTTTCCTTGGTGTTGGATGAGCTGACGCGATCTATCCAGGAGGGAGTCCCATGGTGTATGTTGTTTGCAGATGACATAGTACTGATTGATGAGACCCGGACCAAAGTTAATGATAGGTTGGAGGTTTGGAGACACGCTTTGGAGACTAAAGGATTTAAACTGAGCAGGACCAAAACAGAATACTTGGAGTGCAAATTCAGTGTAGCGAGGGAGGAAGCAGACATTGATGTGAGACTTGCAGCTCACCTTATCCCCAAGAAGGAAAGCTTCAAGTATCTGGGGTCTATCATCCAGAGTAGTGGGGATATCGACGATGATGTCACACATCGTATTGGGGCGGCTTGGACAAAATGGAGGTTGGCCTCTGGAGTATTGTGTGATAAGAAGATACCATCTAAACTCAAAGGTAAGTTCTACAGAATGGTGGTTAGACCTGCTTTGTTGTATGGAGTGGAGTGTTGGCCAATAAAGAATGTACATGTTCAGAAAATGCAGGTCGCAGAAATGAGGATGTTACGATGGATGTGTGGTCACACCAGGAGCGACAAGATTAGGAACGAGGTCATTCGGGAGAAGCTAGAGGTGGCCCCTGTAGCTGACAAGATGAGGGAAGCGAGACTGCGATGGTTTGGACATGTACAGAGAAGGAGTACTGATGCCCCTGTTAGAAGGTGTGAGAGATTAGATTTGGGAGCTATACGTAGGGGTAGAGGTAGACCAAAAAAGTATTGGGGGGAGGTGATTAGAAACGATATGGTGAAACTTGATCTCACCAAGGACATGACCTTAGATAGGAAGGAGTGGAGGTCGAGAATTAGAGTAGCAGGCTAATAGGGAGGATAGGAAGGAGTGGTAATTGTCTGTCTTTTATATGTTATTTATCTGCCTTTATATGTTTACTATCTTGTATCTAGGTATTATTATGTGCTCTTCTCTTTTTGCCTGTGTATCGTATCTAGCGTGTTCTGCTGATGGGTTTTTGTGACGAGGGTTTCCAGGAAACAGCCTCTCTGCCTATGTGGTAGTGGTAAGGTCTGCGTACATCTTACCCTCCCCAGACCCCACTTGTGGGATTTCACTGGGTATGTTGTTGTTGTTGTTGTGTTACATTACATTACAAAGTTGTATTATCTAAGTAGAATGTTTGGGCTTAACATTGACCAAAACTGTTAAGATATAATATATGCCACCTAATAAAATCATATTTTGCTTTTCTTCATTACTTTTCATGCTTCTGCTCTGCGTTATTTTGCTTATTATTTGTGGAAGTGCTGTTTCACTTATTGCAAGATTTTTATTTTCGCACCTATAGGTTAAGTGGATGGGCCAAAATAGATTGAGTTAATAACCTACTTAGAAATTATGGTACTTCTGCTGAGATATGCTTAAAATATCAGTCAAAATTTAATTGGCCGTCTAATTTTTACCAAGTTTTAATGGCTTCATTTGTTCTTTATATTTACTATCTTCGTCTCATATTATATGAGCATCTTTCTATAAATATTTGTCTCATATTATATGGGCACTTACTAAATTAGGACAACAATTAATTATTATTTTTCTCATTTTACCTCCACATTAATTAGTGTATTAATGATTTTTTCTAACTTTATTTAATGTACATTGATATAAATAAAGGGTAAAATGGTAAAGTTCACTAGTGCATTCTACATCGTCTCTCATCTAGGGCCAATAATAAGTCGCTCAATGAGTGCCATCGTCCGTCGAACTCCGGGGTGACCAACCCACCTTGAGTCATGACACCCCTTAATGATTTCCTTCCTTGAGCCCCTCAATTTCGGCACATATACTCGATTTCCTTTGGTTACGAGCACCCCATCCTTAAGCCAAAACCAGCGCGTCTTCCCCTGGCTCGCTAGTTTTATCAAACTCTTGGCTTGTGGGTCTTGCTCTAGTCCCTCCTTAATATGATCAACCAAAGGGAAACTCGGACTGGTGATGGAGGCAAGTCCGGCCTTTCTACTCAGTGCATCGGCCACAATGTTGCCTTTACTTGGCTTGTACTCCATCACAAAGTCGAACTTTGCCAAGAAGGCCTGCCACCTTACTTGCTTTGGTGTTAGCTTCTTCTGCTTAAGGAAGTAACTTGTCATGACATTATCAGTCTTCACCATGAACTTCATGCCCAATAAATAATGTCTCCACATCCTCAGATAATGTACCACGTCGGTCATCTCTTTCTCTTAGACCATGTAATGTTTCTCTGCATCATTAAGCTTACGACTCTCGTAAGTCACTGGATGACCTTTTTGCATTAGGACTCTTCCTAAGGCAAAATCTGAGGCATCCATCTGCACCTCATATGGTTTGGTGTGGTTGGGTAAGGCCAACACTGACTCCTGGATCATGGCTCCCTTCAGCTTCTCAAAATTGACTTAACACGTTCGTCCTAATCCCATGTTCGGTTCTTCTTCAAAAGGTCGGTGGGGGGAGCGGCTATTGCTGAATAGCCCTTAATGAATTTCCGATAGTAGTTGGTCAATCGAAGGAAAGAACGAAGTTCCGACACCTTCCGCGGTGGCTCTCATTCTTGTATGGCACATACCTTGGACTCATTCATTCGTAGCTTGCCCCCTCCAACAATGTACCCCAAGAAGGTGACTTCTGGTTGAGTAAAGGCACATTTCTCCTTCTTCACGTACAACTCTTTCTCCTTAAGTACTTGGAAGACTTGCCTCAAGTGATTTACACGATCCTCCAAAGTGTTGTTATATATGACAATGTTGTCCAGGTACACCACCACGAACTTGTCCAAGAATGGTTATAAGACTCGAATCATGAGAGTGCAAAATATTGTTGGTGTGTTTGTGAGTCCAAAAGGCATCACAAGAAATTCGTACAAACCATACCGTGAGACACAAGTCGTCTTTGGTTTGTCTCCCTTGGCACTTCTTACTTGATAATATCCAGACCGTAGATCTAACTTGGCAAACCACCGGGCTTGGCCGAGTTGATCGAAGAGATCAACAATAAGTGGAATTGGATACTTGTTCTTCACCATGATCTTGTTGAGCGCCCGATAGTCAATGCATAAATGAAGTGATCCATCGTGCTTCTTTTGGAACAAGACCGAGGCTCCATAAGGTGCTTTTGATAGACGAATGTACCCCATGTCCATCAACTCCTTCAATTGCCTCCTTAATTCCTCAAGCTCAAGAGGTGCCGTGCGGTACAACACTACTACTGGCGGGGTGGCACCAAGTACTAGCTCTATCTTGTGGTCCACCTCCTTTTGTGATGGCAACCTTTTCGGCAACTCAGGCAACATCACATCCTTGAAGAAGTTGTAGGGTTCCTACTTTCTCCTTTTCTTGTTCTCATTCCTCGATCAATGCAGAAAGTTTGGCCCTCTTAGGGCATTCCTTTTCCATGTGTGGTCCTTCACAAATGAAACATTTAAGCGGGGATCTTTCGCCGACCTTGTACTCCTTAGGTCCTTTCGCCTTGTCGGTTGCCTCCTTGCCATGATGTTGTTCTCCCCCACTCTTTCCCTTGGCGCCCTTATTAGGTTTCTCCAGTTTCTTAAACTCGATAAGAGACTCGACAATGGAAATAGCGATGGTCAAGTCTTGGGCTCCCCGTCTTTGGATCTCAAGTTTAGCCCATTGTTGTAACCCATCTATAAAGATAAAGAAAGCTTCTTTATCAGGATAGTCAGGGATCTCAAGAAGTACCTTCGTGAGCTCCTTCATGTATTCCTGAATGTTTCCTTTGTGTTGAAATCGCCTCAGCTGATCCCTGGCCTCCTCTTCAACATTGCTAGGATAAAACTGCTTCTTGAGTTCACCCTTGAACTCAACCCAAGTGCCTATAGAACAGGTGTCTTTTTCGATGTCCCCTTGACTCCTCCTCTACCATTCCATCTCGGTGTCCTCAAGGTAGAGACAAGCCATATCCACCTTTAGCGCGTTGTCAATGATGACTAGTGCCCTAAAGTATTATCTAGTTTCTTCGCGTTTTTTGGCCCTTTGAAAGCCTTGGGTCGTGGAACATCTATTTTAGGGGGGGTAGTCCTTACCTCGGACGTAGATGGACTTCCTTAGGCAAGAGCCTTCTTGCACAGGCTGAGCTCCTCCTATGTGCTTTCCAGTTTGCGCAAAACCTTCCCTAGCTCTTCCCGAATTGAAGAAATCTCTGCCTTATGAGACTCTTCCATGGCCTTCACGTTGTTGAGACATTGAGCAAGGACTTGATTCATGGCGGTTTACATCTCCTCCCACAACCCATCCATGCTCTATTCGACCTCCTCGAACTTCTCCTGCCCATCAGCTATTGCAAGCTCCATTTTGGGTAACTGTGCCTCGAAACCTTCCACGGGTTCCCTCGATCGAGATCTCTGGCTTTTGGATTTCTTCTCAACTACCTTGCCAACTTGGGTAGTCTCGCTTACGCCTTCCATCTCCCCTTGATGTTCCAACGGTCTTCAAACCTTGCTCTGATACCAATTGTCACGGACTTGGTCGCAATTCCAACGAACCGTGCGGCCTAGCGAATTTCTTACTCTAAGTTGCTAGTCAGCCTGCTCCCAACGCTTAGCAAAATATAACAAGTATAAGCGAAAGGACTTACGAATTTGTTTGTTGGGTGAAATAAAAAATTGGGAGGGGTATTTATACTTCTCCACCTCCTCAATGGACGACTAAGATTTACTTGATCTAATGGCTACAATTGAGTATCTAGAATACTCCACAAAAATATCTAAGATATTTACAAAGGATAGATTTCTCTACATCTATCTATTATGTTCTGGAACCTTCCAAGCTTCTCCTTCAAGTTCCACATATCTCTAGAGAATTCCAGAGTCCTCCAAATTATTGTGGACGTCTCTGGATGATTCTAGACTAATCCTTGGACATATTTTCGGGCAAAATTGAGCGGTGCGTCGCAAATAGCTCGCAAAGCACATAGGAGAGGTAACCCCCATTGGACAAGCCCAGTGCGATGAGCTCGACCTAGAAGACAAACCCCTTGTTTTCGCTGACAAGGAATGTCTAACTTGATACCTCTAATATAGAAGTCCCAAGTCCAAAATTATCTAAAAACACCTCTTTTTTAAAGAAAAAAAATTCAAAACAAGAATAAATGAATTTCACAATAAAGTATTTAACATTATTTTAGTCATAAAATCCAACAGGCAAGACAATAAACAAATTGAATGGGCTTGGTCAACAATTCAATCAAATGATATTGAGCATGTTTTTCATTTTTTCCCAAAAAACAAGCGAGCTGTTTGTGCTCAATTTCAGCCAAGATCTCTTTGTTAGTACGGACACCAATAATGTTTTATATGATGATGACGAGCTCTACGCACCACCAACAATATATATATATATATATATACAAACATTATTTACAACATATCCACATGTTACATCAAAAGTAGCTGTCCACACTAGAAAACAGAAGGGAAAAATAGAAGTCTCAACTCTTTTTCATCTCCACCTCCTCCAATTCACATTCTGGCGCCTACACCAATAGTCCCAGCACCACCACCACCACCCCAAGAGCTCATCCCTCTACCACCCAAACCCCTGATCCCCCAGTCACGACGAGCACGAGTACTACTCGTAACAGCAGCCTTTTCGACATCACGAGGAGGAGGAGGAGGAGCAGGAGCAGGGACATTGTTTTCCTTTCGGCCACTAAAATACCAAACCAAAATTACAGCTGCTACAGAGCCACATGCTATGAGTGCAATACCATATGCTTTCATCTTCTAATTTTGTTTGTAACTTGTTTATTAAGTGCCAAAAACTCTTTATTTTCATGCTTTTATAACACAAGATTGCGTAACCAAAGCAGTGCAATTTCAATTTTTTAATATAAGCTTGTTGAACAAGTATTACTACAAGAGAATTGAGAAATTGTATTTTAGTTTATTTGCTTAGACCAACACTTTATTTAAGTCGATCTTCATATATAGTTGAGTGGACGAAAAGAAATGCGGCAGTTTCTTTGAATATTTCTCGTCCAATTCAATGTCTAACTGTTAAACCATGTGACGTATCTGCTTTAACTACTTGATTTTATATTGTTTCTATTAATTATTTTATATTGTATCTATTAGTTATTTAAATATTTTTTAAAATTTTATTAGCGTTACATAAATTGAGACAGAGAGTAACTTAGGTTATTTAAAATTTGTATAAATCATACTATAAATTGAAAAGTAAATAAAATTTTTATTGGCTCTCTAAATGTTACATGTGCAATATAAATTGGAATAAAATAAGTAACATATATTATTTAAAAATAAAATAAAATGTACTATAAGTCGAGATAGTTAACAACGTAAAATTTTTAAATAATATATAAAATATCTTTTAATGTCATATAAATCGAGATAAAAAAAAAATATGTGTTAGGACCATGGTGACACATGCTCTTGTAACTAATACTTAGTAGATGCATAAGTTGAGTTTAGAGGTGGACTCAAATAACACCTATTCATCAAATGTGCCTTTGCCATTCAAATTGGACTAAAATCTTTACTTAGCTCGGATGGAATGGACAATATTGAAGCAATTGGGATCATTACATAGAGTGGACTATAGCTCATGCTAAAGGAAAAACTCAAAAAGCTATCCTATTTGGAATAGTCTTTGCTAAAGTGATTCATGTTGTCTGTATAAAGAGGAAGTTGAGAATTTTTGAAAAAAGATATAGAGATTGGGAAGAAATTACTAGAGAAATTGCATATATTAGTAATGTTAGAAGTCCTCAAGGTTATAGTCATCTACTATATAGCTTAGTTTTTTGATATTTTAGTTGGTTACCATAGACTTAATTAAGCCTGGACACTAATCTCTTATTTTACTTTAAGATAACCAACAGGATTTGTTGTCTGATTATAATTCTGAAAATAAAGTTACGTGATAATTAATACAAGGATTAGTTAAATATAAATATGTATATATATATATATATCAGGCGGACTTTAAATTTATTACAGTTATCATGTAATTTTGTTCAAATATTATAAAAAGTCATTAGCAAATACATCCAATCTTAAGGTCGCCATCAAAATCTGAGGAATAAGAAATCGGAAATGAGAAAAAATATATATCAACTAGATAACAAAATATTTCAGCATGCATGATAGTCTTTATACATGTGTTTTTAGGTATAAAAATAGTGATAATATAATTGTATTTTGTTTTCATATCGAAATAGACGAAAATGTTTTATTTGATATTATGAATCACAAATGATATAACATAAATTTTCAATGTAAGAGAGAGAAAATATTTTTTTTAAAAAAATTCAAAAACGGCTTAAAAATGAAAAAATTAAAATTTAAAAAAATGAGAGAAAATGATTTAAAAAAATTAAAAAAAACTGCTTTAAAAAAGGAAAATGTTTAATTTGAAAAGTGCTTAACATTAATTAGACATCTACACCTAATAAAATTTCCAATTATAACTCTTAATAAAAAAATATATTCTTTAAGTATCAAAAATAAGTTGAAAAAATTTAAAAGATGGGATTTACGTAATTTTAAAAAAATATTGGGATAGTTTAATATTTGAAAAAAAAAAGTTGTATAATTTCATAATTTTTAATTTTTTTTTTCTTTCTAGTATCGAGACTTGAGTAATAGGCCCAACTGAGTGTTTGCTTTTTGAGTTATCAATAAAAATTTTTATTTAGAAAAAAGATATTAATTAAGACACGCTATTTACACTGATTATTATTTTAGTAGTTTAATATTTATTCATTCTCGAAATTTGTAAAACTTGAAATCGTGATATCATTAAAGTGTGTATGCGCGTGTATATATACATATACATAACATTCTCGCACATGCAACATGTGTTTTATAACTAGATAGCACAAATACATTCACATTTCAAAATTCAAGAAATTTTACAATACTAAAAATCAAGAAATCATAGATTTAGTAATGTAAATATTCTTTGGATAAATTTTTTTAAAACAAAATGAATCAAAAGGCTCACACACAAAACATATCATAGATCTTAGTATAATCCAACGTTTCATATAAATACTTGTTAATCAATTGAAATTTAAAATATTCACATACAATAATCTCACATAATCATAATACAATGAATTAAAATACATCCCAACAATCAAATCAGATAATGATCAAATACAACAAATTAAAAATTAATCACTTTTCATGACATATATAATGAATGTTAATAATAAAAAATATTAGAAGAATTAAGAAAAGAACTCACAATGCCATGTTGATTTGCCAAACTATCAACATGTTCAATGCAAAAGATTACGTGCATTGTACGTTTATCCCTACATACTTAATATAGTTTTAAAAATTATCTATCTCCTAAAATTAACTATTAATTTTTTTTATTTTTTTATTTTTTTTTGGCATTGGCCTTTTTGAATTGATTAGCCCATAAATGATATTGAATACCATCATGACCAACCCAATACAATTGATGCCATATCAGTTTTGCTTCGACTTAAATGTATGAATGTTTATAAAAAAAAAAAAATAGTGACGACAAAAAGAGGCATTAGAGGCTAAGCATATAGTTTTTTCACATAAACACTAGTTACATGTCCTTTTTCGACAATAAAAAGGTAAAATACTATCTAGCGTTTTCTAGTTAGCCAACAAAAGGGCTCAGCAAAATGGATAGATCTGGAGACATTGCGAATATATATAATATGGTAGAAGACTTCATTACTTTTTGCAATGGTGAAATAGAGCTTCTCATGCACTCTACCTCAGCACTACATGTAGCAAGAAGGACAGTAAAAACAAGAGGAAGGAAATGGAAAATAAGTCCCCAGTTGAGCTTACCAAATAAAGAAGATTCTGACCACCACACAACATCCTTCAACCAAAAATAGAGGAAGATTCCATGGAACCGTAGAGCACAACTGAGGACAGAAATAAAGTCAAACAGACACATATGACAGAAATGGAGAAATGAACATCACACAAGTTAGATAACTTACTTTGACAACTGATAAACAGGGATGACGAAGTACAACAGAAGATGATTCGTGACCCAGAGAAAAAGAAAGCGAAGAATCAAGTTTTCCTATAAAGGCAACGTCTTCAGATTGAGGCGAAGTGAATGGGCGGAACCTTTTAGGAAACCCCTTAAATAGGATATGTTTAGATGCCTTATCGGGATATGCCAAAGATGGGCCGACAGATTATTATTTTTTCCTTTCTTGTATTGAGACTTAGGTAATAGGTCCAAGTGAGTGTTTACTTTTTTGAGTTATCAATAAAAACTTTTATTTAAAAAAAAAAGAATATTAGTTAAGACACACTATTGCACTAATTATTAGGCCTCAGACTTAGAAAATTTCACCAAGTCATCTGGGGGGATTTACGAGGCCTTTTCTACGGCCCGTAGATGGCCATCGTGGATTCTCCTTCAACAGTTTTTCTTAGTTATTCTCTCAGTTTTCTCTATGTATCTTCTCAGGCTAGGTGGAAAGAAATAGGGAGTATTACACCATCTTCTAAACAAATGAAATTTGAACATAATGTTCATTTGGTGATTTAAAACAATGGTTATAATTCAATATTTAATTAAAGTTTAATTTAGAATAGGGGCAATACTAATTCAACTATGCACTTTTAATAATATATGACATGATATGATGAGGTTTATATATATAAGGAAGAGAATTTCGACATTTCACTGATCTCGAATCAAAATCTTTCAAATAATTTTCATCTCAAATACAACTGTCAAAATAAATCAATCTAACTTAATTCAACTTAAGTTATACGGGCCAAAATTTAATGGGCTAGAGCGGATCATCTCTTCTTGTTAAAAAAACTTCAAATGGCCAATCCAATCTAACCTTAATAACATCACAAATTAAAATGGACTAGTCCTTTATTTTTTTTTAATCTAAATCGTAACTTAAAATATATGTGAATTTGTTAACATTTATCACATATGATTCAACACCAACTCATTACCAAGCACTTCAATTCACAAGGTTGTTTTCATCAACATATTCATCTTCTTTTGTATTTATATGCAAATTTAATTAGCAAAACATTATCAAACAATTACATAATAAAAACTCATAACATTTAAATTCAATTAAAAATATTGCCACTTTGAAGTTGGACAAATATGTCAACAGATTCTGAGCACAAATAAGTGCTTGAACATTTTCATGATGGATACAATTTTTATATTTGGTGATCACTTTATTCTCTCTATTTTCTTTATTTGTCTCATGTTGATTTAAAAATATCTATTAGGGGCATATTTTATTAAACTAGTCTTGTTGTACGCGCTTTACGCATGATCAAGACTAGTTAAATTTACTTATGAACTTAAAAGATAAATAATTCACTACACAAGTAATTTTGATAAATTATTTATTTATAAAGGTCCTATATATAAAGATTCTATCACTAATTAGAACACATGGTAAATTAGAATTTTTCTTAGCGATTGTAGGGTGTTTTCTCAATTCAAATAAGGAAGAAGTAGAAGTCTATCAAATAAGTGTCGTGTCAATCTAAAAATTATATATAAATACTATTTATTATTAAAATAAATACAATATTCATATAAACACAATTAAATAAGTACTATTAGTTTGATTTAATAATTTAATCTATTATTAACTGCCAAGGATGAGAAAAAACAATCAATTACTTATAATATAGAAATGTTATAATAGTTCGTGAATACATAAAGTAATAATTTGGAGTTGAATAGTCAGAAGTTAGATAATTAATTAATTAAAATTTAATGTGAAAAAAAAAACTCCTAAATATAAAAGAAAATGTTTAATGTCTACAACATAGTAGAACTTATTGTTTTCTTTTTATATTTATTATATTGCATACTTTTCTTTAATTAATTTCAAAATCTTAAATATTAGGAAAATAATACTATTTTTCCTTTTGTTGTTGTTGTTATTTCCTTCACGCCTTAGACAATTATTTATATAAAGTAATCCTAAATTAAGAGTGAATTCTAAATATAAAGAAACTTTATTCCAAAAGTGAATCTTAAAACTAATAAATAAAAAATAAAATAACAAATTAAGAAAAATAGCAAAAAGACGATTTTGTTTAAAATAAAATTTTTTAATGAAGGGAAAAAAGTTAAAAAGTTCAAATAATATTATCAAGGGTCTTCATACTTTTTAATATAGTATAGAAAGATATAGATAGATTAATCTTATAAATTATATTTTAAAATTTTAAATCTAATTATCAGTAATTTATATAATTATTAAATTATAAAGAATATTAAAAAAAGACTTTTTATCTTAATTTTTATATAGATGGACAATTAAATAACAACCGCCTAACCTCTTTTTTTTTTTTTTATATATATATACATAAAGGTCAAGAACAAGTAACTCATAAAACATAACAAAAACCAAACACCCTCTAAAATCTTCACCCTCCCCATACTCTATATATTACCCTCCCCATACTCTATATATTAACTTCTTTAACTTTTGTGTGTACTAAGGTCTCTGTTAATGTTAAAAACCCTCTGTTCCAAACTCAGGAGTCATCAGTTGTTACTTACAAAAACCCTGCAACAAGTTCTTGGTCACCCTAAAATTCTTAATCCCTACAACAACGGATTTCTTGATAAGACCCTTTTGCCTCCTACCATGGATGAATCAGATGTGGGTATCTCCTGCTACATTTCCAACCTCCCTGGCTTCCGTGGCATCCTCAAGCAAAGGTTGTTCTTTTTTTCTTTCTTTAACATTTTCTTGGTTATGTCATTAGTTGGAATTGGTTGTGAATTCTATGAACTATTTTATCTCAATTCTTGATTACAAAATGAGAATTTTTTGAAGAAGAAAGATAAGTTGGGAAGTCTATGGGCTATTTTATTCCAATTCTTGATTACAAAATGTGTTCTTGATTTATTTTCATTTGGTCTATAAGATGTGCTTTATATCACTTGAGAATATCTAGATAATGAGTGCATGTGCATTGGTACTCGTAGTCATTAGTTGGAATTGGTAATAGAGTAATTAGTAACAGCCATGTAACGAGAATTTCTTGAAGAGGAAAGTTAAGTTGGGAATTCTGTTATCAATTTTGTCCCAATTCTTGATTAACAAATGCATTGGTATGTGAGTTTAATGCTGGAAACCATTTAGAGACATGTTTTATATCACTTGAGAATGCATGTCTAGACCTGAATGTTCATCCTTCTACTTTGCATTTCTTGATGACTTGAAAGTTAGACTTCAGTGGTGTTTTGTCCTATCAAAGTGCGTACTCAGTACTTATACAAAGACAAATGCCATCTAAAGAAAATTTTCAGGAAGTCATAAACTAGAGGTATCTTCAATGTTGAAATCTATATTCAAGTTCTTGATAAATCGAGCAGTTTTTGTGTTGTGATTTTGCTTTATGTTTCAACCATGATTGTGTTGTAATTAAAGGAAGTTTAAGTTGAAATTGTTTGGTCATTCTTAAAAGCTGAAGTTTGGGGAATTTTCTTGCTTATCGTAGGAAGAAATGGGTTCATCTTTGTGTTTGTTTTGTTTTGTTTCTAGGTACTCCGACTTCATTGTAAATGAGGTGGACTTAGAGGAAAATGTTGTTCATTTGACTTCGTTGGAGCCTCCAAAGGAGGTGATAAGTTGACCTTAATTTCTTCTTAGTGATCTTTATGTTCATTTGAAATTGCTTTATGATGTGTGCAAATCTCTCTCTCCAGTTTTCAGAGAACAAGGACGTGAATAAATCTGAGCAACTGAATAGAAGTTATGTGACTGAGATAGAATCTTTCAGATCTCTCGCGGGCAATTCTGATGCTGACAAGCTTAAGGCTTTTATTGATGACCTTAATTCTGGGGTTGATGCTAGTGATGAATCTATCGTCCTTTCACCAAGTTCAGATAAATCCCATCGAACTGTTAGTCCTTATCACGTGCTCGTTCATAGTTTCTTTTGGAAGCATCCTATATCTGATATGTTATTACTTTTCAGGCAATTCATAACTTTTTCAAGGAAAGATTAAAATTCCTTGTAACAGATACAATTGATGGAGTAGAGGACCAATCAAAATGTGTTCGTGTGAGATTGAATAATGGAGGGAATAATGGAAGAGGTAGATACTCTAGGAAAAGGAAAGACCGAGATGATAAACGTTACGACAGTAGAGGTTCAGACAGTTGGCCAGGACATCTTGGCAAGTTCCTCAGGTAAACTCATGTCAGTTGCATTTGTCTATACTTTTTCATTCAGATCTTTTTCTTGAGAAGGTACTTTTTCATACAAATACAGCATTGATGTATCTTTAGCTTGGTTTTCTCTGTACATTTTTGCATCAGATACAAAGATAGGTTTTCTAGTTATCAAGGAAAAATTAATGGTCTCCATTTTCTTCATTCAAGTTGTCCATACTGCTCATTTGTTGGACTACTGAGTATATTCTGAAGATATATTTTTATAAATTAGGACTACATAGAGAAGTCAGATAATCTGGAAATGAAGATTATTTAAGGAATACATTTTGGAGTAGTCAAACTATTTTGAGTGGTACTTCAAACAACTCTCCAAGTTGGTATCAAAAAGCATGTACAAAGTGATTCTCAAGCAAAATCCAATTATTCATATAAGATTTAATAACATCCATCTTTTAAGCACATCAAGGATCCTGTCAATTTTGATTCTTCCAGTTGCTAATGCCTTCTATAAATTAATCTCGGTTCACTTTTGCTAAATGCTAGCACACTGGGTGCTACAACAAGAAGCTCCTTTACTACTAAAGGTTAGCCACCCGCTTTCTCCTAGATCATTTACCCATTCATTTTAATTGATATGACAAAGTAAAGATCATTATCCATTTGTGGGGGTGTAAAACCATGAATCTTTTATAGAAAGACTCACCTCTTTGCCCATCACCATTCTAAATCTAAGGCGAACTTTTTTATTGAGTAACTGCAATTGCTATATTCTAGAACAATCTCCTATTTCATGGAACTGCTATAGTCTAGAACAATCTCCTGGTTCATAGAACTGCTATAGTCAATGTCTTCTTTTAATATAATACTATTTGCGGTATATTTGTTCCAAGTAATGATTGGTTACTAAGACTTTGAATGATCATTCTTCTGATATTTAAAGTTGTAGAATATGATGTCGGTGAAGTATGTGAAGTCAAGAAATGTATTGCTTGCTTGTTTATTCAAGCATGTTGAGAGTTGAATGGTGTTTACAAGTAATCAAGAAGGGAAGGAAAATTATTTCCTACTACTGATATACAATTATAAGGATTTAAAACTTTTTCTTTATTTACAGAGAATGATGTTAGAGCAAAGATCTATATTTCTTTTTGATTTACTCAGTATTGGGCCCCCATATTATGTTATCCATGCGTTAGATGCTCAGTCCTGAGTGTGCAGGGAGATGTTGGAGTGACCCAAGTTGGTTAAGAAAATGGGCTGTGATTTTCTTGAAGTATCTCGGGTAATCCTCACCATGAGCTAGCATTTGGGTTTGAAGTAAGTTCACAATTCATTTTCTTAACAATGACAACTGGTTACAGCCCAAGCAGGATGGATTTTCATCTAGTGTAGTAAGAGGAATATGCCTTTGGAAGGTTGTCTCCACTCTAACAAAAAGCTTGAGTGCTTTCTTTGGATTTCTTTTGGTTTTCCTATCTACTCATTCTTTTGGCAAGAAAATCTTACATATTTGTTGGAATGAAGATAAATCTGATTCAATGAAACAGGCCAACATTAATTCCTTACTCCTGTTGTGCTGTGAATGTAATGTAGTATGTATTAAGTCCTGATTTCCTTAGACCACACCTAACAAGATCTTTAACACCTATGAACAGAACTTCTCTTTACCTTACACAGTAAATCTTAATATTCTTATTACTATTTAGAAAGAAATCTTAATATTCTTATTTGATAAATTTCTTATATTTTTCTCTAGTCTTCATGGTTTTAGAAAGTGTTGTATTGTTTAACATCATTGCTCTTGAATAGTATCTCAAAGGGTGTTGTTTCTGCAAAATTTAAATTTCAGGTTTCATCTTTTCAAGGAGAATAAGGATACACAAGAAGCTTTAAACGTTATAGCGAAGATGCTTGGTGTTCAGGTTGGTGACATGCAATTTCCTAGATTGAACGTTGTTCAGTTTCAAAACCAATATACTCTCACATATGTTTGCTAGCTTTTCTAATGGATACTTGCTTTTAAACAAGAAATATATAAAAGGAAACACTTCGTCCAGTGTTTGTGTTGCTTTGAGATGTGTGTTGCTACTTACAAGTAGTTCTGCATTATCGACAGTTTGATATACAGTTCTAAGACAGCATTGATATGACTGATTTTATGGCTGATCTGGCAGCCTAGGTCCTTTGGATTTGCTGGTACTAAAGATAAGCGTGCTGTTTCAACTCAGAGGGTACGGTTTTTTGTCATTGTTTTCTTTCTTCCCTATTTACTTGCATCTTTGTTTAGGAGTAAAAATTAATAGGTTTGTCTTGTGGTTAGCTTTTTGATGTCATGTGTTTCTCTTTACTACTTGACCCGAGGGTCTTTCGGAAACAACCTCTCTATCTTCTCATAGGGGTAAGGATGCGGACAAACCGCCCTCTCCAGACCCCACTTTTGGGATTACATTAATTATGTAGTTGTTGTGCTATTCTTTAATAAACACAATTCTTTGCAACTTTGGAATCCTAACGAGATGTTGAGTGAATAAGACCTTTCCCTTGTTTGAGAAAGGGGAATGATGAGAGCACAATTGCGAAAAATGAAGGACATTATTTCCTTTGGTATGTGTCATGTTTGAGCATGTTGGTTTGGGTTATGCCTAAAGATGCTTGTCATCTTAAGCTTTATCATGCTTTCATGGTACTTTATTTAAAAGTCTTTTTAGTAAGTTGACACAGAATTTGGTGAATTGTGTTTATGCTACTATTTTGGCGTTTTCCTGATTTTCCTTGCGTTCGTTCATCTCTTAAATCACGATGCTGAAATTTGCTTATTAGTTCGTAGCTGTAGTTGTAGGACTTGTTCTTAATAAAAAAAAAGGTAGTTGTCTGACTAGTAGTATTATTGCTTATTCTTTTTACTCTTAATAAATCAGAGTGGAATATTAGTTGGTTTGTATGGTTTCTGGTGAAAGTCTTGTTGATTTTCTTATGTTGTATGAAGACTTGCTAACATTTAGCTTTCAAGGTAGCATTCCTTGATATCTTCTCTTTTTTGTCTACTTCGTGCTGACCAATCTGCTCCTTGAAGGTCTTTGGCCCGAAACTCTTTTTAACTTTCCCCTACTGTCACTCAGTGTTGTGAAAAGCTAGCGAAGCGAGGGTATAGTGCTTCTTACTTTTAAATTTTTTTAAAAATCAAGCTTCACTTAAATGAAGTGTGCGCTTCGCTTCTTGCTTCATGCTTTAAATGAAGCAAATCCTTGTCACTTTAGTCCACTTTGCACTTCCAAAAACACTGCTATCACTTGACTGGTCATACTTAAAACTCAATAATTTCTAAGCTGGAGACAATAATTAACCACTAAAGTCATGATTTTCCAGGTTCTGCAAAGGTTTCTCAATTCGTCTGTTTGTCTTTAGGTTGATATCCATCCATTTTATGAACTGAAATTGCTACTTTTGCTAGTTTCACATCTGTTTTGACCAGGAAAAAAACGTGTTGAACCAGCCCTTGTGCCACAAATTGCTTGGTGTATCAGTTGTCCTTCACCTAGAATTCTTTCTATTTCACACAAAGCAACTTTTTTTTCTTTCTCAATGTGGGTATACATAATTAGTGGTATCTCTTTCTATCACTAAGCTCTCCCATTTTTCACTCTATAGGTAACTGTTTTCAAGCAACAAGCAAGTAAATTAGCAGCTCGCAACAAAAGATTGATTGGAATCAAAGTTGGTGACTTTTGGTGAGAGCCTCTGTGTTCTTTGGTCTTATGACCATCTCTCTTTGATGTAAAATGTTTCTGACCTGTTGATATTACAGCTATGTTAAAGGACTTCTGCTTGGGCAGCTTTATGGGAACCGATTTACTATAACACTTAGGTATATTTTTGTTTGGATATTTCATTTGTCCATTTCTTGTGAGGTTCCAGATGGTACGTGAATGTCTTTTTCCTCTCTTTGCTCATATTCCTTGTTCTTTTGAAGTATGGCTGTAAAGTTTGCTGATTTTATGACGTGTTATATGATGGGCTGGAACTGAAATCTTTACAGGGGAGTGTCAGCAGAGTCTGAGGATATAATTAAAGCATCAGCAGTCGCCCTAGGAAAATATGGGTTTATAAACTATTTTGGCTTACAGGTACTTCGTTATATACAAATCTTTTTATCTTGGTTTTGGTGGATAAGTTAACTCTTGTTAAATTCCAGTCTAGGCTTCCATTTATTGTTCTTTGTAAAGATGTCTTTGTAGAAGAGCTTTTACAGAGGCTAACTTTGAAGATCCAGAGGCTGTTTTTGATGTTTTAGAATCATTGTGAAACTTCAGAGGGTTGAGAACTCTTTATTCTCTACATTGTAACTACTTTTCTGATTGTTCGAGAGTTTGGGCAGTGAGTGCGTATAAATTTTTGTTATCTTCTAATAGAAAAAAGAAGAGCTTTTACAGAAACTCCTGGAATCCCTCCTGCCTTATTTGCTTTAGGTGAAACTCGCTAATGATCTTCCTTTCTCATTTTCCAATGTCTTGTTCATTATACGCATATGGTTCACTGATAGTATAGTTAATTCATACGTATGTCAGTATGTGGGGTAAATGTGAGCTCCAATTTTGAAATTACTGCTTGCTTGAGCTTGTCTTCGGTCGTGCATTTCATGGCATTGTAATCACCAACAAGAAGCCCATATTCAACATAATCAAGGCAGATCAGCATTCGTATTTACTAACATTTTCTGGTTATTGTTGGTTGGCTCCTTGATATTCTTTCAATTTTTCTGGATTTTCATATTCTCATTGTTCGGCTTTTCATCTAATGAAGTTCTTAGTTGGAATAAAACATGAAACTCCTTTAATGCTAAGCCTGAGTTTGAATTTTTATTGGCAAGTGAAACTGTGAAAGTCACCAATGTGTCATGAATTTTGATGGCCATGTTCATCTTGTTGTCTATGCAAATGGTTTAGCGGTTTGGCAGCAGTTCTGTGCCAACCCATCTAATTGGAGCTGCGTTATTGCGTGGAGAGTGGAAAGCTGCTGTCAGCTTGATTCTTGATCCAAGAGAAGGGGATATCCTTTGCTATTTCACTTTATCCATAATTTTGCTTCTTTTTTCACTCTCTCTCAACCCTTAAACATGCATATGCTGTATTATGTGTGCTAGGAAAGAATTGTTCTCCTCAGCTTTAATCTTGAATACAGAAGAATGCCATCAGTACAGTAAGGGAGTATTACAAGGAAAGTGGTGACATTGATGGGACTCTAAGGCAGTTACCTCGTTATCTGGTTGCTGAAAGGGCGATTGTAAGTTGCCAGTGAACAACATTAAATTTATCCCAGACTTGTATCCTTTAATTATTATTTGTAACCCCCCCCCCCCCCCCCCCCCCCCCCCGCACCCACCCACCCACACATACACCAAAAAAAAAAAAAGGCAGTTGAAGTCAGCCTCTATTGTTACTCCTATACAAGTCTGACTTCCTAAAAGTATTTGCTTGTGACGAGTGTCATCATTTAAAGTTTAGCAATAATCTAAGTTTGCCTAAATTTTTAATTTATTTATAATTTTCCTTGACTTCCCAAAGTAATTGAGTTTCTCTTGGGTAGAGCAGGTCATGTTTTTTGTTCCAAATTTGTTATAATTAAGCGATATTTGTTATATGAGATTGTGTTTTATGTTCTACAATTGACATTTCCTGTCAACATTATACAGTTGCAGTGCCTGAAAAGATCTCCTGGAAACTATCTACAAGCTCTGAAGGCCATACCCAGGACTCTCCGAATGATGTAAGTCTTCATAGTCAGATTCACTATATTCTTCTTGTAGTTTACATATTTATCTGAAATTTAGTAATTGAAAGGTGAAACAATAAAGTGCAAATACATGCAACTCATTCTCTAGTCACTTCCGTGGAGCCTTTGCGTTAAAGACTACATTTTATCTACCTGAGATCTGCATTTTGATAATTCTTGTCCTGAGCTCTCTGATCAAAGGTGTCTTCAAAACACGCCAAGTCATCAGTTCTCGAAATAGTAGGGTCAGTGTGCCTGCCCCTCAGTTTTGTTGAATTACTGTTGGTTTCCAGTCCAAGCTTCTTTCTTTCTGCTATAGCTGTGGTTTCAAGTCAAAGCTTCTTTCTTTCTGCTATAGCTGTTATTATTTCTTGACTATACTAGGTAGCAGCTTGCTAGATGGGTGTCACCATAGAGCAACTTCATCGGGAAAAATATACTCCTCCCTAAGCTTTTGCACAGCCCTCACATCCCTCTGTCCCCAGCAAAGGAAAAAGAAAAAAGAGAACTCATGAGCAGGAAAAAGATGTGAATAGTCTTAAGAGTCACGCCCCAAACTATTCCCTAGACGTGATTGACACCCAAGCACACACCACCGGTTAGGCGAACCCAATTACCAAATAACCTCTGATAAAATTAGGGTTGTTACACTTAGTTGTTTTTCTTGTGTTTCCATTTTTGAAATCTCTCTTTCTTTTAATTCAGAAAAGTAAATCCAAGTAGAAACTTAAAACAGTGATAATCAAAACTTATGCTTGCTTTTTCCTCTTGCATCCCGTTCCTTGAACAAATGTGGGGCTTGTTTATCAGAGCCCTTGATTTGACAGATCTTTCTAGTCATATCCTCCACAAGGATGTGTCCGAAAGATATGCTTGATGAAAATTTCAGGAAGAAAACCCTCCTTAAACTACTTGTATGTAAATTCTTGAAAAGTTTTTCCTCAGTACCCAACTTATTTAGTGATGTATGATCCCAAAATCCTTGACACTTTTTGTTTATATATCAAACCGCTGAGAGTATAGTTCAATGAATAGCTCATTGGTTATAAGGTAATGAAAAAAAAAAATTCTTTTTTCCTAAGATGATCAATAACTTCTTTTGTATCAAGACCGTTGGCCCAACTCTAAACGAGAACTGTGGAATTAAAGAAGGTGAAACATTCTAGTAATTGAAAAGTTATACAGTTTCATAGAACTCTACAGATTTTTACCTGCTTCCAAGAGTGTAAAAGCCACAACATCAATTGATCATGAGATTTAAGTGGCTTAAAGCGTTAGAGATACAGAAAAGAGTGATGTGTAACTTTTCAAGTTTGAGTTTTTGTAATGATTCAGATCTTCTCCTTTTTAGGTATGTACATAGCTATCAAAGTTATCTTTGGAACCATGCGGCAAGCATGAGAGTGCAAAAGCATGGTTTGCATTATTCAACTTCTATTAACTATTTTTCTTACGTATATATGTTGATCAGAATGTGCTTATGGGTACATCAGTGTACCACTGGTTCTCATCCATTTTCCTTGCCCCATATCATAGGGTTTGACCAAGTTGTGTTGGGAGATTTGGTGTATTCAAAAGAACAGTATAAAGTGAAAGAAACTTTTGTTGCTGAATGTGAAGATGTGAATGACAATAACATGGATGATTATAGCAATCTGGATGAGACCTCAGAGACTGATCTTCCTGAAGAAAGAAATATACCAGTGAAGGTTGATATCTGGATTATCTAAGCACAAGAGCTGTTCCTTAAATTTCTAGACGAAGAGTTTATATGAAAAACTGCATGCTAGATGGGTTCATCTGTATTCCCTCCATCTCTATGCAGAGCTCACATTTCATATTCCGAGAACATAGTAGTAACAAGAACCCCTAATAAGATTACACAAAAGACCTTTTAACTACCTACCTCACTCTCCGGGCTCTTTAGCTGGATAAATCTCAAAACAATCCCAGATTTTGTACAGATGTTCCTCCCTGACGGTATGTTGTATAGAATATGTCCATATGAAATAATGATAGGGATACATCCTAATCACTATGATTTTTCATTTGATTGGTAAAGTTACCATTAGGGTTAAGAATTACAGGGTGCTCTAAATCAGGTGGTACATCAGTATACATGAACTTAGTTGAATGGATGGTTAGTGGCTTACTACAATTTGACTTCAAGAGACTCAACTGCTAAATCTTTATGCAACAACTATGTCTCCTGTCCCAAACAATTAGATGTAGGCTATATGAATCTTCACTGACCATGTTTTGCCATTTAATTTTGTCTCAGGCCAACATTATACAAAATAAGAATAAAATAAGAAGTATTAGAAGTTCTTTATATTTTCCACTTGCATGTTGCTACCTAAATCCCTATATAACTAAAAAGAGGAGGTTGCAAAATGCAACTTAGTAACCTGCATGACCACCATTTATCCAGTTGTATGGTGAAATGGATGGTGTTAGCTTGCTATATCTTCTACATGATTGTCAATTATCAGTTACTTATGATATTGGGGAAATAGTTCTTTTCTGCTGCTTAAAACTGCGTCTATTTTAATTTAGATGTTAAAAGGTACACCTAGTGGCTTACTCTTATGCCTACTGAGGTTCCTAAGAGGTTAGGGAGAACTTTGCTCTTGTGCTACCTCTTCTGTATTGAGTTTCCTCACGTCGCCTGCTCTTGAAGCGTAGTTATTTGGTACCTTTGCTTTTTTACTGTGAGCAGTTCTCATCTGTCTTATTAAGTATTTTCCACGACAGGTTATAACTGAAGAAGACCTTAAGTCTGGCACATATACCATTGATGATGTACTTCTGCCTTTGCCTGGGTAAGATAAGATAATATATCGTTTACAACATTCTTTGAGTTATTGTTTGCTCTTGTTTGTGAGACATTATAATGGCAGGTCTAGAGTTTTTTATCCATCAAATGACATTGGTGAAGTTTACCACGACTTGGCACAAAAGGTATTTCTCTTCATCTAAATGCTGAGCTTGTTGATACAAGTACTCGAATATACTTTGCCGATCACTATTTTCTTCACATGTTTTTTGGTGGTACATTGTTGAAAGAGGTGTGCAATGAGGGATGGGAGGTATTTGTTCCATAATGAAGAAAGAAATTACATGATACTTGAAACTAGATGAACATAGTAATACCATGCCATGCTAGTGCTGAGGACGATAAACCTATAGCTATGAACAAGGGATATACACTCCTATTTAACACGGTCTTGTTCCTTGAACACCCTTTTCCTACCCTCTGTGGATTGTTCCACTCTTTCTGAACATCAATCTGCCTTTTAGATTTGTCTGAGAAATTGCGGCCAAGCTGTATTTTTCCCTTTAATCTCTTCCCCCGAGTGAAATTAATCATCTGCAATACTTTATTTATAGTTTCTAGACAGCTTCTTAAGTGCTTTGACAAAAAAAGCATGCAAAGCCAAACAAAATTTGGCTCACGGTCTCATATGGTTTTCGGTAACACTAAAGTGACAATCATAACTTCAATTGGGATTATTAACATTGTGCTACAATGATGATTAACTAACCATAATCTAGTTCATATAATGATGTTTTGCAATTCAAAATGTGCATTTACTTTCTTGTTTAAATTTTTAAGTACATGGGGACGTAGAATGGTTTAAAGAGATTTGTCTGTGAAGTTATCTTTGTCCAGTCTACTTGTGATAACTGTTGGTGCTGTTCGTAAATTTATTCATATCTGTTCTCTTTTAGTTTGTTCCGTTCTAACTCACTACCATTTCTGGTCAGGATGGTATCAGCTTGACAGAGACTGCACATAAGATCAAGTGAGTGAAACATTTTTCTCTAATTTTGAATAATTGATCCACTTTTTCATTAATTGCTTGATGTTCTTTTTGTAAGTAAATTCTTTTTAGAATGCATGTAGTCAGTTTTATATGGTACAATAAATCACAAATATTATTTAGCTTGCTAGCTGACTACACTATGTGCTATACTATGTATAGAAGGCAAATAGTATCAAACACAGTCATCTCTTTCGTCCCTATTCCATCTTTGGGAAAGTCCTCTCAGGAATGTTCCCATATCTGTTAAGGTTAACTCCGGAATAAGGTATACTTATGGAATGGTTGTTATCTCAAAATGCTGCCATCTTTTCAATATTGATTGCTATGATGATTTTTGCAACATGGGCAATTATTTCCATCAATTCTCCTCTCTCCCATGCTTCACGTGCTGGAATTTATAGAGCATTATAGATTTTTTAAGGCTCTCGACTATTACTGTTCACTCTGATCACTCCTCGCTGTTCGCATTTCTCCATCAATGCTCTTTATATGATAAGAGATCCACTGCTCCTTTGTAACCCTCAAATGGCACCTCCAAAATTTTTTCTAAGTCCAAAACAAAATTCTCCACCACAATTTAAGAGTTTTCTCTCTTCTCTTGCCTTCCTCGATATCATATTGCATTTTTTTCCCATTCCATTGCTTTCCCCTGAGCCATCTGCCTTGTATATCAATTTCCTCCTCTCCCCCTGACCGCGCACACACACACATATTAGGGAGAGAGAATGGTACACAACACTTTAGTCAACGGAATCGTTGCAACTATGTCAGAGTGTTGTAGAGTCATTCTATCTGAGAGTATATTCCTCATATTTCTGTCGTAACTAGGAGTCTCAGCGTTTCGGTAATTTTCCTTATCATATTCTTCTCTTATTTTATCCTAGTTTATTTCTTAGGCTGAACTCTTGTTATATAAGAGACTTCTTGTTAGTTGTTCATAACTAATATATAGAAGTTCTCTCCTTCTCTTTTTCCGTATGGTATCAAGACCTCCACAACATTTCCTACTTCCATAAATTTGCTTGTCTTGGATTGACTCTTTTCAGTGACCGTTCCAGCAATACTGCTCCTTTTCTATATGATCGTTATGATATTGCCTTCTACTATTTTTATCTACTTCCACCTCTATTATTTTGATCTATTTCCACCTCTATTCTGGAAACATGTGCAATTCATGTTTATCTTGGATTGATTCTCGACTGACCTATCAAGTTGTCATTGCAAAGTTAACCTTTCAAATTAACAGTTCATAATTGTTTGGTGGTGCCATGTTGCCATCTAGCAACACGTCTTTTCAGGTAGCGCCACATCGCTGTGTGGCGAATCACTATTCTGTTTACACTGGCACCGTCCAAGGATATGTCTGTGCACACTGCTGTTCAGCGCCATTAAAATAAGAGAATGCTATGCTTCTCTTTTATCTAGTTGTAAGTATTTCCAAAGGGATGTTACTGGTTTTGAGCTACTGTACTCATCGATGATTGCTTGCCGGCCTTCCTCAATTTCAAACCTGTTCGTTTCCGACATAATTTTTCAGTGATCGGAATCATCGTAGTTCTTTTCTCTGGAAAATTCAATCCCTAAAGAATATTACTATCTTCGATAACCACCGAGCTGGGTATTCCCCGATGTAACTAATAATTTGACCCTTGAGATGCCTGTCAGCGACAAATCAGCTTTATATCATCCTCTGCGGCCTTCTCTAGTCTACCTGAAACAATTCTTGTTCCATGAATGAATAGGAACCACTAAATTAATGACTAAAATACCTCTTGTTTAGAGCATTATACCCTGTCCTACAACAGTCCATTGATCAAGTAACAGGTAAGAGTCCTTCATCGATCAAGTTCCTTGTACCAACCAGGATTTGCTTCTTGAATCTAAGCAAAAAAATATTGGCAATCTTCAATCTGGTTGCGACTCCAACCCAAACTGTCCAATCAGCGATTCCATCTACCAGAATGTCTAACGATCAAAAAGGAAAAAAAAAAGAATGTCAGAAGATCAAATCATTGCAAGGTATGTTTTAAGGAAATTCATTCCGTCTGCTCACTCTCGTGATACTGAGAATACATGCTCACATCTTGAGGAAGTCTGTTTAATGTGCTGTTGAGTTTAGCACCATATATGAAGTTGTCTCTAAAAGACCATGCGTAAATCATGTCTCCTACCTAATGAAATCTGATTTACTTTTCTCTTTGCTGTACAGTGGGCTTATTTTTCTTTAGTACAATAAATTTCTTGCACCAAAAAGGAAAAAAAAAGGTAAAAAGGAGATCATGTGTGGAAAAGTCGATATTTACTTGATGCTCTCATTGGCATTAACCCTAGAATGGACTGAATTCTGAAATTATGAAAGAAAACAGAATTATTGTTTACTCTACAGTCTTTAAAATTCCTGCTATAGATGATCTGATGTTCCCCAGTGGCCCAGTCTAAACCCTCCCTTATGCCTACTCTTGGGACTTGTCCTCTTTGTTGCAGGGAGTTCTCCATAACCAATATGACTGGAGCTTACAGACGTGTGGTTTCAAAAGCCAAAGGATTTTGAATGGTAGGTCAGACATGGTTGCACATATCTAGTTTTAGTTTTTCTCTGTCGTCATGTTGTTCCATCCTTTCCAGGTTTGCTTGATTCTATTCAGTACCAAGGACTTATTACTTATCTTGTGTGATCTGCTGGCTGTACACGTGTTAGGGCTTGTGTGGACCTGGATCTGAAAAGACTTGTCAAGATGCCTTTTTCTCCAAACGTGGAGTTTTCAATTCATTCACGTGTGGATCCTCAGAGGCTACCTTGGGTTTTTCCACCACAAGATGATGATGATGATGATGATGATAATAATAATAATAATAATAATAATAATAACAACATACCTAGTGAAATCCCTCAAGTGGGGTCTGTACGCAGACCTTACCACTATCTCATAGATAATAATAATAATAATAATAATAATAATTGTCAACTGCTCTTATAACTATTGACTATTTTTATTCATTATAATCATGAATATTAATGTATTTTAACATTGCAAGTACTTTTGCTACTATCATAATGAATGAACTTCACTTTTTAAAGCTAATTTAAATCTCAGCGAACTGTAACTCTGTATTAGAGTTTTATTGTGATTTGATGACTGATCTGAGCAATATATGACAGTTAAAAAATATTTTCTTTTGGATGTACTCTTTAGGATTCTGTTTCTCGCCCACCCTTGATATGGAAACCGTCTTATGTGAGAATGTAACTTACCATTGTATTGGGCAAGAAGATTCCATTTTCGACTTTTTGAAGGCATTTATTGTTTTCGTAGGGAATTGCTTAGTTACACTGATGGAACTATACCTCTAGCTGAAACTGATATTGATGTCATTGCCAAGTCAGTAAAAAGCAAGGTCATAGAGGAGGACCCAGCCAATGGTGGCAAAGAACTTCCTGCTGATTCTTCAGCTATCTCTGTAGGTGGTGACATGCTTCCAGGAGAAGTGCGTGAGGAAAAGATTAACAATGAAGCAGGGATGCAATCAGGGAAATCCCGGAGTGGTAATCCTGAGGAGAGCCAGATGGCTCTCAAGCTGAGCTTTACACTACCAGCTTCTTGCTATGCAACTATGGCTGTGAGGGAGCTGCTGAAAACATCCACTTCTGTATGTTAATTGACAATACTTACCATTTAATGTGGATTTTCATTCATGTGATAAATCAATGATATATGTAAGCATATATTTCTCCCACCAAAAAGGTTATCTTGATTAACCTTTATTTTATGCTGACATAGGAAATTAAACTTACCCGGGTTGGTGGGCGTAGAGGGGGGAATAAACTACAAAAGAAATATGAGAATTAATCCTTCAGTCAGAGAGTTTAACTGCTGCCTGACTTTGTCCTTTATCTCTGATCTAGCTGGAAATGTATTGTCTCTTCATATTGCACATATTGATAGGTTGGTGCAGTGCAGGGATGAAAGCTAATATTTCGTACTTGCTATGCAGGTTGCATTTCACAAGTCACTAAATGAATAAGCACACACTCATCTACAAAGGAAATCTCGGCTTTTGAAGTGGTTACCTTTGCTGAGCACCATTGCGCCAGATGGTAAGGGTTTCTACTCCTCTAAGCTTTTGCTTTTGACTTGCAAATTGTAACAAGTGTAATATGTTATTATAGGCTGTACTTTTTTTGAAAAAGAGTCACAGACAAAACGGTACCAGCAGCAGCACCTTGACCTACCCCCTCATCTGATTTGCTGCCCATTATGAGGGAAATAGAAACCTTGCAAAATGAAATTACTAGGATAAAGGAAATTGACTGAGAAACTTGCAGTAGGCTGGCTTCCTCCTGCTTTTATTTCGTGGTTAAATTTTGAAATCAAATGTACATCTGCAGGTTTTGGGGAACATTGTTCTCCAGTGATCAATGTGATGTTGTAAAGGAATTTAGCTACTGGTTTGAGTCTCCGCCCTCACACAGGGGACATGCTATAGTTCTTCAAGTTTATTTCATTATACTACTATTCACCTTTCCGATAAGCTTGCTGAGGATATAGGGTTAGCAAATCCGAAGTAAAATATAAAGAACCAACTTGAATCGGATATATGCACCACTATTTGGAAGAGATACTTATGATGTAGTGTTTACAAATGACAATTCTAACTTGCTATATGGTATTTATTTATCTGGACAATATGCTAGATCTAAATTTGTTTTTCCAATCTCTTGATACATAGAATTATTATGATATATCCTTATGTTACATTACATTACAAAGTTGTATTATCTAAGTAGAATGTGTGGGCTTAACATTGACCAAAACTGTTAAGATATAATATATGCCACCTAATAAAATCATATTTTGCTTTTCTTCATTACTTTTCATGCTTCTACTCTGCATTATTTGCTTATTATTTGTGGAAGTGCTGTTTCACTTATTTAAGTAGGGGAAGCAAATGACGCTGCAAGTTAGCAAGATTTTTACTTTCACACCTATAGGTTAAATGGATGGGCCAAAATAGGTTGAGTTAATAACCTACTTAGAAATTATGGTAGTACTGCTGAGATATGCTTAAAATATCAGTTAAAATTTAATTGGCCGTCTAATTTTTACCAAGTTTTAATTGCTTCATTTGTTCTTTATATTTACTATCTTCATCTCATATTATATGAGCATCTTTCTATAAATATTTGTCTCATATTATATGGGCACTTACTAAATCAGGACAACAATTAATTATTATTTTTCTCATTTTACCTCCACATTAATTAGTGTATTAATGATTTTTTCTAACTTTATTTAATGTACATTGATATAAATAAAGGGTAAAATGGTAAAGTTCACTAGTGCATTCTACATCGTCTCTCATCTAGGGCCAATAATAAGTCGCTTAATGAGTGCCATTGTTTGTCGAACTCCGGGGTGACCAACCCACCTTGAGTCATGACACCCTTTAATGATTTCCTTCTTTGAGCCCCTCAATTTCGGCACATATACTCGATTTCCTTTGGTTACGAGCACCCCATCCTCGAGCCAAAACCAGCGCGTCTTCCCCTGGCTCGCTAGTTTCATCAAACTCTTGGCTTGTGGGTCTTGCTCTAGTCCCTCCTTAATATGATCAACAAAAGGAAAACTCGGACTGGTGATGGAGGCAAGTTCGTCCTTTCTGCTTAGTGCATCGGCCACAATGTTGCCTTTACTTGGCTTGTACTCCATCACAAAGTCGAACTCTGCCAAGAAGGCTTGCCACCTTACTTGCTTTGGTTTTAGCTTCTTCTGCTTAAGGAAGTAACTTGTCACGACATTATCAGTCTTCACCATGAACTTCATGCCCAATAAATAATGTCTCCACATCCTCAGACAATGTATCACGTCCGATCATCTCTTTCTCTTGGACCGTGTAATGTTTCTCTGCATCATTAAGCTTATGACTCTCGTAAGTCACCAGATGACCTTCTTGCATTAGGACTCTTCCTAAGGAAAAATCTGAGGCATCCATCTGTACCTCATATGGTTTGGTGTGGTCGGGTAAGGCCAACACTGACTCCTGGATCATGGCTCCCTTCAGCTTCTCAAAATTGACTTAACACGTTCGTCCCGATCCCATGTTCGGTTCTTCTTCAAAAGGTCGGTGGGGGGAGCGGCTATCGCTGAATAGCCCTTAATAAATTTCTGATAATAGGTGGCCAAACGAAGGAAAGACCGAAGTTCCGACACCTTCCTCGGTGACTCTCATTCCTGTATGGCACATACCTTGGACTCATTCATTCGTAGCTTGCCCCCTCCAACAATGCGCCCCAAGAAGGTGACTTCTGGTTGAGCAAAGGTACATTTCTCCTTCTTCACGTACAACTCTCTCCCTAAGTACTTGGAAGACTTGCCTCAAGTGATTTACACGATCCTCCAAAGAGTTGCTATATATGACAATGTTGTCCAGGTACACCACCACGAACTTGTCCAAGAATGGTTGTAAGACTCGGTTCATGAGAGTGCAAAATATTGTTGGTGTGTTTTTGAGTCCAAAAGGCATCACAAGAAATTCGTACAAACCATACCGTGAGACACAAGTCGTCTTTGGTTTGTCTCCCTTGGCACTCCTTACTTGATAATATCCAGACCGTAGATCTAACTTGGTTTAACGGGCTTGGCCGAGTTGATCGAAGAGATCAACAATAAGTGGAATTGGATACTTAATCTTCACCATGATCTTGTTGAGCGCCCGATAGTCAATGCATAAATGAGGTGATCCATCGTGCTTCTTTTGAAACAAGACCGGGGCTCCATAAGGTGCTTTTGATAGACGAATGTACCCCATGTCCATCAACTCCTTCAATTGCCTCCTTAATTCCTCAAGCTCAATAGGCGGCATGCCGTACAACACTACTACTAGCGGGGTGGCACCAAGTGCTAGCTCTATCTTGTGGTCCACCTCCTTCTATGATGGCAACCTTTTTGGCAACTCAGGCAGCATCACATCTTTGAACTCCTCCAAGACATGAGTAATTCTTCGGGGAAGGTCTTCAGTAGGAGGAACTATTGTTTCTTCTTTCAACGCAACAAGGTAGGTTGGTTGTTTATTCTTTACGCCTTTGGAAAGCTGCATGACTAAAATCTGCTTCTCTCGGAGTCAGGTTTCTCGTTCTAGTGGTACTAGACGAGTGTTGCCTTCCTCCAAGATCCACATCATGTTCGCAAAAGGGACGGAGATGGCCTTGACTTTGTCCATGAACTCCATATCCAAGACAATTGGATAGTCATCCATAATTACAATAAAGAATTCTATAAGGCCGTTACAATCTCCTAAGCTCGCCTTCACATCTCAAGCAACCCCAAAGGTGGACGTTGGTTCAGAATTGACCCCCTTGAGCCATCCACGTCCTCTTTCGCAGTGGATGCCAAACTTCTTGGCTTTTTCTATTTTGAGAAAGTTGTGGGAAGCTCCCGTGTCTACAAGTGCTTTCACGGTATGTCCTCCGATCTTTGCTTCCACGAACAATCCTCCTTTCTTTCCGATTTCGGGCACCTTCAATTTTGCCTTGATTGCGTTGAGGAGTTGTAGGGCTCCTACTTTCTCCTCTTCTTGTTCTCATTCCTCGATCAATGCTGAAAGTTTGGCCCTCTTAGGGCATTCCTTTTCCATATGTGGTCCTTCACAAATGAAACATTTAAGCGGGGATCTTTCGCCGACCTTGTACTCCTTAGGTCCCTTCGCCTTGTCGGTTGCCTCCTTGCCATGATGTTGTTCTCCCCCACTCTTTCCCTTGGCGCCCTTATCCTTTGGTTTAGGTTTCTCCGGTTTCTTAAACTCGATAAGAGATTCGACAATGGAAATAGCGATGGTCAAGTCTTGGGCTCCCCGTCTTTAGATCTCAAGTTTAGCCCATTGTTGTAACCCATCTATAAAGATAAAGAAAGCTTCTTTATCAGGATAGTCAGGGATCTCAAGAAGTACCTTCGTGAGCTCCTTCATGTATTCCTGAATGTTTCCTTTGTGTTGAAATCGCCTCAGCTGATCCCTGGCCTCCTCTTCAACATTGCTAGGATAAAACTGCTTCTTGAGTTCACCCTTGAACTCAACCCAAGTGCCTATAGAACAGGTGTCTTTTTCGATGTCCCCTTGACTCCTCCTCTACCATTCCATCTCGGTGTCCTCAAGGTAGAGACAAGCCATATCCACCTTTAGCGCGTTGTCAATGATGACTAGTGCCCTAAAGTATTATCTAGTTTCTTCGCGTTTTTTGGCCCTTTGAAAGCCTTGGGTCGTGGAACATCTATTTTAGAGGGGGTAGTCCTTACCTCGGACGTAGATGGACTTCCTTAGGCAAGAGCCTTCTTGCACAGGCTGAGCTCCTCCTCTGTGCTTTCCAGCTTGCACAAAACCTTCCCTAGCTCTTCCCGGATTGAAGAAATCTCTGCCTTATGAGACTCTTCCATGGCCTTCACGTTGTTGAGACATTGAGCAAGGACTTGATTCATGGCGGTTTGCATCTCCTCCCACAACCCATCCATGCTCTATTCGACCTCCTCGAACTTCTCCTGCCCATTAGCTATTGCAAGCTCCATTTTGGCTAACTGTGCCTCGAAACCTTCCACGGGTTCCCTCGATCGAGATCTCTGGATTTTGGATTTCTTCTCAACTACCTTGCCAACTTGGGTAGTCTCGCTTACGCCTTCCATCTCCCATTGATGTTCCAACGGTCTTCAAACCTTGCTCTGATACCAATTGTCACAGACTTGATCGCAATTCCAACGAACCGTGCGGCCTAGCGAATTTCTTACTCTAAGTTGCTAGTCAGCCTGCTCTCAACGCTTAGCAAAATATAACAAGTATAAGCGAAAGTACTTACGAAGGAACTCAGGCTCTTAAGGAACAAAGAAAAAACTTTGTATTAGCTCTCATAGTGCTTACAATACTTTACTTCACTTGAGTTGCTTGAGTTTGTTTGTTGGGTGAAATAAAAAATTGGGACGGGTATTTATACTTCTCCACCTCCTCAATGGACGACTAAGATTTACTTGATCTAATGGCTACAATTGAGTATCTAGAATACTCCACAAAAGTATCTAAGATATTTACAAAGAATAGATTTCTCTACATCTATCTATTATGTTCTGGAACATTCCAAGCTTCTCCTTCAAGTTCCACATATCTCTAGAGAATTCCAGAGTCCTCCAAATTATTGTGGACGTCTCTGGATGATTCTAGACTAATCCTTGGACATATTTTCGGGCAAAATTGAGCGGTGCGTCGCAAATAGCTCGCAAAGCACATAGGAGAGGTAACCCCCATTGGACAAGCCCAGTGCGATGAGCTCGACCTAGAAGACAAACCCCTTGTTTTCGCTGACAAGGAATGTCTAACTTGATACCTCTAATATAGAAGTCCCAAGTCCAAAATTATCTAAAAACACCTCTTTTTTAAAGAAAAAAAATTCAAAACAAGAATAAATGAATTTCACAATAAAGTATTTAACATTATTTTAGTCATAAAATCCAACAGGCAAGACAATAAACAAATTGAATGGGCTTGGTCAACAATTCAATCAAATGATATTGAGCATGTTTTTCATTTTTTCCCAAAAAACAAGCGAGCTGTTTGTGCTCAATTTCAGCCAAGATCTCTTTGTTAGTACGGACACCAATAATGTTTTATATGATGATGACGAGCTCTACGCACCACCAACAATATATATATATATATACAAACATTATTTACAACATATCCACATGTTACATCAAAAGTAGCTGTCCACACTAGAAAACAGAAGGGAAAAATAGAAGTCTCAACTCTTTTTCATCTCCACCTCCTCCAATTCACATTCTGGCGCCTACACCAATAGTCCCAGCACCACCACCACCACCCCAAGAGCTCATCCCTCTACCACCCAAACCCCTGATCCCCCAGTCACGACGAGCACGAGTACTACTCGTAACAGCAGCCTTTTCGACATCACGAGGAGGAGGAGGAGGAGCAGGAGCAGGGACATTGTTTTCCTTTCGGCCACTAAAATACCAAACCAAAATTACAGCTGCTACAGAGCCACATGCTATGAGTGCAATACCATATGCTTTCATCTTCTAATTTTGTTTGTAACTTGTTTATTAAGTGCCAAAAACTCTTTATTTTCATGCTTTTATAACACAAGATTGCGTAACCAAAGCAGTGCAATTTCAATTTTTTAATATAAGCTTGTTGAACAAGTATTACTACAAGAGAATTGAGAAATTGTATTTTAGTTTATTTGCTTAGACCAACACTTTATTTAAGTCGATCTTCATATATAGTTGAGTGGACGAAAAGAAATGCGGCAGTTTCTTTGAATATTTCTCGTCCAATTCAATGTCTAACTGTTAAACCATGTGACGTATCTGCTTTAACTACTTGATTTTATATTGTTTCTATTAATTATTTTATATTGTATCTATTAGTTATTTAAATATTTTTTAAAATTTTATTAGCGTTACATAAATTGAGACAGAGAGTAACTTAGGTTATTTAAAATTTGTATAAATCATACTATAAATTGAAAAGTAAATAAAATTTTTATTGGCTCTCTAAATGTTACATGTGCAATATAAATTGGAATAAAATAAGTAACATATATTATTTAAAAATAAAATAAAATGTACTATAAGTCGAGATAGTTAACAACGTAAAATTTTTAAATAATATATAAAATATCTTTTAATGTCATATAAATCGAGATAAAAAAAAAATATGTGTTAGGACCATGGTGACACATGCTCTTGTAACTAATACTTAGTAGATGCATAAGTTGAGTTTAGAGGTGGACTCAAATAACACCTATTCATCAAATGTGCCTTTGCCATTCAAATTGGACTAAAATCTTTACTTAGCTCGGATGGAATGGACAATATTGAAGCAATTGGGATCATTACATAGAGTGGACTATAGCTCATGCTAAAGGAAAAACTCAAAAAGCTATCCTATTTGGAATAGTCTTTGCTAAAGTGATTCATGTTGTCTGTATAAAGAGGAAGTTGAGAATTTTTGAAAAAAGATATAGAGATTGGGAAGAAATTACTAGAGAAATTGCATATATTAGTAATGTTAGAAGTCCTCAAGGTTATAGTCATCTACTATATAGCTTAGTTTTTTGATATTTTAGTTGGTTACCATAGACTTAATTAAGCCTGGACACTAATCTCTTATTTTACTTTAAGATAACCAACAGGATTTGTTGTCTGATTATAATTCTGAAAATAAAGTTACGTGATAATTAATACAAGGATTAGTTAAATATAAATATGTATATATATATATATATCAGGCGGACTTTAAATTTATTACAGTTATCATGTAATTTTGTTCAAATATTATAAAAAGTCATTAGCAAATACATCCAATCTTAAGGTCGCCATCAAAATCTGAGGAATAAGAAATCGGAAATGAGAAAAAATATATATCAACTAGATAACAAAATATTTCAGCATGCATGATAGTCTTTATACATGTGTTTTTAGGTATAAAAATAGTGATAATATAATTGTATTTTGTTTTCATATCGAAATAGACGAAAATGTTTTATTTGATATTATGAATCACAAATGATATAACATAAATTTTCAATGTCTATGATATATAGAATTATTTACAAATTACAATATATTCTTATTATGCACAACCTCCATGTCCACCTCCGACACCGCTGCATCCCCCACATCCCCCACCACTCGTTCCCCCTTCACCACCACCACCACCACCTCCTCCTCCACCACCGCCACCACCACCACCACATCCCCCACCACTTGTCCCTCCATCACCACCACCGTATCCTCCACCACTTGTCCCTCCATCACCACCACCGTAAGCGCTAGTGATAACGGCCGCCGTGGCAGTACCTAAAATAACGATTCCACCATCTCTCATTGCTGTGTTGCCCTTGGGTTTAATTTCGCCTTTTTCAACATCACGGTTTGATTGTAAAGGTGGCCGCGGAGGAGCCGGAGAACCACCAGTCACATTCCGAGAGACTGGGTGGCTCTTCTTCTTTCTGCCACTTTTGTAAAAACAACACAAAATCAACATTAGAGCTGCTGCAACAGAGCCGCAGCTTATGAGTGCAATTGCATGTGCTTTCATCTTTTCAACTTTTATTGATACACAGTGGAAAGCTCTTTCTCATGCTTTTATACTAGTTAGCTCATCCAATGAGATTAATTACCCAATAATTAGAGCTTAGAAAATTGGTGGAAATTCTCTACTGTTGACTTTTGGCTACCTTAAATCTTTTTAAAGTGCACGACCAAGGCCTTATTTTAAGTCATCACAATTTTGACATTGTAGTGGAACGTGGAAGCCAAGAAATGTGGCAGTTCCTTTGAATCTTTCTCTGCCTTAATTCCATGGCTACTATTCTCTCCCGTATCATTTTATTTAACTTCTCACACTACTTAAAAAGAAAAAATACTTTTCAAATATATGGTGTTATTTATAAATATTTATATAGTTGAAATTTATTTTATAAGGGTAAAACTAAAATTTTAAAATTAAAGTGTTTCGAGTGTTAGTAAAGTAATTTTTTTTGAGACAGATTAAACAAATGTGACACATAATAGGACAAAGAATAATTTCTACAAGTATAAGTTCATTTCAGAGAATCACATATGATTCACTCAACTTTCATTTTACTGTATAAATTCAATATTTATCAAATCTATTTCTATCTATTTTATCTGTAACTAGTGATTTTGTTAATTAATTAACCAATCACTACTTATTTATGAAATGATTTGAAAAGGTATTAGTCTGAATACAATATAATCATTCTATTAAATTGAATAAGTACATTTAATCAAATAAATACCTTTTACTAAAATTAAAAAAGTTCTCTGACTTTGATTGAAAACATAATAGGATATTTAATCAGTTGAAAATGTGATCACTGAAGGAGGAGTTTGACATATTCCTGCCCCAAGTTTGGCGACTTAACACGTTGTCATATTTGATAAATTTAGGACACTTTTTAAATATTGGCAAGTCTTAGAAACCTCACAACAATAAAGTGATTCAATTAATGCCTCAAATAGTATTATATTGTATAAGAAAGATCAGAAATTAATTCCTTTTGTAAATATTTTTTAATCAAGCTCATCTGCAGTTTATGTCTCGTGTATAATTTGTAAATTGTTACAAACAAATAAGTTTATTTAATGTTAGAGATTAATTTTTTCTTCAGAAATGAGAAAAGAGAAAACCTTCCTCCATCTCATTTTAATTAGCATACTTTTTAATTTTAGAATTGAATTATAAAAATTTTGATTAATATTTTAAAATAATAACCGGCATGACAACTGTTGTAACAGTAGCACCTAGAATAACCATCCTACTATCTCTCATTATTATGCTCTGGATTTTAATATCGCTCTTTTCAACATAGTGATTCATTTTTTATTGTTTTTGACCCTAAATAAAAAATTAGAAGATTCTACCAAATAATTAAAGCTTGGAAAATTGGTGGAAATCCTCTACTGTAGAGTTTTGGCTACCTTAAATCTTTTTAGGTATATACTATATAGTTTCTTATTGCAGCAGAAACAACAAATAGAAAAAAGGCAAGACAAGGCCTAATCTTAAGTCATCAGGATTTTGACTTTGTAGTTGAGTGGAATACAAGAAATGTGGCAGTTCTGGGTTGGTAATTGAGCGGTTGGATTAAATTTGAGCGGATTATAATAGGTCAAGACAATAAACAAGTCAAGATTCATTCCAACTCGAATTTGCTTGAATAAAAATGGATTGGATCAATATGGGTTGAGTAATGAGTTAAAGAGCGGGTCAAGACCCAATCCAACCTAATTTTTATTAAGTTTTACTTATTTTATTTGTTCTTTTTCAATACTTTAGTACTTAATTAAATTATATTTTTCATTATTCTGACTATATAAAACATAGCAAATTTAAAAAAATAATTTTAACAAGAACTTTCTCAAGTCAATTTGGATTGTATATTCACTCAATTTTAAATTGATTGAATGAACTGGGTTAAGATGAATTGAGATCATAAATGGACAGGTTTAATTCCTTGGCTACTACTTCCTAAGTGTATAAAATGGTCATTCAACTTTTATGTTACTATATATGTCAAAGTCACTAAATGGATTTTCTTATTACACAAAAAGAATTATTCAATGCTTGTTGGGTACGTTCAATGATATTTCATAAGAAAAATCGTGGATTAATCATTATTTCTATTTGTACTTTTTTAATCGAATTTATCAACTAAATTTCGGTGTTCATCTAATACGAACACCGAAAGATGATGATAGTAACTCAGGCACGCAAATTATTCATTATATTAAATTTCTCCACTCTCATGGCACGTAAAATTATTCACAGACATAACCTTATAAAACGCGAGTAGCCATTGCCCACGGTAGAACATACAAAGAAATAATGGACTCTTTTTAAATTGAAGCGGGATGAGTTCAACTTTTAAATTTTTTATTTGTTTCGAAAGTCACGAGTCCTGTGTCGAAAAGCTGCATCCACCTCTGCTTTTAGCCTCCACATCCACCACCACCACAACCACCTCCTCCACATCCACCACCTCCACAGCCACCACCTCCTCCGCTGTAAGCAGTAGTGATAACAGCTGCCGTAGTAACTGTTGCAGCAGTAGCACCTAGAATAACCATTCCCCCGTCTCTCATTACTGTGTTATCCTTGGGTTTAATTTCGCCCTTTTCAACATCGCGGTTGGCTTGTAAACGCGGAGGAGGAGGAGGAGCCGGAGAACCACCAGTCACATTCCGAGTCACTGGGTGGCTCTGTTTTTTCTTTCGGCCACTACTGCAAAAACAACACAAAATCAAAACTAGAGCTGCAGCCACAGATCCACAGACTGTGAGTGCAATTGCATATGCTTTCATTTTCTAACTGCAATTAACTTCTTAATTGGTGCTCTAAAAATCCGTTGTCATGCTTTTATAGCATCAGTTTGGGCAACAAAGTCAATGCAACTTGCAAAATTAAATTTCTATACAATACACTCATGAGGAAGATTAGAATATTTTACCAAATAATTAGAGCTTGGAAACTTGATGGAAATTTTCTACTGTAGACTTTTGGCTACCTATTTAGAAATATTTTCTTATCGCATTACAAATACAGAAAGAGGCAAGACCCAGCCCTTGTAGTTGAGTGGATAGGGGTAACACATTTGAATTCAATCGATGAAGTTTGGGCGGGTCAATAATTTGACTATTTATTAGTTTAATTCATTTAAAATTGGATTGATATATAACTCGAATTGACGAGAGAGAACAGGTTAAAATGTTTTTTAAATTTTCTTTTTTAATTTGATATGTTTTATATAATCAAAATAAAAAACTATAGTTTCATTAAATACTAAAATATTGAAAAAAAAAAAACTAAGTAAAACTTAGTAAAAGTTGGTTGGATTGGATTTTGACCCACTTTATAAATTCATTAATCAACCCATTTTGACCAATTTATTTTGATCCAAGCAAATTCGGATTGGATTATGTCTTAACCTGTTTGTTATCTTTGACCATTATGACCCGCTCAAATTTGATTCAACCCGCCCAATTGTCACCCCTACGAGTGGAAGAGAAGACATAAGGCCGTTCCTTTGAAACTTTCTCTTCTTGAATCAATTCTGTGGTGAATAAAAATAGGTCAAATCAACAAATGAGGTGTGATTTAATCAGCCCAAAATTTGCTCAAAGATATGTTAATCACAGACTACAGGCTGGGACTTCATAATCACAGGCTACAAGTCAGGGACAGAAGTCCAGCTTATGGAAATATTGACTTGTAGCAATTGAATGAAAATAGCATGAATTTTGCGTAATTTGAGTTTTTATTTTTGAATTGAAAATTTTGTTAAATATAGACAATTCGTAATCACAGACTGATATGAAGAGCAAACTTGAAGATAAAAAGAGAGTAATTTATTCGTAAGCTCAAACAGCTCTATATTTTATTGCAGCATTTAAAAATATACTACGATGTTGAAATTGATGGATTGAAATGGGAACATAGAAAGCATACATAAATTGACAAAGGACCTCAAGACAAATTATAGCAAAGGGGTAATCAAACAAGTATTTGAGAACATGGAACAGCTGTTGGGAAAATTTGGATATGACTTAATCTGGCCTAAATTGTTTAGTCAGATTTTGCAATAATGGTGAGCAAGAAATCTCTGTAGCTTCCATTAGCAACTTCTTGAATCTTTGCAGCCAGGGTAGTTCCATATTTGCTCTGGAATTCTTCTTTGATTAGCTTCATATCATCGTCGTCTGCTCTTGTAACTATGACTCGAGTCACTGAGTCTTTAGCAGATTCATCCACATCCAAGCTTAAGGATGTAATCAAAATCTATCCAATAAATGCGAAAAGAAGATCAACCAAAACAGGGGAGAAACACAAAGTATTCGATATATTTTTCAGTTTTGTGATTGGTATTTACCTTGCTGAAGTATGTTTGAGGTGAGCAAAGACATTGAACTACTTGTTTCAAGATCAAGTCACCATCAAGATCCTGAAAGCAAAAAAATGAGATTACGAATCATCTTAAATTAACACGTAAAAGAATTAGTGAACGATCAAAAATACATAGAAGTTGAACTCTTTTTTTAATTACCTCGTCCAAGAAGTTGCCAGTCAGTTCCTTGTAGTATCTATAAATGGCCTTAAGATGGAGCTTGCTTCTAATTGAGAGGATCCTCACAATTTCTTCATCTTCAATGAGGTTCTGCTTAGCATCTTTTAGTGCATTCACAAATACCTTAGCCTCAGATTTTGCAAGATCCTCGTTCACTTTTGGTCCTTCATAACGGTAGGAGCTCACAAGAGCAACTAGAAGCTGTTTGTCACAAGAAATCTGACTTAGACGAGCCCAACGGATAGAACAAATTGGAGCATACAATTAAGTCATAAAAGAAAGACCTTTCTTTCGGGGGCGTTGATATGGTGAGCAATGTCTTCCTCAATTGAGTGTTCGAAAAGAGAATGATAGGCTTTTCTAGCACCCAAAAGATCTTCAGAGGATCGAGTGCAAGCAGTCTCAATGAGAACAACATGTAGAGGTACTTTCAGTAGCAATGCCTCCTTAAACAAACGCGCATCTCTTTCCCATGGGTGCATTGTGTACAACACCACTGCATCCTACAATATTAAATCCACATTTATTTTTAACTTAATAGGGACATTTCTCAGTATATTTTAACAGAAGGATGTTAGAATTTCTTTTCAAAAAAGTACCTTAAGACGCAAAAATTCCTGACGAAGCTGAAGGATATGATGATCACTCCATCTCTGGAATTGTCGTTCGTCTTCTTTGAAGAATGCAGGGGTGCTTACCCTGTACGATTCCCTCTGATAACGATTCCATCTCCCCAATGATGAGATGAATAACTTCTCATCCACGCCAAGTCCTACAAAATTTGTATTATAAATAAATTGACTAGAAATATCACTTTCCAATCATAATTGGATTCTGTTAAATTAAGTTTTGGATTTAACTCACGCCCAAAATGGGCTCAAATTACGAGAATCGTTCAAGCCTTATAAGGAGCTCAAGATGTCATTCAGTCACCCTGACGTAGGACATTACATTCATCGAGGATCGAAAATCATTCTAAGAACAGTAAATTGTGGAAATATATAAGAAAAGAACCTGAGAAAGCTTTGGTTACAGCTGCAAATTCATTAGCCTCTGACATTTTCTTCTGTTATTTTCTGTGTTTTTGTGTAATAAAGAGAGAAGATAGTTCAAAGTTGAGGTGTGGGACTTGTGATTCAATTGCAACTATATTTATACGGGTACTTAGGGGTACTTCTGTCATTTCATCTAATACCACGTGGGTACCAAAGTTTTGAGTAAAGCTGAAAAGACCAAACTAGCCCTCGGTATATAATTAACACCCCGTGACATTCATGTCCTTTAATTTAATAATAAAGTAACGAATATAAAATTAACAATAAAGACGTGTCCATTCAATTGTTGCTTGTAACGCCTTGCGTTATAAAATTAAATAAAAATAAAAGTCAAAAGTATTTAAGTACATTATTTAATTAAATTAAATCTCTATGAAATAAATGAAGATATAATTTTAATGTTTTATTTATGTACCATGAGCTTCGCACATTCTAGTTTAACATTAGAATATTAATTAATGAAGATATCCAGAATAGTCTAAACTGATATTACCAGCATTTCATATGTAATCAAAGTATATATCTTGATTGTAAATTACGTACTTTTGCTGTTATAACTTATTTAATAATAATCGTTATTGATCAAGTTAATTACTACTCCCTCCGTTCATTTTACTTGTCACTATTTCACTTATCGAGGTCAAGCTACATGAACATTGACCATCATTTTAAAATGTATTTTTTCATCATATTAATATGAAAAAAATTGCAACTTATAGCATTTTTTCCTATAGTTTTCAACATCTAAATTTTTATTTAGCTTTGAAGTTTAGTCAAATTGATCTTAAAAAGCAAAACAGTGACAAATAAAAATAAACAGAAGGAATATATATCAGTGCTATGATCTCAACAACTTCATTAACGAAACACTTTTATGTCCTAGGAGTTTACTATTGCTAACTCATATTGTTTAGTTCTTTTCCTTCTATTAAACTTTTTTTAAACGAGTTCTCTACTAGTGTTTGATATGCGTTAATTTTTTTAATTTTTTTTATTGTTGAGTGTTTGATACATACTTTGCGTTTTAATTAATTTAAACTCATGTTGCAAAGACAATTCATCATAGAAGAAAGCATTCTCAACTAAAAAAATTTAATTGAGCTTGAAACTTAATTAAGAAAGAAAAAATATATCCATTCTACATCTATCCTTGATAGTTCGTCCAAAGTATTGATTGACAAGTCTCTAACATATTTTATCTCACCCTTCTAAAAATAAAGAATAAACAAAAAAAACGTAGATCGTAAAGAAATAAGTTGTAGGTTTAATTTAATATCGAAAAGTAACTCATAAGAGAAGATTGATCAAGATTATCATTCACTTCTTTTTCGTATTCGATGTGAGATTCTTCTAACACTCTCACCTCATGTCCATGATTGGACATATGATGCATATGGTTGGATTTTTTATTTTATTTTTTTCCGTTCAAAGTGGGACCCTTCAATAGAAACTCAATAATTGATGCTAAGTCTTCGCATTTTAAGAAAAATACTATATACCCATCATTTTTATTATCGTCCATACTATGATATCGTTGTCAAACTATGTTTATGTTTTAAAAATGAAGACCATGTGCGTGCTAGGCAGCTTCATATCTACTGTAAATTAATATGTTCACACCATATCTGAACAAATCATTTTTTTCTCATCCGGTATCCGGTACTCATATTGGAGTATGATTATATCCAGATTCGTGTCGCGTAAACTCTTATTTGGGGGGAAGCACTACCTACCAAGAATTTTTTCATTGTCAGAGCTCGAACTCGAGACCTTTTATTAAGGGAGGAGCAGCCCCATCCGGTGAACCACACCCTTTGGTGGTGAACAAATTATATTTGATACTTTCCTATTTATTTTTACTTATGTACATTTGACTTGACATATTCTTAAATAATAAATAAAAGAATAATTTTGTTATATCATTTGCCCTTTATTAATGATATGTCATCTAAATATTGAGTGATTGTATTTAATAATAAAAATAAAGTAAATATAAAATAATAAATTATTTTTTTATTTTTTTAACTGTACAAATAAAATTAAAGAATTATTTTTAGTATACTAAATAAGTACGAGGAGGAAGGAAGTATTACTTATCTTTTTTGTCTCTATTGAAATCGGATGAATAATTGTTATATTAATATTTAATTGACTCGAGTGACACGCGATGTTGTTCTCTACTAGAATAATTAATACAAATATCAGAACATCAAAGAATTGAAATTGAAAGAAAAAAACATAATTAATTATTTATGTTAGCAACGAATAGGTGTGTCAAATGAGCGGGTTGGGTTGAAATTGGGAAGGTTAAAATGGGCTGCATTAAATATCGGGTTGGATCTTGACCCGGCCAAATGTATACTGGGCTCAAATGGGCTAAAATTCGAATTGGATCATGATCCGCCCAATTTAACCCGCTTAATTTAAGACTAGCATTGAACATACAAAACAAAAAATACATTGGGCTGAAGTGAGAATCTCATTAGACTCAGCTCAGAATTATTTTATAATGGGTTAAATTGTATTGAGCTAAAAATTAGCCGAACTCTATATCATATTGAACTCAATCCATAAAATTATAAACAAATTGAACAAGTTAATTATATTTAGACTTATTTTGCCACCTCTAGCAACAAGTAATGGGCACGTCATGACAATCAAATTGAACAATATCTATTCCATGTGAAAGAGATATTTCCTATAGTGCATTTATTTACATCTAGCTTTGACCCGATAATATAACGTATACATACATATATACATTTGATAATTTTGTTCAAGTAAACTTGAATTATCACAAACTTGGTGATTAATATTTTTCATAGTCTGGGGATTAAATAATTTCAAAAATTCATGCTTGATGGGATAATTAAGATTTTTCATTATTTAAGTGTGCATTTAATAAAGTGTGTCAAATTTAAAAGAACTTTTAACTATTAACTTAATTTTAATCTCAAGTGCTTGTGATTGACAATAATTAACTAGAAGCTACGCCTTAAATTAATCAGTTTAAGTATATTTAAGATAAGTTATCAGGTTAAACAAGCAGCCCAAAAATTTATTAAAAAAAAAAAATCTTGTAAGGAGTACTTTTTTTTCTTTTAATAATTTTATAGGGCGTGAATCAAAACTAATAGAATATCATATAACAAACGGTTATAAAAATAAAATGAAATAGGAGAGTAATCCATCTCTTTATCTCTTCAAGCTACTTTTGTTTATGTAAAACAACAACAATTTCCTTTAAATTTTTCTTTTTCCTTTCAAGTGTAAAATTCAAATTATTCACATTAGGTGATGAACATATTCAAACGGAATTATAATAGTTTATAACTATAATATTATTTTGATACCAAACGGAGCCCATTAATTTTTTTCAACAATTTATAATTATAATATTATTTTGATCCATTGGGTGATGAATACATTCACAATTCATCACCAAATTCAATGTGAAAAAGATTAACATATGAACCATATGCTTGAATTAGAGGGTAATTATTTATTACATTATACCATATCCTTTAGCTTTTATGTCTTCTTTTGTTAATTTTTCACCAGTTGTCCATTATACATATGAACTAAGGCTGATTCATGATGGCAACAGAAATTTATTTTATTTAAAAGTTTATGCAAGTCATATTCAAAATGAAATCATTTGCATACAGATTAAAAAAAAACACAGAATCGATAGAAATGAGGATATTATGCAAGTCGTATTCAAAACTAAAATATTCCCACATAAATTAATTTTTAAAAAAAACGAAATCGATAGAAATGAGGTTCGTTTAAAATGACAATCTTTAAATATTTTAACTCATCAAATATTTCGTTTAAAAAAGAATGATCTTATCGATACTAAAGTTATGTTAACTGTATAAAAATATCGTCTAATCTTGTGACCTTAGCTTATGGGGCTCGATTCTTTCAGACGAAGGTTTTTCGAAAACAACTTCTCTATCTCTACGAGGATGTGGTAAGGTTTTGCATATATTTTATTCTCCCCAGACCACACTTGTGAGATTCCACCGTATGTATGATTGTTGTAATATTGCGACCTTAAACATATCATGTGAAAAGTGAAATTAAATTTTTGTCAAAAAAAAAATGATCATTCTTTTTTAAACGGATTAAATAAAAAATGTGAAAAATAATTCCACATCAAAACCACCTTCATTCCACACTTTGATCGAATTTAGTAAAGAGCCACGCGTGCACGGAGTTCGAAGAAAGTGAAAATTCAACGTAGGGGCATTACGGTCTAAGCAAAAGATAAGGGCATTAGTGGCAACGAACTAAAAAAAAATTCTTTCTTTATTTTCTTTTTTGCCCTTCTCAGAGAGGGAAAAAATAACTGAAAGCGTTGCAGAAACAGAAAGGAAAACTTTGCAATTTCTGGCTCGGTGAAGAAGAAGAAGAAGAAGGAGAAATGGGTACGTTGAGGATACCAGATGTGGTTCCTTCTCCAACTGAAGACTGTGAAACTCTCATGAAATCCTTCAAAGGTCTCTCCATTTCCTTAATTTCTCTCTTTTACTTTCAGCACAAAACAAGAAGCTTGTAAATTGGGGAAAATATGACTTTGAGGCTTCACTGAGACCCGTTGTAATCTGTATCTGAATTAGTGTTTGTAGTCTGTGTTGTTCGTTGATATAAAGGCAGTGATTGATTAATTAAGTGGTTTTGTGTAGGGCGGGGAACTAATGAGAAGTCAGTGATGTCGGTGTTGGGACACAGAAATGCAAGCCAGAGGAAGAAGATCAGAGAAACTTATCAGCAACTCTACAACAGGTCCCTTATAGATGACATTTATTCTGAACTGTCTGGTGATTTCAGGGTACAATCTCTTCTCTCACTTTTTTAGACCTAATGATTTCATTCCTTCTCGTAATTGACTAAGAATTCGATAGCGTTAGCTCACTGGAATATAAATCTCTATAGGTCATATTCAGAGCTCGAAATAAAATTTATTTTGTCATACTTTTTGGACCAGTAAATTTTGTAGTAGGTAGATGCGGCACTTATATACATACTACTTTTGACCTCCTCTCATTATACTCGTGATGCATTTGAAAGAGGTAAAAGGATGCCCCGATCAGATTACTGTATCTGCAGCAAAATGTAATTTGGGACTCCATTTGAGAATGGTTGTTCCCAAGTTTTCAAGTGCTAATTTTGGTTTTGATGTGTGACAGAAAGCAGTCCTCCTGTGGACATACGAGCCTTCTGAAAGAGATGCGCGACTAGCAAATGAAGCCTTGAAGTCAAAAAAGAAAACCATAATCCAATTGCAAGTGATAGCAGAGATAGCTTGTGCATCATCTCCTGATCATCTGGTTGTGGTGAGACAAACATACCATGGCCTTTTCGACCGTTCACTTGAAGAAGATATCGCAGCAAATGTCCCTATGCCTGTTCAAAAGGTATGTATGGCCACTTCTGGTCACATCTTACTAGCTGAAGGATACAATCACTTAGACCAACCTCATTTGGATTATCTAAAGACACCATAAATATAGTGGGATTCATCCCGAGTACTAAAGACATCTTACCTAGATGATGATTCATTATCAGTTTACATATAGCATGCTTTCTGATGATTGCTTGTGAAGCTATTGAACTGATGTGTTGTGTGGATGTCGACAGATTCTTATCGGTCTAGTCAGGTCCTACAGATATGATAAGGAATTGGTGGATCCTAGCACTGCAAATAAAGAAGCTGCTATCCTACGTGAAGCCATAAGGACAAAGCAGTTGGATTCCGATAATTTTCTGTTGATACTCAGCACAAGGAATGTGCATCAGCTTAGAGCAACTTTTGAGTGCTACAAGCAAAATTATGGATTCTCCATCGACCAGGTTACACTTCTTACAAGCTGCCTGAACAAGCTGCTTAATAGTTCTACTTGCTCATTTTTCTCTTTGATGTGCATTTTATTCAATCTACTTTAATGATTCTTTTACAGGACATCAAGAGCAGTGGAAAAGGTCTATTGGAATCTATACTGAAGGTGGTTATCTGGTGCATTGATTCACCAGAGAAACATTTTGCTGAGGTACTACTTACAGAAACAGATTTATTTTGGTTCAAGTATTTCTCATTTTGACACCCTTTTTCCTGTCAAATTTTGTCAGAAAACCAGCTCACCCCTACCTAATTTTAATTACTTTAGTGCAAGCACATGCTCCTGTTAAATTCTACTTCCAAGAGCTTACGTTGTGTATGCCAGGGCTATCAAATTGCAGGTCGATGTTCAGTTAGACTAGATTTAAATAATCATCGGCACCATAGAATGCAAAAACCTCTTTATTTTTATTCTTACTTATGCCTCTATTAGGTATTAAACTGCAAAATAATTATAAAAGAATGTGCAACCTTCAACGAGCTCAGCATACTAAAGAATTCTCTAGAACTAGTTCATGGCTAGACCTTAATTTCATGGTTTTCAGCATATCATGTCATCCTGATCTAGTATTAAATATTGCAGTCCAGAGGTTTCATTTAAATAGTGTAGTTTCTGACACTGCATGTCAAAAAGCAGTTACATAAGTAGAATGTGACAGATAATCGGAAGGACAAAGTTAAGAAAAACTTTGAGAGAGACAAATAAGCAATGATCTCTAGACATACTAAGGACAATGATATTAGGTTAAATATTACTGCTTAAATAGATGCAAATATGCATTCAGACCAAGCTAACAACAGATACATTTGCTCTTTTACTATTTGAATAGAAGAAAATAGCCTCTTTTAAAAGTCTGATGCATAAAAATAAATACTATCTCGAAAATTAGTGGTAAAAAAAGTGAAACGAAAAAAAGTTTGTATAAGGTTAGAAAACCATTTCTTCCTTATCAAGAAGAATGTTATGCATATAGCTTTCTGTAATTTGTTCAAACATATATATGAATGTAGATGTTAGAGAATCTGTGTAAAACTAAGACTATACGGGCATTATTGGATAAGTATCTTCTGTTGAAAGTGCGTGTTTGATTTAATTGCAGCTGATTTCTTTGGATTCTCTTGTATGTTGGAATGTCCAGGTTGTGAGAGACTCGATTGTTGGGATCGGAACTGATGAGGATTCTCTAACTAGAGCCATAGTAACTCGAGCTGAAGTTGATATGATGAAAGTCAGGGGAGAGTATTTCATCGCAAACAAGACTAGTCTTGATAATGCAGTTATTGGTGACACATCAGGTGATTATAGGAAGTTTCTGATGACACTGCTTGGGGCCAAAGTCTAGCTAGCACTCTGGACCTGAACATTGTGTGTAGTGTTTCAATTTTAAGTTATTTTACTTTGTATGCCTTGAAAATGCTACTGTGAAACATTAATGTGGTGTGGACTTCTTGTGAAAAAATATAATTGTTACAGAGAGTGAAATTTATATTTACATTTGTGGTTTGCCAATTGCTTTGAGTAAGTTGCATCTTAAGGATTTAGATGATAAAAACGTAGTTTTAACAAAAAAAAGTACCATAGGATATATACTTTACTAGTAAAAGGTGAGAATAAATGGTTGAAACTAGAGTTGTTGGGCCTCCATAGAGAGAACCCTCCAAAAATTGGCGTATGCCACTATTTGCAGCGCGCACACGGTATTCTTTAGTAAAAGGCGAAAGAATAGTTCGCTATGTGCTCACTGCGTGGCTGCGTGCTTTATCCTGAACTGGTGCGCTGCACTTTTATATTGTGACGACCTTTGAATTTATTCCTTTTTTATCAATGTGGGACTCCTTGGATCGCCTATTTTTTTCTCTGCCAAACATTTAAAGGCCTCAAAACTATTTCTCTTCTTCTCTTTAGTCATTCAATTATTTAATTTAAGAACTGATTTCCCTTCAGTTTCTTGGTGGTTCTGAAGAAATATATGCTCACAAGCTGATCGGTGAAATGTCGCATAGGGTGTTTTGGACTGAGCATCATGAATTTCCATTGCAGGTTCCGTTCTGAACTTACCACTAATCGTTGTAGTCACTGCGATTAAATATCTAAGCATATTCCCTGACTTCAACTTAAATAAATGACAATGAATTGTGTGATGAACCTTATGCCTCAAATCTTCTCCACTTCAATGCTAAGCTTAGTTCACATTTAAGCTTAGCTCACATTGTGTACCTGCAATCTACTAAACAACCTTGGAAGACATATATGATTTAAACTAGAATTGTTGGGAGTCTCAAAGAAGAGAACCCCTCCAAAAATTGGCGTATGCCACTAATTGCAGCGCGCACACGGTATTCTTTAGTAAAAGGCGAAAGAATAGTTCGCTATGTGCTCACTGCGTGGCTGCGTGATTTACATTGCTGCAATGTGCTGCACTTGTATATTGCGGCAGCTTTTGAATTTACTCGTTGTTTATCGATGTGGTATCCTCCCGGGTCGCCTCACTTCTTATTTCTCCAAACTTTTAAGGCGTCAAAACATTGTTCTCTTCTACTTCTTCTTCACCTGACTTTCAAATAGAAAACCGCTCCTGTATACTTTCTCATTTAATTAATTTAAGATGTGCTTCAGTTTCTTGGTGATTCTGAAGAACTATAAGCTCACAAGCTCATCAACGAAATGTCTCGTAGGATGTTTTGGACTGAGCATCTTGAATTTCCTATGCAGGTTTGTCTCTGAATTTGCCACTGGTCGAATACATAACTCGTTTTAGTTATAACTACTTTCGAATTAATTGTTTTTACGTACTTCCTAATACACATACATGTTTAAATAAAAATTACTTCGTTCATTAAAACCCGTATATAATATAGTAGTTTCACCGTGGACTTCAAGTTGACTGGGGCTAGAACTAGTGAATGTGAAGACATAAGAGGAAATACACGACTGACAGAAAGCGGGGAAACATGGAAACATCCTTTTTCTATCTTCTCATCGAAGAGTTTTATTCGGGATCCATGCTAGATTAGCAACTAACTGATTAAAAAGGACCAGGGGGTTAGAAAGAGGTTTATACTGTGAAGTCAAGGGTCTGTATTCCTCCTCTGCTTCTCTCCCCCTTCTTTGGGGTCTCTTCTATTTTACTTAGCTTCTCGTATTTCCATTAAATGTTGTTTTGCTTCTTCGAGTTGTAATTTTTAGCTACAATTACCACTACAATCTGTATTTCAGAGTTGTTACAAAACTCATATAGCAGAGCTCCATATTATATTCTACAAAAGGTACTGTTCAAAAACGTACTTCAAATCAAGAGGCTTTATTTGTAATGTTGAAACTGCTCGTTTGAAATGGAAACAGTAGAATCATAAATAAATTTTGTGAAAGAAGCATTTGAAAACATGGAACAACTAGTCAGATTTTGAAATTATAGTAAGCAAGAAATCCTTGTAGCTTCCATTAGCAACTTCTTCAATCTTTGCAGCCAAGGTAGTTCCATATTTGCTCTGGAATTCTTCTTTGATTTGCTTCATATCATCATCATCTGCTCTTGTAACTATGACTCGAGTCACTGAGTCTTTAGCAGATTCATCCACATCCAATCTTAAGGACGCGATCAAAATCTATGCCATAAGAAAATGAGGGGGAAAAGATCAATTAGATAACCAAATTATTTCAAACAAAAAGGGGAGAAATACAGTATACTGCATTATTTATCAGTTTTGAAATTGCTATATACCTTGCTAAAGTATGCTTTAGGTACACAAAGGCATTGAACAACTTGTTTCAAGGTCAAGTCACCTTCAAGATCCTGAAGAACAAAATTGAGATTATAGATCATCTAATACCAAAAGGTTGAATTGTTGATGGATAGAAATTAAACTCTTTTTTCGTGACCTCGTCCAAGAAGTTGCCAGTGATTTCCTTGTAATGGCTATACATGGCCTTAAGATGGAGCTTACTTCTGGTTGAAAGGATCCTCACAATTTCTTCATCCTCATCAATAAGCTTCTTGTTAGCATTTTTTATTGCATTCACAAATATCTTAGCCTCAGATTTTGCTAGATCATCGTTTACTCGTGGCCCCTCATAACGGTAGGAACTCACAAGAGCAACTAGAAGCTGTTTGTCAATAAAAAAACAGTAAATTACTAATGTAGAACTTTGAACAAATATCATTAATTGGTAACTAATAAGAATGATAACTCACTACACTAATAGTGTAAAGTCAGTCATACAACTTAAATCCCAAAAATAACTGGTACCTTTCTTTCAGGACTTTTAATATGGAAGGCAATGTCTTCCTCAATTGAGTGTTCAAAAAGGGAATGATAGGCTTTTCTTGCTCCCAAAAGATCTTCAGAGGATCGAGTGCAAGCAATCTCAATGAGAACATCATGTTTAGGTACTGGCAATGATAACGCTTCCTTGAACAAACGAGCATCTCTTTCCCATGGGTGCATTGTGTACAGCACCACTGCATCCTATAAAATTGTGAGGAGAAGAAAATGATAAGATCACAAATACTTATATAAGACTAAACTTAATAGAACATTAGAAATATTCCCTTCACTATCTCTTACATCAAGCAATTATAATAAGAAAAAATTTCATTATTGTGTTACATATATATAGCTGATAAAATCAAAATCCTACAACTTAATAGGATTTCCCAAGGTATCACAGATAACTACAACAGCATACTCAATTTGTGAACTCTGGGGAGGACAAAGTGTATGCTGACTTAACCCCTACCTTGGGAGGTAGAGAGATTGTTTCCGATAATTAATAATGAAAATATATTTAAATACCTTAAGACGCAAAAATTCTTGTCGAAGCTGAAGGATATGTTGATCATCCCATCTCTGGAATTGGCGCTGGTCTTCTCTGAAGAATGCAGGGGTGCTTACCCTGTACGATTCCCTCTGATGCCGATTCCATTTGCCCAGTGATGAGATGAATAAATCCTCATCCACACCAAGTCCTGAAAAAAATATAGAAATATCAATTTTCAATTATAATTCAACTCTTGCCTCACACTGGATGTCTTAACAACTGATACATCCTGAACTAAACATTTTCGAGTGAAAAACACACAGGATCAAATTACATATCACTTAACTATGCTACATCTAGCTTGTATTCATTAGTTTGATGTGAAATGCCCAAATCACATAGATCTAACTAAAATCAGTTTTAGAAGCTAATTTGCAAAGGGAAATACTGTATATGGTAAGAAAAGGAGAGGATCCAGTGAGAGTTTAGTGGTAAAACCTTGAAGAATTAATCCAGAAACTTCTACTTAATACTCTTATAAACAGTCTTAGAAAATGTAGTTTTAGAAAAGAAGAAATGGAAAAGAACCTGAGAAAGCCTTGGTAAGAGCTGCATATGAATTAGCCTCTCCCATTTTCTTCTTCTTTTTTTTTTTAAATTAAGTTTTTGTCTCTTTGTATATGAGAGATAAGATCCTTGAGAGTTGAGGTGGACAATTATGATTCATTTCCAACTGCATTTATATGGTTCATTAGGGGTACTTCTGTCATTCGCCTATTACTGGCCGGTTACCTAAGTATGATCAAATCGTTAAAAGACCAAACTAGCCTTCGATTATTAAAACTAGTTATAACTTATATTATACTAGTTTTTGAAGATCGTGCATTGCATGGTTCAGCTGCCTGCTTCAGCTGCCTGCTTGAAACAGCTGAAACAGGCACGATGACCATAAGTTGCTCAACTTAGCGACTTAGTATATAAGAGAATATATCTCATAGTATTAAGACCTGATTACATTATTTCTCTACTCTTTTTTAAATTACAAAAAATTCTTAAAATTTATGAATATTAGGATACATCACTGGATTTTGGGATACATCAGCAAGCATTTGAACATATGTATAGAGATGTGTAAGAGAGGATAGAATATTTGAATACATACGAGGGGAATATATCTGAGAAGAGATTTATGTATCTGAATGGGGAAAGTTATATCAGAGAGGGAAGGGATGTAACCGAAAAGGAAATAGGGATGTATCGACAAGAGGAGAATGATATATCCAACAACAAATTTTTTGGAAAAAAGTTTAAATGACTGGGAATATTAGAGATTATGGTAACATAAGATGTGCATTTAAGTAATTTTTTCTAAAAAGTACTTTTCGTTTTTATTTAAAAAAAGGACCTAACTTGATATGGAGTGTAAAAAAATAAAGAAAATTTTATAATCTTATAATTCTAAATTAAAATTATGTCAAAAATACAAAAAAAAAAATTATGATCTCCTAAATATGTCAGTCGAAATCCACATTTTCGGCGACGTCAAAGCAACAGACATCGCTGCTCTTCTCTGGCGACATCTCAGATTTGATTTTTGGATTGTTTTGGGGAGCTCTGGTCCTTTTGGAAATCATTACGTCTCAGGCGTCCCGCAGTTCCAAGATTCCGGGGATCAAAACTGGTCAGGCAACTTCTGACAACGCGTTCAAATCAGTCTCCGATCAAATTCTTTCAAGCCACTAATATTACTCAGGTGATATCCTCCATTTTTCCTTTCCTTTCTTGTTCAACTTCTTGCTTTGGTCAGATTCATTGTTTTCTCCTTTTTTTTGGTAATTACTTCTTGTTCGGATTTCTACCATTTGCTTGTTGCTTCATGTTTTGCTTGTTGTTTCTTAAGCAAGAAATATTGTTGTTTCTTGTCTTTTTAAATATAGTTTATTTTTTTGCTATAGTTCTTACTAGTCACATATAGCTTGATTGTTTCTCATATTTGCTACAGAAAATGTGTAACTTGGTGTTTATTGCTTTTCGTTGCGATCCTATTGTTTGTTGCAAATTTGATAATTTTTTTATTGGAATTTATTGTTGAAGTTACTCTCAAATTGAGTGACGTACTTTACTTGAATTGGGTTTCGCTTCTTACGTATTTGTTCATTGTAAAATTTGTTGTATTCCTTGATTATTGAATAGTATCCCTTGGGTATATCACTTTACTTGATTTGTCTCTTCTTGATCTTTGTAGTTTAGTGAGTTATTAGTTCTTAATTAGTGGCATCAGAAGCTAATGGTGGATGAGGGTCATGTCGTCAGTTAGGGTTAGGGGTAAGAGGTTGGGGTGGTAAGAAGGGCACGGACTTATCTAAGTTAAGGATAGGTTCATGGAATATAGGAACTTATAGGGAAATCCATAGAGCTTAGTAAAGTGTTTTTATTGGTTTTATATATGTTAATTGTCTCGTATTTGCTTACTATTATATACTTTTGTTATTAGTTACTCTTTCTGTATCTCTTCCTTTTCTTTTTTTGTCATATCTAATTTATTCTGCTTATGCGTTTTTATGATGAAGGTTCCTGTGAGCTTCAATATAGAAGTAATGTTGAACCAAAATACAGAAAATGAGGAAGAAGAGTAATACAGAGAATTAGAGAAGAAAGGAAGCCATCGTATGTATTTCAAAATTGTATAAGAAAAGGAGTACAGGAGTCCTTATATAGTGGTTAGTTATATTGACAGCTGTCAATGTAACTAACTACTAATTACCTTCTTAACAGCCTACTAACTACCATCTTAACTAACTAACTGCACTTTAACTAATTGGACTAATAACCTCCTCAATACTCCCCCTCAAGCTGATGGCTTGAAGAGGTTCTTAAGTCCAAGCTTGCTAAGCAAACGTTCATGAGCTGTTCTTCCCAATCCTTTTGTTAAAATGTCAGCCAGTTGATCTTTAGTTGATACATGATTTGTCTTGATTAGTTTTTGGTTGATCTTTTCTCTCACAAAGTGGCAATCAATATCAATGTGCTTGGTTCTCTCATGGAATATGGGATTGGCTGCAATTTGGATAGCAGCCTTACTGTCACACATGAGGTCAACTGGTTGCTGGATCTTAACTCCCATCTCATTAAACAAACCTGTGAGCCATATAATTTCTGCAGTGCATGCTGCCATACTCCTGAACTCTGCTTCAGCTGAACTCCTTGATATTGTGTCTTGTTTTTTTGACTTCCAAGACACTAATGCTTCACCAAGCTTCACAACATAACCAGTTACTGATCTTCTTGTTTCCAAACATGCTCCCCAATCTGAATCACAATAGGCTTGTAGTTGATTACTGCTTTTGGCAGGCATGAGTACTTCTAGTCCAGGTGCTCCCTTTAAGTATCTCACTACTCTCAATGCTGCTTCCATGTGGGACATTTTAGGCTTGTGCATATACTGGCTCAGCATCTGAACCACAAATGAGATATCTGGTCTTGTCATTGTCAAATATAGCAACCTACCTACTAATCTCTGATATCTGGAGGAATCTGTGATTACTTCATCTGTAATACCATCTTTGTTTGGAAAGATTTCATCATAATCAGTTGAGGTTAACTTTTGACTTACATCAATAGGTGTTGTAGCAGGCCTTGATCCACTTAATCCAGCTTCAGCAATTAATTCTAATGCATACTTCCTTTGACACATCAAGATTCCAGTTTGAGATCTGGACACTTCAATTCCCAAGAAGAACTTGAGTTCTCCAAGATCTTTTATTTTAAATTGTTGTTGCAGGCTTTGTCTGGTTTGATTTATGAGCATTGGATTACTACCAGTAACCAGTAAATCATCAACATAGACTAACACAATCACCATCTCCTGATCAACTGTTTTAGTGAAAAGTGAATAATCATAGTGACTTTGTATAAACCCCATCTGTAATAAGGCATCAGTCAGCTTCTTGTTCCACTGTCTAGGGGCTTGTTTTAGACTATAGAGTGACTTATTCTGTTTGCAGACTCTATGATCCTCCCCCTGTCTAGCAAACCCCTCAGGCATAGTCATATATACTTCTTCAAGTAAATCACCATTAAGAAATGCATTGTGTACATCCATCTGAAAGATAGGCCATTGAGAAGAAGCAACAATAGCTATTAGGGACCTGACAGTGATCATTTTTGCCACTGGGGAGAAGGTTTCAGAGTAATCCAACCCAGCCTTTTGGCTATAACCTTTGGCCACTAACCTGGCCTTGTACCTTTCAACTTCACCTGTGGATTTTTACTTTATTTTATACACCCATCTACAACCAATTGGTGTTTTTCCAGCTGGAAGATCCACTAATGTCCATGTATTGTTATCTTCTAGAGCAGTGATCTCAGACTGCATGGCTTGTATCCAAAGAGGATCTTTGGAAGCTTGATGAAAAGAGGTAGGTTCTGTCAAGGAAGAGTAAGCAGCTAGGGCATGCTGATAAGTAGGTTTAAGATTTGAGTAGGTGATATAGGAAGATAAAGGATAAGAACAAGAGTTAGTGACAGGAGTGATGAAGTCTTGCATCCATATAGGAGGATGTTTGATCCTAGAAGACCTTCTAGGAGCTGCAGGAACATTTGGAATAGATGGTGAAGTAGAAGGGATAAGAGATTGATTAGGACTAGTAGATGTAGAGGATGAGCTAGATTCAGGGGTTGAAGTAGGAAAAGAAAGAACAGGAGGTGTGGAAAGGTCTGATGTAGAAAGATCAAGCACTGGAAATACTGGAGTTCCAGAGGACTTGATGTCTAGAAAGGGAAAAATAGACTCCATGAATACCACATGTCTAGTAACAAAAAAAGTCTGTGAATGGATATCATAGAGTGTATAGCCCTTTTGAGATAAAGAGTAGCCCATAAAAACACTAGGTATTGCTCTAGGAGAGAATTTATCTGAGATTTTAGTATTAGAAGCATAAGCTAAACTTCCAAAAACTCTAAGATGATTGAGTGAAAGGGGATGATGAAATAGAGTTTCATAAGGAGATAAAAAATTTAGAATTCTGGAGGGAGTTCTGTTGATAAGATATACAGCAGTCTGGACACATTCTCCCCAGAACTTTAAGGAAATACCAGCTTGAAACCTCAAAGCTCTAGCTACTTGTAATATAACTCTATGTTTTCTTTCTACAACCCCATTCTGTTGGGGTGTGTAAACACAAGAAGTTTGATGTGTAATGCCAAGATGAGATAGAAGAGATTGAAAATGAGAGCTGAGAATCTCACTACCATTATCAGTTCTTAAAACTTTGACAGTGGTAGAGAACAAGTTTTGTATTCTTGTCAAAAATGACTTTAAAAACCTCCAATACATCAGATTTAGAAGAAATGAGAAACAACCAAGTAAACCTAGTATAGTCATCTACAATGGTGACAAAGAATCTCTTATTGTTGTAAGTGGGAACCCTATAGAGGCCCCAAATGTCACAATGAATTAAAGCAAAAGCAGACTTAGTGCTAGAAACACTTCTAGAAAAAGGTAATTTGGTTTGCTTTGCAAGAGGGCATACAGTACACTTGTGGCCTTCAGGATGAAGTTGTTGAAGTGGAACATGTCTTCTAATAATGTCTAGAGGAGCATGTCCCAATCTTCTATGCCACAAAGTAGTAGTGTTAGGATGATCAGCATTGCCTACTGTGTAACAGGAAGAATGAGTTGAAGAATTGACTGATGAGAGAGTTGAAGAAGGAGTGGTTCCTTTGAGAATGTATAATCCTTGTTCTTCCCTACCAATCCCCTTCACCAAGCCAGTGCAAAGATCCTGGAATATACAAAAGTCAGGAAAGAAATTCATTGAACATTGTAATTCCCTGGTTAGTTTAGATACAGATAAGAGATTACACTTGAACTCAGGCAGAAACAATACATTAGACACTATTTGATCCTTTAATATATGTGACTTGCCAGTATGAGTGACCTGTGCTTCATCACCCGTGGGCAAGTGAACATAATTGTTTCCAATTTTCTGGACCTTTTTTGTGTCATATATCAACTCAGCTTTAGATGCCATATGATTGGTAGCTCCTGAATCGACTATCCATTTAGAATTACTTGAACTAACATTTGAGTGAGTTATATTACCTGCATTTGTTGTAGGAGTACTGTTACTACCTTCACTTCCTTTGTTTAGGAGATGAATGATTTGCTGATATTGATCTTGAGTGAAATAAGGAGGCAGTTGTCCTTGCTGAGATAGATGAGACCCTTCTGTACTGTTTTCAACTATATTGACATACTGAACTCCCCCTTTCTTCTTATTCTTAGGCCAACCCTGTGGATAACCAATTATCTTGTAACAGCTTGCCTTTGTGTGACCATTGTACCCACAGTGCTCACACACTACAGGCATATTCTTCTGAAACTTATAATTGTTCCCTTGAAATCCAGTAGCTGATCCATTTTCTTTATAACCTGAACTTACACTTCCTTTTTTACTGAAGAAGGCAACACTGTCTATAGAATCATTCACTACAGATGCAACAGTAGCAATAGATCTTTGGCTTTCATGGTCTATAACCATTGAATATGCTTTGTTTAAGGAAGGAGTAGGTACCATCATCAATATTTGACTTCGACATTGAGCATATGTTTCATTTAAACCCATCAGAAATTGAAGAAGTCTTTGGTATCCATGATGTTCAGCATACCTTTGGGATTCAGAACAACTACATCCAGGACAAGGCATTAAGGCATCGAATTCATCCCAGAGGTTTCTCATTTTGGAGAAATACTCAGCCACTGACATAGTGCCCTGTGTTAAGGTAGCAATTTCTCTATGCAGCCAAAAAATCCTTGATCCATTAATAGTATCAAACCTCTCTTTTAAGTCTAACCAAACCTTATGAGCATTGGAAGCATAGATAATGCTACTTAATAACTCCTTTCCCACAGAGTTCATAATCCACGATAACACCACAGCATTCACCCTTTCCTACTGCTCATGCAACGATTCATCAAATTTATTTTTGGTATGTCTACCATCTACAAAGCCTAACTTGCTCTTTCCTAGGAGACCTATAGTCATGGATCGACTCCAAAGTGCATAATTTTCAGAACCAGCAAGCTGAATAAACACAAGTGAACTACCTGGTGTATCGTTTGGATAGAGATAAAGAGGATGATTGTGATCAACCTCATTTCGGATTGAGTTTCTCGATGTTGACGGAGTTGAATTTGCATGCAGCTCCTCAGCACTCGACATCTCCTTCTGCTTCTGGTTTCGAATTAGATCTTCTCACCACTGAATTTCTTCAGATTCCAGTGAAACTTCTTCAATTCGAGCTCCTTAAGACTCGAATTTCTTTAAATTTCAGTCTTCGAAGCTTGATTGCAGCTTCTTAGATCTGAACCTTCTCCGACTTGAGCTTCTCAAAGCTCAATTTCAGCTTCCGTCTTAGATGAAGATCTGAACCTTCTCCGACTTGAGCTTCTCAAAGCTCAATTTCAGCTTCCGTCTTAGATCTGTTCTCTTCCGAATCAACCTCGGATCTGGGCTCTGATACCATGTGAGCTTCAATATAGAAGCAATGTTGAACCAAAATACAGAAAATGAGGAAGAAGAGTAATACAGAGAATTAGAGAAGAAAGGAAGCCATCGTATGTATTTCAAAATTGTATAAGAAAAGGAGTACAGGAGTCCTTATATAGTGGTTAGTTATATTGACAGCTGTCAATGTAACTTACTACTAATTACCTTCTTAACAGCCTAATAACTACCATCTTAACTAACTAACTGCACTTTAACTAATTGGACTAATAACCTCCTCAACAGTTCCCTGGAAACAATTTTTCTACCTCTATGAGGTAATAGTAAGGTTTGCGTACATTCTACCTTCTCTAGACCTCACTTGTGGAGTTCCACTGGATTGTTATTGTTGTATGATCTCCTAAATATGTCACATGAAAAACTTAAATCAAAATATTATAAAAAAAATAGAAAAAAAATATAGCAATAGAAGAAAAGTAGGCAATTCTTTACCTAACGGAGGAACATTTAAAATTATAACGATGTGACCATTCAATTATTGTACTCCCCTGTTCATCAAAGTACAGATTGTAACGCCTTTAAATTTTTTTTAAGAAAAGTCTTCTCCTAACTACTTTAATCAAGTCTAATCTCCACTCTTTCTTATTAAGTTAATTGTTTAATAGGCCATCGGCTTTTAATGCTTTATGTACCTTTGGAAATTTCATGTTACCAATTGCTTCTTTCCTTTTTATTCAACTTTTCTTAAAGCTGGTACTTGTAAAGCCATAATAATGACAACCTGAAAGTATATCCAAATTATAAAAAAATTATGTATGCATTCCTTGAAAAATATCTACTTCTATAATTTTGAGTCAATCAATTCAGAAGAGGATGTAATATGATAAAATAGTAGTTACCAAAAAATATTTCATGTAAAAATCTATACTATTTTTATCAACGATTAAACGAACTTGTGGGGTTTAAAACTACATATTTTAAGGGCCAAACATGATTTTATTTTGATGTTTTAGAATTGATTTATGTATATTTTAAATTATACTAACATTCATACCGTAAAACACACCATGCTCCTCAATTTCACTGGTATGTTATTGTTATTTTAATGATATTTTTATTTTACTTTATAACTATGAAGAGAAATTAATAAATAAAAATATTTGTATTTAATTTTTTTAAAAAAATATGATGCGATAAAATGGACCAAAAGGGTACTTTTACACTAGGAAAAGGGACCACATAGAAGACTAGCTAGAAGTCAATGTTAAGACTGTAGAGCATTTAAGAAACACGTTTATATGATAATCATATTAAGAGCTCGTTTGGTACTTGACATAAAGAATAATAAATTTGAGGAGAAAATAAGATATTTTATATATGATTTAATAGTAAATAATTTTGAGATTATTCTATTTCACTATTTGTGTTAAGATAATAAATATGCTCTATAAAGATTATAAATAAAAAGAATATTTTTATTAAGTTACTTTTAACTCTTTTTAACACACTTCTTTTTTATTTTGCATTCGTCGTCTAATACTCATATTGGATTTTAATTAAATCTGAATTCACGCTGAAAATTTTTATATTGGGAACAAAACGCTTCCTAATAAAGACGACTCGTGCTCAGAGATTAATGATAAAGAAGTACTTACCACTCCACCAAAATTCTTGTTAGTCTCTTTAAAACACTATGTGTGTGTCTGATTGCCATCAATACCAAAATAAAATAAAAAAATTATTAGAACTTTTTGGTATTTATTTTAAAAGAGTTATTTGAGGATAAAATAAGAAAATTTTCAGAATTCTATTTAATTTCTATAAACTGATAAATAATTTAAAATAAATATTTTTAACAATATGGACAAATGATATTAGAGGAAAGAAGTTAAAGAAAAAGTAGTTGCACGAGAAACACAAGGCAGATATATGGTACAGTTTATTAATAGTGAGACAAGACTCTTCATTGTTTTTTTTTTCTTAATATTATTTTGTCTCCCTCATAAATTATCCTTTCCCATATTGTGTCAATTATTATCGAGACAGCTATGATGGCCAGCTTGCTTTTTCCGTATGCCATCTATAATAATTACATAAATTATCTAAATATTGAAAATAAATATAGAATTTATTTAATAGTTATAAAAATATTAAATTACTTTTATTTATTTTTAGCATAACATAGATGAGTAATAAAAGAAATAGGAATAAATTTGTAACAGCTAGAGCATGAAGATTTGACTTTATAAAGTTTGAAAAAATCATTAAATGAAAACAATAAAAGAGAAAGCATTAAAAAAAATGGAGACAGGTGTGAAATTATTAAACTGTGTACATATTGTGGTGATCTATGCCATGTGAAAGAGATATAACGTGCAACAGCTAAGCTTCTTTTATTTGTATGTATCTCTCTCTTTTTTTTTTAATAATTAATATTTGTGATTGCACTTGTATTAAAAAAAAAAAATTTTATTATTTTGTTTTTATTTAATATTTATTAATTATTTTTTTAATTGATCATATATAAAATTTATTAATTATCAAAAGTAAAATAAAAAGAATAGTCTGATTAATTTTTTGAAAGAGAGAAGAAAGAAAGGAAAAATATTTATAGTTTCACTTTCATCAAGGAAGATACCCACTACTCAAGAGTCAGGCCTAATTCCATCGATGAATCATTCGAAAACGAATTTAGCGAGACTAATCTACAGGAGCATACAATTGCCAGTATCTACTCAAGAGTCGAGAAGATTCCTAATTCCTATGCTGAGTAAAACCATATTTTCCACGAGAAAAAGACGGACACCCACAAACTAGGGTGTGTTTGGTATGAAGATGGATAGTATTTTTCGAATTGTTTTGTTAAATATTTTTAAAAATATTTTTTTAAGATAAACACCAATAGTACTAGTAACATTCATTCACTAATAACAAATTACTAATAATATTCATTCACTCACATCACCAATAGTCCTCTTCCATATCATACTATACCCCTATTCTTTTATCCTCATCTCTCTCGTAATATTTATCTAAATTATATATAATTTTTATAAAAAAATAAGTGAATATCTAACAAGTTTCATTTGATAAAAAATAAATGACTTTTCCATGTTTTAAAGAGATTATTAATTGATTTTATCTAAAAAAGTTACCATTCTATTTAATACCCCCTTGTCCATCTTTACTTGTGTTCCCTGTTGACTTGACACAAGAATTAAGAAATAATAAATTATAAAATTAATTTTAAATCACCATTTGAATGTAATATCTTAAAAATGTGATAAAAGTATAACTATAATTAATGATAAATGTAAATTAGAAATTAAGTATAAAATTATCTGTTGATTTCATAAACTGAACAAGTATTGTTAGACATCCCAAAATAGTATAGTGGACAAGTAAAGATGGACGAAGAGAGTAAGTTTTTTTTCAAATTCTACTGTAGATTATTTCTACTTTTATGAAAAAAATGGAGAAAGTGAAACAGTATTAACTTTTTCAGAGATATATAGTAGTATAAAAATTCAAATATTTTGAACCGGATAAAATGAAAAGGTAATGACATTAAGATTAAACTCTTTATGCTGGAATTTGTAGTTTTATATTCTCTATGTTAATTTTTTATTTGTTATTATTTCATTTATCAAAATTAAATTATATAAACTTTGATCAGACAAAAAGAAAAGATAACGCTATTAATAAGTATGTATATACTGGTAAGTAGTAGTTTCACGTAATTTTGGAATTTGTAGTTTTGTAGTTATTTATCAAATTATACTTATCGTAATGTTATACATCTGATTCGCTTTGATATGTCCTCTCCCAGCATTCAATTATTATTTGTCTCCATCTCATGTTCAACTGACATGCAATCTTTTAATTAGATCCATTGCTTCCTCTTTCAATTATTAATCATCATTTGACATTTGATTTTGTTTTCTTCTTCCAATGCGCGTCGACCTAATAGTAGAAAGGTAATTTAATTAATTGACTTTACTTAAAAATAAATATTCCATACAAATTGAGACATAAAAAATAATAATTATTCACTTCGCTAATTCAATCTCGTTGCAGCATAATAAACTCATTTTAAAATAAAAATAAACCCCCTTATAAATTTAAAATAATTTAGAAGTGGTGCTTTGAGGGACGACCAAAGTGGCAATTTTGTAAATACGCCGTCCCCCGAGGCTATTTCTGAAGCCACACCACTAATGGCAAGTATGTAATTATCGGCTATTGCAGGGTCATTATGTTGCGTCCTATTTCTTTCGTACTTTAAATGGCGACTTCTCCCAGTGCTGTGCTGTTTCCGCTCATATGTTACATGGCTGGAGAAGCGTACGGATTTCTTCAACTTTTGCGAGATGAATGTACTCCTCTAAGGTCGTCTTCTTCCCGATTTTCCGATTTCTCTCTTGAAATTGCTATTTACGTTCTTCCCCAACTTCCATGCGGCTTATAATATTTATTTTGGGGCTCAGTAGAGGTTTCCCGTCACTGCTGCTACCGATTCTGTTCTGCTCTTGGCTGTATGCCTCTGATTGTCCCCAATTTCGGTGTTGCATGCTGCTTTGGGTGTCTGTATTTTGGGTTTTGGACCACTTCAACCATTCAGGTGACTTTTATTTTTTTCCTTGTTCAAATCCGACAACTTTGTTCAAAGTTTGGTACTCTTTTTAGTCGGATAAACTCACAGAAATTCTTTGCTTTGTTCTACTCTTGTGGTGAGAGGTTGAGGTTACAAACCTCTGTAATTGGGTTCCCTTTGCTCACGGAGAAGAACCGTACCGATTCTGTTCTGCTGTTCGCTGTATGCCTCTGATTGTCCCCAATTTCGGTGTTGCATGTTGATTTGGGTGTCTGTATTTTGGGTTTTGGACCACTTGAACCATTCAGTTCACCTTTTTATTTCTCCTTGTTCAAATCCCAGAACTTTGTTCAAAGTTTGGTACTCTTTTTTGTCGGATAAACTCACGGAAATTCTTTGCTTTGTTCTACTCATGTGGTAAGAGGTTCACCTTACAAACGTCTGTAATTGGGTTCCCCTTGCTCGACGGAGAAGAACCGGTGCGACTACTTACAGGTATATGGCTTTCTCTCTTCTTCCTGCTTTTACTGTTTCTTGTTTGAATTCTGAAGAACTTGTTGTCGTGTACGAACTGCCTTGCTGCTTCTTCGTTGGCAGCTAGGGTTCACGTAATTTGCAGGTTTTCGTTACTTCTTCGCTTCTTTCTTAAATTTTTCCTCTTTTCTTCCTCATTCACTGCTTGAAATTGGGTTCTTCGTTGTTCCTTAGCAGCTGAGCATTGCTAAATTTAACCTAAAAATTATTACTTTGGGGGTAAATATATATATGTGTATTTCTTTCTCCCTTTGTGCATTTGCGCTTAAAGGCCCAACGGACCATGAGGGCATCATGCAAAGGGGCATTAACGTAATAAACGGGACTTTCGGGGCCATTTTTGCACCGCACACGCCGGCGAATCAGATCCCCTTTCTCCCACTTCCCTGACAGACGGTTTTCCCAGCTTGTTAACACCTTCGAAGGCGTCCTTCCGTCTCCTTCCATGGGTTGTGCTTTTCTGTCTCAAACTTTGCTCTGAAAAGGTGGCTTCCAAACATGACCAACTGATTGCAAAACGTCCTTTGACCAACGGAGAGACTGATCTCTTACTCTCACTTACGACGTGAGGAAATTGTATTTCCGGTAATGTATATCTCTACATTTTCGCTTTCTATAATATGTGGAAACTTGTAATCGCAAACCTGTTTGTTGTTGTTCAACTGCGGAGTATGATTGTGTATGTCGTGATTGTCTATACTCTGTTTTTGCGTGCACCGTCTTTGTTACTATTCCTTTGCGTGGAAATGATTTTTGTATGTCGCTGTGCTTCCGGAATTCTACCTGCATGTTACTCAGTGGTTGACTGCTTGCATGAGCTGTGGATTGGGCCATATTTTAGTGCATCTTGCTCCTCTTCTTGACACAGCTTGTGATCGTTTGGCTTTTGTTTTGGGAAACCTCTTCGATATTTCCATTGAGAAAAATCATGGACATGACTCAAACAGTAAGAATTTATGTTTAATTTTGGTATCCAGTCTTAGTCACTTGCTGCTTCATTAGACTATATTAGCTGATATTCTCTTTCACGAAATGGATTAGCTGACCTTTAGGAGGCTGTGTTAGGAATTATTGATATCAATAGACTTTTGTTTTCTTGTTTCTGTCAGCCCTTTCTTTAGATTGTGTGATGCAATGATCAGTCTTTAGTGACTGATAGTTTTGGAAAAAACAGGTTGTGCTGTCTACTGATGCAGAACAGTTGATGAAGTTCTCTACATAGCATTCTAATGTTGGAATAGCACATGCAGCTTAGGATTAACTGAATATCATTTTCTAAATTCAGATGGACATAGATCAGTGGATATGGAGGGATACATTGGTTTTCATGCTGCTCTAAGCCAATCGTACAACCATTTTATGAAAGATCTATCCAAAGAGTGCAAGCAACTACTCCGCCATCATCTTGATGCAGTTACAAGCCCATATTCTCATGTCTGCTATGAGAACAACTTCACTGGGAGTTTTAGCTCCAGTACAAGCTATGTACCAATTAAATCGAGCCACAATGAGTCCATTATGTCTCAAGTTATCTGATGGGGGTGCTGCATTGCGCAAAGAAGCTGTGAAAGACCAAGAAAACATGCCCTCTGAGAAAAGTGCTCAGGAAACCACACCTGCAAAAGCTACAGAAAACAGGCAAGCCCTACGAGAATGCCAAATGACTGTGCCCGAGACCCCATCTCCTGACCAACCTTCCAATGGAAATTATGGTATCAAAAGAGAACTTGGAAATTGTGTTGACTTTGGAGCAAGAAAACGACACCCTAGAATTACAGGCAACGCTAGAAACTGTGGCAAAATGGTGAGAGCCTTTTGTTTGGAAATGAGGACAACATATCAAGACCAGCCTCTACTTATGCAGAGATATGCTCATCAGCTGCCCATCATTTTGCTCGAATACGTGAAGTTCTGGTAGAGCGCAGGGTGGCATCAACATTGAATTCTGGATTTTTAACTCCATGGTATGTTACAAAGTCTCTCTGACCCCTATTAGTTTATTGAAAGGAATCCTATATTATGTGGATACGTATCAACTGTGTATGCATGTTAACAGTGAATTAGCATCTAGCTCACTGTATAATTTCTCAATCTCTAGCTGATGTATCTTTAGAGATGGTCATATGTCAGATAAAAATCAGGGGCAGATCCTAGAGAAGTCTTCTATGTTCTAAATATTACATAGACTCAAATTTAAACACAGGAGTGATAAGTATCCCCGTGGTTGCAGAAATGAACATCTTCAACTCCAGTTTTAGTGATTAGTAATAGTGATTAGTATACAACTTCTTGTTAGTTTATTACAAGACTGTCATCATACACACCTTCTTGCTACACATTATAATTTCTATACTTCATTAAGGTTGTCCAACAATTGCAAAACTGACAAACGAATATTATTTCCTATTTGTCAACAGTCGAGAACGGCTTTCCGCACCGCCTAAGAATTCTTTCAGGGTTGTTACTTTTTTGGGGTGTATGTCTTCTCTTTGTAATGGGTTGAATTTCTTTGGCACAATTTTCGCATGCATGTTGCTGACACTTCGGTTGGTACGAAATTGTGTTGTTTAGGTGAAGTTTTGAGGTGGATTTGACTTGAGGTATTGCTTTACTGTACGGCTCTTGTGAGCTCCCACCCTATATTATCAATTCTCCGTGCTTTCCCCAATTACTTTTTCTAATAAGCTTCGTTCCTTCCTTCCTCATCACATAATCTATCTCCTCTTGATCCCAACTTGGATGTCCCTCCTAATGTTAATATCACAAGATGATCCCCTAATTATCCTATCTTAATGATCACATACCTTAGCATAACGTACTTGATAGTTTATGAACGGAATATATAAGCTGTTCGTGTCTGATACATTTGGGGAGAAGTGGCCATATCTTTATTATGAGGAGAATACATACTCGAAAAATAACAGGAATCGTCATTCCAATTCTGAAGAGTGCCGCCACCTTCAGGCAGCTGTTTCAACTCTCTTTGGCTTTCAAGGGAATGAAAAAGTTTTTTGTTTGTTTATTTTTTTTTGATAGCCGAGAAATCCGTTTGTGGCTCACCCTTTGGACCAACACAACCTTCTAAACTCGGTATGTCTTATGTTTGTATTAGAGGAAAATACAAAGCATTGCTGGGTTTGGGTAGAAACTTTAGTTCTTTGGTTTCATGAATAGAATTAATTTTCTTTCATCTCATACTTTTGTATCCATGCAAGGAAGATGGTATTTTGACTTCTCATTGTCCATTTTATTCTCAATGCTAGGCATCCCATGATGTTGATAAACGTTTTGGAATACACAAGGAAGCAGTTGATACCACCACTAAAGCCTGGCTAGAGAAGACGAAGACCTTGTTCATCAGAAAGGGGTCTGGTTTCTCATCTCGAAGTGTCATAACTGGTGATCCATACAAAGGGGTGGGTGAGATTGGTTTGCCATGTGAAATTTCTCAGCAAATCACTTTTGAGGAACGAGTAAGTCAGCGCTTGCCCCGTTCCCCAATCAGATGTTTGGATGTGAGCTATACTCCGCGAGAAGCCAAACGGGCGTATGGCCTTGCCTTGCCATTTGACCTTCTTCTCGAATCCAAGGGGGACTTCTCATATTTAGAATCTTTCTGCGGTGTGCTCCGTTTACTATTCTTTCGTGCTAACTTCTTTCAAGAAGCTTTGACCAATGTATCTTCCACATCTCCAATCCATACTTCTTGAAAAGGGTATGAATTGGAAACCTACCTGGAAAAAGTTAAAAGTTACTGATAACTAAAGAGGACATTGGTTGCTTCAGAGAAATCCAAGTTCTGTATCACTTAATCGCTCTTCTTTCAGTGTATGTGCCTATTAGTTTTCTAAAAAAAATTATATACATAGCAGAATAATTGACTATCCAACTTCGAGGCTGTTGTAATCAAATTTTTGACTAAACCTTGGGAACCAGTGGCTCTATGCCTATACAGATACCTTTGCAACTCTTATAATATAATTGCAGGTACCTTAAGATGGCTAATATTGCTGTACCAAATCAGCAGTAATGAGGAAAAAGGGTGGCTGAGGAAAAATAACAGGAAATTATTGATGGGGCCCAGTGAGCCATATCCTTTAGAAAATCACACTGCTCCTGCTCTTGCTCCTGCTCCATCACCTTCTGTTGCTGATATTTCAGGTATCATTAATTCTTAATAGCTTATCTATGTTCTTACTTTCCTGTTGGTTGATATGTGCTTTTCTTTATAATATCACTCAAGGACAAACTTTGTGTCTGTATGTTATTTTTACTATTGCTTTGTTATGAGTTACTTAAGTCGAGTGTCTTAAACAATCTCTTCTACCTCGTGATAACATCTGCGTACACCCTAGACCCACGTAGTGGGATTACACAGGATATGTTGTTGTTGAGCTTGAGAAGTTACAAAAGAACTGAACTTAGTTTGGCCTCATAAACCAGGTCCCAAGAGTCCACGACTGTTAAACTTGTGCTTAGAAAGACTAAAGTCCAAGCCAACTGCATGCTTATTTCTTGGTAGGATATTCACACCCATGCATAGTATTTGCTGGATTCTATTTTTATGTTGAGCAAGCAGTAAAATTCTCATTGTTGTGATGAGAGCTGATAACATTTATATGATAGCAATTTGATGTTTGGTGGAAATTTTTATTGAGCCTATGGTTTGTTCATCATATCTAAGGATCTGGCTTGAGGCATGTACACCATCAACCATTTATGAACCTCTGAATTTTTTGTGCATGGATGTACAAACTATCAATAGCTGCATTTGGTTCATTTTTCCATGTCCTTGGAGTAAATGGCTCTGCAATTCGGTTAGAAGTAGCTTTGGCTTTCATATGACCAGGGTCCCCGACATACTCTACCAATTCTTCTGTGCCCTTTCTGGACAAGACTATAATAAGTTTTAAAATATGATGGAAAGTATTTTTTAACTAGAACAATGAACTGTCCTTGCAGGTAAGAATCTCACTGGAGGAAAGTTGGTGATTGATGTCAACTATTTGTTCTTTCATGTCCACCACGAGACCATTGATCTTTGTAAAGAGACATCTTGCCTAGCGTCCGGTGATTTTGTCATTTCCCACTCACAAGAGTTGCTAGGATATACTCCACCTGTGAGTCAACTTTCTGATTCAATTTTAATCTATCCATGTTATAGTCCTTTGCTACTTTCATTCTGCATAAAATTTATGTTTTGTTGGATTATCATTCTGCAAGATATTCTCTATTATTGCAATGAAAAGTATAGACCTCTGTCTGAATATATGGTTTCGTCTTGGCAGTCAACTGGATTTAGCTTTATTCTATCACCAACTTTTGCCTGAAAATCTATTTGTCCTTCAGTTCTATATATAACCCCCATGTTATATGGAAAGTGTCAAGCTATTATATTTCTTTTATGAGAAAATTTGTCAAAAGAAAATGAACAATGTAAGGAGGACAGGCTTCCCCTTAACTGAGAGGTATTATCTCAACTTCTTTGATTTCCTCTAATCGTAGTTGATAGGTTGTTACTCTTTCATACACTGATGAGTTTATCCAACAATCCACAATAAATTCATATATCTCTGATAGTTGTAGCCTCAATTTGTCTATGCAGTAACCTTGTAATCCATTTAGTAGCTCTCCTTGCAATGCTGGTTTCTTGTTGGTACTGCTCCTTTCCCCATTATTTTCTGATTTGATATGCATCACTTGAGCCGAGGATCTATTGGGAATAGCCTCTCCATCTTTACAAGGTTGGGTTAAGGGCGAGTGCCTTCTACCCTCCCCACATCCTACTTGGGGTATTACATTGGCTATTTTGTTGTCGTCCTTTCAATGCTCTCTGTTTTTTATCGTATGGTTGTTTTCTTAATTACAAAGACAGTATCTATCAGAAGTATTACGGCTACCTTTCCATTGATGAGTAAAAAACCTCCAATGTTCGACTGTGTCTACATATAAATGTACCAATTCAGGTAGATGGATATGGAGGTGGAGGATTTGAGGCAGCTGATATCAGCAGCAGCGTCGGTGGTGCCTGTGAGGAGGCGATGAGTAGCGGTGAAGAGTTGCAGGTGTGCTCTCTGCAACCTCTTGCTAGCCCGGTGGATAGCGCCAGAGTTATGGCTGTGCCTTCGCGGAATAGTGAGCTTACTATTTCTTTCGAAGGCCAAGTCTATGTATTTCCTGCTGTTTCTCCCGAAAAGGTTCAATTTCCATGGAAGCTGTGTAGCTGAAGTGTTTTCAAGTCAATTTGTTCATAGAAGTTATTTACCCAATGTGGTTACAATTCTTACTCCGTGACACAACCTGCCTAGCACCACCATGTGCAACGAACCGATTACCACTCCTACCCATATTACTCCACCAACCCCTACGTACATTAACGCTACGTTGTATTGTATGTCATGTTTAGAACAACCCTAGCAAATATTTACTTACATGTCGCTCAACTTCGTGCTTTACTGTTGCAACAATTACCCCATCATCAACCCCCGCCCGTGCGAAGCACGGGCCCCACCACCTAGTTTTTTAAATTTGACGCTTATAAAAAAATAAAAAAATCACACTCACCCTGACTTAACATATCTCTTGACGTGACCATTTCCTCAACAGAGTACTTATTTTTTAACACAAAAATAATTTTGGTCTACATCATTATTCTCTTAACAAACCTATTGGTCCATCGATATTTCATTTGACTTGATACTCTCCTATTAGTTCATACATAACGATTAATATCAATTATAAATTAATTCAAATTTATAAAAAGAAATTCTATTAGTTTATAAATTGGAACGAAGAAAATAATATTTTAATTGATTCTAATGGGTAATCAAATTCTTCATCCATTCGACTGAATAGTTTTCCTCCATCTGGATGTAGTCGAATTAAATTTTATGTGAGTAGTATTGTAGAAACTGACTTACACTTATGTAGATATGTCTCTTTTTCTTCAGCATATGAATCACATGGGCAACAAAAAGTTGCATCATATTTTACGTTTTATTAATTGGTGAGATGGAACCATCAATGTAATAGGTGTACGTTGTCCTACGCATTAAAGTAGTAGCTGGTAAAAGACAAGCGCTACAAGCTCCCCATTTTATATCCCCCATTACATTTGGAGTCCTACAATAGTAACAGTTACTATGTTTAATTTAATTTTTATTTTTATTTATTATTTTTTATAAATTAAGAAAAGATAATTCTTTTCTATTATATTTTCAATTTATTAATATTGGGTTAATATTTTTTAAAAATATATAAGTACGTGTATTTGAGGCACCTATTAATTAATAGGATAAAATGATAAATTTATTATACCAATTTTTGTTTTCTCAATAGGCGTGTCAAGTCAAAATCGGACAAGTAAATTCGAATGAAAGAAGTATATGACAAATCATGATTCAAGAGTTTTAATACATGATAAAGCACAATTATCTGTCAAAACTTCTTTCACATCGTTTCAATCATTTTTGTGGAGGATATTTTTGTAATTAAATAAAAAATTTAGGAATTATGTAATACATGTTATTTTCAATATACCAAAACAGATAACAATAAAAACATGTCTAGTGAAATCTCACAAAGGAGGGTCTAAGGTAAGTGTACACAAACTTTATCATTACCTTATTGTGATAGAGAAGCTATTTTCGAAAAACTATTGGCTCAGATGTATCTATCCCAAATAAAATACTCCAAATCAAATAATCTATTCGAAATAATTTCTAGCATAATTGATAATACCGCTATTAATAATATCGATATTTACTAATACATCATATATTTCCCTGTCAAACGTTCCTTACTATTAAAGCTTCGTTTATAAATTAAAAAAAAATAAAGCATTTTATGCTTTGTAATGTAAATGTATTCTTTTTAATTCTTCTTCTCTTTTGGTATAGGTTGATTATTCTTCGTTTGTCTTTTGGGGCTCCTTTTCCTTCATAACTTTTCTTTTACTTTATTAGATTCTTCATAATTTGTAACTACATAATTGACTCTACATTTTTTAATATAATTATATCTTATCTGGATCAATTTCAATTATTTTATTTGGTATCTTCATTAATATTGTTAATAGTCATAGTGCACGTGTGAAACCCCAATAATTTAATATGTTATTGCGATTTTGACTAAGCTCTTTAAATTAATTATTTTAGTGACTTAAAGTTGTCATGTTCCAGAGATTTCATCGAAGGGAGACTTCTTTTTCTGATAATTTAACAAAAAATTAATTCTATTTCATTTTAGATGTTGTTATGCTAAGCAAACAAATAAAAAAAATCAAAGTAATATAGTGGTTTTTGTTGGGTATTGCTAACATCCTATCTATGACAAGGTCTATAAGGGGGCTGGGATAGTCCGGGTCAGAGTTATGATCATGACGCTTGTGTGGTGGATTTGATTAAGAAATAAGTTGCGTCTTTGCTATCAGCTATAGCTTTTGGCGTGATAGTAAACGCTTGATCCTAATATGTGGTATTAAAGCTAAGATCATGAATTCGATTCAGCAACATGTTGCACGAGGCAGGCATGAAGTAATTATTAACATGAATATATATATAGGCTAACATTGGTTTTAACAATTCTGGAATGTTTTATCCTGTAGATATAATAATTTGGATTTTTTGAAAAAATAGACGTCTGAAGATTGGGAGGAAGGAAAAAACAAAAGAAAAAGAAATAACTTTTGGACGGCAATATATTAAACCAATAATTTTTAATATGTTTTATCCTTAAATTTGTTATTAATTTTTCTAAGTCATTGTTTAAGACGTAAATTAAATATTAATTAATACAAATATTATGATAAAATATATATATATATATAGCTTAGTGTCTATTATTGATTAGGAAGTACTTTATTCATATATTACAATTAACATAATTAGTAGTATGTTTAATAACATTTTAGTAGTTTTGTATAAAATTTAGTATTCAAATATGGTGTTTCGTTATCAACTTAGAATTTTACATGAACTAATATATCTATAAAGAAGTGAAAACTCAACATTGGAGTCAGTACAGGACTACAGTCCAAACAAAAGATCAGGGGCAATATGGGAAATGAGATTTTGAAAAAGTTTAAGGGTAATCTGTGAGCTACATGGTCTTTTTCTTTATTTTCTTTTTTGCCCCTTGTCTTTCATGAGGGAAAAATAACTGAAAGAGTTGAGAGAAACAGAGAGCAAAGCTTGCAATTTCTGGGTGGGTGAAGAAGAAGAAGAGAAGAGAAGAAAATGAGTACATTGAGAGTACCAGAGGTTGTTCCTTCTCCAACTGAAGACTCTGAAACTCTCATGAAATCCTTCAAAGGTCTCTCTACATTTCTCTCTTTTACTTTTCCCTTTCATATATATGCATGCGTGTGTGCGTACTACAACTAACTTCAATTTTTTCGCCAATTTTTGCATTACGAATTCCAATTATCTACTCAACAAGCTGATGAAACAGTTTTGGGGCTTGGAGGTGGGGTTAGATCAGCAGTAGCAGAGACATGATTTTCATTGAGAGATTCATCATTTACTATTTGTATAATAATAGAAAATTGACCTAGTATAATTTAGTAGCTAATATAATCATGTGGCAATAATGAGTAATTTTGCTATGTATTAATTTTTCCTTTGTTGATACTGTTTGATCAAAGCAAATCTGGTCTGCTAATTGCAATTTGGGTCTGTACTGATAGAAAGAAAGAGATTAGCTACTTCTTTTTCCATGTGGAAAAAAAAATGCTAGTGGTTACTTGATCGGAAAAATGAAACAGCCCTGACCCATTGTCATCCTTATCTGAATCTGTGTCTTTTAATATGTCTTATTGTTGTTCTTTATTATAAAGATGGGGATTAGTTTCGTGGTTGTGTGTAGGACTGGGAACTAATGAGAAGTCAGTAATATCGGTGTTGGGGCACAGAAATGCAAGCCAGAGGAAGAAGATCAGAGAAACCTATCAGCAACTTTACAACAAATCCCTTGTCGATGACATTTATTCTGAATTGTCTGGTGATTTCAGGGTACAATCCATTTTCTTACTTTTCCTAGATATCTCGCTCTCTTCTGTAATTTACTCATAAATCGATAGCATTAGCGTATTAGAAGTTATTCCCTATAGGTTAGTTTCCATATTTAGCTTTACTTTTATTTTGATTCTCAATTTTCATAGTATTATTTTGAGGTTAATACGGAGTGGTCTGAAATTTGATGTATGTTTTCACCACTCAGTGGAAGTAGGTGTTGGGGAGAGCAGCACTATGTCGTAGCTTTGAGATAGATTTCATTGTTTCATGAACCTCGTGCAGGGAACGGCTTGTTGATACTCCCATTTCTTAAATCCTAACTTAAGATTCTAAGCCTATCTGCAAACAATTTATCAAATGCTAGTTAAGAAAACTTATGAGAAAATTCCGAGAGGTATAGCTCATCCCTTGGTATGTTCCTGGAATGCCATTCAGATTACTATATCTGAGCCAGAATGCAATTTCAGTCTCCATTTGAGCATGGCAGTGCCGGCTCTTGCATAAAGCAAGTAAAGTCAAGGCTTTAGTTTTGAGGCCTCATTTTTCACTAATAAGTTTAAAAATATTTTTTATTTAAAAAATTGGGTACTTTAAAATATATATATATATATATATATATATATATATATATATATACTTTAAAATGATTAAACTATTCAAAGTATATGAAAGTTATTTTTGACTTTTTTATTTAGTGATAATATTAAATTTACCAGAACACAAAAGAAAAGCATTACCTTAGCCAAAAAAATATCCCTAGAACATAATAATAACTCATATTGATAGTTTTGACTTTACTTTTAAATTAAAATTGGTATAAGATGATGTTATAATTAATATACTCAATCAAACAACGAGGTTAGATTATTGCTTACAAATTCATATATTGCTCATCCGAATTTGGCTTTAGGCCACAAACGTTGTTAAGCCGCCCCTGGAGCATGGTTATTCCCAAGATTCAAAGTGCTAATTGGCTTTTCGTGTGTGACAGAAAGCAGTCATCTTATGGACATACGAACCTTCTGAAAGAGATGCGCGGCTAGCAAATGAAGCCTTAAAGTCAAGAAAGAAAACCATCACCCAGTTGCAAGTGATAGTAGAGATAGCTTGTGCATCATCTCCTAATCATCTGGTCGCTGTGAGACAAGCATATTGTAGCCTTTTCAACTGTTCACTTGAAGAAGATATCGCAGCAAATGTCCCTATGCCTGTACAAAAGGTACATATGGTCACTTCTAGTCAGATCTACTTGCTGAAGGTACAATCTTTTTGACCAATTTCGTCTGAATTAGCCAAAGACACTGTTCTCGGCAACTTAAAATAGATCTGGTGGAGTGCATACAGAGCACCGAACACATCTAACCTAGCTGATGATTCATTATAGTTAAACCAGCACTCTTTATGATGATTGATTGATTGTTTTGCCATGTTGAGTTGCATTACAGTGACTTCTATGAAATAATGTGTGTTGTGTGGATATTTGCCAGATTCTTATTGGTCTGGTCAGGTCCTATAGATATGATAAAGAATTGGTGGATCCTAGTACTGCAAATGAAGAAGCTGCTATCCTTCGTGAAGCCATACGGACAAAACAGTTGGATCGTGACAATTTTCTTATCATACTCAGCACAAGGAATGTTCATCAGCTTAGAGCAACTTTTGCGTGCTACAAGCAAAATTATGGATTCTCCATTGATCAGGTTACATTTCTTGCAGGCCGCCTATGTAGCCTTTCTTTTATAGTGCTTCTTGCTCATCTTCTCTTTTATGTGCATTTATTCTAATTATTCATTTACAGGACATTAAGAGCTGTGGAAAACGTCTGTTGGAATCGATTCTGAAGGTGGTTGTCTGGTGCATTGATTCGCCAGAGAAACATTTTGCTGAGGTAATTAAATACGGAACAACTTCCTTTTACTTTTTGGTTGAAGTATTTTCCTGTTTCTGGTACCTTTTTTCTGTCACTAATGTCATATCAGCACAAGTCTACCTTATTTTAATCAAGTTATTGTTCTTGTAGAATTCAACTTCTAAGAGATCACAATTTATAGTACTATCAGATTGCATATCCGTGTTGTGGTTAGACTGGACTTAAATAATCATCAGCATCATAGGATACAAAATCCCCTCCATATTTTTTATTCTTCTATATCTTAATTAGCGTTGTTAAATGCTAAATATGGTCTCAGAGGAATCAAAACCAGGGGAAATTGAAGGATTCCTTTAATTTTGATACATTTTAATACTCGTTCAAGTTGTTATGGCTATTAACAAGCTACTTGTGTGCTTAATTAGTCCGTAATAATGTGGCAGCTCACTGGTTGGGCCTCTATGTACATCATTATGGTATGTTTCTTGTTTCTAGAGATCATAAACTAGCTCAAATAGCAAAGAGTCTTGCAGAACAGGTTCATCATGTAGGCTTTATGTCATGGTCTTCAAAATTTCATCCTGATGTTGTTACTAAACAGATGGAAATGGAGTAATTTATTGTCTATACACATGGACCTGGCTGAAACAACCTTAAATATAAATTTGCTACAGTATAGCATGTAAAGCATTTGATGTACAACATCTGGTAATTATTCTTAGAGATCAATATCAGTAAAGTACCTTCTTTTGAATATAATCTTGTATGCTGGAATTGGTCAGGTTGTGAGAACCTCGGTTGTCGGTTTAGGAACTGATGAGGATTCTCTAACGAGAGCCATTGTAACTCGAGCTGAAGTTGATATGATGAAAGTAAGGGGAGAGTATTTCATCGCAAACAAAACTAGTCTTGATAATGCAGTTATTGACGACACATCAGGTGATTACAGAAAGTTCCTCATGACACTGCTTGGTGCCAAGGTGTAGATCTTTGGACCTGATCATTATATTGTTGTGTTTCGATACTATGATTCTACTTTGCATGATTTATTCGAAAATGCTATATGCGCATTATTGGGTGGTTTTGCAGTAAAATATTTAATAATTGGATAGTGAATTTGTATATAAGTTTGTGGTTTGTAACTTGTTTCTGAGTAATTCACAGTTTTTTGTTTTCTCAAGAAATGGAACATTGCTGAGGAATTTTTAAATAAAAGCTACCTAATTACACAAGCGTTCCTCCATATATACTAACCCATTCTATACTCAATATTTAGTCAATTTTGTATCAGATTTCAAGTCAAATATATCACTTTTTCATATTTCCCCTTGATATATATATATTTATGATACCAGATACATTCAAAAATATAAATACCTAGGGAGAGAGGGGAGCGAGAGAGTCGACATGTATATTTGGTACTAGATACATGTATCTTTAATACTAGATACATTTCGAAATATAGATATACAGGAATAGGGGTGAGCAAGAGAGGGAGAGAAGCTAGCGAGATAAGATAGAAGTGAGCAAGAGCAGGAGAGTATCCATCCTAGATGCACGTGAATCATGTTTGAATACAATGTATTTGGAATAAATTACACCTAATCTGACTTGTATGTATATGAGATACATGTATTTGAGTGTGCCAGACACGAAAAGTGTTACTGAAGGTTTTTTTAAAAAAAAGTGACGTGCGCACACGTTATTGGGGCCTTAATCTAGTGGGATTTATGTCGTTTGGTCATTTTTAAAAGATGCGAGGAAGAAAAAAAGGAAGAAGTTCAATAAGCCTAACTCTCTTTGGGGTAAAGAGAGAGAGTTATGGAAAAGGTAAACTATGTAACTGGATAAATATATGATATGTATTTATATTATACTAAAATATAATTTATAGCTATAGTTAGGATTTTGTTGTTATTTTTTCTCTTCTTTCTTTCTCTCTCTCGCCTTTCTCCGCTCTTTTTGCAATCTCTTGCTATATATACAAATACATATGTATACCATTTGCATACAAACAATTATTTGACAAATATACATTTTCAATTTGATAGATATACATATACAATTCGTCTCTCTCCGCTCTTCTACCTCTCTCGCTCACCTCTCTCCTCCCTCTCTTGGTCTTGCTCGCCTACCTCCTCCTTTTCCCAATCTCGCTTGCTAGATATACAAATACATATGTATATCAATTTCATATATACAATTATATTACATATATACATATACAATTTGACAAGTATACATTTACAATTCACCTCTTTCTATTCTGCACTCTCTCCTCCCTCTCTCGATCTCGTTTGCCTCTCTCCTATAATATGTAGCTACAAATCATAATTTAACAAACAATAGCTATATTTTGGAAAAATCCTTTTTATGAAAATAAGAAGAGTAGCCCAATAGATTCCCCACCAACCAGCAAAGAGCGGCCCAAAAGCAAAACTCGGTTTTGTAAATGAAATGAGCACAACAATAAGTGCAGAATTGTAAAGTAGACACTTCATGTATTACGAAACTTTTGTCAATTTTTCAAAAAGGGGGTCGATCATATTAATTTGATCAAGTATAAAGTTTTCATCATAAGATAAAACGTTAATATTTAGAAAATATGATTGAGAGGAAGATGGTTCAGTTTTTGGAATTATTCTACAAGTAGACCAACCATTGTAATGAATTACAGAGAAGAAAAAATGAAAATAAAAGGCAAGTTTTTGGTGAATAAGAAATGTGCGAGTGATTGGCTGGTTCCTTCAATATGATTCACGGATAAAGCCTCATGATTGAGCAGAGGAAAGTGAGGGGCTGGCCCACATTTCTATACCCGACAAACGCTCCAAGTAATTTATGGCCCACCCGTACTACCCACTTTCCGGCCCGTCTACTTACATAGGGGAACAAGTGGTCCCCACATATTAGTTTGACCGGATTTCACTAAAAATTCAACACATACTTAATAGTACATGATAAGATTTGGAATCAAATCATTTTCAAATTAAATAAATTTATAAAAACACAAAATCAAAAAATTTCATTTTATATAAAATTAGTGAAGTTTCGTATGATATGGCGTGTGTGTTGTGTTTTCCAAAGCTTTTAAATATAATTAAATTAATCTACTCTTTCCATCCTTAAAAATGTGTAAAATCTTATTTATATGGAATTAATTGAATTAATTACAAAATATATAACAAAGATAGACTTTAGCATATCAGAGAATCACATCAGGCGAGTAATAGTTAAATTTCGTAATCGTGAATAATAATGATATTGATCTACTATAATAGCTAAAATAAATGATTTCACGAATATAGTGGTGGAGCTAAAATTTTTAATAAGAAATGTCAAATAAAAATATATATATTGCTACCAAAGATAGAATACATAACCTTAAACAATTTTTTTCAACTTCTTAACTACTATACTAATCATTTAGCTTGTGCCAAGATGGATCAATACTTATTTAAATATTTATTAAATTAAATTTTAATCTCTATATATAATATAATTTTTTGACAAAGGGATGTCACTTAACACTTCTTGATCAAAGATAGCTCCGACCTTGCACAATTATATTAATTAGACAATGACTCAACAATGGAGTTATTTGGTTCATGAAGACAGGATGGTGTGGGAGGTAATTACCATCGAAGCTTCTTAAAACCAAATTTTGATTTGCTTAATTTGTCAAAACAAGATTATGCAAAATCAAAATCATTATTCAACCTTTTTGGGTGTGGGGTTAAGCCTTGGGGTATTGAGGTCCGTGAAGTTGTCTCCCTAGAGTGTGTCTACTTCTAATACTCTCATCATTTTCATTAAGATCCCCAAACTAATAAATTAAAATTAATTAATCCACTTTTTAAATGTTAATCTCCTTTTCTCTCTCTATATTTGTCTCCTTCTCCAACCTCCTTTGTCTCCATTCTCACCATTTTTATACTATTTATTCATTAAAAAACTTAATTACCACTTTCCTATAATAAATAGTCGGAGTAATTAATTAATAAATAAATATTTTCCTCCATTATTCTTTTCTTCTCTCTCTTGAAAGAAAAAAACAAAAAAACACAAATGGAAGAAGAGCAAGAACACTCACTTCTTCCTCATCTTCTTCTTCAGCTTCTACTGCTCTTCTGACCAAAGCTAAGGACGACGTCGTTTTCGCGTCTCGTTGCCCTATGTACTCTTCAATGTAGCTCGTGATCCACCAAAGCTTCACGTTTCTGGTTGATCTTTTTCAGCTTTTTCCTTTTTTTTTTTTCACTTTTCCCCCTTTTCTTGTTTTCAACTTAAATTGAAGTAAATCTGTTCAGTTTTCTTGACTATGACCTATTTCTTCCTTGGCTAACTTCAATGCCGGGAAATGTGAGTTGTGGGCACTTCAAATTTGCATCTGTGTAGTTCTATTTTTAGGTCATTTTCTCGAGCTGCCCATTTTGAATCTGTTTTTAGTATGAGTGTTTTGGGTCTTTTTGTATTTCGCAGTCCCTGATCTTGTTTGTTGTGTTTCATGTTTTTTATTTTTATGTTTAAATTTCAAATGCAGTGGTAACAATTGAATGTTGATGTGCAACTGCAAGGGTTTTTGGTACTTATGTGATTTCTTCAATGTCTAACTGCTAGGGTTTGGTACTTATATTTGGTTTTCTTGAATGTGTAACCGCTAGTGTTTTGTATATTGTACTAAATACCAACAGTAATTTGGGCATTTGGTTTGTTTCTTGAGATTGTAGTCTTTATGCTCCTTGTATTTTAAAAAAAAATGCACCTTATTCATCAGTTTTGAGTGTATGATGTATGACTGTTAATATTCACCATATTGTCTAAACCCTAAATGGGGTTTGGTAATTTCTCGTTTCTTGAGATGCTTATTCAACTTCTTGGAAGGGACAAACTTGATCGAGTCTTGGGTGCTTGCATTGTTGCTTTGCAGCTTTTCTTCCTCTTTAAATATAAGAAAATGCAAGTTATTGCATTAGTTTTTGTAATTAACTCGTTACCGTGGAAAAAATGGCTCGTTTTATTCTTATTTCAACAAAAAAGCACTGTATAATTTGTTTCTTAAATTGGTGCAATGTCATGGAAAATTGCAGTTGTATCCTGATATTAGAACCTTATCATGAAGATTTTCAGCAATTTGACATGATATCTAAGTTCTAGCAATCACACTATAATTCCTTGAAATTGCTTTTCTGAATGCTTTGCATATGGGATAATATGTACCTATATCTGAAGTAATAGCTTTTTGGTGAATGTAGGACAAATATAATTATTTGAATCCATGTTATTTTTTGTTTTGCTTAGTTTTTGTCTAAACTAGTAGCCTTTTAGTACTTTATTAATGTATCTATTTGTTTTTCCCTTTAGCAACAGGATTGGTGCGAGTTGAAGTTTGAAATTTGAAGGGCAAGTCAGTTACGGGTATGGAGCAGTATGAAATATTGGAGCAAATTGGCAAAGGGGCTTTTGGCTCTGCAGTTCTTGTGAGGCATAAGCTTGAAAAGAAGAAGTAAGAACTAGAAAATCGTTATTTGTATAAGCCAGATACATATAGTGACCATTGCACTTCTACAATGTGCAGTGTGTATGAAGTTTTCAATCCTGTAAGCAATTGATACTTATTAAAAGATATGTCTGTGGAATAGGAATTAATTTATTCTTTTATAATCCTTCTTATTTCAAGGTATGTATTAAAAAAAATTCGTCTCGCTCGGCAAACGGATAGGACTCGCCGAAATGCACACCAGGAGGTTTGTTTTCTGCTTAAACCATGATCTTCTCACCTCCTATCCTTCCCTATGCCAGGAAACATTGATAAAACCTTGAGTTTTTACCATATTCTTGAATTTTTACGTATCTGCCTTGACAGAGGTTCAGAAATTATATATTCTTTTTGAAACTGAACTTAATCGGTTAAATTATATTTTTTTGTCCTATTTTGGTATTCCGAGCTTTCAGTAATCAGAAAAGGAACACTTTGGAGTGTGAAGGAAAAGTAAGATCAAAGGAAACTGCAACTCCTTTTGAACTTTCAATGAAAAGAACATAAATCATTTTTGACACCAAATATTTCTACTGCTACTTGATGTGCATCTTCATATGTATCCTGCTATATTATGCTTCGTAGTTGAACTTTCTTAAAATGCTTTGTCGCTGAATGTATCCCTTATTTTGTAGATGGCCCTTATTTCGAGTATGCAAAATCCATTCATTGTGGAGTACAAAGACTCATGGGTGGAGAAGGTTGCAAACAGTACTTATCTTTCAGCTCCTGTTCTTTTGTCTCCTATCTTTGATACTTCCAATATTTTATAGAACATTTGATGTATGTGTTTTTCTTTTGGTGGTATGAAATTAAGGAGTTCCATGTGTATTGTCCTAAATAAATCATGCAGAAGTATTGGGCAGGTTATAGGTAAATCTGCAAGAGAAATTTGCTTGAAACTTTTAAAAGTAATGAAGCCAATTATTTCATGATAGGCAAACCCCTGTACCAATAAAACAACTTTTTAACGAAGTGTGTTCAATTTTTATGTGGCAGTCTTGTAAATGTCAGAGCAACCTTAATGGAGTGTGTTCAGGCAGTAGTTGTTTGACTATAATTTGGAGTACTATTGGTACACTATGATTTTGGGAAGTAAAAGGGAGATGTTTTGTTGCAATAATCATGCATGCCAATTTGCTAATAAAAATCAAGGAACAGAAGAGATGAGAACAGAGTAACCAAAACTGTCAAAAAGCTCCAGCACATATTTTTTTTTCCATCTCTGTTATCTTAGGGGAAGGAATCAGCTACCATATGTGCATATGTTTCTATGCAGCTATTATCCCCTATTTATCCACATGGATGTGCACGGGGCTTCTTAAATGGACTCAGCAAACACTGTATATCTGTTTTTTTACTCTGTAGTTTTCTCTTTTTGTTTAATTTTCTTTTACCTTTTATTTTTATCTTTCCTATGAACCATTGTAGTTTTTTGGTGCTACATAATTGGAATGGAGCTAGATTTATTCTCCAGTAGACTATTATACATTTAGTGGTTGGATTTAAACCCGCATTACGTGAACAGAGTGGGGATACCACTAGAGAAAAGCTATGTTGACAAGTTTAGTGTAAGTATATTAAATTTTGGAATAGAATTTGGAAATACAAAGGAGGATAATTTGATATTCCTATTGAAGAAAAGATAAGGAGGGGAGAGTTAACTTTGTCTGCTACTTTTTGTGCCATCATGAAAATAAAAATGGTGAGTCGAGTAGAAATAATGTGCCATCATGAAAATAAAAATGGTGAGTTGAGTAGATATAGTAGACTAGACACTTTAACAGGCAACGTGATTGAGGCGTGGCTTTCTTTCCACATGAGGCGTGTAGCAGGTAGATGATCAATCATCAGAGAATCTTCAATACATGTATTTTCAAGATCAACAGTAGACTTTTATCAAGTAATGCATTTATCCAATGACCGAAAGTCGTACTCATTGACATACTTTATCAACGTTGGGTTTCTCTTACATGCTATTTTTTATTTTTTTGGACTAGACCAATGAAGTTGCTCCTCAAACAGGTTATACTCTTTATGTCATAAAAATTAAGAAACATACAAGTGCCTGTTATTATTCTAGGACACTGCTAAGATCTCTGTCAAGCTCTTCTTTTTTACATCCTTTTGCTCTCTTTTTCTTTAAATTCCTTTGCTATCTGGGACATCCTTGATTCTCTCAACATGTGTTGAAGTAAGACTTGACTGCTGCAGTGTTTATCGAATGTATATATTCAAATTTTAATGGGATTTTCTTTTTTTGCCTTCTCTTGCAGGGTTGCTACGTGTGTATAGTCATAGGTTATTGCGAAGGTGGAGACATGTTAGTGACCTTTTCCTACTTAAACTATGTAGTTTGATAACATTGTCTCTTAAGACCTTGAAAGTAGCCATAGTAGCTGCATGCTTGCTTTATTGCAATGACCTCCGTTTTCCTTCAACTTTGCAGGGCAGAGGCCATAAAAAAAGCAAAGGCTGTCCATTTTCCTGAAGAGGTAACCTTCTGCTATTTGCATCTTTTGCTCCAACGTTCAACTAAACTTTTAAAACTTGAACTGTTATTTATGTGTCATTGGTCTCTGACCGAGTCATGAACTGTTAATAGAAACTCTGCAAGTGGCTTGTTCAACTCTTAATGGCTCTTGACTACTTGCACATGAATCATATCCTTCATCGTGATGTCAAGGTTTGCTGCATTTTTGGATTTTTACTGAGTGGATTCATAGACTTCACTTCTTAACCTTGCTTCTCCTTTAAACTTTGTGTTTGTAACATGTTTTGCAGTGTTCAAATATATTTCTAACAAGAGAGCAGGATATTCGTCTAGGTTAGTTTACTGATTTTGCATTTCAAGCTTCTTGAAATTTCTATATTGTAATACTTTACTGAAGGACAAGCACGGCGTACTACTTGCAGGTGATTTTGGACTTGCCAAGATGTTAACTTCAGATGACCTTGCTTCCTCGGTAAGTAATGTTACTGTAGCTTATTACAAAAAGATTTCAGTTTTCAATATTGTTTAGCTAAGATATTCTTGCTTAATTTTCCAGATTGTTGGAACCCCCAGTTACATGTGCCCTGAGCTTCTTGCAGACATACCCTATGGATCTAAGTCAGATATATGGTCTCTAGGTAATACAAATATACGTTAAGTGGCACACATGCTACATGCTAGCACACATCAGTGCCTGATGCTATGTTTGGTTGTCATGCATAGTGGGCACTAATGTGAAGGTGGACTGACTTTGATTTTCTATCCAGGATGCTGTATATATGAAATGGCTGCATTTAAGCCTGCATTCAAGGCATTTGTAAGTTTCTGAGGGCCTTGTTGCTACCTAACCTTATTACTGAAACAATCTTTTGTCAGCATGATGCAGCCCATGTTTTACAGAAGTGATATTCATATCATTTATCTGAATGTTTTAGTAACTTCTGCTAGAAAAAGTTATTTTGCAAAATAAAACGATAACTGTAGTTGTTGCCCCTTGTCAGATGTCTTTTGTTTAACCACTAACAATGGTTGTGGAATTCCAACAAACTTCAAATAAAATTTATTGATGTGCATGTTTGAGGTGTTGGTATGATGACTCCAGAGAGATGTAAAAAGAAGACTCAAGTGTGTAGCACTTGATGGAAATTGAGAGCATGTTTGCATTATAAAAATAGTGATGAACATGAAGTTTAGTGGGGTCTACTGAGCTTGGTTCTAGAATAAAGATTGAACCAAAGATGAATAGCTGGTTTACTTATTGGCAGTGGCGAATCTAGGATTTTTCTAGAACATGGGTGCACCATTTAAAAAAACGAAGGAAAAAAAGTATTAAGTGGGAATTGATCCCTAGTCCTCTAGGTAAATAAGTCAACATTCGAAAATAATAATGCTTTACTAATTTTAGAAAATATATACATAAAATGCCTAGTTTTAGAGAGAGAACATGGGTTAACTTGCCTCATATTTTAAGATATAAATTCATCCCTTTTTATTGGAAGAAAGAAATGTATATGAGAAATTGGATATTTACTAGTCCTGTTTATATGTGAAACTAACTAAAAATATATTTTGTTTATGCCAATTGCCATGTTATAACTAATGAGCCATGCAGATTTTCCATCTTCCCATTGGAGCTCCACTAAAAACTAGAAATAATCTAGTGTTCTTTATGAAGGATTGCACCTTATTTCTTCATTGTGCTGCACATGATTTTCCTATGTTTCGGAGTTTATAGGTTGTCACCGAGTAATGTAAAGAAATGACACTTGGGCGTAACTAAACCTCAAAAGCTAGCTCATGATGGGAGGATTAGCCCGGTTCATATAGCCAAACCACCGGTCTATTCCGCAACGGCCCAACCAATGTGGGACCCTAACCTACTCTAACACCATTCTTTAAGCCCAACTAGAACATGGACCAGGAACCCAAATTGAGATAGACCTGACTCTGATGCCATGTAAAGATGTGACTCTTGGGCCTAACTCAATTCCAAAAATTAATTTACGAGGGGAGGACTGTTATAGTCCATATAAGCAGACCACCCCTTCATTCCCCAACCAATATGGACGCTAACCCACTCTAACAAGATGTACAATGTGGGACTCTAACCTGCTCTAACAAGTGCATCTGGGAGATTATGGTCCTTGTCTTCCTTCATATACTTCAGCAAATGGATGCTTGCTTTATGACTCTACTTGTGATGTAGTTATTGGATAATATTAGTTCGTCTTTGAGAAACTAACCCTTGTTGCGTATGTATATACATATGTTTTAGGGTTTTTGCATTTTACTATTCACTTTCCTATTTCTGGTGGATGTTTTTGGCCGTTGAAACTTATGCCCTTTTATGCCTGTTGACATAGGATATGCAAGCACTCATCAACAAAATAAACAAGTCTATTGTGGCACCACTTCCGACAAAATACTCTGGTCCATTGTAAGTCGATTTGATTGAGATTGTTTTGTCATGAAACCATGCATATGCTTATATGTACTAGTGCTGCCTTTTTATTTAGGATTGTGATTTCTAAAGCAGGACTTCTAAACCTGTTAAATGAAGTCCCTCTTTCGATTTTAAATGATTTGTTCACTTGGAGAACTATCTTAGTATATACAGGTCTGTTTTAAACATATAAACAGTCAATCAACGAATGGGGAATTAAATTGTAGCAATTTAACTGGTTGAGTGTACTTCTGGTTTTAATTTAGTGAGGTTCAGTATCTAAGCATGCCTTTTTTGGAAGGAAGGCCTACATGAGGATTCTAAAGTTAAATTTACACTAACCCACTCTTAAGGGCACTTTAATTCCCTCTACGTCCATTGTGCTTCCAGTCTAGTGCACAATATGACAGGCCTCCGGTGTAAACTTGCATGAGTGGAATTATTTTGTTTTTATCATCAATTCCCAAGTACCAACCTAATTTCTGTATATTAAATTTTGAGATGTAAAAGGAGAATAAATTAGCAATTTGAAAAGAAAAGCCAATGAAAATCAGCAATCATGTTAACTGCATCTTCCCTCTGGGACCTTTCTATTCCTTGGTGGAGGACATATTTCTATTTGATGCCATCTAAAGGCAAAATTGGGTGAAAGGAGATAGTGCATTAGTTTGGAGGACAGGAAGTGAGTCTTCATTATTATGACGAACAACTCGAGGTTGTTTTTAAAATCATTATGACGATGTGAGGAGTTGATTTGTCACTTCTTAAAGCCTCTATTTGCAGTGACTACTTTTGTTTGTCAAGGAATACCGAGATCCAAGAATTAAGAGGGGATGTTTACGTGCCCCAGCAACTATATAGTTAACTCTTTTTGACTTTATATATGAGAAACTTTACCCTTGGATGAGAATCTTTTATTTAACTCTGCTTATTCACTTCTCTTATTTGCCTTCCAGCCGAGGTCTTGTCAAAAGCATGCTGCGGAAAAACCCAGAACTGAGGCCAAGCGTATGAATTCCTCTTTCTCTATATTTATATATGTTCATTTACATCTTAAGCCATTATGGTATTGCCTTAAGATCTATGAGGTTCACTCAGAAACTTGAACTGGTGGTTTACTGTGCATATGGTGTAATCTGCACAAGTGGGTTATGTTTTTAGATAGAAATCTGCATATGATGGAGTTATTTGAAAATAAACCAACAGAAGCTTATAAATGCTGTCGTGCTGTCTCAACATCTTTACCTGAATATCAAATATGCAAATATAATGTTATTGTTTGTTACATTTCTTTCTTGACTCTTCCACTTTCCATGCCTGTGCTTTACACCATAATGTAAGGCACTTCCTCTGACTCATGTTTCATTTAATATTAGAAACATTATCTTTCCTATGTTTAGTTTTTTTGGTTGGTAATACTTCCACAAGGAAAAATCATCAAGTGAGACATACAGTTGCTAATCATTCTTCCATAAATTGGAAGGCACCTATATTTTCGCCTTTATTTGAAGAAAAAGGCAGGTAGCCACAATCTTCTGGTAATGTCAGAAGTCTTAACAAATACCAAGTTGATGAGTCATCATATGAATGGAAGGTAAATGGATGAACAAGGAAACTTAAACCAGAATTCTGCTATCAATATGCTTCTCTGTAGTTAATGATTTCTAGCATTTTGGTAACAACAAATTTTATTATTAATTATCCCAAGCATCATATTATTAGAAATATCACCAAGTATACCGCAACCACATTACAGAATCCTCCTAGTTTCCTGTATTGAAGTTACCTATTTCAAAAGAAAAAATCCTCCTCCTAGTTTCCTGCTTTGTCTTCTATGTGTTCATACGACTCGGCTGGTTCAATGACAACTGGCTGCTATATTGTTAAAATGGTGATCTGATATCTCACTTTTAATCATGTCCAAGTGTGACTTTCTGTCAGCAATACACTCTAGCCTGTTATTTAACTCTAAAATTACCTATCTGGAATGATCGGCATGCATAGGTGGAGAAGAAGTCCTCTATTCAATATGTAACAAGCCAAATGTTTCAATGTTCCATAAAGAGTGATATTATCTGGTTGTGTAAAATATGCGAAGGTTCCATAAATAAGCTGGCCTAGAAGAATCTTCTGTTCTGAAGTACATGAGTGCTTTTTAATACATAATTTAAGAGGAGTGATTCTAATAAAAATGAAAGGATTAGCATGTTAACACTTATCAACAGTATTTTTTTGTCCTGTTTATCATTTTCCTTAAATTACTTTCTCGCAGAAGCTATTCAATACTGATCACAAAAGATTGAATGTCTCTTTGGCTTCTTTAGAGTGCTTCCATTGTTCCGTCAGATTAGTTTTCTAGACAGGTGCTTAGTGCCCAAATATTGATCTAGTGAACTAATCAGCTCTTAAAATGTAAAGTTAAAAGGGAATCTCCCCACAAAGACTGAAACTTAGACTTGATTGTAATATTCATACTAAAGTAACCTATATTTTTTTGTTATGTTACAGGCAGCAGAACTACTTAGGAATCCAATCCTTCAGCCATATGTGATTAATATACATCTCAAGCTTAACAGCCCTAGACGCAACAGTTTACCTGCTTGTTTGCCTGATAATGATGTAAAGAAAACCAGATTTGCAATTTCTGAAAGCACAGCTGTCCCAAAGAACAGAGAGAAGCGAATGTCATGTGGAAACGATAGGACTTTGAATCCTAGTGTCTCTGATCACGATTATACTTTTTCAAATCGTAGACATACAAAAACCCCAAGCAGAGTATCTGAATTGTCTGTTGGAAGTCCTGATAGAGGATCAACTGTCACAAAGAAAATCACTTCAAAAGCTTTGCTTGTGAATAAGAATCCGAAGGCGGTGGTGCCGAAATTAACTACTCCAAGAAGACAAGTGGATCTAAGGAACAGTGATATGGTAAGGTTACTAGTAAAAGGTTTATTCATTTTACTTCTTTCTATTCTCTAAAAGTAAATGGATTTTATTCTAGACAAGAACATCCGAGCGGTTCAACTGATATACAAAGTAGGCAAATACCAAGATATAAAAACTAATAGATATAATGGTTTGTCATTGCAACAGATTTCTCAGTTTCTCACTAAATCTTAGATGGCGTCAACTTATATATGAAAAAAAGAAGTCAGTATCCTAAAATTTAACCAAATATTGTTATTTTCATTTGGATTTTGATTAACCGTTTGGAATGCCCAAACCAGGATATGTTCCCCCAAAGTTTAGATATTTTTCAAGGAACAATTTTAATATTCATTTTCACAATTATTATTATTATGATAAACTAGTTAAATCTTAAATTGTGTATGAAACTAAGTTGCATGGACTTTTCATTTTTGATGCCACACTCGTGTTAAAAACATCCTCTACTTGACTAATTGAATTTAAAACACCCCTAAATCCTTTCCATGTTAAGGGGTGTTTGTAACACTTGTGATAGTTCGGGGGTGTATTTTAGTTAAGTTAGTCAAGTAAAGGGGTGTTTTTAAGACTGTCAATAGTTCGAGGATGAAATTAATAATTTGCGCCGAGTTCAGGGGTGTTTTTAATAGTTTTCTCTAAAAATAGTAAAAGAACATGTAGAAGATAACGACCTCAACACAAACTCAAGATAAATTGTATCTTGTTGTTTCACTTTTTGTGTAGAGAAAGTAGAGTAGAGGAGGCAGATTCCCTAGCAGATTTGATAGGTTCTCTGTAAATTCATTTTTGCTTAGCAGGGTGGTTTTTTGTCTCTCTGTAATGATGCCTTTGCACTGCTTTAGTGCCTTAGTATACCAATTTGTTACCAGTTTCAAAAAAAAAAAAAAAAGTGGTTACTTTTATGTCTATGTTCTGAAAATCATGGAAATAAGCTTATGTAATTTAAGCAGTAATATGATAATATGCAATTTTAGCCTGCTCAACCATATTTCCCTTGGTGATGTGTTCCCAACATCTGTCCTTTGACTACTCTATGCATGACAGGCTTCACGAACCCTGGTGAAGAGATCTGTTTCTACAACTCGTAGGGCATCTTTGCCATTGACAAACAAGGCAGCAGTTCAAGAATTACCTCGAAGGCCGAGTCTCAGTTTCCTTGACTGTATTAAGTCTCCTGATGTTTCTGTCAATGCCCCTCGAATTGATAAGATGCTTGAGTTTCCATTAGCTTCATATGAAGATCCATTCCATCCTATACGCCGAACATCATCAAACTCTGCGCAAGGTTCCTCTGGCTCACCACAAGCCGAGTATTCCATTATGAAAGACAAATGTACCATACAGATTCCTGACAGTAAATTTGATCGAATGAGTTCCAATGATGCTTGGCAAGGGTTTGAAGGTCCCATGGTGCACATAGATAGAGAGGACGCAACTGATTCTTCTGATCAAAATGCCACTGCTGGTGCATCTAGCCGAACCTCATCTGACACAAGACGCCGCCGTTTTAACATGTCATCTTACAAGCAACGGGCTGAAGCCCTGGAGGGACTACTTGAGTTCAGTGCTAGACTCTTGCAAGAGGACAGATTCGATGAACTTGGTGTCTTATTGAAGCCATTTGGACCTGAAAAAGTTTCTCCAAGGGAAACTGCTATATGGCTGACCAAGAGCATCAAGGAAAATGCTCCTAAACAGGAAGATTAGTTCTACGAACATTCAATGTGTATAAGGTAGTCTTTGCTGTAATATTTTCTGTAGGTGCCCAGATTTTGCTATGTAGAGGCATAGTCATAAGCTGAGACGGTAATTCATAGCTAGGATCTCCTGTTATCCTTACCCCTTGCATATTTAGCAAATCCACGAAGTCCTGAAAGGATAATATTGACGAGAAAACAGGTTCTTTGATTCCACTAGAAATATTATTGCTTATGGATGGTCCCGATGGTCCCAATGTTAGCATTTATTTTTGCCGAATCAGAGTGCTTGTTATGCTTCTTGTCTATTTTATTTTTGGGTACATTACTCAACTTGAGAGACCAAGCTAAAGAATTTCAACCTCAGTTTTCATCAGAAAGTTGGGTGTTACCCCAATTTTTGGTGTCTGGTTTCGGTTCTCCTTATGCACTTGGATGCTCTAATAACAAATATATTTTAAGGAAAATGGGGTTTGACTGGACAAGATGGAAGCAGTATGTGCTCAGAGGATGCTGATGTAAATGCTGAGAGAGAGCAATAAGTAGCTATAAATATCACGTGCTAGACAGTGATATATCTTCCAGAGTTCAAATGGTAGACACTATGCTTGCAGAATCAACCTCGACATGCTTGATGGATTTTGCTTGTTTGTAGAGCTTAAGTAACCAGGCTTCATGGCTTTTTGGGACATTGTGTCTCCTGCTGTGAGTAGGTGTTTCTTCCCTTCTAGAGTCAGGTATGCCTATTATCCCATCCATTGATGGTGTGCGCTTCTTTTTTCCTTTAATGCTCCAATTGGGTCGTTGTCTGGGTTCACTATGTGACCTAGCTTTTGCTCTTGAGGATTCTGTATTGGACATGTATGTTAATGCTAAAGTAGCATTAGAAAATATGGAGTTCGGATTTTCTGAGTGTAGAGTTTTGGAAGATGTGGTCGTTGACACATTAGAGCAATGTTCAAAACTTTCTGGCGTCTTGAAGGAAAAATCTGAATGCCTGCCATAACTTATTGTGCTCATATCACTCAGTGTAGAGGGACTTGGGCATGTCTGAAGTACTTGATAACTCCTTCTTGACATTGAAAGGCGATGAGACTCAAAGGTGCTCAATCCATTTTCCATTCCAGAAGATTCATTTTTCGTGCTATTTTTCTTCTGAACTCTCCCTTTTTCTTGATTGCTAACATCCATCTTTTCCTGCCATTTAAAATCTTGTCATTTCCATTATGTCGGTACACTCAATTCTGCATGAGGAGAAGAGGGGACTTACAATGCTGTAGGCTCTGGTAAGCTGATTGTTTTCAGATGATACTTTCTGACTCTTTCTTGAGTTTGGGGTATGTGCTTCTTCGGCCATCTGAACTCTTTGAACACGAGCCCTTAGTTGAATGGCCATAAGAGAGTGCATGCGTTTGACCATTGCTGCTGTCTGTTTCCTCACTAGGTGACCCCTTACTAGTGCCTGTAATCTAACTAGGCTTCTTAGGGCACGCAATGCTTTCCTAGCCTGCATAAAAATCAGTAGTGCTTTCAAACCAACTTTTACCTTTTCGCATTTAGCATTGTTTATTTACTCCTACATTAGTCTAGCTGTGCATGTTCACTGACCTTAAGGTGAGAACAAGGTCCTCTACATAATAGGTAACTTAGTTCAAATTATGAGGATCAAATGAAACCAAACATGCTTTACATAGGTTAAAAAGTAAACAAGAATATACTCATAGTTTGAATGGTTACCAAATAAGAACGAAAAACAGCTTGGATTTTGGTGGCAGCTGCATCCTTAACACTTCTGGTAATGTATGACTTTGGTTCTATAGCTCCTTTTGCTGTTAGGCTTGCTTTGTGGTGTTTCTCAAACTCCAGCATTGAAACTTGTTTGTTTAGTTGGTGATCAAAATTTAAGTCGAAAGACCTATTACTCTTATGGCTGTTTCTCTCCATGCTTGATGATTTCTTGAAACTCCATCTCCTTTTCGCCTTTGGAGTTGCTGGGGTTCCCATACTTTCCATTGATTTGTCTTCTTTCTTTTCCCTTTCCTCCTTTTTCCCCATCACCATTAGGAAGTTTCTGATCCATTTGCTTGCCCTCCCCATTTCTTGTTATTAGCTATCAATCTTTCACTCAATAGTGTAGAAGTATTTTCGCGAGAACTTTCCTTGAATTGGGTGAATGTTAGAGAGAATTTGAGTCATATCAATGTGGTTGGATACGGACTGATATAATGAGGCTAAGGCCTGCATTTTGTCTTTGTTATTTCATTGACTTTTTTTTTGTGTTTTTTTAAAATTTAAGAGTGTATATTCAAATTGTTTTGGTGGTGCAACTCTTTATATTAGTCATTTTTCACAGTATTTGGTTTGGCAAAGGCCTGCAAATGAGTCCCTCTTGTCTTGCCATTTGCAACTAAAGTGAGATTGGACAAAAGACTTTCTGTATATATATTGGAGGTTTCTCAATTAAAACACTCATTTTGTCTTTAATCAGAGCTGCATGCAGTTTATCGGGCATCAAAGGATGTAGTGCAGTGGATGAAACTGCTCCTCCCTTAACTGGAAGTCTCGGGTTTGAGCTCTAGGAATAGAAAAATCCTTGGTAGGGAGTGTTTCGCCTCAAATGGGGCATGAATTTGAATATAGTCGATCTTCAATGTGGGCACTGAACATCAGGTGAGAAATTAAAAAAAAAAAAAAAAAAAAAGAGCTGCATGCGGACCTCAATAACATCACAACTATAATCTTTTCTAAAGAAGGAACCTTTCTCATAGGAATACTTGCCAATATATTCAACTTATTTACAAACTATGTACAAAAATGAGTGAAGAATACACAACATATACGCTAGTTATGTATAGATATGTATATTTAGTATAAAAATACACAACGTATACATTATGTGCATATTTTGTAAATTAGATCACTCAAAGGCATTACTATGGTATCAAAAGAATCACATTTGGCTCTAAAAGAATGATACTTCAATTTTCTCAAATTAATGTGTTTTGGGCTTTTAAAGTGATTCCAAAATTTTAATTTCACTTGAATTTGCAGATAAAATGTAAGACATCTAAGGCAAGCTCCTATATTAAGTCTTTAAGAGAATTCTGTATTGCTAATTAGAAAGCTGACTCAGCCTTGTCAACATATATAACACTTAAAATCTCTTTTTTTTAAGTCGTTTAATGTGTCATCTCATAAAATAAATATGAACACGTAATTATGGTTGAGTTAACCATAATCAGCCTCATTAATGAAATCCTAGAAAAACTTATTAAACTTCCAATCTTTGAAAAAAAAAACCTTTGATGTGTATATTTATTTATTAGTTACTTTTACTTATTTCTTTTGGTTTGTCAAATTGTTATTGTCGTGTCCATTTGACTTGTGTGATCTACATCATCCATCTCCATATTTTTAAACAAAAAAGTTTAACATACTCACGGAACTTTCTTCTTTCTATGTATGATTAATTTCAATAATTGAAATTTTACACAAATATACAACTTTCTCCTATAAATTACACTTTAAAATTTATTTACCAAAAATACCAAAAAAAATACACCCATTCACTTTTTTTTCCATTTCCCAACACCATTATATCACATCACACACCACAATAATCACACTCAAAACACTCTCTCTCCTAATATTGTAAATAAAGTTGGTATTTTACATGGTAATTTTCAAAGAGTTCGGTAGGGCATGTAATTTTATCCCCAAACTTGTATATATGTGAAAAATCCCCATAATTGAAATTTTACACAAATATGTAGAACAACACTTCTAATCTAAGATAATCAAGAATTCCCTTAATATTAACTATAAATTTCAAATATGCATAGTATAAATTACTATATAAGAAGAGCGAATAAGTAGACAACTCTCTATCAATATGTCTATTTAAGCTGTCTGTTTTTACCTTTTTATCGTATAGGGTCTATAAAAGTATTTCGTAAACTTTTTAATTTAACCTAGGCAATTGCTTATTGACGTGCTTGCTTCAGTTGTTTGCTTATATTTCTTTAACTACTTCAATTATGATTTTACAATATTAGCTTTAATAAATTATATTTTCAGCTCCTTCAACTGTGATTTTACTCTATCATCCTAATGAATTATTTTAAGATGTGTAAATACTAGAATTAGGACAAAACAAACACAAAATCATAAATTAAGTCTTTCTTTTTAAATTGAACAAATAAAATTAAATAATTATTTTAATATTTTTCGACGATTATATTTGTGTCAAAAAGAAAGTATTTGTTAAAAATATATATAATATAAATAAACCAAAATCTTTATATATATTACTTGAAATAATATAGAAAGTACTATAGCTCATAATAATTATTAATTCAAAAATTTGAATCTCGAAATTTCATCAATGTCACATAAATTGTGACAGAGAGAGTAACATAAAACGTAGAGATTATAAGTCTAATAATTAACAATATAAAACTTATAAAAATATATAGAAAAAATCTATTAGCATCATATTTTTTTTTTTAAAAAAAAAATATATGTTGAACCGGTGCTTGTAACTAGTTTATGGAGAAGCTGATTCAACTAAACCTGCTTAGCAACATGTGGGTCCGCACAAAAGGTGATAATATATTTTAATGAAGTATTTAAGAAAATTAGGACAATTTTAGAAGTCCTTAAATTTATTTAAAATGTTAATTTTGAAAGATAACCCAAATTTACCGGATATTTCGGTTTCAACCGTTTTGGGGACTATTAAGAACCTAACTACTTAGAGCTTTGACAAATAATACTAATTGCAAGTAACATTTCAAAGTCTAGCGCCTCCTAAAAAGAAAAGAGTAATATTTTTAACGGTGAAGAGGAAACTTTTATTCCATGCACATCTGAATTAATTTGAATATTGAAATATCGAATCCTAAAAAAAACGAAGAAAAAGCAACATTAAAATGAATATGATATTACAATTATAACTATCTTTGAATCACAAAATCTAAATATATATGCAAAAGTATAGTGATTTTTTTTTAAAAAAAAATCATATGAAAAATACTAAATTGGCCTCTCAAAACTGTCATTAAAAAATAATAATCCAGAATACAACTATCATGTTCTAACTTCTAAATTGCTCAATGCTGACTTTTCTCCAAAATTTTCTAAAATAATAGTGGTAGGTTCTATGTTTACATTTTAGGTTCTACAAACTAAAATGGAAAACTTTGCCCCAAAAATAAAAATGGATATATTTTATTGTAAAATAGACCCTTGATTAACCAATCCACCAAGGAATGGAAATTTCAAACAACTATATTAATTAAGTTAATTAGACTTTCCTAAGAAGAATTGACACATAATAATCTAATTTGAAATTTTGATACAAGTAGAAGCTTCTACCTAGAAAAATTCAACATCAACTTCCTCTATAAATTTACCTCTCATTGGACACAAAGTGCATATTCACATTCTCTTCCTTTCAACATAAAAACACACATAGAGAAGATGGATTTCTTCAAGTTTAGAGCTCATTATTTACTTCTTTTGGTTTTACTACCAATGGTAGCTGCAGAAGAGGATAATATTCCTCCTGTTCTTGCTCCCTACTTTGGTACATCTCTTTTCTTTCTTAATTATCTATTCATATTCTTTTGTATTTGCCATTTTGTTATGAATTTTCAGAATTTTAGAGCAGTTCTAATTTATGCATGTTCTTAAAATTTTCAACAACCAAAAAGAATATACAGTTTGCGCAGACCTAACGCAGAAGTTATGAGTTCGTTCAAACCTAATAACTTCGACTTTGATCAAATCGAACTCAAACCTCATTAAATTCAAATCCTGAATCCGTTTCTGTATGCAAAAGCAAGTGCACCAGTCAGTATGAAAGAACTTTTTTTGAAAATTACTTTTAACTATGGTTCCTCCTCCTAATTCTGAACCTTTGAATTATCTGTTATATAGATACAGACAACATATGCAAAGATGTGGAGTGTGGGAAAGGAAGTTGTGAGAAAGCACCAGGAAAGCCATTCAACTTCATATGTAAATGTGAACGAGATTGGAAGCGTACTCACCATGATGACGACGATGATGAAGATGATCTTCAGTTTCTCCCTTGCATTGTTCCCAAGTGTAATTTCTCTTCATTTACTTCCTTTTTATTCAACAGTTCAGTTAATGTGCGAGAGGTTGGATTTAGGAGTTACGCGGAGAGATAGAAGAAGACTGAAAAAATATTGGGGGGAGCTGATTAGACATGATATGGCGCAACTTCATATCACCGAAGACATGACCTTAGATAGAAAGGAGTTGAGGCCACGTATTAGGGTGGAAGGTTAATAGGTTGGTAGGGGTAGGATGATGTATAGCCCTGTGGTATAGTGGGCTAGTAAGATTAGTCGTGTACTCGTGTCTTTATATCTTATGTTGATTACTGTATGTCTCATATTTATTTCTTTTATTGTATTTATATATTATCACTTGCTTTCCCCTTTAGTCATTTCTCCTTCATATCTAGTATCTTCTACTTTTGGGGCTTGATATTTTTGAGCTGAGGGTCTTCCGCAAATAACCTCTTTATCTCTATGAGATAATGGTAAGGTCTGCGTACATTTTACCCTCCCAGACCCCACTTGCAGGATTCCACAGAGTATGTTATTGTACTTTATAGTTAGTAAATTTTACTATTTTGTGACTAGACTATTCCTATCTAAAAGTTTGGTACATGGAAGAAACTTGAATTCCATTTTTGACTAAGAGTTGGTGGTTATGTTATTGCAGGTTCTGTTGACTATTCTTGCTTACCAGCACCTCCACCAGCTCCACCAATTCCACACAACATGTCTTTCTTTGATCGTAATTACTAAATCTTCCGTCTCTATTTCTTTTATGTTGTATGTTAATTCTTATTAAACCCCATGGACTCTTTCTTGGTTTAAGCTTGCTATTGGATTTACTGTGGAGAGGGGACATGCAAAAAGAATACAACATATGGACATACATGCCAGTGCAAATCTGGTTATTCCAATCTTCTAGACATTCCTTCCTTCCCTTGCTTCAATGACTGTAAGTAGAAATAAGAATTTTCCAAGATTAAATGTTGTAATTTCACATAAATAAGATCACTAGCTAATTGAATATTTGACTTTTTAGGTGCCATTGGAGATGATTGCCAAAATAAGGGAGTTCGGCTTTCAAATTCTACTGCATCATCTCCATCTTCAATTTTTAATACTAATAATGGACGTAATGACAATAATGGAGGTAAGAGTTACAAGCATCAATAATTTGGAATCAATTTACTGGATAGAAACTTTTCTTTTTTTGTCGACCTTAATGCAATATTGAGAGAAATTATGTGTTAAGAGAGACAAAAAACAAGTATAAGAATGAACGTAAATCCGTGAGGTAATTGCAAATAACGCTTGTATATGTTCAATTGGAACAAAAAACAGTTCTTGGTTATGTAGTTTTAAAGGTCAAGTCAAGGAAAGTAAAATCACTTCACTACGTATGCCAACCAGAGTATATAAGTATATATATGATAGTCTCACCATTCTAATTCTTCCATACTGGCAGCTATATCACTTATGCTCAAGAATTCCCATTGGATGGCTATCTTTCTGGCCTCTGCAGCTATGGCTTTACTCAACTAGGAAGAGGGGATGACATTTTATACTCATTAGCAGATTTACAGCTTGATACTTCATCTATTACTAGCGCATCGTACTTCATTCATTTTGCCAGATTCATATGTACTATATATGTTTAATAAATATGTGATGGTGTGTCATTTCTGTATAGAGAATATATTTTGAGTATTATTTCAGATGTAGTATTTTACTTTTCTTCATATAGCAACTACATATATTGTGTAGATGACTTTCATTCAGCCCTATCGAGCCTCAAATTTTTTGAACACATTCTTTAACCAATTGAGACCAACTCTCTCTACTCAAAGCCTATTTTTCAGCTTATTGAATCACTTGAGACTTCTAAAAGATTAAGCCTGTACAAAAATTAAGGGTAAAGAGGAAAATATCTTGTATCCAAGTGTTGGGTTACATTGTCCGGGAAGTTATTAGAGATGTGCAATATGTCTCACATTGATTATATATATTTTTTGATAATTGGTAACATTACATTGATTGTATATATATTATATATAGATATATATAGGTTTTCAAGGGATTTATAATGATCTTGGGCTACCCAACTGGTATAATCAACCATGCTCTTAAATTAAAGGTTAGGAGTGGATGCTCAAATTATTTCACTGAAATAATTGGTGGTTTCCATTAGAGAGCAAAATAACTAACTTCCTTTTTTCTGACTCAAAAGTTAAATCAGTTTAATTTTCAATCCATTCTTCTATGCAATTCAAGCTAATAACTTACTCTATACAACAACATACCCGGTAATAGTTTCACAAGTGGGGTCTAGGAGGGTGGAGGTGTACACAGACCTTCACCTGTTGTTTCTGATAGACCCTCCGCTCAAGAATAATATTTCACTCTATCAAAATATCATCAATTTGTACTAGCTAATGGCTAATTAGATTATCCCATCGCAATTTCTTCCTTCCTTCACCTCTACGAAGGAAGCATCAAGAAAGATAGGTCTGTTGCTGGAAGGAGGAAAGGACATGAAACATCAAAGAGCACAATGCCTTTCCTCAGGATGTTACGCCCAAGTATAGTTGGGAAAGATCCGAGATCCAAATTCAAACTCCAGCAATTTATTTGGTTAACTTGTACAGTGGAGCACCTAAAGAGCATAAGATCCACAAAGATAAACCCCAAACCGATCAATTCACTAAATCACAAAGAGGAGCGTACATTATAACTGGTCTATTACAAAACTAGTAATGCAGTGGTCTGTTTGGTGTTGTCTAAATAACCTTGCCCAACTACAGAATACAACAGCTGAGCTTATTGGCATACTTGAAGCTTTCTATGGATAAAAGTTATTGCCCCAAGCATGTGTAAACAGGTACCTATCTCATGAGAAACAAAAAAGAATGTAGCTTCAGAATATATGACATGTAAAACACATTGGTTTCACATCTAAACTCTTCAGCTAGAAAGTTCAAAGCACTAGACATCACAGTGTGCTATAATGTAGTTTCTAGCTTTCAAATATCCTCGAGTCCAGCTCTAGTATGCATTCAGTATTTTAAAGAGTTCTCTACAAAACGTATATCAAAATAGAGTTCTCTGGAAAAAGATACATAGAAGGATAAAAATGGGAACTTTCCTAGTATCACATTGTTACTGATGATACCGACTACATTTATCTCTATAACGATTAAATTATAAAAGTAAATTGAATTTTCAAGTGATCAAATAGCCATATGCTCAGCAACAAAGAAGTAAACTAAGTCAAGATTGAAGCAGCAAAGAGAAATCAACCAAAAAACATTTCTTTTCCATTCTAATATACAAATTACATTGAGACAGGAGTATTATTGCTAAACATCTCCAAAAAAAAAAGCCAAAACTTATTAATGTTACAACAATCAACTCCTATTTCCTCGAAATGATAATGAAGTCTAAAAATTCCACTCAAAACAGAAGTTAAAGTTGTTCAGACCTCACCAGTTGAGAGCTAAAATTGATCAATGTTTTCACTTGTTCTTGACACTGACTCCTTCCTTCCCAGCAATGATAACAGCAGTGGTCATATCCAAGAACAACCCATGCTCCACCACACCTTCGAAAGACGCAATCTCCTTCCCAGCAGCAGCAGAATCCTTAATAGGAGTCTTGAAATACAAATCGACAATATAATTCGAGTTATCCGTCACATATGGCTTCCCATTACCATCCAATCTCAACTTTGCATCAACGCCCTCTTCCTTAAACAATTCCTGTAACCTAACCAAATTGTATTTCCAACAGAACTGCACCACCTCAACAGGCATAGCCAACCCGGATCCACCAAGACCCGAAACGAGCTTCGAATCATCCACCACGACAACAAACTTATCGGACGCCGCCTCCACCATCTTCTCCCGTAAAAGAGCTCCTCCCCGACCCTTAACGAGGTCGAGATTGGGGTCGACCTCATCAGCACCATCAATAGCTAGATCAATATGTGGGTGTTCGTCAAGGGTAGAAAGCGGGATGTTGAGCGACAAAGCTTGTTCTTCAGTACGCTTAGAAGTGGGAACTCCAACGATGTTTGTGAGTTGCCCAGAAGAAAGAAGGTCACCCAATTTAGCCACAACGAAAGCTGCTGTTGACCCAGTGCCCAAACCAAGGACCATTCCACTCTTGACATACTCCACGGCCTTATCAGCTGCGAGCTTCTTGAGTTCATCTTGGGTTAAAGCTGGAGGGACGGGTGCAGAGAAGGCTTTGATTGAAGGGGTTGTGGAGCGAATGCGGATAGTGGGGTTGCGCAAAAAGATGGAAGGAAGGCGGGTGCCATTGATGGAACTGTTGCGGAGAGAAGAAGAAGAAGGGGACTGAGGTGAGATTAGGGATAAGGAAGCCATGGGTGATGATGGAACCTTACCTATGTGATGTTTTGTTTGGTGAATGAATGGGAGGAGTTGGTGTATTGACCCTTTTTTCTCTGGCCAAAATAATGAAATAAAATAAGGACAAAGTGGGTGAATGGTTGGTGATGAGGATCCTAAAGTTGGATTGGATATTAGGAGACAACCAACAATGTCTTCTATAGTTTCAAAATTAGAATTTCTACAACAATAACCCACTAAATAGATAGGTGGTCAGTTCAAATAAATATAATTGAAGTGGAATTATAAGAAAAAGGTGATAACAAAATATGACACAAACGAAGCCATATATAAAAGGAGAAAAAGACTACATTCTTTACTAATCTTTTTTATCCCTAATTCTCGACTGAAGCAAATTGATATTATTGTTGAAGATTCATCGCATCAATCATCAAGCCATAGAAAGAACCACATTAAGCTCACTATTATACTCGATCGAGATATGCAGGCTTAAAAATAAAAGCATCATTATCCAATAGAGGACAGCTTATTTTGCCAACATGTTCAGTAGCAGCTTGTTTGGATGGTGGTTTTTCATGATATGGTATGGTTATTGGTATCCCATGATTTTTTTATTTTTTTCTAATTATATCCTTATTCAAATCTAAATAGTTTTAATTTATCTTTTATTCTGTATTATATTATTTTTGTATTATTTATTTTTCTCCGCATCAACTTTTGAAACTTTTTTATCGCCTCCCATTTTTTCTTTCACGTGTTAACCTATTTTTTGAGGTCTTTTTTTTTTAAAAAAAAAACTCTTTACTTTTTTTTATTTTCTCACATTATTTGTACGGTTTGGAGATATATCAGCTTGTATGTTTCCCTACTTGATTCTATGTATTTATTTTTTTAAAAAAATTATTTAAAAATATTAATAAATTTAATATTTATATTAATTAAGGATAATTTTGTAAATCTATAAGTTACGATACAGTACCATACAATCAAATCAAATAACAAATTATTATAAAATAGTAGCAACCCATAACGTCTATCCAAACATTGTATGGTATTATACTGTACTATATCATACCATACCATACAGTACCATACATTATGAAACCATGGCAAACCACCATCCAAACACAAGCTGTAAGTGGTATTTTTCTTCGAGGCATCAATTCAAATTTACCACTCGAGATGTAGCACAAAGGTATTTATGGGAAATGCTTCCGGCATGGTGAGAATTTTCTTCTTGCATAAAATCCAGACAGTTCATAGGGGGATCAAAAAAAGTATTTAACCATCACAACCTAGAAAGTGTACTTCTTTACACCTAACTAGGTAGCGAATCATGGTAGTAACATATTTCATTGAACAAGCGGCGAAAGCTCAAGCTGATATTTGGTATATCCAGTCTATCAAATTTCCAATTACTTCTGTCGAATCTACGGAAGCTAAAAGACAACAAAATTCTTAAAATGAGTAACAACTATAATGATCTTGCAGGATCAATGGTCCTCAATCTTCTTCAAGCCTTTCATATCTGTTGTTTCCACCCTGCAGGAGAAAGAAATATCATCAAACATGTTCAAACTTATAACAGCCAACAGCCACACTCGTGAAGCCTAGCAAAGAGCCCAGCGCCCATGCCCCACACATACAGGAAACCAAATTCTCTTGGTCAGTTGAACACAGAAACTACCTAAAATAATTGGCAACAAATAAGCAAGACTTTGGAAAAAGTAATTCTTCATAGTGAATCCAGGAATCACTACTTTAGCTTCTAGAAGCAATTTCTCTCTCTTCATAATGCCTATGTGTACAAAGGAATAATTTTGCTTGCAACTGGATTTTGAGGATAGAGATAACTGCGAAGAAGAAATATAACTGGGGCATTTGAAATCCAGTTTCAAGTGAAAAGTTAAAGACAACCTTTTTTGCGCAAGTTTGTAGAAATGCACACATTTTTTAGATTAAAGATTGTTGTTTCAGAATGATAACAAAAGACAAATTAAATTTTATAAGGGGCCACAGTTTATCCATATACATTAACTAGTTAACCGAAAGGATAAACTACTATGAATGAGCATCTAGAACACGCAAACGCATCTTTCCAATCACCAGCATGAGGGGGTATCAAGTGTTATTTAGGGATTACAACCATAGAAAACTTAGGATCTACACATCCTTTCCTCTGCAATGTCAAGGTAGAGAGAGAAACGAGCTCTGACAACAGAAAGCTTAAACTTCTCCAAGACAAGAGGTAGGATTAACTTTGGGCAGGTATATTTGAGTGAGAATTGGGTTTTTGTGACGAGGGTTCCCAGGAAACAACCTCTCTACCTCTATGATGTAGTGGTAAGATCTGCGTACATTCTACCCTCCCCACACCCCACTTGTGGGATTCCACTGGGTATGTTGTTGTTGTATATTTGAGTGAGAATTAAAATTCAGCTTCTCCAAATGTGTCCTTTAAGCTAATACATAAACTTGTAAAGGAAACAATTTCATTACCTGTACATGCACTTCCACCAGACCCCACTTGTGGGATTTCACCATGTATGTTGTTGCACATGCACTTCCACTAGACCCCACTTGTGAGATTTCACTGGGTATATTGTTGTACATGCATTTCCACTTATGAAGGAATTTCTTCACTTTGATCTTTCTAACATTTCACTGAACAATTTTGTTCAGCCGTGATAAAGAAGTAATGAAAGAAACTTTGTTTAGCAGCTAATTTGTGACACTCATAGCCTGCTGAGGGGAACGTGGTCTCCGAAATTTAATAAAATCAATCTTTTGGTAACATTAACTTCACGAGAGCATGTTTACAAGTTGGAAGGTGTTGGGTCTTGAAGTATCAAGAGCCAATGGTAGTGCACGCGATTATCTTAGTGAGGAAAACAAAAGGAAGTTCCAGCATCCAAGCATGTGTAGTGAGCAGTCAGGCCATTTGAACATCGCATCGTCTCATGCTTTTCTAGGTTTAAAGTTCAAACAGTTCTCTTTTTCCATTAAGTTTAATGGTTAAACAGTTCCAGAAGTAAACATGAAACACTATACAAAAGGAACTGAAGTACACATTGCCAAGAAATAAAGAAATGGCTAACAATAAAAGAAGCAAAGATAGGTTTCTGGCAACAGGAATGAGGACATAAGAATTAAGAAACTTACGTTGTTCCATACAAGACAATTTTTTGAACATTTGTAGTTTCCCCATCATGTTGATTGTCCTCTATAAAAATGGTCACACTGGTCCAATAACAGTAAAAAAGATTAGTGTCCGTCGTACAAATGGTTCCCGTGAAAGTTGAAACTCGTGGATATATAAGCATACCTGCGAACATTTTGAAATTTGACATACTTCAAGATAACTGGTTTTCCCTGCAAATAATCACCAAGACAATTGAAGAATGAACATCCAGGGAAACTAAAGAAATCTATAAGCAAACATCATTTAGTTAAACACAAAGCCAAGAAGCATAATTCCTGTATCAGGATTGACTAACCTTGAGATTATCTTCAGATAAAACAACTGTGTCACTTGGAGGGTAATCATTAACATTACTGCAGAGGGTACCCCAATTAGCAAATACATATGGCAGGTGCAAAATTCCTCCTACATAATGATCATTCTAGAAAAGGTCAAAAAGAAATGAAACTTCAAAAGTTACCTAAATCCCATGTGCTCCTTGTTAGAAAACAGCTTCACAGTTTTAGGACCTTTAAGGAGACAAATCTGTGTTATGGTATCATGCTATATAAAGTTCCAGAAGAAGCAAATGAAAAGATGCATCAAGGAGGCAACAAAATATTACCTTATCACAAAAAATGAAAAAACAGGATACCAAAGGATGCATTTTCAGGGGCGGAATAACAGATGTGATGACATATTGAAGACAGCAAAAAAGTATACCAGGATAAATTACATTAACGAGATTCAAAAACAGCATGATAACCACAGCTATACTATGAAAAGAACACTAAAAAGGGAGCACATAATCCCCAGCTCTAAATTGTACACTTGTTTGATACACGCTATGGCCTGATGCCTATACTAATATCTAAAGGAGAGCAAAGCAGCTAGTGCAACACTGCAATGCCTCTGGTGCCTGTCACAATTTACTTCCTCAATAGCCCCTGTTACTACCCCACTAACAACAGAAAATGGTCAAAGAAGTCCTTTATACCAACTTGGTAGTCATATCTGTTATCCCCTTTTCATCCTAGTTTTCTCATGCTTCATGCATAGTTTTGATTTAAGTTTCGAAAAAACTTATTGATGCAAGCACAGTCATGAGCCTGCTAATCAGTTGAAACTTATCTACTTATCCATAAATACAAGGCCAGAGTAAGAGCTCATCTGTCTTAGAGACTGTTTGGATTGACTTTTGGCTTACGACGTAAAAGCCAAAAGCCATAAGTTAAGATTTCTAAGTTGTGGCTTCTGGCTTGTTATTGTTATTTTTCTTAAACATAAGTGCTTATAAGCACTTAAAAGCCAAAAGCCATAAGTTAAGATTTCTAAGTTGTGGCTTTTGGCTTGTTTTTGTTATTTTTCTTAAACATGAGTTGTTATAAGCACTTTTTAATTTTACCCAAACACTTCAAAACTGCTTATAAGCTACTTTGACCTAAAAGCACCTAAAATAAGTCAATCCAAACTGGCACTTAAACAGCAGGAATTCCAAGGTAACTCTTCCATAAATGTTGTCTCATGAGAGTAATATTTCATCCACCAAAGAGAACTACTTTTACCAATCAAAAAGAAGATGACAAATCATAGCTGCTAAATCACCAAACAGAACTACTTGAAGGATTATGTAGGACTTCTCTTCATCACAATGATATACAAAGATGTTAGAGAAACTTGAAAAACACATAGTTATGCATCAACAATTTTTTGAGAAAGCTTAGTTATGCGTCGACAATTCACAGAAGCAAACACCAAAGCAGAAATTGCAAGAGACAAGACTAAGGGTCTTGCGTGCGCAGCAAAAGATTACAGGGGTAGAAAGAGACATCACAAATCTATTAGCTACCTTCTTCCACGGGTCCTTTGATAACAATCGAATGCAGTTTGATGACTTGATTAAATGGTATGTAAATCAATAGCTGCTCATCTGCATCACTCACCAGGTTCAAGCCCTCATCTTCTCTGTAACCCTGATTTAAATTCAAATAAAGCCAGCCAACACCATTACTGAAACTGCAAGCAGAAGTAGACTATGAAACAAGCGAGCTGATATTGAAACTTATAATTGGGGAAAAAATTCCCAAAAGTTGCATGGTCATGGATAAAAGGGTAGTAACAGGTTTCATTAAGGTATATTCCTGCTTCAGCAGGAACCAAGTGATCAAGATTACTAAAAAAGGCCCTTAACAAAATATATTAAAAAGAGTAATGCTTGGTTCTGTGCTCAATAAACACATACAGCTCCAAATTCTTAATTGACTTTCGGTCAGTTATAAATAAGAATTACAGACCTTCAATTTCTCTGTCATCTCACATCATCAGTAAAGATGCAAAGGCCTATGGTTGTGACATACATGAGTACACTGGATCCAATCTTTTGTCAGGTATAAATGGAATAGAGAAGAACATTGAAAAAGATACGTCATGTTTTGATACAAGCTGTGCATATCTCAACTTAAGGGAGAGAAAATAAGAGATTAGGGGCTAAGATATGATAATTAAGATCTTTAAGAATTGATTGGTGAGGCATAGACTGAAGGCAAGAAAGATGAACTTTTAGTATCTCTTGGACCCCTCATTACCATAAGACATCCTTAAGATTCTTTCCTTCCAATCGTATGAAAAAAAATATACTTCCATTCCAAATTGTCCATAAAAGGCTCAGCGGGTTAGCTTTCCATGTTGCTTTCATGTGTTCCTGGAATTCTTTACCAATCCAACTTGCAACAGCTTTTTCCCAATGGATGTCAAATATAGAAAACCCCACTACCCAAAAGATGCGGTCATTCTATAATGTAACAGAAAGTACTCTACATCTTCATTGTTTACTTTACATCTCATTTTGCATAAACAACAGCAAGATATAATTACCCAATTCCTTCTTCTAAAAATGTCTACCTTGAGATTTTTATTTCGGGCTGCAAAATATGTAGCACTTCTTTTTTTGGTACTCAACAACTCAACCCATCCCGAACAATGTATTTTAAAAAATTAATTGTCACTCCTCCCCCCAACCCCCGGGACAAGTACTTAGATCCACAAATGCTCTGATTGGAAGCTAAAGAAATGGACATCTTGCTCCAGCACTTGGACCAGGTATCTATAAGCTTCGGAAGAAGCTGAATCACAAGTTCAGAGTAAACATAGCAGTGACAGCTTTTGATTTCAACAACTGACAGAACCGCTTGGTTTGTGGTTCACAAATACAGAGTTCTCAGGACTACATTTTGACCACTATAGTGAACAAGTATATAATCAACATCTCCTAATTCTTTTTTAATTTACTTAACAGTTTTACCGAAAGTTCAAAATTCAAAGTGAAATTCCTCGATTGAGATATCAAAACAAAGAACCATACATAAACAACCCTAATTTTAACAATACACAATCTTTTTTCCACCTGTTTGAGGGCATTGATGATAGTGTTGTTGCCGCTTTGGTTAAGGCATTCGACGCCAGACCAGTCTATGAAGTCCATCAAATCAACCTGTTCATCACCCACAACTCCAACAATTTTAAAAAATTAAAAAAAAAAATTGCCCTACAAAACAAGAGCGTGAGGATCTCAAATAGAGCTAAATCATACTTGGCCTTTGGGAATTGCAGAAGCAGATTCGGCAGACATGGTTGACGGAAGTTGTACGCTACAGTTCTTGAGAGAAAGAAATTGGGAGAAAGAGAAGAATTCTGGAGAAAAAGAAAAGTGTTTCTGCGCTTTTATAGCCAAATGAACAAATAGTCTATTTTTAGGATACATGTATAAAAAATTGCGAAATTTTCTTTTATAAAAAAATAATTAAAGATTAATACCTCTTACACCTTGTTTGGAAGGTGGTTTGCCATGATAATTTGTTGTTTGCTTTGATTGAATGATACTGTATCATAACTTATAAATTTATAAAAATATCCCTATAACTATTAAATTTATCAATATTTAAAAAAAAAGATAAATATATAAAATCAAGTAGAAAAACATACAAGCTAATATATCTCATATCCATATAAACAACATAAGAAAATAAAAAAGTAAAAACTTTTAAGAAAATGAACCTCAAAAAAATAGATTAAAATGTGAAAGAAAAAATGGGAGGCCGAAAAAGTTTCAAAAGTTAGATGGCGGAGGGAAATAAGTAATACAAAAACAATACATATATTAGGAGTAAAGTTTAATAAATAATAAAGGATAAGTTAGAACTATTTAAATTTAAATAAGGACATAATTGAACAAAAAAAACTATGGAATACCACCAAATTGGTGATTTCAAAAAGTGTGGGTTGTTATGGTTACATAACCATGAAACTAAACTGTACCATACCAGATAATTAATGAAACAATCAAAACAAATGTCGTTCTCTTAATAACCATACCATACCGTACCATGAAAAACCACCATCCAAACAAGCTGTTAATCGATTTTATACTCGTGGAATTAAAGTTGAGAATCACTGGATTTTATATGTAACAAATTTGAAGATAATAATTGTCAAATTTAATTTCATATTCAAATATTTAAAAATTATAAATACATATTATGTGCGCAGTTTAAATTTTAAATATTGATGTCTGAAGATAATTTTGATGAATTTTAACAATAAATCCATATTTTTGAAGTGTGAAACTGAAAATGTTGTCAAAAAGATATGAAATCGAAGATTGCGAAATTTAACTTTAAACCCTAAATATTTTATTCATTTATTTAGAAGGCATAGCTAACCCAAGTATTTGAAGTTGAGTTGGTGATAAGAGTAGGATAACTACTTTCCCTAAACTTAAATAAAATCTTATTTCGAATTAGTATTGCTAGCAATTAATAACTCAGAGTGCTGAATTACCAAAATTAAATCATAGAATATTTGGACTTGTAGCGAGACAATAAAGAAAAAAGTTTAGTACCAATAAATTCAATTAAGGAATGAATTTGTGAATAAATTGATTAAATCGCTATTAAGGTATTATTTTTTTAAAAAAATAATAATCAAATGAAAAAAATAAATAGCAAATTAAAATCATAGAATTTTTTTACCAAGCATTTGAACAGAAGAACATAACATGAACGTCTGAAATTAGTTATAGATAAAATTTCAAATATATTTTTTAAAGTGAAATATATAAAATATATTAAATAGAGGTGTTCAAAGGAAATATATGATGTAATTCTGTAGGTAAGGAAGGTTTAAAGATGATCGCTCTGAAACACACATTATTTAATAAAAAGTTGAATATTTTTTTACAAAAATATTTTTACAATATTTTTCACATATTTATTTTCTTAATCTCTATATTTATGATGATATTCTTCATAGAATGATTTTCTCATTCCCACTATGATCATTTGATTTTCTCCTACCAATTCTTACTGCGATACCATATCGTTCGTCATGTTGCCATGCAAATTTTACCCAAATTAATCCAAATCTAAATGAAGGTCTTCAACATTCAACTCATCAAAAGTAACCTTCACAAATCACAATTAATCAAATGTTTCAATCGACTAATTAATCGTTTCAACTATTTTCCCTTAATCATGATATATCTATTCTTGTGGTTATTTGGGAGGATTTTAAAAATGTCCTTTTTAGGGTATGAAATTACAAGTCATTACCAACTTGGTTAAAATTACCAAATTTATACCAACTTTTATTAAAAAGTAGGAAAGAGAGTATTATTTTTTATAATAAAGTTGATTAAAGTGTGATGTGATATGTGGTGAAAAGGAAGAATAAATTGATGATATTTAAAAGATTTAGAAGTTGGTGTTGGAAATGGGTTTCTTGTTTATTTTTTTTTTTTTTTTATAATAATTGACAAAGAAGTAGTATGTCCTTCCCAATTGGAGAATAAAATTTTCAATGTATAAACATAATGTAAACCGTAAAATGATTGAACTATGAACAAAAAAATTTGGTGTTCACGAAAAAATTAGTGTTACGTATAATTGATATTGTCATAATAGAAAAAAATTTACAATATAAAAAAATAATTGATAATACTATTTTTTATAAAAAAAAATAAGAAGGTAATTGTAGCGAATTTCGTGTAATTAAATATTTATTAAGATGTTCCTACATATTTGTCTTATTCTACACAATTAAAAAATGTAATGTTTAAATTATGGTATTTTAAAATATATTTATGGAAAATGTATTGAAAATAATTATTAGAAGAAGACCCATCAAATCAATTAAATTGATTTGATGGGATTATGGCAGCCTACAATCCCCTATAAAAAGGAGGCCACATCAATGCGGTACGGTAGGGGCCATTTGTCCTCCATTTTTTTCATGAAATTTTTTTACCCAAAAGATAAAATGGAGGGAATGTTTTTTGTGTATTTAATAAGTTGTTGACCAAGGGCTTATTTATTGGACACAAAAGGCTTGAAAAACAAAAGCTTTTCTTTGAGCAATAACCATGAATACCGAAAGAGTATTTAATAAGTGTTTGACCAAAGAATTATATTTTGGACAAAAAAGGCTTCAAAAAGTAAGGATTTTCTTTGAACAAGGGACATGGATAGCGAAAAAGTGATATCTATTTTGTTGAAATATGATGGAAGATGGGATATAACAGGTATATTGTTATGTATAATATTATATATATCGTTGGTCACTCACGTTCATATGTTGGTGAAAAACTAAAGTTGAAATCTTGGAGCTTAAAAGTGTTGTTGCCTGATGGAATTTTTGGTATAAAATTATGTATTCTCACTGAACATGGAAAGTGTGGACGAATATGGGTATTTTCGTTGGAAGAATATATGGTATATTATGTGGTTTTTCAGAATTCAGAATAAAAAAAATGCTTACCAACATTTTTCTTTTTTTTAAAACACTGTTTCATTCGTGGTAGACTCATTGGTATGAAATCTGGTATTCCCACTGCAAAGTAATCTATGTGGCCAGTTTGGTGGTCGTAATGGTATTACTATAAAGATTAGGAATTTACTGTAAAGAATTATACTTTACAAACTTTTATTACATAAAATAACCAATAACAGTGTTGGTTTTTTTTACTGGTAATAGTGTTGGTATAGGTGTTGATAAGATCATGCACGTTCATATATTTTTGTAATTTTTTTATTTTTGGAATATCTGGTGGCAAAGTTCGATTATTTTATAAGTACCATAGTGAACACCAAAATTTGCAACCAACCATACATCGTAACTGACAGAGAATACCAAAAATACAACCCACAATGCATAGTGAACTACCATATCGGATACCAATTTCCACCAGAACACCATTGAATACCAAAAACATATACTAAAAAATACAATATAAGCTCTATTAACTGTCACCAATTCCTTCTCGTTGGTGTCACTTCCATAGTAATTTTGTCCTCTTATACAATTACAACACTGCACATTAAACCAATAAAACATATATTAAATACAAAACAGAATACCATAGGAAATACCAAAAAATAAACTGTTGAAGTTTCAACCACAACACCATTGAATACCAAAAACATATACCAAAAAATACAATATAAACTCTATTAACTGTCACCAATTCCTCTACTACAAAAACAACACTAGACATAAAAATACCAACAACCAAATAAAATACATACAATAATATCCAAAAATAAAGGGGAGAAACAGCACATACAAAAGTCACATACCCCCAATTACCATTGCATACCAAAAAAATACCACAATTTCCATTGCATACCAAAAAAATACCACAATTTCAACCTCGACAAATTTACATCAAAACAGCAAACATGAAAAACCCCATCCTAATTACCAAATAAGCATACCAACAGACATAGGACAATACCATAATGCATACCATCCCCCGGGGGAAAAATCATTGAAGTATAAAAAAACAATCCGGCATCCAAACTTAGATACCATATAAAATACCAAGTCTGAAATTGGCAAGGGGGAAAAAAGTGAACCATGATAATGCCATTGAAGTATAAAAAAACCAAAATATCAACCATCAGCATGCTTAACACACGACCATAAAAAATACCAAAAATATACCAAAACTTACAATATAAACCCTATTGATGTTACTAATTACTCTTCTACAAAAACAAACAGTTGCATACCAAAAACAATCAAATTAAATACATATAAGGGGAGATACAGCACATGCTAAACTCAAAGACCCACCCCAATTACCAGTGGCATACCAAAAAAAAAAAAAAAAACCGGCCAAGAAACAGTAAAATCGCAAAATAATACCAAATAATTGAAAGGGAATATCTTGAGGATATTAAAATAACAATGAATTGACTTTGTAACCAAACCACTACAAAGAATACCAATCCGAACCCCAAAAAAGTGGGATAAAGACATACCTGGAAACTATAGTGTACCCTTACACAAATCTGAAAAACGAAAAAATAAAAAGGGGGTTAAAACACATACATAAAACCAACTTCGAAATACAAAAGATTACATACATCACCAAATAACCCTCTGAAACAAAAACAAAAACCCCAAAAGAATGCAAAAAAATTCAAATAAAAAAGGTTGAGATGAACATTACACAAAATGGGAGACAACCATTAACCCGCTGACTCGCCTCAAAACAAAAACCAAAAAAAAAAATAATGCAACAAGTACCTACCTGAAATCCGCGAGAAGAAGAGAAATTGTGAAGAAGAAGATGAAAAATTCTTGCAAAACAAAAAATATTGCCAAGAAGAAGATGAAGTGTTGCATTAAATGGCTCATTTAATGAGCCGCCTGACCGCATTTAATGCGGGTCAGATCAGGCATTTAATGCAACATCATGTCAGTCACGTCAAAATTAAAAAAAAAAGGAAAAATCGTTTATTAATGGAAAAGTCAAATTATATGACTTGGTAAAAATGTAAATTAATTGGTATTGAAGTAAATAAATTCGGAAATGTAATTTCAAGCCTCAAACTTGTGTATTTGCTTAAAATTAATTGGTTTTTGTTATTTATTAGGTAAATTTTAGCATTCTGCATCGTTAGAAATTGATATTAAAATTTACAAGTCATTCCTAATCATCTGCCATCAATAAGGTTCATTTGATATGCAGGATGAAATAGACAAGGATATTCTAAAGAGTTAGCTATGCCACATTTTATATGAGGAAGCTATTCTCACCATTTTAGTACAAACGACGTGATAAAATAGTTCCAATGTTAAATTTACTTTTAGTTGCAACACTAGTTTTTAACAAAATAAGTTGCTTAGTTTAAAATAAATTTGAATTTTAAATTTTAGTTAGGTTGTTGAGATATTTTAGGTTATCTTAAATTTCAAATTATGCAGATTTTTGTTTTATGTTACTATTTGAAGCCTTTCAATGCTTAATAAAATTATTGAAAGTCATTTCAATCCAATGAGAGACTGTTTCAATCTAATGGAGCAGCAAAAAAAATTAAAAGAATCTCGCCATGGATTAAAATGCTTTCAATAGAGTTCAATTTCATTGAACAAATTAATACCCATAACTAAAGGATAAATTAATCCGAAATTGTTATCCTTATCCACCAACCAAACGAGCAAAGGTTCTGTATCAGCCAATAGGCCAGCGAAATAAGAGAGTAAAACTGAAAGCGAAAAGAAAATGATTATGTTAAAAGGTTGAAATTTTTACATTGCCCCAAAGAATGTGCATACAAGTGTTGATATAAATAATATAAAATCTTACTTCTCCTCTTCTAGTAATAGGTCAACTGGTGAAACATCCAACTCACAGCAATTGAAGCTTAAGCCAGAGAAAGGGGAAGTTTGTAATATGATTTATGGACATTAACTGCTACTTGCATAGAGGTCAATGCTGCCAATCTGAAACCTTGAAGTTGCATTCTTGTCTCGAACTGCTAGAAAACTAAACCTGCCATATCTAACAGTGATCAGAAATTGGACCCTATCACGAAGAAGTGAACTCTTCCGAGCCTCGGACAAAACTTTACCTGAATGCATTTGCCAAATAGCCGGGTGAACTGACTGTAAATGTTTTTCTTTGGAAACGTTTGTCGAACATCTGGGAAGTTCGTTTATCCAAGAGATGCCAACTGGAACCTCCGTTCTCACTTCCTTCTAGCACCCTAATGTAATGAATGAATATCAGTATTCAGTTCAGTATATATGCAATGATGGTACGGTTTTCAATTGCTTACTTCTAAAAGTTGAACCAAAACTTAGCCGATTCTCTAAAATAGTCAACAATCTATTTTAACTAGTGTCTGAATAGTTGTAAATTCCCTATCCATCCTCATATCTAAGTTCAAAATGTAACTTGTCTGAACAGTTGCCAATTTGATAAAGCTTTGGTTATATGATACCAGGTCCAACATTGGGTAAATCAAGAATAGGAATTGGTCTCTCTCTGATACCATGTTAAAATAGGTGACCGTATCTAAAAACAGTTGTTAGAGAGTGCAAAAATATATTTGCTTAATTTTTCTCATTTTTTTTAAAGGAAGATTTACTTAATTTTCTCTTCAACACATACAAATACATCAGGAAACTCTCACCCTCTCCCTATCTTCATATTCCATTTTACCATTATTCGTAGGGGTTTCAATTTCATGTACACCTAAGCAGAGAAACTAATAAAATCTTGAACTCATATTCCCACTTGCAACATATAGCTCTCTGCAGACCAAGCAAAAGGGATAGAGGGGTTAATAAATCGTTTGCTTTATATTTACATAAATAGAAGGGTTGGTGATTTTACAAGATGTATAAATGCATTTCCTGTTATTTTAGCATTAGAGAAATCCCGTGTCAACTATATAGTGGATTTTGTTCTAGCCAATATGAATCCTATTCTGGTTATCACACTTCTCTAGTAATATGTTCTCATAAACAGCCATATCCCTGTTAGCCAGCTTGCATAGCAAATTCTATTTGTTCTACAGTTTTTTCAGCGGCTGGACTTACTTCTATATGCCTTAAATGATCCGGCACAAAGCCACAGTCTTACAAAGAATGAGTTGATATTTGTTGGATAATATTCTCAGTTAGACAACACCAACCCCCTTGAACAGACATTGCTATATCTGTCTCAGAAGCTGGAAACAAGTAAAGTTGCTTGCGGGATGGAAAAGATTTTTTCACAACTATACTTTAAAGCCAATATGTCATACCAGTCTTTTGGATCTCTCTCTGGAGCATCATTAGCAGACATTAACTCATATGCCACAAGCTCAACCATCTGGTTACCAGCCACTTGATATATGATCCAACAACCTATAAGGTAGAATACAAGCATCAGATAGAACAATAACCATAAAGAAAAAGGATAATTGAAAATGTAAACACAAAAAAATATGCGTTTATCCCATAAAAATTCAATATGAATTTATTCATCTCTGCAACTGATATAAATTCCTTTCTTTTAATTCCTTAATTTGAGATCCCTTAAGAGGAAGTTTAGATTTGGGCGCTTTCTTTATGTTCACAATGGGCGCCTGAAGAGGCACCTTCCTTCACACAACATCATCAAATTTGAAGATGAGGACAGTTTGGTGATTATAGTTGTATCACGAAATTCCAAGTGCTATTTCGTTTTCCTCATTTTGTTGTACCTAAATCTTTGCTGCCCTCACCCCATCAAATTATGAGTTGAAATATAGTGCAGACAAAATTGCTTAGCAATACAAATGAACAACCTGACTTCTTTTCCATTATTCTAAACTGTAGATAAATCATCTTTTCGTCACAGAAATGACTATTGAAAAGATTGTATGAGTTCACCGTCATCTTGATGATGCCCTAAGTGCAATATTCTCCACAGGGAAATCTTATCTTTTTGGTGCCTTCACTTGTTTATGAACATCAATAAACAAGTGATACCACGAAGCAGTTCAGTAATAAGATACATTTTCCATCTTTTTCCTCTTCCATATTTGCGAAGCTTGCAACAATTGCTTAATAATAACTTGTGCATTATATGTAACGGGAAGCTGGTAATAGATTCACACTTAAATTATTTATGCTGAACATACTAAAAACTGGTTGATTTCAACCTCTTCCAGTCTTAAAATATTCCCCTGGGATTAGTGCATCAAGACATGGATGTGGATGACAATTTTTTCACCAACTAGTAGAAAATATCCAACAGAATTGGAAAAATCTCTCATTAGTACAATAATGTTCTTCGTAAAAATTTAGTGCAGTAATGTCTAGTGGTCATCACATATTTAATTATCTATATATACACCATCAAGATAGCAGTGATCTCTCTGAACTTTGAGGGCAAATCTTGGGCTTCCTATAGGAAATAAAGACTTACTGCAATTACTATCTGGGACCTACCCAGAAAAAGATGCATAAAGATGGTGTTGCACTATCAACTAAGTACTTGTTATGTTAAAAAACATTTGGGAAAGAAGAAAAGCACAAACCCCAGGGTTAAGCTGACTATTTTTCAGCAGACACCACTGCATCAAAGTTCTTAGATTAGCTTCTCCTCGCTCTTTAGCTCTAAACTTCAGAATAACTCCATCTATGGCTTACCTGATTTTCCTTTTTATTGATTTCTTTTCCTCTTGCTTAAGGACCACTCTAAATGGAAAACAACTAACTTCTTAATTTGATGAATAAAGGTAAATTTATTAAAATAGAAGCTCAGTAGAGGGCTAGTACTAAGGCTAAATACAAAAGTTCTGCTGGATTTGAAACACTCCCAAAAGCTGTAGGTAGTCCAAAAACTCCATCATTATAGAAGTTCAGCATTACACCAAATCCCAACTAATACTTCAAATTCACTTCACATGCCACTCTAAATGGCAAGTTCTGGAGACATCTTATTGAAGCTGCCAGATGCTCATTCAATACAGACACTTGACAGCTAAGATACTTCACACTTCACACACCTCAGAAGAAAATGATGCCCTTGGATTTTCAACGCTTTGTAAGGTATGAAGTCTTGGACGATCCTTACAGATATGATAACTTAAAGGATGCCCTAAATTGAAGCTATCAAAGCAAAAGTTACGAACTATACTATGCAAACCATCACAGCGACACCTATTAAGTTAATGATGAACATAAATTAGCAACACATTGAGAAGAAATGGAGAAATAACCTTACGCAGCTGACATAGACTAGAAAAAACGATGCTATGCCAGAGTTACATTTTTGCTCAACATACCTGCTGCACCATTTGGCTCTTCCCACTTTGACATCCGTGTTCCATCAAATGCACATGTAGCCTGATGTATATGGACAAGAGAATTAATACTCTTCGCCTATATAGCTATTTCAGGATTTTCTCTTCCACATGACTAGAAGTTTTTTGAAGGAACAGTTTTTATTATACAAGCCAATGTTACTTACGATTCCAAAAGGAAGCTCCTCCCCACTAGCAAGGACTAGACCAGAACATACTCTGTTCAACTTAAGCAGTGGCCAAGAGAGGGACCTGCTGTCTAGTCTAGCACATTGTCCAATATTGTAAATCACATCATCCAGCGCATGAAACATAACAGGCAAAGCAATGGAAGTTTTAACAGGATCAGAAGCTAAACATATATCAATACTCCCATTAACACCTATCTCACTCTTCAAAGAAAGAGCATCGAGTAACTGGTCAAAAGATGCCAACATCTTACTGAAAATATCACCAGAACTACTTGAAACTGATTTCACAAAGGTTCTCCTGGTCTTGAAAGGTGAATTCTTTAGATCAACTAAAATCTTTCTGAAAATCTCAAAAATTTCAGCAGCTTCTTTTTTAGAGGGCGAGTACTCTACTAACTTTGAAAGAACAGGGGAAAAGGCACTGTAGATCTTTGTGACATGATCATCTACGCATTTGCGAACTGGACAAGATGAAGAGCTTAGAGAGTTCTTTTCACCAGAAACAAATTCTGATCTTGCTATGCGCCACTCCTTGTCTCCACTCAGTCTTCCAGGTAATGAGACCGAAGCGTCATCTTTATGATGCAATTCTTGCTCAATGACATCCATTTCGGTCCTGTCCCGTTCTTCCAGTGCTGAAATCACTTCAGCAGATAATGTTTTCCGAAGTTCTCTAGTAATATCAGAGAGAACAGCTGCGAGAGAAGGCTCTGAAATGATGTTACGACGAGAAAGAACCTTCATGGTCAAAAATATTTATCTTACTTACAGAAACTCATGAGCACATACAAGTATCAATAAAGGGATACTCAGTTACAGTTTACCTCAGGCCACTTCCTGGTGTAACGCTTAGTGACATCATGCACGGCATCTTTTGCAATAGCAAACACATAGTTCAAACTCTTTTTCCATCTTCAGACAAAGGTTGAAACACCGAAAAATAAGAAGGTAGGTCAGACAAGGTTGAAATACCAAAATAAGAAGGCAGTTACAAAAATAATGATATGAACGGCAACTTGGCAACAACAGACACATGATGGGTTCTTAGTACTAGTGCAAATTTGTTCTTTAAAACATTACATAAAAATGGAAGTACTGGCCAAAATGAAAAGATTCCTAGTATTTCAATATAAGATATACTGAAATTTTTCATGGTTAAATTAAGCTATGGTTCTGTTGGTCACCAAATTTCACACACTTTCACGATTTCAAAGCATGCTTCTTATAAATCTTCAATGACTTCATGACCATTACAGTGAACAACAGATATTTACATACCTGCAAAACTCCTGGGTTATGGATTTACAGCCACTTCATTATCTATACTATACTAAAAGCACAAAGCTACTAAGCAAAACGTCCTCTGCCCTTTTTCCCCTTGAAAATGTAGTTTTCTCATTGGACAAAATCGTCATTTTAAGTTTTCCCATAATATTTAGGAGTTCTAGATCAACTAATCGTGTGCATCAAACCCTCTTAGTTAAACTATATAGAAAGTCCTATTATTAAATATCTCTTACTTTCCTTATTTGAATTATTTAACATAACAATTTTGTAATAGACGAATAATAGGTAACAATATACAACACGCTTACATTAGGTTCAAGTGAAGTGTTGAAGTGGTTTTATTTCATTTGATAATGAAATGTTAGTTGCATCAGTTTCTTAATCTTACTTTTGTAGAAAAAGTAATAGCGTGGCTATTGCTTGCTATAGGTTTGAATTAGTTTCTCATAGAATTATAAATCATCAATTCTAAATGATTAGAAATAGAAAAGAGAGCTAGAGAAAGTTAAGTAGGAAATTATAAATAAAATTCATAAATGTCGGCCGACACTCCTTCAATTTTTCTTATTCTTAATTATAGAATTATAACCAGTTGTAGAATTAAAATCAATTAATTCTATGTAAGTTAATTATTATAGTGAAGATTTTTTTTTTTTTAAAAAAAAGAGACTTCCTGTAAAAAATTATGCTGGATTCTCTGGGTATACAATAGTATGTCCATTACCCCCTTAATCAAACACTCCAATAAAATTAATGTACCAAAATGTGTACGTATTCTAAGAAATGCTGTAATTAGATATAAATTTTCTGAATACCCATAACTGTTATACCTTTTAGCTCAATATTAATTCTAGAAATACTTCCAAAATGACACTTACAATTGCACGTCAAGTATACATAGCTTAAGAATATTTGTATAACCTTTTTAAGCTCTATACTTATTGACATGGAGTACACACGCAAAGCACATCCTCTAAAACTAGTACATGATAAGAAGGGATGAGCAAATTTGATGGCAAAACATCACATTAAGAATTATGCGATTGCTACATCAGTTACAGTAATAAATTACATCTACCAAGAGGTAAAAGTGGCATGGTAGAGGTAAAAGTGACAAAGAGAAAATACCCCTTCTCATATAATAGAGGATTGTCATATATTCCTTCACAAGGATCAAGATGCATCCATCTGCACTATTTGTCCCAATCACTTCGTGTTCTGGATCATTGCAACAAATTCATTGAGCTAGCTCTGTGAAAAGTTATTACCTTCCCAGAGAGGGTGAAAAGCACTCGGTCCAGACATGATCTGTGAAGTCCAAAATCTGACAAGTGGAACAACAGAAGGAGAAGAAGAGTCAAACATTTGGAGGGAGCGGGAAGCTACACCGTCTCTCAAATTCAATAGCAATACGAGCTCTGAAGATATTCATGATAAGTAAACAAACTTAACAACTTGGACAGCTGCAAAGGTAAGAGGTTCCTTAAAGTTGTATTCAGCATCAGAAGTTCATATTTAGGATTTTTACCTAAGCACAACGACGAAAGCACCACAAGGGAATACATGCAGTGATGTGGCTATGGAAGATTGTTTTTTTACTAAAAGCAGCATAAAACAGTAATGATGCAGTAATGCCTAATAGATATGAGCTTGCAGAAAAAATGGAAAAGGATACAAGACTTAGCACTAATAATTGAGAGAATAATTTAGCAATTGAGTCTGAAGCATATTGCACTGCTTTTCAGGCAAGTACACATTTTCAGTGCTTCAGGTTTAGACAAGTATCCAGGGTAGTCATTCCTTGCACTCCTCTTCTAGTTTTATTTCTTTATCTTTCCCGCTGGTAAAATTGATTGGATATTTCCCATCTATTGTTTCTCCTAAACTGGATTTCTAAACAGAAAAAAGGGAAAGACTAAATTCACCCAGACCCATATAAAGAAGAGATGGCACTCCTATCTCGTTCTCAAGTTAGTATCTCTTTGTAAAGCTTCTCACACCGGTTCAGAAAGGTTTCAACAACGACATACCCAGTTCAGAAAGGATAAAAACAAAAATTCCTGGCATTTATTTTATGAGGAATTTGGTGACAAGATAATTGATGATAGTCTTCTATGCATTCTGTTTTAGTACTCAATGGGTGGAAAGAGCCCTGTGCTTCTCTGAAACTCTTCACACAAATATTCAGCAACAGCCTACATGCCTATAGTTCATCAACTTATAGAAGTTTCCAGTCAAAATCAATTTAGATTGTCACTTTGTTGCTGCAGGTTCTTCAATATTTTACTTGCATACATGTGAATTTCCTAATTTTAATCATATGCACAAGGAGAGATTCACTAGTCACCAAAGCTTCCAGCAAAGAACAATTACAAAGGAAATAAGAAATTTGAATCCACCAAAAAGTGCAATAGAGTGAAATGATAATCCCCTAACATGGATGGCATCACAATATGTTTTCTTGGACAAGAAACTTACCAAACGAGAATCATAACCAAAAGCCCTACAATAGAGTGTGAAGCAGTTGGCCCACTCCCCGCATCGCCCCTTTCTTGTCTCTAGAAGCTGCATAAATGTCGGTCAGAAATTGTGATACGAAATCTTCCAGTAATAGATGTATCCAATACCTTCAATGGGTCGTTGTATCTTGGGAAACGGGTGATATTTGAACAGGAATTGCACCTGTGGACATTAGAGATAAATATTATAAGACAACCGTGTTATTTTCCTGTAAAATGAGATACGGAGAAGGGAAACCCATATCCTTACAGAGAGAGAAAATTTTATTGCTGAAAAGAAGTAAGAATAGAAAAGCAGCTCTAGGAGATCCTCGCAAGTGCAAAATGATGGGGGTGACAGAAAAATTGAAAACTAAAGCCAAGCTAGTAATGCTTCTTTGCTTACAGTTGACAACCCAAATGATGCCTCCACTGATGACACTCACCTCTGACAATTGATTTAAAAAAAAAAATTGCAAAACAGAGACTAGTTGTGGACCTCTGGGTATAATTTTGGGTACCCTAAGAGACAGATTTTTTTTTCTTTCCTTATAGCACACTGCCACTGGTGTGTGTTACTAAAATAGGCAATGAATTCTTAAATTTACCCCTTTAGTCATATAGAGCTAGCAATAGTCTCAAAATATTTCAACTGAGGAAAAAACAGCATAGAACTCTGTGAGAATATACTATATCAAAGAAACTCACTTGCATTAATATAGAAGTACACTTTTCTATTTAAAACTGCCAATTGGTTTTTAGAAACTGGAAAAAATGCTGGATAATTTCTTTAGAACCAATCTAACACCAAATAGAATGTAGTAGGTAACTATCTCTAATAGAATGTAGTAGGTAACTATCTCTTCGAAACATACCAATAAAGTTCAACTCGAGAAGCACCATAAAGAATTTCAGAAGAATTTGCAACCCCCATGCCTTGACTTCTGGTTTCATTACCACAGCTATCACAAGGAGGAGCATTTACCCACCTACAATGACAGGAAAAAAAATGAGAATAGTGTCATCTAAGAGAGAAATCGTTGGGCCAACATATCCTAAGATTGAATGTCGTTGAAATGCGGACGCTAAAATAAATGTAAGTTTGGACAATATGACTGCATCCAACAAAGGGTGCAAATAGCACAGGCAGAGGATACAATGAGAGGTCGTCTGAAAGCGGGAATCCGCAAGGAAGGATAGGACACAGAATAAAGACCAAAAGTTGTTCGTTTGTATTTGGTGGTCTGTCTGGACAGAAACGAATCAGAGATGTTTTGAGGACAAGGAATGAAGCATTTAAAAGTTACGCACGAACTGTCTAGGTCTCTATTATTTTGATGTAAACAGAATCTGTCAGGACAAACTGAAGATATTTCTGATGTTCTTGGTAGTTTATAAGTATTTTAACTTTTTTTTTTTTTGAGGATTGCAAATATTAAACACGAGTATTTTAACATATAGGAACCCATTTTTGTAACTAACTTACTTGAGGGGGACTGCACAGTTTCTGGTGTAGTATACCTGTTGATAGTAATATAACTGTTACCTTCACCAAAAAAAAAATTGTTTCTTTTTTTGAAAACCAAGAAATCCACGCGTTTTCCTGCAACAGGGCTCGAACCCATGACTTATGCCTAACCCACACATCGCAGGTTGCACTACTACCACTAAACCAAAACCCTAGGAACCATCAAGTGAAAAATATTTACAGTCCAGTGCTTACAGACAATTTAGTGAAGCTATTGGATGAAGTAGGTTCAAGACAGTCCATCATCCAGGAGATATGAATCACTGACTGCAGTCATGAATAGGGTCATGGCCCTCGGGCAGCTAAGTCCTCAAGAGGCAGAGTGAAGACATTAATTTTAAAAAAAAAATTAAATGGCTTCCCACTTAAAAGACTAACCTGTCAGATGAGGGTAAATCATTTAGTTTCACACTGAATTGTGAAGTCAAGGCCCCAGTTAGAGGTTCATCACAGGCTTTGTCTTTCACAAAAACTTAAAAAAAAAAAAAAAGAATAGCAGGAAACCACATGCAAATGTGTTGGAAAAACACTTTGGTTAGAACATAAATTTAGACAATTCAGGGTCTCATAATGTGCAAACCCATATGAGTTCCACTACTACAGTTTCAGCATTATACAGACATATAAAAACGTCACTGCATGGAAGTACAATGAATTGAAAAATTGTTCAGTCCTTGGTCGTGAAAATTTGAATTAGCAAGCAAAGGCAAGAAATTACCTAAATGACTGCTTAAACCAGAATAGCAGCTGTAATAGGAAAGCATGATCTTGTTCAACTTTTGTTGGTTTGTAGTTTCCCTCCTAAGCATATATAGTACAGATGTCAGGATTCTGGCTGATGTCAACCCACAAATTCTCATATTCCGACCAAAACTAAGATCCCAGTCACAACCCTTGTAACAAGCTATGACAAGAAGTACAGAACATTTTGTGTTGAGTTGCTATTTGTATAAACATAACTTGTTCTTGTTACTAATGCTACTATATATTTTTTCTTTTAATTCCATTTTAAAAAATCTAATTATTCAGTAAAGCTATATATGGTCTGAGGCCCCTAATAACACATTCACACTGATTTCTCAGTCATCTTCTTATCAGTAACAAAATTCAGATGCAAAGAAAATTTACTTCCAATGTTAGCTCAATTTTCATTTTTTTGGAGAGGTAAGGATAAACATAAACTCAATATTCTTCAGGAAAAGAGAAAAGAAGCCAAAATATTAAAAGATACACATGAATCAGCTCATCACAGTTTATCAGAGACAGCAGAACAAGCAACATTGGTTTCTTACAAATTTTTATCTCTTAAACGCCAAAAGAGGTAGAAATATCTATGTTTCCCCCTCTTGAGAAGGTTTCATTAACTGAAATAATGAAAGAGAAGTAAAACTTATTACATGATAAATACATTCCAACATCTCAATCTATTTCCAAAAAAAAACTCATTCATGATTTGTTCGAGGTTAAATATTATATATGCTGAACACAGTTACCAATTTGTGCACAACAAATAACCAGCAAGATGATAGTACTGACCCTTCCCAAAGAAATCAATGCTTTCTCCTCAAGCTTGTCCATAGGCACCGTCTTTCGAGCCATCTCTTGCCGATGAGGATCTTCATACTACAACATAAGGAAAGATATTTGGTATGTATCAACAGAAATGATTTTATTGCATTCCACCTTTTAATGCAGTTAACTTTCTCAAACAAAAAGTCAATAATGAATTACTCTATCCATCTCATGCACAGTATTAAGATAAAAGTGAGATTAAGGATATATCATAATTCACGCACTTCACTCATATTGGGACAAATCAAATATCAAACTGACCATAGGATTTTGTGTGCACAGTTGGTATTGGTAAAGGACAATAAGAAGCACACAAAAGTTGAATCATAAAAGAAACTTAAATTCTTGAAACATAGAAAACTGCTGAGAGTATTTGTTATATATGGTATATCCAAACTTTTAAAAAACTAATCTATAAATACGCCATACTGATACTGCGTTGGGCTTTTGGAAGTAGAAGACCTAAAGAGCATCTCTTACTCCATCTGCTAAAAGGGGGGAAACAACAATGGAACACGAGTTAAGATGAACAAAAGAAAACCAGACACAACAAAATATACCATTAGAACTTGATTAACAAATGGCCGTATCCGCTGTTCAACTTGCTCCTTATTCTCACTAGAAACAAAATGCTGCATCATAAGAGCTTCTTCTTCTGCCTAGATGCATAATCACATGATAATAACTGAGTGTTATCAACATAAAATGATAATAACAAGTTAACTTAGTTTAATGGTAAAACAAATGCAAAAAGAAAGGTTTTCTTTAAACTCCAACTAAATTCGTCATACAACTAAAATTAGTCTAAGATGAAAACTGAAGGGTCAATTGTACTGCCTCTGCCCACAATAAGTTCCTAATTGCCGTTGATTAGCATGCTAGTTAAATATCAGTATATCGCTATAGAAAATAAAATTAACCTAATTCAAGGGAAAAAAGAATCATATAAATGAAAAGGAATGTAAATTTTTTAGCTTTCTTTTTTTTCCCTTAGCTAGAAATCACGTGGGATTTAACTGGGTTGTTGTTGTTGTAGAAATTATGTATGTTTACCATGTTCAAAAAAATCTCATCTTGAAATAACAAGAAAAAGAGTTCGATACTTTGTTTAGTTTTAATCATTTCACACTGATGACTGTGAAGTTCTTCAAAAGTTGGTTTTCATTGTAATTTGATAAAACAAAGGATTCAAGATAGTAATATTTACCCGTAGATAACAACAACAACATACCCAATATGATCCCATCGATTAAGGTCAGTAAATCAAGACTGGAAGTCCAAATCTTAGTAGTTGCAAAGAAATTTCTTCCAACTTTAAGCTCCAGTTGATGTAGTTCACACTTGGTTTCCTCGAGAGTCCCATTATCGTCATTACTTTCATTTTTGTAATATTTATTCAAAGTGAAAACCATAGCTCAACACTAGTTCTATTACCATTAAATTGACAGCTCAAGAAAACCATCTGACATAAAATAACAGAAATGTTTCGCAAATTAAACTAAAAATCAATGCACAACCTGAATAATGCGAGCCAACTCTTCATCTGATATTGCCAATTTTTCTAACTTCTCTTTCTCCTCGGCTGCTATTTCCTCTTCAACTCCATCAATTGATACCAACCGAAGCTTATCCGATATTGAAGAGAGATCAGACTCATCGGATACAATTTGATCATCTCTTCCCAATATCTTCTCATCAATTCAATTCGAAAAAATCAAATTTACAATCACTTCATCTTCAACAAATCAAATACTCAAATTCACTAACATATTCATGCAAACAGAGATCATATGGACACATGCACAGTGGCGGAGCCACATAGTACTCAGGGGGTTCATCCGAACCCCCTTCAGTGAAAACTTATACTATTTTTATATGGTAAAGATAATTTTTTATGTATATATAATAGATATCGAATCCTCTCCGGTTAGTTCGTGTGTCTACTTCTTAAAATTTTGAGACACTTAAAGAAAATTCTGAATCCGCCACTACACATGCATCTCATCGCACCTCTTCAATTCAATTGTTATCAACAAAAATGACTTGAGATCAGAATGGTGTGGTACAATTTGATCATCTCTCCTCTGAATATCTTCACATTTCTATTTTTATAAATAGAAAAAATTCAACTTCGAATTCAGTTTATAACGTGCTCATCCATAATTAACCCGAGATTAGAATTATCAATAAAATTAGATCGTCGTTCCTCCCGGTACCTTTTCACCACTCTCAGTTTTGGCAAATTGAACACTTAAAATACACATAACAACAGATCACGATCGTTCACTGGCACCTTCCAATATTGTCTCACAGTCCAATTTACAGACAATCAAGGCTAAAATTCACACGCAAATGCAATTAACCATACTTTATACCTTTTGTTGATCCGGAGGAACAGAAGTGAGAGAGAAAAGCTGGTACTTGAGAACCTGGAAAAACGAACAGAGAAGACGAAAAGTTCTGTAAATGAAACGGAAGACGTATTTGAAGAAGAAGTGAGAATGAAGGGAGGTGAAAGAAGAGGACTTCGAAGCCATCGTCAGTGTCGTAGTCAACGTCGAAGGTAGAATCGTTGTGAATGACGGCGAATCTTCGAGACACCATTGTTATGGAACTTGTTCAATTTGCTGCGTTCCTGATTTTGGAATCCAATTCCCTTCCTTGAGTAATTAATTTCTGCTCCTCTCTCTTCGAGCCTTCAATTATGTCTAATCTCTTACTTTAATCACTTGTTTTTATCTAAAAAATCAAATTTCTAACTCAGACATCTAAATTTGTCCTCATTTTTTATTTAGACACCTAATAGACACCTCAACTACTAAGATTTGATCTCATTAAACACTTTTATCCTACTTGGCACTCTCCGTAGTCCTTTTTTATGTTAGTTATACTGTTTTTTTTAAATTTTTCAGCCAAAAATAAATAGTTGCGGTCCAAAAAAATTTTTTGGACCGCAACTATTTATTTTTGGTGAAAAATTAAAAAAACAGTATAACAGGACTACGGAGAGTGCCAAGTAGGATAAAAGTGTTTAATGAGATCAAATCTTAACAGTTGAGGTGTCGATTAGTAACTTGTAGTGTTTGTTTATGAGTTAAGCCTTATTTAAACTATGGAAACATTAGTCCTTCGATTGATTTTGGTGCATACTATTATTTAATTTGTCTATCCTTTTTTAATGTGATAAATTGAGTGTATTATTTAATATTATTTTTATATATCCACCATACAATTTCTTAATGCTTTAAAAATAAATTAAAATAATATAATTAATTTAATAAAATAAATAAAAAAATTAAGTGATAAGTATTTTTTTTTTAAATTAACAATACATTCTAAGGGATTGCTAGTTCAAGATGCTGAACAACAAAGTTTGATTTTGGAAAAATACCATCATTATGAAAATGTATATGCAGTAGAAAAATTATGTCAATCCATTGAAATATGGTATGCTACAAGTGAATATTTGTGCCAAGAAATAAATTCGAATTTTAGGATGACTGGTCTTTTTTATTCAGTTCATATAATGTCTTTCTCGGGAGCTCGAGGAAATGCATCTCAAGTACATCAATTAGTAGTTATGAGAATTAATGTCGGATCCTCAAGAAACATCTATTGTTTTTAATTGAGTGCCCAGTTAAAAGTGAACGATGAATATCTTATGATGATTTCAAAATTGAATTATCGATAGAAGCTATGATAAATGCAATTTCACTTTATTCTTTATAATTGTCAGTCACTCTTCTTTTAGATACGTTTGGTATTCGATTTGAGATTTTTAAATTTTGAATTTGGTAATTTATAATTGGTGGTTGAAAGTAGATATTAAATATTATATTTTTAAATTTTGATGCGATAAATGATGAATCGAATTTCGATTTAATATGGTATTGAAGTTGGGATCAACTGTATAATAGAGTTAATATTATTGTTCTACTTATTTTTGTTTTTTATGTAAAGTCACGATATAATAAAATATCAATGAGTAAGGAATTCAAAAAACTAAATTGGCATAACTAAAAGCTATTTGTGTCACGGAATTAGAAATCAATACACCCGATACACAAATGAGCAACCAAGACAATTGTTACTGAAGAATTTGTGCCTAACTATTTTGTGATCAAGTGTAATGCTATATAGTAGTAAATAGTAAACAGAAACATTGTTCTTTGCGAAATTGTTAATATTTTATCACTTTGTACAGTTGATCAGAAGATAGCGTCATAAAAAGAGGAAATTAAATGAGTATTTCTTTGGTTAATGCCTTTGAATACATATATATTTGTGTCGTTGCTCGCTCAGCTTCGACTTTGACAAGTAATTGGTGGATAAATTTTTTAATAAAATTTATCTTTTAATTTCAATAATTAATTTTACTCTTTCTAATATTAATTTATTAATTCACAAATTTATTTAAAATTCATGAGGAAAGAACCAGAAAAATAGAAAGTCACCTTCCTTCTCAACAATCATCTATACACATATTAATAATTGTAAAGTTTCACCTCATTTGACACACTAAAAAATAAAAACTTTTACTTTCTAAAAATAAATATAATTTGAATATTTCTTCTTTTCTTTTTTAATATTTACTCCATTTGTTGAGTTTGCTGACAACTTCAAACGCTAGTACTACAGAATAATATTTTATTTTATCTTGAGTAAAATCAATCCAAACCTTCAATAAATATGAGAGGATTAAATTTTTTAAAGAAATACAATTTTACGTGGGCTTGGAATTTTATTTTTCCTTTTATTACTTTTGTTTCTGTTTATATATCTTGTTTGCAGAAGTAACATAAACAAGGGCCGACAATCCTGGGTTAAAATATAACACTATTTTGTTCCTTATTTGGCTATGACTCAAAATCATTGTACTAAATTAATGGGGTTAGGTATTTTTATCAAACAACCCCTAATTATCAATGGTGCGCTATAGATATTACTTATATCTTTTTCACATAAATAAAAAAAAAAAAATCGGTCTTTATTGCACATACTAAAAATTATGAGTGTACAAAAATTGATTTAATCGATACATCAATTGAAGAAAAATGATTGATTTATTAGCGTTGCGTTATTAGGTTAATAATTTTTAAAGAATTTTGTAATTTTTTTAATTACATTATCGATTTGATTTTCTATTTATGATTTTTTGGTAAATGGTTTAACTGATAACCTAATAAAACTATATTAAAATTATTATTTTACTCCTAATTATATAACAATGACTTCAATATTTTACTAGTCCTATTTTCTAGATTTTAGTATTACTATCGACAGTAAACAACACAAAACTAGCCTCTCTGTTTCTCTATTGCGACGACTTCTCTCTTCTCGACACAAACTAGTACTACCTTATCTCTTCTAAATTTTACATTTGATTGTCACAGAGACATACGATTAATGTTGTTTTCACAATTTATAGCACGAATCTTTGTAAGGAGCTCGAATAATTTTTTCTTAAATAAAAGAGATAAATATAAAAATTAGTGTTGCATTTCTATTCTTGCTACTTCTTTTTATTTTATGAACATATTTTTTATTGATTAAATCGAAAATCAAATCCTAAAGGCCAAAAGTCAATTATAAATATCTTATTTATTTAATTATCAATTTAGCATATTAACAAATTGAAAATTAATTAATTGAACTAATAATACATAAAATCGAGAGATGACAACCCGGAACAAAAAGATATTTATTTCCACAAACCATTAACAAAAAATATGTCATTCCGACATAATCAAAGAAAGCCAACGACAAAAACAAAGTGAAAAATGAACGTATTCCAATAATATAGAAAAAATAAACATTCAACTTTGTATAAAACAATATCAACTAAATTCCAATTTCATTTTGTTTTGCCCGTCCCAATTTTTTGTCCAATTCTCTATTTCTCCATCCCCTGCATTTATAAAAAGAGAAGGGGGAAAATAAGTGTCCCTTCAGAAAACAAAAAAATGGCGAAGTTTCAGCGGAGAGACACCAACAGAAGCTTAGAGAGCTTGTTGGATTTGGACAAATCTGCACAGTTGAATAAGATTAATGGTAGTAATTTGGCAAAGCAGCCAACGCGAAAACTAATTCCAGGACATGGTCTTGAGTTTAATAATCTGTCTTATAGTGTCACAAAAAAAGTGAAGAAAGATGGTGTTTGGATGAACAGAGAAGCTTATCTTCTCAATGATATATCAGGACAAGCCTTGGGAGGCGAAATCATGGCCATCATGGGGCCTAGTGGTGCTGGGAAATCCACTTTTCTTGATGCCATTGCTGGACGAATTGCTCGTGGTAGCCTTGAAGGAACTGTTAGAATTGATGGCAAACCAGTTAAGTCTCTCTATATATACTGTAATGTAGTACTACATCAATTTTGGCTAAAACATTATTGAGAGATTTTAGAAGATTATAATTCCTTCTAAGTAGGTACTAACGGCAAGTTATTATGATGTGCAGGTTACAACAAGTTACATGAAGATGATCTCCTCCTATGTAATGCAAGATGATCAACTCTTTCCTATGTTGACTGTTTTCGAGACGTTCATGTTTGCAGCTGAGGTCAGACTTCCACCATCAATATCCAGAGCTGAGAAGAAGAAAAGAGTTCATGAACTTCTCGAACAATTAGGCTTAACGGTATGCCAATGAACTTTTATACACTGGACAGTGACTTGCTTTGGTAACTAATATATTCATTTTTGACAGTTATTTTATACCGTCAGTGTATATAAGTCTAATTCGTTATGTGCCTATGCAGAGTGCAACACACACTTACATAGGAGATGAAGGAAGAAGAGGAGTGTCAGGGGGAGAACGTCGGAGAGTCTCAATTGGGATTGACATAATCCACAAGCCATCTCTGCTGTTTCTCGACGAACCTACATCTGGTCTTGATTCTACAAGTGCTTTTAGTGTTGTTGAAAAAGTGAAAGACATAGCTAAAAGTGGTAGCATTGTACTCATGACAATCCACCAGCCTTCTTTCAGAATCCAAAGTCTCCTCGATCGCATCACAGTCCTTGCAAGGTACTGTTTTAATTCTGTCCCTCCTTAATCAACTTTAGCTTCATAGTTTTTCTATGTTCAAAGTATTAAAACACATATTGCCCTATTGAAAGAAAAGTAGTATGCCTCTGTTTCAATTTGTATGTTGTTCTTTCTTTTTTGATCTGTTTAAAGATGAACAATAACTTTTATATTTTTGTTTGTGACTTCAAAAGCTGATATACTATATATAACAAAAGTTACATGATTAAAAGGAATAATTGCCACTGTATACATGCATAATGTTTGTTCCTCCCATCTGATCAAGTCGGATTTTAATTGTATTTTGAAATTTTTCACAACTTCTCACTTATCCTTAATAGAATATGCTTATAACCATAGAAATAATGTACATGCCACATGTTTTAAGGGCACATGTGGTGTGTGATAAAATCTTTCTTTCATTCTTCCTTAAACTCCATATCTAATCAAACACCGTCACATAAAATGAAACAAAGATAGTATTTGACAAGAGTTGGTGCACAAAATAAGCAGGGTTGTTCTGTGAATGCAGGGGAAGGCTAGTATATTTGGGAAGTCCAACAGGGGTAGCAGCTTTTCTAGCTGGTTTTGCAAGACCAGTTCCAGATGGCGAAAACAGCCTAGAGTACCTCTTAGATGTGATCAAAGAGTATGATGAATCAACTGTTGGACTTGATCCCCTTGTTTTGTATCAACGGGATGGCACCAAACCTGATCAAGCAGCCAAAACCCCTCTCCGAAAACCACCAAAAACACCAAGAGCTCCTCGAACTCCTTATGCTAAGTCACCCTGGACCAAACATATCAGCCTCAGAAGCTCTCATTTTTCCATTGGAAACATGAATTCCCAACGAGATCCTAAAGATCAGTCTGTATCTAATGTTAATAGTTTTGGTTATAATGACGAGGATGATGAGGAGGATTTTGATAACTCGTTGGAACGAAAGGTTCCTCAAACGCCTATGAGTATGCAGAGTGGGATTCATCCACGTTTGGCTTCACATTTCTACAAAGATTTCTCCGTTTGGCTGTACAATGGCATTAAAGGGACTCCTCTTCGTCCACCAACGTGGAACCATGGAGTAAGAACGCCAATTTCTGGTGTAAAATCAAGCATGTCTTTAGGTCATCATCAATTTCCAATGTCTCAAAAAACACCTTCACGTGTTAAAACTCCAGTAGCATCAGCAATATTCACTCCCGGACGAGAAGGAACAGAGTACTCATCATATAATCCATCATATGAAGAAGTATTTGAAATCGAAGAAGTACTTGATGAGCCTATTCATAGGCACAAATTCGCGAATCCCTGGCTTAGAGAAGTTTTAGTCCTCTGTTGGCGTACCACATTGAACGTAATTCGTACCCCTGAACTCTTCCTATCTCGTGAAATCGTCTTAACAGTCATGGGACTAGTCCTATCTTCTTTCTTCCAAAGGCTAAATCATTTCGACTTCAAAACAATCAACCACCTCCTCAACTTCTACATCTTCACAATCTGCCTAGTCTTTTTCTCCTCGAATGATGCTGTTCCAACGTTCATTCAAGAACGATTCATCTTCATTCGCGAGACATCTCACAACGCTTATAGAGCATCTTCTTATGTCATTTCTTCCCTTATAGTATACCTCCCTTTTTTCGCGATCCAAGGCTTCACATTCGCAGCCATAACACAATACATTCTCCGAATCCACAGCAGCATTTTGAGCTTCTGGCTAATCCTCTATTCCTCACTCATAACTAGCAATGCTTATGTGATGTTAGTAAGTGCACTTGTACCAAGTTACATCACGGGGTACGCGGTCGTTATAGCTACAACAGCTTTGTTCTTCCTAACATGTGGATTTTTCTTGAAGAGAACTCAAATTCCTTTGGTTTGGAGATGGCTACATTACATATCAGCAATTAAATATCCATTTGAAGCGTTGTTGATTAATGAATTTAAAGGGTCAAAACATTGTTACAATGGTGACCTTGCTGATCTTTCACCTGGTCCTATGGGAGATGTGAAGATTAGTCAATTGCATAAGGATTCTATTGCTAGAGGTGATTTGCAACAAAATTGCACATTGATTGGAGAAGATGTTTTGTTTTCTATGGACATTACAAAGGAGAATATTTGGTTGGATATTGTGATCTTGTTGGCTTGGGGAGTTCTTTATCGTCTTTTCTTCTATGTAGTTCTTAGATTTTACTCAAAGAATGAAAGAAAATAATGTATTGTCTTTGATTAAAAGTTTGTTTAAGATAAATTGTTTGTATTATAAATATTTTTTTCATCTTCAACTCTAGAGTTTTGTATGAATTGACTCATTGTAATAGGGTGTAACAATAATCATGACAATTCCATTTTGGGTGTAAACCATACAATGAATAAGTTATGTTAGCCTATCCATTTCTTCTATTCAATTTTAATTTTAGAAGAGTATTGCATATGATATTTATTAATAGGCATTTAGTTAGAAAAATCAAATACTATTCATTTTATTTGAATTAAAATTGAAGTTGTAATTGATTATATTTTTTATAAAAAATATATTTAGGATTTGAATGTACTTTTAATGTCCATCAATTTTAAAAACTAACAAATTTAATCAGCTTGACTAATTTACATAAATCATACTGTTAAATTTGCTCTAAAAGAATAGTATCTCAAAATAGATAATCACACAATATCATAGATTAGATTCCATGATCAAAAGTAAGATTAAAAATCAATAAAAAAGAGAAAAAAAATTGAAAAAAGAATAAACTGAATAGGGAAATAAATATTTTATATAGAAAAAAATAAAACTAATTAAATAGATACAAGTCTTAATGGCAATAATTATGTGTACTAACTAATTATAAATAAATCAAATAAAAAGAGATATGTACACTTTTTATGCTATGTCAGCATTTAGGATGTATCTATTCCATTGTTAAATAACTTAGGAGGATAGTAGGATCCGAGTTAAGTTAAAGTGTGTCGCTGAAATTTCAATCATAATTTAAAAAGATATTTATGTCTTATCCCTATAATTTATATACTTAAGCTTTGATAATTTGTTAGGACTTTGTGGCAAGGCAAACATTTGCTGATTCCTTAAAACTTTTGACAATTTATCAAGTTTACTATTCCCTCTATTTCATATTAAATGAGTTATTTAGACTTTTTTCATTGTTATAAATAATTGAATTATTCAAAGTTCAAGATAAAGGTTTGGAAGTCTTTTACATATTTGCCGTTTCCTCAAATGAAAGTTTATATTTTTTAGGAAATAAATTGCATCACTAACAAAGTTATATATATGATTTTATAAAAGAGCTATTATAAAAAATATAATTAAATTATATTTTTAAATATATTTTTTTAATAAATATGCATATCCTCACAAATACACTTAATATAAATATAGGAATCATAGTATCATATTTTGATGCAAAATAATTTTTTCAAATGAGTTAAAACTTAAAATTGTGTCACAAAACTATAAAATTTGTACAAATCAAAATGCAACAACAACAACAACATACCCAATGGAATCTTACAAGTGTAATCTGGGGAGGGTAGAATATACCTTACTATTACCTCATAGAGGTAACGAAGAAAAGAGGCTGTTTGCCTTATCTGATTCTTCTATATATATGGCGCTTCTCTCTCTATATATATATATTGTGATAACTAACAATTTTATTAATCACCAAGGAGTTACTTCCAATTAACCACATACATAAGGCAAACAAAACTAACAGCTGCAACATTTGGTCCCAAGTATTTGCTGGGCAAACTTGTCTATGCATCCATTTCAACAAGTTGTTCCTTTTTTTAATTGAAAGTTAAACAAATCTCTGAAAACGACAAAGAAGAAAAACAAGGAGTGTTAAAAACGCAAAAGAAAAAACAATGTAAATACATGCAGGACCAGTTTGTAAAATGATTAGTTGCATCTGTACCAAATGTCTCACAGATTTGTTACACTTTTAAGTTGACTTAAGACCAAAATATTGATTAGAGAATGACTTTGGACATTTTCTTAATTGAAGATATTCAAGTAAGTAGTTTCACCAAAACTCTGCTACCTGTTTTTAATGGAGTATTTTCTACTTTTCTATTCCTATTTTCCAAAATGAGCATGATTTTTGGAAAATTATATCTATAACGTCAGCCTTGCTTAGGTAAACAAACTTAGGTCATCATATATTTTGATATTTTCCTGTCCAACAATAGTTATTCATTATTAACTTGACACATGAATTAAGAAGCAGTATATGATTGGATAATTTTACCAAATCACCTTTATTATAAGTTACTTAAACATTGAGAAATTATACAATTAAATAATCAGAGGAAAACAGACACAAAATGGTATAGTGGAGAAGTAAATATGGACGGAGGGAGCATATCCCAGTTAATGTTGGAAATATTTCACTTTTTTCTTCTTAAACAATGTGTTAAGTCAAACGATATCACATCAATTGAGATAGAAGGAGTATTGCTTAAGAGATATCAAAGAGTTAAAACTCTGGCATTTTACCCTACAAAATTAAATGGCTTCATCTAATTACATGTTATTAAGGGCTTGTTAAGTAGCATATTTTATGATTAAAGAAAGCTGATCCCTTGGGAGGAAATCAGATCTCTTGACCTTTTACGATTTGAATAGATAGAAATTATACCAAAATTAACTTCACACTAAATTGTTAAGAGAAAAAAAAGAAGAAAAATTGTTCATTTTATGTACACTAGGGAATGTAATTTTGTATTCTTTTCCCAATTTCCCCGCAATGTACTTGTGTGAGGTTTGGAGAGGGTAGAATGTATGCAGACTTTACCACTACCTCATAGAAATAGAGAGGTTATTTCCTGGGAACCCTCGTCTCAAAAACTCATAAACAGAATAAACTAGATATGACAAAAAGGAGTTGTGGTCCAATCCCTAACTACTGGACTAAAAATAAGAAAAAGTTAAGAATTATAATACTAAGTTAAAGTAGACTGATAATTGGTCAAAATAAAAAATATATATAAATAAAGGAAAAAGGTAAAAGAATCGAAGTTGTTAACTAAAGGTAAAATTTATTAATATTAATCTATGTTAAAGCTTATCGCAGCGTAATCTATAACAAACTTGAAGCTAATCTTGTGAAACTTCCTACAATTATTTTTACTGAATTCTTTATTTGAAAATTCTCTCTATTAAAAATAAATGAAAATAAGCAACTGATAAATTCTATAATCAAATAACAAAATTCTGTAACTATATTCTTCTACATATATATGATGTAACAATACACATGTCATACCATGACACAACATTAATTGTTTATTGGTGAGTCCATATATTGTAGAATGCAATAAGTAATTAAGTTAGTTAAGATTATATTAATTATCTTAATTTTGTGTGTAAATGTTCTTCTTGACACCAAAAAGTAAAATAGGAAAACGATTTTCATGAATATCATATTTATTTTCGTATAGATTAATATAATGTTATTTATTAACACATGTACTTTTAATATAATATAAATTAATAAAATACTATAAGAAGGTTGAATGATTCAATTGGTTGGACATGCAGTTATTTCCCTATAAATTGAGGAATCAATACCTACTTGGACTAAGGCTTTTCTATAGAATAGGCTTTTTTTTTTTTATTCGCGAGCGCACTAGGTAAATTTAATGCAATGAACTCGACTCAAGAGATAAACTCTTTACTTTTGCTGGTAAAGAATTTTAAATATATTTTTTTTCTTTTCTTCTTTTAATAGTGCATAAATATTATAAAAATTCTAATTTTGCCAAAACCTCCTTTGTATCAACGATATCAAACTTGATAAGAGCAAGAATCAACCATATTATTTTCATCAAAAATCATCAGTAACCATAATTATAATGATCTTGAATTTTTGGAATGGCCAAGAAATAACTAAACAAAGCACTTCAACACAACAATGATGTATATTAGTATTTTCTTCCGTCTTATATTACTTGTCCACGTTATTAAAATATATCTTTCAAGTTGTCAGTTTATAAATTTAAGATAGACTTGACTAAAAAAAATTCATTTTGCTTTCTTTTGATGGCATAAATGTTGTAATATTCCAAGAAAATTCCTACATTGTTAATCTTGGTATTGATTGCTAAGGCATTTAAATATAATGCATTTAAGAATAATAAAAAAGTAAATCAATAAAGAATATCTTTCTTATTTATGATTTCTTAATGGACATGTAAAGAAAAAAATAGACAAGTAATATAAGACGTTGGATTGTTCAAAATTGAATTGAAAAAAATAATACTGATTTAATTATTTGATAATACTTTGATTTTTTTTTTAAGTTATCGATTTTACAACAGTTTGAATATTTTTCTTGATCGATTAATCGATAACTCGATAATAATTGAAGATACATCTCATAGTTCATTATATTTTACAACTCACATTGCACAAATGATACAAAGTCGCTTAGTACCTTTTGTATCGAAGGTTACGCCTCTTATTTTCTACTTGCAGTTAATATTCCTAATATTGTGTGTACTATGTTGTTAATACTTATTCTAAACAAGTAGATTATATATATTCAATTTAATAAAACTTAATTTTTAGGCGCAAATTACTTAATAATATTTGGAATATTCCATTTATCACATTGTATGAAAGTGATTTTCTAGTATAATCTTAATGTTAATTTGATAACTAAATTGATAACGATCAATAACTGATTAACTAATAAGCAACTAATCGATATCCTAGCAGGAGGAGGCTCCTCTCCATTTCTCCAAGTTCCTATCTCAATAGCTGACACATAGCGTAAGTTAACATTTGATGACTAAGATTTAATTGATCATTTTTTCTCTCCCCATTTAATGACACAAGTCAATTAAATCTTAATGATCAAATCTTAACTTATGTCATATGTCAGCCATCAAAATAGTAATTTGGGGAAAATGGAGATGAGCCTTGTCCTAGCATCTTTAATAATTCTTTAATGGCTTTGCATGTCTACAAATTGATAATCGATAGATCAAATCGATAACTTTTAAAATCAAATTGAACCGCTCGATACGCAACATAATAGTAGGACGAAGGGTGTATCATTTTAGAAATTTAATATATAGTTAATTATTAATTTTCATATTTCTTCTTACTCAATAAATATGAAGAAAGATTGATATATATTAATTAAAAATAAAAAAGTAAACAAGAATAATTTTAAAAAATTATTATTTTAGTTCAAAGGCATATAAATAGAAACATGACAAGTAAAATAAACTTAAAAAGAATTATTTATTTATTTTAACTTTTGATTCTAGTGTTGTAGAAAAACTCTACATAACAAGAAACACGAGTATACTACATACCTGAAAAGCTATAAAAAAATCGATTAAAAGAACAAGCGGAGCATCTTTATTAACATGCATTTTTGAACGCATTGTAGAAGAATCCAAAGTCTTTGCTGCAATTCCTGGCATTGTATAAGGAATGATTTTCGATATGAGTTTAAATTTTATGCTTTAAAACTCTCGTTCCTTCACAATAAAGACTTACTCCACGCATGATGTTTACATCAAATCTACGAAACTCTTATTTCTAAACCATAGTCAGTTATTTCAAATATTCCTTGGTTTAAGGGAAAAAAAGGATGCTTTCCTCGTGAAAACGCAAGCACTGAGCATCAACAAACTATTTCATGGAATATGTAACTGAATTTCTTCACATTTTCCTTTATACTTATCTGGCAAATGGATTATAGGGAATACCAGGAACCACGTATTAAAATACTGTAAATACATTGGAAGTACTGTAGTGAGCATCCTGGAAATTGCATGGAAATTTCTTCTTTACTAGGTTATTTATGTATCTACAACTACTGAATGCAAGTCGGCAAAATTCAATATTTACCAGCAGTAAAAGAAAAAAGAAACTGTTTTTCTGCAAAGAGATCCTAATGGCTACACCCACATCCAAATACAGTGATACCATCATATTTTTAAGCAATGAAAGGGACAGTTCCCTTGGGAAACCTCACAAGAGGCTGCAGTTGGTTTTTAGAGCCATATATTTTGTGGCTTTCTTGAACAAGAAAAGAATTGCTAGAAACACACTACTCTTTTCCCAGTTGTCGCGTGATTCACCTTACGTTATCGACATTGAAAGCATCAATGATCATGAGAAACAGCTTTTTCATGGCATCAACAAAGAAGCACTTGCCAAGTTGGTCAGAGAGAAAGACTTCAATGGCCTCCTTCAATTTGGAGGAGTGCAACAAGTCGTAGTAATTCTTGGAGCAGACCTGAAAGAAGGTATAAGAATGAATGAGAATGAATTAAAACAAAGGAAGGTAACTTTTGGTTCCAATATTTATGACAAGCCACCAGCCAAGAGTTTCTTGAGTTTTGTAGTTGAAGGTTTCAAAGACACCACTATTATCATCCTTCTTGTATGTGCTGTTTTGTCCCTTGGCTTTGGGATTAAACAGCATGGGCCTAAGGAAGGATGGTATGATGGCGGAAGTATCATCATTGCGATCATTCTTGTCCTTGCAGTCTCTTCTATCAGTAACTTCAAACAAAGCAGACAGTTTCTGAAGCTTTCGGAAGAGAGCAAGGATATAAAAGTGGAAGTAGTGAGAGGCGGACGTAGACAGGAAGTATCGATCTTTGATATTGTTGTGGGGGATGTTGTCTGTCTCAAAATTGGCGATCAGATTCCAGCAGATGGACTCTTCTTGGATGGCCACTCGCTGCAAGTAGATGAGTCCAGCATGACAGGTTATTAGACACAGACCTAGACATCATTTTCAGTATATAAACAATAGTATAAATGAGAGACACAAAAAAGTAGTATAAATATTAAGTTTTGAACCTATAATATTTTAAAGAACTCAGAACTTTGAACTCATTAAAAATATATTTTGGATCTACTTCCGCAGGTGAAAGTGACCATGTTCAAATCAACGAGACACAAAACCCCTTTTTAGTCTGCGGTACAAAGATAATGGACGGATACGGACACATGCTTGTCACGTCGGTAGGTGCAAACAATGCATGGGGTCAAATGATGTGCACAATAACAGATGATAAGAATGAGCAAACGCCACTGCAAAATCGGTTAAATAAACTTACCAAATATATTGGCAATGTTGGTCTGTTAGTGGCTTTTCTTGTTCTAGTCACCTTAATGATCCGTTACTTCACGGGACATACTGAAAATGACAGTGGGCAGAAGGAGTTCGTAGGTAGCAAAACCAAAGCAGATGATATAATGAATTCGTTGATTCGTATTATTGCGGCAGCAGTAACCATCATAGTTGTTGCAATTCCAGAAGGTTTGCCATTGGCTGTCACGCTAACCTTGGCATACTCTATGAGAAGAATGATGCTCGATCATGCGATGGTCCGCACACTATCTGCCTGTGAGACAATGGGATCAGCAACTACAATCTGCACAGACAAAACTGGCACTCTAACCTTAAACCAGATGCAGGTACATAAATCGAGGCAGATGCAACCTTGTTTATTGGGTTCAATCAAGTTATTTGCTACAAAGCATAAATATAGGTTGAAAATTAATACTCCCTCCGTTCCATTTTATGGGCAACCTTTAACTTGGCACAATTTTTAAGGAAAAAATGAAGCCTTTTGAAACTTGTAGTCTAAAATAATTCTTAAATATTTGTGTGGTCGAGAATCATTTCAATAAGGGTAGAAGGGGAATTATAAAGTTAAATTGTTTTCAATTAGAGTAAGGTGACATTCTTTTTGGGATGGACTGAAAAATGGAAGGATGCCACATAAAATGAGATAGAGGGAGTAGTAAGCTTTCAACAAATATTAAATTCTAAACTCATAATTTTTAAAATTGCAATGAATTTAACAGAAAGAACTTGAATGTAGAACTCATTAAATTTAAATGCTGAATTCACCTTTGCAGGTAACTGAATTTTTGATAGGAACAGAAATGATCATGACGACATCACAGATAGCTCCTGATGTTGTTGAATTGCTACAAGAGGCTGCTTGCTTGAATACTACTGGTGATGTTTATACAACACCTTCTGGTCCTCCAGAAATCTGTGGAGGCCCAACTGAGAAAGCAATTCTATCATGGGCCATGACCAGTTTACTGGTGAACTTTAATGAATTAAAGCAAAAGTATAAAATTCTCCATGTTGAAGTTTTCAATTCACAAAAGAAAAGAAGTGGGGTACTAGTAACAAAATATAGTACGGGAAAAGTTCATGCACATTGGAAAGGTGCTGCTGAGATGATTCTAGCTATGTGCTCCACTTATTATGACAGAAGAGGAACAGTTGCACCTATAGATCATGAAGAAAGAAAAGAACTTGAGTTGAAAATTGAATATATGGCAAGCAAGAGCTTGCGATGTATTGCATTTGCTTACAAAGAAAGCAAAGCAGAAAGTCAAGCTCTTGAAGAAACTGAACTAACCTTGCTGGGTCTGCTGGGTCTAAAGGACCCATGTAGGCCTGGTGTTAAAGAGGCAGTAGAATCTTGCAGGGCTGCTGGTGTTAGCATCAAAATGATTACTGGGGATAATGCGTTTACAGCCAAATCAATAGCTTTTGAATGTGGAATACTCCAACCAGGTGAAGACTTGAACGTTGCAGTTATTGAAGGATCGGCATTCAGGAATTATTCACAAGAAGAGAGAATGGAGATAGTCGAAAAAATACGAGTGATGGCAAGGTCTTCACCATTTGACAAGCTTTTGATGGTTGAATGCTTGAAGCAGAAAGGCCACGTTGTAGCAGTAACAGGTGATGGAACAAATGACGCTCCAGCACTAAAAGCAGCAGATATTGGACTTTCCATGGGAATCCAAGGCACAGAAGTCGCAAAGGAGAGCTCCGATATAGTTATCTTGGATGATAATTTCAATACAATGGTCACAGTCTTGAAGTGGGGAAGGTGTGTGTATAATAACATTCAAAAGTTTATTCAGTTTCAACTCACAGTAAATGTTGCTGCCCTTGTTATTAACTTTGTTGCTGCTGCTTCATCTGGAGAAGTCCCTCTGACAGCAGTCCAACTTCTGTGGGTGAATCTCATAATGGATACTCTGGGGGCCTTAGCCTTGGCAACTGAGCGACCCAGTAGTGATCTAATGAACAAGAAACCAGTTGGGCGAACAGAACCTCTGATAACTGGTGTGATGTGGAGGAATCTCCTTGCTCAAGCCTTGTATCAGGTAACAGTGCTATTGATCCTGCAGTTCAAAGGAAGTGCCATCTTTCATGTGAATAAGAAGGTAAAAGACACCTTGATCTTCAATACTTTCGTCCTCTGTCAAGTCTTCAATGAATTCAATGCAAGGAGTTTGGAGAAGAAAAACATATTCCATGGAATACTGAAGAACAGATTATTTGTTGGGATAGTGGGAGTGACTACACTTCTCCAGGTAATTATGGTTGAATTCCTGAGGAAGTTTGCTGATACTGAAAGGTTGAACTGGATGCAATGGGCTGCATGCATAGGTATTTCGTCATTGTCATGGCCTATCGGTTGGATTGTAAAGTGCATTTCCGTATCCAATAAATGAAAATTTCGATCATTAGAACTGCATCAAAAGACACAAAAATCTTCATGTAGCTCCTCTTTTTCTTTTCTTTTTCTTGTCCAACCTTTACATTGTAATAAGTTAAATAGCTTGACCTCTTTTTTGTTTTCTAATTTAAGCTTTTCTTTCATTTCTATTTTTACTTCATTGCAACTTAAATTTATCCACATGACAAGTTTCGGTAAAAGTGAAAGAGGAAAACTGTTAGGAAACTTACCAAATTTATTCTCTTAAAATAAGACAAATGATAATAGCAAATCTCACTCCAATTAACAATTGGTTCTAGGGTCCACAATGTAAGCTTTCCTACGCTCACAACAGTTTTTCCATGGATATAATAATATACTAGGACCCAGAAGACTTAAGCAATCCAAAGTTGACAAGAGTTTCTCAAAGTCAAAACAAGGAAGATATGCTAATTCTTGTGGAGCACACTCAATTCTCCACAAGAGGTTTTAGCTTAAAAATGAGATATTGCAGTAGTTGCCTCCTTACCTTTATGCAATATGGGAACTAAGAGTAGCTAAAGGTAGTCGACAATCAAAGAGATCCTAGACAAAGAAAGTTCCATTAGTTTATTAGTTTTTTTTTTCTTATGACAAGGGAAACCTGCAACCGCTACCCCTGGATGCACACAAGGTAAAACCTCCACCCCTATGCAATAACTCGCAAATCACACAGGAGAGGTAACCCGCACTACGACGAGCTCGACTCAAAAGGCAAACCCCTTGTTTTCACTAGCAAAGGGATTTGAACTTGAGATCTCCAACATGGAAGTCCTAAGCCCAAACCACTAAGCTACCCCAAAGGGTAGATTTTGGAAGATATATTAATAATTTGTCGGACTAAGGAAGTTTGCAGTGATATAAGAAAATAGAAAATGTAACATACCGAATTCTAGGTATCCTAAGATCACACAGTGTTGTCATAGCACCTTGCCCATTCAGTCATCCTTCTTTCTTTTGTTCTTTTACTTTAAACGAAAATCAAGAAGTATTACTCATGAGATCGAAGAGTTGCTATGACAACACTATGTAATAGGTACCAGTGAGCAAGATTTTGCACAAGTGGTGTCGGCATACTATCAGAACTCAGGTTTTATGTGGATTAGGGGGACTGTTCTATTATTTGTCTCAAATTGATGTTTCTGGCTTATTTTCAAGTGTAATCAGCCTAAAATATACACATAGGCACACACAGAGGCATTATTTCTTAGAAAAATATTATTGGCTATATGTTTATTTGCGATTGTTCTCAACAAATTATTGCTGCATGATAGCTCTAGAAGAAGTGTGTCTCTACCATACCCTATCAAGTGAAAACGAGGTCTATAAAATGGCTATGATACCACGAATTCATATACAAACAAATGTCAAACCTACAAAGGCCCAACATATTCACAATATAAAATCCAATACAATGCAATGTTAAGATGAAAGTGTAGTCCTACAAAACTGAATAATAGTAAGAGAAATCATCATATCTGCCTGATGGTATAGGTAACACACACGGATGCTTAAAAAATTGTCTAAGATGATTGTGTCACATCCGATACATACTTCTTGTTATGTGTATATATTTTTTTTTATTTGCACCCGGTGTCCGAGTCTCTTTGAGCCCCGACCAATCCGGGGGTGCACAGGTCCTCGGCAAGGAGTTTCCCGCAAGTGCACCACGGTTAATTCAGGTTTTACCCAGTCCGAAGGCCCTCAGAAATTGTTTGCACCGAGTGGTTTTTGAACTTGAGACCTTGAAAGGAAGCAAATCCCAAGTCTCAAGTCAATTGCCACCCGGCCAATCCCTAAAGGTAGAAATTGTTATGTGTATATTATGATGATAGAATTTGCTAAAATGTGACAACATAGACTTAAGACTTGCAAAGGGTAAAACTTCTTGGACAACGATCTATAGGCAGCCACTTCTTTCTTTTATATACATTTTGGCACAATCAAATGAGGAGCCAGGGGTCAAGTAAGGTGATAGTGTTGGGTGCCATTTCAACCTTGCACACACTGGGGATCAGAGTTCTCCATGCACTAAACCTCAATGGTATTCCCACATCCACAGTGTGACTTTGAACTAAACCTAATAGGATACAGTCGAACACTCTCCCTCCATCCACCCCCTGAATTACATAGAAAAAAGGCTTCATAAACCGGATGTATAATCTTAAATCAATGCGTGGAGACTAACAATACTTCCATTATTACTTCTTTTTTTAAATAATGGTAACAAGAGATAATCTTTCGTTACTAAAAAGATGATCTTTTTTTTTTTGTTCAAATTGAAGCCAGTGGGGTGCAGAGGGCAGCGAAGCTCTACATTAGTTATGGTTTTCGAACTGAAATAAGGGGGAAATCACAAGAAAAAGCAGACCATGATTGTTATTTTTAATTTTTATCATCTTCACTAACCCTAGATTAGAAACCCTAGACTAGAAAATGCTCAGTTCCCCACCAGAAGAAAAAGAAGTTCAATTAAAGAATTTGAATGAGTGGTTGAGAAGAAATATCACCTAGGGTTCCGAAAGGCGACAATTATATATGACCCCATGTGCTGCTCACTCCAAGTTGTGGGGACATAGGAATAGAAAAATTATAGGGATTCTTCAAGGGGGGACATAATTTGTACGGAGTGTACTTCGATTGAGATTTAACAATGGAGCGCTGTCCCGGGTTATAGCACAAAACCCCATTTCTCTTGGAGCTATTTTTCCTTTTTCTATTTTTTCAGTACTAATAAATAAAAAGAAGAAAAAGGTTCCAAAATTTGTTTACTTTGAATAGATTAGATTTACACACTTTTTAGAGGTCATTTGGCTGGCAAAATTAGAGACATGCAGGTATTAATTATTTAGAATTAAATTGGCTATCATTATGTTTTCACCTTCTTTTTTTCTATTGGTTAATACTTAAAACCTTTCACTCAAATGAACATGAAGAGTAGGTGGGCTTAATACCCATAACCCAATGTAACACAATAAGGATAAAATTGAAACTTTATGGACCAAGTCCAGACTTAGGCCTAACAATAGTGGCCATTTTGACTACCCACAAGTAATAACTATAATTAAAAGAGAACAATATGGAGTAGCTAATATGTTTCCACTATGACTGAGATAAAACACAAGCAGACAGATCACAGATCCTTTATTTAATATGGCAGTACAAACAGAAGAGGAACCATATGGCAATGGATTGGATTTAAGAAGGAAAAAGAGAAACAAGAAGCTCAAGCCTGCACTTGGAATAGCACAGAATTGATCAATTGGTTGGTGGAGGTGTAATGGAGAACTTGTATGATGTCTTATAAAGAGCCTCGCCAATTCTCTGCCCTGCCACTTCACTGACAGGCACTGCATCAGAAAGCTCTTTTATGTCTTCTTCTGTGAGCTTTACTCTCACCGCACCTATGTTATCATGAAGATTTTTTATCTTTGTTGTACCTATAACAAGAGAGAAAGACTAACTCAGTATTCACAACATCATTTCTTTAAGAGATTAATTAAAGCACAATTTGTAACGACATCTGATTTCTTGATGCTCTTTGCTTAAGATTTTATGATGGCATACAGCCTCCACATCTTCTGGCTAACAAAGCAGGGGCATAGCTTAATTCACCCAAGAGCGGTCACTCTAACACCCTTTGTCGACGTAAAAAGTAATACTACTGCATACACAGGTCTAAAACAACTTTTTAGAAATATATACTCCCTGCGTCCCCTATTATGTGACACCATTGACTTCGCATGAAGTTTAAGAAACAAGGAAGACTTGAAACTTGGGGTTTTGAAAACAATCCTTAGATAATTGTGTGGTTATAAATCGTTATATTGAGGTAAAAGGGGGATTTTAAAATTCAATTGTTTCTAATTATAGTAAGATGACATTCTTTTTGAGACGGACTAAAAAGGAAAATGTGCCACATAAAATGGGACAGAGGGAATACTAAAGTTTTGAACAATATTCGTTAACCTCCTAGCTTCACCACTGTAACAAAGTGTCAAGTGAGATTTCTAGTCTCTCAGATTGAAACATTGCTTTTCTTACCAATTGTAGCTGTTTTCTTATTGCTTTCTTTACAAGCACTCTAAGATCATCTTTGTATTAGTGCAACTACGAGAAGTATTGCTTACCAGGAATAGGTACGATATCATCCCCTTGGTGAAGAACCCATGAAATAGCAAGTTGAGCCGGAGAGCATCCATGCTTCTTGGCTATTCCTTCCATACGAAAATATATAGATTTGTTCTTTTCAAAGTTCTCTCCAGTAAACCTAGGATGTGTAGTCTGGTAGAGGGTGATGAATTCAGAATCATAAGAGCATGAGAAATGGATTTAATACAAAGGAACATTAATAATGAAACATCATAGAACTAAAAGTAAAATAAAAAAATGGATTGTTTTCTTACCAAAAAGCTGTTGGCGGGCAAGCTTTCGATAACTGCTTTTCCAGCAAAAAGCCCACGTCCAACAGGGCCATATGGAACAATCCCAATTCCAAGCTCCCTAGAGGATAAAGATAGAATGAGTATTAATAAAAAATAAAGTGAAAATTTCTCCACACACTATACATTAAGTTTCGGTTTAGTGGTTCATAATTCTAAGTGGGGGGGAGGAAACAACATACTTCTTTACAAAAGATTAAAAAAATCTTAATAAATATTTAGCTGGAATGTGCCCTTTTTTCAGTTAAATAGTACTTCAAACTCTACTAACTAGAAGTAAGTCTAGATGTGTGTCCTTGTCTTTGATTTCAAGGTTCTTTTCTTCTGTCTCAAAAATGTGTAATGGAGTGTAGAGAAACCTGCAAACTGGAATTATGTCATCCTCAATGTCACGCGTCCATAGAGAATACTCCTGCTGTACAGCAGTGATAGGATGAACTGCATGCGCTCTCCTTATTGTCTCTGGGTGAGCTTCAGACAAGCCAATATACTTTATTTTACCTTCTTCAACTAATTTTTTGAGTTCTCCCATCTGTAACACACCTCAACACAATAAGATATAGTAGATATAGAAGTGCTTCATGAGAAAAATAAAAGAAAGCTTCCTTGATTAGGAACGCAGGCATTCCTACTCAAAGCCAATGAATATTATGACGGCTAAGGGACCAAAATTGAACCATATATAGGCAGATCACTTACTGTTTCCTCAATGGGCACTGTTGTGTCTATACGGTGCACATAGTAGAGATCAATGTAGTCCACTTGTAGGCGCTTTAAGCTAGCTTCACAACAAGAACGGACATATTCAGGGGTTCCTCTCACTGTAATATTAGTTGGTTCAATCTTACAAATACCGAACTTTGTTGCAAGCTGTATTTTTTCTCGAGGCAACTGCTTCAATGCCTGAAACAGTGGAACTCTTAGATGAATTACAGACTACTTATGAAAAATCAAGCAGCTATTTGACTGAATGGTAGTGGGTCTTCTGGCATTCCATTACCTCATATCGTACACGAGCCAAGATGAAGAACAAAATTCAAATCTTTTCTCAGTCCAACATTGCCATTACACACTTATTTTCCTGCATTAATATTTCCCTTCCATTTTCATTTTACGCCAACTTAAGATGTGCTAGATGGAAAAACAAAATTCTTCAACTATGTATATGGTATTGTGGAAAATATGACCGAGTTAACAATTCTAACAAGAAGTTTGTAGATACTTCTTTTTTTCATATGCAACCAGTCAGTGCTTAAAAGACTGAAAAGCAAAACAAATTCAGTAGCCTGATAGGACCTCTATCTGATGAAGAAAGAAAAAAGTGGCAACGCTCTCATCTGATAGCTGGACCAGTCTTTTTCGGGTTATACCGAAAAGATCGTCACATGAGTCTCATAGACACTGTCATTGTGGAGGTGACCGATTCACTATTTAGACAAGGCATATGGAATTTTTCAGGAAAAGCAAAAGTTTTCTCTGTATAATTATATCACATCTTTAATGTGTTCATCACCTTGTGTGACACTAGCAGCCTGAACAAGTGATAGCTTATAGGGACACAAAGTTTAGCTGAAGTTGGATTGCTAAAAGTAACAATAAAAATTGCAATAAGATAATTTTAAACTAAACCTAGTGAAAATGAGGAGATTCAAGTACTTTCCCTGTTCACGTCTCTCCCCCCTCCACCCTTTTCTCTTTCTCGTATGAATGTTCATGCAACATGGTGGTTTTATATATGAACATGTATTATTGATGCATACACAAGTTTATGATATCTTATATGCTCAGTGTTTTATCATGTTAAGATCATTCGAGAATCATCAAGATGGAAAAAATAAGAAGACCATCTTGTACTCCACTACCTTTGTTTTGTTTATACATCATACCATGCAAAGTGTAATGGATGTATCTGCTAAGAGAAATGCATCTTTTGATGATCATGATTCGTGCGAAACCAAATGTCTGTAGTTACCTTCCCAACCAAGTATTCATTCGCATGATCCACGCCATAAACATCTGAGGTGTCAAAAAATGTGACTCCTTTCCTAAAAGCCTCCTTGATTATTGCAATCCCTTCCTCCTCAGGAACAGGAGTATTATAGACTCCAGTGAGCCCCATACAACCGAAACCTAATTTAGAGACCTAGAAACAAACGTTCAAGAGGCGGTGAATGACCATTGCATCAAAGATTATATAAACGCTACATTACCAAATAAACAATTTTGTGAAAGGAAATAACAGCTTAAAAGCAAATTACTGCATCCATATTGGAAAGGGTAGAGCGTCCTTCTACCCTTCTTCAGAGTAAGATTTATCTATTAAATTCAAAGGAAAAGATCCATGAAATTTAGCTTCTGATTCAAATTGTAAGTGATTATGATATTGTTTTAATAACAAATCTAGCAACGGATCAGTGAAACAAAAGGATTCCATGGGTTTAGAATCCATGGCTTTCAGATAAAACCATAAATATTACATGCATATAAAGACACATATACAAGCATAAAACAATTAAAGATGAATGTTACATAAGTATTTGAACTCATACTCTCACTTCATATCTGCAGTGTCAAAATCTTGTATGATACAATGGCAAGGGTAGATCTAATGTATAGTTTATGGTTCACCTAACCCAATCACTTTGACTCAAACCCTTTATATGTGTTAAAATTCAACTAAATAAATGTAAATCAGTGTATAACTTATAGGTAAATCCAAACCTAATAGCTTTGGCTCGAACATTATATTTTGAAAACTTACTAAATAAACACAAAATAGGCTCTGAATCCAGTAGATCAGATGGGTTGTGGTAGAATTCAGAACTCAAAACCACAATGTTCAAATCTTGAATTCACCTTTCACCGGCAAAGTAAAAAGCTATATGTATATATGTAACTTTTTGAATCCCCTTTATATTAAGAAATCCCTTTGTTAGAATTTCTGGCTCCTCACTGTTAGTTAGCAAACGTCGATGGTCATCCGAAAATAGATATTCATACACAATAATGTATGATGTTTACATTATAAAAAAAAGCACTTCGTCATCTCCATCAGAATTTTAAATTTAAGAAAACAACCGTAAAAAAACAGACGAAATCAAAGTACTCTAAAATTAAACCTACTTCCAATACAAAAAGACACAATTAGAAGTGACAAACTGGATATCGTCCCCAAAATATATGATATTGCTTGAAGTTTTTACCTCAAGTCCTTGGCTTGCGAGCTTCACTCTGGGCATCTCAACTGCCTCCGCCATTGCTCAAATGGAGTAAATTTGTAGTGATTTCTTCTTTTTGAGGCAATGTTACTTGTAGTGATTCTATGTAGATATATTTATACACTTTCGCCATTGGCGTCTTTTTTACCCTGCGTGAGGAAAGCGATTAGGTAAGCAGGGGTGGCTTGTGTCAAGGATTACGTTAATCGTGCTATTTTTCACTCAACTTTGTGAAAGGTCAAATATATATATATATATATAATATTATATAGTTTATGCATATCATTTATTACCATATTTTTTTATTCAAATATATTATTCTCGTCTTGTATTTATACATCAAACTTATAATTATATATTTCCCTATATAAAAAGTCTTTTTCTTCTTTCCTTAAATCTTGTATCAAGTCAAATAGTGTCTGTCATATAAGATAGAATACTATTTTTTTAATTTTAAATATTTATTTTCTTAAAAACCTACCAAATTATTATTACCCGATTATTATCTTTTCTTTTAATCTTCTTCTCTTTTTAATGATTAAAGTTTCAAGCTTATTCATTCAACCTTTTAGTATGTTAAATAGGTGATAGAATCCCATAATTAAATGTTGTAAGGCGCGAAAACGGATTACTTAAAAGGCATTTATGTATTTCCAAGAAGAAAAAAATACTACTAATTAAATTTTACCACTTGAAAATTAGCAACTAGGTCAATAATACTTGAGGAAAATAAAAAGAACACTTCTATGTTATATGCTATATGTCTATTTTACAAGCAGCAAAAAAGTTGAGAAATTGAATGAAGATCAGTGTAGTGCTGAAAACTGAGAGAGCAAAAGGATGCATCCAAAAATATGTTTTTTTTTCTATGTAAAAATTTTCGAAAAAAGTAAATGAAAAAAGAAAAGAAAATATGTTGGTTCAAGTTATACGGATGAATCTTGACTCATTTTATGACTCATTACTTAATTTGTTTTGATTTGACCCAATAAATTTTAATTATTGGGTAAGGGATGAGTTTATGATGGCCTTTGAAATTGAAATTATACATTCATCAGCATATTAAAATATATCCAAATAATTATTGTTTTTTCATATTTTACATTTTCAATGATTGGTTGTTTTCTTTTTCTAGTTGAGCTATCACCATTTCTGTATTAAAATACATTTTAAAACTAACCAAGTCAACTATCAAATGTTTCCTTTGTTTACCTGAACGATCACTATCTACTCAATTAACTGTATTTACATAGATGATCATAATTCATATAGGAAAAGAAACAACTGATAGTTGACATAGCATGAAGCTAAAGAAATCCATGCGTGTTTCGAAGACCACCATCACAATAAAATATTTATCTACCAACAACAATAACACTTTTATAAAAGATTACTAAAGAGACATGTGAAAAAAATGAAATAACTTTGTGTTAACAAATAGAAATATTTATTCTAACAAATGGCTTATTTCAAACTACTGAAATCAGGCAGGGTGTACTTTAAACTGTGGAGCGGAAATGAAAATTGGTTAGAGTTATAATATCAACTATAAATTTTGTTTATATATGAAATAAATGGTTGATACATATAAAATAGTGATTTTTTTTTATATAAAATATAAACTTGTAGGTAATTTTTGTATTTGAAAAATATAAAAATTATAATATGAAAATTAAGTTTTTTGAAAAAATTGAGATTTCAGTCATAAATCGAAATTATGAGATGAAATCTCATGTCCAAACCTTAATTTTATGAAATCACATGCACAGACGTTATGATTTTAAATCATGAGATGAAATTACATATTTAAACACTTACTTAAAAATCCCGTAAAGATCAAGTAACATGCACGTTTAATTCTCACAGACACACAAATAAAAAAAAGTAGTAGTAGCAGTAGCTGTGGAATGGCTAAGTATGCCCAAATCCCTCATAACACCTTTTTAAGGAAAAGTTGGTCCTTTCTTCCATCGTTCTTTTTTGTCACCATAAAACAATAACTATACAAAACAATAGAAAACGTTTCTCACAATGTTTTCACCCATTTTGATTTTTCATTGGTTAACAATTAAAGATGGCATTTTCCCTTTTCCTCCAAATAATTTGTTTAAAACCTTTCACTCACATGATCATGAAGAGCAGTTCCTTTCAGTGTAATCTTAGTTGGTTCAATCTTACAAATACCAAACTTTGTCGCAAGCTGTATTTTTTCTCGAGGCAATTGCTTTAATGCCTGTAACAGTGAAACTCTTGGAAGAATTATGGACTACTTATGAAAAATCAAGCAGCTATTTAACTGAATGGTAGTACATGAGGCAAAGATGAAGAACAAAATGCAAATCTTTTTTCAGTCCAACATTGCCATTATACACTCATTTTTCCCGTAATAATATTTCCCTTCCATTTTCATAACCAGTCTCATAAAGACTGGTTATGGAGGTGACCAGTCACCATTTTGACAAAGCATACGGATTTTTCATGAAAAGGAAAAAAAAATCTCTGTATAATCATGCCACATCTTTAATGTGTTCATCACATTGTGTGATACTAACAGCCTGAACAAGTGATAGCTTATATGGACAAAAAGTTTAGCTGAAGTTGAATGGCTAACAAGTAACGAAAAGGATTACAATAGGATAAGTTTAAACTAAACCTAGTGAAGATGAGGAGATTTCAAGTTTCATGCCTCTTCCCCCTCAGGATGCTCATGCAACATAGTGGTTCTACACATGAACATCTATTATTGACGCATACACAAGTTTATTATATCTTATATGTTCACTGTTTTATCATGTTAAGATGATTCGAGAATCATCAAGCTGGAAAAATATAGAAGACCATCTTGTACTCTCACTTTATTTGTTTTGTTTATTCAACATTCTACGTATAGTGTATATGGATATTTCTGCTAAGAAAAAATATATCTTTTGATGATCATGACTCGTGCAACACCAATTGTTTGTAGTTACCTTCCCGAGCAAGTACTCATTCGCATGATCCATGCCATAAAGGTCTGATGTGCCAAAAAATGTGACTCCTTTACTAAAAGCCTTTTGATTATTGCAATCCCTTCCTCTTCAGGAACAGGATTACATTAGGCATCAGTGAGCCCCATACAACCGAAACCTAAGAGACCTAGAAACAATGATTCAACATGCTGTGAATGAACATTACATCAAAATCATATGAACACTACTTTATGAAATACAAAAGTCCATGAAATTTAGCTTCTGATTTAAATTGCAAGTGAAATGTGATTTTGTTTAAACAACAAATCTAGCAAAGGATTAGTGATCCAGAAGGGTTCCATGAGTTTAGAATCCATGGCTTTCAGCTAAATCCATAATTATAAGGAAAAATATACCTAATTACACTCATTTATTTACAATATTTTCCATTATTCCCGTTCATTTCCAAATATTTCAAAAATCCCTGCTTTCCATCCGGTTACATTAATTCTGATTCTTAACTTATCGATATACTTAAAAACTGAATTATATGTATTTACTACGTGATTCCTAAAAAAATGCCCTAAATATTTATAAAGACACATACACATGCATGAAATAAGTAAAGTTAGGTGTTACACAAGTATTTGAACTCATACTAAATCAAATTACTCTAAAATTAAACCTACTTCCAATACAAAAAGAGACAATTAGAAGTGAAAAATTGGATATCGTCCCCAAAAATGTATGATATAGCTTGAAGTTTTTTACCTCAAGTCCCTGGCTTCCGAGCTTTACTCTAGGCACTTCAACTGCCTCCGCCATGGCTCAAATGGAAAAATAGTGTTGTTCTTCCTTTTTTTGGGGGCAATAAAATTGAGTAAATTTGTACTTAATCTATATCTATATAGACACATATATATACTTTCGCCATGGGCGTTTTTTCCCTCTGTGTGAGGACAGCGATTAGGTAAGCAGGGGTGGCTTTGAATTTTCACTCTTACTTTTATCTTTCACTTTAATTTCCGTTTCTTTTTCCGGCTAATCAGAACTTCGGAAAAGTGGAAATGTATCTTTTAGCGTGGGAAATTGTTTAAATATATTTTTTTTATTTAAAAATATTCCTTTTGTTATATTTTTGTCACAAATTTATTTTAATTTCAAGATATATGTCAAACTCAAAATTAAATCACTCACTTGTAATTTTAAATACTTGTTTACTTAAAAAATCACCAATTAATTTTTTTCGATCTATTGTCATTTCTTTTAATCTTCAACTCTTTTTAATACTCAAAGTTTTAAAGGTTGTTCTTTCAACTTTTAACATGTTAAGGAGACGATAAACCCTATAAAGATCGTAAGGCACAAAAATAAATTACTTTAGAGACATTTTATGTATTTTTACGAAAAAAAATACTATGCTAATTAAAGGATAATTCACCTTTTGAAAAATAGCAACTACGTCAATAATACTTGAGAAAAATAAAAGGAACATCCCTATGTTATGTACTTTATTTGTCGAAATAAACGAAGATAAGTGGAGTGCAGAAAGCTGAGAGGGCAAAGAGATGCATTCAAAAATATAACTTTCTTCTTTTTTCTTAAAAAAAAAAAATACTGTGAGAAAACAAGTTTAAAGCTTTGGATATTGAAAAAGGAAAAAGAAAGACGAAAGAAAAAGGAAGGTCGGGTCGAGTTAAAATTGTGGTATTCAGAAAAAAAATTGAGATGGGTGATTTGATTTAGAGCTTGACATTTGTTCCTCAATTAAAATTTAAGAACAAATTTATCTCAAAAGTTAATAGGAAGTTATATTTGAATCGAAAGTATAACAAAAATTATTCTTTTATATTTCTTTGTTAACTAATCAGTGTTATAAAATTGCTTTTAACAAAAAAATTTGTAAAACAAAAAGAAACTTTGGTATAACTAAAGTTCTTTTTGTAGAAATAATAATAAACAACAAAGGTTTTAGCAAGTTTTCAAAATTAGAAATGAAAATAGAATTTGTAGCAATATTGACAAGAAAAAAATCGAGTCCACTGAATGAACAGTGTACATTATTCCCTCAAGTATATGGGGTTAATAGAATATATCCTCCTAAGATAGAACAATCTTACCCACTGATGTCTCGAACCACGACGTAAGCAAATCACTCAACAACAATAAAATACTGAAATTCGTTTTGTGCAGAAGAAGTATAGAAATTCATCGTTGAAAATTAAGATAAACTCCTCTATTTATAGACAATTAAGGATAGTGTGAACACGTGTTTATTGTGCCTTTATTTGAAAGTTCACAATCCTTTAAAAAGTCATAACTTTTCCAAAAAAATCACAACTCTTCAAAAAGCTGCAAACTCTTTGAAAAAATCTAACTTATTAGACTAGTTACAGCTCCTCATTATTCATTCATACATTTCTGATAATACATTTCACCATCTTCCATCAAAACTTCCAAAAATTAATTATTTTTGAGTCATTATCAGGTGGTGAATTTGGAATGGACTTCTCCAACGGTTCCTTTTGTCTTCAATCTAGTTGGACCGGTTTGAATTTGATGTAGACTAAGTTTTTATTTTATGTCTGATATTTTATCACTATAGAGATCGTCACGATAAGACATAACTTTATGAATTCTAAAATTGAAGTTATGCATTTTGTGTGACATAAATTTTGCAGTAACTAGATAGAATTTAAGACATAACATATGGGATATAAACTAAAGTTATGTCTCTAATGACATGATAATGGAGAATTGCTCAGATGATAAACATTCCTCACTTTCAACCATAAGATTAAAGATTATGAATTCGAATCACGAAGATAACAAAACGGGGGGAAAGCTCCTATGAGGGGTATAATTTCTATTATATTCCGATATGAAAACAGACAAAATAGATGGACATTAAGATAATCTCGTAATTAGTGAATTTGAGATCGTCAAAGTACTAGTAAACAGCAAGGTCCTTCCGTCTCCGTCCTTGAAAGGATCACAGTAATACAACAGCAAAATCCTAAGAAAATCATAAATAGTTTGACGGAGGTAGCTGCTTTAGAAAATTAAAAGAAATAAATAAAATAGTACAAAGAGATTTTTTTAAAAAATTATTTGGTGATTGGTCATGCCCCTATGCATATTATTATCTCTTCTCAAAGTGAGATCTTTTTATATAACTAAATTATTTATTATTAGTACAACTGAAAGGAGTTCAACTAATATTTAGCAACTCTTTCTTTTTTCGACCAATGAATATTCTTAAGAAAAATGATAAAAACTTCTCTATTAAAAAAACCATTAAAAGGGAAGATCAAATTTAATTTCAATTTTTCATATTCTTTAATTTCTTGATTTCTCTTTTTTGTTGTTGTTGATGGTGATTTTCCTTCATGCTAGGTACATTTACATTCGGTTTCTTTTTGCAAAAAATTAATGATCAAAAACACATTTGAACTATCATCTTTGCACGAATTTCACATTCCATTTTCCTACTTAAGCTATCCCTATCTATGTATTAAAACACATCTCGAAATTGACTAAGCCAACTATCAATTTTTCGAATTTCCTATCTAAATCGTCACCATCTACTCAATCAGATATGTTTCAATACATAGGTAGGAAAAAGAAACAATTGATAGTTGAAGTGTGAAAACTCATTGAAAAATGATTGTCTAAGTGTGTTTTCAACCGATCTCTCTTTCAAGAATTATTTGAATAGTTCTAGCCAAATCACTTGACCAGGCCAACTAGCTAACCGAAGCCGGCAATGACATCGCTTACATTCTTGAAGAAAAGACACAAATAGCACATACTCATATTAAACTAACAATCGAAAGCCATTTGCCTATTTCTTAGACTGTCACTATCCTATCATACTCTGAATCATAATAGGTACCAATTAAAAAGAACTAAAGGAAAAAAAAAATCAACACTCGTTAAGCCCGTAGGCAGACCATTTTATAAACTCATGAACCTTAGATTTTTCATGCTTGTTATTCTTTCATTAAACTCATCTCATTATTTACTCCAGTAAGCAATTGAATCACGAGTACACTGTCATAAATGGAACTTCCCTCAAATCTATCACCAGACGAGGCAAGTCCAGAATGGATGAACAAAGGTGACAACGCGTGGCAACTCACGGCGGCCACCTTAGTCGGGCTCCAGTGTGTGCCCGGCTTAGTCATTCTATATGGTGGCATGGTAAAGAAGAAATGGGCAATTAATTCCTCTTTCATGGCACTCTATGCCTTTGCGTCCGTTCTCATATGTTGGGTTGGATGGGGCTACCGGATGTCATTCGGTGACAAGCTCGTGGCCTTCTGGGGAAAACCGTCCATCGCCTTGGACGAGAAGTACCTTCTTGGACAAGCATTTCTGGGATACTTTCCCACGGCAACAATGGTGTTTTTTCAATTTGTTTTTGCGGCCATAACACCAATCTTGATAGCCGGGGCGCTTCTTGGGAGGATGAATTTTATAGCTTGGATGTTGTTCGTGCCTTTGTGGCATACTTTTTCGTACACTATTGGGGCATTTAGCATTTGGTGCCCAGATGGCTGGCTGTCCAAGCTAGGAGTGATTGACTTTGCAGGAGGCTTTGTTATTCATCTCTCTTCTGGTGTTGCTGGATTTACTGCAGCTTATTGGGTAAGTAGTTAACACAAGACCTTCTTTCCTTTTGAACAACCATTAAAGTGCTATATCACCATTTCAACTCTGTTCATAATCTTATTTTGAGGGGTGATCTTCTTGACTGACCAAAACTTGGAATCTTGCATGGGAATAATGAATGTATAACAGGTAGGTCCCAGACTGAACAAAGACAAAGAGAGATTTCCACCAAACAACATTCTCCTGATGTTAGCCGGCGCTGGCCTTTTATGGATGGGTTGGACTGGGTTCAACGGAGGAGCACCTTATACCGCCAGCACCGACGCCTCCTTAGCCATCTTGAACACACATGTCTGCACTGCCACCAGCCTCCTTACTTGGCTGGTCCTAGACATTGCTGTTTCTGGCAAACCCTCTGTGATTGGAGCTGTTAATGGCATGATCACTGGCCTTGTTTGCATCACTCCTGGTGCAGGTATATTCTCATTTTGAGCAGACAGGGCATAAATTTCTAAATGCAAGACTAACCAGTAGATTCACCAACTACAGGAGTTGTTCAAAGTTGGGCGGCCATCCTGATGGGCTTAATTTCAGGAAGTGTTCCATGGTACACACTGACAATCCTTCACAAGAAGGTCAAGCTCTTGAGGCACGTCGATGACACCTTATCTGTCCTCCATACCCATGCCCTAGCAGGAATTTTAGGTGGCATCCTCACTGGATTTTTCGCTGTGCCAAAGCTCTGTAGACTATTTTACCTTGTACCTGAATGGGAAAGGTACATCGGCCTAGCCTATGGTTTGCAGACAGGCCAGACCTCAGCTGGGCTACGACAAATGGGAGCTCAACTAGCTGGTATCGGATTCATAGTTTGTCTAAATATTGTCACGACAAGCTTGGCCTGTATGTTCATCAAGTTGATAGTGCCTCTTAGGTTGGAAGAAGGGGTGTTGGAAATTGGAGATGACATTATCCATGGAGAGGAAGCATATGTATTATGGGATGATGAAGAGAAATATGAGAATACGCAGGTTAATTCTGCATATGATGCTGATGAGTATCCATCAGTTGTTTCAAAGACTCTGAGTGAAGTCCAAATGGTATAAAAGTGTTCTTTGTGGCTAAGTTACATTATACATTGCTGCTAGCCTGGGCAAAACTTCTCTGACTTCATTAGACGAAGCATGTTTGTAAAGAAAGTCTGGCTTTCTTAGCGGAAAGATGAGACTCAACTTGTTATAATTCAGTAGAACTACATGTTAATTTTTCTTCATTGGAAGGTCCAAATTAGACTTCATACTTTGGAAGCACGGGATAAACAGGAGAAACCGAGACAGTGATGGTGAAATTGTCCACAACAGTAACAATATTGATCAATCATTTAGAAAAACCAAATATGAAGTACGAATACATTCATCAAAATATAAAAAGTTTGAACAAACAAAAGGGCCTTTTGTTAGACTCCATTCTAGAGAAAAATTGTCCAATTAAAGAGAGACGGGAACTTTCACCAAGCATTCACATGTCACTCTTGTAAACTACTAAAAGAGTTCCCTTGATCTCAAGTTATGGCAACGGGCAATTAATTCCACATCTTTATCAACTACAATTTTCACCATGTAAAGAGTGTTAACAGCCATCACAAATAAAGGAAAACCTACAATGACATAAGCTTAAAAGGAAGAAAATGGATTTACTTGCGCTTCTTGGAATTTACAGGGGGCTGCTCAGGAATTTCACCATCATCTTCTGAAGAAAATTCTTCTGGTTCATCGGGGACTTCATGTGAAACATTATGCTTGGTGATATAGTCCTTCAGTACAGTCATGCTTTGCTCTTTCATAGATATCAGTTGCTCAGATAAAATCCCTTGACATGCTTCAACAGAGTATGTTTCTGATCCAAGGCGAAACGTTGCTTTAACTTGAGGGGGGGATAATGCATCTTCCATTTGGGCATTCATAGTCTCCTGCATAATTCCATCCCTCGCGTCAATCAAAAATTTAGTGTCACCATTAAAAAAATAATAGATTATGTGTGTGATGTGAAAGTTAACCTTCAAGCAACACCCAATAGAACACTCAACAAAGATACATATTAAAGCAGGTGAACATGCAAGTGCGTGATTACCTTAGATGAGATATTTGGGTGCAGAATCAATCTACATGGGGCATTATTTTTTAATCAAACAAGTAGCATATAAAGATATGCAAAACGGAAAACAACCCACAAAAATCGTTAAAAGTAGTACATATTTCGAATTCTTCATGTCACTAATGCCAAATCCTTCTCGTGGTCTACTCTCACATATCAGCCAATCCTCAAGGAGGGTGGTCTTACATTACAAATGAGGGAAGAGGAAAAGACAGAATATATTCCTCCAATGTGAAGGACAATTGTTTCTGAAGAGGCCTAACGGAGAGGGGCTTGGGGAGGTTGAAGGTCCCAGACAAAATGATTTCACGTAACTCAATGGAATAAGGGTTTTTTTTCTTCTTTTTGGTTCTGTAAACTAAAGGAACGAGAAGAACCATTACCCGTCTTCTATAAGTACAAAATCATTTTTTTCATGAAGTACAAAATCATTTCCCCTATCAGCTCCTTCAAAAATAGGCAAGGCTCTGTCTTGACACAAGTCATAATCAAAGGGAACTCCAAACTGTCCGCCATGCATAAACTACGACTAGGCCAAGCTATATGCTGAACAGAATTTCTTCAAACATGCATATCAAGATTTGTGTGCGGTTTTTTTTTTTTTTTTTTGATAAGTTGCACGTCAAGATTTGCTTGTCCCCATATTAAAATACATCCCAAATAGTTTAATCAGAAACCCGAAAAGGAAGTACTGGGAAACTGTTCTCCGTTCCCGTCTCTGCACAATTGACAAGCAATGAACGTTAAACTGTCACATGAACTCACGGACAAGCACCTAACCAGGTATGAGGATTTTTTTTTCTGGTTTCCCACTCAGTGTCAATAATTACCGTTGGAGTGTGACTAATCCAGATTTGTGCTGGGTCAGGCTCCATTCAAGGGCATTACCATACTCGGTACAAAGAAATAGCAGCCATATCCACTGCACCAAATACTTTGATGCTACAAGTATGGTTAAGTACCCAGCACCCGATATTCTCAATAATCATCATATAATTTGAAGGATTAGCAAGAAGTAGTCATACCTAAGTCATATAAATGGAAAATTCGTTACTAAAATCAAATTCTAGTCCCTAGTTCCAAAATACTTGTCATGTTTCATTGTCGAGCGTCAGACTACATGGACGAAGACTTACCAGATAGAGCGGAGCTTTGGGAGCTACAGAGGCGGCTGAGGAGAGTGATATGAGGTTAAACGAGCAGCGAGTTGAGTTGGGGGGTTTGAGGGAATTTACAATTTGGGGTTCTCTTTGAGGGAAGCCCTACCAGTTTTCTTGCAAATGCTGTAAATATTTTGCAAAATTATTTGTTCATTTTTAGAGGACAATTGATGTTCATTTTTATATATTTAAAAAAATAAAGAATGGGTAGAGACAAGAATTCCATGAAACAGTCTTTCTACTTATATAAAATAGTGATAAGATTTATGTACATTTTAAACTCGTCAGACTTTGTGGGATTTTATATTGTTGTTGTAAAGAATGTATAGAAATTTTCTTAGCTAAAAATAAATTTAAAATAAACATTAATCCTTAAGATTAGAATGAAACTCATAGATGATTGAAATGGAGATAAAATTTTATGTTATTAATAATTCAATATGTAGAGAGTTTTTACTAAAGATAAATTAAATTAATATCTCAAAATCCCATTTTACTTTTTTTTTAAAATCCTAGTACAATTATTGAATTTTCTATTATATTAATAAATTCTCAACTTAGATTTTTGTATTAATTCACTCAACTCAAAACTTTGACAAACAAATATTTTTTCAAATCGAAATAAATTATATTATATTCACTATATTATTTTATTTTTTCATATTAATTTATGATGATACAAATTACATATATCCAAGCATTATATTACATAAAGCCCCCCTCTAGAAATTTGCTTGGGGGAGTGTAATCCACGCTTATCAGTTGTTTCAACAGCATTAGGAAAATATTGTTTGTTAGAGAAAACTAAAAGCATAGTATCCTTAACTTCATCCTTGTTTTTCTTAATTTCATTATTTCTATGTTTCTTAATTTAATCCAAACACCTCCTTAATTGTTTTTGGGTTTTGGATTGGTGAGTAGAATTGTGAATGAATATGAGTCTAATTTACATGGATCAATAAAAATAATATTATATATTTAATTGAGTCATCTTTTTAACGTATTTTTCGAATTAGGATAATATGAATATGATTCCCGTGAAAGAATTTGTGTGAATCTTCTTGAAATATTTGATTATGAAGAAAATTTTGAGATATTTTAATCTCTTCGTGGATACTCCAAATGTCCTTTTATTGATATAAAATAAAGTTTAATGATTTTATTAAATAAATTTTCAAAGTCGATGTTTCCTTTTGAGTTATAAATTCAAAGATATTTGAGATATGGACAAAATATATTTGACAACTAAGATTAAGATAAAAATATATATTATTACTATTCGATTAATAATCATGTCTAGAGTCCATTTGAATTAGCTGATTATAAGAAATTAATGAGCTTTTTAGTGTTAAAATTCTTACGAGTCTTAAAATTAATTTTATAAAGAAATAGTTACACGGAGAATTTTTTATTAAAATAATTAGAATACTCTTAAAAATTTATTTAAAATTATATGAATAAATAAAAAGGTACGATGAATACAAAGTAAAGAAAGTCATGAGTTTTGTTTTGATTAAAATAGTTAAAATAAAATACTCCCTCAACCTCATTTTGTGTAACACATTTTTAAAAAAATAAAAAAATTTAAAATTTGTGATCTCAAATTATTTTTACATATTTCCGTGACTAAGAATCATTAATAAGAGAGAAATTTTAAAATTAAATTAATTCTTATTCAAATAAAATAATATATTCTAAAAATAGATTAACAAAAATTCCATATAAAATGGCACAAACATAATAAAATACATCATCAATAAAAAGTCAAAAGTATTTGACTTGTAGACACTTTAATACTTATCAAACACGTAAATCAACTTTAAAAAATTGCTTATAAATTACTTGGAAAGTCAGGAGAATTAAAGGGGAAATATATAATAGACTCCGTTTCCTCCATTTTCAACAAAGGTGCGTTACGCGTTTTCAAGACTTTCTCTCTCATTAAAAGGAAAATGTCGGACGGAGGATTGACGGTTTTGGACGGAACACACCTCAGAGCCGTCAATCTATCGTTACCATCGCCCGCCGGCAGCTCAGTCACCGGTGCGCAGCTTCTCGAATTCGCAGAATCCAAAGTCTCGGAGTCACTCTTTGGCTTCTCATTGCCGGATACTCTCAAGTCCGCCGCTCTCAAACGCATCGGCGTCTCCGATGACCTTGAATTCCGCGGTGAACAACTTGATCGTGAAAACGCCTCGTCTGCGCTCCAGAATTACGTGGACGCCATTGCGAACGAGCTCCAAGGTGAGCGTGTTGACTTGTTCGGAAGTACTTATATATTCTACTAACATGAAATTATTGGTAATTGTTCAAAAGATCGAAATATCGGAGAGGAAAATTAGATACTTGCTCCCTCCTTGCATTTTTAGTTGCCACAGTTTCCTCTTCGACAATCAAATATAGAAATTTTGATTAATATTGTAAGGTTGTCATATCAATATAAAAATATTGTACTTAATTTGTTGTACTTTTTGTGTGGAGTTTTTGAAAATCTAAATTTTTATTTTAAAATATAAAATTAATGTAGTTTTGAAAATTAATTAAATTGATTTTCGACTCCCTTCGTCCCATAATTTATAGGTCACTTTCACTACAGTCGAAGAAAGTAAGAATCTTTAGCAAAAATTTGCCGGAGTGTTGTATGTAGTATCAAGATTTATACGTTTTTTATTGAAAGTGGAAACGCTTTGTTCCATTTTCTTTTCATGTAAGCTTAAGGAGCCAAGAAACTAAACTTTTGGTACTCTTTTCTATTTGGTACAGATACTGTTTTGTTTCTCTTAATTTGTTTCAATGTATTTTCTTTTATCTAAGGAAAAGAAAATGCACCTTCTTATTCCTACTTAGTAGCATGGGATCAACTTATGCGTCAGTGTTGTGCTCTTGCCTACCAGTGTAATTGTTGAATGTCACTACTCGGGGGGTCAATTTCCAAGTCAAGGTCCTAATTAGTATATTTGTCTCTGTGGTGAACTAAAAGCTACTCCACACGGAAAATAGCGTAATAGAATTTGTGAACTTGTTTTTTGGCGATTTTAATAGTGAATTTGTGTCTAGAAAGTGAAATATGACAATTTTTGGGTTCTGCGTCTGTAGCTAATTTCCAGTATGATGGATGAGGAATTTGACAAGTAATGGATTTATGTAATTACTAATTACACGCAATGGAAGCTCAGGTATCACATTTTAAAGAAGCACAATGAGGATGAAATTGAAGAGAAGACACTTTTGGATTTGCTTGACCAATAAGATGATCAGATTATCAACAATTTCTTAGATATAAAAATTTTAGGTGATACTGGCAGTTGGATAGCTCTCTCTAAGTCATCCTCCGTGCATGTTTGCTTAGTAACTGTTGTGGTGAGGGGCGTGGGCGTTTTGTGTTTTGTTTTGTTAACTTTATACCCCCCAAGACCAAGGCGGACTATAACTAATTTGCTTTTTTCTTGTAAGTTGTAAGACCTCAGCTTACTCTACTAATCAGTCTATTCACTTAGTCAGAGTTGCTGCAATGATGAAGTCTTACTCTACTGACCAAAACCTCAGTTAACAGAGGATCCTTTTTTCCCTTGTTTGACTCTATTTATTATTTAATGGGGAAAGAAGTAATCCTGTACATATATTGGTAGCCAAATGTAAGGCTTATAGAATCTTAAGTTTTATGGAACTCCTGTATTAATATTGGAATGATATGGGCTTTAAAAGAGGGTTCATATAGTCATCCCCAGCTAGTTTTGAGATTGAGAATTAGTTGATTGGTATTTTGCTAGTTAAGATGAGATAGGAAATCCAAGGCCAAGTGATAATAAGCTCTATTGATATAGTACAAGATGCCTTAGATTTCACTCTTTGATATTCCAAATCTTACTTAAGACAGATTGATCAGATGTCTCGTGTACATAAATTGATTTTGGTGCATCCAAATTCCAAAAATGCGCCAAGAGTCGAAGACTACCTAAACTTCTAAACGGACTGCAAACTAACCTTTCAAGCAGTTGCACTTTAGAAAGCTGCTTCCTCTGGAGACTGTAAGTCAAATGACTGTCTCTTTGAACTAAGCGAATCTCTTTGAACTAAGCATTGCAATTTTTTTTGGATGAAGTTGAACCAAACATTGCAATCTCACAAAAAGGATAATCTGTTGAATGGCCTTGCAATTTATGAAAATAAGCATGCTCAAACCTTGACTATATGAACTTCATGCTCTTTCTAAATTGGCTATGTATGTTTGATGTCTATTTGTATGCTTCTATGCTGGGTTGGATATTTAAGTGCCAGAGTTGTCTTTATGTTCATTTGATCAATGATCCAATTTTATTAGATGAAATGAAAAACATTCTGACTTCTTATATCCATGTTCAGATGATCCTATAGTCATTGCAATTTTGGATGGAAAAACTCTTCAAGTGTTTTTGGAAGATGAAGATGACTTTGCCATGTTAGCTGAGAATCTTTTCACAGATTTAGACACAGAAGATAGAGGAAAGATCAAAAGAAATCAAATACGGGATGCTCTCTTTCACATGGGTGTCGAAATGGGAATTCCTCCTCTTTCAGGTTTACTCCCCTCCTCCCCATTAAAGAGCATCAAAACACTGTTCATTTTCTAGCAACAATAACATACCCAGTATAATTCCACAAAACCGTTCATTCTCTGGCAAGGCTGGATATTATTAAATGTGAATGACTAGAATTTTTTTTTTAAATGTGCTCTAATGATGAAGCTTTACTCAAAAACCCTTTTTCATATGTATCTTCATTTGACATTATGAGTGTGTATGGTAAATGCTTTGGAGAATGTTCTCCAAATCAGTTTATTTTCCTCACATTAAGGAAAATGGCTTACCTTCAAAAAGTAAGAAATTCATTTTCCAAAACTCTTTTTCAACCCACACTTCAGCTTTCACCCTAACTCAAGTACCAATTACCGATACTAATCAAAGATCTAACTCCTGATTCTCGATTCAGGATCCGACTCCCGGCCTCAATTCGAGACCAAACTCCTGGGTCCCCGGGATGGGGCTCTGAGCTGGGTCGAGAGTCAAGGTGGGGTGTTAGAGTTGGGTTTCGGGTCAAGAGTCATGGTCAGGCCCCTTAACTTCTTATTAATATGGAAACTAAACATTTTGACATCATAGAGTGAGCAACTTACCCGACCATTGAATTTGATAGCAAAATAGGGTTTTAATTTTAAAATAATCAGGTATTTCTTTAATTTCTCTGCTTCTCACTGCTGCTCTCTTATACATCACCCGTCACCATATTGTTAGGCGTAAGCTGCTTCACATTCAATCCAAGGCACTCCTCATTCTGCAGTTGATATCCTGTGCACAGAATTAAGAATTCAAGCCGAATCATATTATCCTGTCTTTGAATCTTACAGTTTCATCCGATTTCATAATTTTGGGAAGGATAGAGATACCAAGCTTTGGAGCTACAGTTTCATCACAAGTTGTAATCTATCACCATAGAGGAGATAATTCCATATACAACAACAACAACAACATACCCAGTGGCGGGAGGGTAGAATGTAGGCAGACCTTACCACTACCTCATAGAGGAGATAATTCCATATAATGTAAATAAAACTAGTTGATTTTTATTGTTTAAGTTAACTATAATAAATTGAAATCTGTGTCCATATGCTTATAATTATTTTTTATTATTATTATTCTTATTGATAAATATTACAATTCTGGTGCATAACCCCTTGAGAAGTTAGCTACAACTCAATGCACCAACTATTCCAAAGTCGAATGAAATGGTATTTATATATTTGAACCTGGTAAGGTCCGGAGACCATCTTTATTATTACCGAGGACATAATCTTAAATAGAAAGAAGTGGAGGTTGCGTAGTAGAAGGCTCGCAAGGGTAGAATGTTGTTTTGTCTTGTGACGGCCGTAGGGGTAGAATGTTGTTTTGCCTTGTGACTGTGTAGGGTTTGTCTAGAGCTAGTCGTGCCATTATATTTGTATGGTATTGTTTTTCGATTATACATTAATTTGCTGCTATGTTTTTTTTCTTATATAATTTATATTGCTCTTTGCTTTAGCCGCTATGCTATATCTATTTTTTTCTTCTTTTACTTAGACTGATACATTTGAGCTGAGAGTCTTTCGGAAATAACCTCTCTATCTCCATCAGATAGTGGTAAGGTCTGCTTACAATCTACCCTCCCCAGACCCCATTTTGTGGAATGTTGTTGTAATAAGGTCCGGACACCATTGTATACATATTAAATCGTCCGTGTTTTGCTTTCTTTGATGTATATTTCTGTCTTGAGGCTTCATAGTGTTTCTTGCACTTCACTAAAAGATTCTAGGAATTCAACTGAGAAGCATGTGAGCTATATGATCTGGATAAGAATCTTTCGACTAGATCAATTTTTTCTCCTCAGTGTTTGGTTCAACAATCTAATACCATGATGTTGTTAGTTTTTCTGAAAACAACCAACTGTTTCATAGTCATCTGAACTATTCCTTTTGTTCCATCATATATAGCATTATTCCCTTCTTAGTCCGTTCCAGAAAAGATTGGAATCCTCGCTTGGCAGCTGATTTCTGTGCAGCTCAATCAAATTTTTTTTTTTTTAACCGAAAATCAAATTTTATTGACAACCTATTTCTATGCTAAATTCTAGCTTTGATGTTGAGCAGAGTTTCCCCTACTAAGTGACATTTTAAAGAGGCATGGAGCTGAAGGAGAGGATGAATTGGGGCAAGCCCAGTTCGCACATTTACTTCAACCTGTGCTTCAGGAGCTGGCAGATGTTCTTGCGGAGAAGCCTGTGGTTGTGTTGCAGAAAATCAAGATCAATAATGGTTCCAAATTGAGAAAGGTAGCTACTTGGCTCATTTTTTTGTACCTCAATATCTGTTGAAGTAAACATAGCTGCATTTATTGTGATCCATGCACATTTTGTTAACATGGCACTTCATATCCTCAATATAATCTCTGGGTCAGCAGTTTGAGTTCCAATAGCTTGGTGAATTAGATGAAGGTATGTGCTGATATCTATGTTGCTCGACTCTTCAAAATGTCATCGAGTGCGTGTCAAATCCTTCACAAGTATTGCATTTTTTGGAGCATTTGACATGGTGCAACTATACTTTTGGAGAGTGCGAGCAACTTAGCTGATATGTCTAGTAACTCCTATTCAACATTTGACTTTCAATGGTCAAGTTAACGTTTGATCAAATCTATTTATGTTTGAATTCTTCAATTATCTAGACTATCGGACAAATGATGATCTACATAAAAAGTTGGAGTAATATTTAACAGAAAGTTTGTTCCCAACAGTTAGATATCTCTATATATCTATGTGAAAAATAAAAGTCAAACATAGAACAAAAAAAGTATGTACAGGAGCTGTAACTATAGTTCCTTTGAGCTAAGCTGAATTTCTCAACAACTTGGTTGAGTAGTGGGCGACTTTTCAATAGGAGAATTTCCATAATCCCAGTGGAGCTTTCTTTCTCCCTGTTCTTTCCAATCTGTTAAACTGGTAGTGCTATGCAGATTTTGGCTGATGAAAAGCAACTAAGTGAGACAGTAGAGAAGATAATGCAGGAAGAGAAAGACAGTCCAAGTACAAAAGATGTCATTCGGCATTATCTCGAGAAAAATGGAGCATCACTGGGCTTGCCACCTCTGAAGAATGACGACGTGGTGATTCTTCTATATGATGCCATATTAGGTGATATAGAAAATGAAGACGTTGATGCAAAAATAGCAGAGAAGGACCAATTCTTGGTTTTTCTGAAGGAGATCCTTGAGAAGTTTGCTGCTCAACTTGAAGTTAACCCAACTTTTCATGATCTTTGCAATTGAAGGTATATTTGATGAGCCTTCAAATACACTCTCTCAATATTAGTTATTCCAAAAAAGTTCACAAACTCATCCCATGAAATTTATCTTAGGTTTTGACACGACTTATTAAATTTCTTCTACTTTAAATGTGTTCCTCTATGATTTTGTCGATAGAGTATGTTTCTCGATCGAATTCATATATCAATTAGCTGTCAATATAATAATCAATTTTCCAGAGAATGTCAAAACAAAGTTTTTCATGACTCAATTATCTAAGGTCATGACCAAGGGAATGAATGCTTTTGAGGCGGTGAATATGAAAAAAGTGTCAAACATTCATCTTGTATTTTGAACAATTCTATTGAAAAAGAGTTTCAAAAATTAAGCTAATTTAGGTCGGAGGGAGTAAGTGTTTACCATCTCACTGGCCAAAGAATAGAACAAAATGGCAAAAACAATTCTTTCTGATTATTTGAGGCGTTAAATTGCAGGAACATTAGCTTCAAATTAAAGATCCATAAGGCCTTCTATTTCACCTACCCTTTTCGACATCCTCCAAAAAAGATTTATCTTGTATTAGCTCCATTAATTTATATTAAATTCGTCTAAGACTCATAGAGACAGAATCTCTCTTTATCTATGATTTCTTCATTTTCTAGCTTGAATTAAAAAATTCTCATAAAAAATCAAAGAATCTTAGTCCTTTCCTCATCTCACTTTTTGGGGAAAATTAAGTTCATGTCATTTTGAAACAAACTATTTAGTTTTATATATCCTATTATATTTATATTTTTTTAATTAATTACAATTAATGTATTCCTAATTTGTCTACTATTAAAACTTATGTGTCAATGTCACGCTGGTGTAAGCATCAACGTTTTCTTTTTTCATGATAATCTCCTCCTCTTATTTTAAGTAAAGATGATAAGCAAACTGCAAAATATGACCCCACAGATGACACAACAGGCAAGAAACATGTCGTATTTTGGGTTTAGAATATCAAGAATTATGTGGGGGACCCAATTTGCCATGTGCAACTTGTGTCTGTTTATTTGTTGTTTTTGGTATCTGCTCCAAATTATATGAAAAAAGTTAAATTTCACTTTAGTCTAAAGTTGCGGACCACATGTATCTTTCGTGGAACACATTGCAAATAATAATTGATAGTTCATGAATGGTTTGATTTCAAGTGAAGTTTTATTGTACCTTCGACTTCTGGTCACACTAGTAGTGGTGATTCTTTGCTAGTCCCACACATGGCCCAGTCCAACCAAATAAAAAAAAGTTTCTTGCAAGTGTGAAATTCTTCTGGTTGTTTCTATTGGTTTGAGTGTTGAATCATCTCATGAGCCACTTCACTTGTTACTTGATCAATCTTTGACTATTGAGACACTGAAAAAGTAGATAAGGAAATGGACTAGTTTGAAAAAGTGCATAAACTGTGACTTGTGGGAAATTATGATCCATATATCATACCTACTATACAAGGACCACTCAAGAAGTAAGAAAATTTATCTTGTACAATTATTGTGATAACTAGGACAAACATGTAGTTGCATGCTCACATGGTAGTAATAATAATTTCTAACTTTCTGTCCAGGCATCAACAGTGATTTAAAAAGCCTTTTTTTCTGCAATCTAGATGAAGATTCAGTATCCTCACCAAATTTCAGACTCACTGCTACTTGAACAAGAACTTTGCAATGAAATCTCACATATGTTTAAACATTATCCAGGTTGGAAATTTGATTACATTACATACATGATCACCAACAGCATAACAGCAAGATCCTGAACTAAATTTAGCAAAAGAGAGTATCCCCTACCAGTTATTCAATTATCACATAGAGATCTTCTCGAACAAATGATAAATATAGCTTTAGTATAAAGCTATCCCCTTCACAAGGCTGAGGGAGTATAGATTATATTGACACGTTCAATACTAAGAAAAGCCAACAATAACACATTCTTCCACGACACCATAGTACATAATGCAGCAATGCCGCAGCAGGGATTGACTTCCAACTGAAACTATAACAGAAGGGATGAACTTATTCCTTGCCATCAGCAGCACGAAGGGAACCAAGCTCAACTGGAGCTTGGGTGCCCACCACTTTGGAGGATCCATAGGTGGCAATATTAACTCCTTGAGATTTCTCTTTCTCAATCTGCTCCTTGATCCAGAAGTAAGTAATTCTCAGACCATCCTGTATTCAGAGAGTGATCATTAGTTTATACATGGCTCAGTACAGAGTTTCGCCAAATGCAAATGACAACATCACTTCTGATGGAGTAAATCTGGAATAATTTTATGAAGCCAGCAGTAAAGACCTCAACAGTACCTTCAATTTCATAGTTGGGGCCCAACCAAGCTTCTCTTTTATCAAAGTGTTGTCTGAGTTCCGACCACGGACACCTTCTGGTCCAGGAATGTGGTGGATGGGAAGCTTCTTGTCCTCAAAGCTTAGAACCATCTCAGCCATCTCATTCATGCTGACCATTTCATCACTTCCAATGTTCACTGGCTCCCGGAAGTCAGATTTTGTCAATCTATATGAAGAATAAAACATAAATGTCTTTTGAATAAGGAACTTGAACGGAGGAAATAAATAAAACAAGCCATTTAGACAAAAGCTTATTCAACGACCATTGTTATATGAAATATTGAACGACTAAAAGTGATTCGTTATAATACACTATAAATCAATTTATTATATTTCCTCCAAAGTAAAAAAGTAAGATCCCCTTAATAAAATCGATCTTATCAGCAAATACGTTCCAACAGGAGGTTGCTTAATTCTCATAATTGAATCCAGTCAAAGCATATGTATAACCTCAAAACATGATTTCTCAAATAATTCAGAATAAGTAATTATTCAAAATAAATTAATTCTCGACTAATTGCTTTAATTGTGTAAGGAAATGAAGTTTTGGCTGTCTCACCTGAGAACTCCTTCAACACACTCATCAATGAAGGTGAAAGAACGTGTTTGAAGTCCATCTCCCCACATTTCAAACTTATCCGTTGCAGTTTGGGCTTTTCTACAAAAAGCAGCAGGAGCTTTTTCCCTTCCACCTGAGATGCAGAAAACGTTAAGAAAATGACTTCTCATAATCCATATAACGACAGAACATGGTTTATATTGGTCAGCAGCGACTTTCAATAAATTACCTTTCCAAGTTCCAAAAGGTCCATAGATGTTATGGAACCTTCCAATACGACATTCAATTCCAAAATCCTTGTTGTAATGTTTGCACAATTCTTCACTGGCAAGCTTCTCCAAGCCGTAAGCATCTTGAGGCTAGAACCCGAAAAAACAATGAAAAGTTAATAATCGTTACTTTGCAATTACTCAAATGGCATAGTAAAGAAACATTCTATTTTTAGGATCAAACCTCTGCAGGCCATGCATCAGCTTCTTTCAGACTGACATTTGTTTCAAGTTGTTTGAACTCAGGGTATATGCAAGCGCTAGATGCATAGAAGAACCTGTATAGTATCATAGTCAGACACCAAAGGAATATATTTGAACTCAATTGACAATGGTAAAAATGCAGGAAATCCTGGGACTTTTAAACCCTAAGAACGAATTAAACGCGAACTATTAAAAACAGAACACAAAAAAGGATCAAACAAAGAAAACCTTTTGACATTGTTAATCCTAGAAGCTTCCATCATATTGAAGCTGATCATAGTGTTGTTATAGAAGATAACGGAGTGGTTCGACTGAATGAAACCCATGCCACCCATATCAGCAGCTAGATTGAAGACATGGTCAACACCTTTTGTTACCTTCAAGCAATTATCCATAACCCTAAGATCCGCTAGATGAAACTCATGACAGAACATATCCTCTGTCATATGCTCATTCTTCTTCCAATCAGAGGCAATTATGTAGTGTCCCTCGCTCTTCAAACGACGAGCAATGTGAGAAGCGATAAATCCTCCTGCCCCGGTAATGGAAATACGAAGCTTCTCAGATGGCCAGTAAGGTTCCCTCTCAAGATTCTCATAAGTGTAAGAACCATAGTCAATACCACCAGAGCTTCCCATTCTGAAAAAAAAAAAAACTACGCTCACAAATGATGTTACCCTAGATAAAAAAATTAACTAGTTAATTAACTTACAAGAGCAGGCAACAACCACAACTATTGACACTAATTTCGAAATAGCAACCATGTTTCTTCTCAATTCTATGCAAGAGTGAGGCACTAACACAGTGAATATAAGAAGTTGTAAATTTTGTTCAGCCTTATGAATACGTAACTAAAATAGGAACTTACAGTGGCATAAAAAGAGTCCCACACATAGCTTTAACTTCATATAACAAATTAAACAAAAGAAGAGAAACAGGGGATTTGGGGCAATGAAGGAGCTAGACAAAAGTACAAAAACACAACAACATATCCAGATCCAGTGTAATCCACAGGTGGGATTTGCAAAGGATAGTGTGTACGCAGAAGATACAAGGAAGAGAGGTTGTTTGCAATAGACCCTCGGCTCAAGTAGGAACTAGACAAAAGTGAGGGAATCAAAATAAATGAGAACATTTCTTTATTTTACAAACTTATAAGTTCCAGCATACTCAAAAACATATGTTCATAAGTGAACCAAGAAGTAATACTAAATCAACACTATTTAACATTTTTTTCATTTCATATGGAAAATATGAATTAACATTTCAGCGCCAGAACAGCCCACAAAAGAATTTGAAAAAAAAAAAACAAAGAGATTTCAGTCCTCAGTCATACCTTCCCTTCTACTTTCTCTGGCAGGACCCCCACCCCACCCCATCACACACACGAAAAAAAAACAACAAATATTTCACGAGGGAAAACATATGAAACAAAACGCAAAGATTGAAACTTTTTCAAGAAACAGAACACCCAAATGCAAAAAAACATCCAAATTTACAAATTAAAAGGCATCTCTAAGATTCAGAAAAAAATAGAGCAAAAACACAAAGGAGGAAGAGGGAGAGTTTTTACCTCTAAAAATCTGAAGGAAGAAGAAAGGTGATGCAATGGAGAGATATATTAGAAAGAAAGTTGAACGGTTGAGAGAGGATTATGATAACAAGAATTTGGGTGTGATATATATAGGGAAGAGGGAAGATGATACAGAAACCATATCTCTCTTTATTTTCCCCATCCGTCCAATTGTGGAAATCATGTTTACACACAACACCAGATACACTTTAGGAGATTTTAATTATTATTTTTTTAGTATTTTTTGGCTTAAAACATAGTAGTAGTGAAAAGGAAAAATTAATGTTTATGGAAATAGCTTCTTTATTTTTGTAAAATGCTCAAAAATATTTTTAAATTATGTGAAATCGAATAAAAATATTATTAGTTAATAATTTGATTTAAAAATATTCTTATTGTTAATAGTGTCAAAAATATAATTATTTTTAATTAGGTCAAAAATACTTTTTGTAGCACAAATATTTTTAGACCAACTTATTCATATAATAGATAATTTTTATTTTTTTCATTTATTTATTTTTTGTTTTTCTGTAAGGGGGTGGCTAGGGTTAGGCGAAAGGAAAATGAAAGGGGGTTACAAGGCGAAAATCGAACTCTCATCTACAAATGGAATTTAGGTAACCAAACTAACGGAGCTAAGATTTTCTTGAGTGATTGGTAGGAAGGAAAATATTCTCTTGAAGATGGTTTAAATCGTTTCAAATTTTATTGGTCAAGATTTCAAAAGAATTATATTAATAATTTTTTTCTCGAAACTTTAATAAATTAATTAAAAATAAGGATTGATATTTCTTTTTTTTAAAAAAAAGATAATAAAAAAATTGAATTCCCTTATATCTTGAAATGTTTATATATATCGATATCACCCAATGATAAATCTTTGTCAATGTTATAATTTTATTATTTTATTTATATTAACAAATGAAAGGACGATAGGATGACACCATTTTAGTAACATACAAATTAAAATAATAATGAGAGTGACGACACATGCAAATCCCAAATATCTCTATTAAATTTATTTTTCACACAGCTACTTTTATTATTTACCTTTTGTTTTTAAGTTCTTCTGGTTGATTAAATATATTTTTTCAAAGCTTATTAATTAGTAAGAATAAAATAAAAAGAATAATATTAATTATGTATTAATTTTATGAAATTATATATATTAAAAATTATTTATTTATAGTAAAAGCAAGAGACCAAGTAATATAAGTTACACCTAAGGAATAGGACATTGTTCAATGTTTTATTCAACATTTTATGTTCCCAATATACCTGCTGATGCAATTATTTCTAAAATAATACAAAAATCAAAATTACCATTTATTCCCTTCATCTCAATTTAATTATTATGATAAAATTTAAAAAAATTAATTAGGAGTATTTTTTCACTAATATATCTCCTTATAAATAATTAAATTTTATATATATATGCCTCTTAATTCTAAAATAATTAACTAAGGACAGAGTTAGAAAAAAATAAATTCTCTCTTGATTATCTAGTTTGACAACTAAAATGAAATGGAGAGAGTATTTTATAGCAATGAGATCATCTAACGACCTTGACGTCTCATTAAGTGGCGGAGCTTCGTTCAAAATTATACGATATATATATATATATATATATATATATATATGAGAATTTTTTATTATATTGTGATAAAATATTATTCAAAAATTATTTAAATTGTAGGTTCAAAATTTGTGAATCCTCTTACACAATTTCACGATTTTGCGGTTGGTTTCATATATTCCCTTTGTTTTCTTTTAATAGACTTTTAGTGACTCGACATTTAAAAAAAAATTATTTATTGAGAGTTTATTTCACTAAATTACTCATATTAATTATATTTTAAAATTTTATTCAACTATCAATTTATATAAGTAATTACTTAGTGATAAGAATAATTGTAAAAAACATTTTTTATGTGATAAAATAAATAAGTAAAACGATAAAAAAAAATTTAATATAAAGGACTAGTTAAATGAAAAGGAGGGGGAGTATAACATATATACATAAATAAAGAATAAAAATACGCATTGTAGATTTGGACGTCAGCTGCTCTTTTTCAGTCAAAAAAAGGTGACTTTTGCAATAACAAAATATTTGGGGGTATAAAAATAAAATATTTTTATACGTCACAAGTTTAGCAAATGTATCATTGATCGTACTTGACCAACTTATTTATATCTTCTAAATTCCTCTAATTAAATCATTAATTATTTTTATCACATAAATTTATTTAAATTAAATCTTTTAAAATACTATTTAAATAGAAGTAAGATGGCATACATCATCATATTCATATTTTACTTATAAAATCACAAAATATATTATAACTACAATAAAATAAATAAGCAATCTAATATTTTTAAACTTACTTTCTCGTAACTTACGATGTTTTGGTATTAATATTTTTATGTATGATTAGTCAAAAAGTTTTTTTAAAAAGTTTATAAAAAGTCTAGTAAAATAACTTTGAGAATAGATATATATAAGTTTCATAAAGGCATTTTAATAATAGAAATTTTTACACAAATAACAATTTTCACCCCCAAAATTACACTTTAAAATTTATTTATCAAAATACCAAAAAAAACACACTCTTTTTCATTTTCCAACACTATTATATCATACCACACACCACAATAATCACACTCAAAACACTCTCTCTCCTAAATTTGTAAATAAAGTTGGTATTTTATATGGTATTTTTCAATGATTCGGTAGGGGCATGTAATTTTTATCCAAAAACTTGGTATTTTTGAAAACTCCCCTTTTAATATTAGTACGTCCATTATCGTATTTCAAATCTAATCATTTTTTTTTCCAAGGAATAAAGAATAATATTAAGTAGGGTTGGTAGCATCTCATGATAAAAAATTCAAGACGTGCAAAAGCGGAAATTTTATGTTAGAAAGAAACCAAAATATAAATTGACAAAGAAGAATCATAAAAGAAGATACCGAAGAAGCTTCCAAGAAAATTCTTCATGCAAGACGATGGGCAGGTGTAATTAAGAGTCACAAACGAGTGAATCGAATCAAATATGAGTTGATTGAAAATAAAAATAAATAAAATATCTGATCAGATATATAATAAATGGGTCAAAACGAGTTATCCAATGGATAATATAAATATACATATTATAATAGAGATCATGTTAAAAGTTTTAAAAGCAAATACTTTTAGCAATTTCTCACCCTTTACCCCTCCACCCCGAGCCCCCGTGCCCCCCACTCCACCCCCCGAGTGCTGTCTACTCAAAATAAAATGTAAAAGAAAATTTAATTTTTAAAAAAAATAAAAAAAATTTACCCCCTACCCAAGCTCCCAATCCCTCTCCGCCCTCGAGTGTCCCCCAACCCTACCCAAAAAAATGTAATTTTTTTAAAATAAAAATCTTTGCTCGAGCTCTCATTAGCCGAAGAAGACCCTGACTAATCCACATGGCTTGCTTGATAAATATCGGAGACAAAGACATCATAAATTAGTTCGTGAGCATCACGATAAGTCCTTTGTCCTACTACATGTGCTGCAAATCTTTTTCTTTTAAAAAACAAAAATCTTAATTTTTTTTACAACCCCTCCCGCCAAAGTCCCCTCAACCCTTAACCCCCACCTCAAAAGTTTAAAAAAAAAAAAAAAAAAAACCTTACATTTTTTATCCCCCTCTCCCTTGTTCAAGCCCCGCCCAATAAAAAGTTAATTACTTTTTAGAAAATTCAAAAAAACTATGCTTACCCCCACCCATCGCAACCCCTCCCAACAAAATATTAATTTACTTGAGGAGTCTCTTTTATCCATTAAATTACCATTTTTAAATGGGTAATATGAGTCTTACCCATTTTTATCCATCTTAAATGATTGAGTACCCAACTCATTTAAAACAGGTAAATTTAAATAGGTACCCAAATAACTTACCCATTTTACCACACCTAGTCATAATATATTAACAATAGGAAATTGCATTATGTAGTAAGTAACTTGTTAAGCCTCCCCCAAAGGTTTGATCGCGCTTTAATAAATCTATCTCTCAGACTTTCAATATTTACGTCAAATCGATATACACATGATATAAATATTTATTCATTTTCCAGTCAATCGTAGTTAATAAATGTACATTCTCGTGTCATTTAATTACTTGATGATGATAAGTTGATATGATATAATAACAAGTTTTTGTTGGGTTTGATTGTTTGTCCAGGAACTTGTATGTTGGGCTGAGAAGAACCCAATGTTTTCTTGAACAGTCCATATCCCCAAGCTAGAAGACCTTAATTAGGTCTAATCTTTAAAAAATCATACTACTTTTTTTCTAATACTACTTACACAAATATTGTATATTCTATTTCTCTAATTATTTGTGTTTTCCTAATTAGAGTTTGATGGTAAGGTATAAATAAACAACACCACAACGAAAATACAAAGCTCCACTAGGAATTAGGATGCAAATGAGCTTTAGTAGTATGACGGGCATCTGAATTTAGAATGTCAATTATATGTATTTTCTGAACCAAGCTTCTAGCTCATTCATAAATATTTATATATTTACAAAATCAAGGCAAAAGCTAATGAATTCACGTGAATCATAAATTACAAGATAAATCTGCCACTGGTTCATATTGATGGATCTTCTTCTGGATGAGACAAACAGTAGATTTTGAATGTGCAAGTCAACAATGCAGCTTGACAAAACACGTAACTTGAGTAATTCAGTGCTTCATATGGGTAACAATAGCACAATTCTACAGCCATGCATTTACTTATAGAGACCTTTTATATAGTTTAGAAAAAGAAAAATACGGTAGTATTAGTTTTGACTGCATTTATTCTGATCGAATGCTATTTTCATGTTGTATTGATTCGATTTTTATACATTTAAGTTGTTCTTTGCGTCCCATACCCAGTTCTCTCAATGATATTATGATGAAAAGGTTGATGAAACAGAGATACGAAGGATGTTAAAAGTGAAAATACAGAAGCTAAGTCTTGACAAGTACAGAGGGGGAAGTCAGAACTAGCATAGCAAGGGGATGTCAATCCATTAGTATCCCTCCAATTAGTCATTGCTATACAAAGAATGGACAATTTTTCCTGCCACAGATGGATAAAAACAGTATTAATTTTACCAACATTGATGTGCAAAATCTTCAATGCAGCTGGGGACTTTAATGCGTTTATTGCTCTCCCTGGCCTTGGGTTCCACAGGAACTCACTTCTCCACGGATACGCTTCTGCAGATGCTCCAAGCTGGCTACCCGCTGCATTGAAGATGTTCTACCCATCTTATTCCCCACAACTGCTGCAGTTGCAGGATTCTGCTGTACATTTCCTATTGGAGGAACATCAACAATACCATTTAGGATTATGGGATCATGGGTTGGCATATGATTGTTTGGCGGTTGTTGGTAGTAATGATGTTTCGGCTCATCTTGCACAGGCACAGCAGCATCTGCTGATGTGTCGGAAGGACTACCAGAGAAGGATGGCATTGCCATTGAGGACATCTCAGACATAGCTTGGAATAAGGGATTTAACCCAGTAACTCTTTTAACTGTTTCTTCTGCCATCCTCACCTGTGCAACAAACAGCATATGAAGGAAGAACTTTTTGTACGTGTTTCTAACAGCAGATGATTTTCAACAATACCAGGCGTGGGTTTTTAAAAGGAAACACCAACAATAATCCAACCCCTCCCTCCCCTGTTAAGATCTACAAAATTATCAATCTACTACATAATGCTCCTCAATTAAGAAGGAAAAGAAGAAGAAAGAATTTTGTCATCATGATAATCCTGTTCTTTGGATCAGAAACATGCCTCAATCAGCAAGGTATCCTCAAGTAGGTGGGAGAAGCACAACATCATCATGTTGCTATACTCCAACCAAAAATTATGTATGTTTTGTCGTTATTGACAGAGCTTGATAAGCACTAGAAGCAAGAACTGAAAACAAAAAAGAGAAAGCAAAAGCAACATGGAACTGCCACTTCATTACCTAAGGACACCCCCTACCCCCTTCTTTTTTTCCCCTTTCTGTTCTCTCTTTTGGTTACATGAAAAAATCATCACTGTGGCTCAACCAGAACGATTGATGCACAAAGAGGTGTCTTCTTGTATTTCTCCAAACAAATTATTGGACCTACTTCCTCAAGCACAATTAGTTGAATAGCCTTACCTTCGCTCTTAATGTCTCAACATTTGCTTTTAAGACGCGATTATCAACAGCTGCTTCATTGTATTTCTGGCTTATGTCAGTCAGACGTTTCAGCAGGGATGAATTTTCTACTCTCAGTTGAGATACCTACCAAAAATAAGGTTTCATAAGACAGTAGTCTTTCACTGACATTAACTTACACACGACTTAAGAAACATACCTGTGTCTCAAGTTCTGTAAGATGGGCCTGCTTTCTTCTCCTTGAACGTCTGGCAGATTCTCTATTTGAAAGCATTCTGATAAACAAAGGGGTTGATAATATTAGGACTTTGACCAGGTAAACTTCACTACCAGATAAACCAATAATAAGATTTACATCCTACCAATAAATTATCACTGCAACATGATTCAAGTAGGAAAAGGTTTATAAACAGAAAAAGCTGGAACATCTTATACCAGTGAATCATTGCACCTCCAACCATATTATTTTCCTAAGAGGGACATTCTGCATGCAATGAACTAGCAGCCTTTACATAATGACACCTTCCACAAGAAGTCTATTCTGTTTCCTTCCAAAGCAAAGAGACATCTGGTTCAATGGAGGCAACAGTAAATGATAGCATGACACTCCCTTCTCTGAGACAGGAAATGGCGGTCCTCTTTGCCAGCCAACTATAACTACAACTACAACTTACCAAGTGAAATCCCACAAGTAGGGTCTGGGGAGGGTAAAATGTACGCAGATCTTACCACTACCTCATAGAAATAGAGAGGTTGTTTCTGGAAGGACCCTCAACACAAATATATCAGCCCAAACAAGAACATACTAAATACAAAAACAATTATAGTGGAAAGCAACTGGAAACTCATAAATACAATACAAATAGCAAAATAAAGGACGGTCAATAACAACACAATATATAATGACACGACTAATTCTACAATCATACTATATTACAAGGCAAGACAAAATCCTACCCTTACTAGCCTACTAGCCTTCTATCCTAATAATGACACAAGAGAGGCCAAATTGTCTTCAGAAGATTTTAGACTTTTGGCACATAAAGTATCTTGTATGGTCCATTTATTATAACCCTTGTACTTGAAGTCCACGCTTATACTTACATGAGGGTGCATGCAATCTTTTGCAGGTAGGAGGGATTTAATATGCAACAATGAAGGATCCAACTTATATCACACCAGGTGTGCATGCAAGTGAATTCAGGTGAAGACTAAGACGAATCTCTCCATCAACCAACAACTAAGGGATCATACCAAACACGAAAAGAAAGTTTTTCCCATTGTTCTATTTTGGTCCATACAAGGCCTATCGACGAGTCTCTTATGAGAGATAGCACTCTCTCTATGGCCAATCCTCTTTAACAAAAAAGGCATTTCGGTCTCATGCTTATCATATTTTGAATGGCTGGACAAAATATATGCTTTATTTTCATTCTGGGTGTTGGTCATACCTGTTGCCTTTAAGAAGGAGTGCGAGAGAGGAGAAAGAATGAAAAGATTCGGATTCTTTTAATTGGCCGAGTTTGTCTCTACAAAACATGAAAGTATGTGTGTATACATATACACGTGTATGTGTGAGTGAGTGCTAGTGCATGTGTGTGTGTACATACATAAACTGCTCAAGAAAAAATATATACTACAGGAATACAAGAAGCATACTTTGTGAGAAAAGAGGATTTGATTGGACCTCACAAGTCACAAACAACTATGCCTCGGTAGCATTCAAACAAAACTTGTACCTTCACAAAGCATCAATAGCCTTGCAAGTGTTCTCAAATAACATGTATAAATCAAAATTGAGTGTTGTACAATAATCAAAATTGAGTGTGTATAATCAATGGCATTTACTTTTCACAAACCGCTGCCACAATTGTTTATATCAGACGTAAGAATTGAAATCATCAGCATCTAATTCATCAGAAACTTATGATTCAACTAGTATGATGTGTCTATCCCCAAGATATTAATAGATCTTTGACCATTCTCTTTCTCAGATTTGAAAGCAATTTAAGTACTTTTACTTGTACAAAAACTATAAATTATAGTACCTCCTTACACGTTTCGTATCAGCTGGATCCATTCCTTGAGTCGTTTCTGCTTCGCCTTCAGCTTCATCATCATCGGACTGATCTCTAGATGAACCACTAGTTGTTGACTTCACCTGGACCCCAGCTTTCTTCTGCACTGCGGGCAAAGAGGGTATTCCAACTGGTCCACCAGAATCCTTGTCTTGAACTTCCTTCACTTCCTGACCAGATCCTGAAGAGGAAAACAAACTAAAGACTGAATTCATGATACTAATCACATGATACATTGTACAGTAACCTGCACCAAGTCTTTGCCTATTCTACATGCATTTATCCTTCAGCTGCACGTTTTTTTGCTGATATAGATGATTGCATTGTCAAGTAAAGAACAGAACCACAAAATTACATCAATAATTAAGCAAATGGAGGAATGTTACATCAAGGAGATAGGAAAGTGACTAGAATGACTGCAGATGAAAATAGGTACCTAATAGTTTGCAGTTAATTTCTGTCATTGACACAGGTAGACTAATTCCTATGCACAAGGATCCTATGTGAGGCGTGATTGGAGCTTGGAGTACAAATTACTATTCCAAATGTCCCTAGTGTACTAGGCTATAATTAGATGCAAGAGTGGACCCATTTAGTTACTTTTTTTGTCTTAATTAATAAGGTTAAAAGGTGAGCTAATAAGAGATAAAATTGGCTCCTTTCTGTGATGAATAGTCGGTTAAATAACCAGAGCAATAAGAGGACATGTTGATTAATGATCAGAGGGTTGGTGTGATAAGAAAACAACAATGTGCTAGCTAATGCACATTAATCAGAGCAAGCTGCTTAAATGATGTTGTTGTCCAATGTGCTGATGCTTCTTGCTTGTGGGAGTGCGTGGGAGTGTTGCGTCAGGACCACATTGAAGAAAACCTCGTCATTCTTCTTCTTCCTTTTTGGGATAAAGTTGTAAAGAGAAACTGGAAATAAGAGAACTTTATCATGCTACTCCGGTCAGGAAAGAAAATTTTATGCCTTTTGATAAGTACAAAGGGACTCCTTATTGAGCCTGTGACTTTTGTTTTGTTTAAGAGACCTTCTTTTGTTCCTACCAGCAGACTAAGCCCAAACAATTTCTCCTTGTCTTAAAATATTTCTAGGTAGGACTTGATTGAACTAGATAGCCTCTTTCTTCAAATGAAATTTCATGACATGGGAGTAAATTGGGTATGTTGTTTTTTGATGAAGTACGTTGGGTATATTGTTGTTAATGTTCTTGTGGTGTCCGGGCCTGCTATGTGCACCTCAACTAATTACAGGGATATCACATATGGGCAAAAATTACATGGTACTTTTGTCTCTATTGGAATTTGAACCTGAGACCTCATGGTTCTCAATTTATTTCATTGAGTACTAGGCCACATGGGTATAGAGGTTGTTAATTGAGCTCACATAGCAGGATGTTCAAGTTGGCTCGATTTATTTGCACTTTGCAGCAGTAGCTTCTAGGCTTCAACTATGGGTACACAGTTTTTGAATTATCATCAGAGAGAATTTGATTAGGGGTCGGAAGGCATTGTTCATCACAGAAAATGATGGATTTTTCTAATGATTTTTCTTATTTGTTGGAACTTCTATGAATTTGTTTAAGTGATATAACGGACAATTATTTTTGAGATACCAATATAAGTTATAAGTACAACCATAACGTAGTGCGACTAAGGATCCACCTGTTTGATTTAGGTCTTCAGATTTTCCTTTAAAAGTTTGTTCTTTTTATGTAAAAGAATGTTTTTGGAAACTAATGGCGAAGTGGCATGGCAGTAGTCAACGGAAATAGAGACAAAATTTGCCTCATCCAGGAATCACTCACATTTATTCAAATGTTCACATAACCATACAACCTCGAAACTCCTCTCTACTGAAACGTCTGACTGACACGTCTGCGTCATCCAGGAAAAATGTTCACATAACCATAAAAGTATACAACTGCCATCAGTCATCAGGCCATCAGTCATCAGCATCCTAAACCAATATGAAAAAGCAAGAAGCACAGATCTTCACCAATTGCCAGTCAGACCACTAACCTCTTAGCTAAATCTTGTAACTTTCTATAGCAACATAAATCTACAGAAAGCACATACTATCGTAACACCAAAATCAAAAACATAATCACTGGCAAGAAAGATGAAATCTGCATCCCACATGCAAATCAAATTGTACATCAATAACACAAGAGAAAGGCAAAGTTGACCTCCAAATTGGGTAAATACTTACCTTTGGAGATGTGAGATACTGATTGTGATGCACTACCAGTCTCTGGTCCTTTGTCAGGTACAGTAGAACTTGAATCTTGAAGCCTTAGATTCTTCGCCTATGAATTTCCAGTATAATTCCATTAGTGAATAAATTACTCTATGATTTAGCCGAAAGACAGTATCAATTATTTGAGCGCGAAACTTTTCAAAGCTAATTCGGAAAAAAAATTAAAAATAAAAAATTTACGCGAGTCAATGCGACTGCTGCACAAGCCAAATCGAGGCGACTTTTGAGGAAAGCTTGATACTCTTCAGCATCAACGGGAATATTCTGCGGAGGTGCGGAGCCAAACAACGTCGCGGGCTTCATATTCAACGCCGTACTGGAATTGAGATTAGGAGTAGATAGATTCTCATCCTTGATCTCGACAACATCGTTTTGGTGCGAAGACGACGAGGATGATGCCATTGTAGGTGGCTGAGGGGGAGATGAAGTGGTGGTACCAGCGCCGGCGGCTTCTTGGAGGAACCGCTGGAAAGCCCATTCTGATGAGCTGCGATTCATCATCTTCGAGTAGGAGATGGCGGCGGCGGAGGTAGGTGAATCAACACCCAGCTCCGCCGTCGGCGGCGTCGACCAAAAATGGTCGCCAATGTCATCGTCCACTGAAAACACCCTATCCATATTTCTCTCTCTAAAATAAAACAGCTGAGACTTTTTGGTTTTTAAGAAATTAATGGGAAGAAAAGGAAGAAGACACAACGTTGAGTTTTGATTATATAGCAATCGGGTATATTTATGGATTATCATTGGTGGGAATATATGGATCATTAGGATATTACGTATTTACCCTTTTCTTTTCCTTTTTAATAATTTTTTTTCTATTTTTATTATTTTTTACGGTTTATGTTATATACACTTGCCATTGAAAATATGTGTATATACATGAATAAGATAAGTTATATATAAAAGATAAAAATGATTTAATGATAAAAAAAATATAGGATGTGATGATTAGAATCCTTTCGCCTCTCATCACAAGTCTCGCATTCAATCTTGAGAATTAAAAAAAATATATATAAAGAAGCATTAAATTTCTTAATATATTTATCTTAAACAAAGTCAAATTAATCCAAATAATATATACATATGCAATAAATCAAATAAATGGACTGTGTGACTTTTACGTCTACCATTTATAGTTATAAATCAGATAGTTTATGTCTATCTAAGATAAAACAAAAGATTTAGAGCAAATACATATAATTTAGAGAAATTTGTTTCACCTTTAATTTTAATATTCAATACATTTATAGATAATTATTATATATGATAAGTATTATATTTTCATTGATAAGGATAAATTTAGGAGGTAAATAATGAACCTAATAATTTTACATTTACAATATTATAGATATTATACTTATTGAAATCACTTTACTTGTATTAAATGCATTTATAATCCCATTAATTTGAAACTTTTTTTTTGGTCCTTTGGTCTGTGTTAAGAGCTAAGGGGCATTTTTGAGTCCAATGGAAAAAGTAAGTGGTCCATTATTCAAGTAAAATAATGAAATAACATTGAAGCTTTGAGTTTAAAAAAATTTTAAAAAATCCTTGCTATTATTTTGAAAATGAAAAAGTAACCTATAACCTTTAGTATATATGTGCACCTTAAAATTTATGTAATGATCCATTTTTATTGTGCGTTTTGAAATTAAATTCACACAATTTTAAAATGTGTTACTAGTAGATAAGATATATTTATTTATATACTTGACATATTTTCTTTGTTTTATCGATGTAGAACTTCTATTTAAAGATGTGTTGTTACATACACCTTCTCTATGGAGTATGAGCGTCCTCGCCGAAATTTGCTCCACCTTAAGAGATTTGCCTAGATGCAGCATCGAAGTTTACTCCACCTTATCAAAATTTACCTAAATTCAATTGAACTTTGACTCCACATTGACAAGATCGACACAGATTTAATTCTCATATATGATGTCATTCCAGCAGTAATAGGAAATACATTTTGTACGAATTAAGTGAATGGATATTATAAATACATTGTAAAATATTTTCAAATAAAAATTATTTTCCTGAAAATATTTTGGAAAATTAGAGGATTTATTTAGATGCTTTGTCTTTATTGGTTCCTAATATTGGATAAACCTTGGAGTTGGTGAATTGTGGATAAATATGAATTGCGGCCCACAGTCTTTGATGGCCCACATGTTCTTCATGGACCCTATTCACCAATTGCTTTTCTTCACTTTAAAGGCATAAAGTTATGACTTGTTCTGCCCATTTTTCCATCTTTTTAATTATTGAGAGGAAAAAAACCAAAGAGTATATACCATAGATTTTGATTGAACAAGTTGAGGGAACAAAGTGAAACACACTTTGTGGTTCGTATAAATTGGTTTTATGACACATGATTTAGACATATTTTAGAAGGGGTAATTTCCCAAATATTAGAATGGTTAATGTTATACGTCTTATTTAGCTGGTTATTACAGTCTTATATTGTTAGTCTAAATATAATATTTGTTTTTATTATTATTTAAATTATATTGCATTGTATCGTTTAAATCTATCGTTAGGTAACAGTGAAGAGACTCATTTTGTGTAACGATCGATTTGGTGTGATCGCGTCGTTATTGTAACATTTTCTTCCTATTTTGTCTTTACTTGTTATTTAAAATTTTATTTTTTCATTTATTCTACCTATTCATAGTAGCTCTGTCACGTACCCTACAATTTATTTAGGCTTATTATTCAAATTATGGATATGTGACATTATGTAAATACTGAGAATGATATAATCTATCCAAATATTGCATTTATTAAAACAATACATAGTACGATGCAATACAATACAACACGAGATAATATAATAATCATCCAAACAAAGTGTTAATGATGTAAAATTGCTTTATTTTGTGAACATGTATAGATACTTCTCTAATACATGGAGTTGCGTCTCAAGTTGAGCCTCTCGTAGCAAATATTCCTAATCAATTTTTGTACATTTTCTTGTAAGTTATGTAAAAAGTAAATAAAGCACTAATATATGGATATTTCGAGGCAAATATAGGTGTAGATTAGAGGCAATTATAGGTTTGGATTAAAAACGAAGAACAACTTCGATTTTAGACTTCACGAAAAATTAGATTCAGAGAACTAATTGGAGATTTATGATAATGAAGATTTGGTGTTTGACCTTTTGTAGTGTGATGGTTAAAATTAATATAAATTACCTACTTTTTAGAAAGTGTGATAAAGTATATGAAAGAATGACAAAGATATTCCAAACGAATACCTTACACCCCAACATGAGGTCTTGATAATGAATTTGGATATTAAAAGAGAGAAAAACAAGTCTTGTATGATCTAAAAAATCAGCGTCTTTACTATTGACATAACTCAAGAGATGAGGGAGGAGTTAATGGCAATAGGGTTGGGATTCTTGAGACGTAATGTTAGGTGGACACCAAGGGAATTGGCGGTAGAGTAGAGCGGTTTAATAAAAAGTAGAAATTCAATAAGATATTTTATTTGGAGTTGGTAGAGAGTAAAGACGAGGAAGAAAACCAGGTGAATAAAAGGTGGGTGTGTATATAAGATGGCGAAGAAGGAAACCATGTTAATGATTACAATGGGTAAAATGACAATATTTGAAGGTTTGTATGTGAAACTTCACGACAAAATAGGGACAAGAAGCTGCATAGGCTCTTAAGAGTGACAGAGAGGAGGACTTACGATTTGGATCAAGTGAATTGCATTAAAAACAAATAAGATAGTATTAATGGATGAGACACAAATTAGACAACGATGATAGACATACTTCCATTAGCTTTGCTTAACTTTTTTAGGAGGTTATTGCAAGACCAACCCTCCCTCCCGCGCCCCCACCCAACACACGCACAACAATACTAATGAGATTGGAACAACACAAATATAACATGCATGTAATGACTATATATGGTTATTTAATGTCATTTTTTAGATGTTCCTACATGACCTGACCAGTTCGATCAAGCACTCGCTATCTATTTTTATTTTTCAAATCTTTGACAATATGAAAAAAATCATCGTTTAACTCTTTGACAACATGAAAAAACAAAAGTTCTGCCCTCCCTTTCTATCTACCCAATAAAGATGTATGAAGAATAAACATAATGATTTGCTTTACGATCTTCATAACTTTCTTATAATAAAAAATTGATTGTTTAATTTTAAATACTCTATCTATTTATTTATACAACGCTAATTATAACGTAAAATATTACCTATTTCATTATTCACTATTCTTACGAAAACACTTTCTAATTTAGCTAAATATAAATTATACCAACTCTTTTTACGTACATCCTCATAACTCTACTTAGAAAGAAAATTGGTTTCCCAAATAAATCAATTTTATAAACTTGGTCAAATGGAGCTTAAGAGGTTATATAAGTTTTGACTTCTCTCCACAAGTACCATATTTCTTTTGCACACCCTCTCCCTTCCGCCGTTAAGCGTCCCTTCAGACATCCGATCCATCTAGAGAAAAATAAAATAACACTGGCAGGTCGGGATTATTAGTTCAAATTCCACAAAATTTTCGAAACCTAATAGTAATTCACGGCAATTAATGGCATTATTAAAGTAGGAATTTGGGGTTTCGATCGGAATTTCATCCGAGAAGGGTTTTTGCGGAGATGGCGGAATTAGGGCAGCAGACGGTGAATTTCTCGGACCTGGTAAGCCGAGCAGCTGAGGAATCGTATGTCACGTTGAAGGAGTTGGTGGAGAAGTGCAAGTCATCTAATCTATCCGACTCTGAGAAGAAAATTGGGATTCTTAAATATGTAGTTAAGACTCAGCAGCGTATGCTCCGTCTCAATGTCCTCTCCAAGTGGTGTCAGCAGGTTGCTTCCCCCCCCTCCCGTTCTTTTCTTGGTTTAATTTTCACTCTCTCATTCTGTCTGTTGATGCATTGAAGATTGAAGACTAGCTCTTTTGTTTATTGTTCAAATATAATGGTGGGTTGTCCCAATTTCTGCCCACCTTTACTAATCCTAAGGTATCCGTTACCTCCCACCGGCATAGGTACTGGTAAAATTTTCTTTCCAGGCCCAGACAGATGGGGATTTTATTTTTGAGTTCTTTGTGGAATATAGGAAGTGCACTTTCTTTCCTCTTTCTTGATGGTTCTGTAGAGTAGTGGTCGACTTCTAGGGTTTCTTTTGTTTCAGGATTTGAGAAGTGGAATGAAAAAGAAGGATTTTCTCCCTCCTTGTTGATGAATTGAGAGAGTAGTGACAGAATGTATAGGGTCATGTGTTTGCTTTTGTGAAATTTGAGAGTTGGAATGGAGAAAAATGGATCTTGAAGATGTTTAGAAAGGTAGCTGTGAAATGAGTAGGGTGATGTGTCTTTAGGAATTGGGAAACGATGGATCATGAGGAGCAATTTAAAACTTAAAATCGGGACAGTTAGGGCAGCAGTTCTAGTGATAGTGAATGTTGAGGACATTTATCAAAAAGAAAAAAAAAATGTTTAGGACAGCTTCGAAGGTTTAAGATTGCTCAATGCTCTGTCCAAGTTGTACCAACAGTTTATTTGATTAAAGGCGAAATGACCTAGGAGACCCTTATACTTTGCTCGGATTGTCAGTCAGATCCTTCTATTCACGACTTTATCAACTGAACATTTAGACTCAACGAAACACAATCTTTTAAACCCTTTTGACTCTTCCAACGCACAATGAAGATGACACATCATCATCCACATCAGATTTTTAATGACACGTCGCTTTTTTGTTTTTTTAAAACTTCATTTTAAAATTTTCAATTTTTTTTCCTTTTTCACTCCATTCCCCCCTCATTGTTTCTATGCCCTGACCACCTCTCTCCATTTATTACATCACCATAACCGTTCATCCTTATCTATAACAACACTTCCCTAAATAACTAAAAAACCTATGTTACTCGGACTCTTGAAAAATGTCAAGGGGTGCGTGTCGAATTCTCCAAGGTAGTGTATTTTTGGAGATTCCCACATGGGTGTAGCATCGAAATTGAAGAGTCCAACAACTTAGAAAACCTCTATTCTTCTCTATGTTTTCATCATTCACAACTCTCAATCACATTTTTTTGACCGTCGTCTCCATCCACCGCTTAAACACCGTGAACTCCTCTTCTCCATCGATGCCAACGAACCATCACTAAAATACCTCGATATCTCCCTAAGTTGCTCAGACTGTTCATTTTTTGTGCTGCATCCGCGTCGACATGACACGAGTGTGGGATCCGTACCCGATCTAGTCAATCGGTTTTGGATACTGACCAAATTCAAGAGAGAAATACTAATAGATTCAATGATGTTTGTAATCAAAACAAAAACTAAGGTGAAATTGAAGAAAATGGAATACGTTATATATATAAATTTCAATTGTCACTTCCATTCCTTTTCTCTCCTTCAAGATTCTCCGCTTGATCAATATTTTCTCCTCAAGTTCTCCACATAATATCTCATAATTTAGATTTCATAACTCTATTTTAGATATTTGAATTATTTTTCGCCGAATTCCTCCACCCGTAATGGGATCCATGTATCCGAATCTTAAAATTTAGATCATAGAGAGTCTGGCCTCTAGACCCGCATCCACATGATCAGACACCCGCATCCGAGTCTGGCAACTTAGATATCTCCTAACATCTGCACACAAATGTACACAACACACACCACCTAATTTCAAAAAGACATTTAACGATCACTCTTCACCCTCTAAAATTACCAGATCTTTGTCTTCTCACAATAAATTACCCCAAAAACTTGAAAAGGAAGTATAGACTAGGAACAGTAGGACTATCTCATTTCTAATCTTTGGAGGAAGAGAAAAAGAAACAGGGGAGGGGTGGGAAGAATAGAGCTGCTGTCATATCAAAGGAGCAGTAAGTTGCCTGTAGGTCTTGCTTCAAACAACTTTCTGTAGTATCATTTGAACCTTTAATTAATTTTTGATTTGATAAACTCTTTCGAGATATATGATGGTAACGCTAAGTACAAAGGTTTGTCATCATGACTTTTTCTCCCTTTCATTTCTTCATCTGTCTTTTTCTGAAAGGAAAGATACACTTTATATTCAGTATCTAGGCAACAGTAGAAATATGGCTGTCGAATCTTCCCGGACCTTTGGAATTAACGGTTGCCCCAATATGCATTATCATCGATCTCCTAGGAACTGCAGTTCACACTCTTAACTAACACAATTTTCTGGTTTGCAGGTCCCATTGATACAATACAGTCAGCAACTTGCCTCAACTTTATCTAGTCATGATACGTGTTTCACCCAAGCTGCCGACTCGTTGTTTTTTATGCATGAAGGACTACAACAAGCTCGTGCTCCCATCTATGATGTTCCTTCAGCTGTTGAAGTTCTTCTTACGGGAAGTTATGAGCGTTTGCCAAAATGTATAGAAGATTTAGGCTTGCAGAGCACATTGAATGCTGACCAGCAAAAACCAGCTTTAAAGAAATTAGATGCACTAGTTAGGTCGAAACTCCTTGAAGTTTCGCTTCCTAAAGACATTACTGAAGTCAAAATTTCTGATGGTACTGTTCTGCTTCGTGTGGATGGAGAATTTAAGGTTCTAGTTACCCTTGGTTACCGAGGACACTTGTCAATGTGGAGGATATTACATATGGAGCTGCTTGTTGGCGAGAGAAGTGGCCCTATGAAGCTGGATGACTTTCGGCGGCATGCTCTTGGTGATGATTTAGAACGCAGAATGGCTGCTGCAGACCATCCATTCATGACCTTATACTCCATCTTGCATGAGCTTTGTGTGGCACTTGTTATGGACACAGTCATAAGGCAAGTGCAAACACTTCGTCTGGGCAGGTGGAAAGATGCGATTCGTTTTGAGCTCATAACTGATGGTAGTACTGGACAGGGTGGTAGTGCTGGATCCACACAAACATCACAAGATGGGGAGTCTGACTCTTCCAGTTTGCGTACTCCTGGGCTGAAGATTTTGTATTGGTTGGATTTGGATAAGAACTCTGGAACATCCGAAATTGGAACGTGCCCATTTATAAAAATTGAACCTGGACCAGATCTGCGAATTAAGTGTCTTCATAGCACGTTTGTTATTGATCCTCTTACTGGAAAAGAGGCAGAATTTTCCCTTGACCAGAGTTGTATTGACATTGAAACATTGCTGCTAAGGGTGATATGCTGTAATCGCTATACACGTTTGCTAGAGATATTTAAAGAACTTGAGAAAAATGGTCAGATCTGTAGAGTTCCTGGTGATGTTCAGCTTCAATGCCACGCAGAAGAAATGCTTGCCGATTCTCAGAAGGTTTGTTATTTTAATAAATCTCTTGGAATTTTGAAAGCTCACGCAAGTCATAAGTTCCATATTGGTTATTATACATGGTTGGATACAATATCTATGCCAAGTTGTTTTAAAGATCTGACTCTCTCTCAAAACTAAGTTAGAAAGAAATTGATTTATGGGTTAGCAAGGATAGAACTGATCAAGTCAATCTTTGCCTTCTCCAACAAATAGCTTTTTTTCTCATTATTGTCTGTTTCCTGCATTACAAAGTCTGACAGGGTAGAGTTGTGATAACCGATGGACTTTTGATAAATGATAATAAAGAATTTAAGGATGTCAGAGAAGTAGCGTTACAATGATATTCTAGGAAGGAAGAGTTGAGGAATCTAATTTAGAAGTTTCCAGCAGTTGCATAGGAAAGAACTTGCCAGTTGTCCCAATATGCTTAGAAAAATTTGGAGGAGTTCTGTTTCATTTAGGCTGCTTTACATATGTACCATTGCACATGGATCTAAAAGTTAGAAACAGAATGTATACATAAAAAACTTCAAGAAGGGGCTTGTTTGGTTGCTGTTGGGTAGAGGATCAAGTATCTAAACTACTGTGCTATGTAGTATTTGCTGTTTAAAAGCTAGGGGCTAACTGTGAATAACTACACAGATAGGTGAGATGTGGGGTTTAAGAGGCTGGTAACCACAAATCACCAGCTCACCATATACTTTGTTAGTCGGTAAAGCAGCTCATGAACTGTGTATATACTTACAAATCACACAAACTGTGTGTATGCCCGAACACACTTCTGAACCTTTTAGTTGCTGGATTGGGGGTGGGGTGGGGGGTAGCAAGACTCAAAAGAAGTGGTGGAAGGTAATACCATCATGCATATGGTGGTCGATATTGAAGGAAAGAAATGGGAGATGGTTTGAAGTTTGTTTGGTATCTCTTATTTTTCTGGTGTAAACAACTCTGTTAGAAGATTTAGATCAAATTATTGAATTAATAGGGAGCTTGTAATTTTGGTTAGGGCTGTAAATTTTTGAAGATGGCCAGCATGTCCCTGATGCTGATTAATACAACTTTACCAATGTTCAGAAAAAAAAGAAGATAATTAATACAACTTTACCAGCCAGCATATGGTGGACAATTTGGAAAGAGAGAAATGCTAGGTGTTTTGAGAGCATAAAGAATAGTATAGAGCAGATCAAATTGAATTGTATCTAGATTCTATGTTTTTGGTGTAATCAGATTTGGTCTAACGATCCTGTATCTATTATTGATGTGCTAGATTCATTATAGACATAGGATATCTGATTTACTTGTAAATATGGCCTTAGTACAGCCCATGTACTGATCTGTTCCTATCAATTTCTACAAAGCTACCTCTTTAAAAAAAAAAGAAAGTAATGAAGTATATAATCTTCACTGAAAGGTCCCTAATATTGTCGACTTTCTGGTACTATATCGCCATGCTAAACTTTCCTTCTTTAACTGTTGCTCAACTGTTTCTCTTTGCAGAAGAATAGCAAGTTTGACAGCAGGGAATATCAAGGCCAGGAAGTCCTGCATGTACGTGCCTTCAGTTCATCGTTTTTCACCCTTGCGATAAACATAAGGTTTTCTCTTTTTTCCTTTCTTCACTCGAAATTGATTCACTTGGCCTTTTTAACCTTTTTTTTTGACAAAGGTAACAAGTTTGTATATTAATCTTAGCACTAAGGCTGGAATCCCAAAAATTTACATCACATAGTTACATACAACTGAGTTGGCTCAGCAACCCCCCAAAAAGAGAACTATCTCAGGTCCTATTTCATCTTACAAGGATCCTAGAATGTCTACAATTGCTACAGGATCATCTATATACTCAGAACTACACCAGTAGCCAAAAGTGTTAATACTGTCCATTTTAATCTTATCTAAAGGACTGCTAATACTTTCAAAACATCTTGAATTTCTCTCTTTCCAAATGGTCCACCATATCACTGCTGGGACAATTTTCCATCTGTTTTTGTCTGTGCTACCACTCCTTTCATTGTTCCAGCTTACTAGAGCCTGACCTGCCCTTTCAGACATGGTCCACCTTATGCCTCTGAAACTAGTAAACAAGTTCCATAGTTGGCTGACTGTTTTACAATGTAAAAGCAGATGATTGATTGTCTCTGCCTTTTCTCACAAAATCATCTTCGACACATTTCTATGCCCCTCTTCATGAGGTTTTCTTGAGTTAGAACAGCCTCTTTCACTACCAACCAAGCGAAAACTGTCACTTTGTATGGTATTTCACTTTCCATATAAGCTTCCATGGTAAGAAGTCGATTTGAGACTGCATCTGATCCAAATTCTTATAGGCAGAGCTGACTGTGAAAAAACCTTTGGTATGGCATTGCCATTTGAGGGTGTCATCTCCTTCCTTTGGTCCTGTATACTGTTCTAGAGTGCCATAAAATTCAGCCATTCTTTCCATCTCCCAGTCTTGCATCAATATTCTGTATGTCAGGTTCCATCCTTGAGTAATCCATACTTCTTGCAGAATAGCCGTCTGCTGCTGATTCAGTAGGTAAATATCTGGTAAATGTTGCTTGAGACTGCCACTTCCTGTCCAGTTACGAGACTACCAGCCTTTTTAACTTTATATCTTCAACTAACATGGAAATTGTTGGTAGCTGTGCTCTAGTTACGTGCCACCAAATATTGGCATGAAATCAAAACGAGTATCTGTGAGGGAAGTGTTGGAATAGCTATCTCCCATTAAGATTTGGGAGACCATTGCGACACTTGACTTGTTTGAATAACCCTGGGACCATTTCACACTTCCACTGAGTTTGGTCTGCCAAGTCTCTGGTAGTCTTTTTCTCAGGTCAGCATCAGTGTTATCAGAAGCAAAAAAGCGCAGAAAAGCTCTATGGTCTGTTGGTGCTTTAAGCTGAAATAAATTGTGGACCGTAAAGGTAAAAATGCTATAAAAAGGGAGAAAAATTAAAAAGACATATTAGTCCAAGATTAATAATTATAAGAATGAATGTATCTTTGCATCTACTGGATGCCTTGATGAAATCTCACTTACTTGATCAAAAAAGATAAAATTATAAGCATGAATGACAAATATATGAACAAAGAAACTGGAAAAAAATTACAATCAAGTGAAGTATTAATTGTTTGGTATTGCTTCTTCTGAAGAGGTTCATTGGTAAGGAAAAGTATGCCTTAGAGACTTTAGGACGATACTGAAGCCCTCACTAAGTGAGGCGAAACGCTCAACACTCAACACATTTTGAGCCTCGCATTAGGGCTTCAGCATGCCTTTGACAACACTGGTCAACATACAGTTGCGCACCAGAAAAGGGCGTAAATCGACCTCAAGTCTGCTCTTTCTCTTGCTCTGATGACGCCTCGTGTCTGCTGGAAAAGGAACAAATACTGATCCCAGCTTGTATTCATCTCTCCATCTGTACCAATCCAAACATTTGATTGAGGAACTGGACAACGTCTATGAAGCTTTCTGGTAGAAAGGGAAGGTCCACCAGGACATATGGCTTTGGGTGCAGAATGTTGAGGTCCAACTTTTTATTAAGGACGAGGACCAGAGAGTTTATTGTTTGAAAGAGTCAAGGACATTATTTGTGAGTTAATACATGGGAAACACCAAAAGAAGCAAACTTCCAATTTTGGATGTTTCCTAATCTAAACTGGTTTGTGAAATGACAGGTGGCATATTCTTTTAAATAGCACACTAACAATATATTAATAGTAGAGCATTATACACGGGTGAGGGACTAGTGGTAATTGAAGCGGGTGTTCAAATTCCAACAAAGACAAAAAAACTCTAGGTGATTTCTTCGCACGTACCTTAGCCTTGGCGAGAGCTGCTCATTGCCGGTGAATGGTTGAAGTGTTAAAGTTAAAAAAACATTATGTTAATATAGGAGGGACTATTTTGTCTTTTCTCCAAAACTACATTTATCATCCTCACTTCTTTTCCTCTCTCCCTCGTAAATGGTGAATACTAGCAAGAAACATAGAACTGATAAATCGATTAAACCTGAAGTCAAGCCACAATAGCATGTCAAAGAGACGTTGGGTCACCTGGATCAACTTGGACATGAAACACTATTTATCTTTGGAAGGTACAATAACAACAACATACCCAGTGAAATCCCACAAGTAGAGTCTTGGGTGGGGGTAGAGTGTACGCATACCTTACTACTATTATCTCATTGAGATAAAAGAGGATGTTTCCGAAAGGCTATCTTTGGAAGGTATTGACAAATAACATCAGCCTTGTAATCTTTTCCTCGTCCATGCATAATTAGTAAAACTATATTCTAGGGCTTCGGAATATCAGCTTGTGAAAATGAACCTATATAAAAGTGTTACCATCCTTCTATCTTCTTTGTTTTGGTGGTCTTCTTTGTTTCGGTGTTACCAAGGGAAGAAATGCAAAAATGCGCTAAGGTTTTGTTGGAGATTTAAGTGCAAAACACAAATAAAGTGCAGACTTTAGTCTATAAAGCTTCAAATAAAGTTAAATAAGTAACACATACGTATTTAAAGAAAAATAACTATAAGTAGAAATGCTAAGTTTATGGATAAAGAATTTGAAAATTTTCAATTAGTGTTGCCTGTTCAATACAACGTCCATTGGTGATGAGGTGTTTGCCTTTTTCTGAGAAGTAAGGCCTCTCAGGTGTACATACCCATGACTAGGCCTGTAGTATTCTAACATCTCAAGAATTGATCAGCCCCATTTACTTGTTCCATTCTACACCAAAGATGAAATGAAACTAGACAATTTGATTTCAGCTTCTGAGTCTTGTTTGCTAGTCTTTGAAACATCTTTGATTTCTGTCTACCAATAGTCCACCAGATGGCAGCGGGTACAGCCATACAGTATTCCACTGATTCTTCCTCTGTCTTATCAGACCTTTTTCTTTTCCAACACTTCCACAACTCAGTGGATCCTTGGCATAATTCACCGCATACCAATTGTACTGAAAATAAATTCCAAGTCAGAAAAGTAGTAGAAAACAGTGCAAAAATAGATGGCTGACGGTCTCAGCTCTTTTCAACATAAGAAACATCTTTTTATATGGTGTATTGTATCACTCTTTTTTCTGCAAGTTCTCATGCGTAGACTTACTTATTTGCTGATTATTCATGTGAAGCAAGCAACGATATGTGGTGCTTTTCAATTTCCATAGCCAAGTTTCAAACTGCCTTTCCATCCTTGTGAGAGATCTCTGTAACATGACTTAACTGTTAAGTATCCTTGTATAAGGTGTATGCATTAACGCCTTGGTGATTGCACTTACGGGCCCCTGGGGGATGAGGTGGGAGTGGGGCGTTCAATTGTTTAAAGGTGATAAGTGCAAACACTACACATACCAAATATTTATGACGTTAGTACTACAACAACATTGTAATTAAATAACTAATTTCGACATCCAATATTCAATAATGCCGTTATAAATCTAATTTGTCAAAGTTGAGTTCAAAAACCAACAAAACATCATCGTTTGAAGTGCACACTTCTCTAGAGTGCATGGCTTCACCCATGATGTGATAATTAATTGCAGCAAATGACTTTTAGTAATTGGTTTAGCTTTTGGATAAACAAAATGAAAACTATATACATGCATATTTTGCACCCAATGGTGTGGCATAGTGGTCAATGAAATGGTTGAGAACCATGAGATCTCAGGTTTAGTTCCTAGTGCAGACAAAAAACACTAGGTGATTCTTCCCATTGGTGGGAGGTGACAGGTACCCCGTGGAATTAGTCGAGGTGCGAGCTGGCTCGGACACCACGGCTATTTAAAAATTAAAAAAATAAGGACATTTATAAAGAAGAAAGAAGGGGAAACTGAGTTTCTTGAAGGAGCCTTTGTTTTGTAAAGTGTATTGAAAATATGCATGTATATATTTGTAGAATGTTCGTCTACACAACATTGGATGTTGCTTGACCATTGCAATATTTGCGGAGATGTGACATATTGTTTAAAAGTTCTACCTGATTGTCTATGATTTGATTTATTTGGATAATGTTATGTCTAAGTAGCATATCAATCAATGACTAGAAATACTTGTCTTTGGATATTATCTAAGCTCATAAGTGCTTCTGATGTTTGTGACATGCTTCAACCGCACTGTTTGGATATGTTATGTCCAAAAGCATATCGATCAATGACTAGAAATACTTGTCTTTGGAGATTATCTAAGCTCATAAGTGCTTCTGATGATTGTGACATGCTTCAACCTCACTGTTTGGATTATGTTATGTCCAAATAGCATATCAATCAATGACTAGAAATACTTTTCATTGGAGATTATCTATGGTCATGACTGCTTTTGCTGTTTGCAACATGCTTCAAGCGCTCTGTTGTCTGGATCTCTCTTTGAGAAACTCCCGTCAGGAAGCAAGAACTGAAATGCTATGTTTTTTGGGTAAACTCTTAACTATTTCTCATATTCCAGGAATGGACGCTTCATTCTTCACTCATCCAAGAATGTTATATCATCATCAGTAGTTGTTGAGTGTGAAGAGGCCCTAAACCAGGGAAGCATGTCAGCTGCTGAGGCTTTTATTAGCTTGAGAAGCAAAAGCATTTTACATTTGTTTGCGTGCATTGGGAGATTCTTAGGCCTTGAGGTATGCATGTATTTTTTATTTCTTTTTTCCCTGTCTTTTGGCTATTAGATTCTGTTTGTTAATTTGGAGAGGGAGGCTTTATTGTTATATTCAGTATTCCTTTGCCCTGAATTTCCTGCCAGCTGCTTTCCTTTTGACATTCAGAAATGGTATAAACGTCATAGGTTTTGCTTAAGCATTAGCTGCATGGAGCTATAATTTTTTTTTAATCATTGTGTGGAACAATAACTATTTTGTTTTACTTTTATTTTTTTCAAAATAATCGTGGTGTCCTGGCCAGCTTTCCTTGCTATGGCTTATGCTTCTCACATAACTTGATTATTAATTGCCATTTTGTTTGATTATTATCTTGCTGCATACGTACTCTAGATGCGGTGGCTGGATCAAAGTTTGGTGTTTGCATTTAGGAGTTTAATTATAAATCATTTAAGCTTATCTAGTGGAAATGAATGGGTTTAGCCTTTTTAATGATTATATGATGTATGAATTCAAACCTCAGGTCTTTGAACATGGGTCTGCGGCAGTTAAGGTGCCAAAGAGCATTTCTTTTGGTACAAATTTGTTGCTTATGGGTTTTCCAGAATGTGGAAGCTCATACTATTTGCTGATGGAACTTGACAAAGATTTCAAACCTGTGTTCAAATTGCTAGAAAGTCAGTCAGATTCACCAGCAAAAGCTCAATCTCTTGCTGATCTGAGTAATGTGGTTCGTGTAAAAACTATTGACATTGGTAGGATGCAGATATGTGAGGACGAGCTCAATTTGAGTCTTCTCAGCAGCAAGAAACTGCTGTCAGTTTTACCTAGTGATGTCGGCAGTCACCAAACATCTGGAAATTGTCTTCTTGCCAACTTCAGCTTGGAAGGCTCTATAGTTGCTTCCAGTGTGCAATCAACATTTTGTTCTATTGTTGATGAAGTATTCGAACTTGAGAAAGGGTCCTCTGTCCCTTCTTTCTCTGGTCAAATTCCCCAATCAACATTCGGTGCTTCTCCTGCATCTCATTTTGGCTCTGGTGTTGCTAGTTATCAGAGTCTTAAAGTTGGAACACTGTCCCCTAAGTGGGATCGGGGGGCAGTAAACTACAGTAGCTCCACATACAAGGGCGTGATGCAATCAGGTTCAGTTGGTTCATTAGCTGCAACTCAAACTGGGAAAAAGTTGACAGCTTCGAAGTCTGAGCAAGATTTGTCTTCTCTCCGATCACCTCACTCTGCAGCAGTTGGATCTTATACGTCGTTGGATGAAGACCAGCTGACTGTATCTACAAATCGGTCAGCTTGGCTCCTATCTCCACCACAGCGAGTTTCTGCGTCAAGTGGAAAAGCTAGTGGCCCAAGAAATTCGGCTGTGGGAACTGTACCAGGTGGTTTCAGGACTTCTGACTCTAACTCGTTGGTTTTAAGTCCTGGATGTAAGTCGAATCACCTCTGAGAATGCCTTCTATAAATATATCTTTACGTGGTTGTGTATATACATCTGTCTGCTCTATCCCCTTCCCCCAAATCAAAATGAAAATGAAAATAAAATAATAGTAATATCAAAAAAATTCAATGGGCATGCGTATTTTTGATACATGTTTCTCTGAACTGTGTTGCCTTTTTTTTGCCAGCCCAAACAATAGATTCAGCATCATGTACAAAGTCAGAGCAAGATGCAGCTTCCAGATATAACATTTTGCCCAGGAAGCGTACGTTGTCAGATTTGTTGGATTCACTTCCATCACTTCAATCAATGCAGTCCAATGTAGAATCATATAAGCGAAGAAAACTTGTGGAGTCTGCTGGCACCCATCTACCTAAGTCGCTGATGCTAAGTTCTTCAGATATTTCTGGTAAAACTGAAGAGTACAGCTATGGCAGTCTTATAGCTGAAGCTAATAAAGGGAATGCACCTTCTAGTATATATGTTTCTTCCCTTCTTCATGTAGTCAGGCATTGCTCACTATGTATTAAGCATGCCCTGCTTACTAGTCAGATGGAGGCACTTGACATCCCATATGTTGAAGAAGTGGGTCTTAGAAGTGCATCCTCGAACTTATGGTTCCGAGTTCCATTTGCCAGAGATGACACCTGGCAACATATATGCCTGCGGCTAGGTAGACCTGGAAGTATGTACTGGGATGTGAAAATTAATGACCAGCACTTCCAGGACTTGTGGGAGCTTCAGAAAGGAAGCAGTAGTACTCCATGGGATTCTGGCATTCGGATTGCCAATACATCTGATGCAGATTCTCATATTCGTTATGATTGTGAAGGTGTTGTTTTGAGCTATTATTCTGTTGATGCTGATAGTATAAAGAAGTTAGTGGCTGATATCCAAAGGCTATCTAATGCTCGAACTTTTGCGCTTGGCATGCGAAAGTTGCTTGGTGCTAGGGCTGATGAGAAGATTGAAGAAAATAATGTAAATTCTGAAAGTAAAGCACCGGCTGCACCTAAAGGTGCTACTGATGCAACTGATAGAATGTCTGAACAGATGAGAAAGCAATTCAGAATTGAGGCAGTAGGACTGATGAGTCTGTGGTTCAGTTTCGGTTCTGGGGTGCTTGCTCGCTTTGTGGTTGAATGGGAATCTGGTAAAGAAGGCTGCACAATGCATGTTTCACCTGATCAACTTTGGCCACATACAAAGGTTTGGTTTCTATTTTATTACTTGTGAGTTTTTCTTGTCACGTTTTATTCCTTTTGTTTTTCTTGTCTGCAATACCATAAGCCTCAAAATGCTTATGAACCTATAATTGGCCTTTTTTTGAGAGCTTGAATTGTTCTTTATTCTGTTACATTGTTGCGGTGTAAGCTAGGGAAGTCCTGTGAAAATTCTGCATGTTTGGGGGCATTGCCTTTCTATTTTGTTTCATCTTTTTCAATTATACACATTTTCAGACATCCATATTATAAGGTCAAAATTTCCACTGTGGTTAACATAATGACTTCAATTTTTCTGTGTTTGACAAACCACAGTTTCTTGAAGATTTCATCAATGGTGCTGAAGTTGCTTCCCTTTTGGACTGCATCCGTCTCACTGCAGGACCCTTGCATGCTCTTGCTGCTGCTACGCGGCCGGCACGAGCAGCTCCAGTTTCTGGTATTCCTGGTGTTACAGCGCCTATTTCTTCTGTTGCAAAGCAGACTGGTTATGTTCCATCTTTACCAAACAATGTAAACTCTAGCATAAATCAGCCTGCTCCCGGATCTGGAGTTAATCCTGTTTCATCTACTGTGGGTACACTTGGCACACACAGCCAGCCTAGTGCTGCAATGTTGGCAGCTGCAGCTGCAGCTGCTGGAAGAGGTGGTCCTGGCATTGTACCGAGTTCACTGCTGCCAATAGATGTCTCTGTGGTACTTCGTGGTCCGTACTGGATTCGCATCATTTATCGAAAAAAATTTGCTGTTGACATGAGGTGCTTTGCTGGAGATCAGGTTTGGTTGCAACCAGCAACACCTCCTAAGGGGGGGCCAGAAATTGGAGGATCTTTGCCATGCCCACAATTTCGACCTTTCATCATGGAACATGTAGCCCAGGAGCTGAATGGAATTGACTCTAACTTTGCTGGTTCTCAACAAACAGTTGGATTGACTAACTCAAATAGTTTAAATGCTGGTTCACAGCTTCCAGCTGCAAATACAAACAGGACTAATCTCTCTAATTCTACTGGATTAGCTCGTCCAGCAAATGCTGTAACTGGTTTCAACCGTACTGCAAATGGACTTCCAGCTGCATCAAATTTAGCTGGGGTGAATGCAGGGATGCCTCTGCGCAGACCACCTGGTACTGGTGTACCTGCTCATGTCAGAGGAGAACTAAATACTGCAATTATTGGACTTGGCGATGATGGAGGGTATGGTGGTGGATGGGTTCCTCTTGTTGCTCTTAAGAAGGTTCTCAGAGGCATTCTAAAATACCTTGGAGTGCTGTGGCTCTTTGCTCAGTTACCGGACCTTCTGAAGGAGATTTTGGGATCAATTCTGAAAGATAATGAAGGTGCATTGTTGAATTTGGATCAGGAGCAGCCAGCCTTACGCTTCTTTGTGGGGTAAGGTTCCAATCATTCTGTTTTCTATCTAATCCCTGTCTGATTCAGGTGCTGACCGAGTAATAGTGGAGAGAACTTGGGAATGGGAAGGGACCTCCATAATCTCAGTTCTCACATCATCCAAATTGGATGTGTGGAACCCTGGCATTTGAAGAGAATCTCCAAATTTTTAGTTCTCACATTTTCCTCTACATTGGACACGTTTTAAATGAATTTTCACTGCCTATGCATGAAATGGACCTTTCTGAAGTCATGTTTTATCATTTTCCCGGTTCTCCTTGTTTTCCTGTCTTTAGCTTGGATTTTGCTCGTTTCTGCTTGAATTGTTTTGCATGTGTTCATTGTCATTCAAACATTTATACTTACATGTAGCTCATTCAACATGTTTTCTTAAGATTAGCTCACAGTAGTAATGCTATCCTCCGCAACCCCCCCCGCCCCACCCCCACCCAACACACACACACACACACACACACACCAGATACATATCTGAATCTTTTGCAGATATTTTTTTACGGCGTCATAGTCTTTAATGTTATATGTTTGGAGTCAGGCGAGTCTATTGTAAAAGAAGTGTCTGGGAACAACAGGTATATCATGTTTCTTTGTGGTTTTTATGCTCATGGCTTTTCTGTTTAGAACCATTTCCTCTGGCCTGGCTTAGTAAAGCTTAGTTTAATTTTAAGAAAAATCTCGCCTGAGTTTGTCCATTTTGGTTTCTCATAAGTTCTTTTAATCAACTGGTTTTGATGATCAACCGGTTCTGCTTGTCTTAAATTATCTTACTTGTTAGTGCTCTTTCAATTGGATAGAAAGCTTGGCACTTTATAAATGTATAATCAGAATAATGTATACCATCTTTGAAATATCTCTCTGATGTTTTTTATGGTGAACTTTTATATCTAGAAAAGTTACTGCTGTTTCCATATATTCCACTGACAATGCTGAGGTGTTAACTAGTTTTATTTGGTTCTTTTGAGCATTTATAACCTTTTGTGATCTCGAGTTCCTATTTCCTGATCCTGTTGTTGTTGCAGGGGCTATGTATTTGCTGTTAGCGTTCACAGGGTTCAACTTCTCTTGCAAGTTATTAGTGTCAAGAGGTTTCATCAATCGCAACAGCAGCAACAGCAAAATCCCGGAAGTGCCCAAGAGGAATTAACTCAATCAGAAATAGGAGAAATATGTGATTACTTCAGCCGGCGTGTTGCGTCAGAGCCATATGACGCTTCTCGTGTTGCTTCATTTATTACACTTTTGACGTTACCTATTTCTGTTTTGAGAGAATTCCTGAAACTCATTGCATGGAAGAAAGGGTTGTCTCAAGTGCAAGGAGGTGATATGGTCCCTACACAGAAATCCCGTATTGAATTATGTCTTGAGAATCATGCTGGATATAGTATTGATGGTAGCTCGGAAAATACATCTGCATCCAAAAGCAATATTCACTATGATCGGGCTCACAATTCTGTCGATTTTGCTCTGACAGTTGTTCTTGATCATGCACACATACCTCATATTAATGCTGCTGGTGGTGCTGCTTGGCTGCCTTACTGTGTGTCTGTTCGGTTGAGATATGCATTTGGCGAGAATCCAAATGTATTGTTTCTGGGAATGGAGGGGAGCCATGGTGGACGGGCTTGCTGGCTGAGAGTTGATGACTGGGAAAGATGCAAACAAAGAGTTGCTCGAACTGTAGAAGTGAATGGAAATTCTGCTGGTGATGCCAATCAGGGAAGATTAAGGGTTGTAGCAGACAGTGTTCAAAGAACACTGCATGCCTACCTTCAGGGGCTTAGGGATGGTGGTGGGGTTGCTGCAGGCATTGGATCGTGATACAGATTTCAATAAAGTAGATCTAAACATAACGTACATGTAGTGCCGACTATCCCGAAAAATTGCCCTACAGAATTAACCGGAAGAGCCAACAAGGGTAGTTTTTGGATGTGTCGCTAACCAGCTGGGATTTGACTGGGGATGTAAACTAGGTTTTCTTTTTTTCTGTTACATGCAGGCTCCCTTGTACAGGTAAAATATAGATCTATTCGCGTCTTGCTTCGAGTGGTACAAATGTTTGAATGATTCTCAAAGATCTGTTCTGGATAGTCAGACAAGACAAGCTCGACTGCAATCGGAAGGAAGCACAGGTCGCTTAGTGTTGTAAATTGTGGGAAGTTGAATGCTTAAATTATTTCTTCCAAAATTTTTGTAAGTAGCAACATTGTCCAACAGTTGGATTTGTGTTTCTCTACAGTAATAGCAGAAAATGTGTTTCTCTAATTTTCCCTCCATGAAATTGTGTGGATGGCAACCGTTATTAGTTTGGAGCTGTGGCATAACTGTACTTTTCAGTTATAGAAAAGATAATTTATTTAGTTATTTTTAAAGTTGGGTAAATGAGATATTAGTTTGCTGGAATTGTGGTGTATTTTTAACCCTTGTAAGTTCTTGAAAGTCATATATAAAATTCCTAACATGCTTAAATCTACGGGGGGAATTTTTCTGTATTTATTAAATCTAGCTGAACATCAGTAAGCTTGCCATGAGCTAGTGATGCCAAAAGTTCCTCGAGGAGGTTATCTGAAGAAGGTTCTTCTCATTATCACTGACAGTCTAACCAAGGAACTATGTATTGGAGCTTACCTGTTATCCAGGTCTGTTATTAGGATAGGACGGAAGTCGGGGTGGCTGCACTGCGCTTTATATCTTAAGCAGTGTGCTTCTTCCCTTCAGAATGGATCGGTCAAGCTCTTCTTATCTTTCCCAACTCGAAAGCCAGTCAAGCCACTATTCAAAAAGTCTTAGTTAAAGCAAGGAGGCACGGATCAGGGAATGGAAAAGTCTTTGGATGAATGAATTTAGGTATCGAAGTTTGACTGTTTGACACTCTATCTTTCGATGGCGCTATCACTTTGGAGCGATAGCCGGAACTAGTGACTGGTATTATAAAGCTAAACCTAGGATTCTACATAGCCTTTAAGTTAACAAAGGCCATGTCGAATAATGAAGAATTGGAGCCAAGGCATTGACTTACCTAGTTTTGATCTTAACCTGTCAATGATGGAAAACGCAGGAATGTATATCAAAACAATAGCTCAACAGTACTAGTCAAATACAAGAGACAATAGTGCTGTAGAAACAGAAAAAGCTAGATGCTATAGCTAGAGGCAAAGTGCATTCAGGGTTTTATGAACTCTCCTTGGCGCTCGAAACCTTTGGGTCTTGTTTCTCTTCTTGACTACCCTCAATGGCCTTTTCGACTGGGGGCTCCGCAGAGGCATCAGGCTCCTTTTTCAACTCGGTTTCAAACTCCTTTGCTGCCTGCATTATGAGATACGTTAGGCATTCCATAAACAAGAGTACTTTCTCATCCCTCTTCCCATCCAACGTGATAGTTTAGGAAAATAAAGAAAATATTCCCACAGATTAAGACTTCATACAAATCTTTTAACTATTAACTCAGCACTTGAGAGCAGGGAAAGTCTTGTGGAACTAAAGGATCTTGTAAGCATTTCCCATTTCCCATTTCCCATAACTTGAAAAAATTCAATGTGGTTTTTATTTGTTGGCTATGCAAGTACCCACATTGAACGGCAGTAATATAAATCATGAATGTATACTTTGAACAGATTCTTCACAAATGCATTAACAACTGGCAATCAGATGCATGTTTCTTTATTGGTACTTACAGATACCCATATTAGATACCCTGTAAAGGAGTCCATGTAATGCACAGTGTAGTAGGAATTTAAGAGCAGGGAGAGGCTACTCTCACATGTGAATAGGAATAATACACCTCCTTGAGCAATTTGGCTAGTCCATCGTCAACTTCATATGTTTGGAACAAAGTTATACTCTCAAACCACTTAAGAGATAGTTATGTCATCGATCACTCACTTTAAGTTTCCTCTATACGCTCTTCCCAATCTTGACTACTGATAATCAGAGATGCACCTCCATCTGTATATGTATCCTACACTACCTTCAGGTATCAGTGTCCAATGATTTTTAGTAGGCAACTTTTTTACTATTCCTTGTTCTACATGTATTATAAAGGAACACCAACTCAACAAAAGTATGCACGTATTCTACTACCAAATAGAACTGGTGAGATTATCAGTACTATGAATTATTAACAGCGGCTGGTTTTGTTTGAGGTTCTTAAAGTAATATTCATAGAGTACTAGGCTAAGCTTGGTAGGTTACTGTCTTTAAATTGATTTCTCCTCCTTTTTCTGAATTCCCATACTCTTGATTTTACAAACACCTTCACTTTGTGAAATGATAAATTCATCATCAATCATATTCCTAGACCCCACTTGTGGGATTACTTTGAGTATGTTGTAGTTGTATCATCCATCCTACCAGCTCCTTAGGATGGAACTCACAGTTGACTCCTACCGATAACCATCATGATCAAGAGAGATCAGCAACCATATTAAAGCTCCAGATAGTTGTAACACTGACTCACTGAGATACCCATCTTCAGTTACTTATCTTTCCATATCTTGATACACCAGCCATCCCTCTGATAGCCACACTCAATACAACTCTCTTCCATCAAGAACGCGCACACACCATGGGTTAACCAAGTCTCAAAACCAGGCAGATAACCAGAATACTAAAGTCAGCAATTCTTATGAACCAGGGAAGTAGGTTCTGTGGCAACCCAATATTATTCGTGCTGGAAGAGCAATGTTCAGAGTTCCACTTTCTTCATCTCATACAGCATTTACAAAGACGGATCAATTTAACTAATTGTACTTGCTCATCTTGTCTTCATTGTTTTCCCTACCAAACTGTCCAACTACAACGAATTCACAAACATAGCTTCAGTTTGGGAAATGTACTGACCAATCTTGTATTTTCATTTTCTGTTCTTCCATATTCTTAACAACAAACATAAGCTATACTATTGAGAAGAGAAATGAAGTAAACTTCCTTACAACTATTAAATGATCCCAAAAACTCTTCAATCTTCAAGAAAAATCATAAAAAGCAACAGGCAGTATCCACCTTATTTGGATACATGGGTGTTTCCTCTCCTGTTGAGTCACAGAAGCAGGCTATGCCTTTTCTCCCAAGCCTCATAATTTTTGTATGACCTGCTTTTTCTTGAGTTGGGCCTTTCTCCAGAGGAGGATAAATAAGATTCTATCAGTATTGAAGAACGTTGATTTCCATGTGTTGATGAGCAAACATTTCACCACACAATAAATTCTATTGGCAAAGCCCCGCTAGAAATATAAGAATTCTGAAGTCAAACAGAAAGATGTGCACCAGAGACGTTCCTCTGTAAATTCTGACTGTTCCTACACTCTGTCCACCACCAACATAGCTCACATAACTTTCCCATGATTTATCTCGACTTTCATGATGCTTTTCATCTACTTTGGTAAGATCTTAGTAGTAATAATATTATACACTTGAAAATCAATGAAGTACCAAACTTATCTAACAATCAAACGGCGTTCTGATTCTCCTCTATGAAATTAGAAAAACTACATGCATCTTAGCCTGATGATTGAAGTAACTTCTAGAGGTCTTCATCTAAGATGTCAGGTCATTAAAAGAATTATGTTTATCAGTATGTTTTTTAATGGTTTTACAACTCTCATCTTAAAGGATCAAGTTTACTTTGTAAGTTTATGGTCATCTTATAGTTCGCTTTCCTTCTTGCACATGCATGTCATTTGAATTTTTATCAAATACATACACATTTTATACAATACCTCCTTTCCTAGCTTGTTCACTAGATCAAATGCAGATTCAATTACTATGCCTATTTCTACAAAGCGATTTCTAGAGATATAAGAATTTATGTCATGAAAATATATTTCCCCTCACAAGCAAAATCTCAGTGAAAATGGGGAAAACCCCATTCTCTCCCTCTGTTGGAAGAACAAAAGAAACCAAAAAGGCCAAGCATCTATTACGACCAGCACAATTGTTTTTATTTCAATTTCTTCTTCCAGCCAAGCTCATAGAAAGAACACGTTCAGTTACTCATGAAATCACAAATCTTATCTCTACATCAAGAACTATTTATGTATCCGGGACGATTAGATGTTTGATTCTTTCTCCACGTTTATAGACCTTTACTTTTTCACCCACAAGAGACTTAACTCATTTCCAAAAGCCAAAACTTAAAAACTCAACTCACCATTCAGACACACGCAAAATATACAAAAAAATCCTCCAGGATAGGCATCGAGAATTATTTATTGGGGACAGACATACTGGAGCAATATTCCTGTTCTTTTTCGACTCTTCCCTATTTATTCTGCTATCCCATAGTGACGCTCTTTCCAAATCCCAAAAGTTTTAGGAAAAAACATGATCTTTGACCAAACTTCTAAATGAATTACCACCATTCTGAAATCTAAAATGTTTAACTTTCTTTAAGTTATTAAATCTCTAGTTAAAGCACATTTAATTAATTGGCAGATACTCATAGCAGTTAGTTACCATTTCTACTAGACTGCTAGTTTCAGCTATTAACATACTCAGAGACATAGACAATAGCGCAAAAGCAGGCAGCGGATAATTAACTAACAAATGACCTAATTGTATACATAATTCATGATTTAATCATCTATCCAATGAAATGACTAATTATTTTGGAGGAAATTTAACCTGTTGGAAACTCTTGACGGTCTTGCCAATAGTGCGGCCAACCTCAGGCAACTGCTTCGGCCCAAAAACAAGGGCAGCAACACCAGCAATCACCACCAGCTCAGGGACACCGAGCCCAAACAAACAGTAACAAGAAAGACCCCTTTTCCTGTTGCTTATTACTTTTCTTGTGTTTCTAGGAGGACCCAGAAACAGTGCACTGTTGCTGTTGAAGAAAGGTGAGCTAGAGGAACATAAAGTTGAAATCTTGGGTGTTGAAACAAACAGAGAAGGAGAAGAAGATGAAATGGGTTTTGCAGTGAAGGATAAAGAGAGGGTCGTAACAGCAGCAGAAGAAGATGAGATTATTGCTGCCATTTCTGAATCTTGGAGAAAACCTTCTTCTTCTTTTATTTTTTTGGATTTTCTCAAGACCTTCAAGAGTGTGTTGGACTATTGTATCAAGAGATAAATTTTGGGAATTTCTTATTGGGTGTATACGGCTTCTGCTGCTGACCTTGTGGGTATTATTTTGTTTATTAATAATTGATTCTGTACAAGACTTCAACATATTCTGTAAGAAAAACGTGGCCTTTGAAGTAGAATTGGTTGGTGGGTTTAGAAATTCTTGATTTTCTAGTTTGGATACTAAATGGTTTATTTTATTTGAAAAGTTTCACAATTTTAATAGCTTTTTCCTTTACCTTTAACCTAGAATTAGATACATACAATTTCCCATTTTGAACAAAAAGCACAATATATAGGGTAGCCAATTGACATAGGGGGTAAAAGAAAAAAAGCAAAGTACATAAGACCTGCATGTTTAAAATATTGTTGAGGCAAATAAGAATGTCAAACTGTTGCATGGAAAAATCCACAATCAAAGAGGAACAACAAATTCAAACTTAGTAAAATTATGAAATATTTCTAGTCCTCCTCAAGGTTGATTGAATCCTTGAATTTGGCATATAATATGTTCTTAAGTTGAGCCATCTGGGCAACTACTGATTCCTTCTCTTCCTCTAGTTTCTCCAAGTTCTTGCTAGTCTCCTCTTGCATTTTCTCTATCCTGCTCTCCACTTCATCCTTAGGCACGTGAGCAAAAACTTCTCCAATCTGGAAGCGCACTATCTCTTCATCCGTCAGAATAAGCTCATTGCTTGCATCCTCCAGGTTTTCACATTTTTCCTGACAAACCACAAATAAGTCTCTACCACGTCTTTTTTAAAACATTCAAAGTAATACTTAAAAGATAGTAGGAAAACTACTACACTAAACATGCACAGCAGGACAAAAGAAAGCATCCACCATCCTTTCTCTACCTCATGCATATATCTCACTAATCTATCATCATGTAATTGACCAGAAAATTTTAGAACTATAATCTTAAAAGTGACAATGTGGACATTAGTTAAGCGTTCTATAGCTAGTATGCAGATACGAACTGAAAATCACAAAGAATCTCACGAACTTTTTCAAAATCATACTCAGTCATAAAACTATCAGTTAATTTGTCGAGTAAATTAGTGAACGCTCGTACTATGTCAGAATGCTATCAGTTGCTGTGTTTGATTGTAGACAGTATTCAAGAGTATTAAGCCAGAGTCTTTTGCAGCTAGTATTACACACCATATATCAAAAAGAAAAATTGGTTTTTTTTCAAAATCACACTAATTTTAAATAGTCCTGTTAATTTGTCAAGTAAAATCAAACATATACTTCAAGGAAACAGTATACAACATCCAGAAATCTTTTACCTGATAAGTATCTTACATCAAGAATATTATTAGCTGATTTTTATGTCAAAGCAATACATCTGTATTCTTCAATAGTAAATAATGATTGACGTTGGAAAAATACAAATGTAAGTAAATTTATTGAAACAGGTAATCAATCCTGGCCCAGTTATATATCTAGAAGGGACTGGACCAATGGGTTTTATCATACCATTCTGTTTCATGGACAAAATGCATGTTTATAATAGTTAAACTTAGTAATACGCAAGCTAAACAAAGGTAGATGCATATATTTATTCCAATATGAATCTAGTGGAAATATGCTGGATTGTTGGCAATATACACATTTTCCATCTCAAGCAATCAATTGTAAAAATTTAAAACTTAGGTGTTCCAATCTTAGGCTTATTCACCTTGGTTTGTGACATAGTTGTAATTTCCATTAAAAAATGTTCTGGAACCTCCAAATCTAATGTGCTATATATAAGGATATCTCAAGTTCTCTACACATACATATGTATGATGTGAATAGGGTACAAAACTGCTCTGATTGGGTCTTGAGGTCAAAATTTCAAATTCATCTTTTATGAAGGGCAGCATGAATCTCTCACTAAATAAGTACAAGAAAATCAGCCAGGTATCCAGATTCTTATGGAATTTGATAAACCAACAATGCTTCCAAAGCTCCAGACCACTAAGTTCACTTTTAACTACCAAGCAACTTCCTATCATAAGATTGCCATGATTAGCAATTTTCTTCACATAGCTTGCTCATGAATGAATATGGCATCACTTTTGACAAACACTTTAAAATTCTTACTAGCCTAGGATCTTGTCTATCTATGGTTTCTCCATCTCTGGCAGTAAGTCTATAATATTTACATCCAAAACTGTTATTCCTATGTTAAACAATTATTATAGCCAACACTTGCACTTAACTACCTTTAGCCTTCATTTTTGTCACGGCATAGGAGACCTTCCTATCCAAGATCCACTGTTTACCTGTACACATTTTTTATTTTTTTGGCGCTTAACCATAATATAAGAAAACTCATTGGTTGACTAAATGAAAATGTTGGGGCTGAACTTTGCTTACTCACGGACTCCCTCTTTTACAAGCTTTTAAACATGTATCATCATAACAACTGAAAGCGTTCATAATTCTGACATTACCTGAAAATCTTTTTCTGCGTTAGCAAGTAGACGCATTTAATAAAATACTAGCTTAACATACAGAATGAAAGAACATGTATAATACAGAGACTCGGGAAGAAATTGACCAAGCATCAAGAATCAGAAGGTTCACATCTCCCTGGTATATGTAAGTGGATATATAGCAGATGTCTTAAATGGAACTAGTCATTCCGTCTATTAATCTTATAAGCATAAAAAGGGGCCCTTCTAAGACTGAAGTTTACCAGTAAAAATGAGAAAAACTAGCTCTTTAGCTTAGAGGAATGAGTATTCCTTCCTTTCCTAGCCCATACTCTTCTAAAATTAGAATGTTAATGTTCATCTTCCGGAAAATGAAAATAACCTCAACGAATACTAAGCAAAATAGAAGACTGTCCACACATACACAAAGAACGCCAAAATTTTGATGAACCTCATAGTTTTAATGTACTCATGCCAAACCCATATTATTTGACCAACTTTCTAGTTTAGATTGTCCCAGTGATATTATCTTTAAGAAGATGAAACTTCAACAATTTGAAAGTATCATATAATTCATCACAATACTACTCGTAATTCATATGATAGATTTGGTACGACATCTCTATATACAGATTCTAACTATTACTTTTGCACATATTTACAAAATACAGTTGTAACTAGTTTGTTGTTGAATGCATAAAAGTCAATCGCCGTGCTGGTGGGATAGAGTTAATAGATGCACATCTAAAAGTTTGTGAAATAATTTCAATTGTAATTGCACTTTTACATACATATTTTAGGTATGCAAACATGCCCTCTCACAAATAAGCCTGAATCTTTTTCTTCGGCCAATCACGTAGAAATATTTTGACAATTGGTTGTGAGACTCTGAACCAGTATCTCTATAACTACTCTATCTAGAGTAGTCACAATCTTTCTTTGGTACTTTTGCTTATAAACCAGCTTAATGCCATTAATGAAACTTTTTTAATTCATTTGAAGAAAAAAAAAATTACTCCAATATCATGTTATTTTTTGGGGGTGAAGTAATAGATTTTAGAGAAAGGGCATCAAGAAGATGCAATTCGTACAAAAGAGGGGACAGAGTCAGCTATAACGAGAAAAGACTCCAATATCGTGTTAAATTATGTGAACCATCTCATCAAAGTTTAAAATGTTAAAGAGGAGACATATTTATAAATTTGATTGTTTTAGGTCCGCAAGAATGCTCAAATAATTGGGAATGATAGTGGTCTGTGAATGACTTTGTGCTGCTCATGATTTAAGAGCCAAATAGAGGAAAGTGAGCATTTCATTGGCTAGAACAAATTTCACGATGCTTGAATTCATGTACGCCCTCTGCTTCATTTTGTGTGAACATATTGACTATTGGCAAGAAGTTCAAGAAAGAAAAACCTTTTTGAACTTAATAGTCTTAAAAAAAGCCATGGAAGTTATGTGGTTATTAATTCATGGTATAAAGGGATAAATGATACGTTTAAAGTAAATTATTTCTAAATATAGAGAGGTCCCATTATTTTGCAAACAAAGTAAAAAGGAAGAGTGTTACATAAAATAGGATAAAGTATTGAATATGAACAAGAGACTAAAGAGCGCATTGTCAACGTGTACGGTCCTCAAAGCAAACAGAAAGCTTAAAAAAGTATGATTTCATACACATGAAGAATGTTGATTGTTGGACCAACAATTTTCTACAAAACCACCTCCTGTTGACAATTTTCGACATGTCATATGCAGACTTATATATGCACCGGTTCATAGGTATGACATTATAATGATTGAAGTTGATAAAATGAACAAAGGAGACCTAAACCATGTAGATAAGGTTGTCTTAGAAGACCTATAAAGTCTATGAAAAGGATGTGCAATTAATTAATACAACACAAAGAAACCAATAGATCAATAATTACATATCGATCATACCGACTAGTTGGAATTAGGGTTTAACATATGTCACTTATACAAGTCATAGGCGTCATATTTAAAGAAATTCTAGATTCAAAGAACCCTTGAACAGGTCTTGAAGTAACAAATGATTCCAATTTTACTATTGGATTGGAAATTGGAATGCATATAAATGATCCCTTTATCTGAAGTTAATCTGATTTCGTTTTTACCCATCCAATTTCGAACCGCAAATATATACACAAACCTACTGAAAGTAAAAATGTTAGGGACAAAAAAGAGTCATTACCTTGGCAGTTTTGATTTCATCATCGAGTTCATGAAGACGATTATTCAATCTGCCAAATTTGTTGATATTCTGCTGATCCTCCCAAGTTACCTCCACGTCGGAGCCCGAGGTTCCAGCCTTTTTCCACAAATCAACGATAATAAGTATTCCCCTAGAGGAAGCTCAAATGGTGAAAGGGTATAATTTAGGGTTTAGTCTACTCACCTGCTGCATTTTCGAAGACGATGGCTTGGGCACAAGTGAAAATGTTCAGACTTTACTCCGATCTTTTAACCCCTACAGAAAGAAGAGCCCAAGTAGACGGATTTATATTCTCTTTGTATCCTAAGTTGTCACCGTTTTCATTTTGTTATATTAAATTTATCATACTTATATATTATCGTGTATTTTTTATATTTTTCTTTTTTCTATATCTAATTTATTATGCTATTAGATTTTTGAGACGAGAGTTCCAAGAAACAGTTTCTCTATCTTTATGAGGTAATGGTAAGGTATGCATACATTTTACCCTCCCATACTCCACTTATGGAATTTCACTGAGGTTGTTGTTATTGTTTGTTGATTATAAATATTAGTTACTATATTACTTTTACTACTATATATAAGAGTGTTAAAGCAGGCACATAACATTATGGTCGATATGCCTACTTCAGGCAATGTGTTAGTTTGAGCTGCTTAATTTTATTATATCATTTTTATTAACTATTTTTTCAGTTGTTGCAACAATGAATTTACAAAATTGCCCTAATATTATTTTTTAAAAAAAAGAGAAGATTGTTAGTTTCAGGGTATAAGTGAGTCAAAAAAATGAATGAAGGACATTTTTTTATCCAAAGGCAGATAACAAGGACATTTTAGGCCCAACAGATAGATAAAGGACATTTTTATATCGTTTTCAATAATTTGAGGTCATTTTAAACTTTTTTCCATTATTAGAAAAGAGAGCTGAGAGCCCAATACAAATAAGAGATTGGTGGAATCTATTAGGCCTTTGAGTTGTAATAAGTTCCGAAGTTAAAAGTATCTCATAATTAATCGATCATTATTTATATTAATTAACATGTGGAAAGCAAGATTTCCAAGCTCATGCTCTTTAATTCATTCAAGGTCGAAAAACGATGGTGACGAAACTATCACCAATCAACCTCAAAAGCTACATCGATCTACAATATACAAAAATTATGTTTCTTAGTTACAATTTGCCTATTTACGCTCCATAGTTATAGTGTTAATTGCTACAAGTATTTCCGCTTGTATATTTTCTTTGCCAGTATATAATCAGGGTAAGCATATAAATATTATGTATATACAGTCATAAAATTTTCATAACTTATACAAATCAAATATAACAAATTGTAAATAAATAGATAAACGTTCTGATTTTTTCTTAACTAATACAAATCAAATGTATCAACAAATTGTATACAAAATAGCTAGGTAAATATATACAAATTATAAATTTATACAATTAGGAAATGAATTATACAAATTCTAGCAAATTTAATAAATTGTAATCACATTTAATAATTAATAAAAAATATATCTAAAATACATAATAATTATTAAATATTTATTATTTTATATAGTTTTTTCTTAAAAAGAATTATTGAAGGCTTTAACTTTCAAGACTATGAACAATAAGCATTAAGGTCTTGGACTTTTAATAGGCAAGCCGCTTAATGGTTCTTTTTCAAAACTAGCAACATTTGACATTGTATTTAAGATTTGGCCACTTTTTGACATATTAAGAATTGCTGCCTTTTCTGACGTGTTTCCACTTCTTCATATTCTTATCCATAACTAGTATTTTTAGTAGTAACAATTAAAATATAACAAATAAATAGAAAAGAGATCAAGAGAATTTAACAAATATATACGTTTGACGGAATGTATTAGTAAATAGGATGCATGCATTAATTTGGTATATTAGTAATATCTTGTATTTTTCATGCTTTCTATAACTAATACACTCTACTGTGTATAAAGGTGTGTTACCAATATGATGGACTTCTGGGTATTAGTAATACAATGTTTTTTATGCATGTATTAGCATGATTAAAGGTACAATTACCCTTCAAAACTTTTTTCACATCTTATCCACATAATTGTAGTGGGTATATTTGTAACAAAATAAATATATTATGTAATGCATTTTATTTTTCATGCATCAAATCAAATAATGCATAAAAATATTTTCTTGTATAATTAATGCAAGCATAACTAATGCATATATTACTAATACAAGCATTATTAATACACTCTATTTAACATTAATTTTACCAAATAACCCTGAAATTTTGTCGTTATTATTGGTGTATATGTCATGCTCCAACATTTTACTTATCTACATCCTTCAATTTTTCAAATGAAAGGCTAAGAATTGAAATTCCACAACAATAATGGCTCCGCTATATGGATACATCGCATCTCAAAAGTCATCATCTAGTAACTACTATTATTCCTTCTCTTGAAATTATCATCAACGACAAGAATAACAACAACATATGCAGTGAAATCTCACAAACGGGGTTTGGAGAGGATAAAATGTACGTAGACTCTATCACTATCTCATAGTGATAGAGAGGTTGTTTCCGAAAGACCCTCATCTCAAAAATATCATTAATACTTAAAATGAAATCAAACGACTAGAATGGAAAGCAAATGATAATTTGTAAAGACAATAAAAATAACAAATTGAATGACGAACAATGATAACACAATATATATAAAGACACTTGAAATTATCATCAAGAACTTTAGATGAAAGTAAATTAAAAATATTGGAATATTAGGTACTTGTCATGAATGGAAAAGACATATTTTATGAAATTAACTAAGATGCTTGTAAATCGAGCCATACATTATAACAAAACATTGTGATATTTTCAACAATAATAATAACAATAACAATATATCTAGTGGAATTCCACAAGTGAGATCTGGAGAAGATAGAATGTACGCAAACCTTGTCACTAACTCATAGAAGTAGAAAGACTGTTTCCCGAATATTTTCATCTTTTATATTTGAATAATGGGGATGGCCACACACAAACTAAATAATTGATAGCCAACAAACACTAGTGATTGAAATAATTGCAATCCCTATGAGTTTGTCCCCATTAGCAAAGCACATGGCCTTGCCCTCCCAATAACTTTAAAAGTGTCATGTTACTTGTCTTCAATTTATTAGATAACTTCAAGTGTCACTTACACATAGGGCCACACACACATACAATATAATATAAGTCCAAATTTTGGGCTCCAACCAATATGAGGCTGTCAACTACAGATCTATATATTCTCACAATAATAAACATTTCCATAATTTTTTTTCTTATATATATATAAACCTTCAAATTACAATACGTTTAGAAACTCCAAGGTCAATATATAATTTGACCATGGATGAAAAAAAACAATGAACAATTAATTGAAACATCAAGTTCAGCTCCTGTTCTTGCATTTTTCCACTGCTCTTGGTGCTGCATAAAGTTTCAAGTATTTATGTTAGTGAAATAATCTAATTTGGACAAGAAAATAAGGGGAAAATATAATAATTTTTATTTTGCGCACTCACATGTATTAATATAATATACATAGATATGCTATTACTAAAGAAGCTATTGTTTAATATTAAAATATGAGCCTTAAAAATAAATATCTATTACTATAAATTTATTTTAGATTACTTGAAAATATATGAACTTTTTCTCATGTCATTTATTAAAAAGATAAATTTTTTGAAAAAGACTCAGAATTCTTGAAAGGATATGATCCTTAAACTAAAGGACAAAATTCTTTATTTTACTCTCCATCTCAGATAAAAACTCCACAAAAAACTATCTTCAAAATTTAGAAAATCAAGTTATTACAATAGAACAAGGTTAGTATCCTTTAATTCTTACGAATTCAAATTTTTATTTAATAATTTACTTGTAATTTTGATTTTTCAATAGAAAAATAATTATAAATTTATGTTCACATACTAAAATAGAAAAGTATATTTACCTAATCCAATGGCCTCTGATCCCTTCATTATCCTTAAGCGTTTGCACGAATCAACAAACATCCTAAAATAAAAGTGAAAAATTAGTCAAGCTAATCACCAAATTAACATAACAAAATAATATGATGGAAAATGAATATTAGAGATTCAATGTATTTTAGAAACTTACTCCCAAGGTACATCACCAACAAGCATCCAATCACCATCCTTGTCTTCATAAGTAGGTACATAGTCTGAACCATTTAAGAGGTCTATCAATTTGCTCTCATTCATGAAATCTTTAAATCCTTGAGTCCCACAATTTCCTACACAAATTTCAAGAAATAAATAAATAATTGTTAGTATATCAAGACAAAATATATTGGTTCTATATATAATTCTAATGGACAAAACTCAAAAGCTTGCCACGGCCAGGGATAAGATTCATTCATTTTTCAATAAAAGTTATAAAATATATTTTTTTATTTATCTAAATTTTTTAATTTCAAATAAATTATTTTTTAAACTCTTTGCATTGATTTCAACTTTTCATAACAAGACTGTTCTATTAAAGAATATTTTGATATATTGATATAAATAAATTAAATTAAAACGAAGAGAGTATCAGTATTTACCAATGGTAAAAGAGCTGAACATTTTGCCAAGTGCATCAGAGAGTTGTTGGTAACTTTTGTACATCTTCAAGTCCACTTTACGTAAGTATGGTGCACCGTCAACACTAACTTTCACAAAGGCTGCGCCGGTGCCGGTGCCGGAGCTCTCGCCGGCGCCAGTGCTGTTTTTATGGACTGTCATTACATTCTTCCTGAATGATCTCACTGGTGGCCAACCCACAACTTGTGCCCTTAAGTTATGGAAATAATTAACATTAGTATTTAACCCTATGCACTTAATTAATTATTTCCACAAATTATCACATTAAATGTATGTTAAAAATCCCTAAATTTACTCCTATGATTATTTAGTACCAATAACATAAAAACAGATCTCTTTACGGACTTATTTTGGTAAAATAAAAAGATAGCTACTCTATAATAAAGTGATTTAGCTAGGTTGTAAAGTATTTTTATTTAGCATTTATGAAATTATTATCTTTATAAGCACACACATGCCATGTCTCACCAAAAGGTAACAAAGAAATACTGTGTAAAGTACGTCTAGATTTGTTTCCCTAAAATAATTAATTAGAGTTTCAACCATAAAAAAGGAGGAAAAGATAATAAATAAAAGGTCCATGTGTTTTCCACTAAAAATGTTGGGTGATGAAAGTAAAAGATTCCAAATGTTTTGTTCCTTTCCCCATCATCCAGACACAACCACAGCCATATCCTAAACTCCAAATTTCTCAAAAAGATAGGTTACACTTCTGACACCTAACATTTAGATTTTAAACATTTTTTAATTTTTAGAAAAAAAAAGAATTATTAGCAATTCTTTTCTTTTACGAAACAATGTTACTATTTCCTTCACTATTCAATAAATTTTCCTGATAACTCAAGGTGAAATTAAGATTTTGAGTTTATAGATTTTAAATTTAAAAAGGTTTTATCAAATTTTAAATAAATAATTTATGTATTACGTTAAATTTTTAAATATAAACATGAGATCTAAACAAAATTATTACTTTTATTGAATTTGTGAACAGAATAGTAGCTTCACGTCTACTACTACTAATAATAATAATTTTTGTTGTGGCATCCCCAAAGTTCATTCTTAGTTCAATTTTCATCCCTATTATCTATTTAATTAGCATGATCTACAGTAAGAATCTAGTAATTTATAACACAAGAAACGAAGTAATTATAATTCACATGAAAAAGGAATATATAAAAGAGATAATTCAACTACAAAAAATAGCAAAAAGGAATCTCTTTTTGTTGTACAATATTTTTTAAGAGTTAAATTATCATTATTTTATATTTTACTATTTTCAGATGTTATTCGTGGAATTACAATTATTATTACTTTTGGTTATTTAGGAACTACTAGTGGAATTCAACTAGGTATGTTGTTGTTGTAGGAACTACTAGGTCTAAGCTAAGCATACTCAAAACATGAAACTTAAAATTTTCATATCACCATATAGATAATACTACTCCTACAAAATATTGCTTGCAACAATTAATTAATTAATATAATGAGAAATTACAGATTAATTAACTTACTTGGCTGGTGGTTTAGCAGGATCATTAGGGTTTGGCACAACAATATTACTCTTCTTCTCCTTGATGTTATCAACTTGATTAATATTATCCTTTGAAGAAAGGTTTAGTTTCAAATCAACAGTTTCTGAAAAGACTCTTTTGCCATTGTTCTTATTACTCGATTCGACTTCATTTCCATTGGCTCCGGGCAACCCGAGCCTCAGCTCCGTCTCCGCTTCATAATCCAATCGGATTTTGTCACACTCTACACCCAACACGCTCGTCATGGTTCTCTCAAGATTTTACGTGGAAAAACCCTTCAAACGACTAACGATAATAATAAATTTCTGTTTTTTTTATGGTGTTTTTGAAGATTTTTAAGGCGAAAATGAAAGTGTAAGAAGGAGGGGATAATGAGCATGAGAAAGCATGGTATATATTATGAATAATAATAATATGTGAAGAGTGTGTTGGGTTTGAGGTGCTTTTTAGACGGCAGGGATTTTGCCACGTGGAAGTGAATGATTAAACGGGTTGGGTTCGGGTTGTCGGATAGTTTATGTCATGAGTGACGTGTTGTGGTTTTTGATTGAGTTGTTTTTTTTAATTAAGAAATAATAAATATAAATTGTTTGGGAATAATGGATTAAGCAAGTTGGCAAGTGTTTTTGCGTTTGCTTTTTGTTTGTTAGGCTCCACTTATTTTTTTCCTGGTAATAATCAATTAAAAATCATGAGATAAACAGTATGATGAGACATTAAAGGGGACAACTTTTTTATGAGCAAAAATTAAAGGGTAAAATAATTAAAAAGAAGAAAGGCAAAAGGTAACAAAAAGATGAGGAAAGAGGCAAGAGGCTTTTTCTTCTTTTATAGCTAGATGTTCCCTAAATTGTCTGCCTTAATTCTTGTGTTCAAATAACTTATACTCACCATCTAACATATTTCTAGATGTTTGTACTCTCTTTATTGCTATGCCTTTCTCAAATTAAAAAATAAAGGGATAGATCTATTCATGAAATTCATTGGGATATATATATATTTGTTGTGTATGAATTGTCTTGGGTAAAAGTCCACAATAGTGGAGACAATTCCCAAGACTTGTCTTGTTTTGAGCAATGTCCACAATAGTGGAATAAACAATTTCCAAGGAGCTTTGGTAGTCCACATTAGTGGCTACCATTGCCCCTTATATATATGTCTCTCAACAATTCATTTCTGTAGAGATCAACGGAAGAAAAATAAATACACTGCAATATATTATTCTCCCTTCTTCTCAGCTTTAAGCTTTTGATTCCCCTTACATATATTCTAGTTAATTCTAGATTTATTTTATAACACGTTATCAGCACGAAGCTCTGCCCATTTCAAGCTATTGCAAACAGGTAAAAGGGGTAAGAATTTATTTTATCAAAATGTCTAATATTTCAAAAGTTGAATTTACTGTACTTAATATTTCTGGATCTAATTATTCATCATGGGCACTAGATGCTGAACTACATTTAGAATCAATGGGTCTGGCAGACACCATTAAAGATGAAAATAAGGCATCCAGTCAAAACCGTGCCAAAGCTTTAATTTTTCTCCGCCACCATCTTGACGAGGGACTAAAATTACAATATTTGACAATAAAAGATCCCCTGAAATTGTGGAAGAATCTAAAAGATAGATACGACCACCTGAAGTTGGTCGTCCTTCCACAAGCGCGTCATGATTGGTTAAATCTAAGATTATTAGATTTTAAAAATATAACTGAGTATAATTCAGCAATGTTTAGAATTATATCACAGTTAAATTTATGCGGAGAAGAAATAACTGAAACTGACAAGCTTGAAAAAACATACTCCACATTTCCACCCGCGAATATGCTCCTGCAGCAGCAATATCGCAGTATGGGTTTTACAAAATATTCTGAATTACTTTCACACCTTCTTATTGCTGAAAGGCATAATGAATTATTGATGAAAAATCATGATAGTCGGCCCGTTGGTTCTTCGCCACTCCCTGAAGTGAATCAGGCGAATTATAACCAACGAGAAAGAAATTATGGCCCCAGAAGTGGTCGTGGCCGTGGCCGAGGTCAAAGAAGAAATCATGATAGTCGTCTCGCACCGAGGCACGACCAGCAATCTAAAAAGAAGGAAGAAAAGCCAGAAGCTTTTCCAAAGAAAAATTCAGAAAGTATATGTCACAGATGTGGAGGCAAAGGGCACTGGTCAAGGACATGCCGGTCATCTAAACGCCTTGTTCAACTATATCAGGCATCATTAAAAAGAGCGGAAAATCCAGAGACAAATTTTTTGTCTGAAAATAATATGGAACATATGTATCTGGATGTAGCGGACTACTTAAATATTCCAGAAGAAAATTTAAATATTAATGAAAATGTGAACGATGATGAGCATGATAATATATAAAATAATTTTCTTTATTTATATGTACGCTTATGTTTTTATATCCCGTGAAAAATAATAATAATAATAATTTGTATCTTGTCTTTTTTATTCTTATATATTTAGCTTATGCAAGGCTTTTTATTAAATACACATGAGGTCCAAATAAATATTTACTTTATTATTTCTCTCTTTGAAGAATGGATATGCCTCAAATTTTATTTGGATCAATAATCAATCGCGAAGATATTTGTGTTATTGACAGTGGAACGACTCATGCAATTTTTAAAGACGAGAAATATTTTTCTTCTTTACTTAAAAGAAAGGCAAATGTTACTACAATATCTGGTAGTGCAAAAATAATTGAAGGCTCCGGAAGAGCTACTATTTTTCTGCCTAAGGGGACAAAAATCATTATAGAAGATGCATTGTTCTCTTCTAAATCCCCAAGAAATCTGCTAAGTTTTAAAGATATCCGCAGAAATGGATATCATGTTGAGACACTAAATGAAATGAATATTGAATATCTTGGTATAACCAAGAGTGTCTCAGGCCAGAGATATATTTTAGAAAAATTACCAACTTTATCGTCTGGCCTATATTATGCAGAAATTAGTGCAATTGAAGCACATTCGATCGTAAACCAGAAGTTTACTGATCCAAAAACTTTTGTGCTATGGCATGATCGAATAGGTCATCCTGGATCAATAATGATGAGACGAATTTTTGAAAATTCAAGCGGTCATCCATTAAAGAACCTGAAGATTCTTATGAATGACGAATTTTCATGTGCTGCTTGTCATCAAGGCAAATTAATTGCAAGACCATCAACCCTGAAGGTTGGCACTGAATCCCCAAAATTTTTGGAACGTATACATGGGGACATATGTGGACCTATTCACCCACCTAGTGGAGTGTTTAGATATTTTATGGTCCTAATAGATGCATCATCAAGATGGTCTCACGTGTGCCTTTTATCATCCCGCAACCTGGCGTTTGCGAGGCTACTGGCGCAAATAATAAGATTAAGGGCGCAATTCCCAGATTATCCAATTAAATCCATTCGTCTGGATAATGCTGGAGAATTTACATCCCAAGCTTTTGATGATTATTGCATATCAATTGGGATAAAAATTGAACATCCGGTAGCTCATGTTCATACTCAAAATGGCCTTGCAGAGTCATTTATTAAGCGCCTGCAATTGATAGCTAGACCACTGCTCATGAAATCAAAATTACCCATTGACGTGTGGGGTCATGCTATCTTACATGCAGCAGCACTTGTACGTCTCAGACCGACTAATTATCATAAATATTCTCCATCACAATTGGTATTTGGTCATGAACCAAATATAGCTCATCTACGAATTTTTGGTTGTGCGGTATACGTACCTGTAGCACCACCGCAACGCACTAAGATGGGCCCTCAACGGAGGTTAGGTATATATGTTGGGTTTGACTCACCCTCCATAATTCGCTACCTCGAACCGTTGACAGGAGATTTATTTACTGCCAGATTTACAGATTGTCGGTTTGATGAAACAATTTTTCCGCAATTAGGGGGAGAGAAAAAGGAACCCCAGAGAGAAATTGGAGAAATTGCGTGGAAAGTTTCATCATTATCTCATTTTGATCCAAGAACACGCACATGTGAACAGGAGGTCCAGAAGATCATCCATTTGCAGACAATAGCAAATCAAATGCCAGATGCATTTACTGATTTGAAACGGATAACTAAGTCACATATCCCTGCAGTGAATGTGCCTATCCGGATCGAAGTCCCAAAGGGACCATCTATTAGTATCACAGCTTCTGAATCCCAAACACGCCTGAAGCGTGGTAGACCAGTGGGTTCAAAGGATAAAAATCCTAGAAAAAGAAGCATAAGGAATGATAAAAACGATACTACAAAAGGACTTCCCGAAGAAGATCCAGACTTGAGAAATCCTGATATTCCTGAAGAAATCAGTGAACCCGAGACTCAAGTGAATAAAGAACTTCCAATAAGTTCTATGGATGATGAGATAAGTTTAGATCGATCAAAAATTACAGTGGATAATGTTTTTGCATATAATGTTGCACTTAGCCTCATGCAAGACAATGAAAGTCTTGAGCCTAAATCTGTCGAAGAATGTCGACACAGAGATGATTGGCCAAAATGGAGAGAAGCTATTCAATCTGAATTGAATTCACTCTCTAATCGTGAGGTATTTGGACCTGTAGTCCAAACCCCTGACGGTGTAAGACCAGTTGGCTATAAATGGGTTTTTGTGCGAAAGCGAAATGAGAGAAATGATATTGTAAGATACAAGGCACGCCTTGTTGCACAAGGATTCTCTCAGAAACCCGGTGTCAACTATGAGGAAACATATTCACCTGTTATGGATGGAATAACCTTTCGATATCTCATCAGTTTAGCTGTACATGAAAATCTTGAAATACATCTAATGGATGTAGTTACAGCTTACCTCTATGGTTCACTTGACAGTGAAATTTATATGAAAATCCCAGAAGGATTCAAATTGCCCGAAGCATGTACTAAGTCTCGGGAAATGTTCTCGGTCAAATTACAAAGATCATTATATGGTCTGAAACAATCAGGGCGTATGTGGTATAATCGCCTTAGTGAGTACTTGATAAATAAAGGATATATAAATAATGCCATTTGTCCATGTGTTTTCATTAAGAAAACAGGATCGGAGTTTGTAATACTCGCTGTTTATGTTGATGATATAAATCTCATTGGAACTCCTGAAGAGGTCCAAAAGGCAATTAAATATTTAAAGAAAGAATTTGAGATGAAAGATCTTGGAAGGACAAAACTTTGTCTGGGTCTGCAAATTGAACATTTAGCAGACGGGATCTTTGTTCATCAATCTGCCTATACTGAGAAAATCTTAAAGCGATTCTATATGGACAAAGCACATCCGTTAAGTACTCCAATGGTTGTTAGATCACTTGAAGTGAATAAAGATCCATTCCGTCCTCCAGAAGAGGATGAAGAACTTCTTGGTCCAGAAGTACCATACCTCAGTGCCATTGGTGCACTTATGTATCTTGCTAACTCAACCAGACCTGATATAACATTTTCTGTTAATGTGCTAGCAAGGTATAGTTCTTCCCCAACGCGAAGGCACTGGAATGGTATCAAGCATATTTTGCGATACCTAAAAGGTACAATTGATATGGGTTTGTTTTATACTAACAAAGGCTGTGCAGACCTTGTTGGTTATGCAGATGCAGGTTATTTATCAGATCCACATAAAGCCCGATCTCAAACCGGCTATCTCTTTGCATATGGAGGAACTGCTATATCATGGCGATCTACAAAGCAATCAGTTGTTGCTACTTCTTCAAATCATGCTGAAATAATTGCAATTCATGAAGCAAGTAGAGAATGTGTGTGGTTGAGATCAATGACACATTTCATCGAAGAAAAATGTGGACTGAAAAATGATGTCATAGTACCCACAGTCATATTTGAAGACAATGCTGCGTGCATATCTCAATTAAAGGGTGGCTTCATAAAAGGAGACAGAACGAAACACATTTCACCGAAATTATTCTTCACACATGATCTTCAGAAGAAAGGTGATATTGATGTACAACAAATTCGTTCGAGTGATAATCTTGCAGATTTATTCACTAAGGCATTACCAACGTCAACATTTGAAAAGCTAAGATATAAGATTGGAATGCACCGTCTCCAAAGTATCAAATGAAGTCTTCATCAGGGGGAGTAAAATACGCGCTGTACTCTTTTTTCCTTAACCAAGGTTTTATCCCACTGGGTTTTCCTGGTAAGGTTTTTAATGAGGCAGCTAATGATGCGTATTAAGATCACCTAGAACTTCTCTTTACATGGACAATTCAGGGGGAGTGTTGTGTATGAATTGTCTTGGGTAAAAGTCCACAATAGTGGAGACAATTCCCAAGACTTGTCTTGTTTTGAGCAATGTCCACAATAGTGGAATAAACAATTTCCAAGGAGCTTTGGTAGTCCACATTAGTGGCTACCATTGCCCCTTATATATATGTCTCTCAACAATTCATTTCTGTAGAGATCAACGGAAGAAAAATAAATACACTGCAATATATTATTCTCCCTTCTTCTCAGCTTTAAGCTTTTGATTCCCCTTACATATATTCTAGTTAATTCTAGATTTATTTTATAACAATATTCAATTTATTTCAATTTTTAAAGAAATTTTTTTGATGAAATTTTGACTCACTTGAATTTTAAAGTAGAAATTATCCATTTAAGTGTGGAAAAAAAAAAAACTAGCCAAATATGACTAAGTTATATATTCGCGTCAAAATATTCTAAACTCATTCGATCGAAATCAAAATTATTTAGCTAGCTAGATTATGCATGGTGTACGTATATGGAGCAATTATATACAAGGATGTCTATTACAAATCCACCAACTAATAAACATATATTGATGATTATAGCATTTTGAAAATGCATTATGCAAATACAATTTGATTTCATCCATAAATCAATTTTCTTCTTTATGAGTTGTATATTGTAGTTCCAAATTGGAATGAACATGTATAGCTAGTTATAACGTCAAGGATCTAAGTTATATGTATAATATGTATATTGAACTACTATATATTAAAAAATAATATAAAAACATTGGAGGCAACGAAAGGAGAAATAGGAGATGATTATAACACGAACAGTCGAACTCTTATTAAAAAGTTCAGATAATCAATTGAGCTATTAAAATTTTTCATTCATATATGCTAATTAAGGCATGATGATATTGTGTTAGATCTCAAAACAAAATCATTATGGATTACATTAAGCATGAGTCTAGAATATACGTGAACATGCATGTGGTTTCATCATCACATCCAATTCAAGGTAATTAGCAATAAGTCATGGGGTTTAATTTGGTGCATGCAAATTAAAAGGTGGATTTAATTAGGACAATTAATACACTATATATGGTACTTATGAGAAATACTTGTGACGCATTTTTTTCATGCTTAATTAAGCACTAAATTGTTAACTTTTACATCTATCTCCTTTTTATTCCAATTATTATATTTCCCTTAAAGTGAAAATTTCTGTTTTATGTTGATGCATGGTGAACAATTTTAACGAAGATAATATTGCTCAGAACGACATGTGGACGATTTTAATTAGATTAGTCTTGTTGTACGTACTTTGCACGTAATCAAAATGTGTACCTTGTTTAATAATAAACATTAGGGAGAAAAATTAAATTTAATTATGAACTTATAAAAAGATAAATAATTCACTACAAAAGTAATTTTGATAAACTATTTATTTATAAAAATTTTATATATAGAGATTCTATTGTTGATTAGAATCCATGCTAAACTAGGATTTTCTTTAACACAGGATATTTTCTTAATTCAAATAAGGAAGAAGTAGAAGTTTATCAACTAAGGAAGATTTAGGAGTCTTTCCACGACTAGAAATCCATATTTTATCTCTTCTTTTCATATAATTTAAAGTCAATATTATATATAATTAAATAATAATTTTAGAAAATGATAAAAAGATAATTTTATTTAAAGCAGAATTTTTTAATAAAAATTTAAATAATATTTTTAAGAATCTTATATAGTATAGATAGATTATTCAAACTATTAAAAATCTTTAGTGATAAAGATATTGGGAATACAAAATATTACTCAATTATCTCATATAAAAGTCAACAAAAATCTTCTCAAATTGATACTTATAAGTTACTTCTTTTTTTCTTCTTTATTTTAAATCTTCACACCCCCTTTTGGCCAAAACAAACATATCTGGCAACCCAAGAATTTTTTAAATTATTATTTTTATATATATAAAAAAAATAAAAGTCTTAAGACAGAGGAGAATCCATGTGCTAAGCTTTATTGAAGCATAGAGAATAAATAGAGGGCCCAAAAAAAAAGAAATGGAAGCCCTCCAAGCTCAAAGGCATGTGCGCCAGCCTCATCTTTAACAACTCCATAAATATTTCCTTCAAACAAACAACCTTAGCTACCTAATGTTCCTACATACAATTATTTAATTCAACAAATTCCCTTCTAATTTCCTCTCTCAATAAATATTTCAATTTTTCATGCCTCACCGGCCATCTGATTTCTATTGTGTTTATTAAAACTTGGGGAAAAAGTATTTTTTGTCGATTAAAGATGGATCTAGGATTTTAAAATTATGAGTTCTGGATTATCAACTTATTTTTAAAGTTTTTTTTGCTTTAATTTACGTGATATTATTTAATTAAACACAAAGTTTAAGAGGAAAAAAAACTTTTGAAATTTATGAAATGAAACCAAAGCTAGACATGTGTGCTTATAAATAATTTGATTATAAGGGTATAATAAAAGAGAAATTTTACAGTGTTTCTAATTATAAAAAATAAATTAAAAAGAAAAAATATGTCATATAAATTGCGACGAAGAAAATATATACTAAGTTTGGAATAGATTATTTGCATATGGTAAGTAAATTTCTTAATAAAAATCAATGACAATGGATTCTACAAACTTGTAGCATGTATTGTAGATCCACCCCTTACTATCATTGGGTTTTTTTCTTCTTGAAACTCGAATTTGAGATGTTTAATTAAGAATGAAAATATATTATTCATTTTGTTAATTTTATTTTTATTTAAAAGATATTGCTACACATTAGAAATGGAGGTTCCACTATTTTTTTTTAATTCCTAAGATAAAGAATCTTTTTATTTGTAAGAAAATAAATTAATTTTAATCTTCTTCAATCTGTCCCTATTATAAGCAACAAAATTACGAATTCCAATTATGAGCTATTTGTTGTGTATGAATTGTCTTGGGTAAAAGTCCACAATAGTGGAGACAATTCCCAAGACTTGTCTTGTTTTGAGCAATGTCCACAATAGTGGAATAAACAATTTCCAAGGAGCTTTGGTAGTCCACATTAGTGGCTACCATTGCCCCTTATATATATGTCTCTCAACAATTCATTTCTGTAGAGATCAACGGAAGAAAAATAAATACACTGCAATATATTATTCTCCCTTCTTCTCAGCTTTAAGCTTTTGATTCCCCTTACATATATTCTAGTTAATTCTAGATTTATTTTATAACACGTTATCAGCACGAAGCTCTGCCCATTTCAAGCTATTGCAAACAGGTAAAAGGGGTAAGAATTTATTTTATCAAAATGTCTAATATTTCAAAAGTTGAATTTACTGTACTTAATATTTCTGGATCTAATTATTCATCATGGGCACTAGATGCTGAACTACATTTAGAATCAATGGGTCTGGCAGACACCATTAAAGATGAAAATAAGGCATCCAGTCAAAACCGTGCCAAAGCTTTAATTTTTCTCCGCCACCATCTTGACGAGGGACTAAAATTACAATATTTGACAATAAAAGATCCCCTGAAATTGTGGAAGAATCTAAAAGATAGATACGACCACCTGAAGTTGGTCGTCCTTCCACAAGCGCGTCATGATTGGTTAAATCTAAGATTATTAGATTTTAAAAATATAACTGAGTATAATTCAGCAATGTTTAGAATTATATCACAGTTAAATTTATGCGGAGAAGAAATAACTGAAACTGACAAGCTTGAAAAAACATACTCCACATTTCCACCCGCGAATATGCTCCTGCAGCAGCAATATCGCAGTATGGGTTTTACAAAATATTCTGAATTACTTTCACACCTTCTTATTGCTGAAAGGCATAATGAATTATTGATGAAAAATCATGATAGTCGGCCCGTTGGTTCTTCGCCACTCCCTGAAGTGAATCAGGCGAATTATAACCAACGAGAAAGAAATTATGGCCCCAGAAGTGGTCGTGGCCGTGGCCGAGGTCAAAGAAGAAATCATGATAGTCGTCTCGCACCGAGGCACGACCAGCAATCTAAAAAGAAGGAAGAAAAGCCAGAAGCTTTTCCAAAGAAAAATTCAGAAAGTATATGTCACAGATGTGGAGGCAAAGGGCACTGGTCAAGGACATGCCGGTCATCTAAACGCCTTGTTCAACTATATCAGGCATCATTAAAAAGAGCGGAAAATCCAGAGACAAATTTTTTGTCTGAAAATAATATGGAACATATGTATCTGGATGTAGCGGACTACTTAAATATTCCAGAAGAAAATTTAAATATTAATGAAAATGTGAACGATGATGAGCATGATAATATATAAAATAATTTTCTTTATTTATATGTACGCTTATGTTTTTATATCCCGTGAAAAATAATAATAATAATAATTTGTATCTTGTCTTTTTTATTCTTATATATTTAGCTTATGCAAGGCTTTTTATTAAATACACATGAGGTCCAAATAAATATTTACTTTATTATTTCTCTCTTTGAAGAATGGATATGCCTCAAATTTTATTTGGATCAATAATCAATCGCGAAGATATTTGTGTTATTGACAGTGGAACGACTCATGCAATTTTTAAAGACGAGAAATATTTTTCTTCTTTACTTAAAAGAAAGGCAAATGTTACTACAATATCTGGTAGTGCAAAAATAATTGAAGGCTCCGGAAGAGCTACTATTTTTCTGCCTAAGGGGACAAAAATCATTATAGAAGATGCATTGTTCTCTTCTAAATCCCCAAGAAATCTGCTAAGTTTTAAAGATATCCGCAGAAATGGATATCATGTTGAGACACTAAATGAAATGAATATTGAATATCTTGGTATAACCAAGAGTGTCTCAGGCCAGAGATATATTTTAGAAAAATTACCAACTTTATCGTCTGGCCTATATTATGCAGAAATTAGTGCAATTGAAGCACATTCGATCGTAAACCAGAAGTTTACTGATCCAAAAACTTTTGTGCTATGGCATGATCGAATAGGTCATCCTGGATCAATAATGATGAGACGAATTTTTGAAAATTCAAGCGGTCATCCATTAAAGAACCTGAAGATTCTTATGAATGACGAATTTTCATGTGCTGCTTGTCATCAAGGCAAATTAATTGCAAGACCATCAACCCTGAAGGTTGGCACTGAATCCCCAAAATTTTTGGAACGTATACATGGGGACATATGTGGACCTATTCACCCACCTAGTGGAGTGTTTAGATATTTTATGGTCCTAATAGATGCATCATCAAGATGGTCTCACGTGTGCCTTTTATCATCCCGCAACCTGGCGTTTGCGAGGCTACTGGCGCAAATAATAAGATTAAGGGCGCAATTCCCAGATTATCCAATTAAATCCATTCGTCTGGATAATGCTGGAGAATTTACATCCCAAGCTTTTGATGATTATTGCATATCAATTGGGATAAAAATTGAACATCCGGTAGCTCATGTTCATACTCAAAATGGCCTTGCAGAGTCATTTATTAAGCGCCTGCAATTGATAGCTAGACCACTGCTCATGAAATCAAAATTACCCATTGACGTGTGGGGTCATGCTATCTTACATGCAGCAGCACTTGTACGTCTCAGACCGACTAATTATCATAAATATTCTCCATCACAATTGGTATTTGGTCATGAACCAAATATAGCTCATCTACGAATTTTTGGTTGTGCGGTATACGTACCTGTAGCACCACCGCAACGCACTAAGATGGGCCCTCAACGGAGGTTAGGTATATATGTTGGGTTTGACTCACCCTCCATAATTCGCTACCTCGAACCGTTGACAGGAGATTTATTTACTGCCAGATTTACAGATTGTCGGTTTGATGAAACAATTTTTCCGCAATTAGGGGGAGAGAAAAAGGAACCCCAGAGAGAAATTGGAGAAATTGCGTGGAAAGTTTCATCATTATCTCATTTTGATCCAAGAACACGCACATGTGAACAGGAGGTCCAGAAGATCATCCATTTGCAGACAATAGCAAATCAAATGCCAGATGCATTTACTGATTTGAAACGGATAACTAAGTCACATATCCCTGCAGTGAATGTGCCTATCCGGATCGAAGTCCCAAAGGGACCATCTATTAGTATCACAGCTTCTGAATCCCAAACACGCCTGAAGCGTGGTAGACCAGTGGGTTCAAAGGATAAAAATCCTAGAAAAAGAAGCATAAGGAATGATAAAAACGATACTACAAAAGGACTTCCCGAAGAAGATCCAGACTTGAGAAATCCTGATATTCCTGAAGAAATCAGTGAACCCGAGACTCAAGTGAATAAAGAACTTCCAATAAGTTCTATGGATGATGAGATAAGTTTAGATCGATCAAAAATTACAGTGGATAATGTTTTTGCATATAATGTTGCACTTAGCCTCATGCAAGACAATGAAAGTCTTGAGCCTAAATCTGTCGAAGAATGTCGACACAGAGATGATTGGCCAAAATGGAGAGAAGCTATTCAATCTGAATTGAATTCACTCTCTAATCGTGAGGTATTTGGACCTGTAGTCCAAACCCCTGACGGTGTAAGACCAGTTGGCTATAAATGGGTTTTTGTGCGAAAGCGAAATGAGAGAAATGATATTGTAAGATACAAGGCACGCCTTGTTGCACAAGGATTCTCTCAGAAACCCGGTGTCAACTATGAGGAAACATATTCACCTGTTATGGATGGAATAACCTTTCGATATCTCATCAGTTTAGCTGTACATGAAAATCTTGAAATACATCTAATGGATGTAGTTACAGCTTACCTCTATGGTTCACTTGACAGTGAAATTTATATGAAAATCCCAGAAGGATTCAAATTGCCCGAAGCATGTACTAAGTCTCGGGAAATGTTCTCGGTCAAATTACAAAGATCATTATATGGTCTGAAACAATCAGGGCGTATGTGGTATAATCGCCTTAGTGAGTACTTGATAAATAAAGGATATATAAATAATGTCATTTGTCCATGTGTTTTCATTAAGAAAACAGGATCAGAGTTTGTAATACTCGCTGTTTATGTTGATGACATAAATCTCATTGGAACTCCTGAAGAGGTCCAAAAGGCAATTGAATATTTAAAGAAAGAATTTGAGATGAAAGATCTTGGAAGGACAAAACTTTGTCTGGGTCTGCAAATTGAACATTTAGCAGACGGGATCTTTGTTCATCAATCTGCCTATACTGAGAAAATCTTAAAGCGATTCTATATGGACAAAGCACATCCGTTAAGTACTCCAATGGTTGTTAGATCACTTGAAGTGAATAAAGATCCATTTCGTCCTCCAGAAGAGGATGAAGAACTTCTTGGTCCAGAAGTACCATACCTCAGTGCCATTGGTGCACTCATGTATCTTGCTAACTCAACCAGACCTGATATAACATTTTCTGTTAATTTGCTAGCAAGGTATAGTTCTTCCCCAACGCGAAGGCACTGGAACGGTATCAAGCATATTTTGCGATACCTAAAAGGTACAATTGATATGGGTTTGTTTTATACTAACAAAGGCTGTGCAGACCTTGTTGGTTATGCAGATGCAGGTTATTTATCAGATCCACATAAAGCCCGATCTCAAACCGGCTATCTCTTTGCATATGGAGGAACTGCTATATCATGGCAATCTACAAAGCAATCAGTTGTTGCTACTTCTTCAAATCATGCTGAAATAATTGCAATTCATGAAGCAAGTAGAGAATGTGTGTGGTTGAGATCAATGACACATTTCATCGAAGAAAAATGTGGACTGAAAAATGATGTCATAGTACCCACAGTCATATTTGAAGACAATGCTGCGTGCATATCTCAATTAAAGGGTGGCTTCATAAAAGGAGACAGAACGAAACACATTTCACCGAAATTATTCTTCACACATGATCTTCAGAAGAAAGGTGATATTGATGTACAACAAATTCGTTCGAGTGATAATCTTGCAGATTTATTCACTAAGGCATTACCAACGTCAACATTTGAAAAGCTAAGATATAAGATTGGAATGCACCGTCTCCAAAGTATCAAATGAAGTCTTCATCAGGGGGAGTAAAATACGCGCTGTACTCTTTTTTCCTTAACCAAGGTTTTATCCCACTGGGTTTTCCTGGTAAGGTTTTTAATGAGGCAGCTAATGATGCGTATTAAGATCACCTAGAACTTCTCTTTACATGGACAATTCAGGGGGAGTGTTGTGTATGAATTGTCTTGGGTAAAAGTCCACAATAGTGGAGACAATTCCCAAGACTTGTCTTGTTTTGAGCAATGTCCACAATAGTGGAATAAACAATTTCCAAGGAGCTTTGGTAGTCCACATTAGTGGCTACCATTGCCCCTTATATATATGTCTCTCAACAATTCATTTCTGTAGAGATCAACGGAAGAAAAATAAATACACTGCAATATATTATTCTCCCTTCTTCTCAGCTTTAAGCTTTTGATTCCCCTTACATATATTCTAGTTAATTCTAGATTTATTTTATAACACTATTAATATTCTTTCATTTAAAATTCATTTTGGTTTTATGGTTAGGCTTGCTCAGAACGTGCCTTGAAATTATATTTTGATCAGAGTTGAGTAGCGTAAACTAATGGTCACATGAAAATATAATAGTCATTGACAATTTGCTAATTATATAAATTAAAAAAAAGCACATTTGTGCTTCTGGAACATTTACTAATATATGATAGATCTAGGCTGATATATTTCTAAAATATACTCCATAATTTATAGTTATCAACAAGCTTTTAATATCTTAAAATTTCATGAGCAGAAAATGTATTTCACAATTAGAATCACTTCATATCATGCATGAACCATTAATTTAAAATTTCATTGTAATTTTTTATGGCCCCACTCGTTCACTGCGGTCAGGAATCAGGATCTTCGACACAGTAATAATGTAGAGAAGAAAGAACAAGTAAAATAAAGATATGGGTATCTTACGTGAAAACCTCCTTGCTATAGGGAGGAAAAACACAACCTGTCTCACAAGATTACAAATTCTTGCAATCTCAATGATTAAGTTTTTAATCCCTTATCCTTACAATGATAGTCCGAAATCTTCACCAACCGAGCAACACCTCTGTTGCCTGCTAAACTAATCCCCTCAAATTAGTCTAGAAAGAAAATAGACACAACAACTTTAATTTACTGCATCCACACATCAACTAACTCTAGTTGACACTTCTAGGTAACTCTACCCAAGAAAAAAACCAAAATAATGGTGAAGAACAACTAGTTCCTTTATAGATTAGGACCAGATTTACAAGATAAGAGCAAAGAAATACGACTAAAAACAACACAAAATAGCGATGGAAATCTTGAGCTCCATTGTTGTTTCTTCGTCACTATTTCTTGAGAGCTTTTGCTTATGTGATTGTGAAAGTGATGAATGTCGAAAACCCTAATTGTGTCAATGTGGATGAGATATAATATAAGATAACCATGGTATGTTGCTGCGATATTCTATTGACCAATACCTACCACACTGAGACATCCCGAATACTCACCAAAACAATAGCTAGCAATATACCTGTTGCAGTTATCACTTTCAGTTATGCAAAAATAATTCTAGCATGGGACTAGATTCCATATATATCAGATCCCAGTTTGTCAAATCATTAAAACTACAACCTAACACTTTTCTATTTATGACTATACTAGCTAATAATTTACCGATATCACAATTAGAATTCTTTGATTTTTAATTAAAAGTCTCATGTTCAAGAACTGAAAAATATTTTATGAAGAAAGTTATCTATAATTAAGTCTAATTATAATATGTAAATTTAAATCGAATTAAATTAAATATGATACGAAATATCCACCGTTAGATGAAATGTTGAAATTTGGTAAGTTAGTTGAATATATGTATAAAGTGAAAGAAATGATATATATTGATCAACTAACAGTCAAAAGGTAAAATTCTAAGGGAATGTCAGAGAATGTCTATTAATTTTCTCAATTCTTATCAAACACAGTATTGATAATTAAATTTGGAATTTTCTTAGCAAAACACTCTTTTTAAATAAAGTAAAATCTTATTTTGTACAAAGTAAAAACAATTTGATTATCATTAATTTGATTTAAGATTAATCAATCTGATTATCATTAATTTAATTAGTGTCAAATATTTATGCACTCGAAAAAATTCTTAATTTTCGGACCTTTATGGAGAAATGTAAATATTTCTCTAATTTCTCCACTTTCACTAAAACATCAAATGCTTTTAAATTAAGTTACAAAAATCTCCTCTAATTTACTATTAGTTCTAAATAAAAGAATTATCAAAAAGAAAACATTTGGAAATTGTGAGGAATAACTTTCTGACCTATTGGACTAATTTTTTTTTCTTTTTTGTTTCCTCCATAATTAGATTTATTTTTTCCCTTCAAAATAATTGAAAATAACCATGCGTGATTTAAAATGACATAACGCGCATTCTTCTAAGTACTTTATTTTTATTAAAAGATTATACGAAGCACAACCAATTCTTTCCAAAGATTAGTTAATTAGTTGATATCATTGTATAAAGTGTTGGATTAAAATAAGCTAAGTTCTCATATTTTTTCCTAAAAGATCCCATATCAATAAGAGTATTCAATACTTTTATGGGTGCATATAGTATGAACGAAACTATTTTCTGAATATTGTTTTTCTATGTTTGGTTAGTTAAATATTATAAGAAATATTTTTTTCTAAAAAAATAAATTCCTGATAAATGAGAAAAATAAGCATCCTGACTAAAGTAGAAAAAATAGTCTCTATTATTGTCATTTCATATTAATTGTGTCTTCCCTTTCTGTAGCACTGATTCCCACCATCTCATCTCTTGTCTAAATTATATACAAATAATTTTAATATAATATTTTATTTATGACTTACCAAACACACACATAAAAAAAAAATCTAAAAAATAATTTTTAATTTCATGAATAACATTTCCTTCCTATGGAACATACCTTATAAGTAACTTTTTTTCTTTTTTTTTCTATAAATATAAAAGTTTTATTCACACACATTCAACGTAAAGTTCCATGGGGAGAAATACTAAACTTTTTACAGATTGTGGTTTTGAAAAATACATATAGCGACTCCATGTAAAAAAAAAAAACCCATATGCTTAAAATATTTATAAATGACTAATAGGATAATTTTAATAGCTCAATTAGTTGGCTACCCAAACTTCTACTTTATTAATGAGAGTTCGATCTCTCACTAATCCCTTCACCATTTCTCCTTCCGTTACTCCTAATTTTTTTTTAAAAAAGAATCTATAAATGACCAATAAAACTGATTTGGAATAGTACAATATTGTCTAATTTCAATAAGCCTTATTAATGATGGGACAACATCGATGTTTGTCCATTTTTTGCTAAGATAATTAAATATTTTAACCATATAGTTCTTCCTCACTAATCAAATAAATTTATGATACATTACTATCATCACACCATGGTTGATTAAAGTATTTTCGTACATGTCTCTAATTTACATAAATTATTATCATTAGATTAAAGTACTTTTTCCTTAAATATGACTTAGAGCCATTTTGGATGGATTTTCGCAACTAACTTATAAGTCAAAAGTCATAAATTAAAAATCTTAAATTTATGACTTTTGACTTTTCTTTTTTTAGAAAAATTATCTTTTATCTTAAAATTAAGTGTTTATAATTAAACACTTTTTAAATTTACTCAAACACTAAAAAAATGCTTAAAAACTATTTTGACTTTAAAATATTTGAAATAAGCTAATCCAAATATGTTATTAATCGTGATAATTTATATCATCTAATATAATTATTTAAACATCGAGTACTAATAAGCTTTTGCCATTCAACAATTAGTTGTTGTTTTTTTTTTAAAAAAAATCTTCTAAAGATACAAACCGGATCCTTTTATCTTTTCTCCTAAATTGTTACCTTACTGGGATCTTGCGCATATGTGACAGTTCTAGTGCACCCAACTTGTCCTATTTTTTATATGAAGAAAACACTTTTCAATTTTTATAGGTTTTGTTGATCAAAATACTTTGAGAAATATATTCTTCAACAAGTTCAATTCATTAAAAATAAGAAAAATAATGACTTTCTTTATAAAAATAGATTTCATAAAGACATTTCAAGTTTATTATTTTTTCACCACCCACTCAACGCCCCCAACTCCTATCTTTTGACCATCCCCTATCAACCCCCATTCCCCACTGACATATTTTATCAGATTAAATATAAATATTCTATAATATAATTTTTTTTCTTACTTATCGAATATTAAAAAATAGAAACTATTTATTTTTCAAGAAAGTATTTTTCCTTCCTACCAAATGCCCTTAAAAATACTTGCAGAAAATCAATAAGTTTCAGAACTAATCAACTTGTGTGATGGATTTTTTTTTTTAAAAAAAATTCAATTATTTAATATCTGAAACTTACTGACTCAATTAATTCAAAATTCGAAATGAGGAAATTTACTAAGTACAGAATTAAAGTATTCCTAATGATCAATCTGTTTTTTATTCACGAAGTTTTAATTCTCATCATTTAATTAAGAGTAAAAGAATTCCAAATAATCTTTCAAATTCTACGATGATTGTATCATGTACGTACCATTAAGTCAATCTTAGAATCTAATAATTTTATAAGTAATTTTACTAAATTTGACCATTTTCTTGTTGGCTGGAGAGTTAGACAAAGTCGCTGCTATTGTAAGATGTCCTTGTCAAAATAATTGATCACGTGATAACTTTCGAAGCATATTTTAATCTCAAATTTTAACGGATAATTCAAAATAATCTCATTATAATGTGTTTGCTACAGAGTTTTAAATTTTTTTCATGTTTAACGAGAAGAAAAATAAATTTCACAAGTGAAATTTCGCATATTCAATCCATAAAAATAAATTTAAAATTTTTATAAATGAGTGCACTACCTAAAAAAGAAGAAAAAATTGTATTTGGTGGAAATCAATCCCTAGTCCTCTAGTTATATCAGGATAACTTATTTTTCAACCAAATGCTGCCTTGTCGTATGGATTTTAGTAGATCCTTCTTCCTTTACAATCTTGCAATCATATGGCACAATTTTCCGTCCATCATCTCTGCTCTCCGTCCACTTTTCCGTCCTTAAAAGGGTTGTTACACATGTTTCTTATGGTTTAAATCAGTGACGGAGTTAAGGTCCAAAGAGAGTCAATTGATTTATGCCCTTTTAGCTCGATCACAATTGATGTTTACGCTCTTTAACTTTGCATTTACACAAGTCGAAAATTAAACTTGCATAAAGTTGAACAAATAGACACATGTGTCATCTTTAACATGATAGAAATCAATTTGAGCAATTTCAAGTATACGATATATGAAATTTAAGCCCAACTTTAGACGAAACATTTGATATTTCAAATGAGTCATATGTACGTCACAAAATTCAATCATTATAATTGCTAAAATTTCCTGTCATTTGGACTGAAAATTGTGTAATTTTTTTTTACCATTTATATATAAACGTGTATATGTGCATGAATATCAAATATTTTAAAGTTTGAATTTATTTTAGTGAAAGAGAAAACATAACCCAAGTAATAGAGCAGCTAATGAAAAGAATAGGAAAAATTACTAACTGGGCAAACATATGATATGTATTTACATTATAGAATCATAGTTTAAATTTTTTTTTACAATTTATAACTATAGTTAGAGTTTTGTTGCTATTTTTCTCTCCTCTTTTCCTCTCTCCTCTCCCTCTCTAAGTTCTTGCCAAATATACAACTACATATGCATATCTGCTGCATATAAACAATTATTTTGACGGATATATATAGTCAATTCGATAGATATACATATACAATTCCTCTCTCTCTACTCTCTGCCTTCTCTTGCTCGCCTCTCTCGATCTCGCTCGCCTCTCTCCTCCCTCTCCTAATCTCGCTTGCCAGATATACAAATACATATGTATATTAGTTACATGTATGCAATTATTTGAAATATATACACATACAATTTGACAAATATACATATACAATTCACCTCTCTCCTCCCTCTCTTGATCTCGCTCACATCTCTCCTCCCCTCCAGGTCAATTAGCTGAGGTTATGTCGCGTAATTATATAAAATATAGTTATGTGATCATATTAAGTTTCAAGTCTAGACTATTTGTAAAAAATTCTCGAAAGGATATCTCTATAGTAATGTCCACGCTCAAAGACAAAAGAGAGTGTTGACTATTAGGCCCATTTGGGCCCACAAACAATAAAGAAGGCCCTCGTGTGGTTTGGGCCCATAAACAGCTCACACTCATCCGTATTTTTCTGTCCACAAAACTCATTTATTTTTCCTAATTAATATTTTTGCCTTTATTTCACCATCCTTCTTCTTAAATGCCACACGTGTGCATTTAATGCCTTTTTACTTCTAATTGAGACACTTCTATTTCTAGGAGTTGGCTCCCCTCTCTCCATTTTCCTCAAATTTCTATTTTGATAGTTGACACATGATATAAGTTAGATCTATGGGGTGTTTGAATTAACTTTTTAAAAGTGATTTATAAGTCAAAAGTCATAGCGACCCACTGTGGACTTTGAAGTGAGTGATAACTCTATGAAAAGTTGTGTTTAACAAAGGTGAAGTCGCTTTTATGTACTTACAAAGCAAAAAGCAAAATAGACAATCGTAAAATTGATTTCACAAGTGCTACTAGAAGATTGAAGAACCATGTCATATTATTGAGTTTATATATTAGGAGTTTTTTATTGGGTTATAATGTTGATGTTAGTTTAGTGAGTACAATTCTAATTCAAGTAGGGATAACTCGAAGACTTGGAATACATACTTTGGGAGGTTTGTGTTGAAATTTAGGAATTAGAGTTAGTTCCTAGAATTGCAAAAATTATAATTTACGCCTTTTATGAGTGGAGTATCTTCCACTTAAAAATAATGTCTTCTTTACTTATTGCTTTTACTTCATTGGAACGCAACTTTTTCACTTGTAGACTAATTTAAAGTAACTTACTAGGTCGTGCGAAATATCAACTTTTTATTGTTTTTAAACACTTCCAAAACTAAAAAAAACTTAAAAATCAAAAGCCAATTAAAATAAATCAATCTAAACGTCCACTTAGTAGTCTACTTTTCATTTTAATGGTCTTCAAGAAATCATAAATAAAAATAGAATTATATTACTCCCTTCCGTTTGTTCATTTTACGTTTCATACTTTTATTTATTCATGAGTTTTCATTTTTACTTGTCGCATTTAACATATCAATAAAAGATAAATATTTTTTTAATGATTTATCCTAGCATTAAATATGATTTTCCAATTATTTTTCAAAACCTAATACTAAACATCAATTATAATAAGAATAACACGGTAAAATAACTATTTAATAATTATTTTTTTAATAGGTGTACCAAATCAATTAGTGACCAAAAAAAATCAATGGAGCGCCCCCCTCCCGCCTCCCCCTTTTTTTTTGGTTAACTTTACACATTTATTTACACTTTCATAAAGAATTGATTGTAAGAATAATAGATTAAAAAAAAAACTTAATCAATTCCTTCTTTATTTAGTAAAAATTTTATAAGTAATGTGAATGATTAATATACGAAAGAAGGAACATTCCTAGAATATAAGTTTCGTATGTATTGTGGTGCTAATAAAAATAATTTAGACATATATCTTCTATAATGTCTCACGCCATTAAACATATTCAATATCTTATAAAAAAAAAATTATGTAGAACTTTCTTGTGAAATTCACAAAATTTCATATGATCCACAAGTATTGGTGAAAATATTGTGGCTGACATTACACACAATGAATCTCTTCATCCCTAACATCATGTGTACTTGTTTTAGTTCACATATGTATGTAGGGTTCAGCCTTAAAACACTACATATTCTATCAAATCTATTGTTAGATCTGCCATGGGATACGTCCATATCCTTGCTTATGAAGAAAAAAATTAAATTATTTAGAGACCTATCATATATATAAACACAAATCAAACTCTTAACTGTAGCTTCATAATGAAGACTCAATTCTCAAGAAATATTTAATAAATTAGGACAATTTTGTAAAGAGAGAAATACTAAAAACACCCTTAAAGTTGGCACAAATTATTAATTTTGTTTCTAAACTATTGATAGGCTTAAAAATACCCTTTTCAATTTGGCGAACTGAGCTTAGATATACCCCTCTCATGCCACATGACATAGCCAGTGAGTACAATGTATTTCACATACTTTATCGTCCTGGGATTATTATTCCACCCTCCAAAAAGGGATAACTTATCTCAGGATTAATTACTAATACCAAAATAAATTATCCCTGTGTAGCCAAATAAGAAATTAAATGTCACTAAAAAATTAAATTCCCAAGGACCCTCAATCTTTACTAAATTGTATTATAAACTAGATCAACTTTATTTCCATTAAATGACAAGGGGATGTGAGTACCAAACGATCAAAATACTAAAAAAAAAAGTCTTCTTTATTGAGGTGTCTATGTTTTGTCTGTGTCCTCACTTATCAATTTTTATAACATTAAACTATTCCATATTATATATATATCCTTTTCATGAGAGAATTCTAACAAAACCGTACTGTCCTTTAATTTCATTCAAATTTGTTTTCTATATTAAAGGCCTACTGCTCCTTTTTACCTAGCAATAGCAATAAGTGCCACATAATTGGTGTACATACATTTAACTTGGTCTACTTTCCACATTATTGCTCGAATATGACACCTCAGAATAGCCACCTTCAAGATTTAAACTCGATAAATTCAATTTTAATGATATATATATATTGAAAATATTGAATTTGATTGAATCTCTAGAAGTTATATATATCCGCTCTTATCTGAATGTGAATGCGACATATTCATGAATCATGACTATCAATTGGTTTGCACTAGTAGAAACAAACAAAGTATTTTTTTTTTACCATGAATCAATGCAAAATTTATTGAATAAAATCTAATTTTTCATTTCGTTTTTACGTACCAAACTAGCTCATCATTGAGAAAACATATAGTGAAAAACATATCTCATGGTAGTATTGGGAATAATCACTAATTTCTTTTTAAAAAATTTTTACTGATTCGATTAAAATATTTATGAGAATATTGTTCCATGGAGAATTTCAATGGGAAATAGTGATTTTTTAGTAAGTAGTAACGTTGAGACAAGTTCACATCTTCAATAATTTATCGAATAGTCTATCCAATAAAAAAATTGATTTCAATTATTAAAATTAAATTATTTGATTTGATGGAAAATTTAACTATTCATTGTAAGTAAGTTCTTTTTTTTTTTTTAATCATTTTACGAGTTAGGACAAAAGGAAGGAATGAAAGTGAAAGAATGCGTATAGATGATATATTTTTGACTTGAATATATATGGATTTATAACTTGAAATCAATTCATGTTTGACAAGTATGAGATTTAATTTGTATTTGATATAAAACAATTACACTATGTTGTTCGTGTAAAGATCCCAATAATTTTTATATCATCTTTAATTTTCTCATGGCATTTAATTTTTTTAAAGATATTGATTTTTAAATTCAAATATAATGAGTTTAGTGCGAAAAAGTTAAAAGATTAGACCCATTAAATTTAAATTCGGAGTCCACCTATACATTTGGCAACAATGTGAACAAACCCAATTTATAAAATTTTAAATTAGATCGTAACATATGAGATATTAAGTCGATTTTTCTTTATGCATTCGGTGATTTATGGATTTTATATTTATGGGCAACACAACTATTTGTTATTGTTTTTGTCTCAATTTATTGGACGTAGATAGAATTTATAGAGTTAATTAAAATTTAAACGATTTATAGATATCTTAAGGTAATTTTAAATAATATATGTTATTCCCTTTGTCCCAATATTTGTGGCACTGATAAAATTTTGAAGAATCAACTTGATTTTTTATGTCTTTTAATTTTTATTTTTTGTTATTTGTATTACTTTTATGTCATTTTTAAACAATACATGTTACTCATCTATCTCTATTTATGTAATATTAATCGAGGGTCAATCGAGCTTTTTATATGTTTTTTAAGTATTTTAAATTATTAATTATTAGAATTTATAATAGTTTTTTACGTACTTTTTTAAAATATATATATATATATATATTACTTTCTCTTTGCCTCAATGTATGTAGGACAAGTAGAATTTCAAAAGTCAATCAAATGTAGTTAATTATTGAGATTCACACTATCTTTTACATAGTTTCCAAATTAAATAATAAATGTTTTTTTTTATCCCATTTTATGTGACATCGATAGATAATTTCAAGAATCAATCAAACTCTTATATATATATTTTTCTAAATATTTTAAATTGTCAATTATCATGATTGTAGTATTTTTACGTAAGTTTAAATATATAAAAAGTCAAAAAAATAAGATAAAATAAATTAAAATAAAAGAATTACTAAAATATTTTGAACACTCAAGCAGACACATTGACCTGCCGTCAAGCGGTAATTAACAACTCACAAGTTCATTGTAAGTTTTCTCTTGAGGATTGTTGGAAATTGAGAATCATTTGTGCCAAATATTGAGTGTGGGCTTAGATGTGTTTAGATGAAAACCCAATGTTGGGCTCCTAGGCCCATTATGATATCTTTATAATAAAAAAAAATATAAAATAAAATATTTCGAGATTGCTGCATTTGAGCGTTCTCCCAGTAATCACACATATTTTTAAATAAATAAATTATGCGAATAAGTAAAAATATACTAGTTAATTAGTTAACATAGTTATAATTAACTATCATTTGCCACTAACTTATAATTATAATTATATGGCCCACGTCTAGAAAATTTGTATGATTGAAATCCCAATTGTTTTTAATTTAGGTTAAGAATTTTCCTAATTGTATAAATTTAAAATTTGTATATGCTCACTCTTACTTCTATATAATTATCATGTGATACATATGATTTGTAAAAGTTTTGAAAAATTCCTAAATGTATAAATATAAAATTTGTATATACTTATTCTATTTGCATATCGACAATGAATTATACAAACATAGCAATGAATTATACAAAAGAAAATACCCATAACAAACAAAATCATAGCTATGAAACGTATTAGGCAATCTGTAGCTAAGAAGTATAATTATGATAGTTATTAGTAGCTACTAATTTTACATCACGTGCGTTGCACGTGTATTTTGAGTTCTTTTATATAATATTTTTGAGTTGTAAATGCATACTTATATAATATATACCCTAACAATCTCCCACTTAGATATACAATCTTAGAAATTGTTAAAATACTATGTCTTAATTCATAATTAATAATATATGTCCTAATAATCTTCCATTTAGACTTTTAACTATGCATTTACAACTTTGACAAGCTATCCTTTTATATGACTTATCAAATTCAGACAACTAGACAAGTCGTGCCTAACAAAGTCGAACAATTTCAGCAAATAATCATTCATTTTATTTATGCAATGATTAAATTTAATAGAAAACTTAAGATGTGATTTTGACTTACATATAACAATAATAATAAAGAATTTGGAAAAAAATATGAAGGAATAATTGAAAAAGTAGTTTGATAGACTCAACATAACTTAATTGGTTGAAAATTTTGAATAGTTAAAAGAAAATGAATTCTTGAAAATACTAGAAGTAGTGTATAAGTAAAATGTTGTCCAACATCTTGAAATATCTAGAACATGATTCTACACAAAATTAAAAGAAAATAATTAAACGGCTGATTTAAAATCATTTTATTATTATTATTATATATATATTTAAATATTAATTTAAAATTATAATTTTATATCATATGTACGTAAATAAAAGCCAAACTCTAAGTTATACTTGGAGAAATGACTCATTCCAACATTATTTTAGTGACTAGCCGCCTCAAGTGATGTACTTTAAAGCCGCCATTAGCCTTACTAGAGTATAAAGTCCTCTCTTTGAATTTTACATAATCCCCCAAGTAGCCTATCCTTCTTAATTTCCCCTTTTGCTCGCTTTTACGGTAATTATTTTGCTTTTTGAGATTAAGTCGACTGAATTCAAAAGTAATAATAAAAAAATACATTTTAAAATATTAGTCAAAGTTGATATAATTTGAATTCGATAAGTGAAATAGTGTTAAGTAAAAATAAAGGGAGAAAGTAAGTTCAATACACATTTTATATTTATATTAAAAATTACATAAATTATTTATTAAGAAAATAGAATATTTTCTTTTTAAAATTTAGACCCATAAACTTAAAATACTCATTCCTCCTTTGCACCACGTACAATGAATGAAGTACTTCAGAATTGAGCAAATGGATGAAAATAACAAATAGTATAAAGTATTTAAATTCAGCAAATAAATATGAAACTAAGAAATACTATCCAATATCCCCCTTCCCTTCACAAATGTTTCCCCACTACAGTAATTTATAATTTCCCCTAGCAAATATATATAGTTGAGCACAGAATTTAGAAAAAAAATTGCGCCTTGTAACTTTAAATATTGCGTAAAAATTTATGGCCACAACATTTAAAGGTAAATAAAAAGTGTAAAGTTGAAAATTTAGTTCTCAATTATAATAATGATGCAGTAAATAAATAAATAAATAAAAAGTGATCCATGCATGTACGAAATTTAATTTTATGTCTCAAATTTCTAACTCTAAGCAGCATGCATGAGATGGCTAGCCAGCTAGATATCACTCAAATTTAAATGACACAGAAACAAGTAATTTTTTTTACTGTTCCATCTAAAATAAAAATAAATTAAATTACTCTTTCTGTCTCAATTTATCGTCCATAGTTGGGATTACGAGAGTCACACCTCTTTATTTTTACCATTCATTTGACTGTATAATCTTAAAGATTTATTTTCAAAATAATTCACATACATAAAAAGCATTGCAAGTCAGAAGAATTAACAATTTAAAATATTTAAAGGACATATGAATAATAAATCACGATAAAAAAATTATTTATTTGACTTTTCAAAATTCACGTCCTATGTAGATACTACATAAAAGTGCTATAAAAACCCGGCCGCAGTAAGATAAAGTTATATTAATCAACTCTTTTAATTTGAAAATGGAGAAGCTAAATGGTACTAGAATTTTGGTGGCTCTGATTCTCTTCATCGTAGCCGCAGTTGCTAAGGCACAACACTGCGGTAGGCAAAAGGGCGGAGCCTTATGCGCGGGGAACTTATGTTGCAGCCAACACGGGTGGTGTGGATCAACGCCCGAATATTGTTCACCCAGCCAAGGCTGCCAGAGTCGCTGCAGTGGCAGTGGATCAACTCCAGGGGGCAGCGCGCAAAATGTTCGTGCAACGTATCACATATATAACCCGCAGAATGTTAATTGGGACTTGAATGCGGTTAGTGCTTACTGTTCGACTTGGGATGCGAATAAGCCTTTGGCCTGGCGGAGGAAATATGGTTGGACTGCTTTCTGTGGCCCAGTCGGACCTCGTGGCCGAGACTCATGCGGAAGATGCCTAAGGGTAAGATAAATACAGGAAAACTCAACAATTACACATACTTACTTCACTATTATTTTCGATACGTATCTTACCATTAATTATCATATATATTGAAGAAGATTCATTTAGACACATATAGGTTTTTCTACGAGATACACAAAAATGGGGAGGGAAGAGAGGGAGATTCGTATGTATCCCAGATGTGTGTGAATCGATACATATATTTGGTATGTATCTCATATACATGCGAGAGCGGCAAGCTAGATGGGGGAGAGATGAGTGAGATTTGTTAGTTATGTATCTTATATACATGCGACTCTACCTAATTTTGATTTCATGTATCAAGATATACATAATATTTCAAACCTGAGTGTGTCAAAGTAATTAGCTCCTAAAGACTCTCTCTCTATATATATGGAGGGAGGTGAGGTGCGATCTACCAATCATCCTATATAATAATATTTGATTATAGTGATGAATTTTTTTTGAACTGATTTTCATATTATATTGCATTAAATCTGCTCCTATATAACAATATTTTATTATAGCGATAAAAAATAATAATGTTTGGACGATATTATTATGGAGAAGTTTGACTGTTATACATATAGTAAAACTTACTTTTTTTTTTCAATTATTGTTCGTCTCAATTTATGTAGCACTATTTGACTAAACATAGAGTTTTAATAAGCGAGAATTAATGTAAATATACTCTGAAATATTTAGTCAAAGTTTAGTGATTTTTATTTACTAAAGAATAGTTTGATATTTTCGTGTAATTAGACTAGATATCGATAATCTTCTATGAAATTGACCTGTAGTATTTTTGGTGTATACATAGATACACTGAAATATTTAGTTACAGTCTAGTGTTTTTTTATAGTAATTAGAGCATATACGAATAACGTTGTGTATAATAATTAATTTGTATCTATACAGGTGACAAATATACGTACAAGAACTCAAACCACTGTGAGAATCGTGGATCAATGCAGCAACGGGGGACTAGACTTGGACGTTAACGTTTTCCGGCAGATCGACACTGACGGAGTAGGAAATCAACAAGGACATCTTATTGTGAACTACCAGTTTGTTGATTGTGGTGACAATTAATCTCAATGTTATATGAATAAGTTTATTATGATGAGTATAAAATAAAACTCATCTTTGACTACCCAAATAAATGCAAATTATGATATGAAAAAAATAAAATAAAGTCATATCCTTCAACACTTTAGAAAAGGAATTCCGAGTTGAGTAAATAGTCCATCTGTTTTATTTTATGCAATGATATTTAATCGAACACAAAACTAAGATGTTTATATGAAATTAGTTTGATAGAAAAAATGTGAAATTTGAGTCTTAAAAAATTTGAATTCTTGAAAATTATAAAAGTAGTATATATATAAAAGCTAAGTAAATGGTTTCAATTATTTTGAAATGTCCAAAATTTAGGGATATAAAATGAAAAGAAAAAAAAAATAGTTGTGCGTAAAGAAAGAACATTAGAAACATGTTTGATCAAAAATAGGTAGCCTCAAGTTCACACAACTCCATGTGAAAAGATTGAATGATCAAGGATAGGGGCGGAATCAGGTTCAATTTAAGGGGCAAATAAATTATTCATGGTCTCTTATAGTGCTGTTATAAAAGAGCTAGCTAGGTCGATATATTTAAAAATATGAAAATTAATCATGAAATTAGAATTTCGATTAAAGAATATTAAAATATATATACAAAAGTTAAATTGCATAGAACTCAAGGAATTCAATATGAAATAATAAAATATATATATATACAAGAAGATTTTTTTTAAATTTTATTTGTGAGATGACTTTGAATATATATTTTTATTGTTATTGTTAATTCATAATTTGTAACTACACAAAACTAAATATTTTATGTACATATTTTCTAAAATCGACCTAATAGTATTCACTGTATTCATGCTTTATAATGTTAGATGATGCACTTGATTGAATGTTAATTAGTTATTATCTAAAAAAAATAATTATATAATAGTATTTTTTTTTCTTTTTTCTTAATAATACTCATATTTGAGAAAATGTAACTCCTCCTCGTAGAGATAAGCAAATAGGATAAGATGCAAATTTAGGAGCAGTGGTACTAAATTTCATAATTTGTGTGGTGGAACAATAACTGATCTGCTTGACTCAATTATTCAACTCTACCTACTATTATGTGCTGGCATTTGTGGGTCACTCAGAAGAATAAATAAACTTTTTTTTTTCTTAATTATTACTACTGTTAAGTTTTGATTTGTTTTTATTGTACTCCGCGATGGACAAGACTCTTCTCCATTTTCTCTAAGTTTCAATCTTAAAAGTTGACACGTGGTTAAAGTTAGATTTGATAACTAAAATTTAATATAATGGCATTAGTTAATTAAATTGTAACCACTAAATCTAATTTTTACCACGTGTCAGCTATCAAGATAGAAAATGGAGAGGAGCCTCCTCCCTCCGGAATACACATTTAACTTTCAAATTAGTAAAACATATGTTTTTTTTCCTCATAATATAAGGAATACATCATGTATTGTTTATTTATCTAAAATAACATTATATTACTCTCAAATAAAAATAATTGTGGACATACTAATACATTAGCACATAAATGATTTGGTACATAATTATTCGTTAAATATGTAAAAAAATCATAAGCAAATGAATCAGAAAGGAAGGTTCACATATTATTTGTTTGAATAGAAATCACAAAGAATAATATCAAAATTTATATTTTTGAGGATTTAAAAAAAATATATCCTTAAACTGAAACATGGTAGGGACACCAAAGTGCATCCAGAGTTTGCTGTTTCTTAAAGGTCCAAAATTATTTTAATTCAATCAACGAGGAGGACTTTCTCTAGATACTTCTCAAAACGACGCAGTCCAACAATTTTTGTTAATAGCCGCCTTACAACGTGCAGCTTAACAGCCGCCATTAGTTAATATATTTCCTTCCTCTCGATTTACGTAATACTTTTTAAATTTCAAAATTTAAAGAAAAAATTATATTTTTTATTATTAATTATTATGATTTATGATAAACAAATAAATTCTTTTGAAATTTCGTACACAAATTTTAATCTTAAATTTTTAAAAAGTAAAAAATGTCACATTTCGTAATGTAAAGCAAGAATAGTACCGCATAAAAGGTTATATAACTTAGTGCTTGCAACAAGTTATACTATTTTATATCATCATACTTAATTATATATAAATACAATTTATCGAAAAAATGTATATGATTTATTATTATTGACTAGGACCGTTATAATTTGTTTAATATCTATTTTTTTAGTAACTTTTTTATTTTAATTTTTTATTTGATATGTTTAAGATCGTTTGATAAAACTATTTTAATATATTTAATATAATTTTAATTTTAAAATAATCATAAAATATAACTTTTTTTAAATTTAATATCTATCAAATAAATTGAAAGGGAGGAAGGTGGACGTATGCATCATACAATTATTGGTCTTATCCCACGGCGTAAATTCGCGACATCGACTTAACAATAACACATTAAAATAATGCGAGGCTAAGCAGCCAAATTTCACGGATACAAGCAAAATAATGAAGTCCTATAAAAGCCCCCAAAGCGTACATCAACCAAATCATAGCAACTATTTTGAAAATGGAGAAGCTAAGTAGTAGTACTATTTTACTAGGCGTGGTCCTTTTCATCAGCATGGGCGCAATTGCCACCGCCCAGCAGTGCGGTAGGCAAAGGGGCGGAGCCTTATGTGGGGGGAACTTATGTTGCAGCCAACACGGGTGGTGTGGATCAACGCCCGAATATTGTTCGCCTAGCCAAGGCTGCCAGAGCCAGTGCCGTGGAAGTGGACCAACTCCAACTCCAACTCCAGGGGGCAGAGCGGAAAATGTGCGTGCGACGTATCATTTATATAACCCGCAGAATGTTGGGTGGGACTTGTATGCGGTTAGCGCTTACTGTTCGACTTGGGATGGGAATAAGCCATATGCCTGGCGGAGTAAGTATGGTTGGACTGCTTTTTGCGGGCCGGTTGGATCTCGCGGCCAAGCCTCCTGCGGCAAGTGCTTAAGGGTAAGTGTATTAATGGATTGAATTCTTCTATCTACCTCAAATTTTTCGTCAATTATTAATCGCAAGATCATAGTCTTATAAATATTTAAAAACTATAAGAAATATATTATTGATTGCAACTTTTTTCATATCAATATGATGAAAAATACATCTTAAAATGTTAATCAAAGTCTTGTAAAAATTATGACAATTCAAATGAGACGAAGAGAGTATTTCCCAAGTAGAATTTGCTTTGATCTTTAGAAAGTAAAATTACCATAGTTAAAGACCTTTATCACGTCATGTTATAACCTAAGTAAATATATTTGTTTAGATCTTTATAAAGTAAAAATTACCAAAGTTAAAAGATTCTAATTATTCATGTCATGTTATTACCCAAGTAAATTTGCTTCCTCATAAACTACTTGTATTAGCACTTCTTTTTTTGAGTTTAAATGATTTAGTTTACTGAAAACTATGATTGTGAAATGTGTTTGGATGAGTTGATCTGGTCAACCTTCACTGCTCTTGGTCAAATTGATATAGTAGTTAATTAGTTTGATGGTTTTTCTTATGTTCATTGTTCCAGTAATTAATTGACCTGTATTATAGATAAATATTGACTTTTAGGACAAAAGCTAGCTAGTCACGAAGAAAACGATTGTTATATATTTCTATTTATTTAAAATTCTTTCTCTATTTTTATTTTAAAAAAAATATTTGATGACGCTATCAACATATTATCTATGTTGAGTCTTACTTATATGACAAAAAGTCCACAAAAGCATACTTTTCTATTTAAGAATTCATTTATTTAAGGATAATATTGGAACATTGCATAATCTTTTTCCACATCACATTAATTGAGATGCAAGAATGTTAATTTTGAATGATGGTAGACTTTTGAAGGTCAAGATTAATATACTAATTACTATGTTTAGTAAGTATTTCATGAGTAGTTTTTTAAATAATATAACTCTGCTAATTATATCATTATATATATAGGTGACAAATAGACGTACAAGAGCTCAGACGACAGTGAGAATCGTAGATCAATGCAGCAACGGCGGATTAGACTTGGACATTAACGTTTTCCGGCAGATCGACACAGACGGAGTAGGATGGCAACAAGGCCATCTTTATGTGGACTACGAGTTTGTTAATTGTGGTGACAATGTCAATGTGGATGTTCCTCTAATTAAGTCTGTAGTTGACAAAGAATGACAAGGAGCTACATGGCTATGTTTAGTCTAATGATTGAATAAAAGTTATTTTTGATTATTCAAATAATTAAAATAAAAAAACAAAATGAAGAAAAAGAGAAGCTACTTTTCAAGGGGTTAAGCAATTTCATATGATCTCTGTTGATCATGAATGTCTTTCATTTTAGAAATAATGAGAAATTAAGTGTGTATTGCCTTTGTGATCATTTTGTACTCCACTATTTTGAATGTTTTTAAATAAATAATTGCAACAACTCTTGACAAGCTATATATATATACTGGTTAATTAACCGGTTGGTCAAATTGATATAGTAGTTAATTGGCTAGTATAATTATATTTTAAACTAATTATAGCTTGTGATAAATATTTAGCTGTATAATTCATGTGATTTATATAAATGTTGTGCGTGATTATACAAAAATTTTGCGCAAATCAAATTGTATAGCGAAATATACAAACATTGTGAATTGTAAAGCGAAACATACAAATGATATACAAAAACTGCGAATTGTATGGTGAATTATACAAAGTATACAAATATTGTGCAAATTATACAAATGTTATTATAACTATAATTATAGAGCAATTAAGATATTTTTGAATGAAAATTCTTCACTAAAAGATAATCGTGCAATAATATATAAATCAACAATTCCTCACGATCGCATGTTGTTTTTGTCACACTCTTTTCATTAAAGTTTGTCCATAAAAAAAAAAGGTCATATCTTTTACTTTTTTAACAAGAAAATAATTTTAAATTCGTATTTTATTTATAACCATATAAAGGAGTTTGATTTTGTTTTTTAACGAAAAGGACAAAAAAGAATGGGCCAAGTTTTTGGTTTTCCAGATTTGATTGGGTTTTATATTTTTCGTTGCTGCGGAAGCAATATTATAGGTTCCCTATTCTCCCTTCACAAATAATTTCACACAGAATTTAGCTATATTAACTTTTTCAATTGTCTCCATTTTTTCTCTGGTAATCCCTTTGTGGATTATGTGTATATATAATATATGAAAAATGTACTGATATAAAGTGAATACTATGTATATAAAGAGTATAATAAATATTTAGATAGTGTATAATATTCATTTTGGCTACAAAGTGTCTTGTGATTTATAGCTAATTGTCAATATTTTCATCAGGATGGTTACTTAGATACTTGACCCAAAATTACTTTACTTTCTTAAATGGAAAAATTATGCAGATAAGCAAATATATACTAATTAACTAACTAATATATTATAGTTTGAATTAATTACGGCTCATGGCAAACATCTAGTTGTAATTACGGTTTGACTTTTATATAATTCGCATGAGTTATACAAATGTTGTGCGCGAATGAAAATGTATAGCAAAATATACAAACATTTAGGTGAATTGTATAGCGAATTATACAAACGTTACACACAAATTGTATAGCAAAATATACAAATTGTATACAAAATGCGAATTGTATAGCAAATTATACAAATGTATACAAATATTTCGCAAATTATACAAACACTGTTATAACTATAGTTACGAAATGTAATTACCCAAACAATAAATATGGAGCATAATTAGACTTTATATGTTTATCATTCGTGAAATTTGCTATTCTTAAATTTACCACCAGCCCACACAAATTGAGAGAGACTACATAAAATTAAATTTGTTTAGCTTATACTAGTATCAACTATGTAAAAAAAAAAAAAAAATTTGTTGGTATACTAGATAGTGCATTAATTGTACAGCTTTTATTACCAAAAATAAGACTAATTTTTTCCCCGTAAATGTTTTGAACTTATCTATAGAACGATTTTTTTTACGCACATAATATTAAATATTAATCATAAATGGGCTAGATTAATTTAACTTTACCTTGAATTTACTTAAATTAAATTTCACATTAATTTGATCGTTGGAGAAATAAAAAGGAAATTTTCAAGTTGAGGAATAACTAAAAGTTTCCAAATTTGGTTTAGTAGTTATTTTTTTGGAAACTTTTACATAAACCTTTTCCTATACAATGTAGGACAACTAATTAATGTTCTTAATGGGAATGTATATATATATGATGATTATTTAGTTTTATCTACTACTACTCACATACACAATCACTTTTCTTTTATCAATATTAGGGTTCTTAGTTTGTTCATTACTACATTATGGCAATAAAGTTTTGTGATTCTCAACTTGGCATGGAGGATGTTGCATGCAGCAAGAAGAGGAAGGTCTCAACGGAGGAGGAGTTGGAAAAAGATAACAAAATCCTTCGGGCCGCGATGTTGAAGAAACGTTACGCTAATGTGATCATGAAATCTCAACGACAAATTCTTGGTAAAGCGTTTGATGAGAAAAAGATGAAGAAAAAGGCTGAATTATGGGAAAAACAATTGCTAGAAGAGAAAGCCAAGTCAAGGAAAAGAGGTAGGGAAGAGGCCCGTATCGCTATTGCAAGTATCAAAAGGACGGTTTATTTCGATGATGGTCTTCAAGCAGAAAGAGATTTCTTGGCCATTATTGGTGCTCCAATTCGATGGTAGATTAAAGATTAAAGATTGATCTTTGTAATATAAGTATTATTTTTGCCACCATTCACTTGTTTGTAATTGGTGAGATGGTATGAAATTGTCAAAGTTGTATCATCGATGTACTTCTAATTGACTTGGAGAAATCATCCCAAGTAAATATGAATAAAATCATGAAAATTTAATAGTTCAGTGTATAGTAATATTCTTGTTATTAATGCAGATAAATACTTAAACTTTTAGATAATATTCTTGAATCTTGAAATAAACTGTATATGGTAAAATATCAGTCCAAAAACTTTTAATATTATTGAGCATATTTTCACATAATTAATTGAACTATTCAATAGCATCACACAACTTCCAATTTTAGGCATATGATATTTTTCTACATAAATATCTTAGTTAAAATCTTTTCCATTTTCTAATATCCACAGTCGATAGTCTATACTTGTACTTTTGAATGTAACAATAATATAATGAGTTTTTGAGGTTCCAAGTGTTATAAAAAAATTTATCTTTTTGTACATTATTATAGTATATAGTTTGCACTAGTAATGAGGAGATGTATGTTTATATTTTTTTTAAATAACTAAAGAAGTAGTGTACTATTTTGGTTTGGGAGCATGTGATCAAGATCATTGAATTTTATATGTCCCTACAGATCTAATGATCCACAATTCATCCACCCAAATCCTCTTTTGATAAAACGGGTTACTGCAAAAATATTTTCTTGATCGGCAATTCTGAATTCAACGACCGACTGCTCGCCGCCGTCATAATGAGATCTAGACCATCGTTGACTCGTAGGCGATCGCCTATTCATTATGCCCCAGAGACTCCCATGTATCATCCTAATGGTACTCTTTTTCGCCAGATTTTCAATATCTTTTTTGTTTTCTTGCGTTTTTGGCGTGTTTCCGATCTGGGTTTAGCTTGACATGGGTGTTTGTATACACTTTGTGATGGAAAAAAATGAACTTTCTTGATTTCTATTATCGCCCAAAGTTTTGATTTTTTTGCTGGTAATTTTGCGTTTCTTAGCTCTATAATACCACTTCCTCTTCAGCCCAAAGTGGTGTTTGTGGTTGCTGCATAAGTAGGTACATGATGGGAGTAAAGGTTTAGTGATGAAAATTTACGGCAGAAAAAGATAAAATCTTTTTGTTGGTATTACTGAAATACACTGCCAAATGGGAATATACTTGTTATAGGTGATTGGCAGGTTTGACGAGGAAACTTTAAATGAGGGACTATTAATTAGAAAAAAGGAAAAATCCCTTTGCTTGAACAGACGGTATGCCATAAGAGATAAGAAATTTGTACTTCTTCAACTAGATTTGTTGGTCTTAGACAATGTTTCCAGATCATGATATGTATTGCGCATCCAAGTGGCCGTTATTTGAATCATCTTTTGTGTTGTAAATCTTATCGTAAGATGCAAAACATACTAAAAATTACATAGAATTTACTGTTTGACAAACTGTAATGTTGGTCTATTTATTTAATGAGTAACCAAACCAAGTTGGGACTAGATGAGTTGAGTTGAGTTGAGTTTTGGACACCTGTTGTTATGGTATGAAGCCTATAACCATTGATTAAATATATTTAGTCAGATAAAGGAGGTACGTAATTGTAGATGCAATTGAACTTGTGAAATTGAGGAACACCATCATATTCTAGTCATAAAATAAGTTTTTGAAGCAAAGCACTTGCATGACTGAGATTCTTTTTCTGTGATTTGGCTTTAATTGGTCGAGCCACTAGTTTCTATATTGAAGAAATCTATTGTTTGAATAGACGGGTCATGTTCATCTTTCCATTTTTTGAAACCTTCCTATTCATTTTATCTTACATCAAGGTTCATAATTTATGGAGTCTAAAAAAGCCTATCTAAATAAGTAAATTGCCATTTAAGTACTAATCCAACTAGGATGGTGGTTGTGTTGAACTTTTTTATTTGGGTTTGCACTTTTTTGGAAGAGGGAGATAATTTAGTGAGATAACGAAAATTATGTCAAAACATGGTATACTAATGTGCATGCTCGCTCCTTGTTGAAACAAAAATACTGGCTTATTTCGAGATTTTGGCAGTATCAATCCTTGCACATGCTGGCAAAGAGTGCTAAAACCACTCCTTGGGGGTGGGGTGGGGGGAGGAATGAGAGTAATGAGAATGATATGAATATCAGAACTATTTCTAAAAGAGGACGAGTTTGTCGCGGTGGGTGGTGGGTGGATGGGATTTCTATGAGAAAATATAATTTGCATGCACCGACCAAATTTTGTTGACATTCTCCATCTCCATATTGTACTACATATTGGGAGGTCATTGATATTTATAACTCCTTATCAGAGGATTTGCTGTTCTCTTTATGGATCATATTTATCATGGAGCTAGCTCCGGAATAATTTCACTGGAATAAAAACTAGAACTGGTCTATGCTGCTTTTTGTTTAGACATAAATTTTATCGTAAAGTTCCATTTTGTTGAAGAATTCTTTTTTAAAAAAATAGGGGCGGGGATACAAGGTGGGTAATCGAACCTTCACCAACTAGGTGGAAGTTTAGGTAGTCAACCAACTAAACTACTGAGATTCCCTCGTTTTGTTGAAGAATTAAAATAGATATTGCAGAGATAAAAACTCATTCTTTTTCTTCATCTTGCTTGCCTTCTTCAGATTCCCCTCTTCTCATGCTTATTTTAAGCTTATTAAATGTTTGGAAATTTTCGAAGTGGTCCGAGACATCTCCACCTATTACACATGCATGGCATGTTTTGCTGTATAAGATAAGGTAAAGTGAGATTGATCAGATTTGTTTCTCTCTTGCATTCCCTTTTGTGGAGCAAATTTCTACATGGTTCCTAGTCATTTAGTTCAACATTTATCTATCTTTTTGATAAGGAAACTCTAATAACATTTTACCTCATCTCTCGGTTTGATAAAGAAATTCTTCTTTGAAGCTGCTGGAGTCATCAAGACTGACTCTAGAACTAAACTTAATGATTGAACTTGTTCTGTCAAGGAGATGAATTATAGTAGAAGAATCGTATATTTCATTACCTATAAATTTTTATTAGGGGTTGCAAGAAACTTATGTAGACATTGCTAAAGAATGTCAGTGTTACATTCTACAGTTGTTTTACCAATGGCTATGTTAGCTTCATATTGGAATTCAAGATGTATGTTAGCTTTGAACTTTTTATTACCAAAAAATAATATATTCTCTTGTACTTGGTGACACTGGCTAATGCATTATAAAAGGTATCAGAAATCTCCACACTGCGTCAATTAAAATCTATCATTGTGCCATCCATGCTCTGTGGTATTGATCTTAGCGCAGCCGGGACAGAAACTTAGGTCTTGGGAAAATTTAGGGAAGGCATGTATTGTGGTTGTGGATGGATTTGTAAACAAAGGAAACATATGGAATTAAGATTCAGACTCCACTCCGTCTCACCAAAATCACAAGCAAAATCATAGGAAGCTTGTTAGTATGATTGTTTTAGCAGTAACAGTTCTGAGATGATGGCATGGAGAAGCGGCAGTGCGTTTGGCAGGGAAGAGATAGCACAATGATGTTATTGTTTAGGGTTTCGCTTTTGGTTTTGGAATAAATCACATGGTCTGAATGTATTGAACCAATTTCATCCCTATGACGGGCCTGTATATGCTTCTTTAATTTTTAGTTCTAAGTCCAATTTGTTAATTACTTTTTCCTACTAGGCGTTTGAGTTGTATGCTTCCATGTCTGCATGCTTATACACATTATGATGAATTATTGAACTTTGCATAAACTGTATCTCACACACTTATATACAACAGGCATAATATATATAAGTTGGAGTGGAAAATCGGAAACAATAGGGATAATTCTTAGGGTTCTAAACAATTCCACTACCCTTTATATACAAACCTATCTCGTATGCTGTCCACTGATGCTGTGGGTTGTCTGTGATATTACATTTATAAGCAGTGTAGGTATAGGTATGGATTCTTCTAACTAAGATTTTTATTTCCTCTTTCTCGAGGAAGCTGGAAAATGGAGAGGCTTATACATAGGTCAAGCTAAATTTAACTTCTATCATTGTTTTTTTGGTTCAGTCTTAATTACCGCAAGTGTAATTGTAGATTTGCATTTTCTTGACGACTTGTCTTAAGAGAAAAAAGTTGTTTTCGGTGATTTTGTCTGCTGTGGTTTGTCTTCTGTGAATTTCATTTATGAGGGTTCATAAATCCTGAGAGCTTCCTTTCTTGGAATAAACACATCCTCTTCCTTATTTGTCTTCTTTTTCATAACAAAACTTTTGGTCTGTTGTCGGCATCTTGCTCATTGTTTTTAAGTTGATTGATATGTCTCATCAAACCATGAAAGGAAGCATGTACATCCACCCATCTCCTAGCATTCAGCATGCCTAACATTAAATTTTGCTGTTTATAGGACTTGACCAACATGACCTAGATGGTGGGGGAAGGAAGACAAAGCACAAGGGAAAAAATGTTGTATGGTCTCCGGCAATGGACAAGTGTCTGATTGAAGCACTTTCAATTCAAGCAAGAAATGGAAATAAAGTTGACAAGTGCTTCAATGAAAATGCATATAACGCTGCTTGTGTTGCCGTTAATTCTCATTTCAACTTGTCCTTAAATAACCAAAAGGTTGTTAATCGTCTTAAGACAATCAAAAAGAGGTACAACACAATCAGGAATATCCTCAGTCAAGAGGGATTCTCTTGGAATCCAAATACAAATACAATAGACTGTGAAGATGATGATCTTTGGAAGAGATATGTTGCTGTAAGTTTTAGCTTGTTATGCTTGGTTAATGTTCTGAACTTTGTATCAATTCCTTTCTTTGTGTTTCCCCTTTTCATATACCTCTCTAAGTTCCATATAACATTTTTTAAAAAAAATTCATTTGCTAGTCTGATGCCTTTGAATATTATCTAATATGTTATCAGGCACATCCTGATGCTAGGGCCTTTCGAGGGAAGCAGATAGCCATGTATGAAGAAATGAAAATCGTATGTGGAAATTATCAAGCTCATGGCCGCTTGGGAAGAATGCCAGGCAAAGTGAATGGAAATCCAGTGGAGTGCAAGTATGAACAAGAGTCTGCATCATATCTTTCAGCAAGTTCAGAGCGTATGAATGATTCCGATGGAACCGAGACACGGTCCTCTGCCAAAGAACCAGTATATACTGAAATGCTTGCTAATAATGAAGATGAATATGAGCCTGAAGCGCAACCTGAGGTGCAAGCTGCAAAACGGACTCGTAGCTCAGAAACACTTCAAGATGCAATGTTGGCGATAGCCTCAAGCATTCGACACCTAGCTGACACAATCGAGCAAAGCAAGTACACCATTGACACCCCTGCTCTTCTGCAAGCTGTGATGGAAATCGAGGGTCTGGAAGAATCGAAGCAAATGTACGCCTTTGAGTTTTTGAATGAGGACCCTAGCAAAGCCCGGGCCTTCATGGCATACAATAGAAGACTCAGAAGAATATATTTGTTTCGACTGTTTGGATGGTGGAGATGATGTTTTCTACTACTTGTTGGTCCTCTCTTTTTGATGGACTCCATTATATTTACTCTTTCCAAATTTTGTTGTGGAGTATTCACTGAAGAGAATACTGTCCATACATAAGAAGTGTACCAAAATGTATTCAAAGCCGACACAGAAATGTACAGGAATGTTGTACTATGTTCCTTGTGTTGCTTAATCAAATTACTTGCAACTTTGTACCAGGAAAGATATACTACTTTTTCAATATGAAGAAATTTCCTTTTCCATTTCATATATTCCAATACTTCTTTTATATTTATTGTTTTAGGCTTAATACATTGACAACTTAGATACTCAAACTATACCTTGTCCAAATTGAGCACGTACTAAAATGTTCCAATTAGCCACTTTCAGTTTAGATTTTGGAAAAGCTTTTGTGCGTGTTTTTTCAAGCGTTTAATTAGGTAGTTAAATTAAACATGTAAATATGCCATTAGGCCTCGGTCTCAGTGATGTTTTACGGCTTTTAGAGGCTAATACACTTAATTAAAGGAGTGAACATATTTTATATTCTTAATTTATCTAGGTATAGACACTTGTAAACATGTACCTATCAAATTTGAACTGGAAGTGTCTAACTAGACCACTTAAGTATGTGTGCAGATGCTCAATTAACAAATTGTAGTTCTAATGTCTTAATTAAATTAAATTTGCTGGTAAGCTTAAAAGGTTTTGAACATATTAAGCCATTTTTTTCTTCTAATTATAATTTAGTATGATATTTAATCTCGTTACTTGTGAATTCCCACGAACTAATTAGCTTAGATCTACTTTTATTAGCTTGTTAAATAAAAGATGAAATTATGTTTAGTCCCTTAATAATACTTCAGTGCAAATTAAGAAACATACAAACACGGATTTTATTAGCAAATCTTGAACTTTCAGAATCCATTAATGTTGTATTTAGTTCAAGAATTAGTGCATAGTATTCAACTGGAATCTCATTTATCATTAAGCCATTGTAAATGATAACTCCATATAATTTGTGATGAATATGGAACAAATACATTTGTCAGCTCATGCTCAACATTTAGCTAAAGTTTCATAGCTAAAGGTTTGAATCCTACTCAACATTTGTCATATCATTTATGTCCTATAGCTGGGTATGAATTCTATTAAAGTTTGTATGTATTCATTGAAAAGTCTATCAATTGGGATTTCACGTTTTAGTGAAAGTAGTGACTTCATCGGAGAATGACTTAAAGGAATTTCATCTTCTAAACATGCTATTATTTTATGTATCATTGACACATATTTATACATCATATATACCTCATCAATACATTATACCCGCCATTTCTAACTGTAAAATATTCATACATACACTATGTGTCATATATATACAATAATTAATACATTACATAATCTGTTTATATAATATATATGTATCATACAAACAATGCATATTGATGTATATATATATTATGCACTTTGTATACAATATTGATATATTGCATGACTATTTGTATAATATTAATGCATTACATGTATAACAATTATCTTTGTTGAATTATTTTTTTCACATGCATGGAAAAGGTAGAAATTCTCTCCATCACATTGTTGAAAGGCAGTATATACAGTAGTGATATTCACTGCAAAAAATATTTGTGTGTGTGTATGTATGAAAATTGTCCCAACTTTTTTTTTTCAGTTGAAAAGTATTAGATCAAATTAAAGAGTGGAATAAGATTGGAGTTCTAGAATTACCTAAAAACAGAGAGCCAAGAAAATGGTTACTTGATCACAATGTTAATTAGTCCTTTCATAGCCTCTTGTTTCCAACAAGACTTTTCTTCAGCAGAAATGACCAAATTAATCAACAGATTTTTCCAACTTACGTTCTACACCAAATTTGACAAATCAAATGATAGGTGCACAGGACTAGAAAAATCGAAAAGTACTACTAATTCACATTCTAAACGTACAATATTTGAAATTGACTGATATGATTAAATACAATTTTATTTGAAATAGTAGCATTCCGATGCATTAAGCTTTTATTATGTGTCGTTAAGCTTGAACTCGTGACTTACTGATCACATTACAATACCACGAAAGATTTCCTTCAAATAATAAGACGAAAAGATTGAAATGTTCTCCTAATAATTCCAAGAAGTATGAAGTATACATCAATGAGTTTGAGAGAGTTCCAGTCTTTCACAACTACTACTAGTACATGAAATTAATTATGAAGCACGACTTTTCCAACTCTAAGTGCATTCCCACATGACTAGGTAGTTTACTTTCCCTATAAATATGGCCTAGCTACTTATCCTTCACCATTAATTCAGACAAGAAATTACATTAAAATCACAGAATGGAGAGAGTTAGCAAGTTATGTGCAGCATCTTTTGTCCTGAGCATGATGGTGGCAATGGCCGCGGCGCAGAGTGCTACGAACGTGAGGGCAACATATCATCTGTACAACCCGCAAAACATAAATTGGGATTTGAGAACGGCCAGCGCTTACTGCGCTACTTGGGATGCTGACAAGCCTCTGGCGTGGCGCCAGAAGTATGGCTGGACCGCTTTCTGCGGTCCAGCAGGATCTCCGGGCCAAGCTTCTTGTGGGAGATGCTTGAGGGTACGTACCATATATAATAGTTTTATACTTTCACATCATTTAAATAATAAATTATAGAGTCTAAAAAAGAGAAAATTCATGATGTGTATGTGCAGGTGACAAACACAGGAACAGGGACACAAGCAACAGTGAGAATAGTAGATCAATGCAGCAATGGAGGACTTGATTTGGATGTGAACGTGTTTAACCAATTGGACACTAATGGATTGGGTTACCAACGGGGCCACCTTATTGTCAACTATGAATTTGTCAACTGCAATGACTAATTTACCTAAACAAACAAAAAAAACATTATCAATAATTCATAATTACTTGAGATTTATTTCATATTAAGTACTATCTTGCGTTAATAAAAGGGACTGAGCTATAGCTATATGTAAGCTCTTCATGTACTTCACCATTGATGGAATAAAGCTTATTCTTATTACTATGCATATTTGGTGTAACATGATACAGCTATTCAGGGATCAAAAGAATATGAAAAATCGATCAAACTATATCGAATTGATTTTTATTTTTTTCAACAAAAATCATGAATTTTTATTAAGTCTATAACCGTCTCGAATAATTGGAATGACTTTTTAGTTGGAATGGCTTTTTAGTTTTTAATTAAGTTTCAAATTAAAAAAAATATTTTAATAATAATGTATTTTGAAGTGATACTTTTAAAAAAAACGCCATCATTGAACCCCTTCTTCCTACCCTTGCTACCTATGAAACGAATTCGAAAATTAACCGAACTATACCGATATGAAGAGAAACCGACATGATTGTGATAGTTTTAAGAATTTTAATTTTGATTATATATTATAAAACACTAGAAAAATTGAAATGATATAATTTTAAAAAAATTATCGATCGAACCATTCCATTGATACTCCTAGAGCTATTGGTAAAAATTAAAGTTGGTTCAGTGCACAATTCTAGAAATCAATATGCCGAAAATGTGATTTGTTTATATAAAGATATTTTATATTGTATCAACATAAATATATATCACGTGAAAAGTTAAAATTATTAAAAAAAAATTAAGCATTTTTTTGAAAGAAAAATTAATGATTCACATCACTTGGTACATGTTGGCCGTAGTCATGGTGATGCCTGTCAGATTTTTGAAAGTTATAAAATTAAAGAAGAAGAAAGAAGAAAAAAGCAGAGGACAATTCATCATCAAGCTGTCTCCCACCTCCTCCTCCATTGTTGCAAGTTCCAATTTTTGATGTATAAAAAGGGGAAAAAACACAAACACGAGAAGAAAATCTAGAGGAGGAGAGGAGAATATACTGAATCTAAGATCCATCACCCGAATCCTTCTCCTCTCCAATGGCAGTCTCTGAAAATCCTTCCAATTATGGTACGCTTCCAAATTCCACCCCATCATCGCCTCCGCAAACCACCCCTCGTTCCGCCAGAAAACCCCCTCGTCCACCGCTGCCACGACCACCACAACCACCACCGGCGCCGACGCCGACGCCATCGACGTTCACTAGATCCGAGACGGCAACACGCCGCCCATGGCGCGTGTTCTTTGACTACACCCTCATCTCGCTTCCCTACAATTACTCCGAAGCCATGACCCGCGTGAGGCGGAACCTTAATTACTTTCGCGTCAATTACGCTATGGTGATCCTTGTTATTCTCTTCCTCAGCCTCGTTTACCACCCCATCTCCATGATTGTCTTCTTGGCTGTTTCTGTAGCTTGGTTGTACTATTTCCGTGAAGAACCAATTGTAGTTTTGGGCACCCAACTAGACGATCGGCTTGTTTTGGTTGGTTTATTGTTGGTTACTGTCGTTGCCTTGGCTCTTACTCATGTGGGTCTCAATGTTTTGGTTGCTTTGATTATTGGGTTTTTCATTTTGGGCCTTCATGGGTCGTTAAGGGGAACTGAGGACTTGTTCTTGGATGAGAATGAGGCTGCTGAAGGTGGGTTGCTATCGGTTGTCAGTGAGGAACATATTAGGCCTAGTTATAGGTAGTGCATTTTGATAAATTGCAGCTTCAAATGATGTGGGAAATCTGAAAGAACAGATTTTGTTAATTGTTCTTGGATTACATTGGGTGAAATGCGAGTCCTGGAGATCTTTTGTTGCTAATTGGCTTATTTATGGTGCTGAGTTTGGGCGTAGTGGTTGCAAAGTGTAACATGTTAAGGAACATTTCTAATTTTAGAGCAGATTTGTTGCTTGGAGATGTCTGTCTGCTATAGATCGTTAAAGGTGATTCTTTTTGCCTCAACCCTGTTTTCCAGTTTTAGTAGGATAGGGGCTATGAGTTGGGATTGTTACTTTGTTTTGATTATGATACAAATGAGGGTCGATCAAAGTGCTGCCATTGTACTCAAATTTAAAAATTGGCTAGTTTTTGCTGAATCTTTGTATCCATTAAGTAATCTTTAGGTCAATTTTTCATTCCCTACCAGAAAGAAGAAGAGTTACATTTCTTCATTTATTTGGCTCCAAGTATGATACCTTTTCTCTTTGGAATTTTGTTGTTTGGATGAGTAAAATCAGCAATTGTGAATGCGAAAAAGCATGGTCTCTGCTTTTACTTATGCTGGCTCGTTGTTGCTTAATGTTCCCATCGTTATCCATCTTTCCATCTGTTTTAATTTCTCATGCTTCGATCTTACTGTTCATTTATACATAGCTAGTTCATAATCTAATCTAGTAGCTTGCTTTGTGCCAATGCGCATTGCGCTTGCAGAGTTTGTTGTATGATTTGCTGTAGGATGGCTGGATTGTTTTGCCTTCTACTCCGTTTCTGTTAATTTGTCTCTTAGCTCTCTTTCTCTTACCCTGCTCCTTCCCCCTCGCCAACAAGTAGTTTTCTTCTGTAACTATTAACACCTATCAGAGCGATTTCAATGCTGGAATTAGCTATGAAGGCTCATGCATGACCTCCGAAAGAGTAAGATGGGTCGCTCTTGCTCATGGCTGTGGGATCACATAGATAAAATCTGGTTGTCATGGCAGTTAGCAACTTGAACTGGAAAAGCGAAGAAGAATATGCTACTGTTTCCTTTTAGAAGGCATAGACTAAACATCATGTATACTCCGTTGGTTTACATGATCAATTTATCTGCTCAGTTCTAACAAATTCGCAAACAAGATCTGCTCAGTTCTATCAAATTCGCAAACAAGACTAAGTGTAAGAGATCTGATATACTCAAAGTGGGATACTGAGTTGAATTGAATTGAATGTTACCCCAGAATATACTAAAATGTAAAGCCTTTATGTCAGTGTGACTTTATCGCTACTTGTGACATAAAGACACTATTAAATTGTAAGCTCTAACTTAGCTTACTAGCAGGTATGCCCTTTTGAAGCTTTTTTTTTTCTTTTTATGATTTTACATGACCATTCTGGCAGCACCCTTCCTAATTCCAGTGACTGTTCCGTTCCATTCACGGTGCACGTATTTTTGGTGATCATATTTGTGGTATTGTACTTATTTTTTATGACCGTCTGGTAGTGTCGTGCCTCATTTGGTGACTCTTCAGTAGCTATTTTGGCAACTGGTGCCTGCTGGCCGTTTTCCCAGCAACTTGGTCGACGAATTGCAAGTTGCATATTTTTCCAGTTTCCATGATGATCTGCTTTACCATTTCTTTTGAAGTAAATTCTAGTTTGCCGGGATGAATCGAAAAGGAAATCATCATCCATTGTACCTCCTATTTTCATAATGAATGGATCTTTTTCTGGAAAGATTGTTAGGTTAGAGATGACAAGTATGAGATTTGTTTTTATATGCACAAATAGGTGTGGCTTGTATTTGTCAATTTGGCAGGGTACCAACAGATATTCCATGTTGAAGCATGTATTGTATTCTCTGGTGAATGTAAATCTGTCCAGTGTTTGCACAAACTGTTAGGATGAATCAAGAATCGTACTGTACAGGCTGCCAGGATTTGTGAATTGTAAACATTTTGCAGATAGCAGAGGAATATTCTTATTGTCACCACAATCAACAAAGTGTTAGCTACTTCACATTAAAGCGCCCTTGTTCAAATCCCTTCTGTCCTTGTTAATTGTGACTTTAGTTGTATTATATGCTCATATATAATTGGTTTTACTTTATTGTTTAAGTATGATTTCATGTCTCTAATTGTGTGTTGGTGAGTTATCATGTTCCTACATCTCTTTATCTTAAAAACTTTTACCTTTTTCTTTAAGTTTTGTATTTAATCATATAATGTACCCTTAACAAATTTATATTTATTAATTATTAATTAACACAATACATATAATAGAGCATGACATAATATTTAAGTATATTATTTTAGTAGATATAAATTGACAAGAATGTGGTCAATTATCCTCTGCGTAACTTATGTAATCATTAATCTATGTTCTACTTCATTATGCCTTGTAACTTAGGCAACCACCGAGGCATAATTCATCTATTCATTTACTTACATTGTTATCCATTTTACTCCTATTCAACACAACGATGAATTTCTCACATATAAATAGTGGTGTTTTTTCTTCTATGAAATGGCAATAAGTATGAAAGGAAAATGAAAAGTGAAAAAAATTGTGGTGTGTAGTGAAGTTAGTAGTTGAGATAAAAAATATTCGAATTCTTCAACTATATTCACTATATAAAAGAGAGTATGTATATGTTGAAGGAAGGTGTTCTTTTTGTAGTGTTTTGGACTCTTCACTAATCCAGAGTTGTTTGAATGATACAACATTGTCAGATTATTGTATCTTGGAGGTGATAAGTCGAGATATACTATTGGATCGGTGTAGATTATGCTGCAGGGGACTTGAATCTCCTTAAAGAGAGCGAGATATCTACGCCTTAGCCTGAATATTATTTTTTATTTATTTTTGTTTCAACTATAATTTATTGTATTTGTGGTGTACTACATCAACAATTTTAAGGAGATTCATATTTTTGTTACTCTTTGAAAAAGTGCAGATATCTAAATAGGAGATCTCAACGTCATTCCAATTCAACGTTGCTCTCTTCAAGAGATGAAAGTGACGAGATGCACGGGCAAAGTATATTTCTATTTGTCCAATTTAAGAGAAAAAGGAAAGAAGAAATACACTTTTTAGGTAATATTTTTTTATGAATAAAGTGATACTTCTTTTCATGAACAAAAAGTAATATTTAAATCTAAAAAATAGTGTAAGTTCAAGAAGCGAGAAAAGTCATCATGAAATTGTGATTTTTGCATCTTTGAGAAATGCTCAAGGCAAAAAAAAAAGCCTATTACAAATGCATATATTTATCTTAGAATAAATCACATTTTATCAAATATGTGCACATTGAAAGAAAAGGTCTTTTCAGGTTCTTGATATGCGGAGAAAACATAAATTTGCTGCAAGAAATGTCAATTGTCTTGTATAGTTAGATAACCCAAGCATCATCCTCCAGTTAAATATAAAACAGAAAAATAGTACAATGACTTTGAAATTACTCAAAAGTGAACACTTGAGATCTGTAGGAGTTGCACATCAGAAAAGCTTAAAAGAATTGATATCGTGTTGTGAGTCTATAAATTGCTGAAGATGCAACACAACAAATCACTAAAAAGCAAAACATCAAATAATACAACATTTAGGAACTACCAAAAAAGGGCATACCCGATAAATTATCTACTTGATCTAGAAAAAGTCGTATTGCCCAAGCAAAAGAAGTCGCCACTTGTTCGCTCTCATTATGCGCTTGACGAATTCTCCTTGTTCGTGCCATGAAATTTTCTACCAGCATCAACAGCTTCCCTGCAATCATATTAATTACTCACAACAATGAGTAAAGCTCGGATATAGAAACTACTGCATTTGCTAAGGAAAAGAACAACAACTCTCAACATACATACCTGAAAGCAGTTACGAGCTCCTTGCTTTCAGGGTCGAGCTGTACGCCCTCATAGAAAGCATTGGCTGCCTCTTCAAATCTCTGAAAATGAAAGATCAGGATATCAGATTTTAATATAGCTATATAAGTTAGCAAAACTTCAACTCCAGGGGAAGAAGTGCATGCCTGCAATAGACGTAGAGCTGCACCTTCCCGATAACAAGCTTTTGCCCAATCTGGTCTAAGTTCTCTGCAGGCCTTGGCATCACGTAAGGCGTGTTCAGCCTGACCCTGGCGGAGCCAACAAAGACTTCTATTGGAATACAGAGTGCCATCAGTTGGATCAAAATCGATTGCCTGCAGATTATTAGCAAAACACAAGTGGGCCACGTAAGTCATGCATACACAATTACTTCCTCTCATCGTTATCTTCTTTTTCACCTTTGCAGGCATTTTACTGGGGAAGTGGTAGAGTTCAATAAGCCTAATAGGTACCTGCGTATAAGCATCTACAGCAGTAGCAAAATCATTCCTCTTAAATGCCTCATCTCCCCTCGCCTTTGCATCTGCAGCTTTCTTCTTTGCTTCAGGATTCACCTATAAACCAATTAATTATGCCGATGCGAGATACTTAGCACTATTCTGCAAACTGGTTTCTCCAACACAAAATGGTAACCATGCTGAGGTTCTTCAAATGAAAGAGACACAGAAAAGTAAAACACTGTATAAAAAGATCTTGATCCTCTGTGCAATTTGAAGCCAGCTGAAATGAAAGTCTGGAACCACATCACTGGTATGATTTCACCGACTATGAGAGAAACTTTATACATTTTGAAGCCCTAGGAAGAGTTTTTATTGCATCAGTACAGCAAGCAAACATTGAACTGTTCCCACAACATTGTTCATTGAACTTATTGAAGATATTAATTTCATGCCCCCAGATGCTGTGCTTATTATGTTTTTTATTATATATACTTGCACAAGAAAATTCAATTTGTTGCCTAAATTGGATGTATTGTCACTTTCACGATGAAAGAATTTCGATTCTGTCTGAAAGTGCTTCACCAGAAGAAATGCAAGATCAAAAGATAACATATACACGAGGAAAAAATATATGTGCTCACTTCATTCCATTTTAAGAAATGGTTTACTTTGGTTCCAGAACTACCCCTTCACCATAGCTGCTTATTCATTTCTGTTAATGATTATTATCATAAAGACAACTAGAAAAACATGTCAAAATATTCCATTTATTGACACTAGAAAAAGGCACAAGTAAAAAAAGAAACAACAAAGGAGGTAGTTAAAACTTCTCACATAAATTTTGATAACAGAATGACCCAAAATTCACACATAAAAAGAAAACGGTGACCACTAATAACAGACCTCGGGTAAATCCTTCTTTCGAACAATAGGTTCTCCTGACTTGTTCGCTTTCCTCTCAGCTTCATCTCTTTCCTGGTATTATCTCACAGTTTAGACAACTAAAAAGAAGCTGAAATTTGCATGAGAAGGGAAGGAATAATCACTGAGCTAATATCAATATTTGCAAGCAACTCCAACAGAAGACCAAAATCAGCAGCAATTTATCTTACAGAAAGACAAATTAAGTACCCGTTCTCTCCTGTATTCAGATTGCATAAAATCAATCACTCCATCCACACTCCATTCTGGAACACTCTGAATCCGTTGTGTGACGGGCAATAAAGCCTCAACAGCCGCCCGACTGCCACTTGTAGCTGCAACTTGTATTGGCTTGGTACCATCCTGTGAAATAGCAAAAGTAATATTTCCGAATCAATAAACAATTCTTGCTGAAATTGCTAATTGATTTTTTTCCAGGCAACTTGTTCAGAAATTAACAAAGTTCATGATTGAAGTTGTGTTCACCAAGAAGAAAGCTCTGAATACCAGGGAGAATCCATATGAGTATATGTTGAGTACAGACACCGGGTCTCTAAATCAGATCAAAATGAATCACATATACTAATTTAAAGATACAGTAGACAAGGACAAAAAGAAGATTCCCAGGCCCCTACAAGTCACATCTGTAGTGGTATCACACGAAATAAACCAGCTCTTTCATCCATAGATGTCGGTTTCCACCATAATGATGATGATCCAGAAGGCATGAGACAATTGAGCATCAGCCTTCAGCAAATAGTAAGCTGTAAGAAAGTAACGCAGACACATACAGAATGCAGCGATAGTACTAAATCTTAGATCTGCTAATAGTGAATGGATGGTATCATATCTGATCCAGCAAAACTAAGCACTATCTACACTTTCTTCAGTTAAATGTTTTGAAACCCAGAATGGACCAGTTGATCTGTCAACCCGAAAGAAACAGGTCTCAGTTTACCTGAAAACCTGTCAGAACCAGAGAATCCACCAGTAGGACCAGAAAACCCATTGGATTGACTGGTTATATAACAAAAATGACCAGGTTTACAATTTCTGATAAAGGTCATTAAGAAACCACAACTAGTAAAATACCAAGACCCTAATCTTGGTTTTATTTGTTCTCTGACTGACATTTTTCAGCCAGATATTTCTTCATTGTCCCAGAAATTTCTCTCTAGAGTTCTCCGTCTCCAAAATGGTGAAAATCACAGCATGCTCAACTATGGAGCAGGAAGGATTTTCACCTTTAAACGCAAGACAGACTACAGTCTGTATTACAAGATTCGTGCCTTTTCTTTTCTCCCTCCTCTGGAGTTTTACCTTAGGGCTGTCATTTTTCCTCAGTTTTTATATTAGATGATGAATGATCATAAGTCACCCGTCTCCAAAATGGTGAAAATCACAGCATGCTCAACTATGGAGCAGGAAGGATTTTCACCTTTAAACGCAAGACAGACTACAGTCTGTATTACAAGATTCGTGCCTTTTCTTTTCTCCCTCCTCTGGAGTTTTACCTTAGGGCTGTCATTTTTCCTCAGTTTTTATATTAGATGATGAATGATCATAAGTCATGGGTGAGTAATCTTCTCATTACCTAGTTTGAATTTACATACCTAAATTTGATCCACATTCTATGAAAAGATACTAAATTGGAGAATGTGGAAGTGTTGAAAGGGGATTGCTTTCTTAATTCAACAAAATTATGTTGCATATTTTTGAATATTATTTATTTCGGAAATACTCAGAACAAAAAACATTGTGATATGCGATGAAGTCAAAATAGAATTATTTTCCTCAAAAGAAATTATGAATCAGTGACCCACTACCCTAAGATTGTAAGTTCTCACTCTATGTCCGGGTTTACGAACATATCTTCAACTTCAATATTCCATGGGAAAAGATGACCAAGCTCACCAAGGTACCTAGATTCTACAAGGGATATGGACACCCAAACCAAAGTATGCATGCCAAATCTGAAAAAGAATAAGGGTAGTAGACTAGAAAGTGATAACAAGGAATACAATTGACACGTGCTTGACAAACAGAACACACAAAAATAAAACTAAAATTGTTTGGAATCAACTTCCCAACATTATAAAGAAGAAGGATTCCCTGGAAATTTCTTCTAAAAGATGTGAAACAAAGAACAATATATTCTGTTAGATTTTCTTTTCAATTACCTCATCAGCTGCATTAGGATCAGCTCCAGCTTGTAGTAAGAAGTTAATGATTTCTGCACTACCATTATGAGCAGCAATAAGCAAAGGGGTTGCATCACCAGCCCTAACATTGACATCAGCCCCTGCCTGTATGGTAGCATAAAAGAAGTTAAGCCTTGAGTAGACCCATGGCATACTTAACCAAGCAAACATAGCAAAATTCAAATTTTTTTTCATAACCGAGAAATTCCCTAGGACCAGTGGCACAAAGTTCGTAACTCGGTGGATAATAAAAACCACCCCTTTACCCTTCATCACTTAATGCTGGTAATAAACTGAATGTACATAACTGAGTTTTTTGACACAGTGAAGAACAAAAACACAATGAGGAAGGCTTTTTCTCCTTTTATCTTTAGCAATTTTACTCGTTTAATTTTCTAGGGGCATCTCTCAAGGCCTTGTTTTATCCTTTTAAACACATTTAATCTTCAATTTATTCAAACAGTATTAAAAATAATCCCCAAACAAAAAAAGAAAAAGCAGAATAGAAGTTGTAAGTTTCAGCAAAAGAAACTCCAACGTGTAACAGAACCAAGTCTGACAAAGCTCTCATATGATCAAAGCAATTTCTTGTGGTTTAATTCAGCACAAATTTCGCATGATTCCAACACATAGCGAAGTGCATAATGATAATGCATCAAACAATAGCACCATATGTTTTCTGCAACATAATGTCTTAGGGATGCACAATTGGACTCAGCAATTTATAGTACATAAAGTGAAAAAGTAGAACAATCTAATGGATATATGCAGTATGAAAAGATTGAATTTTACTGACCTTTACTAACAGCTCCACGCAAGGCAATGAATTGGCTGCTACAGCTGATACCAAAGGACAAACATTATCATCTTCTGTTTGAGCATGAATCTGCACAAAGTAACTTTTTAGGCCAAATGAACAACTAGAAATTACTCCCTTTGTCCCAATTTATCCGACTCAATTTTCTTTTTTGGTCAATCCCAAAAAGAAAGATACGTCTCTATATTTAGTAACAATTTAACTTTAAAATGTCAATTTTACTTTTAATAAAATGATTTATAGCCATAAAAATATCTAGGACTTATTTTAGACCACAAGTTTCAAAAGCTCTTTCTTTTCTTAAACTCCATGTCAAGTCAAACTACATCACATAAATTGGGATGGAGGGAGTAAATTTTTTTTCGAAAGACTATCTTCTACACACACATCACAAACCCATGGTCAACAGTAGAGAAGAATGCAACAAAAAAAATTGAGGGGGGAGGGGGAGGGGTTTACAATCTAGGACTTGATTTTTTCCAAATATTATCAACATTTGCCCCCTCTAACAAGTAAAAAATGCAAACTGTATGCAATAAAGAATTGATCTGAGAAAATTACCTTAAGTTAAATTTATCTAGAGAACTGATAAACAATGGCTGGTATTTTAAAATTGAGAAAGAGGGGTTTAAACAGGCCACTAAGCACTCACATTAGCATGGTGCTCCAGCAAAACCTTGACAACATCTTCCTGGCCAAGACCTGAAGCCCACATAAGCGGTGTTCCAGCATCACTTTGTAAATCAACATCTATGCCCTTTGACAGTAACAATTTAACCACTTCAATATGTCCTGCAAACAAAGAAAATGCACAATAAAGTGTCACTCTATGTAAAGAAGTACAAATAAATTGAAGAGTGCATGTAGCTACACACATCACAATATGCAGGACAACACAATAAAGCAACTAGGAATGACATGCTGAATGATTTCTCTTATTATTTTACCAATAGAGAACTAAAAGCTGACACTAAGATCTCAACTACTGGTATCTATCAGAACATGCTTAGATCCCTGATTCAGACTATGTGCCAAAGGAAAATAAATCTGCAAACATTTTTTTCTTGGATATGGTAGAAATATTTCATTCATAGACATGGCCGAGTTGGAAGTATACAAGGATAAACCAAAAGGTGAAGAATCTAGAAAATATGAGTCTCTACAAAATTTTGCAAATATTTTTCAAGAGAATTTGTTCACGTGTGCTTATGCTCTTGATAACCCACTCCATTCACATTCATACCACTTAGAAGAGAGGGGAAAAAAAGGAAAATGTTGGAATTAAGTGAAAAAAAATGTGGCAGAAAAGAACGCATATGATGATTAACAAATTGCAGCAGAGATCTCCAGTTACTCACAGGCCATTACTCACAGTTATTCACAGGCCATTAGTCTACCTTTTTGCGAAATCCTGTAACAACGAGTCCTCAATTGCACGCAATTAATCATGCTTTCCGGTTAGGCATAGTTTCTGCTCGTGGACCTCCTTTCTAAAGTCTTCACTAACATTCATGCATCATTTATTAATAGCCCCCAAAAATTCAAATCAAGCCAAAATATACACTTCTCTCAGTTTTCATATATCAGATAACAAAATCCAAATATTAGCCCATCAAAATTTTCCTCATTTAGCATAAAGAAACAGCTATTGTCAACTGTCTTCTTATTCATCATGTCAAGAAAAATGAATGAGTTCAAAGTAAAAATAGAGGGAACAGCTTATAATAGCAAGAGAGCTATACTCTATAATGAACAGTTGAACACGGCTGCTGAAATAACTAGATCCACTTTCTCAGATTCCGGCTATTTAAAGTTTTCTTTAGAAAAAAGAACGTTTTATCCAGGGGATATATAACTGCACAGAACTAGTCTTGCTTTCTTAAGCTTCAACAGCTTGGAAAAATAAATCTTTCTACCACTTATGATATTTTGAGCTGAAGATATCTCATAAAGTGTTTGATATGAACAAAAACAAAGGCTAGTTATATATCCAACACCCAAATTTTATGCTCCTCTTAGAGCTAACTTAGACTAATCTTCTTCATAATACACTTTCATCAGTAGAGAAGAACAGACGAATAAGACACAGAAATATCAGTCAGCTTCCTTACTACATCTTCATTTATATGTCCAATCCTGCATAAATAACAATATTGTACGACATTTTGAGTTATGCCAGCGCTTTGAAGCTCTACAAATCTATGGTCGTTTCAAGTCATCAATTGAGAACAAATGATTAAGCATTTGACAAAAGGAAGGGAAAGAAAAGGTGAACGATGCAAGAAAGATCAGATGTTCCAACAAAATAGAGGCTAAAGTTAGGCTTTCAACAGCTGAAAGTATAAAAGTGACCTGAAAAGCTGAAAAGTATGAAGCAAATAGAAAACATAGCAAACCCTGCCCTATCAATCTCTGCTTCCTAGTGCCGATAATAGCCTTATCTGTGTTTTATTTGCTTACCATAAGAACTTTGACCAATTCATTGAAGGGACTTATTTCTTAATTCATTAAAACAATTTATATTCCCCAAATGTTCCATCAATTAATAGTAAACAATTAAAATTTAAAAAAGATATCTATACACTTGTTTGTCAAACATTTTAATTTAAAAATGTGGAACTCCTCAAAGAGAAGAGTTCACTGTACAAGAGCCACAAAGTTAGGGCAATTAAACGCATATGAACCCAGGAATCTTTCCCTGGCACAAATAGAAGCTTCAATCACTTCTATTAACAAAGAGGAAGAACCTACCATTTCCTGCAGCATGATGCAAAGCTGTTGCCCCCGTGGCGCTGGGTATTGCAGGATCTGCACCCTGTTCTATGAGGTACTGGACAGTAGCAGTGTGTCCTTGCCTAGCAGCATGAAGAACAGGAGTTTCACCTGTGATGAACAACATATTTGGATCAATAAACAGTAAATATCACTTTCAGCACATATACATTCAAATTAATATACAGCAATATCACTTTCAGCACAATCAATTAACCAATCAATACAGAGCCTCAAAATCAAATAAATTGGGAGCAATAATGTAAATCCTCCATATATTCTGCTGTATTTGAGTCCACCATTCATATATTGAAGAATAATTTGTCTTTTGAAGCAAATTAAGGGTTTTCAAACATATGAGTCCCTAACCATACGCTTGATCACATCGAAATAGTATCACTTATATGTATTATTTGCATCTATCGTTTTGTATCTCAAGTTCGCATTGATTCTTAGATATTTTAAGTCTTTTGAGATAACTTCCCACCCTTAAAATTTTTTTACTTTTTTGAAACTGGTAACTTTCCCACGCTTGTAATCTTAGTATTACCTTGTCCCCTTTTAGCACCCCCAATCATCATAACGTCACACCTACATAGATGCATTTAGAGGCCTGCATAGGGGCACAAACAAACCATTACAGAAGTCCTCTCATTTTATTATTGATGCGTACTAATGGCATAATGTGACTATTTCTCATTTTAACTAAACTTGTATGATTGCACATTAATTTTACTTTAGCATTTTCATGATTCTCATTGTGTTGACAAGTCAAGCACATCAGAAGTCCAATATTCATTCCCATCATTGGTCTCACAACTATCCAATAGAACTTGTCTTACAATTGTTAGGTATCTTCATATCTACTTTAATCTGATGTACTACATATTCGTCTATCATCATTCTCTTGAAAGACTAAACATAAATATAAATTGTCTGCACTTAGGCACCACAATGTTGATGAACAAGGAAACCTATAATTTCCAATGGTGCATGTTAGCCTCAAACTTTAAAGAGGTAAAAAGATAGAAACCCTCAAGTTTCAATCTGTTGAGCCAATTTCTTCTAAACAATGAGTTCTTTTTTTTTTATGAACGTGGTGTTGGGGCAGGTTTTGTGCATCTGGATTAGTTCCACGAGATACCTACCACCAAGGCTAGAACAAATGGGAAGAATCGCCAAGTGTTTTTGTCTCCACTGGGATTCAAACCTGCAACCTCACGACTCTAGATTATTCATTGACTACTAGGCCACAACCTTGGATGCTCATCTAAACAATGACCCAAATTAGGCCTATACGAATTTATTACTGTAGTTTAGAAAAGTACCTTCATCATCTTTTTCATTGACATCAATCTTCAATTCTTCAACCAAGTACTTGCACAACTCAATCTTGCCTTCCGTAGCGGCAAATATCAATGCCCCTCTTTTGTTAGCATCCTTCACATCCGCCACCGTACCGGCCAACCCTTTCCCATCATCCAGTTGCTTTGCCAACTCTGTTTTTCACAATCATCAATACCATATAGTACCAAAGATAAAACAGGAAATTGAAAACACTTACTCTTGATAAGCTCAATGTTCCCTGAACAAGCAGCCTTCAAAAACTTCTGAACCTTTTCTCTAACTGCTCAAAGCAATTTTGAAGATAAATATATTAAAAATAACATGGTTTGCAGTATTTGGAGAAACGAAAAAGAAGTGAATGAATCAAAACCTGCAAGAGCATCAGTAGCATCAGGAGCCATAACTGAAGACAGAGAGTTTCTACTTTAGGCTTTTCGCTAGAAACTTCTGGTATTATACAATGAGATCAATTGAACAAGGTTTTGCCGGAAGAAAAAAGAGCAAGGGTTTTGCAAGTTTGACTTCGAGTCAAACCCAAGTACCCAATACGCCTTTTGGGCTTTTACATTTACCTGATGTATGTGGTATTATTTTAACTTTCTTGATAACTAGGAGTAGCAGTGAAGCGGGTTTGAGCTCAACCCGCAAACTTTTATACCTTTTCGTCTGTTTTGTATGATGATTTTTTTATTTTTAACTCGCCCTTTTATATACGTTTAAATTTTATAGTTCTTTTATTTTTTAATTTAATTTAGTTTTTTCGCTAATTAACGTCTCAACAATTAATTAACTATTTTTAGTTAACATTTTAATAATTGTTTCTTAATCATTACTTAAAAGTTTCTAAGTAATATTCTAACAACTAATAATTTACCGGACATATCTAGTTTACAATAACAACATACCCAGTGAAATCCCACAAGTGGGGTTTGGGGAGAGCAGAATATACGCATACCTTACCACTACCTCATAGAGATAGAGAGGTTGTTTCCTGGGAACCCTCGTCTCAAAAACCCAAAAGCAGAATAAGCTAAATATAGAAAAAGGAAAGGATAGGAAAAGCACATAATAGTACGCAAATATGATAAATTCAACATTATAAAACGGAAAATGATAACACAAGATATAAAGGCAATGTAAAGATCTCACTACTCTTATTATTCTACTATCACCAAGTCATATATTAATCTGCTTCTACTAACCTATTAGCCGTCTACTCCAATACGCAACCTCCACTCTTTTCTATCTAAGGTCATGTCTTCGATGAGATGAAGTTTCATCATATCTCGTCTTATCACACCCCCCCCCCCAATACTTCTTCGACCTACCTCCACCCCTCCGTGTAACCCCTAAATCCAACCTCTCGCACCTCCTAACAGGAGCATCGATACTCCTTCTCTGCACATGTCCAAAGCAACGCAGTTTCGCTTCCCTCATCTTGTCAGCCACAGGAGCTACCTTCTAGCTTTTCCCGAATGATCTCATTCCTAATCATATCACTCCTGGTATGTTCACACATCCATCTCTGCAACCTGCATCTTCTAACACATGTGAATTTTTAATAGGCCAACACTCCACCCCATATAGCAAAGATGGTCTAACCACCATTCTGTAAAACTTGTCTTTAAGCTTAGATGGTATCTTTTTATCACACAATACTCCTGAGGCAACCCTCTATTTCGTCTATGTTGCCCCAACACGGTGCGTGACATCATCATCGATATCGCCACTACTTTGGATGATGGACCCAAGATACTCAAAGTTATCTCTCTTGGGGATATATTAAGTGGCAAGCCTCACATCAGTATTTGCTTCACCCTCACAATAATAAAATTGCACTCCAAGTATTCTGTTTTGGTTCTACTTAATTTGAACCCTTTGGATTCCAAAGCGTGTCTCCAAACCTCCAATCTATCATTAACTTTAGTCCGAGTCTCATCAATCAATACTATGTCATCTGCAAATAGCATACATCAAGAGACCTCCTCCTGAATAGACTGCGTCAGCTCATCCATCACCAGGGCAAACAGAAAAGGGTTCAACACAGATCCTTGATGAAGTCCAATCTCAACAGGAAAATACTCTGAGTCTCTTCCCACCGTTCTTACCTGAGTTTTGGCTCCATCGTACATGTCCTTTATCACCCTAATATATGTCATTGGGATACCTTTCCCCATAGACATCTCCATAGGACATCCCTTGAAACTTTGTCATAGGCCTTCTTTCCCTATATTTCTCCACTAATCTCCGAACAAGATGAATTGCTTCAGTAGTCGACCATCCCGACATGAATCCAAATTGATTCTCTGAGATAGACACTACTTTTCTCACCCTCATCTCCACCACTCTCTCCCAGACCTTCATAATGTGATTTAACAACTTGATACCCCTGTAATTGTTACAGTTTTGAATATCACCTTTATTCTTGTACAATGGGACCTTGTACTCTTCCTCCATTCATTAGGCATCTTGACAATCTTCATAATAGCATTGAACAATGTAGTCAACCACTCTATGCCATCCTTGACCATGTCTTCCAAAATCCACCGGGACCATTGTCGGACATGTCTAGTTTTAATTTTAAATTAAAAATAAAATTAAAGTCAATGTTTAATATAAAAAGTTTATATCTTCGAATTCTATTTGGTTTTTTAAACCCGCAACCCCCCCCCCCAATTAATTTTAAAAATAGTCACTTCAATCTGCCTCGCCCCGCCTCGCCCTATTGTCATCCCTATTGATAATCAAGGTTTCAACTCCGGACTTTTTATTAAGGACTACGTTAATAATTGTACGTAAATATTTAGAATAAGATTTAAGTTAAATATGTAAGTGTGGTATATAAAAGGAATATAACTCAAACAAATCTACATAAATGATATGCTGGATTAACAAAAAATACAATTCAACAAAATAAAGACGATAAATATACTTTGACAAGAATGAATATACAATTTAATTGTGGATTAGGCAAAATCCAAAAGCTGCCTAAATTGCATATTCTATTGCTTTTCCACTTGAAACCTGCATTACAATGAAAGACTCATCTCATCGTCTTTTCTCAAATTCTTATAAAAGGAAACTTTTGTCTCTCCATGTATCATAGATTTCACAAATGAATTGGACGAATCAAAATAAATTTAGCTAATAGATAAATGTGTCATTATTTAACATTAAGGGGATTAGATAAATTACATTTTTATGAATTAATTTTGTCATTCCTATTGATCTGACACCTTTTATAAAATAGAATGTTGGAAGTAGGAACTTTTAGTGTGTCATTTATTACTTCTACATTATACATTGGACGATAAATCATATTTAACGTCAATATAAGAAATTGTTAAATCACCCAATCATATTTACCATGACTTTCATCATTAGTTAGGGTAGCGATATATAATAGGGGAACAAAGCCATTTTTTTTACATTATCGAATCAAATAAAAGACAATTACGAATTATTTTCGATAAAAACATCAACTGATAATTCTTTTCTAGAGAAGCAATCATCAATAAAGGTCAAAATACACCAACAATGCATAAAATTATTTACATATCAAAGCGTATGTAACTTAAAAATCTCGTTATCTCAATTAACTAAATTGAGAATCAGCATAACTAGTGGTGAAATTGACCGCCTACAACTATGTAGCTCTCTGTATCAGTCCACAAAAGTCATGAGAATCTTTCATCGGGGACAGGTACGAGGTCTGAGGCGATCGATACAATGGAGAGGAAATCAATTTATTGAATAGAAAACATAGTCCGAACCCAGTGCTTAATTTCAGGAAGGAAAGGATATCATCACACCCTCTTCAACTTCAATAAGACTGCTTGACAGAACAAGCCACTGCCTGCGCCCAATGCCTCAACTTTGTCTTAACTTGTTGAGGATCATCACCTACACAACATTTACAACAACAACAACAAATTGTATCATGGATCAATCATATTATATAATTTCTAACAAAACATAGAAGCCTATATAACTGTATTCCTTCTTATTTGAACCCAAAACCTCATAAATTTGAACAAATCAACAAGTTAGGTGTTTCCATTAATAAATTAGATGATAAAGCATTTTATAGCTTGTTTAAACAGGCTTTTAAAATGAAAATTATTTGGAAGTTTTTTTTAAGTGCTTTTAAGAATTAAAAATACTTCTGATAAAACCAGTTTGTGTGTTGATTGAAAATTTTGAAAAGTAATTTTGAACTATAATTAAATTTGGTAAATATTTCAAAATGTTTCTCGATTCTTGTTGAAAATGATTCTTAATTTTTATCAACCATATCCACTTTTTGTTCGAATTCTTGGTAATAATTTTTCTTTTACCAAAGTTACTTTTTGATGTAATTTTTTTTTTTTAAAGATTTTGAAAATCATTATTTGTCAAAAGCACTTAATTTTTTCAAAAAAATTGGATAAATACCTTTTTTCAAAAAAAAATTGGGGGTGCCAAACGGGTTACTAGAGTTTAACCTATATATGTGGATATTGGAATCGTGAAACTATTATTTGTATAAAATGTGGTATGTTGAACCTCAAAATCCTGGATAGGATAGAATGTATACGAAGCTTTGCTGTTAAGCATTAGTTATATTAATACCTGGGCTATAAATCTTCCATGCATCGACGTGATCACTCCTAGGGCTTCCAAAGGACGATGACCTTCCTCCGAGAGAATTCAAGGAACCAGGAGATCCTTTATTGCTACCGGGTGAGGAGGTTGGGCTGGTTAAATACTGGCGATTCACCGCGAAATAAAGATCAAGTGCAGGCAAGGTGTTACATAATGTTTGCCCTCCTTCTTCGTTGAATCCAAATCCTAAATCTATGCAACCTCTTAGTTCATTCATATCTTCATCAGTCAAATAAGCTTCAAATTCTTGAGTATTATTCCCAACACTACTCTTTTTCCTCTGCAGGAATTGACGACGTCGTTTTTCCCATGCAATGTCACGTGGAATCTCACACATGGAAAGTTGCTTCGATAATTTCTTATTAGGGTTCCTCCAAAAAGGTGGTGCATCCTCTAAACGTTGTAATTCATCGCATTGATCTGATAATTCACTCGATGACGATGATGAAGATATACGTTTCTCTTTATCTGCATGACTATCTGTAACTTTCCCCATATTCAATCAATGTTTTACTTTATCACGCACGTTAACAACAACAACAATAACAAATAGAATGAGAGAGTTTTTGCAACAACAATAGTAACAACGATAACACAAATTAGATTATACGACTAATTAAGATATTCAGATTCCTGGTGAAGGTTGATGGACATCAGAAAAGGCTGCCATGGCGGTTTGGAAAATTTACCGCCTTGGCTAGCCGTTAAAAAAGTGTTGTATGTATGAACAAAAAATAAAAGAGAAGGGTTGATTGTTTTTTCCTTTTAAAAGTTTGTTGAAAATTTTATGGCTTTATTGTATTGTAAAGGAAGGGAAATGGCATGCAGGTTTAGGAAGAGTTTAATGGGGGATTACTAATGGAGAGCCATTATTTGCGCTTCTTCCATTCATTTGTAACTGATAACGACAGTTATAAGAAATGACTCCTTAGTATACTTATGTCCAAGAAAAAAAGATTCTTGTCCTAATGGTTATTTATAGTATTAACTGTTTCTGTTAAGTGTATATATATATATAAACTTTTGTCTGGAGGATATTCTTTTGGATAAGGCTCCTGAATAATAGGTATATCATGTTTCTTTTGGACTAATTCAAGTTAAGTAGACTACTTCTACTATTATTACATCTTTCTTTTCTTCTACATCTTCGTTCAAACTTTCGATTCTCTAGGAAGATTCAATAGAATAGGTGATAAAAAAAAGGTCTTGAGTTTATCTAATAAATTTATATATTATTTGATATTTATTTTCATAGCTTTTAAAATATATTATACGATACTTAATTGTATCTTCATATTAGAACAACTCACTACCTAGTAAAATGAGGACACATAAGTCTTTGGTTATTCTCCCACCTTACCACATTATGTCTGAATTTTAAGTAAATTGCCTTGTGATTTCATAATTGTTTGGTGGGTATAAGACCAACAATTTTAAAACGGATTTTCTATTCATTAGACATAAAAGATCATTGTGGTCAGTTAACTAAAAAGTGTATTGCCTATTTGGTTTTGATAGATAGATTTGAGTTGGTCTTCCAATTACAAAAATCAAGGGGATATATAACACTTACTTTACTTTACTACTATAATAGAAAAGACTAACTTTCAACATGTCTGTTTAGTATCTTTCAATTCAATTTTGAGGATGTCTCTGTCTTTTACAACATTATTATAGCTGATGTGTCTTATGAAAAAGTCTTGAACGGACACATCATTGTTTATATAATATTTGACTTTCAACATGTTTTCATATCTTTCAATTCAAATATGAGGGTGTCTTTGTTTTTAATACTTGGTAAAGCTTAGTTTGCCTTCTAGTTCAATAACGTTGTAGTTTGTAGTTATCTTCCTTTCATATCTATACATTTGTGTCGTCATGGATTGGTTCTGTGATATGATTGTTCATTTAAATGGTTTGGGCTTGTCCTGCAGCTCTATATTTTTTCTCTTTCTTTTTAGGCTAGAACAATGTTGGTGTATATATATTTTTATTATTAAAATAAAATATTAAGTGTATATATTAGTGGGTATAAATTATGATAGAATGATTATTACTTCTTGCAACTTTATTCTGAGACAACTTACTATTACTTTTTTCTCTCCCCTTTTTACTATACAGAGATACAAAAATACACGTATATAACTAAATATTCCACTTTTTGAACCTAAATTTATTTTTCGAAGTTTTATTTATGCCAAGTGTTGTTTAACACTGGAAAGCAGTCAAAATGCAGCATTATGCAAATAGTATAGAATATAATAAATATTCAAATGTAAATAATGCATTAATGCAGCCACAGGCGATTACCAACTACATATATTGTGCATTTAGCCACAAACGATTGCCAATCATATATATATGTACGCGCGTGTATGCATAGTTTGCAAGAATCTTTTATTGTCGAGCCCGTGCTTGCCCGACCATTTCTACCTAAGCTAGTTAATAAATATATAGAAATTACTGCTAGTCATATTTTGAAATTATTCACAGGAGAGGAAGAAGAAAGAAGAAGAAGGAAGAAGGAAGAATAGTTGAAAAGTAGATCTTATTCAATTTTCAGATTCTCTTTATTGTATCTTATTACATTAGTTAAGTATCTATATATAGGGATTAATAACTAACTAATCCTAATTTGTTATAACTAACTTTATATGTTGAAAAGACTTAAATGCCCTTAGACTAATTAATGAATAACTCTTCTATTCTTTAACACTCCCCCTCAAGCTAGGAAGTGGAGAAGATATCACACACTCCTAGCTTGGAATTGAGATAATTATGTTGAACTCTGGTAAGTCCTTTAGTTAACATGTCTGCTGGTTGCTCTTGTGTTGGAATGTAGTTTGTAGTGATGACTCCTTGAAGTATTTTTTCTCTTATGAAGTAACAATCAACATCAATGTGCTTCGTCCTCTCATGAAAAACAGGATTTGCTGCTATTTGTAAAGCAGATTTGCTGTCAGTATATACATCAGCTGGATGAGTTACTTTGTTTCCAATTTCTTTTGTTAAGCCTAGTATCCATATCAATTCTGCTACAACAGCTGCCAGGCTTCTAAATTCTGCTTCTGCTGAACTTCTAGACACTGTAACTTGCTTTTTTGACTTCCAAGACACCAAGGAATCCCCTAGTTTCACAAAGTACCCAGTTACTGACCTTCTAGTTTGAGGACAAGATGCCCAGTCAGCATCACAATAAGCACTAATATCTTCATTTGAGCTACTGGACAGTAAGATACCTTGTCCTGGCTGATTTTTAATATACTTCATAACTCTGATTGCAGCTTCCATATGTGACCTCTTAGGCTCTTGAAGAAACTGGCTTAAAGTTTGCACACTAAATGCAATATCAGGTCTAGTCATGGTCAGATAGAGTAGTTTACCAACCAATCTTTGATAGGTCCCTTGATCTGCAGGAGGATCCTCATTTGGTTGCATCTGTTTGATATGTTCATCAAATTGTCTTGATGTAAGTTTCACATTATAGTCCATAGGAGTTCCAGCAGGTTTAGCTGCTCCTAGTCCTAATTCTGATAACAACTCTAATGCATATTTTCTTTGATGCATTAGTATCCCTCTTTTGGATCTTGCAAATTCTATGCCAAGAAAGTATCTCAACTCTCCCAAGTCTTTCATCTTGAATGCTTGTTGTAGATCCATTTTTGTTTCCTCTATCAATTCCAGATTATCACCAGTAACCAACATATCATCCACATACACTAATACAAGTGTGATACCTTTAACAGTTCTTTTAATATAAAGAGAAGGATCATACTTACTTTGTACAAAGTTGAACTTTAGTAAAACCTCTGACAGCTTTGTATTCCATTGTCTAGGAGCTTGTTTTAAGCCATATAGGGATTTGACAAGTCTACATACTTTATTCTCCCCCTGACTTGCAAACCCCTGAGGCAAGTCCATATAAATCTCATCAGTAAGATCCCCATTTAAAAAGGCATTATAGACATCCATTTGATGAACATACCACCTTTTTCTTGCTGCAGTTGCAAGCACTGTCCTGACTGTTTTCATTTTCACAACAGGAGAGAATGTTTCTTTGTAATCTATTCCTTCCCTTTGGTTGTAACCCTTGGCAACCAGCCTAGCTTTATATCTCTCAATCTCTCCTGAAGCCTTATATTTAACTTTGTAGACCCACTTACAACCGATAGTACTTTTCCCTTTTGGCAAAGTAACAATGTCCCAAGTGTGATTGTAATTCAATGCCTCTATTTCATCCTTCATAGCCTGAATCCACTTTGGATCTTTACTAGCCTCTAAGTAATTAGATGGTTCAATAGCTGATGAGGAGGCTGTTACAAAGGCCATATACTCTTTGGATAACTTTTTATAAGAGACATAATTGGATAAGGCATAAGGTACCTCTTTATGAATGTTTAAGGAGACAAAATCAGTCATCCAAGCTGGTGGTTTCTTTCCTCTGGTTGATTTTCTCTGATTTTGCATCTCATTTTGATCTACCAGTGTTTGTTCCTGTTGAACTACACCTTGTGAGCTTGTCACTCCATCTTGTGAAGTTTGAATGCATTGAACTGGGCAACTATTGAAATGTATGTCAGTCACTATGCCTTGTTGATCATCTACAGGAAACACATGATGTGGTTTCTGAGTGGACTTGTTCTCTTCTTTGAATGGGAACACATCTTCTCTAAATGAAACATCCCTGTGCACAGAAAAATTGTCATTTGTTATGTCATATAACACATAGCCCTTCTGGGTCTCAGAAAACCCCATAAGCACAGTAGGTTTGACTCTGGACATGAGCTTGTCATGTTCATTTACCACCTTAGCATAACACAAACACCCCATTACTTTCAAATGATCATAATTAGGTTTCTTTCCATACAACCTTTCATAAGGAGTTTGATAGTTGATTGCTGAACTTGGCAACCTATTGATAATATATACAGCTGCTAAAACACAATATCCCCAAAATTTTATAGGAATCTCTGCTTGAAACCTCATTGCTCTTGTAACTTCTAGAATGTGTCTGTGTTTTCTCTCAGCAACTCCATTTTGCTGAGGTGTATAAGCACAGGTTGTCTGATGTATTATTCCCAAGCTTTTAAACAAACCATCACACAATGTATTAACAAACTCAGTGCCATTGTCTGTTCTCACAATTTTTACAACTTTATTAAACTGAGTCTTAACAAAATTGATAAATTGCTGTACCTGAACAAACACATCAGACTTTAACCTTAGCAAGAACACCCATGTAACTCTTGAGAAATCATCAACAATTGTCAGAAAATATCTATTACCATTCATAGTAGACACTTTGTAAGGACCCCACAAGTCCATGTGTACAAGATCAAAGCAACATGTAGTCTTAATGCTACTGGTAGGAAATGACAGCCTAGTTTGTTTTGCACCAGGACATACAGTGCACTTTTTTATTCTACCATCTAATACTTCAGAGATCTCAACATTTAACATTTTCTTAAGCACACTTGTAGATGTATGTCCCATTCTCTTATGCCACAACTCTACATCTTCTTGTTTCAGTACACCCCTCTCTGTTGACACTTCACTAGCTACTATCTTTCTTGCTTCATTATCTTGACCAATCAGCAGGTATAATCCACCATCAGCCTTCCCAATTGCTCTCACCTTCCCAGTACAAAGATCCTGGAAGACACAGAATTCAGGGAAAAAGTTTACTGAACACTTCCATTCCTTAGTCACTTTAGACACTGAGAGTAAATTGTATTGAAACTGAGGTATGTAGAAGACATTAGGAAGGACATTCTCTTCTGTCAAACAACTTCTACCAATATGAGTAACCACAGTTGTATCACCATTTGGTAAGAACACCTCCTTTGGATGTTCAGACTCTATCATGGATGTCTCATCTAATAGGTCTAAATCAGAAACCATATGATTTGTTGCTCCTGTATCAATTATCCATTCTTGTACTTTAGAGGAAGCTAAGAGAGCATTAGCAATACCTGCCACATTAGCTGTGTTTGTCTCAGCTGACTCAGGTTGTTTGTTAGTCACACTACTCTTGTTGATCATCCTTAGAATTTGATCATATTGTTCTTGAGTAAAAGCTGAAGTACCTATCTGACCTAGCTGAGCCATTTGAAGATCACTTGTTTCAGAACACCTTTGCCTTTCCTGTCCACCTGACTGATCAAACAACACATTACAGGCAGTCCCTTCCACTCTCGGCTTCTTTCTTACCTTGTAATCAGCAGGGTAACCAATTAGTTTCCAACAATTTTCTCTGCTGTGCCCCTTGAGCTTACAAAAATCACATTGAAGACCATAATTCTTCTTAAGTCTTTGATTCTGATTTCCTGTTCCATTTTTCGCATACATAGCCATTTCGTAGTTTCTCAGGTTCGCACTTGGATTAGCCCCAAGCACCCCAGCACCAGCAGCCACAGCCTTGTGACTCTCATCACTCACAATCATTGCATATGCTTGATTGACAGATGGTAAAGGACTCATGAGTAGTATTTGGCTCCTTGCCTGGCCATAAGCCTCATTTAGACCCATCAAGAACTGAAACAATTTCAATTTTTGCAGATGAACAACAAAATCTTTCGATTTTTCACACTGACAACCAGGAGCAGGCACTAATGCCTCAAATTCCTCCCACAAGTCTTTAAGCCTTGAAAAATATGTGGATACCGACGCAGTTCCTTGAGTTAAAGTTGCGATATCCTTATGCAGATTAAAAGTTCTTGCACCATCCACCTTATTGAATCTTTCATGCAAGTCATCCCAGACCCCTTTGGCAGTAGATGCATACATGATACCTCCAAGAAGCTCTTTGGATACCGAATTCATTATCCAAGACAACACAATAGCATTTACCCTCTCCCAATGATTTCCCAATTCAGCCGAAAACTTTTCTTTGCTGCAAGTTCCATCCACCATTCCCAGTTTATTTCTTCCCAGCAATGCTATTCGCATGGACCTATACCATACCGAGTAATTTTCGATACCTGTTAACTGGAAAGAGATGACCTGGACTCCGCTACTATCTGACGGACTGAGGAAGAGAGGGTGATTGTAGTCAAGAACACCTTGGCTAGCAGATCTCTGATCTCCAATTTCGTTTGCCATTGTTGACATTGTTGAATTTTGTCAAAGATCCCACTTCAAGAACCGAATTGCCCAGCTAGAATTTCCTAGCTATAGCTCTGATACCATGAAATTATTCACAGGAGAGGAAGAAGAAAGAAGAAGAAGGAAGAAGGAAGAATAGTTGAAAAGTAGATCTTATTCAATTTTCAGATTCTCTTTATTGTATCTTATTACATTAGTTAAGTATCTATATATAGGGATTAATAACTAACTAATCCTAATTTGTTATAACTAACTTTATATGTTGAAAAGACTTAAATGCCCTTAGACTAATTAATGAATAACTCTTCTATTCTTTAACATATTTCTATTTTATATAAAAAAAGTCAAACCCATGGACGATCAATGGCAAATTTATAATTATGTTCATCATTTAAGGGCAAATGGTTAATAGTCATATAAAATATCTATTGATTTTCTCACTCCAAATTTCTATTCTAAATTCTTTTTAAAAAAGACACTTACACACAATTTAATTATAGATAAATCATTACATATTTAATTATAATTATACTTATCATACAATGGTAACTACTGCTTTGCTCAATCCAAATTTCTATTCTAAAAAAAAAAAAAACTAGACACTTACATACAACTCAATTCTAGAAATATCAGTTATACTCGTTTATTGTCTATAATAAATATCTCATTTGTTATTTCAACTAAAAATCTACGTACCTACTTCTATTTTCTTTATTTTTAATTTACAATATCTCTTTATTTCAATTAAAAACTCATGTATCTACTTCATTTTCTTTGTAATAGTAATAGGCCCTTAACTATGCATAATGGTGAGTTAGCTTATCAGGGAGGTTTTAGAATTAAATTAGAATCTACTCACCTACGGAGCTTAATCACATATAAAACTTAATCTTTATATTTTTTAAATCACATAAAGGCTTAATCTTTATATTTTCCTTTCGATTATTTGATTATAGAGAAACTAAAACAGTTATAGTGCAAGTTTTGAGAATTTTTTTAGTTTTTAATGGTTGAATTTTTTTTAGGTGCAAGGCTTTTATATCTCACTTTCTACAATTGCATCATCTTTTCTGATTGATAATTGAGTGAACATTTGAAATTCTTATTAGTTTTGCATATCATAGCATTATGTTTTGCAATTAGTAAATTATTCTTAGTCTTCCTCCTCCATTGTTACGTTGGAAAAATAATATTGTGTTGTGGTTTAGAATACCTTTACAATAATTTGGTATCCATTTCGATATTTTAATTAATTATTATTTACTTCCCTTTTGCAGATATTCATCCTAAATTTTTTCATATGATGGTTTCTAGAATGATAAAAAAAGTTGTCTGCTAAGATGATGGCGACAACTCTTACTTGTAGAAATGATTAATTCAAATTTACTTATGCACATATTGCACATGCAAGAATCCTATTATATATGAATAACGATGTAAAGTGTACTTGCGATCTATTTCACACATTTTATACTAAGATGACATGTTCTGATGTGTTAGTATGAAGACTTTTGACTGAGTTTAGCCTAATTATTATGTTCTGCTATGTTAGCATGAAGATGTTTGACTGAACTTAGTCTAATTACTTTAGTTATATTTATATAAAAAAAAAAGTTATATAAAAAACTAACATGTTGAGTCCGATCAGCACGAACATTGCCTATCTAGTTTATAATATAAATGCTATGGATTGTATCGTAATTTTTCACATGCATGCAACAAAAATAGTGGATCCCATATCAGGTCGTGCTATATAGAGCGCAATTCTTGTACAATTACAACGTCTTAATTACTCTTAGTCAATACTCCATATTTTACTCAGGAGTAAAAGAAACTCTAAATAATATATTTCTTTTTATAATTTTAAAAGAAGACTTTTCTTTTTTCAAATTTAAAAAAAGGAGACTAGCACATGCAGGAGTTGATTCAAAATAATGCATTATTTTGGAGAGGTCTATAAATTACAACAATATAATTCTGTCCCCAACACAAAAAATCATAAAGTGTGAAAGTATTATTCTCAAGTATGGCGTCGTTGAAGCTCAGTTTCATTCTCACTATTCTTTTCATGGCAATTATTACTAGTAAGTATTTATTTTAAAACGAATTCTTTTTTCATTATTTATGTAAATTTCACATATGTTAATTAATCATATTGCAGTTGATGTGTCGTTTGCTGCACGAGATGGCTCTGATATGTCAGGAATCCAGAGAAGGCTACTCCCACAACTTAATACTTGTTTGAGGCTTTGCAATACAGATTATGATTGCAATGTCGACTGTTGGGTTTGTTGCACTTGTCGCCAATCTCCAGTATACGATGAATATATATGTTTATGAAATTATTCGTACGGACCATTAATCAATGTTTTCTTATTTCTATGTTTTTATTTTATTGTATTGTGTGCATGAATAAATGAAAAAGTCTAGTGAATGACTTTTTCTCATCATGAATAAATATGAATTCCACTAGCTCCAACAATGAGCAGGAAATTATCTACTTATTACTGTATATTTATATATATGCTTATTAAATATTTAATTTTCTTGTCAATTATTTGTGGATCTAGCTATTTAGTAATTGAAATCGATGTAATTCTTAGGCATAATTGTTGTGATCTGTTTGTTTGTTATAATGTAATTACAGTGTAAACAAGTGGAATATTTGATAAAAATTCATCTATCTAATCTAACTAAAAAAATAAATGGTTTTTAATGTGAAATATCAAGTCAATACGATCAAAACAAATGAAACTAAAAATATCACATAAGTTCTAAATTCAAAATAAAAATTTAACATAATACTTTTATGTCAAACTTCAACTTAACGTACGTAAATATGATTCAAAAAAAAAAAAAAGTTTATAACTTTATTCAATAAATATAATTCAACTTTAATTTAAAAATCATAATACTAATAAAATCATGCTAATGAAAAACAAAAATAGAATAAATAAATTAGATAATATAAAATTTTCATGGAATCAGATGAAGAAAAAGTTGAGAATGAGAATGAAAAAACCAAAATTATTTTTAGAATAATAATAAAAAAAATGAGAATAATAGAAATAAAAATAAAAATAAAAGAAATAAATTGAAAAGTAACCGGCTTGTAATTATACCATATTTATGTACCATGTAATTCTAGCAATCACAACCCCCCTCCCCCCCGTGAATTAGAGAATGTAACTACACACTGTCAGTTATACTCAATTACCTGTTGACCAAATAATTACTTGTTCAATAATGTAATTACACCCAATTATATGAAATTCAGTTATCGGCATGACTTTCTAAACAAGCCCTAATTATCGACATGACTTTCTAAACCAGCCCTGCATGTATTTATTTTGTTGGTTATGCTCATGAGAAATCTCTTAAAAATTACTTACAACAACAGCAAAAATATATAATTTAGATGTCATTTTAAAAAAAAAAAAAAAAAAAACAATTTATGATGTGCTTCGAAATTAAACAAGTTTTAATTCGAGTTCTAAATAAAATAAGCTGACATATTTAACGAGTTACCAATATATTAAATCAAAGGCATAATACATAAAGTAGCCTTTTAACTTGGCTTCAAATTACAAGTTTGAACCCAAATTTTCAAAATGCACAAACAGACACTCTAACTTATCATTTTAATCATTTAAGCACAGTCGTCCTAGCTGACAAAACGTGTACACTACGCAAAATATTATTCAAAGTTTATATCATTTGACTCTAAAAAAAATTGTGACAACTAAAAAAAAACGAATAAATTAATAAGTTTTGAGGATTATTTATGGCTCGTTTAGTCTTTGTACGATTAGCTCATCTAGTTGGTTATAGATTTTGCCCTTACCTTTAAATGTTGGTACAAATATAACTCCTCAAAAAAATACTCTTCAGATGGTTATATCTCAACCTTACACAGGTACATAAGATGCTATTTCCTCCGTCCTATATTAGCTTAATTTTATGGGCTTTTTTTCATTGTTTAAAATAGTTGAATTGTTTAAAATTCATGATAAATATTTGAAATTTTTTCCATATTTGTTCTTTCATTTATTAAAGTCTTATATTTTCTACGAGATAAAATTATAAAACTTGCAAAGCTACATTTATGATTTCACAAAGTGTCCTTAAATATTTTTCTTAATATGTGTATGTATCTCATAAATTAGTTAATATGGGATAGAGGAAGTACAATATAGTCTTAGGTTTGAGCGACTTAAAAAAAATTGACCTTAAAATTAAATTTTCTCATAAAAAATTTTCAATTTATTCAGAAGAAACTTCAATAGACGTGATCTAAAACGTCCGTAAACTATAAAGAAAAATGAAAAGAGAAATTTTAGAACACAAATATAATTTGGACTATAATTATAGTTAACCTAATTTGGATCTTATCATAAAAAGAGGATCATTTTGTGAAAATTTCTTGTTCAATTTGAAAGGAGTTCCTCCAGTTTACTGGCTTGGATATTCAACTCTTACAATTATCGGACTGCAACCTAAATAGCAGCCCTCTTATATTTGGGCCGTCTAAAATTACATATCATTCAAATGAATTAATCTTTAATTTGACTTTCAAATCATATATGGCCCTTAAAGTTATTCATATATTTTACTTAGACATCAACTAAGATCAATATGTATTGAACATTCAAAATATTCAAACATTTTTAAGACCAGTATCTACTGAACACTCAAATTATTCAAAATATGTAACTATTAAATACAAAATATTGATTGGCAAAAAAACGTGTTTTGCACTTACCTTGAGCATTTCAGAAATTCAAAGTAGTATTTTTTTTTTTACATTTTCTTCTTTTATTGATAGTTTGACACTATAATTAACTTAAAAGATTTGTTTCTTTCCTTGACACTTTCTTAAAAAATAAAATAAAAATAAAAGTGCATCACACTTTCTTCAAGAAAAAATAAAAGTATCCCACACCAACCCATCAGTCGTCTTCTTCGTCATTTTCTTTTTCATAGGTGTCTTCCTTTTAGCTCTAGCACCTTTTAAAAAAAGAGGTTCAAGTTTGAATCAACTAATTGAATATATATGAAGATGGGGAAAACAATAGAAGATTTTACGCATCAAAAGAAAAAAAAGTTAGCTGATGTATGTCTATCACCAGTTTTGATCACTCTATAATTACGCTACTATTCAAATTAAATGTAAACCCACTAAATTTATCAAAAATGGTATTTGAAAATTTGATAGAATTAATTTGTGAGTTATCAATCTCTTTTCATCATTGATCTAAAAATGAGAAAACAGCAAGCAAACTTTCTTTCTTTTTTCTTCACTCTTTCTTTCTATTTATCTTTCTCTATGACGCATTAAGTGTGAAAAATATTTTCTTTTTAAAATTAAATTTTGTGGTTTAAGAAACAGTGTGTTTTGGAAAGAAGATGAAGAAAGAAGGGGGTTGGGTAAGGCGGTGAGGCCGCATAGAATAAATGTTGGCATTTTATTTTTCCTTTTTTTTAAAAAAAATACATAGAAAATGTATTTGAAATAAATTTAAACATAAATTCAATTTTTATATAATTTTGAAGGCCAGTGCCATGTGTTATTTTTTAATTGGTCGATTTGCCATATCATTGCACGAGTATATCTCACTCTCCTTATACTTTTGCTAATTATCAAAAAGTGTCTAACAGGAATCAGTTTTTGAATAGTTTAAAGTGTTCAACAGCTAATAGTCTTAGTTGAGATATGTAAATGAATTATATAGGCAACTTTAAGGAGCTCACTTAAGCCCTTTAATATTTATTCTTTTGCAATTAAATTATATTTAGTGGGGCATAAATTTACAGAAACTAAAGCTATTTCCAAATAAAACTTGTAGTATATTATACTTCAAGAAGAATGATCTACTTTTTATTTTAATTTGTTTAAAAAAGAATGATTTTTTTTTTTTTATAACATTTTAATTTCAACTTTACACATAACATGTTTAAGGCCACAAGATTAAAAGTCATCTTGGTACCTTTAACATAACTTTAGTTTACGATCACAAAATCAAAAAATCTTCTTTATTTTTTAAAATTTTATGTCTAATCAAATTAGGTCAGATTTTTCTTTAAACAGAGTAATTACATGGTAGACCAATACAAAATAGGGACAAATGGCTAATGACCCATAAAGGTGTCTTATGCGATCACGCGTATTTAAGTTTAGAAACTAGACCAACGCGGACTTTACTAGTAATTTACGGGCCAATGTTCCTATTTTGGAATGCTTTGACATGGAAAATGCAAAAATGCAGAACCAGAGAGTTTAAATGTTTTGAGATATTCTTCTAATAAATATACTACCATGAAACAATTGCCTGCAGTCACAGACACTAAAATATTGTGAGATCAAGGTTCAATGCTCAGCAAGTACAAAAAAATGTCTCAAATCTTGCTATATAGTGTAGTTACCTGGTACCTATAGGAGATAGCAAGTCGTGGACCAGTTGAGTCGTACGCAAGCCAGCCCAGACACCACCATTATATGTAAAATATGTTTAGTAATGGAGTGGTAATTAGTTCGCCAGAAGCAGCTGCTTCATATTTGAAAAGATAGAACTGACACACCCTTTATATTGAGCAAAAAACAGATATTCCATAGCCAGAAACTCAGAATGTAAAGCTTTAGAAATCAAGATACCAGTCTACTGGGAATTTAGCCTCAGCTTGCACTTCCTGAGATCACACTTGAATCAAATTTGAAAGATAACTATAATGCTAAACTGATTCACTGCCGCTATCAAGCTTTGATATCCAAGATCAATGGAGGAAACAGTAAACTAAGCAAGCTATAAATAAGAGTGACAAGCTGCAATATCACCCATAATCCATCCAAATTAATCAGAATCCCAACTGCAAGTTTGGGAGAATCAAGAGTAGAATTCAAGACTTGTACCATAAAGACATGAGCTCAGAAAGTTTGAACTTGTTCACTATTAAGTTAAACATGCCCCCCAAGTTGCTATCCACCAAAAGCAAGCTACCTTTAACAGGAGCTTTTGTCTTCCATATCATCTTCCAGGGCAAGAAGCTTCCCACTGTCTTGACTGCTTTAATAACAATTCACAGGCTAAAGCAATTCTTAACTGAAAACTTATTATACTGTTTTCACTTGGGGCTTGCCAAAGGGAAACAAAAGAAAAGAAGAAAGAAAAAAGACAGGTGCTTACAACTGCGCACACACAAAGCTGGTGGTTGCCTAGTAGTCAATGAAGCGGTGTGAAAAATCATAATTCCCAGCAAGTACCAAGAAATATCTCACATCTTGGTATGTAGAGTTAGTTATCTCGTACCTGTGGGAGGTGGGAGGTGGCAGGTGGTGGACTAGTCGAGTGGCGCACGAATTAGCCACAACACCACCATCATATGATAAACATGTGCTTAGATAGAGAGGTGATTAATTTGCCAGGAGCAGCAGCTTGCTTCAGCTCATGACTGATGACTCAGTCTCACTCCTCAAACCTGTTCTATCTTAAGCTCCTTCAACATATTTGAAAATACAGAAATGACACACTCTTTATATTAAGCAAAAAGCAGTTGTTCCATTGCCAGAAACTCAGATTGTAAAGCTTTAAAAATCCAAATACGAGACTCTACTGAGAATTTAGCCTCAGCTTGGACTTTACCAACTCACACGTGATTATTTTGAAAGATAACCATAATGCTAAACAGATTCACTAGCTTACAACAATGGCGAAACATGCCCAGTGTAAAACCACAAACTGGTCTGGGAAGGGTAAAGTTTACGAATTCACTAGCTTACCTGCTATGAATAAGTGTGACAAGCTGCATCACCTAAGTCCATCCAAATTAATCAGAATCCCAACTGTAAGTTGTGAATATCAAGAGTAGAAATCAAGAATTAGACTGTAGAAACATGAACTCAGAAAGTTTGAACTTGCTCATTATTGATAAGATCCACATCTCCAGCTCAAATCTCCTCTACACAGAAGAACCAAGTCAATTGTGAACTTTTTGAGCTAAAGTGAGCAATGAGTTGTTATCGCTTCAGCATTTAGAAAGTTCCTCAAAAACCATAGACCAACACTCAAAAAAATCTTTCAAAATCTCATCTTGGAATACTAACCAATTTCATAAATCCAAAATCTATCAGGAGTACAAAAATTGACTAGCTACTATGAAATCCAAAGGATCTACAAGTCAGATCAGAATCTGACGCCCCCCAAATTTTAAAATTTTCTCCATTTCCTCATTGATCGAAGATTAACTATGACATACTCCATTACAAATTCATAAAACAGAAAAAATACCCATCCGCCAAAAGACAAAAAAAATACTATATATCAAATTGATACCTCTAAGAGAACAAGATCATCTAAGATCTCGGAAAAAGAGGAGAATCAAAATAGAGAAAACCCCAAAAATTAAACAGTTTCACGACCCGAATTCCTCACAAATCTTAGCAGATCTCTGAAGTCTCCGGCTTTTGGGTCTCGGCTTCGATGACTGAATCATCGCAGAATCTTGATACTTAGTCGGAACAGTCTTCAATCTCTTCCTTTGCTGTCGTTTAGGCAACGACCCACCTTTGAATTTAACCCCATCATCCTGTTTCTCGAAACACTCTGCTATAAAAAAAGGTTCGAAACTCAAAACTCTTCTCCTCCTCCTCGTGATGACTCTTTTCTGAATGTAAGGAACACCCACAACAGAACCATCAGTGACCTGATGAATGGCCTTGACGAGCAGATCAAGACCTTGGCATCTGACGGTGGTGACAGTTGAAGAAGTTGACGTTGAGGAAGATGAATCTATGGATGAAGCAAAGGAGTTATCGGTTAGAGAAGAGAAGGTGTATAAGGAAGACGAGGAAGAAGAAGATGATGACGACGACGATGATGAAGAAGAAGAAGAAGGTGAATTGGGTATGGCTTTTCGAATCCTCATTTTCTGAATTTTTGGATCAAGAAGTGAAAATGGAGAAATTTGAGGTTTTTTTTTTTTTTTTTTGGGAAGAAGAAGAAGTAGAAGAACAAGGGAAGGGAAAATGGGGGATGTGAATATTGTTTGTTCCAAGAAGGAGGGGGTTTATATTGGGATTTGGGTTTACAATTTTTTTTAACAAAAATAAAATTACAGCCATCATGGTCCTTCCTCTAATTTTCTAGCAAAAATTGAATTATAGGTACCATGAGTGATTTATTTTTTATTCTCTCTTCTCACCTATTTTACTCTCTCAATAACTAAAAAGGAAAATTATGTAATTAAGCAAATATATAGTATATATTTACATCGGATCATTAGAATTTAAAAGATTACTATTTATAGCTATAGTTAAGTTTTTATTGTTATTTTTTCTCTGCTCTCTTTGTCTCTCCTGCTTGCCAGATATATAAATATATATGTATATCAGTTGCATATGTACAATGATTTGATAGATATATATATTAATTCGACAGATGTACATATACAATTCTCCTCTCTCTGCTCTTTGCCCTCTCTCCTCCCTCTCCCAATCAATATATCGATGGAATATCACAAATGATTAAGCTCAATCCTATATGATAACGATATGGTATCAACATACGGACGAAGTATCATAAAGAATATGTTTTCTACTAATTTAGAGTTTGATAAATAATTTTCTCTTATTTATTTTTCATTCATTTCTTTTAAAAAAAAAAGAGTCCAATCCTATATGATATCGATACAATATACCAATATGGTATGAATATACCGATGGAATATCACAAAGAATATATTTTCTACTAATTTAAAATTTAATAAAAAATTTTCTCTCAATTATTTTTTATTTATTATTTTTTTAAAAAGAGTCCAACCTATATGATATCGATATAGTTCAATATATTGATGGAGTATCACAGAGGATTAAGTTCAATCCTACGTAATACTAATATGATCTCAATATACAGATAGAATATCATAGCGCTGATAGGGTGCCTAGTCAGGTAAACAAGGGAAGGGGCACTGGGGTAAATACGTTGGGCCTAAGATCCAACTCGAGTAAATAGATTAGGGTAGGTCTAATTTGAGTAAATACTTTGCCTAAGGGTAAATTCTCTCGATATTTTAAGTTTTTTAATGTATAATTTGCTCGAAATGATTCACGTTATCAATATATATATTTTTTTCCAAAAAACGATGACGAAGCAAACAAAGAAGAATGAAGAAGAGGGAGGGGGAGGAGGAAGAAGCGAAAGAAGCCATTAATAACAACATTGGAAGAAAGAAAAAGAACATTTTTGACTAATTTCAAAGATTAGGTAATTTATTTGGTTAATCAAAAAGCCAAATGACCACTTTGCATAATTTGTTAAAAAAATAGATCGAAAAACACGAGACAAAAGAGGCCTAATATTGTATATGGAATTGTAACAATTGGTGAATGGAGTTCACAAAAAGTTGTTTAGGATAAAGGCCGAAAAGGCGAATACAACTTTGAATTTTATCATTTGAAATGCCACTAGACATACTGATCACTTGAGTTAGTTTAAACTTGTACGTAATTAATATTTCTTTTGATATTAAACATGTCATCCGAAAAACTGAAATTAAAATGTTGCTAAAAAAAAATCATTCTTTTTAAAATAGACAGACAAAACAAAGTAGATTATTTTTTTTGAAACAAACTAAAATAGAAAACAAATCATAACATATACCTTTTTTCTGCTTGATACAACTCTCTATTTTAACAAACTTCATAAAATGGGAGTCTATTTATACCCAAAGCATAGAATTATCAAGAATAATTTCCTTTAGTGGAAAGAACAGCTCTATATGATAATTTCCTACTAATCATCATCTCTTTGGGTTCCTACCAAACCATCTATATGTACTGATAGTTCATATACCTCAAAACACATCTATATTCAAACGACAAAATTCTGTCGTTCAAGGTTATAATAAACTTGCTCACCAACTGAGATTCTAATGACATCGAGGCTCGACTTCTGAAAGATGAAGGTTCGAGAAATCCAACTCAGGTTTCGATTATCAGGTATTTAGCTGAACCTGAAAGCAGAAAAGGTTATCACCAACTTGAAATTCTAAAGTTATCATTCTGAAGGATACCAGTATGCAGAAGATCTTATACCTTCTCATGAGCTAGCAAAATAATTCAAGCTCAAGTATTGCCAGCATTGCAAATTGCCTGTTCTGATAGTGAGTCTTAATTTGTTCACTTGCCTTAACCAACTAATCATCCTTCACAGAAAGTTGGAAAGAGCATCAAATGTATGTACAAAAGAAGAATGCATCTTCATTAAGAAAAGGAACTAGCATGAATTACAGACTATAAATGCTTAAGAACTTCACTGGGTATGTTGTTGAAATGCTTAAGAACTTACAGAAGACTTCGTCACAGGATTAAATCATGTAGCGAGTGTCAAAGCTGGGGCATTTGCGGTTTGATCAACAGATTCCAGTCCCGGGAACTGCCCTATATCATGTCCTTCAAGTGGCTTATATTCATCGTGCAAACCAACAGCAAACTCATCTGAGCAAGGTCCACCTTGTTCGAAGTAATCTGCAATCTGTAGGGAAGGCCCAAATAAGCTTGGGAGTAAATTTCAGCTTAAAACATCATTGTAATTTCAATAGAATAAGTTCTCCGTTAAACACATAAACATGAACAGAGGTTACTCTGGTTTATGTTTATGTTTTATCATAGTTAGCACTGAGCCAAAAAGGAGACAAAAAAAAAATGAAATTCACAGTGATTACTTGGTCAGCAAGAGCCATGCCACTTAAAGCTGCCGCTTCTAAACTTGATCCAAGTAGCCAATCACCACATATACCAGCTCTTCCACGAGGATCAAAGATGCATGGAATTCCAGGAGTGTTGGTCGGAAGAGCTGCACCCCTGCAAAGTAGTAAAATAAACCAGTCTCATATGACTACAGATGAATAGCAGGAAAGAATTTCTTCTTCAATAGATTTAGTAAACAATAAGCATAAAACTCCTAAAAAAAAAGGGGAAATGCCATTAACAGGATTCGTTCATTCAATTTTTACATGAAAGCAACACACCATACTGCAAAACCACGCAGTATAGGATGAAAGACACAAGAGGACCTTTGAAGGCAAGAGTAGGAAGTAGCTTATATCTTATGTTAGAGCTCCTATAGGGATCAGGGCCAAGATGCAACAGCTCCTGTTTTAATTTGCTGCTTGTAACTGAGTAGATAGCCAAACTGTGATAGTTTTGTCCTGCTTATCGTTTGATGATTAATAAAACGTTAGTTACTCACCACCCCCACCCCCACCCCCCACACACACAGACACACACAAAAAAGAGAGATAAAAGAACAACAACAAAGGAATACAGATTTCTTGGAAATAACTGTAACCAAGACTCAAAATTCAACTGTTCAAATCCAATTCCAACGCTACCATAGGAGCATCTACTTGGTAAAAGACCTTTAGTGTTACCCAGAATCAGTTTTCCTTTGTGAGAACAGTTTCGACTCCAGGATATCAAACATGCTTCAGGAACTACAGTGCAATAATAAGAAAAACAACCATTGCTATAAGAATTAGCTGCTTCAGAAGAAAAGATCCTACTTATAACACTCCACTCCCAACTTACACTTAATTGTTCAACTGTTTAATGCCTTCGATTGAATTATATTAGAAAAATTATGATCAATAACAATGAAGAGAAATCTCCATTACCCAAAAATTATAGAGAAAACATGTAGGAGAAGACGTAGTCTTTTGCCATTTCAGAGAAGGTAATATATTTGAAGTGTCATTCCATGTCATGCAACAAATTCATTTCAATTGATCCAGATAGAAGAAGCTGAGAAGTGAAAATGCATCCTGAATAAGGATTAATTTGTATAGGTAGTGGTGCAGCATCTCTGTGCCATAGTAACAAATACTTTATGTGATAGTTTTTCCTTTCAGTTTCTCATTATGCATCAAGCATTTGCGACAATTAGCATAGATTGACTAGATTGTTCAACATAACTTCATACCATAGTTGTAATCTTGTATAAAATGGCTTTTGGAGTGAACTTTTTGATAGTCCTAGAGCCTTCTCAACACCCTCAAGCATAGCTTCCTTCACCTTCTCTGCTGTAGCATTTGGAATACTTTCCTGATAAAGAGAACTTGATCATTCGTGAGTATGCCCAATGCCATCAGTATATGTATACATGCACAAATACACACACCACAAGTAACATATATACATTCTTCACCAGAAAAGTTCCCTCAGCAACCATCCTATTCATGTAAGTTCTAAGTAGCTGCTGATATAGCAACTTACGACAAATCACAAAAATTTAATCATCCCCTAAAACTTGGCTCAGAACCTCCTCTTTAACAAATTTAGAGATTGGAAACACTTCAAATATAATATTAAGCTAATACAGTTGCCAAGGGCCAAATATAATCAAACATGAGTGATAGGTAGGCAAATCCAACTAAATTAAGCATTGACCAGCCATCTCACCAGTCGATCACGGGAGGACATTCCTCAAGAGAAAGAGCATGCCACGTAGAGAAATAGAGTTGCTGATTATGGAGGTTCAGCGTTAAAGAGAACTTTTTGCAGTGTTACAATACAGTGAACTGCCGCATATGGGGTGAGGCTGTGATGACATATCAGGGTATTCTGGCCTTTTTTGCTGAAAGAACTGGATAAGATGTAGACTTGAGATGACAATAACATCTATTTTTTGACAAAACAGCTGGATAAGGCACTGTCTTTTGAGAGATTAATTTCCAGATCTATATAGCCTAGTTTGGGATGCAGAGCTAAATTTGGTGCAGAGCACTCTCTCGAAGACGGGAACCAAACGTTCAGAAGGAATTTAGATGACTTTGCGGGCTAACCACGAGATTGTGGTGGGATATGTTTAGGTGGTTTGACATTCCTTGGGCAATGCCAAAAACTACGAAAGATTTGATGCTCAACAGGAAGAGTGGGAGGAGGAGGAGAAGGCGAAGGACTTGAAATGTGGTTCCACTTGCGTAAATGCGGGTAGTTTGGAGAGAGAAATATAAGAGTTTTGAAGGAGTCCATCGCAGAGTGATAGAGAAACTGTAGCAGGTGTTTTTTAATTTGAGGGGTATCAGCTGGTCCATGCCAAGGCACACCTCAGAAGTTCTTGTATGCTGGAATAGAGAAAGGAATATGTCAGGCTACAAGGAGAGATGGAAGACTGTACCTGCTTGCATCTGGTGGACAATTTGGAAGGAAAGAAACCAGGGATGCCCTGAAAACAAGAGCATCCCTTTCCAGATTTTGAAGTTGAACTGCCTAATAACCTTTTATTTTGGTCTAACTATGTCCTCCCCGAAGAGGTGGAGGATATCACTAACTTTTTAGATAGTTTAGAAGGGGTATAGGCGATAGATCTCTTTGGTTTTGCTTACTGTATACTCATGATGTAATTACTGCTGAAATACACTATTGGTGTATTTTTTTTTTCTATGAAATGTTAACTTGATTCAACAAAAAAGAAAAGGAGTAGAGTCGAGTTTCTTCCAGTTAGGAGATGTCTCCATCCCTTTATTTTCCTTTGGTGTAAACAGAAAGTCACTTGTTGTATAGATGCTTGAGCGGAGTTTGTAGATAATCATATTTTAGTATACCCCTTTTAATGGCCAGCTTGGCCATGTTATGAATGAAATACATTTACGTAATTGATAAATAAATAGTTTGAGCTCAAACTTGTCACAGAAGAGACCTGGGGGACTTTGTTCTGCTTTCCAAAGGTTGCAGTGCTGAAAAATGTCCAACATTGAGGACCACTATCTGAAGCTAACAGTTTCTTAGTGTTGTTTGCCATCCATGAAATAGATTCAACCCCTTTTACAAAAGCCCCTTCAAAGGGAAGGGACTCTGCATTTAATGCAGTAGGCAGAGGATCCTCAAATGCAGCAAGAAGAGCCCATATAGAACTGAGTTCAAGTCTCTGAAAGATTATGAAAAACAAAATCATGAATTGAAACAATAAAAAAGGACAAAAAAAAGAATCAAGCTAGATATGCATCGATGAGAGAAGATCAGCTAATATTTGCCAATACCTTCATTTGTCTTGCAATGAGGGGTAAGCCTGATGCTGCAAGCAATCTATTTGCACATTTCCCTGGCAACATGCAAAACAAAATATGAGCACACCCAAGGAGAATCACAATTATGCAGAAGGGGCCAGTATCTGTGCTTTCTCTAGTAGACTAAATGCAGAAAGTTCTGTCATAGTAAGCAAGCAACAGTAAACTAACACATAAACACAAAGAAATCATCAAACGATGCAGGATTAAAGTTCCTGTTCAAAATAAGAAGATGCAGGACTAGACCAATAGCAGCATGGATTGGTAGAGGTCATGCGGCCTCCGGTTCCATAACACTAAACTGGAGATACATGTCTCCGTGGCTTTTTTCCCATTGGCCTCAGAATTACTTGCCACTAAGGCAGAATCAACCATCAAAACTCATTCTGTATTTGTTTATAAACCATGGAATTGTAAAAAGAATCAGAAGTGGATAGGCGGTTTTCATAATTTTGCCTTTGGGTCTAATTTTGAGTACCAGATTGATCATTATTTAATTAGTTAATCATTTTGGTCTAGTTTCAAAACTTCTTAATGGTCCATGATCATCGTCTTTTCCATGTTGATATTTGTCGGGGGGGGGGGGGGGGGGGGGGGGGGGTGTGTGCGGCAGTTCTATATTTGTTTCTTAGTCCATTAAAATTGGTATCAAGTCAGTGCAACTTTTTAAAGCTTTGTTCTTTCTAGACTTTGTCCATAAAAATTGGTATCTCTTGGGGGAGTTCGAGGAGTTTCGTGAAACTTTGTTCTTCCCTACATTTTTGCTTCTTCTATTTCAATTAAGTACTAATTGGGTCAGCGCAACATTTTAACATTTAAAACCTTGTTCTTCAAATACCTAATATTATAGTAAACACACAATTTCAAAGGTTCTATGAAGGCCAACTTCTCTTCTTCAAACAAGCATAAAACGCTATTCACATATATTTTCTTTATCGGTGCACTTATTCTCTGACTTGAAAAAGTTTTCCTCTTTTTCTTATTAAAATTCCTTGACACTCCACCCCAGGCAAAATGATTTTTTTGGGCATTTTGTCTATGTGAAGCTAGTACAATCTACTCCTGAAATTGCATGTGTAGATGTTGCAAGATCTTGACATCACCAGTTGCATTCACATTTTTTTATAAGGTAAGGGGTTTTTATTAATCACCATATACCTCATTACAGAATTTTCAACACATCCATAACACTTACTGTTTGTTGGTGATAACGGGAGCGATCTAAGAATGCTTTCAGTTCCCATAGATCACGACATCATGATGACATCAATTCTTCTGATATATGATTAAAACCTCAATTATTAGTTTATTTCAACAACTCCTACCCATAGCTACAAGGAGGAAAGTTTCTTTGAAGTGAAATATAGGCCAAGAAATATGAGCATCTTCTCTTTCTCAGTTTCATCACCACTAACTTTTGTCCTCTTTGACAGATTAAAGAGATAAACTCCATGAAGGGTTTTTCTTTAGCACATTAAAACTTTGCTAATTTGGGCAAAGGAACAGACTATCTAAAGACAAGACTACAAGATAAGTTGAATATAATTACCATTATGTGCAATGACAATTGCATCAAACTGGCCACAAGGCTTCCCCTTCTCACTCAAGTGCCAAGTCCCGTTAAATGGTTCAAGTGCGCTTACCCAACAAGGTTGTACCACATTGACCAAAGAAGTCTGCCCAACAAATCAAACTTTTATAAAATTGAGGAGAAATAGCACCCAAAAAAATGACGCGGCCAAAACATAGAAGGACAGTGAAAAAGTGAAATTTCATAAACTTACAAACACCATTATTAAAGAATTCCACTAAGCATACATTCTCAACAACCAAATTCGAAGGGAGTTGCTTTATTTGACTGAAGGCATTATGTGAAGAACAATATTTAGTATAACACAAAAGGTTATGCACCTGAGAAAGTAATGAATCTGCAAGTGGGCGCATTCCATTGACCCCTATATATTTGGGAGGTGAAGAAGGAAATGGAACAAAATGCCCACCGACTTCAAGCTCACCAACTGTACCCTGCCATTCACGAACCAAACCTCTCTTCAACCAGTCATCAACTAGCTCAGCAAACTTGGGGTTTGTCACGGTGAAGAACTGAGCTGCATGGTCAAATATCAAAGGCTGATGATCAATCATTCTTGTTCCCATTCTTCCTCCCAACCCATGTATTCCCTAAAGCAATTGAACATGATGAGATACACCATAGCGTTCTTCTACTGTGCATCATCATATAACTCTAACAAGAACTGTCAAGCAATTATATAAACCGCAAGGCACCAAATTTTGACTTTACCAATAAGAAACAAATTCCCAATATGCAATAAGCCAACAATTACAATCTTTTGTTTGAGGATTATCCCATGTTTGAGAGAGTACCAAGTAAAACGTTGCCATGCATATTTGAATCTTGTGATGTTCAATTAAAGATGAGTGTAGTCTTAAATCTAGTGGTCTTAAACTTGACATGTAAAACGTTGGAATTGGAAAGTTTACTAAATACATAAATAACATGGAGGCACGATACTTGGAACTTTGAAGTTTCTTTCCGAGGGAAGTAAACACTATCTATCACAAATGAACTGAAACAATGCATTGTGAAATAGATCACAACACAATATACCCATTGAAATCCCTCAAAGTGTAATAAGGGAGAGTAGAATGTACACAGACCTTACCACTAACTCGAAATAATTAAAAAACCATAACAGTTAATATGAAAAGCAATGTAGAGCCTACAACACAAACAATACTAAAATGTCTTTAGTAAGGATGTGAAATACATTAAAGACAACAAAAAAGCGAAAAGGAATAACCAACCGTATCAAAAACAGTCGAACGAATTCCTCTTTTCTCCAAGTAAATAGCACAGGTCAGGCCAGACATTCCACCCCCAATAATCCCAACCACAGGGTTAGCAGGAATTGGTTTAGTAAAATTAACTTGTTCTTGACTGAAACTTTTCTTCAGAGTCGATCTCCTTGAAGTTCCATATCTGGGTTTGGATTTCTTTGGACTTGTGCTTCTTCTCTGTGTGGGATTCCTGGACTCCATAGATGCTTTAGTGCTGGAGATTATCGAAATACGGCGATTTGGGGTAATGGGGTTGGAATATTTGGGCAAGAAAATGGATACATTTGGGAATCTTGAAGATTTGAGAGGCTGGAGAAGGAAAGAAGAGGAGAGAAGGGGATTGCTGCAAGCGCTGGTCATGGAGAGATTGGAGGGAAAAACGAAGGGCTGAGATATTCAACAAGACATCATAAGGATAACGCTAATGTTATTTATTTGCACATTTTGGCTATTTTTCTTTTTAATGCTATATTTTTTATATTCTTCTTTTATTTAAGTTTGTATTTAAATACCTTTCGAAAACAATTTTATTATTTTTCATTTGCATATATGTTTAAAATTCAACTTGAACTAGTTGAATTTTAGAATTTTCAAGAATTTAAATAGTAATAAAAACATATTTTTATTTTTTTCTATTCAAACTACTCACTAAAAGTAATTAAAAAGAAAATTTAAAAAAACTTTAATTTATATTTGTGGTCACACATGGTTCCAATTTTCAAAAATTATTTCACTTCAAAATCAAGAATTATTTTTTTCAAATTTTATAATGAAACATGGCTATATCCTGGACTTGTTTGGAAAGCAACTTAGTAATTAAAATTGGTGTAAAATAGTAATTACGCAACCTATTAATTATAATAACTTGTTTACTTATCACAATGTAATTACAAGTGTACCTTTTAGATGCGCAAGTGATAAGTATAATCATAAGATTTTATTAATTTTTTAAAGTCCATCTCTTTACGAATAAAGTTTACAAAAATCGAGGAAAAATGAAATATCACTGTAAAAATATTATCTAAAATGCCATTCAGCCTAGAAATTAGAAATTAACAAATAAATCACTTACAATGCCATTTACAATTTACAAAATCCCCTTACTAATTTTGATTCATTTTGAGAGTAGGCTCAAATAATTTCATGACCAAACACATTTTTCACTTTTTGCTAGAATTGACTCCACAAAACACCTTTAAAATTTTGAATTTCTACTTTGACAAGTTCGAATTTCAAAATTTGTAAGATATTTTTTTTTCTGTTCAAACTCACTAATGGTAACAAAAAAGACAACAAAAAATCTTCAATTTATATTCGTGGTTAAACATAACTCCAATTTTCAAAAATCATTTCACTTCAAAATCAAAAATTACTTTTTTCCGAATTTCACTATGAAACATGGCCAAACGCTATGAGCAGAATATAACAAAGATGGCATACGATAAATTTACAACAACAACAATATGTCCAGTGAAATCCCATAAGTGGGGTCTGGGGAGGGTAAAAATACACAAACTTTACCACTACCTCACAGATAGGTTGTTTCTTGAAAAACCTCATCTCAAAAACTCATAAGCAGAATAAACTAGATAGGGAAAAAAAGGTCAAATTATGTCAACATAGTACTTTAGAGATTGCATAAAAATGAAAATAACATCGTTTGGTTTCTTTTCAAAATGATTGTGCAATACATGTATCAGCAGCCAAACAGCCACTTATGCCTCTCAGATCACAGCTACATATATCCTTTTATAGCTGGACAAAATAGTATAATCACTTGAACTATATATCAGGGTACAATATGTTATATATCCCCTCTTCTTTGACATGGTTTATCAACCCTGTGCGGGTTCAGTGTGACCCTTGCAGAAGACCTCAGCGCAACGACAAACTGGTCTACCAGAGGACTCCCATCCATTAAAACCACGCTCCAATACCATAATGTTTTTTATTCCCACGTCATCTTTCGATTCAGCTAGATATTCTGCAAGCCTCCTTGCACATTTTGGTCCTCGAACCTAGAAAATAGTCATTCACAACTCAATACGTTAATTCATACATGAACACAGGAGACGCAGATAGGAGGTATTATTCTCCTCTTGTCCAACATAATCAACACGTTAAAGGAATAGTAGTTCTTTTCCAAGATGTAGTAATATTTCATCTCCATTAACATGCCACTCTTGCATTATGATAGATTTTTTGTAGAAGAAAAAGTTGTAATGGAGAAGAGTATCTGTTTGTATCTATTTTAGCTTAATTTAAATTGAAACTGAACGCAGGTACTACCACTTGCACTATGAGAGATAATCAAGTATGAAAAATATTCAGAACTACCACAAAGGTTAGAATTTGAGTTAATAAGTCATAACATAACCATTCCATAACTCAAGACGATATTAGACACATTTTTGCTGGTTTGATTCTTTGAAAATATGTCTCATGTCTGTAATTTATTACTTAACTGGCAATGTACGGTAATATAAAAGTACTCTCTCGCTCTCTTAGCACTTCCTGTGCCCTACTCTTAGAATAAGGTCACAAGCGCAATTTCAAAGACCAAAAGCAAGAATATTAACATAACATGGCCCTTAAGGCTTTCAGCTATTGCTAATATTCACAGTTAGGAGAAAGGAAAGCCTAATTTTAAAACTTTACCTCCTATTTCTCGACTTATTTGTTGTAATCACAAGCTGAGACCATCAGCTATTAGTTGTCTCATTCCAGGTTTACTACAGAGTAGCGTACATGCCAGAACATGAATTAGTAACTGCTTCCTCTGCAATTTACAACTTCATGCTTCTAATTGTCACAGCCTAGGCTATTGTTTTGCCTTTCTCTATCTATATAGTCTACCGGTATACCCTAATCTTTCAATATACTTTATTCATAAACTTTTAATTGTTGCTTCATCCACGAGATTGGCATATAATGCAAAATTATGATACAGATGACATATCCACTAATGCTAGTACAAGGTGTTAGGAGATGCTTCATCTTCTCCTTTATTGAAATGGATATACATACCAAAGAGACGACTAAACAAATTCTAACAAATACTATTAATGTAGCTTTACATTTTGACCCAACAATATCCCCCACGCAGTTCTTCTGAATTTCAAACAGTAATCAAGGTTGGATTGAGGAATACAGAATGTTATTGGGGAAAAAAACTCACCAAAATGCTTTAGTTAATGGATAAATGGTGAAAAAAGAGCAATATATCTTATCAGAAGTTGTAGCCACCAAATAAACTTAAGACATTGTGCAGCAGAAGCATCTTTCAAGCTTTACCATGGAGATAGAATGCTGCAACTCGTCCCTGAAGATTCCAAACACACAGAACCATGTATAATATAATGACTGTCTAGTGAACATCTGAAGTTGGATAACAATTTATCCTAAGTTTGTTATCAACCCACAGTAAAAGCTTTAGTGGTAGGTAAAACTCATAGACAGAACTGTAAACCTTTGCAAAAAAAAAATGTAGGTTCATTAATAGTCACACCACATAGTAACAATCTGAACAATCACTAAAAACTTGGACTATTCTTACTCACCTCTAAGGGATGGCTTAGCAGTCGAAGATTGGAACAATTACTTTTTTGAGAAGGTAGATTGGAACAATAACTTCAGGAACCAAATTTTCTAATCTCACCCCCACCGTTTAGGCAAAAAGCTTGGGCTATATGTGAGGACTCAAGGATAGTTACATCAGAGCGATTTCAGAACAAAACCAAGCTTTAAAGGTTGACACTAAGGCATAATGTGCTTTTCAGCAATGAGACAAAGATATCAGTAGCATGATTACTTTTAGTCTAATATTCCCTTTACAACACTCTTAAGAATTTACTGAAGGAGTCCAGAAATTTCTGGCATAACACATGTTAACTGGGCCTTTTCTCTCCTCCAAGCGCTGTAACTTTTAGGACACGCTACCTAATGTTTTAGAGAAGCTTGTAGGGTATTAACGCATGAAGGGGACATAAGCTTGATACTAGGAAGGAAACTTAAGCAATGAAGAAAATCCATAATTAGGGAGAAAAATAAGATGAAACTCTCTAATTAGTCTTTCTTTGCTTCATTGTGCATCTTTACTGATCTCGAGGTCTCTAGTTCCCCCAACTGCAATAATTCAAGAGAGTTATTTCTCCGACTGGCAGTTGAAATCCTGAAACAAACTCCTTTCCATAGTGTTGGCCAATTCAAAATTCAAGCCAATAAATCCTTACATATAACAATCAACTGAAAACCAATAAGGAGATGCACAGAAACTTATAGAGTGATGAAGATACAACTTAGAATCCAACCAGATAAAATCTTTAACAAACACATATGGATATTGCAAAGATATAACACTTGAGCTTAATTCAACTTCAAGAACTAGCTTTAGAGGGGAGAATTGCCCAAGTCCAAATAAGCATATCACGGATACATTTTCCAACCAATGTGTGACTCAAACCCACACTATAACCCCCTTTATGCCAGGCCCAAACAAGGATGAGCTTGGCTCTAATTCCATGGAAAGATATGACATGTAAAAGAATTGTCAAATCCATATAAGTAGATCACCAATTCATTCCACATCAACAGATAAGGAAACAAGATTAGTCCAGGACAAGTTCACAATGCCATAAGCAGCTTCACAAAAAATGCATTAACAGCAGACAAAACAAAACCTCCCCAAAAAGAGGAATATGTGAAGAAAACTACAGAATGATCAATATATAACTAAAATCCAACCAAAGATAGAATCTTTAACCAAAAAAAGAAATACCCAATTAAGGAAACGGAAAACAGATAGATAAACATCAGAAAGTGAGTAAAAAATAGTACTACTAAACAAGATTCAAACCTGGCTAAGAGCACAGTGGAAAACAAGGGTATCTTTGCCATTAGCAGCTTGAATAAGACTGGGTATTTTATCCATAAAAGTATCACTGGCAAAGTGAAGCGACCCAGCTATGTGCCCATCGTAACTCCTCTCATCATCCCTGCAAATTTGAAGCAAAAAAACAAGGAATCGGTGTGGAGTTTTAGAGAAATATACAGAGAGATCTGGGAAATTATTCAAGTAAGAATTGGATTTTGGTAATGACCTGACGTCGACGATGGCGATGTTTGGACGGCGTTTTGAGAGAGAGAAGTTGAGAGCCTGTGATGTATGTGATGCTCCTAGCCATGGGTTCCTCCTGTCTTTGGCTTGTCAAGTTTCTCCAAAAACAAGAAAACATGGACAATGGAAAGGAAAATAATACTTACAAAATTGAACATAATTTACCATAGACTATTAAAAACCTTTTACAAATTGTTTGAACTTTGAAGGCTCTTAGATAAAATTATTTTTTTATTAATTTTTTAAATTTATTATTTCATCTTTTATTTATTTAGTTTTAGAATTCACTTTTGCATTAGAATTTCTTTATATTTAGAATTCATTTTTGATTTAGGGACTATTTTATATAATTATCTAAAATTTTGGTTATTATAACAAATTTAAAAAGAAAAAAAATAGTAAAATTATTTTGAAAACACTAAATTACTTTAGGAATATTTTTTTACATTAAATTTCAGTTAATTATTTAACTTCTAATTATTCAACTCTAAATTATTACTTTATATATTCAAAAACTATGAGCATATATTTTAAGCAATTGAATTGATTTTCTCATCTCTACCATTTCACAATAAACCAAATTATTGCATCAAGCTAATAGTATTTATTAAATTTCTTATATGGATATTATATTTATTTAATGATAAGTACTATTTATATATAATTTTTAAATTAACACGATATGTATGTGCAACACGTAGATTGAAACTAGTTATCACAATACCCGCCAACATTAGCTCTTTAGCTATAGCTTATTTAATTACTGATTTTAACTACCTGTTTGCAGGAAAAAAAAAAGGGGGGGGGGGGGGGGGGGGGGGGGGGGGGGGGGGAAAGGGGGGAAGAGTTTGAAAAGAAAGAAAAGAGATATATTTAATTTGTATAATTGATTAAAAATTATATTATAAATATAATAACATGGAGTAATTGATTTGTGTCAAAAATATATTAACTCGATCAGAGAGAGAGAGGGGAAAGACGCAGGCTAGAGGAATAAAATTAATTTAGTATTTTTGATCGATAATTATATATATGATTGTATTACGAATATAATTGACTTGTATCAATGAATATAATTGTATTTGTTATTCATTGATGCAAATCAATTGTATCAAGCATATTAACGAATATAATTCTTATCAAATATATTTTTTTAATCACAATTCGAATAAAAAATGATATATGATCTGGTTTGAATAGGTTCGATTTAAATTTGAAAACCAATACTATTTGATTTTTTTGAATTTTTTATTTTTACTAAAAGGAATGCGAAAATAACCAAACTAAATTGCTATTTATATATTATTCATAAATCATGAGCGAGTGTTTCAAGAACTATTATTTGACACGTATATTTATTATTAGAATAATGTCTTATCTGATCTAACTATTATAATTAAATGTTCATATATAATTCAATTTAATTATACATGAAGAAGAGTAAAAATATTTGCTATAATTATATATTTTGTGGCAATTTATTTTTACCAACATAGTTATAACACATTTTCTTTTATAGCTATAAGTTAATTTCTCGGCTACGGACTATGTAAAGTCTGTAGCTAATTTTTATTCACGCTACATCTTGCTACGAATATTATGGAGAAAAAAAATATAGCTAAAGTGTTTAGCCACGAATTTCTGCAGATTTAGCTACCATGTATTTTGTAGCTATATATGATTGTTCATGTACAAAGTATTTGTGTCTATCGAAATGTGTATGTTATCAACAAATTTATTACTTTCAAATAGAAAAAAAAATTAAAAATCAAACCAAATCGACAATAGTCAAATTGACAGTTCTTTTTTTGATTTGGTTGGTTAGGTTTGAGAAATTTTAAAACCGACTAAACTGGTTTGATTTTGATTTTTAACCAATCGATCCAAATCGAATCATGAACCCCAACTAGCATTGTGTGTTGTATTTATATGTTACTATTTGTATTTGTATCATTGACTTACCATTTATACAGAGATATAGAGAGGAGGGAAGAGTCAAGAGAGAGGAGAGAGCCGAGTGAAAGTGGAGGAGAGGGGAGGGAAGAGGCAAGAGGGAGGAGAGAGAAAATTACTATAAAATTCTAACTATAACTATGAATAGTAATTTTTCGAACTTATAGTTGTGTATATTAAATACATATTACATGTTTGTCTTCTTATATACTCATGCACACCTAAATTGAATGACGTAAATGTCAGTTGATGCCAAATTAACACACACATTTATATATTATGCCAATTATATTAAATAATAACAATAATATAATCAGTATAATCTCAAAGGTGAAATTTGATCCGGTGATAATGATTCAAAATAGAAAATAAAAAAATAAATTAAAAAGAGGAGATGGAGATCATATAATAGTGAAAGAAGGAGAATTGAAGAATTTAAAAGAGAACGAAACTCCGATAATTTGTACTTGAAAGAATCAAAAGAGAAAATATATTACGATCCTTTTTTAAGTTTTGATTTGAATAAGCCTGTATTTGCATTTATTATCTTTTATAATTTGTTTTCTAATACTTATTTTTCTAATTATTTGAGAAACTAAATTTCTTAAATTGAACTAGTTTGAAATTTTAGATCCTTAATATTTTGTTGGAATTCTTTATTTAAAACTCAAAATAATGAGTAATGTAAAAAACAAACTATTGAAAACGAAGTACTTTATTACCAATATTATTTTACAAATATCAATACACAATATATTCGTAGGTGCAAATTTTTAAATTTATCATCGATGTGGAGCATCAACAATAGTCAAATAATCTCTTTCCGCTTAAAGACCATCATCAAAATAAACCGTCCTTTTGATGCTTGCAATAGCAATTCGTGCCGCTTCCCTATCTCTTTCCCGTGACTTTACTTTTTCTTTTTGCAACTGCTTCTCCCACAATGCAGCCTTCTTCTTCATCTTTTTCTCATCAAACGCTTCACCAAGAATTTGTCGTTGTGATTTCATTATCACATCAGCGTAACGTTTCTTCAACATAACGGCCCGAAGAATCTTATTATCTTTTTCCAATGACTTAACATCAACTAATTTTGACTGAGAATCACAATGCATCACCATAATTCCGTAGAATACTGTAACGATGAACAAAAAACCCTAATTTATTGTATTATGGATGAAAAAAGGTGGCAAGGAACCTAAGAATTATATGTACGTACTTGTCCATTTTTGTATGGGAAAAGGTTTACCAAAGTTTCCTAAAATTAATAACGAGTATTTTCAAACGTTTAATTTATTCATCAAAAGAATCATTTAACCATATTTTTATTTTTTGGTGAAGTTATATTTTTGTTTACCGAAAACTACGGATCAACAAAATCAAACCAAAAATCGAATCAAATTATAAATTGAGTCAACCCGAGAGAAAAAACCCGACTAATGATTTAGTTTGACTTGGTTTGATATTAGAAAAAAACCCCGACTATATTTGGTTTGGTCCGATTTTAACTTTAAAAAATCAACCCGAGACTAAATCAATCCGACATATATAACACTAAAGTGATAATATTAATAAATATTTATTCTTTAGTTTAATATTGGTTTAGATCATTAAAATACATAATCTAATTTTAATTTTCTTTAATGTTTACTCATATAATTAATAAGTACTTATCACACTTATTTTAACATGATTTAGCACTTTAAATTTATGATATTTTCATTATGACTTATTTAGCATGATTTAGTAATATAAAATTAAAATCATCTTCATTTGACTTATTTATTTGCAATATTTATTTATGTGATCTCATTATTATATTTTGTTGAATATTTTTGTGTCTTCACTAATATTATATTTTGTGTTATCCTTAAAAAGACATCCTAGATTTTTATATTTTGGTAGGACTAAAGAAATATTTAAATCATAAGTTAATTATATATTTTTATAAATACGTTATCAAAATATTCAACAAAAAAAAAAAAAAACCCCTCAAAAACACGAGAATTTCGAAAAAAAAGTCCAAAAATTCAAACCTCCCCCCCCCCCCCCCCGAAAAACCCGAAAATCCGGAAAAACCCAAGGTTGAAAAACTCAAATTTTATTGGTTTGGTTTGATTTATATATTAAAAAATCTAACACAAATAATTGATTTGATATTTAAAAAATCCGAACCAACTCAGTCCATATACACCCCTACTGGAAACTAATATCTCATACCACCTTCTCAGTTTTTGTTTATTATGCATGTTTGATAAAGAATATACAATGTAACTCTATATTCTAATGATGTTTGGAGTAACATTGTAATCATTTAAAATTTATTGAATATAAATTTATAAAATGATTCGAATTATTTGAGATACATTAATTTAAATAAATATTATAAATTAATAAACTTAAATTAATTATTTAAGTTCAATATATATGAATTTAATTAAAATATCAATTTTATTGGTCTAATACATTAATTTGGGTTACAAATGACGAATTACTTTGATAACCCCTAATATGACATCTCATCCTAAAGTCCCAACTTGATGCCAAGTCAAATGAAGAAGCAAATAGGATTATGTCACATGTCAAAATTAAAGGCCAAAAAAATGTATCCCATATGTATGATAATATGTTTTGACCAATCAAATATCGTCACATCACTTAAATAGGTTAAAAAATTTTATAGACTAATTTTACGACTTTTGAATATAATTAATTAAGGATGTTTATGCAAGAGAAAGCTTTTGAAATATTATTTTCATAAATTCTTTAATATTAAAAAAAAAGATAAGTTAGAACTTTTATTTGTCGTTCTTTCTCCATTGATTTCATTTTAAGTATTTTATTTAATTTGTATTTTAGGTGGCTAATTTTGGCAACCTATACTTACTTTTTTCGGCATTGATTCTATCTCTAAACAATACTGATATTTTTATATTATCTTTTGCTAATGAAAATTTATAATCTCCAAATAACGAATTTTGCCAAGTTGAAAGCTTGCTTCGAAGCTATTAATGATGCTTGAACTGCTATTACATCTTTGAACTGTCCTTGCAAGCTTTGAAAAAATTGTTTTCTACGATTTTTCAACCACTTTAAAAGTTGAGGTTCTTTATGTTCATCTCTAATATTTTTCCATGCCTAAAATAAAAGGAACAGGTGCAGTTAAATTATATTTTTTGAAGAAAAGGGTTAATCACCTCCTCCGATATAAATTATAATTAATAAAATCAAGATACGAAGAAAAATCATAAGGAAAGACCCAAACAACAATTACTTTTAGCCAAATTTTTCATAATCATGCTCTGATCCATTTTCAAAATTAAATTCTAAGGTGTTGAAATATGAAATAAAAGAAATTTTATCAATATAAATAAAATCATCGATATTAATTCATTGAGAGCTAGTGGTAGACCGAGAAAGTAATAGGGAGATGTAATTAGATAGAATATTATGCAAAATTGTAGCTTATCGAGGATATGACTGTAAATACTAGGTTGTGGAGGATACAAATCAGAGTTGTAGGTAGTAGAGTGTTGTCTCCTTCCCTTTGCCTTCTCCTTAGACAGAATATTTCAGCAATTCCCACGCCCCTAAACTGTTAAATTTGTAAGAACTTGTTCAAGCAACAATACGTATATGGTTGCAAGGTGCTAATCCTCCATCCACAAGCTCAAAGTTTCTCTCTTAGAATGTTAAATGTGAGATCCTGGAAGAACAAAAGTATATTTTTGGGTCTTCTTTTGCCATATATCATAGCTGGAAAAGACGAACGATTTCAGTGTTCTGTTGTTCCAGTAAGTACAGTGAAACATACTACAGCACAAGAATATAAAGATGCTTTGAATTACCAAAAAGCCTTATGAATGCCAAACGAACAAATGATTAACTAGATAACGTAAAACATTTGAAATACAAGATGACAAGAGGAATTTACATTTACAACTGAAATAAAAATGAGTTTTCATATTCAGACCTTGTATGGTACTCTGCGAACGAAATATGGCATTCTTTGGTCATTGATGGTCAAAGGTGCTACTGGTTGGTTAGTGGTCCTCTCATCTACATCATCGAGAACACAAAATACCACGGCAAGGACAGATAATTTCTTTGCATTGCAAATCAGCTGGGACCCCTGCGCTTTACTCTACTCTTCATCATCTCGGCCCACCTAGCAAAGAGACTTGAGACCTCAAACTTTCCAGAGAACTTCATCCTCTTAGCTAACTCCTCCAGTATATCAGGCTTACCACCCCGAGAAAAATCAGCTGCGAATTTGTTGTAGTCAAGTTGAGGTGCTTTCATGCCTTTGTCTATCATTTCCTCCAAGTATTTACAAGCCTCCATAGATCGCCCCTGCCCTATAAGACCTCCAATGAAGACGGTGTAAGAATTTTCATCCGGACAGCAACCCCTCAGGCTCATTTCCTCCCAAGTTGCATGAGCCATGTCATAGTTCTTTGTCATGAAGAATGATTTCATCAGCATATTGTAAGTATGAATAGTTGGTTGAATTCCATTTCGGATCATCTTTTTATATAAAATAACTGCATCATCCGGCATTCGTCTATTTATTATTAATTTGATCAATGCATTATACAGTCTTGCATCAGGTGGGCATCCTTTTTCCTTCATCTCCCTCAGCAATGCAAAGACTTTATCCATCTTCTTTTGATTTCCAAAGCCAGTAATCAAACAGGTAAAAGTTGCAGCATCTGCCTCACATCCAGAGCTAAGCATGTCCTCAAAGCCGGCAACTGCTTCATTCATCTTCCCCTGCTTACACAAATCCCGGATCAAAATCGTATAACTTCTTGTATTAGGTGGTGGACCCTTTGCTTTCATAACCTCAAACAGCTTGATCGCATCAGACCTTTTTTTACACTTTATCAGCCCTTCCAGCATTGTGTTATGGGCGACAATATCAGGTTTAAATCCCTTATCAATCATCTCATTCCATACTTTACCAGCATCCATCAGATTCTTTACCCTACACCAACCATTGAGCAAAACCGTATATGTTTGTAAATTTGGTGTAAATCTATGCTCCAATTTCTCAAACAATAATTGTGCTTCTTTCCCAAGCTTTGCCCTTCCCAGGGCATCAAGTAAACAATTGATTGTCTCCGCCCCAACTTTAAATTGGTACTTCTTCATCAGCTCAAAAATCCCAATAGCTTTCTTCCGCTCTTTTGCTGCAGCAAATGCTTTCATGGAGATTAAAAACGTTTCCATGGTAAGCAAACCTTTCTCCCCCATTTCTTCAAGAACCGAGACCATAGTCTCAAACTGCCTCGTCTTTCCAAGTATTGCCATCATTGCATTATACGTTCTTAAATCATGAGCATACCCTGGCCTCTGAGCCGCCCAACAAAAGAATCTGAATGCTGGTTTTCTAGCATGCTTGAACCTCTCCAACACATCTACTACCAAATCATGACTTAAGTTGATCCCACATTCATCCAAAACAGCCTCCATATTCCGATCTAATGAAAACAACTCATCAATAACCTTACACACCTTATCCACCTCTTCAGTATCCGCCTTCGACTCCACCCTCCCATCACTCTCACTTTCAATATCATTATCACTTTCTAATTCACCATCACTATCTACACAACTACAAATTCCCCTACAACTCAACTTCAAAAAGTTCACATTTGAATCAATACCGGTAAAATAAGAACACCCTTTTAACGAAAAAGGCCAATTTTTTCTTGGATTACTAAATGACAACTTTCCTTGAGATGTGCAGAGTGAAGTTTGTACAGTGCTAAATTGCCTAGAATTCAACTCCAAACACTTCACATCTGCATGACTATTGGTAACATAAAAACACCCTTTTGATAAAAGAGGCCAAATCCTTCTGGGATTACTCAATGGCAACTTTTCTTGAAAAATACAGAGTGAAGTGGGGTGTGGCAAAACAGATGAAACTTGACAATGAGAAAGATGGATACTACTATGAGCAACAGAATGAAACAAACGAGACAAGGGCAGAGAGCTACCAAGAACAAAGAAGGCTTGCTCTCGTCTTCTAAATCTTCTTCGTTGGCTTGCCGTTTGTTGGTCCTCATAGAAAGAGAATAACTGGGTGGCGGCGCTGTTGAGGAGTTGGTGGCCATTGAAGTTGAGCAGCGGAAATGAGAGGGAAGAAGGCTTAAAGATTGCGACTTTTTCAAGATTTCTCATAGAAAAAGCCATTGGGAGTCCATTGAAAATGGAAAAAAAATTTGCCACAGATTTTTGTGCTGGTTTTGCAAGATCGCAGCGGCGAGATTTGGGTTCTGTAGTAGGGAAGGGGCCAAGTTTGTAATGGTTGTACCGCGTGCTTTTGTAATTTGTACCTTAGCTTGTTTCTACCAAATTAATTTGGACATCCATTAATTCAAAATATGGCATAATACATAGTTGCTTTATTAACCTTGACATGATATTCTATTTACACATCAAACCCCGTTTTAATTGAGCATTTCTGATAAAGTATTTCAATTAAATATTTTTCATATAAATTTTGAATTTTCTTTTGATATGTGTTCTCCTTCGTTGATTAGTTCGTTAACTTAATTAGATAAATTTTTTTTTAGTTATACGTATTTCTCTCTATGAGTCATAACATTTCATGCTTTTTTTTACTTGAGAATAATGCGTATGATTTTGTGGAAATTGATTCATGTAATTAAGCAAATCAGATGCTTGATTTTACAAAGTACAAACTGTAGTTTCAAACTTATTGGACATTCATTTTCCAAAAGAAAAAGAAAAGTGATTAAAAGCTTACCTTACTGGCTTACCACCATAACAACTAAGACGCTTGGATTTCAAGTTAATTAAAATTGATTATATGAATCATCACTTTTATCATATCGTTTATTATTTCCATATCTTTTACTGAAACACTAATTGGACTGTACCTTTTTAGTGCCCACCACTGCATTCTTGCTGCTTCTTCACTCTACTGTTTCACATTAAAATTTTAAAGAGTACCAACAGATAACAGCATGTCAAACAAGAATCATTTCACCTGAGGAAATTCTGCAGCACAAGTACCCTACAAAGCAACAACCATTATGATTATATCCTTGTTGAATGATGATTTTTTCCTTGTAACTAATAGTACCAAATAGGGGAAAGCACATCATTTTATACAAGAAAGAAACTGATTGCTGTCTGTTGCTACAAAGTTTGTAGTACAAAACAAACGTATTACTATCATTTATCATTAAAAGTGATTAACAATTGATAAAAGAACATATATCATGCATTCACCCTTTTTCCCTTTGAACAACAGAGAGATGGGAACACAGCAATTCATTGACCGATCACCATCGAGTACAAACTGTCCAGCCATCCTTTGAAAGTATTTAGAGTACTAGTCGGTCAACAGATGGACGAAGAAAGAGTAAGACAACCCAGTCAAATTTTTCATAAGTTATGTTTATAAACAAAATATTCAACAGGAATCTCTTTCTATGTAACATATGTACCAAATGAAAATTACATATAATATACAACAAAGTTTTAAAGCATCACTTCAACAAGTCATTGCCGAGAATAGAGGAAGAAGGCCAATTCGCCCTTGCCTGGAACATCTCGATTCGATGATAAAAACTACAAATAAAAAGAAAAAGGAAATGAAAAAGAAGACTAATTGCTCAATGCTCATGATTGAGCAGAAGTTTCTTCAGTCACTTGCTCTGTCATTGTCTTAGAAGCCTCCTCCGTCTTTAAGACAGGAATTTCCTTTATCTCCTTAACAGAAGCTTCATTTGTCACCTTAACCAGAGCTTCCTCTGTCTCTTTCATTGGAGTTCCATTTGACTCTGCTATTGGAGTTTCCTTTATCTCCTTAATTGGAGTTTCCTTCATGTCCTTCAAAGGGGATCCTTTTTTTGCTTTCGTAGGTTCTCTGACTCTGGGAGTTCCATTACTGATTCGACCATTCACACGATCTTTAACTTTGGGGGTGGTTGGGGTAGTACTGCCTTGCTTGTAAACACCGATGCTGTGACGACTTCTGGCAGAAGCTTTCTTTTCTTCAGGAGATGCTGAGACTGCATCACTACAGCTCTTCCTACGGGTGAGATTTGGTGATTTGGCACGAGTGACTGGAAGCTGCATGAAAAGCAAGAACATATATTTGCTTACAAGTATACAAACTCAATCTAGTCCATATAAGAAAACGGAATTCAAAGTTGTTGCATGATTGTTTAATCAATTGCTTGGGGAATAGAAGACACATTTAGGTCTAAATTACACTAAAAATATGTGATTTGTAGAGTCGAGTTGCCTCAGTTATGTCTAACATCATTCCTTTCGAACATAGAGTACACGTGCAAATAGAACAAAGCATTCCACAATTGATAGCACTAACAAGCATCTTCATGTTTTATCTTCTGAAATTCTTTTAAAGGCGTCAGCATTTGGAACTTGGAACTCTGATTTATCACATGGCCCATGGCACTAAAATTTAAACATTGGTCATTCACATTGTATGCTGGCCAAAGTCTTAACTTCATTGGACAAGTATCTTATACAGGGTAGAAGGAAAAAATTAGCAATAGGGAACCAATTTCCAACAATAAACAAAGAGTAGATATATACGTGAAGAGTACCTTCTTAAGTTCAGCCTTCGGAGGTGGCCCTTCACGGTAAAAACTAGGAACTGGATTTGCTCTGTAGGTCATGGCCTTTCTAAGCTGCTTTATTGCTGCTGCTTCCTCTTCCTAGAATTTGTAGAGAATAAGTTAGGGGTCAATTATTTTACTTCACAACATGCCTTTTTTCCTCCCCTCCGAGCCTAAGAAGTTGGGGCAATCAAATCGTTATGAGAAACCAATACATGCATACTACAATATAGTACCTTTGTTCTGGCTGCATATTCTTGTTTCTCCGCCTCCAGAGCTTTGTGCTTTTCCTCTAACTTTGAGTAATACTACAAAATAAAATGAGAAAGATTGAGATAGCATCATTTGTTGGGAAAACAAAGCACAATTACAATTTAATATGAACGAGGGAGAGGAGCTTATAAGAAGGTTGAACAAAAACTTTATTCAAACGTTCAGAAAATACCTCTTTACGTCTCACTGAGCGTTCAGAACATTTAAATGATGGAGCTACAGGAACAGTAACCTTGGACCTAACTGTCCGCACAGAAGCTGCAGTTCTATGAAAGATAAGGAAGATTTTCCCAGAAAACAAGAAACTGAAAACAGAAATTTTTAATAGTGAAGTCTGCAAAAAGAGGAATTAGAAGTCCAATAAGAGGATACGAAGAAGCCAAGGACCAGTTATCATCTTCATCCTGAATACGCAGCTTCCTTGACATCATGGAAGGATTTTGCTGCAACTAGATAAATAATTCTCAAAATTAGTGGTCTGATCATCAAGGCACAAGAACTACATGACATCTATGTTGCTCAGACTCTTCAAAATGTCAAGGGGCGCGTGTTGGATTCTCCGAAAAGTAGATTTTTTTGAGAATCCTCCACAGTTACGGCACCAAAGGATGTCCGCACAACTTAGCATGACATCAGAGAAGTGAGAAGTTATCCATTAAGCATCAATTCATTCTAGGTTATCCATTTTACCACCCACCCCACCCTCCAAAACACCACCAAAACCTACAGAAAAGAAATATCTGATTTGGATTTTAGGCTGGTTCAAAAATACTTTAAACATTATGAGATAATCAAAAGCGGGATTAAGCAAGCAGTATTCTGGACACCTTTGAGCAGCACATAAAATCTATGGATGTTTACAAATGTTATCCTTTATACTGTGGCAAATAACCAAGAGTTCAGCTTATAAGGTTTGCAGCATATTCCGGAGTGTTAGTGGTAATTGAAAGCAAGCAAAATCTTACATGCGATTTTTGTGAAGTCATAGGAGAGTGCAGATCAATGGACTTTGATGAACCATTCGAGCCAGCATCAACAGTCTGAGTGCCATTTTCATGATTTTCAGATTCATTTCCTGATGAATTCATGACCGAGGGGACTTGAATTTCAGTTGCTGCAGTAGACTCAGATGAAGTTTTCATTGGTGAGCCCAACTTCTTTTCGCTGGACTTCACAACCTCAGTCTTCGTGATTTTTGACTCAACCGGGTCAGGTTCACAGTTGGTGCTTTTCACAGCTAGTACATCCTGCTTCTCATGGGATTCCTCCACATGTGTGCCTTTTGCAGCGTGATCCTCTGTCTCGTAGTCCTTTGCTTCAACCCTTTCCTTAGCTATTCTGGGGGCAACATGAACTGCGCCATGGAAGACACCATTTGGCTTAACATTAGGTTTCTTTTCAATACGCAAACCTGTAATGTCTCTCCCCATCACCTGCAAGGAGAAGTAAACAGAATAAAGCTTGATAATGTAATTCTTCAAGTGTAGATACTCTAATAACTGATACATTTAGTGCTTCAAGTGACTCATAGATGAAAGGATGAGAAGACATGCAGAAATAAAGTCATTCAACACTTCATTGTTTGATCAAAAACTAAAACAGATAAGTAAATAACAAAATAAAGTGTAAAGCATATATTGCTAACCCCAAAAGTGGAAAAAGAGAATGAAGCCCAGAGGAATATTCTAAAAGTTATGAAGAGCAAATGTATCACAGAAAGTCAAACAAGTATTTATTCCAACGATTGAGACGTTAGTCCAGAGAACAACATATTGAGCTTTCTGTGGACAGGCAGTGTTCAGCTGACCAATAAAAATATTTCCTTCTGCACAGTAATCACAGTTAGGACATTAAAGAGCATTAAAGCAAAGGTGCAAGCCAGAAAATAACAAGACAACGGGAGTCTCCAATGACCTGCCTTTAGGTCCCAATAGTTTATTTGTTTCGTTTCAGTAAATCAGCCCGAAATTTTAGCATCAACTTAGGCTGAAAGCAAGACTATATTTCTGAATGGAAAGAGAAGTTTTCATAATTCAAGAAAATACTTTTTCCATCATATCTGGAATCAGCAGTTATATAGTGACCAACTTTATATGAATGAATCTAATCTCCCTATGAAAATGACAGGGCCTGACAAACAATTTTGAGGTAGAGATTCAAAAATCTAACCCAAAAATATCTTAGAATTGGAAAATCTACAGAATTAGAAGGGGGCAAGAACTTGAGAGAGAGAGAGTGATCAGGAGAACATCTTAATCATCTCAGAATGCAAATTGGCAGAAGATTTTTCTAGGAAGGCAACAATATAAGAAAACAGACCCCCAAATGTCTACTTCTAATCATGAAAAGCTCAAGACATGAAAAGGAAACTAATCTCTGAATCTTGCATAAGGAAAAATTGCCTGACAATTCACAAAGCTCTGAGCGGAAGAAAGAAAGATAAAGAGAATGAATAAATGTATAATAGGCTATTCCAATTTGCAGAACCCAGATGCTGAAATCTATCAGAAATGTGAAAATTTTGGGGGAAAAGAAAGAAGTGCCAATCTTCTAACCAACAGAAACACAGCTTAAACAATCCCTTCAGTAAACACACACAAGCATAGACCACCCTTGAAAACCAGAAAAAATGAAGGAGAAATGAGAAAAAAAGGGAAATAACCCAATCCAGTACCCTCAATGCCTCCAACATATGCACCAAAATGCTCAAATACATAAACAAAAAACAAGCTTCAAACTCTTGTGCAAAAGAAAAAAAAAAGGAAGAAAAAGAAACGAAACCCATTAACATACAGGCATAAAGGCAAAATTCTCACAGCTCAAACACGCAGAAGAAGAAAAAAGAAAAGGAACCAAATTCTCAAACCCATAAACAAAAGTAGCTCAGAAAGGAAGATAATCACCCAAAAACCCCTCGTACTCAAACCCCACTTCCAGTTTCCAAGATTTTGAGCATAAAAAATTCAATCTTTACCACAAAATTTAAACACCCACATAAGGAAATGTGTTCAAACACAGGCCAACACAAAGAGAACCAAGAAAGATGAACACAGCAACCAACAACAATAAAATTACCAAGAAGCTTAAGTCTTGTGGCCTGAGAAGCTAAACTAAAACAACCCCACCAAAGAAAGAACAAATAGAAAAGAATGGGGATTCCAAAACATGCAGATCAGAAGAAAATAAATCCTTACGAGGTTGTCTTTTGTGACCCTTTGAGCTTCTGATCTGATAGAGATCTCTTCAAAAACAACACACACAGGAAACCCCACAGACGTGAAACCAACTCTCTTCTTCTCCCTCTTCTTCTTCTTCTTCCTCTTATTTTTTTTGTTTTCTCTCTGTAAAACTGAACAAAAATGTTTTGTGTTTACTTTTTTATGTACGATGGTTATGATTATTGGTGCTCCCGTCTGTCTGTCCTTTTCTTTCTCCTTCTCTCTCTTTTTTATCCTTTTTTTTCACGTAAAAATAAATTTAAAAAAATTTCCATTTTTCTTTTTCTTGGTCAATCTCGAGTCTCAACACCGTTAATGTCGGGCAGTTGCCTGTACAGTAGATCCATAGTCATACGATAAATTTTTTTTATTTTTTTTTAAGTTTCCCTTTATTATCAATCTTGTAATTTATTGGAGGGAAATAAAATGAAAAATTATCTTTTTGAGGAATTTTAATAGCTAATTTGGTTGGCTATTTGAATTTCTACTTTGTTGATAATAATTTTTATTTTGAAAATAAAAAATAATATTTAAAAACTAGATTTTAAATTTGGTTATGAATAAATTAAAATTATTTTTAAATTTTTTAATAGATTATTTAAAGTAAGAATATTTTTTATAATTTTTAAAATTCAATTGAATTTGAAAATTTACGCTCAAACATTTTTTCAAAAAAAAAAGATGAAAAAAAAAATCATAGTCTAACCTTAGGATAAGATTTCATTTGAAAGTGGGGCTAGCAAATAATTTTTACTATTTTTTAATTGAAAGTTCAAATTTTAAATAGTAATCCCTCCCTTTTCCATCTCTTTCTTAAGATTTCAACTAAAGGAGGGGAGGAGTTCAATAAAGCTACCCATGTTGAATCAAATACTCAAAGTTAGTTGAGTAGTAGAGTAGTCCTAGATTTTAACTTTATAATAATTTACTTTTTATTTTCGAATCAAGATATAATATTAATCTAAAATGATATTAAGAATAATGTATAATTAGTACTACACATTATATCATAATAAGAATAATGTACAACTAGTACTATGCATTACATGAGAGATATGAGTAATGATGCTAGTTAATGGATTTTTTTTTTGTTTGTTTTTATATTTCTCGTCTGATATTTAATATTTTTACTGGAGCTCAATTAATTTGTATTTATATATTGCAAGATTCAATTTTTTCACACTCAATATTCAAACTAGAAATTTTTCATTAAAAGTGAACAAATTCTAATTCCAAACAAAAATCTTTCTACTTTTGTTAGTTGAAATGGAACATGATATCTTGTTGATTTTCTTTTTCTATTTCCCCCAGGCCCTCATTTCACAACTCATCTTAGAAGCTAATGAATTCATAGTAGGTGAAAGAATTAAATATTGAAATTACCATTTCTAAATTAAGCAAATAAAAATAACAATAATAATCTAACAGGTTAAAAAATATCATCATTTATTCTAACTTCACGAGATAATTATATATTGCTTCGTATATTTAAATTCTCAAAGAATTTAATGAGTGATTGAATAGCTTTTAGCTTATAATTCGCTTATTCCAAGAGTTTTATAACTGATAACTAAGGAGATATTTTAATTGATATTTAAATGACATATAAAATAAAAATCAAAAGTTGATTAGCTTTTATTTTTTACTTTTTCAGCTGTTGTTCTATTCAAACATTTTCAAAATAAAAAAGAATATTATACTTAGTTATTAAAAATTACGAAAAATAAATCAATTCAAACCCTCACTCAATTATAAATGACAAAATTCTCATTTTAATTTTCCTCACCTATATATATACTTGTGCTTTGCACAGCAGGAGTAGGGGCAGTCTAAGGGTGGGGTAAGTTGTAAGCCAATATTGATGGTAGCATTGAAGATAAATAGAATTATTTCAAATTTAATTTAAATATTTTAAGTTACAAAAAAAAAAAAAGCATTAAACGATATAAATTTTAGGTTTTCTGTTGTTATGGTTTTTGACAAAGTGAGGGGCCTGTCACTCTGAGCCTCTCATCTTTTCGCTTTTTTGTCGGAGATGCTTTTATTACATTTGCCTTCACAACAGGATTCTAGTGGACTATTTTAAATCATATTTTACTCTCCATTGCAACTCTTTAAATTTTATCGCATACACATATGTAGACGTTTGGACAAGGGATGGAGCTATATTTATTCAACGATGATTAGATAAATATTTTTTGTTGGAAATTTTTTTCAAATTTATATGTTAAATATAGATATTTTGATATATATAAGTTATTGAACACCCCTGATACAAAAATTATCCACTTATATAATAAAAATATGAACATTCTTGACGAAAATAGTCACTAATTTAGATGATATTTGATTGAAATTGAAATATATATATATATAATATATTTAAACTTAAGATTTGAAAAAGAGCATTTGAAAGTTTAAATTGTGTTGGTGCATAGTCATTGTTATCTTCTTGTGTTCGAAACGCTAAATCAAGATAGATAGATAGATGAAACGTAAATTTATTTCACGTCCACGATTTACTTATGTGTACTTTGAAAACTATGTAGTATGCAATGAACAAAGGAAGAAGTTTAAGCATTTTTAGCTCAACAAAATGGAAGCAAAGTTTCGAATTTTCTAGCTAGGGGTTTGAGTTTCAACAAGTGCGGAAAAAAATTAGAGTGAGGCTTTTTTCACGAGAGAACAGACTGACTACTTGGAGAGAAGTGCTAGTTAACGGAGATAAATCTAATCTCCAAAAAACATATTAGTCAATTATTTGACCAAATTCAAAGTTGAACCCGAAGTCAAGCAATAGCTCCTTTCTCAACTCTTTATAAGCTAGAAGATGTGTTTTTGCATGTAAGCACAAAACCGCTCTTTTATCCACCGAATGAAAGAGAAATAAATCTTTTCAAATTCTTTTCCTCTTAATTTCTCAATTCATACCTTTTAACTTACTAAAAAAAAAATACGTCAACATTCATTTCAAGGAATATTCAACTTATTTACTTTAAATATTTTTTCAAACAAGTACTTTAATAGTCCACAATTAAGACAAAATTGATTCAACACCAACATGAATATTGTTGCTACGTACTGTCCGCCACCTCAGAGAAAAAGAAGGGGGAAAAAAGACTATTTATGGTAATAATATTCGTAATCTTTTGATTTTAATTTAAGTTATCATAAGAATAAAGTTAAGAGTTAGATGAGGTTGATAAGAAGTGAAAATGATGAAATATAATCAACTAACTTCTAGCTGCATGGTAAAGTCATGTCACAAAATTCGCGTAAATATAGTATAATTTACACCTCAAGTCAATATATTAGTTGAAATGTTACTCTATAATTTACTACCTAGGCTTAAATCAACATCCGAATTAGATATTTTGTGAGTAATTTATAAGACATTTAAATATTTACTTTAATGCCTTAAGTTCATCAAATTATCAATTTTTTATTCATAATGTTGTAAAAAATAAACTCACATATTCAAAAATTATTACTAGCTTCCGAGCTAACCACTTGGCCTCATTGTATTATATTAAATATAATACAGTTTTATATGGACATAAAGGCAATTGAGTAGAATTTTCATCCTCTATTTTCTTGGGAACTTTTTAATCCACCAACTACAGAGAAAATTAAACAAAAGATTAATTAAAAATAAAGAATCAAAATGAAAAGTCATTACAAAAGTAAACTCAACATTATTGTTGTTTTAATATTATATGGTACACGTTCTTATCTTGAAATAAATAAATATGTTTTTAAAAAGAAATTCTCCATATACTGAGAAGAAAAAGAAATTAGGGTCCACTAATCAGAAAATTGCCGGTGAGATAGTGATTAAGCAAGACTAAGTATAGATTGCTTGCAAGGTTTGTGTTAGGATAATAACGTATTAAATTGATTAATTACGTAAGATCATTTTAAGTCTTTGATCATAAATGAATTAAATTATTAATTAACATGCTAATTTGCCTAGGGTCATTTTTAAGTGACAACATCAAGTTCTTAAACAATTAGATATTAATCTTGTTAGTTGATTGATAAAAAGATTTTTAGAAAAATGTAATTATTTTATTTTAAATATGCAAGTGCCTTTCATAGTTAGATTTCAACCTTAAGTTCCTTTTGAGGCGACTTTAATTAATCAATCAGCACTGAAATGAATTTTTATTTTCAAGTTACAATGAGTCAATTGGTTTTTTAACCTGGTACAAGTTGTTTTAAATTTTATTTAAATAAAAAAAATTAAAAGAGATCTTAAAATAACACATAGAGATCCGAAAAGATCATTTCATTGAATTTATATTATAAGTTGTCGTCAAATATAATTTCCTCAATATTTTTTTAACAATTACATTAATAACTTTTGTACCACAATTAACACATGTTTTATTTTTATTTTTGATTTAGTACCATCGAGTTATGCTACCCTGATATTGTTGAAAGACCATTATAGAAGTGTAAAAGAGAAATATGGGGAAGCAATTAAAGACAATAATTTTTTAAGGGAATCTTAAGTAAATATATTATATTAGAAAAATATTTATCATTTATGGTAATAATAATTTTTTTTATTGAACACTTATAATACATTTATAATATAGTTTTAATGCATATTATATATAAATAACTATTTACAAAACATATGTAATACATGTTTTATTGATGGATAATATATTTATCACACATTTTGATACATATTGTGTCAATTTTTTATCAAACAAGCACAAAATGTTTATACACATTTATAATACATTTATATGGCATACAAGTGCAGATGTATCAAAAAAAATTCATCAAAGTAATTTTTCCTTTTTTTAGTTACCTCTTAATATCTCCGATCCCTCGTCTATTTTAAATTGTATATTCCAATGCTTTCCTAAGTTTGCTTTGACTTTTAGTCCAAATAGAACATGAAGGATATATCCAAAGTGGAAAAAAAAACACTTGGACACTTTTGCATAGACATGTATGTGTGTGTGTTCATATAGTGGAGTATTATTTATAATTAATGTTGTCTACCAATAGTTCTTTAGAATATATGAATATTTGCTTTACTACAATTTGAATAGGAAAAAGATAATCTAAAGGGTGATAATTTTTTATCTTTTCCTCCATTTAAAGGTCGACTATTCAAGAAATATAAATATTTTTGCATAAACAAAAAATACTTTATATTTTCGATTTTAATTTGTTTAAAACATAATGTCTTTATCTTTTTTGGACTATTTTTTAATTTTAATTTTCAATTAACATGTGTAAAATTAAATGATCAAAAAGTTGAAGGGCCATGGGAGGAGAAAATAAAACAAAAAAAAAAGAAGTAACGTCGGCATATGTGACTCAAATTATGTCTTCTTATATTTTGGTAGTCAAATATTGGAGTCCACTGCAAGATCTCCTAATCCCTGCTGACCCGACTTGTCCATTCTTTCTTTTTTATGTTTTTTGATCTGCCTCCAATCAATTTTCCTTATAATTTTTTTTAAAAAAAAGTTAAAAGGCTATCGATCTTGGTTTATTAAATGAAAGAAAAGAGAAGAATCAGTTCAAGAAATACAACCCAATAAAATTGAAGTGGATCAACTCATCCACCCATATAATAAAATATCACTATTAACTAGTGAATTTCTAATTTGAAAGTTTCCGTCAATGATAAAGGAAAGTCCATTCCTCTTCTTTGTCAAGCAGTCAAGCTCGATTTTCCGTTGCAATGGCCGTCAGTCTTCTTCCTTAAGCATGTCTATATGATGAAAACTCATATCTTTGTTGCCCCTCAAAGTAAAAATGAATTTGGATCAATTTCATTGTGGCGGCTTAAATCTCACTATGCTATGAAATCAGGACTTCTTCAGCTCATCCACTTTAGAAAAAAAAAAAACTTTAACAATTTTCTTATAACAATAATTATAAAAAAAACGTATGTTTTGATTGTCAAGTGATTTATTACGTCTTTCATAAGATAAATGATGATGAACCCTGCTAATAAAAGTTTTTATACTTAGTTGATTGGATTGAGACACATTAAGGACATTTGATTATGTGTACATTAAAAAAAATATGATCTTCACTAGTTCGTTTAGAAGAATTCATGATATTTATCATTAAAAAAATAAAGAAGTTGAGATATTATGATTTCATTTTTTTAAAAAAAATACAAAACTATTGTCTTTTTTACCTATAAGTTCTTGTTAATACTATTTTGTGGAGAATGATTTGACATTACATGCCCATTCTGATTAGTATATTCCTTGTGTTTCTAGAAATTCCTATCTTTATATCTTGCGTGCAAAAAAGGAAGTTTAAATTAGCAAACAAATGAGGATTTAAAACATGTAAAGAATGTGGTAGGAGAAAAGATAATTTTTATTTTTTTTATTTTTTATTCTGCCTCCCCTGTTAACATTTTATTTTTACATTTTTAAAATTTTCAAAAATAAAATATTTAAGTTCAAATATTTTCTTCTTTTTTATTTCAATGATAGTATTATTTCGATTATTATTTCAAATATATGAAGTAAAAATTAAATTTTTTTGTGAAATGAAATAAAAAAAAAGATATAGTAATATTATCAACAAAATGAACAAATTCTACTTCTACAACATTAAATAAATAGAAAATCAAAATTGAATACTCAATTATAAGCAGGCAAACACCTTTTCCTTCTTTTTCTACCGTATAAACAAAAAAAGTCTATTTCAGTAAAATTTTAGGTAATTGTATTCAGTACTTGCATTGGAGCTTAATCAATCCGAATTCACATAGCGTAAACCCCATTTAAAGAAAAATTAAAGCTTTCTATCAAATTTTTTTTCCTACTCAAAACTCAAATTCAAAACCTCCAATTAAGGTACGACCAGTTTCTATCCGAACACTTTTTGGTAGGTAAAAAAGATAAATGGTCCTTGAAAGTTAGTTCATGTTAGGAAAATAAGAATATGGGACCAAATAAAAAGAGGTGAGGAGGGGATTGAAAAGCTTAGTGGGCGGTAGCGGTGGGAAATTAAATTGAAATGTCAACGGCACCAACCAAATAAAGCATGAAAACCCAGTCGGTGGCATTTGAATTTGATAACTCTGAATCATTATTTATTGTTAATACATTCAACAAAGAAAATGACGACTCCTAATTTTTGAATCGTATTACAATTCTCTTCCCTTTTAATTGGTCTGGAATTTTAGAAAGAGAGAGAATATAATACCAAATATTTTTATTTTTTTATTGATTGATTTTGTGGGCCTATGTTGTTGCATGATGCACGCACACGCCCAAGCTATGGCTTTCCTTTCATTTTTATGTGTTGCAACATGTTTTACTTTAATAAGTATACAAATAATACTATGTACATATCGTTCACTTCAAATCGACTACTTAAGTATGGATGGATGGATAAAGATTTGATGTATCGAGTTCATTTGGGTTATAAATTTATATATAAAAATTTATTAAAATTAATGACTTTGAAAATATGAAAATTTTTAGGATGATAATTGTATCAGCCCAGACAAAAAGTGGCGGAGCTAGATTTGACATCCTTTCGTGGGAAAGTTACACTATTTAGCTAGGTCAAATGTTATACGCACACACACATTACATATTGACATCTCTTGGCTTCTATGTGGTTATACTTCTTTAAATTGTGACACCCGTTAAACAAAATTCGAACTCCGTCAATGCAGATAGCTAGTGATATTTTTCGCTTTAGACCTAAGTTTGCACGACTTTAGATTGCATCACTAGTAGATAAGGCATGTTAACTTATATACCTAATATCTCTTTTATATTTTGTCGGTGTGTGACTTCTTATCTTAAAATGGGGTGTTACAAGGACCTGAAAAATGAATTCATACTTCTATGATCTTGAGTTCGCTTGTGGATATGTTGTTATGGTAGAAATCTAGAAAATAAATTTTTTGTTTGTTTGTTTTTCACCCCGTGTTCGATGCTCACATTGAAGTTCGACTATTTCGGAGGAATCACTCTCCACAGCAAGGAAGATAGAATTGCTTGATGCTTCCTTTACGCTGCCTCTCCATCTTGCTATTTTTGACCACCTTTCCACCATACTTAAATTTATTTCAAATTGAACCATATATTCATTGTCACTCATGTTGGTTGGAACAAAGAGGCTTGAGGAGCAGATGTTTTTATGTATATTCCTCATTCCCTTTATATACGAAAAAGACCGACAAAATATTACTATACTCTTTTTTGGCTAAATAAACTATCCTATCTCAATTTCAGATTTTAAATATTATATGTTCCATAATTTGAGATTAAATTAACTTTATCGAATTCATAATTTTGTTATTTAGATTTATTGTATAAAATTTTCATGTATATTTAAAAATTGAGTCAAACTAATGAATTCATAAGTTATTAGCAAATAACAAGTAAGTTTACAATATTAACAACCCCCACCACACATACCCTCTTTTACCCCATATGTCAACTCCAATCTTACCGTGTGCCTTTACCTAAATTATATATAAGTATTTTTTATTTTACTTTTTTGAATCTTAACTTAACAAACACTATAAAAAAATCCACTTATTATCAGAAAAACACATTAATTCCTTCATACCAAACAGACACACAAAATGTATGATGGTAGTTAGTATATTAGACTTGTCTAGGTCTGCAAATTCTATTAGTATATTAATTATATTATTGTCATCATAAAGAAAGACTTGGAAGCATGTCTTCATAATTGAAGAGCGGTTGTACAAAGGAAGATTAAATTGGCCATCCATCATGAATTATTCATGAAAATCCCATTCCAGCCATTATTGCGGATGTTACAACGTATATAATTCGTGGTGGTTGTACTTGTCCAATGAAATCAAAATATTCCTAGTACCAACCTAACTATATATTTTCAAAATTAAACAAAACAATGTGAGAAGTGGAAAATAATTATACATAAATAAAAACATTTTTTTTGAAAGCAATACAAATTCTATTTTCAAAAAAGTTATTATAGGATAATACTTAATTACCCTTCCAAAACTTGATATGGTTTCGTGTATGTCCCTCTAAAGTAGTAAAAGCGAACCTCTTAGACTCCTAAACGATACATTTTGTCCATGAGAATTGAGAAATATAAGAGTACTAAGTGAAGAAAAAAATGATAATTCATACATTCCTCGTTGGTAGAATTAAAAAAAAGAATTATTTTTATATTAGGAAATATTTTCTTTAGCTCTTAAATGATCAAGTAGAGGATACCTCCTCATATTGTCGTTTTGGCTCAGCTATAGCTTCGGTAAATGACGCACGTTGATCGATATTGATTAATTAATTAGTGAAAACTATTTATTAATAAATTAAATTTGTGAAGTTAATTTGAAATTTGCACAAATGACTTGTTACTTTCAAGTAGACATCTTCTCCCCAAATGACACCATGCATGTTTTAAACGGATGTGTCTATTTTGAACAAGTAGGTTTTTACTTTCTAATTTCATTTTGTTGGCTATAAATAGGGAGAATTATTGCATTTTTTTCGGACATTGAATCTTGTCCCTCTTTTGTATACATTTCATTACCAATAAAATAAAGTCTTTGTATGATTTCATTGCTGACTCTTGAGTATGTTAAAGTTATTGAAGTGTGAGACAACATTACTTTTTTAATGAGTATATTCATTTCATCCCAAGAGAAACTAATCTACGATGAAAAAATCAAATCTGCAACCTCAAATATTTTCTTTTCTTTAATCTTAAAAGTGTTTTTGATTTACTTTTTTTAAACTTGAGAGAGAACAACATCCACATCCACATGGCAATTAATAGTGCTTCCTCCGTTCACGAACTAAAGTAGATGCCCCTTTTGATTTATTTATTCTGTTGAAAAGAAATTAACAGATCTTTTAAACTTTTTATTATTCTTATTGTTTAATCATATAATTATTTCTTAGATTATTGAATTTATTATATTAAAACGTGATAGTAAAATTATCATTCTACTTTTTGCTTCTTAAAATTATATCAAGATTAATATTTAATATATATTGGCCAAAGAAAAAAATAATAATAACGCGGCTTTCTCCAAACGTTGATTAGACTTTGTGTTGACTATTGAGATGAAAAATTACCAGCTTATAATTTCTCATTGCGCGTGGACCAACAAATTTACCTTTCGGTTGGAGAGTTTAGATTTTTAGTGCGACTAATACTAAATACTTGGAAAAAAAAAGAACAGCTACCCAAAGTTGGTGTAAAAGAAAAGAAAAAAAAATAAAAGGAAATGATTAAAAGAAATTCCGTTGCCGGGACTTGAACCCGGGTCTCTCGGGTGAGAGCCGAGTATCCTAACCAACTAGACTACAACGGATTTGTTGCTTCTAATTAGATTATTATATTTTTAATAAACAATCTTTTCTTGATATAAATCTTTTTTCCTTATTTTTTGAATAAAAAAGAAAACTTCCAGAAACTCCCTTATAATGCTAGCTTTTGTCATGTCATCAAGATACTAAACATGCTGAAAGTTACAAGACAAAATATATTTAGCATCAAAATATGACTAGTTTTGCAAATATTATGAATGAGATTTGAATCTAATAGGCATGTTAGTAACAGAAGCGCTATAGTTGGAATGTATATTTGGAATCAATTAGCATATTTACGTACGAGTTCTTTGCATTTTGTGTCCTTTTGTATTTTTAAGGAGATGGACTTTGTTAGTGGCATTTTAATAACAATGTTTAATTGCTTCACATTGATTTCCAAGTTATACCTGTTGCACTGCCTTCATTGGTGGCAGTTGTGCGTTTCAGTTCTTATACGTATCAGGATTTTTGATGTTAATTATTTTTCGATTCAACTCTCACTTTATTTTATTATTTATTCTTTTATTATACGTTGTAATCTCTAGGTCATTTGTCTATCATATTTATTCCACCATTGTATTTCTATTCAATGCAAGGAAGACTTTCTCACCTATAAATAGTAATGCTATTCCATTGTTTCACGACACAAGAAAATATAGAGATATAAAAGCTAGTCAAAGAGAGTGTTATTATTAGTTGAAAGGAGGTGTTTTTTTTGTGTAGTTTGATACTCAACTCTTGTCCAGAGTTTGTTGAGTTACACTTTGTAATTACATTGTTGTACCTTGGAGGGAACAAGATAAAGAAGATTACTACTGACCGGTGAAAACATTTTGCTGCAGCAGACTTGAATCTCTATCGTTATATTAATACCATATTGATATCATATAGGACTGAGTTTAATCCTCTGTAATACCCTATTAGTATATCATACAAGGTGGATGCTGACATCAGCGCGCGAATCTTAATATTAGGGGGCGAATTTTAATAGCATGAGGGTATAAAATGTAAAGGGGTATATGAATATAAATAGTTTCCTTTAAAGGGGCCCAAACTTAGTTTTTCCTAATAATATTAGTTTTTGATTTTTCTTGTTAAGTTTTGGTCTCTATTTTGGGCTACTCAAATACTCAAAATCTTAAACTATAACGACCTAGTCCACTAGAGATATTATCCGCTTTGGGCATAGGCTCGCACAACTTTAAAACGCGTTACTAGCAAGTAGGATTTGTTTACTTATATACCCAGCATTTATCATGAGTTTTGCGGATGTGGGAGTACTCATCTAAAGAGAGTTTGTTACACAAACTTGATTGCTAATTCGATATACCATTCAGTGACAGTCTAATAATTGCTAATTTATTACTAAAACAATCGATATCTTATCGGCTTGCTAGCGTGTCGATATATTTGAAGAATGAATGCTTGATAGGCTAAATCATCAAGCAAAATTATCTGTTCATCAATAACAGTCCTACATATAAAGCCTGGATACATCATCCTTCTTATTTTTGTCTTGTGAGATCATATTAGATCTATTGTTGATGAAAAGATAGGAAGGATACAAATAAGAGAAAAGACATGGATCGAGAAGTAGAAGACACAAAATTCACACCCACATCCTCGTGGTAGGGGTGGGAATTGGTTCTTCGGTTTGGTTTTAGCAAATTTTGGTTTGATTTTCGATTTCAAAAAAGTATGCACCATATACTTAACCGAAATATTTCGGTTCAGTTTCTTTTTTTTAAAGATTGGTTCGATTTTATGCGGTGTCTTTAAAATGATTGTTTGGTGCAAATTAATGAAAAATAAAATGAGGACAAAAAATTATAAATGATTTAAATTGCTAATTGATTTATATCCATATAAATATAATTTTATTTTTTTGATGTAATGTATGTATAATTTTTATTTTTAAATTATTTTTTTTAAAATAAAAGTTTGGTTCTTCGGTTAACCGAACTTTTGAATAAATAACACCACACTAAATCAAAGAATTGAATTAATTTAGTTCGATTCAATTTTTCGATATTTATGCCCACCCCTACCTCGTGGAGTCATGTGCAGTTTTAAAATGTTTAGGGGTAATATAGACTCTTTAAGTAGTTTTAGGGCTTGGTCGATAGTACCAATTTGACAAAGGGCCTAATTGCGAAATATGAAAAATGAGAGGCAAATTTGTAATTTTAAGAATACTTTTGGCCTAAAGATATAAATTATCTTCCTGTCCAAAACTCCTAAAAAAATTGGCGCTTTTTTGCCTCCATTAACAGAGGCTTCTCTTTCGCTCAGAAACCCTAGCGGAAAAATGGTTCTTCTCCAGAACAAGCACATCGGTTCTCGTAAACGTCCGGCGAAAACAGGATTCGTTACTCCATTTGCTCCGCCCAACAAAATTCCCAAATCAGTCGTTGCAAACGAGGAAAATGTTCCACAAATGGCTTCGGAATCCGAAGCGCCAAAGTTAAGGGAGTCGCAAACTGTAAGTTCGACTGAGAAAATGATTTCAGTTCTAGCGGATGCCGGCTGCACACTGATCAACCCCTCGGGTCCGCCCTGTCTACCATCTGATATACATAACCTTCGGAACCAACTCCACAATCTCTTCTCATCTGATACCTCTTTAAAGTCTGAGTTCCTCCTGGGTCTCTCGTCCTATGTCCACTTTCCCAGTAACCTTCGGCGGTAAGTATGCAGGAATGCTCGGTTCACTATTTACTTGTTTTAAAGTTATTAGAATTATTATTTGAATAAATTGGGACTTAAGTTGGGACAGAAGGAGAAGTAGGTGGGGTGCAATGAAGGCACAGACTGTTTTGAGTATTTCGTGTTCGTTTCTTTGAATTCCCAGCCCCGAAACCCAACTCCAACCCCGAAACCCGAAATTCAACCCCAAAACCCGTACCGAACCCCAAACCCGTACCAGAACTGGGATCCCAAACCCGTACCCCAAACCTGATAAACCCAAAAACCCAAACCCCAAACCCCAAACCTGAAATTCCAACAGAACCCCAACCCCAACCTCAAACCCCAAACCCCGATCTCAAACCCCGAACCCTGATCTCAAACCCCGAACCCTGACCCTGATCTCAAACCCTGAACACCAACCCTGATCAACCCCGACCCCGAACCCTGACCTCAAACCCCGACCCCGAAACCTGATCTCAGACCCCAAACCCTGATCTCGAACCCCGACCCCGACCCCGACCCCCGACCCCCGACCCCGACCTCAAACCACGAACCCTGACCCTGATCTCAAACCCCGACCCCGAACCCTGATCAACCCCGACCCCGAACCCTGACCTCAAACCCCGACCCCGAACCCTGACTTCAAACCCCGAACCCTGACCCTGACTTCAAACCCCGATCCCTGACCCTGACTTCAAACCCCGATCCCTGACCCTGACTTCAAACCCCGATCACTGACCTCAAACCCTGTCCCTAATCTCAAACCCCAAACTGAACCCTGAACCCCGAACCCTGACCCTGATCTCAAACCTCGAACACCAATCTTGATCAACCCCTACCCCGAACCCTGACCCTGTCCTCAAACCCTGAACCCTGACCCTGACCTCAAACCCCAAACCCTGATCTCAAACCCTGACCCTGATCTCAAACCCCAAACCCTGATCATAAACCCCAAACCTGAACCCTGATCTCAACCCTGAACACCAACCCTGATCAACCCCGACCCCGAACCCTGACCTCAAACCCCGAACCCTGACCCTGACCTCAAACCCCAAACCCTGACCCTGATCTCAAACCCCAAACCCTGATCTCAAACCCCGAACCCTGACCCTGGTCTCAAACCCCGAACCCTGACCCTGATCTCAAACCCCGAACCCTGACCCTGATCTCAAACCCCGAACCCTGACCCTGATCTCAAACCCCGAACCCTGACTCCGATCAACCCAACCCCAAACTCCAAACTCCAAACCCGAACCCTGAACCCAAACCTCGACCCGAACCCCAAATCTAACCCCAACCTGGTACCCAAAGCCGTACACCAACCCCCGATCTACCCCCAACCCCAAATCCGAACAATAAACCCTAACCCGAACCTGAACCCCGACCCCGACCCAACGCTGACCCCCAACCCCAACCCCAACCCCGTACCTGAACCCCGACCCCGACCCCCCGACCCCCTAACCCCTAACCCCGAACCCAAAAGCCCCCACTCTATCGCAACCTAAAGGGTGATACATGGTTTCTGACAAGGGACTGCTATCCTAGTATAGGAAATAATGGAAATGATAAATGTAGAATATAATTTCTTCCTTTATCAGTTATCACAGTTGGTGTGTTAGATTCATTCATGGGAAGTCCTTGTAGGTATCATTTTTATGCTTTCCAATAAATGGATCTCAAACGCTAAAAAAAGGTTTTTGTGGCATCTTGAAAACACGAGATGCTAAATACTCGTGGTACAATAAATTTATTATTCGTTATCCAAAATAAGAAATAAATGCTTGAGAAAGCGTCTCATCTGAATGTCTATAACTGTTGCAACCATTCGATCACAACAGCATTTTATCACCTTCAAAACGTGATGGACTTGGATCGGTACGAAGTGACAGCCTGGCAAGAGTACTGCTACTGGTTCCTTCAGTTCAGTCAGACATTCAAAACTTGCTCCTTGAAAAGCTTCCTGAGTATTTTGATGTGGACTCTGCTGGAAATATTGGAGGAACATCCTCCTCCTTATGTTTTGAAGAGGACATAGCAAGGTTGATTTTGAACCAATTCCGGTGGCTTGACTTCCTTGTAGATTCAGAAGCATTTACAGAAAAACTGTTTCAAGTGTTATCTATTTGCCCGGTTCATTTGAAGAAGGAGATAATTGGATCCTTGCCTGAGATTATTGGGGAGAAAAACAACAAAACTGTCGTACATTCGCTTCAGGAGCTGCTTCAAGAGGATTCTTCCATTATCGTTTCCATGCTCGATTGTTTCTCTAATCTCCATTTGGATGATATGTTGCAAGAACAGGTTGTTTTGTTGAACATGTATTAAAATCAGTGGTCAATCTAGTAAATATTGACTTTCACCTGAATAACAATTTCTTTTTTGCTGAAACTTGTAAAAGGTCATTACAGTGGCACTGTCTTGTATACGAACTATTGATGCGGAGCATATGCCCTACCTATTGAGATTCTTACTGCTTTTGGCTACGCCAACCAATACTCGTAGGATTATTTCACACATCCGACATCAGCTCAAATTTGTTGGACCATCGAATGTTTGGACTACACAGCAGAGTAAGATGAAGGGAAAGTCAGTGGTCAACAATGCAGAAGCTTCAATACTTGATGCCTTGCGAACAAGTCTTCGATTTAATAAAGTGGGATTTGCTATTTCATTTCCTTATACTTGATAATTTCATTGAATCATTTCTTGGTAGGCATAAAATATTTTACATCTATTCTGCTCTTTATACATGTTGGTAGGTAATTTGCCAAGAGACATTGAATGAACTGAAAAGCCTAGAGAAAGTTCAGGATCATAAGGTTATAGACATATGGTTGCTTATGCTTATATACATGAACAACGAGCCTTTACAAAAGATAGTTGAGAAGTTACTGAAGAAGAAAATCCTTGAGGGCTGTATTGTGGAAACTATGTTTGATCAATGTGTTTCTGGGAATACAGATTTGACTCGGGTACGGTTTACACTTTGTTATTCATCACAGAGCAAAACCTTAAATTCCCATTTCCTGTGCAAGCTGTATTGATGCAGTTCTTTTGCGTTGACTTCTTATGCTCTATACTAGGATTATCTTCCCACCCTCCTTTCCATTTCTGAGTATCTACTGGCTTGCAAAGAAGATAAAGCTAGGGAATTTGGCATTCACATGTACACAAATCTGTTCAAAGAGCTTGTGGATAGTTATTCAAGACAGGAAGTAAGACTGCCTTTTTGAAGCATTTTATCAATAATCTCTCCTGATTTTGGAAGTAATGCAAAAGGTTGTCCTGCATGCTGCAATTCTAATTAACTGTTTTTTATATGAAGGTCCTTGGAGCATTAATTACTCATGTCGGCTCTGGGATAAGTCATGAAGTGACGTCTGCTATGGATGTGATGGTCCTCCTAGCCTCGAAGTACTCACAGGAGTTGATTCCACTTTCTTCTCATATTACCGGTGTGCTTGTTGGAGCAGTATTAATTTTGACTAGAAAATTTTGCCATAAAATTTTGTTATATGCTTATTTTATGCTTCTTTTCAGGCATCCTAGATTACTTGGAGACATTAAGAATTGACAACCTGCACAAGGTTGGTGAAGCCATCACCATGCCTCTCTTGTATCATAGCTTAAGCCATTTCCTGGCTTGGCTTTGAGAAGCACCTTTTATGTTTCAGGTGTATGAAGCCTTCAGTCTTCTGGCATTTTCTGCTGAAGTGAGTACAGGGCCCTTTGGATGCCCTATTTCAAATGAGCTATTAATGATTGTGAGAAAGCAGGTAAATGAATAGTCTGACACTCTCTAGGATTTGTGACAGTATCCTTCTCTCGAGTCACAATGACAACTTATCCTCTTTAAATCTTCTGGCAGCTGAGTCATCCTGATCTTATTTATAAGAAGATGGGCTTAATTGGAACTCTTAAGATAGTATCTTACCTTGGGGATGCAAAAACTACGAAGTATCTTCCATCTTCTCAGGTAGCCTGCTGATACTTGAGGAAACTTAATCTTATTCCCAGTGTTCAAGTTACTCAACATGATCTTGCCGTAATTTCAAATAATGTATTGTCTGCCCTTGTTCCAATCCCTATAATGCTGAAGTTTGTCTTTCTGATTTCTATTAGTAGCCCCGTACATCAGTATTTAATAGTTATATTGTGTAGTCTTCTGAAAAAGCAGAACTAACACTAGTATAAACCATCAGACAAACCTCTGCATTAAATTTTAAGCATGACCAAAATTCCCTATAGTGAGGCTCAAAATTAATTTGACATAACCCAACATATACCATTCATATATAGCCTTCGTTATCAAACAACTTCTAAGAATTCAAATTTATTTAATTATTTAAAAATTTGAATTTTGATATTATGTTTTCTATGTCAAATTAAGTCCAGCTGTTACTTTAATATTTTCTTCCAATACAACTAATATAATGGACAATCAGTTAATATTCTAAATCTCTTATCCAGTCAACCGACATTATAAAATGGAACTGAGTACAATTTTTAGTGCCAATAGGTTTTGAATATGTTTCAATATTGCTTATAGCAAAACTCTTTATTGGTAGATCTCTTCTATGTCTGCAACACAGTTGATAACCCTGTACGATAACTGGTAAATATTTTTTTGAAATGGTAAGTAATATTAGCACAATCGGCTGAATACAGTCTCCAAAAAATAAACAAACAAAAGAGAACTTTGATGGTTTGAGCTATCTATGTAAGCTTTCTACACACTGTAACTTAGTTTCCACATCATTTACAAAATCCATATCACACCAACCAGAGAGGAAAATAATACAATCAGATCTGATCTTTATTGTGTTGTTGACTTGTTCTTCAAATCATCTTCTATTCCTTTGCTAGTAGTTATTTTTATCACCTAACAGATTGTAATCTAGTTTCAACACCGGGTGTTATTTTAGAACATAATAACTACATGTATATATCATCATTAAAGTTCTTTGTAATATTCCCTTTTGGCCTTCAAAATTTTGATGACTAATGAGGGTAACTGTGCTGTTCGTGTTTCAATACAAAAAATTACTGAGCCATATGCTACGTTTGATGTTTCTCTCAAACTACTAAATATCAATCTGTGTGGTTCTTCACACAGGTTTCAAGAATTATCATGTAATATTTCCGGGATGTTTTCCATTGAGTTAGTTTTTCATGTTGAGTTTTCCTGTTTTATTTGTCATGATATTTCAGATATTTGAGCTTCCATTTAAAAAAAAAATCATGCCACAGTCCCTTTGTTATGATACTTCTTAACTTATAAGATTTGGTATTTATTTATTTCGAGAATTGGCTTAGAAGCCAAATTACAAGGAAGCTTTGGAGCTCTTGGAAACATCTATGAACTCTTGCAAGCAGCTGCCACTTCCATTAATTATGTTCTATGATGAACTGGCTTTAACATTGAAGAAAAAAGCACTTCATCCAGCCATATTGGAATGGTAAGCTTATCATTATCCCCAAATATCCATATCATAGTACATAAAACGTGCATTACTCACAGGACGAGCAAACATGTTGCCGACTTCGAATCAAAGTTTCTGTGTGACCTCGATGGTGGGGAGCTTATGGTCAAAGAGTTATATTGTGGTTTGGAAGGTAAGCTCCACATGTGCATTCCAGAAACTTCACTGGAAGATTTCTATTAAATAATCAGCAATTGAAGTTTGACTTCTGTTTATAAGTGCAGGAGATTTGTGGATGAACCTCGACGGAGACATATCTCCTATATGTCTCAATATCTTGCCACTCGTATCCTCTTCTTTGCGGTATTTTTTAATTCTTCTTCGGTTACTGCATGAGAAGTTTATACATCCTTGGATGCTGAATTTCAAGTATGGGAACAAACAAAAATTTAGTACGAGGAACATACCTACTTATATTATCTCACTTTTACTAACTAGCTTGATACTGTGAAGCCAGAAAATCGCTAACTAATCACAGGAGCACGATCTTTTATTAATCAAGGTTTAGGAATCAAAATTTTCAAGCTGAAATGAATTCTTTAATGCAAAATTGTTTTCTGTTATACTCAGATATAATCCTGACTCCCTTAGGAAGTCGTCATGCTCATCCTTTACTTTTTTTCGAAATATGATAAAAAAGTGCTAGGAGATATTTTTCTGCACTTCCAAGGACATTTTCTGAAGTTAGAGGAAACTCTGACCTTTGCAGAAATTGTGGAGTGGCTTTAATTAAGCTATATACATGATTATCTATCAGTTGGTCTTTCTGCCCCTTTTTAATCCATATACTCAATTATGCCAAAAGAATGGAGCTAGGAGACGTTTCACTTCACCTTGAAGATGTCGTATGGGCTTAAGGAAAAATTTAACTTTTGCACCCAACTACAATCTTGCAGCCTATGATAAAAGTTTCTTCTGGTATTCCTTTGCTTCTTAATAATGAATTTCTCTCAAATTTTTAGCCGAGTCAAAATCACCAGCAAGTAAACATAGATTTATCCTTGAATGTGTGTATATACACATATATATAATCATATCATACTATCATATATTATCAAAACTGCTAAGCATGTTGGTAATAGTTAGATTACCATTTCGCTCCTAATCTAAATTAAACATCTAATTATTTTAATGTCGTATTATAATCATCACACACATATATATTATTAAAGTGGGAAGAATGTTTGGTAGAAGTTAGATCATCATTTTGCCTCTCCACTAAATTAAACATCTGAATACTGGGCATGTTATTTAAAATAAAATTTAAAAACTGAAAAATTTAAAGAGTGAATAATATTTAATTTATTATTTATTTATGAAGAGTTTTAATTCTCAAAACTTTGATAATCATTTGTTTATGTGATGGGTTAGTTTCAACTTTTGGCCTTCATTTAATAGATGAATAATGTAGAAAACTTAACTCCTTCAACCCATTGAATTAATTGAATTGAAATTTTTAAATGTTAAAGTTCCGTTATTTCACTTATAATTTATAATTTAATATTTTAAAAAATAATTTATAATATATTAATTTAGTATATTGGTATAATAGTTATTTAATTTTGCATATTTTTAATGAAAAGTTGAATCTCGAAAATATCTTTTAATGTTAAGAAATTATTTGTCCCTCAACTATTAATTTATGCCCATGAAATTATCCCCCCAAAAATATTTTTTATTTAATATTTGCTTTAGGATTTAATGGATATTAAGTGTGCATTATATGCACTTGAATCTAAATGTTATTTCATCATTTAATATTTTTGAATTTTCTTTGAAAGGTGAGAATTTGAAAAGTTGGATGTATCTATATTATGATTATGGTCTAAGAATGTGATATATTTGGTCATTATCTTTTGTTACTAGTATGTGTTTAATTAATTTAAATGAAAATTATTTTTCTCTTCAATTGTTAGTTCAAAGTATTCAATTAATGACCATTACTCTTTCACTCACGTCTTCACTATAAAAAGGGGGGAATTGTGGACTTTAATTTGGAACCCCAAACGTCCTATTAAGTATTAAGTTTTAAGTGAGATAAATATGAATATGTAACAAAATGGGAGAAGCATTATAGTCTGGATAGATGAAAAGATAGTTTAGGAGATAGAACTTCTATAATTCATTGAGATCGATTTGCAAATCTTTCATGATTTTACAGCTTAAGAAGCTTTCAAGTATGAATGGTGTTTATGCGGTGAAGCATTATGTCAATTTTATTCAAATTGTTCCCATGTATTATGATTCTTTTACGACAAATTTTGTGATTGAGTACTGGCATCCTTTAAATTATTTATACAATTCTTTTGAACATTCTCTTCGTGTCAGTATCCCAGTTTGAAGTTCTTTTTCTCTCATAACTATTCTACCTTGATGGATGATATAAGTGTATTTGAGATTATAGTGTGTTTTTCTATACATAGAAAAAATAGTTTTCTTAATGAATTATTTTCTCTTGATGTATCATTTGTACGAGCTAACAATTTAGTACTAACTAATTTAAATTTTGAAGTGTCAATTGTAGTTTGATTGTATATGTTAAGTCTGGTAGGATGCTAGAACATAATCCTATTCACCAATTCTCTCTCGAAAATTTGCTCATACTTATCATTCTTTTTTTCTTATATATGCTGTTTAATTTAAAGAGAATTATTTTGTAATTCAATTATAATTTCTAATTGACATAGCTTATTAATATTCGGACGGGTTACACACAATGCGCGTACCCAGAAGCTAGTGTGTGTTTATGTTCTGGTACTTTTCTGCCTGTCAGCTTTGTTGTTCTGCATAGATGGTCACATGTTATGCAACTCATGCAGGCCTGCTTCATCACTGCAAATTCTTCCTGCACACTTTGTTTTACTATCTTCTGTAAGTACAGAATTCTTTTTTTTTTTTAAAGAAAGACTATATCTCTAAATCCTTGAGAGTTCTATGTTTGATCTCAACTCTTTGTTAGATTGAGGGGTTGGCAAATCAAGGATCTCTTGCAGGAATTGATGCACTTCTTGGCTGCCCTATACACCTTCCTTCCTCTAAGGTGAGATTCAGTGCCTTCCCAGTTACTCTTATAAACCATTTCAATCACACTCACTGCAACATTAGTTGGTTCATTTGGCTTGAAAGTGTGATGATCTTTCACCCTTAAGCTAGAATTATTCAGAAAGCAATATTTAGTCTCTTGGCAGTTGATGAAGCATTTGATGGCCCAAACTCTTTCTTCCCATCTGGTGGGAGAGTTTACTTGTACCACGGTAATGTTATACCAGCTGCATGTGTTCCATTTGCTAATAACGTCTATTACATTTCTGTCAGTTCTTCCGTGAACCACTTTGGGGCTCTTTAAGTGGAAAGCAAAAGCAAATCGTTATTCTATCATTGTACTATGCTGCCAATTGGCTGCGGGAACTGGTAGGTTATGTTGATATTCATGCCAATGTGCTCTACGTGATTTATTTCTGGAAACTTGATATGTTTAAGCATGCTATCTGACTTCTCGGGTATTTTATGTAGCTCAATGCCTTTTGTACTCAAGCTGTCAATGAGTCCAATGCAGTCAGTCAAGCAACAAGAGAGGAGATAACTCTTAAACTATTTAAGCGGTTGAGGAACCTTGTGTATGTCCGCATGTCCTTTTCTTGTATTCCATGCTTGATATAACTTTTGAGCCCTGCAAGTTTTGAGGACCCTTGTTGATCTCTAACTAGTTGTCAACTCTGTTCATCTTTCATGCATCTGTCACAAGCAAATCGTAAAGGACAAGTATCTGTTTCCCTGATCCCATACCTAATAACATTTAATGGTGAAAGGATATGCATTGTCCCGGTATTGTATAGGGAGCAACCACTGCTTTTTTTGAATTTTCTGTGAGATATCATAATAAGATAATAACCTACTCCTGTACATGGCAATATTTGCTCAACTTATATGGGTCTTCACTAGTTGTAAAGTGATTTGAAGCAGTTCTATAAAAATCTTTATTTCCTCCAGGTTATTGGATATGTAATTTCATAATTATAAATTTTACAAATGAATAGCCTTCAGTCTGTATTCATTCTATGCTTTGATTCGACAAATGTCAGGCCTGGATGCATGTGTTATCTTGCTATAATAGACTTCCTTAATGTGTTTTCTGCGAGAAGGAACCCTGGAGTTCCTTCTCTCTAGCAACTTTACCTTGTAGTATGCATATGCATCAGCTCTGTACGATAACTTTGACTTATGAGGCAGTTTTTTTCTCAGGAAAGAACTATGCTGTGACAACAGAACTTCATAAAGCTAACAAGGGTTTGTTAGTGCAGATTTCTGGAGAGCTTGCTAAATAGTTCCCTCAAACAGTGCTCTTTTTCCTTACCTGAACTCCAACCTCATCTGGAGTCCTTGTCGCTGAACCAACTTGAACATAATAGAGATCAGGAGATGAAGAATGAGAATGGTAATGGTAATGTTGGTCCGTCACAAAAGAAGAAGAAAGAGAAGAGGAGCAGCCAAGCATCACTCGCTGATGGAAAACTTAGGCAGCCAACCATCATGGATGTTCTGAGGAAAGCAGGTGCAGTTCCAAGTCAGGAGCCAAACACTGGTCCTTCTGGAACGTGTTCTAAAGGTAGTGTGCCTGAGCCATCAGGGAATCAACCACATAATATAAATATGTCAACGAACGTAGATGTTTCTACTACTGTGGAGCGTGTCGAAGCACAAAGACACAAATTCAGACCTCTTTTGCTGGATTGCTTTGCTATCTTAGCTTTTCAGAAGGTAGTATTAGTGTTTCCATCTTGATGCTTATCCTTTGTTTGATTATTGAACTGTATCTTGCTTCTTCAATCAGGATTTAGAGGGTGTTTGGATAGATTTATTTTAAGTGCTTTTGGCTTTTAAGTTCTTTTTCTATTTTTTATTGTGTTAGGGAAATATAAAAAATGCTTTTAAGCACTTACTTTTAGGCCAAAAAAGTACAAAAATAAGTTAAAAGCTAAAAGTTGGTACCAACTTATGGTTTTTTTGCTTTTAGCTTATAAGCTAGTTTAAAAAGGCCAATCCAAACATCCTCTTAGTTAAACATCTAAATAATTAAGAAGTTAATTTAGAGTTCATTACCATGATTTACACCCGTAGGCATTTTCATGATATTATCTTTGTACAGTTTTCTCTTGAGCACAATGCTTTTAGGGAGCATGATAGAGTATTGAACTCTAAAATGCCTTTCCAAAAGAAAAGAACTAGTCTTTTTATGAAATACATGGGGATTGTGTGATTTGAATTATTTTACCTGATTGATCAATGTTATCACTTGATGTTCACTGTTTATAATCAAATCAATTCAATTAATTGCTTAATATCTGGTTGTCAAGTGAAAATGCACCTTATGGACTAATAGCCACAGTATTACTCTGATGAAAGTAGTTAATATTGTACTTTTTGTTGAATGAACACATCTAAATAATCCGACTTTGTTTTCCATCCAAATCCATATAGGCTTTCGCTTTGATGATGAGTTGATTGTTGTCTACTAACTCAGCCCTTACTCTGGTGATCATTTGATATATTTCATTGCTAACTTGCATCTTCCTCTTGTATTGCTTTTGCCATCCCTTGTTATAATTTGTAAATGAAAAATACATATCTTTCTTAGGTCATAAGTCTTTGAGGTACATCTCTAGTTCTATTCTGAGAATATTTGCAATTATATTTTCTTTCAATCAAGAGTGATACAAAAAGAGGAGTGATTTTTCTGAACTGATATAGAGTTCTGATACTGACACGATATATTTTTGCAATGTGTAAATTCACATAACAGAAATCATTGCTGGCCTGTACGGCATTTCTAACTTGTTTAAGTATGTTTTTTCAATGCAGACTCAGGATTCCTGCTGTGCAGATCCAGGTTCTGAGGTATTCAATGAGCTCCTTTAGTCATGCCCTTTTCACTAGTGTATATATGAATCTCCCGTGTTCATTTCCTTTTTCCTCTTTAATTATTCACATTTATAATATTTGGAAATTGGTGCATAAATTTATATGTACTTGTCTTCAATATTTAATCTTTGAGAATATCTAACTCCCTGGTGGTTCCAGTTGCCCCTTTGTCTGTATATTCTGAGGGATCTAAACAGAAAGCTGGACTACTTCAGTCCACGAAGGCATATATTGGTTAGACGCATGAGTGTTCCTCCTGCTTTTGGTGAGATGAAAGTAATAGAGTTCATAAGCAAAGTTCAACCACTATTTCCTTCACTTAGAAGGTATTTGGATTCTGCAGTATCTGGTGTTAGAGAAGGTATTAAAGCAGACTTTGTCGGATGCCTTGGAAGAAATATTTCCAAATTTTAGAATATCTTTATGGATTTTATGCAGATACAGACACATGCCCAGATCATTGGAGAACTCATTCTGCCTATGCTGGAAATCCTGATGTACCCAACATTACAAGCTTTAGACTATCAGTTTCTAGATCTGTCATAAAAGAGACACTTCAATGCTTTGGCAAGGTAAAACATTTTGGTCATAATCTCCCCTGTAGAGAGCATAACTTAAAGAAATTTGGGGGGGGGGGGGGGGAGTGCCTTTATTTTTCTTATTAGAATTTCTTATCAAATTTGTATCTCATTGTTTTCTTTTCCTTTATCTCAATTACAGATGTTAAACATTCCAAATGTTTTGAGAGATAGGTCTGTGCTTTCTGATCTTCTGGAGTCATTCCAGCCAATCAGCATCTCAGACTGCTTTTTTGAAGGCATGCAATTGATTCCATCACCAGGAGATATAGGTTACTTATATGCTGGTGCATATTCATTTGTTGGGAATATCTTTGATGCCGGTATGCTTATGAATATGTTTGTTCGTTCACGTATTTCTTTCATTTACCATTGAAGAATATGTTAGCCCTACCACTTGACTTTTTCTCTTACAGCATGTGCTGTCTCATTTGCTTTGGCTTCTGAAGTATTGTTAAGCTTGGAATCAGTTCTTGTGTCTATCCGGACTATCCTAGATAACGATCTCAATGATATTGGAAAAGATATACACACGGGTTTTTCGAAAGAGCTGCTTTCTTTTCTGTCCAAGAAGTTGGGAACTTTTGCTTACAAACTCTTGATGCAAAAGTGTGATGGTGTTAATGACATTGAAGATGGTCAGAAAGTCAAAGTATGTTGATCTAGCGGCTATGGCAAACATCGCCATCGTGTTTCTTGGAAACCTGCTGACCGTTCAATATGTTTTCTTCACTTTAGGGTTGCTAGTTTGATTAATTTTTAATTGCAGGCCGAGGTCATTCAAAAGCTTTTACGAATTTATTTGGAGAATTGCCAGTCCACTTCTGATTCCTTAAGTGAGCTTGCTTGCTCTGTTTTGCCCCAGGTGCGCATATTAGATGGTTTTCACATAGTTATTTCTTTGACAGATCATTTATCGTGCTTAAACGAAAGTGTAAATTTTGCTTGATATGTAACATCAAAACTTTCTGCTGTGAGCTTATCTGTTGCAATTTAGCAAAAGCTTTGCTATGTTTCTAACATATTCCATCAGAACCTTCTGCTGTGAGTTTCTGTCTTTTATGCAATATCGAGTTCAAAGGTGTAAATGGAGACCTTAAGGATTCTTTGTAACCTCCTTTAGCATTTTAAATAAGCTTACTACATGAATATGCAATACTTGTTTGATTGCACCTACCCAAGCACATTTACATTTTGATTGCTTCAAGCATATTGGAAAAATTAAGAGAGCAGCAATATTTGCATATTAAGTGGCAAGATTCAAATAAATGTTTACATATGCTTAATATTTTAAGATTGGAAATGCAATATCTTGAAATGTTCTATAATTTATTGGTCTAGGATTTCAGTCTCTCTCTCCCTCTCCCCAGTTGTAACTTTGCAGTTGTTTACTCTAGATAATGTTAATTGTGAAAATGTTAACATATTATATGCTTTGTGGTCTGTCACTGTGATACACTCCTAAGAAAATCCTAACTGAATCCCATTCTCTGTATATGCCAGGTTTCATCGCACAGGTCTGCAGTGGAGGATGGCTGTTGTTTTCCTACTCTCTGTCCTGCAACATTTTCCATTTGGTACCGGGTACTGGTAAGATTTCCACTATGCGCTCAATTCTGTGTGCAATATCTTTTATAGAGATTTTATGCGTGCTTGAGAAGATGTTCACTGAAGCCGATTTAATGCTGCAGCATGAAGAGAACCATGCCATGATTAACTGCTTGGTTGGTACCAAAAACATTGCTTATTATTTAGGAGCTACACATCAAAAGATGGAAATTCTATGATGAAAATAATTGTCATGTTCTTCTTGCCTCGCTTAGGTTAAGGAAATTTTACTTCTGGAGAAAGCCAGGGGTGTTAGTGATGTGGAAGATGTCAAATGCCTTCTGAAGAAACTACAACAATCTGTTAATGTAGTTGTATCTTTAGTCAATTTGTGCAAGACCCATGATAAGGTGGTTATCTTGCTTTAAATTTCTTATTCAACTACCTCTCTGCTTTCTGATACTGACGTAATTGGTGTCGACTAATAGGTCAATGTCCGTGCAATTGCTGTCAAGTTTGGTGGGAAGTTTGTTGACTCTTTCCTCAAAGGTACTTACCTGACTTGTTTATTCAGTTAAGGGAAGGTGTATTCTTCCGCCTCTTCTTTGTGATTGTATCAAAATATGACGTATTGGAATTAACAAATGTCTTCAGCTTTTGGCTTCTTGCAGGGGCAATTTGACTTGCACCGTGAGCAAATAATTCAGATGGTAAGATGAGTGAATTATTGGCTTGAACTATAGAAGATGATGCTAAAAAAGACAGACTTTAGATTAAGGAGCCTCTCTTTATTTATCACTAGGTTAGAGAGCTTCAGATGGCAACGAGAACTATCCAGACGCTTTGTTCAGATGCAAAGGTTTGTGCAGAAATCCCATATGTTTTTGTAAGGCTATGCTCATTCGTTGTGTGAGACATCTTTCTGCACTTTCATCATATTTTCTTTTCTTTCTGGCAGGGCATGAAACAAACAACAATAACCAGCAAAATCCCCATCACCAAGAGATCTATGGAGCGGTTCTTATTTCGTGTTAAGGAACTTCTTCACTCAACATCAAGTGGATGCACTTTTTGGATGGGTATTTTGATCTCAGATTTAGCTTATATTACTTTAATCAGATAATTGATCAAATGGTGGTTTCTGGTATTATTTATTGTGCTGATCAAGTTTTCTGCGATTCAAAAGAGAAATTCTTTCCATGTTCAATACATGCACTGATTTGATTGATCTGATATCAATTTGATCCATTCTGGGAAAGCATGCGCCACATCTGTTACATTCATAGCATATGAACTATGCCAAACAAATTATAAAGCTAGGAGAATTCTTTTTAAAGCTGATGGCATGATGGTCTTTCTCCAGATATAGAGCAGTATAATGATCAAATTTCATGCTTCTGGTGATTGTTTCTGTTATCCCTACATGTGGAAGTTTGTAAACAGTTTTGTTGCATTAATAGCTAGCTTCTATTTATAGAAGTTTTTGATGCTTCAGGCTTAAATTTGTATAGGCCAACCGTATCTGAATTTTGTCCTCACATGTACTGATTGCCTTAACCTGTTTCTTCATTTTGGCAGGCAATCTAAAGCATAAAAATTTGATGGGGGATGTAGTTAGCTCCCAAGCATATGTAGATGATCAAAATGACAATACGGACAATGTTTCGACAGAAAATATCGTTATAGATGAACCCACCGATATTGCTGGTGAATAAGGACCTAATTAGTTCAAGCAACAAGAGGTGACCTAAAACAACATCTCTGAAACAACCACAGCCTACTCAAGATAATTATGTCAGGTCTGTTGATTTCTAACTCTTGCCTAATATGCATGGTCAGTGGGTGGGTAGATCCTTAGGAACTTGCCCAGCCTTTAGTTGTACGCCTCTGCATTTACTCTATATTCCATCCCTCACATCTCATGCTTGGTAGCCCATCTGAGAAATGATGGAATAGGCATAAATTCTGCGGTTTACTGCTCAATCTGATGCGTGAAAGGTGTTTTGTGCTCGTATGGACTATTGACCAAAAATTATAATGCTGCAATTTCAGAAGTAAAACAGTTTTTTCTTTGAATGTGTCATTTCAAACATGTTTTAAAATATATTGATTGTAAGAAAATGTCTTCATATTACTTTTCGTCTAGTTCCTCAATTTATAGAAGTTTTAATTCTGTTAAGAGTGAGTTAGAGATTGGTTGGGGAATAGACTGGTGGCTTGCTTATATGGACTTGGACAATCCTCCCCTCATGAACTAGCTTTTGTGATTGAGTAAGATCCAAGTGTCATATCTTTACAAGTTCAAAAATCAAGAATTTGATATTCGAAATTAGATGTGTTGTCTCTTGTACTTTGAACCCTCTTTCTAGTAGGGAGTATTTTAGGCTGTTTGCCTCTAGGCTAAATGATGTAATAATCTGATGATTCTTTCATGTATTTTCTGGTTTGCACATCTTACAGATTAACGATGGGAAGAAATGTTATGGTTTAGCCCTTATTGCCATGTTGCAATCAAGGATTGTTGGCAATATTTGTTGCATCATTTCTCAGACGGGCAACCAAGCATGGGCCTCCCCTAGGTTTCACACCAGCAGCTCAGTCACATCTATTGTTGCAAAGCTTCTGCACATAGTGTCCTTTTGATACATGATCCTATATGGTTTGTAAGTAGCCTCAATCTCAGTTTTGCGCGATACCTCCCTCTCCTAATTATTGAATGCCCTACCATGGATAATGTAAATACACCTTTTTACTAGAAAATTTGCTGCAAGAATTAGAATGTGTTGGATTCTTGTTACTTGAATTGAGCCTGGGAATTATACATCCATGTAATAACCTCATTCAACCAATATGCCAAGTGAAGAATACAAGAAACTCAAGCTCGTATTCTCTGTCTTCATCTGTCAATGTGGTAGAGCTTTTGCTGAAAAAAACCATAATCTCTCTATGGAAATGACCAAGGTGAGAAAGAGCGCAATTTGTTGGTTATTTAAGTTTCCTCTTTCATTTTCCTTTCTGGATTGGGTTGCCATTTTGTCTCATTGGCTACTAAACAGAGACTGCTGATGGCTAATTGCTACCACCATAGTTCAGTTGGTAACAACCTCTGCTTTTTGGGGTACACTGCCATTTGAATTTATCAAACAACATACCAAGTGTGATTTTGATTTACAAACTAATGGAATATTTTCATATACTATTATTCTACTTTTTAAGAAGAAAAACAGGATTCTTAGCTATTTGTTTCATTTGGGAAAAACTGTGTTTATAGACCAAACTCACCATTTTAATGGTTTTATTTGTTCCCCTCAACCTAATGACCTCTTATCTGAGCCTCTATTCTTGTGCTTGAGGAAGATGTGTACAGTCTATCGCATTTGATGATTGAAGGAAGCATAAATTTTTACCTGGGAAGGATTCTTTCCATTGTCTTGACAGTTGACAATGATACGTTTAATTGTGCATGGTCTTATTTTGCATCATGTGTTGTAATTTAATTTGTTTAAGCAAGTCAAATTTTTTGTTGTAACGTCTCCCGAAACGGAGAAAATAAGGGGAAAAAAACTTCATTATACAAAATAAGCATCTAAATAACCACAACATAGTAATAGTTTTAAATTACATCAACAAAGCAATACATTTTTTTACAAGCCAGTATGGACCTTTTGTTTTTCTTTCTAAAAAAGAAAGGCGAATAGAACATTAAAAAAAATAAAATATCATTAAATTATGATACAATTTTAATAGTTCATGAAATTTTGATTCCTTAAGTTACTCCCCTTTTGTTGTTTACCTTCCGATAATAATTCACTCATTAATTATTGGTTAATGTTTTCTCTCTCATAAAATAGAAGGGTATAATTCTATGTAGAATCAAATATAGAATTTTTTTAATCTAGTAATTGGTTGAATAGTATATATGATTAAGATATCTATTTTGATTCAGCACTATAGAAGACTGTATGAAAAAGAGTATGAATTATAATATATGGTTGGTTTATTTTATTCATTCGACTGTTTTTATTTTGTTGTTATTTTTATTATTGTTAATCAATTATGAATAATTTTTGTAGTGTTTTTTTGTTTAAATCTAAATATAAATTTCATAGAGATTTGAAGAATTATAGATTTTGGTTAAGGTATGTAGAATTTATTTTTGTTTTCCAAATAATGATCATTTTAAGATTTTTTTTTAATGATATATGTATTCGATGTTTCTTTATGGTTTGGTTATGTTATCCGTATTTTGAGTTGATTGAGATAGATATATTGAAGTATTTTTTTTATTTTTGGTTTGATTATGGTTCTTTGTTTTGGTTTGACGATATTATGATATGTTCAATTACTCTTTTTTGAATTTCTTATTGGTATATGAGAATTGGTTCTTTTTGGTTAGTATATGGTGTATAGAAATTTATATTTTGTTGGTTTATATATTGATTTGTATGGGGTGTATTGCAGTTGGTATTTTGTTCTCTCTAATGATATTATTAGATGGTTAGAATTTGATTAGCTAGATTATGATTTGTTTATATTATTATTTGTAGTTTTTGATTTTTCTTTGGAGGGGTTGAATTATGATATAAGATATTTCTGATGGTTTGTATATAGTGTATTTAAGTTTGTGTTTGGAAAAATGCATAAAGCCAACCCTGAATTTGTTTTGAAAAGTCAGTTACACACTTAAATTATCATATCGACGTATTACACAATTATTCGTCGAGTGGTGATGTAGCAAAGAAAGTGTTCTCACTTTCTAAAAATGCGTGAACAATTGTAAAGTAAATAAAAAATAAAATAGATCATGTAGTTGTCACTTTCTAATTGGATTCTATTGATCTATTAAAATCTATATTTTTCTTATTTTTGGTTTTACTTTTCTCTTTCTCCTTTTTTCTTTTCTCTTTCTACCTCGTTTTCTTCCTGAAGTTTTGTTTTATTTTTCTCTTTCTTTCTTGTTTTCTTCCTTGAAGTTTTGATTTACTTTCTCTTTCTTCTTTTTTCTTTTCTTTCTCTTTCTTTCTCGTTTCTTCCGTGAAGTTTTGTTTTACTTTTCTCTTTTTTTTTCTCTCTTTCCTCCTTGTCTTCTTCCCTGAAGTTTTATTTTACTTTCTCTTTGTTTTTTTCTCTCTTTTTATTCCTTATCTTCTCTGCAACTTCAAATGATAAATTCAATTTTATGACCCAACAAGAAAAAATGATTTTTACTATTTGATTTTGAACAATTTCCTTCTTATTTCAGAACCTTCCTCCCCATTTCTCTATTTTAAAGGATTTTATAAAGTAAAAAAATTTGGGTTACAAGTAATAAGTTAACACCAATATCATAAAAATGGTAAAATATAGATTTTGTTGACAATGCAACAACTATATTCAATGATATTTTTGATGATTTGTTAGAAGGTTCTCACATTAAAAATAAATGAGAATTGAAAAAAAGATAGAAGAAGTAAAGTAGTTGGGTTTGGTTGAAACTTTTTTGGTAGATGGCTGCCAAAAATGTTTTTCGATAAATCTATTATTATTAATAAAAATTTATAAAGTAGAAAAAATAAAATAAATCTTGAAGTAGATTTAATTATAGCTGAATGCCTCTTTTAAAGAGGAGATGCATTGCTATATATGAAATGTCATATTAAATAAGAGAAATAGTCCTGAAATGAAGAAGGGATGCTAGGAAAAAGGGTGGAAGATGAAGTGGAAAAAAAGAAGCAAAAGTAAGTAAATTAGGTAGCACATATGTGGCTATGACGTGGTAGGAGTGTGAGATATACTGCCTACTAGAAACGCGATCGTGTAATATTAGGGAGGTAATAATTATACTTTTAACAAGAGGTAATTATGAATTTCATGGTATATTGTATACAATTCTCCTTTGGATATATGGCTCTCCCATATTACGTGCTCTTGTCATCTAACATTGAAATGCAGGTTTGATAAGTCATGTGCATAACGTGCCGGCATGCTTAGTATATTCAAACATATTAATGCATATTTTGTGCCTACATGATTTTACCATGTAGGGATCGAGCGTCCCGACCATCCACCCTTTGACGAATAGTTCACCTCCAGAAAGTTAACTTTGTGGTGAGTCCTACCTTCCAAAGACAAGCCACCTTCCTCCTTTCCATGCTATTTATATTTATTTGTGTAATTGAGGGTGAGCCCAGGACATGTCTTGGCCCCCGTCCCATCTTGACTAGAGGCATTGTTGGATACTTTGTAGACTCTGTGAACACATATATGTAATGTTGTGTTTGGAGTTTATGACTTCGACTATCTATTGACTATGACTATCTTGATTGCCTATGGAGATTAATTATGTTTATGCGTTCGGCGTGAAAGGCCCTTTCTCGCATGATACCCTCATAGTGTGAGTCCTATTTACCTGCCTCGTAGAATTATGTGTTTATTTCTTGAATGTACTTTCGAATTGATGATGTGGCCTTGATTGCTTTGAGGCTTGTTTGGGGATTCTGGGGTCTCATTTGTCGTTTCACTTCTAGGCCCTATATCCAGGTCGTGACAAACCCATTTACTTTCCGTTACTTCCGTTGATCGGTAGAGTTATTGGATTGAATGGATGTGATGAGGCCAAATGGTTCACTTGGGGACTAGCAATAGTCTCTGGGTGCCGTCTACACCGAGGGTACCCTTCTGGGGCGTGACAGTACAAGTATTAAAAATGAAAACATCAACTTTAATCCATCATTATCTATGAAACTTCTATCTCTAAGCATCTAGATGGTGCCAATGACAAGTTCGTGGCCACCTCAAGAAAAGAAATACTGTAGAAACAATAATGACATAAATAAGATATCTCCAGACTTAAGAAGGTTTCATCACTGGAATGGAATAGATTATCAACGGAGCACCTGTTGAGGATCTTTAATATCTGTCTTTGCATTATGAAAAGATGCAGGTCCAAATGAATATCAGTACGTGGAATGTACGAGCATGTAAAATGGCAGAATGAAACAGATATAAGGGAGGATACAACCATCTCAAAATACTTAGTCAGAACGTCATAAGTCTAGAGAAAGAATAAAGACTAGACAATGACCAATCATAGACAATCCAATCCAAGTACTATCAAGACCTATTTGAGAGTTTCTCTAATCGACAACCATCACCTATGAGCCAGTGATGATACAACGAAGCAGTGTTATTGCCCACTCGTCCATTACCTTGCCAAGGTAAGGGACACTCACAATCAATCAATCCCTCTTATAGGATTTCAGAGTTATGACCCTTATCAATCATCTTATGTTGACAACATAGTTATTAAGTTCAACTTGGACTTATTTTTATTCAATTTAGTGCTCAATACTCCTCGCAAGACCCAATGCTCATAAAATAATCAATCTCAATCAACGAGTCTCATAAGGACTCTTCTCAAACAATCACAATCAAGCCTTTTAGCCTATCAACCATCCAATCAGTTCTCAATCACATCTTTTCGAGATGGGTTTAGATAATCTTAAAAGGACTATCAGTTTAGACCAATTATATAAGTTCAATTACGAAGACTCCCAGGACCATCAAATTCTATAAACATTGTCATGATGCTCAATCACAATTACAATCATAGTTATGCTATCAAGGCTTCAGACTCAATCACTAGGTTCATTTATGCAATTCTTTTATTGAATAATATCTATGATTTATGAAATAACTTATGTAAAAGTACTTGCTCAATAAATCAAGTTCATGATGATCATCAAGCATGTAAAAATACAGAGAATATATAGTTACTTTCAAAGAAAATCTTCAAGAAACATGCATAGAGAAGATTCTATGAAAAGGAGAGAGTTCTACTTATGAAAAACTGACTTCTATGCATTTTCGGACATTAAAATAAACTCCCAAAGGTTATAAGATAAAAGTACACTCAAAACATAATAAAAGGACGTCATTTAACAAATCTACTGTCCGATATTTCTCCTCTCATGTAAATCTTGTGGGGTTCTTTTGATTTATATAAGTTTATGTGAATTTTTAACAAGCAAATTTTAGTTTTCTCCAATTCACTTTGGTTAGTACGCCTTCTTTATCGATATATTGTTGTTGATTGCAATTTAATTGTAACCAATTTGTTCATATATCAAGTTAAATGAGTTCCCATTGTTAAGCTGGAAAACAGAAGGATGAAATAACGTTTTATCATTTGTATAGAGGGCTGGCATATTCTGGTTCATTGAAAGGGAAGAAGCAAAACTAGCAAATGAATATCAAGTTTTTAATCAGTTGTATTCTCTATGTCAACAACCACGTAGAGGAGCCAATTGTTTATGTTTGAAAGAGTAGGATACAAAGAATTGAAGAAAGTGCTTCTTCTACTCAACATGTATCTTTTCTTTATTTCCATGTTGATTGTATGTGATTCAGATTTCAGATCTCTCACAATTCATAATGAGAAAAAGAGTCCTTGATTCTCACGCTCTTATAAAATATAAAAAATCAACTAACCTGAGCAAAAAGGGTTTTCCATTAAACGGAGAAATTTAATCTTTTTCCTAAATTAGACTTGAGACTACTGAGTCATAAATAAGTTAAAGACTACATTTTTTATTTGGAAATTCCTCGTCTAAAATCTACATTGGTTACTTCGCCAAGTTGGTTCATGCTCTTGAAGAACTTTGTGTTGAAAAATGAGTCATCTAGATTCTATATTTATTACTCTGTCAAGTTTTCATGCTCATGTTAGAACTTGGCTTGAGTCAAAAAATGAGTCTAGTTAACCTCACTTTTGACCTGTTCAAGATCGCACAAAATAATAGTTCATCCTTCCAAGATTATTAGCCCATCAATATCCAGCCAAAACTATAATTCCATTTGACTCGGGGCGTCAGGGACCCTCCAACAGAAACCTCGTCTTTTTTGTCGTCGATAAGTTCTCCCTCAGTGCCCTACTATTCATAAGAAATACGGATTGTTGAGAGACTGATTTATGAAAGCCCGGTGAGGCCTCAACCGACAGCCTTGCTTCGTTCTGTGGCGGTCATTTTTAAAGCACTCGTCGTACAGTGAGTATGATGGAGTTGACGAACACCAAGCAAAGGAAAGATGAACCCGTAGTGGACTTCATCAATCGGTGGTGAGCATTAAGTTTAGATTGCAAGGATCGCCTCTCAGAAACTTCTGCCGTCGAGATGTGCACCCAAGGAATGCATTGGGGTCTTGTGTATATCCTCCAAGGAATCAAGCCACGCACTTTCGAAGAATTGGCGACAACCGGAAGCGAAGCGCTATGCCGGGGCGGGGGGACGGAAAAAGAAACGGCTCCGAAGAGAATACCAGTGTCTGCGTCATACCATTTCTCTTTGTTGAAATTGCTAAGGGAGGAGGAAAATATTGCAACTTTGACTGATGAAAGATTACTATATGCAAAAGAGTTGCTTAGTACTGATCAGGGCTTATCATTAGAAGAACAACAGATGCAACAATCGTGCTACAACCTAGTAGGAAATAATCAGAACATGTAAACGACATTGGAGTCCACACCATCAAATTTCTCTTATATGAAATTGCTAATGGAGGGTGAAGAGATCTCCAAATTGACTAATGAGCTATATGAAAAACAGTTACTAGGTACTCAATATAGTTTATCTTCAGTAGGACAAATGGTACAACAATGGCCCTGCAGCGAAGTAGGAAATTATCAGTTCGAAAACTCATTAATGGTCAAATTGTGAAACAATTGCCCGACAACCAAGTAGGAAATTATCAGTTTGAGAACTCATCAAGAGGACAAATGGTGCAGGAATGGCCTAGCAGCCAGTTTGAGAACTCTTTGCAGCAGATTAACTTAGAGAATTGTCAAAATCAAGAGTTGCAGCAAACCCAACAAACATCCTATATGGATCTATCCTTTAATGGGTCTGCTGACAAGGGAAGACATATCATGGACTTTTGATGCTTGATTTGGATTCTGCTAGACCTGTCTTTTGATGTTTTTCTCCTTGAATTGCTTATTGTATTTAGTTCTTGATGGTGTAGTTGGCCAGTTATCATTCTGACATCAGAGTTTACTAGCATCCCGAGTCTATTTTGTATTTTGTATTTCATATTTTCCCATCCTGTTTATCTTGTATTTTTCATCAATCTTTCTTTTTAATTGTATTCAGTCATTCATCTACTCAACCCTCTGTCTTTTGTTAAACTCTATGACTAAGGCAAAAGGCTACTGTCCGGTCAATAGTGGCAAATTTAGGTTTGAAAAAAAAAGTATAAATGTGTGAATTAGAGTACAAAGTACAAACTCCAAAAAGAGATCGCTGTCAATACTTCTCAAGCAAGTTTTGTGTGAATTAGAGTACAAATTACAAACTCCAAAAAGAGATCGCTATCAATACTTCTCAAGCAAGTTTTAAATACTACTCGACGAAATTTAATTGCCTGTAAAGACAAAATAATATCTATCATCAGTTGAAACATCATTAAACACATATTTTCCATTTGAGAAACCATGCAACCACTCAAGAAGTCATCATTCATTCTACTCCATAACTCATTCTTAATATCAAAAAAGCTTTTTCAATAGATATAATGGCAACTCCCAGAAGGAAAGAAAATTTCACCAAACGAAATACAATATGATAACATATGAATAAAGGGAAAAGGTTTTATGTAGTAGCTATACACCAACAAAGAATTAAATTTTATTTTATCATTCGCGGCCTAAGTTGCACAACTAATTGCACTGAGTTATCTCTCCTCATTAATTTAGGTGGTTCAAAATTAACATATGTATAGAATATAGTAAATCTGCCCTATCTATATAGAGATAATATCTTTTATGGTCACATTACTATGATTTTTTTTTTTACAAAAAATCATTCAACTTTTATTCTTAGTTCAAAAATCACTCAGCTATTAAATCTTTTCATAGAAAATCACTCACCTTTGATTCTTAACTCAAAAATCACTCAACTATAAATATTTTACCTACAATGTCACTCAACCTACCTAAATTTAGAAAACAAAAATATAATAAGAAAATAGAGAAAGATTGATGTAATTAAAAAGCACGATAAACAAAGGACCCCCCCAAAAAGAAACCATAAATAAATAAAAATTAAACATCATAAATAACTGATTCCTTAATGGCCACATTAAATGGATAGATAAGGATATTAAATTGTAATTAAAAAATAAAAAATATTAATAATTGTATATTCTTGTAATTAAAAACTTACTTGTGTAAATAAAATGCAGTTTGCACATATATTGTCAGTTAAGATCTTAAATAGCATAGTCTTGTAATTTTTGAGATAATAACTTTTTAAGAGCATATCAATCTTTCATGTCTTTCTTCCGTTTTAAAAAGAATGACCTAGTTTGATTTTATATTGAGTTTAAGTAAATAAAGAAGACTTTTTAATCTTGTGGTTCTAAATTAAAATTATGTCATTTATCAACATGCTTTCAATTCTCGTGGTCAAATATGTATGTGGAAAACTAAAATTAAAATATTGTCAAAAAAGGAAAAAAGTCACTCTTTTTGGAACAAACTAAAATCGAAAATAGGTCATTTTTATTGAAAGAATAAATGAAATACTATTTTCTCACTTAGCAGTGATTAATCAATTTGTGGTCTCACCTTAATTTAATCACACGAGCATGATAAAACTAATTTAATCACAACTTTACTTAATGATTAAGTTAGAGTTTAATGTCTATGAATGGATGATGTAGAAAAGAATTCCACTGACATAAAATTGAAAGTACATGTAATTTGATAACCTTAAATGATCTTTTACCATGGATAGACTAAGGTGATAATGTAAAAATCTATCACATTATTAACATGTCTCGATTTTGTCAATACTGTTGGAGAAACGACAAATCTACTGTCCTATATTTCTCCTTTTCACCTAAATCCAGTGGCGTTCTTTTGGTTTATGCGAATTTTTAACAAGCAAACTTTAGTTTTCTCTTATTCATATTGTTTAGTAAACCTTCTTTATGGATTGTTGCTGCTTGAGATTTAATTTGTAACCAATTTTTTCATATATCAAGCTGAATGAGTTCCCATTGTTTAGCTGGAAAACAGAAGGATGAAATAACATTTCATCATTTGTATAGAGGGCTTGCACAGTCTGGTTCATTGAAAGGAAGAAGCAAAACTAGCAAATGAATATCAAGTTTTTAGTCAGTTGTATTGTCTATTTCAACAACCACGTAGAGGAGCTAATTGTTTTTGCTTGAAAGAGTAGGACGCAAAGAATTGAAGAAAGTGCTTCTTCTATTCAACAGGTATCTTTTCTTTAAATTCCTTGTTGATTGTATGTGATTCAGATTTAAATCTCTCATAAGTCATAGTGAGAAAAGGAGTCCTCAATTCTCATGCTCTTATAAAATATAAAAAATCAATTAAGCTGAGCAAAATGGGTTTTCCATGAAGGGAGAAATTTTTTCTTTTCCCTAAATTAGACTTGAGACTACCGAGTCATAAATAAGTTAAAGCGACTGCATTTTAGATCCGGAAATTCCCTCATCTAAAATTTACATTGGTTACTCTGCCAAGTTGGTTCATGCTCTTGAAGAACTTTGCCTGAGTTGAAAAATGAGTCATCTAAATTCTACATTTATTACTCCGTCAAGTTCTCATGCTCATGTTAGAACTTGGCTTGAGTCAAAAAATGACTCTAGTTAACCTCGCTTTTGACCTGTTCAAGGTCGCACAAAACAAAGTGAGCTCTTATCCATAAAAGCAAGTCTTCTCAATTTGTTTTGAATTCTAATTTGGAATTGTTTTGTATCCAATTATTTTGTGATCAAACAAGATGCTGTAGATACATCGCCTCAAAGATCTCAAAAACGTTAAGTGGATCTGGTCTAATTAAGTAATTAGGTTAGGGGACATTTTGACATTGAGGGGATGGATTATGACTATCTACTAATTTATTAAAAGGGATGTATTGACCATAAGAACACTAAAACAATTGTTTTGGGGCCCCAATCTTTTTGACTCCCCATCGTCTCCCTAATATGTATATCTTTGAATATATATATTTTTAAAAAACTTATGTATTGATAATTTTGAAAAAAAAGATAGAAAATATAATATTTTTTTACCTCATATATATAATATAGAGATTGTTGTAGTAATTGGAAAATGATGAAATATTGTCTAGTCAATTGTAGCATGCTTTCTTATGTGGTTATCTATTTTGTTGTTGTATTTATATTATGATGATTATCATGAACCAAAATTATTATTCTTATAACAATCTTTTTTTAATTCCCCTTTCAATATTTTTATTATTTTCTAATTGAGTATTCTAAAGTCTATCAAATGGTCAACCTTTCTATAATATGCAAAACCTATTGATATGTGTTTATAAAAATCAAATTTATTTTTTTGGTATCTTCTTCAAATTTGAAGCACTAAATCTAATCAACACTATTTAAATATCACTATATTAACTTATTCAATCCATCATTATTTCTATATCATATAATATAAACTGTCATATTTTTTAGTAAGATTTTATTATTCTAACCCTATTTATATATTTTCATTGAAAATTTACATTGTTTATATATTATTTCTTCACAATATCTACATGTATCCGGGCCTCATTTGTAGGATTGCAATATGTATGTTATAATTATTCAATTTATATATGAGGCCTCTCTATGAAATTTAGCTTTAAGACTCCAAAATTGTTAAGACGACCCAAGATTTATAAGCACCCACATTACACACATTTAATATAGGACATCCATTCCGTAAAGAATCATGCATAACAAAAACAAGTCTATGGACTGTGCTTCTCACTTCTTATTTGGAGATTCATTTTATGTCATCCACATCATATGAATGGTTACAATAGCATAAGCCACGAGTTTCTCCTTTTGTTGTGTTTCTCCAACTATGGGCAAAGACATGCAAGGGGTTGATAACACTTTTGCCCTTATTCTCGGTAGATCTTTAATTTGTCCTTCATATTTTCATATCATAATATTTGACAAGTTTTGCAAATGACTAGCTCATTTAAATGTTAAGGACCAACCCGCTTTAAGGGCAAACATGCAATTTTAAGTAAGTCGTCTATGCCATCATACCATGGGTCTCTTCATGGGACATAGCGAGAACATAAAGTTAATGTGATTTAGTCAATTAACACACAGTAACATGCATATGTAAGTAGAGATGCGAAATCCACTCTTTCAATGAAAGTGATACGGGGGATTCCTATTGAATATTGTAGACAAGATATATAAGTATCATCTTAAAAGCGGTTCACATAAGTGGCAGTTAAATTTGTATCTCACGAATCCTCTTGAACTATACTCTCTCCTTACATTTGAAATGTATATGATATTGAATGATGTATAGTTATCTTTTTTACATTGTTATTTTTAGCATGATTTTTTATCAAAAACAATATGTCAAAACAGTTCAAAAACTTCATGTACAGATCCCAATACACTCTTTGGAAGTAAGATAAACAACCTTGAAGTTTTGGAATTCGCCAAGGACTTGGGAGAAGCAGCGCACAAAAGTTTGCGCTTGCTAAAGTTTGTTGCTCGATGAGATCTTCTAGGAGCACCTATGATGCTAAACAAAAAGGGAAAGAGGTTTATGAAGAGAACAATGACGATACAGATTTTGCAAATTTTATTGCTCAAAGAGGAAACAAAGGTATCATTATCTGTGAGAATAATATGAATTCCAGATCAGAAGAGATGGCCAAATTTATGGGAACAAGCAATGATGATTCTGGTGGCCAAAATTTGCAGTTCCAAAACATGAACGAAGTGAGTCCTAATTATTTCGATAGTAATAGTGTGGAGGAAATGAGCGTAGGGCCAAGACTTCATAACCCGAGAATAATGGTCCATCCTTCCAAGATTATTAGCCCATCAATACCCAGCCAAAACTATAATCAGAACATGCAGAGAATATCAGTGTCCGCACCAAATAATTTCTCTTTGTTGAAATTGCTAATGGAGGAGGAAAATATTTCAACTTTGACTGATGAAAAATTACTATATGCAAAAGATTTGCTTAGTACTGATCAGGGCTTATCATTAGAAGAACAAAGGATGCAGCAATCGCCCTACACCCAAGTAGGAAATAAACAGAACGTGCAGATGACATCAGAGTCCGCAACATCAAATTTCTCTTATATGAAATTGCTAATGGAGGTTGAAGAGAGCTCCAAATTGACTAATGTGTTATATGAAAAGCAGTTACTAAGTACTCAACACAATTTATCATTAGAAGGACAAATGGTACAACAATGGCCCTGCAAAGGAGTAGGAAATTATCAGTTTGAGAGCTCATCAGGTGGACAAATGGTGCAGCAATGGCCCGACAACCAAGTAGGAAATTATCAGTTTGAGAACTCATCAGGTGGACAAATGGTGCAGCAATTGCCCGACAACCAAGTAGGAAATTATCAGTTTGAGAACTCATCAGGTGGACAAATGGTGCAGCAATGGCCCGACAACCAAGTAGAAAATTATCAGTTTGAGGACTCATCAGATGGACAAATGGTGCAACAATTGCTCGATAGCCAAGTAGGAAATTATCAATTTGAAAACACATCAGAAGAACATATGATGCAACAATGGCCCTGCAGCGAAGTAGGAAATTATCAGTTTGAGAACTCATTAGGAGGACAAATGGTACAACAATGGACCTACAGTGAAGTAGAAAATTATCAATTTGAGAACTCATCAGGTGGAGAAATAGTGCAGCAATGGCCTAGCAGCCAGTTTGAGAACTCTTTGCAGCAGATTAACTTAGAAAATTGTCAAAATCAAGAGTTGCAGCAAACCCAGCAAACATCCTATATGGATTTATCCTTTATGGATCTGCTGACAAGAGAAGATATATCATATGTGGATCTGCTGGCAAGTGAAGATATATCATGGACTTTAGATGTTTGATTTGGATTCTGCTAGACCTGTCTTTTGATGTTTTTTCTCCTTGAATTGCTCATCGTATTTAGTTCTTGATGGTGTAGTTGGCCAATTATCATTCTGATATTAGAAGTTTACTAGCACCCTGAATCTATTTTGTATTTTGTACTTCATATTTTCCCATCCCGTCTGTCTTGTATTTTTCATCAATCTTTCTTTTTAACTATGTTCAGTCATTCATATACTCTACCCTTAGTCTTTTGATAAACTCTATGACAAAGGCAAAAGGCGTGCCTTCAATAGTGGCAGATTCAGGTTTGGAAAAAAAAAGGTATAAATGTGTGAATTAGAGTACAAACTCCAAAAAGTGATCGCTGTCAATACTTTTCAAGCACGTTTTAAATACTACTCAACGAAGTTTTATTGTCCATAAAGACAAAATAATATTATCATCAGTTGAAACATCATTAAACACATCTTTTTCATTTGAGGAACCATGCAACTACTCAAGAAATGATCATTCATTCTACTCCATAACTCATTCTTAATACCAAAAAAGCTTTTTCAATAGATACAATGGAAACTCCCAGAAACAAAGAGAATTTCACCAAACGAAATAGAATATGACAACATACAAATCAAGGGAAAAGGTTTTAAGTAGTAGCTGTACACCAACAAAGAATTAAATTTTAAAAAATTAGGTATCATTCGCGACCCAACTTGCACAACTAATTACACTGGGCTATCTCTCTTTTTTAATTTAGGTGGTTCAAAATTAACATATGTACAAAAACATAGAAAATCTGCCCTATCTATATAGAGATAATATCTTATATGGTCATATAACTATGATTTTTTTTTTTTTTTACAGAAAGTCACTCAACTTTGATTTTTAACTCAAAAATCACTCAATTATAAATGTTTTACCTACAATGTCACTCAACCTACCTAAAGTTAGAAAAAAATTAATACAATAAGAAAATAGAAAAAGATTAATATAATAAAAAGATACCATAAATAAAGGACCAAAAAACCCACAAATAAATAAAAATAATACATCATAAATAACTGATTCCTTAATAGCCATATTAAATGGATAGATAAAGATATTAAATTGTAATTAAAAAATAAAAAAAATGTTAATTACTGTATATTCTTGTAATTAAAAACTTCTGTAAATAAAATGAGTATGGACATACATTGTTAAGAGCATAGTCTTGTAATTTTTTGAGATAATAACTTGTTAAGAGCATACCGATTTTTTGTGTACTTCTTCCGTTTAGAAATGAATGATCTTGTTTGATTTTATATTGAGTTTACAAAAATAAAGAAGACTTTTTAATTTTGTAGTTCTAAATTAAAATTATGTCATTTTCAACATGCCTTCAATTCTTGTGGTCTTAAACATATATGTGAAAAATTAAAATTAAAATATATTGCCAAAAACGGAAAGAAGGCACTTTTTGGAACATACTAAAATAGAAAATAGGTCATTTTTATTGAAAGAATAAATGGAATACTATTTTGTCACTTTGAAGTGATTAATCAATATGTGGTCCCACCTTAATTTAATCACACGAGCATGATAAAACTAATTTAATCACAACTTTACCTAATGATTAAGTTAGAGTTTAATATCTATGAATGGATGATGTAGAAAAGAATTCAACTAACATAAAATTGAAAATATATATACATGTAATTTGATACCCTTTAAATGATCTTTTATCATGGATCACATTATTAATGTGTCTCGATTTTGTCAATACTGTTGGAGAAATGACATATCTATTGTCTGATATTTCTTCTTTTAACCTAAATCTGGTGGGGTTCTTTTGGTTTATATAAGGTTATGCGAATTTTTAACAAACAAACTTTAGTTTTCTCCTATTCACTTTGGTTAGTACGCCTTCTTTATGGATTGTGGTTGGTTGCGATTTAATTGTAACCAATTTGTTCATACATTAAGTTAAATGAGTTCCCATTGTTTAGGTGGAAATAGAAGGAAGAAATAACATTTCGTCATTTGTATAGGGGGCTTGCATAGTCTGGTTAATTGAAAGGGAAGAACCAAAACTAGCAAATGAATATCAAGTTTTAAATCAGTTGTTTGTCTATGTCAACAACTACGTAGAGGAGCCAATTGTTTATGTTTGAAAGAGTAGGACGCAAAGAATTGAAGAAAGTGCTTCTTCTACTCAACAAGTATCTTTGCTTTATTTCCTTGTTCATTGTATGTGATTCAGATTTCAGATCGCTCACAAAGTCATAATGAGAAAAAAAGTCCTCGATTCTCACGCTCTTATAAAATATAAAAAAATCAACTAAGCTGAGCAAAAAGAATTTTCCATGAAAGGGAGAAATTTATTTGTTTTTCCCAAATTAGACTTGAGACTATTGAGTCATAAATAAGTTAAAGCGACTGCACTTTTGATTCGGAAATTCCTCATCTAAAATCTACATTGGTTACTCTGCCAAGTTGTTCATGCTCTTGAAGAACTTTACCTGAGTTGAAAAATGAGTCAGGTAAATTCTACATTTATTACTCTGTTCTCATGCTCATGTTAGAACTTGGCTTGAGTCAAAAAATGAATCTAGTTAACCTCACTTTTGACCTGTTCAAGGTCGCACCTACAAAGGGAGCTCTAATCCATAAAAGGAAGCCTTTTCAATTCGTTTTGAATTCTTTTGTATCCAATTATTTTATCTCAAACAAAATGCTGTAGATACATCGTCTCAAAGATCTCAAAAATTGTCAGTTGGACCGGTCTAATTAAGTAATTAGGTTAGGGGACATTTTGACATTGAGGGGATGGATTAATTATGACTATCTATTGATTTATAAGCACCCACACTACACACATTTAATATACGACATCCACTGCATAAAGAATCATGCTTAACGAAAACAAATCTACGGACTGTGCTCCTCACTTATTATTTGGAGATTCATTTTATGTCAATCCACATCATATGAATGATTACAATAGCAAAAGCCAAAAGTAATTATTAAAAATTAATATAATATATTGAATTAAAACAAAAAAGAAACCAATGCATGAATGCTTTTGTGTTCATAAAGTTCCCAAGAAAACTGAAAAAGAAATTTATTATGTTATCAGTGTATATAACTTAATTTCTATATAAAAAGGATAAAAAATAATTTGAAGGATGAAACAAATATACAATTAATGAGTGGAAAAAATTTATCACAATTTATGAACTTATTGCTATAAAATAAAATAATAAAAGATATTATAATAATCTAATTTATATAAATTATATAATATATAATAAAATTAATGATAATACTAATTTGAATAATTTGAGGTGTCCAAATTTTTGGGGGGCCTAACTCAATGGCCTCATTTGCCAAGCCTTAGAGCCGCCTCTGGTAACAACACAAACTAATAATACAGGAGCATATTGAATATCAGATACGTTACTTAATTTTCTGAATATCCTTTAGTTACCATGGCGGATCTATAAATAGGGGTTAGTATTCTTTTGGGTGTCACTGGAATATGACATTGTTGAAGCTGGACATCATTTTGGCTCATTTCTTCAGTGAACAGAGGCATTTTGGCTGTCCCTTGACATTTCTCTATAAGCCATTTTCTTGACTTTTCTTAAAAAAAAATTATTAAAAAAATCTATCATTAGTTGAAACATCATTGAACACATCTTTTTCATTTAAGTAACCATGTAACTGCCCAAGAAGTCATCATTCATTCCACTCCATAAGTCATTCTTAATACTGAAGAAGCTTTTCCAATAGATATAATGGCAACTCGCAGAAAGAAAAAGAATTTCACCAAACGAAATATAATAGGAACATAGTATTTGCAGCCCAAGATGCACAGTTGTACCATTGGGCTATCTTTCTTCTTTGATATAGATGGTTCAAAATTAACATATGTATCAAAATATAGAAAATCTATCCTATATATACAAAATAATTTTTTGCGGGGGGGTTTGAGTGAACCCCCGGCACCCACATAGGTCCTCCCCTAGCAGTGATGAGTTCAGGTGTAATTTTTTTCATAACCAGAAATTCACGAGGGCTAGTGGTATGGTTTAGTGCATGTCACGGCTTCGGATCTTACAACAGACAAAAGCTTGATATTTAAATTGAGATGATTTGGACATATGTAAGGAGATATGTCAATGCCCCAGTTAGGGGGTAGAGGTATACCAAAAAAAATATTGGGGAGAAGTGATTAGACATGATATGATTTAGCCTCATATTATCGAATAGATGACCTTAGATAGAAAGAAGTGGAAGTCGCACATTAGGATCGAAGGGTAGTGGAGTAAGTGATAGTACTTAGACGAAAGATTTTCGGAATTGTATTAAGTTGCAGTTCTTGTATAATACAATAGAGAATCCTTATAGCTATACAACTGTAGGGATAGAGTCCTATTCTAGGAAGGAGTATATATCGTTATAATTGTACAATCTCTAATTAAGTCCTATTCTAAGAAAGAGTATATTTTATGATTACTATACAATTATATCATTGCCTAACATCCCACCTCAAATTGATACCGGTGATCACACAGTAGCAATTTGGAGATAAGATAGCAATGTCGTGCGCAGGTCATTGCCGTTGTGAAGAAATCAACAAGTTGATCATAGGAAGAAACATGTTGTAAAGTGATGAGACGATCAATGATCGAATGTAATGGCAGTCCACCTCTATATGCTTTGTATTTTTTCGTGTTGCACAGGGTTTGTGGCTATTTTAATTGCAGTACTGGTGTTATCAACACGTAATACTGTAGGAGATGTAATAGCAACACTGAGCTCAGATAATAGACGTCACAGCCACACAATTTCCGGACTTGCTGCCGACATAGCACGATACTCAACCTCCGCAGATGATTTAAGTGTGCGAGATTGTTTCTTACATTTCCATGATATCAAAGATGTTCCAAGAAACATGCACCACAACGATGAGAATCAGGACAACCAGCCCACTCTGCATCAACATATCCTTCAAGATGCATAGGAGAATCAGAACAGAAAAGAACATCTTGACTCAGAGATCCACGAACATACTGAATGACACACAGTAACGCACTGTGATGTATACGGTAAGGATTAGCCACAAACTAACTTTGAACCTGTACTGCATATGAGATGTCTAGCCTTGTCATAGTGAGATAAACTAATGTACACACCAACTGCCAATGGATCATTGAATGGTTCTCCGTCAACCTCCTTGTACTTCGTATTAATCTCCATTGGGGGTGTAGACAATCAGTAAGACCAGCTCTTGCAACAAGATCACTAGCATACTTTTGTTGTGTAAGCATGATTCCAGTAGGCAAGTATAGAACCTCAAGTCCAAGAAAGTATGTCAGTCGTTCCAAGTCCTTCATCTTAAATGAGGTATGCACGAATTCTTTCAACTTGTAATCGAATAGAAGTTGATGCTTTATTTCAATAGGTAAGCAAGATATATATACAATACATTAGGTGCTAATTTAGGAAAGAAAATAAAGAGAGATTCCTAAAGATCAACTAGTAATTACAAAGGATTCCTAAAGATCTTCTAGCTAATTATGACTATATATATTGCTAAGAATGATGTCTATATACATTTTGTAACACTCCCCCTCAAGTTGGAGCATAGATATTGATCATGCCCAACTTGTTGCAAAGGTAATCAACCTGAGTTCCATTCACTGCCTTTGTAAGCAAATCAGCTACCTATTCTCCTGTCTTCACATAACTAGTAGAAATCAAGTTTTCTTGAATCTTCTCACGAATAAAGTGGCAGTCAACTTCAATATGTTTAGTTCTTTCATGATACACTGGGTTTGAGGCAATATGAATAGCAGCTTGATTATCACACCAAAGTTTTGCCGGCATATGATGCTTCAACCCAATTTCAGTTAAAAGATGATGTATCCACATGATTTCACTCGTAGACTGTGACATAGCTCTATACTCAGATTCTGCACTGGATCGAGATACAACACTTTGCTTCTTACTCCTCCATGATACTAAGTTTCCTCCAACAAAGACACAATAGCCTGTAGTAGATCTTCTGTCAATTTTGGAACCAGCCCAATCGGCATCTGCAAAACACTCAATACGAGTATGGTTGTGATTGCTATACAGTATGCCAAGTCCAGGAGCTCCTTTCAAGTAACATAGGATCTGTTCCAAAGCTGCCCAATGCTTCACTGTAGGTGTAGACATGAATTTACTAACGACACTTACCGCAAAAGCAATATCTGGACGAGTCACTGTGAGGTAGTTTAACTTTCCAACTATCCTCCTATATCTCTCTGGGTTATCAAAAGGCTCGCTATTATCTTTAATAAGATGTACACCGGGAACCATTGGAGTACTGCAAGGTTTGGCTGCCAATTTTCCCGTTTCTGCAAGTAGGTCAAGAATATACTTTCTTTGAGATAGAAGAATTCCCCTCTTGCTTCTATTTACTTCTACTCCCAAAAAGTATTTCAACTGGCCTAAGTCCTTTGTATGGAACCTAGTATGCAAGAAAGACTTAAGGGAAGATATCCCCTCAGAATCACCTCCTGTGATGACAATGTCATCAACATATACAACAAGAAGGGTACTGCCAGCTGCAGATAGTCGGCAGAAGACCGAGTGATCACATTTGCTCATTTTCAGCCCAAACTCCTGAACTACCTCACTAAACTTGCCAAACCAAGCCCGTGGACTCTGCTTCAATCCATACAAGGATTTCTTCAAATGACAGACTTTTCTATACTCCCCCTGAGCAATAAAACCGGGTGGTTGCTCCATATATACTTCCTCTTGAAGATCACCATGAAGAAATGCATTCTTGATATCTAGTTGATGTAAAGGACAATTCTCAGAAGAAGCTAAAGAAATGAACAAGCGCACAGAAGTGAGTTTGGCAACAGGAGAAAAGGTGTCTGAATAGTCCACTCCATAAGTCTGAGCATATCCTTTAGCCACAAGCCTGGCCTTAAGTCTTGCCACGAAACCATCTGGATTAACTTTCACTGTGAACACCCACTTACATCCTACTGGTTTCTTCCCGTCTGGTAAATCTACAAATCCCATGAGTGATTTTCCTCTAATGCATGTATTTCCTCAAGCATCGCATTTGACCATCCGGGATGATGCAAAGCCTCTTTCACACTTTTGGGCGTAAGAGTCTAAAGAAGCAATCAAGGATCTAGATGCAGGGGACAATCGATCATAGGAAACAAAGTTAGCAATAGAATATGTGGATTTGCAAGTCCGTGTACCTTTACGGAGAGCAATAGGAAAGTCAAGATTTTCTGGAGGGTCTGAAGGAGGAGGATTAGATAAAGGAGGAATTGGTGCAGGGCATGTAGCATTAGTCTCTTGTCTCCTTGAATAAACTTGAACAATAGGTGCTCTTGCCAGAACATATGTTGAAGGCGCAGTAGTCGAATGGTGCTCAATAGAGTAACTAGGAGATGGAAGAGTAGCATCACTTGATTGCTCAACACGAGTAACCTGATAGACTAACCACTCATCTTCCTCCCCCTGACTTGTAGAATTAGGAGGGTTATAAAAGAAAGGTGTACTCTCTGAAAATATCACATCATTTGACACTAGATATTTGCCAAGTTCAGTAGAATAACATCGATACCCCTTTTGAAGACGAGAATAACCCAAGAAAACACACTTCAATGCCTTAGGGTCCAACTTAGTAACAGATGGCCGTACATCTCGAACATAACAAGTGCTTCCGAATACTTTTGGTTCCACCGGGAATAATGTCTTGTTTGGAAAAAGAACATTATAAGGTGTATTACTAATAAGCACTGCCGATGGCGTGCGATTAATCAGAAAACAAGTGGTAGAGACTGCATCGGCCCAAAATTATTTAGGAACTTTCATTTGGAACAAAAGTGCTCGGGCTGTCTCAAATAGATGCCTATTCTTCCTCTCAGCAACTCCATTTTGAGATGGTGTATCAATACATGATGACTGATGGAGAATACCATGTTGTCTCATGTAGGATTGAAACAACTCTGACATGTATTCTTTTGCATTATCACTCCTTAAAATACGCACTAAAGCATTGAATTGAGTTTTGACTTCAGCACAAAAGGCACAAAAGTGAGTAAACACTTCAGAGCGACTTTTCATAAAATAAATCCAAGTCATCCGAGAGAAATCATCCACAAAAGTGACGAAATACTTATATCCATTTTTAGAAACAACAGGACATGGTCCCCAAACATCAGAGTGAATTAACTCAAAAGCTGACCCAACTCGCTTATTAACCCTTGGAGCTAATGTGATGCGGTGATGTTTTGCAAATCGGCATGATTCACAATCCAAAGAATGAACATTTTGAAACTGGGGACAAAGCTTCTTTAACAAAGGTAAAGAAGGATGTCCCAATCGACAATGTGCTTCAAATGGAGAGATGACACTTGAGCAGGCAACAAATCGAGGCTCATATTCATCAAGGATATATAGATCATCAATTACATATCCTTTACCAATAACCTTATGCGTCGCAAGATCACGAAACAAGCAATGATCAGGAAAGAAGGAAATATAACAGTTAAGATCTCTGGTAAGTTTACTCACAGAAATCAAATTGAAGGCCAACTTTGGTAAATTTAATACAGATGACAGGCTAATGGAGGAGGTTACTTTGACTGTCCCAGATCCCACAATGTTACATGTTGACCCATTGGCTACTGTGACAGGAGAGGGTGCTTTGTGTGATCGAAAGGTAGAAAATATATTAGGATTACCTGTCATATGATCTGTAGCACCTGAATTGTTCGGAGAGGAGACCAAAGATGCTTTTCTTGAATCAACAAGGGTAGTAACTGAAGTGAATTCTTTAATGGATTTTTGATACCGAGAGAATTGTGCGAACTCATCCGCCGAAACCAAAATTTTCTCACCCTTCTGACTTGTAGCCATACTTCCTTCTCAATGAAGAACTTAAGAATAACCAAGCTTCAAAAGGTCCCCAATAATATTAGATTCCAAGAAAAAGTAGAAGCCAAATCACCCAGCAAAATAATTGTAGCCGATGCTCAAAATCAAGAACATCCACAAAACACTAATATTGGACAGAACTTGATAATCGCAGCAGCACCAAACAGAAAACTAGATCTGAATCGCTGAAGCTACAAAGAAAAATATGATCCTGGAAGTAGTTTTCAGAAACCTAGGAACTTCGAAAGTGATGAAGTGTTCTCCAAACAATGTATCAAACCAAACGAAACTCGGGGTAGTAACTGACTAGATGACACTAGATGTTGAATCCCGAAAGACAGCAAAACAAGATCGAGCTGCCTTTTTTTTTTCAAACAAAGCCAAAATAGGATCAAGGAGCCTATAGGCTCTGATACCATGTAATCGAATAGAAGTTGATGCTTTATTTCAATAGGTAAGCAAGATATATATACAATATATTAGGTGCTAATTTAGGAAAGAAAATAAAGAGAGATTCCTAAAGATCAACTAGTAATTACAAAGGATTCCTAAAGATCTTCTAGCTAATTATGACTATGTATATTGCTAAGAATGATGTCTATATACATTTTGTAACACAACTTAATAATATTCTCTGGATCATTTCCTGTGATAATGATATTATCGGCATAGATGAGAAGTATTGTGATACCTACCGGAGAAGTATGAAAAAGCAAGGAATGATCTGAAGAACTCTGAGAGAAGCCCGCAGTTTGAATCGTGGATCGAAATTTATCAAACCAAGTCGGGGAGCCTGTTTTATGCCATAGAGAGATTTTCGAAGATGACAATCTATATTTGGTCTTGGCAGAGCACACCCAGGTGGTGGTTTCATAAACACAACTTCTTCCAGATTGCCGTGAAGAAATGCATTCTTCACATCCATCTGATGTAGGGTCCAACCTCTTATTAAAGCCACAACCAGTACTGTCCGTACTGTTGTCATCTTGGCAACAGGTGCAAAAGTCTCCTCATAATCCACTCCATACTCTTGTTTGTACCCTTGAACAACCAATCAAGCTTTGTAGCGATCAATTTTACCATCTGCCTTAAATTTAATGGAATACACCCACTCACTTCCAATGAGAACTCCATCTGTTGGTTTGTCAACAAAGTCCCAAGTAGAATTTTCATTCAATGCACGAAGCTCTTCCGACATGGCCTCTTTCTAACAGGTTTGTGTAGAAGCCTGAGAGTAAGATGTAGGTACATCAACAGAATGTAGTGTGGTATGCATGCCATAAGACTTACCAAATTTCCCTCAAGAGTAACCACGTCGTTCAGGAGCATGGCGGTTTGTCCTACCAGATCGGCATGGGAGAGTAACTGGATGAGATGATCCTTCTTCTGACAACGGAGATGAGGATGTCGAATCAATGCTAGGAGGAGAGAAGGGCTGGAGATCCTCGTTAATCATAGTTCATGGTCTGTTCCAGAGGGTCAAGTGGAGGATCAGTAGCTCCCACATCATCATTAAACTTATACAGAAAAGAAACGGACCCTGAAGCATGTTAAGAATTTTCTTTGTAAGAAAATTGAAGAAAATTGATCCTCAAAGAAAATAACACATCTAGATACTCGAAGCTAACGACGAGATGCATCATAAAAGAGATACCCCCTTTGTGCATTGCTATAGCCTACAAAGATACACTGTGCTGCCTTTGCTGAAAGCTTATGCCATTCATGTGCTGGAAGATGGACAAAACAGACACAACCAAAAATTCGCAAGTGAGAATAATTAGGCTTATGGTGAAATAATTTGAAGTACGGTGTTGATTGAAAATGACTGTGAAAGTTTGTCTATTGATCAAATATACAGAGGAATGTACGACTTCGGGCCAAAAACTCTTTGGCATATTAGACGTACCCAACAGAGCCAGTGTAGTTTCCAAAACATGTTGATTCTTCCTTTCGACAACTCCATTTTGTTCCAATGTATGAGGACAAATGCTTTGGAAAATAATTCGTTTGTTTCTTAAAAACTCAACGAGATTAGTCTTAGTGTACTCTCCCCAGAATCAGAACAAAATATCTTGAAAGTTTTTATGAAATTGTGTATGAGTATACTCAACAAAATTCAAAATAAGAGTCAGAACCTTAGATTTATTTCGAATAAAAACACCCATGTGTATCTAGATACATGATCAATAAATAACACAAGATACTTATATCCCATCCTTGACAAAGTAGGAGAAGGAACCCAAACATCGCTATGCACTAAATCAAAAGTCTCCTCATAATCAGATGAACTGGATGGAAAAGGGAGCTTGTGACTTTTCGAACCGACACAATTTGAACATGTTAGAGGGAGACCAGAATGAATGCCACGTGTTGCTGGAAGACATGATTTAAGCATGTGCCGAAGCCGGGAGGAATGAGGCTGACCCATCCTACTATACCAAAGAGCGAGCAACTTATTTGAGCGGGTAACATCCTCTGCAGAAACTGAAAGAAAATAATGATGCAAGTGACGATGAACCGACTCGAGTAAAAACATTCTGCCAACTCTATGACCGTGGCCATGGTCATCCCGGGTTTCAGATTCTAAACAACACAACCATTAGGTGAGAATTTTACAACACAATTTGATCAACAAGTTGACCAATTGAAACCAAATTAGCCTTCAAATTCGGTACATAAAGAACGTTAGACAAATTTCTAACAAAACCAACACCAGAAGCAGGCAATATATGCCCGTTTGCCATATGAATAACATGTTTAGCAACATCATCAGACAATGAGGAAAATTGGGACAAAACTCCTGTCATATGATTGGAAGCAGCCAAATCTAGATGCCCAGTAGTTTTAACAGAATTACTTGTACCTGAAGAAGTCGAGAGTGCACTTGAGATGGCTCTAGGAAGGGCAGCTGCTATAGAATCTCGTATTAGTTTTTCAAGATCATGGCTAGCAGGGAAGGAACCAGATGTGTAGTGACATCCATCTGGTATGCTTGGTGAGCAGGCTGCAAACGATTTGGATGATGATGACAGTCTAAAATATGATGGCCAGGGATCTTGCAGCAAGCACAATAATTTTTCTTATTAGGACAATTAACTGCTTTGTGACCGAAGTCATGGCAATCTTAGCACTGGACACTTCTCTTAGTATTTTCTGAAGCAACAACATTTGATTTTTTTTGCAAGTAATGCAATAGTAGGTGATGTCTTACATTCCATGGCAGCCTGAGTTCCAAGCCTAGTCTCTTCACGCAAGACGGCTGCCAAAACTACATCAAGAGAAGTTGTGACCTTTCTCTTCAACAAACTGCCATGAATCGACTCGAAGTTAGGCCTGAGTTTCATTAAGAACTGCACCATCCTTGTCTTTTGTCATTCTCCCAACATCTCCTTGAGCCCTGCTGTAGACATATTTCTGGCAGAAATTTGATCTTGTTCTGACCAAAGCAACTGCAGTCCAGCATAAAAAGAGCTAACATTCTTGTTCCCCTGTGTATATTCGGCAATGTTGCGTTCCACTTCAAACTCTCGTGCGAGATTGCTTTGCTGATAGACAGTACAAAGGTGGAGCCACATCTCTGAAGCAGATCTAAATGGTCTAAGTCCCATAGCGATGTCAGCATGTATCGAATTCAGCATTCAAGCGATTACCTTTGCATTATTCAGCTTCCATAGATCCAACTCTTTAGCATCAGTTGGTGGACGAGTAGAACCATCTAAACCACCTCACTTGAATAAAGATTCCAAAGTGGGATTCTCATAATGAATAATTGGAACCATCCAATTTTGTGGAGAGAAAATCGTGCGAGGATGACTGTGAATCCATTGAGCAGACAGAATACAACAAAGGAAAAAAAATAGCGCACTTGTGCAGAGACAATACAGAGCCAAGAAAAATGCAAGAAGGTAGTAAGGTACCTGTGTAGAGGAAACAAGAGCATGAAAAGGAAAAGAAAAATCATACGATGGCTCTTGATACCATGATAGTTAGACGAAAGATATTCGGAATTGTATTCAGTTGCACTTCTAGTATAATACAATAGAGAATCCACATAGCAATACAACTGTAGGGCTAGAGTCTTATTCTAGGAAGGAGTATATATTGTTATAATTGTACAATCTCTAATTAAGTCCTATTCTAAGAAAGCGTATATTTTGTGATTACTATATAATTATAGTAAGAATATTGTCTTGCCTTGTGACGATTTAGGGATTGTCAGAGGATTAGTCGTATCATTATTGTTCTGTTGTTATTGCATTTCCATTATCACATCATGTTGCTACTATTATTGTTTTTTTCTTGTAGAATTTACATTGCTATTTGTTTTAGCCGCTATGCTATGTTCATCATTTCTTTTTCTTTTACTTGGGGCTGATATATTTGAGCCATGGATCCTGTAGAAACAACTTCTTTGTCTCCACGAGGTTTACCCTCCCTAGATCCCACTTTGTAGGATTTCACTGGACATTGGGTATGTTGTTGTTATAAACTCAATCCTCGCGGCTTTATTGAAGATTTGTGTTGCTCGGCTTTACTCTAATTCATTACCACCTGAATGCAATTTTTTTACAGCATTAGTCCAATTACCGCTTGAGTACAGATTTGTTCACCATACCTGCAAAAAACTTGTGAGGACCATTTGAGCTTTCTTCGTTTTGCATAAACAATTTTACTCATTCCTTTTCCTTCAAACCAATCATCTCTCACAAGACTTGGTTGGTTTATTCAGGTTAGGAACATTGACTATGTGAGTAGTCAATTGGATTTTGCCAAGGATTTGGGAGAAACAGCACAAAGGCTTGCACATACAAGAGTTTGGAAGGGCATCTTTGATGCTGAGCCAAAAGTGAAACTAATTCGTCTAGAGAACAAGAACAGTACGAGTTTTGCAGATTGTTTCGCTCAAAGAGAAAATAAAGGTATCTCTATCTGTGAGAAAAGATCAGAAGAAATGGCCATACTTTTGGAACAAGCAATAATCATTCTAGTGGTCGAAGTTTGCTGTTCCAAAACATTAACCAAGTGAATCCTAATTGTTTCCTTGGTAATAGTATGAACGGAATTAGTGCACGGCCAAGTCATAAGCCAGGAATAGGAGCTCATCCATCCAAGATTATTGGCCCATCAAGATTCAATCCAAACTATGATCAGTACATGCAGAGGACATTAGTGTCCTGCGCCACGTAATTTCTCTTCAATGAAATCACTAATGGGGAACGAAAGTAGCATAACATTGAATAATGAAGAATTACTATATGCAAATGAGTTGCTTAGTACTGATCAGGGCTTATCATCAGAAGGACAAAGGGGTGCAGCAATCACCCCGCAGCCAAGTAGAAAATCATCAGAACATGCAGAGGACATCAGAGTCCGCAACAACAAATTTCTCTTATATGAAATTGCTCCAAATTGACTAATGAGCTATGTGAAAAGCAATTCCTAAATACTCAGTACAGTTTACCATCAGAAGGACAAATGGTTCAGCAATGGCCCTACGCCCAAGTAGAAAATTATCAGAACATGTAGAGAACACCATAGTCTGCAACGTCAAACTTCTCTTATATGAAATTGCTAATGGAGGATGAAAAGAGCTCCATGTTGACTAGTGACCTTATATGAAAAGCAGCTCCTTGGTACTCAGTACAGTTTATCATTAGAAGGACAAATGTTGCAGCAACTTCCGGTCAGCCAAGTAGAAAATTATCAGTTTGGGGACTCATCAGCAGGACAAACGGTGCAGCAATGGCCCTGCGGCCAAGTAGGAAATTCTCCATTTGACAACTCTGTGCGGCAAAATTGTCAGAATCATAAAGGTATTTCTATCTGTGAGAAAAGCCTGAACTCCAGATATGAAGAAATGGCCAAATTTTTGGGAATAAGCAATAATCATTCTAGTGGACAAAGTTTACTGTTCCAAAACATGAATCAAGTGAATCCTAATTATTTCCTTAGTAATAGTATGAAGGGAATTAGTGCACAGCCAAGTCATAAGCCAAGAATAAGAGCTCATCAATCCTAGACTATTGGCCCATCAAGATTCAATCCAAACTATGATCAGAACTTGCAGAAGACATCAGTGTCCGCGCCACATAATTTCCCTTCAATGAAATCACTATTGGGGAATGAAAGTAGCACAACGTTGAATAATAAAAAATTACTATATCCAAAAGAGTTGCTTGGTACTGATCAGGGCTTATCATCAGAAGGACAAAAGGCGAATCCATGGCCCTATAGAAAAGTAGGAAATGATCTGTTTGAGAGCTCATCAAAAGAATAGTGATACTTTAATTTTTAACTTTTAACTAATCCTGATAGTTTATTTAATTTTGTCAAAGTGAAATGTTTTGTGGAATGTCATATGATAATTATTTTTAAATAAAAAAGGTAGTGTAGCATACACCATTAAGAGAATATAACAGAAAGACAAATGTGTATTTCTTAATCTAACGAATATTAATACTTTAAGTAGGAAAGTCACACTTCCAATAGTTTAAGTGTGGAACTCAAACATGAAGATAGTTTTAAATGTGTTTTTAACCGTTCGTTCCCCTCAACCTAATGACCTCTTATCTAAGTCTCTGTTCTTCTTAATTATATTACTGTTGAGGAAGATGTATAGTATGTCATATTTTATGATTGAAGTAAGTAATTTTACCATTGAAGGATTCCTTGAGTTGTCTTGATAATTGCAATGATATGTATGTTTGCTTGTGCATAGTGATGTATGCTGTATTGTAATTTGAGAAAATCAAATGTGCAGTTGCAACGACATCCAAAATGGAGATAATAGCTTGTTAAGAGCATACCAATCTTCGTATACTGTTCTGTGACTTGACCAAATCAATATGTGATCTCACATGAATATGACAAAACTAATGTAGCTTAGTGTAAACATCGAATAACTTTTTCTCACCTTCATATAATACTTGAGCACAAATTTAGTAGTGATTAAGCTAGATTGAAATTGAAAATAAATATACTAACATAAAATTGAAATTACATGTAATTAACTTGATACAGCTAAGATGGTAAATGATCTTTTACAACTGAGTGATAGTATACAAATCTTTCACATTATCAATGCTTCTATTATTTTTTTTAAATATTGTTGGAGAAACGACAAATTTATTGTCTGATATTTCTCTTTTTCACATAAAATCACATGAGTTCAATTGGTTTATGTGAACAACAGACAAATTTTACTTTTCTCCTATTTACATTGGTTAGTCCGCCTTTTTTTATGAATTGTTGTCAGTTGCGATTTAATGGTAATCAATTTGTTCATATTAGCTGGAAAATTAAAGCAAGGAAGAGGAAGCATTTGTCCATTCATGTAAAGTATTTGCATAGTCTAGTTAATTGAAAGGTAAGAAGCAAAACTAGCAATAGAAACATTAAGGTTTTTGATCAATTGTATTATCTATATCAACAACCAAGTAGAGGAGCTAATTGTTTATCTTCGAAGAGAAGGACACAAAGAATTGAAGAAGGTAGTTGTTTATGTCGTTGCTTCTCCTGCTCAACAGGTATTTTTTCTTTGTATTTCTTATTTAACATTGTGTGTGATTTGCATTTCAGATTTCTCACAACTCACAATGAGAAAATGAATACTCGATTCTCACACTCTTATAAAATATGAAAAAAAATTCAACTAAGATGAGTGAAATAAGGTTTTCCTTGAAAGGAGAAAACTTATTTTTCCCCTTAATTAGACTTGAAACTATGGATCTTAAATAGTTAAAGCGTTTGCACTTCTAATTTAGAAAATGTGATCTCTAAATTCTGCATTTCTTACTCTGCCAAGGTAATGTCGGAAGTTTGCTTAAGCCAAAAACGAGTCTAATTAGTCTATTTTTTTACCCCATCCTTATTTTGTGTTGTTCTTTAATTTGTCCCTCTTACTTTGTAACATAATATTTGATAAGTTTTTCAAATGACTAACCCATTTTAAAGTCAAAGCGTGCAATTTTAAGTTAGTTATCCACACCATCACACCATGGATCTCTTATAGGGCCACAATAAGAAGAACAGATAGTTAAGACGAGAAATCCACTATTTCATTGATAATAAAATTTATTTTAAGACAAGCTTATGCATTTTCACCTAAATAAATAAACATTTTTATAAGGGACACACGTACAATGCACGCGTTCAGAAATTATTAGTTTAATTAATGAACAAACTTTTTACTACTGATAAAGCAAGGTGATCGTGTAAAACTCTATCACGTTAACAATATGTCCAACTTTTTTCAATACTGTTAGAAAAACGACAAATGTATAATATGATATTTCTCTTTTTGATCTAATTTTACAATCCGCATTCAATTTGTTTATATAAAGATCATACGAATTTATAATACACAAACTTCAAATTTTTCCTATTTATATTGGATAATTAGATACACTGTTATTTATGATTCTTGTCAATTAAGATTTATATTTTGTAATCAATTGTTCATATCTCAATTTATATGAGTGCCCGTAGTTGAGTTGGAATAGAGAAATCAAGATGAAGTTCCTCTTTCCATCAGTCTCGTTTAATTGAAAGGAAAGAAGCAGAACTGGCAATAGAAACATCAAAATTTTAATCTTTTGTAATGTCCATGCCAAAAAACCAAGCAAAGGAGCCAATTATTTATGTTCGGAGGAGAAAGAAAAAGGAAACTATAGAGGTTACTGTTGTTGCTTGATCTGCTCAACAGGTATCTTTTCTTTAAATTCCTTGTTTGAAGTTGTATGTGATTCACATTTCGGATCTATCATAATTCATAAACAGAAAATAGATCCCGATCCCTAATTCTCACACTTTTATGAAATACTAGTGTCAATCTACGTGCTCTGCACGTATGTCCCGCATCAATTTAAAAATTATATATAAATGGTATTTTTCATTAAATAAATATAATATTCATATAAAAAAATTTAATAAATACTATTAGTTTGATGCAATAATTTAGTTTATTGTGAAATGGTAGAGATGAGAAAATCAATTCAATTGCTTATAATATACGTTAATAGTTTTTGAATATATAAAGTAATAATTTAGAATTGAATAATTAGAAGTTAAATAATTAACGGGTTAAAATTTAATGTAATAAAAGATTCCTAAATATAAAAGGAGTATCTTAATGTTTTTAACATAATTTTACTGATTTTTTTCTTTTTGAATTCTGTTATATTGTATGCTTTTCTTAACAAAATATTTTATAGTCAACATTTAAGGTAATTATTTATATAAAATAATTCTAAATTAAAAGTGAATTCTAAATATAACTAAATTCTAATCTAAAAGTGAATCGTAAAATTAAATAAATAAAAAATTAAATAATATTGCCCTTACGCTTATAATCATGTCAGTTAAAACTGAAAAGGTGTCAAAGTCAAAAGTTAAAAATCTCAAAAGCCACTCTTCTTTTAACTCAAGTTAAAAATCTCAAAGGCCACTCTTTTAATTCTTTCAATCCCCTGAGACATGAACCGTCAGAAGGTTTATGAAATTGAAATTAAAAAAAACGTTGATTAAACATTTTCTATGTATTCAAGTCTTTTTAGCTTCTTGCAATCCCATATTCCCGTTATTTTATTTATTCTATGAGGAGGATGTGAACACACAATTGCATGGTTCGTATTTAGCTTATAAAGTGTTTGAAAAGAGGAAGAGAAAAGAACAACGACTAATGATAATAAAGTATTATCTCCTTTATTAATATTTTTATGTTCTTTCTCAACGTATGTTAGTTTTTTTAAATACTTTTGTGTCTCAGAAACGTTTGTGCTTCTCTCCTTTCAGGTTACATGGAAAGGAATCTGGGTCAGATTTAATCTTAAATTGGATACATTGGTGTGGGAGTTAAGTGAACCTTGAGGGTAAAGGAGATCCCTGAACCTAATTTCCTGCCAAGTGGAGAAAACGGAAATAGTATTATGGGGAAAGTACCTCCTAAAGACGAGCAATTGAACACTCTGAAACAAACATGGCGGTCGAAGAGTACAAAGAGCAAGTATCTGAGACCAGGAGATCTTGCACACCTTTGGAACACCAAGGTTTGTGCGGCTAAATGCTGTACTGATCTATGGAAGAAAAGAGTGGTTGTACCGAACGCAGATGATGCTAATAAGGAAGTTCTGTTTCCAAATGATGAGAGTCCCATATTTCTATCTCCTGTGAGATCTCGTTTGGGGACGTGAATGATTTGCCAAAGACACCCGGAGCTGTAGAAGGCATGTCGGAGTCAAGGCTTGAGTCACTTCCATTGGATTTGCTGGTATTGAGTGTTCTTGTCCTTTTCTCTTACCCAATCATCCATTTTAAACTTTGTTCATTAATACCCCTGTAAAGATCAATTTGCTTGACTTGCATTCTTTTAATGTAGATGTTAATATGAGTCTTATTTCACTTTAGGTAGAGAACAGGAAAAAATATTGGCAATGCAAGAGGGTGTTGGATGTGCTGCTTTTAAAATTATTGGTCGATATAAAGTGTTGTAGTTGAATCAATTTGAATTTGTTTGATTGTATTCAGTATTTGCTCCGAAAGATTAGTTTGTATGGGTTTGAACAAGTAAAAGTAAGCAACAAAATGCAGAAAGCAAAATTTACATGTGATATTTGATAGTGGTTTGGCAAGCTACTATCCAATTCTCTTTAGATGCAATGGATTATACTTGAGTTCCTTTGTTATGAATTCTCTAGTGATTTTGAAAAACTCGCCGCTGACTTTTGGAGGTTGGTTTTCATGTGCTGATCAACAAGGAAATTGCATGTTGGTTTTTACACTTGCACACCAACAATGAGATCCCATATATCTCACTTTTTTCAGCTCACTCACTACAATAAAAGGTCACCATCCCTTTTCTTATACAAAGAACGATTTTCCTTGTTAAAAGGTTCTTAAGGAAGCTGTGTCTTTATTGTGTGCTTCTCAGTTGCCTTTATAGCAATTCTCTTGAACTTTGAGTCTCAATGACTGTTTATTTGCAATTAATCATGGAGCATGATTTCAGGAACAAATGTTTCTGGGATTAGAGTTTTGTTAGGCATTTCCTTGTCCCCTTGCAGAATCCTCGAACTTCCTTTAACAATTCTGAGATGCGAGGCCTTTGTCTTAACTAATCTCCTTGATTGCAAATCTTCAAAGGATGGGTAAATCTCCATAAAAAAGGGACAACTTTCGTGTAGTTTGTGATTGGATGTAAGACCACGTCACGGAGGGGTCTCGGCTTCCATAAAAAAAAGTTAGTAACTTCTACGCTAGTCTTCACAATTACTCCACTTCCCTAATTATCTGTGCTTCTCCTCCTCCTTCTCTTCCTTGCTTCGAGGAGGTTATATAATAGTAACAGAAGGAGACAGGTATAGAATAGAAGTCCGCCCCAGTCACTAAACCTAGCTCACCAAGCCTTAGGAGTGCTCCGCCGTGGGCTTGTAGCGACGGAATCTTGTTTCCGATAGAGCACCATTGATTGGTCTATTGGCAAAGGAAACCCGGGAATTCAAGATTTTGTTGAGAACAGTTCTAGATCTGGTCCAAGACGAACTGCAGTAGGAGATTTATTAAAACCATTGAATTCACGCTTCTTCCCCTATGCTGCCTATTAGCGCTAGTAGAGTAGGATTGACCCGTAATACAGAACTTCTAGGCGTAACCTTTCGCTTAATACTAGAATCGAGAATTGAAACATAGCATCTGAGGTTGCATTAATCGAGGATACACGACAGAAGGAATTGTTCTATTTCCAAACTATGATATCTTCCCTGCATGCAGTGATTCCAAACAACTGATTGCCCCCTAATTAGTGTGCCAATCAAGAAGTGATTTTATTAGTGCAAGAAATTCTTGGTTTATATCCTGTGTTGTCATTTTCTGTTTTTGATTCTTTCTGTTCCTTTTCTTTTCCTTCCCTTTTTTATATCTAGTTTATTCTGCCTATGGATTTTTGAGATGAGGGTTCACAGGAAACAACCTCTCTACCTCTATGAGGTAGTGGTAAGGTCTGCGTACACTACCCTCTCCAGACCCCACTTGTGGAATTCTACTGGGTATGTTGTTGTTGTGTTTCACGTTTAGAATTCATTTTTAGCAAGTCCAAGAAGGATGATGGGACTAGTTAGCAGAGGTGTCAATTAATCTCAAGAGGCATAAACTCTCATGTCTTTTCTGCAAGGTTTGCTCATGGTATTTAACTATAATTTTTATAAATCTTCACACTTTTTGTAATAAATTCATGTATTATACTTTTAGGATGAGTTGAAGAATAACATGTTCCCAATAGTTTTTATCAATGAACTCTAATAGGTATGTTTTACATGTAATTTATTGAGAACAATAACAACAGGACAATTACTGTGAAATGACATAAGAGTGGAGTAAAATATCTTTTTTTATTGATTTAGCATCAATTAGTTAGTTTATTTATTAATTCTTGAATATATCTTCATGTCGGTTCTGCATATATTGATCTAAAGATATGTTTTTCAATAGAATCTTCTCCAAATTTGTTTCACCAAGAAGAGAGCAGTGATGCAAAGGAAGGAAGAAAGGGAGTATTCTTTTCTCATTTTTATTTTTATTTATTCCTATTATAATATTAAAGTCTCATTTTTCACTACATCAACTTTTTATATTTCTTCAGAAAATGCAGGAGAAGATCACCTCTTTATTGATTAGTTCTTTTCATTCTTAATCTTATTATATTGTCCCTTTTTTCAATGGCATTGAAATTTAGAACATTTGAATTTAGTGATTATTCAAAAATATAATTGCATGAAAGAAAATTGTGTACTTCAGAAAATTCAACTTCAAACATTAGCATCTCATAATAATCACATGTATATAAAACTCAATTTAGTCTAAAAAAAAAGGTAGAGTCGATACATCTCTAAGCTAAAACACTTTTTATTTTTAGTTTTAAATTTTCTTTTTGTTTTTCGTAACTCATAACAATTCTAGCTTTTAACTATTGAGATTATCAATGTTGATGTTGTACCAGGGATAACAATAGCCTAGAGTCTCTTTTTTCTTGGTTTTGTTCATTTTGAAAAGTTGCCTATGAATAAAATGAAGTTCTATTTTATTTTGGAACTTAATTTTATAAGTATATAGAGATAAACGTGCGACGCATGTTACCAGAAACTAGTACCCCTAAGATGGTAAATAATCTTTTACAATTGATAAACTAAAGTAATAGTGTACAAATCTTTCACATTATCAATGCTTCTAGTTTTTTTTTTCAAATATTATTGAAGAAACGACAAATATACTGTATGATATTTCTCTTTTTCACGTAAATTCACGTGTGTTCAATTGATTTATGCGAACAACAGGCAAACTTTACTTTTCTCCTATTTACATTGGTTAGTACACCTTATTTTATGGATTGTTGTCGGTTGCGGTTTAATTGTAAGCAATTTGTTCATATTAGCTGGATAATCAAAGCAAGAGGTAGCATTTGTCCATTTATAAAGTATTTGCATAGTCTGGTTAATTGAAAGGTAAGAAGCAAAATTAGCAACGGAGACATTAAATTTTTTAATCAAGTGTATTATCTATATCAACAGCCAAGTACAGGAGCTAATTGTATATCTTCGAAGAGGACACGAAGAATTGAAGAAAGTAGTTTCTAATGTTGTTGCTTCTCTGCTCAACAGGTATCTTTTCTTTGTGTTCCTTGTTAACATTGTATGTGATTCACAGTTCAGATTTCTCACAACTCACAATGAAAAAATGAACCCTTGATTCTCACCTTCATATAAAATATTAAAAGAAATTCAACTAAGATGAGTAAAAAAGAGTTTTCCTTGAAAGGGAAAAACTTATTTTTTTCCCCTAAATTAGACTTGAAACTATGGATCTTAAATAGTTAAAGCGTTTGCACTTCTAATGTAGAGAATGTGACCTCTAAATTCTGCATTTCTTACTCCGCCAAGGTAATGTCGGAAGTTTGCTTGAGCCAAAAACGAGTCTAATTAGTCTCATTTTTTACCCATCCTTATTTTGTGTTGGTCTTTAATTTGTCCCTCTTACTTTGTAACATAATATTTGATAAATTCATATGACTAACCCATTTTAAGGTCAAAGCCTGCAACTTTAAGTAAGTTGTCCACACCATCACACCATGGATCTAAACACTTTTACAAGGGACGCACGTGCAACACACGTGTCTAGAAATTAGTTTAGTTAATGAACGATCTTTTTACAGCTGCTAAAGCAAGGTGATCGTGTAACACGTTAACTATGTGTCCAACTTTTGTCAATATTGTTAGAAAAACTACAAATGTATAATATGATATTTCTATTTATGATCTGAATCCGCACGCATTCAATTTGGTTATATAAAGATCATACAATTTATAACACACAAACTTCAAATCTCTTATTTATAAAGGATAATTAGTTACAGTGTTATTTATGATTCTTGTCAGTTGATATTTATTTGTAATCAATTGTTCATATCTCAATTTATCTTGAGTGCCAGTAGTTTAGCTGGAATAGAGAAATCAAGAAGAAGTTCATCTCTCCATCAGACTTGTTATCGAAGGGGAAGAAGCAGAACTGGTAATAGAAACATCAAAGTTTTAATCTTTTGTAATGTCTATGCCAAAAAATCAAGCAAAGGAGCCAATTGTTTATGTTCGGAGGAGAAAGAAAAAGGAGACTACAGAGATAGTTGCTGATGATGTTGCTTGCTCTGCTCAACAGGTACCTTTTCTTTAAATTCCTTGTTTAAAGTTGTATGCGATTCACATTTTAGATCTATCACAATTCATAAACAAAAAATTGATCCCAACCCTAATTCTCACGCTTTTATGAAATATAAAGAAAAAACAACTAAGCGGAGCAACAACGATTTAACATGAAAGGGAGAAATTTTTTCCCCTATTTTAGGTCGATTTTTTTTTTACTTGATGAAATGTAGAATAGTAGACTATTGAATTGCACTTTTGATTTAGAAAGCGGGTAATTTTTAATATTTGTTACTCTCCCAAGTTGATTTGTGCTCATGTTTGGACTTTGACTGAGTTAAAAATTGAGTCTAGTTAGTCTCACTTCTTACCTCTCAAAGGTTGTGCCTACAAAGGAATCCCTAATCCCTAGTAGGAAGTCTTTTCTATTCATCTCAGTTTCTAATGTGGAACTGTTTTGCTATCCAACTATTTCACTGCAAATCAAATACAGTAGGACACATTGGCATTGAGTGGATATGTTAAGTATGACTACCTAGCTAGTGATTTGTAAGCATCACCATTATAAAATGTGATTTGCTCTATTTTTAGTAATTTTTTATTTTTATTTTGCTAGTTATTTTTGTTTTTAATTTAATTTTACACCTGACCCTCATCAAAACTTGAGACTCGACTGATACTTTTACTCAGGACTCAATCTGCCACTCTACCAAGGCCTAGGACTTGAATTAAAACTTGATCCCTTGCACACCCTCAAGTTGAGACTCGACTCCTAATCATACCCTAACTCAAGACACGACCTTAAACCCCACTTGACCCCTACTCTAAGACCCAACCCTAGCCTTAACCCCCATTGGGACATGATGATAATCTTAAAATCATGACACTCAAGACTCAACCCTAACCTGATCAAGCTTCAGTTGAGACCTAGTTCCTGGAAAAGAGACTTGAACCCGACTTGAGCCCTCAACCAAAACCTTTGATCCCTGACTAGGACCTGATTTTTAATCAAAAGTAGGGACACCAACCCCGACATAGAATTTGAACCTCAACTTGAGATTCAAACCCCAAATCCAGACCTTGACCTAGGATTCAACCCGTACACTTACATTCGACTAAAGACTTGACTTAGATCCTCGACTTGGTGTTTGATCCCAACCTTGACTCGAGACTTGGCCTTATACTCAACCCTAAACAAAACTTGGCACCCAACCCTCATCTCGACTCTAACTCTGGACCCATCCTCAGCCCAACCATGAAGATAATTTGTACCTCGGTCCGAGCTTGACTATAGATTTATGAAGACTTGTTTGTGGATTTGGTTGATTTTTTTATTAATATCTCTAAAAGAAATAATAAAAGTTATGTCAAATTAGACTGGTTGGGTTATGACTCATCATTTAGCCTATCTTGACTCAGCTCAGCTAGCCGAAGTAAGCTTTGTGGAGGGCTGTACATCGACCCATCTATCGATTAAGCCTATCTTGGTCAGCCTAAACAACCAACTTTCCACCCTTAAGCCCACAAGTTTCTCTTTTGTTGTGTTTCTCCAAACTACAGGCAAAGAAGAAACATAGCAGCCCATAGATGGGCAAAGACAGTAAGGCAAGGACACCATGGGGCTCTTCATGGGCCACAAAAAGAGATAACTTACAAGTTACTCTCTGCCGTCTTCATACTTATCTCAGATAACTTCACAAGTAGATATCATGCGGAATATAATAAGAAAAAACACTGACGATAAATGAGATAATAGAAGAGAAATAAGTTAATGTGATTTCATCAATTAACTTACATTCACATGTAGAGATGAGAAATCCACTTTTTAAATGAGAAAGTACCAAGTATTTAAGGATGAAGCTGTCACATCATATTATCAATATATAGTTTAGCTTTTGAATGATGTAATCAAAAAAAGACTTAATTTAGACAACCTTATATTGTCTCTTGGGTAAGCTTCAAAGTATTTTCTTGCAAGAATTTAACTATAGCATACTTATATTACATATGTTATTATAAAATTTAAGAATTTGGCTGTGTAAATAGTTAGTAAATTCTTTTACAACCATCTTTTTGCTAATCTTATGCAATTTAGATTTACTTTAATTTTTCTTTTATTTTTTAATCATTAAAAAGAAAGAATGTTTTGCAGCTTACTACACATGCCTTAACTCATCACATATAGTTTCTTTTGATAATTCTTTCTTTCTACTGTTAGCTTCATGGTAGGAGCATTGACTCTGTGGGCAGTCAAATGGATTTTTCCAAGGACTTGGGAGAAACAGCACAAAGGCTTGCACAGACAAAAGTTTGGGAGAGCAACACTTTTGATGCTGATCAAAAAGAGAACAACTACATTATGAATTCTGCAGATTATTGTGCTCAAAGAGGAAATAAAGGTATCACTATCTGTGAGAAAAGTCTGGATTCCAGATCAGATGAAATGGCCAAATTTTTGGGAACAAGCAATGATCATTCTAGTGGACAAAATTTGCAGCTCCAAAACATGAACCAAGTGACTCCTAATTATTTACTCAGTAATGGTATGAAGGAAATGAGCGTACGGCCAAATCATATGGCTAGAATAACAGTACATCCATCCAGGATTATTGGCCCATCAAGATTCAGCCCAAACTATGATCAGAATATGCAGAGGACATCGGTGTCCGTGCCACATAATTTCTCTGTGATGAAATTACTAATGGAGAATGAAAATAGCTCAACATTGACTGATGAAGAATTACTATATGCAAAAGACTTGCTTAGTACTGATCAGGGCTTATCATTAGAAGGAAAAAGGGTGCAGCAATCACCCCGCAGCCAAATAGAAAATCATCAGAACATGCAGAGGACATCAGAGTCCGCAACAACAAATTTCTCTTATATGAAATTGCTAATGGAGGATGAAGAGAACTCCAAATTGACTAATGAGCTATGTGAAAAGCAATTCTTAAATACTCAGTACCGTTTACCATCAGAAGGACGAATGGTTCAGCAATGGCCCTACGCTCAAGTAGAAAAGTATCAGAACGTGCAGAGAACACCAGAGTCTACGTCAAACTTCTCTTATATGAAATTGCTAATGGAGGATGAAGAGAGCTCCACGTTGACTAGTGACCTATATGAAAAGCAGCTCCTTGGTACTCAGTACAGTTTATCATTAGAAGGACAAACGTTGCAGCAACTTCCGGTCAGCCAAGTAGAAAATTATCAGTTTGGGGACTCATCAGCAGGACAAATGGTGCAGCAATGGTCCTCCAGCCAAGCAGGAAATTCTCCATTTGACAACTCTGTGCAGCAAAATTGTCAGAATCAGGTATTGACGCAATCCAAGGAAATATCATTTAGGGAGCTGCTGGTAGGAGACGATATATCCTATATGGATCTGCTGACAAGAGAAGATTTATTAATATCATGGAATTGTGATGCTTGATTTGTACTCTGATGGACATGTCATTTGATGCTTTTTCTCCTTGTAATATTTAGTCTTTGATGGTGTAGTTCACCATTTATCAAAGATAGATTCAATAGAAAAATTAGAATTTGAGAAAATTGAGCTAGGAAAAACTGTTGGAAATTGTGATATCAAAAGTTTACCAGCAAATAATTTTTTCCTGATTATGTTCAGTCAATTCAGCAATCCCAAGGAAATCAGGTAAACTATCCAATGCCAGTTCTGTTTCCCCCTAATCGAAAATTCACTTCATATTTTCCCATTATAGTATTTCTATTGGTACTCAACAGTTCATCTTTGATATAAACTTGCAGAAAATATATCAATCAGAACAACAGATTCAAGAAAATCTGGATTCTATTGTACCACTACAACAGATTTGTATTTAAAAACACAAAATATTTTAACTATCCATTTGATACCATTTCCTGAAGAACTTCAGTGATAACCGATGGACAGCTAACGTCATTCCAGGTAATAGCAAAATAGCAAGAAACTTCAGCAACAAAGCTAGGCTCCCCCACAACAGCTTTCCAAGAAGCAAGCAAGATGGGGAAGGACATTTTTAATTGAAAGGACAAAAGATTTTAACCCCATTACTCCAAGATATGCTAATGTTTATTTTTACTGTATGATTACGCTACTTGAATACAGTTGCATCAATAGGACCCCCGTAAGGTAAAGCATTATAAACAGGGCTGAGATGTTGGAGCACCATAGGCATAAGAGGGAGGTCACTGGATGCCAGAATCAGTCTGACCAAAACTTGATTGAGCAACCAGCTGTATGTAATCCTTAGGAAGCTTTACAAATTTATATCAAAGCTCAGCATGCTTGATATACATAAAGCAAAAACTGAGTCCTCAGGAAGCTTTCCTTCCATTCTTACCACTCATTTTAAAGGAAAAAAAATTAATTTCAAAATTAAACATATACATGTCCCAAAGAGTTAGGGAAAATGGGATTATTAAACCATCATTAAGGTTCTGTTTACACAGTTTAGTAATTACTTAGGGTTTGTTTGGAAAGTCTAATTGAAACTGGTGTAATTAACAGGGTAATAATTACATAGCCTAGTAATTACCGTGTATTGTTTGTGTGTCACAATGTAATTACAAGGGTAATGTTTGGTTCCACGAGTATAACTACAAGGTTATATTAAATTTTAAAAACAAAAGTTAATTATCTAGAATTAAAAATTTATATTAGACGAATAAGGATATTGATAAATAATATTAAATTAAATATTTAAGATATATATTGTCTTTTGAAAATATATAATTAGTAAATATATATTCTTAACTAATATTATTAAAAATTCAACTTATATTTTTTAAATTAATATATTTTAATAAATTAATTATAAAAACATCATAAAATGCATGTTTAACAAAAATATTAAATATTATAAATATAATGTCATATTAAAACTGTTAAAATATTTGATAAAAAGAAACAATCTATCTAATCTAACTAAAAAATAAATGGCTTGTAATGTGAAATATTAAGTCAATATTACAAAAACAAATGAAACTAAAAATATAACATAAATTTTAAATTCAAAATAAAAAAAAAAACTTAACATAATATTCTTATACCAAATTTCAATATAACATACATTAAGATGATGTAAAAGAAAAACATATGTATATTTATAATTTCAGCTAACAATGAATTCAACTTTAATTTCAAAACTTAGAATATTAATAAAATCAACAAGTCAAAGGATGTAATTACATCCAAATACACCAAATCACAATTACATAGTGGCTTTCCAAACATGCTCTAACCAGCAAAACAATAGAAGAAAGCTGTTACATAGTGTCATATCCAACATGGAGTCAACATTCCAAACATCAGCAAAATCCAAGATCACAAGTACTCATTAACTGCAACTTGAGGCTGATTCAGTATTCAAAAAAAAAAAACATCTTTTCCCAGAAGGAGGTTTAGGTGGCAATATTTACATCAAAACTATACTAGTGTTTCAGATGTCATCAAAATCAGGAGGGAATCCACTTCGCCCAATCGCTGCTCTGGAATCAGTTGGATGAACAGTCCTTGGCCCAGTGACCGGGCTTACCACACTTAAAACAAGTGCTTGAATTGGAATACTTTACTCCTCCATCAGCAGCAGAGCGTTGAAAAGATGACTGTGGACAATCTTTAGCCCAGTGTCCTCCATTGCCACATTTGAAACAGGAAGAAGTGACTGAATTGTGGATTTTGTTGGTTGAGCCATCCATTTGTGGATAAGTTTGAGAACTGTTACATGAATTTGAGAAGCTAGCATTGGCCGTGTTGTCGTTACACCATTTGAAGAACCCACAACTTCCCTAAGAACAGTAAACAACACAGTAGCAGCCATAAATATAATGAATGCATTGTATTAGGGCCACCTTACTTTGATACCACAGAAAAGAAAAGAAAAAGAATAATAAATTAGAAAAGGTACTCTTGCCGCAGGCATCTTTTGATTGAATGCTTCGCCTCCAATATGAACACTTCTGTGTTGTCATCAAGGTTCTAAGGCATACTTTTCCTTGCCAGTGAGCCTCTTCTAAATATGTGACAGTAAACCATTGATATTTCACTTAATCATATATTTTTTAATTTATTTGTTCATATATTTGTCACTAATGGTTATAATAATTAATGTTGGACTATACATATATGTTTTTCCTCTCATTTCACTTTTTTATTAAAGCTCACGTTTTATTTGCGCTTAAAGCCCCAATGGACCTAGAGCTTTTTTGTTTTTGTTTTTTTTTTTTTTTTTTTTTTTTGCTTTGATTTTGATAACACTGGATGAGATCGAGCTATTCTATAGTACAATCAACACTCAGTCTTTTGATATAACCTCAACTCAAAGGCAAAGGCAAAGGCAAAAGACAGTCGAAGCTCAGGTGTAATTCTCTTTAATAACCAAGAAATTTCCGAGAGCTAGTGGAAGGAATGCAACACGTGATATGTGATTTAGGCGCACATCATGGGGGTTCGAGCCATGCCTCCGAAAAAGCATGATATCTAAATGGAAAAATCAAAGTCAAGTTTTCGCCTAAGATAGCTAGTACCTTCGCACCCTATTCTGCTATATAAGATTTGTGTTGTTTGACATTACTCTACTCATTACCACCTGAATACAAATTTGTTCACAATAGATGTCCAATTACAACCTGGGAACAAATTTGTTTACAATATTTATCCAACACCACCTGAGTACAAATTTGTTCACCCAACCTGCCAAAAACTTGTAAGAGACCACTTGAGCCTTCTTCATTATGCACTAAACTTTACTCATTCCTTTTCCTTCAAACCAATCATCCCTTGAAGACTTGATCAGTTTATTCACCCCGACTGATTCTAGACAGCAATGTGTTCCTAGGACTACTTTCTGAATTCTGATTTTATGTCATTATTAAGACATTCTAAAGCAGGAAATTAAGGATATCATATCAATTGGTCTGGATGATAAAAGGTTTCCCCTTTCATCTGATTTTGTGCGATCAAAAGAGCCTGTATTATACAGATACATGTCTATGCATTTTGAAGCATTTCAAGTAGTTAGACATTTAATCTCATCAAGATATGCAGACACCTAATGAAACAGAAAAGGGAGTAGAAATTGATGATATTAAACCTGATTGGATGGACATCGGTAGAATTGCTGACCAATATTTTTTCCTGTTTTGGCTGTTAGAACTAGGCATGTGCCAGAACCACATGGACATGAAAGTTCCGGGAAAGAGGAACTAACAGAGTAACTCGGGCCTCGGGTGGTCAGAGTATCAGTAACCGAAGGCTGGCCGCACCATTCAAAGAATCCACAACCACCATTCTCCTGAGAAATTATTCAAATCCAAATCCAAATTAGAAAAGAAATTTACACACAGTACTGCAAGTTCGGATACTCAAAATTTTAGCAGTCATAATTAAAAGCTCTATGGATGGAGAAGGAAAAGGATTTCAGACTTATCTTTTACTGATATTGTGCAGAGCAATATATACAAGTTTTACACCAACATTAACTCCTAAATTATATCACTATAGAGCTGTAAAATATTTACCTAATATACAGCTATAACTGAGAACTAATATACATCTAATTATGCACAAATAAAGGCAAGAAGATCTGCACAATATACTGCAGAATCAATCATGCCCCAATACGCCTTCCGCAAGTTGAAGGTGGGATCGATAACCTTTAACTTGGACAAATGTTGATGAAAAAGCAGACAAGGCAAAGGCTTTGTAAGTGTGTCTGCGAGTTGCTCAGTAGCGTGTAAATGTTGAACAAGCACCTGTTTTCTTTGCACCTGATCTCTAACAAAGTGAAAATCTACTTCAATGTGTTTCATCCTACTGTGTAACACCGAATTTTGACAAAGATAAGTAGCACCAACATTATCACAATAGATTATGGGTGGATCAGGCAGCTACACATGTAGTTCTACAAGTAGTTTTTGGATCCAATTGACCTCAGCAAGTGCAGACGCTACTGCACAATACTCTGCTTCAGTGGAGGATCACGCAACAGCGCGTTGCTTCTTAGATGACCAGCTAATAGGATTTGCACCAAGGTACTGGATATACCCAGACGTTGAGCTCCTGTCATTAATGTCACCAGCCCAATCGGCATCTGAATACATGAACAATCCAGGATGTGTCTTGCTCATTATCTGTAAGCCATGATTTTTGGTATGCTGGATGTATCGTAAGAGTCTCTTAACAAAAGACCAGTGTGTTTGTGTAGGAGCATGCATGAATTGAGATAATTTATTAACTGCAAAGCTTATATCTGGTCTGGTGAATGACAGATATTGGAGCTTACCAAGTACTTAACGATACAAAGTAGCATCCGCCGAAGGTGTGTCATCCTTTAAGGATAGTGAGGCAGTGGAACTCATGGGAGTTGTAACACGTTTACACTCAGACATTTTATGGGCAGCAAGAAGATCAGAAATATACTTGGCCTAAGAAAGAACGATCCCTTCTTTAATGCGAAGAACTTCAATACCCAAAAAGTAATGGAGATTTCCAAGATCTTTGAGAGAGAATCTGGCTGAAAGAAGCTGGATAGTTTTCTTGATAATCTCGGAGTTTGATTTAGTGATAATTATGTCATCCACGTATACAGAATGTAGACCAGTGCTCCATTTTGATGACGAATAACTAGAGAAGAGTCAGAATTAGACTTTTAAAAGCCAATCTGAAGCAAGAATTGCTTTGACTCAGAGTACCTGGCTCGAGGGGTCTGCTTAATCCATAAATTGCTTTTTTCAATTTGCACACATAATGAGGAAAATCAGGATGAGCATATCCACGAGGTTGACGCATATAAACATCTTCTTCAAGGTGTCCTTGAAGAAATGCGTTATTCACATCCAACTGATGCAAATGCCAATTGTGTTGAACTGCAAGTGACAAAATGAGTCTAACAGTAACAGGTTTTACCACTGGACTGGATGTAGAGTGATAATCGACATCCGGTCATTGTGTGAAACCCTTTGCAACTAACCGAGCTTTATGCCTGTCAACACTTCCATCTGATTTGGTTTTGATACGATAGAGCCATTTGCAATCAACAGCATTCTGAGATGATGATGGTGGTACAAGCTCCCAGGTCTTATTGTTCATCAAAGCTTCGAACTCAAGTTTCATCGCTTCTCTCCAGTGTACACTCTTTTGGGCTTAGTTATAAGTAGTAGGAAGAGGTTCGATTATCGAAACTGCAAGATAGTCAAATGGTTGCTTAGGTTTGGTGATATTGTTTTGTGAACGAGTAACAGGTTGGTGAATGGGTGGTTGTTAGGTATGTGCGGAAGTTGTGGTAGATGATTGGTTATGATTGTGAGATGGATTGGACAGGGGGGTTGTCTGGATGTGCCTGTTTCGGCGTTGGTACTGAATTAATGGTTGTGTGGCAGGTGGGACAGCAATAGGCGGTGTGGGGTAATCTGAGACGGTGGTTGTAGTTGGCACTGTTGCTGAAGAAGGACCAGAAGATGAACCTGCAGTAGGGGTTGCCAATGATTCTGGAGCAACCTTGATTGGTTAGGGAATCTCATAATCCACTGGAGGCACAAATTTGACACTGGGTTCATGTGACTCTTTGTACAAGATATCCCACTCTAACTTTAAAATTCTTGTCTTTTAAAAATGAAAATATATCTGAAAATGAAAATTTATTTTCATAAGGAATAACATCTCGTGAAATATATATCCTTTGTGAAATAGGATCGTAACACTGATGGTTGTGACGGGTATTAGAATAGCCCAAGTAAACACAAGGGGTGGACTTGGGTTCTAGTTTGTGTTTGGCATATGGTTTAAGCCCAGGATAACATAGGCAACCAAAAGTACGAATGGATTGATAATTTGGAATTTCTCCAAATAATCGTTAGTACGGAGAATCATAATGAAGTGTGGGGGAAGGCAGCCTATTAATCAAGTAGGTGGCTTGTTGACAAGCAAAGGACCAAAATACTGGAGGCATAGAGGCTTGGTGTAAAATGGTTTTTGTTGTTTCAATGATGTGTCGATGTCTACGTTCAGTCATAGCTACTCGTTGTGGTGTGTAAGGTGGTGTTACAAGATGTTCAATGCCATTGGTGTGAAGAAATGACTTGAGACCTTCAAACTCACCACCGCCATCAGTGTAGACTGAGAGTATTTTTGTGTGAAAGTAATTTTCAAAAAGGGGTTTAAATTTAGAGAAAATTGTTTGAACCTCACTTTTATTTTTAAGCGTGTACAGCCAAATGTATTTTGTAAATTGATCAACAAAAACTACATAATATAATTTTTTGTCAATAGACAAAATAGGTGATGGGCCCCATACATTGCTAATAATTATTTGTAAAGGTTTTTTGCTCACCAGAGTATTCTCAAAAAAAGGTTGCCGATGGCTTTTATTTGAAGAGCAGGAATTACAATGATCAACCATTTCGGCATTTGAAACTGGAATGGAAAACTTTTGTAAGAGTGTTTTAAGCACTTTTTTATTTGGGTGTCCTAATTTTCTATGCCAAGATTGTTGACATTCAGCCATATAAGATTGGTAGCTCAGATTGCACTGGGATCCTCCTGCAGGCCACTCATAAAGTCTTTTATCTGGCCTCATGCCAATGGTGCCCCCGTACTCAGATCCTTCACAAGAAAATCAAAAGGAAAAAATTCTATGGACGTCAGATTATCTTTGCAAAACTGAGACACAAAAATAAGGTTACGTTTGATCTCTAGTGCACACAAAGTATATGGAAGATGAAACTTTTTATTTGAAGCATTTATTTGAACATGATCAGTGTGAGTTATAGGAATTTTATTACCATTGCCCATGGAAATATCGTCGGTACCAGTGTAGTCGTCCGAACATTGGAGATTTTGGGAATCAGCAGTTATATGATGCGATGCTCCTAAATCAACAACCCAAGGCATAGAAGCAAAGTTTGCTCTGGCTTCCAAGTGATTGTGGGAGCGTGAACGACACACATTGGCAGTATGGCCGGTGCAACCACATAGTTGACAAATTGGATGACTTTGTTAGGAAGCTGTTGAATGCCAGTTTGCTGATGGGGCTGGTGCATTCGCTGGACGCCAATTGGGTGATGAGGAGTTTGGTGCATTTTGCTGCTTGGGATGTTGTGATCGCCAGGGTTGTCCTCTTTTATTATTGCGGTGTGTAGAATTATTTGGCAATGGTTTTTGTGCCACTGAAGTTGTGATTGAGGCCTGATTAGGCTCTTTATGCTTGAGGAGAAGCTCTCTGTTGAGAAGCTTATTGTATAGTTCCTCATATGAGATAGGTGTATCTCGCGCTTGGATAACCGCTGAAATTGAATCATACTCGGGTCCTAAACCACTAAGAATTTTGGCAGCAAGTTCATCATCTGGAACTAGAGTTCCAGCCGTTGCAAGTTCATCAGCAACATTCCTAATCTCACGTAGGTACTCTGTCATACTGCAAGAGTTTTTTGTGATTGTAGCCAGAGAGTTTCGAAGACTAAAAACCCTCGTATGAGATTTGTTGGCATACTGGTTATGCAGTGTGTCTCACGTTTGCTTCGAGGTGGAAGTTTTGGTGATAGCAGAGGTAATTGTAGAATCAACAAATGCCATTAAGGCATTATGAATCAACTAGTCTTGGGGAAACCAAAGTTCGTACTCGGGATTAGGTACCTCTTGGTTGTTGAGCGTTACTGTTTTTTATGGTGCTGCCAAGATTCCATCAAGATAGCAGTAGAGATCATGACCGAACATGAGGGATTCGACCTGCGCTTTCCAGATGACAAAATTCATTGGACCAGTGAGTTTTAGGGGAAGTTGGGAACTGAAGTTGAACTGCACCAGGTGGCTGGTGTTATCAGCAGGAACAGTAGAGTCACTTGGATGCCATAGAACTGATAGAAGAATTGAAAGAGATGAGAAGACTCGTTGGAGTTTAGAAAGGCGCTGATACCATAAAAGCTCTATGGATGGAGAAGGAAAAGGATTTCACACTTATCTTTTACTGATAATGTGCAGAGCAATATATACAAGTTTTACACCAACATTAACTCCTAAATTATATCACTATAGAGCTGTAAAATATTTACCTAATATACAGCTATAACTGACAACTAATATACATCTAATTGTGCACAAATAAAGGCAAGAAGATCTGCACAATATACTGCAGAATCAATCAATATACTGCAGAATTAATCATGCCCCAATAATAATAGCATACCAGAAAGCTTATAGATTAGAACCGGAAAATATGTTGATTGATACACTATTTTCCCTTTTTCACCTAGAAAATTCAGTTCAGATATTCATGCATGTGTTGTACATTATGTTGAAGGGGTAATACCTGTCTGATAGGGCATCTGTAGAACTTACGGCCGCGATTCTTCTCAGTATTGGCAGTGAGTACAAGGCAATTACCCAATCCACATGCACATTTCTTCTCAGGGAAGCTCACGGAATCATCAGTCGGTGGATTAGCATCACAATCGCGAGCCCAGTGCCCTGATTTCCCGCACTTATAGCACGAACCGCCAGCATCGGAACTAGACCAGTTATTGCTGCTATTTGCTTTGTAGTTGTTGTTAATCGGAGTAGAGAAAGCATTTGTCGACCCTTTCTGTTGGAATAAAACGCTCTTGTTCCCTTTCAGAACCGCAAGATAAGCTCCTTCTTCCACACTGGTAACGTTGCTATTGGTGTTAACGTTGAACTTTGGCGTGGTGACGGCGGCGGCGGTGGTGGTTACAGCGGCAGAGATCCGGCGACGCTTGGCGGCTGTGGAAAGGGCTTCTGCTTCTGCTGCGGCTACCTGAGATAGGAATTCTTCGTCTTCAATTTCCGCCATTTTTCTCTCTTCGAAAATTTCAAACCTTTGGGACTCAACTTCAAAGTCGCTTCTGCATTTTCCCGCCAAAATTTCAGTTTTTTTTATTTTATTATTTTATTTGAAACTTTTGATTGTGAACTGCAGTTCACTTATTTCTGAATATTGCACATTTAACCTTTAATTTGTATCAGAATTAACAAATTTGGTCCAATCATGAACAAATTTAGCTATATACCAAGAACTATCGCATATTTGGTACTTTTACCTGGAGTGTCAATGGGATAGTTCGATCGGTTATTTTTTAGAAATTATGCCATTTTAACTTTTTGGATATTCTATAATGTATAACCAACATTAAATTTCTTAAGACCATCTGAGTCATATCATTCAGTTTTTTATTCTTAAGGTATCACTTCAAAATACACTATTATTTTGCAAATGTTTTTTTTTTAAGAAACGCTTTAATCTATATATATCTATATTACATTAAAAGTGTAAAGACCTTTAGAAATGTTGTTTGAACTTTTTGTTCTTCATTAAAAATCTCTTCTTTAGATAAAATCATTTTTTCACTATTTTTATTTAAATTATTATTTAATTATATTTAGGGAAAAAGGTCAAAGATACCCCTAAACTATTTGAAATAGAGTAGAAATACCCATCAATTACATTTTTATTCAAAAATACACCTCCGTTATATTTTATACTCAAAAATATCCCTCCAATAAATTTTTGGCTCAAAAATACTCTTCGTCCTAATAGAAATGAAAAAAGGGCCAAAAACACCCCTTAACTATGAGAAATGGAGAAAAAAAATCCTTCGTTAGTTTTCGGCTAAAGAATACACCCCCCACCCTCATTGAAATTTTAAAGTTATTATTTAAAATATCCCTCTTCCATTAAAAATTCAACTTCAACATATGTTCAAATCAATTTTTCTCTAATTTGAGTAGTCTAGATTCTTACTCTATTAAAAAAACGTTTTTACTTATAATTGCAGCTGAATTATCTCTTGAAAATGATAACTTATATTACTTATGTTACATTGCTAACATGAGCACAACAATTTCTATACAAGATTCGTAGGCTTGAAAAAATTGAAGAATTAGATCATACTGAACTCAAGAAATTAATTGAAGGAGGAGGCAACAATTATAACGAGGATGAATCAATATTATCATTCAGAGATCGACTTTTTGAAACGTTTGCAAGTGAAATAATTATCTCTTTTGACATGAAAAGCCTAGTCTCGAACCTAATATCGGAGAAGAAAACCTATTAAATTCGGTGTGGTTCGATTTAGTCGGTTCGTATGACTTGGTGTCCATTAACGTCACTATTATATGCTTTAGAAATATCAAATTAATTAAGTTAATTTTAATGAGCTAATTTCTTCTAAATTCTTGAAATAGTTATAAATATTATATCTCATCAAAAGTTTGTTATACGTTGTGTTTGGAACCAGAAATTAAAACATAATCTGTAAAACAGAACATTACATCTCATCAAAAGTTACATGATGTGTTTAAAACCAAAAATTAAAACATAATTTGTGAAATAGAAAAATGCTTTAGAAATATCAAAGCTTATCTAATTACACTTGGTAGCTAAAGTACATAATAAAAAATATTTGCCATTTTGAGTAATTTTTTCAAAAAATAATAATAGCAAAAAGAAATAACTTAATTATGTTTTTTAACTATAATTTAATTAATTACGTTTCATAACTATAGTTTCATTGCTATTACTATGAGTATATCTGCTTGTATATTTTGCTTGCCAATATATAAATAGAATAAGTATATACACGTTATGTATATATAGTGATGAATTTTTCGTAACTTATACAAAGCAAATGTATTTACATATTGTATACAAATAACCAACGGTTATCAATTTTTCATAACTCACACAAATCAAATGTATCAACAAATTATATACAAGTTATAAATTTCTACAATTAGAAATAGAATTACACAAATTCTAGCAGAATTAATCAAACAATAGTCGTGTTCAATGATTAACTGAAACTATAGCTATAACTAATGTACATAATAACCATTAAATATTTGTCATTTTGCGTAATTTTCCAAAAAAAAATACAAAATCCCACAAAAAGTCACTCAAAGAAACAAATATAATTATCTTTTAACTACTAATTAACTTACTACTACAAACGTAAACCTAAATTAAACTTGATCATGAAGGTCGAAATTAAAACTAAAAGAATCTCAAAATAAGTTGAATGGACTTAAAATATGAACATGTTTAAAATGCATGTTTTCCAAATATCCAGATATTATTTCTTAAAAGGAAAACTCAACATAGCCCATCAATAAATTGATATTGTTTGCATGGTAATTTAAAGAATGAGTTTGACATAAGGTTTTTGTTTGGTAAGCTTAGCCACACATGCTATTACTTACGTCCCTCCCTTAAATTAAAAGTGTACCATGTGATATACCTCCACATGCTTCACCTATTTTTTATATGCATCGATATCAGTAGCAGAATCAAAATTTTAATTAACAGAGTTCAAAATTTAAAGAAATAAACACATGAACTAATAAAAGAGTGTTCGATATTTATTATATACATAAAAAATTATTTTAACCATACATAAATAATATAATTTTTTATTGCTTAACCCCCTCACACTACGATGGCTCCGCCCCTGGCCGTCACAACAACATCAATAATATAGTTATTAAAGAATTTTTACATGATATCCTGATTATTTCGATACCAATATTTTTTTCCTCAAATTTATACCACTAGACTACCAATGTATATATCACATCATCAAGTTGATATATATCAATATATAGAAAGTAGTGTTTAATGTGAGAATTGATATATCTTGTAAATAGCAATCAAATATTCCAATTAATGCAAAGTGTATGTAACATATATTACCCTTCATTATTCATTATATTTCTTTTATATTGCCATTAATCTGAATATATGGGTGATGTCTATACATATATCAATATAAGAAATATCTTCAAGGATAATATTTTTTGATAGGTCTTTTATAATATCATGCCACCAAGAAACCTAAAGTAGTTAGCAAGTAAGGTACCTCAAATGAACACTTAATTAGGTGCATTTAATTTGTCAACATCATAGAGTCATAGTGAAAGTAAGAGAATTCAATTCCTTTTTCTCTTTGCAACTGAAAGCCCTAACAAACCCATAAATTCTTGGTGCATCAAACAACTAGATTTCTATAATAGGAAAGTGTTTTACTCATGACAACTCAAGTTAATTTATCCAAGAAACAGTATTAGGATGTTTCCATATTGGTAGGGGCGGAACCAGGTAGGGCTGATCGAAGGGATTCATCTGAACTCCTTTTGATAAAAATTGCATTGTTTATTCAAGGTTAAAATTATTTCATATATATATATAATAGATGTTAAATCTCTTTTTGACTTCTTCGTATATATTTATTCATATTTTGAACCAGAGGTGGTGGAGTCACCTTATAGTTGGGGGTTCATCCGAACTCCCTTCGGCAAAAAGTTTATATTATTTTTATATGATTAAAAAATTTATATATATATATATATATATATATATATATATATATATATATATATATGAGATGTTGAACCCCTTTTTGACTAGTTCGTGTGTATACTTCTTCAGATTTTAAACTTCTTTAGTAAAAATTTTGACTTCGCCACTATTTTGAACCCTCTTAGTGAAAAATCCTACTCCATCACATTTCTGTAGGGAATCATTTGTCTCAAGTTGACGAGAAAATAAAGTTTGTGTTTATTTATAATTATTAAATCTTTATCAAGTTTAGGGATATTGTGGAATTTGTATAAGCAGTTAAATGTTATACTAATAATGACAAAACTCAAAAAGGTGATCTTCCACACATTCTTCTTTACAAAATATATAAACTCTATCATGAGTGATTTTTAAAATTTCAAAATTTGAAATTCTGCTTTTCCAAGAATTTGAAGTATACTTAAACTCTAATATAAGGGCATAATTTAGTTAATTTAAACGTGGGAAATTAAGGTGAGTGGTGGGCAGGGGGAATTAGGCATGTGGACCACATGTTCCACATGGCATATTATATAGTAATGTTTCTTGACTTTGTAGCAACATTTTCACGGATTCTAAACCTAAAAATCTCCTTTTACTATTATTCTTTAATTAGTAGTTTTTCTCTAAGGGAATCATTTATCTTAAGTTGATGAGAAAATAAAGTTTGTAGATCTTTATCAAGTTTAGGGATAGTGTGGAATTTGTACAAGTAGTTAAATGTTATACTAAAAATGGCAAAACTCGAAAAGGTGATCATTTTGTGGGAAACAAAAATACTCTTAAACTATATGAAAGAAGCAAAAATACTCTTCGATACTTTGGTCCAAAAATACTCTTATTATTATTTAATGGATCAAAGTATTGGCAATGAGAGCATTTTTTAACCAAACTATAAATGAAGGACATTTTTGTTTCTTTCATATAGTTGAAGGGCATTTTCTACTCTTTTCCCTTTAAAATAATTCTTCCATATGTACGAGATTCATAATTTTTTCATTGAACATGAATTATTATTATTATTATTATTATTATTGTTATTGTTATTATTATTTTGCAAAATTAAAATCGTGGGTATTTTATTTTTATGTTTTACAAAAACACTTGAGTCAAGTTTTATATTTTTAAAAATTCAAAATTTGAAATCCCACTTTTTGAAAATTTTAAAAATTCAAAATTTGAAATGAACTTTTAAAATCCCATTGTCAAACGCCTAGTTAAACTCTAATATAAGGGCATAATTTAGTTAATTTAAACGTGGGAGATTGAAATGGATGGTGGGCAGGGGGAATTAGGCATATGGACAATATCTTCCACATGACATATTACTATATAGTAATGTTTCTTGACTTTGTAGCAAAATTTTCATGGATTCTAAACCTAACAATCTCCTCTTACTATTATTCTCTAATTGTTTTCCTTGTGCAACTAACACAATGAAAAATTAAGATTTTAAAAAGTGAAGAAATATATGCATAGAAAGGAAAGGAAAAACAATAGACATGAAGAGGAAATCCAGACTTGTCCTTCAACTTTCTCCTCCATTGCCTCATCATCACTCTCTGTAAGTCTCATAATTATTCCATCTTAAAATTTGCTATATATCTCACACCATCATATTTTAAACACTAGCTCGCGGATTTTATTCTACTAGTTATATGATCTTTCACTTTGTTGGTAAGAGTCTTATTCTCAATTTGTAATTAGATGCGGATGAAAGATTTATGGGTTCAACATATAAGTTTTTAATTTCCTTTTGAATTTATTATAATTTCAAAGTCATGGGGTTCATATTTACTATTATTCCTTACATTTTTATGGTTAATTTTATGCATATAAATTTATACCTATGTAAAAAAAAAAGTTTGTTTATTTGTTTTTAAAAGAAAAAAGATTCTGATTTTGTTTTATATGTGGATTGTTATTGTAGGACGTGTTCATCAACAAGAAAACGGATCACAATTTTCCACCATGCACAAGCTGAGTTTTATGATACATCTGAACTGCAGGTAATTTAATTTTTCATATTAATGTTAATTTTATAATTGCTATTTACTTTTTGTTTTTTCATTTAAGAAATTTTGCACAATATTGATCAATTGAAAATATATAAGATGGTTTTTTAAATTTTATTTTCTGATATCCAAGAATGTTAATAGAAATAAATACAAAAATATTAGTTTAAGTTTTTCAAGTTTGACTCAAAGCAAGCAAAAAAGTATTTAAATTAATTAAACGAACAGAGCTTTAAATATATAATACTCCATCCATTCCTTCTTTTCTTTTTTCTTTTTTCTTTTTTCTTTTTTCTTTTTTCTTTTTTCTTTCTTCTTTCTTGTCCAATTTTTTCGCTTTTCAATTCCTCTTAAAAAAATATTTATTTTACTTAGTTGAGCTTATTAACTATATTTTTATATTATTTTAAAAGTCTAAATTTGATACTAGTACTCCGGTAAATTTGAGAAATGATTACTTAAGAGTAAATTTTTTTAAAAAAATTAATAAATAATTTTCTCTTGATTTTCCTGCATAAATTAAAAAAGAAAAATTGACACACTACACAAGTAAAATGAACATAGTTTTTTTTATATCTAATGTATTTTCGGAATTAGTTAATTGTAAATTTGTCCTAATTAAGTTGAAATTTATTGTTGGATTTTGTAAAGTACAGGCCTTAGCCATCTTATGGCTTGCAAGAGGAGAAACAAAATCATCAAACTTGGAAATTACAACATCTCTACAATTTCAATTGCAAAGGCCTTATGGATTGTCTCTCAAAAAGTCTCTGCACAGATTTCTAGAGAAAAGAAGAGACAAGATTAAGTAGTCTCTATGAAATTAAAAAAAAAAAAATTAGCCATGAAATTTAAAGAATCATGTTGATTACTATATTCGTCGCTATATATTTTTATTTGTTGTCCATTTTAGTCGTTTCATATCTAGTATTTTCTATTATTGGGGATGATTTTTGAGATGTGTGTCTTTCAGAAATAGCCTCTCTATTGCTATGAGATAGTGATAAGGTCTGCGTATAATTTTTTCTCCCCAAAATCCACTTATGGAATCTTCACCAGATATGTTATTGTTGGATGTTGAATACTATATTCATCACCATTTTTATGTTGTAATTTGTTAGATCACTTCAATTTTTCACTATCAAGATTCCATCAATGTGGAATTTTGGAGGGTGGATTAATATTTGATGTAACTCTTTGTTTTGTTTTATTTAAGTCTTAGTGATTTGACATTCCTCTTAGAAGAGTATTTTTGGGGAGTTTGTTTTAGTAAATAATTTTCATTAATTATATTTTGGAAATTTAAGTTTGACTATTATATATATATTTTTTATATAGGTACTTAACACTAAGAGTAATATTGAGAGAAAATAATAGATCTATTTTAATTTGCTAAAATAAATATGTAAAAAAAATTATTTTTACTATAAAGATCAAGTAAAATAAAAACAAAAAAAATAATTATTTTTAGGCTTAATACATACAAAAATACCAAATGTTGACACGATTATTTATTTAGATACTTCATCTCAAGGTGTGACCTATCAAACACCTCATTTTTAATAAAATGTGTTATTAAATACTTGCGTCACGCCCCGAACGGGTACTCTTGGTCAAGAAAACCACCTGGCCTTATCGTCACATCTTATTCAACAGTGAAAGAAATACTCAATATAAGCATTAAGGGAAAGATAAAGATCTCATAAATAGTTTCCAAAATAGATCAAATCTAGAAAATGAAATACTCAACAATACTCTGTTCAAGGTCTATGAAACCTCTACTCTAACAGCTTGTTTGGATGGTGGTTTTCCGTGGTATGGTATGGTATGGTTATTAAGAGAACCACGTTTGTTTTGATTGTTTCATTAATTATATGGTATGGTATGGTTTTGTTTCATGGTTCTGTAACCATGAAAACCCCCACTTTTTGAAACCACCAATTTGGTGGTATCCCATGGTTCCCTTATTTTTTTTCCAATTATACCCTTATTTAAATTTAAATAATTATAATTTATCCTTTATTCTTTATTAAACTTCACCTTAATATATGTATTATTTTTTTATTACTTTCTCCGCATCAACTTTTGAAACTCACCTCCTATCTTTTCTTTCACGTTTTAGTGTATTTTTTGAGGTTCGTTTATTTAAAAGTTCTTACTTTTTTATTTTCTTGTATTGTTTGTACTTTGTATAGAATGAAGATATATTAGCTTGTATGTTTCCTACTCGATTCTATGTATTTATTTTTTTAAAAAGTTATTAAAAAACTATTGATAAATTTAATATTTATAATAATTAAGGATATTTTTGTAAATTTATAAGTTACGATACAGTACCATACAGTCAAATCAAACAACAAATTATTATTAAAACAATAGCAACCCGTACAGTCTATCCAAACATTGTATGGTACGGTACTGTACGATATCATACCATACCATACAGTACCATACATTATGAAACCATGGCAAACCACCATCCAAACAAGCCATAAACGTCTAGATGGTACCATGACAAGCCATGGCTACCCAACTTAAAGAAAATAGAAATACTAGTGAAATAAAGAAGGCTCCTCCAAATGGCAAGGAGGGCTCACCAAATTTGGAACTCAAGAACTCTGAACCTCAATGGTGTGTCTGCTGAAGTTCTCTGTCACCAGTATCTGCATCATGAAACGATGTAGTGCCAAGTGGCGTCATATGTGGAATGTAGTATGTAAAATAGCTTAAGAAACAATTAAGGTCAGACTCAATCAAACGACTCGACTCGAGACTCAACTCCTCATTTCATAACTCAACTCAAGTAATTAATGCAAGTTAAAGTTTGAAATCATGCTTTAGAACTAGACTTAATATGTAATGCAACTTAGTTCAAAATTTATGATAGGTTAACTCAAGTGTTGCTTGGCAGTTTCTCTAACTGACATACCTCTTCACCCCATCATGAGGTTTGGTGATGTACAACGAAACGACGTCGTTGTCACGCCCGTCCTAAACTTGCTAAGGAATAGGACGTCAACCTGTACCCCTCTCTCTTGGATCCAAAGAGAATGTTCATCTATTGGGACGTGAGCCTCCAGAGTTAAGTGTACAACTATCCTGCGCGGGCAACGTAGTTTTGGGGTGCTCCTCAATCACCTAACTCGGTGCTCAATACTCCTTCCAAGACTAAAACGTTTCATGAAAATTTACTCAAGCTCAACTCAGTTCTCAGTAACTCAACTCAATTTCTTAACCACTCAATAACTTAGTACCATCATTCATGCAATGCAACTCAAGACTCTTACTCACGTCATGCAAGACTCTCACGAATTACGGTCAAGTGACATCATATCATCCATGCTCAGCACATAAGACATAATAGATATTCATTACATGCATATATGAAACAAGGAAACATATTTCTCAGGTTCAAGTTACTTGGTTTAGAAGGTTAGATTCATAATTCCAATTTAGTAAGCAAAGAAAATACTAAGTTTAGGGTTAGGATATCAAGCATTCGAAATACATTCATACTTCATAATAATAATAATGCAACTCATAATTTAACTCAAATATATTCATGAAACTCAGACATGTATAAGAATTTGGACTCAAGATTCACAGGATTGAAAATACGCAATTAATACCCATAACCTTATCTCAAGTAGACAAAAGGACTCTATGCAGTCTAACAATCTCCTTTATGTATAACCGAGCATAATCCTCTGCATGTCAATTGTCTTTACTGTTAAGAAATGTGCAAATTCTGTCATCCGATCAACTATCACCCAAATCGAATCATGCTGCCTGCGAGACCTCGGTAAACCTGTGACGAAGTTCATGTTGATCATCTCCCATTTCAACTCTGGAATTTCAAAGTTCTGAGGTACTCCACATGGCCTTTGATGTTCAACTTTGACTTGTTGGCAATTCGGGCACTTGGAGACAAACTCAACAATGTCTTTCTTCATTATACTCCAATAGTAGACTTCTCTCAAGTCATGGTACATCTTGGTTGACCCTGGGTGGATGGAATATCCGGTGCTATGGGCTTCTGCCATGATACTCTCGCAAACCCCATCAACATCTGGAACACACAACTTGCCCTGATATCTCAATACTCCATCTCCCCCTTTGGCGAAAACCATCACATTCTGCTTATGCACATCTGCCTTCAGCTGTAATAAAATATTAGGATCTTGATCTTGTTTCTCCTTCACCTCCACTCCTAGAGATGATGCAGACCCATTATGCACAAGGATTCCTCCTTCGCCTGATTCATCTAGTTGAATAATAATTTTACTTGTATGCATATGGAAATTTCAATTTATCAAAAAACAATAATTTTATTCTTCACTTTTTTATGCAAAAGTAAGCTCAAATTTAAAACATGACTTTTATGAACTCATAAGGAACAAACCTTAATGATTAATTTGTCACGACAATAGCAGATAAAACAAACTCACTTAGTCTTATCATAATGTTTTCATATATGTCTGCGCTAAATTATATATGATTAAGACACATGTTAAATATAGGCTAAAATTTCAAATTTATGTGTTTGTACAATATGTAAAAGCTCAAAGGCGAAATAATAGCATAAACTTTATATTCACTATCCGTGCAAAATAAAACATGAAGTAGATACTAATTAAATGAGTCTATTCAATTTAAATATATCTTAAAGAAACTCTTTTTTTAATTAAAAGTATTTTCAAATAGCAATCCACCGCGTGAAGCTGAAAGAGCGAAATTGTAGTATAAACTCTATTCTCACTATCCGTGTAAAATAAAAAATAAAGTGAATACTAATTAAATGAGTCGATAAAAAAAACTCAACTAAAAATGTTCAACTTAAATATATCCTAAAGAAACTCTTTGTGTATTAAAAATATTTTCAAATAGCAATTCACCGCGTGAAACAGGGGAGTTGGAATAGTAAATTAACAGAGCAAATGGATAATGTTCCCCATTTTATATGTATTCTCCAAAAAAAGGAAATAAATTATGTATAGTAAGTAATAAATATTTTATAATTTCCCGTATTAGAAGGAAAACCAAAGAAATGAAGAGTAGTAGTAGGTCTAGTAAAATGCATAACCATTGTTGTATTGCCTTAATGACCAACCATTATTACTTGTTTTTGTCTTAATTAACTACCAATGGATTTTTACTTGGTCAAAAATAGGAAATTCTTTCCTATTGAATCGGGCCTCTCTACTTATCATCTTTATATTTAACTCTCTCTTCTACTACTTTTCCAAACTAGATTTAAATTAATTTTTTAAATTTAAATTAAAAAACTTGAGACAAGTGTGTCATTATTAAGACAAAACAAATAATGCCAATGGAAACAATGGCACCTGTAGCAGCACCAGCAGCAACAACACCAGCCACAACAACACCTGCACCAACAAACAACAACAATGAGGCTCAGAAGAAGAGTAACAGAATTCAAGTATCTAACACCAAAAAACCCCTCTTCTTCTATGTCAATCTTGCTAAGGTATATATATATATACACGAGGCGGATCCAATATTTGAATTTGACCGCCTCAAACATTCTTCTGTTTTGATTCGACAGAATCCAATAGCTTTTGGCCTAGATTTTATATTTGTGTTACTAAGAAATTCACTAGAAGAATCTTAATAGCTCAGTTGGTTGACTACCTGAACTCTTACTTTGTTGATGAGGATTCGATTCCTCACATTGTAATTCCTCCCCATTTCCCCTTCCCCTACCTCAAATTTTTACTTTTTTAAAAAAACTAGATACATACATATAATAAACATGAATCCGGTAACATAAATAGGTTAGAAATTCGGTGGTAGATCTTTTTATTTTCTTTAAAGCCGAGGGTCTATCAGAAACAAATTATTTGCCTTTCAAAATAAGAGCAAAGTCTGTGTACGTTGTACCTTTTTCAGAGTTTTTTTCAAATATATTGTTGTTGTAATCACAAAGTAAAGAGAAAAGAAAGAATAGTCTCTTTCAACCTCTTTCTAGTGTATGCATTTTTTGAAATCTATATAGACCTTTATAGTTGGGCCCTTCTTTGAACCCTGCGCATAACGAAAATTTTAGTGCACCGGGCTTGCCCTTTATAGTCATATGATGTATGCTAACAAATTTATTTTACCCACTTGTGCAGAGGTACATGCAGCAGCATAATGAGGTTGAACTTTCTGCTTTGGGCATGGGTAATAATCTTTATCCTCTGTTTTGATATATTATTTTGCTCTTTTTTTTAGGGTCGCAAACCTGATATATATCTGTAGGTCTCCGGAAATAGCCTTTCTATCTTTAAGAGGTTGTGATAAGGTCTGCGTATTGTGAGATTTCATTGGATATGTTGTTATTGCAAATTTGATATATATGATCATAATAAAATGTTTTTTTAAAAAAAAGGAAGAATTTTTTCTTCTTGCTAATTTATTTATGTTAAATTATCAACAGCGATCACTACGGTTGTCACAGTTGTTGAGATTTTGAAGAATGGTGGATATGCAACGGAGAAGAGTAAGTAAATGTGTTGTATCTTATGCTTTGAGAGGAAAAAATAATAATTCATGCCATGTGATCCAGTAGGATCATATTATCCTCATACTGATATATCTTTATCATCCAATGAAGAGGAAAATGAGGTTGTTTTTTATATTTCCTCGGATCAAATGAAGCGTATAGAAAATAACAATAGCAACAACAAATAGTAAGATGATCGAAACAAAGAAAATAATAGATAATAGTAAGATCGAATAAGACAATAGTTGTAGAGTTGTTCATAATAGTAACACTAACACCTTCTTATTTAGCTTTTGAAAATGAAAACAAAAATGAAGAGTAAAGAGATTTTAAAATTTTGCATACCTTTTATATAGTTGTCATTAATTTTGATGCAGAGGTTTTAACATCCACAGTCGGAATGAAAGATGAGGCCAAAGGCCGCATGGTTCAGAAAGCAAGAGTAAGCAATTTATTCTTTCTATGATCAATGCTGCTTGAATCCTCCTAAAATGTTATTGCACCTGTATCGAATCCTCCAAAAATACATTGGAGATACCGATACGGGAGCGGTATCATTTTTGAAGGAGTCAAGGATTATAGGCTATTCTAGATGCAATATAGCCAACCTTTCCTCCAAAAATGTTGTTGCACATGTATCAGATCCTCCAAAAATACATATCATTTTAAGAATTTGACATGGAAGCGGCATCATGTTTGAAGGATTCAAGCAATATAGGTTATGCTTGATGCAATGTAGCCGACACTTTCTCCAAAAATGTTGTTGCACCTGTGTTTTGATTCTCGAAAATGCAAAATGTTTTTTAACACACAAGTGACATCATTTTTGAAGGACATAGGTTATGTTAGATGCAACGTAGTCGACCTGTCCTCCAAATGTCGTTGCACTTGTGTTTGGTCCTCCAACATGCATAATATTTTGAGACTTGGACATAGAAGCGACAACATCTTTGAAAGATTCAAACAACATAGGCTATGCTCAGCGATGGAGACAAAATTTTTATTTAGGGGGTTTAAAATATGAAGTAAGCACATGAAGAATTCAAAAGAGGTTCAACGTATATATAAAAAATAATTTTGAATATGTATAAACAATGTAATTCTCCGTTGAAGGGAGTTAAAGATGAACCCTCTCAGCTCTACCTGGCTCCATCCTTAGCTATGCTAAATGCAATGTGTCCAAGCATTCCTCCAAAAATGTTGCACTTATGTCTGATCCTCCGAACTGCATAATGTTTGGACAATTGGACATAGAAGTGACAACATCTTTGAACAATAAGTGGTTCTCCTCTTTCCTAATACTGCACATAGTGAGAGCTTAGCGCTCTTGATGGTAATGAGAAATTTTTGTGAATTTTGCAGATCGAGATAGTGTTGACGAAGAGTGAGAAGTTCGACAAGCTGATGACACCAAACAATAACAATAGCGATCGCCCAGTAGCACAAGATGGTGCAGCAACCAACAAGAACACCAATACTAATGACACTAAGGAGCAAAACAAGAAGTAGAGAGGATGCTACTTCTTGTTGTGTCAAATCTCATTCTTACTGTATCTCAGTCTAGATATGAGGATGCTACATATCATACTATTCTGCTATTATTTCTTATTATATTTGTTATTATTATTACTACTACTATTATGTTAAAAGTTAAAGAGGCTAAATACACAGTGACACCAAAAGCAACCTCAACAAAGAGTGTTGTTTGTGAGTAGTGACTATTAGGAATTCTTTTTGTTTTGCCTCCATATAACTTATAGTGTTTGTCACATTTTGCAGTTCCCTTTTTAAAACTTGTATCTCCCAAAGATACAGCACATATATAATATGATTGCTGTTTTGGTTTTTGTGTATTTGTTGCTGTCTTTACACATTGCTTTCTGTCATTCTGTTTGGATACTTAATTTTCTCCCTTCTGTAGTCTTTCTGTTTTCAGCTATCTAGTTCAGACTCTCCGAAAAATGCTTCCGCGCCCATGTTGAATCCTCCATGGCACTATTTTTGAAAGATCAGACTAGGAACTCCTTGACATTTTTGAAGAGTCCGAGCAAATTTCTTGGAGTTGGGCATTCTTTTTTTCTCCCCATAGTTTTATAAAAGTAAAGCTCATCCTGACTGAAGAATCTAAAAAAGCAAGAATATAAAACAAGAAAAAAGCTACCAGACTATAACATGCTTCGCCAAGCTTTTTAAATCAACTTATTTTGAAAAGTTTTTTCCTTCAAAAAAACACTTATGATCTCCCAGACAGGCGATAAATAGAAACATAACAAAAGCAAATTTTATCACAACAAATTCATCAATCCACTAAATTAAGATCATGATCCAAGCCACTCTAACAGAACTTTACATCAAATTATAGGTATATTGAGTTTCAACTTTACAAGCAATCTTTACTCAAACAAATGTAGTAATGAATCAAGGAGGGTAAAGGAAGGATGAATAAGCAAATAAATCACTGAAAAAAACATATCACACAAAGCTAAAACGCTGTTTGTAATCTTCTATTATTGGGAGAAAACATTTTCACAGTTCACCCAAAAACTGTACACTTCATGCTCTAGGAGAAAGAGCCATCTTTAATTAAATCTGCAAGGAATTCAAAATGAATACGTCAAATAAAAAATCATTTGCATCAACCTAAAGCAGGGGAAAATTAATAAAAATAAACGCGGACATGGTGAACAAAACTAACAGAGAATTCAATTGATATACAGAGTGGATTTGGGAGTGAATTAGTTCAAACAGACGGATAGTTTCATTTTCCAAGTCAGAATCTCTATCAATATATCGACATGCAAAATCAGGACTGATTGAAGAGGGCAGTGGCTTACAATTACCAAGACTCAAACATCAAAGTTTTCATGGTGCAAGATTTCAAGAAAGGTAGTTGTAGAAGACAAGGGGCTCACAGAAAACTGATGAACAGCTATATCTCCAATAATTCATGGGAGTACTACCAGCAGATAATGACCAAAGATACAACATAAGGTAACGAGTAAAATATACATGTCATGGATCTTGAATGTGAATTAAGGACAACAGACAATAAAAAGACCAGTTTCTAGTCGCAAAGTTTTTAGAACGAAACAGAACAAAATATTTTGCTGTTGCAACATGGACAGAAGTTAGTTTGCTTTTTAATGAAACTGAAGGTAACAAAGAATGTGAAAACAGAGCCAATAGCTCTGGAGGCTGGACTCATATCAATAGCGAGCAGATTAAAAAAAGTACTGAATCAAACTGTTTGAAAGTGAAACAAGTATGATAGTCAAGTGAAGAATGGTAGAGCGGGGAGACCTATAATCCATCAATTTTCAAAAGATGAATCCAACATAGTTCAAGGCTATGAATAGAAGTACTACGATCTAGATTTCGAATTATACATAGAAAAAGAAGGAACTCACTTGAAAATGCAGTTCTTAGGAAGATGCAGCAATAGTAACTTCACTATCCTATTCGCAAGACTCCAAGAACCTCTCTATCTTATCTCATTTAATTTTTCTGCAACTTTTAAGCCTACAAACTATACCCTAGAATCCTTCGTTAGTCTTCTAGACCATAATATACCAACATGTCAAACCCAGGAGAGCTTCATTTCAGAAGATTGAACACCCGAAACCCCAAATCTCTCCTGTTGTTCGTACACATGTTTATCATTAGTACGCCTTCCAATTGTTGTTATTTCACTAATGAAAGAATTCATCCTCTTGCATAATCATATTAAAACAAACAAGGGAAACATATGTCCTACGATCCAACATGCCATGCAAATGATGTTGTAATCAAATTTTCACGTCCAACATATTAGATTTTCCGAAAGAAATGAAAGACAAGCCTCAAAGGAAAAAAAGGTGTTGCCAATTACAAGTCAAGTCACATGTTAACCTAAACGAAAAATACCACAAGGCTAGTAACTGCACATTGGAAAATCAAACTTCAATAACCCTAGGGTAGACTGACATCCAAGTAGAAATTAAATAAAGGGGTGTCCCCAGGAGAGGAAACATTCATAAGATAATCACCTTTATTTATGTGCAAGTTCACCACTTGATCCATTCAAAATAAAATGCAACTGCCGCAAGTGACCAGCTATCTCCTCGATGAATCGATGTCCCTCGTCTCCATTCCTCAATGAGTTGACGGAATGATCAAGAAAGCTATGTTCTATACCAAGTGTTTCCAGTCTGGTGCTCAAAACTGATAACTCATTTTTCAGACCCTCTAACTCAGAATCTCCATTAGTGCACTGCCCAGATTTGCTCTCCTCCCTTCTTTTCTGTAGTGTTTCTGGAAACTTGCAAGTAGATCCTTCTTCAACTAAAGGCCTTGTATCTGCGATTGACTCTAGGGGAACATTTTCCTCTATTTCACCATTACTTCTAGAACTAGGAGACTCCCTATGGTCCAACTCTTTCGGATTACCTACTTCAACCCATTCTTCTGTTGAAAACTCGCAGTTAACATTAGCAAAGTCTTGACTAGCCTCATGCTTAGAGAGCAAACGGAGCCTTTCTTCCAATTTGTTCAAACAAAACACAAGTTGCACCCTTTCACTTTCAAAATCAAGCAAGGGGCTCTTATTATCTATGTTATCCACTTCCGATGGTGTCAAGACCTCACTACTTCTACTTCTGCTGGTGGGATTATGAGCAATTATATCACCAGGAACAGTCAAACTGCCATCATTGCACAATGTATCAGCTTGCTTAGCTTTATTTGAATCATAACTTGCCTCAAGTGCATCCTCAAAGAGAGCCATGTTCCCAAGTTTCTTCTTGTACAGTTCAAGTTCAGCTTCTAAATCTTGGATCTCTTTGTCCTTCTGCGCAAGAAGATCATTTGCATTCTGCAGTGCTTCGCTGTCATATTCAGCTTGTTCTTCCATCATTCTTAGGCACTGCAAAGCTTCCATGTGTAGTGCTGCCTTCTCCTCTTGCAATCTTGTAATCATTGCCATTGCCTGATTTGCAGCAACTGAAGACGCATTTCTCTCTTCCTCCAACTCTTTATAGAGAGCAGCCATTAATTTTCTATCATACTCCACCTGTCGTTTCAAACGATCAGACACACTCTCACCTTCAATTTCACTCACTGTGCTTCCTTCCATAGATAAACCAGATTCATTTCTCTCGAGCGAGATCCTTCGATGAAGTATCTGCACAATAGAGCTAGAAGCTTCAGAAGATCTAATTTCCTCACCATTTACAGACACCCTCGGGCTCATCTCACTCAATATAGAATCGGTACCACGAGCAGCAGACAGTTGTGTAAGTAGGACCTTTAGATCTTCGCTCATTCGAGTAGAATCCTTGAATGACCTTTGCTCCAAAAACTTTCCGGATAATTGCCTCCCTTTATTTCCAACGGCCAGCTTATAAGCATCGCCTAGATCAAAAGCATCATCTGTCTGCAAACTAATCTCATTTGGCTCTGGTTTAGAATCCAATTCAGTGTCACTCTTTGGGATCTCATCACTTTTTTCCCTGGAAACTTCCTCACAATCTTTGACAACTTGGTTGCCCGTCTCACCAGCTGCTGTAGAAATCATAGCAGATCAATAGATATGAAAGACAGTGAGGGTAATTCATTATAAAAGGTGAAAAACACATTTGATAAACCATCCTAGATTGTACTTAAAGCTATTCAAAATCTATTTTCATGTTACATGAAAACCAATACAATGGAATTGATTGAGCTGCTCCTATAGCTTCCTAGTCGGAAAACAACCAACAGAAGTAGTAGTTTGAAGATAAAAAACAGAAAAATGTAAATCCACTAGTAATTTATTAACGGAAAAATGTAAATCCACTAGTAAATTATTTTTCTTTATCTTCTTAAATGGTTGATCAAAAAACGAGAAGGAACAATAATAAGGAAACAGAACTTACAGGTCTCTCTTGCTACATGAACAAGATTTTCCTTAACAATGGACAATGGGTTGATTTCATCAAAAGTTATGAGATCAGATGGGGCAGATGCATCAGTCTTCTGTTCAGCTTGCTGCCAGTTAATTTCCTCTAATCCAAGCCCAACAACTGCAGTCGAGGTTGCAATAGACGAAAAATCTCTAGCCATTAAGTCTACTTCTGGATCAAGAAGTGATGGTTCATGCCCTGAAGCCGAATGTATTAGTTTCTCAGTAGCAGAGTCATCAGCGACAGTAAAAATCTGAGGTTCCGGATGCAAGCATCTATCAGATAAATCATCTATAGAATAGTCCCTTGCACGAATTAGAGGCCTAGCACTATCACTATCCGAGTGTGCAGCTTCTGATTCAGAATCAGAGCTAACCTTCATCTCTTTGTACTCTAAATGAGGCAAAGGAACAAAGACTGATGTCAATGCCTTATTTTCAATCTCCATGGTGTCACCCCTCTCTTGTCCATCAGTCACGGATAAAGGTGCATCAAGTTCAACTGCATCAGCACAGGAAGATGTAATCTTGAACAACTTCTGGGCATATCCTCTGGAAACACATTCCTCTTTACAACAATAACATCTTCTAACGCCTGACGAACTCCTTCTTGTCTCCTCAAGTAAAGGATCCTCATCAGTTAGATGAGGCTCTGCCCCCAGTTTTCCAACCAGCAATCGGTAGGTTTCAGCATTCGACTTATTTACCGTGGCAAATGAGAAAAGGCAACTTTCACACATCCCATGAACATCAACAAGGTTATTGTGATTATTACAAAGAACTAGTGAAGATATCTTATACTTATGACTGGGGCAGATTAATTCCCAGTAAAATCCAGCTCTTTCCTTGCCAAGAACATGATCCAGCCTTGAGCAAAGCAAACATGGAACTTGCAATCGGAAATATAGGGCAAACTTTGTGACTAAGTAGGCGAAACCTCCATCAATAAACAGAAAAATAATGAGCAACCATTCAAGAAATGCTGAAGTTAAAGCTGATGTTATACTAACAGGACCTTTACTAAAGGTCCCCATCACATCCATATTTCTGCAATGATAGAATGATAATTGAACACAGCTAACAGGAAAATTTGAAACTCACACACAACGAAATCTGTGATGCACCCTGCAATTAAACAGTAAAAAGACATGTCAAGAAGATACAAACAGACTTCATATGCATGTGATTCAATTCAACCTACACACAAAAAAGTTGCCATTTTTTTTAATCAAGAATACAATTACAGAAAATTATATCAATGTTCATGTGTCACCCAAATTCAGTTGAACCGCAAACACATGAACTCAAAGCTTCTACTTTTACATACCATAACACTCTTATTCTTTTTCTTACTTTCCTTTTTAGTTAGTTTAAAAAAAATGTGACTTTCCGATTTTTGACAACTATTTAATTTCAATTTTCACATGTCATAGTTAAAACCATGAGATTAAAAGGCATTTTGATACCTTTTACATATCTTTAATTTAAATCACAAGATTCAAAATTTTCTTTACTTAAGCAAAACTCCATGACAAGTCCAAACCAGACAAACAAATTGAAATAAAATGAAGGGCGGACTAAGTTTTACTCCTATATTTACTTTCCAAAACCCAAAAGTACAAAGGATCATGGAAGAAATAAACTAAAAAACTTCTACTGGGGTTTATTTTTACCAGCAAATTAATCAACTCACATACTTTAAAGTCTAATATATCCCCTAAAAAGCAGCACAATTGCTCAAATCAATCCTAAGTCAAAACCCCCCAGTTCTCAAACAAGATCCAAAACCCAGAAAAAACATAAACAAACTTTGCCCACAGACAAAACAAGAAACTCAACAAACAGTCCAAGAAATCCTATAAAGAAAAAAAAAACAATTTTTTTTCCAAGAACTTAATAAGAATCAAGAAAAAAGATCATATGCACATATATAGCAGCAACTTCAAGAAGAAACAAGAGTAAAGCAACAGATCATAATAACCAAACATAAGAAACAGAAAACAAGAAATACCTTAGAGAAAAGTCCTTTTTACTCTGAAAATTCCAAAAAGTCTCAAACCAAAAAAAATGGAGAGATCAGACACAGAATATATATATGGGGTTACATGTAATGTTAATATAAATGTACCTATTTAATAATACTACAATTAATACTTTAACATAAAGTTTGAACGTTTCTGTCAGAGATGCACGTTGTTTTCAACTATAAAAAAAATGAACTAAAATTATATAGATATCCCACAAGTATTCAGTAGTTCTATTTTAGTACCCATCTTTTAGTACTCCTTCCGTCACATATTATATGGACATTTTACTATAAATATTTATCTCATATTTCATGATCACTTACTAAATTAGGATAAAATTAGTTGATTTTTTTTTCATTTTACCCCTATTATTAATATGATTTTTGAGATTTTAAATAAATTTATAAAATCAAAAACTTAATGTGCATTGATATGAATAAAGGGCAAAATAAAGTTGATTAGTATTTTAATAATTTTTTAATCACGGTATAAAATAGAAAGTGCTCATATAATATGGGAGGAGGGAGTATTTGGCTAGTTTACTTTCTTTTCTTGCCTAAAATATGCATTTACTTTACAGAATTTCGAAAGCTAGCTTTGTTCTTTCTTGATATTTGAAGCAAAATAAAGTATTTTTATTTTTGTGCATTTGTTAATTATATTAAAAATAAATATTGAATATTTTACTAGTCCAATTTTAGAAAATAATTTAACATTTTATAGTTTTTTACCCTTATTATTAAGTATTATAATTATTTTCCAATGACAATTTGGGATCATATAATAGTGAAATTATCATTAATTAATGTGTCAAGTCAAACAAGAACGGAAGTACTTGACTTACTATTATTTTGCTAGTGTAAAAGTCCTATCTTTTTTTCAACTACTGAAACGAAACTAAATAACGATTAGTTATTGCCTTCATTTTCTAAATATCATATATTTTCTTTATGAAGTACGTAGTTGATAAGAAAATAAATATATTTTCTTGATATTTTAAAAATCATACATACATATATATATATTTATGAAATGATATTTGGAAAATATGCTCAATGAATTTATTTTTCTACTATTTTTTACGAAACACTACTTTTCTTTTTTTCTACTTGTAATTAGATTACACGCTAAATCAACAAAATTACTACTAGAATCATGAAAGTTAATAAAATATAGCAACATATTACAACAGAATATTTCATTAAACTTTAACATAATTTATATATAATAATTTGTCAATAAAAATAAAAGAGTACGTGAATCTTAATAGCCTAATTAATCAATTAGTTAAACTTCTATTTTATTGATAAATTTCAATCCTTCATTTTGTAATCCAAAATTGAAGAAGTAGTTAGGAATGGTAGTATATAAATTTTTGGGGCAAAAGTAGAATATTAATATAAATAGAAGAAAAGTGTAATTATAATTGGGTGTTTGTAGAAGAAGCCGACAGTGATAGAAAGTCGGGTTTCCAATTAGAATTGGGCGGCTACCGAAAGGTGGCCCATAAAAGTAATGCCTTTACAACATGTATGAAATCAAAAGATTCTTCAATTATTTTGTTTTATTCAAAAAAGAAGAAAAAAATAAAAGCAATAATTATTGGTCTTCGTTGCCAATTGACATCTACTCTCTTTATTCCTTTTAGCTTTTTCTGAGAGTTAATTTTAAAAATTTGTCAATTTATAAGTGGATAAATGTAAAATTCAAATACCATACAAGTGTTGATAATGGAAAATAATAATGGTTAACAGTAATAATGATAATAGAAGTTAGCGATATTAGGTGATAATTTTGATATATGATAATGATAACTAATGATGGTGGTGATTGATAATAGTAATTATTGATTGTTATGATAATTATTGTTTAATAGTGATTATAAAAAGTGGTTGCACTTTGAAGTTTAAATACATTACTGAGAAAATTTAAAAGAAATTATTTGATAATGTCAAACTTTTATTTTTGCAATTAGAATTTTTTTAGAGAAATGATTCACAACACACTTTAACTATGATCAAACTTATTATTATACAATTTCAGTTTTGCTGGAGTCATATACTACCTCTGAACACATTTAAAACATAATATATATCCGTTTAATATATCATACCCACATATACAAGGTTTGTGGTTTAGGGTTAAGGGCTCAGAGTATAGGATTTAGGGTTTAAAATTCAGGGTTAGATATGCACGCGTTGCCAGGTGTATATTTCATGTTTTTAATCTTTTCCTATTATTTTTTTTATTTTTTAAAATAGTTGTACTTACGTTTTCTTCTCAGGATTTTTTCCTCTTTTTCTGTCACACCAATTCAAGTGAGCTTTCTTTTTTTTCTTGAGTTCCTTTATAATATTTTTTTTTAAAAAATATAATTTTATCTTAGTCTATTAGTAGTAAAATTACCCGCACTTCGCACGGGCATAGAAATTATATTACTATCATTAATGATTTTTTATATATAATTTTTTAAAATAATTTGTTGAAAGGAAAGTAGAAGAATCATTCATGTAACTTTGTCTGATCTTGAATTTCATTTTGAGGTATAAGTTTGAGTTTGATAAAAAAATCCATTAAAGTTAATGAATAATGAATAATGAAATTAAGTAAAAAGATGGAGTTAACCATGTTTTGTATATGTAATTTGCATCTCATTAATGCCTTTAAAAAAAAAAAACGAAGTAAAAGATGGATCTATTTTATAGTATTTGAGCAAAATTTACTCATATATCTCCTATGATAACCTTAAAGATCATACTTCTAGCTGCCATGGTAATATATTCCATATTAACACTAAGGGAAAAATCAAAAGAAATGAAATATCATTATATCGTATTAGAAAAATTAACTAAACAGCAGTTGTTAAACTTCACAATTAAGGGTCAATGTAAAAATTTAATTTATTAATATTACAAATTTTGATAGTTCTCTCATTCAGTAAATTTCTTCTTCTCTCCAACTTCTTTTGAAAAAAGAAAAAAGAGGAAGTTTTGGTTGCCAATTTTCCACGTCATTTATAACATGCATGGATTCAAATATGAAAATATTGTATTAAGATATGAACATTAAATAGAAAGCATTCATTTTTCAACACTAGAATTTCTCGATTTATAAATGAATAAATGTAAAATTCAAATACAATACCAACGTTGATAATATTTTAAAAGGAAAGTAGAAGAATCATTCATGTAACCTTGTCTGATCTTGAATTTCACTTTGAGATATAAGTTTGATTTCAACAAAAAATCCATTAAAGTCAATGAATAATATATAATGACATTAAGTAAAAGATGGAGTTAATCACGTTTTGTGTTTGTAACTTGCATATCATTAATACCTTTGAAATAGTGGCAGAGTTAGAATTATGATTTAGGGGTTCAATATTTACTATATATACATAAAAAATTATTTTAATCATGTATAAATAATAAAATTTTATTTATTGCAATTAGAATATTTTAAGGAAAATGGTTCAAGACACACTTTAATTATGATCAAAATTATTGTTATACACTTCAAATTTGCGGGAGTCATACACTATCTCTAATCTAATTTAAAACATAATATATATATCCATTTAATATGTTATACCCACATATGTAGGGTTCATGGTTTAGGGTTTAGGGTTTAAAGTTTAGGATTTAGGATATATTGTTTAGGTTTTAGGTTTTAGGGTTCAGGATTAAAGGTTAGATATGCACGCGTTACCAGGTGTCACGCCCCGGGAGGGTACCCTAGACGTGACCGGCACTCAGAGACTATTGCTACTCCCAAGCAAACCATTTGGCCTCATCACACTCACTCCCTCAATTATATTAACATATCAATGGAAGACTATGAAAATAAGAAGATGGACAATCTGAGTCTTATATAATCATATCAAATAACCAGGCTCGTATGAAAGACACTAGCTCAACATAATATCCCATTAACAACACGACTCTAGTCTAAGAAGCCTCTATCACTATCAATTGGTGTCAATGATAGACCCATGACTACCTCAACTCAAAATAAAGCTAGTCTAAAGTTTGACTCTAACAACTAGATGAAAATAAAATAAGGATCCTCCGAAGTAAGGGAGGCTCACCAACTCAGCTGACTGCAATAGATCCTCAATGATGTGTCTGTTGACGATCTTTAGTACCTGCCTCTACATCATTAAAAGATGCAGTCCAAATGGACGTCAGTATGTGGAATATACGAGTATGTAAAATGGTTGAATGAAACAGATATGGGCAAAATAATACAGAATAACATCAACTCAGAATATACTTAATCAGAATGTCAAATGTCTATGTACAACAAAAATAAAGAGTAAACAATGACCAATCTAAACCAATCCAACCTCATCCAATCAAATTAACTCAGAGTACTATCAGTGTGAGACTTATTTGAGAGTTTTTCTTATCCGACAACAATCACTTATGAGCCAGTGATTGTACAACGATCCCGCTCATGTTGCCACAACCGTTCCGTACTTGCCAGATAAAAAATAACTTGGACCCACAAGGGGTCTGGCTCTAAAGTCCTTTATTGCTTTCAGGGACTTTAACTCAAGAGGGAACCTCTGATGTAATGGTTCAGTCCTCACCTACGCTTGACGACATAGTTAATGAGTGCGAGTTTGACTTACTCTTACTCATTTCAGTGCTCGATACTCCTCCCAATACTCAATGCTTATAAGACCATCCATCTCACTCAATCATCTCAATTAGTCTCATAAAGACTTTCATAATCTCATTAGCTCTATCTCAATTAGGCCTTTCGGCTTATGATATCAATCATCTCATCAACTCAATTCTCATTCAATATCTCAAGGGTTTAGATCAATCATTAGGAGGAAGCCAATTAGACTAATCTCTAGAGTTCAATTATGAATACTCATAGGACCATCGAGTTCTATCAATCTATCACCATGCACACATCACAATCACAATCATCATTTTCAACTCAAGGCTCTAGACTCAATCACTAGGTTCATTCATGCAATCTTTATAAAATAACCTATAGGGTTTATGCAATAACTCATGTAAAAACATTTATTCAGTAAATCAAGTTTATGATGATCATCAACATATGAAAATACATATAATGTATATAATTTACAAGAAAACATTCAAGAAAAACATATCTAAAGACCCAACACTCTCATCTATCAATCTATCTCAGTTATGTGGCACATGGAAGAACAATCTCATGCTTTAGGTTAGCCTTACATACCTAGAATGAAGGTAGACAATCAACTTGGCACGAATTCGGCTTGAATTCTTCGAGTCCTCGCTCTTCTCTCTTCTCTTTAGCCCTAGGTCTTTTGTTAGAATGTACAAAAAGGCTTAGGAATAGGTTAAAAATCCTTTTTATATCTAAAACGACCTATTTTGATTGTGTTTTAAGTTTAGGAGGGGTTGAAAAAAGTCTGGAATGCCCCTCACAAAAAATTGAAAAAAACTTTGCCTCGGGACACCTAGTCTACGTTACGGACTGGGTTGTTTTTTTGGAGATTTTCGTCGAAATTTTTTCGATCGAGTTCTCTAATCCCGTAGAAAATATTGGGATCACATCTAAGTATGAATCCGCAACAAGTCCACGACGCGAACATGTCACACACTTTTACTGGAATTGCATTTCGCATCGAAAAATTATCTTTTGATCCGGTTGCTCTAAAAATAATTTAAGACCATTTTTCCTCAAATTTTTTTATGCTGATCATATTTCCGGATATTTTTCATCGGAGTTTAGAAAAACACATTATGCAAACGTCTCTCATCTAGGGATATTTTGATAATTTTACCGGGTGTTACATTATCTCCCCCTTGGGATCATTCGTCCTTGAATGATTGGTAAATGTAGACATCAAGGCACGAATAACAATCAGAAGTCCTCTCAATACTGAATCAACCAATCTCCATCATACTTATCGACAAATCTGGACCGTCACAAATCGAACTGAGAGTAAACAAATCAGTTCAGATCAAAAGTAGGAACATACTTTATAAACTCTCACTATCAGGCACGAATAGAACATCGGAACACAATCAATTCAAATCATTCAAACATCTCGGCCATCAGTTATTCGAACTCAAGAAGGAAACCATCAACTTTAATCGAAAATGGGACCATCATGATATCCAAAACTCGATGGACATTCTCAAGCTCAGCTCCTCATCTCAATTGTACTCCTTTTTCATAGCATTTCGCTCCATCAATTTAAGCTTATAACTCCTATTCAAATCTAATCTAACAACATCCGCTCATCCCATTTCACACCTAGCTGCCTCTTGAAAATATAAAAGAGGCCGTACCTGTTATTGTTTGTTTATTCTCCTTTTGTAGGTCTCCAAGATTCTAATGGTATGCTGAGAGTATCTCATTGCATTCCTTTTCAATCAAATTAATCTTTCTAAGTCTACTAAATAGAGATTATTGGGAAAAATATAAAACAATCACAAAAGCATGACATATACCCATTAATTTGTCTAAACCAAAATTAAATCAAATAGGTTACCACCCTTAGATCGTCCTATATGTATATATACACACACAAAGGATGAAGCCATTATATATAACTAATGCCTGCTTTTGAATATTGCTCTGGTTAGCATTTATAAATAAAACGAAAAAGGCTCAAATATGTCATCGAACTATGAGAAAAGACTCATTTATGCCATCCGTTAAAAGTTTGACTCATCTATGCCATTGCCTTTGAGAGAAGGCTCATCTAGGCCATTATTTTTTAACTCCGATTTTGCAAAACCACTCAAACAACTTTTAACACTTTTAAATTGAAGTTTTGGATCAAATGTACTTTTTTTGCTCATTCTTCTTCAAGGCAATATATATATGATTATAGAAAACTAAATTATTCTTACGTATTATGATAAAATATTAAATAAGGCTAATACACCTAAAGTAAAAAATATACGCATAATAATTTTTGAATAATCTGCCTCTACACTTATAAATTTGTAAAATTTTAATCCGTTATTTAATTATTTATTTAATAATCCAACAATAAATCAATTTTATAATTAACATATCGATTTTGATTTGACTTTAAACATCAGTGTTACATTTTGCACAACTTGGAAAATTAGGAACATAACCTAATATTGAACTAAAAAGAGGAGTTACAATAAATAAGCCATTATCTCACATACCATTAAAAAAGGAGGGAGAATATAAAAAAATATTTTAAAAATCGAATGAAAAATGTGACTTTTTAAGGGTGTAGGGACAAAAAGAAGAAAATAGGGAAAATAATAAAAAAGAAAAAGAGGGTAATATGGTAAGTACGAAACAGAGAGAGAGTAAAGGGGTGCCCCATTATGACCTAAATACCCATCGTTCTCAACGTTAGCCCTTATTTCTGTAATTCATCGAAATCGCAAACCCCTAATTCTCCTTTGCCCCTAAATTTCTTCAGCCTCCTTCCTTCCCTTCATTGCCCTTCCGCTCTTTTCCGATTTTCCCATTTCTCTCCTTCCCTTCTTCTCTCTCTCTCTTCATCACCCAACCCCATTTTTACCCGCCATATTCAAAATTTTCTAGACCCTTTCCCGTGGAACCCATTTTTCTCGACGCTTACACTTGATTCGATCAATTTCGAGTGAAATATGAGATGGGTTTTGATGTGTTTTGTGTTTTGATTGGAAAAGGTGGAATCTTGGAGTTTAAGTTACAGTTGGGTTTTTAGGGCTGTTCGACAAGCCTCGATCGTGATTTGAAAGGAGCTAGTGTTTTGACTTCTGATGCTCTTAATTGATGGTGAGTTCTTGGGTTCCTGTCACTAGTTTGGTTTGTGGTTTCTGTAGTGATGGGTCTATTCTTTTTACGATTTGTTTGTTTGTTGTTTTAGGGATTTGTACAGTTCTTTTTATTGAGATTTGTTGGTTTAGTTCATACGTTTAGCTGGTGTTCCGTGGAGGTTGATTAGTTTGTTGGACTACTATAGTGTTGGGAGCAGGTCAGACTCTATTCAATTAACTTTTTGGCTTTGATTTATCCCTTTTCCCCCTCTTGTTCTGGTTTTGAGTACTGATTATAGGTTTAGGTTATTGTGCTTACTTCTCCCTGTACTCTATCTTGTTCGATATGCCGAATCATGAATTATGTTTTGAAGCAGGCCTTAGTGAAGTCACCTGAAGCAAAGGAGTACATTTGGTATTTGTTAGTGGTTAGCTGATTTTTTGTCCTCAGAGTTGGTACTTCATCAAGTGAGTGAAGAGTTTGATCTTTCCTTGGTATATTGGCAAAGTTTGGTGTCCACATATTTCGTCAGAGTGCTAGAACAGTTGACAGAACAGTCTTATTGATTGAAATAGCTACTTTTGCAAAGACGAATGGCTAACCATGAGTTGATCCTTGGCCAAAATAACAACTTAGCTGTTGATGGCGAGAACCAGGAAATAGTGTTTGACCACACTCATGACATGGGCATAAGCCAGAACCATCAACTGGAACTAGCACAGAACCATAACCGCGATCTGGAATTAGAGCAGAACCAAAACCACGAGCATGAGATGGGTATAGGGCACAGCCAAGATGACGAGGGGAATCACGATCATGAGTATGAACAGGAGAATGGTTTATCTATGGAGCAGAAGCCCGAACATGAAAACCAGGAGTTACCTAATGAAAACAATGAGTTAGGTATTTCTGAACAAGATGGGTTAGGGATTGAGGAAAACCAAGAACTTGATGATAACCTGGAATTAGCTGTGGTTGAGAGTCATGATATGGGTGTTGAACCTGCACATGAATATGAACTCCATGAGGGCCAGATGGTTCTTGCTTCGTCAGCTCATGTACTTCAGGCTCGAACTATTTGTACGACACCTGATTATGAGTTACATGTGGGACAAGAATTCCCTGATGTCAAAAGCTGCCGAAGGGCCTTACGTGACACGGCCATTGCACTTCACTTTGAGATTCAGACCATAAAATCTGATAAAACTCGTTTTACTGCTAAATGTGCTAGTGAGGACTGTCCTTGGCGCATTCATGCGGCGAAACTTCCTGGTGTACCCACGTTCACAATCAGAACAATTCATGACAACCATACATGTGGAGGAATTGCGCATCTAGGACATCAACAAGCCTCAGTTCAGTGGGTGGCCAACTCTGTGGAGCAACGGCTTAGGGAAAACCCAAATTGCAAGCCAAAAGAGATCCTTGAAGAAATTCACCGGGTTCATGGAATCACCCTGTCATACAAGCAAGCTTGGCGTGGAAAGGAACGAATTATGGCTGCTATGCGTGGTTCCTTTGAAGAAGGTTATCGCCTTCTTCCTCAGTACTGCGAACAAGTTAAAAGGACCAATCCAGGAAGTATAGCATCAGTTTATGCGAGCCCTGCTGATAATTGCTTTCAGCGGCTTTTTATATCATTTCAGGCTTCTATTTTTGGTTTTCTAAATGCTTGTCGCCCTCTTCTTGGGCTTGACCGGACGTTCTTGAAAAGTAAATACCTTGGTACATTACTTTTAGCTACTGGTTTTGATGGTGATGGCGGTCTTTTTCCTCTAGCATTTGGTGTTGTTGATGAGGAGAATGATGATAATTGGATGTGGTTTCTCTCTGAACTTCATACCTTGCTAGAGATCAATACAGAAAACATGCCGAGACTTACCATCTTGTCTGACAGGCAGAAGGGTATTGTAGATGGTGTCGAAGCAAATTTTCCAACTGCTTTCCATGGTTTTTGCATGCGTCATTTGAGTGAAAGCTTCCGTAAGGAGTTCAACAATACAATGCTTGTTAACCTGATGTGGGAAGCCGCACATGCTCTTACAATCATTGAGTTCGAGGCAAAAATTCTTGAGATTGAGGAAATATCACAAGATGCTGCATATTGGATTCGACGGATCCCTCCACGATTGTGGGCCACATCTTATTTTGAGGGAACAAGGTTTGGGCATTTGACTGCTAACATAGTGGAGCAATTGAATAATTGGATTCTAGAGGCCTCTGGACTTCCAATAATTCAGATGATGGAATGCATCAGGAGGCAGCTTATGACTTGGTTTAATGAACGACGAGAAACCAGTATGCAGTGGACATCAATCCTCGTGCCTACAGCGGAGATGCGAGTTGCAGATGCTCTTGAGCGTGCCCGGACTTATCAGGTTCTTCGTGCTAATGAAGCTGAGTTTGAAGTGATATCTCATGAGGGTACCAATATTGTTGATATTCGGAACCGTCGCTGCCTTTGTCAGGGATGGCAATTCTATGGTTTGCCCTGTGCACATGCTGTGGCAGCACTACTTTCTTGCCGGCAAAATGTCCACCGGTTTACAGAGAGTTGCTTTACTGTTGCCACTTACAGGAAGACATATTCCCAAACTATACATCCTATTCCAGATAAATCATTATGGAGGGAGATGACAGAGGGAGATCCAAATGCTGCCCAAGCTGTTGAGATTATTATAAACCCACCTAAGTCACTTCGGCCTCCTGGCAGGCCAAGGAAGAAGCGAGTAAGAGCAGAAGACCGTGGTAGGGTGAAGCGAGTTGTTCATTGCAGCCGCTGCAATCAGACTGGCCACTTCAGGACTACATGTGCAGCTCCAATTTGAGTTGTCTCTGCAGACTATTCATTGGATGCTGAAGAAGTCTGTGTGATATACCTTTTCCCTGTGCAGAATCTTTCTTATATCCTGCTAAGGATATTTCTAGTTAGTTTCTCAGTCCATAGTGATAACTTTTCATCTACTAGTCTAGTAAAGCTTATGCCTTTTTTCTGGATTTGTTTTAATAATACATTGCTGCAGAGGATAGATTTGGTGATTATAACCATATGATATGATGAAAGTTGGTTCTTTAGGTTGTGGATGCCCCATGCAATTTACTCTCCTCACCCCTCTCAATTGACATGATATTTTACAGTAACTAACAATATGCTGAGTGCAGGTGGAGAAGTCCCTTTGTTATGTTTTAAACAAACGTTTGGTTAAAGATGTTGAGGTCTGGTATCAAATGATGAAGTTTACAGTTCTGTAGCTGGCTGGCTATAATCTTGTGTGTGCCCACATAAAGTTTTCTGGTCTATCCTAATCACTTCTTGTATGATGTTTTTATTGGTTAAGAGTCAATACAGTATTGCTGTTTTCTTCTAGTTGGTTGTCTATATTTTTTGGCTTTGTTTTTCCTTTTTTAATTCTTGTTTTGGCTAAACTGTGTTTTCATCCGCACAACGTCAAAGAATTTTGCTGCACGGTATTTGTTGTCTTCACTCAATGCCTGGAAAAATAACATAGGTCAAGGTTCAAATCTTAGAGGTGGTTAAAAAGAAATGTCTGGCAATTTCCATTCATTTGCTTAAGCCTTGTGGGTAAAGTCTTCCGGCATTTGTGTTGGTGGGTGGTAGCAAGTATCTTGTCCGTCAATTTTCATTAATATATATTATTTTTTTACATCAAATTGCTATATTATTTTGTTGTAGTTATTGTTTTGAATGGTTTGTCATGTTATTAAGTATTTTGACATGACTTTTTCACTTTCATTAAAAAAAAATTTACTTATTGATTTGAATTGTTTTTTCTTGAGTTGATCCACCTTATGAAACTATTCTAGGTACGTTATTGTTGGGACTCGGGAGGTAGCAAGTATATAAACAGATTGATCAAGAAACATGTAATAATAGGTCCATGATGGGTTGGTTGTTAGCAATCTAACAACTCATTGATTGATGTTTTTATTAACTTTATGTAAGCATTTGTACAAATTAATATTTATTGGTCAAACCACTTTTATTTGAAAGAAAAAACAAACACGGATAGCAAGTTTGACTCAAATTGCTGGCAAACTTTCGGGTTATAAAAATTCACTAACTTATTCTCTTTTGTCTCAAAATATTGAACTTCTCTTTGGCGATTGTCCCAAGTAATAGAAAAGTAGTTTTTTATTCGGTATTTAATATTGATTAATTCAACTTCAGATATTTTTTAATTTATTTTTTCGTATTTAAAAGTACCAGACTTCACTTTCGTGATTGTCATAAGTCACAAAAAGATGATTTTTCGTTTGATATTTTGATACTGATTCATTCAAATATATAAAATATAGAATCTTTTTTTTGGGCAACCACTATGAATATTACCATTAACAAAACAATCACACATACAAACTAGGAGCACTTATCCTCATCATCCTCTCTCTAATGAGGATGTAACGAGGAATAGTCTCATAAAGATCATTAGCTAATTGCATAACTTCTGTAAAAAAACTTCCAGATCTATTGCTCTATTTGTGTTTTTATATATTTCTATCATTTGTATAATTTCTCATGTGATTCTTCCTACTATGTCAGCATATGGTGTTTCTACACCTTTGAATTGTTTTCAGTTCCATGCTTTTCAAATGTGATACACCATAGTTCCCCATATAGCAGCCACCACCTCCTTCTTAAACTTCTTCTGGTGCTTCTTTTTAATCATCTCCAATGTAACTTTCAAAGCTTGTGCAGGCAGGTTAATGGTGGACTATTGTTGAAGGCTAATTCTCACTCTAGTTGTGTAATCACAGTTTACAAATAAGTGTTTATTTGTCTCCATTACAGGTCTTGACGTAGGTAGCATTTATTGTCTTTCACATGTATACTGAACCTTAACATTCTTTCCTTGGTGAGTAGTCTTTTTGTATTGCTGCATGGTTTTTGTTGTCTTCACTTAATGCCTGGAAAAATAACATAGCAGATTAAGTTTCAAATCTTAGAGGAGATAAAAAAGAAATGTCTAGTGATTTCCTTACATTTGCTTAAGCCTTGATGGGTAAAGTCTTCCCGTATTTGTGTTGGTGGGTGGTAGTAAGTATCTTGTCCGTCAATTTTCATTAATTTCTGTTGTTTTTGTACATCAAACTACTATATTATTTTGTTGTAGTTATTGTTTCGAATGGTTTATCATGTTATTAAGTATTTTATCATAACTTTTTTCATTCTCATTAAAAAAAAAATTTTTACTTACTGATTCGAATTGTTTTTTCTTGAGTTGAAACTCCACCTCCTGAAACTACTCTAGGTACGTTATTGATGGGACTTGGGAGGTAGCAAGTATCCAATCAGACTGATCAAGAAACATGTAATAATAGGTCCACGATGGGTTGGTTGTTAGCAACCTAGCAACTCACTGATTGATGTTATTAATTTGATGTAAGCATTTGTACAAATTAATATTTATTGGTCAAACCACTCTTATTTGAAAGAAAAAACAAGCACGAATAGCAAGTTCGACTCAAATTGCAGGCAAACTTTCGGGTTACAAAAATTTGCTAACTTATTCTCTCGTCACAAAATATTGGACTTCTCTTTGGTGATTGTCCCAAGTAATAGAAAATGTGTTTTTAATTAGATATTTTATATTGTATTAATTCAACTTCAGATATTTTTGAATTTATTTTTTCGTATCTAAAAATACCGAACTTCTCTTTCGTGATTGTCATAAATGACAGAAAGATGTTTTTTCGTTCAATATTTTGATACTGATTCTTTCAAATTCATAGAATATAAGATCTTTTTTTTTTTGGCAATCAATGTGAATATTACTATTAACAAAACAATCGCATACAAACTAGCTAGGAACATTTATCCTCATCATCCGCTTTACAATAAGGATATAACGAGGAATAGTCTCATAAAGATCATTAGCTAATTACATAACTTCTACCAAAAAGTTCTAGATCTATTTGATCTACTTGTGTTTTCATATATTTCTATCCTCTATATAATTTCTCGTCTGATTCTTCCTACTGTGTCAGCATATGGTGTTTGTATACCTTTGAATCATTTTCAGTTCCGTTCTTTTCAAATGTGATACACCATAGTTCCCCATACAACAATCACCACTTCCTTCGTAAACTTCTTCCGGTGCTTCCTTTTAATCGTCTCCAACGTAACTTTCAAAGCTTGTGTAGGCAGGTTAATGGTGGACCATTATTGAAGGCCAATTCTCACTCTAGTTGCATAATCACAGTCTACAAATAAGTATTTATTTGTCTCCATTATAAGTATTTGACATAGGCAACATTTATTGTCTTCCACATGTATACTGAACCACAACATTCTTTCCTTGGTGAGCAGTCTATTTTGTATTGCTAGCCACATAATAAATCTTTGTCTAGACAATGATACAGAGTTCCACACTAGTTCAATCACCTCCAGCTTAAGTTGATTGCCTAATAGAGCCAAGTAACCATTTGTGATAGAATATTGCTCATTAGCAGTAAGATTAAATTGTTCTTCTGTGTACCAATATTGCAGTATTTTTTTGAAGTAATCTCAATCATCAAACCATGATCCACGGTGAAACACAAAGCACTACCTATCTATCTACATAGAAATGTCACGTTACTGGCCACGTTAGTATCTAACGGAATATCAAACCGAGGGACGTTATTGGTTAAGATGGGAAAAGTTGAGGGGCGTTAATTGTCATATAAAATACAATAAGGATGTAACCAAAGTTAAAAAGGCAAAATTACAAGGATAATATTGGTAATAACTAATACGTATAAAATAACCCGAATTTTAGAGGCCCAATTGTTTTGGTACCTCGAACTGTGTTTTTCTTTAGTTCGGATTGAAGAGTTTTTCTACGAGAGAGAGAAGAGAGAAGCAGAAGGTGAAGAATATCGAAGATGATACACAGAAAATGGAGCTTGCTAACTGGTCCCGCTGCTATACTCGGCGGAATAGTTGGTACTATTGTTGTTGCCAATTTAATCTTTGTCCAAAATGTAAGAGCTCTATGTATTTTACCTTTTTAATTTTTTTCTGTTTTTTTTACGCCCTTTTGGGATTTGTGCATAATCCTAGGTTAATGTTTTCTCGAGTGTTATTTACGTTGATGGAATGGTTGTTGAAGTTATTTCGTCGTTGATTTTTGTTGAATGTTTCAGATCGGGATTAGATTAGGGTTTTTCTTGACATAGTCGTGTTTTCATAATCCATAAAATGAAGATTTTGCATATCTATATCTCAATCCGAGGGAAGAGGTGTATTCTGTTTGAGCAATTTTTATAATAATCTATAATCTCACAACGATTGTGATTGATCTGAGAACTTCAACCCACCTCGGTGGGCGTGTGATTGTGTATTTTGAGGGATCTTAATGAAGCACCCGTATCCATTTCATATGTGTGGACATGATAAACATTTAGAAGAAGCACATGTGACCTAATCCGCCAAGGGTGTCGGAGTTTGACTTGAGTGATCTGTCTGTATATGTGGAAGAGGCAATTGTTAAGGAGATTGATTTGGGAGCTGCCTGGTAGAAAGTTTTGAAAGAATGGTGCTGCGTAGGTAAATTGGGAGCCTAGGGGTTCCTTATTTGCAGTTCATTTTGATTCATGTGCAGTGGGCCAAGTCTTATAGAGGATCTGAACTGCAGGAAGAGCCTTAATCTGTTAAAGAGAATTTACTGGGTGATGTGTGTCAACTTATTTTTTGAAAAAAAAAAAAGCCTAGCTGTCTTACTTAACTAGGCCTTTGTATAATAAAGAGATGCCCAATCTCTGTTGTTAAAACACCTATTTGTTCATCTCTGCAACTAGAATGTCATAGAATAAAGGGAGGAAGTCTTGAGGAGAAGCTAAAGGTTTATTAGGATGGTAGAAAGTCTCCGTTTTTGCTTAATCTCCATATGTGCATTTTCTTCTGATCCCTCGTAAAGTTTGGAATACCCTTTTCACTTCTCTCTATAATTCTTCTGCCACCGCCTTTCCCTCTGCCCCACACAATCCCCAAGCAACCCCAATTCATTTTCTTTGGCTGTTCTATCTTGAGCTACACCTGCCCCTACTGAATTTTCTTCTTCTGCCACTTTTTCCATTTTTCTGATATATTCTACTATTTTCTTCCCTTTTGTTATTACTGTGACTGTTTTGTTCTTTGGTATTGTTAATCAATGGTCAACATCTTCATAGTCCCAGATGAGTGATGCTAAGTTCCGTAGTTCTCCACCTTCATTTAGCAAAATCTTGTAAACATTGTTAGTTTTCATCCCTGTGAGACTGTCCAAAAGTAACTGCTGTTTCAGATGTAACGCAAGATGCACCCATGGGTTTACATGTATGGTTTATCTAATTAATCCAGTGTCTTCTTTTATTCTGCTAAAATCATGACAACTTAGTCAATACTGAAAAATATGGAAATGTGAGCTGTAAGTATTTGGATACTAATCTCCATTAAAGCTGCAGCCTGCAGTTGAAGGTATGTCTTATTTATGACTTTTGAAATTTCTGTGGTGTATGGAGGGGACACTGATGAAGTCTGAAGATGTACTCTGATTAGGGAGTAAAGCAATTTATCATGAAGCAACTACATATTTAGGAGATGAAAATCCCCCTCCCCTCCCCTCCCCTCTCCCTGGGGGTTGAGAGAGTATTAATGGAATGTAGCTGAACTGCTGAAATGACTTCGCTTTTGGGGGTATTTCTGAAAAAGTCTATTCTACAAGTTAAAATGATGTGGTAATTTTTAGGCCTTTGTTTCACTGTTGAGGACTCTATAAGCTAGTGGTAACTTCCTTCTCAGTTAAAATCTCAAGTGGGCACAAGATGCCGAACATCATTGCTCTGTTGCAGAATTTTGTGTCAAGCACTGACTGATAGATAATAAATCAGAGATAAGATATTCCATGCTTTCTTTTGCTGCAATTTTTTTTGTTCTTACCTTTTTTTGATTGCTAATAAGTTCTCTAAGCAAGAATTGTGCATTTCGGGCTATCGATTTCCTACATATTACTATAAAAGTGGATTTTAGAGTTCATGCCCTCTCATTTGATTTATTCTATTCAAACTGTTAACTTGCAGGATCCATTCCTTAAGCCAGAACGGAAGCTGGAGAAGGCACCTTCAACCAAGTAAAAGAAAATAGATGTGTGAGATTCTCTGGTTTGAGGTTTTCCGCATGTTAGGTCTGTCATTACATTTGGGCTCAATAAAGTGAATATGTGAGCAATCAAAGCTTGGATGTAGGTTTTCATTTGTTGTTTATCTTGGCTTCTTTCTGAACTCGTTCAAGTCTCTTTATAAAATATGCCCTCAAACAAACGTTGGGTTGAAATTGCGCGTCTCCAGTTTTGTGATGCTTTTATTCAGGTTACGAATGAAATAAGAATCTGGAGATTATTTTTGATAATTTTGCAGAAAGATGTTGTAGTGTAGGTTGGTAGAGCAAGACAAGTTTGTTTTTATTATACTCCATTCTATTTACTTGTCAAATATTTCCTAATTTAATTTCTACTTTCACTTGTCAGTTTTGACAAATTAAGGATGGACAGTTTTTTTTTAATTATTATACCCTTAGTTTGACAACATTGAATTAATGTTTTAGGTAAATATGTTTGGGATTCTATCAATTATTAAGGATAAAATAGTAAGCTCACTCTATAAGTCATTGTTTTCTTAAGAAGTGTGTCAAGTCAAAATTGACTAGTAAATATAGGCAGGGGGGAGGGAGGTATTATTTTACCATCACTTTTACTTGTTATTTTACTTATTTATTGATGTTAAATTATATGAACTTTGACCAAACGTTTTAAGAACTTTTTTTATAATATTAATATAAGAAGAATTGCAATTTATAACAATTTTTTTTTATAGTTTTTAACAATCTAAATTTTAGATTTCAATATTTACCTACTTTAATCCATTTTTGAAGTTTAATCAAGTTGACCTTAAAAAATAAAACAGTGATAAATAAAAATTAACCGAATGAATAATATTTATCTTTTATGGGTTGGCTTTTGGTCTGTTTGCTTTCGATGACGCAACAGGCTTAATTTGGATGAAGTGTCTGCCATTCCTTTCAACTTTCAATTACCAGGCATGAAGAATATAAGTTTGTTTTCTCAAATAACAGACCAAATGTTTCTGGAAAAAGCATCTGGTTTTGGATAATACGACAGCACTTCCGTGTTTCTTCTTATTCCACGAACTTGGTCTAGACTCTAGCACCACCTAAACCAAGTAGGTCGATGAGGGAGAAAAAGTCTAAACGAATCAGCATCTTTCGCCATCGCTACTACTGAACAGATGTGAATATTTCCCAGCTACTATGAAATTGATAGAGGAAAAAAACAGGCACCAGTGAAATAAGTATTCTGTAGATTAAACAAGCCTAATGCATACATCACTCTATCTATAGGAATTCCATGTCACTAGGCCTAAACGAAAGAGTACAACACAAGACAAAACACCCTCGAGAAAGGACTAATAGTTTTAAGTAAATGCAGATAGATCCAGTTCAATAGCCATAATTGCTACCATACACTGAACCATAGCCCCCAGATTGCCCCGGAATGCCTGCATTGGAAGGGGCAGATGAATACATAGGAGGAGCAGCTCCATATTGGTTGTAGCCTTGGTCAGCTGGTGGCCCTGCTTGTGGCTGTGGTGCCCCTGCATCTGCCATGAAATTCTGCAACAAGGACACAACAAGCATGATTATCAGATAATCCAAGAAATCGGCTTTAAACATAATGATTTTTAAGATATCTTAATATATGTACTCAATCAACTAACCCTTAGTACCAAATAAGTTGGGATTATTAATGTGAACCCCTGCATTCTGCCCAATTCCATCCATTTACAAAGGGGATTTCAAATTGTCAACAGATGCTATAGGAAACTGCCAATCACTTATTCCAACACTGGGCTACACTTCAAATGTGTCAAAGATTTTTCTTAATTCATTTGTGGTTATTAAATGGGCAATGCCAAGATCTGAGGCAGAATTACTATACTTTCATAGCTGAAAAGGTCTAAGCATCTTAAGAGCGTTTGGAACACAGTAGCAGCAGCTATCTAGTAGCTATTTACTGGTCCATTTGGAAAGAAGGAAATAGGAGGTGCTTTGAAGGGCAAAAGAACTCAAATCTTGAATCTCAATCAAATTGTATTTTGTAAAATATCTTTTGGTATAAAAAGGAATGAACAGATAGCGAAAGTTTGACACACTGTTACAGTTCATTCAAGTTTTGTATAGATAGCTGCACTCTTTTCTTTTTGCCAACTTTTGGATGTAACTCCAGGACTTACACTCTGTTTGGATGGTTGTTTCATAATATATCTTATGTATTATATTGTGTTGTATTTCATTATTTTGATGAATACAACATTTGGATTGATTGTATCCTTCTCCATCTTATATAATGTCTCACATCAATAATTTGAATGATAAGCCTACAAGAAGAACAAGATACTCTGTAGAGCTTACTTTAAAAGCAGGGTAAACAATAAAATATGATTATTAATTAACAAGTAAAGACAAAATGAGAAAAAAATAATATTAAGATAACGTCGTGATCACACCAAACCGGTTGTTACACAAAATGGGACTTTTCATTGTTGTCTAACGACGATTTTAAACAATACAATAAAATTTAAGTAACAAACAAAACAAATATGCTTGAGATTTTTATGTTGAAGGTCTCACATTCAAAACCCCTTGCCAACGAAAGCAAGGGGTTTGCCTTCAAGATCGAACTCGTCGCACCAAATTTGCCTAGTGCGGGTTACCTTTACTGTGTGGTTTGCGAGCTATTGCATAAGAGCGGAAGGTTTATCCTAAGAGTGGCTGCAAGTTCCCTTGTCATTAAAAAAAAACACATGGTATTTAAATTAACAATATTATGCAACAGGTGGTTCCACCGAACAAGGTGTTAGTGCTGATTTGACATCTACAATGTTTTATCATTTGAAAAAAATGCAAGGGCTTCCATGAGACCCAAACATGCTCAAATACCAACAGGTCATCAAGTCTTATATTCTTAAGCCTAAAACATATTTTTGGTTTTCGCTTCAAACCTCCTCCATTAAAGCTATGGCCTGTATTATATACTCTCTATTTAAAAATGAATGACCTACTTTCCTTTTTGGTTAATTTAAAAAAGAATGACCCATTTTCTTTTTTGGCAAAACTTTTTCAACATTCCACGTGGCATGTTTAAGGCCACAAGATTAAAGGCTATTTTAATACATTTAACATAACTTTAATTTAGGACAGCCTTCCAAACTCGGCGGATAATGGGCCTGCCCTCTACCCTTCTCTACTTAAACACCAGGCTTAGCTTTGCATGGTGTAAAACTTGAACCTGTGACCTCAACCACAAATCCTCCACCTTCTGCCACTTGATTAAAAAGTCTTTATTCTTTTCTTAAACTCCGTGCCAAGTTGAACTAGGTCATTCTTTTTTAAATGGAGGTAGTATCATTTTCTCGAGAACTTTCACAAAAAATATCCTATATCTTTTAGTCTCAACCTGTCCACATTAAAAATTTAAATTTTGTTCTCCCAACACGTGCCATAAGTACAAAGGAAAATTTACTATTGGCTTTATCGACTTACCAAACTGGGTTTTGGAATCCACATCTAAGTTGCTCGGACTCGGGTGTGGGTGTCCGATACATGTGAGGATCTAGAGTCGGATCCTTCATGATCTAATTTTTAAGATTCGGAGATATGGATCCATATATGAATACGAGTAGGGGTACTTGCCAAAATATAACTACAATATTTAAAAATAGAGTGATAAAACCTAAATTATGAGATATTATGTGGAGAACTTGAGGAGAATCCTAGAAGGAGATTAAACGAGAGGATTGACAGAGAAATTTCTATAAAAAAAGTATATCATTTTCTTCAATTTCACCTTAGCTTTAGTATTGACTACAAAAATCATTAAAATTGTCCAAATTTTCCACATCGACTTTGGTCAAAGTACCCGAAACCGGTTGACCAAATCAGACACGAATCCCACACCCACCCCCATGTCGTGTCAACACAGGTGCAACACTAAAAGTGAAGAGTTCGAGTAACTTAGATCCACATCACCAACTATCATTTGAATTCTCACCAAATAAAATTTCATTTTCCCGTCTTTAACATATTCTTGCCCATTGTAAATGAGTATCATCTTTGATACCTTCATCAATCTCGACAAATCCTCCACACTTGTCTCCTAATTGATTTGACCAACATATCGAGGCTATATCATGCCCTTCTCATGGCTAGTGACGATAGTTTGTCTCACTACTCTTCAATAACAAACCGAATGTAATCTCACCCGTTGGGTATGGGGAGGGTAAAGGTCTTACCACTTGAATACCCAGGAGGTGGGCCTAATCCACACAACACGTGTTCAGTTACGACTTTACCTTACCAAAGTCCTAGGGAGGTTGTGCTAAAACTACCGTCTTTACTACAGATACTTCCATATTTAGTCTTACCCTTTTGCCAAGAAACCTTGGACACCTACATGCTTATTGTCTTCAACAACAAACCAAGTGTAATCTCATCCGTTGGGTATGGAGAAGGTAAAGGTCTTACCACTTGAATACCCAGGAGGTGAGCCTAATCCACACATCACGTGTTAAGTTACGGCCTGTGCATAAAAACTACCATCTTTACTACGGATACTTCCATATTTAGTCTTACCCTTTTGCCAAGAACCTTGGACACCTACATTCTTTTAGATCTTGATCAATTTCTGGGTACACCTACATATTTAGTCTTACCCTCCTCTAACGGTTACATTTCTCATATTTCCTCTAGCTAAGTCTTTATTAAAATCAAGTAAAAGTATACAAGGGATATACTAAAAGACAAATAATCTACCAAAGGATATGATTCTCTACAAACTCCACCCAATCACCTAGAGAGAAACTCAACTCTACTCCTACAAAAGTTGTCCCCTCTCTCTCTCTCTCTCTCTCAAGACAAACCACATTAATGTAATTGGAACCAAGTTCCAAGCCCTATGTTTTCTCCTCCTCCCATTCTTCCAGTACATACTCTTTCGCAGTTTTCGGCATTGCCCATGAAGTGTCAACATCTAAACATAACCCACCATAACCTCATGGTTAACCGCAATGTAAAAGAAGAGGATTCATGTCCTTGCCGATATCCTAACACATACAACACCAACTGATGCAAACAACCTTCTGCTTTTTTAGAATTTTTACTATCAAAATCACCTCTAGCAGCTAACATCAGGGCAACCAGATTGACTTGCCTTTGCCAGTAAGGCTTCTAACATACCTCTAGCAGCTAACATCAAGGCAACCGGATTGACTTGCCTTTGCAGTAAGGCTAATAATCTCAGTGACAAAGCATGAGTAGACACAAAATTTGGTCATCTCCTTAAATTTTCTTTGGAGCCTTCCGAGCCAAAAGATAAATACTCATAAAATACTCTTTTCTCTAGCACTTCATACAACTATGAAATACTATTAGCCGACTTTCTCGATTCAAATAACTTCACTCTACCATTTTATCTAAGTAGCGACCCGGAAAAATATGCATAATCAGATAACTTATTTTACATCTCTTGTAGCCACATACGGTGCTTAACTTGCTTTGTAAAACAAATCATTAACATCGCTTCTCAAGTGAGGTCATTCTGGCCAAAGCTATTATACCGAAAGCTTAGTGGAGAAGGATAATGTAAACAATGTAGTGGTATTGAAGGCAGAGTCTAAGAAGCTGAGCTAAAAGATTGTCAATAGAACGGAAAGTACAATTCTTGGGTTTAGGATGAAGGTTTTGACCCAACATTGAAAAATGTTCCCTATGAGCAAGAGGCTTGAGATCTAGGCAATCCATCAGTAAGGTCTTTTACATCTGATCCCTGATCAATGTTTACATAATACGTTTGAACTATGACGGTAATTCTGGCAGAATTTGAGTTGAAAGAGAAAAGAGGCTTAGGGGATTGGGTAGGGCTCTGTAGCATGTACCACATTATTTTGCAATCAGTTCGATTAAAAGATGAAAAAGATGAATCAGAAAATATAAATATTGATTAAAAAGCCAAGCAAGAATTTTACCTGTATCAATTGTTGTGCTGTTTGGACTTGAGAAGCAGTTCCATTGATCTCAACAGTCATCTCCCCAGGAACTCCCTTTGTTTCCTGTATGGTAACAGTAGCACCACTAACCCGTCGAATGTAGCTTATGCTTGCACCATTTGTTCCAATCACAGCATCAGCAAAGGCCAGCGGGATCTGCATCTGCTGTGTAATCTGCAAAATTACACCAATCAGATAAAGCAAAAATCAGCACATGAATATCTTTCTTTTTCTACAACTTTACCTTTATCAAGCAAAAAGTACTTCTCAAGAGAAATTTCTTGATTCTAAGATAACTATTTAATTAAATAAAGGTTACTGTAAGGCTTGTGCATCATGCAGTAATTCAGTTCAGCACCAATCAAATCAACAACGCTATGGCAAGCCCTTACATTCGTAGAAAATCTAAAAGACAAAACAGAAAATCAAGTAATCATGTTTTGCTTAACCACCGAAGTACCAAGGTCAGTCGCAACAAAATCGGAGAGTAACAAGAATCAAATATTACAAGAGCAGGCAAAAGAACACGCCTTGAAAATCAACTAATTGAACAGTGTTCGTGGAAATAATATGAAGAATGAGTCCGCAAACTTATTCTCCCAATGTCACATCGTTTTTTCTTGGGGAGAAATCTCCCTATGTCACATCTTCACACTATAACTATTAAAAAGTCAAGAACCTTTTTTCCCACTATGAATTTTTTTTAAAAATTTCAAACAATTTTAACAATAAAATATTGTGATTTGTACACTTAACATAACTCCAACCATGCAAATTTCTTATTACAAAATTAAAAGATTTATGTCCCAAGTCGTGCAAAATCAGATATGTTGATCCTCTCAACTCCAAAAACCTGTCAGGGAGTATTCCTCAAGAAATCTAGGAGGCAGGAGCTGTCCTACTAGCCATGGTTAGCAGAACCACCTGGAAATAAAATCCCCAAAAAGCTTTCCCCTAAAATTAATCAATTCATACCTGTTACTGACATGCATAGTTTAGCAATTTTCCCCCTTTTTGGTAATCCCCACCCATCTCTCAGCACATGACAGCCTGCCTTTTGGTTTCTTTCAACAGAAAGCTGGGAAAAGAGATGGAGGGGAGGGGATTTGTTGACAAAAAAACCTTTAGCTTAGTGAAAGAAACTGCTGGTTAGTTTCTCATGTAAAACAGCAAATAGAAATTTAACTAAGTCCATTAACACAAAAACCCACCTCATTTCTCATTAAATACAAAATCAGTGTGCTTACAGTAATAGAACATACCTGAGTAATAAGAGACGGTGCAGCTGGGTTGTTGGATGATGAATGCATTGACATTGGAGCTTCTCTTCCATATGCAGAAATGCCTTGATGAGGTTGTTTTTCCAGAGGAGGTGGCATGTCAGCTGGTGGATAATAACTATCATGTTGCCTGGATGGTGGCATGAAATGAGGACTATTTCCATATCCCGGACCTCCAGCAGCGCTTTGTGGGAAGGCCTGGGGAGGAGGACCCCAAGATTGGGGAGGGGGCATGTGTTCCACTGGTGGATTTGGCGGCATTTGCATCTATCAACAAAGAAGTTCCATTAAAAGATGCTAAGCTCCTGTCCGAAAATATTTTACTAAAAGGAGGCTTACTTGCATCTCAAATACTGGGATTATGCCACGATCAACCAAAAATTTCCTCAGGTGAGAAGCAATTAACTCAACTGCCTTGTGTACACCAACAGGCTCCCCTACTACTTCAACTATCCTATCATCTTGAAGTGCAAACATGGGAAGGTCCTCTGCATTAATATGTAAGCATCACAAGAAAAGAGTAAGACCACATGAACTAGTGATTAAGTTGCACCTGAAAAGGCAAATTGAAAAATACAGTCCTGAAAGAATAGTTCATGATGAAAGTAGAGAGGCTATAGTACCAATTAAGGACCTCGCGATCTCCAAATCCAGCTGAACAATTTAACCACAGGAATTACCGTACTTAACTCCTCTATTATTAAATTAGGGATAAACAATTACACAACAGGCATGTGATTTTTCCACTTTCTAGTTTATTGCACTTTTGTGTTATTTTCATGTTTTTACCTTAATACCAATATGTGGAAAGTTTTAGTTTAATCTCAGGTTTAAGGTTTAGAGTGTTATTTTCATGTTTTTACCTTAATACCAATATGTGAAAAGTTTAAGATTTGGAGTGTTATTTTCATGTTTTTACCTTAATACCAATATGTGAAAAGTTTTAGTTCAATCTCAGGTTTAAGGTTTCCAAAGAAGGATGAACCAAAATCAGTGGGCAATAGTAAGTTCAAGTTTTTTAAAAACTTCTAAGCTTGGTCAATTTTAATTCAGTGTGCTCAAGCCTACACATACAAACAGTGCACATACCTAGAGTACAAAAAGATTAGATGCCTCCTTGAGCTAGGAGGATCAGCACGTGCTCTTGAGCCAAAGTGTGGAACAACAGTCCTACACGCAATGAGATGTAAGAGGCCCTGACTATAAATCCAAAATTAGACCAGAATGACCACAGAGCAAGACCACACCCTTGGCATCAATATCATTCACAGATGCTTCACTAATGTTTTCATACATAATGTTTGCTTTCATTCATTTGAAGGAAGCGAAAACAAAGATTTAAGTATGAAAATGTTGGTGAAACATATCTATATGAATTTAATGCCAAGCATCCCAGAAATTCCCTTCCTTGATCTTTTATGTTTTGATATCCTCTTCCAGCATTAGTTTTGGAGGGTTAGGGAAGGTCAGGAGATAAACATACTGAAGTAAATTAGCATTAGCAAAATATTTAAAATTACATCTTTCACAACATCAATATGATGGTAACTTTCTATCGGAATAGTGTTTCAGAGCTGTGAAAAATTTTTGAAGCACCACCTGATGAATTTCATACTTTCTCTTTTTACAAGTACATGGTCAATCCTAGATAACCGAAATTGAAGATCACGAGGACATATATAATCATTATTATTCTTTTACATGGTACATTAATAGTCCTCATTATTTACCAATTTGGTGCACTTACTAATCTTTCCCAAACAAGCCGTAGATTTTTTATGTATCATGAGAGACCTTTTCTCCTCCAAAACCCACACCTTCTCTTTGTTTCATATCTTCCATGTCACCAGATCCACCCTAACAGCTTGTTTGGATGGTGGTTTTTCATGGTATGGTATGGTATAGTTACTAAGAAAACGACGTTTGTTTTGATTGTTTCATTAATTATATGGTATGGTATGGTTTAGCTTCATGGTTCTGTAACCATGAAACCCCTCACTTTTTGAAACCACCAATTTGGTGGTATCCCATGGTTTCCTTATTTTTTTTCCAATTATACCCTTATTCAAAACTAAATAGTTCCAATTTATCCTTTATTCTTTATTATATTGTTTTTGTATTACTTATTTTTCTCCGCATCAACTTTTGAAACTTTTTTTCCCCTCCCGTTTTTTCTTTCACGTTTTAACCTATTTTTTGAGGTCTTTTTTTTTAAAAAAAAAATTCTTACTTTTTTTATTTTCTTATGTTGTTTATATGGTTTGGAGATATATTAGCTTGTATGTTACTCTACTTGATTCTATGTATTTATTTTTTTAAAAAAAATTATTTAAAAAATTATTGATAAATTAAATACTTATACTAATTAAGGACATTTTTGTAAATCTATAAGTTACGATACAGTACCATACAGTCAAATGAAACAACAAATTATCATTAAACAGTAGCAACCCATACAGTCTATCCAAACATTGTATGGTATTGTATTGTACGATACCATACCATACCATACAGTACCATACACTATGAAACCATGGTAAACCACCATCCAAACAAGCTGTAATTGTACTCCCTTTGTTTCAATTTGTTTTTTTGATTTTTACTTGGCATGGAGTTGAAGAAAGTAAAAAAGACTTTTGAATCTTGTGGTCTTAGACTAAAGATACATGGAATGTACCAAAATGCCCTTTAATCTCGCGGTCTTAAACATGCCACAAGGAAAGTTAGAATAAATAGGTTCAAAAAAAAAGGAAAGAGGGATTCTTTTTTAAACAGACTAAAGTTAAGACAAACTGACTGAAACGGAGACAGTAATTAAAATCATTTTGAACAAGCTTGGTGTTGAAACAAAGCTAGAAATACACATAATAAATCAACATACTTAAAGGTACAATACAAACAACAACAACAACAACAAAAGATATCGCACAAAGCGAGGCCCGAGAAACAGAGGGCAGGGTGTACGCAGACCTTACCCCTACCTTGGAGGTAGAGAGCATTTAGGTACAACACAACTTATAAATTTTTAAAGAACATGGACATAGAGCTATAAAAAAAGGTATTGACGCTTGAGTAGTAGTCTCGAGTTCTCTTTTCTTCTTTGAAATCAATACTACCAGATTGTAGATATGATAACAACTATACCCTGAATTGTACGTGTTGAACCAATAGCAGAAAGCAACAAACAACGAGGTAAGATATAACCTCGCATGGCATCTTAGTTTCAAAAGATGACTCAATAATTGGGAAGTGGATATTATAACAGAGTTCTATAATACTCTTGAACAACTCAACGATCTTTCTACTAATAAGGATAGCATGTTCTGGAATGGAGATGCTCAAGGCATATTTTTTCTCAATAAATTCAGCATACAGACTTTTCAATTGTTCTAACAAGAAGATTGGATGTTGGCCTTAGAAGATGATATAAAATGTCAAAGATCCATACAAAGTGGCATGTTTTTCATGGCTATTGGCAAAAGAGGCAATTTTAACTCAAGAAAATCTCATCGAGAGGAATACAACTTTGAAAATAGGAATAGGTAAATACAATCCTACTTAGAATATGAATAGGAATAACAATAGTATATAGAATCGTATTTGGAAAAGGATTGTATTATAATATCCTGGTTGGAAAAGGAGTTTAATATAGTGTCTATAAATAGGGTCTCAATGTAATAATGTAGACAACAATTCAACAACATTCATCTCCATTATTTCTCACATGGTATTAGAGCCTAGGTTGGGGTATATCGGACTAGTGGACCGTGTCTTATGAGAAGTTACTGGAGTGACAACAGGACCAGAGATCTGTAGGGATGCCTTGTATCGAAAGTCTTCTTGGCAAAGTGGTGGTCAAGCGGCGTGTCTCACTGGTTGGTAATGGACAGTGCAAGATGGTTAGCAGATCAAATGTATTATCCCTGGATGGGAGGTTAATTGTGTGGTCTTAGTTTGAGGGTAGGATTGTTGGGTATGACAAACCCATTCCACATTGGAGGGAGAAGAAGAAATGTACCAATATATAAGTGTTCACCTTACTCCATTAGTACGAGGCATTTTGGAATGTACCCAAAAACAAATCAGTGAGGGCTTGATCCAAAGCAGACAATATCATACTAATATAGAGTTAGGGCGGCAGTATGTGCACTCCTAACAAGTGGAATCAAAACAAGGGTAAGAACAAGTATTCATCTTGGTGGGTTTAGTACTAGGCGCAACATATTTGACGCTAATGAAGATTTTGTTGGAGAAACCTTTTCTAGAGAATTTCTCTGTGACGAGACATGGAATTTGCAGAGGAGATTCAACCTGATGAAGATTGTGCGAAGAAAGTGGAGCAAATTTTTTTTGGTCAGAAATTCAGGCCAAGGGGGAAATTTGTTGGGTATTTGTCCTGAGTTTCTTACTATAATTGGGGCTATCCTTTTACGAAAAGGAAAACAAAATTTCTTCATATTTGGTGAATCATTTTTCTGGTAAGAAAAAGTTTATGATTCTATAAATAGAGGTCAATTCCTTCTAACTTGGTAGCATTCACAATGTAGCCACAAGGGCTTGAGAGTTCTGTGTAGGGAGAGAAACGGTGAGTCACAAGTGTTATGTTAACACTTGTGTGAACCTCTTTGTATTCCGTGTGAATTGGCGAGGTTATTTCTCTCGATATTGTGTACTATATAGTGGATTGCTCATCTCCTCTTGTGGATGTAGGTCGGTTGACCAAACCACGTTAAATATTTGTGTCTCTTTATGGTATGTTTCTCATTAATCTTCATACTCATTGTCTTTTGAGGTTGCTTTGCTAGCTTCCGCATAAACACTTGATTCCTATCGGTCCTAAAAATGGTATCAGAGCTTCTACGGCAGTGTTTTGGACGGCGAAAGGCGACAAAAAGCGACAAGGCTCTGCCTCGCCTCACGGCAAGGCGAGCGGCGAGGGGCTCGCCTTTTTGAATTGAGGCGCCAATTTATACCAAAATCTTAAAATATTTAATTGCACATATAAATATGATTACAAAGATAATTTTTTTAAAAAAAAGGGGAACTGGCAGTATTTAATAGAGAAGAGAAGAAGAAGAAATTGAGCAAACAGAGAAAGAGAACTGGAAGTCTGAAACGGAAGAAAACAGAGAAAGAGAAGGAAAAAAAGAAAGAATGAAGAAGAGAAGAAGAAGAAAGAAGAAAGGAAGAAAAGAGACGCGACTTACCTGAAGAGCCGGAGAATGAACTGAAGAATAGAGTCGGAGCTTGTTGGTGTTGCGTCACGACTCGCGTCGCCTAAAGGCCCTGAACTAAAGAACAGGTCAGTCGCCGGAATTGAAGAACAGGTGAGTCGCGTCGCCGGAACTGAAAAACAGAGTCGCCTGAACTGAAAAAGTGTCGCGTCCTCTTGCGTCGTGAGGAAGAGAGTCGTAAATTGCGAGAGAAGAGTGAAGTCGCTAAAGGCTAAACCTTAATAAATTTTTTTTAAATCATTTAACCAAGTCGTTTTTAAAAAAATATCAAAAGGCGAGGCCTCTGCGCCTCGCCTCGCCTTAGCGCCTCTCGCCTTTGTATCGCCTTACGTCGCCTTTTGAACCAGCGCCTTGCCTCACCTGTAAATGGCGACAAGCCATTGCCTCGCCTCGCCTCGCGCCTTAGGCGCTGAGGCGAGCGCCTTTCACAACACTGTTCTACGGTCCTGGTAGAAAATCGAAGAGCTTCCGCCGCCGGCGGGAGGCTATGACCCATATATGCTGCCCGTCTGGCCAATGGTTATGTTAACAAAAATAGGGTCAATGATATAGGTATGATTCTCATATTCAAGGGAAGAAAACCTAGTCAAACAGGTCATTGTGCGTTAATTTTTGGGGACTTCTAGGGTTGTTTTGTGTCAACCCCACATCTGTCGGTGTTTGTGTAGCATTGTACCATCTTTCCAGTGACTACTTTCTCATATTCGATTTGAGTAGCACCGTGCATCTCTCCGGACTACTCATATTCAATGTGCAGTATGATGAATTTTTCAAACTACTTTTTCATATCTGAGTTGCATAGCACTGTGTGCCTTTTTGGTGACTCAGATTTGATTTGCGTAATTCCATTCATCTTTTAGATGACTCATCAAATCTAATTTGCGTAGGATCGTGCCATCATTTTGACCCTATCCATACAATCTCTTTTGCAGCAGGGTCATGTCATCAATATGATCCTACCTATATAATTTTTATTTTCCAGTAGGGTCATGCCATCATTTCGACCCTACCCATATAATTCTTTCTCAATAGGGTCATGTCATCATTTCGACCCTACTATATAAATTCTATTTTCCAATTTGTGATCACTTTCAGCCATCAAATTTAAAAATTCGGCGCATGAGCAAATTACGACCAGTTTTAAAATGACTTTCTTGGAGCAATTTTGAGATGATCCATATTGTCATTCTCCATTGACCTTTTGATCAATTGAGCATTAAGAATGTTTTTCTCCATAATCATCTCAAGGAAGAAATCTATATATAGCAACCACCTGATTTTGTTGCTTTGGGGGGAGTTTGGTAGCCTTGTATGTCATTTGCGTAAGTCACTCTGTGGTAGGAATCAGTCTTCTGAGCTTGGTTTGGGAAGTTCTAACACTAAATTCAAGAACTTATCACATTGTGTTTTATCCATATTGTGCATCAAATCCAGTATTTCATGAAATGGCGAGCACACTGATATTGATTGTCGATTTTTGTGAAGTCGAGTGATCAACTTGCAGATATCTCACTAAGCTCTCTATCAATCCTCGTATTAATTACATTTGTAACAAGCTAGGTACATATAACGTGTATGCACTAGCTTAAGGGGGAGTATCAAAATAAAAATAGGTAAATACAATCCAACTTAGAATAGGAATAGGAATAACAATAGTTTATAGAATCTTATTTCGAAAAGGATTGTATTATAATTTCCTAGTTGGAAAAGGAGTCTAATATAGTATCTATAAATAAAGTCGCAATGTAATAATATAGACAACAATTCAATAATATTCATCTCCAATATTTCTCACCCAACTATGCTACAGGTGCTTTTCTTTTTTTTATGACAAGGGGAACCCGCAGGTGCTACCCTTTACGTGCGCCCAAGGTAAACCCCCGTTTCTATGCAATAAGCTCGCAAACTACAAGAGAGGTAACCTGCACTAGGCAAGCTCGGTGCGACAAGCTCGACCCAAAAGGCAAATCCCTTGCTTTCACTGGCAAGGGGTTTCGAACTTGAGACCTCCAACATGAAAGTCCCAAGCCCAAACCACTGGCCCACCTCGAAGGGTATGCTAAAGACAGAAACAATCAATCATCTTTCTTTACACTATAGAGTGAAAGATCAACTATGCAAGACTTTCATAGCTTAAGGGAATCAGGTGGTCCGTGACCAGGAAAGCCCAGGAAGCCTAGCATGCTGATACGGAGATGGAACCTGACAGGCAACGAATGAGATGGAAGATTGTCTTAATTAACTTTTCCAAGCAAACAATTCTAAAAGAGGGATACACCGTATTTTATTTGCAATGTCTTATTAAGAGGAGTCCATCTTCCAAAGTGGCTAAAGATCCGTGCAGATTTCGCAAACTCTAGTTTAGACAATCATTGGTCAAATTTTATGGTCTTTATTTTATCCTTTGATTATGAAACTCATTTTTCCAGATCTTTATATTAGATGTATGTCAACACAAAAGTAATTTGGGAGTTAGAAATCTAGTTTAGTCAACCCCTACTTTGCATTATAAGATCGATCTTTTAATGTTTAGATGGCTGACCATGAATAAAGCTAAATGGATACAAAAGAATAATATATTTAGATTTATATAGTTGGGGGAAATGTTCAAATGTAAATAATGTGCAGTAGCTTTTAGCATTTGATGACTTTAGCTTTAACATAAAAGTCAATTTTTTAATACAAGTTTTGGATCCATTGGATGCCTTTCAGTGAAAGAATTACTTCATTATAAAAAAATAAATACATGGTGAATAAATACCCTTTAAGTTGTCCACAAAAACCAGATAGACACCTTAACTGGCTCATTGACCAGATAGACACCTCTACTTGACACAGGTATGTCTCATGCATCCCTCAGGTTGGCATGGGCAATATTTGTCTTTCAGCATTTGGGGCATAAAACCTTTTAGTTCTTTGGATTTTATTTTTTATTTCTTATTTGCTAAATATCATTGGAGGGAACTCTTTGAAATTTTCATTTGTACCCTTCAGATAGATCGTTTAGCCAAATTATCGGAATATTTCACCTCTTGCAATTCACACATAAATCCTCCTAGCGTTGGTTGTTTATCAAGCACAATTTTGAGGATCAGAGGTGTCTGGTTGGTCACTTGGTTTGTAGGGGTATTATCTCGTCTTTCTGAACAATTTAAAGGGGATTACTATGTCGCCAAAAGATCCAATATAGTCAACCCCAACTAGTTGGGATCAAATCAAGGCTTAATTAGAAGTAGCAAATTCTAAATGTAACCCAAAAAAAATCTCCTAAATTTCTGCTCTTGGTTTACTGCTTAATACAAGATATATATAGCATCTGGACATCACATTCACTATTTACGTAAGAACAATTTTTATACACCTGATTTGATTCATGTGTAACAACAAACTATGATTGTATTAAACATGATATTTCTAGTAAAATTAAACCAATAATATTTGATAAGAGAAATTCCTTCTGAAAAAAAAAATTTGATACAAATTCAGTAAAGGACAGTTTGGACAACACTCTTCTATTACCTTTAGTTTTCTTCTTTAAATGTTTGAAAGACTAGCATCAATAGAACTTCAATTCTTGCTGTTATTGTTTTGAATAAATACTTCAAACTCTTCTAATTTTCAACCTTACATGATTACCAGCTTGATTGTTTATTCTATGAAACACTAAAGTAACTTCTGCTACACAAAGAAGCACACACAACACATAATTTTCAAGGAAAATTGCAGGGAGTACTAGTATATCATTTTTTTCATGGCTACTGGCAAAAGAGGCAATTTTAACTCAAGAAAATCTCATCAAGAGGGGAATCCAACTCTGCTACAGGTGTTATTAATGTGGTGCTGAGACAAATAATCAATCATCTCTTTTTACACTGTAGAGTGACACATCAACTATCATAGCCTAAGAGAATTAGGTGGTCCATGACCAGGATAGTCCAGGAAGCCTAGCTTGCTGAAATAGAGATGGGAACCTGTCAGGACAAAGAATGAGATGGAAGATTGTCTTATTAACTTTTCCAAGCAAATAATTATTTAGTGGAAAAGAAAGATACCCAGTATTTCATTTGCAATGTCTTATTAAGATGACCCCGTCTCCGAAGTGTCTACAGACCCATGGAGATAGCAAAAGTCTAGTTCAAACAATCACTCTCGTCGTTCAAATTTTATGGTCTTTATTTTATCCTTTGATTACGACAAATCATTTTTCCCTTAATTTTCATTCGATCTATGTCACTGCAAAAGTAAGTTGGGAGTTGGGAATCTAGTTTAGTCAACCACTACTTTGTATTAAAACATAGATCTTTTAATGTTTAAATGAACTAACCATGAATAAAGCTAAATGGATACAAAAGATACATATAGAGAGAGATTTATATAGTTGGAGGAAATGTTCCAATGTAATTAATGTGCTGCAGCTTTTAGCATTTGTTGGCTTTAGCTTCCACTGTAAATAATGTGCTGCAGCTTTAAGCATTTGTTGGCTTTGACTTTTACATAAAAGTCAATGTTTTTGTAAAAGTTTTGGATCCACTGGATGCCTTCTAGTGAAAGAATTACTTCATTATAAAAAAATTTAAAAAATGGTGAAATACATAGATGACCCTTTAAGTTGTCCACACAAACCAGATAGATGCCTTAACTGACCCAGTGACCAGATACACACCCTAACTGACCCATTGACCAGATAGACACCTCTACTTGACACAGGTGTGTCCCATGCATCCCTCAGGCTGGCATGGGTTTGTCTTTCACCATTTGGAGTGTGAAACCTTGTAATCTTTGAATTTCCATTCATTGTGCATAGCAGGCACTTAAGTATTGTACTGTACGATACCATATCATATCATACCACACAGTACCATACATTATGAAACCATGGCAAACCACCATCCAAACAAGCTGTTAAGTGCACCTAGGCTTGCCCTTTTAGTAATGAATCTAGAAAGTCTCAACACCGAAAAAAGTCACAGGATCTAAAAAAATCAATCAAATTTTAATTTATCTAATTTTCCAACGCACTTCACCCATAAAAGCTAAATCAATCCGAAAACCTCTTCATTCCTAATGGAAGCCTTTAATTCCTGAAGGAAGAAGAAGAACCTATGAAGGGGAGAGGGGCATTAGGATGATTAAGAATGAGGGGAAGACAGAGAACGGAAGGAGTAGAACCATAAGGGGAAAGGGAGGGGGAAACCAATGGGGAAAGCGAAAAGGAGCAAAGAATGGTGAAGGGGTTGAGGCATGGATTAGATTTTAGAAGAACATGAATATGTTTTTCCATTTCTTATTTAGTTATTTGTTAAATATCATTGGAGGGGACTCTTTTAAATTTTTATTTATACCCCTCAGATACATCATGTAGCCAAATTATTGGACCACTTAAACTGCTTTAGCACATTTGCAATTCACACATAGATACTGCTAGCGTTGGTTGTTTATCAAGTACAATTTTAAGGATCAGAGGCGTCTAGTTGATCACTTGATTGGTAGGTGTGTCTATCTGGTTGTTGTGAACAATTTAAAGGGGGTCAGTATGCCGCCAAAAGAATCAATATAGTCAACCCAAACTAGTTTGGACTTTGGATCAAATTGAGGCTTAATTAGTAGTAGCAAACTCTAACTTTGACCCAAAAAATCTAAGCTCTTGGTAGACTACTTAATACAAGATACATAGCATCTGGACACCACATTTAGTATTTACATAAGAACAATTTTTATAAACCTGATTCGATTCATGTGCAACAAACTATGATGTATTAAACATGCTATTTATAGTAGAATGAAATCGATAATATTTGATAAGAGAAATTCCTTCTAAAAAAGAAAAGCTTGATACAAATTCAGTAAAGGACAGTTTGGACAACACTCTTCTATTACCTTTAGTTCTCTTCTTTAAATGTTAAGACTAGCATCATTTGAACTTCAATTTCTTGCTATTATTATCCTGAATAAATACTTCAAACTCTTTTTATTTTCATCTTTACATGATTACCGGCTCGATTGCTAGTCTTATGAAATACTAAAGTAACTTCTGCTACCCAAAGAAGCACACTCACCACACATAGTTTTCAAGGAAAATTGCAGGGAATACTAGTCAATAGCCACAGCTCAGATCACCTATTGAAAATGACTGTCAATGCAAGACCCTAGAAAGTTGATATTAATTATTCCAAGTTGAAACATTGCTAGCACTAAATAACAACCTTCTCCATAAGCAAGGAATTAAGACCCACCTCACCCCCTTTCCTGACACTTAGAAGCTAGAAGACATTAGTAACTTTATATACAACAACAAAACTACTATAATCCCACAAGTTGGGTTGGGGGAGGATGGTGTGTATGTAGACACAGATAAGACAACTGATTGCAAAAGTGGCAAGACATTGGTATCAGAGTTCGGATCAAAAAGAAGAACCGAAAGGCGAAAGCAATGTCCCTCATACATGGGCTAGAATGGTAATATTCTTGTCATTAAGTTGAATAACAGAGATATCCAAAAAGCAAAGGCAAGAACCTGTTCCAAGTACTCTGACAATACAACTGGACGCTTCTTGAATGGACTTGACGGTTGTCCCTTGTTTTCCAATAAGGCTTCCAGCCTGTGAAGCTGGCACAAGCAGCTTTGTTGAGACCTTTCCAGCTACAGTTGGAGGAGGATGAGAAGAATCATTCTCCAGCCCATCCACAACACGTCTATGGACCCTCAGAAGACCATCTATAGCAGGTGGAAGAGAGGATTCAGGTTCCTCCCTGGCAGATACCATTACCTTCAGCATAACAGCAAACCGCAATACAATTAATAAACAACTATTTAACCCCCAAAAAAAAAAAAATTAGCTTAACTGCAGCAATACAAGCTTCCACATCATGAAGTTGAAGAATGTGTGCTCTCTTCCATTAATGATATACATACATCCGTATAAAGTATGTTTCTTTCGTTATTTTATACACATAGATATATAGAAAGAGAGAGAATATTATCTTTTCATTGGTATAGACCATTCTCTATGAAATTTAAAAGACTAATATTAAATTCTCGCTAATAGAAGATGCACATAGTTAAAGGTGTTTGAAAAGACTGGAACATGTTAGGTAACCCTAGTCCATCATGGAGGTCTTTGGATCTAAAAGGAAGTTGCTGCATATGATATGCTTTAATGCTGAACATTCCTGTGCAAAATCATCTGCCTCACTTCTATGTTGGGTGTCCTAGATTATTTCCCTTTCCAGACAACAAAACTTTCTCTATTATTCTCAATACTTGGGACAAAGATCACAAAATGCACTTCCATATGTTGGTCAAACATTCCAGAGAATCTGTCAATGTTTACTTCTTGATCAACATTAAATCCCCAAGCAGGCTCATGACATCAAATTCAACGTTAGTTGCTACTAAAGGATAGACACATGGCAGCAATCTCAATACATATATCCAGTGATTGCTAGAAACAGATATTTCAACCTTCTCGTTTCATTTTACATCAATTACCAAATGTCCCCATTTCACTCTCAAACCCAACAGTGGTCACCTATTTTACAAGTCAACTTATAAATACTCACTGTGACCAACTACGCAAGCGGTATTAATGGGAAATATTAGTTAAACAGGTTCACATGCATCCAAAGTTAATTTCACCAGGACGTATCATACCTAGACGACCACAAGAGAGGAAGAGAATGACATGGGATGGAAGACAAATAACAGCATTATAAACACAACAAAATATCACAGAAGAAAATACAGTGGAACTTGAGAAGTATCTTGTCTACAAGAATATGTATAATAGGTGGGACTTACTGCTCTCTCGGGAGTCCCTGGAGGACCATCAAGAACCTTAATACGAGCTTTTGATTCTTCAACAATCTTTTTGATATACTCTCCTTTGCGTCCAATAAGGCTACCCACTTTTTGTGAAGGGACCAGAATGCGAAATACACTTTCCCCAGGCCAGCCTGGCCACCTCTCACCACCACCTTTAGTAGCAGCAACGTCTTGTTGTTCTTGTTCTTGTTCTTGTTTTTGTTCCTGCACTTGTTCCTGTTCTTGGTCTTGCTTCACCTCAAGGAGTGATGGTTCTTCTTTTACCTCAAGGAGTAAGTCCTCTGGTACTCCCTCATTCTCATGTTGATTAAGGCTTTCAGCAAGTTCCTCCACAGTCTCTTGTTTGATAAGATCAAGTTCCTCCATTATCTCTTTACTGAAAAACAGAGATAATAGTGTCAAGGAGTGAGTGCACAGGTATATAAAGAAAGGTTCCACATTAAAAAATAAAAAGTTCATCACTCAACAATTTTAGTCAGAACCATGAAAAACAAAAACTAATCTTACTTTTGCTAACCATTGCCACCCAAAAAAGCTCACAAAGTTAACTTCTTAATACAATAGCAGCAAAAAATAGGACTTCATTTGAAGCAGCAACAACAAAACTAGGACTTCATTTTTAAACTATGTACGGGAAAATGGTTGCTCTTCCAAAGCTTTAAGCTTAAACTGAGAAATTCCATAGGGTTCACAAGGGTGAGAGCATATAAGGATCATCTTAGAAAAATTCTGCAGATACTTGGAATGAACCATCCTCATCACAATAACAAATCAAATTCCTTAAATGTTTAACATAACAGGAGTTAGATCCCATTGGCGCATTAATAGAGAGCACAACAAAAATCAAAACTTGGAAAAGGAGTCATGAAATTACTACCAACTCTTCTGAAACTGTACATCATTCATTAAAAAATTGTCTTTGAAGTTTACATAATTCACCCCCCGTGATCAGAGAATCAATGCCTGTCCCTTTTCCAGTTTAGCAGAACATGGTGCCCATTCCTCCCAATCAAATGTTTGTAGCATACTACCTACTGTAAATATTACATGGGACCATTCCTCACTTCCAATGAAAATTATTCTCTCTTCTAGTTCAGGCTATAAAAAATGAATAAGTAATCAGAAAGCCCACTTGTTAACCCACTTAACATTCAAAAACAAGATAGCTCTAACTCAAGATAGTTGACTCTGGTCAGGGTTGTCTTTGAATCTTATTTTCTTTTTCTTAATTTTTGATAAACGTTCTGCGTGTGCATCTTAACACTACATAGTTTGGAATAAATATCAAAAGCCACAACAAATTTGCCCATTTTTTCTTAGAAGGAACTATAATACAAAAGGTAAAACAGTTGCATCTCAGATCAAGACTCCAGCTATCGCGCTACTAAAGCTTTCTTTGTTTGTACTTCTCCTTGCTTATAACTTTTAAAACATTAATTTAGTCTAACCTAATCCGAATAATGAAAAACTAAGTGTTACACAAACTTGCTTTGTTTACCAGAAAAATTGCTATAGCAGAACTGATTCTCTCAAATACATAGCTCCAAAATCATCAGAAACAAGTCAATCCAATAGAAGATTTTGATCCAAGTAGCTTTTCCACCAACACATTTTCTGAATGGTAATCTACTACTCTCACATGTCCCTTCTCTTTATATAATTACTGTCACCCTTATTACTCTTACCTGGGCTTTTTTCAGCATAGAACCCATCAACCAGACTGACCTGGGAAAAAGTTAAAATTATAATGAAATCCCACCATGAATCTCTTATGAAGAGATGCGCACTTTGACACTGTTCAAAATAGGTTACGGTTGTCTCACTCTTTAATCCACTTTCACTAGTGTCCTTTCACCAAATAATCAGAAACCATATAGATTAGGAACTTAGGGTTGTTTGGTATGGGGAATAGGATAGACAAAGTTATCCCATGGAGTGGGATATCCCATGGACTTGGTTATTCCACCGTATATATGGGATTTGGATATCCCATGAGCTTAGTTATTCCACCGTATATATGGGATTTGGATATCCCATGAGCTTAGTTATTCCACCGTACATATGGGATTTGGATATCCCATGGGCTTAGTTATCCCACCGTATATATGGAATTTCTTATCCCCATCATTGTAGTATAAATAGTGGAACAAATAATCCCATGACTAATTAACACCCAAACATGGGATAAAATTATTCCTTATCCCTCATACAAAATGACCCCTTTAAGAATACATGAAAACCCATCAGGAAACTGGTACAAAAAGAAAGGCACCATAACCCAGTTTCAGCAATACCAAAAAATGAAACTGAGCATATATGACAATTAGAAAGCATTTTCACAATGCAATAGTAATTCAAACCAGAAAGAACTTCAACACAACAAACCCAACCACAAATTTCATACAAGTAGACCAGAGAAACAAGCTATTTCAGAAATTACCGAAAGTACGCCTAGCAAAAAAGGGATTTATAACACTAACATATAAAAAAAAAGCCCTGATTGAAAAAGAGTTAAAATCACTGCCATAAAATCCAATTATCAAAAAGGGCTTAAAATTAAAACAAAACTCTCTAGCAAAATCACCCCAAACACTTCAACAACTCCCAAAATCATAATAATCGACATGAGAATTAGAACATTAACACATAATGCAATAGCAATTAGATGGAGAGAGCAAAAACATCGCAAGAAAACAGTGACCCGTCAAAAATTAAGCAAAATCCTATCAAGAAAACACTGACCCATGAAAAACTAAGCAAGAACATCTCAAGAAAACAGTAACCCAATTAAAAATTAAGCAAAAACGTCTCAAGAAAAGAGTGACCCATAAAAATTGAACCAACAATATCTCGAATTACCAAGAGAGACAACGTTATAAACATAGAATTGAGTATACCCATAAACAAGTGATAAAACTTGGAACCAAAAAGGAACAAACCTAAGATACATAGAAACCCTAGAAATCTAATTGTGAATATGCATATACGTGTATACCAGTGTAATGTAGAGTTCTTCAGAATCACTTACCTGGGATAAAGTGAGACAGTAAAGACTTCAGAGTGAGAGAAAACAAGAACTTGTTGAAGAAGAGGAGACTGTTGTTTCGCTTCGACCAAATTTAGGTTTTGGGCAGCTAAGCTTTATTATCATGTTTATGTATTTTCCATGTATTTATATTACTATTGTCTTCTTTTTCTTTGTTTTTATTATTATTACTAGTTCTGGAAACGTCCATCGCACATTTATTTTAAAAAATTAATCTAATCATATCGTATATGATAATTGATATAATATATAGGATGTAATTATAAAAAAATAAAAGAAGACAATATTTAACTTAAAAAAGATTAAAAATAACAAATCAGGAACAAAGAAAAGCTCGTATAATTCCTCAAACTTGCTCTCTTTCTCCCCAATAAACTAATTCTTTCTTTTTATAATTGTATTCAATCATAAAACAAACCACAGAATTTATAATATTTGGTCGATTATTAATCATAATTATGTCAATTTTGTCACACAAAACAGAAAAAAAAATTGACTAATTTATGATTCAACTAAGAACTTGAAGCACGTGTTAGACATTACTGCTACATCAAAATACACAGTAATAAACTTTAAAAGTAATTTTCTGTTTCATACAACAAACAACAAAATGTGAACTAATAGAATTTACATAGAATATTAATAAGTTTCACCATATTACTTAATGATTTGAGGAAAAAATAAGCGAAAAATTATAGTAAAATGGATATATCAAGAATAAACTGTTACATACCTGATAAATTTTTGGCATCCAATGATGAAAGTTAAATACATTATATCCATTCATACAAGATGTTTCATGAGAAAAAAATCAATATAAATCTGTTATTAGTGTTAATTGATACAAAATGATGGACAACAAAAAATTTGGCAATATCTGCCTGTTATTTAGTATTTAATAGAATCTCATTAAGTTACATAACTATAATAAATTTTTAAATTGACTATATTCATCAGAAATGTAAAAAGTTCTGTATTTATTTTGTAACTTACAAATGAATGTGGTAATTTTATCACTCTTTAACTTGCAATTAAATTAGTAATAAGTGAAAAGTTTGTGAAATTTTTTTGATTAATTAATATTTAACTTATTAAATATTTTACAACATTATTTCTAGGATAGGGGTAAAATGATATTTCAACTTTTAATATTGTGGCTTCCCACTTTAAGTATAATATGATATGATATGATATGATTCATAAAACAACGAAATAAATAAACTGAAAAAATAATAAAATACTTGGTCTTTTTCTCCTTTGTTTTGTTTTCTCAAATGAAAAATAATCTCAATATAAAATCTTTTTTTCACTTAATAGTAAGAATGAGCCATTAGATCCTTTGTACATATAGTCGATTGAATAATTCAATAAAATATTTGAATCATCAGTTGTTTATGATATAAAAGTTCATTCAATTTATACAATAGAATAACCCTCAATTTTGTTTTAACATTGGAGGAATTTTGCAAACAAGGTGCTTTGATCTACTTTTTGTCTCTCCTCATCCGTGCACACGCTCATGTACATGTTAGGTGACTAGCGAACCCTTGTGCAAAAAGTATCAAAGAATACTTAATAATAGTTTGACTTATGAGTTTCATTTTTGGTGTGCGTGAGAGGACATATGTTTCTTTTGAAACAAAAATGACCCATGACAACCGATATGTACATTGTAAAATATGAAATACAAATCATGTGAGTCATTGAGTCTTTGAATGTTGATTACTCTCGAAATTATTCCCCTGTCCTCCTTGCACCCCCAACCCCAAACCCCACATCCCACTACATCCAAAAATTGGATTGTAATGGTGTCATGGAACCAGCATTCAACCGTGATATACTAATGTAATATTTGGTTTTAGTATTAAACTCTTTGTTATTGACATTTGCATAAAATATATATAAGTTATATATTATTATATGTAAAATGAAATCAAAAGTAAATAATCAAAAAGTCTTACAAGATGAAAAATTCTTTGTTTTTTTTCATTCGGTATTCAATATTTGTATTAGAGTTTGATTAATTTGAATTCGTGTCGCATAAGGTCTATTCGGGAGAAGCCTCCCTGTGAAGAATTTTTTCATGTTGAAGGCTTGAAACCAAGACATCTTGTTAAAGGGAGGAACGATTCCTTTTACTGTATCACACCCTTTTATGATTTCTCTGTTACTTATTTGTCGCATAACAATGACATTACTCTCATAATATTTCAATACAATCTACAATATTTTTGTTTAAAATATTCTAAGTTGTTCCACTTGAGGAATTATTATTTAACATCCAAATAGTGATAATACTATCCTTGTAGGATGAAATACTATATCATGCCAGTAAATTTTTAGGCTAATATATTCTAAATTTATTTTTTACAAATATTTTTATTTTAGATAGCTTTTTATCGTTGTGGGATATGTTGTAGCACTTTTTATTTATTTATTGTATTGAAGTACTAATATTGAACATCATGTAAACTTTTTGGATGTTTGTCAAGTTTAAGATGGAAGAGAGTACAAGCACAAATCATAATATAGCAAGTTCAAGATTTTTCTAATAAACTTATTTATTTAATTGATACAAAAATAATATATTCAATGTAATTTCACAAGTGAGTATCTAGAGAGACTAAAATATTCGCAAACTTTAACACCTACATTTGTTGAGTTTGAGAGATTATTTTTTATAGTTCAATTATTCGAAAAAAATTGCAAGAGAAAATTGAAATGTTGACAAAATATAGATGTACAAAGAAGAAATGGAGCAGCAAGATAGGGAAGTTATTGATCTTTTCTTTGGTAGAGGCGTAGAGCCAAAGAAAAGCTTAAATTTCAATTCTTTTTCTTTATTTACAAAAACAAAGAGCAAGTTGGCAGGTGCTGCTGTCTTTGTTATAGTTCATGTTTTGCTATATAGTCATAACTTAGCTATTCTTCTCCTTTTTCATGGACACATAATTCTGCATGTTTAAGAGTTAAGACAAGGAGAAATGTTTAAAAAGATATTTTATAACAGAGTTACTACAAAAATGTTGTCTTTCTAATCCAACAAATTCAACAATTTGTTGTTTCAAGTCAATAGAATGCTTTGGATATACAAACCAATAATTACAGAAACCATAGCCCCAATAACACATGGCCTTCCAGCAGCATCTGATGATACAGACCTGTGCAAGATGGCAACAAATTATGTCAAAATAAACTTCAGCAGCACTGAAATAAATACACTTCTGTATCATGTCGATAAGTTTGAAGCAGCAAATAGGAAACACATTTGGTGTAGACATGATTACTTTCATGTGCAGTTAAACATTATGCTTAAGCAGTGTGAAAACAGCTGTAGTGGCACCAATGTGACATAGGGAGTAACTAAGGATGAAGGAAGCGAACGTACATACTGAGTAAAATTATAGGAAGGCTAGAAATTTATCTGGACTGAATGAATGATCTTTACCTTGATACTGTTGACTTAGACGTTGTAAGTCCAAATCCAAAGGGAAACAATGGATCATAGTGAGGGTCACCAACGTTCATTGGAAGTTGATCTACAGTTCTGAACCATGTTCTTGGAAGTTTTCCAGTAAATTCGTGGTCCCCAAAGAGAAGATCAGTGATACCTTGTCCTTCAGTTCCAGGTAACCAGGCTGCTACAAGTGCATCAATTGAAGGTAGATATGGTTCAATCACGAGTGGTCGACCAGATATGATGATGACAACACACTTCACAGATTTGCAAACATTGTTAATGACATCAGGTCCAGGATCTGCCATTGTGAGAGTAGGACTGTCTCCTGCAGTCTCAGCATAAGCGTGCTCACCGACAACCACAATAGCATAGTCAAAGCCTCTGGAAATAACATTGCTGTCAGGATTCTCAACAAAGACGACTTCTGTTACTGGATCAACTGCAGACTTTATTGCACCAAGGATGGTAGTTCCTGTAAATGAAGTTCACTCTGTTCAGTCATCTTTTAATGCTAGCCAGCTGAAAATAGCAAATGGTTATTTGTGCATTACGACATTAGTTACTTAGCATGCTGCAGTTTCCTATATAGAACTACCGAAACATTTGAGTCTAAAACATCTTCCAAATGATATGTGCAGTTCAAGTATATTTTCCGACAGAAATTTCTACACGCCTTATATTGTTATGTGGCGTGCATGGAGATTATTCAAGAAACAATAAGGTTAAGTATTTTCCAAATTTTCTATTCACAGTTAGTCAATAAATGTTGTATTAGAGGTCTTGTGAAAAGCAACGGAAGAAACAACATACCACTTGTAGCATCATTACCGCTAAACCCCTGCCAAGTAATAGTCCATCCGCCACATTGATAACCTAAGTTATCAGCATGGCTACCAGCAACCAAAATTCTAGACGCCTTCTTAGGAAGAGGTAACAATGTGTTATTAGCAGTTTTCCCATTCTTCAGCAGCACAAGAGATTTCCGAACAGCTTCTCTTGCTATGTTCCTGTGTTCCTGATTGGAAAACCAGGGATTAATATAACGACAACAGCTGAATTTCACAATTCTAAAAGTATACATTTCAAACTACTTGAGGTCTTGAGGAAACGGTCTAAAAGTAACATCTTAAAGGTCACCTAGGCTCTAAATGGAAGTTAAGGGTCTTGAAGTAACCACATCTAGTACATATCCTTCAAGCAGGGGCGAGGATTAGTCCAGCAAACTAAACAAAAGGTTTATACAATGCATGCACTGACATTGTAACTGAGGCTAGTGATCTACCTGGCTCCCAACCTCGTTGATCAGGCTGAGATCAGCATAGGGGTTCTCAAAAAGTCCCATTGTAAATTTAACTGACAAAATCCTCTCCACTGCATCATCGATGCGATCCTTTGGGATAAAATTGTTCTTGACGAGGTAAGTGAGATCATTGATAAACTCCGTGAAATTATATGGGATCATAACCTGCAAATGACCAATTTGATATTTCCTGATTTAGCTTGAACCACAAAAACATTTCCTAAACACAATGCATCTGAATATTGAGGTGCTCCAGCTCTCTCTCTCTCTCTCTCTCTCTCTGATGTGCTAGTATCAGTTTTTAGAATTTAGCTGAATGTTGACACTGGGGTAGGGAAAAAAATCTTACCATGTCAATACCAGCTAGAATGCTAGTCTCAACTGAATAAGTGTAGTTGGCATGAAGTGGAGTGGTAATCTTGTCAATACCTAGCCAATCTGAAATGACAAACCCCTGGTAGATTATCAACACCAGTCAGTAAAGTCACCTCCAAATGATGGAATTAATGCTTTGTGAGAAACAGTAAGTGATACAAGTTGACATGATACAAACACATGAAATATCAAAAATATATTTCCGAGGATGTTAATTCCACAGTTCTGTACTTCTCTGGTTCGTAATACTAATAACTCATATTGTCCAAGCTTCCATATTGTCCGCTGAGGTTTATCTAATCTTCATATCATTTTTAAGAACATTACCTTGAACTTGAGTGTGCCCTTGAGAAAACCAGTAATTAGGTCATGGTTTGCATGCATCTTTTTGCCGTTCCAGCTAGAATAAGAGGCCATAACCGTAGCAACACCTTTGATAATTGAGTCATCGTAGGCCGGCATGTGGATACTTAGTAACTCATGCATGTCCGTCACAGTGTTATTCTCATTAATACCCTTAGTTGTGCCCCCATCGCCAACAAAATGCTTTGCACAAGCAGCCACCTTTTTCCTGAAAATTGGGAGAATTGGAGGATTATTCAAGGGCAATCCTTTTACAAGCAAAAATAAAATTTAATTGCACAAGAACCATTATCAAAGTATAAATATAAGATCTAACTGATTCATAAAAGGTTCATCAAAAAGTTCATAATAACTACAAAAAAATGGCAAAAAAAGCGGAAAACAGCATTAGCATAAAAGCATCTCACATTGGACTTCTTTGTGCTCTAATGATAACAAGCAACTAAAGAGCAGTCAAGGTTCTCATTACTCAAACTTAGATTTGACAATTCTTTGTACAGCCATGAGGAAGACGACTATAAATATTAGCTGTAATTTTCAAAGAGTAGCATACTAAACGTTAGGCATGGCATTGCCTTCAAAGTTTCCATACTTTCCAGCAATATAAGGTATGCCCTTCCTTGAACCATCAGGTATCTCGCCTTGTAAACCAATTATGATATCTGTCATTTCTTGAACAATCTTGGGATCTTCACTATAACTTTCGTAACAGCGACCCCACCTAGGATCTCTACAAACCTGCCCACAATGGTTTAAACAAAAACTTGAAAGTTAACAATTTGAAGTGAAAAAGAACGTCATTAATTGTGAGAAGACAAATTAGAAAGTCAATCATCAATCTGATTGTATCACCTACAGCGATGCAAGGAGCAAAAACATAAGGAATCCCTGTAGCTCTGACTTCAAGAGCAGTAGCATCACCAATCCTTCGCATGAGTTCAGGGTCCCTGAAGAATAGATATCAGTAGAATGTTCAGATAAGACCAAATTTTTTGGCAAGCAAGAGGATTAGGTCAATATCATATCACCTTGAACTGGGAAGCAGTTCTCAAAATGCAAAATAATCATAGATAATATCAAAATGAAGTTTTTGAACATACAAAAAAATGACATCATTAAACTTTTTCAAGACAAAAAATATGGAGCTTGATTTAGGTAACAAATGGTTAATTGGTAGTACACTTGGATAACAAATTAACAGCCCAATGAGAATACATGCTCTATAAACCAGCAAATAACAAATGATATGTATTTGATATGTCAATGCTATGCAGTGTGTGTTTTGCACTTGAAAATATTCATATGAAATTTCTTTACCTTGCAGCTCCAAGCCCAATGTTATGTGGAAATATGGTGGCATTCACAAGATTGTTGTGTCCATGAATGGCATCAATCCCATATATCATTGGTATCCCAAGGCGAGTTGACAGAGAACCATTTTGGAAATCATTCACCATATTAACCCAATCTGTAGCAGTAGCTTTCGGAAGTGGAGTACTTCCCCCACCACTTAATACGCTACCTAAATCAGAATAACCAAACATAAACTTCAATTTTCTGTTAGCCATGCTGACGAGATATTTTGAACGGAAGTGGAGAGCCTCTGATTATACACCTAAAATTTGCAAAATAAATTGTACTATAAATTCATCTCTTTTTTTGTTTATTATTATAACTTGGTTCTTAAAAGATTTCTGCTTATGAGGCTTGTTGTTATTTCTGAGACGAGGGTCTACCGGAAACTGCCTCTCTATCTCTATGAGGTAGTGGTAAGGTCTTCGTACATTTTCCCCTCCCCAGACCCCACTTGTGGGATTCCACTGAGTATGTTACATTATATATATTAGCATTTCACTATAGGAGCAAAAATAATATCAAAACAAACGACGATGTTATAGAGAGGTTTGACTATACTATATATTGTGAAATGTTCCTTACCAAGAAAATCTGGATGTGAAATCACAATACTAGATTTCTCATCACAATTTACTTCAAAATGCCATTATTCAGTCTAAAAGAGAAGTACAAATACAGCAACTAACAACAACAACAATAACAACATACCCAGTGGAATCCCACGAGTGGGGTCTGGGGAGGGTAGAATGTACGCACACCTTACCACTACCTCATAGAGGTAGAGAGGCTGTTTCCTGGGAACCCTCGTCTTAAAAACCCAAAAGCACATGATAGTATGCAAATACTATAAATTTAGCATAACAAAACACAGCAACTAACAAAAAAAAATGCAGAAAAAGAAAACTAAACAAATATGCAAATAATACATTTATATAGATGTGAGATATAACTGAAGTAGTAGTCCAAGTTAAACAGGGCTTACTACTTCAAGCTGTCAAAACAATCTTCCATAGACAGACATCATCAAATCTCCAAAAACTAAACGTACTAATTTCATTTCAGTTTGTTTTCATGGACCCACATATTAAAATATTATACATAAATATGTCATCATTAAAGAAGCCCATTATATGATCTAATAAAGTATTAAAGTTTTGAGCCTCAAAAATAAATATCTTTAATAAATAACTTTTTTTAAGTCTGATGAGACTTATTGAAAAGGTACCGTTAACGTAAAAAGACACCTCAGAATCTATAAATAAACATAATCACTAAACCTAAATTAGGCTCCATCTCAGAAAAGAACTACTAAATACCACTTCTTCAAGGTTTAGAAGATCTTGTCTTCTTCAATAAAAAATTATTGCAATGGAATAAGGTTAGTCCCTTTTCATTCTTATATAATCATATATGTCTAATAATTTCCTTGAAAAATCTTGAATGAATGTCTTTTAAGTTATGTCTCTTTTATCTTTTTGACAACTCAATAATTCCAACTTTTTACATCACATTTAATACCACATCCACGAGATTAAAAAATATTTGGGCACATTTTAGGTTCTTTGGTTTAAGAGCACATACTTCAAAAGTTTTTCTTTATTTTCTAAAAACAAATTGAAACAAGGGAATAAACATCAACTACACAAGAAAAATTCGATAGCAGAAAAGAAATGTACAAACATGGAAATATTAATACTGTAGAAATCTGAAATGTTACCAATATAATAGTCTTTCATGATTTGAATTGAAGCAACAGTTCTATCAATCTGAACCATCTGTCCAATCTTTTCTTCAAGGGTCATTTGATCAAGAAGATCTTTAACTCTAACCCCAACTGGTTGTTTTGGGTCCTTGTACTTGATGTACTTCTCACCCATTGAAATCTTGCTCCACCATAGCACCAGAGTCACAACCCACCAAACCCAACTTTTCCTACCCATTTTCAAACTCCTCAAAACTGTAATAACATCAAGAAAATGTGAAGGAAAAAAATTAATTTCTATTGAATACCCAGAAAAATGTAGGGTAAAGGGTGCAAGAAAATGCAGGATCTTGAAAGATTTAGTGAAAGAATACAGTAACAGAAATAGTGCTATATTTGTGGAAAAGGTGGGTCTAAGTGGTAGATGAGAGTTAAAAGATATTCTTTGATAAAGTTACTCAGTTGAACAGTTAGTACACGCTGCTCGTGTTAAAAAAAAAATAAGAATTTAAGGGAAAAAAAAACTTTTTATGGTCCAAAATTAAAATTATATTAAATATATTAAAATATTCTTTGCCAAAATAACAAATGGATTATTTTTTTTAAGCTGACAAAAAAAAAAGGTCTTTTTTTTAAACCAAGAAGTATACGCTAACAATATTTTACTCTTCACTAACTTAAATAATATAGTTTTGTTGTATGCGTGTGATTAAAGCGAGAAATATTAAATTATGAATTTATAAAAAAATAAATAATTATAAAAATAATTCTGATAAATTACTTATTTATAAAGGTCTTTTACATATATAGAGAGATTTTATCACTAATTGAATCCCATAGTAAATTAAAATTTTTCTTAGCAATTGTAGGTTATTTTCGTGATTCAAATAAAGAAGAAGTAGAAACTTCCGTTTGTCCATATTTTGATAAAAAAAATCAAATAAGAAAGATTTAGGAGTCTTTCCATGGCAAGACGTCCTTATGTTATCACCTTCTTCTTCATACATTTAAAATTTAATATTATAAATATAATTAAATAATAATTTAAAGAAAAATAGTGAAAAGAAGATTTTATTTAAAGCTAAGTCTTTTAATGAATAGAAAAAAATTTAAACAATATTTCTAAAAACTTTCACGTTTTTAATATAATATGAATGGATAGATATAAATTTTTTCACGGTCAATGTGGCAGGATCTTTAAAAAAAAAAAATTAAAATTATGAGACATTGCAACTACTACTCAAACCCCCAATCCCTTTTTAAGTAAGATATTATTTGTCAATTTTATTTTATTTGTTCATTGTGTTATAAATAAATGCACTCTTTGATTTACTATTTTCAAATTTGATCACTTAATTTATACTTTGCACTCATTCACATAAATTGTGACAAAAAGGAATACTCATAGTTACGTGAGAATTATAAATTGTAATTATCTAATGAGTGAATAATAATGAATGTGTAATTGTATAGTTAGTGATTGAATAATGAATAATATTGATTAGAAATAAATTATACTTGCTTAAAAAAGTATTTTTATATATTTAATTAATACACATGTTATCAATGTGCATATTATATTTCACATAAAATAATAATAATTGCGGAATTTGAAATGAGTATGATTTTTTACTTTCAATCAAACCATATAATAATAATTGCGGAATTTGAAATGAGTATGATTTTTTACTTTCAATCAAACCATATACTTAGTTATACGCTAATTTTCATATGGAGTGAATTAATATTGTACGCCCTCTATCTATTTTTACTTGTCCTCTATTGACTTGACATAGAGATTAATAAGTAGTAAATAATGGATAATTTTATCAAATTACTCTTTGAATATAATAAATACAATGTCTTGTAAAATGTAATAATGAAATGACTATAATTAAAGATAAAGGTAAATTAGGAACTGAGTATAAAATTATCTTTTAATTTTATAAAATGAACAAGTATTGTTAAACATCCCAAAATAATATAGGGGATACGTAAAGATGAATGAAGGAAGTATTACTCTCAATTCATACTAAAAATACGCTAGCTGCCCCCCACCCACCCAATTATAACCACAGTAAAAAAAAAATTCACACATGTGCTTATTAAAAATTGTTTTAAAAATAAAATAATAGTTTATTGTTTAAATCGTATGATACATGTAATTAATTTTAATTATTTAAATAATGTGTTTATTTGTGGTGCTAACATGTACTCCCTCTGTCCCATATTATATCGACATCTTTCTATAAATATTTGTCCCATATCATATGGGCACTTACTTTTTTTTAGGATAAAATTAATTCTTTTCCTATTTTACCCCTACCATTAATATAATATTTGAAAATTTCACGAGACTAATTAATTACTTTCACATTCAAAGAGTAAACTATTCATATATTTTATGTATATTTTTTTAACTTTATTTAATGTACATTGATATAAATAAAGAGTAAAATCGTAAAATTCATTACTATATTAATGACTTCTTAATCATCGTGTAAAATGAAAAACGTCCATATAATATGAGACGAAGATGGTAAATGTTATCAATTCTCTTATTACACACACATATATAGACTAAGATTATTATTGTTAAAGACTATTATTATTATTATCACCATCATCACTTCTCCTTATATACACACTCAGACAAACATACACATATTCATTTTTAATGGTTAAAGGACTTATATCTAATAATAATAATTTGATAAAATTATCTCTATCATTTATTTCTCAATTTTTGTACCTAAGTCAAAAAGAGTTTTCCTCATAAATGAATTTAATGGCTTTATTAAGAATTAATGTGCATAGTTACAGTCAATGACGTATTTTTTTTACAATTAACTTATTTATATAAGACATATTTGAGAACACACTCACAAATTTTTCCAAAATTCAAAGTTTCTAAATAGAAACACTTTATCACGTATCCAAATGCTCAATGGAAACAAACTAAATTTTGGATATTTAAATAAAATTTACCAACATGCCTTTTTTTTTTCATTCTGACTTGTTATTTTACTGTCCTGAAGAATCAAGTGGATCCTCATTTTGCTGTTGAGCATACAGAAACTACGTTAGACCATCACATGATTCTATATGAGTTTTTCACTGAATATATCTGCAAAGCTTAATTCCCTTCTTCTCCCTTACTTGAAAGTTCTTCATTTTCCTTTAACTTCGATTCGTCACTCTCAAGAGACTCTGGAAGTACTGAACTTGAATCCTCGGGCCCGTCTTTCTGCGTCTCATCAATTGGCTCTCCTGCTGAGGCGGCTTCAGATTCGATGTTGAGTTCAAATTCAGGGTTTTGAGTTGGTCCTTGATCATTAGGCATTAGTGGAGATGGATTGTCGATGCCTGATCCTTTAGCAAGGCAAACATACTTGATAACTAGGCGCTTGTAATTGGTTAGTAGTTCTTCGATATCACCTACTGTTAGGTCACCAGCTTGGGAATATAGGTAGGGAAAACTTTGAAACACTTGGCTGATGCTATCCTCCTTGATAAGCATACTAGCCCCTCTGTTTTCTAGATCTGACAGTGACGGGATCTTTTCGATTGATGACTGACTTTTCACATACTGATCCTCGTTCTTGGGGTTTGTTTCTGTTGATGCTACTGAGAAATTTGGCTGTGTAGCAGGGCTTGGAGGCCTATTTGACCTAAAATTTGGTTTGGCCTCTGAAGTGTCTGCACCAGGAACAGGTCCAGCGTTCTGATCACTCTGGCCCGGTAAATTGTTGTCAGCTGAAAGACCAGAAAGAAGTGCTCGAGCAGACTCCATATTTCTTTCAAACTCGGTCTCATCCATAGAAAGAGCTTGTGCATCAATCTTCAAAATGAAGGCTTCTGCAGAGAGAATGTTTGTGAAGAAATATGCCGCTTCAGAAACCAAGCGAGTTTGCCGCCTAAACCTTTGTATATACAGTAGATTTGAGTGCAGCTGAGGGGGGTTAGCCTGCTTGTGACATAAAATAAAAGCTAATTTAAAAATTGAAGACAAGGACAAAAGAAATTGTAAAATTAGAATACGGGAGCAGAAGGAATTTCAATCATTCTTCAGTATTGAAAAGAATCAAGCAACTAAAACAAAGCTTTTATAGTTCTCCATTAGAAGACAAAACAGATATTTAGAAGGACGGTGCATGTAACACATGGTTGATCAAATCAAGCTTTTGCAACCATGTTCTTTTTTCGATGTGTGTACATCTTCTGATGATAATCATGATAGAAAAGGCAATAACTTTGTCTAAAAATGAAAGAACTCGAGCGAATATAATTGATAGATTCTGATAATATTCCCAAGCAAAAACATTGAGCACATGCTGCATTGAAATCTTAACAGTTCTTAGTTGGACAGAAGATAATACTCCTCCAGGATGTCGACACGAAAAATTTAACATCACTTGTTTTATTTCATACAAAAGCAGAAGAAAACGCTGCAATATACTTCTTTTTATGACAATAGGAACCCACCCCCGCTAACCTTTGGCTGCACAGGGTAAACCCCCACTCCTATGCAATAGCTCGCAAACCACATAGGAGAGGTAACCTGCACTAGGCAAACCCGGTGTGACGAGCTCAACCCAGAAGGCAAACCCCTTGCTTTCGCTGGCAAGGGGTCTAGAACTTGAAACCTCCAACATGGAAGAGTCCAAGCCCAAACCACTGGGCCACCCCTGAAGGGTGCAATATACTTTTCTGTAGATCATTGGTGATGGAAAGGCGGGACTATCACTTAAGTTCATCTACACGAGTTGCATGGAGCATACCAAACACCACAATTCATAACCTAAAGGATTTGTCAGTTCTGAAGACAAATATATCAGATCAGTGCAAATGGGCGGGCTTACCTTTATGGTGACATATATGAGAATTGGAAGAAAATCATCTGCTCCTGGAGGGTTATCCTTTGCTGAAACAGAAGTCAGGAGGTTATTGATAACCTTGCAACAATTAAGAATGCACACAAGTTTGTCTCTTGGAGAACTGTACATATTTATCTTTTGTAGCTCCTTCTGCGCAAGCTGTAAAAAGTGTATCATGTAATAAAAGAGTTAGACATCTCATTGCAGAATAACATTCAAGGAAGATCTATGCTTATTTATGGTAGGGTGAAAGAGCTATACCTATTGTAATCAAGATCACAACTCAAAAGAACAGCCTAAAGAAGACGTTTCTATAAAGGAAGAAGTGTGTGCGCTCCGGTACTATGAAAATATTCTCTGAATTTTTGCATACTGCAAAACTTGATATGTTACTGTAAACTGACGGCCATACCCATTAAAAACCCAGTTTACAAACTTCTACAACAAACCTCTGAAAATCTGGGTCCACATTTCACCAAAAAGTTACCAAGTTAAACGAAAAATATGAAAGTAATACAACTTTTTTTTAATAGAAATCAATACTTGAGGTAATTTGCCAGAGTAAATAGTGTCCATCTTGTCAAGGTGTAACATATGCACAAAGACAATAAGGTTACCCCGCCCTTGGTTATTTTTGTGAATATACTCTTCTTCATTTCAGTTATTAATATAAGAAAATAGCTGTGCAAAAGACTATCATATTTGGAAACTACATCTGTTCCAGAAATGTGTATTTTTTCCATAGTATCAAGCACTGGTTGCGAGGGAAAAATTGTTTCTTCTTCAACAACTCATAAAACCACTAAGATATACACATGCATGCACATACAGTATAGTGTGTGTATCCGTATGTGTATAATGTGTGTACACACACAGTATATGTTTGTGTATATATACACACTCTCATCATGGTAAATGATAGAGGTCGAGGAATGATCAAGTATGTGTCACAAAAGATGTAATGGATGGCTTTAATTTTTTAAAAAATACACTACATAAGAGAAACTGTTCACCCATAACATTTTGTTTGGGAATATGTAAATGTACTGACTAATGAACCAACAAACTGTCAAAGACACATGCATTTTGCTCTGAAATATAAACACTGATTTATTTGACCCACGCATCACCATCCTATGAGTGCAGGCCCAAATCCCAACAACTGAAATCAAGTGAGAAATCCTATCCCATCCTCCAGTATATAAAAAAGTAGTAGTTAAGAACCAAAATCCCTGCAATTGCATCCATTTCATAATATCTTGAACAGAATCAATGAATGATTCAACCAGAAATTAACTTTTTACAGAGTTCACTTACCAACCATGATGATTCATTTTGAAATGTTGGCTTGATATCCAAATTCTCAGGTCTAACAAATTGTTGAATCAAAGCAATTTTCTCATGAAGCTCTTCATCAACTTTCACATCTTCAGGAAGTGAAGCAAATGTACGTGTAAATAGCTTTTTCATGACATACTTCTCAAGTCCCTGTTGTTTGAAATTGTGAGCAAACGAAGTTCAAACAACACAGCCACAATTAAACCTATAATCAGTCGAGATGCAGCCTACAGCCATGCACAAGCATTGAGTATGGAGAATGTAACAATACATTGATTTCATATAAACAACAACAACAACATACCCAGTGAAATCCCACAAGTGGGGTCTGGGGAGGGTAAGATGTACGCAGACCTTACCACTACCACATAGGTAGAGAGGCTGTTTCCTGGAAACCCTCGTCACAAAAACCCATCAGCAGAAAATACATTGATTTCATATGTTGGAGTAAATTTGTATAAACATCAACATGAGCCTTTTATTGAAGCCTGTTGAGATAAAAGTAAAAACGAGACAATCAGACTTGGAACTTCTAGGTACATTACCAATTGCAACTCTACTTAAGACATGGGAAAAATTCAAGAGATCCGAAGTTTTTTTTTTTCCCTTCAATGTTGAGATATCAGTGGAACTTCCTTCTGTTACTTGTGCTTTTAAGATTTGACATTTATAAATATCATGGAGCGTACTAAAAACTCAGCATGCAGAAATCATAGGATTGAAACTCAATTGAGTATAGGCCTATTCCTCTATCATGTTCCACTTAAATTTCAGACTTCTTGTAAATGGCAGTGTTTGAACTTGTGCTGTGCACCCTAGCTGCACATCTCAACTTGTGTCCTTACTATAGGAGCTTGTGGGGTTGGATGGGAGGCAGGTAGGTTGATGAGAGAAGGATTTGATATGCAAATGAAAATACAGATCGACAATATTCATGCTAAAGGCTTATAAGCATATAGGTGTACTCACTTCACCAGCACTCTCCAACTCCTCCTCAGAACATCCAGCCCAAAGTGAATGAGCTCTGAATGCTGTTTCCATATTTCCGAGGAACTCCTGTACAGCAGCACTATCCCTCTCTGCGTCTGGAGCATTGTTCAAAAATGATACAATAAAGCTGCAAAAGATTCCAATTAGTAATAACATTTTTCCTCGAATGGACATAGATATACCTAGTGGTGACACCTCTTCGAGGTCCTAGTTGAGTTAAAATGACTCGCATTGCTGTTTAATGTTGATTTGAACTGATCAAATATCAAACTATCCAATATCCAGTAGTATATTATAGGATTTTAAACCAGTTAATAGAAATCCAAAGCCAATGCATCCACCTAAGTGCTTTATGATCATGAAAGTATGGAGAGAAATAGGGTGACAAAATCAAACCCAACCCATCCAATCCATTTATGTTTGGGTGGTTTATTGACCCACCCATTTATTTGCTCAACTCATTAAAAAATGGGTTGATATGTAACCCAAGTTGGCTCATGACATAAATATTGTCAAAACATTTTTAAAAAAAAAATTCTATTAGTTTGACATGTTATATATAGTCATAACAAAAAGAATAATTTTATTAGATACTAAAACATTTTAAAAGAACAAATAAAACAATCAAACTTAGTAAAATTGGATTGGATTGGGTCTCAACCCGTTGTATGACCCATGTCCTGACCGAAGCAAATTTCTGTTGGGTTGAGTTGGGTCTTGACGTATTATGACCTATTCAAATTTGACCCCGCCCAATTGTCATCCCTAAGAGAAATTATGCTAAGATAACAACCTGATTACAAGTTTTATATTACTATTCCAGAATCCCGATATACACATTTCATTCTTTATAATCAATATCCATTGGTTTATCTTTGCATAGAGAACTCTTTCCATAAAATCCTTGAGGTACTTATTCAGTTATTTGGGTCTGGATTAAAGTAAGATTGAACCCAAGCAGTCACTTCATAAAAATAAAATCCAATCCCATAGAAGCAAAAGATTTGAAGAGAAGAAAACATCAAGAGGATCAGCTGAAGCAATTTTCAATTATGGTTCTCGGCTACTCAGCTGAGCTAATCAGTTCAGGTCCCTTTATATCACCATCATTTTTTCTCAGCTCAATTCAAGTCACAAGATCAAACTCACATATTTTTTTGATAAAGGTAAGATTATATTCATCAGCAATAAGGGAATGCTGGCAACCATCAAAAATTATTTACAAAGCTAATCCAGCAAGCAAACCTGAAGGTTGCTGCTGTGAGATCTATAAAGAGGAAATAAAACCTAGAATCTGACTGGCAGTATTTGTATCCTCCTCTCTACACCAAAAGAAGAGAGTCTTCAAGCACAACCATTTGATCCTATGCAGGGGTTTTCCAGAATTTTCCATGACCCTTTTGTTTCTTTCTCTCCAAATAGTCCACCAAATGCAGGATGGAATCATGTTCCACCATTTTTTCTGGATCTTGTTTCCCCCTCTCCTTCCCCAACAGTTAAGAAGGTCAATAGTATGCTCTGGCATTATCCAATTTGTGCTTGTTCTTCTCAGGAAAATATCCCATAGCTGTGCAGTGAAGCCGCAATGAAGAAAGAGGTGATTATTGGTCTCTCTTGCCTCATTACAGAGTGAGCATCTGGAAACTATCTGGAATCCTCTCCTTTGCAACTTTTCATGAGTTAGGCAAGCCCTTCTAGCCACTAACCATGTGAAACATTTAATCTTAGTCGGCACCTTGCATCTCCAAATCTTTTTCCATGGTCCAGAGGATATCCCTGGAAGTTCCTTCACTCTCATTTTATAGAGGCTGTTGACTGACACTATTTCACCCTGATTGTGCTTCCAAACCATCTCATCTGCCATCGGACTTGTTCCCTTGAAATCCTCTAAGATCCTCAGCATCTCAACAACTCTCTCTATCTCCCAGTCATTTAAAGGCCTTCTAAAACTGAGGTTCCACCCCCGTTCAGACCAGACTTCTTTTACCATAGCATTTGGTGTTGTGCTGATGACGTATAGGTCTGGGTAGGAGGTCATTAGAGGCTCTTGATCAATCCAGTGGTCTTTCCAGAAAAGGACCCTGGTCCCATTTCCTACCTTGTATCTGATGCATTGTTGTATTTGGCTCCAAAGGTTCCTGATAGTTTTCTATACAGCTACTCCATGTGTGTATCTCACCCTATTGGAGTGCCATGGACTATTATGACCATACTTGGTATTGATTACTTCCTTCCATAGTGCTTGATCCTCTCTGCCATACCTCCATAGCCACTTTGCCAGAAGGCATCTGTTTTGCAGCCCCAGACTTTTGATCCCTAGCCCCCCTGAATTCCTGCTTAGAACCACTTTCTGCCATTTTACCAGGTGAATTCCTTTGCCTTCCTTAGTTCCCGACCAGAGAAAATTTCTCCTTACCTTGTCAAGTCTTGCTTCCACACTGGCTGGCAGAGGGAAGAGAGACATGACATAAGAAGGTAAGGAATCAAGAACAGAGTTTATCAAGATGCTTCTTCCCCCCAACGAAAGGTATTGAGATTTCCAATTGGCTAATTTTTTCTCTGTTTTTTCGATAATGGCATCCCATATCACCGGATCTTTATGTTTTCTTCCAAGTGGCATACCAAGATATACTGTTGGGAGTTTTTCTATTCTACAACCCAAGATGTTTGCCAATGTCTGAATATGACTAACCTCATTGACAGGGAATATACTACTTTTTCTCCAGTTTACTGACAGACCCGAAACCGCTTCAAAAACTACCAGGATCATTCTGACTGTCTTGATTTCTTCTTCTTTTGCTTCACAGAAAATAATTGTGTCATCAGCATAAAGCAAGTGGCAAATCTGCATCACTCCCCCGGGGGGATTTCCCAGCTTAAAACCTTGTAGCCATGAGTTTTGGATAGCCACCCTCATCATGCTACCCAAACCTTCCATGGCTAAAATAAAAAGGAAAGGAGATAAAGGATCACCTTGTCTGAGACCCCTCTCGGAAGGAAAAAAACCAGCAGGTTCTCCATTTATCAAAATAGAGAACCTAACAGTTTTAATACAAGTCTCAATCCACCCCAGCCACCTCTCACCAAAACCCATCTGCCTTAGAGTATTAATCAGAAAGGACCAATTAACATGATCGTATGCCTTTTCAATGTCCAGCTTGCACATGATTCCTGGCTCATCTCCTCTGATTCTAGAGTCCACACACTCGTTAGCAATAAGGATGGCATCCATGATCTGCCTGCCTTTGACAAATGCCATCTGGTGTTTGTTGACCAATTTGCTGATTACTTTCTTTAATCTTTCAGCCAGCAGCTTTGCAATGATCTTGTACACCCCGTTTATCAAACTTATTGGCCTGAAATCTCTAGGCTCAGCTGCATTTGTCTTTTTTGGGATGAGGGCCACAAAGGTGGCATTTAGACTTTTCTCAAAAGTCTGGTGTTCATGGAACTGATTCATGGTATCCATGATGTCTGTCTTGAGCAACTCCCAAAAGGATTGATAGAAACTCATAGGAAAGCCATCCGGACCAGGAGCCTTGTCACTAGCACACATCTTTAACCCCTCTAGAACCTCTTCTTCCTCAAATTTCCTTTGAAGCCATTCCCTTTCCTCTGGATTAATACTTTCAGTGCCTTGCAAGATGAGATCAGGCCTCCACTGTTCAGACTCTTTATAAAGCTTCTGGTAAAATTCTGTTATCTCAACTTTTATTGCCTCAGTGTCTGTCACCTCCCGGTCATCCACTACAAGCCTCTCGATTGAATTCCATCTTTTGTGAGCAGTGGCCATTCTGTGGAAGTATTTAGTATTCTTGTCTCCCTGTTTGAGCCATTGAATTCTTGATCTCTGTCTCCATGCTATCTCTTCATTCCTGGACACTTCATCAAACTCCCTAGATAGTTGAATTTTTTGGAGCAGTTCATCATCAGTCAATGTTCTCTGTTCCTGGATCTGATCCAAAATGGCAATGTGATTAAGAACCTCCTCCTTCTTCTGCTTCCGGTTAACTCTATTTTCCTTGCCCCACTGTATTAATTTCTTCTTCAACATCTTCAGTTTAGCTGCTAGCCTGAAGGAAGGGGTTCCTTCTACTGAAAAGGAACCCCACCAGTCCTTCACCTTTTCTGTAAAACCTTCTACCTGCATCCACCATTGCTCAAACTTGAAATAGGATTTCTTCAAGTTTAGCTCCCCACATGTTAGCATCACTGGATTATGATCCGACTCTACTCTCGGCAGAATATTTTGTTTGATGTGAGAGAAGGTGTCATCCCAGTGATGTGAATATAGAAACCTATCCAGTCTGGAGGCAGCCCAATGGTTGTCACCTCTTCTCCATGTGAATTGCCCCCCAAATAAAGGAGGGTCAACTAGTGCCATTTCATTAATCCAGTCCGTGAATTCAGACATTGCCCCTGTCAACCTCTGTCCATTAGCTCTTTCCGAGGGGTATCTTGTTACATTGAAATCCCCGCAGAAAAGCCATGGACCTGTGCACCTGGTCTGCAAATTGAGTAGATCTCTCCATAATCCCCTTCTGATAGCTCTGTTGCAATCTGCATAAATAGAGCTCAGGTACCAGGAAAAACTCGTGTTGAGTCCTTCAAATCTGCAGGTTACTGCTTGAGCCGAGGTCTCCACCAACTCTCCCTTCCATGTTCTCCTATCCCACAACACTATTATGCCCCCACTTCTTCCTTCCGCCTCCATATGAAATTCCCCCATCCATCTATTAAACCATAATTGCCTGATCAGGTTCATATCTTGCCCTGCTAATTTTGTTTCCACCAGTACATATATATCCGCATCCCACTGTTGCAACAAACTTCTAATAATTCTTCTTTTGTTTTCACTATTCACCCCTCTGACATTCCATGTAACTACTTTAATCATTGATGACTAAAATTTGTTAATCTCCCCCTTCTTCTTGGCTCTCCCTCTTTGAAATTCACATTGAAAGCCAAATTTCTCACCTCCTTCGGAATCACATTAGAAACATTTGCGTCCTTTCTTTTCCCCATACTTTCCTTAAAACGTTCCCTCTTTTGATCAATTTTCAGAAAAAGTTCAAAAGCCGCTTTATCACAACCTTCAAACGCAGCTCCGAAAATCTTACTAAGTTTTAAAACATTTGCTTGCACCCATAAAGAGGCTCTGTCATCAAAATCTTCATCTGATAAGGGCTCTTCACTGTTTAGCGGAGCAGGCTCTTCCATAATTACCAATTGATTATCTTGGACCTCTCGTGAAATTCGCCCCCACTCAAAATCTGGGATTATCCTTTCTTCCTCTTCGGGATACTCTGAGCTGTCCCGTGCTTGCTCTGAAATCTCCCCCATCATCTGCATGTCGGTTTCTTTAGTTGGGTGAATAAAGAGATCAAACTCACATATTGCAATGAACAAAAATAAGTAAAAGAGCATAAGGAGTTTTCCCATTTAATTGACCTACGTTGACTTGGGCAATCAAAATCATACAAATCTGATTATCCAATTAAACCTCAAAAATTTATTCTTTTACCCTAAATAGATGTCTAATTTGATCGATTAAAATTTTCCTAAGTTGCCTCTCACACTCAAATTATGAATTTGACTATCAACTGTACTTTTTTCCTAATTCAACAACCCGTCTACTTTATTCCTATCTAATTTCTTCTCATCGTAAAGGAATTGTTCGTAGTGTACCCCATCTATGAATAATCGATCTGCCCTAATTGTTAGAGAGAAACTCACAATTTCTTTAATGAGAAAGAATGCGGCTCAGATATAAGATGCCTATCGAGGAGGTTTAGAAACTTGATCGTGGATGATGAAGTTCGACTTTTTTGAACTCTGTTTGTAACTCACTATTCTTCCTAGTAACTAGTGGAATAGCAAGTGGTATTACAAGGGCTAATAGATGAGGATTGATACCTTTTGATGGATTTGACGAAATCAGCGGCCGTTGGATCACGCATGCGCTGAAGGAAATCATGCCACGTCAGTGGTGCAGTTGACGATCCAAAGACGTCTCTGTTCTCCATTTTCAGATCGACCGCGACTGAATTGTGAATGTTGTATACACCTGGAGTTCACCTACTGTAGTCTGTAAATGAAGAAGACGACGACTGTATAAATGGGCCCCCGAAATCAAGTGATAATTGGGCTTGGAAGGACTTGGACCTAAGAGAGTGAATTTGGGTTCTCAATTGGGCCGTCAGGACCTATTAATGGGCCATAATTAGAAAACTACATAGAATGCTATCCAAATGTAATGGTCTTGATCTTTTGCCCTCCATAAGAAAAGTCTTACAAAAATACATTTTTTTTCATTTTAAGTTGAATCAAACTAAACCTCTTCTGGGGGGACATTTTTATAAGACATTTCTTATGAGAGGCAAAATATCAAAATCACCTCTTTGGGGGGGGGCATTTTTAAACATAACTCGGCCATAACACCTGAAATCTAGGAAGAAATCGTGGCAAATAGCAACTTGTCGAATCCATAATTCAATTTTAGGGAAACTAAAGTCCATGCCGCTTTGAAACAACTTACTTACGTCCTGATACCCTCATACATTCATGCCCCTCTAATTAATTACAATTAACGTCTCTCGTAATTTATCTACTATTAAAGTTCGCACTAACGTTTGACATCAGACCCACATTATATGATATCAATATGGTATCAATATACCGGCAGACCATCACAGAGGATTAAACTCAATCCTACATGATATTGTATCAATACATCGATAGAGTATCACAAAAAATATATCTTTCTACTAATTTAGAGTTTAATAAATAAGTTTATGACTTTAATAATTTTCTCTTAATTGTTTTATTTTTTAAAAAAAGAGTCCAAAACTATATGATATCGATAAATTATCAATATACCAATCGAGTATCACAAAATATATTTTTCTACTAGTTTAGAGTTTCATATATAAGTTTGTCATTTTAATAATTTTCTCTTAATTATTTTATTTTGTAAAAAAGAGCTAAACTATATGATACCGATAGGGTAGGGTATCAATTTATCGATGGCTCAAACTCTCGATCTTATTCGCCTCTCTCCTCCCCTCCAGGTCACATAACCTAGGTTATGCTTTTTAATTATGTAAAATATAGCTATTTCACCATATTAAGTTTCAAGCCTAAGCTATTTATAAAATTTTTCCATAAATAATTCCACATTAAATCTATTTTGCTTAGTTTTTCTTAAGTCTTACCTACGTTCACAAAATTATTCAGTGATTAGCCACTCTTTTAACGTACAAAATCTTATCTAGAACTTCAACAATTTCTAGTACAGGTTTGGTGGAGTTTGGAACTTTTTTACCAGTGAAATTTTACAGAAAATAGAACTTCAAAATTTACATTTTAAAAGGAGCTTCAAATTCTCCTAACGTGCTGGAATTCAGAAAATTTAAATATGAATATACAATACAGTTCTAAAAATCTATTTTAAAGAGATTCCTACAATAATTTTCAGAGCAAGACTTGTTCGAACAAAAATTCCAATTACAATTATAATGCATGCAAAAAAAAAAAAATTGCAAAAGTAAACTATAAGATACTGCTCCTGAGTTAAAAAATGGTAGCACGAGTGCAATTATATTACTCATACTTGTTAATATGCATCTTATCATTCTTTCTTTATAACATCACTTCAAACCTCGTTGAAAAAAATAAAGTTAAAAACTTTTAAACATCATCAAAGTTCAAAAAATATTTATTTTGAATTAAGAAATACTTTCTCCATTCACTCTTACTTGTCACTGTTTCATTTATCGAGGTCAAACTATATAAACTTTAATCAATATTTTAAAATGTATTTTTTCATCATATTAATATGAGAAAGATTGCAACTTATAACATTTTTCGTATAGTTTTCAACCATCTAAATTTTATGTTTCAAATATTAAATTTAACTTTGAAGTTTAGTTAAGTTGACTTTGAAAAATAAAACCGACAAAGTAAAAGTGAACGGAGGGAGTAATTACTTTGATTGAAAAACTAGCCATCCCACCTCATTGTTTTTCTTGTTCCGGCTAGGGAAGAGTAGAGCACAAACAAAGAAGCTTTATTGCTTTAGCTTCTCCAATTGGAAAAACCTGAGAATTTTGAAGCAATGAAATTGGAATAGTTTCATCCCTAAGAAACAACAAACCAAAATCCAAACTTGCAATTCTACACATATAAAATGGAAGGTATTGTAACCCACAAAATATTCATCATAGCTTTCAAAACTCTCGTCAAAAAAATCAAACACAGATTTGCACTTCTATTTGTTGGGGAAAAAAATGGCAATGAGACCAAGAGGCGGTGGAGTTGGACCTAATCGCACTAGTCGGGCACAACGATCTTCAGTTCGCCCGGTTTTCGAAGATTTTAGGCCTGTTTCTGAGCGGCATCAAGAGGAAGAAGCTGAAAAACTACTTATTTTTCTTCCTGGTGAGTTTACTTATTTCTATTCATTTGTAATATTTTAGTTTGACACAAAGGTTTTTTTTAAAAAAAAAATTGAATCTTGTTCAATGAACAATAACAACATTATATCATGTTCCACAAGTAGGGTCTGCGAGGGTAAAATATATGCACAACTTATCACAATATATAAAGAGGGACTAGTCCTATTAATATGCTTCATCACAATGGAAGGACAAACATATCTTATCTCTACTGACATATTAATCTTCTATCCTAATACTTCTTTTCTATCTAAGGTCATGTCTTTGATGATATGAAGTTGCGACATATTACGTCTAATCACCTCTTCCAATATTCTTTCGGTCTACCTTTTCGGTCTACCTCTACCCTTCCATGTAACCCCTAAATCCAACGTCTCACACCTTCTAACAGGAGTGTTGGCAATCCTATTCCCCATACCAAACAACCCTAAGTTCCTAAACTATATGGTTTCTGATTATTTGGTGAAAGGACACTAGTGAAAGTGGATTAAAGAGTGAGACATCGGTAACCTCTTTTGAACAGTGTCAAAGTGCCCATCTCTTCATAAGAGATTCACGGTGGGATTTCATTATAATTTTAACTTTTTCCCAGGTCAGCTTGGTTTATGGGTTCTATGCTGAAAAAAGCCCAGGTAAGAGTAATATGGGTGACAGTAATTATATAAAGAGAAGGGATATGCGAGAGTAGTAGATTACCATCCAGAAAATGTGTTGGTGGAAAAGCTACTTGGATCAAAATTTTCTATTGGACTGGCTTGTTTCTGATGATTCTGGAGCTATGTATTTGAGAGAATCAGTTCTGCTATAGCAATTTTTCTGGTAAACAAAGCAAGTTTGTGTAACACTTAGTTTTTCATTATTCAGATTAGGTTAGACTAAATTAATGTTTATAGGCAAGGAGAAGTACAAACAAAGAAAGCTTTAGCAGCGCGATAGCTGGAGTCTTGATCTGAGATGCAACTGTTTTGCCTTTTGTATTATAGTTCCTTCTAAGAAAAATGGGCAAATTGTTGGGGCTTTTGATATTTATTCCAAACTATGTAGTGTTAAGATGCACATGCAGAACGTTTATCAAAAATTAAGAAAAAGAAAATAAGATGCAAAGACGACCCTGACCAGAGTCAACTATCTTGAGTTAGAGCTATCTTGTTTTTGAATGTTAAGTGGGTTAACAAGTGGGCTTTCTGATTACTTATTCAATTTTTATAGCATGAACTAAAAGAGAGAATAATTTTCATTGGAAGTGAGGAATGGTCCCATGTAATATTTACATTAGGTAGTAATGCTACAAACATTTGATTGGGAGGAATGGGCACCATGTTCTGCTAAACTGGAAAAGGGACAGGCATTGATTTTCTGATCACGGGGGGTGAATTATTGTAAACTTCAAAGACAATTTTTTAATGAATGATGTACAGTTTCAGAAGAGTTGGTAGTAATTTCATGACTCCTTTTCCAAGGTTTGATTTTTGTTGTGCTCTCTATTAATGCGCTAATGGGATCTAACCCCTCTTATGTTAAACATTCAAGGAATTTGATTTGTTATTGTGATGAGGATGGTTCACTCCAATTATCTGCAGAATTATTTCTAAGACAATCCTTATTTGCTCTCACCCTTGTGAACCCTATGGAATTTCTCAGTTTAAGCTTAAAGCTTCAGAAGAGCAACCATTTTCCCGTACATAGTTTAAAAATGAAGTCCTAGTTTTGTTGTTGCTGCTTCAAATGAAGTCCTATTTTTTGCTGTTATTGTATTAAGAAGTTGACTTTGTGCGCTTTTTGGGTGGCAATGGTTAGCAAAAGTAAGATTAGTTTTAGTTTTGATGGTTCTGACTAAAATTGTTGAGTGATGAACTTTTTATTTTTTAATGACCTTTCTTTATATACCTGTGCACTCACTCCTTGACACTATTATCTCTGTTTTTCAGTAAAGAGATTATGGAGGAACTTGATCTTATCAAACAAGAGACTGTGGAGGAACTTGCTGAAAGCCTTAATCAACATGAGAATGAGGGAGTACCAGAGGACTTACTCCTTGAGGTAAAAGAAGAACCATCACTCCTTGAGGTGAAGCAAGACCAAGAACAGGAACAAGTGCAGGAACAAAAACAAGAAGAACAAGAACAAGAACAACAAGAGGTTTATGGGTTCTATGCTGAAAAAAGCCCAGGTAAGAGTAATATGGGTGACAGTAATTATATAAAGAGAAGGGATATCCCATGGACTTGGTTATTCCACCATATATATGGGATTTGGATATCCCATGAGCTTAGTTATCCCACCGTATATATGGGATTTCTTATCCCCATCATTGTAGTATAAATAGTGGAACAAATAATCCCATGACTAATTAACACCCAAACGTGGGATAAAATTATTCCTTATCCCTCATACAAAATGACCCCTTTAAGAATACAGGAAAACCCATCAGGAAACTGGTAAAAAAGAAAGGCACCATAACCCAGTTTCAGCAATACCAAAAAATGAAACTGACCATATATGACAATTAGAAAGCATTTTCACAATGCAATAGTAATTCAAACCAGAAAGAACTTCAACACAACAAACCCAACCACAAATTTCATACAAGTAGACCAGAGAAACGAGATAGTTCAGAAATTACCGAAAGTACGCCTAGCAAAAAAGGGAATTATAACACTAACATGTAAAAAAAAAGCCCTAATTGAAAAATAGTTATAATCACTGCCATAAAATCCAATTATGAAAAAAGGGCTTAAAATTAAAATAAATCTCTAGCAAAATCACCCCAAACACTTCAAGAACTCCCAAAATCATAAGAGTCGACATGAGAATTAGAATATTAACACATAATGCAATAGCAATTAGATGGAGAGAGCAAAAACATCGCAAGAAAACAGTGACCCATCAAAAATTAAGCAAAATCCTATCAAGAAAACAGTGACCCATGAAAAACTAAGCAAGAACATCTCAAGAAAACAGTAACCCAATTAAAAATTAAGCAAAAACGTCTCAAGAAAAGAGTGACCCATAAAAATTGAACCAACAATATCTCGAATTACCAAGAGAGACAACGTTATAAATATAGAATTGAGTATACCCATGAACAAGTGATAAAACTTGGAACCAAAAAGGAACAAACCTAAGATACATAGAAACCCTAGAAATCTAATTGTGAATATGCATATACGTGTATACCAGTGTAATGTAGAGTTCTTCAGAATCACTTACCTGGGATAAAGTGAGACAGTAAAGACTTCAGAGTGAGAGAAAACAAGAACTTGTTGAAGAAGAGGAAACTGTTGTTTCGCTTCGACCAAAGTTAGGTTTTGGGCAGCTAAGCTTTATTATCATGTTTATGTATTTTCCATGTATTTATATTACTATTTTCTTCTGTTTCTTTGTTTTTATTATTACTAGTTTCGGAACGTACATGCACATTTATTCTAAAAAATTAATCTAATCATATCGTATATGATAAATTTGATATAATAAATAGAACGTAATTATCAAAAAAAAAAGAAGACAACATTTAACTTGAAAAAGAGAAGAAGATAAAAAATAACAAATCAGAAATAAAGAAAAGCTCGTAATTCCTCAAACTTGCTCACTTTCTCCCCAACAACTAATTCTTTCTTTTTATAATTGTATTCAATCATAAAACAAACCACAGAATTTATAATATTAGGTCGATTATATAATCATGATTCTGTCAATTTTATCACACAAAACAAACACAAATTGACTAATTTATGATTCAACTAAGAACTTGAAGTACGTGTTAGACATTACTACTACATCAAAATACACATTAATAAACTTTAAAAGTAATTTTCTATTTCATATAACAAACAACAAAATGTGAACTAATAGAATTTACATAGAATATTAATAAGTTTCACAATATTACTTAATGATTTGAGGAAAATATAAGCGAAAAATTATAGTAAAATTGATAGATCAAGAATAAACTGTTACATACCTGATAAATTTTTGGCATCCAACGATGAAAGTTAAATACATTATATCCATTCATACAAGATGTTTCATGAGAAAAAAATCAATATAAATTTGTTATTAGTGTTAATTGATACTAAATGATGAACAACAAAAAATTTGGCAATATCTGCTTGTTATTTAGTATTTAATAGAATCTCATTAAGTTACATAACTATAATAAATTTTTAAATTGACTATATTCATCAGAAATGTAAAAAGTTTTATATTTATTTTGTAACTTACAAATGAATGTGGTAACTTTATCACTCTTTACCTTGCAATTAAATTAGTAATAAGTGAAAAGTTTGTGAAATTTTTTTGATTAATTAATATTTAACTTACTAAATATTTTACAACATCATTTGTAGGATAGGAGTAAAATGGTATTCCAACTTTTAATATTGTGGCTTCCAACTTTTAGTATTATAATATGATATGATACAATTCACAAAACAACGAAACAAATAAACTAAGAAAATAATAAAGTACTTGGTCTTTTTCTCCTTTGGTTTGTTTTCTCCTCGAATGAAAAATAATCTCAATATAAAATCCTTTTTTCACTTAATAGTAAGAGTGAGTCATTAGATCCTTTGTACATATAGTCGATTGAATGATTCAATAAAATATTTAAATCATCAGTTGTTTATGATATAAAAGTCCATCCAATTTATACAACAGAATAACCCTCAATTTTTTGTTTTAACATTGGAGGAATTTTGCGGACAAGGTGCTTTGATCTCCTTTTTGTCTCTCCTCATATTCCTGCACACACTCATGTACATGTTAGGTGACTAGCGAACCCTTTTGCAAAAAGTGTCAAAGAATACATAATAATAGCCTGTATCATGAGTTCCATTTTTCGTGTGTGTGGGAGGATATATATTTCTTTTGAAACAAAAATAACCCATGACAACCGATATATACATAGTAAATATGATATTTAATGTGAAATGCAAATTATATAAATTATTGAGTCTTTAAATTTTAATTACTCTCGAAATTATTAGGTCGATAACACTTTTATTTGAATGTCATGCATCACATTCCCCTGTCCTCGTTGCACCCCAACCCCAAATCCCACACCCCACTACATCCAAAAATTGGATTGTAATGGTGTCATGGAAACACTCAATGGTGATATACTAATGTAATATTTTGTTTTAGTATCAAACTCTTTGTTACTGACATTGGCATAAAATATGTATAAGTTATATATTATTATATGTAAAATGAAATCAAAAGTTAATAATTAAAAAGTCTTACAAGTTCAATTGTTGCATGAAATTTTTTTTGTTTTTCTTTTCATTTGGTATTCAATATTTGTATTAAAGTCTGATTAATTTGAATTCGTGTCGCATAAGGTCTATTCGGGAGAAGCCTCCCGATGAAGAATTTTTTCATGTTCAAGGCTTGAACCCAAGACATCTTATTAGGGGAGGAACAATTCATTTTACTGTACCACACCCTTTGATGATTTCTCTATTACTTATTTATCGCATAACAATGACATTACTCTCGTAATATTTCAATACAATCTACAATATTTTTGTTTAAAATATTCTAAGTTGTTCCACTTGAGGAATTATTATTTAACATCCAAATAGTGATAATACTATCCTTGTAGGATGAAATACTATATCATGCCAGTAAATTTTTAGGCCAATATATTTTAAATTTACTTTTTACAAATATTTTTATTTTAGATAGCTTTTTATCGTTGTGGCACTTTTTATTTATTTATTGTATTGAAGTACTAATATTGAACATCATGTAAACTTTTTGGATGTTTGTCAAGTTTAAGATGGAAGAGAGTACAAGCACAAATCATAATATAGCAAGTTCAAGATTTTTCTAATAAACTTATTCATTCATTTGGTACAAAAATAATATATTCAATGTAAAAGTATCTATAGAGACTAAAATATTCACAAACTTTCGCATCTACATTTGTGGAGTTTGAGAGATTATCTTTTATAGTTCAATTATTCGAAAAAATTTGCAAGAGAAAATTGAAATGTTGACAAAATATAGATGTACAAAAAAGAAATGGAGCAGCAAGATAGGGAAGTTATTGATCTTTTCTTTGGTAGAGGCGTAGAGCCAAAGAAAAGCTTAAATTTCAATCCTTTTTCATGGACACATAATTCTGCATGTTTAAGAGTTAAGACAAGGAGAAATGTTTAAAAAGATATTTTATAACAGAGTTACTACAAAAATGTTAAGTCTTTCTAATCCAACAAATTCAACAATTTGTTGTTTCAAGTCAATAGAATGCTTTGGATATACAAACCAATAATTACAGAAACCATAGCCCCAAGAACATATGGCCTTCCAGCAGCATCTGATGATACAGACCTGTGCAAGATGGCAACAAATTATGTCAAAATAAACTTCAGCAGCACTGAAATAAATACACTTCTGTATCATGTCGATAAGTTTGAAGCAGCAAATAGGAAACACATTTGGTGTAGACACGATTACTTTCATGTGCAGTTAAACATTATGCTTAAGCAGTGTGAAAACAGCTTTAGTGGCACCAATGTGAAATAGGGAGTAACTAGGGATGAAGGAAGCGAACGTACAAACTGAGTAAAATTATAGGAAGGCTAGAAATTTATCTGGACTGAATGAATGATCTTTACCTTGATACTGTTGACTTAGACGTTGTAAGTCCAAATCCAAAGGGAAACAATGGATCATAGTGAGGGTCACCAACGTTCATTGGAAGTTGATCTACCGTTCTGAACCATGTTCTTGGAAGTTTTCCAGTAAATTCGTGGTCCCCAAAGAGAAGATCAGTGATACCTTGTCCTTCAGTTCCAGGTAACCAGGCTGCTACAAGTGCATCAATTGAAGGTAGATATGGTTCAATCACGAGTGGTCGACCAGATATGATGATGACAACACACTTCACAGATTTGCAAACATTGTTAATGACATCAGGTCCAGGATCTGCCATTGTGAGAGTAGGACTGTCTCCTGCAGTCTCAGCATAAGCGTGCTCACCGACAACCACAATAGCATAGTCAAAGCCTCTGGAAATAACATTGCTGTCAGGATTCTCAACAAAGACGACTTCTGTTCCTGGATCAACTGCAGACTTTATTGCACCAAGGATGGTAGTTCCTGTAAATGAAGTTCACTCTGTTCAGTCATCTTCTAATGCTAGCCAGCTGAAAATAGCAAATGGTTATTTGTGCATTACGACATTAGTTACTTAGACTGCTGCAGTTTCCTATATAGAACTACCGAAACATTTGAGTCTAAAACATCTTCCAAATGATATGTGCAGTTCAAGCATATTTTCCGACAGAAATTTCTACACGCCTTATATTGTTATGTGGCGTGCGTGGAGATTATTCAAGAAACAATAAGGTTAAGTATTTTCCAAATTTTCTATTCACAGTTAGTTAATAAATGTCGTATTAGAGGTCTTGTGAAAAGCAATGGAAGAAACAACATACCACTTGTAGCATCATTACCGCTAAACCCCTGCCAAGTAATAGTCCATCCGCCACATTGATAACCTAAGTTATCAGCATGGCTACCAGCAACCAAAATTCTAGACGCCTTCTTAGGAAGAGGTAACAATGTGTTATTAGCAGTTTTCCCATTCTTCAGCAGCACAAGAGATTTCCGAACAGCTTCTCTTGCTATGTTCCTGTGTTCCTGATTGAAAACCAGGGATTAATATAACAACAACAGCTGAATTTCACAATTCTAAAAGTATACATTTCAAACTACTTGAGGTCTTGAGGAAACGGTTTAAAAGTAACATCTTAAAGGTCACCTAGGCCCTAAATGGAAGTTAAGTGGAAAGGGTCTTGAAGTCACCACATCTAGTACATATCCTTCAAGCAGGGGTGAGGATTAGTCCAGCAAACTAAACAAAAGGTTTATACAATGCATGCACTGACATTGTAACTGAGGCTAGTGATCTACCTGGCTCCCAACCTCGTTGATCAGGCTGAGATCAGCATAGGGGTTCTCAAAAAGTCCCATTGTAAATTTAACTGACAAAATCCTCTCCACTGCATCATCGATGCGATCCTTTGGGATAAAATTGTTCTTGACGAGGTAAGTGAGATCATTGATAAACTCCGTGAAATTATATGGGATCATAACCTGCAAATGACTGATTTCCTGATTTAGCTTGAACCACAAAAACATTTCCTAAACACAATGCATCTGAATATTGAGGTGCTCCAGCTCTCTCTATCTCTCTCTCTGATGTGCTAGTATCAGTTTTTAGAATTTAGCTGAATGTTGACACTGGGGTAGGGAAAAAAATCTTACCATGTCAATACCAGCTAGAATGCTAGTCTCAACTGAATAAGTGTAGTTGGCATGAAGTGGAGTGGTAATCTTGTCAATACCTAGCCAATCTGAAATGACAAACCCCTGGTAGATTATCAACACCAGTCAGTGAAGTCACCTCCAAATGATGGAATTAATGCTTTGTGAGAAAAAGTGATACAAGTTGACATGATACAAACACATGAAATATCAAAAATATATTTCGGAGGATGTTAATTCCACAGTTCTGTAATTCTCTGGTTCGTAATACTAATAACTCATATTGTCCAAGCTTCCATATTGTCCGCTGAGGTTTATCTAATCTTCATATCATTTTTAAGAACATTACCTTGAACTTGAGTGTGCCCTTGAGAAAACCAGTAATTAGGTCATGGTTTGCATGCATCTTTTTGCCGTTCCAGCTAGAATAAGAGGCCATAACCGTAGCAACACCTTTGATAATTGAGTCATCGTAGGCCGGCATGTGGATACGTAGTAACTCATGCATGTCCGTCACGGTGTTATTCTCATTAATACCCTTAGTTGTGCCCCCATCGCCAACAAAATGCTTTGCACAAGCAGCCACCTTTTTCCTGAAAATTGGGAGAATTGGAGGATTATTCAAGGGCAATCCTTTTACAAGCAACAAGAACCATTATCAAAGTACAAATATAAGATCTAACTGATTCATAAAAGGTTCAACAAAAAGTTCATAATAACTACAAAAAAATGGCAAAAAAAGCGGAAAACAGCATTAGCATAAAAGCCTCTCACATTGGACTTCTTTGTGCTCTAATGATAACAAGCAACTAAAGAGCAGTCAAGGTTCTCATTATTCAAACTTAGATTTGACAATTCTTTGTACAGCCATGAGGAAGACGACTATAAATATTAGCTGTAATTTTCAAAGAGTAGCATACTAAACGTTAGGCATGGCATTGCCTTCAAAGTTTCCATACTTTCCAGCAATATAAGGTATGCCCTTCCTCGAACCATCAGGTATCTCGCCTTGTAAACCAATTATGATATCTGTCATTTCTTGAACAATCTTGGGATCTTCACTATAACTTTCGTAACAGCGACCCCACCTAGGATCTCTACAAACCTGCCCACAATGGTTTAAACAAAAACTTGAAAGTTAACAATTTGAAGTGAAAAAGAACGTCATTAATTGTGAGAAGACAAATTAGAAAGTCAATCATCAATCTGATTGTATCACCTACAGCGATGCAAGGAGCAAAAACATAAGGAATCCCTGTAGCTCTGACTTCAAGAGCAGTAGCATCACCAATCCTTCGCATGAGTTCAGGGTCCCTGAAGAATAGATATCAGTAGAATGTTCAGATAAGACCAAATTTTTTGGCAAGCAAGAGGATTAGGTCAATATCGTATCACCTTGAACTGGGAAGCAGTTCTCAAAATGCAAAATAATCATAGATGATATCAAAATGAAGTTTTTGAACATACAAAAAAATGACATCATTAAACTTTTTCAAGACAAAAAATATGGAGCTTGATTTAGGTAACAAATGGTTAATTGGTAGTACACTTGGATAACAAATTAACAGCCCAATGAGAATACATGCTCTATAAACCAGCAAATAACAAATGATATGTATTTGATATGTCAATGCTCAGCAGTGTGTGTTTTGCACTTGAAAATATTCATATGAAATTTCTTTACCTTGCAGCTCCAAGCCCAATGTTATGTGGAAATATGGTGGCATTCACAAGATTGTTGTGTCCATGAATGGCATCAATCCCATATATCATTGGGATCCCAAGGCGAGTTGACAGAGAACCATTTTGGAAATCATTCACCATATTAACCCAATCTGTAGCAGTAGCTTTCGGAAGTGGAGTACTTCCCCCACCACTCAATACGCTACCTAAATCAGAATAACCAAACATAAACTTCAATTTTCTGTTAGCCATGCTGACGAGATATTTTGAACGGAAGTGGAGAGCCTCTGATTATACACCTAAAATTTGCAAAATAAATTGTACTATAAATTCATCTCTTTTTTTGTTTATTATTATAACTTGGTTCTTAAAAGATTTCTGCTTATGAGGCTTGTTATTTCTGAGACAAGTGTCTACCGGAAACTGCCTCTCTATCTCTATGAGGTAGTGGTAAGGTCTGCGTACATTTTCCCCTCCCCAGAGCCCACTTGTGGGATTCCACTAAGTATGTTAAATTATATATATTAGCATTTCACTATAGGAGCAAAAATAATATCAAAACAAACGACGAAGTTATAGAGAGGTTTGACTATACTATATATAGTGAAATGTTCCTTACCAAAAAAATCTGGATGTGAAATCACAATACTCTATTTCTCATCACAATTTACTTCAAAATGCCATTATTCAGTCTAAAAGAGAAGTACAAACACAGCAACTAACAACAACAACAATAACAACATACCCAGTGGAATCCCACGAGTGGGGTCTGGGAAGGGTAGAATGTACGCATACATTACCATTACCTCATAGAGGTAGAGAGGTTGTTTCCTGGGAACCCTCGTCTCAAAAACTCAAAAACACATGATAGTATGCAAATACTATAAATTTAGCATAACAAAACACAACAACTAACAAACAAAAATGCAGAAAAAGAAAACTAAACAAATATGCAAATAATACATTTATATAGATGTGAGATATAACTGAAGTAGTAGTCCAAGTTAAACAGGGCTTACTACTTCAAGCTGTCAAAACAATCTTCCATAGACAGACATCATCAAATCTCCAAAAACTAATAGTACTAATTTCATTTCAGTTTTTTCCATGGACCCACCATATTAAAATATTATACATAGATATGCCATCATTAAAAAAGCCCATTATATGATCTAATAAAGTATTAAAGTTTTGAGCCTCAAAAATAAATATCTTTAATAAATAACTTTTTTTAAGTTTGATGAGACTTATTGAAAAGGTATCGTTAGCGTGAAAAGACACCTCAGAATCTATAAATAAACATAATCACTAAACCAAAATTACGCTCCATCTCAGGAAAGAACTACTAAAAACCACTTCTTCAAGATTTAGAAGATCTTGTCTTCTTCAATAAAAAATTATTGCAATGGAATAAGGTTAGTTTCCTTTTCAATCTTATATATTCATATATGTCTAATAATTTCCTTGAAAAATCTTGAATGAATGTTTTTTTAAGTTTTCTAACAACTCCTTTTTTATTATGTCTCTTTTATCTTTTTGACACCTCAATAATTCCAACTTTTTACATCACACATTTAATACCACATCCACGAGATTAAAAAATATTTGGGCACATTTTAGGTATCTTTAGTTTAAGACTACATCAAAAAAAAATTCTTTATTTTCTAAAAACAAATTGAAATGAAGAAAAACAAATTGAAACGATGGAAATAAACATCAACTACACAAGAAAAATTAGATAGCAGAAAAGAAATGTACAAACATGGAAAAATTAATACTGTAGAAATCTAAAATGTTACCAATATAATAGTCTTTCATGATTTGAATTGAAGCAACAGTTCTATCAATCTGAACCATCTGTCCAATCTTTTCTTCAAGGGTCATTTGATCAAGAAGATCTTTAACTCTAACCCCAACTGGTTGTTTTGGGTCCTTGTACTTGATGTACTTCTCACCCATTGAAATCTTGCTCCACCATAGCACCAGAGTCACAACCCACCAAACCCAACTTTTCCTACCCATTTTCAAACTCCTCAAAACTGTGATAACATCAAGAAAATGTGAAGAAAAAAAATTAATTTCTATTGAATACCCAGAAAAATGTAGGGTAAAGGGTGCAAGAAAATGCAGGATCTTGAAAGATTTAGTGAAAGAATACAGTAACAGAAATAGTGCTATATTGGTGGAAAAGGTGGGTCTAAGTGGTAGATGAGAGTTAAAAGAGATTCTTTGATAAAGTTACACAGTTGAACAGTTAGTACACGCTCCTCGTGTTAAAAAAAAACAAGAATTTAAGGGAACAAAAAGATTTTTTTTTTAATTTTATAATCCTAAATTCAATTTATATTAAATGTATCAAAATATTTTTTGCCAAAATAACAAATTGATCATTCTTTTTTAAGCCGATCAAAAAAAAAAAAAAGGTCATTTTATTTTAAACTAAGAAAGTATACGCCAACAATATTTTACTCTTCACTCACTTAAATAATACTAGTTTTGTTGTATGCGCTTTGCACGTGATCAAAGCGAGAAATATTAAATTAAATTATAAATTTATAAAAAAATAAATAAGTCACTACAAAAATAATTTTGATAAATTATTTATTTAGAAAGGTCTTCTATATATAAAGAGGATTTTTCACTATTAGAATTTTTCTTAGCAACTGTAGGGTATTTTCGTAATTCAAATAAAGAAGTTGAAGTCTATCAAATAAGAAAAATTTAGGAGTCTTTCCATGACAAGATTTCCTTATTTTATCACTTTTTTCCATATTTTTTAAAAGCCAATACTATTAAATAATAATTTAAAGAAAAATGATGAAAAGACGATTTTATTTAAAATTGAGTCTTTTAATGAAGGATAAAAAGTTCAAACAATATTTTTAAAAAAAAAATTAGGCTTTTAATATAGTACGAATGAATAGATATAGATTTTTCACGTCAATGTGGCAGGATATCTTTTTAAAAAAAAAAATTAAAATTTATAGTCTAAAATTATTAGTCATAGCAACTACTACTCAAACTCCAAACCCCTTTTTAAATAAGATAATACTTTTTAATTTACTTTTATTTGTTCGTTGTGTTAAAAATAAATGCACTCTTCGATTTACTATTTTCAAATTTGATCACTTAATTTATACTTTGCACTCATTCACATAAATTGTGACAAAAAGGAGTACTCATAGTTACGTGAGAATTATAAATTGTAATTATCCAGTGAGTGAATAATAATGAATGTGTAATTGTATAGTTAGTGATTGAATAATGAATAATTTTTATTATTAATACATTATTATTTACTTGCTTAAAACATATTTTTTATATATTTGATTAATACACATGTTATCAATGTGCATATTATAGTTCACACAAAATAATAATAATTGCGGAATTTGAAATAAGTATGATTCTTTACTTTCAATAAACCATATACTTAGTTATATGCTAATTTTCATATGGAGTGAATTAATATTGTATGCCCTCCATCTATCCTTACTTGTCGTCTATTGATTTGGCACAGAGATTAATAAGTAGTAAATAATGAGATAATTTTATCAAATTATCCTTTGAATATAATAAATACAATGTCTTACAAAATATAATAATGAAATGACTATAATTAAAGATAAGGGTAATTAGGAACTCAGTATAAAATTATCTCTTGATTTTATAAGATGGACAAGTATTGCTGAACATCCCAAAATAGGGAATAAGTAAAGATAGTATTACTCTCAATTCATACTAAAAATACGCTAGCTGCCCCCCCCCCCCAACCCGCCCCACCCACCCAACAATAACAACAGTAAAAAGAAAAATTCACACATGTGCTTATTAAAAATTGTTTTTAAAAATAAAATAATAGTTTATTGTTTAAATCGTATGATACATGTAATTAATTTTAATTATTTAAATAATGTGTTTATTTGTGGTGCTAACATGTACTCCACCTGTCCCATATTATATCGACATCTTTCTATAAATATTTGTCCCATATCATATGGGCACTTACTAAATTAGGATAAAATTAATTTTTTTCCTATTTTACCCCTACCATTAATATAATATTTGAAATTTCAAGAGATTGATTAGTCACTTTCACATTCAAAGAGCAAACTATTCATATATTTTATGTATATTTTTTCAACTTTATTTAATATACATTGATATAAATAAAAAATAAAATCATAAAATTCACTATTATATTAATAATTTTTTAATCACCACATAAAATGAAAAGCGCCCATATAATATGAGATATAATTAGTAAGTGTTATCAATTCTCTTGTTACACACACATATAGACTAAGATTATTATTGTTAAAGACTTATTATTATTATTATCACCATCATCACTTCTCCTTATATACACACTCAGACAAACATACACATATCCATTTTTAATGGTTAAATGACTTATATCTAATAATAATAATTTGATAAAATTATGTCTATCATTTATTTTTCAATTTTTGTACCTAAGTCAAAAAGAGTTTTCCTCATAAATGAATTTAATGGCTTTATTAAGAATTAATGTGCATAGTTACAGTCAATGACGTATTTTTTTTTACAACTAACTTATTTATATAAGACATATTTGAGAACACACTCACAAATTTTTCCAAAATTCAAAGTTTCTAAATAGAAACACTTTATCACGTATCCAAATGCTCAACGGAAACAAACTAAATTTTGGATATTTAAATAAAATTTACCAACATGCCTTTTTTTTTTTTTCATTCTGACTTGTTATTTTACTGTCCAGAAGAATCAAGTGGATCCTCATTTTGCTGTTGAGCATACAGAAACTACTTTAGACCATCACATGATTCTATATGAGTTTTTCACTGAATATATCTGCAAAGCTTAATTCCCTTCTTCTCCCTTACTTGAAAGTTCTTCATTTTCCTTTAACTTCGATTCGTCACTCTCAAGAGACTCTGGAAGTACTGAACTTGAATCCTCGGGCCCGTCTTTCTGCGTCTCATCAATTGGCTCTCCTGCTGAGGCGGCTTCAGATTCGATGTTGAGTTCAAATTCAGGGTTTTGAGTTGGTCCTTGATCATTAGGCATTAGTGGAGATGGATTGTCGATGCCTGATCCTTTAGCAAGGCAAACATACTTGATAACTAGGCGCTTGTAATTGGTTAGTAGTTCTTCGATATCACCTACTGTTAGGTCACCAGCTTGGGAATATAGGTAGGGAAAACTTTGAAACACTTGGCTGATGCTATCCTCCTTGATAAGCATACTAGCCCCTCTGTTTTCTAGATCTGACAGTGACGGGATCTTTTCGATTGATGACTGACTTTTCACATACTGATCCTCGTTCTTGGGGTTTGTTTCTGTTGATGCTACTGAGAAATTTGGCTGTGTAGCAGGGCTTGGAGGCCTATTTGACCTAAAATTTGGTTTGGCCTCTGAAGTGTCTGCACCAGGAACAGGTCCAGCGTTCTGATCACTCTGGCCCGGTACATTGTTGTCAGCTGAAAGACCAGAAAGAAGTGCTCGAGCAGACTCCATATTTCTTTCAAACTCGGTCTCATCCATAGAAAGAGCTTGTGCATCAATCTTCAAAATGAAGGCTTCTGCAGAGAGAATGTTTGTGAAGAAATATGCCGCTTCAGAAACCAAGCGAGTTTGCCGCCTAAACCTTTGTATATACAGTAGATTTGAGTGCAGCTGGGGGGGGGGGGGGGGGTTAGCCTGCTTGTGACATAAAATAAAAGTTAATTTAAAAATTGAAGACAAGGACAAAAGAAATTGTAAAATTAGAATACGGGAGCAGAAGGAATTTCAATCATTCTTCAGTATTGAAACGAATCAAGCAACTAAAACAAAGCTTTTATAGTTCTCCATTAGAAGACAAAACAGATATTTGGAAGGACGGTGCATGTAACACATGGTTGATCAAATCAAGTTTTTGCAACCATGTTCTTTTTTCGATGTGTATACATCTTCTGATGATAATCATGATAGAAAAGGCAATAACTTTGTCTAAAAATGAAAGAACTCGAGCGAATATAATTGATAGATTCTGATAATATTCCCAAGCAAAAACATTGAGCACATGCTGCATTGAAATCTTAACAGTTCTTAGTTGGACAGAAGATAATACTCCTCCAGGATGTCGACACGAAAAATTTTAACATCACTTGTTTTATTTCATACAAAAGCAGAAGAAAACGCTGCAATATACTTCTTTTTTTTTATGACAAAGGGAACCCGCCCCCGCTAACCTTTGGCTGCACAGGGTAAACCCCCACTCCTATGCAATAGCTCGCAAACCACATAGGAGAGGTAACCTGCACTAGGCAAACCCGGTGCGACGAGCTCAACCCAGAAGGCAAACCCCTTGCTTTCGCTGGCAAGGGGTCTAGAACTTGAAACCTCCAACATGGAAGAGTCCAAGCCCAAACCACTGGGCCACCCTGAAGGGTGCAATATACTTTTCTGTAGATCATTGGTGATGGAAAGGCGGACTATCACTTAAGTTCATCTACACGAGTTGCATGGAGCATACCAAACACCACAATTCATAACCTAAAGGATTTGTCAGTTCTGAAGACTAATATATCAGATCAGTGCAAATGGGCGGGCTTACCTTTATGGTGACATATATGAGAATTGGAAGAAAATCATCTGCTCCTGGAGGGTTATCCTTTGCTGAAACAGAAGTCAGGAGGTTATTGATAACCTTGCAACAATTAAGAATACACACAAGTTTGTCTCTTGGAGAACTGTACATATTTATCTTTTGTAGCTCCTTCTGCGCAAGCTGTAAAAAGTGTTTCATGTAATAAAAGAGTTAGACATCTCATTGCAGAATAACATTCAAGGAAGATCTATGCTTATTTATGGTAGGGTGAAAGAGCTATACTTATAGTAATCAAGATCACAACTCAAAAGAACAGCCTAAAGAAGACGTTTCTATAAAGGAAGAAGTGTGTGCGCTCCGGTACTATGAAAATATTCTCTGAATTTTGCATACTGCAAGACTTGATATGTTACTGTAAACTGACGGCCATACCCATTAAAAACCCAGTTTACAAACTTCTACAGCAAACCTCTGAAAATCTGGGTCCACATTTCACCAAAAAGTTACCAAGTTAAACGAAAAATATGAAAGTAATACAATTTTTTTTAATAGAAATCAATACTTGAGGTAATTTGCCAGAGTAAATAGTGTCCATCTTGTCAAGGTGTAACACATGCACAAAGACAATAAGGTTACCCCGCCCTTGGTTATTTTTGTGAATATACTCTTCTTCATTTCAGTTATTAGTATAAGAAAATAGCTGTGCAAAAGACTATCATATTTGTAAACTACATCTGTTCCAGAAATGTGTATTTTTTCCATAGTTTCAAGCACTGGTTGTGAGGGAAAAATTGTTTCTTCATCAACAACTCATAAAACCACTAAGATATACACATGCATGCACATACACTATAGTGTGTGTATAATGTGTGTACACACAGTATATGTTTGTGGATATATACACACTCACATCATGGTAAATGATAGAGGTCGAGGAATGATCAAGTATGTGTCACAAAAGATGTAATGGATGGCTTTATTTTTAAAAAAATACACAACAGCATAAGAGAAACTGTTCACCCATAACATTTTGTTTGGGAAAATTATGTAAATGTACTGACTAGTGAACCAACAAACTGTCAAAGACAAATGCATTTTGCTCTGAAATATAAACACTGATTTATTTGACCCACACATCACCTCCTATGAGTGACAGGCCCAAATCCCAACAACTGTAATCAAGTGAGAAATCCTATCCCATCCTCCAGTATATAAAAAAGTAGTAGTTAAGAACCAAAATCCCTGCAATTGCATCCATTTCATAATATCTTGAACAGAATCAATGAATGATTCAACCAGAAATTTACTTTTTACAAAGTTCACTTACCAACCATGATGATTCATTTTGAAATGTTGGCTTGATATCCAAATTCTCAGGTCTAACAAATTGTTGAATCAAAGCAATTTTCTCATGAAGCTCTTCATCAACTTTCACATCTTCAGGAAGTGAAGCAAATGTACGTGTAAATAGCTTTTTCATGACATACTTCTCAAGTCCCTGTTGTTTGAAATTATGAGCAAACGAAGTTCAAACAACACAGCCACAATTAAACCTATACAGTCGAGATGCAGCCTACAGCCATGCACAAGCATTGAGTATGGAGAATGTAAACAATACATTGATTCCATATGTTGGAGTAAATTTGTATAAACATCAACATGAGCCTTTTATTGAAGCCTGTTGAGATAAAAGTAAAAACGAGACAATCAGACTTGGAACTTCTAGGTACATTACCAATTGCAACTCTACTTAAGACATGGGAAAAATTCAAGAGATTCAAAGTTTTTTTTTTTCCCTTCAATGTTGAGATATCAGTGGAACTTCCTCCTGTTACTTGTGCTTTTAAGATTTGATATTTATTAATATTATGGAGCAGCCTGAACCTTCAGTGTACTAAAAACTCAGCATGCAGAAATCATAGGATTGAAACTCGATTGAGTATAGGCCTGTTCCTCTATCATGTTCCACTTAAATTTCAGACTTCTTGTAAATGGCAGTATTTGAACTTGTGCTGTGCACCCTAGCTGCACATCTCAAGTTGTGTCCTTACTGTGGAGCTTGTGGGGTTGGATGGGAGGCTGGTAGGTTGATGAGAGAAGGATTTGATATGCAAATGAAAACACAGGTCGACAATATTCATGCCAAAGGCTTATCAGCATAAAGGTGTACTCACTTCACCAGCACTCTCCAACTCCTCCTCAGAACATCCAGCCCAAAGTGAATGAGCTCTGAATGCTGTTTCCATATTTCCGAGGAACTCCTGTACAGCAGCACTATCCCTCTCTGAGTCTGGAGCATTGTTCAAAAATGATACAATAAAGCTGCAAAAGATTCCAATTAGTAATAACATTTTTCCTCGAATGGACATACATATACCTAGTGACACCTCTTCGAGGTCCTAGTTGAGTTAAAATGACTCGCATTGCTGTTTAATGTTGATTTGAACTGATCAAATATGAAACTATCCAATATGCAGTAGTATATTATAGGATTTTAAATCAGTTAATAGAAATCCAAAGCCAATGCATCCACCTAAGTGCTTTATGATCATGAAAGTATGGAAGAAATAGGGTGACAAAATCAAACCCAACCCATCCAATTCATTTATCTTTGGGTGGTTTATTGACTTACCCATTTATTAGCTCAACTCATTAAAAATTGGGTTGATGTGTAACCCAAGTTGGCTCATGACATAAATATTGTCAAAATATTTTTTAAAAAAAATTCTATTAATTTAACATGTTATATATAGTCATAACAAAAAGAATAATTTTATTAGATACTAAAATATTTTAAAAGAACAAATAAAACAATCAAACTTAGTAAAATTGGATTGGATTGGTCTCGACCCGTTGTATGACCCATGTCCTGACCTATTCTGACCGAAGCAAATTTCTGTTGGGTTGAGTTGGGTCTTGACGTATTATGACCTATTCAAATTTGACCCAACCCGCCCAATTGTCATCCCTAAGAGAAATTATGCTAAGATAACAACCTGATTACAAGTTTTATATTACTATTCCAGAATCCCAATATACACATTTCATTCTTTATAATCAATATCCATTGGTTTATCTTTGCATAGAGAACTCTTTCCATAAAATCCTTGAGGTACTTACTCAGTTATTTGGGTCTGGGTTAAAGTAAGATTAAACCCAAGCAGTCACTTCATAAAAATAAAATCCAATCCCATAGAAGCAAAAGATTTGAAGAGAAGAAAACATCAAGAGGTTCAGCTGAAGCATTTTTCAATTATGGTTCTCGGCTACTCAGCTGAGCTAATCAGTTCAGGTCCCTTTATATCACCATCATTTTTTCTCAGCTCAATTCAAGTCACAAGATCAAACTCACATATTGCAATGAACAAAAATAAGTAAAAGAGCATAAGGATTTTTCCCATTTAATTGACCTACGTTGACTTGGGCAATCAAAATCATACAAATCTGATTATCCAATTAAACCTCAAAAATTTATTCTTTTACCCTAAATAGATGTCTAATTTGATCTATCAAAATTTTCCTAAGTTGCCTCTCACACTCAAATTATGAATTTGACAATCAACTGTACTTTTTTCCTAATTCAACAACCCGTCTACTTTATTCCTATCTAATTTCTTCTCATCGTAAAGGAATTGTTCGTAGTGTACCCCATCTATAAATAATCGTTCTGCCCTAATTGTTAGAGAGAAACTCACAATTTCTTCAACGAGAAAGAATGCGGCTCAGATATAAGATACCTATCGAGGAGGTTCAGAAACTCGATCGTGGATGATGAAGTTCGACTTTTTTGAACTCTGTTTGTAACTCACTATTATTCCTGGTAACTAGTGGAATAGCTAGTGGTCTTACAAGGGCCAATAGATGAGGATTGATACCTTTTGATGGATTTGACGAAATCAGCGGCCGTTGGATCACGCATGCGCTGAAGGAAATCATGCCACGTCAGTGGTGCAGTTGACGATCCAAAGACGTCTCTGTTCTCCATTTTCAGATCGACCGCGACTGAATTGTGAATGTTGTATACACCTGAAGTTCACCTACTGTAGTCTGTAAATGAAGAAGACGACGACAGTATAAATGGGCCCCCGAAATCAAGTGATAGTTGGGCTTGGAAGGACTTGGACCTAAGAGAGTGAATTTGGGTTCTCAATTGGGCCGTCAGGACCTATTAATGGGCCGTAATTAGAAAATTACATAGAATGCCTACCAAATGTAGTGGTCTTGATCTTTTGCCCTCCCTAAGAAAAGCCTTATAAAAATGCCCCTTTTTCATTTTAAGTTAAATCAAACTACACTCTTCTGGGGGACATTTTTGTAAGACATTTCTTATGAGGGGCAAAATATCAAAACCATCTTTTATGGGAGGCATTTTTGAACAAAACCCGGCCGTAACACTTGAAATTCTGGAAGAAATCGTGGCAAATAGCAACTTGTCGAATCCACAATTAAGTTTTAGGGAAACTAAAGTCCATGCTGCTTTGAAACAAATTACTTACGTCCTGATACCCTCATACATTCATGCCCCTCTAATTACTTACAATTAACATCTCTCTTAATTTATCTACTATTAAAGTTCGCACTAACGTTTGACATCAGGCCACATTATATGATACCAATATGGTATCAATATACCGGCAGACCATCACAGAGGATTAAACTCAATCCTACATGATATTGTATCAATACATAGATAGAGTATCACAAAAGATATATCTTTCTACTAATTTAGAGTTTAATAAATAAGTTTACAACTTTAATAATTTTCTCTTAATTGTTTTATTTCTTAAAAAAAGAGCCCAAAACTATATGATATCGATAAGATATCAATATACCGATCGAGTATCACAAAATATATTTTTTCTACTAGTTTAGGGTTTCATATATAAGTTTGTCATTTTAATAATTTTCTCTTAATTATTTTATTTTGTGAAAAAGAGCTACCGATAGGGTAGGGTATCAATTTATCGATGGAGTATCATAGAGAATAAAGTTTAGTCCTGCATGATACCTATATTGTATCAATACGAGATATCACAGGAATATATTAGTTACACATATATAATTATTAGACAGATAGACACATACAATTTGATAAATATACATATACAATTCGTCTTTCTCCTCCAACTCTCGATCTCATTCGCCTCTCTCCTCCCCTCCAGGTCACATAACCTAGGTTATGCCATGTAATTATGTAAAATATAGCTATTTCACCATATTAAGTTTCAAGTCTGAGCTATTTATAAAAATTTTCCATAAATACTTTCACATTGAATCTATTTTGTATAGTTTTTCTTAAGTTTTATTTTACCTACGTTCACAAAATTATTGAGTGTTTTAGCTACTCTTTTAACGTACAAAATCTCATCTAGAACTTCAAAAATTTCTAGTACAAGTTTGGTGGAGTTTGGAACTTTTTTACCAGTGAAATTTTACAGAAAATAGAACTTCAAAATTCACCTAATGCGTTGAAATTCCAAAATTTTAAAAGGAGCTTCAAATTCTCCTGACGTGCTGGAATTCAGAAAATTTAAATATGAATATAGAATACAGTTCTAAAAATCTATTTTAAAGAGATTCCTACAATAATTTTCAAAGCAAGACTTGTTCGAACAAAAATACCAGTTACAATTATAATGCATGCCCAAAAAAAAAAGAATTGCAAAAGTAAACTATAAGATACTGCTCCTGAGTTAAAAAAGGTAGCAGGAGTGCAATTATATTACTCATACTTGTTCACTCAGGATGTTTTAAATTATAACTTATAACATTTTTTGTATAAGTAAAATGAACGGAGGGAGTAATTACTTAGATTGAAAAACTAGCCATCCCACCTCATTGTTGCCTCAAATTCTTTGTTCCGGCTGGGAAAGAGTAGAGCACAAACAAAGAAGCTTTATTGCTTTAGCTTCTCCAATTGGAAAAACCTGGGAATTTTGAAGCAATGAAATTGGAATAGTTTCATACCTAAGAAACAATAAACCAAAATCCAAACTTGCAATTCTACACATATAAAATGGAAGGTATTGTGACCCACAAAATATTCATCATAGCTTTCAAAACTCTCGTACAAAAAAATCAAACACAGATTTGCACTTCTATTTGTTGGGGAAAAAAATGGCAATGAGACCAAGAGGCGGTGGAGTTGGACCTAATCGCCCTAGTCGGGCACAGCGATCTTCAGTTCGCCCGGTTTTCGAAGATTTTAGGCCTGTTTCTGAGCGGCATCAAGAGGAAGAAGCTGAAAAACTACTTATTTTTCTTCCTGGTGAGTTTACTTATTTCTATTCATTTGTAATATTTTAGTTTGACACAAAGGTTTTTTTTTTAAAAAAAAAATTGAATCTTGTTCAATGAACAATAACAACAATATAGTCTGTCCACGAGTAGGGTCTGCGAGGGTAAAATGTATGCACAACTTATCACAATATATAAAGAGGGACTAGTCCTATTAATATGCTTCATCACAATGGAAGGACAAACATATCTGAGCTATTAATCTTCTATCCTAATACTTCTTTTCTATCTAAGGTCATGTTTTCGATGATATGAAGTTGCGACATATCACGTCTAATCACCTCTTCCAATACTCTTTCGGTCTACCTCTACCCTTCCATGTAACCCCTAAATCCAACGTCTCGCACCTTCTAACAGGAGCGTTGGCACCCCTCCTTTGCACATGCTCAAACCATCTCAGTCGGCACTCCTCCTTTGCACATGCTCAAACCATCTCAGTCTCGCTTCTCTCGTATTGTCTGCCACATAAGCCACCCTTGAATGATCTTCAATGAAAACTATGTGAAATGTATTAACTTAACGAAGAGTCTTTATTTTGGAGAAAATTTAGAAATAGCATTACTTAAAAATACCCATAACGCAATGTAAACTCATCTTGTTTTTAGTTTATTGAGCGTATGGAGTGAAGTAAATAAAATCTAAACTCTGGCTATGTATTGTATTTCTTTTCCAAGTTCAGATAAATACATGACATGTACTAGCTCTTTTACAACGGAAGAACATAAAATTTTGATCGTTATATAGTAAAACCTTTCTATTAAAAAGGTAGAGGTTTAAAATGTCTTAATTTGCCTGCAGGTTTCATGAAGGAGAACATTAGGGTAAGTACAGAAGGCAAGAACACAGTGAGAGTACGTGGAGAACGTTTTATAGGAGGCAACAAATGGCATCGTTTCCAAGAAGATTTTCAAGCACCTGATGATTGCAACATGAGAGGCATTCATGCCAAATTTGAGAATGGAATTCTCATTATCACTATGCCATGGAAAATGCCTAAGCAATCATTAGATGAACACACAAAACAAACCCCTCACAAGGATCATAATGTTCCTCCAAAAACTACTCATCCAACTGTTGAAACCCCAAGAAAACCGACCCCTTTAAAACCCACAGCACAACTGCCAAAGCCTCAAAATGCTCACAAAGATCAAGAGTCTACAGCAAAGGACAAGAAGCCAAGAGATGAGACATTGGGGAGTGCTGAATCATCTCAGACTCAAAAGGGTGATAATGTTCCCCCAAAAATTACTCATCCAACTGTTGAAATTCCAAGAAAACCAACCCCTTTAAAACCCACAGCTCAATTGTCAAAGCCTGAAAATGTTGACAAAGATCAAGATTTTAGAGTGAAGGACAAGCAAAGAGATGTTACACCAGGAAGTGCTGAATCAGCAAAGACTCAAAAGGGTGATAATGCTCCTCCCAAGACAACTTATCCAACTATTGAAGCCACCCCAAGAAAACCAACCCCTTCAAAACCCACAGCTCAATTACCAAAGCCTCAAAATGCTTACAAAGATGATCAAGATTCTAGAGCAAAGGAAAAACAAAGAGACGAGAAGAAATTCCTCGATGAGAAAGGCGCTGAATCATCAAAGACTCAAAAGGGTGATGAGGATATAGATTTTCCAGCTCTTAGAGCAACTCTATTTGGAAAAACTAGTGGTGAGAGGGGAAAACCAAAAGATGAAAAGAAAACCTTGGAAGGTATAGTAGGGAGTATTGAGCCAAAGATTCTGAAGGGTAAAGAAGAAAACTTGGATCAGAACAGAGCACAGTTGGTCAAAAGTGGCAAGGAAGTTGAAAAGGAGAGTCATGATGCTGGACTAAAAAAGATTGCTGAAAAGATTCAAGAAAAAGTTGGGCAGAAAGGATCAAAAGAAAAAGAAAGTCCAAGTAGTGTAGCTGCTAGTACCTCTTCTTATCATGACAGTATTAGCAACTTGAAGAAAAACCTTGTGGACCTTAATGAAGAGAGACAACTGCTTGTTAATGCTGGAGCTGCTGTGCTGGTGATTATGGCTCTAGGGGCTTATGTTTATCACTCCATCAGATCAGGAAGAGCTGAGTAGAAACAACCAATACTAATACACAAAAAATGTACAAATTTACTTCGACTGTAATATTTGAAATTTGAGCAAATAAAAAGTAATTGGGGTTGACAAGTGCATATGCGAAAAATATGGTAACAAATCATTCTTTCAAGTCTCAGTTAATATAATATTTGAAACTGTCAGTTAGAGACTCAGTGCATTTCTTTCCCAGCTACTGCCAAGGGTGAAAGAAACTTGTGGTTCAGCTTTCCCATTACATGCCATATACACGAGTTGCGAACGAACTCCACAACTGAAAGCAATCCAGTTCTTCAGACTTCGTCCTTTTAACAGTTGTTTCCGTTAGCAGGGGATAAACACAATGCAATGTTCTAATGCCAGTTCATGTTAACAGAGACCTCTAAGAGTCTGGACTGATTGCTGCAATTCTGCTAAAAGAATTTGTCCATTGATGCGACTTTGGACAACTTCAGAAGTAGCATCAAAGGTGCTCCACAACCAACTTAGAGATGGAATCACTAGCTTGTTTACACTTAATTCGCAGCTTACTGTTGTTAATTAACGTGACCTCTAATGAAGCAATCTCTTTATCTGCTTTGTCTAAATCAGATATTAGCCTGCAAAATGCCGCAATTAGCAGTAAAAATTTAAGAAAACATAATTGACGAGGTTCATCAAAATAAACAAGGAATTCTCAGAGATGAGATAAATATCAGTGCAAGGAACAAACGAAAAAGAGAAAAATGAAGAGGAGACAAGATACACTTGTATGTTAATTCGTATTAAGAAGGCTGAAGAGGAAACAATAATTAATACACTTTCGTGGATAAAGATGAGAGTAATATATACGAATATTAGGGCTTCCATGTTGAAGGTCTGAAGTTCAAAACCCGTTGCCAGCGAAAGCAAGGGGTTTGCCTTCTGGGTTGAACTCGTCGCACCGGGCTTGTCTAGTGCGGATTACCTCTCCTATGTGGTTTGCGAGCTATTGCATAGGAGCAGGGATTTACCCTGTGTGCACACAAAGGGTAGTGATTGTGGGTTCCCCTTGTCATATATATATATATATATATATATATACATGGAACCTTCACAATAAATAAAAAATACTAATTACTAGATTGTCGATAGATAAATTAGGTCATTAGTCAAGAATGTAAGCTAAGTCAATTTCTATTTAAGTAAGTTGAACAAATGGTCAATGTTTTTTGTAATTATGACCTTCTAATTTGATTAAACAAATATTCATGGTTTCAGTAATTACTATTCAGCTTCATTGGCAGGTGCTGGGATACAACTTGCTTTTTGAAGGACCCTACATTGATGTGGCAACATTACTGTAGGATCCAAGCAACATGTATGAAAGAGAGAAACAACAATATTAAAATGATTGATTTCGCAAAAACAAAAGGACAAAATGGCTTGGATGTCGATATTATTGACTTAACTAAATTGATAGTATATGAATTATTTGTAGCTATAATAATAAGCATACAAAACTAATTTGGTTGAATGACTATCAATGGCAAATAAAGCTTGAACTAACTGGAGTATATACACAAGGAACTATAAACAAATGAATCTGTCTTGTTGTAGTAAAACTAAACTAAACACTACACAAATGAATTGATGGAAATCTAAATTATTTACATTAAGGAAATGTATACAGATTTAAGGAATCCAAAAATAAGGGAAGTATATCATTCTTATCTTTATCAACAAAATTATATTATTAATTCTCGTAAGTTGCATCCTAAACACTTGTCCGGTTGTATCCGTAGTCTAATCTGAACAGCAAATCCTAAAATTCATATGATAATAACAAACCCACACTCAAGCCAGATACTTGCACACATATCCGGAAAACAAATATAATATTTGACTTATATTTACAATTCTCTAGAAAACATATTTCTGCCGGTGAAATATCTATATAAGAAATCAATCATTTGAGACACAAAATTAACTTTTTTCCCCTTGCGATAATATTAACATATATTTACAGTTTTTCTCTGCATGACTAACATTTTAGAGGTAAAATACTTAATAACACTAGCAATTTACTACATCAAGTATTCACTAAACTGATCCAATTAGTTTGTTTCTTTGTTTTCAGATTCTTTTAATTCGTGCCAATTCCCAAACTTAGTGAACAAGGGGAGTTACTTCTGTTCCTTAATAATACTAGAAGTTAAATGCTTGTACTTCTAAGCATTTATACTACAAAAACCATAGTATATATCTCTTATCATAAAATCAAAACTTATTCAAAATCACGTGTAAATAATATCTAATAAATAATTTTGGAGTGCATTTGTATACAAGGTTTGAGTACAACCCATGTACTTTTGTGATATAATACAAAGTTACCAAGTTCAAAAAGAACATATCCAATAAATAAGGGTAATATCAACAACCAATATAGAAAAATAATTTATGTCCATCCTGAAAAAAAAGAAAAAGAAAAAGATATTATGTTAATGTATCAAAGACCACTTGGTTGGTTCTTGACTTTTGGATATTTTTTCTGTTCTTGTTTCCCAAACTGCTTTGAACTGTTTTTCCTTGAGTCAATGGTCTATTGGAAACAATCTTTACCGGTATGCATACCCCTACCCTCCCCAGACCCCTTCGTTGGATTACACAAGGCATGTTCTTGTTGTTTAAGTTTTAATTTAAAGAGGAAATATTAATACTTTTTATTGAAATCTAAGTAAAATTTCCTTTAAAAAAACCTCTGTAATTTTTTTGTTTACAAGTTGATGCAAGCTCATGCACCATGATGTAAATGTCTCTTTAACAAAGAAATGGTTAGGAAATAGAGAGCATAAAACAAAAAATAGGGTGGAAAAATTGGTAGATTTGGATGTTCCAAAAATATTTTAATGCCAAAAAATTAACCTAAAGTTAGAGGGTATATAGTGAATTATGGACATCAAATATAGGGCTCGTTTAGTCCTTTGCAGAAAAAAGTGAAAGGTCATGATGACAAATCAGAAACCACAACTATGTTTCGGTCCAGCAATGAATATCCACCTTTAAAGTAGTGATATACATGATATCATGCAGAAAGAACAAAAAAACAAAGTTCTAAGGAATCTGTATTGAGAGTTGAGTGGCAATTCAAGAAACATCTAATACGGAAAAAGTTTGAGCCAAAGACAACAATTTCAAAATAGTTCATTTCTATATCCATCAAACACAGAGGCAGACCCAGGATTCGAAGATTACTGGAGCACCACTAAGATTAGACAAGTTAGTCGAAGCATGTCATGTAACATTGTCTCAGACACTGCTGTTCTAACGTATATATATATTTTTTTTAAACGAAAAAAGGAAAGCAGAAATGGGTGAGATTCGCTCCATGGACTGGCGGTCAGGGCACCATTATACATACTTTAGGTTGCATGTTGGAAACCTGCCACTACATATTTAATGCATTTTTTAAAATCATTAGCTTAAAACAAAAAACTAATGTAGCAGCCAAGATTTGAAACCGAGTCGTGCACCAACACTCAGAGGCCTACGGGGCACACTACTGCCAACCAAATGATCCAATCCAACACAGGTGTCTGAGGCGTCCTTTTAAAATATATGATAGCTCTTCAAAGTATATACACTTACATGCCAAGTTTTTTCCAAAGTTAACGAGTGCACATGCACCCCCAACCCACCATGTGGGTCCGCTACAGATCAAACATCAATTCTAACTCACATCAATAACACAACTTTTTTCTCTTCACATGAAAGGCACAAAGAGATACAGTGGGGAGGGGGGAGGTTTCAGATCAGCAAAAGGGGTTGCACCAAGAGCTAACTAAACACAACATACCTTAGAACTTAAGTTCATAGGAACATCTCAAGGAATGCTCATTTTCTTTACTCATCCAGAGTAAAAATGGCACTTATTGGACATTATAAAGGTTTAAGTGATGTATCACCCATTATAATAGGAAAGATGACCACATGGGACCATTTAACAACACAAAGGAAATAAAAACCTGAAGATGTTCGATAGCCGGAAGTAACTATCCAAGACATCTTAAATGTTTTGCAGGTATTCTTTTAGTTTTGACGTTTACCAGATGGCTTTGTCTTCTGTGGGGGTTTCTTAACCTTCTCAGCTTGCAGTTCCAATACCTTCTCTGAAGGCTTTCTTTTCCTTTTCAAGAATGTTGTGCCTGTGTCCTCTGCAGCAGAATTATATGAGTTACCTAATTATCAAGATTCACACAGAAGTCTAACTAAAATAGAAAACAACTTTGTAAATTTAGTTTCAGAACTGGTGAAATGATACGAAGAATGGAACAAATAAATGGGATAGACTATCGGAACACTACACAAAAGTACAAAAATACATCAGCAAGCACATATAATATTTTAGTCCACAAATTCGCAGAGGAGATGAGGAGAAACAAAGTTTTTGCCTCTGAAATAGAGATGCAATAGAATAGACCGTTGATCTTTTCATTATCTATTATTCCCAAAGGAAACTTCTTTAATTGTTGATCTTTTCATTATCTATTATATCCCAAAGGAGACTTCTTTACTTTGTATGGCTCAGACATCAGCATAAATGTTACTATCCTTCCATTGCAAGGTCAAATTAAGTTTTCTGACTTCTTTTTGTTGTCACAAAATACAGATAATGCTACCTATTAGAATATACTGAAGCAAAGAAAAGTATCAAGGATTCGTAGCAGAACTAATGTGAAAATTGAACTCATAACAGTTTTGCTTCAGTGTACATAGAGACTACCCTAACATCTTCAGAGAACAAGCTGGTGGTTCACAATTAATTTGTAAGAGCATCTTCACTTGTTCAAATAGCATGACAGGATTTGATAACTTGCTTATCTTAGAGTTTCTCAAGACAGATAGTAGGAAGGGTCCCTCAACAATGGAAACTTTGGCTACATAAACCGAAAATTCCTTGTTCATTCTTAGAGTCTATCAAAATTGAGGGGCAGATGTCCATTTATGTGCACAAAATATAAATCAAGTTTGTTGCATTCTTCTGATCTCACTCCTGTGGAATATAACTTAATGGGCAGTTTCTGTAATACAAGAAACGCCAAATTATTCCTCTCTATTTTGAGAAAAATTTGTCATTTGTGTAATATTTGAGGAAAGTGTCTTTCAGGCACAAGAAGCCTGCACAATAAAACATACAGAAAAGGAATGTAGGGAAGGATACAGTACTCTCAAAAAGAACAAATAAAACAAAACATAACACAAGACAGAACAAAGGCAAATTTCAAGCCTATATACACCTTTGAATCACCTAATAGCAGTCCAGCAAACATAGTCACCGAGGCTATCATAATACAGCAATATTAATTTCACCATTCAAGAAAAAGTTTTGAGACTGGGTTGAGGCATAGTTGATTGATCCGCCAAAAAGTTACGACACAAATTTGGAAATTCAAAATCAAACACTACCATTAGAAGGCTGTCATTTAGGATTGTCAACTGGATATAGATTTCACATGGTATGTTGTTGTAACTGGATAAAAAGATCTAATCAACATTTTCTTTCACATAATATAACAAGGAGTTTACACTCACCAAGGATATGAATCTTTTATACTTACCAAGGCTATAAAATTTAAAATCACAGAATTCATAATAATTTGATTCATTTAAAATATAACAGAAAATGTCTTACCACCTTCAAATGGACTGGACTCATGATTCACTTGCCCATTTTGTCCAGCCTCTTCTGATAGAGGAGATCCAGATTGGTTGCTCTCACCTAGCTTGGAACTACTACCAACACACTTGTCCTGCTGCTCTGGAACATCGGGAATTGGATCAGCAGGCAAAAAGCAAATTTCATCTCCCGACATATCTGAATCACTGAAAGTTAAATCTTCCTCCACGCCGACTATATCAACATCTTCATCCTCGTTGACATCTGACCCTTTAACCTACAGCAGCATGTTCATGTCAAACACAGAAAAAGAAAAGAGGGAAGGATGCCTTATTTATTCTTTCCTTTTCAAGGAGTCCAAATAAGTAATATTCTCACCTTCTCCATGTCGGGATTGAGATCAAATTCATCTTCCCTTTCAACATACTCCTCATTTTCTTCAAGTTCTTTGAAATCGGGAGCAAATGCACTCCAATTCTCAGTGAAGTCTTTTGCCCAAATATAGACTAACCCAGATAGAGAAACAGAGACTACAATAGGGTGAACAGGATGCCAAGCTAAATCTACTATCGCTTCCTTTGGTCCTTCAAGAATTTTCACAAGATGGCCGGCCCGATCCCAAATGTAGATCTTGTGCTCTCCTTTGTTAGCAGAACCACCAACAACCCACTCACCATCACCACTAAAACACGGAGCTTTCCAGTGCACTCTGGTGACAGAATCCTGAAACTCACGAAACAAAGATAAACATAGAGCTCCAACAGCTTTCAGCTTCTCAACCCCTTCCAAATCATTCAGGTCATTGATTGCTTCATCTAGACCCGTAAGCGCATTTTTTACCGGAAGAAGGTTCTCATATATCCTTATTGTACGGTCATTTGAATTTATTAAGAGATACTGTCCATTTCTGCTAAACACAATATTCTTTATAACAGCGTTGCCTGGAACAACAACTATTCCACGTACTTGAACACTTCTATAGTCAACTATTAGTATTTCCCCTTTGGAGTTCCCCACATAAATCAGATCTCCGTACTTGTTAAAGCAAGCTGCAGTAGGAGTAAATGGGGCAGATCCATCTGAAAATTTATTTTTTGAAGGAGGGGCAACTCCATTCCCTCCTTCAGAAGGCGAGACAGGGAGCACAGTCACGATTCCTGTTTCCAAGTGAACAATCATAGGTGCAGATGAAAGGGGGCACACCAAGCAAACGGATGGAGTAGAGGACCTAGGATATAGGCGAGCTTGTAAAGGGGTTTGCTGTAGAGTGATTCGAGTTATCTTCTCTCCTCTGACAACATCCCAGAGTGTCAAGGACTTATCAGCAGCGGAGACAAGTATACGGTGACCGTACTTTGACCAACAAACACTTGTAATTGAGGCAGCACAGTCATTGTCCTTGAATTCTCTTGCAATGCCTCTGGTCCCAAAATCCCAGATAAGGCAAGTTCCATCAACACATCCAGCTGTAAAATCGAAAGCATTTTAGGTTCTTACAAAGCCAGCATATTATTCCTAAAGGTTACTTTTTTTGTTGGTATATCTTTCCTAAAAGTTATTAATCTAAAACACCACCAAAAGTTCTAATCTTTTTTGCTAGAACTAGATATTTGAGTTGCTTCAACATATCAATTGAATATTATTATTCTCATCAGTGTGATACGTCAAGAAACAAAAACAAAACCAAAAAATAAGCAAAAGAGCTACATGAATTAACATAATAGTAGGAAAGAATATTAATTGAGAGCCAGTGAAAGAAGAATTGGTTAACTGAAGCCTTTGATTAGAGAAAGCAACAAAACTGGTTTTTCTCTATGCCTAAAAGAGCTACATGAAACTTGAATAAAATTCTTCTCTTAAAAGTATTTTCAGCTATCTGCCTCGGAATATTTCTAACCCTCACCAAACAAATGCAATTCATAATAATGTGAAAAAGAACTGATTTCTTTTAACAGAACCACTATCCAATTAAGAACCACAATAGTCTTTATACTTCATTTTAGTTGTGTCAAAAGCACGATCAAATTGGGTGAAGTTCGGTGAAAAATTATTCACAATACCTGCAAGAAGGGTGCCACGACGGTTAAAGGCTATGCACTTCATGATCCCACGCTCCAAATACTCTTCTATAACTTCAGGGAAATCCCCCTGCAATGGGTCTTAATCCCAGAAAAACCCCCAAAAAACAACGGCACGTGTCATCAATGCGCGTAACAACAGAAATTAAACAGAGCAAATTTATCCATACATATGGCCACCTATGTTCATTCTTAATCAAAATTCAACAAAAAGAAACCTAAAAGATGATGAGAAAAGAACTATGAAGGAGTACTTGTCATATATAAAATGAGTCAAAGCTATCTTTGCTAAAGCTTCCCTTCAGACTATCTTTTTTTTTCTTCTAAGAAAGAATTTAGTTTTTTGGCTAGCATAGAGCAAAAACTTAAACCCCAATGGGAAAAAGATCATTAAGAAGCATGGACAATCTACATCTACATCAGAACCCAAAATAAAAGGATACAGCAAGAACATTCACCCTTTCCACTGACAAAACCAGAGTAACAACATAATATAACAGAAAAAGAAGAATCTTTGTATATGGGTGCCTCAAGAAACAGAAGATTACCAATTCTAGAAACATTCCTGCTATAATAACAAACATAGAAACATTATGCAAAACAACAAATTCACCCTTTCCTCTAACAAAACTTCAAAAACAACTAAATAAAACAGAAAAAGGAAGAATCTTTGTCTATGGGTGTCTCAAGAAGCAGAAGATTACCAATTATAGGAGCATTCATGATGCAAAACAGAAGCTAAAATGCTGGAAATTGATGGATTTCTTTAATTGAAGAGAGAAAAAGCAGTCTTTTGGGCTAAAGGGGTTTCCATGAAACAATTTTTTGGTACATTCAGCTTCTGAAGTTGTACCCCACCGGAAAACAGTAGCCGTTAGAGGTGGCACGAGGGCTGAAGGGGAAGAGAGAAATACGAGGTACTTCTGAAGTGGGATTCTTGAAACTATAGAAAGGGTTTTTTAAACTATTTACTTAATTTTGTTTTTTCCTTTTCCTTTTCCTTTTGGGAAAAATTTCATCAACTCAATCTAATTTTTAAATACAAATAATATATATAACTATAATTGATTTCTCCTAATAATCTTTTTTGTGTCTTATTATAGTTTATACATTCATTTATTCAATTTAACTTTTAAGAAATCCAATTCATATTTTTTTAAGCTTACATATTTAAATAATTTTAAAAAGTATTTATACAACTACAAAGTAAAAATAACATAAATAACAAATGTGAGATAATAATTAAGACTTGAAAGATAAAACAATATAGTTTTGATTAGAAAAAATAAATAAACTATTTTCAAAATATTTTTTTTTTTGTTGCTTCAGTAACTCATTACCATGCTTAAAATGCAAAGACAATAAATTTTATTTCAAATTGACTATATTTCAACATAATACTATCAAATCAATTTTAGAAAAGAAAAAACATATTAAGCTTCCTTAAAAAACTCATATGTATTGTCCAAGAATTTAGCCATTTTCAAGTATTATGATAAAATTTCTTACAATGATTTTCTTTTTGAATAAATAATTAAAACTCTAAATGGGATATACGAAGATATATTAATAATTATTAAATTAAACAATGATGAATAATTAAAATGTCTAAAATTAAGTTTTTTATTATATACAATAAAGTTTTGGAATCATAAAAATAAAAATTACAAATTAGACTAGAATTTTTTTTTAAAAAAAAGAATTGAATTACTATAAAGGCAAAAACCTATATTACGAACTAAAATTGTACAAAACTAATATGCACAAATAATTTGTCTAAATATTTTTATAAACATACATTGCAGTTATAATTTTTAAATAAATATTTATACAACTACATTTTTGGATTATTTTTTATTAGATAAATTATTTCGCATTTGATAGAATTAATTAAAATTGTTTTATGAGACGATTCATTTAGTTGAGCGGAGAATAATTAATTTAAGCAAGTTTCTTGAAGGTCTTTCAGGAACAACTTTTCTATTTCTATGAGTTAATGGTAAGGTTTGCGTACATTTTACTTTCCTCAGATCCCACTTGTGGGATTCCATTAGGTATGTTCTTGTTATTCATTGATCTACTTTCACTTTATAAATGATAAAAGAAAAGGCGAATTCTTTATCTGATGAGTTTCAAATCAAACATAACTCGAGAGATTTAGTTATTTTCACGATTTATTCTAAATCTATTGATTCATCTTATTTTTATCAAGATAAAGCATATGACATGAATCAAATTTCGTCTATTTACCAAATTCGTTCAACTTAGTCTTTTCAAATTCAACACAATTTATTTGTACTACTTTATACATTAATTTCATCATAAAAAATAAAATCGAGACTTCATAAACAAATACAAGGAGTATCAGTCAAATTAAAATAGTAATGTAACTGAAATTGCTTACCTCGGCGAAATCGATCCATTAATGACATCGTCAATCTATTGAAAGAAAAAAGATATGTTATATGATTTGACAGAACACAAAAAGCTTTGATTTTGATAATAATTGTATCAAATGTTCTTTTCAACGAAATTCATTTCTTGAAAAATCTTAATCTGACATTAAAATCAAGTATCTAAATAGATAAATGTATACTCATAAATAAAGAATTATAACGGGAAACAAGGAAATAAAATTATATAACTACACATACATCACCTTAAAAAATAACCTTTTAATCTCTTGAGTTCCTTAACAATTTTGAAAACCCTAAGAGACCAATTCTTAAGCGAATACAGAAGAGATGAAATAAAAGTTTAATACTTTATTTATAACGATGTAAGTAAAAGTAGTATGGTTGAAATGAGTTACTCTTCTCTCAATACACGACAAAAAGGTCAAATAGTCGAGTGGTCCACTTTCTTTTAGTTTAAATTATAGCGTTTAAGTAGTTATTGTATTTGTCTATTTTTGTAAAAAATATGTAAAATAATATGATTCAATCAATGAACTAATAAATGAGCTTTGACCAAATAATTTTTTATAAGAATGTTATTATTGTAATATATTAATTAAAATATAAATAATATTATTGCACGTGTTATTACGTCTTATTATTTATACCAATCTTTGAGCACTTACTTTGCACGTGTATTCCATATCTATTGTCACATAATATTATAAAAATTAAAAAATAAAATTGTATTATATAATAAAATTATAGTGCAAGACACGTATTTATACCAAATCTTTTTTTTTTTTAAGAAAAGATAAAACACATTTAGACCCCTTTAAAACACATTTAGCCCCCTTTAAAAAATATATTGTCCAAGAATTTAGCCATTTTCAAGGATCATGATAAAAATTTTTACAATGATTCTTTTAATAAATAATTAAAACTCCAATTGCCATACTATGTTGATGATTATTAAATTAAACAATGATAAATAATTAGAATACTTAAAAAGAGTTTTTTTTGAAGTATGAAATAAAATTTTGAAATTATAAAAATAAAACTAAAAATCAAACTAGAAAAAAAAATGAATTACTATAAAGACAAATACCTGGATTACGAACTAAAATTGCACAAAAGTAATATGTACAATAATTTTTTTGATTTTTTTTTTATAGACAACACGCACAGTGTAGTTATAATTTTTAAAATAAATATTTAACTACTGAATTTTTGGTTTTGTTTGAACTTAAAATCAAAACTAAAACAAATTATGCTAGGTTTAAAATTAAAAATTAATCAAACTAAAGAAGTACTAATTTTTTGTACTTTAATTTTTTATTTGATTCGATTTTTTATAAATACTCCTAACTGATACAAATAACGAATATAGTATTGTTAAATGAGTTCAGTCAAATTTATTATTGATTAATTTAGTTGAGTTGAGAATAATTTAATTTAAGCAAGTTTATTAATTTACTTTCTCTTTATAAATGATACAAATACGAGTTCAATGAATTTCACATTGAACATTACTAGTGAGATTTAGTTATTTTCATGATTTATCCTAAATTTATTAATTTATCTTGCTTTTATCAAGATAAAGCATATGACATGGATCGAATTTCATGTATTCATCAAATCTGTTCAATTTAGCTTTCTCAAATTCAATACAATTTATTCATACTACTTTATTGATTAGTTTCATCATAAAAAATAAAAACGAGACTTCATTAACAAATAGAAGGGGTATCCATCAAATTAAAATAACAATCTAACTAAAATCACATACCTTGCCGAAATTGAACTATTGATAACATCATGAATCTATTAAAAGAAAAAAAATGTGTTATATGATTTGATAGAGTAGAAAGACTTCGATTTTAATTACAATTGTATCCAACATTTTCCCACGAAATTCACTTCTTGAAAAACTCTGATCTTAAGCCGACATTAAAACCAAGTATCAAAATAGATAAATACAAACTCGAAAAGAATTAAGGTAAGAAACGAGCAAATAAAATTAAATAACTATACATGGCTCTGATACCATATGTAACGACCTAGACGTTAGTGATATTGTCCGCTTTCGGTCTAAACCTGCATAGCTTTAAAACACGCCACTAATAAGTAAGACGTGTTTACTTATATACTCAATTTCTATCCTGTGTTTTACCGATACAAAACTTCTCATCTTAAACAATAAAGTACTCGAGTGGCTCCACTTTCTTTTAATTTAGATTACAGCGCTTAAGTAATTACTGTGTTTGTCTATTTAAAAAAAGTATGTCAAATAATATGATTTATTCAATGAGCTAATAAACGAGCTTAACCAGAATAATAATAATATTCAATAAGAGATGTTGTTATTGTAATAAATTAATTTAGTTAAAAATACTCATCGTGGCTTCTTATTTATTCTTGTTATTGCACCCCTATTATCATATAATATTGTAAAAATTTTAAAAATCAAAATTATATTATATAATGAAATTACAATATGACACATGCATACCAGTTTGTCATTTTTCTAAAATTTTATTTTGTTATGTATACAAAATTTGGAACAATGAGAGTATTTCATAAGAAATTTCTTGTTTATTACAGGTTTTAATTATATAAAAAATAGTTCAATCATGTACCATAAGTATATTGATGCTAAAACATAACAAGGTGTATCTAAAATAATTAAATTATATCGAAAGACTTATAAAATCTATGTAGTGCAGGAGTAGTCGAAATTAAAAAAAAAATCTATAATTTTAAGCACACAAGTTATTTTTAATAAAAAAATTATCTCGCAAAAATAAATCTATAATTTTAAGCACACAAGTTATTTTTTAGTAAATAAATTAATTCGCATTTGAAAGACCAATTAAAATTGTTTTACAAGATGATTAACGTAATTTAGTTGAGTTGATAATAATTCAATTTAAGCAAGTTCGTTGATCTACTTTCTCTTTATAAATGATTAAAAAATGAGTTCTTTATCTATTGAGATCGAACATTACTGTCGAGACTGAATTATTTCACGATTTATTCAAAATTTACTAATTTATCTTGATTTTTTCAAACTGGAGCATATGACGTGAACTTAATTTCGTCTATTCATCAAATCTGTTTAATTTAGCCTTTTCAAATTCAATAAAAATTTAGTTGTCCTGCTTTATTCATCAATTTCATCATAAGAAAAAAAATGGAACTTCATAAACAAGGTACCAACTAAATTAGAAAATAACAATGTAACCGAAATTACTTACCTCGGCGAAATCGATCCATGGATGACATTTTGAATCTATTAAAGAAAAAAAAATGTGTTATATAATTTGATAGAATAGGAAAGACTTCAATTTTGATTATAATCGTATCTAATATTCTTTTAAAGGAAATTCACTTCTTTAGAAACTCTGATGTTAAGCTGACACTAAAATCAAGTATCAAAACAGATAAATGCATACTCATACAGAATTAAAATGAAAAACAAGGAAATAAACTTAAATAATTACACATACAACATTTTAAAAATTAATCTTTTAATCTTTTGAGTTCATAAAAAATCCGAGATTAAAAAACTCGTGTTTTACTAATTTGATTTGATTCATAAATTTGAAAATTCGATACAAATAATTTGATTTGATATTTAAAAAATTCGAACTAACCAGGTCAGTGTACACCCTCACACATATACATAAATGATGTTATGGACACAACATTAGCTACCTCAACGCTAGTTGTTTGATCTTTTGTCAAAATCACATTTAAATCATATGAAAGGTGATTAGGTCCCAAAATATCTTCAAAAATTATTATCTGTGTGCCCCATAAAAATAAACTGTGGACTGGTATATTATATTGTTTCTCATTTTTTTAAAATTTATTTATTTATTTATTTATTTATTTTATGTTTAATTTGTGTTTGCTTTCCCTGTTTCATTCATTTGGATTTTTCTCTCTCTTTTTTGCTTTTGACCAAACCAACTTGTGTTCTCATGTTTTAGTGCTGCCAACACCTCCATACAATTCCTGTGAGTTTTGCCTCATAATACATGTTTTTTTTGGTTGTTCTTTATTAGAAAATCACTTAGGGCAAACTTTTATAGAATAAAACTTTTGTAAAATGATAAAAAAAAATTGCACAACAATTTTTTTTGTATGATAGAACTTTTACATGAGTTATACAAACTGACTATATATATATTATGATACACTCAAAAACTTAAATATATTTTAACTACATATAAAATTTGTGTTGAGTATATATAAAATATACACTAACTATTCAATCTTGATCAACTTAAAATCACCTCTAAATTGTCTCATATTTTAGATATGAAATCCTCTCGATGTTTTGAATCTTTTGATATATAATTCACTCGAAACGATTTATATTTGGAGTATATCATTTTTTTTAAAAAACAACGAAGAAGGAGACTCAAGCTATTTTCCTGTTGAGATGAGACTCCATCAAGGATCTGTGTTGAGCCCTTTCCTGTTTGCCCCAGTGATGGATGAGCTGACGCGAGCTATTCAGGAGGAGGTTCCATGGTGTATGCTTTTTGCAGATGACATAGTATTGATAGATGAGACCCGAACTAAAGTAAATGATAGGTTGGAGGTGTGGAGACACGCTTTGGAGTCCAAAGGATTCAAACTGAGCAGGACCAAAACAGAATACTTGGAGTGCAAATTCAGTGTTGCGAGGGATGAAGCAAACATTGATGTGAGGCTTGCCAATAAACCTATCCCCAAGAGGGAAACCTTTAGGTATCTGGGGTCCATCATCCAGAGTAGTGGCGATACCGACGATGATGTCACACATCGTATTGGTGCAGCTTGGTCTAAATGGAGGCTTGCCTCTGGAGTATTGTGTGATAAGAAGATACCACCTAAACTCAAAGGTAAGTATTAACAAATGGTGGTAAGACCATCTTTGTTGTATGGGGTGGAGTGTTGGCCAATAAAAAATGCACATGTCCAGAAGATGCAGGTTGCAAAGATGAGGATGCTGAGATGGATGTGTGGGCACACAAGGAGGGATAAGATTAGGAATGGGACCATTCGGGAGAAGCTAGAGGTGGCCCCGGTGGCTGATAAGTTGAGGGAAGCGAGACTGCGATGGTTTGGACATGTGTAGAGAAGAGGTACCAATGCTCCCGTAAGGAGATGCGAGAGGTTGGACTTAGGAGGCGCTAGGAGAAGTACGTAGAGGTAGACCAAAAAAGTACTGGAGAGAGGTAATTAGACAGGACATGGCGAGAGTTGATCTCACCGAGGACATGACCTTAGATAGGAAGGTGTGTAAGTCGCGTATTAGAGTAGAAAGCTAATAGCTTAGCAAGGTTAGGGTGATGTCTAGCCGCGGGGTAGTGTAGGCATGTGTATTAAATTTATAGTATTTACATAATGTTACGTATTTTTCAGTAGTAGTCGCTCTTCCTATTCCTTTTTTTCCTTTCATCTTTGTCATATCTAGTCTAATCCGCCTATGGGTTGTTGAGACGAGGGTTCTCAGGAAACAACCTCTCTACTTCTATGAGGTAGTGGTAAGGTCTGCGTACATTCTGCCCTCTTCAGACCCCACTTGTGGGATTCCACTGGATATATTGTTGTTGTTGTAACGAAGAAGAAGACAATCATGCAGTAAAAGAAGGAGACAATGTAGAAGAAGAAAAAAGATGGGGAGACGAAACGAAAGAAGGAGGAAGAGAAGAAAGAAAAGAAACCATTACTGCCGAAATCAAATGTAAGAAGGAGGAGGCCCTGTTGGGCTGGGCCAAGCTAAAATTTCTATTACAAGCATCACTTTGTTGTGAAAATTTGGAGACAAGTGACAAAAAAGTCTCCAAATTAATTTTGGTGACAAGTTTGACCAAGACCGGTCAAACTTGTCATTAGTTAAATTAATTATTTGATTAAGTTAATGATGGGTGTAAGTGTAAAGTTTTAAAAGTTTTGGAACCCATATGTAAAAAAAAAACTTTTTTTTTTTAAAAAAAAAAAAAAAAAAAAAAATTTAAAAAAAAAATTTAAAATTTTTTAAAAAAAAACAAAATCACCAGCGGTAGTTTTCGCATGTTCCGCGACCAGTCCGCGACGCGGACTGATCGCGTAGAAGCATATAACTGTGTAAGCAGTTTTTTAAAGGTTAAGTGTCGATCCGCGATCGATCCGCGTCGCGGATCAGTCGCGAAGTAGTGTATTTATTTCCTCGTTTTCCGCGTGACCCTAGGACTATATAAAGTCCTTTAGCCCTTTTTAGGGTTTTTTCTTTGTTTCCTTAGCCGTTTTCGCATTTTCTCTCATCTCTCTCAATTTGTTTGCCCTATTGTTCAAGTTTTCAAACTCCTACGCGACGCACTGTGCATCCGCGACGTGTCCGCGTCGCGGATGCATCGCACACATGCACATTTCCTGTGCTTAAAATGTTGCGTGGTTTTGCGATCGATTCGGGAGTTTTTTTGGGACTTTTTTTGGGTGAACCCACTTGTCTTAACATATTGAAGGTTGTGTAGGTGTTGGTTGAATTTTTCGGGGCCCGAAACGAAAAATTCCAAAATTTTGGAAAGCAAAAACAGTGTGCATCCGCGACGTGTTCGCGTCGCGGATGCATCGCGGACATGCACTTAAATTCCCAGCAGCTGCTGAGAATTTCCCAGAAGCTGCTGAGAATAATCCAGCAAGTTGCCAAGTTGCTACAACAACTTGTAAAAAAATGTTTTCGAACGAGTTATTTCTAGTGTTGAATTGGACGAAATTCCTTATATTCATGTACAACGATGACCACGTCGACCAATTAATCGAAACAACCACCGATTGATTGATTGTGCAATTGATCAATTGATTGTTTATTACTTCTGAGTTAGTGAAGGCAATGTATAAGATCATTGGTGAATTTACCATTTCAGTTGTAGTCGGAGTAACAAAACTCAACTTACCACTACACATGGATGATAGCATCCCCTTATAGGCATGTTCCGATACGCATTAACGAAAAAACGAAGGTCGGTTCCAGCAGCTGCTGGGAAATGCCCAGCAGCTGCTGGGAAATGTACAGCAGCTGCTGTGTCTTTCCCAGCAGCTGCTGAGAATTTGTAAAAAAATGTTTTCGATCGAGTTATTTCTAGTGTTGAATTGGACCAAATTCCTCATATTCATGTATAACGATGACCACGTCGACCAATTAATCGAAACAACCACCGAAATAAGTGTGATTTACTTAGTCAGCATCACTTACATGTGCAATTGATCAATTGATTGTTTATTACTTCTGAGATAGTGAAGGCAATGTATAAGATCATTGGTGAATCTACCATTTTAGTTGTAGTCGGAGTAACAAAACTCAACTTACCACTACACATGGATGATAGCATCCCCTTATAGGCATCTTCCCATACGCATTAACGAAAAAACGAAGGTCGGGTCCAGCAGCTGCTGGGAAATTCCCAGCAGCTGCTGGGAAATGTACAGCAGCTGCTGTGTCTTTCCCAGCAGCTGCTGGGAAATTCCCAGCAGCTGCTGAGAATTTGTAAAAAAATGTTTTCGATCGAGTTATTTCTAGTGTTGAATTGGACCAAATTCCTCATATTCATGTATAACGATGACCACGTCGACCAATTAATCGAAACATCCCCCGAAATAAGTGTGATTTACTTAGTCAGCATCACTTACATGTGCAATTGATCAATTGATTGTTTATTACTTCTGAGATAGTGAAGGCAATGTATAAGATCATTGGTGAATTTACCATTTTAGTTGTAGTATGAGTAACAAAACTCAAGTTATCACTACACATGGACGATAGCATCCCCTTATAGGCATCTTCCCATACGCATTAACGAAAAATCGAAGGTCGGGTCCAGCAGCTGCTGGGCAATATGCAGCAGCTGCTGGGCAATATGCAGCAGCTGCTGAGAAATTGGACATGGAAAATACTCCGCGACGCATGCGCGTCGCGGACGTGTCGCGCACAATGGTTTGTATTGATGGGTTAAAGTGTAACAAATTGAAGTTGGGGACCTTTTTGCAAAGTCAACTTAAACTATTAATCCTTAATTAATTTTTTGTCACCTACACCTAATTCTTAAGACTTGAGTCACTTTTTTTTAATTTTAAAACATTTTTGTCACCCTTAATTAAAAAGCCCCACTTTGTTGGTTGAATAAGGGTCCAACAAAATATTTGGTCCAATAATTCTCTAACCATATGCAACATATATATATGAGGTGGTCTTTAATTTTTACTCTTCAAATTAGTGAACATGCTTCTCATTTAATTAATATTTGTGTATTAAAGTATTTTTAACTATAATCTAATTTCTTGGTCCGACATAAATTGTTTAGTATCTAATTCTTAAAGCATAAGTTTAGGTCTAACAAAAATTTGTAGGAATAAGTTATGCGTCTTAACGTAAACGTGTGTGAATTTTAAAATTAAACTTATGCTTCTAATGGCATAAATAAATTCTGCATAGTTATGCCTTATGCTATTTTTGCCTTGTGAATTTACCATGAGAATTTTTTTTCAATATCAAGGTATTTTTGGCCACTAATTTGTTACTTAAATGATAAAGAGCAAAAATAAAAAATATATAAATTTAAGGAACAAAAATTAAAGACCATTCAAAATAGAGACATATTTAATTTGTAAATAACGAGTTAACCATCAGAATTTCATGGGATATCCTATTTGACTGTCCTATTAAACCTGTTCTCACTTCTTAGAAAGTAAAAAATTATTGGTACCTAATATCGGATAAAATTGTTGTACAAAAATACTTCTTAAATTTATAGTAATTGAAATATAATGTTTAAAAAGGAATAATTCAAATCATTATTCAGTTTTCCTTAAAAAAAAAAAAAGGCATCTCAACAACCTAACCAATTCTATTCCCTCCCAATACTAGTAGAGCATTATTCAATTATATTGTTGATTTTGAGTTGAATTGTGAATGGAGAGACAACATGTGGCTAATAATTGAATGACTTATACTATACTAATAGAATATTATAGGTTAGTGAGTTGATGATATTATTTGAAAACACATCCGTGACACTCTGATGCAACATGGATTGTAGTGTGTGTCTGTATAGGCAGCTTCTTCAACAGAGGGAAAAGAACAAGACAAGTTTGTGATTGCTTTCAATACATCAACATGCATGTCAGTCTTTATGTGACATGTGACACTAGTTTGGACAATATTGGAGAACCACATTAATTATTGGTCTCTCTATATATTTGGTCCAATGTCTACGTGTGGATGGTATGTACATTAGTAACCAATGATAAAAACTACTATTGAGTATTGAGAGAGCAAGGTGGATAGTACTCCCTCTGTCTGGGCCTAAAAAAATGTCATCTTTAATTTTCTAATTGAAAATGATTTTATTTTAAATTTTTTGGGTTTAATGATTGATTTTCAGCCACGTAAATATATAAAAATTAATTTAGATCATAATTTTTTTTTAAAAAAAAGAAATTCTTAAACACCATGTCAAGTCAAAATGTATCACATAAAATGGGATAGAGGCCGAGTGCTAGCTACCGCAACTTGAGCATATACCGATGCGGTATTTACGGCAATGCCACCGCCTGGACGACCAAAAGTCCCACTTATTAATGAAGAAAATATATATATATATATATATATTAGCACTTAAGATCGTACCAAGTCTTGGCTATTGCCTAGAGGCAAATTGCCTAACAAAGGAGAATAAGATGATAAATGGTTCAAAATGGGCCACATTCCGGCCCTTAGGGGATATTTAACAGTTTTCTCCAAATATAATTAGTTCCCGAAGTATCTGCATCTAGCTAGTTGTGTACAAACACTAGGAGAACTACAAAAACGATCATGTCTTCGAAAATACCCTAGTTTGAGTCCTTCCTTGGCCATCAGATCAGTTGTTTTGTTCTGTTCCCTGAATACATGACATAGTTTTCACGCTTCCAGCTTGTTCGGTGTATAAGACGTGGCCTAAAAAAATTTAAAAATAATTTATCAGATTCTTAATTTTTTATATTTCTGGACTCGATTAAGAACCTCTATTTATTTTACTTAATATAAGATAAAAAGTTGTTTATATAAGAAGAAAAGAGAGGACCCTTTTGTTTTGTCATTTGTGGAAAAAAGCAATCAAAGGAGAAGAATTGAAATATTGGTGGACCTTTGGAGATTTTCCTTTTTGTGAAGTCACTTTTGCAAATGTGCTTTTTTCAATTAATGACAAAAAATTATGACTTACACACTGATAAGAAATAGGATTATCACTGCACAACACTTCATCAATAATTACCTCACTCTCCTAATTCTATCAAAGTAGCAATCAATGTGTACGTTTTGGAGAAAGATCTTTTATATTTTTTGAAATTATTCATAAAGATAAAAAGTAAAATATATGATTTTATTTTATTTTATTTTAGTAAAGTACTACTGTTTTGGATGGATAAAATAGGTAAATAACCATTATTTATCTTGTTTATTTAGTTTTATGTGATGTTTCATGATTATTTGATATTTAGCAATTTTTTTTTTAAAGTAAAATTTGAAACGATAATACCCTCAATTGAAAACCTGAAGAATTGTGTAGTTATTTTATGTTTTTAAAAATAATTTTATCTAACTTTTGTTTTATCATTAAAAAGTGGCTAATTATATTTCTAATTAAACCTTTATATCTAAACTTTAGTTGCCGACATAAAAATTGACCACTTATCTAACTTTTACATTTCAAATTTCATTTTCGAAAAGTAAATATTTTTTCCTGAATCTCGAATACTTTGCAGAAAATAAAAACTGAAACATTGCGTAATTTTTCTTTATCATCCCACACCGTGATTTGTGTAACTTAAAATAATTAATTAGCTTTGATGTAAGTAAAAAAAAAAAAATCGTAACAGAAAATAATTAAACTATGGATATACATTAGTACAATTTTTTTCAAAAAAAATAACATTAAAAAAAAAGCTAAAATCCGAATGCAGGAAAATAATCTTGATATGTGTATCCAAAGACACCCACTTGGTTCTTTTGTTCCAAGTGCTACTCCACGATGGTCTCTAGAGTCGTTGAGCTAGATTCGTTGGGTTGATCTGATTTAATTTATGATTTAGCAGATTTTTTATGATTATAATGGTTGATTGATTTTATTATACTTGATTTTAATATAAAAAATATATTCATATTTTATTTTATTTTTTTTATAATAAATTCAGAAAGTTATTTGTTAATATTTTATAACCATATAAAATAGTAATAAATTTAAATTATAAAATATTATTAATAAAATACAAAATATAGAGTATATACAATTATACATCATGTCAATAGAGCCAAGTAATATAAGACTGAGGAGGCATTTCTGAGTATCTTTGGATTAATTAGTGTCTGATATTCCCTCTTAACTAACCCTCATTTTTGGTTTTTGCGCACATAATAAATTAAGCTGACATTTTCACCGTACTCAGGCTGGCTTCTGCTGCAATATCATAAAATAAATAATTATACTGAGAATTAAGAAGGCTTTTTTTTCTTTATTACTTTTATTTCTGAGGATTAACTTTAAGATTAAATTACTTTTAATAATTAAATTAAAAAAATATTCTACAAGTAAATCCAAAAAAAAGGACAGCAATCTTTTATATATATAAGAGGATTCTAAGCCTGTCGATGTGGCACTCTCTAAGACCAAGGTGAGTATTTATCTTTTTTTTCCTATTTTTTTTTATCGATGGCGTTTGTCATTTTTTTATGATCATGTTTGATTCTGCATCCTAATATCTTGTATTATTCTAATTTTATGAATTCTCATGTCTGATTAACAGAATTTTTTGTTGTTTCATCTTGTATACAGAATACTTTGATGAAAACAGAAACTAAATATTAGTTCAAAGGCTGATTTGATAAAATTATTCATATCACTTATTGTATTTTAATCTCAGTGTCAAGTCAATAGTGGACAAGTAAAGATGAATGGTGGGAGCATATTGCAGAAGAAACAACTGTTGGAGATGCAAAATGTTTTGCGAAAGCCCAATAAAAAGTACTCCCTTCGTCCGTCATTATGTGGCTTCATTTTACTTAGCACAGTATTTAAAAAAAAAATTAAAATTTGTGGTCTAAAATAATCTTTAAATATTTGTGTGATCGTAAATAATTTAATGAATGATAGAAGGAAATATATGTATATGTACTAATGTTGCGATTTACAACAATATCACTTATATACTAATGTTGTGATTTACAACCGCGAAGCGCGAACTACTTTACTAGTTAGTATATGTATATACTTATATATTGTTAAAATATAGAAACTCTTAGTTAATTTTAGATTATAGTATATATAGGAGATTAGTATATATATTGGGACGTAAAGCTGTAATGTTCAGGATTAGGGACAAAATTACTTTGGGGTAAAAAAATTTTATACTCTCTTCATCTATTTTTACTTGTCCCTTATACTATTTTAATATATTTTATAATATTTGTCCATTTTATAAAATAAAAAAATAATTTTATATTTATTTTTTAATTGACTCTTGTAATTAATTATAATCATTTTTTATAATATTGTATTTATTATATTTAAAAAATAATTTAATAAAATTATTGCTATTTTTATTATTTTTTAAGTTAATAGAGGATAAGTAAATATGGACCCTAAGAAGATAATTTTGGGACAAACTATGTTGTCACAATTATTTTTTCTGTTTGTCTGGGAAATGGTGCCTTAGGTTTCTGCGCTTTCACGAGGTCAACTATATGACTTAAAATTAATTAATTTTAGAAAGATTATTATAGTGGTCATCAGCTTTTTATTAAAAGTTATAAAATTATTGTAATTCTATGTTTTAGGCGCATTTTATCTCAACTAGCTTAGTGTACGTGTTTTACACGTATGAGTCATGTTAATTTAAAAATTATATATAAATAATATTTATTATTAAATAAATATAATATTTCTATAAATGAAATTAAATAATTGATGCAATAATTTATATTATTCTGATATAACAAAGATGAGAAAATTAATTCAATTGCTTATAATATATATATGTCATACATAAAGTAATAATTTAGAATTAAATATTTACAAGTTAAATAATTAATTGACTAAAATTTAATATAACAAAATATTCCTAAATATAAAAAGAGTAGTTTAATGTTTCCAATTAATTTTACTGAATTCTTTTACTTTTTAAATTTGTTTCAAAATATTTGATGGTCAAAATTTTTGTTATTTAGTTCTAAATCAAATGTGAATTTTGAATATAGAGATATTCTAATCCAAAATTGAATCTTGAAATTAAATGAATAAAAGATAAATAATAAATTAAGAAAAATAATAAAAAGTCAATTTTATCTAAAGAAGAGTATTTCAATGAAGGACAAAAAGTCAAAAAAATAATAATATTTCTATCACGTATGGACTGGTAACCCAACTTTTCAGTTGAGACTTGAGAAAATGAGCAAATTTTAACACACTTTTAATTTCCAAAATAATGAAAGAGATTCAAAATAAAATAAGAGAAAACATTCAACTTTTTAAAATATGAATGAGACAATAGATCTTTCAAATTTTAGACTTTCACCATAGTAGTCTGCATAAATATACTTCCTATATACAATATACATCTGAAAATTTTATAATTGAAGTATTTAAGAAATACTTTAGTTTTAATTATAGAACTACACAACATATTTTACCACATTTTCTAATAATGTCTATCATTTTAAAAAATTACAAAATTTTCACTCTCTCTCTTCAACTTGTAGATACCTAGACTATTACTTTTCTCTCCTTCTTAATTTATCCTAAATTATCTCCTAATTTTAAGTATTCTAATCAATATCTACATAATCTTCCTATTTTTTTAGTTGTGTAATCAATCTTTTCATGATTAATTTCAAATTTTTTATCATTATTTTCAAACTAAACAAAAGGAAGAAATTGAAAAGGGAAGAAATCTTTTTATGATTATCTCTTTTGCTAAACCAAATAAACATTGATTGATACATGTTTTTTGGGGCATTTTTGGTATTGATACACAACACTAGGATTATGCAGTCGTTTTTTTACCTAATCGTTACTTTGATTTATCAAATAAAATAACTATTCAGGTATCTAAATTAAGTATAAACGTTACAATTAACAAGTATCTAATTCATTAAATAAAAATAGGTAGTCATTTTTGGAAGAATAAATTCACGCATCAAAAGTGTTAATGTTGAAGAAATTCAAAATCAAGTCAAAATATTTTGCAAAATCAAACTAAACAATGATTGGTATGTGTTTTCTAGGCGTTTTTTGGTATTGATACACAATACTTGGGTTATGCAGTCGTTTTTTTTACCTAGTCGTTTTTATATTTGATACTTGAATTTATGTACTTAATTTAAGGTTTTGACACTTGAATCCGTCTATTTGATTCTTGGACAACATTTTAGATTATTTGTGTTGTAGATACTTGATATTTGACATAATGTACGTGAAAAGCATATTTGATACTTGAATTATGATTTTTCAGATTTGGAATCTTCCAACTGCATTTTCACAAATACCTGATGTGCTTTCATGTATCAATATGTAAACAACATGAAATCTGTGTATCAATTCACAAAATTCATATAGAAAGACATACGCAACAACAAATAGTACAAATTTGATACTTGAAAAAAATGTAAAAGAACCCCCACAAACAAGTAAAGAAAACGGTATCCTACATTATTTCAACAATGAAGAAATTATAAAAACTATATTGAAGAATCAAACTTTCGGCAACAAAAGGCAAGTGGTAATGAACTTTTGCTTTTTCTCCTTTTTTACATGTCATTTTGGGACTTCGGGTTTTGAAGTTGAAGCTATATTCTTGATGACCTCCATCTCTTCTTGGGAATCCTCTTCAATGGACTCATCTTGATGGTGTTGACATTGTCGCTTATTGTTTGAGAATCCATTGGAAATTTTCGCTGATCAAATGGACAAAATCAGTTTGGGGAAAACTTTGGAACAAAAAATGAAAAGGAAATTTTGAAAAGGAAAGAAATAATTGTGTGAAAATAATTTTAAAAAAGAACAAAAATTTAAAAAGGAAAGATATAATTGTGTTAAAATTAAGGAATCACCTTTTAATTGTCAGAATTTTTTTCCTTATTTAACGTAACAAATTTAAATTCATATTAAGGTATCAATGATACAGAAAAAATTGGGATTTTTAGTAATTTTTAAAAGAAACGGGAAAACTAGAAATTGTGAATAAACAATATGGTATTTATGAAACTTATACAATACTTTAATACTACAATCAAATAAATAATTTGGCCCCCCTAAAGTCCAATGTTGTCATAAATGAAAATAAGACTACGTACATATCACCTTTTTCGCTTTTATTTTATAGCATTATACTTGGTGAATCGTGTCATAAAATAAATTTTTGAACGTGATAGTTAAATAGAGTAAATTAGTATAATGATAAAAATTTACCCGCATTTAGTATTTACATCAAATCAATAGGATGCAAGTTTGAATTAGTACGGAAGCAAACATAGAATGTCACTTAGTAGTCGATGAAATAGATTATGAATCATGAAGTCTCCAATTCAAATCTAAATATTGATAGAAAATATTAGGTGATTTCTTCTATGATGAACCTAGAATTACATGTGATGTTAATGAAAGGTGACATGTATCTAATGAAACTAATTGAGATGTATAATTGACGGAGACGCTCGCCACTATTATAAATTCTTTTACTTAATTGTAACTAATTAATGCACATATTGACCTAAATCTAGTGCTTAACCAAACTAAAAATCTTTTGAATCATCAATCATCTATGCACCTCACAATTTTTCTATACACATTTCATACAAATTCATCAATTTAAATATCATTCATGAATGTGATTATTCTTAACATGCTGGAGGATACAACTGTATCTGTTATCATCCTAAAAGGGTGTTCTCCTATCCACTTTTATTTATCACGTTTTCATTTAATTAATTTTTAAAACTAAATTAAATGATATTATTTTAAATTTAAATTTAAACATTCAAAAATTATAAAAAAAATACTAGAAATTGTAACTTTTTTATATTAATATGAAAATGTTTTTTGGATGTATTGACTAGAAAGAAATCTGACAAGTAAAAAGTGCCTTGAAAGGGGTATAAAGTATAAGCAAGAACTTAGGAGATACACAAAGATAAGCATATATTACTACACAAAAACGTGCTTACAGGTTTCTTTCATAAGTATCCTAAATTTACTATCAAGAAATGTACTTTTCTACTTGTAGGGAGTATAATCTTTAAAAATGCATGCAGTTTCTTCAACCCCACCATTTTCTTGAAGTTTACAACCTTAGTTCCTGAAAAGAATCTGCAAAAAAATTGCATTTGCCATGGGAATTGCAAGTTCAGTGCAGTGTTCATGTTGGCTTCTTGTATTCATGGTGTTTCTTCTGTTTAATTTATCAGATGAGTTCTTAGAACCTTCACAGTATGAAGCTATAGTAAAAATCAAGCAGCTTTTGAACTTCCCTCAAGATTTGAGTAGTTGGAGTGACAACACAGATTTTTGCAACAGTGAACCAAACACTGCCTTAACTCTCATGTGTTATGAAGATAACATAACACAGCTTCATATTTCTGGCTATGACTGGTTTCCTAATTTGCCTCAGGGGTTTTCTACAGACACCCTTTTCTCTAATCTTGCTCTTTTGCCTAATTTAAAGGTACTTTCTTTGGTTTCTTTAGGTTTGAGAGGAACTTTGCCCAAAAAGATTGGATTTTTATCTTCTTTGGAGATTGTTAATATCAGTTCAAACTTCTTTTATGGTGAGATTCCAGGAGAGATTTCATATTTGAAGAGTCTTCAGACACTTATATTGGATGATAATAAGTTCACAGGTCAAGTTCCTGAAGGTTTAGGTTTACTTCATTCTTTGTCTGTTTTGAGTTTCAAGAACAATTCATTTTCTGGTCCATTGCCTAATTCTTTGTCAAATTTACAAACCCTGAGAATCCTTTCTCTTTCTGGTAATAATTTTTCTGGGGAAGTTCCTAACCTTCATCATCTGTCAAATCTACAAGTTCTTGAGTTGGAAGGTAACAATCTTGGACCTAGTTTCCCTAATATTTCAACCAAGTTGGTATCTTTGGTACTTAGGAAGAACAAGTTCAGTTTAGGGGTACCAAAAGAACTGAGTTCCTGTTATCAGTTGAAGAAACTTGACATTTCTTCTAATGGGCTTGTTGGACCCTTTTCACCAACAATTTTATCATTGCCATCACTCAGCTATTTGGATATTTCTGGAAATAAACTAACTGGGAAGCTTCTGAAGAATGTGACATGTAGTCAAGACTTCTCTTTTGTGAATTTATCATCAAATTACTTGACAGGGGAATTGCCTGCTTGCTTGCACCCTAGTTCTGGTTCCAAGATTGTATTGTTTTCTGGGAATTGTCTGTCGAATAGAGAGCAGTGGCAACATCCTTACTCTTTTTGCCACAATGAAGCTTTGGCTGTCAGTATTGAGCCTCACAAGGAAAAGGTTAAAGGGGGGAATGGTAAAGCTGTTCTTGCATCAAGTATGGTAGGAGGGTTTGTTGGAGTAGTAGCGATTACCGGTTTGGCTTTCGTGGTTGTTAGAAGAGAGTATGCCAAGAAGAAAGCTAGCAAAGCTCCTCAACCAAGACTGATACTTGAAAAAGTCTCTCCTGCGCACACTCTTAAGCTGCTTAATGATGCAAGTAAGCTCTTTCTCTCTCACCCACACATTATGTTAATCATTTCAACTTGTGAAAGTTTTTAAAACCTGAAAATTGTAAATCTGATGTTCTGTAAGGTCCGTGTATACTCTACCCTCACCAGACCCTACCCGTGGGATCACATTAGGTGTGTTGTTGTTGTTGTCATTGTACTTGAAAGTATATATAAACATTTAAATTTAAGCATTATTCTCCAAAAGGATTTTCTTTTTATATAGATTGAACATTATCCGATACTATGTTATTAGAAGAAACTCTGTTCTTGTCTAATTTTCAAATGTATCTTGATCTTTGATTCTTGATAGGGTACATTTCTGAAACGAGGAAGTTGGGACTGCTTGGGGCCCCTCCTTATCGAACGTTTGTCTTGGATGAGCTTCGAGAGGCCACTAGTAACTTTGATATATCAAATCTAATCAGTGCAAGCTCCAATGAGCAGGTATGCATTCCCATTACTAAATACTGTAAGACCATTTGAACAATGTTATTCCACATGCACTAGTAACTTTGATATATCAAATCTAATCAGTGCAAGCTCCAATGAGCAGGTATGCATTCCCCTTACTAAATACTGTAAGACCATTTGAACAATGTTATTCCACATGCACTGGTTTGTAGTTCATTTCCCAGTTCTCTTGTATCGATGGTGAATGCTGATTGTGCTTTTCTGTCTTCTGAACAATAGACTTACAAAGGGCGTCTCACAGATGGCACCGTGGTTGCTATAAGAAGCATAAAATTGAGGAAGAGGCATAGCGTCCAGTCATACACTCACCAATTAGGGCGTATTTCAAAGATCCGATACTGCCATTTAGTTAGTACTATTGGACACTGTTTTGAATGCTATCAAGATGACTCAAGTGTTAGCCGAATATGTTTAGTCTTTGAATTTGTGCCAAATGTGACGCTGCGGGGAGTCATATCAGGTATATAGTCTATAAAACTTCATCTGATTCGCGAGTTATCATTTGGCACAACAACTGCAACAATTTTATAGTTGAGCATTTAGTTTTAGCTACTTGATTACTTTTACCGTATTACTTAAATTATTCTAAGTCCAAGTAAATGACTTCTGGTACATTGTAAGCCTAAGACGGACGTTATAACAAACAGGCATCTTCGAAATTTTGCAACAATCCGTTCCATATTGCTTTGATACATGTAGCTAGGTTGTCCTCAATCATGTTAAGTACCTACTACATTCTACTACTTATCAAAAGAGCTGATGAATTTTAAGGGGACATGAAATGCTTTTAATTGCTTTCTCCTAGATTATGCAACACACTATTTCTCCTTTGCCATATGCTTAAATGTACGGGTGTTTATTGTCTTTAAGACAGTTGTTCTGAATTCTTATTCTGGACGTTCTTGTAAACGCTCGGTTTTGTAGAAGCAAATTCAGCTCAAAAGTTTACATGGACGCAACGGATGTCAGCTGCAATAGGGATAGCAAAAGGAATTCAGTTCCTTCATACCGGAATAGTACCAGGAATATTCTCCAATCAATTGAAAATTACAGATGTATTACTGGATCAGAATTTCCACGTTAAGATTAGCAAATACAATCTGCCTTTGTTGAGTGAAAACAAGAAAATGGTATGCAAACCTCTTTTCTCTACTATATTCTCTATTAATCACTCATTTCATTCTTAAACATTCATCATTTCGTTATTGCAACTGTTCTTAGGATACTGGACCGTCTTCAGGTGGATCAAAGGAAAATGATGGGCAAAGGTAAATGATCTCATCATTCTCAGTTTCTACTGCTACATTTAGGTCTTCACTGACCTTCCCTTTTATGGTCCAATTTCAGACACACTTATTGGAAACCAATCTTTGTTATACTTCTAAATGCAAATTGGTCAAAGAAGGTTTTAGAGAGTATTAATCGTTTCTCGGTCAATTCTAGACAAGACCCCTCCAGCCACTGCTATTGGGGGTAGGCACCGATATAGCATCATCCCGTTCATTGGTTATGATTCCCGAAGACAATATATAGAGCCATAGACTTGGACCGCCTTAATTAGGAGATTCCGAGATAGAACTTGACTATTTTCAGAAGCAGCAAGTAGCCTACTAGTTAATGTCAAGTCATGCCTCACACTTTGGTTTATTTCTTCATTTGCTTTCTTCTACTGGCACTATACTGTTTCAAGTATTTTTTTGCCTATCCCCATTGGAAAAGCAATACCTTTCCTGTTATCGTACTCTACTAACCTCAGAAACGAAAAGCTTAAAGTATTGCCATATTAATGAATTTCTTCTCTTGTTAATATCTTCCTAAATGCAGGTTAAAATCCGAGGAGAAAGATGACGTGTATGACTTTGGAGTAATCTTACTTGAAATCATATCGGGAAGGACAATCGATAACAAAAATGATATAGATGTTTCTAAAGACATTGTAAGAGTTACTTATGACATTTATGAGATATTCTTCATGTCATCAAGTTGAAAGACTATTTTGTTTAAACTTTTTCTTCTTGTTCTTATTGCAGCTAATAGTTAGCTTATCAGCTGATGAAATAGCTCGGAGGAACATCGTTGATCCAGCTGTTCAGAAGGAATGTTCAGATGGTTCTCTTAGAACATTAATGGAGCTATGCATAAGATGTCTTTCAGATGAACCATCGCAACGTCCTTCTGTAGAAGACTTGATATGGAACTTACAATTTGCAGCTCAGGTCCAAGACCCTTGGAATAGAGACACTTATGGCAACCAGGAGTCCCCTGGTCATGTGTAAGAACTTATGCAAATATCCAATGATCAATGAACCCTTTTCTTGTACAAAATGTAACATTATACCACTAGGATAATAATTAGCTTCAATTGTTTAGTAATCTCCATTGCAACACTTCTGGCCATGATGTTTCAGTACTCTTTTGAGGACCACTCTGAATTTCCAAAATTTGTAAGCAAATGGCCAAAATTTAAAAGGTGGCACCTGAAAATCCTATTTGTGAAAACCACCTAGCCCAAATAATTCACAAATGGATTAGCCAACATGACTAGCAAACAAGCTCATTACTGTTACAAACTTAAGTTGGGTTTGATCTACAATGAAATCACATTACAAGCAGCAATATCAACTTCTACGGTAGTCTATAGTTGTGGCAAATGAATACTTGATTTACTACTCTGTTTCATTTTATATGACATCATTTTAACTAAATAATAAATTTAAGGTCTTAATTCGACTTATCTGTCACATTAGTGAAAGATATCAAAGATTTAGTAAAATCAACCTTTTTATACTTTTTAGAAAAACGTTCAAGTTCTTGTTGATCTTAGTCACTTTCTTTGTTATGCTTAGGATATGTCGAATACCTAAACAGTAGATAACTCTATTCACCAAAATTTATATACACGACAAAAAAGTCATCTACTAATATTTCTGTAGAGAGATGTTTATTATGGAAACTTCTGTGGAATATGAGACAACAGAGACTGGTTCAACCATAATTTCCATTGACAAGATATCATGTTACGTTTCCAATGGGGGCTAAATTCATGGGAAATCATGTGGAGGTGAATTCTTTGTTTCATGACATTTCATAAGTTACATATTTCAAACTTTTGACTTTTTAATACTCAAAATTCATTTCTTAGGTCTTGATGTTGACTTCCCTAAAGTTTTTTTTTTTAAAGAGAGGTTTCTTTTAGGCTTATTTATGGGCATGTCATCGTCACCTTGGGATTCAGAATTCAAATGTTCCGTTTAAGTTTTTATAACAACTTCAAATTAATATACAATAATGATTGAGTTTTTGTGCTCTATCATACCAGATTATGAGTCCAATTAAATCAATTATTTTTTACTTAAACTATATATATACATATAAAAAGGTTGAAATGTGTACACATAACAAGATCACCTCTTCTCTACCACGTAACATACAAACACAAAATTGATTATTATTATTTTGAACTATATTTGCCTAAACGTGTTGACCAATCCTCTATCAATTCCCACCAAAGAATGTGGTTGATTAATGACCCTTTAACCTCAATTGGAAAATTCACAATTCACCGTTGGAGTAACCGGTAAAATTGTTGTCATGTGATCAAGAGGTCATGGATTCAAACCTTGGAAACAGCCTTTGGCAGAAATACAAGGTACAGCTGCGTATAATACCCCCTTTCCCTGAACCCTGCGCATAGTGAAAGTTTTAGTGCATCGAGGTTGCCCGTACATGCAAGGGTAGAAATAAGTTGATGAAAAAGTGTCGCAAGAAGAACTAACATTTAACAAAAACTTGAGTATGTATGCTCATTCTATTGATGGAAATTGGTGTTACATAAGGGTATGTATAACTGGTATTGTACAGAATTATAATGTACAATTAATATGCATGAATAGCAAAGAATGGACCTGAATACTAACTACTCCTATCCTTTGGATATCAAAACAAACAAAATCTTGTAACAAGGAGGAAATCTCCAAAGTAACCAAAAGAAATATAAAACCTTTTTACAAGCAGAAGTGATGGAGAAGAGCACTGAACAAAAAGCTCCATCATCTTTGAGGAGGGTCAATTGGATTCATTTCTATTTCTGTAGTCTCTGAGTCTCTTAAATTTCTGAATTTCTCTCCTTCCCTTGCAATCTGAATATCACTAGGTCTAACATGCTGAATGAAAGCTTTGATGATAAAACGAGGAGCAAGTGCAGCTATTATTATGGAAAGCAAGCAAAACCAGAATTTAGCTTCCCCGGCTGCATGGAAAATGGCCCTGCAAAAATAATTTTACATGCAAATCAGTCTCTCTTTCTCTAACTGGTAAAGTTGGTCAACATAAATTAAGAGAATCCTAAAAACGTCTTTGTTACTAAGCGAGCTGTTAAGTTGTGAAGAAAAAATTAAAATAAAAAAATGTTTCTTGGCTGATTTACAAGAGCAAAAATACTAATGGTCATCGTGATTCAATTTTAGCAAGTGCAGCTTCTGCATGGGAAATCAAAGTCCAATAAATTCTTTTGCAGATTAAAACTTTGGAAGGGACCGGGATTTGAAAACTACACGAAACACACACCACCATACGGGACATCTGTTTTTCACAAAACATAGACAAAAGCATAACAGCTATATATGAAGTTAGCAGAATAAAAATGAAGAAGAATTATATCCTTCCAAGTTTTCTATTTATTTATTTTTTGCTCTCTCTTGCTGTTGATTTGTACCAGAAGACTCAAAAGATAGGCTAAGTGTGCAGAGGTCCCAGGCCTAGAGACGGACTAACTATAAGAATGAAGCCTTAGTTTTCAGTGGTATTGCATGTCACTCTAAAAGATCACCTAGCTTTTTAAGGAACAAGAAGCAACCATCTTCAGAAACTTAAGTTTAATCTTTTAGGTTTCAGCAATTTGCATCCTGACTAAAAAGTAATATGAAAGAGTTTTTTTAAGTGCCTAAAATAGTATAAGCGAATATGAATACAGTATGAGCAAATGATGTGCAGTGTCCATAGAAAACACGAGACATATTATCTTGAAGAAAATCAGCAGAGTGATCTTACCAATATCCAGGTAGAAACGTCAGCGAGTCAATGACCATGACACAAATAAATGTGGCTACTATAGATCCCCAAATAGCAGCATGAGTAATCCAAGACCAGCGAATCACATCCATTGCTAGATGTATATTGACTAAAATAACAACAGCAAGTGTCCATAGATCTCCAATGCTTGAGACATCAACTTCACTTTCCCAGTATGCTAGAACAGGTACAAAGAAGGCCACTACACTTTGCCATAAGGTGTCAATCATAGTTACCCAGAATAATTTTTTATTATAGCTCTCTTGCCTTTGTCCAGCACCATAGAGTTGCGGATACTTCATAAGAGTCACCCTACTTAGATCCTTATCGAGAATCCCAACAACTATTGTAGGCACCGCAGTATAGATTATGGAGTATAACATGCTGCTCCAGTCAGTTAGAGCAGTGGTCAAAGTGAAAGCTGTAAAGAGAGCATACCTGAACAGAATAATTAAAAAGGGTCAGCTGGTGCTAAAAGGAAAATTTACAATATTATTTCACAAATCCATACTTTACTGTTCTCCATTATGGACCATTAACATTCTACATGCAACTTTAGTCAGCCATCATTAAACAATCTGGCTAATGTCCTAACATAAACTACTCAGTTTGAGAATGTATTACACGTTTACTACTTAACTCGTCATAACCATATCCCGATTTGACAGCAGTCATTGAGTGAGTATTTTAAGCTATGTTTCTTTTTAAACTTAGAAAGGTACAGTACTATAAGTGTATTTCCACTGAATTGTGTCTAAATTACCAAATCCTAGGAATAGGAGAAGCATGAAAGAGAACTATACTCTCTCTACAAGTACACTTACCAGAATAAGACAAAAACAAGGATAGCATTTCTGTAGAAGTTGTATAATATCATGTAGCCCATACGTTGGTAATTCCAATGTCCATGAACCAACAGAAGAGGGACCAAGAATCTGAATTGTCCCATTGCAAAATCTGATGCCATCACAGCTTGACGTCCCTCTTGGCCACTGATGCCAATGCCCACATCAGCCATTTGGATCATCGACACATCATTTGCACCTGAAGCATAACAATGAGTTTTAGATCAGTATTGCTTCTGTATTTTTTCCTTTTAGTCACTTGTCATGTAGATTTATTCCAGACAGCACAACTAATGCCCCATCAGAAAGAGTACTAACACTTACCATCCCCAATTGCGAGTGTCATGTCATCAGTTCGATTCTTTATGAGAGCAACAATTCCAGCCTTTTGTAATGGGGCCACCCGACAACAGAGTACAACAGAACAATAACTGGCCAACTGGAATAGCTGCATTGAAATGAAGAACAGGTAGAAGTAAATGCAACAGTACTGATGTATTCATGTAGTTGAATGCAGAGAGAGCGAGAGAGAGAGAGAGAGAGAGAGATTTAAGATCTACAAGCATTACCAGTTTTTCAAGTTCGCCGTCAAGGATATAAACGAGGCTTGTTCCATCAATGATTAAAGCAATTGTACTTGCTCCAGCTCCAGCTCCAGTATTGTCCTCAGCATTATGTGGCATTAGACTCTTACACCTAGTCAGTGCAGCTTCCAAAGACCTTTTACATGACTCCTTAGATTTGTTATTTATCACAATCTGAGTCATATTGTTTGTTAAAAGTTTTGAGGAATAGCCAATTGAAATTGCAGTCTCTTGCTTGTCCCCAGTCAAAACCCAGACTTTAATGCCTGCCACTCTCAAGGACTCAATCGCTTCTGGAACACCTTCCTGCAATTTATCTTCAATACCAGAGGCACCTAATATGGTGAGGTTCTTTTCTACATTGCCAGCTACTTTCCGAAGTAAAGCCGCCCTACCAATCACAGCAGTGTTTGCTGCCTCATAAGAAGACTGCCATTCCTCAAATTCAGAAGCACTCATTTCTCTCATCCCCACTACAAGAGTTCTGAGACCCATTGAGGAATAAGACTGTAGATGCTGTTCCGTTGCTTGTACTACATTCAAGCTTAATGATTTATCTATGACACCAAACATGGTTGTATCAGCACCTTTAACAAAGACTTTTACTGTGTTGTCAGGACAGCCTAAAATTACTGACATCCTCTTCCGGTCGCTGTCAAATTCATGTAAGCCCAGTACGTTGAACCTGCAATCACCATGAAAGGGGAATAAAGGTCATCAGACTCTGTCATAGGTAACTAAGACGACATGACATGAGGGACAGTGTGATCCGAGTTTTGTATAACAGATACAGCTGAATCCATCTGTTTATGCTACAAAGGCCTTTCCAATATTTAGAAGTTCAAATATCCATCAGTCAAATGAAAAGAAGGCTGATTAATTCCCAGCTAAAATAGAAGATAGAATTTCGATTGAAGGTGTGTGAGCTCGCTCACAAATTTATACCATTTGATAAGCATGATTAACTAGCTTTTCATGAACTTAAAGCTCAAATATCCAGAAGCTTCTATTGAATTTCCTTGTAATCGGCAATTCTAGTTCTTGAGCATTTACACTAACAGTTACATAATTACCATAGTAAGGTTGGACTTCCAGTAGTACAAGAACAATTAAACAAGCACAGAAGTTTAACATTACCTTTGTCTTTCTCCTTGAATATCTATTACTATATGACCTGATGTTCTCTCAATGAGCATAAATCCATAAGCAGCAGCAGCATAAACCAATGCCTGTTCATCCGGAGACTCCCCTTGGTAATCTACCAACCTCACTGATGGATCAGATGTCTCCACAGCAAGAGGGACAATAGTGTTGCAAGCAGCTAATGCAAGGAAAAAATCATCAACATGTTTCCCTTTATCTGAAGGCTTCCCATTTTTTGATATATTCAAAAGCACTGGATCAACGTTCACCTTCATTTTCGGCCTTAAAACCTGACCATCAACTAGCCAAATAAGAAAGAAAATGTAAGTTCCAATATGTTACCAAACAGGAGTCAACAAAGAAAAGGTTATTATATTTATCTAGGAAGTGGGGTGGGGTTGAAAGATGATGAAAAGTTTTAGTACCTTGAACAGAGTATCCAGCAACTTCTTCTTGAGAATCTGATTTTCCACTACCATAATCTACACCCCAAATGCTTGCACATTGAAACTCCATCTTGTTCTCAGTTAAGGTACCAGTTTTATCAGAGAAAACATATTTTATTTGGCCCAGATCCTCATTTATGTTAAGAGCCCTACACTGGAATCTTGCTTTTGAAGTTTCATCATACATTCGAGTATCTTGGATCATAAAGTAAGCCTGACCAACACGAACAAGCTCCATAGATATGTACAGTGATATAGGGATCATAACCTGGTAGACGATAACTGACATCAGAAAAGTAAACACTATTTCCAGTCCCCAGCCATAATAATTGTAGTCTTCAACTTTGTCTTCTGAGAAGTCCAATTTCCTGTAGAAGGGGATGGTATTTAACTCATCCTTGTGATGCCTCAGCCAAACACCGGCACAAATGGAGACAAGAGTACATAATGCAATAAGGAAGAAAGAGAGGATAATGATCTCCGTGTTCATGCGAGTCTCCAGACGGCTCCTCTTTGATGGAGCTCCAGAGTTGTTGAGCATAGCTTTAGTTTCTCTTCCAGCATATACTGCAACTCCAATAGCCCAACTAGTGTTCTTGAGCTCACAGCCACGGAGGATTATATTTGAAGGCCCAAGAGAAACACGCTTTCCATCGATTTCCATATTAGCATGAAAACCATAAATGTTCCTATTCGGTTTCTCACATTTGATCATCCCACTAATACTGTCCTTTTCTGGCATCTTCATTTGTGTCTCCTGCTTTGCATACCGTGTCTTCAGATTTGATTCCCCATCTAAATTAATAGTCTGGATATAGGCGACTCCAGTGGGATCACTTGTTGAGAGCAATACCATATCACAAGGAATAGTACCACTTGACGAAATTTTGATGATTTCACCCACCTTTATCTCTTTCCATCTTTTCTCTTGAAACTGACCATCCACCAACACCAATGCCAACCGGTTATTCTCAATTCTGTCAGAACGATGCCGCCTATAATCTTCGTATGCATCCTTAACTGCTGTAACTAATAGCACAAAAGCCAATGGAAGAATAGAAGCTCCCCGACCAAAGACAGCCAACATAGGAAGCTGATTAAGGATAGCAATCACCAGAAAGTAAATGTATGCAACTCTATGGAACTGCTCGAACAGGTTTCGAGGCAAGAAGGTCAGAATGGAGTATTTTGCAGTCCTAATTGAATTCCCCGAAAATTCAAACTTCTCATTTGTCCTTTCAGGATCACTTAAATAAACAATTCTAGAATCTTCATCACTAATCTCCTTTTGAGATGTTCCATACCCCTCAGAGTCAGCACCCCTTGACCCATATCTAACAGCTTTCGATCCTAAATCACCTAAATTCACCTCCCTAACAGAGCCCCCACCAGACGTCCTTGACCTATTAGATGACATACTTCTTATAGAGGATGAATTCATCATAATAGAATTACCAACCGTGGAGTTCTCCATATTAGTTCAGAAAGACGATCTAAGGCTAAAACGGGCAGAACGTTTTAACAGATCAGCAACGACAACAGAAATCTCTTCAGCAATCAACAAAGGCCGTGCTATTGAGAGACCATAATCTCAAGATCACTGACATCAAGAAGTTCAAAAAAACTAAAATTTATCAGATTCATCTAAACCCCAGATAGTATATCACAACCCCAAACAAAAAATCAATCCAAAAATTCAATCTTTTAAACCTCAGAATATACTACACCCATAAAGTCAACTATCGAGGATCACACACAAAATGGTATATCTCATAAAAATACAAAAAGGGTCTTCAGCAATAGAGACAAATCACGACTTACTTGCGTAGGTGTAATAGAGAAGAAATGAAGCTGAGATTCTTTTGTGAAGAAGAGATGAATTTGTATAATAGTTTATAAAAATGGGATATAAGTGAAGAAGAAATTCAAAGGTCAAAGACATTGTAGAAGCTGTTCTTGTTTGAAATTATAGCGTGGGGGGTGGGGTGAAATTTACAAGAAGATGGGAAAAGGATTATTAAACAAAGAAATGGGAGAGAGTCGTTAATGGTAGGCTCCAAATGGCAAAAAACAAGAAAGAAAATGGTTACAAAAGTTGTTGCACGTTGTTTGTGTATTGAAGTTGTGCTGGAGTTCTAGAAGGAAAGGCTGCTGCTGCAAATATATTTTCTACAGGTGTTTTCCGCAGTCACAATTTTTTGTGTGTTCTTATGATTGCATATTATTCGTTTGAGCATCGCCTGCGTGTTTGGTTTTTTTTGGGTTGGGGGAGGGGTTTAGGTGGCGTGCGATGGAAAATCGAATTGAAAAAAAAAAGTTATTCAATATAACTATTTGACAACGGTTTTGATTTTAATTTTATTAGATTATCATTTTTATGATGATTTTCATGGATAAAATCGATAAATTAATAATAGCTGAGGATAGATCTTGTTGGTCTCTTTTACGAAAATGATCCATTAGTCATTGTATTAGAAAAATAAATCAATTTGTAACAACATTGGAAAGGATTTGAGAGTAATGTGCTAGAAAATTATATGATCCAAAAGAGTACTATTTTTATTTAATTTATCATGTTGTTGGTAAGTGATTTTCAATGAAGTATCTTTTGAAAGTAAAATTTTAACGAATAAACTGACAACGATCAATAGCTAAACAACTGATATCTTAACGGTTATTTAACGATTTCGCATATTCACAACCTGATAGTCAATATGTTAAACTAATAATCTTGAAAGTCGATTCGAACAGGACGATATGCAACTCTGGTGTTAGTCCTTATGAATTTGAAACTTGGCTTAATACATCCACAATGTTTCGAAATTCATTTAGACACTCGAACTGTAACTTATTCAAATTGAACGGATCATAATAATTCTACTAGACACTTTCGTCTCAAATTCTAATTGGGCAGATTCTCAAATATCTAATAAGTAGATAAGCTAATTAATTACTTAAAATATACCTTCTCCTTTAATCGAACGAATTAGTCTCAAATTAGTAGTAAAACCTAATGCATGTTCCAATTGAGAATGAATTATATAATTTAAAGAAATGACATATTTTAAGTGGTTAACTATCTATCTAATGGCATTTGAACTAACACGAAAAAAAATCAAATTTAAAAACATTTTACTTCATATGTTTAAATACTTGTCTGGAATAGTTTTTTGTGTTTTCATTTTATTTAGAGAGAATTACTAGAATCTAATAGTAATGCCTTATTAGGGATGAAATTAGGGAAGAATTCTAAGTACTGTTTCATGTTAACTTGGTATTAGTATATTTATTAAACATTTTTTATATTATTAAACATTACTATTATTCTTATTTTTGTCCCTTGGTTTAAATCAAAAAGAAATTTAGTTTTTAACTTGTGTCTTTAATATAGTATAATCTTTAAGTCTATCATGGACACTAGTAGGGGCATTTATTTAATGATTACAATAATTTAACTAATGAAAACTTTTGGAGTGTTTATGTGACTTAAAAGTAGAATTTAGGGTCAAAATTTCTATAAACTTTACTTTAAGAAAAAAAAAAAGTTAACCTACTGCACTTTAATATTATTTTCCTTCTTTTTCTTTTGAATAAGTAATTTAAATATAATTAAACTAAAAATAATAGGAGCATATGCAACATATGTAAATTTCATGTGTAATTTATGTATACTAATTAAGGAAAGTAAATCGTAAATCTATCTGGATAGTTATTTGGTTAATGATAACTACTCTTAACACTATTTATAAAGTACCATATTCTACGATAGGAAAAAAAAGACTTGAAAAGAAATATTGTCGTAAATATGTAGACTCGAACTCCTAAAAATGGAAATATAAATTTATGGCTCGAAAGATCATAATTGATTAGGAAATATAACCGTAATTAACCAAAAAATTTAATATGAATGAGATGCCTATATGTATTGCTATTTCCACTTTAATATGTCACTTTCACTTTTTAATAATTAATTTTGTTTCTCATTCTGGTGTTCAATATTTATATTAAAGCTTGATTAAATTTAAATTCGTTTAAAAAAACTTCACATTGGAAATAATACAATTGCTAATTTTATACTTGGCAAAACTTAAATTCAAAATCTTTAATTACAAAAATAAATTATTTATCATTTCATCATAATTCTTATTAATATTTGTGTCACTTTCGTGGGTTAATTCTTGAAGCCCTCTAAAGTTTTTTTCTTCCTTTCTCTTTCCCTTTATTCTTTTTCCCTTTTTAGGTCATTGAAATTGTGATGTAGGTTTAGGTATGTCACCAATCTATTTGATCCATTATAAAGAGCATTAACATATTTGTATCGTATCGTATTATAAATCTAAAAGTAATATATGTTTTGATTATTATTTAAATTCTGTTATATCATATTATTTACGTCTATCACTTGATAACAACGAAAACATTCATTTTATGTACGTCTCATTTTATCTTTACTTATTATTTAATAATTCTATTTTAGCATTGTTCTACAATTTTTTGTAAATTTATCATTGAAACTATAATTATGCAATATTATGTAATGAAGGAAAATGATAAAATCTATCTAAATATTATATTTATTAAAATAATATAATACGATACCATACAATGCATATGACAATTAACAACCATCCAAACAAAGTGTTAACAAACTTCTTTTTGATCATATCATAATATTTCAACTCATTAATGATATTATTTATTTGAGCTTTGGCCTGCACCGCCTTTAAATAGGTTAATAGGGTCTAAAATTTATTTTCTTAGATATTCGACTTTCCTCTTTGTGCTTTTTTGATCTGGAATTATTATTTACATTGTATGTTACATATCAGCTCAAAGATATGAAATTCACCTAAATTGATTACTTGAATTGTTAGGTTAATTTTGTCATTATTCAAGATTGTACGCAACGTAATTTTAGACTCTTGAAGTTTCTTTTATCCTTATTTGTTCGATTGACAAATTAACTTTCAAGTTCGAAAATCAAAAATATTAATTACTTACTTTTTTAAGATGATTCTCGTAGATCAACTGAGTAATTTATTACCACATGTAATAACTATGCCTAATAGTGATAATACCTAGGGTTTAATCCTACTAAGGCTTATGTTAAGCCTCTGAATTAGAGGATGAGAAAGATGAACTTGAAGAGGAGAAACAGTTGAGAGAAGAAAGAAGAAGGAGAAGGAGGTCTGTACATTGATGATTCTGAAAAAATAGGAGTTATTACAGTATTTATAGTTAGTTAGATATAACTAACTAACTTTTAATCTCTCTTCTAACAGACTAACTAACTCCTAATTATTCAACTAATCTCAATTAATCACTAATCACAATTAGCCACTAATCAGCTTGCCTTCAACACCCCTCCTCAAGCTGATGGCTTGAATAAGTCTTTCAGCCCCAACTTGTTCAATAGATGATAATGTGTTGCTCTTCCTAGCCCTTTTGTCAGAATGTCTGCCAGCTGCTCTTTTGTTGAAACATAATTGGTTCTGATTATTCCTTTGTTGATCTTCTCTCTCACAAAGTGACAATCTATGTCTATATGTTTAGTCCTCTCATGAAAAATTGGATTTGCAGCTATTTGCATAGCTGCTTTGCTATCACACCAGAGTTCCACTGGTTTCTGTATTTGAACACCCAATTCACTTAGCAGTCCAAGTAACCAGATGACCTCTGCAGTGCATGTAGCCATGCTCCTAAATTCAGCTTCTGCTGAGCTTCTGGAAATAGTCTCCTGCTTCTTAGATTTCCATGACACTAAGGCTCCACCAAGCTGTACTATATAACCAGTGACTGATCTCCTTGTTTCCAGACAAGCACCCCAGTCTGAATCACAATAAGCCTGTAGTTGCTTTGATTTATTTGCAGGCATGAATAATCCCAAACCAGGTGTACCTTTGATGTACCTTACAACCCTTAAAGCAGCCTCCATGTGTGACTTCTTTGGACTGTGCATATACTGGCTGAGAACTTGTACCACAAATGCTATATCAGGTCTGGTCATGGTGAGATACAACAACCTACCCACAAGTCTCTGATACATAGCTGGATCTTCTAACAATTCATCTTTACTTTCTTCCTTACTAGAAATATAACTGTCATACTGTGTTGATGTCAACTTTTGATTGACTTCAAGTGGTGTTGCTGCTGGTTTTGAACCACTTAAGCCAGCTTCTGATACTAACTCAAGTGCATACTTTCTTTGACACATCACTACTCCTTCCTGTGATCTTGCCACTTCAATACCTAGAAAGAATTTTAAGTCTCCAAGATCCTTCATCTTGAATTTCTGCTGTAGATCCTTTCTGGCATTATTTATCAGATTTTGACAGCTTCCAGTAATCAATAGATCATCTACATATACCAATATAACAACCATCTTCTTATCTACTGACTTTGTGAATAATGAATAATCATAATGGCTTTGACTGAACCCCATTTGTAGAAGAGCATCTGTTAGTTTTCTATTCCATTGTCTAGGTGCCTGCTTCAGACCATAAAGTGATTTATGTAGTTTGCAGACTTGATTCCTTCCCCCCTGTCTGGCAAACCCTTCTGGAATCAACATATACACCTCTTCTAGAAGATCTCCATTAAGGAATGCATTGTGCACATCCATCTGAAATATAGGCCAGTGATTAGAGGCTGCAATAGCTACCAGTGTTCTGACTGTAACCATCTTTGCTACTGGTGAAAAAGTTTCTGAGTAATCTAATCCAGCCTGTTGACTATAACCCTTAGCCACAAGTCTTGCCTTGTACCTTTCAATCTCCCCTGAAGCCTTGTATTTGATTTTGTAGACCCATTTGCAACCAATAGGAGACTTGCCTGCTGGAAGGTCAACAATGGACCAAGTATGATTTTCTTCTAAAGCTGCAATTTCCTGTTCCATAGCATGAACCCAAGCAGGATCTTGTGATGCTTGGTGAAAGGTTTTTGGTTCAGTAGTTGAGGAATAAGCAGCTAGAGCTAGCTGATGGGGTTTTTTGATATGTGAATAGGTAACATAGGATGACAAAGGATAAGAGCAATGATTTGTGGCATAATCATTTAACCAAATAGGAGGATTTCTGACTCTGGATGATCTTCTAACTGTTTCATATTCATGTAGGGGATCTGTACTCATGGGAGAAGGTTCAGATATAGAAGGTAGATTATCAGAACTCATAGATGGAACAGGTTCAGTCATAGAAGATGTTGTTTCTGGACTCAAGGATGATGAGTGAGGAATGATCTCACCCAAGACTGGATTTGAGGTAGTGGATGGAGTAGGTTCAGTTATAGAAAGTAACTGAATAACAGGGAATGTAGGTGTACCAATGGACTTAGCATGAGCAAAAGGGAAAATTGATTCAAAGAAAGCAACATTCCTACTTACAAATATTGAATGAGAATGAAGATCAAGTAGAACATATCCCTTTTTTGTACTAGAATACCCTAAGAATATACTAGGAGTGGCTCTGGTAGAGAACTTATCTGAATTTTGTGTGTTAGATGCATAAGTCAAGCATCCAAAGACTTTGAGATGAAGAAGATTTGGTGGATGGTTATGTAGAAGTTCAAAAGGAGACTTGAAATTGAGAATTTTTGAAGGAGTTCTATTTATGATATAGACAGCTGTAGTGACACATTCACCCCAAAACTTTAAAGGGATACTGGCTTGAAATCTCAAAGATCTTGCTACTTGAAGTATAGTTCTATGCTTCCTCTCTACTACCCCATTCTGTTGGGGAGTATATGAACATGAAGTCTGATGTATGATGCCATGTAATAGCAGAATAGATTGAAGTTCAGTACTGAAAAACTCACCCCCATTATCAGTCCTGAGAACTTTAACAGTGGCAGAAAAGACATTCTTTATTTTTGCAAAAAAATGCTTTAAAACTACAAGAACTTCAGACTTAGACTGTATCAAGAATAGCCAGGTAAACTTGGTGCGATCATCTACCAAAGTAACAAAGAATCTTTTTTCATTGTGAGTAGGGACTTTGTAGGGACCCCATACATCACAATGCAACAAATCAAAGACAGACTGAGCCTTAGAGACACTAACAGGAAAAGGGAGTCTAGCATGTTTTGCCAAGGGACAGACAGTACAAGTGTAATTTCCAGTACTTATATTTCTGAGAAAGTCATGTCTTCTAATCACATTTAGAGGAGCATGACCTAGTCTTCTATGCCACAATATATCAGACTCAGGTACTTGTTTCACTGAATTAGCAGACTTGTGTTCAGTTTTGGATGAGTAGTTGCCTTCTCTTAGGATATAGAGACCTTCCTCTTCTTTACCAATCCCCTTCACCTTGCCAGTATAGAGATCCTGGAATATACAGAAGTCAGGAAAAAAATTCACTGAACACTGTAATTCCTTAGTTATCTTTGATATAGATAATAGGTTGCATTTAAACTCTGGCAGAAACAAGACATCAGAAATCAATTGATTTTGCAGAATATATGTATTTCCACTGTGAGTGACTTGTGTTACACCACCTGTAGGTAAATGCACTCTATTCTTCTCATGAACTGAAACTCTGTTGTAACTATGTAACATTTCAGGAGTAGATGTCATGTGGTTAGTTGCACCAGAGTCTACTATCCATTTAGTCTGAGTGACATTAGTATTTAGCTGAGATTTTGTACCTGTATTGGCTGAACTAGTTGTAGTTGCATTGTTTCCTTCACTACCTTTGTTAAGCATTTGAAGAATCTGTTGGTACTGTTCAGGAGTAAAATAAGGAATGGCTTGAGTATTAGAAGTTTGAGATGATTGACCTGCATCATTGTCATGACTACTCATACCACTGCTTCCTTGAAGATTTTCAGCAAGACTAACAACTTGGTGTGCATATTGATTTACCCCTTTCCTTTTAGTTTTAGGCCAGTCTGTAGGATATCCAATCAACTTGTAACACTTGTCCTTTGAATGACCATTATAACCACAGTAGTCACACACTATTGAACCTCTCCTCTGAGTCCTGTAGGGGTTAGCTGAAGTAGATTTTCCAGAATAGTTACCATTGGCACCTGAGTTTCCTCCTAGATTATTGTTTCCTGAATACACATTTCCTTTACTGTAGTGAGATTGAACTTCTGTAGCTTCTCCTTTTCCTGTGAGTTTAGAACCTCCCCTCTGACTAAGGAATGCTACTGCCTCTATTGAGTCACTTATGTCTGCTGATGAAACTGACAAAGACCTTTGACTCTCATGATTAATCACCATTGAATAAGCCTTGTTCAAAGTAGGAATAGGAGTCATCATAAGAATTTGACTCCTACACTGAGTATAGGTCTCATTTAGTCCCATAAGGAACTGTAACAATCTCTGGTATCCATGGTGATGTGCATAATTTCTAGACTCTGGACAACCACAATCTGGACAAGGCATGATTGCATCAAACTCATCCCACAAGTTCCTCATCTTTGAGAAATAGTCTGATACTGACTGAGTGCCTTGAGTTAATGTCACAATCTCTCTGTGTAGGTAAAAAATTCTGGATCCATTTACTACATCAAACCTCTCCTTAAGATCTAACCAGACTTTATGTGCATCTGAAGCATAGATTATACTACTCAACAACTCTTTTCTAACTGAATTCATTATCCACGAAAGCACCACAGCATTAACTTTCTCCCACTGATCATGAAGAGATATATCAAACTGGTTCTTAGTGTGCCTCCCATCTACAAATCCCAACTTACTCTTCCCTAGTAAGCCTAATGACATTGATCTACTCCACAGTGCATAGTTTTCTGAGCCAATTAGTTGAATAGAAACTAAAGAACTCCCTGGTGTATCATTAGGATGAAGGTAAAGTGGATGATTATGATCCACTTCACTTTTGTTCAAATTTCTGGTTGTAAACTGACCTGAAGGTGGTGATGTATCTTCTCCAGCCATTGTTCTTCTTTGAATCAATCAATTTCTCCTCGATCTGATTTTCTCCAGCTCAATTAGCCTAGGTTTCTCAGACATGCAACTCAGTCTAGCTTGATTTCTTCTCAAAACCACACAACTCAGACATGCAACTCAACTTGATCGATTTCTCTGACTTAACTGAATCGATTTCTCCTCGATCTGGCTCAATCCAGTTCGATTTCTTTTAATTCAGCAAAGTCCTCTTCCGATCTCCTCAGAACATAACTCGATCTGGCTAAATCCAGTTCGATCAGTTCGATCTCTTCCAATTTCTTCACCTTTTCTCCAACTCGATGTTCTTCTGCTCAGCTTCCTCGTTTTTACTCTCTCTCCCAGCTGATCACAGCTCTGATACCATGTTAAGCCTCTGAATTAGAGGATGAGAAAGATGAACTTGAAGAGGAGAAACAGTTGAGAGAAGAAAGAAGAAGGAGAAGGAGGTCTGTACATTGATGATTCTGAAAAAATAGGAGTTATTACAGTATTTATAGTTAGTTAGATATAACTAACTAACTTTTAATCTCTCTTCTAACAGACTAACTAACTCCTAATTATTCAACTAATCTCAATTAATCACTAATCACAATTAGCCACTAATCAGCTTGCCTTCAACAGCTTAAAATCACATTGCTATAATCTAAGATTTGTTTATTTAAATATAAATTATTTCTCTCATATTTTCTCTTAGTATTGGGCACAATTATCCTTTTTTCAATTATTCAACAACAATTATATTTATTTTGAAATTTGATTTTATCTTTAAAGGAAAATAGAAACTTATCATTCAAGAACGTTTGTTAGAGAACTTGTCTTTTTTATTTTATTATTTTTTTAAAAAAAAACAATAGAACTTACTAAAGTAACAATGGTGATGTCACTTGGTCAAGTGGACAAACATATATTTTTTATTGGACAAAAGTGGAAAAAAGAAAAAGAAAAAGAAAACACAGAAAGAAATTAAAGAAGTCTTTATTATTTTATTAGAAAAGTTATCTAAATGTATCATATTTAAAAAAATATTTATTATACATAGCTATATAATTTTAATGCATAACATAAATTATTTATCAAAATAAGCCTACTACATTTTACGATACTTATAATAAATTATATTGTGTGTAAAATCATTTTTATCCATCTATTTTATATGCGTAATTTATTTTTAATATATAATGTATTTTTTTATCAAAATACATTAATATATTTTCACTTTTAATATATAATACAATTCCTATAAATAATAAATATTTTCTAAATATAATATGCTAGCTGGAACTAGACAATGGGTGAGTATTTCTAAATAATAAATAAAAAATATATTTAAAAAGGACAATATTTGTATGAAAAGAACTCAAAAATTATTTATCCTTATCTTGTCCAAATAAATCTCAACTAGGAAGGTTCTGAAAATGAGAATTCAGAACGTTCATTACAAGTTATGAAAGTCGCACTATGGAAATTATTATTTTTATTAGTATTATTATTTCTTCAAAGCACATCAATTTCAAAACTTTTCTCCCATATATATGTGGCATCCATGGAAAAAAGAAATCCTATTTTGTCCGTCGTTGCTAGAATTTTAAATGTAAATTTAAAAAATTCTTAGTTTATCTATCTTATAAAAACTTTAATATTCCTATCCAAGCATAATAAAAATAGTACGTAATAGAATGTTCTATCTCGACAAAAATGAATGACTTGACTTTATTTTGTTAACTTAATAAAAGTTGATATCTTCTCGTATTTTAATTTTTGAAAAATACTTTTCTTTGTCTCAAACACATCTTTTACCATTAATTTCCTCAGTGGACCAGCACATTAGATAATTATTAATTAATTGACGATGGTCCTAATTTGATGATTAATTAGAATTAACAAAGTATTGATATCATCAAAGACATTTAATACCATTCGAAAAATGAATAATATTAATTAGAAGTCCTCTTTATTTGACTATACTAGACATAAGGAATCTTCTGATTGATTTCTGTATACATATTTTATTGTAAACCACGTTCCTAATCAAATAATTTAATTTGGCCTTCTCTTTCATCTTTCATAGGGAAATTAACGTGTTGAATTCAAATTCATAAATATAATAATTATATAGCTGGAATGCTATTCACCAGCCTCATGCCACCACTTTTCTCAATTATTTTGTTTGTGTATTTTATTGCTAATTATTTTTTAAAAGAATAAATATTCTTCACCAATGAACATTGCTTTATTTTCCTTCAACATTGACATGCCATATTGGGGAATCCTTGTATTATTTTATAGAAAAAAAAAGGTAAAATAATTAACACATGTTATACACAAATTGTAATTTAGTACCTGCATAGCTCTAACCAGCTACTAAACGACCACTAAGTCTTTGTTCTTCACTTATCCTCAAGACCTTTCAATTTAGTACACTGGTAATAAACTAAGTTATTCTACATGCCAAAAGTTCTAATAAATCTTAAATGTAAGTCACCCTAGGAAAATCAAAATTCCAATTCCTGTCATTACATTTAGACATTAGAATATACACATAATTAAGATGAAGATAACAAGCATATACAATAAACAGTGACAGATGTGGGCTGTTTTGTTTAATCAGTGATTTGTTCCTCCTGTGATTCTTCACTTTCACTGTTACTATTTTCTGGTAACTCACTAACTGCTTCTGTAAATTCAGCAATATTATCTTCATCGTTGTCGTCATCTGTTGATGATTTTTCAATGGTTGTATCTATAGCATCAGATATTTCTTCAGCAGCTTCAATTTCTTTCCCTGTTTCTTTAAGTAACACTCGAGGAAACCTCAAGGGTTTATCTGGCTGATCTTTAAAGAAAGAGTTCATGGTCATGAACCTAAAGACCTGCAATAGGCGTCGTTTATCTCTTCGAATATCTGAACTCAATAGTTTCTGCAGTAGCGTTGGTTCTCGTGCATTTTTGGTAACCTGAGTTACAGATTCACGGCTCACATCCAGTTTTTCTGCAGGAAAACCTTTTTGATCACAAGTACTTGATGAATCGGAGTTTCCTAATCTTCGTTTCTTGGAGAAACGATCATTTCGATTGAACTTTTCTCGTTTGTTGAACCTTTTTTGGAACCTCTCTTTTCTACTCAGTGACCTTTTTTGCTCCATTCCATCCACTTGTTTCTCAGTATCTGACAGATATGATGATGGTACTTCTGCAACTTCAAAGCCTAACTCAGCCTGCTTGGCTAGAACTTCCTTAAGTTGCTGCAGAAAGTTCAACTACTTAAACCAACATGAATTGTAAAGAATTACCAGAAGATACAGATAATGGAACTGATGAAGAGAAGCCGCATGTATTTTGAACTTAGCATGGACCCTAATGGTATTAATACAGCGTCTCCAGGAATAGAAAACATTAGAGCACATCATCATGAAGATCCAAATGAAAGGAATACATCACAAATACCGTCCTTGCAGTTCTTAGTTGATTTAACAAAAGGATTCATTGTACATTTTCATTCGCTTCGCTAAAATATTTTTTTTTTTTTGCAAAGAAGAAGAAATATATAGCTCATTCATTTCTTCCAGAGCTTTCCTTTCATGGTTCCGTTTACATATGGAGCAGGAAGTGGTAGAAACAGGCAGCTTTGGTGTTCCTCATTTCTACTGTAGTATCCCAAGACAGCATCCAATAGGGGATGGATACAAGAAGAAAAAGTACTAGTTTGGACAACAAAGTTTAGCTCCACTATCTTCAGCCTATGTGCACTAAAAAGATAATATTTTCATGTACAACATAATGCAAACAGTGAAAAGAATAAAACTGTGGACCCTGGGCTGCAGATATGCACTCTTCCTAAAACTAGTGGTCTTCAATCTTCATTAACAGCGGAAAATGTATGAATTGAAATCGAGGAAAAAATAATGTTGCCAACCTCATGCCAAAGACAGCTACAGGGTTCAAAAACACTTCTTTTATAACCAGTTCAGAAAACAAATATGTAAGTAAAAACTTCACGAGTTTCATGCCACAGTACAAGAAGTGCACCTACGACAACATTAATCCACAACAGAGATACATGCACACAGATATAATAGGTATTTTATCATATAAACAATTTACACAGTTTGCGTCTTCAGCAACTTCTGATGACATAGGATGCTATAATTTGAGAAAACAGTGTTTATCAACATACCTGACGGCGCAACTTGGCAGCACACGAACTATCCTCGGACTCTACCATTTTCTCTGTCAGCTGCTGCAGCAAAGTATATTTATTCTTAAGATATGCCATGCTTGTATATATTCAAGTACGAACATCATTACAAGTAGAGGTAATCAACCTTCTCAATGTTTGCTTTTGAAGGATAATTCTTACGGCGTTCTTCCCGCCACTGTTGTATCTCTTGCGCCGAATAAGTCACCAAGAGAGATCTTTGCATCACAGAGTAATATCCAAAGGAAATAAATGAAAAATAAAACAGAAAGTGAAAATAAAAATAAAGTACAAGAAAACATAGGTGATTAAATGGAGAAGACTGGGGAAGTAGCAGTTCAGAAAACACCAAAGACAACTGCCAAAAGAACAACAAAATCTAGAGATCAACTCCTGAAAGAACGACAAAAGTTAATAGGAGTTCATTATATTGCTATTCTTTTCAGAGCAAAATCCCGTCATAAATAGAAGTCGTCAAGGAACCATCATGCTATGCAATCCTTCAGATTTTTCTATTATAAAGGGGGTGTCTGGGCTAACTTGGTGCGCCTCGACCACTCCACTGGGTACTTGTTGCTTTCCATCAACACAGGTACGAGATGACTCTTAAGTTGCACGGATTCTTCACTTTTAATGCCGTACCCGTGTCGGATTCTCCAAAAATACACTATTTTGGGAAAATCCGGCACGCACCCATTGACATTTTTGAAGAGTCCGAGCAACATATCCAGGTGCATGAGAGCATTTGATTTCACGAGGCTTCTCATTCTCCCATTCGTTATAATTGAAGTGTGAGTTGGTAATAACATAGACCATAGAGAATCTTAAGAAAATCCCTATTATCTACATTGAAAATTTGAAGTTTTTGCTGATCAACTGCTTGAAAACAAACTAATGGTGTACAATATCTCAAAAATAAAAAAAAGTAAAATAAAAAACTGAGCACCAAGAACAGACAAAAAAAAGGAGTCTGGAGCCAAAGAGCAATAATTTTTTGCCAAAATGCCAAAAGGTCATTCAAATGTTGAAAAATGCCAAAGGGGCAAGGCTACCCACGCCTTGCCCCATTTTCCGTTAACGTTAGTTAACAATGTTAAGGGGAAGGCGCAAGCGTCCTTACACCACTAGGGCCCCTTTCCCTTCTCACCTAAGCCATCACACACACTGCCCCCCCCCCCCCCCCAATAAATGCAATATGTTTCACCTCAAGAAGTTGTCTCCTTTATATTGTTATTGTTATTTTTTTTTCTCTTTTGACCTCTTATGTTATTTTTTTCTTCTAATTTTAACAAATAAGGTCTCAATCTACTCCATTAAATCAATAATATATAAAATGAACGAGCTAAAAAAAAAAATTAGAAATGGCACATAACTGTGAATATGATTTATAAAGTAAAATCCTTCGTTTTGTTGTGCTGCACATCTCATTTTATTATTTAAGGAAAAAAATTATAATCACGCAAATATTATGATATGTTTAAGATTATAAGATTCAAATGTTTTATATGTATACAAATATTATTATTCTATATTTAAATCACAAATTTAAAAGTCTTTATTTTTTTCTTATTTTGTGTTAATTTATATTATGTTACATTAAATTGACACACTAAACCAGTTCTTTTTAAAAATCAGATTCCCAAAATCAGATCAAATAGATATTTAAAAATAAATTTTTAAAAACTGCGATCAAAAGCTAGTTAAATATCTGATAAAATAATTAAGATGAGTCTAAACTTACTAAAATATCATCATCATTATTCAAAACAAAAAAATGGAAGTGGTAAAGGTGGCACAAAATAATGACCACAAAGGGAGGAAGGGTGGGGTGAGGGTGTCTTGGTGAACAGAGATGGCATTAATTGAGGGGGGGGGGGGGGGGGGGGGGGGGCCAGTGTGTCTCTGGCAGCTGAGGTGAGAAGGGGAAGGGGTCCACCAGGGTATAGCGCATGGTGGCTCCTGCGCCTTCTCCTTTATATTACTATATGTGGTGTTGACGGGACGGGGGCAAGGCGTGGATAGTTCTACGCCTTTGCCCCTTTGGTATTTTTTGATTTTTGATTGTCCTTTTGGTATTTTAGCAAAAAATTATTGCCCTTAGGTTCCGGACGAAAAAAGGGCGCAAAATTGTAGCAACAAATTCTCAGAACTGGCCAAATAAATGTTAACGAGACTTGTAGCAACAGATTCTCAGAACTGGCCAAATAAATGTTAACGAGACTTCTTTCTGTCGCATATAATACAACATAAGATTCCACTAAAACCAAGTACCTCTTTTTCTCCATCTCAGGTTTCACTGGATTAGTATGGATATTTTTTTTCTCCCCATTTCTGTGATGACCTGAGTAAAAGGTGTGAGTGAAAGTGGTTACTACAAATAATCCAAGAGCAATGAGGACAAATATAACTGCTGATCTCATAAGCAGCTTATATGCAGAAACAAATGAGTAACACATATAATGAAAAAGATATAGTATACACAACGAGTGGCATTTTCTTTACAAAGTGCTGCGTTTCTAACCAGAATTCAAGACTAAAAATTCAGTGCTGGTCATTGCATCTGCCAACTACTACAATGGTCAGAACACACCATGAAGCTTATTAAGGAAATACTTTTTTGTGAAGGAAAAGCAAGAAATGTTTCATCTGCATATCATGATATGCAAAGATTCAACCATTTATCATCAATCGGAATGTGGACAAACTTGATTAAAAACTATACTTACAAAAGGTGACGTTTAACTCTTTGTCTTTTTGTTCTCTTCTAAAAGATGCCTCCCACCCAACATAACAACAAGAGAGAGAGGGAGAGAGAGATGAGGTAAAACGAGGAAAATGAATAAATCTAAGGCTAAAATTTCTTTAATATTATTTTGCCAATGATATTCAGATATGTGCAGTATTACTTGTTACTGTTGGGGGATGTAGCTAAACTTGAATAAACCACAGATAGTGAATAAGAATATTACTTTTTTTCAACTCTTTCATCAAAATTTCTTACTGCAACTTTTCATTGTTATACTAGGAAAAGAATACTGCATGTGGAGCTTGTATTCACCATTTAAAATTTAACATCCAATTCATGCATGTGGAGCAATCGAATAACAGGACATAAGTCCTTTTTTTTCAATGTATAGGAGTTGAACTGAGCTAAATACTCCTTTTTGTCATCCAACAACTTGTAACTACGCTCTTTGTAACTTTGCATCTCCTTGATGCCTTTTATGGAACATATTACTTCATCAAGAAAAAGTGTGTTCTTTTTTATGTATAGAAGCCAGACTCTTTTGTAAGCCCCAAATAACAAATCCTGTACTGATTTTTCATGAAATCACTGGCTTCATCCAAAAAAAGGACATGCTGGAATTGACAAATCATAGGGGTAGGTAAGATGTAAAATGAGCCAAAAAACCAAGACGATTCTCACCTTTTTCCAGGCTTTTATTATGAGTTGAGAACTTCCCTTTACCAAACTTTGACTTCCTATACGTGCAGAAATTGGAGGTCAGGAAAGGAAAGATGAATAAAGGGCTATATATAGAACTAAGAAACATAATTGAACCACAAGGCTAGAACATACTTAGCACCGTGCTTTTGATTGCTCGAGAAGTTGCTATTATGAGAATTTTGCTTGTTGCTTTGTGATGGGTTAATCCCGACAACACATCCAGGATTTGGCTGCAAAATAATTAATATAACTCAGATGGATCCAGAAGAAACATCAAATCTGAATAGCCCAAATGGCCCTTGATTCTCCCAGAGCAAAAATGCAAAAAACACATAGATCAAGAAGACTTGAATGCTATTTATTCATTCATTTGATTTTCAATATTTAATTTTATTTCACGCAAAAGTAATATCACTGTGATCCTAGATGCATTGAGACTTAGCTATCACTTGTCACTTAAGTTATAGAAATCTAATCTGCTGTTGTAACTTTTGCCCAAGTGAACATATGAAGCCTTCTAATTTGATTTGATATTCTCAGAATAAGCATGTATTCAAGTATTCTTTAAATCACAATCATACCCCAATACTGGTACGGAAACAATAAGCAGAACCATTTGCTAGGAACGTTTCTGTCTAACACAAGGATCATGCCATTGACACAAATCAAAAAAATGGAAGTGTTCCTCTATAAAGCAACTTGTATACTTCAATCTACATTAAGAAACAAACAATTATATTTCTGTGGCATGTGTAAAATGGGACTTTCCCATGACCAAGCTACAAGAAATAATTTGCCATAGAAGAATGAATTAAACAGAAGATAGCAACTATTACCAAGTGCAGGGTCACAAGATGCTTTTGTTAGTCCTTCACTTTACATCTTTCCCTAATAAGCTACTAATTGAAAAGGCTTTTCACAATGCATGTATGCTTCATCATGTAAAGTGAAAGGCAGTGCTCAAACTGTGGGATTTTCCAGCAAGCTCTTGAATAAGCGGTTCCATTTCTTTAATCTAACTAGGTAATGCATGTGGTGGATGATAGATTAAGACGGTCTAATAGAAGATAACCAAAGAAACTATTAAGTAAAAATGCTCAAACCATTTCGTCGAACCTGTACTCTCAACCGTGCATCAGCACTAACACAAAACGCAGCTGAAGTACAGCAAAATGTACATATAGAAACCAAGTGAATTCACCTGTGTATTAGAAGAAGCAAGAGCATTAAAGTTTTGAGTTTGTGGCTGTTGAACAAAGCCAAATGGATTCATCAGAGGTAACTGGCCTAGCAATTGCTGATTCACGTTAGGCATTTGCTGGACTGCTCCATTGGCATTCAAAAGACCCAAATGCGAATTCATAGAAAAGTTGGAAATTTGAGGCCCCATACCCTGACACACCTAGTTTGAATAATATGCAGAGACAGGCTTTAGCAAAACTTTCTGGCCAAAACAAGCATCATTGCATGAGCACAAACAGGAATAGTTTTCTTCCAAAATGCAGCTTAGCTCCAATTCACTTGAACGAACAATAATTGTGTTCTGTAGGAAGTGTTAGATGAAAGTTACCAGTGAACTAGCTATAAGAAATAATGTCGTCATACAACAAAGCTACAACTTATACAACACCATTTACTAGTAGTAAGATGACATTATTCTCAGTTCTCCATTTTACATCTTCCCTCAACATGCTACAAATTCTGGAGGATCATCACTATCTATCTATGCTTCATCATCTTGATTCTTGAGCGAAAACCAAGGTGCAACTTATGGGATTTTTCCGTAGTGCATACTGCCGTCAATAGAGTAAGATGGTCTAAGAGAAGATGACAAAGAACTACTAACTGAAAATAAACCACCTCAAACAAATTACAGAGTTAAAGTACAGCAACACAGAATGCAGGATCGAAGTGAATTCACCTGTGTATTAGCAGAAGCAGGAGCATTGAAGTTCTGAGTTTGTGGCTGCTGAACAAAGCCAAAAGAATTCATCAGAGGCAACTGGCCTTGCAATTGCTGAGTCGCATTAGGCACTTGCTTAGACAAGCCATTATTAGACTGCTGGACAGCTACATTAGCATTCACAAGACCCGAATGCACAAACATACCCAAGTTGGAACTTTGAGGGCCCATACCCTGAGAAACCTGGTATAAACAATAAACAGAAACATATCTTTAGCAAATTTTGCTGGCTAATACAAGCATCACATACGTGTGCATCCAATAACAGGAATCAGGTTCCTCCAGCTTACTCCAATTCACAATTCACATTACCAATATTATTTACTGTAGAATGTGTCAGACAAGAGACATGGCAATAAGAAATAATGTAGTCATACAGCAAGATGTAACTTGACAGCATCGTTTAACAGTACACAGAATTAGATGACACTTTGCTTAGCTAGATGTTACATCTTTTCCTAGCATACTACTAGCTAAGGAGGCTCATCACAATCTATTAATGTTTCATCATCTTAAGAGAGAGGAAACATATCACACATGGGATTCACCAGTAAAACATACTGCACTCAATGTACTAAGACGGTCTAAGAGAAGACAACCAAAACATTATGTAATAAGAAATTAAACCTGCTTAAACACAACATGCTTTTGAAGTACAGCAAAACAGAATGCCGGAACCAATTATGTTCACCTGTGGATTGGATGAAGCAGGAGTATTGAAGTTCTGAGTTTGTGGCTGCTGAACAATGCCAGCAGAATTCATCACTGGTGACCGCCCTTGCAACTGCTGAGTCGACATATTTCCATTCATCAATGGCTGGGCAGTTCCACTTGCATTTCCACTTCCCAAACGTGCATTATTCATGGCAATGTTAGAATTTTGAATTCCCATACCCTGAGACACCTGGGTTGGACAAAAGGGAACACTCCCGGAAACAGCCTGAGCATAACCTGCCATTTGCATAGCCATTTGTATTTGCAGAAGCTGATTTATATTTTGCATTGGATTGGGCAAACCACCAAAACCAACATTCTGATTCAAGAATTGAGGTGGGTTAGCAATGTTTGGGGCCAAGAATTGACCCTTTTGTTGAGAGTTGGCATTATTCATCTGGTTCATTGGGTATCCCAAAAGCTGCCCAGAGGAGAAGTGGGTATTTGGGTTGTTGTTTGGAATTGTCATCTGAGGCTGAATTTGCATATTGTTTGGCATAAAGCTTCCTGGGTTACCCATAACCTGATGAAATTTAATCAAACATGTAAAATATATTCAACTTAGAGATATAAGAGTAACATGAGACGAAAAATCAAACGGCCAGAGTAGAACCTGCGGGGGAGCTGAAGGACCATTTCCTTTGTTCTGGAACTTGGAACGATGCTGAGGCCGTGATTTTTTACCGCGTAACATGGTTCTTCAAAGAGCAAAAGTTAATGCCTGGGCATGAAACGCAGTGAGGAAGACAAGGGTTTAAGGTTCCAGTTTTTTAGGGTTTTAGAGTGAACGAAAGGCTCCAAGTAGGCTATTTTTCTTTACAAGTAAACAAAATAGAAGTAATTTGAATTTCAAACTATTTACCGACTCATGTCAAACCCACTTACCCATTTTTATTTGGGTATGTATACTATAAAATTTACAGTATATATCAGTAGAAAAATATATTCTTGCAATATATCTTATTAACAAACAACAACAACATATCCAGTGAAATCTCACAAGTGGGCTCTGGAGAGGGTAAGATGTACGCAGACCTTATCACTACCACACAGGTAGAGAGGCTGTTTCCTGGAAACCCTCATCACAATGTAATATATCTTATCAGTATTATATAATTTTGAACTCCTTTTTTTAATAAATAAAATAATTAAGAGAAAATTATTAAAGTTACAAACTTATTTATTGAATTCTAAATTAATAGAAAATATATTCTTTGTGATACTCTATCATTATATTGATATCATATCGATATCATATAGGATTGAACTTAATTCTTTGTGATGCCCTGTTGATATATTATATCCTATTAATATATCATACAAGGTGGGTGTTGACATTAGCGCGCGAATTTTAATAGTATATGGTATAAAATATAAAGGAGGTATATGGATGTAAATAATTTGTTTTAAAGGGTCACAAGCTTAGTTTTTCCTAAATTATATTTGTTTCTTGAATTCATCTTCATATAAACTATAGGAGGAATATTTTATAACCCCAAAAAAAATTAATTATTTCAACTGGTTATAACGTGTTGTATATTTTTCAAGTTATTGAATTAAACTTCGTATAAATAATTAATTTTTATTGTAAAACACATTAATTTAATAGATCAAGAAAATTATAATTAAAAGTTAAACTAGCATACAATAGTTTTTCAATCTTCATATAATCAAATATAAATTTCTACTCATTTTCTATCTTAATACTTTATATGCGTATTTTAAGCTAAGATAACTATTTCAATGAATAACTAAATCTCAATATTACAAAGAAAAGTTGGTCAATGATACTTATTGGATACGCATGCGTTGTTTATACACTAATATTATAATTCAAATAGACAAAAAAATTTTTTTGAGGGAAAGAAAAAGATTAATAATTATTAAAGATTGAATAAGACTTGTATATTTGCAAAAGAGAGGTTTTCTTACCTTAAGGGTACTAAAATAAATTCAGATGACCTAAGCAAAAATTCTCTCCCGACAATTGAAGAAGGAGAAAATCATTCATACGGATCTATAACTAGTGAAGTGAGAATTTTCCGCCAAAACTAATCAAACTTACTTGAATCGATAGGCTTATCAAATTTCTCTATCTATTCAATTTATTTTATCGTCCAAACTAATGTCTTAAGCATTCGTTGATTTGAGTTCACCTTTCTTGTGTGTAATTTTTCTTCTCGAATTGTAATAATACCCATCTTATTTTTGAATTTGAAAGAAAAAAAAGAGTAATATTTTTTAGCATGAAATAAAAATTACGAGTAGTAATCTTCCTATTGATAATTATTACACTAAAATCTGATGAAGTATAAGATTTTTTTTTTTTGAAAAAAAGGATGAAACTCTCATGCAAGTCAAATGACCTTATGCTCCTTTGTATAATTTTTAATTAAGTTTGTGCAATTTCTTTCTCTTTTTTACTTTAGATTTTTTATTTTTTAGTAAGATGGCAGTGCTTAATTCATATCAATTTTAATATTGAAATTTCTAACACTATCTCGATAATTTGTATTCTAATAATTTTTATAAACCTTAATTTTTATTCTATTATCCATGTATCAGCGATATTAATATTTTATCTCGTTCTATAATTAATAAAATTAATAATTATTTATTTAATTGCTGTCGTGCTTGCTTATAAATTACACCATCACCCACTTTTACGCAATAATTGCCATTTAATTATAAGTTATGATTATCGTAGAGAAATTGCAAATTTTATTATAACGAATCAAAGAAAAAAAAAAATTAGTGAATTTGATTTCTGAAGTCGATTTATAGTTTATTCAGTTCGTTTTCGGACTACTTTCAGAAATTTACTTCCCAACAATTTGCCAGTATGGCCGGAAATTGGCTACCGGCGGCACAGCTCACCGGAAGTGGGCGGCCGGTTCTTCAACCAGGTGAAGTAGAGTGCAGTCTTCTCTCCTCCGTAGACCTCTTCTCTGAAGAAACCCCCAGCTTTCCTCACCTTAAATCCGGCCTCGCTATTCTCACAACTCACCGTCTTATCTGGGTCCAAGAATCCATGACCTCTCCAACTGCCATTTTCATCCCTCTTTCAGCCGTTACCCACATCTTTTCCCTCAAAAAATCCATCAAGTCAATGTTCGCCAGCCCAAGATTCCGATTTCAGGCATCAGTTGGTGAAACGGGCACGAAAGGGGTTGTGGTGATTACTTTGATCCTCAGGGGAAAATCGGATATAGACTCCTTCACGGAGAAGTTTTGGGAAGCATGGAGAAAGAAGGCTTGGGAAGATGGGATAACATCTGGGTCGGAGGCTTCGGGTTCAGGGTTAGGATCGGGTCATGGGTCGGGTGGTGATGGAGGATTCGCAGTGAGGATGCCAGTTGTTGGGGTTGCTGGGATATTGAGGAAAGAGCAGGAAATGTGGGAGAATACTGATAAGAGCTTGCAGGAAGCTTTTCAGGATTTGAACGCTCTCATGGTATGGTAAAGTTTAAATCTTTTATCTCTTTGGTTATGGTTATTTTATGTGTATACTTGGAAATTTGGTAAATATGTAAAGAATAGGTTATTTTATGTGTATACCTGGTACTTCTTGTTGCTGTGAGGTGGCAGGTATCCCGCGAAACTAGTTGAGGTGTGCAAGAGCTGGGTCAAACCACCGCAGTTATAAAAAAAGTCCTTGTCTTGACACGAAAGATCTCTGTCTTTTTTTTGGTTGATAGATAAAGCCAGGAGGAATTTCTTGCATTTGCATATTGGAACACGTGCAATTTAGTTTCTGAAATGAAGCATGCAAGAGTTTGCCTGTTTAAAATTTGGTTCAATTATAACAATGCAGTCACTAAGATTTATTTGGAAGTGGGAAGATATGAAGTGGAATTTATCCATAAAACAAGAAAGAAAGTTTAGATACTTCACGTTAAGTAATTGATGTTGATGACAAAATCAAAGAGGAAGAAAGTTTGAGAGAATTCTATAGTCTAATGATTGAATGGACGAAGTTCTTACAGTAACACTCAGATCTTACGGTTACATGCATAATTGACAACACTTCTTATTTAACAGTCAGCTTATTGATTTTATGACACTATATTTATTTTGTTTTGGCTAAGTGAAAATTGTAGTTGTTCTAGTAACTTTTATGTATGCAAATTGGTCTGTTTGGTTGATAACTTAAGTTTGTTACCTGCATCTGTCTCTACTATCGGTTGATATAATTCTCATATACAGAATAAGGCTAAAGAAATGGTGATTCTAGCAGAGAAAATGAGAGCAAAGCTTCTCTCTGGCTCAACTAGTCAGGCCACTGGCACAAATGATGAAGAAATTGGAACCAAAGAAGAGATGCAAGAATTGCTATTAAGTGTTGGTATTGTGTCTCCTGTTACTAAAGAATCTGCTGGCGCATTGTATCATCAACAATTATCTCGGCAGGTATTTTATCCTGGTAATTGTGTTAAGTGTATCCATTTTTATGAGCTAGTCTCAATTATAATCGCAGATAAAGTTAGATGGCAATGTTCGCAAGCACATATGAAATATTGTCTTCGACTTCGATAACAACATGTTGCTATGTGATGAACATTTAATCAAAAAGTCCCCACTCTCCATAGCTGATAATTTCCCTTTTGCTGTTAAACCTTTGATATCTTCCTTTTTGCTGGACCCGTGAGCCAGTGATTTTATCTGCGGGAGACCCAAGCAATAGTAAAAATAAATAAATAAATAAAATTCTAAGTGCAACAGATCTTCTCGATTAACCTCATAGATTACAGATATGAATCTCAATCCTAATTCAGGCCGTGTAAGACCATAACTTACTCGATGGATTTGCTGCAAATGTCAAAGTGGATCATAAGAATGTTAAGCAAGTAGCCACCAAAGAGAACCTATTTTGACTCATAATAATATAAAGAGCACATCAAGGGTATATAAAAGTTTCTAATGTGTTGATATATAATGTAATTGGGCACGAGGGAGACATTACAACTTCTACCATTCCTTGCCTTAAAAATAGTCTTTTATTGTTCCTTTCCGAATAAGTCACAAAAAGATTGAATATGTAAACTCTTAGGTCCAAGCTCCTACATACAAAATCAAGAGTAGTGTGTGAGGACCCAAAAAGGTATACTAAAAATATGAACCCCAAGTATCTGCCATAAAGAGTTTTTGCTCATCTCAGAACCCCTTAAATTTCTCCCCTTCAAAACTGCCCACATGAATGCTTGATGTACACCTTTCCAGGTTTTTGAATTCCTTCTTCAAACTACACCTCCACAAAAGCTGTTTGTCCAAATGCCTGGTTAGTCTCTATAGTTGGAACTTCCTTACTCACGTAAACTGCACTGTCAACTTCTTGGATTTTAATTAGCTCATTGTGACTAACCTAGTCAAATATTTTACTGGAGCTAACATCTCTTTTGTTATTGTAGTTACTTGAATCTACTGGGTGCCTATTATTGATATATCTCCATAAAAAAATGTTGTTTGTCTTCACCAAGGTATCATGAAATAAATGGTGAATAAATTAAGCACGTGATTCCACATTTGGCCTACCACGTTGCAATATAAAGGCAGGTGATTCACGTGATGCTCTCTAATTATTCTTATCTAGGTGCATATCTTCCTTCCTTGTAGTGTTAATGTCTAAAATCGAATAGTCCTCAATTCACGACAGAACTTTAAGCGGACAAGGAATGACTATATTTAGTTTACATTTCTTCTTCGGACATACTGAATTTCTCAAAAGAGGTAAGCAAATAAACATAACATAGAATCGTGAACTAGTCATCTTCCAAGTTCAGAACTTTAGTTGTAGAAGCTTCCCGTCCTCATGATATATTTAAAGAAATCTGTTTGCTTGAGCTGATGGCCTCTCGGAAACAATCTCTCTACCTCGGAGAGGTAGTGGTAAAAGACTACGTTTACTCTACTCTCCACAGGCCCCACTTTGTGGGATTAAATTGGGTATGTTGTTGTTGTTTGTTTGTTTAGTATTGTCGTGTCATGTCTACTGTTTCATGAAATAAGTTTTTAAAGGCCAAGAAAGTTTGGTTTTGATAGTACAGTGAGAACTATAAAAAAGCTGAGTGTCAAAGTTAGGGTTGGCTGATATATCATAGATCAATTTGACTTGCTCTTGGTGAGGATGCTGGCTCACGAATTTGATGACAAGGAGTGAAATTGCCAAAGGTGACCTGAATACATTAACTTATGGAGTTTATGCATGTGCATATTCCTAGAAGATGTGAGCATGTGTTATTAAGTGATGCTTCTTACTAACTTTGTGACTAGTTCCTGAGCTAATATAGCAATTATGTTTCCCAGCTTATATTTACCTTATCAATTATTTATTTAAGGCTTGATATCGTTGAGATTAAAATTTACTTTATTAGCTTTCGTTTATTGATAGAGATTGAGTGGTATTTTCTGTTACGCATGTTTGACCGAGTCCCTGAGGTATGAAAGCAAAAACTTCAAATTCATTTGGTCTACAGTCTAGTAATGCAGGGTTTATCTATGTAGTCAAAAATAGTGAAAGGATTGTTATGCGGCAAATAATAATGCAACCACTGTTATGTGGTGAATAATAATACATGGATTGTTATGTAGGGTCACATAGTTAAGGGGTATACCTGTCTTCAGATACTGTTAACCACGTGTTGCTAATACATGTATTCGTATTCGGCGTTCCATCCCATATGAGTAATACTTTGATTCCCATGTAAGTCGAATACCTTATTTAGTAATACATCGCTAGTTTCCTTGTATTAAATTTCACATAAGCACAAGTTAAATACCCGAAACCACACGCTGTCAACAGGATAATCAAACCTGAGCGATCCTTCAGAGTCCCAAGCCTGTTGTGATTTGCTTTGCGGTAGAGAGCCTTATCAAAACTGGACCCTACCAGAATAATTTGAGAAATTAATTGTTTATTATAGTGCTTTTCAAATGTATACTTGTGCAATGTCCTAGGGCTAACTTTGTTGGAGAGTTACTCTTGTGCTAGTGGACCTCTTGGACAAAAGGTTTCTATTCAGGTTTAATGTCGCTTTTTCGTTCTTTCAACCTTTTTGTAGTTCAACTTTTTGTGGGGCCAGTGCAAGGCATGGGCAGAAGAAAGCTGACTTATCAGTTTCTTTAGGTTCTTTCTTGTCTAGGAAATAGAATATTTTTAATTGCCTGGTGGTCTTGCAAATATTTTCTTTACAGTGATATGCAAAAATAATAATTTGTTGGTACGTAGTTGGCAGATTTTGCTAAAATTCCACTGGAGAGAGCTGGAGGAATGATTAATCTCATTGACATCTATTGCCTTTTCAACCGGGCTCGTGGAACAGGTCATCTTGTTAATTTTTTTCTTTTCCTTTTCTTATTTACTATTAAATTTTCTGCCTTCAGGAGGTAGGGGTAAGGTCTACGTACACCTGCCCTCTCCAGACCCCACTTATGAGATTGTGGTATTACATTGGTTATGTTGACTATATAATCTTCAACTCAAAAGTCTCACTTTAGTTTCTTAATAACTTCTTTTTCATTCTTTTGCCTGTGTCATTACAGTCTGTTATAACCTTTTTATTGCGATTTTACAGAATTGATCTCACCTGATGATTTGATGCGTGCGTGTTCTCTCTGGGAGAAGTTTGACGTGTATGCCTCCCTTTTATCCCTACACATACACACACATATATGCATATCTGCATCTACGCTCATCCTTGAACTAGTTGTCAACTATAGGCTATACGTAACTTGGGGTTCATTTCAACTACTTCCATGCCTTGAAGAAAAAGGAAATAATACTTCACTTTTACAGACCAATTATGCTTCGGACGTTTGATAGTGGTGTCATGGTCATCCAGAGCAAAAGCCACAGTGATGTTGAGGTAAAACATTTATATTGGCTTCATTGTTTGAGCTTCTCCTTTCTGCCAATAAAATTCTTGCTTTTTTGGGTCTTCCCTAATCTCTCTTATTTACATCCTATATTGTGTTTCTTGAACTTACTGTAAGAGTCTTCTTCACCTTGATATTCCTCCTTTATATAGGGGTCAAAAGCCTTAGAGATGCTAGCAATTAAGTCAAAAATACTCCCAGGCACAATTTCCCAAAATCCTTCTCTCTCCTAACAGAGGAGGCCAGAACTTCCCTCCGGTGACCTTCTGTCGCCGGAACCCATCTCTTTTCCTTCCCCTTTTCTTCCCAACCTCCCTCTCCTCCATCTTATCTGATTATGGAGGAAGAGATGATTTTCTTCACGATGGATTTCAAGTCTTTCGACATAGCAAGAGACGTAGCTCGAGCAGAGGTGTGGTATGACTGGACTGAGAGAGGAAGAAACATGATGAGCTGAGCAAGCTTTAGTCAAGAAACGGTGGAATGGATCTGTTCGATTCTCAAGGAAGCATCAAAGGTGAAAGGGAATGTTGTTAGAAGATGGAAAAGGCAGGAGGATGTTTCACATGTATTTTGTGCTAGAAACTTTAACAAGAAGGGTAGATATATAAGCAGGGCAGATATATAAGCATTATCAGCATACAAGGAAAGAACAGATTTGTATTAATAGTCCCTGAAATCACATTCAATGCTGGTTCGTGGGACTTGGCCACGAAAATTGAAAAGTTCTCAAAGTCAACAAGACAGTCAGCAAGAATCACAGAAAGATTGACGAAGAGATCTCTTATGCAGAGGAGGAGCAAATGGACTTCTAAAGAGATCAATACTGACATCACAAAGGAGCAAGGGGGCAACATTTTTGTTGACGGAAATTCAAATCAAACTCGCTATGAGCTCTTAGCCAGAAGTCTTGTTGGGAGCTTCCCAGCAAATAGATCTGAGACTCCAATCCTCTCGGAAGTACGTAGATGGGCAAGTAAAAACTGGAATCAAGCTCATGGCCTTAACATCTACAAGATGAGACACAACCTTTTCCTTTTTGAGTTCTCTTCCATTACGGCTGCTGAACATGTACTCAGAGGAAGATGGCTTGGTTGAACCAGCACATAAAACTACAATGGTGGTCGCCGGCTATGGGTACAATTCAATCTAGGGCAGATGTAAACCATTCTTGGATTAGATTGGTGGGCCTCCCATTACATTTGTGGTCACAAAACATATTCAGAGCATTAGGAGATTTCTATGGTGGATGGCTAAAAATGGAACTTCGAAACCACCTCAAATGGGCTAGAATACTTGTCAAAAATAACAGAAACCCCATTCTGAAGGAGGTGAAGATAGTTTTCGAGGGTTTTGGGTATATTATACAAGTATGGGATGAGACACCGATGAGGTTGTCTGTCAGAGAAGAAAGTTTCTACGTTGTAGGTGAAAAAAGGGATCTTTCTTCGATCCACCAGTTAATACACAACGGTGGTGTAGTGAAGTCCACGCCTTTGCCTGGTGATAGCAACTACCACGTGGGGCCTTCAAAAGTTTTTGAATTCATGAAATGCGCATGTGACCCGGAGCAAGAGAAAGGAAAAGAAATCAAAAGGTTAGGCCCAGATCCACTGGCCCAACATGATGTTCACTCAAATGAAAAGAAGCCCAAAAATATTGGAAGTCTTTATATGAGCCTTTACTTGATGAACTGGAAGCAAACTGTAGAACCCTAAGAGAGCAAGTCAGAGAGGGAGATTTAATTCCACTAGAACAAGGAGAGAAAGGTCATAAGACAGATTCTGAAGTACCCCTGAGGGATGATGATGATATATCGATTATCCAAACGGATGGAAGAGCAGAGCTGGGGATTCAGACAGGAAGAAACATGCGATTAGAAGACGAGGGGGAGGGGGAAGATACAGTTGAGGATATTCTACCACTGAACTCTGATGAGAATGGTACAGTTGCAGAGAATGAAATTCCTTCATGCGTCCAACAAAACATAATCAGGCTCAACAAAGAATTTGGGGTGCATTTTGTTGGTTGTGAAGAAGTGGCCCTGAACCTCTTCATGGCGATTGATAGCAGGAAACAAACAAGTGAGGAGGGAGCTGGAGCTTTAGTTCCTCTTAACTCCAACAGGGAAGGTTCCGAAAGAACGCAAGAAACTGGAGCCAAAGAGTAACTTTGTGAGCTATGGCACAAGAAGTTGGGGGGGGGGGGGGTTGCTTTATAGACGATTTAAATGAAAGTTAACACAGTCTAGTGGAATGTAAGGGGCCTCAATGACCATTATAATGCAGGGTTTTTGATCACTGAGATCCTATATGATCTCTTATGTCATACTGAGATCCTAAGTGGTGACACCTCGTTCATACCTCAAAAGACTCCTCAATGAATTCCAAGAGTACCTTTCCTTTATGTAACCACAAATGCAGCTAAATTTGAAGCAAAAAAAGCTTTTCAATAGTCAATTGAAGTTCAAAATCTGCCCTTTTCTCTTCCTGTTAAATAGATCTGATGTATAAAGACTTTCTCTATCCTATGTCTACAACTCTGCTATGGACTGCAGGTATTCAATAGAATTAGATCTATGGTTACTACACCTGATGCTTTACGATCAGGGGTCACTGCTAGTGATGCTGCAATGACTCTGGGAATTGCTCCAACAATGGCTAAAGAGCACCTTCTTGCAGCCGAGGGCAAAGGTATATTCTACAGAATGTAATTCCTAACACAGAGAAAGTGGTGCTTAAGTTGTGATCATATTTTGCAGGACTTCTATGCAGAGATGTTAGTCCAGATGGATTCCGCTTTTTCATCAACTTGTTGCAAGAAGTTGATGCTGATGATATATTCTTGTAAGTGACTTGCAGATGCAAATTCTTCCAGTAAACACATATAATGTCCACGATGTAGTTAGGGCTTCATTCAGAAATACCCTTAATTACTTTATAAATGAATGGAACTGCTCATTGATCAAGATTTTGTTTAACTAGATGATTTTTGTTCATTTCCTGAGCATCGAAAAACTTTGGGGGCTACTATGAGAATCCCTCTAACAGATTAAGATTTAACTAAGATTGTCAAATGATTCAACAATGTCCAAGAAGGTCTGATTGGTATAATAACTAATGTAGCATGAAGAAAATCGTGATGATTGGTTGTCTAAAGTTTATCTTACATGGGAAGGCTGGAGTTGCTATGATACCATCCAACTAAAACTTGATGTCATCAGAAATGTTAAATGATGCTGAAGCCTTACTTAGCGTCTTGGAATCCCTATAAGATTGGAAGCGAACTTTCCTTTGCTTTTTGCTCACCTGTAATTACTTAATGCTACTTTATAAGACATATAATTACCTTCTCAAAGGAAAAGGTAGAACACTGACATGTGATTTTAGCAAACTATGATTCTGAGTGATAGCTAAAGGATGTTTCTGTAGCCAACAAAAGATCAATTTCTTATTAGAGTGTGAAGTAGTTTTTCTTTCTGTGGAAAATCTGTAAATCGTGATCATCTAACCTTGATTTTATGTGCAAACTATGATCCTTTAAGTTAGTCTAACTCCCTACTCTGATGGTGTTCAATTAATTCAATTGGAAAATTCCATCTAATCTGTGTTAGAATCTATCATATTGGTTGAGGGAATGTGTTGTTATTCCTTTATATAGTTTTTGACGATCTGTTTTTTTGGGTTGAGTTAAATCCAAGGTTTATTTTTCTTAACATGTTATTAGAGCTTTGGTGAAAATCTTCGTTATGCCAACATCTGGAGGAAATATACCATGCGATTTTCCCGTGATTGTAAGGGGTTTCCATGTAAAACGGCCATAAATTTTGATCTGGGAGAAGATTGATACTTTATTGTACAACTATTTGTAACACTCTATTGATCCTAAGCTGATACACTTGTACCATCCATAACAAACTTGTTATATGCTGTTTCCTGCTTTTATGATGACTCTAGAATGACTAACCTGAAAAGGCAGGAGTTGGACATGTCAACTTAATTGAAACAAGTTTAGGCAGTTATGACTTGTGGAGGAGTGGAACCACTTGATGTTAGTTACTTCCAGTATTGAGAATCCATTGGAATAATGATAGAAGATGTTCTGAGTCCTCACACTTGCAGGGCTCCAAGGTTATGTTAACTCGGTGCGGGACCAGATTTTGGCTAGTCTGAGCATCTATACGTAACAGAAAGCATGGGAGCAAAAAATGAAAAGCATTCTTAGAGGGTTTCTTCTCCCGTTTTGCTATTTCTTACTGCTCCTAGTCATACAGTGGTGTGCTCACCATTGTTAGGTTCTTCTGAATGATTGTAGGTCAATTGGGAAAATTTTAACCTTAGTGCACACGTTCTCATAAGATTTATCATACTCATGTGAAGTGTCACTCTCTATATGCTTGACTCTCAGTGGCGGTTCATGTTGTTCTGACCGATCCTGTTGATAATCCGAGCACTCGAGACATTCTCTTTGTATGAGATAAAGTATCATGAATATCTTCAGTTTCAAGCAGATAGGCAGACGTTGGGCTAAAAGGGTTAGTCAACTCTAAAATCAAGTTGATGCCATAGGGCAGTCAGGTAGAACATTATGAATTTCTTCAGTATCAAGAGTGAACAAGCTGACATCCTCTGAGCTAGATTTTTGGGCTAAAGGAGAATAGTTTACTAGAAGGTCGAGTTGATCTGATCTAGCTTTTAGATCTCGTTTTTAATTCTAGAACTACCCATTGAGATTTTACCTAATCTAACCTTGGCAACTGAAAAACCATGATAAGTTCATACTTTTTTAGAAGCGAAACAATTGACATAAAGCAGTTAAAAGATAATATCCAATGCTTCAAGTAAGACTTAACACTCAGGACAAACTTGAACCTTTAAAAAGTATGACTTCTGATGTTCTGAAACTAGGATCTGAAAATGGGACTAGAGTTTGTTCCAGTAAAGCTAGATTGGATAGTTCTTAAAACACTACAATATGACACGGAATTAGGAAAATTAGAGTTTATGTAATTGTACTTCTGCTGCCACAGGGACCTTAAGGTTTCCAATTTCTGATTTTGTTGTTACTATGTTGCTAGAAGTTCCTTGATGTGGATACCTGTTGTTTATTGTTGATGCTGTCAAGTTTTTTTTTCCCCTATGTGCTCTACTAATCTGGGAATAGTAAAGTAGTGATAATCCTAGATTGATCTATTGCAGAGTAAAAGATTATGGAATCTATCAGACATGGGTCAACGTTATCTCTGCTGCCAGGTTTTCTACTTGTAACTTCAGCTTTTGTTTTTCCAATCAGCAAAGAGAACAACAATATTTAATGATGTTTCGACTTCTCACTTTTTCCTTCTCAAAATTCTGATAATTTCCCAGGTGAAATAGAAGCATGATAAATAGCTTCATGCATCAGCATGCGCTTCAGGGCTAATTTGTTACTTTAGGTGCCTCATAGAAATTTGTTTATGTCAAAGCGTGAATGGGAGAGTAGAAATAGGATGATTAGGGAAAAAGATAAGTGCCCCTCCCATCTCCACTTGAAGAGACTGAAGGGGATATCAAAAAGTTAAGAGGCTTGCCTAGGTTTCTGCATGTTTGGGTACTCAGGGCACAGGAATTGAGTTGAAATTACATAATTCAGCATGATAAGGACAGGCGCATCAATCTATGGTGGCACCTGATTCTATTTCCTCTACATAGAAATGACGAGTTGATCTATTCTGAATTATGGTTATGTAAGCACAGCAGCACTCCCTTAAGATGTTACAGTTTTCCATGCAACACATGAGGATTCTTTCCTTGTACATTTGATAGTTGAATGCACAAAGAGTTCATTGTAACCAACTAGATCTGTTTAATTGTTTCCCTGCGTTTCTTTTAGTGTATAATACAATGAAGTGATATCTTCTTATAACATTGGAAAAAGGCCCAATATGGAGACATCCGTTCATTTGAGGATAACAATGGGGTAGTTTTTTGCTGGTTACTGCATCTTCTACCTGCTGTAAGTCGTAGCATACCTAATTATATATTGCAGCAAGTGAAGCATCTCAGCTTACCTCAAGTAGATGTCCTTAAATTGTGATGTGGAGCACTAAAATTGCATCTGAAACACTATTGTAAGAAAACACTTCATCGCAAACACAAGAGAGACATGATCCTAGAAATCATTTGTTTGCCGTGTTCAATTTGAGAATTCAAATTCACCAACTTAAAAGGCACGAATCCAGTGTCTTTTCTGGTAATTTGAAACGGCCATAAATGTTGATCATCTTTCGGAAGAACAAAGAAGTATGTTTACATACAAGGACGTTGATAATTGGGAAAGATTAGCACTTTGATAATTTTCATGTTAACAAACGGACCAGTTTGACAAGTTCCAACAACTATTCGGAATTGATTGTGCTATTGGGTTACACAGATTAAAAAAATTTATAATCAACCAAATGTTATTTCAAGAGTCGAACAAATTACATCTCAAATATCCTACTTAAAATATTCAATATCTAAAATGACATAAAAATTTTGCAATAGAAATATGTAGAATTTTTATTGTTCATATAAACGTCTGACAAATTCATTGAAGGGCATTGCAATATTTTGAAGGGACAATCTAAAAGTGCATCTGCTGATATCTTACAACATGCACTTAACGTCAAATTGTCTTCTGTATATCAACAAAATTTCACTCTTAACAATAATTTCAGTAACCGTTTCGCTATTATCTAAACTACATACCTTATATCTTTGAACGGGGTAGGTGGGAAGAACTAGAAACTAGAAATATTAGCACATAAGATTAGATCCTCCAGTCGGGTAAAAAATGACACATCTCCCCAGCAACCGTCAAAGAGGGATATTTAGAGGAACGCCAAAGTGTATCTACAAGATTACATCATCAGCTGTGCAAAATGGTATCATCATCCTACAGCTACTCACTCTGCAAATAACCCAGCATTATTGTCAAATGTTGGGACACTATGCTTCTACTGCTGCTGCATCTTCAACTTCAGGATCTGAATCTGAATCTGCTGCTGAGATCAATGAGGCTGATTGAATCTTCCCAGCATGCTCAAGACGCATCAGAATTACTCCTCTGGAGAATGGTAAGAGAAAATATATTAGAGAGCAAATAACATCTGAGATATTGATCAGACGCCAAAAGCACTTCAGTGTACTGTGTTTATTCAACATAATTCCATTTGTGAAATAGAGAACATAGTGTGTTTCCATAGCCCCTCTAGGCTCTGAATCTTGTTTCTCTTCAGTAGATATAGGGGGGGAAAATAGAAATCCAGTACCACAGAGCTAATGTCCAATTGCTTGTGACTCATGAAATTTAGTTGATGTAATATTAAATATCTCCAGTTATTTGGATATCATGATAACTAGTTTGACTCTTTTTCTTGTGGCGAGTAATTTTGTTAAAATGTGCATTCGAGGTAAAGAATATGTACAAGAGATGAGCTTCAGCTCCTACCCTAGACATAAATTTCTTAAAGCATATCAATATCATTATTTTTCTTATATCAAAGCATTGTTCCTATTTTTACACATTGAATCAAGCTCTAACAACAAATTTATGTTTTTTGAGTTGATTCCTTGATTGGATTCAATCCCTATCTCTTCATATTTAAAATGTTTCTTCTTTCTTTCCTTCTCTTATAAGGTTATCTTCCTATCCGTGCTGCAACAACTGTTACTACTATAATCAGTGAACTCTACAGCTGAGAAACTTGCTATTCTTCTTTACTTTCGTAGATAGAATTGCTGGTCTTCCTATACTTTTTCCCTCATTATAATCTCAACTCTTCACAGAGCTCTTTTCTTTTTTTCTCATCAATATTTCTGGGGCCTTTTGCTGGCTAATGTTAAATCATTTAATTTTAGTTTTCAAGCAAGCTAACTGGCCCAAGCTTCTAGCATAAGCAATTTTCAGCTTTCACAGAACTCAAGATGGTATCAAAATATAGTTGAACTACATCCCTATGAAAGAACTAAGAACAATAAGACTCATGGCAGCAACGACAAACAGATTTTTTAGCCTATGGACACTCAAAAGTAATCAGCATTCCAAGAATGTACTACTACAGAAATTGTATACTTGAAAAGCAAGCTATAGCACTACAGATTAAAGAAGACAAATGCTACAAAACACTAACATACCTCGCATACCGGGACTGTATAGAGATGTCCCGAACTTTTATGCGATTCACTGTTCCACTCTGACTCACAAGAACAACTTGCTCGTCACTCTCACCATCTTCTGCTTAAAGCATTTCAATTATTTATTATTACCAAAATATTTAAAGTTCGTTGGTATTTAAAAAATTTAAATTATGTAGAAAAGTACAAAGGATTATGGTACCTCCAATGGAGAATCCAACTACGAATACTGCTGCCAGGCGATCTTCAGATGAGAACTGAATAAATCCATCAGACATATTAGTTGACTAAGCTGAACAAAGATAATAAGAAATAACCTCCCTCCTTTTCTATGAAGAGAGGAAAGGCATTGACAAGGGTTTTTATCTTTGATTATTCTTTTTGCTTTTAGCATTATGGTGTACCTTGTAACCAATTAAACCGACTCTATTCAAAGGTGATGTGCGGAATCTGCTAACTGGAACTCGCTTCCCATAACCACTTTCCGACACAAACAGCAGCCATGGGCCATTCATGCTCCTCCTGGTACACAGCACATAGAAGATAAAGAGAAGTGTTACAGACAAATCAAAGAGCAACAGAAAAATTAGGCAGGCTTTTGAAACCATTTACGCAAGATGTTTTTTTCTTGGCAACAACTAGGCAAGACATGCTGGTAATAATAATTTTGGAGAGCCGATGGTGTTAGAAGAAGTAGCCTAGAAGCTGAATTAACCGTGGTGCACTTGCGGGAAACTCCTTGCCGAGGGCCTGTGCACCCCCGGGATTAGTCGGGGCTCAAAGAGACTCGGACACCCGGTGCAAATAAAAAAAAACAAAAACAAAAAAAAGCAGCCAGGAAGACAAAATCAACCTAGAGACAACCAGACATGCGAAAAGCATAGAAGAATACCCGTCGGTGCTAACAGTGCAAACCACAAGCAACATGTTAACTTCAGCAAACAAAGGCACTAATGATGGGAAAAAACGTATAATGCAAAAGAAATAAAATAAATAAAATACAACACACTAACTCATGAGAGAAATAATTAAAAAGAAACTATAGTTGAACTTAATTCTCTGAAGTAATAATCAAGTCAATCAAGTTAAAATCAACTTTCGTTTCTGATTAAAATGTAAAGATGTATCTTCATTTTTATAGTGACTAGTTTTTAAACTAAATTTCTAGGTGTTTACACGTAATCAGGAAAAATCATTTCTAATTTTTTATCAATAATTGATATATCATTTGCAAACTTGATTGAATGTCTGGTGCCACCCTCTTAAGGACGAGAAATTTTAGTTTGATGTGAGACACAACCAACATTACTTGAGAGAAGCTTTCTTCTAGTTAGATTTGTGGCATGGGTCTCAAACTAACCTTAAAACAACAATCAAGACTATTAGGATATACAAAAGTGATGGATGAAAGATTACTTTTTTTGATGAACATCCAAGGTCATGTCTAGTTCCTTCTGCAAAGCATCTGGTATAATGTCCATGCTAGCAACTTTATCCCCATCTTTTAGTCTCATGGCAACAGAGCCTCTAGTATTTCTTCCAAGTGCTCTTATCTGAGCAGAAATTAACAGTAAATGAAGGAAAATAAATCATCAGAAGAATCAAATATAACTCCAGTAATATGTGCATGTACAAAAAAGAAGTGATACCGATGATTGACCTATTTCATTATGGAAATAAGTCCAAAACAAAATTGAAGTTAAAAAGTGTGCACATGTAAGTACTTACCTAAATAGTAAAACATTTATTTATCAAAATCTAAAAATGAGAAAAAATAAAGAGGAAAAGGGAAATCAAACCTCTGAAGACAACTGCAAACTATACTATCCCTTTTATAAAAGAAAAATCAAGTATAAGTATTTTCAATCATAAACATGGCATAACAACAAAAAAGGAAAAGGGAAACCAAATCCTTGAAGAGTTGAAGGATTTCAGACCAATAAGTCTAATTGGTGGAGTATACAAAATTATAGCCAAGCTTCCCATAGAAAGAATGAACAATGAAGAAGGTCATGGAGTTTTTAGTGAATGAACACCAAATGGCTTTTTTAAAAGGAAGGCAGATAATGGATGCATCAATGTAGGCAAATAAATTAGTGCATTGTAAGGTGAAGCAAAAGCTACTAGGAGTTTTGCGCAAACTGGACACTGAAAAGGCCTATGACCATGAAAATTAGTCCTCCTTCTTGAAGATTTTGAAGATATGGGTTTTGGAAACAAATGGATCAGCTGGATTAATGTCTGTATATCTACTCTAAAGTTTTCCCATATTATTAATGGCAAATCTGAAGGTTTTTTCCAGTCACAAAGAGGCCTAGACAAGGTGATCTCATGTCACCATTCCTGTTTATCTTAGCTATGGAGGGTCTCAACTCTATGATCAGGAGAGCTAGTGAATGAGTGGATACAAGGTTTCTATGCAAATATAAATAAAGGAGATGCTATGGAGATCTCGCACTTGTTATATGCAGATGACTCCTTGATTTTCTGTGGAGCTTTAGTTAATCAAATAAGATACTTGAGGGCCATTCTAACCATCTTTGGGGGCATAGCAGGACTCCATGTCAATAGGCACAAAAGTTGTTTATACCCAGTTAACCAAGTTGTTAATATGCAGGTGCTTGCTGAAAACCTAGGTTGTCAGATGGCAACCCTCCCGACAAAGTACCTAGGAATAAAAACAAAGAGGTAGAAGTTTGGAGGGAAGTACTAGAAAGGTGTGAGAGGAAGCTGACAAGATGGAAAAGCCAATATCTATACTTGGGAGGCAGAATAATTCTTATCAAACCAGTGATGGATGCATTCCCTACCTATATGATGAGCTTATTCCCAATACCAAGAAGTAGAGGAAAAAATCAACAAATTAAGAAGTCTTTTTGTGGCAGGGAAATAAAGAGAAGCTTGGATAATCTTGTTAAATGGATGTAGTGAAACTTCGCAAAATTCTGAGTGGTCCAGGTATAAAGAGGTTGAGCATGCAGAATGCTAGCTTGCTGAAGAAGTGGCTACGGAGGTTCTGTAGTGAAGATTTTGCTTTGTGAAGGAGATTCATAACACAGAAATATGGTCTCCAAAACAGTTGGATCACTGAGATCCTTCCAGGTGGCCCAGTGGTTTGCGCTTAAGACTTCCATGTTGGAGGTCTCAAGTTCGAAACCCCATGCTAGCGAAAGCAAGGGGTTTTGCCTTCTGAGTCAAGCTAGTTGCACAGGGCTTGCCTAGTGCCGGTTACCTATCCTATGTGCTTTGTGAGCTATTGCATAGTAGCGGGGTTTACCTTGTGCGCACCCAAAGGATAGCGGCTGCGGGTTCCCCTTGTCATTTAAAAAAAAAACAATTGGATCACTGCAGAAGCAAATGGTACCTTTGGATGCTCTGTCGGGAAAAAAGCTAGACGATTGTGGCTGTCATTCATCCCCAATCTATCCTTTATGATACGTGATGGGGTGAAAACCAGTTTCTTGAATGAAATTTGGTATGGGGGAGAAAATTTGAAGAACATGTTCCCAGACCTTTGTATTATGACCCTACAACAGACGACTAATGTGGCACAGGTCTGGAGCCGTCAAGGTTGGAATATGATTTTTAGGAAGGCTTTAAATGACTAGGAGATCGGTAGAGTAGCAGAACTACTACAGACACTAAATGCATTTCCAGGTGTCACTGAATGCCTTGATACTCCAATCTGGAAAATGCACAAGAAAGGGATATTCTCTGTGAAGTCTTATTACTAAAGCTTAAACTCTAATCAGACATGGAAAGGGAATGGCCTTGAAAACTAATCTGGAAAATCAAGAGTCCTCACAATGTCTCGGGTTTTACTTGGTTGGCAATTAGGAATATCTTTTCTATCTTCTGTCTTTTCCCCACACATGTAACTATCTTCTGTCTTTTCCCCACACATGCAACACCTTATATCTTTTCTATTGCAATTTCAAGATTATTATATGATGATTTTTGAACTCCCCATATATAGGAAAGAAGTAGAAAGAGCTAGACTAGAAACGACATCTGTTGTGTCAAGGACACCAAAGAGATATTAAATGAATAAAACAGTGATATGCATGGAATATAATGATATAGAGCCACTTTGAGGTTCCCTCTAAAATGAGGCATGTAAGGGAGCCACAACGAAGAAGTCCTAGGAGTTACTAAGGAAGATTCGAGCTCATAATAGAATCTTATGACAAAAACAAACTTTTTCTGCATGAAACCAAGCACCAGTTCATTTTGTATTTTGGCACAGCAGCACAAGAAACAATAACAAAACTGAAAACAAGGTACCCATGAAATAAAAGAACAAAGTGAGTTTACATTTGCGCATGGCGTCAAAATCACCATTCCATTTTGTGAAGCCATTGCAACAAAATCATTATTTGAGCAACACTTCACCCATTTTAATTCATCACCTGTGACCTGTCAGTTCAAAGTATCATGTCTGAGCCTGCTTTGGGACCAAGAATCCTAATTAACAGGAAAGAAAAGAGCTTACTAACCAATTGAATCGCAATTATTCCTGTACACCTGATAGAGGCAAAATAGTTCAAGGATACTTTTTTGATATATCCATTCACAGTAAGCATCACAAGATACTGATCTCCCGCAAATTCGCTCACAGGAATAATTGAAGTTATTCTCTCACCATCTGACAAGGACAATATCTGGATCAAAGGAAAGAATGAGTAATTAGGAATGAAGGCAACAAGTCAAGCTTTCTGCAGATAGCAAATATTGTACCTGGACTAGAGGAGTGCCGGCTGCAGTTCTGCTGCATTCAGGGATCTTGTAGGCTGGATAAGAGTACACAGTACCTTTATCGCTGCCAATTAGAATCAAAACAAACACTGAAATAAGAACATCCGCATGCCAATCATTGGCAAAGCCCCCTAACACAGAACTGAATAAAATATATTGAGGGCTTACAATGATGTAAATAATGAGACAATGTAACAGGATTGTCATAATACAATCCACTCAAACCAAGTTCCCTCTTCCATAAATATAAGTTGCAAAAGCAAACATTGTCGGAAAAACAATTATATATTTTCTCCATTTCAGTAAGCTGAAAATTTATGAGTAAAGGTAGGTTAAAAAGGTGAAAGAAAGTTTACCTAAAATAGAGAACTTTGTCGTGGGCCCGGCAAACAAGGAAATCAGACATAGCATCATTTACTCTTAATTTACCAACTGATTTACCAATTGTCCCGCGATTTTGTAGATTAAATGTGTCAGGTTTCATCCGTTTAACATAGCCCTTCTCACTAATTGCCTGGAATCAAGGAGGAACAGAAATTTCAACAAGGTGGAAAAGAAAAAAGTAACACAAAACCTTGAAACCTAGACAGTGCGCAGGTTGATTACCAGTAGCATTTCTTCATTCGGAATCACGTCTGTATCTTCAAGATCACCACTGTCTGTATCCTCTAACTGTGAACGCCTTGGAGTGAAATACTTGTTCTTTATTTCAAGTGCTTCTTCTTCAATCAACTAGTGGTTCATATTGCAAAAATCGAAAAGCAAGGAGACAAATGTCAACTGACATGGTAATAGAGTATCACTACATTACATCAGAATAGTATTGTCAAGCGAGATGAACAATTGGAATATCAATACATTACCTAACAGAAGCACCCACCCCAACCCTAAATTGCTGACAAATGCAAATGGAGAAAAGGAGCAGTATCTGAGATGAATTAACTTGCTAGACAGTAGTAACAGACTAACAGGAAGCTTCTACAGTGTAATCATAAGCTGGGTATTTCTATTAGATTGTTAAAAAATTTATGTATCAGTGAAAGAAACATTAAATTGACTTCCTGACAAATAATGTACAATGACAACCAATAAATAGACAAACATCTGGCATCTTGATTCTTCAAAGAACCAAAATGGTATAAGAACATCAATTCATATCTAAGCTTGATAAGAGGAAGAAAAACCAAAGAAAACAGTTCTCATGAGGCTACCTGGAGTATTTGCTTCTTACTAGACAAAAGTTCCTCTAACTTGGAAATTTGAGCTCTCAAAGATTTCCCCTCGTCGACAAATTTATTTCTCTGCATTACCAATACAGAAACAGAATGTCGGATAGAGTTCAATAACAACTAAAGCACCCACAAAATTTGCAAATGAGCCCTGACATACCTCGAGTGCTGTAAGCCTTCTCAGGCTTATATCTAATATAGCTTCAGCTTGTTTTTCAGTCAATTCAAATTCTGCAAGAGCAAGTTGATAAGAAACTTTGGCAATGATCTCCTGCTGTTAGAAAAATTTTAAAAGAAATGCTAATACAATTTCCAACACAAGTATGAGCAGGCGACAGTGAAAAATCTCGCAACATGAAGATATGCATCAATAATAGTGTTACCTTTTCTCAAATTGGCAGTTGCGAGCGCATGACTTGATGCTTTTCTGATTGTATTGATGACCTCATCCAAGTTATCAAGTCCAATTATAATACCCTTAAATCACAACAGCGCGAAGGGAGGGGGGATCAGCAGCTTTATTCATAAATTCAGCATATTTCAATTGAGAGTTGAGTTATGCCCGAAACTTCTAAAGAGAAAGGAGATCCAAATAATTGTTATGCATTATGGAGGTATAATAAATCATCAAATGTATAAATGACTTGATAGAATCAAAATATACCTATTTACACGTGCCAACACATACTGATTTTTGACAGAGAAGTAATTGAAACTACTCATATAAAATTTGTCCAATTAATGACTATCTAACCTAAAATACTTGAGCATTCAAATGTTCTGATCATAGTATTTTAGAGACTTATTAACACGCTCTCCTAATGTCTTAAACCAACTTGTGCTTATTTGTTAAAATTACTTGAAAAAGAGAAGTAAATAGTTATAGAAATGGTTACTTGAAAAACTGTCACAAAATCACCTGAATGTCCTTCCGACAGAGAATTCAACAAAAAGTTTCTATTGCCAAAGTTTCATAGGAAATTTGCTGCAAGACAGGTGGTTGGCAAGAGGCATTTTTGCTGAAACTGTCACAGGTAAAAAAAGTATGACACTTCCAGAACAGTGATCAGAAATAGGCACTTGCCACAAAATCACCTAAATGTCCTTATGGCAGAAACTCAACGAAAAGTTTAAATTGCCAAAGTTTCATAGGAAAATTTGCTGCCAGCCCAGTGGTCGGCAAGAGGCATTTTTGCCAAAACTGTCGTAGGAAAAAAAAGTATGGCACTTCCAGAACAGTGATCAGAAAGAGGCGCTTGCCATCAAACAGTTACTGGTAAAAGAAATGGTCCCGAGAAGGAAATTACAGAATGGAAAAGAACTTTTCCTGGTAACTGGTGTAATTCTGCCTTCTAGTAGTCAGAACCTGTTTAGGTCTCTTAAAGATAGTAAAGGCTCAGACACCATGTAGAGAAATAAAAAAACAAATTACCATAAAGATAAAATGGAGAGTACAAGACAGACCTAGGTGTCAAAAACAATACTCATATGATATTTGTCTAATGTGAGACAATATATAGCCTAAGAATTTCACGTTTCTACTATTTTAATTGTAACATTGTAAGACTTCTGATAAAGTGCTTTGATCGTCGCATTATTTGTTGTTGTTATTGTTCCTTTGTTTCGGAATACTAGTATTGTTTTCCCTGTTATTTGCAATGTCTTCTTCACTTGTGAGTTTTCTTTTTTAAATTGCTCTAATATGCTTTATTTGAGTCAAGGGTCTAACGGAAATAGCCACTCTACCTTCACGAGGTAGGGGTACCGTCTGCGTATACTCTACATTTTCCACACACCACATGTGAGATTACATTGGATATGTTGTTGCTGTTAAGACTTATGACCAAAGGGGAAAAAATGGACAAACTAACATACCTCCACAATATGATTTCTTTCTTGTGCTTGTGCAAGTTTAAACTTAGCCCGCCTTTCAACAACAGAGCATCTAAAATCCAAAAAAGCCTGCCAGATTTAAAAAAAAGGTTTTAACAATTAATGCATAAAGATATAAGTCAAAGATAACCTTGACTGCAATTATCAAGGGACATCAAACAGAGCTGCTGGATGAAAAGAGGGGGTAACAAAAGCTGGAAAAAATGGTGGAGGATAATTCCTTCATGTATATGGCGGGCAGTATGGAAAGAAAGAAATGTGAGATGTTTTAAAGACAAGATCAAGTCTATACATGATGTGAAATGGAGTTGTCTAGTCTTTTTATTCTCATGGTGCAAAGGAAATTGTATAGAGGAAGTAGATGAGCTGGTAGATTTCTTAGGTGCACCGGAAAGCTTAGGACAACCTTACAACTGTGTAATTTTTTTGGAGGTGCCAGCATTCCTTAATGTCGAAGAATACAACAGTACTAATTATCAAAAAAAAAAAAAAAACAGGGACATCAAACAAATAACATTTACATGATGTGGGTTAATTATATCAATTTTAGAAGGAAAGAAGGAAACAAAAGGAGAAAAATAGAGATTATCATAGGAAAGGCAAAACTTACACATTTATGCTTAAACATAGTCTTTAATGGAAACTGAAATAGTATACATACAGACCATTCATCATATTATAGGAAATATTTGTCACCTGGAGCAATTCCTTTAACCCCATCAGCTTTGGTTGACCATTGAGAATACTGAAGAAACATTGAAGTGATAAGTAGTTAGGTAGAGGTATAAAGCAAGTATGGATGGCAGTAGAACATAGAATTTATTACGGACAAGCAACATATGAAGAGAACTACAATAGACATGGACATTTTAAACCTCACAAGCTGAAAAAATAGCATGTGAAAATGCATTTGTATTGGGTTTCTATAAAAAAATAAAAAAAGAACTTTCAAAAGTAAATCCAATTGTTTTCTTTTTTTGTTTTGATGAAGTAAAGGTAAAGGTTTTCATTGCTGGCATCAAGGAGATATAGATAAGATACAAACCGTAGCAAAAATAACTAAGAAGCTCCATTACAACCATTATACTAAAAACAAGGAGCTCGCAAAGTTCAAAAAAGGTATCTGAGGAATCTATAGGGGACAAATAAACCTAGCTATACAGATGCATAAAGCATTTAGCTCTTAGAAATCGAAAGGCAATTGATATCTCATCATGGTATCTTCTATTTCTGTCATTACATATGGTCCAACAAATAGTTGTTGGTATCATCTTCCATATTATCTTAATAGCTATCAATTTTCCATTTGCTACAGCTTCCAAAAGCATCTATGATGTTTTCTGGCATGACCCATTTGAGCCCAAAAAGTGTTATAAACATGCTCCATAAATCCGATGCCACTACACATTGTCGGAAAAGGTGGTTATGTGTTTTTGTTTCCCTTGGGCACATATAGCATCCATTGACCATCTGAAACTTCCTCTTTGCTAAGTTATCTTGTGTCAAACATGCTTCATGCATGGTAGTCCAACTAAAGCAACTTATCTGGGGAAATTTGCTTTTCCAAATAAGATTCCATGGTCAACTCTCTGTGGTTGTGGACCTAGAAGTTTGTAGGCTACCTTCACTGAGAATTCCATTTTATCTGCAACTTCCAATTTGAATTGGTTTGGGTCTAGGGGGTTGATGTTTGCATAGTGAAGTGTTGCTAGCAAATTTATCATTTCCTCTAACTCCCAGTTTTGTAGGTTCCTTCTAAGGATTAGGTTCCAAGCATTTCCTTCCCTGTTTTGATGGATTGTTGAGTCAAGGTCACTAACTATCTAAAAAATGTTCGGGAGGTCGGACATTAGACGAGAATTCCCAAGTTGTTTGTCTTTCCAAAAACTGATTCTCTGGCCATTTCCTGCTACAAGATGGTGGAACTATGAGAACTCATCCCATAGCTTGCACATATACTTCCAAACTCCAAGCCCATATGGTTCATCTGACAACTTTGATCTCCGGTGGTTCAGTACTCCATGCTTGGCAATTATAATTTCCCTTCATAAGCTTTGCTACTCTTGTGTGTATTTCCATAGCCACTTCATTAGGAGACACTTGTTATGCAAGGCTAAATCTTTTATGCCCAAACCCCCAAGCCTCTTAGGCAAAATGACTTCATCCCACTTGACTGGGTTTAAATATAGGATCTAACTCTTTTCAGCCCCAGAAAATCAATGTGCATCTGCATATAACAAATGTGAGATGTTGACTGCTCTATCCCTCCCTACCTTAAAACTATTTATCCATTGCATTTGCTTGGCTCTGTCCAATATTTTGCTCAGTCCCTCCATTGCTATTATGAACAGGAAAGACGAGAGAGGATCACCTTACCTTAATCCTTTTGGGGAGAGAGAATCCTACTGGGCTTCTATTGTTGAGGTGAGTACTTCGTTGTAGATATGTTGAATGTTATCCAGTTGATCCATCTTTCACCAAATCCCATTTGCTTGAGGATAGAAATGAGGTAGGAACAATTCAGCTGGTCAAATGCCTTCTCAATGTCTAACTTGCATAACAAACCAGCATTCCCCTGTTTTTGTTGCCAGTCTAGGACCTCATTAGCTATGAGGGAAGCATCTGTAATTTGCCTCCCTTGAATAAATGCATTTTGTTGATCTGAGACCAACTTCCCAATCACTTTTTTTAATCTTCCTGCTAGTATCTTTGCAACAATATTGTAAATGCTGTCAATCAAACTAATAAGCCTATAGTCTCTCTGCTCAATTGCTCCTTTCTTCTTGGGGATGAGTGTTATGAATCAAGCATTGCAAGATTTTATCAACCGACAGTGTTGGTGATAATGTTGCAAGGCTGCTAACAAGGCTTGATAAAGTCCCAAGATTTCTGATAAAATGCCATAGTAAACCCATCAGGCCCAGGGGCTTTCTCAGGTGGACTGGCATTTACGATTGCTAACATTTCTTCCTCATCAAACATAGCCTCCATGGAGTTGTTCTCCTCTTCAGTTAAGGAGACTATGTCTTCAAAAGTTGCAGGTGGCCTCCATGATTCAAGTTCAGTATTTAAATTCTCAAAGAACTAGAAAATTTTCCTTTTCGTCATCTCCTTGTCCTCAAAGATCTCACCTTCAACCCCACCCCCATCCCCACCAATAGCCTCTCAATACAGTAATATCTCCTATTTAAATTGGCAATCTTTTGAAAATATTCAGTATTTCTGTCCCCTTCCTTAGCCACAAGCATCTGGACTTTAGCCTCCAAGATATCTCTTCAATTTTAGCCAGTTGTTGAATTTCAACTCTCAGAGCAGTCATGGTCTCTGCCTCATTGGGATTAAGTGGCCTTCCTTCCGTGGTCTGTTCTAATGATAAGAGATCATTCAAGGCCTTCGACTTCCTGCTCTCCAGTTTCCCAAATTCCTCTTTGTTCCAGATAGTGATTTCTTTTTTCAGTCTTTTCAATTTTTGACTGAAGATGAAGTCTGGCCTACCATTAAAGTTGTAACTTTCCCACCATACTTTTAAGTTTGTCAGTGAAGCCTTCTACCTCCAGCCGCATATTCTCAAACTTAAAGTAGGAAGGAGATGGATCCGAATCCCCATTATCCAGTAAGATAGGTCTATGGTATCAGATTACTTTTGGCAAAGCAATTTGTCTCACAGTTCTAAAGAAATCACTCCATTCTGATGAAATAAGAAATCTGACTATTCTTGAAACTTGTTGGGAATTACCACCTCTGGACCAAGTGAATTGTGTTCCCTGTAATGGCAAATCAATTAATTCAAGATCTTGGATTGTGTCTGAAGAAGACTCCGTTGCTCTGGATCTTCTGGCATAGTGCATTCTCACATTCAAATCTGCAAACAATGAAGTGCCCCCCCCCCCCAATGACCCATTTATCTTCCCAGAGACCCCTGACTCCCGCTAATTCATCCCACATATCCTCCCTGTCCTAATTGTATTATGTAGATTCAAGAAATATCCGAATCAAATGAAAGCCCATTGTATTGGAAAACTATAAACTTGAGACCTATAGACATGTATTATTTGATAATGTCAAATTTTGAGATCTCAGCTGCAACCAACTTCATTTCATGCGCCAAAGTGCCATTAGTATGCTACAAGTATCAGCTTAATTATTAAAAGGGGTATCTTCAGCGTACTCAGGGAACAGCCTCTCTACCTCTATGAGGTAGTGGTAAGGTCTGCGTACATTCTACCCTCCCCAGACCCCACTTGTGGGATTCCACTGGGTATGTTGTTGGTATCTTCAGCGTACTATTGCCTATAGAGGACAAATAAATACAAGTGTAGTAGATACTTGATTAGTGAAATGCCATTAGCTATCCATATGAACTAGACTTACGACATTAGATGATTACATTATGGTACACCAATACATTTACTGTACTACAATTGTTTCCACTTGAAAGAACAATCATATAGTTAAAAAGCAGAAAAGTACTTTTAAATCAAGTTCTCTTCTTTTTTCATGGACAAACATTTTCATAATGCAAATATGTCAAGAGAAAAGAAGATAAATAGACTTCAGCTCGAATAAGAATATGTCCAAGCATCATTAATACTAGTGATAAAAGTGATAAAAGCTGGAAACTGAAAATGCATCTGGCAGTACATTGCAGTTGGACAGTACCTTGAAGACGAGAGAACTCAAAAATGCCTCATATCCAATTGACTATGACAGAGTCAGGCAAGGAGAAGAAATTTCAAGCAGAAAGAGCATAATACTCTAGAGCTATCATATGAAGCTTAATATTGTAGCTTGGAATGTCGGAGAAGATAAACAAAAATACAGAAAGCTAACTGTTTAGTTTTCTTTTTAGTGTAAGATGGACCTTGATAGATTTTGTGGGTTCTCTGCACAGAGACAGGAACACTTTTGCATTCTTGCTTTTTGGAGTTTACTTGTTCTGCACCATCTTAGTGCTGAAGACATCAGTAAAATTGACCCTTATCATTTCCCCAAAAAAGGGGGCAGCGAAAACAGAAATCAAGAGGCAGAAAGTTATTATCATACTTCTTGAAGAATAACTTCTAATGCCTCTGATATAGATATAATAGGACTTTGGGGCAGTCTATAAGGAAAAACGCCTCTATTGTGTAATTGGTTACAGAGGGCAATCTTATCATAACAGAGTGATCCAGATGCTGGAATTTCCTTCTTTTGCAAACAAAGTATATAGCCTCTTAAAGGGGGTGATACTCACTTACCCGACCATGTTGCAACTAAAACTGGATTGCAGAGCAGTAAGACGGTAAAGATTGTTCAACACGATGGCTGGATCAGAACCTCTTTTAAGCTGGAAAATAATTAAAAAGCTAAATGATCAATCAGTGCTAAACTTTAATACATTTAGAAAAACATATACAATAATTACAAATGAGCCATGGAATTTGATTAGATGGACAAATAGGGGAAAGAGGCAGGGAACGTAGTGTTTTCAGTACCTCAATGACTACACGCATTCCTGATCGATCACTCTCATCACGGATATCACTTATTCCTTCCAGAGTCTGGCAAGAAAGGGAGCAAAAACACATCAGGTGTTGCGGTTCAACTCTTGACCAAATCAAGATACCAGACGAACTTAGAAAATAAGAGCACGTACCAGCAAAGCTGCATGTATTACTAATGAAGATTCAAACAAACTTTAAGAAAGCTACTGAAACTATATATTTAGACACTAAATTAAGGAAAGGGGGGACCTCATGCTAATAGAACGTTACAATCACAATGGACTAAAAAATTTGAGTTATATCGAAGTTTAAGAACCAAGTAACAACATTGCAGAATCAGTATATATCAAATGGAGATGGTGTGAATTTTGATATACATTAAGTATAGATGGGGAAGAGGACTGGTGGAAGACCATTCCTACTTGCATTTGGTGGACAGTGTGGAAAGAAAGGAATGGTAAGACATTTTGAAGGCACTGGCTTGTCTTAGCTTGTTCTTTTTTTGGGTGCAAACAAAATATGTGGGGAGAAGTAAGAGAGTTAGTATATTGAATTAGCAATGTATAATTGTATAGGGTTCTAGGTAGGGGTTTAAGAACCCTGTTGATGCTTCTAAAGTCTCCAACTTAGCATCTTTTTCCGGGGTGGCTAAGTTTTCATTGCATAGAACTGTTAGTTGTCTCAAAAAAAAAGTATAGATGGCATGTGTATTCCCAACAAAAGAAGACAAACAAAGACGCTTCCGTAAAGAAATTTGCACTCTTCAAAAGCGTTACGAGATTCTGCTCAATAAAAAGTCATGTCAGAGAGTGAGGGTAATTCTCTATACATAGAATATCATTGCTAAAGAAACTCCTTTACACCAGAAGGAAATAATAGCACACAACAAAAACATGAAAAGCAACATCAGCTGCTATATACAATAATTACTACTATGCCTCATCCCAAACAAGTTGGGGTGGCTTATGAATCCTCATTGCCCATGTTTCCTCATCTAAACAAACCATATACTATATGGCTTATTTATTTTTTGTAGACTGTCCACAGTAAAAATGGTCTCCCATGTTGATAACCATAGGAAAATGTAACCATGAGGTGCTTTAAGATTCTAAAGCCTTCAACAGAATTTATCACCCATCACATTTCTGCATGAGACTGCTAAAACATCTACCTCAAAATCTCTGTTGGTTGGTTGTCCCTTCCATTTTCAAGTATCCCTTCGCCGAGTCAACAGTAGTTGTATACAGAAATAACAGTAAAAATTCCAATTTCCCATTCCTGTTTAGCTCCCTCAATTATTTCTATTGATAGCCATGGTGTCCAGGCCAACTTGCAGGCACTTCGACTAACTCCAACCGGCCACCTCCCACAGCAACTAGTTCCAGTAACTCTGTTCACCAAGTCTAGAACAGACGAGAAGAAATCACCTAGTGCTTTTGTCTCTATTGGGATTTGAACCTGAGACCTCATGGTTCTCAACCCACTTCATTGACCATCCACGCCCTTGGGTACGAGTTGGCCTCCTTAATCCAAGAGTACAAAACATAGTGTATGCATTTCCAGGACTACCTCAGCAACAGAACAATTTCATATATAAATCTGTACATGGAAGTAGCATACAGAGGATGGACGGAGACCAAAAAGGCACAATAAGTGACATCTAGGTCGTCAAGTTGCCCAACTACATCGTATCACTGTGGCCATGGCAGCAAGCATTTGCTTAACGTTGACTTATTATGTGCACAGATAAAACAGGCAAGATCATTATTTAAAATCAAGAAGTAGATATGTCAGAAAGGAGAAGGATATCAAGATAATAAGGGTGCATGAAAAAATACAACAATTTTTTTCTTTAGAAAGAAAGGAAAAGACAATAATATACATTACTCATCAGAGAAAATTATATCAGTAAGCGTTTCTTTCCTTCTTACACAGAGACAGGTAATAAGTGGATAGGGCAACAATAACATATACCACTAAGTTAGTGGTACTAACCAATGTAACACATTGAACATCTGTTCTCTTCTTCCGGAAGGAACTTGGTATATAAGTGGGAGGAGGGTAGAGAAGCAAGCTCATGCGAATATGTGAGCCAACTGGAGTTGCACCAACTAATAGCCTGTTGGGGAAGCCAAAAGTGTGTGTGCTCTCAAGGAAGTGCTTATTTTACAGAGTTGAGGTGTTTCACAAAGTTTTAAGGAAAAAATTGAGTGCTTCTGAGTAGCACCATAAGTTGAAAAAAGTAGATTTCCCCAAAAAACATTTTTGAAACTTTGGCCAAACACAAGTTGTTGCTCTAATATCAACAAATGTGTTTTACAAATTGATTACCAAGCACAAACTGCCATCCTCCAAAACTAATTTCCACTCAAAAAGCACTTTCCAAGGGAAGCAGAGTTTGTAAGGTTGGCCAAACATACGATTTTTCACAGGAAATCTCTAGTTTAATAACAAAAATACACATTACTAATCAGAAAGGTACCTTATTTTCCACAAGATCAGCAATTTTCTCAACAAGGGACGCTTTGTTTGTTTGATAAGGAATCTGTTTCATTTATAAGAAGCAAATATCAACCCAGATTAAAATTTCAAACAACATCCACTTCTAACATAAATATACTAAAAAGCAGAGATAGGAACCTCCTGGATAATTATTGCAGCACGTTTTGTCTTGGAATCAAGTAATTCAATATCGGTCTTCCCTCTAATTACTACTCGTCCTCTTCCAGTCCTGTATGCCTCCAAAATTCTTTACAGACAAAGAATACAATTGGTCACACTGTTCAATCTTGCATAAATCAAAGACCATATACTTCATTTAACCAGGAGTCTAAACCTTCCTAATGGAAGGAGACAAAAGAAAATCTCTAGCAAGACAGACTCCAACAAAAGAAAAAAACACAATGGCATGGAAATGTGCCTCGAACTCTTACAAACCAAGAAGAGATAACAATCAGGTTGTCAAATTTCATCAATAGCTTAAAAAAAGGACGATTACTCAAGAAGTAGATTGCTATCAAAACATTGAAAGAGCAGCACATGTGCCAAGCACATAGCACTGCCAAACCAAATGAACTTTCTTTACATGTACATCTAGGATCATTCCTTTCCACTGTGTAGCCATGAAATTACAAACAGACAGACATCTGAGGATAAAATTTATTTTTTAACACTTTCAGATAAAGAGCAAAAGGAACTATCAAAGCAATTTTCTAGCTAAGTATGCTTTAAGCACTATATGACACCCTAGCCAATCATAAAAACTGTTAAAGAAAACTAAAATCTAGGTGGTAAAACTGACAATGTTTTGGGCATGGCATGCCACATAGTTATCATCTAGATTTATAGGAACAACTACCACAGGAACATATTCTCAAATATGCAAACTAAGGGTCAGGGACTAGAAACATCTCAGACCTACTTATGCACACATACATGCATCAATTTTCACATTTGTGTCATCCACTAAAATAAGCTCACTACTTGATCCGAGGAACTGCCGCAACAAGGGGATTTTAACCACATGTACAAAAATCAACACGTCTCCTGCTTCTGTACAGTACTTGTGTGCTCCATCTAGGACTATGTTATATTCTCTTCCATCTTTATGAGTAAGTGGAAAGTGGGAAGAGAAAGAAGTAGGTACTCAGAAAACCTACCCAATGTTGCCCATAATTATTCCACCAGTTGGGAAGTCAGGACCAGGCATGTACTCCAACAGTTCTTGCAGCTACATAGGAAACAAGAAGACAGTCATCACAGTCTTCACATAGTTAAGTATATGAAAGCTCTGATGTTCAAACAATGGTCTAAACTATGAGATGATTCGAATTTCAACAGCCAACCTAACCCCAGAAAGGAATGGCACACAAAACAGACGACTTAGAAACAATTCGAATAAAGAAGCTTTGCATACTACAAGATTCAGCTATATATGTTAAACTTGAAATGCATAAAAGCTCCCAGTATGTTAATGCTCAAAAATCAGACAATGACTATGTATATAATCCTCCTATTATGCAAGGTGATTAAATTCACACATGAACTACATGAGAAACCAACAAATCCAGATGTGTAAATCAGAATCTTACTGCAAGCCCTACAAAAGTAACATTTTGCACCCAAAAACATTACCAAACAAACAATGCTTTTTGTTTCATAAGGTTATGGTTGTGAAGTTGATGACCAGGGTAATAATACAAAAACCAAACATGGAAATTACTATAAAGTTGGTATAAGGAAAGAAAACAAACATTTCGAACACTTGTCTATTCTTTTTTCATTGCAAAGGACTGCAAAAAATGATTTCACAAAAGAAAAAGTAAGGAGAAGGCAAGAGGATGACTCCATAATCCATGAGGATGTCTCAAGAGGTATATGTCTACCGTGGCTTCTGGATTATGAATCAGTGCAGATAGCGCATCCACAAGCTCCCCAAGATTATGGGGGGGAATATTGGTAGCCATTCCTACCTGAAAACAGCAGAGTATGAAAAGAACTTAATCACATTTGAAAAGCACTTCTGAAATTTGGTTGCCTGCTGGAAATAGGACATTAGAATATAAAAAGATACTAAATAGCTAACACGAGAGTCAATGATTCACCGCAATCCCAGAAGCACCATTTAATAACAAGTTCGGGATACGAGCAGGAAGTAGCGATGGTTCTTTTTGAGAGTTGTCGAAATTTGGGATAAAATCTACCTGCAGCACATCAACCACGGGGTAAAGAAACCTAAGACAGAACATCCATCTGCTGAAACTTATTACACATTTTAAGGTGAGAAAACTGACTGTATTCTGCTCCAGGTCTGCTAATAGCATGGCCTCAGTGAGTGCCTGAGAAGGAACAATAATGAGCTTAATATAATTCCAAAAGAATGTTAAAGAAACTGCCAACAATAATAAACACAGCCATTTGGGACAATTATCGGCTAATTTTTCCCACAAGGAAGCAGTATCAATAATTTAAAAGCATAACCCGGAAAAGGGGGGGGGGGGGGGGGGGGGGGGGGAATGAGCCAAAAGATAATTAGTGATGTGATATGCATTTATTAAGATCCTTCCGACGTAAAAGGAAAACCAGGTTTCGAACATCAGTTTCACTATGAAATAAAGAAATCTGCAACACAGAAGAGCGGAAATAAAACTTTTATCTGAACTATGTGCTCATATAGCTGAATTTATCAAACTGTATGATTTCTGAATGGCTATAGAACCTATATATCTGACAAAATTCAGGGAAGAATAGGAGATCCTAGCTTTTATTCTCTACCACTAACAAACACAGTCTACCCATGAGTCTCATTTGTAAATGCTCGTAGCCTTTAGGATTTGAGTTTCTCAGGATTTATTACGAAGCAACAATTTTCAAATGGATAACACAACCGAAGATTCAGAAGAAACACATAAAAGCTGAGTTTAACCTACTTCCAGACGGCATTCAGTGTACCGCATGGCTGCAGGAGGATCTGCATCAATTGAACCAAAGTTTCCATGCCCTCGAATGAGTGGAGACCGCAAGGAAAAATCCTGAAAAACATTATATCATAAAACTTACAATAGAACTAAATAATATCCAGTAGCCAAGAATACTGCAAAACATAGAGCAGAAAGAACCCAGACCAATTTTTTCATAAGGTAAATTATTTTATTAATGGAAGAGAAACCCCCATATACAAGTAGTATACCAAAATGTGAAGAAACCTAAACCAAAATATGGTTCTCTACAAAGGCCACCAAAATCATATATGCAAAAAAGGGCCTCATGGGTACACCCAAAAATAACTAGAGACAAGAGGCTACCCCTCACATGTACAAAATCATTTTTGACCCCTTCAAATGCTCTTCTACTCCACTCACTCCAAACTAACCACAATATTGCTGCATTGCTAGTGGAACTACATCCCTTTCCTTGGGTCTTCTTCTCCATCTTCTGAAAACCCAGCTACATTACCTCCTTTATTATTCTCGGCAAAACTCACCATATTCCGAACCAGTTCAGGACCTCCACCACAGGTGTGTACCTACTTAACAAATGTAATACTAAGTGCTCCACATCTTTTCCCAAATATATCCACATACACACCAGTTGACTTGTACGATTCTCCTCTTCCTCAAATTCTAACAGCCAATATTGTTCTCCTAGTAGCCAACCACGCAAAAAAGAAAAAAATACCGGGTGCCTTCAGAATCACAAATGGAAAATGTGGGATATTCACTTCAATGATCTAGCCCAAGCATTTGATGATAAGTTCTATGGTAAACTCAAGATCAAGATACTCGGGGCTTATTTAGGTCATAGAAACATCCCACTTTCCAGTCCTGCAATTTCATTATATGAGCACCACCAAAACGAACTTATAAAGAGACCTTGTCCAGTAAGCTCTACATAAATTTTCCATATGAAGAACTACTTTTAAGATTTTACAGGAGGAGCTACAGCAGTTTTTCACCCATATTTCCAGATTTACAAGTAAATATCCTCTCAGACTCTTTGGAATCTCCTAAAACTTCTCTGCCAATGGATCTCTACCTATTGATTTCAGACAGCATGCCTATTCCTCCCCATCAACAACCCACCCCACCCCAATGTCATTACACACACCTGACAGGAACTCATGAATTTTTATTGAGAAGATATTTTGGGATTTACAGCAGGCAGAAGCTGAGCAATGATTCTCGCAAAAATATATGTGCATTTGGAGATGTAGTTCAGCAGAACAGTCTGCTTAGTTATTTTACAAGAAAAAGCTACTTAGCCTACCTTTTTCTCCTCTAATATTTTTCTTGGTCCTAGCCTCCTTACTCGTGATTTATGAGGTTGAAGAGCTTAATGGGAAATTGAATTTAAGACATTGATAAGGTAGAATGTGGTGCTCATTTTATGGAAAAAGGGAAGGTGGGTCTTTCTGCAAAAAGCATTTATCAAAGAAAAAGGGCAAAACAACTAATCATTCATTCAATGGAACTGCAATACCAAGTTAGTTGGGGAAGGCATTATGAAGTATCTGTATCCATTGCGCTTTCTTTAGATCTAATTTTCTTTCTCAAGAAAGCTTCTATATTGTACCAACCCTAATTAATTTGTTTTCAAGAAAAATTAAAGGTTTGCCATCAATACAAATACTTGCAAGCACGAAACTATTAAACAACTTTGGACATTGATGATCCTTTTTGTAAGAGTTAAATTATTGGAACATTACCTGGGCCATTCGGACCAAGGAATCATAGACTGCATTGTCTCCGTGAGGATGGAACTTACCAAGCACCTTAAATAGGAGAAAAACACAATAAGATACTTGCAATAGGGATGAAGCAAAAGTACTTTCAGCAGATAACCATTCTTCTATCATGTATGCATAGGAAAAAGAAGAGATGGGCTACAACCTCTCCAACAACTCTTGCACATTTTTTATACGGTTTCTTGGAAGAAAGCCCCAACTCATGCATTGCATACCTGTAGCCAAAATAAAGGTAGCTCATAAGTCCAGTACAGATTCAAAGTATAAGTAGGCAAATATTAGAGTAACATCTAATATAAGCAAAGAAAGCCCTACCAAACAAACCCCTTGTCCACATTTTAAAATTAAAATTAGATTTTAGTTCTACACACTTGCCCATGATCAACATGAATCAGATGGAAGACTAGGCTTGCGGCTACTCATATTTGCTTAGAGCAAAAGTTTATTCTGATAGCAAAAGTAGGATAAAGACATATACCCAAAAATGTATTACTCATATACATTTTCAGAATTTAGTGAGTAGTATTTTCCTTCCGAATGAGCTAAGAGAATCTTATGTATTCTCTTTCGTTTTCTTAATTGAAGAAATAATAGGAAAATAAAACAACAAGTACAAAAATGCTCTGGGTGCCTAGGTATCCACCGTAAGCCTTTCCTCCTTCGAACCTCGCCCTTCACTTTTAAGGCTATGCCATCCTGCTAAATGGATGGATCTTATCAACTTCCATGAATGATAAATCATAGATCAAACCGCCGAATCGGAAAAATTGGGTGCTATCATAAAGCTTTGTATCGGCTAAGTTCACGAGTTGGAGATAAGCGAACTCGGACCGCTGATCTCTTTTCAAACGAGGAACAAAACAAAGGTCATTTCATTCCATTTTTAGTAAAATAGTGAAGGATATTTCATTAGTAATGAAAAAAGGGGTGGAGGGGATCCGTATATGTTGTTCAGGTCGATTAGAAGGTGCAAAAATAGCTATTCTTTTAATAATTGTGGTGTCCGGCCAACTTGCGCACACCTCGAGTAATTCCAGAGGATAACTGACAACTCCCACAATGCTTCAATCACCAAGGTTGTGACAACTGGAAAAAAGTCACCTAGTATTATTTGTTAACCACAACACCGCAACCTTGGGTGCTAAGCAAGCATACATCCCTGAATTGCATTTTAGTAACAGTAAGATTAATGATCTGAAGACTAACTAAAAGGAATAACACGGAAGGGTGTAGCCTACCTATCAATAAAGTGGGATGAAACCCACTGGAGACCATGGTTCAAATTCCAACATAGGCAAAAAAGAATAGGTTTTATTCAAAAAATAAATAAAAATAAGAAGAAACCAAATGGTACGTTACATCAAGAAGTTTCTTTGGCACTTCCCTAATACACTTGTAAATGTTTGACCATCAACTGCATTTTCTTATTTCAGTTGCAATATTCTATAGCGGAATAAAAAAAGAGTCTAAGTCACCTATTCTTCCGTGCTAATTCAGTAAAAAAAAAAAGACAAAAAGTCTAATTAAATTGATTATGCCTTTTTTAAAAGATTTAACATTTTTTGTGAAAGAACATATTGCTCTTTGCATCCTACTTAAACATTACCGGTTTTCAAGAGTCAAACAAATTAATGTTATTAAGCATTTTTTTCTTACTTTGACAAGAAAAAATTTGAGTTAAGAGCATATTTTGGCATAAGTTCTAGATATATCTACAATTTTTTCCACGCATAAGGTAACATGTGTCTGGTTTAGCTCTGAGAATCACAAAAATTAAGCAACAAAGACTAGCGAAACTAGAGTTATTTTTTCTATTCCTCCAAATTGAGCTTTAATGCCAATATTTCTTTGGTTACTTCCATTTATCCACACATTTCTCAGCTAAGGGAACTCACAGTATTCGCCGGTGTACTGGCTTCAACCCGTCCCTGACATCAGGCAGTGCACGACCAAGCAGCACTGACATGGCATAAGACATGTATGCCTCGGTAGCCTCCTTATGAAGCTCGGTATATACAATTCTCTCCACTCCACCCTCATTTCCGCCTCTATCTCTCAGAACAACACTTCCATTGCCTTCATCCCCAGCCTCCTCCTCCTCCGTGACTTTCTTCCGGGCACTCACCGGTCGAACCTGCTTCCTCGACGGAGTCACCGACGAAAGAAACCGGAGCTCCGATGAGACTTTTCGGAGCCCCGAGAAGCGGGATGGTATTGCAGAGAAAGTGAAATGGTGATGGTAGCAGCGTAATAGGCGAATACCAGTGTTAAAGGCCATGGGATTGGATTGTGTAAATGAGGTTTGTGGGTTAAGCGTGAGTAGTTTCATGCCATAGAAGCTGAAGAAGCTCAGCTGAGTTGGGGACAAAGCTATCGGAAAGTCTGTCGGATTGAAGTGCTAAAACCCTAGTGAATTTGGAGAAGAGATTATTGCGCGCCAAGATTTTGCTTAGTTGGCACGTGGAAGGGCGTATCCCATGGCTCGAGGCCTATTACGTGACTCTCTGCTAAAAAAAATTACCCCTGTATAGCATTTGCAAAAAAAATAATTAAAAAAAAATAATGCCTACTCGAGCAAGAATTTATTTTAATAAAAAAATAAAATTATTTTTTTATTATTATACCAATTAAAAGGACATTTAATATTCAAACAAATTAGTATAAAGGTGATGCAACTTCAAATACATAAATCTTAATTACTTATACATTTTTTTAGTACTTCCATAGAAATTAAACTTGGAGTTTAAATATGTACATATGATTCAAACAATTTCGTTTTTAAAGAACAAAGAGTTTATTTTTGATAGTTACATCAGATTTAGTTTTATTTATTGTTTGCTTGGAGATTGAGATATATTTATAGTGCAAGAGTATCTAATATGTGGAGCTAAAGAAAAATTATTTAAACTTCTCTGGAAGCCTAAGTTATTCAATAACTTTTCGATCGATCTATCTATTGCTAATAGATTGGTGCGAAATGTTATTACCAGTTGTCACAAAAAAAATTAAGAAATTTTATAAAAAAAAAAATTAACCATATTGATACACTGGTAAAAATCAATATGAAAAATATATGACAATAATAACTATTCTTTAATAACAAACAAATGTCAAAAATCTTAGAAAGTTAATAGATCATCAATAGCGTCTCACTTTATAGATTTCTTTTGACCTTTAAGGAGATTTCATTGAACAATTGATAATTTCAAATGGTCAAAATTTATTTTGGATAATTTTTGCCAATAAGACTATGGATGATCATCCAAAAAATGATAGTATTGTTATTGACAATGATATATTTTTCCGAATTTACTAATTGTTATTGATTTAATATATATATACACGCACATTTCCTGATTAATAATTTAACAAAAAAAAAAAATATATATATATATATCACTCATCAATAAATACTCCTGACAAGGTACCAAGAGTTAAATATAAAAAATCTTCCTAGTTTATTTGCCTATATAAAAGCAAATTACAAGAAATAATCAGAACACAATATATATTATATACATAACATAAATCTCAAAACTCTTTCTTCTACATTTAATTCTTATCTCAATTTTTTTAGATTAGTTATAGTTTTTCTTCATGCTTTTTTGTCACACTGAAAAAAAGTCAATACTTTGTGATCTAAATATCTCACGTGGCTGATAATGATGACTTAGTTATAATCTTAGGTCCTCTTTCTCTTCAAGTAAATTCTTCCTAGATATTTTGCTGATTTTCGTTTCACGATTTTTATTTAAAAGAATATTAATAAATTCATAAAAAATAAATTGAGTAACTCTCTCATTTTCACTATAATAATTACAAAAAAGAAGTTTGATATTTTTTATATAAATATAAGGTTAATTTGTATATATATACTTTAAATTTTGTGACAAAATATCTTTGTAGTATTAACATAATTCAATATTATAAATGTATCAATCAAAATTTTCTAAAAACAATGAGTTAAACCACATGGAGCTATAAATGTTTATGGCAAATGTGAACTCAAAAGACATTTCCATTCTTTTATAATTAATTAAAAAATGAAACTTATGTCTAAACACGATTAAATTTTCAATCAGGGAGTGGTTGAGTGCATCAACTTTGATTACTTGGTTAATCAACAAGCCACAAAAGACAAATAAATAATCTGTCCTTCGTTCTTTTTGGTCTAATTTTACGCTTAATCATTTTTCTCGTAATTTCCGCTTTATTTTTCTTTTTCTTCTCTAATTTCCGCTCTCTCTCCGACCTATATTTCCTTTTCGCAAAAGTTTCACGGATATCTCGTGACCATTTGGAAATGGCGACTTCCGCCTTCAAATCCACTTCTCGCAGAGGAACCGCCAACTCCAATTCAAATTCTTCATCCTCCAAAGCTGCTCCTCCTTTTGTGCGGAAACGATCCTTGAGTGTAAGTGCAATTTCCAGAACTTCGTCAAAAATCGACATTGATTCAGAATTCTCCAATAAGTGCGACAATCCTCTCTTCTGCACCGAGAATGACAAAGTTAAACTCAATGAAAAGGATAATTTTGGTGTTACGAAGAAAAGCTCAGTTAGTGATGTCGTGGGAGAGAGGGGACGGACGGCTACGAGAGGCTCTGCTGTTAAAAATGGGATTGGGCGGAGTGTTTCCAGAGTTCGAGGTCGTTCTGTGTCCAGAGGACATTACGGATCTGCTTATGAGGTTTGTAATCGGATGATTTGTTGTATAATTTTGGAATCGCAAAATTGGAACGAATGTACAAATTCGCTGTCTTTTGCATCAAATTTGACCAGTCTTTGTAGTGATATTTCTCGGATGTCCTTTAACATTTGGCAAACAAAAGTAATTTAAGATAAAAATGCTATCAAACAATTAAGGGTTAGCAATATATGATGTAAAGTATAATCGTTTTGACTTCAAAATACAGTTAATTGTGAGTTAAGTATTAGATTATGCACCCTTTTTTTTTTTTCTTTTATCACTTATTCTACTTTTGTATGGAGTGGTAGATTGTCATTGGAGGTAGAAGGTGAATCTGAAAGCTTATGTCTAGCTGGAAGTGTAGTTTATGTTAACACTTGGGATGTTGTTGCTGTCATAATTTTAACGTCTTTGAATGATTTACTGCTGATTGAAATTGGCAGAGAAAATATATAATGAGATAATCTGAACAGATAGTCGTCCACCTTGGCATATTGTTGATGCAATGCCATGGTGCTCAAAAGTGGTAGCATCATTTTTGGTAACAGTAGCAAACTGCTACGAACTTGGTGAACCATTATTACTACTGGATGTGATTGAGTAGTTTCTATATGCATGCTATTCATTCTGCTTCACAAACGTATATGGATATTATTCATTACTGTTGAGTGGCGATCTGAAAGAAAAATATAATATGCTAACTGCTTTGTAATTTAAGTTATAAAGAAATGTACGCTGCTTGCTCTGAAATGGGTATTTTATATGATGAGTTGTATGTATTACAGAAACCAAACATGAATTTTGGAAGTTGTCTCCTATATATGTGTGACCTCTGCTAGATTTGAAGTTGCTTTTACATTTTTCTTATTGTTTTAGTGTGTTGGAATCATATTCAGGTTGGACCTTTTTACGTGTAACTTTCTTACTTAAATTTAATATGATCTTAGAGTGAAAAGGAGCTGCAATCAAACGCCATCCAGAGAGTTTCATCGAAAAAGGTAGCTAACAGTTCCAAAAATACCAGTTTAGTTAGAAATGATACCGATAGAAGCAGCCAAGCCAAGAGCTCACCAGGAGCAATGAGGCATGGTCAAGTCACTGAATATTCTGAAGACGAATCTGCTGTGAGTATAATTTGCGTGGTAGCACAATAACTATTTTCAATTATTTTAGGCTGCAGTTATGATCTCAGGTATCATTTTCTTTTCCAGAGTAGTCTGCATATTTCAAATTGGGAAGATGGAGTTTCAGCATGTTCTTTGTCAGAAGCTGAAGAGAAGACCATAAAAGCTGTTTGTGAGCAAATGAAGGTGATTTCTTGTTTGGAGCATATTATATTACTGTCTTTCTAACTATGTAATAATCACCTCTCTTCCTCAACACTGCTTAGAGAGTATGTTTGTAGCATACATCAAATAGAACTGAGTGTCCCATTTCTTGCAAGAAAGTACATTATTTTTTCTCCAACAATAGAATGTCTGGTATATTTGTCTTCTAATTTTTCAAATTTCCATCCTTATGTCCTGTCAACACAATTTGTTTGCTTCTCGTTAGACCGATCCGAATAGCTTTAGTGTTGCCTGAAGAACTCCTTTTTTACCCTCTTTTTTTGGGCTTTCCAAATGCAAAGCCCAAAAGGATGGAGGAAGAAGTAAGATGTGAATAAACAACTTGAACCATACACTGGTCACAACTCTCGTCTCTCTCCTAACTTTCTTTTCGTTTTCTTCTTCCATTTCCGTCAACAACTTATCCAATGTGATCCCATAAGTTGGGTCCCTTAGGGGTGGGGGGGTATGCAAACCTTAAAACCCTCAGCCAGTAAAACATTTTCAAAACAGGTTTGAAAAATACAAGAGTAAAAAGTTAAGATGAAAAAGACTGAAGAAGAGAAAGTATTGACAGCAAAATAGTAAATATATCCACAATAAGGTTAAGGAACAACATTTTAGTTAAAAATCCATCAGTTGGAAGTGAGACAGCTGGAAGTAGATTTTCACATTTCTTTTTCATTTACATTGACTATTGGTTAAAAACAACAAATTTTCTTTAAAAACAGGAAGTTCTGAATCCAAATTCATGCAGCTCTCCTTAACTGCTTAAGCTGTATATTGATTATACATCTATATGATTGGAAAAAACAAAAAGCATGATAGCTGTGTAGTTTTTTGTGGTTCTAGTTCATTTTTACAACAACAACATACTCAGTGGAATCGCACAAGTGGGGTCTCGGGAGGGTAAAATGTATGTAAACCTTGCCACTACCTCATAGAGATAGAGAGGCTGTTTCCGAAAGACCCTCTTCCAGTTTGTTTTTGCTCAAGAATATTCAACAGTTTCATTTTCAGTTATAGTGGATGAATTATATTTATATATCGACCAAAATGAAAAGTAAAAATCATTCTTTACTAAATGTATTGATGTTTCACTTGGGCGGAAACAGTCTTTTGATGTGATATTATTGGGGGACCAGAATGGGAACTTCAGAAATAAGGGTATAAAATTGTCAGAGGCTGAAAAGTTAAGGAACAAAAAGCTTGATTTCCTCCATTTCTGTAGATACCCCATGTAACAATGTTTTGTATCTTTGTTATATTTCAGTCAATTCAAAGCGACCAGTGGGGTGCCGATACTGCTACTAGCGGAATATATGAGACTGTTCGCTCCGAAGTGAGGCGTGCTATTTCTGATATTCAGTCTGACCTTGAAGATGTAAGTTCCAATGGTATCATGGATACAAGAATAACTACCTCTCTTCAATACAACACCTATCTCATGAAAGAAAAGAAAGAATAACTACCTCTCAAGTAAATGTCCCGGTATCTGATGGTATTCAAACTCGCTAGTGTCAACGCTAGTAATTTTAGGTTGTCCTACTTGAGGATTTTTGATTAATGCTTTTCAAATACTTTTTTTTTGGGTAAGTGCCGTCTTACAAATTTAATTCTGGAAGGTTGTCAGTCTTATTTTTGTGAAGATCTTCAAGTTATTACTTTAATTATGCATGTTGCTTCTTGATCCAGTTTGGTCATTAGTATGAATATGTTTTGATCATTAATATGAATATGCATGTGCCTTTTTAATTCATTTTGGTAATTGATTCAAATATGCATGTGGTTTTGATAACAAGAGATAATGGAAATCAAAAGACATGTGAAAGGTGAAATTTTTTGTCTGCAGAAAAATGTCTTATATTCAGTGTCCATTTCGGTGATCGAAATGTATCTTCAATTTTTTTTTCTGGGGAGAAAGATTAATCTATTTTCAACTTAAGCATGTACAGTTGAAATTCATGCCTTTAACTTAAAAGTTGTTTCTCTTACATTTTTTCTTATTTTGCGTTTATTTAGGCTATCCGAAGGAACAATGTTAATGCTATAACAACTACTAATGTTGCTGATCTCCAACATAACTTGGTTAACCCCGAGGCTGTTGAATTAGTGTCAGACGTTCGAAGGGAATATACCAGAAAACTTGATGAGGTTATTTTTTTTTTTTGACAATTGGTTGAGGGATAATTCTTTTGGCCATTTGTATATAGGGCTTCTGTATCTATTGTTATAAGTGAAGATGTGCCAGTTTTGTGTTGTTTGACTCAATTTTGCTACCTTTTTAAGTTGGCAATAGGGATAAAACTAAAGAATATTTCCCTTGTCAACAAAAATAAAATAAAAACAAAGAATATCCCAAACTCACAGTTCCTAATGCTAAATGCTTGAATACATACTAAAAAGGATCTATTTTCTTGGGGGTCCTTCAGAGGTCTGTCATGGGAAGTATTCATTGTATATTAGGTTTATGCATGTGGAGTGTTTCAGTGTTATGACCGTAATCATATTTTTCTCTTTCTGTCTCCTTGTCATGCATTACTGAAGTTCTCTGTTACATAAAATTTGCAGTCTGAAGAGAGGGCTAGAAAACTTCGATCAGAACTTGCTGTTGAAGAGCATCGAGGCCAGGAGATAAGTAGGATTCTTAAAGAGATACTGTCTGATCCCAAGCCCTCACCTCCTCAGAGATCTCGTGCAGGAAGAAAAGTAGGTTTTCTTAGTCTTTGCGTTCATCTCCAACTTGAATAGAAAACAGGAAAAAGAAAGTGCAAAAGTGAAGCTATATCCATGTCCTGTTGATTGTAGCATATAAAGTAGGTAGATATTTTTATTTAGCTGCAGGTTTACTGGTTTTCCAGGGCATCCTGGATGCTGTGAGAGCAAACTGAACTATTAATAGCAGTGACTGTATATGAAGTAGTATATGTAGAAATAGATGCATCAGAGTTCTCACTTTCATCCTCTGCCTTGAGATTAAGGGAGTTGCTTGCCTTTTCGTCTTCCCTTCTTTCTTACCACTAGACAGTAACCACTTCTTACAAGAATATCCTTGTGCACTCCTTACATATTTTTGGTTTCCAGCTGAAATGGAGTAGTGATACAGGTTTGCTATGCGATAAGAAACCATAAAACAAAGTTAATTGCAAGTGTTATAAAATTGCGAGCCCTGTATGGGTCTATGTTTGCCAGAAGGCTCAACTTATCCAGAAGAGGTGTTATATAAATGTGGAATTTAAGATGGATATGCAGTTCAACAAAGTTAGACTAGGTTAGAAGTGATCCCATTCAGCAGAAGGTGCAATATTACACATACAAGATAAATGAGATAAGTTGTTTGGTCATGTCCTTTTGCTACTTTATTTCATCTTTCTTGCCATTCAACTTCAGCAATTACTTAATGCTTCTTGAGCTCATGGCATTGGCATCTGAACAATTTAGAATGATTCTTGTGCCCCTTGATTTTTTTGACCTCTTACTGTATATGCTTACATTCTTTGTCCTTTTATTTTCACTGCAGAGAAGTAATGAGAGGAAAAAAATGACAAAACGTCTTACTGAAGAGGCACTGGCATATTTTGATGAATGTGTATCCATATCAACTTTTGATAGCTCTGACTTCTCAGCACCAGAATACCCATCTCATAGCTCTGGTGGAGCTGCTACTACAACTAGTGTGGCTGTTCCTGTCCTACTAGGGAGTCCAAGCGCTATGTCAACCTCTTTCCCGGTAAGTTACTCCAACCGCAAACAGGTTCCTCTCTCAATCTGACAAAGGTTTTAACCTAATTATACATAATCAAAATCATTTGATCTTTAAATAACTGAAACACTGGTTTTACTTATTCATTGAGAGGGTGATGTCTGTGAGAATGGACCACTATTCATATGCTCCTGAGGTGATTAGTATATCATTGGTTTCCTTGGTATCAACAGTCATCTCATATGTACTTTACTGTTCATTTTGACTACTAAAGTCATTTAATAACTTATATAATTACCCAAGTAGCGTAGACTGAAATTGGAAGACTCAAAGTTAATACCCGTGTCTTTCAGTAGATGCCCTTTTATTGCTGGTTATAAGTTTTGTCTGCAGCTGGTGGAAGTAGAGTTGATGCCATTTAGATTAGTGTATTTTGTGTTACTATACTTCCATCCTTATGAATTGATGAGGTGTGGTTTGACTAGGCACAAAGGTTAAGAAGGAATAACTTTTGGAACTTATGGTCTTAAACATGCCAAGAGATTTCTGTGGCTATAAAAGAATATCGTTTAGGATAAAATGAAAAGTTTTTAGATGAATAGTTTCCAAATATAGAAAGATATTAACTCTTTTTTGGAATCTAGTAGGGAAATAGTGCCATATAAAATGCAAGGGAGGGGGTATCATTTAGTGTACCTGCAATTCTGCAGACATGCCTTGCATTCTTGTGTCATGATCAATTGATTGGATGGGTAGACATCAAAGTTGAGAAGAGAACAGAGGGAATACTATATAGTTTTGTTATGGATGAAGCAAAGAATTTGTTGAAGAAGAAACGCTAAACAGGCACGTCGGTTAACCAAAGAGAAGAAGTTTGGGAGGCAGTCAAAAGAGGCAGGATAAAGCACTAGACCTTGATTGTTTCACTTTCACCTGCTTACTTCTAAAAGTTAACTTAATACAAAAGTTGAGACCACATAAGAACTTAAGTTTTATTAATTTAAGCCCAAGAACCAAAAGAGATGCTAGTTTATAACAAGGGATCTCGCACTGACAGGATCAGCTGTGCAACTATAGAAAAATCGTCATTATTATACGAAATGAAGCAGCGGTCAAACAAAATGAGATGAGATATTCTTTATGCCGTTAAGTGTTTAGTCAAATTAACGTTGACAAACCTAAAGTTGAATAATGAAATAGAAAGACAGGTGAATATAATTCTAACGGGGCAAGATTGATATGGGATGCACAATATGATTTACGCGAGAATAGTTCTTTATTACGACTAAGAAAGGAGGAACAATTAAGGCTTAATAGTATTGTACTCTACTGCTTGTACCATGGAAAGATTAAGTGATGCCTATTTTGCTTCATCTTGGAGATTCAAAACTTCTCTTCTCAAATTTATAAACCCCTCATAGGCTTTGGTTTAGATGTAAGAGTGCGACGTGTGATGTATGGGTTAGGTCACAAATTTGAACTCTGCCATATACGTAAAGTTGGTATATAAGTGGAGAAGGGTGAAGGGGCGATCCTTGTTCCACCAAGTTGCAAATCATGCATCATTGACTCTCAGAGATTCCTCGGTTATCAAAACTTCAAATTGTAGACTCCTAATGAGATTGAGATTGCAAGGAAATCGGACAATCACGTGCTATTGCTTTGCAAATTCAGTTTTAGAAGGCTTCTAGATTATATCCTGCCCCTTGTGTAGATGGAGATACAACTTCCTTGCAACTGTTCATTTTTATTTTTTTTTCAGTTAATTTTATTTTTAACTCACGTAGATTGCAGATATGATAGCTTGTGAGATATGTAATATGCCACTTCCATAAGCCTGGTTTGTAAATCATGAATTTTGATGCATATGCAATGAATTAAATCACAGTTAGCCTTTTCTGGCAGCAAGCTCTTGCATTCCGTGGCTAGACTAGCAAGCTATGTATTCAATTGGAATATCAAAGTCCTATTTCATTTGTTTATTCATCACCTTAGGCAAGCAGACAAAGCAACCTTAAATTTCATGAAAAAACATATGGACAAGAACCTATGAACTGAATACTCTTCTTTCACCTTCCTTACCTTTAGTCATTGTCACATCACTCACAATTGGAACTATTAGCCATCTTAAAATACTCTGTAGAACCGTGATGGTGGATTACAACTTAGTTGTACCTAAAGTTGATCTCCTTCCAACAGATGATAGCTGGACACATTCAGCACACAGATGGTCATGAAGATTCAAGTTTAACCGCTGATAGCTGCTATGATGAACCTCTACCATATCAAGTCAAACAAAGAGGCAGTGATCCAGGACAACAGTTCCAGTTCTCTTTTGGTCAGAAGTCACCAGAAAGCAATCAGGTTCATGATGACTTAAGGAGTTACATTAAGCATTTTGAGAAAGATGCAAATAAAGATGTGTTCAACTCGGATAGTACAAGAGCTTTTTATGATGCAAATGAATATAAATTGCAAGGTCATACAGAAAGCTTACTTTTTGGCAGGGTAGCCTTCAGAAACAGGATAAATTCTGGAGGTTTGCATCTGTGCCATGGAGGTTTTCCAGTTACATGTTTCCCATTTGGTTTTGCTTGAGAATTCTTTGGCCTCTTTTTCCCCATAAGCAGGTTCTTTTTGTTAAAAAATGTATTCAGCTTTTTGATGAGTTAAAAGTTACTGTAAACAAATCACAGAAAGAAAGTAGAAATGGAAGGTGAATAACTAGTGTAGGTGAATAGCTAATTGTACACTTTTTAACCCTCTGCAGCTTCTGGTTGTAAATAAGTTCACGTGGAGCTTATATTTCAACTTTAATTTATATTATTTTCATCTTAAATTACTCCTCTGGAATTTACTGATAAAAGAATTATTCTTGGGACTATTTTTAGAATTTCTGACCAAAAGTAAGCCATTATTTAAGACAATTTATTAAAATAATATATTTTTTTTTTAAATTTACAAGGCTAGTATTTTTCTATCTCACATGACATCCTTTTCTTTTTGGCCGTCGTAAAGAGAATATTATCTTACTTTACTTGAAAACAATTTAATTTTAAAATTTTCTTTCTACCGTTAGTGGAATGATTCTTAGCCACACAAATATTTAAGAATTATTTTAGATTTAACGTCTTCCTCGTAAAATGGGGCAGAGGGAGTGCCAACGTATTCCTCAGTAACGTTTACGTTATAAATTATTCAAATAAATGTAGTTATGCGCTGATATTGTTGACGGAAGAAACATTACTATTGAGTAACATTTTTAGCATTATGTGTTACTCCTAGTAACTCCTTATAATATGTTACTTTGAGATATGTTTTACACCTAAAATATTATTCATAGTAATGTTTCTTAAGAATCCACGAAACTTCGGATTTTGTGATGTTAAATTAAAAAAACATATTAAGTGTATTAAAATATTCATTTAATCTTGAATCTCAAAAAATAATGAAGATTTTAAATTTTATGATTTTAAACCAAAAATATCTTAGTGTATTAAATATTTATTTAGCCTTAAATCTTAAAATGTCATGTATGATATTAAAAGAAACTATAGAATTTCTTTTTAAAAACAGATCGGAAAAAAAGAAAAATAAATTAATGTAGTAACTATATATATCTTCTTTCAACTTTTTCTAGTGACCCACTCAGGATAGTTTGATTGATTATTCGATTTTCACTGGATAGACAATTTAAGAAAATAAATAATTTTTACAAAAATTTTATGATCTTTAATTAAAAATATATAAAATATATTAAAATATTTTACACGTTATATGAAAAAATAAAATTAGTCAATTACTAATTTTTTTTAAAAAAAACAAACCAAATAAAAAATTAAGACAAATAAATAAAAATAATATGATATTTAATTGGTCATGTAAGAAAATATTATCTTTGCATTATTTAATGCATAGCGTTTGGATAGCAATATCAAATATAAAATAAAATGAAATAACTATGTACATTATTTTAGCCTAAATTCATATACATAATAATTCTTAAAATAATTAACTATATCAGTATTCATTTTATATTGGATTCATAATCAAAAAGTTTACTAAGTTCCCAATTCTCATCTAAATTTAATATGTTATAAATCTAACACTACTTATCTTAAATCACATAAATTCAAGATTATATGCAAAAATGTTGTGGCAAATGTAGAAGCACTTAACAATAATTAGCAAATAAATTCATATCAATCATGTCATATATAAACAATCACTATACAAATATAACACACATTATCACAACAAAATTTCTTTGTGAACGTGAATAGATAAAATAATATATATATATACGTCTATAGGCAATTTATATCTCATAAGTAGCCAATAAGAATGATACAATCTCCTTAACTTTCAGGTCAATGCATTTATTCATAAAATGTTGGACCAACGACTTGTAAGATCTCGATTTTTTTGAAATGCAACTTATCCCAAGATTTTTCAAGTAATTTTCTTTTGAAAATCCTCTTACAATAAGCCATATATTTCTTTTCCACGGTTAATGAACCCTCAACCCACACAACTTCTTGAATTAACTTGTTAATTCTGTTCCACAAATATCGTAAGATCATCATCTTCAACATCAAATTTCAGCAAGAGATTAATCAAATTGTCAATCATAGTTTTCACTCTGTCCTTCTATTGCTTTGTGAAAACTTGTCCGGGTATCCTAATCAATGCCATAACATATACTAAAAATGATTAGGACTAATCATATACGAAATAATCATACAACAATTTATATTAAAAACTTTATATGAGATTCAACAAAGAAAACCAATTATGATCTGTTCTCAAAATTTGTGAAATTGGATGCCTAAAAGAAGTTTACTAACAAAAAAATAACAACAAACATTCCCTTTGCAAATAAATTGGAGAAGACCATTTTGCTTCACCTTCTCATAAATTTCAAGAAATCAAGCCTTTTGCTAACCATGAAATGCAGCAGTTTATTAAATCAGAAAGACTATTTGTCTTGTTTGATACAAAATTAATTGAAAATAATCCAATATTTAATTATATCATTGATTTCAAGAGGATTAAACTTACCGCAATAAGTAGTTGAAAATAATCCAAAACTTTTACACTAGGAGACAAATTCCATTATGTTTTACTTTTCTAATGGATGTTGCTTGGCCAACATTTAAAACAAAAACAAACAAAAACCTTTTTCATTAGCCTTCAAAAAGAAAACATGTGCCAAAACACACCACAACATATTAGAGGATCAAATACTCTCTAAGGATCATTCTATTTGGCCAATATACTCACAAGATAGAGAGGTTATTTCCTGCGAATTTCCGTCTCAAAAATTCATAAGCAGAATAAATTAGATATTGAAAAAAAAAAGAAAAGGAAAGAAAACAAAAAGAACGACTAAAAAAGAAAAATACTTGATAATGTGTAAATATGATAACATCAATAAATATATGACGGATATAATAATAAATTCGTTAATGTCAGCCATATAATTAGTCTTTCGGAGAAATCAACCTCTCCACAATCAATGCATTCAAGCTAAATTGGCTATCACCAAAAGTACTGTAATTTTAACAATCGAACATGAAAAAAGATGATTGTCTGCATCATGATTTCGTAGAAGATCATATTGTAGCAAAAAAATTTAAGCATAGTAAAAATTGAATATGACATCCACTTTAATTTGACATCAAACCATTTTACTTAGTTTCCATCTCTCAACTTCCTTCTTTATTTTGTGCAAACTTAAAAAAAAAAGGTGGGAATCAAAGAATATGCTCAAAAATTACAAAGAGGGAGATGAGGAATTAGTAACCCAATCTTGCCTTTAAAGAATATTCCTTTTTTAGTCCTTTGAAATATCCTTTAAAATATTTATTAATTGAATTAATTTACTCATTAATATTCAATTCAACTTTTCAGTTTCTCCACATTTTCTATAGCAATGAAAGGTTAGCAATTAATTGATTAACAATCAACGTTTGATACAAAATTATGATCATTGTTATGTTTATTAAATGCAAGCATTTTCTTTTTATTGTATGAAACATGTGTATTTATATTTTTATATTAAATTTTCTTTTAGATGATAGTTTTTTCAAGGACAACACAATCATTTAACTTTTGATGGACGATTTGATAATTCAACTTTTCATCAATTTTAGAATGAGTATGACCTATAATATAGTATATGATATGCTAATGTAGGGGCAAAATGATATGAAATGATGATTATCAAAGTTTTAATATAAAATGATGATAAACCAAATAATGTATACTATATTAAAAGCGTTAAGACCCTTAAAAATGTTATTTAAACTTTTTATCCTTCATTAAAAGACTCATTTTTAGATCGAATTATCTTTTCACTGTTTCTCTTAATTTATTATTTATTTAGTTTCAAGATTCACTTTTGGATTAAAATTTCTTTATATTTATAATGCACTTTTGATTTAGAACTATACTATGTAAATAATTAACTACAATTTTGACTATCAAATATTTTGTTAAGAAAAAATTAAAGGTATGTAATATAACAAATTTAAAAATAAAATTTCAATAAAATTATGTCCGAAACATTAAATCACTATTTTGAAATTTAGGAATCTTTTGTTACATTAAATTTTAATCGGCTAATTATTTAACTTCTTATTATTAAGCTATTCCATCAAACTAATAGTATTTATTTAATTTTATTTACATAAGTATTGTATTTATATAATGACAAATTATTTATATATAATTTTTAAATTGATGCAACACTTATGTGCAATGCAAACTAGCAAGGAGTAAAGAAAGAATTTTTTTTAGCTATAAATATTGGAGAATATGAATGTACTCAACCCTTACTAAATTGATTGAATTAAGTATGAGCACACGAATCTAAAAATTAATTTTATTGAACTTTTTTTTAAAACTTATGGTGCAAAATAATAACTATTTAGTTAAATATTAATAATTAAGTATAAGAACAAATTGATAATTCAAGCTTCTTGCTTTTAATAATATATTATTATTATATATTATATAATGATACGATGATAATGATAGAAATAAGCCAGACACAAGAAGATGTTTTACCTGATATAAAAGAACAAAGATTTGACGGAGATCAAGTGATGGTATCAAATAACGTAACAATAAAAATTATGAATGAATAAACTTTATAACTGGTTGAAGTTTCAAACTAATAATTATTGGAATAAAAAAAGGTTGTATTCTAAGTTACAATATGCTGCTATAATAATTACAGGCAGATAAACCAATCATACATTACTCATTCGATTTAGTGCATCTAACGATTTTCAATTTTAAAAGAACAGCAAATTGACCCAATTAGTTCTGAGATTTGAGTTCACATTCACATTTAGTATGCACAAAAGAAATGAATAGAAATATTACATTTAGTATGCCCAAAAGAAGGGCGTAACTAACAAAGTTGTTGCCATGTGACTAAAAAATTACGGGTTCAAGCCTTTGAAATAATCTCTGACAGAAATACAAGGAGACCCTTGTGGTCGGACTTTTAGTGTACCGGACTTGCTCTTTCTAAGATAAAAAGGATGCAAGTAAACTTGTCCTTGAACGGCCTCAATGCTGACCACCCCGAAAACATTTAGAGCTTACTTGCGAGAGCTTTATTGCACCGAATTTGCCCTTTTAGTACGCGCAAAAGATAAAAGGATGCAAGTAAACTCGTCCTTGAACGGCCTCAATGCCTACCACCCCGAAAACATTTACAGCTTACTTTTCCTTTTTAATGTCTAATCCAAGAAGGCCAATTGCCAAACAAAACTTTAATAGTACCCAACCAAACTAGATCAAATAGTAAAATGGAACCTACTGTAACCAACTAAATGGACGTTTGGCCATGAAATAGCTGAAGAAGGCAGTGTTAGATGTTTAATTGACACAATTCTATTTCAATCTATAAGTTGCTCGGATACTCCAAAAGTATTTTTTTAAGAGTCCAAGCAACCTAGGTTTCAATAAAACGTTCATGACTTAATTCCAAGAATTGAAGTTCATTAATTTGGATGCAATAGTTGACTATAGCAGACAAACTTCTCAATTATTATATGAATGTTTTCTTTCATGACCACTAATTGCCATCAAGAAAAGATATATATGGTGCACATTGACTTAAATCTTTTGAAGATATGGTTAACTCTGGCTGGCACTTGGATCCATGCATATCCATTATTGAATTGAAATTGACATTAGTTGATGGTGGAAGCTCAGAAAGCAAATATATGTTGGAGCATAATTCAATTTCATCGTGATTATCATTAGCTTCTTGTCAAGCTATATGTTCCACGTATTATCATAATGTCTTGTTTGTGTCCATACAGAAGACAATGGTGGAAAACAAAAGGTGTTAACTTTTCTTTTTTAAGTTGTGGGGTAGCAGAAGCACTCAGGATTCAAGAAAATGAGGCATGGGGCTCTCTCACAACCTCCAAAACCAATGTATATCATCAATTGGACACACCAAAAAGGTGGTATTGCATGTTCCAGATTCTCTTTGGCACCAATATCAATCACCTTCCCACTTTCTACAAATCAACATCAACTTTAAAAGATCAACCTTGAGTACAGAACTAAATTATAAATCAAGATCCCAGAACCTTCCATGTTAAAATAGGATAGGCTTAATCCAAAACACCAATCTCTGTTATTTTTTTTTTTCAATTTTATAGTGGGGGTCGCTTTAGATATAGTGCAACAGTAAATTGTTGCCTATAAAAGGATAGGACTCACAAGCAAATATAACCACCAAGTGTTACTGCTACCTATCTACAAAGTCAATAGCAACAGAGTAATATTTTTCAAAGGATTTTCTTTTAGTGTGTGGAAAAGAAATGGTAACAGAATATTTACTTTTATATACACTTAGTCTATGGAGATTCAATATTTTTTCCTTTATATTCTTGGAATAACTTGTTTTCATGCATTTTACTACAGACGAGTTGGACAGTTGCAGATGCTGTAAACTACAAGGGTCTCCCTGCTGATAAATCTAAAACTGGTGGTTGGGTGCCTGCTGCTCTTGTCCTCGGTAAGTATATATAGTCCCTTTTGCATATTTGCTCGGTGAAATTTCATAAGTGGGGTCTGGGGAAGGTAGAGTGTACGCGGTCCTTATAACTATCTCGTGGAGATAGAGAGATTGTTTCTGAAAAATCCTCAACTCAAGTGCAGTCATTTCAGGTATAAAGAAGAAGAATATATAACAACAAATAAGAGAAGCAATGCAAGATCTCAACAATAAAAAAGTGCAGTTTTCGAAACACAATAAACAAGTGACGTTAGATACTAAAAGCTAGAACTACATGAATACGAAAAGCCTAAACTCTCAAAAGTAAGATAATACTCTACTACCTACTAACCATTTACCTTAATATGTAACTTTTACGCCTTTCTATCTAGGATCATGTCGTTAATTGATATTCTGAAGCTACACCATTTGCATTCCATATACAAAAATAGAATAAAAAATTAGATTAATCTTGAGGAGGATGAAAAACAGGCCTGGTTCGTTCATATGAATGTAAGTTACACCATAATCAGTATATCAACTTTTCCCCTCGCTTGGGAATGGGAGTATATTATATTATATTCCATATTTTATGGGTTAGAAATTATGCCGTATACTCAAATATAGTATAATAAAGATTTTCAATCTCCTGGATTATTTAATTACAACCTAATAGGTACTCCCTCTGTAATCTGTATCAAAATTAGTAAGTGTTATCTTGCAAAAAAAAAAATTATCTCAAAATAATTACTATTACTTTAAGTATTCAAGACAAATATTAGTACGTTTTTCTACGAATTTTAAAATTTTTTTTTTCTTAAACATCGTGCATAATCCGGCACAGATAATTATCTATGCTAAACAATAAACATACATCAATATTTTGTGGGACCACCTTTTGGAAATGCTTTACTGAATGATAATGGTCATGTCATTTTCAGAAGTTGAGAGGACTAATATAACATATTTCTTTTTTGACTTCTATGTGCTTTTAACTAGTTAACTTGATTAGCTCTTCTTTTTTTCCATTAATAATTGTACTTGTACCCTCAACTACATCAATTAAGAAAATAATTCTTGTACACCTACTTAAATCAACTAAAACATAAATTAATCCTTGTACCCCTCAATAGTTGAAAAAAATAAAAACCCATGCACATGATCTTCCAATCTCTTTAATTCACGTAAAAAAATAATCATTTTTTCTATTCTTATTTTTTTTTTCCCTTAATCGCGATGCGTTACAGGAGTCAGAGTTATAGTGTTATTTTTCCCCTTCTCCCTCATAATCTTGATGATCTTGTTAATATGTTGTGGTATAGTAGAAAATAATAGATAATTGACATAGTAATTACTGATGAATTTGACAGGAATTGAAATAAATGAAAGGCTTTCAACAATGGGAATAGCAGTTAATTTAGTTACATACTTGGGTGGTACCATGCATTTACCAAGTGCAGCATCAGCCAATATAGTCACAGATTTCATGGGCACAGCCTTTCTCCTCTCTCTCCTTGGAGGTTTTCTTGCTGATTCTTTCCTTGGCAGATACAAAACCATAGCAATCTTTGCTATCATACAGGCACTGGTAAGTAATTAAACACTGCTCGTTCGCGTGCTTTTTAGTTTAAGTTGTGTTGAAATGTAGATAATTTTGATGTTACATTTGATACAGGGAACTGGGATGTTAACAGTGACAACAGGGTTGCCACAGCTGAGGCCGCCTCCGTGTCATCCTCATGATAAGTATTGTAAACCAGCAACTGGATTCCAGATGGGAATTCTGTACTTGGCCTTATATCTAATAGCACTAGGCACTGGGGGATTAAAATCTAGTGTATCTGGATTTGGGACAGATCAGTTTGATGAGAAAGATGAAAAGGAAAAATCACAAATGGCATATTTTTTCAACAGATTCTTCATATTCATTAGCATAGGAACGTTGGCAGCAGTTACGGTGCTTGTTTATGTTCAAGATGAAGTTGGAAGAAGCTGGGCGTATGGTATTTGCTGCATTTCCATGGTAATTGCTATCATTATCTTCTTCTCGGGTAGTAGAAGGTATCGGTACAAGACAAGTTCAGGAAGTCCTATAGTCCAAATATTTCAAGTCATTTTGGCTGCTATAAGGAAAAGGAATATGGATGTTCCGTATGATGTTGGCATGCTTTACGAGACTAATCCTGAGGGTTCAAGAATCCAACACACTGAACAGTTTGGATTTTTGGACAAGGCTGCTATTGTAGCACAAGGAGATTTTGAGGATCATGATCCAAATCCAAATCCATGGAAGTTGTGCACAGTGACTAGGGTGGAGGAAGTTAAAATGATGGCTAGGCTGATCCCAATATGGGCCACAACTATCCTTTTCTGGACAACTTATGCACAAATGATCACATTTTCAGTTGAACAAGCTGCCACCATGGAACGAAATGTTGGCAATTTCAAAATTCCAGCAGGCTCTCTTACCGTCTTCTTTGTCTCTGCCATCCTTGTTACTTTGATTATTTATGATCGATTTATCATGCCACTATGGCAGAAATGGAAGGGAAAACCAGGTATGTACACATGCTTCTAACACAAAATTAACAAATATCAAGTTGTAAGTTACTTAAGAGAAGGTAGATACAGAAAAATATAATTTAATTTAAGTACTAAAATATTGAAAAAGAACAAATAAAATAAGTAAACTTAGTACCCGTTTGTTATGTTGACTCATTAGAACCCGTTTGGGTGATGCAGGTTTTACCAGCCTTCAAAAAATAGCTATAGGACTTGTGATGTCTGCAATTGGAATGGCAATAGCTGCTGTAGTTGAGATGAAAAGGTTGTCAGTGGCGAAGTCTACAGGGCGCAACGTATCAACATTGCCTATCAGTGTATTCTATTTGATCCCACAATTCTTCCTAGTTGGATCAGGGGAAGGATTCATATACACGGGGCAACTCGATTTCTTCATAACACAGTCACCTAAAGGGATGAAAACTATGAGCACTGGTCTTTTCTTGACAACCCTTGCTCTTGGCTTCTTTGTTAGTAGTTTCTTGGTCTCTATTATCAAGAAGGTGACAGGAAGCAATGGTGGTCATGACTGGCTTGCTGACAACATAAATTATGGAAGACTTGATTGTTTCTATGGCCTTCTTGCTGTATTGGGCATCATAAACTTTGTGGTTTATCTACTTTGTGCCAAATGGTTCAAGCCAAGGAAGTCTAAATCTGCTATAAGTATGGAGACTATCAAGAATGGAAATGTTGTTGAGGACAAATGCTAGGATTTTGTTTTATGTCTTGCCCTTTACAAGTTTTCTTTTTCTATTGTCTTTGATGTTGATTGTATGATTTCACTTTCTCATGGTATGTAACTTTACTTTTCATAAGACTTCTATTTCTTGTCTTACTGTCTTTGTAATGCTTTGAATGATGGGAGTTTGGCCCAAAATGAGAGTAATATTTTTGATGTGTCTTTAACACCAAAGTGTATTTTTGGACATGTGCATTGTGCAAGATCAAATGTAATAGTACTCCCTAAATTATTGTACCAATTATAGAGAAGCTAATACAGGAAATAAGATAAAAGAGCATCGATATTTAGGATGTATGATTGAACCAAAAATTGTTTAGATCCGTTAGTGAAATTTAACGACACTACATATGCTATGATTGGATCAATCATTGATGATGGAAATCTTAATTTCTCCTAAAATATGTAGTGGAATTTAGAGTCGAAAATGTAAAAATCAATGTAAGATACAGTTAGAGAAAATGCTACAAAATTTGATATAGTACTAGGTTTGACAATTAGGTCACGTCATTTCTTCCCTTTCAAATCCATTTCTGGTCAAAGTGATAGGCGCAATGGGTTTCACTTTCTTAGGTTTATAAATGACATTAACTAGTGATAATTGTACGCCTAAAAACCAATATAATACATCTTTGTCCCCTGTTGACTTGGTACGGAAATTAAGGATTAGTAAGTTATAATTTAGAACTAAATGTAAAATCATCTCTTGATTTTATAAACTGGACAAGTATCATTGGACATTCCAAAATAGTATAATGGCTAAGTAAAGATGGACGAGGAGAGCACGCCATACTTTTATGTACTAATGCAACAACCAAATCAGACACCGTATAGACTAATATTCATTGATAACTTGCATTAATGTGAGTCGTCTTAGTTGATTTCCCCTTTAAGAAGTAGCCTTAGTTCTCCCATTCTACAAGAGTTGAACAGCAAATTCACCCAATTAGTTCATAAACTTGAGTTTCACATTTAGCAAGCACAAAAGATGCAATGGAACTTTTATTCTTTTCGTCGATGGTCACGTCTCCAAACACCAACAAAAAATGTATAGAAATAATTTTGTTGCTTCTAGCTACAATTTTATGTGATGTGTTTTACAGCGTAATGAGGTTTACAAACATGAATTCCCTTCCTGCATTTGCCATCTTGCTGATCTTAATAGTGCCATGTAAATATAACAGGAAAATTATAACTACTATCACACGAGTGTAACTAAATCTCCAACTAAAATGCCGACAATAAACAACAACAAAATTATATCGATGGATTTTAGCATCACCGTGCATAACAAAAAAAATCAACAGGCTGCTAATAAGATTTGGCAAATATTGCAACTTCATCTGCTGAATTGCCCGTCATCAAGCACTTCTTCGGTCCCTCGGGCTGCTCAAAAGGGAAACATCTAATGGTTGCCCCTGTTTCTTCCTTCACCTTTAATTCTTCCTCGTCACTGTTTTCAAGTATGGCATCAACACGAGTCCCAGATCAATGACAAGGTATATAAGGAATAAACCATAGACCAGATAAAAAAGAAAGGAAAGTATAAGAAGAGGCTTACCCAGCTGACCAAGGCCCCCTTGCCCATTTTCCTTCAGCTATTGCCTCCTTAAGCTCATTATATGAATGCACGTCCACAATGTTACTGGAATGGTATAATTGTGCAACAGAAAATGAGAAAGGAACTCAATATCCAACACAAAAAGACGCGCAAATGATGAAACGCAGGCACTAAAGCAAAGGGTGGTGCGTAAATCTTTGATACACACTGTAAATTACACATTTATATTCTGCAAACCTGTGATCATTGAACTTAAACTTTGATAACTAGCAAAAAATCTTTGCCAAGGTTGAATTTCACTTAAACAACTGACATGCACAAAAACTTCTTAAGGTTCGCAATACTTGCATTTTATACTTGGTACACATACAGAAGGCAGAATTAGGGGTGTGTTTTGAATGAAGGAACAACACCTTCAGAAAATATTTTCCAATATCTCATGTTTGGTTGATCAAAATGTTTTAGAAAACATTTTCTCTAGGAAAACGAGTTCCTGTAAAATGAAGAAAATGACTTCCCTAATAGAAGTAGGAAAAACAAGTTCCACAAGTGACATTATAAATTTATTGTCTTCTCCCCGCCCACTCAATCCCAAAACCCACTCCTTGACCATGCCCCCGTCACCCCTGAAAGCTCGAACTCCACTCTCCATGCCAATAGTTTTTTGCTAGATTACAAATAAATGCTCTCGTAATAACTTTTTTTTTTTTTGCCTACTAAAAAGACTAAATTAAGTAAGCAACCCACTTGTTTTCTAAGAAAACTTCTTCCGGGAAAACATTTTCCTTCCTAACAAACAACCCCTCTGAATCTATTGCAAAAAGCATATTGGATACCAATCTCTTGACATTGCTTAAGCATCCAAATTTCAGCTTGTATTTTTGAGCTTAGTCACAGTGCACCAATTTTTGATATTTTTTAGAGGCAAAATAGATGTTCATCTTACGTTAAGCAACCAGGTGCTAGAGCCATTACACTAAGAAATTCCGTTTATGCTTTTTTTTTTTGAGAATTAGTACTGTACAATTGATATTTCACTTTATTGTAACTTCTTTTTCAGTTTTTTTGTCCATATAATTGTTAATCACGCTTATGATTATTTATCTGGGACTGCACATACATATTTGTGTTTTTCTCCATGAACGTTCTTTTTCATTAAAGTCCACGCTTTAATTGTGTTTTGTACTTGAAGCCCCAAAGGACCTTAGAGCTTTTTTGCGTTCTTCACTTTTGATAACACAAACTTGTAGAAGGATCATCCAACTAATGGTACAAATATGACGGAAAAGCGTCCACTACAAATTATCATCAAAGACAAATGGAAGAAAAAGTGTATGGAACAAAATGCAATTCATAGTATTGACAGCAAAACAACAAAATAGTTAGAACTTACCTATCACGAAAAGTTGTTGCTCTTTCCAAAAGGGATGATTGGACCTCATTCAACTTGTCTTTGACGTAAGCCACAAGGGCAGATGGCTCCATGGATATTCCAAAAACTTTCCCTTGCTTTCCAGGAACATCTCGTCTAGAGATGACCACGGTTCCACTTGAAACATCTCGTGGGCCAATTTCGATCCTCAAAGGGACTCCCTGCATTGGAGGCAAGGTGTATTACACGTATTATCAAACAAACACATCATGTTTGGCCCTAGTGATGGTGGCTGATATAGCCTAAAACCATGTGCACCAATTTTCAGCACAGTTTATATCTTTATCCAAGAAAACTGTCAGGACTAGAACTTCATCCATGGAAGAGAAAATTCATCAGAAAGACATAAAATAATGCCTACAACTCTGCAAGCATTTTAGAACTGCTGGTGACTAAAACACCTAACTATTTACTTGATGAAACACTAAAATACATGTTCACTCAGATTATTTTGGCAGTCATTTCCTCTGAACTATAGGTTTTAATCTTTTTTTTTGACAAAAAAGGTTCTACTGTTGTAACTTCTGAATTTCTACAGAGGTCAATACATACCTTCATTTCATAGTAGTTGAATTTCCAGCCAGGTGTTCTCTGATCAGAGTCATCAATCTTCACTTTCACCCCTGCAGCTTGTAAAATTTCTTTCACAGATGTAGAAGCAGTCAGAACTCCCGTCTTCTCATTGTCCTTTTTCCATATTGGGACAATAACAACCTGGGAGTATTCAACTAGAAAATATTCACTCACCATGACCCACTAGCCAAAATTGCTATCTACAGGATGCCTTTATATGCATTAGTACACAAGATAATTAGCAGCTAGCAATCTAAAATAGAACAGAGAGCAGAGTATAGACCAGACAACTCAATTTTTGTCCACCCAATTGTTCAGAATTTCTTATTATTGTCATATTACTTGAGCATGGCAATTCACAAGCAAAACTTTAATGCTATCACCTAACAAGTAGACCAAGAAGTCACAAAACTTGAGACGATTACTCAACTGCTATATATGAAATTAACCTTTAACCAGTTAAGAAGAGATTTCACAAACCTGCACAGGCGCCAGTCTTGGGGGCAGCAGTAAGCCAGCATCATCCCCATGTGTCATGATGATACCTCCCACAAAGCGAGTGCTAATCGCCCATGATGTCTGCCAGACATGTTGTCGCAACCCATTTTCATCTGTGAACTGTTTAAACATTAAACCTGTTATACTAAAGATGACTGGTTAACAAGAGGGTTAGACACTCCAACAAACATTCTTATAGGACCAAAACAGAAATTTAAGTATTTCACAACATTAGCATCCAATACAAGAGTTGTCGCATGGTGTCACAGGTTGGTCTCAGTAATTTCTCTCACCAATTTTGAGCTCCTATTTGCAGTTCAAAAGTTAGCAAAAGCCACCCCATTCATCTAACTATGAGAGAGATGGAAGTGGTTAGATAAAGAAATGGTGAAGGACCATTGCCACCAAATACTTGGTAAGAAAACTGTACGCAAGGGTGTAACATGGTCAATGAAGTGGTTTTGAAAACCATGAGGTCTCAAGTTCAAACCCCAACGGAAGCAAAAATACTAGGTAATTTCTTCCCATTTGTCCAAGCTTGGCGTACAAAGTTGCCTGGTACCTATGCTAGTGGAAGGTAGCACATACTCCATGGAATTAGTCAAGGTGTCTAAAAGGTCCCGTGGAAACCATGGTTATAAACATAAAAAAGGAAAAATTGGACTATGAAAAGGAATCACACAGAGGACTCCAAAACAGAACTCTTACAGAGTGTCACCAAGAGAAAAAGAGCGGACCAGGGCTTTGGTCGTCATCAATAAGGAATTGCACAAGTAAACATCTCCATGTTTTAATCATTTACTAGTCATTTTAGTTTGCAGCAAATCAGTATTGCCATGTTGACATTAATTCTAATAAGTGGAAAGCGTAAGAGTTGGTAATTCTGACACTTGTATGATTTCTGACAGAAAAAGTTATGTGGTCTTGAAGGACAAGCCATGAAATTTGAGGATTAAGGAGTTGTACGCGTGAATCATAAGCAGAAGCTAAAATCGAGGGACATGACTATTGGCTACATACTCTTTGATATCTGATTTTTTTAAGAAGAAACTTGACTTTAATGTATATTAGATCTCTTGGCTCAATTGTTTGAAACTACACAGAATTCACTACTCAACCTAACAGTTGGGAATCATAATCCTTGGCCACCCCAACCATGTCTGACTGCTGGTCTTGAACTACATATAAGAACTGAAATGTATTTAAAGCATGAGAATTCACTACAAAGCGTCATAAATACTTCGACTGAAGGCAATAATCAGCATATTCATATTGTACATTCCAAATTACCTGTGTTCCAAATGCACGGGAAAAGTTCTGACCAAGGTTGTGGCTTGTGCCTGCCTGCAAAGCCTTCCTATCTCCCATCATTGCTTCAATTGTATAGGTTGTTGAAGCACCTGCAAACGTCTCCACCCTCGATTTCCTGCCTGCAATAACAGGTATTGCAGCTTGCTCATAAGCAAATTTTGTATATACATCGATCATCTGCATTGCCTGAAGTACAGCAAGTAGCAATGTGTTATATAAAAACAGTAACTGGAAAATACTATGCATATAAAAAAGATAAAAACCTCTTTTTCTGCTTCTTCTGCAGTAGCATGGGCAGTATGGCCCTCCTGCCAAAGAAATTCAAGCGTCCTAATAAATGGTTTGGTTCGCATCTCCCATCTCGTGACATTTGCCCACTGAAAAAACATTAAATGAGATAATAGTTAATATGAGAATCAGAATATTCTCACTTCTTAGTGGTAACACAGTAAAAATGAAGGATGTGATTGAACGAACCTGATTGATCATGAGAGGAAGGTCGCGGTAACTATGAATCCATTGAGTAAACATATGATTCACAATTGTTTCACTAGTAGGTCTGACCTGCCAGAACCTCAAGAAGGTAAAACATCAAACCCACACTCAGATCATAATGTTGAAATACAACCGGCATTGAAGATGACATATCTTAATTTGCGTTTTCTTTATTTATCAAGAAAAATATTTCATAAAAAGATTAAGCTCCTGTTTGTCTATAACAATAACATTTGATTATACATTGGATAGGTTTTTTGGAGAAGAAAATTGAACATGAGTTTCAAGTTTGAAGAAGTGGTCTTACCTGTCTTTCAAGTGGAACTTTTTCCCCACTCACACTTAACTATCTTTCAAGTTAAATGCATGTCCAAACACAAAAGTTGATTTCCAAATATCCTTTTCAACTTTCTTCAAGTACAATTTTTTTTTAAAATCATATTTTTTTGTCCAAACGAATACTACACATCTTAAAATAGCTAAAACTTTAACTGTATATATATATATTTTTTATGACAAGGGAAAACCGCTGCCTCTACCCTTTAGGTGTGTTCTTTAACTTATATTTTATTGACTGTTACGCGATGCTGGCCTTTAAAGTCATAAGTTGGGAAATCAAATCAACTCATTCTTTTCACCAACAGACACAAGAATGGCGGATGACTAATTTCAATCCTGAGAAGAATGAGGTGATCAAGGATAATAAGTCATTCTAGTGGCCCCATTTCCTGTTACCTAATAACCTATGACAAAACAAATTTGCAAAGTGACAGGTGTCTCCTTGTGCTTCTCTTCCTGTATACATAGTCTACTACTTTTGTGGTAATCTGGATATGTCCTGCATAATAGTGTTTAAATGTTTAAGGAAGCTGGTTAGTCTATGGGAAAATCCTTCTTTAGGATGAATCCTACCAGTTTGAGTTCAGCTTGACCAAGGTAGGACTTTTTTTTGTTGTTGTTGGTAAAGGCTTGACCAAGGTAGGACATTGTTAAATAAAGTAGTTTAACCAAGCTAGCTTATTAGCATGGAATTTTTTTTGATGAAATTCACGCGAGATTTATAATTAGGGGCATAGATGATATGCCATTCATAAGAATATATCCAAATGTAGCCATTTGAAATGTGAAGGTTGCCTATGTTCAAGAATGAAGGAATTTTTTCTTTCCTTGGTTTAGGTGGACTCAATCAGCTACATTTCCAAGAGCTGCAGATGTTTGCCAGCACATGTTGTTTCCCCTTTTCGACTCCCCTCCAATCCCTTTTATTGTGGTACAACATGGATAAAATAATCCCTAATAGTGCCCACACCATTTTACTAGTACACTATACAAGACATGTCAACAAGGACCAGAGAAGTAAATAAACATGACAAAGGATAGCAACACCTACCACAAGCTTTTCTTCAAGTTCTTTTCCTCCTCCAACAGTAACAAGAGCTAATTCTGGGCTGAAACCCTCAACATGACTAGCTTCTTTCTCAATGAAGGAATATGGTATAAACTGAAATAATAATGTATGAGTAACACATGATTAGACTAAAACAGAAGGCAGAAATATCCGATAAAATTGCAATATTAATAATTTGAAACAGGTAATAAAAAGAAAGATTGAGAAGTCATGTTAAACTGCCATAATACTCTCCCTTGACAAAGTTGAAAAAGCCATCACAAGGATAAATCACTTAAACCTTTTCATACAATAATTGAGTGACATAGAAACTTATCAAATTTGTGTAACAACTGAGTGAAAAAGAAGATCCTGATATAGAATTTCTATAACATGGGTGCACCATTGAAAAAAGGAGAAAAGTAAGTATTTAGTGGGAATCAATCCTTGTTCCTCTAAATAAAGAACTTAGCATTGAACCAAGATGCACCATTTAGCCTTTTGGCTACATGGAAGCCAACACATAATATTAAATCAATCTAGTAATATCTATTCCTGAGGAAATCAAAAGTCAAGAGATGATGACTCCACGTGTTGAAAAAGTAACTCCACCTGAGGAAAATACATGTTACTGTGTCCAGTTTCTTTAAACTTCACATTCATGTATTCCTGCATCAATCAACAATTAACAAACCCAGTCAAAACAAAACTCATCAATTACATTCAACCAAAAACCAGATAAAAAAAGAAGAAGTTCCAGCACAAACAATGGGACTCTTATAATAGGATCGAACCATCTAATTATCAATTCATGTTGGACATTAGTTCCCTATTCTGTAAAAATGCAATCTTTACAGACTCAGAAACTATAAAAGTACATAAGCCACCATTTGGATTCGATGATGAGGTCAAACCTGTCTCTCTTTACGTTATGAATTCATATCGTGCATTAATTCCTAATTACTTCAAAATAAAATCTTTACATACCTAGAAACCTTAGAAGTACTACAAAACCGCAATTTCAAAAAATTAAAGATATTGAAATTGCCCTAGTGATAAAGAAAAATAATTATTTAGAATTCAAATAGTCAATATAAAGCGAATTGGCCGATAATTGAAGGGTACCTGTATAGCTTCCCATATAGCATAACCATAGGGTCGAATGACCATAGTTCCACGAACTGGACCATAGTCAGCAAGCTCCGCATTAGCAATAACATCCAAATACCAAGCATTAAAGTCCTGCGAACGAGGAGTTATTACCCTGTCTTTCTCTTTATCTACAACTTTCGCCTTTCCATCTCCGAGTTCTGGAGCTACTACTTTCTCGGCGGTGCTCTGCGCCGAGAAAGGCCGCCGTAGAGGTAAACGGAGGCCGTGTTTCAGCGGGAATATCGCCGGCGGAGACCTGACGGAGGAAGAGGAGGAAGTGAAGATTGAAGTGAGAGCGGGTAGCCTTAGAGCCCCCATTGGATTTCTTTGTGAGTGGACTCTGGCCAAAGGAACTAAAAGGCCTTTAGATGAGGAAATTTAGAGTAAATGACAAAATGGTCCCAAATGTTTGAGAATAGGTTCAAAATAGTCCCTTAAGTTATGTATTACATAATTTTAATTTAATTTAATTTTTTAGGATTGTCAAAAGTTGACATTAATAGATTGAGTCAAATATTTTTGAACTTTATTAGTTAAAAAAATTGATATGGATGTGTGTTTTTAGTTAGGGATATTATAGATTTAATATTTAAGTCCACGAGTGTTTTTAATTTGGGTAGTATACTAATTTAATATTTAAGTTAGAGAATTCATATTTTTAATGTAGTACAAAAATAGATATTTTAAAATATATACAAGGGATTAAGATTATTATCACCTGTAATTCACATTTGATGAATACGTACTATAAACGTGATAAATAAGAAATTTATAGATTATTATCATAAATATTACTTATAAGTCATAATCGACAAAAATGACTTTAAAATTGCATTATACAAACCACAGTGGCTGCACCTAGGCCCTAGCAACAAAAATGACCAATAGCAGGTAATTTTTTTAAGAGAAAATTCTTGCGTTGTATCAAATAAGGAATATAATGAGAAATTTTTATCCAATTATATATCATCTAATTTTTAATGAAATAGTCTCTTTGCATGTTCGTTCCACGTGTATTTCATATTTTTTATTATATAATATATATACTAATAATATTTAATATATGCATACTCGATAACAAATTAATTAGTTATAAATTAGCATTATGGTATGTAATCTTAAGACCATTTATTGAATGAAATCAAAAGGCACTCTTTTTTATTAATTCTACTGTGTTCTATTCCTCGCTCTATAAATTAATTTTTGATATCTCTTTTATTAAATTATTTACTTTAGCAGAATATAGTAATGGTGTATCTCAAATTTTGGTGAACTTTAAACTCACTCAATGACAATAAATTACACGAGAATTTTTGAAGTGTAAAAAGAAGAAGAGTAGAAGATTAAGAAAAAATTAGTAATTGAAAAATGAGAGGAACCCTCTTTATTTATAGCAAATAAAGATAGTATGAAGAAGTATTTATTATGCCTTATTAGAAAGATTATGATCCTTCAAAAAATTCATAACTATTATGTAGAAATATTATTAAATTTAATATTTAAGTTAACATGCGTCTTTAATTGAAGATATATAATAATTTAATATTTAAGTCAGAAAATTCATATTTTTAAGATAGTATAAATGAGGCATAAGTAGAACACCAAATTAAATCATCAGTCCTCTGTCTGCTACAAAGTCCCAACAAAGCATTGTAGCTCAAAGTGATGGGATAAGTCCCTTTAGAAGTCAGTTCAACTGTTTTAATGAATATTTTTAAGTATAATATATTTTATTTATTGGATTTGACATTTTATATTTTGGAAAATGTACAAGGAATGCAGGTTACCAGGTCAGTTGTAAATTGTTGCTATATAAATTGTAATTAATAAAAATATTTTTTAAATTACATATATCGTACACTTATAGTAGTGGCGCCAAACGTCAGTCATGACTAATTGCAGATGTTCTTTTGAAAGAATTCTTCTTTTAAGACTTTTCGATCGCGACAATTCCTTTTAAAAAAGAATTCTTCTCTTCTCCAATTATATATCATTCAATTTTTATTTCATTAGAGAAACAAATTTTTATCATTTTATGTAATAGTGTTCCATTAGATAGGAACATTATAAATATTGATAATTACCATCGAAAGAATATTAGAGCGAAAACACAAGCACATGGATGGGTTTCAAAACCTGGACACGGAAGAAGAAAGCCCACGTCTAAGAGCTAAAGGGTTAAGAAAAGGAAAGAGGGGAGTGGATGTATCTAGAAAACCCCAAATCCAGGGTCTGGATGTATTTATCCGGATGGGTTGGGCCTCTGGATCCTCTTGTATAGACCGAGCTTTTTTGTTTAATAAAATGGGCCTCGAGCCCACTAGTTAATTAACAAAAAAGAGTATTAGAGTGGAATAAAAAAGAATTTCTTTTATATGATTACATGTATAAGATTACCACATCACCCGTAAATCACATTTAGCGAACACGTGCTACAATCATAACGTATAAATCATAATCGATAAAAATGACTTTTAAATTACATTTATTGTACAAACCATAGGTACAAATGACAGTGACAGCCTAACAATAGAAATTATCTATACAGCTAAAATAAAAGAAAGTTCTTTTTTATATGACTACATGTCGTTTCAAACAAGAAATAAGAAATCTTTTTCCGATTTTATATCATCCAACTTTCATTTCATTCAATAAACAACACTTTATCGTTTGATCTTATAATATGTCATATTTCGTAAAATAGAACAAATTCAATTAATGTTGATACTTTTCAGAGTATTAGAATGAATTTATTTTTTTTGTTGGGTGTGATCTTTTTTGGTTCAATTTCAAATTAATTAAAGAAAAGAAAACTAAATATGCTCCTCTACTTTTGTTTATCAATTACGTTTGTCTCTAGTTATACTATAGCGATAAATATATTCTTACGATCATCAAAGTATTCAAAAACATTTCTTGTTTAGATGAAATCTCCTAAATCAACTAAAATAACCAATTTCAATTTGAATTATTCAATTTAATCTAACTCGCCAACCAACAAGTATCATAAGTATATCGACATGCCACAAGAAAATCTTCCCTCAAATCTATCGAGGAAAAAGAATAGAGATATTGAGATTTAACAACCATCTAGCTTAATACGTGTAGTTTTGCCATTTAGAATTCTTGTACTAAGCTCTATTAATAATTTTTCAGCAAGTCAAAATAAAATATATATAGAAATGTGAAAATTTATCATAAATATATATATATAATTTATACGTGTATGACTGTACAATGTGTATAGTATAATAATTCAAACAATATTTTTTTGTTGAATGTAACTCCATCGAATGATTTATCAATACACGTCTTGTAAGAAGTATTCTAAATTCTATCATTAATTAGACGTCTTATATTTTGATTGGTCTTAAAATGAAATTTGTTAATAATAAGAAGTGTTTTAAAAAATAAAATTGTAAAGAAAAAATATTTTGGATTTGAATATCAAGAATTTGAGGTTGGAATTTAATACAACATATTTTATTTATTGGATTTGATAATGAATATTTTAAAATATATACAAGGAATCAAGGCTATCAGGTCATCTGCAAATTGCTGCTATAAATGTAATGTATAAACTGTAATCGATAAAAATAATTTTTGAATTACATACGTCGTGCACTCACAGTAGCGGCGCCTAACGACAATAATAACCGACTGCAAATATTTCTTCTACAAGAACTCTTCTTTTAAGACTTTTCGATCGCGACAATTCTTTTCAAAAAATGAATTCTTCTTAAGACTTTTCGATCGCGATAATTCTTTTTTAAAAAAGAATTCTTCATTTAAGACTTTTCGATCGCGACAAATTCTTTTTAAAAAAGAATTCTTCTTTTAGGACAGAGTGTCATTTCAAATAAGTAACGAGAAATATTTCTCCGATTATATATCATTCAATTTTTATTTCATTCGAGAAACAATGTATGTGTTCCATTAGATAGGAACATTATAAATACTGGAAATTTCCATAGAAACAAAAAAAAACACTCTGAAATCTACTTTTATTTCGCGTTTTGAATGAATTACCTAAAGAAGATGCTTTCATCTACTAACTACATTTGTTCCTAGTTATATTATAAGACCAAATATACCTCACAACCATGATAAAAATATTGAGAAATACTTCTCCTTTAGATTGAGTCTCCCAAATATTAGATGACTCAATTGGTAACGCACCAAACTAAAACCCAAACCAAATAAGTCCATCTTCTTCCTAAAAATAGAGTGTTCATGTCTTTTGTTAAGGAGATGTAGACAATCTCCCTTTTGTCCCAACATCAACTACATGTCATTGTACTTACGTAAGAGTTTCAGGTAAACAAGCAACTACATGAATACAAAAGATGAAGAGGCAAAAACAAGGCAATTGGACCCCAAAAAAAAAGCAAGAAAAAAACAATTACAGATAATATGGGAGGACAAAAACGTTTTGCTGGACTTCTTGTTATTTTTTGGCTTTTTGTTCAACTGATTTACGATGGAAAAATAGAGTTAGAGGAATTGAATTGGTAATTTACTAGGATAAATTGATAAAAGATGAGTTCAGTTTAATTAAGTGTGGTGGAAATGAATGTAAAATGTAAAAGAATTCACAAACTATTATAAATGATTCTATTTTTTGACAAAAATAATTACGTGAATTATTCTCTTGCACTTTTTGTATTTTCTCTTAAGCAAATAAGGACTTCTATAGAAATTTAACTAGTGAATATATTTTGAGATTAAAACAAATAAGGTTATTCCAAGCTTTCTTACGAACAACTAATTAATCAACGATTATTTACTTTGAGAAGCAGAGTTAATATCTCATATGATCAATTATTAGTTATTTTTATAGAAAGTCACTTCAACTTTCCTTTTTAACCTCAAAGTCACTCAGCTAAGAATTTATGAACCATGCAATGTTTGGATGCAATATTTTCCATGAAAGAAATCTTTAGTTAAGTGATGTTGAAATTAAAAAAGAAAGTTAAATGACTTTTTGTACAAAGAACTAATAGTTGAATGACCATGTAAGATATTAATTCGGAAAGTTTATATTCTAAAAAGAATGAGTTTTTATAGTTCAAATGATCTTTATTTAATCTCGTTTTGTTATTTTAATCAATTAAAAATGAGTTTAATTTAATGAATGTAATTCGTTTAAGTAAAAGCAATCAACTACTACGAAATTGTTTATAATTTTACTATTTGTTGTCCTTTTCTATTGTTAGCTTCTCTTTTTATTGCATTTCTTATTCTTTACTCATATAATAGACATAACCTCATGCAACCCTTTCATACATAAGAGCTAGTCTTTCATGTAAAAATTATTTTTTTTGAACTATGCTTAAATAATATAAATATTTAATGATAATATATATCTTTGACTTGATATACACTTGCAATGCAAGTACGATAAATATGTAATTATTCATTGATTAGTTTACTAGCTAGTTATTAAAATTTACCAAATTCGATTCTCTCATTAAGTTTCAATATGATATCAAAACCACTGAATCTGATAAGACTAGATTCACGCCTTCAGATCATAAAGACCTTTGAAAGCTTCTGTCATTGATAGAACTCCAAGGAAATGGAATCAACAACAATGGACAATGCTACAATTGCAGTTTCAATAGATACTATCGATGGAATTTGAGAAAAATCGCAACCATCATTTGTACCTTCACACATCAGACACTCGTTGGACTCAATAAAATACATATATAATATTAGTTTAAATTATTGATTTTCTAAAGTATGCACGAACAAAATTTCCAACAATATAAAATATAAAAATAATAATAATCTCAGTGCATGAATATATTTAACTCAATAGAAGAGGAATTAACTCATTTAGAATTCAAGAATTAGGGTAAAACTCTACTTGAACTCAATTATGGAGAATTAACATGTGGGGCGCGTGGTTAAAGCGTCCAACTCATAATTGGCGAATTCTTAGGTTCAATTCCTACTGGATGCACATCAATGGGACCCTCCAATAAGTCTATTGGAATTGGCTCTGTATCAATGGAATCTCATCATCCATACATAACGAATTGATGTGGTATATTCATATCATAATGAACAGTAAGAACTAGCATTCTTATTGAGACTTTCACTCATAGGGAAGAAAATCGATTTATAGATGGAATAAAATATGCAGTTTTAGCAATCAAAAGAACATTGGGACTAGGGGATCCAGCTGCCATTTCGCTAGATACCTGAAAGATGAGGAGGAAAGTTCTATCCAGTTGTTGGGGCTCCTTTCTCTGATGCAACAGAATATCATAATATTGTTGACGCCGGCGCTAAAGCGAGGAAAGGGTGCGTCATCATTTAGTTAGCAACGGAAACTGATTGGGAAGTATCAAAGAATGGTTGCAAACTTACTCTACTTGACTAATACAAGGCCTAACATTGCCTTTGTTGTTCAAACCTTAAGTCAATATATGTAGAAGCCCAAAATGTCACATTGGAATGCAACCTTGAGGGTAATTAAGTACATCAAAAGTAAATTCAGGATTAAGATTGATCATGAGCTCACATAAGGATCCAACACTGATTGGGTATTGAGATGCAAATTGGAGTGCTTGTCTAAGCACCAGGAGGACAATCACTGGATACACATTGAATTTTGGTGATTCTTTGATCATGTAGAAGTCCAAGAAATAAAATGTAGCATTAAGAAGTTCTGTAAAGGCAGAGTACAGAAGTTTGACTATATTGACAGCAGAGGTGGTCTGCGTTACAAATTTGCTCAAGGAACTAAGGGTTGCGTTGCAAACACCTTCTACCATATACAGATTACTGCAAATTCAGTCTTTCATGAACGGACTAAGCACATCGAGATTGATTGTCACTTTATTAGAGAAAAGATTCAACAAGGCTTGATCAAGACCAGCTATATCAATACTAAGAATCAGCAAGCTAATTTGTTGACCAAATTTCCCAAATTCAATTCTTTCATTAAGTTTCAATATATATAAGAATTAAACAAATAAATTCATCCTCACTGTCATTTTTTTCTTTCAATTTCAGCACCTATATCGCGAAAATAAGAATTTTCTTATATAATAAAAGGGAGTTAGGCGTCAAGCAGGCACCTTTCAGTCGACGTGCCTGCTTGACCTGCCTGCTTCCTCTCATACATTATGCGGGGTCCATAAAAATATTTTGTGAACTTTTTAATTTAATTTTTTCAAGGCAGCTACTTGCTTCAACAACGATTTTGTTATATTGTTAACTAATAAATAATTTTCCCAGTTGCTTCAACTATGATTTCACTACATCACCCCGATCAGTTATTTTAAGTTAAGTAGATACTGAAATTAAGATTAAACAAATTTCTCTTTAAATTGGATAAATAAAATTAAATAACTATTTTAATATCTTTCGATTATTATATTTGTGTCAAAAAGAAAATACTACAAATATATATATAAAAAAAATTAAAATCACTTAATCATTAAATTTACAATTTAATCAAGATTCATAATATATTTATTGGATATTAATTTTACAGTTAATGAGAAAATTTAATAATGTTTAATTATATTATTAAAAAATAATTTTATGAATAATTATTGGATCCATATATTACACGAAATTTTCGTAACTAATTTTCATATAAGAATCACTCTAAAATAAAAAAAAAATGTCTATTTATAATAAAAATAAAATACAGTTCAACTATCATAAACTTAATTGGTTATATGTGCTCAACTATCATTTTCCTTTTATTCACAAATATTTTTTTAAAAAATGTATAAATAATTTGCATGGATACAGCTATGAATTGAACACTTGGAAGAACTTTTCACACTGCCAAAATGATCCAAACAAAATGCTCCTTGTCACTTATTTATCTTTGCTATTAACTGTGGTCATTTTTAAAAAATATTTAATTTATTATATTTAAAAGTTGATAGAGTAAATTCTCATTCTATTTAGGGTCCTTTATTTGTTTTTCCTCAAGTAGTGTGTTGAGTCCATACTATAAGTTTTTTTTTTACTTTTATTTGTTCAGTACATTTTAAAAATAGATTTTCACTTTTACTCGTTAATTTTGATATATAAAAAAAACATAATTTTTTCATTTTATCCTCATTAATAATTACTTATTTTTGAAATTATTTGTCGAAACTTAAAATAATACATCAATCGAAATGAATATTATTTCTGAAAAGATATGCAAAATCTTAGGTGGTCAAATAAACATAAATTTAAAAAAAGTATTAATTGTTTTCTCGAATTCCTAAAACTACAGTTAGTTTAGATTAATTTGTTTTTGACTACATGACACTTACTTTGACACGAGGGAAGTAATGTTCCAAAGTAGTTCGGCGCGTGAAAATAAATATTATTTTTGAAAAAAGATATGCAAAATGTTAAATGGACAAATAAACATAAATTAAACCAAAGAAGTATTAATTATTTTCTCGAATTCCTAAAACTACACAAAATGTTAAGTGGACAAATAAACATAAACCAAAGAAGTATTAGTTATTCTCTCAAATTTCAAAAACTACGGTTATTTCAAAATAATTTATTTTTGACTAAACTGACACTTACTTTGAAATGAAGAAAGTAATGTTTCGTGTATTTGGCTCGTAAAAATGAATATTATTTTTGAAAAGATATGCAAAATGTTAAATGGACAAATAAACATAAATTAAACCAAAGAAGTATTAATTATTTTCTCGAATTCCTAAAACTACATAAAATGTCAAGTGGACAAATAAACATAAACCAAAGAAGTATTAGTTATTCTCTCAAATTCCAAAAACTACGGTTATTTCAGAATAATTTGTTTTTGACTAAACTGACACTTACTTTGAAATGAAGAAAGTAATGTTTCACGTGCGATTTGGCTCGTAAAAATGAATATTATTTTTAAAAAGATATGCAAAATTTTAAATGCACAAATAAACATGAATCGAAGAAGTATTAATTGTTCTCTCGAATTCCACAAACTACGGTTATTTTAGAATAATTTATTTTTGACTAAACTGACACTTACTTTGAAATGAAGAAAGTAATGTTCCATGTGTGATTTGGCTCGTAAAAATGAATATTATTTTTGAAAAGATATGCAAAAGTTTAAATGGACAAATAAACGTGAATCAAAGAAGTATTAATTATTCTCTCGAACTCCCAAAACTACGGTTATTTTAGAATAATTTATTCTTGACTAAATCACACTCACTTTGAAACAAAGAAAGTAATGTTTCACGTGCGATTTGGCTCGTAAAAATGAATAGTATTTTTGAAAAGATATTTTAAATGGACAAATAAACATGAACCAAAGAAGTATTAAGTATTCTCTCGAACTCCAAAAACTACGGTTATTTCAGAATAGTTTATTCTTGACTAAATCAATATTTACTTTAAAACGAATAAAGTAATGTTTCACGTGCGATTTGGCTTGTAAAAATGAATATTATTTTTGAAAAGATAATTTAAATGAACAAATAAACATAAACCAAAGAAGTATTAAATATTCTCTCGAATTCCAAAATTTACGGTTATTTTAGAATAATTTATTTTTTACTAAATCGACACTTACTTTGAAATGAAGGAAATAATGTTTCACGTGCGATTTGGCTAGTAAAAATGAATATTATTTTTGAAAAGATAATTTAAATGGACAAATAAACATAAACCAAAGAAGTATTAATTATTCTCTAGAATTTCAAAAATTATGATTATTTTAGAATAATTTATTTTTGAATAAATCGACCCTTACTTTGAAACGAAGAAAATGATGTTTCATGAGTGATTTGGCTAGTAAAAATGAATATTATTTTCGAAAAAATATGCAAAAAATCAAGTGGACAAATAAATATGAACCAAAAAGTATTAATTATTCTCCCGAATTCCAAAGTTGACGGTTATTTTAGAATAATCTATTCTGAATTAAATTTACACTTACTTTGAAACAAAAGAAGTAACATTCCGCAAGTGATTTGACTTGTAATTAATTACAAAAACCAATTTCATTTTTATAACCTTTTCACCATTAAAACCACCCCTCTCCCTTTACAATTCACACTTATTTTGAAACGAAGGAAATAATGTTTCACGTGCAATTTGGCTCATAAAAATGAATATTATTTTTGAAAAGATAATTTAAATGGACAAATAAACATAAACCAAAGAAGTATTAATTATTCTCTAGAATTTCAAAAATTACGGTTATTTTAGAATAATTTATTTTTGACTAAATCGATTCTTACTTTGAAACGAAAAAAATAATATTTCATGAGTGGTTTGGCTAGTAAAAATGAATATTATTTTTGAAAAAATATGCAAAAATTCAAGTGGACAAATAAATATGAACCAAAAAATATTAATTATTCTCCCGAATTCCAAAGTAGACGGTTATTTTAGAATAGTCTATTCTTAATTAAATTTACACTTACTTTGAAACAAAAGAAGTAATGTTCCGCAAGTGATTTGACTTGTAATTAATTACAAAAACCAATGTCATTTTTATAACCTTTTCACCATTAAAACCACCCCTCTCCCTTTACAATTCACACTTATTTTGAAACGAAGGAAATAATGTTTCACGTGCGATTTGGCTCATAAAAATGAATATTATTTTTGAAAAGATAATTTAAATGGACAAATAAACATAAACCAAAGAAGTATTAATTATTCTCTAGAATTTCAAAAATTACGGTTATTTTAGAATAATTTATTTTTTACTAAATCGATTCTTACTTTGAAACGAAGAAAATAATATTTCATGAGTGGTTTGGCTCGTACAAATGAATATTATTTTTAAAAAAATATGCAAAATCTCAAGTGGATAAATAAATATGAACCAAAAAAGTTTTAATTATTCTCCCGAATTCCAAAGTTGACGGTTATTTTAGAATAATCTATTCTTAATTAAATCTACACTTACTTTGAAACAAAAGAAGTAATGTTCCGCAAATAATTTGACTCGTAATTAATTACAAAAACCAATGTCATTTTTATAACCTTTTCACCATTAAAACCACCCCTTTCCCTTTACAATTTACACTTACTTTGAAACGAAGGAAATAATGTTTCACGCGCGATTTGGCTCATAAAAATGAATATTCTTTTTGAAAAGATAATTTAAATGAACAAATAAACATAAACCAAAAAAGTATTAATTATTCTCTTGTATTCCAAAATTTACGGTTATTTTAGAATAATTTATTTTTGACTAAACAGATAATTACTTTGAAACGAAGAAAATAATATTTCACGAGTGATTTGGCTTGTAAAAATAAATATTATTTTTGAAAAAAATATGCAAAATTTCAAGTGGACAAATAAATATGAACCAAAAGAATATTAATTATTCTCCCGAATTCCAAAGTTGACGGTTATTTTAGAATAATCTATTCTTAATTAAATTTACACTTACTTTGAAACAAAAAAAGTAATGTTCGACAAATAATTTGACTCGTAATTAATTACAAAAACCAATGTCATTTTTATAAACTTTTCACCATTAAAACCACCCCTTTCCCTTTACAATTTACACTTACTTTGAAACGAAGGAAATAATGTTTCACGTGCGATTTGGCTCATAAAAATGAATATTCTTTTTGAAAAGATAATTTAAATGGACAAATAAACATAAACCAAAAAAGTATTAATTATTCTCTTGTATTCCAAAATTTACGGTTATTTTAGAATAATTTATTTTTGACTAAACAGATACTTACTTTGAAACGAAGAAAATAATATTTCACGAGTGATTTGGCTTGTAAAAATAAATATTATTTTTGAAAAAAATATGCAAAATTTCAAGTGGACAAATAAATTAAATATGAACCAAAAGAATATTAATTATTCTCCCGAATTCCAAAGTTGACGGTTATTTTAGAATAATCTATTCTTAATTAAATTTACATTTACTTTGAAACAAAAAAAGTAATGTTCCACAAATAATTTGACTCGTAATTAATTACAAAAACCAATGTCATTTTTATAAACTTTTCACCATTAAAACCACCCCTTTCCCTTTACAATTTACACTTACTTTAAACGAAGGAAATAATGTTTCACGTGCGATTTGGCTTATAAAAATGAATATTACTTTTGAAAAGATAATTTAAATGGACAAATAAACATAAACCAAAAAAGTATTAATTATTCTCTTGAATTCCAAAATTTACGGTTATTTTAGAATAATTTATTTTTGATTAAATAAATACTTACTTTGAAACGAAGAAAATAATATTTCACGAGTGATTTGGCTTGTAAAAATAAATATTATTTTTGAAAAAAATATGCAAAATTTCAAGTGGACAAATAAATATGAACCAAAAGAATATTAATTATTCTCCCGAATTCCAAAGTTGACGGTTATTTTAGAATAATCTATTCTTAATTAAATTTACATTTACTTTGAAACAAAAAAAGTAATGTTCCACAAATAATTTGACTCGTAATTAATTACAAAAACCAATGTCATTTTTATAAACTTTTCACCATTAAAACCACCCCTTTCCCTTTACAATTTACACTTACTTTAAACGAAGGAAATAATGTTTCACGTGCGATTTGGCTTATAAAAATGAATATTACTTTTGAAAAGATAATTTAAATGGACAAATAAACATAAACCAAAAAAGTATTAATTATTCTCTTGAATTCCAAAATTTACGGTTATTTTAGAATAATTTATTTTTGACTAAATAAATACTTACTTTGAAACGAAGAAAATAATATTTCACGAGTGATTTGGCTTGTAAAAATAAATATTATTTTTGAAAAAAATATGCAAAATTTCAAGTGGACAAATAAATATGAACCAAAAGAATATTAATTATTCTCCCGAATTCCAAAGTTGACGGTTATTTTAGAATAATCTATTCTTAATTAAATTTACACTTACTTTGAAACAAAAAAAGTAATGTTCCGCAAATAATTTGACTCGTAATTAATTACAAAAACCAATGTCATTTTTATAACCTTTTCACCATTAAAACCACCCCTCTCCCTTTACAATTTACACTTACTTTGAAACGAAGGAAATAATGTTTCACGTGCGATTTGGCTTATAAAAATGAATATTACTTTTGAAAAGATAATTTAAATGGACAAATAAACATAAACCAAAAAAGTATCAATTATTCTCTTGAATTCCAAAATTTACGGTTATTTTAGATTAATTTATTTTTGACTAAATAGATACTTACTTTGAAACGAAGAAAATAATATTTCACGAGTGATTTGGCTTGTAAAAATGAATATTATTTTTGAAAAAAAATATGCAAAATTTCAAGTGGACAAATAAATATGAACCAACAAGAATTAATTATTCTCCAGAATTCCAAAGTTGACGGTTATTTTAGAATAATCTATTCTTAATTAAATTTACACTTACTTTGAAACAAAAAAAGTAATGTTCCGCAAATAATTTGACTCGTAATTAATTACAAAAACCAATGTCATTTTTATAAACTTTTCACCATTAAAACCACCCCTTTCCCTTTACAATTTACACTTACTTTGAAACGAAGGAAATAATGTTTCACGTGCGATTTGGCTTATAAAAATGAATATTACTTTTGAAAAGATAATTTAAATGGACAAATAAACATAAACCAAAAAAGTATTAATTATTCTCTTGAATTCCAAAATTTACGGTTATTTTAGAATAATTTATTTTTGACTAAATAAGTACTCACTTTGAAACGAAGAAAACAATATTTCACGAGTGATTTGGCTTGTAAAAATAAATATTATTTTTCAAAAAAATATGCAAAATTTCAAGTGGACAAATAAATATGAACCAAAAGAATATTAATTATTCTCCCTAATTCCAAAGTTGACGGTTATTTTAGAATAATCTATTCTTAATTAAATTTACATTTACTTTGAAACAAAAAAAGTAATGTTCCGCAAATAATTTGACTCGTAATTAATTACAAAAACCAATGTCATTTTTATAAACTTTTCACCATTAAAACCACCCCTCTCCCTTTACAATTTACACTTACTTTGAAACGAAGGAAATAATGTTTCACGTGCGATTTGGCTCATAAAAATGAATATTATTTTTTAAAAGATAATTTAAATTGACAAATAAACATAAACCAAAAAAGTATCAATTATTCTCTTGAATTCCAAAATTTACGGTTATTTTAGAATAATTTATTTTTGACTAAATAGATACTTACTTTGAAACGAAGAAAATAATATTTCACGAGTGATTTGGCTTGTAAAAATGAATATTATTTTTGAAAAAAATATGCAAAATTTCAAGTGGACAAATAAATATGAACCAACAAGAATTAATTATTCTGCCGAATCCCAAAGTTGACAGTTATTTTAGAATAATCTATTCTTAATTAAATTTACACTTTCTTTGAAACAAAAAAAGTAATGTTCCGCAAATAATTTGACTCGTAATTAATTACAAAAACCAATGTCATTTTTATAAACTTTTCACCATTAAAACCACCCCTTTCCCTTTACAATTTACACTTACTTTGAAACGAAGGAAATAATGTTTCACGTGCGATTTGGCTTATAAAAATGAATATTACTTTTGAAAAGATAATTTAAATGGACAAATAAACATAAACCAAAAAAGTATTAATTATTCTCTTGAATTCCAAAAGTTACGGTTATTTTAGAATAATTTATTTTTGACTAGATAAATACTTACTTTGAAACGAAGAAAATAATATTTCACGAGTGATTTGGCTTGTAAAAATAAATATTATTTTTGAAAAAAATATGCAAAATTTCAGGTGGACAAATAAATATGAACCAAAAGAATATTAATTATTCTCCCGAATTCCAAAGTTGACGGTTATTTTAGAATAATCTATTCTTAATTAAATTTACACTTACTTTGAAACAAAAAAAAGTAATGTTCCGCAAATAATTTGACTCGTAATTAATTACAAAAACCAATGTCATTTTTATAAACTTTTCACCATTAAAACCACCCTTCTCCCTTTACAATTTACACTTACTTTGAAACGAAGGAAATAATGTTTCACGTGCGATTTGGCTCATAAAAATGAATATTATTTTTGAAAAGATAATTTAAATGGACAAATAAACATAAACCAAAGAAGTATTAATTATTCTCTAGAATTTCAAAAATTACGGTTATTTTAGAATAATTTATTTTTGACTAAATCGATTCTTACTTTGAAACGAAGAAAATAATATTTCATGAGTTGTTTGCCTCATACAAATGAATATTATTTTTAAATAAATATGCAAAATCTCAAGTCGACAAATAAATATGAACCAAAAAAGTTTTAATTATTCTCCCGAATTCCAAAGTTGACGGTTATTTTAGAATAATCTATTCTTAATTAAATCTACACTTACTTTGAAACAAAAGAAGTAATGTTCCGCAAATAATTTGACTCGTAATTAATTACAAAAACCAATGTCATTTTTATAAACTTTTCACCATTAAAACCACCCCTTTCCCTTTACAATTTACACTTACTTTGAAACGAAGGAAATAATGTTTCACGTGCGATTTGGCTTATAAAAATGAATATTACTTTTGAAAAGATAATTTAAATGGACAAATAAACATAAACCAAAAAAGTATTAATTATTCTCTTGAATTCCAAAATTTACGGTTATTTTAGAATAATTTATTTTTGACTAAACATATACTTACTTTGAAACGAAGAAAATAATATTTCACGAGTGATTTGGCTTGTAAAAATGAATATTATTTTTGAAAAAAATATGCAAAATTTCAAGTGGACAAATAAATATGAACCAACAAGAATTAATTATTCTCCCGAATTCCAAAGTTGACGGTTATTTTAGAATAATCTATTATTAATTAAATTTAAACTTATTTTGAAACAAAAAAAATAATATTTCGCAAATAATTTGACTCATAATTACTTAAAAAAAATTCAATATCATTTTTATAAACTTTTCACCATTAAAACCACCCCTCTCCCTTTACAATTCACACCACGCGTCCCTCCCCTTCTCAATTTGTAGAAGAAGACACAATTCTTCACTGACAATCCCACAAGTTTAAACTCAATGCAAAAAAAAAAAAAAAAAAAAGTTAAATAATTCTATTTTATTTTTTTGTTTAAAAATAAAAAAGATTCCTATGGAGAAAGTTATTAGTGAAAGAAAGGCCAATTGGCATAACAGCATCATGGTTTCTGAACTTAAACTGTGAACTTGTATTTGGCCAAATGTTAAAAACAGTTAATTAACTAAAGTTTAATTAACCAAAGTTAAACTAAGTTTAATTTTACCCCCCCCCCCCACCCTACCCCACCCCCACCTTATCCCCTACCCCCATGTCCTAGTGGGTGGGTGTTGGTCATCTTATAAGGCCTTCTAACCCAAATGCAGTTCTTGTATTCCTCCTCTGCTGTCTCTCTTCTTAATTTGGTAAACCACTTTGGTTTACCAGAAAAGCAAAGAAGAAAGTGAAAGGAAGAAGAAGATTCTTTCTTCTTCTTCATCATCTTCTTGATTCTACAAACTCCATTTCCTCCTAAAAATCCAAGAAATTGAATACCCAGAAGACCCACATTGCTATATTTATCAATTGACTACCCCCAAAAAAGGAAAAGAAAAAGGTTGAATTTTTCTTTTTGGGGTTCCATTTTTGTAGTTATGACGAAATCTCCATCCTTTTCTATTTCTTGCTCCTCTTCTTCTTCTTCATCTTCCTGCATTGAACAGAACCATGAAGAAACTCTGCAAAAGCTGAAGCTGAAGCCCCAACCAAATTCAATGCCCAGACCCAAACGTGCTAGTCGAGCTAAGAAAATTGTAAATGCTGATGATTCACCAAATAATAATTCACCTACAGCCAGAAGAAGCTCCATTTACAGAGGCGTAACCAGGTTTTTTTTTTTAATTTTTTTTCTGCTTAAACCCAACTAAATTCACACATTCAAGGTGTTCTAAGAGAGACCCAAAATCAAAATTGGATTTTTCTTCTGGGTTTTCCTTTTTTGATTGCATGCATGAAGAAATTAGTAAATAAAAAAATTAATTATTTTTGTTAATTACAGCTCTGTTTTTTTTGTTTGTGCAGGCATAGATGGACAGGAAGGTATGAAGCTCACTTATGGGACAAGAGTACTTATAACAGCATTCAGAAGAAGAAAGGACGACAAAGTGAATAATGCTCTTCTCTTTCTTTTACTTTTATTTATTTAATCTATGGATTTAAAAAAAAATTAATTAAAATCAAGGAGATCTACAGTAACATTATTTATACTACTAGAAATCAATGTTAATTTAATCTCGTTTTGTTAATTTAATCAATTTTTTTACTATCCTTAATCTGACTGTTTGGTTTTTCTGATGATACCTCTCTCTCTCTCACTTGGCAACGTTAACAAAAACGCCTCTTTGCTGTCTAGTTTATTTGGGTAAGCTCTAAATCTCTTGCAAATGTACTAGTATTTTTGCACGATGTAGAACAAAAAAATTAATTTACTAATTAATCTGCTAATTATGAAAATGTCATTTAAAATTTTCGAATGCAGGAGCTTATGATAGTGAAGAAGCTGCTGCCAGAACTTATGATCTTGCTGCTCTTAAGTACTGGGGACCCACAACTATACTTAATTTTCCGGTAATTAAATTTTTCAATTTATGCGATATCATTTAATTTAATGCGAAATTTTCTAACATAAATTTTTTGAGTAATTATAAATCTTTTCTTTTTTAAAATTAAGTAGGAAATTTGGATGGAGGGTGAGGGAGTAATTTCTTTTTTTTTTTTTTTGGGTACAATTTTGATTTTTTTAAAATTATTTTTTATGTAAAACATAAAAATTTATCGGTGCTTCGTTTAAGGAATTTTTGTCTTTCTTGGAGGAAAAAAAAAGGGAGCAAAATGACAAGAATAATTACTGTAAATAATAGTACTATAAATAGAACGTGACGTACAACAAAACAATGCAGGCGGAAACATATAACAAAGAGATTGAAGAAATGCAGAGGCTATCAAAGGAAGAGTACTTGGCTTCGTTACGGAGAATGAGCAGTGGCTTTTCTAGAGGTGTTTCCAAATATCGTGGTGTTGCAAGGTATTTTATTAATTATTATATATTAAAAAAAATTAAGTCTACTAAATTGAATTAGTAATTAAACGATAGTTTGGTGTGATGAATAAGATGAGCTAATTCGGAGATGATTTTTTTAGTGACCTTTAATTCTTTCTTTGATTGCATAGATTAAGAATAACTTATCTCAAAATTAACTATTAGTCCTGCGTTAAAGTTATTCCTTCCCGAGGTGGAATAGTAATAGCCCTTTTTTTATACACTATCATTCATGTATATCAAATTTTTTTTTAATAGGAGTAATATATATAAGAGCATTCACAAGTTTAACTAATTGTTATAAATATACATTTTTTTATAAATATATTATAAATTGAATTTTATGAATATTTTATAAACATAATTTTTATTTATGTATATATTACAAGTTGGATTTATTTGTCTAATATTTATGCTTATTTATATTTTGATTTCTTTTAAAATATTTACTTCACCACTAATTTATATATTTCTAATTAAATAGTTTACTTAAAAATTATATTTTATATATCAATTAAAATGTAGATAACTTTAATAATAATACTTTTTTTTACTTTTAATAAACTTAAAGTTGAAGTTTTATTTTTAAATTAAATAAGATGATTTTTTTTTAAGTTAAATAAGATGAAAATTTTATTTAAAGATAAATAAGAGGGAAATTTTATTTTTTAAGTTAAATAAGATAAAATTTTAATTTATAAAACACATAGCACAATCATGAAATTGCATCACACACATGTTAAATACGATGAAACTTTATTTTTAACCATGAATAATTAGAACTTGCAAAGAAAATAATAAAAAAAAACTGAATAATATTTTTACAAACAAGTATCTTATTAAAAATTATACAATAAATAATAGTTTAAATATAATAAATTTAAAAAAAATAAAAATTACTCTCGCCATAATTTATTTCATTATAACTTGAATTCGAATCAAATCATTTTTAAAACTTTTAAAGCGCATTTATTATATTGAATTAGAAAAAGGAAAAGGGACAAAAGACATGCAAATTTAATGTAATTATCATTATTATTTTTTTATAAATACAAGGCCGGTACATTTTAGTGGAAGTCAACATATTTTGTGGATTTTCATGCTTGTGCTGGGTTTATGGGACCCACTGGAACATAGTTTTCAATGGGGCCCAGTTGGAGTTACTGTCTATTTGTTGGCTGTGTGGAGTTTTTGTGCATACTTATTTAGGAAAAAAATGCTGAAAAATGTGATTACTGATCAAGATAACACTCGTGCATTTCAAGAAAAATATTTTTGATAGTTCAGTTATTTGATTATCTAAATGTTTTTAGTGAGAATTCGTATTTGGTATTGTCATATTGACAGGCACCACCATAATGGTCGATGGGAGGCACGAATTGGACGAGTCTATGGGAATAAGTATCTCTATTTGGGAACATTTGGTATGTCGTATCTCTTTTATTTTGCGCCTTCATTGAGCTACCAAGATTCTCTAGATTTGAAGTACTTAGAAAAGATTTAACACCTTTACATGTCTTAACATGAATCTAATAAGATACAAATACAATGGGATTAAAGCTGATATGGCACATGTTCATTGGTGTTTTATATTATTTACTGAGATCAAAGCTAAAAAGGCTGAGGTGGTCCAAAAATTAAAATATTTGATGCAGATCTTTGTGGACCGTACATAAAGTTAGACTTTCTGTTCCAGCTTTTTAAAATTGAAAATATTCCCCAATATTTTTCTTAATGGGTTTAGTCCTTGAACATTTTTGTTATATGTCGTTTATGTTTGACTAAACTAGAAAAATTAAACAATTAGTTGCTACTTACTACAAATATGATCCTAGTTAAGTTAAATTATTAAGGGGTTGCTAATTATAATCACTTCCTATATTAAGTAAATACAATATGGCCTTAAATCATGTTGGGGGCCTTTTCAACTTAAGAAATAGTTTTATATGGATATAATTAGGAAAATAAATTGAACTGCCAGAATGATGTAGATGCTACGTACTTGGTTAAGTGTGAGGTATTAATTAGTAGTAAGAAATTTGAATTGTGATTAAGTTAAGTAACTAATCTTGATTTTCTTTAATGTGACTGTATTAGATCTTGGCTCGTGACATTGTCAGAGCCTTGATTCATGCTTAATGGGGTGAATAATTTATGTTTAATCTCAGTAGACAATTATGCCTTTGGATTGATGCATAGTGTCTTGTCATCCTCATCTCCAACTATTACACTCACTAGACAACTCTTTTTTCTCTTTTTTAGTATAAGCATTTGGTATTCGCAACTCACTGATCTGACTAATATAAATTCGATCCTCACTAGGATTTTCTTGCGAGATCTTATTTATACTACCACAATCCTTATTACCGAAGAGACAAGTGTAATGTACATTGCTGGGTTGAACAAGTAGTGATATTAGTGGTCATTAGAAAAGAGTTTTTTTGTCATTACTAGTACTTGTGTTGTGTACAGAATGTAAGTGGTAATATAGTCCCAGTTCAGTACCTGCAATTGAGGCATAATTTGTCGTTTTTTATAAACGAATAAGTGTAGTATAGAGCATTTATATTGTCGCGTTCAATAAGGTTAATAACGATTTGTTTTTGTGTTGCTAATGTTTTGACCTGTGGATGGCATTGGCAATTGGAAATGCAAAATTGGCATTGTGTATTTGCATTGCTTTGAATAAATGATGTCGACTAGTTCAAATCTATATTGCTCAGACTCTCCAAAAATGTTGTGATATCCATTTTAGGACCTCCAAGAATATACTATTTTTGGAGGATCTAACCCGCGCTCGTTGGCTTATTTGAAGAGTCCGAGGATCATAGGTTCACACTAGGTCTCATATAGTTGAGTGCAGTAAGCCAGTAACATTATCTGAAATGAATTTTATGGTGAAACAGATTTCTTGAAATCACTTGTTATTAACTTCTCTCTTTGCTGAAGGAACTCAAGAGGAAGCAGCTGCAGCATATGATATGGCAGCAATTGAGTACAGAGGGCCTAATGCGGTCACCAACTTCGACATTAGCAGATATGCAGACCATTTTAAGAAACTCCGCAACCCGGATCTGTTACCTGAGCAGGAAAACACAGAGTCCTCTGCTGAAGTGCAATCAAATGAGATGATCGAACCATATCTGCCGATTCAACAAGAAGAGAACCAATTGGATTTTCAGCTAGCTGAATTAGCTGCAGAACCAATGGTAGTGCCAAAGCTGGAGTTTACACCTGCACTTGATTCTTATGAAGTGACTCAACCAAAACTTCAGAAGTTGGAGTTTGCTGCTGATATAGTAAAGGCGAAGGACCACGAGGGGGTAGAGGACTACCCGTGGTTGAACATGTACTTGGACAACACATATGGTTCGTTCCCAGTTTCAGACTTCTCTCTTGACAAACCATCCGACCTGATGGATCTTTTGGATGCCACCAGCTTTGACAACAGCATTGACTTCAATTTCTATGAGCAATCAAGTGAGAATGAGTTCAACCTGAAAGTATTCTCCGACAGCATGATTGTTGATGAGATTGAAGCTGATAATGAGGAAGGAAGTAAGAATCCGTCTACTTCACCTACTTCGTCATCATCCATGTCAAGAACAACATCCATTTCTAGTGGCATGAAAGATGATGGAGGTTTGGCATCTTCGAAGATGTAAGATGTTTGGTCTAAGAACTCAGCTTGGTGTTAAGTATATTATAAGTTTGATAGGAAAACTCCCCCACCCCCTCCCCTCCTAGTTTTAGTTGCTTTTAAACCTTTCCTAGATATAGAGACGCAAGCAGAAGGCCTTGTGACTCCTTTAATTAGTTTCACCAAATATGAACTCCTGCAGTTTTAGCTGAAATGTTACTTTAGCAAACTTTGTTGGTTTCATTGGATGTTGACATCCCCAGCCCCACTTGCTTTTTTGATACATCGCTCTGCTTTTTTCAAAAATGTTGCCCGTATTCATACTATTGGAGGATTCCACATGCATCTGGCAGCATATTTGAATGTTGAAAAGATGATTAGAGTCCATGTTGATGAGATGAGTGAACTCCTTATAAAGATTAGACAATTCCCCCATAGCTTTTGGGGTATAAATTAAGTGTAAGACCTAATTTAACATGGTATCAAATAGTAAAACAAATGGAGTCAAAGTTGGACCCATTGTTGAAAAAGTGGATTAACAGTCAAAGTTTGGTTCTTCATATTAAGAGTAGACACCATCTCCTTCAAGTTTTTTGATGTTGGAAACAGAAATAGCGGAATTTGGAAAAGGGGTGCAATGAGGATGGTAGCCATGGAGAAGGAAGAAAAGGAGTTAGAGAGCACCTGCCTATCCGATACCATGGAACAATAACTATAGATACGTTAAATATTTATCAGAGGTATTTATAATATCTAAATATGATTGAAAAGATTAAATCATCTTTTTAGTTATACAAATATATCTATTAGAATTCGAGCAACATAGCTTTTTTGTGCATTGGTAATGTTTTTTCTTAGTCATCATATTGCATTATTGACACTATCTCTATGTCAAAATAAGTGTCATCTTAGCGAAAATGAAATTGTTTCAAAATAAGTGTTACTTTAGGAATTTAAAACGAAAAATTAGTATATTTTTTCAACTATATCCTTATACTTCATCTTTCAATTTTAAGAGACACAAATTAAACATGGATAATTTAGTCAACTAAATATTGTATTTATTAATTTCTTAATAAACGTGATCTTTATTAAAAGTGATAGTTATTTTGAAATAGGAGTAATAGGCTAGCCTTGATAATACTCTTGTTAGTTATATTTGATGATTCACTTTGAATGTAGAGCAAGGGTCAAGAAAAAAATCAAATAATTTCCTGTAGATAAGTAAATGAATTTTAAAAACTTTGCTTGTTGAGTTTATGATGTCATCAACTAATAGGCAATTGAGACCATGGCTTATAAATCACTATGACTTTATTTAAAATGTGTATTTATATGTAAGATGTTGACATATAAATGACATATTACATGTCAGATGACATCCTTCTCACTTAAAATTATGTTTAGGTGATTTCAATACGATAATTATTTTATCTAAAAAATATAAAATTTTATTTAAAAATAATTTTTTTTTTCGATTAATTTCAATAATTTTAGTATAACCTTATGTTTAACAAAAGAAGAAATGGAAATTGTAATTTAAAAGTTTGATCAAGAAAAGTATAGTTGAAAAGAAACATAATATAAATGGATAATAAGATGATTAAATAGCATTAAGTGCGAAATGGTCAAAACAAATAGCATAATTATATGCCAAATTAAAGGTAAATACATAGACAATCTTTCTAACCTACTTCTAATTTTTATTTCGTCACTCCATTTCAATTTTATGCCATTTTAACCCTTTTAATCTCATTTCTTATTTATCATTTAAACACAAATACTCCATCTAATGAAAAAAATCAATATATAAATGGAAACATGAAAAAAATAAAAAAAAATATCGCCATTCAGTTAAATATCACCACTAATCTTTTTTATCCTTTAACCAAGATGAATTATTGTTAAAATCCTAACATATACACTAATATGCAACTTGCAAATTATTATATTCGATCTACTTAAAGACCTGAATTTTATTTTTATATGTAAAACTAAAGATCAAATACTATATTCTGTGTAATGTTAATTGCTAATTTTTAATAAACATATTCTTCTTATCATATAAAATTATTCCTTTATTTAAACTATGTAACATAACTATAATTCTTTTTATATATATATTTTTTTAATTTTTAGGATTTTAAAATCAATCAAACTTTTTTATTTGAGAGAAGTACTAAAAACACCCTTGAATTTGGCACAAATTATTAATTTAGTCCCTAAACTATTGATAGGCTTGAAAACACCTCTCATGCCAAACTAAGCTTAAATACACCCTCGAACTTGACATGAATTATTAGTTTCGTCCCTACACTATTGATAGGCTTAGAAACACTCCCTACATTATTGTTTATGATTGTTTTTTTTTGGTCAATGTGGACTTCCATCAACGTTAAAAATTTTATGGTCGAATGACAATCTCATAAGAAGATTTTGGAATTGTAAAAATATGCTAGCAAATGAAGCTCTACAAAATTTCAAATCAAAATTTAGTAAGTTATAGAAACATGAAGTTGAGTGTGTTTTTAAGCATGTAAATAGTTTAAGGACGAAACTAATAATTTGTGTCAAGTTCAAGAGTGTATTTAAACTTAGTTTGCCAAGTTGAGAGGTGTTTTTAAACCTATCAATAGTTTAGGGACGAAACTAATAATTCGTGTAAAGTTCGAGGGTGTATTTAAGCCTAGTTCGCCAAGTTGAGGGCTGTGCCAAGTTCGAGGTTTTTTTTTTTTACTTTTCTTTTTTTATTTCTTTTATAATTCTCACAAACAGGTAAAGTTGCTATCATGTGACTAGGAGATCATGGTTCAAAACTTAAAAATACTTGTAAAAATATAAGGTAAAGCTACATACAGACCCTTGTGGTCGGACTATTGTGCAAACCGAGCTTGCTTTAAAAAAATTTTTCTCACAAATGGTCAAATGGACTAATTTTGTGTTCCATGAAGTATGTCTGAAATTTTTTCAAATAAATTGAAACAAATTTTGTGTATCTAAGTTTAGTTTGCCAAATTGAGGAGTATTTTTAACCCTATCAATAGTTTAGGGACGAAAGTAATAATTCATGTCAAGTTCAAGAGTATTTTTAGTACTTCTCCCTTTTTATTTTTTTTATAATTCTCACGAGATTAAACACATAAAATTACTGCCATGTGATCAGGAGGTTACAAATTTAAAACTTACAAATACTTGCAGAAATATAAAGTAAAGCTGCTTATTTCTTTTGATCGGGCTCTTCGCGCAAACTGAGCTCGTTTTTTTTTTTAAAAAAATAATTCTCACAAATGGTCAAATGGACTAATTTTGTGTTCCATGAAGTATGTCTGAAAATTTTTCAAATAAATTGGAACAAGGAAAGCAATGGGATGTCCCCAAAGGGATACAATTAAAGATGAAGTCTCTGAAAGAAAATTAAGAACATTTCTCAAAAGCAAAAGAATTAGAAACCAGAGCCCCTATGTGAGAGAAGGGTAATAGTAGTATGAGCAACATTGTGATCTAATCAATAATCCTCGAAGCTTTTGCTGAAGGAAGCTACATACTGTTGTTCAAATTTGGAACTGAATTTCAGGTTTATGTTCTTGCTTAGAATTTAACCCTCAATTTGCTACTATATAGTTAATTACATTCACTTTCTAACCTTTTACCCTAATTCCATAGTTTGTATCTACTCATAATTTGCTTACAATTTGTTGTTCTTGATCATGAACTCGGTGCTGATTTTTTATTTTTTGTTATATAACCCTGGTATTAGGATTAGCTTGTGCGAACCTCGACTAATAAGACGGGCAACTCTGGAAGAAATCACCTAGTATGATTGCTGTTTGTGGGATTTGAACCTGAGATTTTCATGATTCTAACTATATTCATTTTTTCTGAATGTTTCTGTCTTCAAGTTCCAAATGGTTGCAACTTGAAGACATTGCTATGTTGAAAACTGTAATACTGCTTTCTGTTCATAAATGAGTAAGGAGGTTTGGAGTATGAGGCCCAAACCATCTAGTTTTTAGGTTACTTCTGGACATTTACTCTTTTGATTCTTCTTTCTCCTTCAATTTTTGAAGGCCATCGGACTCGGTAAAATCTGAATTAACTATGGTACACTTGCAGAAAATTCCTTGCCGAGGGCCTGTGCACCCCCGGGATTAGTCGGGTTCAAAGAGACTTAGATGCCCGGTGCAAATCAAAAAAAAAAAAAATCTTCTTTTTCATTGAAACTACATAACAAACTGTAAACTGTTATAATGTTAGCATGAATTTAAGTTTCATGCGGAAGACTGGAATTGATGGGGGAATTCTCTTAATAATGAGCAAGGAGTAACACAAGTAATTGAAATATTAAGAGAACAAATGGAATATGATCTTCACTATATATCAGTTATAGCTTTGAAGCTCCTCTTGCATAAGGACAATAAAAGGAAGGAAGGAAGGAAGGAAGGAGAGAAGGGAGAAAGAAGGAGGAGAAGATACATAACATCAGATATTTGTTGCTGCTCCTGTAACCCTTCCCATAGAATTAACCTTGAACTCAAAGTCATAGCTGTGCGACAAATTATGGATATTGATTGTGTGTGTAACCTTTTTTCGTGGTAGCATCTACAAAAGCCAAGAGAAATAGCGAAGTTCATATGTCAAAATAACTTGTATTTTTTTGATATTGGACTTATAGCAGAGACCTTGTTGGCTGAAATCCTCTTGTCTGTTCATGCCTTTAGGAAGTGCTTTCTTACCGTTATCTTCTACCTGCATCTTTCAGTGTAAAGATTTAAAGGTCCTTTGATTATGAACCCTTTTCTTGTCCATCCCTAGCATCATACAACACCCTCATACTTGATCATTCTTACATGATTTTCAAACTCCTTTTATATCTGTCACCAGCAATGGTGCCCTGTGGGAAACTGGTGGATATATTTCCATCAACTATGAATACTCTTAGGGGTTGTTTGGTTGGTGGGATGATATAGACAAGGATATTCCATTGAATGAGCTATCCCACCTTTCATAAGGGATGATTAATCCCACCATTTTAGTGCAAAATGGTTCTGGAACCAAACGCGAGATAGACTGATCCTGCATTTTATATCGGAATTGTTATCCTGTATCCCACCAACCAAAAAACCTGGTTTAACTTTTTAAATATCCCACCCAATTTCCTTGATTGTTCGACAGTCTTAGAAGCTATTTGTATTCTCGTGTCTATCTGCTCAGTCAGAGGTTTCTTCGTGACCAATCTAATTGTGTTAGGTTTTGCAGTACTAACCCAACATTAAGGCTAGTGGCCTTGTTCTTCATTTCTTTAATCTCATTCCTTCTTGCATAGAGTCTATCTTTTCTTTTATTGCAGTTTCAGTTCATTAAGTTGTCTTGTCTTGCTTTGATGACTTGGAATATATTGATTTTTACATGGGTAAGCTACTTTCATGGTAGTTTTTAATAACAAAATATAACAACACTTTACCATTATAGCAAATGTAAAAGATTAGGCTCCAGACTTTCTCATTTTATCTCTGTCTCTCTCTCTTTCTCACCAAGCACACCCAAGCCAAGAAAAGCTCCATTGAAAAAGCTTTGACTTTGAAAATTTTGTTTTGCGAATGTGTTATTTATTTGAATTGGGTGTTGTTAAAAATGGTTGAGAGTATCATTTGGAGTCTATATGTCAATTTTGAGGGAGTTGGTGAAGATTTGTGTTGGTTTTGTTAGAATTCCTGATTAAACCCCAAGAGAAAGAACAACAATCCTTTTCTTTTTCCATATCCCAATGTATAAATAAATTGTATGTATTTTGTATCCCGGTGTATATTATTTGTATTTCCAATGTATCACTGGACAAAAAGTGATGTACACACGACATACAAAGTGCACGTAACAACATAATTGTATGCAGATTTTATGTTTTGACTGGATTCTATACGACAGAAAGTTGTATTTTTTGACCGTATTCTCTCTCTCTACTTTTTTGAAAAACAAATTCTATTGCTAAAGCGGGTAATATTTACTCCCTCCCTTTCAAACCAAACAAAACATTCACAAATTTTCTTCCTTTTTTTCTCATAATATTACAAGAATATTGGATTCCCTTATCCAAAAATGTCTCCATTTTTTCTATCGGAGTTTGATATTATATCCCTCCTTAAAATATTGAACTATTTTTATACTGTTCTGGGGAGTCTTCTTCTCTTTGTTGTGTTAGATTTATGTGCAAAGTCCCTCCTGCAGAGTCGAAACTCTTGAGTTTTGATCATTATTCTGGTAAACTCTTCAGCTACTTCACCTGCCAATGAAGGCAATGTGATGGGAGATTTGTATCACCTTTCTGCTTTCTGCGACTGAGAATGCCATATGAAGGAACTCTTCTCTTAAGGGAAGCTCCCATGCCCCAAGCATATAATTTTTAAACAATATTAATTTTCTTGTCTTTATCTAAACATTTTTGCTGCATTTCCAATTAAAGTATTGAGTAAGGAGTATGCTTGTGTGTGTAATAGTGGGGTGTTGTCTTATTCTTTTTATTTATTATTTTATAAAATATTGAGTCACTGGTTACCTTGTTCCAGTTCATATGATGTTGAGGCCTCCCATTGTTCGTTTCTTTCATAAGAGATGGCAAGATGGTGTTTTTACCAAGAACAAATAGATTGATTTGTCAATGTCAGTTCCCCAGCAAGATGAATATCAAAGTAATTGATATAGAAGGCCAGAAGAGGAAAAAGACGGGGGAGAGAGTTGTCGAACCAAACCAGAATCCCAAACAGGGTTTGCTGGACAATTTTACTGAAAGAGATGCTACCACTGAGGTTGATGATGGGGAAGGGAAGCCATATGTGGGGATGGAGTTTCAGACAGAAGAAGTAGCGAAGAACTTTTTTGACGCATATGCTAGGCGTATGGGCTTTAGCACACATGTTGGTCAGTATAGCCGAACTAAGCCTGATGGACCTATCATTAGTTGGGACTTTACTTGTTCTAGAGAAGTTTTCAGAAGGAAGAATATAGAGAGTTCCAATGCTATGCTTCGCATAGAGAGGAAGAGTTCAGATGATTGGGTTGTGACAAAATTCGTTGAGGATCACAATCATTCAGTAGTGAATTCCAGCAAGGTGCATCGCCTACGACCTCGTAAACACTTTGCTGGTGCTTCCAAGACTGTTGGCGAGGTACCGGGAGGTCCAACTGATGTCATGGTTCCACCAGTTGTAGTTCCGGTGGACGGGAATCATTTATTTATCAGTTCTAATGAAGGTGTTAAGGATGCTTCTCTTGTGGAGTCGAATCATGTGACCAAGAACTTAAGCCCTGTCATACCAATAATGTTTATTCAGCCTTGCAGCCGAAAAAGAACTCTTGGGAGAGATGCCCATAACCTTCTTGACTATTTCAAAAAAATGCAAGCGGAAAATCCCAGTTTCTACTATGCTATTCAACTTGATGATGAAAACCGCATGACCAATGCTTTTTGGGCTGATGCAAGATCAAGGATAGCTTATAGTCACTTTGGTGATGCTGTTATTTTTGATACAATGTATAGACCAAATCAATTCCAGGTTCCTTTTGCTCCATTCACTGGAGTAAATCATCACGGGCAAATGGTTTTGTTTGGCTGTGGATTACTCTTTGATGAGTCCGAATCTTCCTTTATTTGGCTTTTCCGTACCTGGCTATCTTCAATGAATAACTGCCCTCCAGTTTCTATTACAACCGACCAGGATAGAGCTATTAAGGCAGCAGTCAACCTAGTATTACCGGGTACTCGTCATTGCATCTGCAAGTGGCATATCTTACGAGAGGGGCAGGAAAGATTGGCTCACGTATATATGGCTCATCCTTCCTTTTATGGGGAGCTATATAGCTGCATTAACTATTCTGAGACAATTGAGGATTTTGAATCATCTTGGGCCTCTGTACTTGATAAATATGATCTGGGGAAAAATGAGTGGCTTCAAGCTGTATATAATGCTCGCGATCAGTGGGCTCCAGTATATTTTCGAGATACTTTCTTTGGTGCACTTACCTCAAACCAGGGTGTAACCTCTTTTTTTGATGGATATGTTAATCAGCAGACAACTCTACCAATGTTCTTTAAGCAGTATGAAAGAGCTCTAGAAAGTTCATTTGAAAGGGAAATTGCATCTGATTTTGATACAAATTGCACCACACCAATGTTAAGGACCCCATCTCCAATGGAACAGCAAGCAGCTAATCTCTTCACCAAAAAAGTTTTTGCAAAGTTTCAAGAGGAACTAGTTGAAACTTTTGCCCACACTGCCAATAAGATTGATGGTGATGAGACTCTAAGCAAATTTAGGGTTGCAAAATATGAACAGGATGACAAGGCTTACATTGTTATGTTGAATCTTGCCCAGATGAAAGCAAGTTGCAGCTGTCAGATGTTTGAGTATTCGGGCATCTTATGTAGGCACATTTTAACTGTTTTCACAGTGACTAATGTTCTCACAGTTCCATCCCTTTATATACTGAAGAGGTGGACTAGGAATGCAAAAGTTGGACGAGGATCGGATGAAGAAGACATTGTTAAACAAGGAATTAATTCGTTCACTTCACGTTTTAACCATCTATCTCTGGAAGCTTTAAGATATGCAGAAGAAGGGGCTGTTTCAGCGGAGACCTATGATGCAGCGGTTAGTGCTTTGAGAGACGGGTTGAGGAAGATTTCTATTGTTGCGAAAAATGTTGCCAGACCTCTTAGCTCACAGGGAAGTGGAAGTACTCAGGATGAGAGCATAAAAAGAACTCCAGCTACTTCTGATACTGTACCATCTTTATGGGCTTGGCAAGATACAATGCCTCATCATTTTAACCTTAATGATGGTGGTTTAACTGCTGGTGACTTAAATCAGCCCACTATGACACCTGTGGCTATAAATCATGATGGTCGCCTCGTTGATAATGTGGTATGGAACAAAAACTTGCCTCTTTGTAACTTGTATATAACTATGTCCCCCCCCCCCCCCCCCCCCCCATATTTGATCTATATTTGAAAATATAGTACAAGGAAATACATGAACTTACCAATGAGATATGTTTTCTCTTCTTCACGTATTTTGTTTCATGTAGGTTGTTCATGCTTGTTTTAAGTCTATGACATGGGTGATTGAAAACAAGAGTCCAGCGAGTAAAGTGGCTGTCATCAATTTGAAGGTTTGTATACCTGTTTTGAAAAATGATTCTCCTCTTGAGTCGTACTATGGCTTTATACAGACAAACAGTTGAATTGATTTTTATTCTTCCCTTATAAATTAATTTGATGAGACAGTAATTTCCTTCGTGAATTTTTATTTGGATATATTCGACATGATTTTCAGTTGCAAGATTATAGCAAGAACCCAGCAGGGGAAACAGAAGTTCAATTTAGACTTACAAGAGTCACTCTGGAGCCAATGCTGAAATCCATGGCTGACATAAGTCAACAGCTTTCCCTGCCGGCAAATAGAGTAGCTGTTATTAATTTAAAGGTTTGCATCATGAACTTTAAGATCTATTTCCTATTTCAGAATCTCTCTAAAAGAGTGTGGAGCAGTTGAACGGTTGCTTTCTGCTTCACATAATCTTAGTTATATTACTTCAAGTTTTTCAGAGTTGGACCAAAGCAAGTTCAATCAATATTCACATTCTGATTAGTTACACTGGGAGGCATACCAAAGACACTCAACATTAACATTTATCTATCAAATGAGCTTTGTCAAGCTTTAATATGTTTTTTTATTCCTATAATCTTAATCACTTGAGCAAACATGTGTAACAGTTAAATTTACTGCAATTTCTTCTGGAAGCTTTGGTGTTTTGGATTCATTTCTCTAGTCGGTGGATGATTCTATTTTTCTATCAAGGGAAAGAAAGTTTCTTTCTTTTGATGTTTTGACGATTCTATCACTTGGCACCTGCGATGATGCAGATATGGAAGTGAGGCTTACCACTCGACTATTCCCAAGAGAGAAAGCTTTAAATATTTTGGGTCCATCGTCCAGAGTAATGGGGACATCAACAATGATGTCACGCATCGCCTTGGAGCGACATGGATGAAATGGAGGCTTACCTCTGTTAAGAAGGTCCAAGATAAGTTCTACAAAATGGTGTTAGACCATCTTTATTATATGGGGTGGAGTGCTAACCTGTCAAAAATTCATATGTTCAAAAGATGCATGTTGCGAAGATGAGGATGTTGAGATGGATGTGTGGACATACGAGTGACAAGATTAGGAATGAGATTATTCGGGAGAAGGTGAGAGTGGCCTATGTGACAGACAAGATGAGAGAAGCGAGACTGAGACGGTTTGGGTATATGTAGAGGAGGTGTGTCGACGCCCCAGTTAGGAGGTGCGAGAGATTGGATTTAAGTGGTTATGCGGAGGGGCAGGGGTAGACCGAAAAAGTATTGTGGAAAGGTGATTAGATATGATATGGTACAGCTTCATATCACCAAAGACATGACCTTAGATAGAAAGGAGTGGAGGTCCCATATTAAGGTAGAAGATTAGTAGGATAGACTGTTGTCTTATCTTGTGACAGTTTTAGGTTTGTCATAAGATTAATCGTGCTATTATGGTTGTGTTGTTGTAGCTCTTCGAGTATCTTGGGGGGGGGGGGGGAGGGGGGTGGTAGAATTGACATTGCTTTTCACTTTAGCCATTATTCTATAATTATTGTTTCTTCCTTTGCTTGGGCATATACATTTGAGCCGAGGGTCTTTTGGAAACAACCTCTCTATCTCCATGAGGTAGTGGTAAGATCTGCGTGCAATCTTCTCCAGACCCTACTTTGTGGGATTTCACTGGATATGTTATTGTTGTTTATCTTTGTCAAAAAAAATGTTGTTGTTTATCAGCTGGCATCTGCCTATTCAACTTAAAAGTGAATATACCAAACTTATCACGTGAAAGTAATGTCCTATCCCTTTCCTTTTATTTTCTGGGTTGAGTTATTGTGCTGTATAATCATCTCTTAATATTCATGTGGAAAGCACCGATAGCTTGGCCATGTATGTTGATGAAATACTCTGCTGGACTCTGCTATTTAGTAGTCCCCGATAGTCTTCTCCAAAGTAACAGTCATGACAGCTGAAAATATATAAAGAGATAATAGATCCTTGTGAAGTATTAGTTTGAAAAATTAATTGTCTACCAGCCTTGAATCTCATTTCTGCTTGTAGATTGAGGGGATAAATGTGAGGTGAATGCTGTGATGTATGCCCTTTAAGCTGTGAACTGATAGTTTTTGTCCTTTTCCATCACAGCTTCAAGATACTAAGACACCTTCCGGGGAGACTGAAGTGAAATTTCAAGTTTCAAGGGATACTCTAGGATCGATGTTGAGATCGATGGCCTACATTCGCGAACAACTTTGAGTAGGTGAATACTACTTTTCTTGTTATTCTTTTCATGAGAAGTAGAAGCCTCTATTGATTTGAGATATGAAAGCGCAATTGAATAAATTGCAAGTATCACCTGAATACTATTATATATTTTGTGTTGATATATATCTTGCATATGTCAACCTTTAATGATTCTATACCTCTGGTTTAAATTTCTAAGCTTGCTCCCTTTGTGATGTTTTATTAAAGAGGTATTCTCTGAAGCAGAGTTGGAACCTTAAAGTTATAATTAAACCTTTACACGTACTAATGTCTAAGTCAAAGACAAATATGTCATAGTTCCTATCAAAGAATGCTTGTGCGGCACGAAAAATTAAAACATACAGACAGTTTCTTTTAATAAACATCCCAGCAATGCTGCCAAATGGTGATTCTGGTAGTGAGAATTCTTTTGGGGGGTTAGTCTGACTGTCCTCATTCTGATCTCCTCCCCAGTCTCAGCTTTAGGCTCCCATTGAAAAACGTATGAAAACAGCAAGGCAAGTAAATGCACGTACATATTGGAGGCAAAGCCTCATAAGAAAGGTTCTCAGGACCGCTTTAATGGCTACCAACTTATAAAGAAAGGGGCCCTTGGGCCACTTGAGTTGACTCTAACGTCCTAATATTACAGTTAGTTGTCGCTATAATTCATTACACAATTTCAACAAGGAAAATTTTATATAAAGTAGAATTTTGATTGATTTTATAGTGTTAAGTATCAAGACTTCTTGCATGCTTCAGATAAGGAAAGATTTAATAACCAAAATTTTCGTTGATTTTAAGTCCTAAATATTAAAAAGATAATAAAATTACAATCATTAAATATTATGAGAATAATTAAATGACTATTTTATATAGTGTGCAATTAATTTACAAGGGATAAAAAAGGCGAAAAATATTTCGCTAAGGACCTTCGTGCTTTTATATAATAACTAGTTCTGGACACGTGCATTGCACGTGCATTTCATGGCAAGTACTATAAAATTATAATTAAATTGGAGTATAATGAGCAATAGATGATATGAACATAAAATTACAATCAAAATTGAGAAGAAGACTTAAGTCTTAGTCTAAGCATCTCTTAACAGTAAGTTTACTATGCATGTAGCTGTAATAGTTATGGATAATTTGAGAGACTTTTGACATTCTAGAAACCTTTATTAACAAATATAATAAGCTACTAAATGATAAAAGTAATTTCTAAAATGAACACAAAATTAAAGGAAAAACAACAAATTTATTATTTTATGTAAAGTTATTTAAGCACACATTCCAAGCGCAATAGTTAATAGAAGCAAAGTTGTGGTAGACAATTTATACTCTTGATCATCAAGATTGAGAACTTTTAGCAACTTAATTAGGTCTAAGAAGATGAATAAAAGGTAGGCTCACTCTCAGAAGTATTAAAATAAGGCTCACAAGCAACCCCTTGAACATCACTAATAGGATCATGAAAACATTTAAAATAATGCACACAAAAATGTACACGTTCATCTAGTCTGTTGATTAACACTAATCAAGAATATAAAGAAGACGTCACAAATGAAAGTTGTGAACAAAAGATATATTCAGTATACCAAAAAAATATACCTCTATGGAAAATGTATTTGAAGTAGATAGATGACGAAAAGGATAATGGGACAAAGACTCCTAACTTATGAACCTTTGTAGAGTGATGTAGAAAATGTGAAAAGACAGGTGAAAAGAAAATAAGATAAGGGAAGATGAAAGATCAAAATAATTAGGAATAACTAAAAGAATTAACAATGTCATAACTAAAGCAATAGGAGAAAAACTTAAATTAAAGGAAATTGAATGGAGAAATGGAATGGGGAGTCGTAGGTTATTTGAAGTCCAAAAGTCCATGTTAGATGAACATGCTCCATAAAAAATTAAATGAATTTAATGTATGAAGCAATTCTTGTGAGGATTTGTCGAATGAAGCAAGATTATACTCACACAATTATAAATCCTTCAATTATTTAATTTTTCCACGTTCTAAGATGCTCATAATTTAACATGCATCATTCAATAGCAATGAAAAGTATGCCATACATAGACTTTTAGCTACGCAGATGATTGTGGCCTATAATCTATAATATTTGGGTTGCAACTCCTCCATTTCTTCATAATTTTGGAACAAGAAAGAAAAGGTTGTTTTCTAAGTGAGTAAGTTTGCATTAATTAATAATAACTAAGAAATTTATAATATCATAACTAAGGAATTGAGTTCTAATGGTTAAACTTCTAATCAAATAGACAACTTTTGGCTAAAGAGATGTAACGTATGACATGGATAGTGATTAACATGAGATGGTTGAACTTCTCAAAAACAGACGCACATAAAAAAAATGGCGAACTTTCATTTACTCACCATTTATGTTATTTTAATATTATTATTTGATTAAATATTTTAATTATTTAATTAGATATTTTATTGTATTTTAATTTAGAACAAGGGTAAAATGGTAATTCAACTTTTGGGTTAGGAGCTTCCCACAGTATAATATGATGATATGATATGACATCTTTTATCACCAAATCTAAATGTATCATCTTCGCTTTTATTTCCCACATATTCAATTTTGCGTGGTGTACCTTTTATTCTAGTAATAACACTTTAACTTCATGTTGGATCTTTTTATTTACCTGGTGGAGTAATCATCTTAATTTTCTGCAGAACTTCTCTTTGTTCGACAAAGAGAAAGAAAGTGCAAAAGACTGAAGTTTGGCTTCTTGGGGCAAATATGTGCTCTTCCTTTTATCCTTTCCTCTTTGGGGAACATAAAAGGATGTCAGGAATATCTTTCACCTCAGCAACATGATTTGCCTATCCTTTGATAGAATCAGGATTCAGGTCTAAGGTAAGTCGGAGAAGAAAACCATTTAAAAGACCAAATTGGAGATATTGGAAAATTGCTCGGCTTCTTTTCTCTGCATCTCTTTTTTAGTTGCTCATCATTATGCTGTATTTCCACTCCAGACTGCTGAATAGTTGGCTCTGTTTCTCATCATCATATATGGTGGTGTTGATGTATGACAATAATGAATCTTTTACCACATATTATGTAGGAACTCCTTGTAAATTGCCTCTGGAGCAGAGAGAGCACATATTCACAGTTGTACTTGTCTCTAGCAACCAGCCAGCCACTCAGTTTGCTCTATTTTCGGTTAGCACTTATTCTTACTATTCTATGTAGTTGACCCAACTTACCATGTAATTGTATGCTGGAAAATTAGTTGTACATGTTTGTATGGAGGACCGAGCAAATGTTAATCATCTTAGCTGTAGTTACTGTTTCATTGATATGTAACTATCATTTTGTCTTTTCTTTAGGGTAGGTATAAGTGTGTAATCTATTATTTGTATTCCTGTGTAAGCTGCCTGTTGTAATACTTAATACTACTCCCACGGACCTACGTGTGCAGAATATACGATATATCTCTTGTTGTCATTTTTTTTCTTTTTCCCCGTTTCTAATTTAAGTTCCCTGCCAGCGCCCCCCCCCTCCGGTGCTTTGTTCTTTAATGCTTTATTGAAGACAAAAGAGGCTGACATTAAATAAGCAGGTCAAGGTTGAATTCAGTTGTTGGTGGCCTTCTGTGCTGAGGTTTAACTTATGATATTTAAGACACTTCAGTTTCAACCTTGTTATCTGAAGGTGGATCTTGATTTACTGTTTGATTTGATTCTGTTCTGTATCCAATCATCAAATGACATAGGGATGTTTGGTTTGGTATGAAAGCCGTGTGCTTTGCTTGATATGAGGGTCTATCGGAACCACCTCTTTACCTTTACAAGGTAAGGTTGAATAGACATCACTCTTCTCAAAGCTCACTTGTGGAATCACGTTGGATGTGTTGTTGGTGTAAAAGCCAGGTGTCGGTGAGCATTTACCAGGTTGATAGTTTCATATAGGGTAAGCTGGCTTTTGGCTGGATTAACAATGAAGTATCAGTGTCATGGGAAGTGGCAACTATTTGTAATATCTCTAAGAATTATTTACATTTATATCTTTTTTTGTTGTATGAGCTGCAACATAAAAATCTCATGTTTCAAAATTGACATATGGAAGATCTATTTGTTTATTTATTTATGGAAAAAGTAAGTTTATGCCTATTTAAATCAAACTATTTATATTTATACACCCTTTTATATTTACGCCTCTTTACTATTAAAATTCGTGCGCTACATCAGTATATGATATACTAAAAGGGTATTAATATATCGGTGGGGTATCACAAAGAATTAAGGTATCAATATACTGACATGATATAATTAAGAATATATTTTCTATTAATTTAGAATTTAATAATTTTTTTAATTGTTTCTTATTTATTTTTTAAAAAATAACATAATCTTATATGATACCAATAGGGTATCAATATATCGTCAGAGTACCGCGGAGGATTGAGTTCATTTTATATATATATATCACTGTAGTATCACAAAATTATTTCATAGTATTCATGTTGATGTCGTGTTGACGTCATATGCGAAATAAAAAGGGAAAAGTAGGATAAGAGGGTAAATAGTTTAGGTCATGGGTTCATTAAAGATAAATAGTTTGAATTGAGTTTAATTTGAGTAAAGAATTTCACAATTGATTTATTTGTGTAGTTTTCTCATTATTTGTTAAGTTCATAATATCCATACTCTAATAAACATTTTACTGGTTCAAAAAAGAAAGTATATCAAATTTATATATATTAGCTAAATTGAATATAGCATGAAGTCATTGCATGTCAGATTTTTATCAATTTTGTTTTCTCTTATTGCTGTTTCTTTACCTTTTCCATTGCTCGACTTAAGAGCATTTTTTAGTTTAAATATTTTCCGATTAAACTTATAATGGTTATTTTTGTGCAAATTGCCTTGGTTTTTATCGGTCTGGCGGATTTGTAATTAACTATTTACTAAATTCAATAATTACGACTTAAAGTTATTTTCCAAGAAATGATCATAATTAATTATCTAACACATTTCTAACATAAAATGATTTTTTTGTCATTCAAATGGTTCGTCTTTAAGTTTTTGTTCTTTAGAAATTGAAATCATGTTCAAGCATAACTGATAATTTCTCAATATCTTGTTCATGCGCAACAAAATATTTTCTTTATACGTGAAATATTATGATACAAAAAAAAAATCGCAAATAGCCACTCAAAAATATTATATTATGCTCTATAATTATAGTTTGGGTAATTACATTTCGTAACTATAGTTATAGCAGCGTTTGTATAATTCGCTATACAATTCGCAGTTTTAATATAACATTTATATATTCCACAATTCAATTCTTGCATAGCATTTGTATAATTTTCTATACAATTACAAGTGTTTGTATATTTCACTATACAATTTGATTCGTGTACAATGTTTCTATAAATCGCGCAAATTATACAAAACTCAAACTGTAATTACAGTTACATATTTTTAACGCGAGCCGTTATTAATTCAAATTATAACTATATTAGCTAATTAACTAGTATATATTTATTTATTCACTTATCCCACAAAAATATAAGCTTTGAGCTTATGTCTTGTGAAAAATTATTATTTATTTCAAGCACATAAATTATAAATTAGAGGCTTGGACAAAATAGGGCTAAAAGTATAAGTGACCCCTTTTTCGGAAGGTGGAAGTATACAAATTATAGCTAGGCCCAACGCTACTAGCTAGGCCCATCTTAAAGAGCCTGGGGCCCAGGGGCTCAATATTGTACGGATTTATCGGCAACGGCTACTTCTTTTTACTCTCTCTTCAACGGCTACTTTTATTGGAGCAGTTTTATGTTTCACTTCTTCTCTCACATCACTCTCGTTTTTTTTTTTCATTTTGTCAAAATTCCTCATTGACCTCGGCGGAGAAGGACAGTCAGTTACTCCGGTGTTCTCAGTTTCCCGGTGTTCATTCATCATTGAAAGAAACCACTTCGCATACGCTGCATTCAGAATTGTAAGTTCCCCTTCTTTTTTTATGAGAATGCGATTTATAATGGTTAGATATAAGTATTTGAATTGGGTATTTATTTGTTGTTGCTACGTTTTTAGTGAACTTTACATGCCGATCTGCATTTTCTTTTGCAACTGACTTGATTATGACTCCATTCCGCTAGCTGCAGTAAACATTTTTCTTAATATTTGTGCCAAAATATACATTTGAATAAAGAGACCAAGTTGATAATAGGATATATTACAATTGTGTAACTGTAGGGATGGATCTAGGGGGTTGGGATCTGAATCCTCTGGGCGAAAAATTATAACATATGTATATAAAATTTTGAATCCCTAAACACAAGACAAGGGGTTTAGGGTGTTTAAAATTTATAGTGCATCTTAAAGTAATCTATCTAAATGTCCCAAAGTCTTGTTAGTAGCTCAGTTGGCTGAGTACTTGGACCTTGGACCTTGGACTTTGTAATCTCCTCTCCCATTTATAAGGAAAAGATGTATTTGGTATTTTCACTTAACTTGATTTTTGTGAGCAAGTAGCATCCATATTTTTAATCTGCTGATACGTCTGTTCTTTTCGTGTTAGTATATATTGATTACGATCTTTTCAATAGGATCAAGTTGCCTCAGTTAAACAGCAGTAATGTCCACTGTTCAAAGAAGGCAGCAATCTGTAGAGGTTCACAAGGAAAATGGAGGCGCTAGAATACAGCAGCAACAACTCCCAGATGTTATGCAGTCAAGGAGTGTTAAGATGTCCTCGAGGACTGACACCCCTACAGTGACAGGTGCTGCTAGGATTATCCCATCTAGATATAGGCAAACACCTCAGTCTTTACTCCGTTCGAGTTCAACCAGTAATCCCGGCTATACATCGGTCAGTGCTGCTGCTAAACTGTTGCAGGAGGTTACTGGTACTCCTATAAATCTGTGTGCAGTGTCCAGTGGTGATGGAGCAATTGTCCATAAAAAGCTTTCGAAAGTTTCAACAAGCAATGTTGTAGATGGCTGTACTGCTAGTGCTGCTACTGAGAGTACTTCATGCCCGAATTCTCCAGTCTGCACTCAGAGAAAGCAGCAGCAAATTAAAGCTCCTAAGGAAAATGGAGGCACCAGAGCACATCACCAACAGCTTGCAGATGCTTTGCAGTCAAAAAGTAGCAAGATCTCCTCAAGACTTGACACACCTACTGTGACTGGTGCTTCTAGGATTGTCCCATCTAGATATAAGTTCACTCCTCAGTCTTTACACCGTCACTGTCCAACCAACAATCCTGGAGGAGCAGTCAGTGCAGCTGATAAACTATTGCGGGAGGTTACTGCCACACCTACAAATCCTTGTGCAGTGTCTCAGGATGATGGAGCATTAATCTCCAGAAAGCTTTCAAAAGTTTCAACTAGTCCTTATGTGGATTCTTGTGCCACTGGTACTGCTACTACCAAGGGAAGTTCATGCCCGAGTTCTCCACTTTGCACCCAAAACAATAAGACGCGGACATTATCTGCAATGAGGTCTTCTACGTCCGAGATTGATAGATGTCTTACGGAGAGAAATAGAGACAATAACAGTAGTTCAATTGATGATTGCAGTTCTTATAAATCTGCATCCTCTACTTGCGCTCGTTCACTGCATTTACCATCAGCCAGCAATGAAAATTCCTCCGCTTGGCTATCTCTTAAACAAAATGACATGTTTGCTTCCATCCCTTCTAAATCATCTTTCAAAATGGGGAGCCTTTGCTTGCCTCCCCATCCAACTTCCAATAAATTGGGACCAGATGCAAGGAAAGGAAAGAAGGGTTTCAGTGATCAGGGAGATGTACACTCATTCAAGTTGCTCTATAATCACCATCTTCAATGGAGATTTGCAAATGCCAAAGCAGAGGCCTCCATGCACTCCCAAAGACAGGATAACCAGAGCCGACTTTATTCCTTCGCGCAACAGTTATCAGATCTACGCAAATCTGTCTACCAGAAACGCACTGAACTTGGGTTTTTGAGAAAGATCAAAACTTTATCCACTATTCTTGAATCACAATCACCATGTCTTGAGGAATGGGCTAACCTGGAAGAGGATTACTCAACTTCTCTGTCAGGTACAACCGATGCCTTGCTCAATTGCTCTCTGAGACTTCCTATTGGCGCGGAAGTTCAAGTTGATATAAGAGAGTTAGGAGATGCTCTTAGTTCATCGACCAAGGTGATGGAAATGATCAGTTTGCAAATTCAGAACTTTATGCACAAGGCAGAAGAAACAGAGAGTTTAATTTCTGAACTAGCAAGAGTGAGTGGTGGAGAGAAAGCTTTTGTCGAGGAATGTGGGGATTTATTATTGAGGACATATATCTCACAGATGACAGAATGGAGTTTAAGGGGACAATTAATTCAAATGCATCAGAACAACCTTTATCAAGTTCAGAAAGAATGAAGATTCTAGTCACTGTTGTGGAAAACTATTCGCAGCTAATAAGGGGGGGCGTTCCATCGGAATCTCAAGTCTCATTTGCAACTGCGGGAATGTCATGTGCATATTTGAGAGTATCTGCAATATCGATTTTTTCCATGAGTTTTGTTTGTGTAACAGGTAATCTTTGTCAACATTGTAATAAAGTTGTGCCTTTGGGTCTTGAACACACCTCGTTGTAAATTTGTTGCAACTCACGAGGTGTTTTTCTCTCATATGAACAGATACCTGGTCCATAATTGTCTCCATGCATAAGTTGTCTACAACGTTGGGTAGTAACTGGCCATTGTTTCATGTCAATGTATCTTATACAGTGAAATAGCATTGCCTAAATTTGTAACGAACCAGGATACAAAACTGACCAAACTTTTAACAGCAAAATTAAACCTTTTTCCAATTTACAAGGGCAAACCTGGACCTCCAAGTTAACATACCAAATTACCTTCAAGTTACAAGGATAATCGCATAAATATTCAATCACTCAACAAGGTAATCAAGTCAAGATCCTCACTTTCACTGAGTATATGTTTCTAAGTCAATACAAAACAAAATTTTACCTTTTAATAGAGGGACAAATTCTTAGTGTTCTTGTAATAAAGATTTAATTATTGTCTGGACACCAGAAAGAGGCAGAAGAAAGCTAGCATACTTGTAAAACTTGTGTTCCATTTGAGATCAGTTATAAGTTAGAGATGATTTTGGGCAAAACTATTGGAATTTTCTAAAAGAACTTGCAAGCTAAAAGAAACAATACATGTGCTGAAGGGCAAACTTCCCACATATACAAAAGGGTTGGAAAAGAGAATGGACAAGGAGGAGGGACTTTCAATGGCAAGGGAACAGAAAGGAATAACCTATAATTTGGTGAAATGAAACATCACTGAATTTCTCAGTAAAGTTCATGGTCATATGAAGTGGGCATCTAGAAGTGCATTAAGGAGTTGTGAACAATATTCTAAGATAGTGTCGTAACCAAAACTTTTATTAAGGAGCGTCAAAATATAAAGAAGTAAATTCACGAAGAAATTAAGGAGTGTTAATATGTATAATATATACATAAAAAGGTTATTTTAATCTAACTACACAATATAATTTTTCGACGAAGAAATGTCTGTTAACACCAATCAACTCTCTTGCATGTGGCTCTGCCACTGTTCTAAGGGCTTGGTTGGTTGGTGGAATGAGGGACAATAATCCTGGGACAAAATGTATTTTATATGTATTTATGAATATATACGTATAATGTATATATTTCATGCATAATTAGTGCATATTTCTTGTATATATATGTCACTAGAGGTTGTAATTATTTTCGATAAACTATTATTTTGATCAAATCTTTGTTATGACATGTTTTTTTCGTAGAGGAAACAAATTGCATCGTAGATAGGCGCATGTAAGCTACTACTATAATATGGACAATGGAAAAATAAGACGCCTTAAAAATATGTTGAATACATCAATAGACGTTTAAATTTGCTTTGTAAATTTTATTATAATTGAACTATATGATTTGTTCCAATTCAATACTAGCACACGTAATTAAATATTCTTACTCGATATGTTTATTCATATACTATATTTTTTTAAAAATATACTTTGTCAAGCGCTAATTATGTCAGCAAGTTAATCACATAAAATATGTCAATTCTATACTTACCCATATCAATATCAATCCAACACACATATATAAAGGAGGTAACATATTTCAATTGGTTAATTTATATGCATAACGAGGCACTTGAGAATACACATATAAGCTTTTTAAAATGTTTGAGTTGAAAATATCTAATAGGAATAATTCATCACGTGTTCAAATATTCACTTGAAAAAATTATAATTGGAGTATCTAAATAAAATTTACTAGTACGTTTAAGATTTTGTTTATGTATTTAATCTAAAGAAAAATAATAATGAAGTTTTTGCTCCAACAAAAAATTTGAACTCTTTTTCCACTATAATGTAGTATTTTCTGGGGATAAGCTTTTTAAAATGTTTGAGTTGAAAATATCTAATAGGAATAATTCATCACGTGTTCAAATATTCACTTGAAAAAATTATAATTGGAGTATCTAAATAAAATTTACTAGTACGTTTAAGATTTTGTTTATGTATTTAATCTAAAGAAAAATAATAATGAAGTTTTTGCTCCAACAAAAAATTTGAACTCTTTTTCCACTATAATGTAGTATTTTCTGGGGATAAGCTTTTTAAAATGTTTGAGTTGAAAATATCTAATAGGAATAATTCATCACGTGTTCAAATATTCACTTGAAAAAATTATAATTGGAGTATTTAAATAAAATTTACTAGTACGTTTAAGATTTTGTTTATGTATTTAATCTAAAGAAAAATAATAATGAAGTTTTTGCTCCAACAAAAAATTTGAACTCTTTTTCCACTATAATGTAGTATTTTCTGGGGAATATTAATAGTTCAATTGTTTGACTTCTTAAATTTTTTATTTATTGGTGAGAATTCGATTTTCAATTCGTAAATCATTATATACGATGAAAATATTATTTTTACACTAAGTTTTCTAGTAAAAGAATTCAATTGAACCTTCTTAGCTCCTTTTAATCACACCATTATTTGAATCAACACTAAATTTAATGTACTAATCAATTTTATAAAGGGTTAAGTCATTGACAAACACTTAAAGTTATCCATCAAACGTTTTTAAACAATCACCTAAAATGAGAGCGTGTATCATAATTCATGGTGAGTGGCATTCATGGTTATAGTTAAAAAATCAAACTGAACCATAATTCAAACTAAATTGATTAAACAAATCGATATTTGATTTAGTTTAGTTAAGTTTGATTTTCAAATTTTGAAAATTAATATTGTTTGGTTTGGGTTTGTTTTTATCTAAAAAAAACACAAAAATAACTAAATTGAACCGATGTTTTTTATATATATTTATAATTATTTATCTACTATTCATAAATAATAAATATATATATATTGTTAGATTTTAATTAACCTAAAACTTTAACTTTATCATCTATATTTATAAATTCTCTTGTTAGTGTTTGGTGTATAATTTTTTTATATCCCTCTTCATAGTTATTTGATTGTTGAGCTTCTTTTTCTTATAAAGATTTGATATCTGATGTATAATGACTTTATATTATTTAAGGAAATTATTATGTTTGTATATAATAACTTTGGTATTACTTATTTAAGACACTTTGTTCATGTAATAATTCTAGTGCTATTGTTTAATTGAAATTACAGTAACTTTCCTTTCCATTGATTGCTGATGAACTAAGTGTCCTTATCTATAGAGAAGTGTATACCTTCAACAAACTATTACTTTTAAATTTAAACATGAAAAAAATCGAATCAAACCTACAATAATCAAATCACTATTTTTTTTGTTTGGTTTAATTTAAATTTTTTAAAATTAATTAAATTGATTTAGTTATGATTTTAACTCATAGTCCATTCAAATCGAACTATGAATAACCTAATTGCAGAACATAATTTTTCCAATTTATTTGAACACAAATACACAATAAAAGCTTTGAAACTGAAAAATCTAATAAAATCTCTATTTTCTTTTGGAGAAAAAGAATTCCAATTCTTTCTTTCCCTTTAACCTTTTATATATAAGTCGACAACGCTTCGATGAACTCCCGTCTTCTCTCATTTTCCCCAATCTGATCAACTAGATCGGATTTTTCAAGTGTTCGTTAAGATCGCACGATCGGCGACGGCGACGACGCCGAGGGCGGAAGGCGCATTGGAGGAGAGCAGAGTTCAGAGAGGGTTGAGAGATGACGCGATTTCAAGTGGGTGGGAAAGTGGTGGAGAGTGTGGATTTGCTGAAGAAGAGACACTGGTCTTGGCGTTTGGATGTCTGGCCCTTCGTTATTCTCTATGGTGTTTGGGTTCTGACTATAGTACCCAGCTTAGACATGGCGGACGCCTTCATAGTTCTTGGTGCCCTCGTTGCCTTTCATTCTCTCGTCTTCCTGTTCACTGTTTGGTCCGTTGATTTCAAGCGTTTTGTTCAGTATTCCAAGGTTTGCCAAAAAAAAAAAAAGATAATTGGATTGTTTATTTTTTACTTAGTATTTGTTTTGTCTGTTCCAATTTGAAATTTCTGGTTATTAGATAATCTTGTAGTGGGTTTTGATAAGAAAGCTTGGGGAGTGCTACTGCTACAGATTTAAGGTTTATTTGGTAGGAAGGAAAATGTTCTCTTGAAAAATATTTACTTGGAAAATAATTGGGTTTCTTATTATTTTGTGTTCGGTAGGTAAGGAAAAAATATTACTCCTATTCGACGAGGCAGGGGTGTTGAGGATGAGCGCTATTGGGTTTGGAGGGGGTGGGGGGTGGGGGGTAGGGTTGAAGATGAGGCATATTGGAAGGCTAGAGAGTACACAGTTAATGTGTAATGTCACTAGTGGAGCTTGTTTTTCACTACTTCCACTAGGGAATTCATTTTCTTTCATTTTAAGGAGCTTGTTTTCCAAAAGAAAATGGTTGTGGAAATTCAGAAAACAGTATCTGGAAAAGATTTTCCTTTGTATCGAACGCACCCTTAAAGTGAAATGATATTGTTGAAGACTTCCTTAACAAAAAACAAAAGGAATGACTTGATTATGGGAAAAAGACTCACTTAGCATGTTGTTGAAGTTGAAAGTGGTAAATTAGGAACAAGTTTGGCTATCTCCATTTCTTTTTCTACGGTATGTTGTTTGCTTGCCAGATTTGCTACTACGTTTCTATTATTTTGGGCTTAGTGAATAAGGGCAACAACTTGGCTGGCTGAACTTGAAAGTTGGTAGGAATCAACTTTACCTAGAACAGCTAAAAACTCTAGTAAATTGTTTAACAAGTAGATGTATTAAGGATGAAACTTGACCTAAATACAAAATGACATAGCAGATTAGCATGCATATGAGATGAACATGGATCTATTTGAGTCTGCACATGTAATAATTCTATGTCTGGATATTTAAGCTACTATCCCTTTCTCTTGGCATATGCCCTTGACCTCGATGTGGGACTCTATGCATCACTTGAAGTGGATAGACTGCCTTTCTCCTGCAGCCTCTTTTGTCTGAAACATAAAATAATTGAAGCTGAAGAAAGACATGCTTAATTCAATAGTATAATTTGGTCGTATATCTTCGTTCAGATACCTCAGCGATGGTAAGAATTATGTCAAAGAAGAGTTTGTAGTGACATATGTGTTTGCTCAACTTCTTTCCACTTGATTGCCAAATTTCGTCAGTTTTATCATTGTGGTAGGGAATCAATAGCTTGAGGCTTAAGTAAAGTATTGCACAATTATGAAATTCAGGATATGAAATTATTGTTTATGATTATACCTATTTATGTCACCTACATGTTTAATTTCCGAAATGAGATTTGAGATGGTCCCAATGTGGTAATGCCATTAAGAAAAGATTTGTAACCCCAGTCCGATTTTTTTTTTCAATTATTGATAGAGCATTTGCTAGTTACTTCAAGACCAATTTAGGACTCCTGTTTCATAATTTGAGTATTGACCAGCTAGTTTTGTAAATAAATGTGGCTCAAGCAGCTAAAAGGAGGAGGAACGGGAGTAATTTGAATCTACTTGATGCCTTTCTAATACAACATCTTACTTCATAAAAAAAAAAAGGATGGGGAATTTGTTTGTAACCTTGGGTTATACTGGATGCTACAAGACTTGTGGTCAAAGTAGAGTACTATTTCTTTATTGCATATTGTGTTTTCCAAACATGAGGTTCATATTGCAGAGAGTTATGGTGACAATCTGAATCTAATTTGTTGCTTTGCCTGGACAGGTGGATGACATACATCGAGCAGATTATTGTAAAGTCACTCCAGCTAAGTTCTCTGGAAGTAAAGAAATTGTGCCTCTGCACTTTCGAAAGGTCCAGATCCTTTTTATTTCTTGTTTTCAAGGGGACTTCTGCTAAATTTATTCTTTAGTATTTTGATCTTATCATAGTAGCTTCATCTTATTAATTGGAAGGTGACTCACCAAGTATTGAGGAAAAAAGAAGAAAAAGTGGTCGAAAATTTTAGACCACGTGGCTTAAACTCTAACAGATTGTGTTCTTCTTTTGATTAAGAAGATGAAAAATTGAAGGCGCTCCAAAAAAATAAAAAGAGCTCAGGAAATTGAAGGTGTCCCTAGAGTTATATCTGTTGGATTTAGGACACCTTACTTGTCTAGGGTGCAATCTCTCTCTCTCCTCTCTTTTTTTTTTTGTGATGAAGTAACATTGTCTAGGGTCCAATCTATTGACCTAAATTATCTTCTTTGGAACGTTTCTGTAAGAAGTTTAGCAGGCGGCATTATTCCTTTTTGGTAACAAGTTTAATAGTCTGTATTGTTCTTTTACCTATTCATAGAGAAAGTGAGTTATAGCAGTAGATTGACAGCCTCCATTATCGAGACAGTCACATTAACTGTTATTACTTGTTCCTAAGGCTGATAATAGTAGAAAAAGATACAGTTATGAGGTTGTTTCACATAAATTTTTTTACGAACTCTGAGAGGTTGACTCTCATTTCTTTTTGGGCATAGGGAGCGTAGATCTGTGTCTGCGCTCTTATGTCCTTACATTGTGTGACAAGCATTTTTTAGTGGGCTTTTTGTTTTGTTGATACTTTGAAGCGTTGGGGTTGTAAATCTAAGTATATTTTGGTTCAGATAAAAAGAGAAGAGCATAAAGATGCAAGTGTTCCTTCCTTTAATCAGTGGTATTAAAAGCAAAAAGCGCAAAAGAGCACTGAGATTGGGGATTTAAGCGCAAATAAAGCATGAAAAAAGGGAGGAAAAACCATAAATATATATATGTTTAGTCAAAGACTAATAATTGTGAGAATGAATGACAAGTAAATGAACAAGGAAATTGGAAAAGAATCATGATGAAGTGAAATATCAATTGTGTAGTGTCGCCTCTTTAGAAGAGGCTCATTGGCAAGGAAAAATATACCTTAGGACCTTGACGACAAGATTGAAGTGCACATTAAGCAAAATGAAGTGCTTAACACGTTTGAGCCTGCTTCAGGGTTAAAGCGCACCTTTGACAACAATCCATCCTTTCCCAATCCGATCATCCTTGCAGAATTGGATGAGGGTCAGGAGGATATGTTGTTTGCACTCGATTTTCAAGTAGAACAAACTGAGTAAATTTTAGATGCTTCCCAAACTAGGCGTTTCCTCTCTCCTTTGCCCTCCCCTTCTAAGGTAGGTGACCAATTAGACCGAGAATGGAAATACTTGACTTGGGCTTGCCATTATTACTAATCTTGCTATCTGTTTGGTAATTGTCTGACTGTCTCAATCTCATAGAGTGCTTAGAGGTGGGCCCTGTAGGCACTCCTACCTAAGATTTGAATTCCAAACACAACAGTTTCTTGTTGACCATGTTTCACAGCAAAGAAGATACTCAGAAAGGAAAAATATGACTTAAGTGACAAACTTTAAGAGTACTAAATGTTTCGAGGTCAATGTGGTAATTTTCCTGCAAGAATGAACTAAAGTAACTTAAAAGAGATAACTTAAAAGAGTATGGTTGTATGAGTGTGTAGATCTTGAGATCTAAAATTGATCAAAGATATTAAACAGTTGTTCGTCTAGATATAGGTGTTAATCGATAGTAATTCTGACGACCTTTAACTCTCTTCCACTAATGAGGCGTTTAGATTTGATAGCAAAGAGACCCATTTTTATGCTATTAGGATGGTACTAATATCTCCATCTTAGTGATTTAATCCATCACTTAAACTAAATTGCAATGTGTAATGAGTATCCAGGATTCTTCATTCTTTTGTCGCTGGTCAAACTTGTATCATTCCTTTACCAAAATTAAGTATACATTAGTTGCTTTAGTCCTGTGAATGTAAGAAATCTGGGAAGTACTGATCATATACATAAATTACTGAGCTGTTAATATAATATTAACTTTGTTACATTTACCAATAGTTAGTTGTGGGTTAAATATTTTTTCTTAAAAATTTCAACTGAGAAGAAAGAGAGACAGCATTTACTAACTAAAAGTTAGTTAATTATTCATGGCTCACAAATTTCACGTTCAAAAGAATAGAAGAAAATAATTTGTGACAATTTACATAATGATATCTGTACATGTAGCTATAAAGGAATTATAATGCACTAAGACGGAAGGATGGAAGCAGCAATACATTATATACTTAGTTTCCATTTCTATGCCCAGCAGCTAGCTTAATTGAGGTACAGAATTCTACGCCCAGTAGCTAGCTTAACCGAGGTACAGATTTCTATGTCCAGTAGCTTCATCTACAAAACCCTCATCCCATCCTGCTTCGTATTTGATTATTTAAAAAAGAAGGGGGTTCAAGCCGCCCCCACCCTGCCTGTTGCCATCCCTAGAGCTGGTGATCCATGTCAAAATCTAGTGTTTTCAGGCTCTGTCCTGCTTCTAAGATTTGAAGCTTCAGACTATTTATCTGTTTTACAAACAAAAGTAGGTGACTCTTAATTCTATCTCCTGATTGTGTCAAACTGTTCCTCTGTGTATGCAGCTGGCTGGTTCTTCGTCTTCTGAGGGCGTGGATGAGATTTATTTTGAATTCAGGAAGCAACAGTACATCTATTCAAAGGAGAAAGGAACTTTCAGCAAACTTCCTTATCCTTCAAAAGAGACGTTTGGATACTACCTTAAGAATACTGGCCATGGAACTGAAGCTAAAGTTGTTGCTGCAACTGAGAAATGGGGCCGCAACGTGTGAGTTTTCCCTCTTCTTTACCTTCCCTTTGCAGACCATTATGATATCCCGTGTCGAGTATTCTTCACAGAACATTTTTTGTGGTTCTCCAACAATGCCCTCCTCTTTCTTAGGAGGAAAAAGTTTTGGCAGGGAAAAATATTAAAGAAACATAGAACCCAGTTCTTCAACTGACAAAATCCTCTTAGGGATTTGAGGTTTTATTAACTGCTATTTATGGGCATGTGAATGATCCTACTCCGGGTGTTGCTTTAATGTGCTGCTCATATTTTGTGATATCAGACCATCAAAGTAATACCTGGAACGGAAATCTTGCTTTTCTATTCTAATCTTATCTTTGTTTGGTGAAATGTAAGCTTAAAGATGGTTTCCATGATTTTTATCTAAGAAATGCCCAATGCTGTAATTTTGTTTGAATCCTACAAAAAGACAGTAGACTCACAAACTCTTTAATGCTACAGAGGTTATAATAGCTTTTGGACCAAAATGGTATCTTCTAAACCTTTGTTACTATTATTTTTTAAAATTCTACTTGATGATTAGTACATAATTAAATACCCTTTGGGGTGGCTTAGAGATTTGGGCTTGAGACTTCTATGTTGGAGGTCTCAAGTTCGAAACCCCTTACCAGCGAAAGCAAGAAGTTTGCCTTCTGGGTCGTGCTCGTTGCACCGGGCTTGCCTAGTGTGGGTTACCTCTTCTGTACAGTTTGCGAGCTATTGCACAGTAGCAGGGGTTTTACCTTGTGCGCACCCAAAGGGTAGCGGCTGCGGGTTTCCCTTGTCATTAAAAAAAAAGAACAGTACATAATCAAATCAATATCTTTCTGTGATTAACATTTCCAGCTTGTTTGATTCCAACTGCAAGTTCGATGAACTGATTGTGCGTTGCTTACCTGACCATGTAGGTTTGAATATCCTCAACCAACATTTCAGAAACTAATGAAAGAGCAGGTCATGGAGCCTTTCTTTGTGTTCCAGGTATGTTTTGATTGAAATTATTCACCACTTTGATAGTTGCCTACTGCAGTCACCGACTCGCTGCCCTATTGTTTATTTTGTTTTTCAAAATTTTTTAACAGATGCTCACTACGTGCAGGTCTTTTGTGTGGGTTTATGGTGCTTAGATGAATATTGGTATTACAGTTTGTTCACTCTGTTTATGCTGTTTATGTTTGAGTCAACAATGGCTAAAAGCCGGTTGAAGACCCTGTCTGAATTAAGGCGTGTAAGAGTTGACAGCCAAACCTTGATGGTGTATCGCTGTGGAAAGTATGTCAAGACAAGCATTGCTCCCTAAAATATATTGTTTTTACATGTACTGCAAGTTAAGTATCAGTAGATATGCATATTATTCATACTGAGTGTTAAGAGATGTGCATGGCAGGTGGGTGAAACTCTCTGGGACTGAACTGTTACCCGGAGATGTTGTGTCCGTCGGGCGTTCTGCTGGTCAAAATGGAGAAGACAAGTCTGTACCTGCTGACATGCTTTTGCTAGCTGGAACTGCTATTGTGAATGAGGCTATTCTGACAGGCGAATCTACTCCACAATGGAAGGTAATCTTCCTTTTCTGTTTGCTGCTGTTTATATACAAGTAAACAAAGCTGCACTATATTTATTTTGTTTTCGTAGACAAGATGCTGACGAAACTGCTCTTTTAGATGGCATTTATTATTTTTCTTATATTTACCGTTCAAAGATATCAAAGAGGTACCTGTGGTAGATTTTGGTATTTCTTGTGTCGTGTTAAGGTATTGACGTTTCAATCAGAGTTGGGTGGGATTATCTCTAATTTGATAAATTGATTGTGAGGGGCAATACTGTCTTTATAGCCATTTTTCCCCAGTCTATGGAAAAATGTACCTTTAGAGTTTGACTGAGCATGTTTTACCTCCACATTTGCGTATTTTCATCTTCCATTGTCTAATGGATGTAGCAAATCCTTCTGCCAGAGTTCAATTCTTTGTGTCGGCTACAAATCAATGCTAAGGCCAGCTATTGCTGCATTGAAACCCCTTTTCAAAATTTTGAGCTCTCAGTTATGGAATATAATGGGTGGGAGATGGCAAAATAGTAGTGTCTAAGTTCATCAAGCTGTCTCTTATTGCAACTTGTGCTCATGCTTCTGATTCTTTTTTATATGCTGGGTGTTATAACCTTTTAGTTGTATCTGTTCCCCCTTTATTCATTCAGGTTTCAATCATGGGTAGAGGAGTTGGGGAGACATTGTCTGCTAAGCGAGATAAAGCTCACGTCCTTTTCGGTGGAACCAAAATTTTGCAGCATACACCTGATAAGGTTGTCAAGGATTGATAACTCTTAATATCTAGTTGCTTCTAGAATTTATTCATTTACTTTTTCCTTTTGCATTTTTTTTCTCTTCCTTTGGTTTTCATCATGAATAGAGCTATCCAATGAAGACCCCTGATGGTGGATGCTTAGCTGTTGTTCTACGAACTGGGTTTGAAACAAGTCAAGGCAAACTTATGCGGACTATTTTATTTTCCACAGAGAGGGTAAATACTGTTCTTTAGTCTGCTGCTATCTCAAGCTGAGCATTATTATTTTGCGTTTCTACAAAATGATGCTGGGATTGGATTTTCGAAGTACCATGATATCTGTATTACTTTTGTAGGTTACTGCTAACAGCTGGGAAAGTGGATTGTTTATTCTTTTCTTAGTCGTTTTTGCCATAATAGCAGCGGGCTATGTTCTTAAAAAGGTATTGTCTTGGTTCTCTGGTTGGATTTGCTTAGGTTTGTCTGGTTTCAGCTGTCTCCTTTGTGAAGTAACATAGATAACCAACTGGCCATGCTTCTGGAGTGGAATGAATTTTTGTCACGGAATGCTAATTTCTTCTCCTTTTTCTCCTTGGCACGTGCTGACATGCAGGGGCTAGAGGACCCAACAAGAAGTAAATACAAGCTGTTTCTAAGTTGTTCATTGATAATTACTTCAGTTATCCCTCCCGAGCTGCCAATGGAGTTATCAATAGCTGTTAATACATCTTTAATTGCTCTTGCAAGACGAGGGATATTCTGCACAGAACCTTTCCGGATCCCATTTGCTGGAAAGGTGAGTTTTGCATCCTAAGAATATTCATAATTGACATTTTTTCTTGTGTTTGAAATCCTTTACGTTTTGGGCAGGAGTAATTTGAGGGTCTTGATTGGTGTCATGTGTTCTTTCCTCTATATTCTTTTTTTTTTGGGGTCTGGGGAAATAGTTGATGGTTCTATGCGTTTTGTCAACTTGAAGAAAATCCAGAGAACTGGCTTTTGGATTACAGTCATTTAGCATGGTTAGGCTACTGTTAGACGAACCTTTGCAAGGGAAAAATTAAAGGTGGAGTACTTACTTTTTGTTTAGTTCTAAAAAGATTGATGGAGTTCTAAGGTCCCTAGGGGTTGTATAATATCATGAACGGTGTTATTAAAAGCCATCGGTTCATGGGCAAAGCTGTGCGCTTTGAATAAGTATGCCCGTCAAGTTTTCTTTCACATGTTATCAAAGCAAAATTTTGGTAAAGCCTATTTACATGACTTTGTTCTCTACACCTGTTGTATTGCTTTTTGGCTTCTCTCTCGCACCCCCCGGCACATCGAGTCACACTGGGCTTCTAGCTTTCTCTCGTTTTGCACTCAATTTAGCCCATCGAGTCACTGACTTTGCTCCAGGTTCTCTCCTTTGGTTGTTTGTATGTGTCTCTCTCCTTAGCACAAACAACTCTTGCCCCCCCCTTCTCAGCATGTCGAGCATGCACTCTCTTGCTTCGGGCACATTCTTCAGCCTATTGAGGCTAATCTCTCTCTACATCAAGTCAACTTTTCAATCTTCTTAAAAAAAAACACAAAAAATATGCATAAGCTCTAGAATTAAGGTTACACATGGAGAAGTATATTAGAATATACTTGCCCCTCATTGGTTGAGCAAGGTTACCAGATATATAATGTTCTGAGCCATTACACCCATTGCTTTTATATCGTGGGTGGGATGCTCAAATTCTAAATTCTTTTCACGGTGCTTTCCTGGTCCTATATGGGATTCTGGTGTTGGCTCACAGTTTGTGTTTTAAGCCCTATAAGATCCACTAGCAGCATTCAGGTTGTCAGTATATCAGTGATTTTTTCCAACGTGCTCTTTGGATTGAAGCATCTAAATTATCTTCTGTCTTTTGGTTTTTATTTGTTTTTTACCTTTTCTCCCTGCAGGTTGATATTTGTTGCTTCGATAAGACTGGAACCTTAACATCTGATGACATGGTATGACAGTCATACTTTATTCTTCTATCTTAGTTGCGGACCTTTTACATATTGATTTCTTTGTTGTTCCAATTTCAGGAGTTCTCAGGGGTTGGTGGATTGACTGACAGTGAGGACTTAGAAAGAGAAATGACTACAGTTCCAACTCGTACTCTGGAAATTCTTGCATCTTGTCATTCTTTGGTTTTTGTGGACAATAAGCTGGTAACTAATTTTGCTTCGTGGTTTTGTCCTAAACTCATTCTATATTATTTGTGTAGCAAAGTAAGAACAACATTGATTTTGTTTCTTCACAACTTCCTTTTTGTTTGTGAAGAGCTGCCCACTAGGGTCTAACCTACATGCCACATGGATGCTTGCTTAAGTTGTATGTCACATGCTCTGATGTAATAGTCACTGAAACATGCATAGACAACAAAAGAAACTCCATAGACCACTATTAGTTTTGACCACTTTCATGCATTTTATATTAGCCATTTAATAAAGTTTTTAGTGGTTAAGGCGTGTGCCTCCTATGTATATGGTTTCAGTTAGCAAAATTATTAGCCATTTGATGAGGTTTATCAATTGATTTTTCTGGACTCTCATTTGGATTGACCTTTCTTAAAATGTTGGGTACAAGAGAGCGACAGATCTAAGTTTGTTCAGGGGAGGGGATGTGGCTTCCAAACTATTACATATAGATATCGGCTTTTTAGGCCTTACCAAAAAAGTTCTTTCTTTTTCTGATTCTAATTTCCCTGAGACAAACACAGGTGGAACTTCCATACACAAAAAGGATTTTTCTTCCGTTAGCTTCACTCCCTCCTTTGTTAGAGTATCTGCCACTCGATTCGCCTCCGCGTAGCTATGTCTTATGGGAGGATTCCCCATTTGTCTGAGCGGATCCCGACAATCAAAAAGCCTATTAGTGTAAGAGGGATGATCGTTTTCTATATAGTCTATGAGTTCTTTGCCGTCGATATTGATCTCTAAAGGCGCTAGTTGTCTGGCTAAAGCTATACGTAGACCCTATATTAGTTCTAGAAATTCCGCTTTTATGTGATTACCCATGTGTTGATTGCTCATGTAGCCGACTATTCATTCCCCATGCACGTTCCTAATGACAAATTACCTGTAAGGGTTTGGTACTCTATTGCATGAAAAAGTGTTGCTTTATACAAATGCTTTTTTTGAGGTTGTGATGAAGGTTTTCATTTCTTTTGAGGCAGATATAATGCGGTCTTATTCACCTATTCAAAAAAAGGAATAACTGAATCCCCTCTGTTTTTCCTCGTTCCTTCTTAATATACGGTATTCACTAATGTATATGACTTAGTAGGTGTTTGGATTGACTTATTTTTTTAGCTTTTGGCTTTTAAGCACTTTTAAGTTTAGAAGTGTTTGGGTAACACAAAAGTTGCTTAAAAGCACTTTTTAAAAGCTGAAAAGTATTAAAAAGAAAAAAAAGCTTAAAGCCAAAAGTAGGGGCCTCAACTTATGGCTTTTGGCTTTTAACTTATAAGCCACTTAAAAAAATCCAATCCAAACACCCCCGTAGGCATTTCCCGTAGGTTTTTAATGCAATTGTGTCAACTTATCACAAGGGCGGAAAGACTAGAATAATCTTTCATTTGTTTGGATTCTGGGGTTTTATTTGGTGTTAATTCATCCAACATTTGCATTAAAAACATCCTTATTTTAATGACTGTTTCTGTTGCATTGACCAATTGTTTCTTGTATGGTGTCAGCACCAGATAAGCAAACTACCTTATTTCATGCTAGACTGTCACTTTAATCTTTATCATTGAAATTTTTTATGCCTTCCTCTGTTGCCAACATCCTGTTTTCTTGTAGGTGGGCGATCCTCTTGAGAAGGCTGCACTTAAAGGGATCGATTGGGCATATAAATCAGATGAAAAAGCCATGCCAAAAAAGTAAGCTTTGCGTGTGATGGCATTTCTCACTGCTATAAATATAGAGTAGTTTTGGCCTCAGATGTCTACTGCTTTAAATAATCTTTATTTGATCCTTGTTAGTTTGGCAGTTCTTTTTTTTTTCCTTCTTGATGAAGTTGTATGTTTCATGAAAAATGCATCAAGGTGAAAGTTACAAGGAGCGTAGTTAGGAGTAACAGAATGGCAAAAAGGAGTATTTAGCTCAGTTCAGCTCCTATACAAAGTGTTAATCTAAACTAGCGTGCTAACAAAGTCTAGAAAATCTCCAGCACTAAGGACTAGGGTCAACTTCGACCAACAAAAAAGGTTAAGCATTTAGCTTAAGAGAGTGATTTGGAGTTGAGATGCCATTAAAACATCTCTTGTTCCTTTCTGTCCAACAACAACAACAACAACATACCCAGTTGAATCCCACAAGTGGGGTCTGGGGAGGGTAGAAATGTACGCAAACCTTCCCACTACCTCGTATAGAAGTTGTTCCTTTCTGTCCACAAGCACCAAAAGATAGTAGCAGTAATCATCAACCAGATTTTCTTGATGGCCGCCTTATCAACTTTCCATTAACTTCTCAAATGTGCTTGTCCATGTTCATCGGCATAACCCAACTCAGACTAAAATGGGTGCAGAACATGTTCCAAACAGCAGTAGCTATTGGACAGTGTAAAAACAAATGATTAACAGATTCCAGATCCTTGTTACATAGGTAACATCTGTTAACCAGCAGAAGTCCTTTCCTGTTAAAGGTTGTCTAGTGTTAGACAAGCTTCATATGTTATTCCTTTCCTTTCATCTTATATTTTTTTACTTGTCCATTCATACCTCCGTTTGCTTTTGATTTTCCAAGTCAAACATCGTTTGTAAAGGGATACACAATTAAACACAAGTCTTATCAGTTAATATTTGACTAATTCTGGCAGATGGTGAATGAATATGAATGATCTTTTCTATAGTTTCTTATGTTCCATGACAAAAGATATGTAGGCCTGTTTGGTTAAGCTTCTGGGAAGTTTGAAGTGCTTATTTTTGAGAGTTGTTTTGAGAACTGTTCTTTTTTGAGCTGGGGGTCTGACCAGAAACAACCTCTACACCTCACAGAGGTATGGGTAAGGTCTACGTATATTCTATCCTCTCTAGGCTCCACTTGAGCGATTACACTGGGTATGTTATTGTTATTGCTTATTTTAGAAAGTTGAGGTGTTCGGCCAAGCTTATAGGAGAAAAGAAGTGTTTTGGAGTAGCAACAAAGTTGTTTTTCAGAAGTTAAAATTGTAGCTTTTCATTGTAATGTTTTCCCAGAAGCACTTTTTTGGGATCTTGGGCAAGCACAAATTTCTTGTGTAATATTGCGTGTTTCAAATTTGTTGGCCAGACACAACAACAACAACAACAACATACCCAGTGGAATCCCACAAGTGGGTTTTGGGGAGGGTAGTATGTACGCAGACCTTACACTACCTCATGAGGTAGAGAGGTTGTTTCCTGGGAACCCTCATCTCAAAAATCCATAAGTAAAATAAACTAGATATGGAAAAAAGGAAAGGAAAAGAAAAGAAAACAGAAAGGACAACTAATAAGGAAAAACACATGATAGTGTGTAAATATGATAACATCAACATATAAATGACGGATAAAGACAACACAGGATATAAAACACGACTAATCCTACTATCCTACTATTCCAAGGCCAGACCTCCACCTAACCCTACTAACCTATCAGCCTGCTACTCTAATTCGCGACTTCCACTCCTTTCTATCTAAGGTCATGTCCTCGGTAAGATCAAGTTTCGGCATATCTTGTCTGATCACCTCCCCCCAATACTTCTTCGGTCTACCTCTACTCCTCCATGTAACTCCTAAATCCAACCTCTCACACCTCCTAACAGGAGCATCGGTACTCCTTCTCTGCATATGTCCAAACCTTCGCAGTCTCGCTTCCCTGATCTTATCAGCCACAGGGCCACCTCTAGCTTCTCCCGAATGGTCTCATTCCTAATCTTATGACTCCTAGTGCGACCACACATCCATCTCAACATCCTTATCTCCGCGACCTGCATCTTTTGAACATGTGCGTTTTTGATTGGCCAACACTCCACCCCATACAACAATGATGGTCTAACCACTATTCTGTAAAACTTACCTTTGAGTTTAGGTGGTATCTTCTTATCACACAATACTCCAGAGGCAAGCCTCCATTTTGTCTATGTTGGCCCAATGCGATGCATGACATCATCATCGATATCGCCACTACTCTGGATGATGGACCCAAGATACTTAAAATTTTCTCTCTTGGGGATAGGTTGAGTGGCAAGCCTCACATCTATGTCTGCGTCATCCCTCACAACACTGAATTTGTAATCCAAGTATTCTGTTTTGGTCCTGCTCAGTTTGAACTCTTTGGACTCCAAGGAGTGTCTCCAAAGCTCCAACCTATCATTAACTTTAGTCCGAGTCTCATCAATCAGTACTATGTCATCTGCAAATAGCATACACCATGGAACCCCCTCCTGGATAGATCGCGTTGGCTCATCCATCATTAAGGCAAACAGAAAAGGGCTCAACACAACAGGATAATACTTTGAGTCTCCTTCCACCGTTCTTATCCGAGTTTTGCGCCGTCGTACATATCTTTTATCACCCTAATATATGCTATTGGGACACCTTTCACCTCTAGACACATCCATAGGACATCTCTCGGAACTTTGTCATAGGCCTTCTTGAGATCAATAAACACCATATGAAGGTCCTTCTTTCTTTCCTTATATTTCTCCACTGATCTCCGAAAAAGATGAATCGCTAGAGTAGTCAAGACCAGCCTGGCATGAATCCAAATCGATTCTCTGAAAGAGACACTACTTTTTTCACCCTCATCTCCACCACTCTCTTCCAGACCTTCATAGTGTGACTTAACAACTTGATACCCCTGTAATTGTTACAGTTTTGAATATCACCCTTGTTCTTGTATAATGGAACCATTGTACTCCTCCATTCATCAGGCATCTTGACAGTCTTCGTAATAGCATTGAACAATCTAGTCAACCACTGAATGCCATCCTTGACCACGTTCTTCCAAAAATTTACCGGAATCTCATCAGGTCCGATCGCACTCCCTATCTTTATTCTACTAATAGCCCTTCTAATCTCCTCAACTTTGAACCGCCTGCAATAACCAAAATCTCGATGCTTTTCGGAGTGTGCCAACTTACCTAGCTCAATATCCCTATCTCCTTTTCCCTTTAAGAGTTTATAAAAGTAAGCTTGCCACCGTAGCTTAATGGAAGTCTCATCCACCAACGCCTCACACTCCTCATCCTTGATGCACTTCACTTGGTCCAAGTCGAGATCTTTCCTTTCTCTCTCTTTAGCAAACCTATACACTCTCTTTACAGATAAGCCAATTTTGGAAGCGTGGCAAACAGGCTGAGAAACCAACTTCCATTGTTTAGTAGTTTGTAGTGTAGTTCCAAGTAGCTCTTTTGTTTTCACAATTCTGAGATAGCCGAACTTCCAAACCGAATATATCCCTTTCTGTATTGGAGCCAAATCCATTCAAATGTTTCTTTTCATCAAATCTTCAACAAACAATACTAGCTCCAATGTTGTTCACCTTTTGCTTGTGATATAGACCATTTCAATCGTTGTGTTTATATTGTTAGAATCAGTTCAGCTTGATTGATAAATTCTTATGTCATAAGTTGTTATGGATTGGCTCAGCTTTTCATTGTCTCTCAAAGTTGTGGCTCTTTTTTATTAGTTAAATAAATAAATTCTTTGACCGGCAGTAATGAACATAATAATTTGATTGCCACTATTCCTCATTATTCTTATTTGTTGAAAGTGCTTTCAAGCGTCTTTATTGGATTCAAGGTTGTGTTTTTCACTCTGTTCTTATTTTAACATAGTTTGGACGAGGTGGAGAGATAATTTTGATGGAAAATTATCGTATGTGCAATGGACTGTTATTTTTAAAAGAAAATTAGTTGTTTATCCTTTTTCTTTTCTCTTCTTTTTTTAAAAAAGCTGTCAATCTTCTTGTTAATATATTTCTCTTTCTTAACCCGACACTGCAGAGGTGGAGGTGATGCTGTTCAAATTGTGCAGCGACATCATTTTGCGTCTCATTTGAAAAGAATGGCAGTTGTTGTTCGTCTTCAGGAGCAATTTTTTGCTTTTGTCAAGGTTTGCTGCCTAGTTCCTTCTAATCCTTCTTTGTTGGATTGAATGAGGTCAAGCATATCACAGATAAGATTTAGAAATACCCTTACTCTAGTTCAAATTTATCAAATGCTTGTTTCCTGGTTTTCCCTTTTGAGTACATTATTATACTTTATACTGCTCGTTACTTTTTTCAATCCATTTAAAGAGATGATTCCTGTATTACTTTACTTTTCTCCAAAAAAAAAAAGAAATGATTTCTCTAAAACAATTCTGGTTTATATACTGTGGGTGTTTTCTTCATTGGTAAACAAGGAGCGAATAATTTCTTAATTGCTACTTATCTGTGAACTTGTTTTGTTAAACTTTTAGTATATGTACTTATCAAGTGTGCCTCTTCTTTGTCCTCCAGTGCTTGTTGGCACATTCATTGTATAGTTCAAGGATCAAAAGCTGGAAAATATGATTCTATGCCCTGTTTTGGCTGGAAGATAGTCATCGAATCTGAAGAGTAGAACATGATAAGATAAACTATTGGAATGTATGCTCAATGTGAAGAAAGTATATTTGGTTTGGGGGATTCTGTATTAAGTAAAGCCCAATTGATGAGAAGTTAATTATGGCACAGATCTATGTACATACACGGAAAGCATTTCTCTACTTATTTAACTCTCTGGCAGTTTAGACCTAATCCCTACAACCATAACTAGATGGTTTTATTCTCGAGAGTTTGATGTTTTGGGATGGATTTTCTAAACCTTTTTGTTTATGATAAAACAAATTTCCTTAAATGACTTGAAGGGGACATGGATCCAAATGATAGAGAGAAGAACAATGATGCTTGCCCAATAGAAGGCCTTTGTTATAATGGATCAAAGCATTGAGAGCTCGCACGGGATTGAGTTGATCAAACAAAAGTAAAAAATTTCATTCTCAAAAATAGAAGTGAAGCTTTGTCAGAAAAATTATGATAGAGCTCGCACGGGATTGAGTTGATCAAACAAAAGTAAAAAATTTCATTCTCAAAAATAGAAGTGAAGCTTTGTCAGAAAAATTATGATAAGTGATATTTTCTTTGGTGAATTTGCATTATCCTTAGACAAGCATCGGAGGTTCTGGCAAACTGTTGAGGATGGAAAGAGAGACATCATTATTAGATCAGAGGTAAGACATTGAAAAATCTGACAGACGAAAAGCAAAGGTTATATTCATAGCATTAGGGGTGGAGAATCTGTCAGATATTGATAAAGGATGCAGCCATGAAAGAATGAGTACAATATCGCAATGATGTTTATTAGAGGACTTGGTGATCTAACAACTAGTTGTATTAGAACAAAAAGCGCAAACAAGTGACATGATCTGTGGATTTGAAGTGAAGCTCATGCTTCGTTGAACATGACTTGTGGACACATAAACAATAGCAGCATATTGAATTTGAATTTGGTACTATATAATCAAATCGTCTTTGGAATAACTAATATCAGCTTCAAACGTACAATAATGTCAATATTGGTCTAACTTCTCAAAGTTGAGATTCAAGTAATTGATTGCTCCGCATCTGAATTACTTTGTGCGTTACTGTATCAAGTGCACGCTTATTTGAAGTGTGTGGCATGGCACTCTCACGAAGCGATAACTTTGCTCGTCTTTTCGCATCACTTTATAATTTTTTTTTAGCTTGGTAACTTTTTATTATATCTTAAAACAGTACATGGGTTGTACTGAAACCTTGTATACAAGTGGCCTCAATTCTTACTACTCTCTGACTAAATTGAGTCTAAGACATTCAATCTTACCTTTATCAAAAAAAAAATTGAGTCTAAGACATCAATTATAGAGACAGTAGCATTTGAGTATAACTGATTACACAAAAAACATGATAGCAAAATGCAATTGAGCTTCACTTTCTGCACGCTATTCTCTGTACTCTCAAAACACCTAGAATTCCTCTCTTTCCATATTGCCCACCATATTGCAGCAGGGATCAGCCTCCATCTGCCTGTCTTTTGCCTGTATTCCTGCTTCATCCCAACTCTTTAAAGCCCCAGAAACTTTCCTAGGCATGGTCCAGGAGATGCCTTTGAGACTCAAAAAGGTTCTCCATCATTGTTGAGTGTACTTGCAGTGTAGAAATAAATGGTTAACAGTCTCCAAAGAAAACAGCTAGAGCATAAATATGAACCGTGTTTATACTCTCTTTGAATTTCATTAAAGAGTGAGAATCATAGAGAATAAACATTGCTGACTGATACATGAAAGGTTAAGAAGCTAGCTTACTGCTTGACTGGTTTTTCCCCAGCCATATCACTCCTATTTAAACTCATCTTATGTCAATATTATGCAAATACAATAAGAAATATTACTATCTATAATGTGAGAATTCATCATGAAAATTGGCTAGTTTTTATTCTGACTGTCAGCCTACCACAACCCCCTCCTTTGTCCGGTTTTGAGACTTGCATGTTCACACAGATTGAGTTATCTGTAATCGCTTGTCATGGTGGAATTTTACACCTAGTTATGTATGGATTAGGTTTTTCCATCACTTTACATCTATATTTGAAGAATAAAAACAGGGGACATAAACTATACTGAAAATGCTCATTAGTAAATGGACGGTCAACATTTATTGCTTTTAGAAATCCAAGGTTGACAGATGGAAATAGGTTTGGTGAAGTAGGAGAACTGATGGGTTAGATTGGGTTGAGATGGGGCAGTTGGTCCAGGTGGAGGCATTGAAATAATTCTAAAGGGTCAATTGGTTAAGAGACAAGTTATTTAGGGATTAATAACGCAAGTAATGCTAGTATTGTAATATAGGGATTATAATGTAGGAATTAATAATGTAAGGATTGTAGTTCATCATCCATTATTATACAGGTATCATTTATTTTACAATTTAAAGTTTAAAATATGTGTTTTGTTTATCTTTTTTTAAAAGGATTGTTTAGAAGATGATGAGTTATTTTGGTCATTTTAGTTTCTTTAATCCATATACTACTAATTCTTGTCTTCGTATTCCACCTTCTTTCCCATATAAAATAATACATAGATTAACACGTAACTTATGCAAATATTATTTAACTTAGCAACAAAAATGATGACCAAATAATGTACAAGTAAAAGCTGAATTATATGCAAGTTTAAAAAAGTGTAACCAATTATTGGATTACTATGCTTAATTTTGTGTGGATATTATCAGCCCTTGTACTTGAAACCAAGCAACACTTAATACACTATATGAACAGTTTTGTAGGGAAGGAAATGTGGAAGGATGCCCTTTGGAGTTTGTTATCATGATAGGTAAAACTTATTCCGAATTTGTTCTTGTCAAATGATAGAAAAAGTTGGTGCGAAAGGTTGGTTTTAGGAGTTACATGGAGAGGTAGAGGTAGACCGAAGAAGTATTGGGGGAGGTGATCAAACAAGATATCGCAAAACTGGATCTCACCGAGGACATGACCTTAGATAGAAAAGAGTGGAGGTCGCGAATTAGAGTAGCAGGCTAATTGGTTGGTAGGGTTAGGTGGAGGTATAGTTAGGTAGCAAGAGTAGGCGTGTTTATATCTGTCTTATGTGTGTTAATTCTATCGTATTTACATATTGACATGTGTTTTTTGTCCTATCTAGTTTATTCTGCTTATGGGTTTTTGAGACGAGGGTTCCCAGGAAACCACCTCTCTACTTCTATGAGGTAGTGGTAAGGTCTGCATACATTCTACCCTCCCTAGACTCCACTTGTGTGATTTCACTGGGTATGTTGTTGTTGTTGTAGTACTAAAAGTTATTTGTTGGGAGCTCTTTGATTAATTTTAAAGTGCTATGTGTGACGGTGTGTTCCATAGTTCTATAAGACATGTTTTGGATTTAGTGTTTTCCATCACATGAGGAGGCAGATAAAGACGGTGCCCTCGCAGGATCCATGTTTACTTTATTTCTTGGAAACTTTTTCTTTGTGTTTGTTGGTTTGACTTGATTATTTTAAAGCTAAAGTATACGCATATGGGAATGATTCTCCAGTTCAGTCTGCAAGTACAAATGAGCTTGTTTCACTAAAGAACATTTTTGGTTTCCATTGTACAGTTAACTGTTTAATATATTCCTACTTGCTAATTAAATCAATTTCTCTTACTAAAAAATTTCCAGGGTGCACCAGAAACAATACAGGAAAGACTCATTGATGTACCACCATCCTACGTGCCGACCTATAAGAAATACACCCGTCAAGGATCACGTGTATTGGCTCTGGCTTTCAAGTCTCTGCCAGATATGACAGTAAGAACCCCTCCATGGCAAATATTTCCTCTAGTTGTCACTTGTTTGCTTATTACATGGTATCCAGCTTTCAACCTTCTTTCTGCTATTTCACTTGAATTTCTTTGAAGTTGACTTCATGCACAACTTGGTGAAGGTTAGTGAAGCCAGAAGCCTGGATAGAGATATGGTGGAAAGTGGGCTTACTTTTGCTGGTTTTGCGGTAAAAGCTCATTTTTCCTTTTTAGCTATAATGCTCTGATGTCCGTTTCTGGGAAATTGTGCAGCCTCTTTGACATGTTTGGTATTACTTCTTGATGATGTATTAGGTGTTCAATTGCCCCATCAGAGGAGACTCAGCCACTGTCTTGTCCGAATTGAAGCAATCGTCTCATGACTTGGTAGGTGTGGTTTGGCTGATTTTTTTTCCTTTCCTGGCTTTCTTTGTTCTCAGCCACTTACTGATTCATACCGTGTTGAACAACTGGTGATGTTATTTTAGTTAGTAATCCTTAATTTATTACGCGAAGCTTCAGGAAGCTTACCAGAAACTAAATTGTGGGAATTATATTCACGATTCTTGTTTCCCCAGTCTGGAACTTTGTTTTTCCTTTGAAGCCCCAGCAGAGTCACTTAGCAGAAGTTTGCTTAGGCAGGGAATTAGTTACAAAGACCTAGAGGACATTCAATATTCTGATGTAGTGACTCTTTGAATAGTAACACGTAATTTGGCTTGTTTTAGCCTATGAGTGTCATCTTCCATTTTATGATGATGATCTAAGTGTGATAACGTGCCTGAGGTCATATCGGAGGCTACTGCACCATTGATTGAAATGGTTTAGAATATTTTGGGAATTAATTTCCATCGAGGACCGCAAGGTAGAGAGAACGCAATATTAGTTCCCCATCTTTTCTTTGCATATAGGTATTTTGGATTAAATGGTTAGATGTAAAGGCTCTTTTGGTCTTCCATATTTGTTTATTTATCTAAGATGGTTTCTTATCCTAATGTAGTGCAATTTAAACACCAAATCAGCCCCTACATTTCGTCGTAAATTCAACTACACTGCTCGAATACTCATCCCAAAAGCACCATCCTTAAACTTCTCAAAACATAAAAAAACTCTTTATCCAAAACTAAGGTTCTCTAAAAACCCAATTCCCTTTTGTGTTTCATCAAAAACTTCTTAGAGTAATGACAGAAATATTTGCAGGCCCTTCCCCATTGAAGCACCTGTAAAAATGTCATTTTCTTCTCTACTACTTTGGCTACATAGAGATAATCCCCCCAAAAAGGAAAAGGAAAGCAAGAAGACTAAACGAATTTCCATTAACAAGTATAGGCTTCATTGAAGGTGGGCAAAACCGATATGTCCTCAAGTGGCTGCCTGACTTTTCGTCTTTTCCTGATACCCATTTTAGAAACTGCAGCAACTGACTCAACGTTCTTCCCTGCCAAACTTGGAATGTTCTCGTACCTTTTTTTTACAGAGTGAAAGAACTGCATTTTTCAAATTTTCTGATGTCTAGCTTAAAATGGTCTATTAGACTATTCCATTTAAGCAAAGGACTATTTTGACACTTAGAAATCCTTGTTTTCCAATAAGTAAGCAGTTAACCATAAGGGGAATAAATAGCTGGGAAATGTTGCAATTGACTTAAGAGCACCAGGTTCTTCTTGCGGATGGTAGTTTTGGGAGAACGATTGGCTTGGGCTACTAAACTGTTGTAAGGAGTAGTAAGGTTCAGACATTCTGCACAAAGTCTTACTCTGTTGACACTTGACAATAACATAGCTGTAAAATGAGCTTTGTACCAGGTTAGTCTTTCATTATCATGTACTCTAGCAAATATCATGTGTCATGGTGACAAAGCTCTTTTAGCTTCAATTTGCAGATTGAGAGCTTTTGGGCAGGGTAAAACAATGAAAGGATGAGGAGATGTTGCTCTCAATAAATACTGTTGCAAGGAGATATTTTTTAGATGAGGATACTCAAATGAATGTGTGGGCATACTAGGAGAGATATGATTAAAAACAAAGTTATTTGAGACAAGGTGGGAGTAGTCTTCAAGGTGGACAAGATAAGTGAAACAAGTTTGAGATGGTTGTGAAGAAGAGGTGCGAGGATGCACCAGCGAGAAAGTGTGAGAGGTTGGCTATAGCAGGAGTTAGGAGCAATAGAGGTAGAGGTAGGTGGTAGGCCAAAGAACGGGGGTGGCTCAAGTGATTAGATAGGATATGACACAACTTCAACTTACCAAGGACATGACCCTGGATGGGAAGGCATGGTGGTCGAGGATTAGGAAAGTAGGTAGTTGAGTGTTGTCATACTTCTAGTAGTATGCTTTAGGTATCACAGTGTTTTCTCCAATGCGTATTAGTATATGTGGCTACACTTGTTTTGTGCATTGTTATTATTTTGTCATCTCTTATTCTCTTTTACTTTCTTGCTTTTTTGAACCGATGGTCTATTGAGAACAACCTCTCCACCCTACAAAGGTAGAGGTAAGGTCTGTGTACATCCTATCAAGACCCCATTTGTGAAATTACACGGGATATGTTGTTGTATTAGTAATAGTGGAAGAAAATGTTAAATGGTTGAAAAATTAGTTTGATAGAGAAACCATCACATCAAAATATAAAGTTAGAATAACTCAATAAATTTGATTTCTTAAAGGTTCTGAAGTTTTAAAATGCAAAAATAAAAATTAGTATTTTGAAACATCCCAAAAAGGAAAGAGTTTCATATAAATAGGGATGAAGGCGCAGTCTCATCAGGTATTTATGGGAACATAAACACTAAAACTATCTGTAAATGGAGAGCATGTGTTACAAGAACAGTTCATGTTAAAATATATTTATCATGATGCAGATGTCTCAAGTAGCTCTGATTTAATTGAGTTATTTTTAAAAAAATTAACCTTGACTAGCTCAGCTTACATGATTGGACTATAGTCACTATACAATTTTTTATTTTTACATATGTAGTCTTACCACTTCCATTCTCATAAAAAAGAGGATCCATTCTCAAAAAGTCTTACCACTTTGAAGCTCCCCGTACTCATCTATAACCATGGCTTAATAGGTCATGATTACTGGTGATCAAGCTTTGACAGCTTGCCATGTGGCTCAACAAGTCCATATTATCTCAAAACCAGCACTGATTCTGGGACGTGCGAAGAACAAGGAAGAATATGCCTGGGTTTCTCCTGATGAGACAGAGATTGTCAGCTACAGGTACAAAATGACTACTCGATGCAGAGTACTGAACTCTGCTCTTATACAGTTTGCCTTGTTATTTATTTTTGTTGAAAATTTTGCTGGTTAACAGTCCACAATTGCTTTATGTTCTTTGTTGTTTTACTAACAAGATTGGGAGATCAGCATCATTGATCTTTAACTTTTCTTTTCCTTTTCCTTTCATTGAACAATTAGCTAAAAGAAAATAAACGAATGAATTTCCATGCATTAGTTAAACATATTGAGTTTTATTCTTCATGTAAATGGATTTAACTTATCCGCTGGAAGTGTAAAGATTTTGTACATGGTAAGAGTGGTATTGTGATTTAACCATTTATAACAGACAAGTTACTATTTTTACTAGGTTACTAATACATGCTAACCTTAGAAGTGACCTAATTGTATATTTTACCTGTCAGTGCGTAGTACCAAATTCTTTAAAAATTAAGATGAAATAACATAGATATCCTGTGCAATTAACAAAACATTGATCAATCAGATTCTCTTTCAGCTTCATAATCTTATGTATTACTCATATTCTCTTTCAGCTCTCATAATCTTATGTTACATTCTTTTGTAGTGAAAATGAAGTTGGAGCTTTATCAGAAGCTTATGATCTCTGTATTGGAGGCGAGTGCATCCCGATGTTGCAGCAGACATCTGCTGTCCCCAAAGTTGTTCCTTATGTAAAGGTTGGGAATATGTGATGAATCTGCTTTGTCTTCTCTCTCTCTCTCTCTCTCTCTCTCACCCACCCACCTTCTCACTCATATCGTGACAACGGTATCATTTTACCCAGGTATTTGCAAGGGTTGCCCCTGAGCAAAAAGAACTTATATTAACCACTTTTAAGTCCGTGGGAAGAATGACATTGATGTGTGGTGATGGGACTAACGATGTTGGAGCTCTAAAGCAGGTATTACGTGTTTTTATTTTAACAAATTATTTGTTTGTTTTCAAATGGGTACAGAATTTGCTGAAAATTTTTCTGAGACCTTTTCGATTGGAGGCAACCTAAGAACCTCGATCCATAGCAGGGAAATAATCCCATCTATGGAGTCCTTTGTTACATGGGCTTTGTATGGCATGGGTAATTATCCTTTATGAGTACATCTAATCTTTCAGAAAATGTTTGTGTATTTTGAAATATCTATGGAGTACCCAGTACAAGTGCCGTACTTGTTCGACATGAGTACATCTGGAAAAATGACAAGTCCTCTGCTCATGTATTAATAGTAGTGATCTAGCGAAGGTGAGCTGCCTCGTTTTACATAACTAGTCACTGGTTGATCATGTATAGTTTATCAGTTTATTGCCATTAGTTTCCTTGTACTGATGTGGCGTTTGTGTGAGCAAGTACTATCTATTCTCTGAGCTCTCCTTCCTATCCATCCCTCTTTCCCTGTCCCCTGCATGTTATTTGAAGGTGTTCAAGTAGATATCTTCACTGTATCAACTTAAGTGGGTTCATTTATTGTGTGTATCCTGAGATAGAGATGGAGTTTATTGCTCTTTTTTGAGGCATTGTTGTTTGGCCTGCTTTGTTGTTTTACTGTAGTGCATATATGCTTCTTCCGTCTTGTTAAATTTTTGTAAGGTGACAACCCTTTACCGATATATGAGACTAGTGGAATTTGTTTCGTTCAGGCACATGTGGGAGTAGCTCTACTTAATGCAATGCCTCCCCCTAAAGGGCAAAAGTCACCTGATGGATCATCTACAAATGATACTGCGAAACCCGCCAAGCCGAAGAAACTTAAACCTGCTACAGAAAATGGAGAAGGCTCATCAAAAAATAAAGCTACCAGCAGCAGCCAAGCTGGTAATCGCCATCTTACACCTGCAGAGATGCAGCGGCAGAAGCTAAAGAAACTCATGGATGAACTTAATGAGGGAGGAGCTGATGGTCAGGCACCGATTGTGAAACTTGGGGATGCATCAATGGCATCACCATTCACTGCCAAACATGCTTCTGTCTGCCCTACCACTGACATTATCCGTCAAGGTCGTAGTACTCTCGTAACCACCCTGCAGATGTTTAAGATACTAGGACTTAACTGCCTTGCTACCGCCTATGTCCTCAGTGTAATGTACTTAGATGGTGTCAAGTTAGGTGATATTCAAGCTACAATCAGTGGGGTCTTCACTGCAGCCTTCTTTCTGTTTATCTCACATGCTCGGCCCCTTCCAACACTCTCAGCTGAGCGGCCTCATCCTAATATTTTCTGTGCCTATGTCTTCCTCTCTCTCCTGGGTCAATTTGCTATCCACCTATTTTTCTTAATTTCTTCTGTTAATGAGGCTACCAAGTACATGCCGGACGAATGCATTGAGCCAGACTCAGAGTTTCATCCAAACCTTGTTAATACAGTTTCATACATGGTGGGGTTGATGCTACAGGTAGCAACCTTTGCTGTGAACTACATGGGCCACCCTTTCAACCAGAGCATACCTGAAAACAAGCCATTCTTATACGCACTTTTGGCTGCAGTGGGCTTCTTCACAGTTATCACCTCTGATTTATTTAGGGACTTAAATGACTGGTTGAAGTTAGTTCCTATGCCAAAAGGGTTGAGAGATAAGCTACTGATTTGGGCATTCCTGACATTTTTGGGCTGCTATGCCTGGGAAAGGTTGTTGAGGTGGGCTTTCCCCGGTAAGATGCCTGCCTGGAAGCACAGGCAACGTCGTGTAGCATCAAATCTAGAAAAGAAGCGCAATTAGTTCTTAGTTGTATCAGTTTTGAATGGCAAAGGTTTGGATCTGGCCAGGTATTCAGCAGCTTCATTTTATTGGCAATATGTCTATCAAGGCTTGCTGGAGGGATTATTTTTGTACTGGAAATGTTGTAGTTAAAAGTTTACCTGATTTTGTCACCTCCATATACCATATACCACAGCAACTTGCTCATTTTTGTCTTGTATACAAGAACTAGAGAGAACTGTTGCTTTATTCATGACTGATTTGAACTCAAAAGGAAACAGCTGAATTTTCTTTTTTCTTCTACTGTACTAGTGTATTAGAGCAGTTACTAGGATATTTCTTTTTTCTTGCTTGCCTCTTTTGTTGTTTTACTAGGATATTTCTTCACATGAAGACTACTTTTTTAAGTCAAGTTTAGCATGGATTGCCTCTATTTTAGGGTGGTCTTTAGTTTTTGCCTTTCAAATTAGTGGTCTTCTTGTAACTAACTTATATTTTTATAAGGGCATTTCTGAATTAAACTATTAATGAAGTATATATTTGTTTAATTTACATAAGTTAAAAGGACATTTTTAACTCTTTCTAGTTTAAATAATGTAATGAGTTTTATCAGTAAGATCCAAAAACAATCCATTATATTAATCCTGGATCTCACTCTATGAAGCACAATCAACACAACTATCAAATACAAGTGCACAACCATTTGAAATTCATAACATGTTAAAAATATTTTAGTGAACCTTTTTAGTACTATATTTTATGTAGAAAATAGTAAATTCGAATGAACCTTTTGATGAAGCTAAATTCGCTCCTATCGTCCATGAATTAGTACTTGTCAAGGACTACGACACGAATAGATATAAAAGACTGAAAATCTAGTACATGCATATGATATATGAATCCGAATTAGTTGATTCCAACAAAAAAAACCATTTTACATCTTCATGACCTTTCATCCTGGTAATTCTACTGCCTAGTTAGCTCTTATCATCTCACAAAAAGTTAAGAAATTAACCAATAAAATAAAAAATAAAGAGCTCAGTTAATCTATCCATATTCCACTGTGGTAAAAAATAAAAAAAATCAAACAGTGTGATTGGCTGCACTAATTACTTAATAGGTTTCCGAGATACCCTGTTTGGAAATCCCAAAAATAAGCCTCTGGACATGGCTGTGGCTGTTCAACATTATTAGCAGCGGCAAAGCAATTATCAGAAAACTCAATTTGGCCATCCCAATAATACTCCAGTGGAGTTTCTTGAACTTTACAACTGCCAATAATTTCCTTCAAGGTTTCACTAAATTCTTCTCTTTTTCCACAGCCATCGTCACCTGATTTCCCTTTCAAGAATTCAATTCTTTTCTTGACAGCTTCAATCTTGGAATTCAATTTCGACAAAACATCCTTGGGATTATCTTCAGCAACAACAACTTTGTTGCTCTGTTTTTTCCGAGAATGTTTTTCTCGGTACTGATGAAGAATTGGGTTCAGATCAGTAGGATTTTTTGGCCAAGTTTCGACGGAACCGTCTGTATCGACGATAATGGCACAAGCCTTGACGTCGCACAGAATTGAAAGTTCCATTGTCTTCTTCATAACACAAGCTTTTCTCTTCAGACAAGCACTTCTCTTCATTGTGAATTATTAAAATTTTCGAGTAATACGAAGTAGGCGGGCAGGCAGACTTCAGTTATATAGAGTATACGGGATTGAGTAGGAACGCGTTATCCTCTCATTATTTAGGAAACTTTTGTAATATCTCCACTTATTTGGTACATTAATTACTTGGCAGAAAATAAATTGGTGTAATAATTACATGAAATTCTTTTCTTTCTTTTATTTTTATTTTATTATTATATGTGTATTAATTGACATATACATAAATATCAAATACTTAATTTAATATTGTTTATAAATACACTTATTTTTTAAAATATGAATTTTAAAATTTATTTTTTTAATATAAATTTGTAATTATATTTGTACAATCAAACAGTACATTATGGGGAATAAATTGGTGATCATACACCATCATCTATTGCACATATTCTTAAGGGCAAATGAGTATGAACAAACGTTAGAGATTATGAATATAAAATTAGTGTGACAAATAAAACATGGATATATAATTATGAGAAAAGTAATTAATTAGGACGAAGTGATGAGAGGAGAAGATCTTGAAGGGAACTATCTCTTTGCATAGCAGCTTTGAATTCATCAAAAGTGACTTTGCCATCACTATTTGCATCCATTAAATCAAATATCTCATCAAGTTTTCCAGGCTCTGTTATATCCATTGGAAGACAATCTTCAGGAAGCGCCTATACAATTTTCATTAAATACTTAGTAATCTATTCATGTTTGGGATATTTATAATTTTTCAATAAATAAGAATTACTCCTTACTCTTAACATGGAGGCAACTTCTTCTTTGCTAATGCAGCCTGACCGATCAGTATCATACATCTGATTACAAAAAAATTAAGTATTCGCATTAACATCTAAACCGTAATAATAGGAAAAATTACGTGAATAAGCAAACATATACTAGTTAATGAGCTAATATAGTTACAGTTTGAATTAATTACAGCTAGCGACAAACATCTAACTATAATTACCATTGGAGGTTTTTTTTTTATTTCGCGCGATTTATACAAACGTTGTGTGTGATCATACAAAAGTTACACCTGAATCAAATTCTATAGCAAAATATATAAATACTGTGAATTGTATAGTGTAATTATACAAACGTCGTGCAATTGTATGGCGAAATATACAAACGCTATATAAAAATTGCGATCTGTATACAAATGTCATGTGAAGTATACAAACGTTGTTATAACTATAGTTAAGAAATGTAATCACCCAAACTATAGCTATGGAGCATAATTAAGCTTTATATGTTTGTCATTTATGAAATTTTCTCATATTATTATATGTTTGTTGTTGTGAACCAGGATAACTCTGCAAGAGTATATAGGCTAGACATAGCCAAATAAGATTGATTAGATTGATTCTGTTGTTATTATTGGATCGAGTAAAATATTGAAAAGTTTTATTTGGGATCGAGGTTTAATTAGTTATCGTTAAAAAGGTCTAGTGATAAAAAAAGAACGATTACCAAATTATGTCGAAGCTTTGGCTATCGGCATCTCATCCTCTTCTAGTTACTTTGTTATTCTGTTCTTAGTTATTTGTTGTTCAAATTCTACGTTATAATGAGTATAGTTTGTTTAAATTAAGTATAGTAATGTTATGTGATTAAGATGAAATAGAGTACCTGGAAACAGAGACGGAGTGCATCGTCCCCTTGTGAATACTTGAGGCAGGAGAAGCCACCTATTATTTCTCTCATGTCTACCGTTCCATCACGGTTGTTATCAAAAAGATCAAATATCCTTCCTGCTAATCCCACTAATGATGTCATTTCCATTGCTTTAAGCACCTCTTCGAATTCCTCTAATGTTGCATTTTCTCCATTTTTGCATCTATATATGCAATTACAAATATTAAGTAGGAGGATTCATAATATGTTAAATGTAGTATGTAAGCTTACATTTTCTTGAAAATGTGGCTGAGCTTTTCTAATTCTTCAGGCTTCAGGTCATAGGAGGAACCAACTAAGCTTTTCAGTTTTTTACTTCTCAAAGAAAAACTGGTGCTGAGGACACTAGCCATGGCTGCTGCACGGAACTTGCGCCGCGCATTGAAGCTTTGAAGACGGGAAACAATCTCAGCGTCCATCTCTTCTTCCTTTGCCAACTCTCCCCTTACCCATGCATCTTCTACTATCTACATCACCATATCTTAATCAAAAATTGATTGGATTGGATTGGATTTTTTAAGGAAAAGAGCAAACCTCTTGAGCAGTAGGCCTCATGTTAGGATCAACTTTCAAAAGACTGGAAATTAGTTGTTTTGCTGATGAAGATATATTCTTCCATGTTTTCTCCTCAAAGCTGAACTCTCCCTGCGTTAATTCCATTTGCAATTAATTTAATTAATTAGAAACAAAAGACACAACATAATGAAATAATTAATTAGTTGTTGGGTAATGCCAGGGGTAGCCCGGTCAAAATCATGATCGAACATGACGCTTGCTTGGTGGATTTGGTTAAGAAATAAAATTGCGTCTTTGCTATCAGCTATAACTTTTGGCACAATAATAAGCGCTTGATCTGAAATATAAAAAATAGGGAGGGGTGACTTACATTTAATATCATTTGTTGCTTTTGCCGATTGGATGGTGCGAAGAAAGGTGGGTACCTGAAATTTTGTTTATATTAATAAATAACATCAACAATAAGCTGTATTATATTTCATAGTTTTCAAATTCACATACTAAATATTTTCCTCTTTCAGGGGAAAATCATAAAATTGTTTTAAAGTCAACAAATCAATGCGGTTCGACTTAGACATAATATAAAAGTTGTATAATAAAACCCCAAATCATTTTTTGAATTAAATAAATAAAGTTGGCCACTCCTAATATGGTCCTTACAGGGGAAGGTATGAGTTAGGTTCCGTCAAAATTATAACAAAATCATGTACATTCCAATGTACCAAGGAGCCCTATCCAAATTAATCAAGTTCGATGCGATAAATTCTGCCTGAAAAAGTTGTTAATGAGGAACTCATATATGACCAAATTAATGTTTGAAGTAAGAGATAATATGCTAACCCAGAGAGAAGAATGTAAAGGATAACACCAAGAGACCAAATATCAGTCTTGGTAGTGATTTTATCCCTTGAAAGTGCTTCTGGTGAAACATAATCAATTGAACCAAAGAAAGCAACCACTGGATTTGCAAAATCCTCCAAAGAGCTTAGACCAAAATCCATGATCTTCAATGGTGAATTCTCATCCTTGTTCAAGAATAAACAGTTCTCTGGTTTTAAGTCCCTGTGAACTATATTTGCCCCATGCAACGCCTCAAGTCCCTTAGCTATTTGTCTCACCACAGCTGCAGCCCCAGCCTCATTGTACCTGTTAACAAGGAAGAAATAAATGATATGAGAGTTATCATGTTGTTCACGTTCCAATTGACAGGCGTAATTCTCTAGACTCAAATCTCAAAATACCTTGGTTGTCTGACAATCCGATCAAAGAGCTCTCCACCAGAGCAAAGCTCCAATATGAGATGAACCCCAAAAGAATCCTCACAAACATCATACAAATGAATGACATTTGGATGAGGAGAAACATCTTCAACGATCTTCCTCATCACTAACAACTCATTTGTCAACAAACTCTCCCATATCAAACCTCTCGACACTGAGTTACTTTCTTTCTTCTCCGGCCATAACCGCCGCAGAGTCTTGATCGCAACAACTTCATTTGTTCTTCGATTTCTTCCTCTCCGCACTATTGAAAATCCTCCTCTTCCTACAACATCTCTCACTTCATATTCATCACTTAATGAACTTGTTTTTCTATCTAATTCATCCCTTTCTCCCATCAAAACTGAAGAACAGAGTTGAGTTTGATCTAACTGATTCATCAGAATACACGTAATTACATCACCAAACTCATTAATTATATAATAATCATTAGTTTAAGAATTAGTATTATTATTTATTGTTGGCCGGGCGAGTGGGTATTATATTGTGAGTCATGAAATGACAAAGGGGAGAGGCTAAATAACAAGAGACACAATTGACTAAGTCAAAATTCCTCCCTTTGACCTTGACACCATGTTTTTTTAAAAAAAAATATTTATGATCTAAAATAAACCTTATTCTAATTATTTCATGAAGGATTAAAAAAAAATTGAAGTTGAACTTTTTAATTAAAAAAATGTGACATTCCATTTTAGATGGATTAAAAAGAAAAATTGTGTCTTTATGATGGAGAAAATATTATTTATTAATTTTGAGAATAGGTTAATTAAATCTCTTTGTTCTTTGAGTTATGTACTATAGGTTTATATAAATATTTACGTTTAGTCTACCTTACTCTATTTCGATTTAGATTATATAATTAGGTTGATTTTGTACACTAATATATGAAATGCATTTATTATCGTAGTCTTCGATCTTCTAATATTCTCTTGTAGTGTTTGGCATGATCAAATCACAAGTGAATGGATATATATGAACTACTAACATGTCAAAATTCAAATCTGAATTGATTCATGATTTCTAATTTTAAAAAGAATCGCATGGTCCATCAACGAGGAAAATAATATATATATATATATATAATACTAGTTGAAAAGAAGTTTGATATGTGCTATTTTTCTTATTTCTTACCTACAATCATACATCCATGATCATATGATAAATTCTTTAGTTTATAAATGTGAGTTTAAAGTACTTATGCTGAGATAAAGGTCAAGTTGCTACAAAATACCTTAAAATGAGAAAAAAGTGTCATGATACATATATTTACTTTATACATTTCAAAACATTCTTAGGTTTGACTTTTGAGTTAAGTTGAAACTAGACTAGCCATTTTGTAATAAAAGGGCAAAAGTGAAGTACTTAGTTCATGGGCCGAAATGGGCAGTTAGCGCATACAAACAAAGCCTATACTATATTGGGATATGTATACATCTCAGAGCTTAAGACCTTTGTTGGAATTACAAAATTACCTAAATATGCAATTTATTTTATTATTTCTCTAAAATTTTCTACCTTTTAATAAAATTATAAATATTCCTACTCTTTTCTATTTTTTGATACATCACTGTATGCGAAGTATCGGTCAGATTCATCACTTCACATGATGTATCGGATATCAAATACATCATTTTACACGATGTATCAGATACATCATTTTAGTGATATATCAAGACGTACGTGATGTATTCGAATTCCACCAATTTTTATAATTTGAAAAAAAAAATATGAATAGAATATAATTAGCTCTTAACAATATGAAATTTGTGTTATCTCTCCTATTTATTGAGAAATTGACCTTTGTTGGAATTGAATTTATTGAGAAATTGACACTACCCTTTAGCTGAGGACTAGTCTCATGGCTATAGTACAATCATAAATCAGTAGCGTTGTTAACATTTAGGTGTATTCAGTAGGAGAAAAATATTTTCTCGAAAAATAGCTTACTTACTCTCTTTTTTATGTTTGATAAATAAGTACAGAATAATGTTATAACAATATTTGTATATAATCTAGATAAATATTATGAAAGATGGAGATAGCGATATGAATTAGGTGATAGAAAAAAGTTAGAAAATGTTAATCATTTCATCGATTTTTTATATTATATACGATGATAAAATGCATCATCTAGGAGTTGAACCCGATCTTTATCATCACTAAATCATCGTGTTTGTTAGTTCAAGATTTTCATTCTTTTTGTTATACTCTTTAAGCTCATGTATTTGCAAATATAACCAACAAAATTCAGTCGGCTTCTTTAATGAAAAGTACAAAAGATTTGTGCTAAAAATTCAATCGTGCTTGATTGGTACTAGTAAAGGGAAAAGGAAAAAATCGTGAATTTTAGATCATTTTGTATCCGTCGCAATTATTTCCGACTAAATTCTTAGGAGTCATTTGGTAGGAGGGATTAGGAGAAATAATTCATATTAATTAATACCTTCCATTTGGTGGTATTAGCTAATTCTTTGAATTTAACCTCATGAGATTATATATAAAGATAAAAATGTCCCTCAAATTCTTTTACACTTATTTCTCTCAGGTACAACCAGCTTTCTGCAATCGATACGCTCGCCCCTTTTGATATAATGAAGCCTCAAAATGAATGATAAAATTCTCTCACCAACCAAGTTGTTCACCCCGAATGATCGTGTTGAGTTTTTTATTTTATTTATTTGCGGTTTCCTATTTTCATAATATAAAAATAAATAACTTTACCATATCAAATTTTTAAATTTTATTTATTTGTGGCTTCATATTTACATAATAGATAAAAAATATTTTGCCATGTCAATTTTTTTTTTAATAATTAATTTAGTTGAGTGATTTTATTGATCCAAAACAAAGTTCAATGATGTTAAATATAAACTCAAAGTTGACTGGCCTTGTAAGATATAAACATTATATTAAAAGTAAACTTCCAAATTTTTATGTGTAAATATAGATTGTCTATTTTACAATTGTTTACCATCTTTTCTATTTTAATAATAGATGGTATATCTTTACTTAATTAAAGATTGATATTTTATTAGTGATAAATTTATTAAGATTATAATTATTTATTCTCAAATAATTCAAGTGAGAAAATAGCAAATATAATGACAAAATCATTATTCTCTTAATCAGTTAGAAGTCACAAAAAGATAATCAACTTTGATCTAATTACATGAAATAGAAAACTCGTAATAGTTCAAGGGCATAATTGGAAAGAAACTTTTAATAAAATTTTAAACCAAATACGAAATAAATAATAATCTCAACATTACTAATCCTTACATTATTAATCTCCATATTATTCATTTTTTTTACCAAATCACCTCTTAACATTAATGGAGAATATCTGTATTCAAGAGAAAAAAATAGATCGACCTTTATTAAATAAAATATATTATATTTATTATTTTTCTTATGAGAGAAAGCATACTTATTTTCACAAACTTAAAAGACCATGACAGCTTTCGGTAAGTACTCTCTCCAATTCATTTTTTTGACATTATTTGACTTGACATAATATTTAAGAAAAACGATTCATATATATTTGTGTATTTAAAAATCATTTCATTGGGGTAAGAGAAAAAATTTTAACTTCAAATTATTTCTAATTAAAGTAAGATAACTTTTTTGATACGGAATAAAAAAATGTCACATAAAATAAAATAGAACAGAGAAAGTACGTTTAAATGACCATTTTGAACCTAGTTTTAAACCAAATGTACCATTTGTATCATTTTGTCCCTTCCATTTCAGTTATATTTGAGACAACGGATAAGCTCAAGAATTGAATAATGGGACCAACTTTAGTTTAAAATAGAAATAGAGGGACCAGTTTCTTTGGTGGGGTCCACCAATTGCACCTTGCACGTGACAAGTTTAAGTTGGGGTAAAAGTATAATAATTGAAAAATGAGAAAGGTAAAATCAGAATCAACAAAGGCGGCGGAAAATAATTTGCTACTATACCCCTCTACTCCTGCAGAATGGGAATTTCATGGTGCCTCATCTTTCGAATATAGTCATTATTTTAGATTTTCTTTTTTTAGTTTTTAATATTACTTTACATTGTATATGACTGTCTTGAAGCAGGCACATTACGGTCGATATCACTGCTTCAGTTATTTAATTTTACTACACTATTTTTATTTAATTATTTCTTCAATTGTTTTAATTATAAATTTATAATATTACTCTAATAAATTATTATTTTTAAAAAGGCAGTTATCGATTAACGTAGATGCATCAGCTGTTTGATTTTATAATATTGACCTTAATAAATTATTTTCCTAATTACTTCAGCTATTGATGATTTAAAATATTTTAAAAATAAATATAAATTTTGATATACTCTCAAAATTTTATAGGTGCAACATAAATTGAAACAAAATAAGTAATCAAAATTTTTGATATTTGGTATTTGGTATGGTATTGAGGAGTAAAGTTTTAGAATTATGGTAATTAAGATTGGGATTGGTGTGAGATATTAGTACCAATTGATATTCTGTATTTTTTATTTATTTAATGAATATCATGTATCTACATGTCCATTACTCATTAATAAAGTGCAAAGAGAAATTTAAAAATTAAACATAAATAATCTAAATATATATACGTCTTTTTTTATTGTGCTAATTTGATTTTCTTGGTGTCTTTTTCCTTATTGATCTTCCCTTATATTATGTCTTCACACAAAAAAATATATATTAGAATAATAATATTAACTTTGTAAGACAATCGTTAACGTCGTTAATTTTGAGATCTTTTAGCTGTTATAGTGATGGATGTGCCTATAACAATATTAAAACTTCAGATAATATTTAACCATTATAGAGAAGTTTAATGACAAATCTTAAGTTTAATCCCACTTGGTATAAAAAAGGAAAAAATTTAATGGTGAAATCATATATTCATATAATTTATATTCTTTGTTATGAATTATGTATTAAACTATCAAAATATGTGGTCAAAATTTCTAGATTTGTGATTGATAATCTTGGAAATTTTATTTCTATAAAGATTTATCAATTATTATATCACAAAAAAGAACATATTTTATATTTGTTATATAGGAGAAATTTTACAAAACTTATACTGTTAAAAAAATGAATGTTGCTTTTTTAGGTAAAAAAAATGTTAAAATGTAAACAATATCATAAAAAATTGATTGCCAGGAAAACTTAATTGTTATAGTTAAATATTATTACATAAATATATTGTTATAATGATTGCAATTTGACAAATTTATAAAATATATATGAACATCAAGAGATATTATTATCTTACGTTTAACGTAATATTTTGCTTTTGTTTTTATCCCAATATTACAAGATTTTCTTCTTAGTTTTATTTTATTATTTTGTTTATCTATTTTGGCTAGTTAAATTAATGATATGTTACTTAATTTGCAGATATTAACTCATACTTAAAATGTGATTTATTTCAAGAGTTAAAACTTAAAAGAGCTTCCAGCTGTTATATGCAAGTGCAATTATTATTATTATTTTCACTTTTATGGAAATACATCTTGATATTTGATTGAGTATAAAAAAAGATATTACGATATTTTATCATCATTTATTAAAAAACATTTAATTTTGTGTTTTTATTGTACATATTTTATTCACTCTTTGAAAAAATTTAAAAATCCCACACAATTCATCTCCAAATGTAGAAAACAGTAAACTAAAGGAGACACCGTCAATTTTTTAAATTAAAAGTAAAGTGTGTGTATTTTGAATAGAGAAAATGGATTATAAAGTGGAAAATGATGAGAGTTAACATAACAATCAAATAATCAATTAATTAAAATTTCTTTAGTCTTCAACTTAAATTTACATAATTTGAAGCTAATAAATTTGTTTAAGGAGTACTTTTTATGGAATACTAATTTTCACTCACAAAATTGTAACTTCTTTTATAACTAAATTTTATGTTCAAATACAATTTTCTTTTTTAAAAAAAATTATTTGCAAATGCACTTCTTTTCCTTTTAAAACGTTTATTTTATTTTGGAATAAATCATTGATTCACTTTTCATTGAATATTATTAAATTTTAACATAAATAAAATTTAGACATTTGAACACAGATGTTATTTTCAAACAATAAAATATTATACGTAGATCGTATTATTTTGTATTTTTATTTTTCATCTTTCAACTTAAATTAGAGAATTTGAAGTTAATAAATCTATTAGAGGAGAATTTTACGTAGAATGAGGATTTTTCACTCATAGAACTTCAATTCTTTTATAAAAGTTTATATCTAAATACGATTTTATTATTTTTTAAAAAAGTTGCTACGAACTACATTTTTTTAAGATTTCTTTTAATTTTGAAATAAACAATTTGTTCTCTGTTTGTCAAACTATCAACTTTTAACATAATAAAAATTCAGGTTTTTGAACATAAACGTTATTTATAAATAATGAAACATTATCCATAAATCGGTATTGTTTTACAATTTTATTTTCATTCTTCAACTAAATTAGATAATTTGAAGCTAATAAATCGGTTTAAGGAGTATATTATGTGGAATTATGATTATCACCCATAAAACTTCATTTTATTTTAATAAAACTCATGTCCAAATATAATTTTCTTATTTTTGAAAAATATTATTCACAGATTTACTTTTTGTATTTAAATTCTTTTTTAAGTTCTGAAATGGATAATCGATTCATTGCTCATCGAATACTATTAACTTTTAGCGTATCTGAAATATCAACATTTAAACGCACATGTTTTTTAATAAATAATGAATTATTATTCTTAAATTAATATTGTCTTATAATTTTAATTTTTTAGCCTTCAACTTAAATTAGAGAATTTGAAACTTACAAATCGGTTTGACTATAAATATTCTTTTTCGAACTCTGAATATGAAACAATTCTTGATAAGGAGCTTTTTCCGAATGGATATGAATTTGAATTAGTTGGCCTCCAAAGTGGATATCAGACATTAGACAGAAAAATAAAAAAAAATTAAATATTGTCTTGTGTATATTTTAATCACCAACTAGTGGGGCGAAAAAGGAAACAATATGAAACTCTAGGGACTAACAACAACAATAACATACTCAGTGGAATACTGAGATTCAGGAAGGGTAAAATATATATAGACCTTCCCATTGTCTCACAGACAGTGACGAACCAGAAATTTTTATATCATGGGTGCTCAATCATTTTTAGTTTGAAAATTACTACATAGAGTGGATGCTCTGTTAATATACTTTAATAAATTATTAAATTGGTACATAAATAATAGTATTGGTAATAGATGGCAATGGGTGCTTAAGCACCCATAGTGAACCATGTACATCTGCCACTGTTCATAGAGTTAGAGAAACTGTATTTAGAAGATCTTCATCTCAAAAATATCAAATTCCAAAAGTAGAAGATACTAGATATAAGACGGATAATTAAAATATATAAGATGGACAATAAAAGTGAGAAACAAATGATAATATATAAATATAAGACAAACAATAATAACACAAGATATAAAGACACCGTAAATTCTATTAACTTACTATATCACAAAATTAAATATCATCTTATCCCTCCTAACCTATTGAACTTCTAGCGTAATACATTATCTCCGTTCCTTTCTATCTAAACTCATATCCCTAGAAGCAACTTTCTATATCAAAGTGATGAATTCACCATGACTCTAGGGACCAATTCGACAAATTTAAAGTGATGCAGACGTCACCATGACACTCTATTGGACCGCAGTTAACTTAACTTATCCATAGTAAAAAAAGAGAAAGTTGTAACTTATCGCTTATATGGATTGTCCACATTGTTTTTACTTTAATGGCTTTGCACCTTCCTCTCTTCTTCTTCTCCTTCATTCTTTACTTTCCAATAGACAACAAAAGTGAAACATCACTTCTACTCACCTAACTTTCTCCTCAAACCCCTTATTTCTCCTTTTTTCTTGTAAATTAGATTAGTGGAGCCATAGAAAAAGCTTCAACAAGCTGTTCAACAAAAACATGTAAGTCATTTTCTTGAATTTTTTGTTTGTTTGTTTGTGTTATGTGATGTTTGATGATTCTCTTAGTTAGTTTTGAGTGTTGGTTTTGTTGTGAATTCTTATGAAATATGGTTCTTGATTTGGATTGTGGAGAGAGGGTAGATCAGAGTGTATGGGGAAATGAAAAGGTGGGTTTTTTACAAAGAAATGAAAAGAATTTAAAGAGAAAGAAAGAAAACTAAAGGTGGAATTTTTAATAGAAATCAGTAGAAAAGATGGTGAGATTCTGCTTTTCATGTGTAAATTTATGAAATAAAATTGAAGGGGGTTATTTCTATAATCAGTAGAAAAGATGATGAAATTCTGCTTCATGGGATTGCCATGTTCATATTTTCTCAGATGAAGCATAAAGTGGTAGTAATTTTTTTTTTTATTTGTTTCTGCAGAAATATATCTGATTCTGAGGAATTTGGAGTGTTTTGCTTGGTCCGTTAGATTTTGATGCTTGATTTTGGATTCAATTGGAGTTGATTCACTAAAAGTTCAGTTTTTTGGGTTATATCACTGGGGAATTGGTGTTTCAGAATCTGCTAAATGGGGATATTTGAAGATATGGGCTTCTCTGGAAATTTTGAATTCATGTCTGATCCTCTGGGATGTGGGGGAGATGTGGCACAAGAGGTTGAACATAAGCCGGCCGGGTTGGAAGAGGAGGACTACAGTGATGAGGAGATGGATGTAGATGAGCTAGAAAGGAGGATGTGGAGGGACCGTATGCTTTTGAGGCGTCTCAAAGAAAAGAACAAGAATAAAGAGGTGGGGGATGGCGCAAAGCAGCGCCAATCACAGGAGCAGGCTCGTAGAAAGAAGATGTCGCGTGCACAAGATGGTATACTGAAGTACATGCTGAAAATGATGGAAGTTTGTAATGCTCAGGGTTTTGTTTATGGAATAATCCCTGAGAAAGGGAAGCCTGTGACTGGTGCTTCCGACAATCTTCGTGCATGGTGGAAGGAAAAGGTCAGATTTGATAGGAATGGCCCTGCTGCCATCGCCAAGTATCAGGCTGATAATCAGATACCCGGGAGGGTTGAGGAATCAAGCGTGATAGTTTCAACTCCCCACACATTACAAGAGCTGCAGGATACAACATTAGGATCCCTTTTGTCTGCTTTGATGCAGCACTGTGATCCTCCACAGAGACGGTTTCCCTTGGAGAAGGGAGTGTCTCCACCCTGGTGGCCTTCTGGTAAAGAGGACTGGTGGGGTCAGTTGGGTCTGCCAAATGATCAAGTTCAACCTCCATACAAGAAGCCTCATGATCTGAAGAAGGCCTGGAAGGTTGGTGTTCTAACGGCGGTAATCAAACACATCTCTCCCGACATTGCTAAGATTCGCAAGCTTGTTCGTCAGTCAAAGTGCTTGCAGGATAAGATGACAGCTAAGGAGAGTGCAACTTGGCTTGCTATTATCAATCAAGAAGAGGCTTTGGCTCGTAAACTGTATCCTGATAGCTATCCACAGGGATCTTTGGCTGTTGGTAATGGTTCCTTTTTCATCAGCGATGCTAGCGATTATGATGTGGATGGAGTGGATGGCGAGAGAAACAATGAAGTGGAATGTAAACCTCATGATATCAATCTCCGAACTGGAATTATGGTACCTAAAGATAAGATCTTGATGCCAACTTTAGCTCCAGTGAAAGGAGAAATTATTGATTTAACTTCTGATTTTACCCAAAAGAGGAAGCAGCCATTTTTTGAGGAGTCTGTTGATCAAAAGATATATACTTGTGAGTACCTTCACTGCCCATACAGCAATTATCAAGCTGGATTCCTTGACAGGACTTCGAGAAATAACCACCAAATTAGCTGTCCATTTCGGTTCAGTTCTGCTCAAACACTTAGTAAGCCAAAGTATCAGATCAACTATGAGAACAGTGCAGTTTTTCCTGCTCAAACCGCTCCTCCTAAACCAGCTGTCTCATCAGTCACTGCTTCCTCTTCGCTTAGTGCCTCTGGGCTCGGACTCCCTGAAGATGACCAGAGGATTATTTCTGACCTCATAACATCCTACGACAACAACTTTCAGCAAAATGGTAGCATTGGTTCCGGAATATCTGAGATTCTAGTTAATCAAAACCTGCAGGTGCAACAAACACTTGAACTTCCTATTGATGATAACTTCAACCTGGGACAACATATGGAGACCACAGGTCAAGAAACCAGCATGCCTGTGAATTCTGCTTATCGATCCACAGAGTTTCAATATGATCAATGCGAACGGTCCTTTGATGCCCCGTTCCCTGGAAACTTAAACGATATTACAGATTACAGATTTGGTTCTCCGTTCAACTTGGGAGGAAGCGACTATGCCATGGAGCAACTGACAAAGCAGGATATATCTACATGGTACCTCTGAACTAGTACTAGTATTAAAACTGTCTTATTTCCTATATGAAGGCTTGATAGGTTGTATAGGTTTAGATAAGTGTTCAACTTCCTGTCCCTTATATATATATATACAGGTATTGTAGTTTCTTTATCATTTAGTTGATGTTTTGATGGTTGTAAGTGCTAAACACAGTATTATCATTATGCTATTATGTTTTTGAGCTCGCGCTTATTTATGCCATTGATCATGATTCCATCGCGTTTTAAGAATATCGCGCGAGCTCTTTTGGGAGCACCATGGTAGTGCTACATCTTTAGCATCCCTTTCCTCATTAGTCTGGAAGTGTACATCCTGAAGTTTCTTATGGTTTGTTGACATGCAATTGACTAGAGTCCAGCTATGAAGAAGTTTGGTGAGATGTATGGGACTAGAGGTTTCAAGGTTGAACTCTATTCAAGGTTTTGCATTCAAGCCCTAGTAAAGGAGATGGGCTGAATTCTTTTCCCTTTAACTAAAAATCTCGAGTTTCAAGACCTATGGATGGAGAAACTCTTGATAGGAAAGCTCATTCCTTTAGTGGGTTCTAGTCAGTGTGAATCCAGATTAGTCGGACCAGTTAATTTCTGATACCGGATAGTCAAAGGTCTAAAGTCCCACCTTGCCTAACCAACCATATGTTGTTTTCTTGCTAAACTTGAGTCAAGCTGCAAAAATTTTTGGTTGGTATAGGTCAAATCTAAGTGTCACTCTGGTAAAAGTCATTAGTGCCTATGACAAATGAAATTTCTTCCTTATTTTGGAAACATTCTGTTCTCCACTGTTTTGTTTGGTAAAATGTGAATTATGGAATTGCATTTTAGGTCAAATACCTAAATTAAATGTGCATGAGATATTTGTTCAAAATTTAACGAATTTAAGTTGAAAAAGCAGCACATAGAGGTCCTAAATAATTCATGATATTGGATAAGTTATTTTAATAATTAAATCATCAATTAATGGCTTAAGAATTTTATTTTTGCCACTTGACAGTATATTCTTGAGATAAACTATTTAAAGATTTAGTTTTTTTGAATAATTCTTCCACTATAATAATTATTCCCAATATAAAATCCCAAGACAAGACACATGTGCTTTGAGATAACCTATTTAAAACATCTTCTAGAAGTTCATTTTTTACTTTTTTGGATTCTTCTTTTAGGGATGGACAAAAAGAGCGGTCAAATTACGTGTCTCACATGGTTTACTTGAAAAAGAAATGTTAACTTGACATGTTTTGTCTCTAAAACAATAATGTTTTATTTGTACCTTTTTTGAAAAAAATGTTAAGTACGTGGATTAAACATCGTATTAATTTCTCTCAATATTTAGTAAAGATAAAAGATTATATTTTATTTTTTTAAAATGATATTCTTTCAGAAACATCATCTCTATCTCTATTAGGTAATGATAATGTCTGCATACATTTTATTTTATTCTCTGTTCTTGTTGTTTTCTAAAAATGATAATAAAATTATTTTTATTAAGAATGAAAAACTAAAATGGACGGGAGGTATTAATTCCTTTTTTTATAGAAAAAAACCTAAAGCATAACTTTTTTTTCCTAATTGACCAAGTCAAAATTAGGTACATGCATATGTTAGACTTTCTTGATTTTGGAGGGTTAGTTTTAATTGCATATTGGTAGCGTTCGTGCATCATGTCATTTCAACATTCATTATGTTTTGTTCCTTAAGGAAAGAGATGTTAATTTTTGAACAATAAATTAATTTTTTTAACTTGTACTATTGATAATTATAAGAATATTTTTGTCAAATTGTGTAAAAGATGAGTTGTATTTAGTCTGTCGTCACTTTTACTTATCATTATTGGATTTGACACACTAATTAGGAAAATATTACTAATTAATATGACTATTTTAGCACACTATATTTAGTATTATATTTTAAAAATAAGTAATTAACGATTAGGGTAAAATATGAAAAATATTTATCTTTTTTGCTATATTAAAAAGCAACAATAATATATCTAGTGAAATTCCACAAGTGGGGAATGCGAAGAGTAAAATATATATAAACTTTACTACTACCTCATAGAGATAAAGGGATTGTTTTCGAAAGACTTTCATCTCCAAAAGCAGAAAATACTAGATATGAAACGACTAAAGCGGAAAACAAATGATAATTTATAAAGACAATAAAAGTAACAAAATAAATTATGGACAATAACAACAGAACATATAAAGACACGACTGCCTCTACTAACCTACTATATCACAAAGTCAGACATCATCCTAACCCTATTGACCGTCTACCCTAATATACGACCTTCACTCTTTTCTATCAAAGGTCATATCCACAGTGATATGGAGTTGCGTCATATCTAATCACCTCCCACAATACTTTTTTGGTCTACCTCTACCCCTTTGCATAACCCCTAAATTCAACCTCTCACACCTCCTAACAGGAGCGTCGGTACTTCTACATATGTTCAAATCATCCCAGTCTTGCTTCTCTCATTTTAATTGCCACAAAGGTCACCCCTAACATCACCTAAATAATCTCATTCCTAATTTTACTCCCCCTCCCTCGGTATGTCCACACATTCATCTCATCATCCTCATCTCCGCGACCAGCATCTTTTGAACATATGAGTTTTTTAATTGGTCAGCACTCCACCCTATATAGCAAAAACGGTCTAACCACCATTCTGTAAAACTTATTCTTAAGTTTAGGTGGTATATTCTTATCACACAATACTCTAGAGGAAGCCTCCATTTCGTCCATGCTGCCGCAATACGATGTGTGACATCATCGTCGATATCGCCACTGCTCTAGATGATAGACCCAAGATATTTAAAGTTTTCTCTTGGGAATAGATTGAGTGGCAAGCCTCACTTCAATGTCTATTTCATCTCTCGCAACACTGAATTTGTACTCCAAGTATTCTATTTTGGTCCAGCTCAATTCAAACCATTTTGATTCCAAAGTATGTCTCCAAGCCTCCAATCTATCAATTTCTTTAGCCCGAGTCTCATCAATCAGTACTGTGTTATATGCAAATAGCATACACCATGGAACCTCCTTCTGAATAGACTGTATCAGCTCATCCATTGTTAAGGCAAAAAGAAAAGGGCCCCACACAAATCCTTGACGAAGTCTCATCACAATAGGAAAATACTCTGAGTCTCCTCTCACCGTTCTTACCCAAGTTTTAGCTCCGTCATACATGTCCTTTATCACCAATCTTTCGCTTCTAGACACCTCTATAGGACATCCCTCGGAACTTTGCCATAAGCCTTCTCAAGATCAATGAACCCCATATGAAAGTCCCTCTTTCTTTCCCTATATTTCTCCACTAATCTTTGAACAAAATGAATTGCTTCAGTAGTCGACCGCCCCAATATGAATCCGAACTAATTTTCTAAAATAGACACTTTTTTTCTCATCCCCATCTCCACCACTTCCGCAATAAACAAAAATATTTTTTTTAAAACAGTGAAGAAATAAAATTAAACAGTTATTTGAACTCCATGAAAGAGTTTATTTCCTTTTTGTCAAGGTCGATTTAACAAGTCAATGTCAAAAACTTTACTACTGTCGTTCTGTTGAAATCCATGACAACAATAGGTCATGTTAATTTTACATAAACTTATGATTAAGGAAAGCATTATTTAGCACAAAATTATATTTTTATTTTGTAATTTTAAATAAAAAGCATATCAAATCAAAATATACTTTAAATTTATGATCTTAAATATGTCACATGAAAAATTAAAATTAAAAAAATTAAACGAGCTAAAAAAATAAGTACAAGAAACAAACTAAAACAAAAGATGTAGAAATTTTAAAATATAAAAAGATGGCGTAAACACAAAGCATTTCTTTTTTAGACTAGAATACTGGAGGTGCTTTATGAATTATGGTCACTTTACTTGAAATGGCAACAAGAATTAGAGACCAATAAATGAGCAAGCATGAGAATAAACATAAGAAAAAAAAAATATTTGGTACAAAATTTAACAAACTAGTTGTAGTTGCCTTGGAAAAATATTACTACTTGCTAAGTTTAACAAATTCTTCCCTCTTCCAGCATCTCACCATATACATTTGGCATGCAAGTAAAAACAAGAACAAAATAAACTTGAAGAGTTAATACTCTTCATCAATTTCTTGCTCCTTCTCATCTTCAATTTCTTGCTCTTCCTCATCTTCATTTTCCTGATCATCTACATCCATTTCTTCATCACTTTCTTGTTCATTCTTTTCTTCATTTTCCGATTTTTTAGCATTGACATTACCTGAAGGCATCAAGCATGATACTGAGAATAAATTGAAGTAATGTCGTGAGTATTGTCAAAGATTTCTGTAGTTGGCTGAGTTAATACACTAATGGGCAGCCAATTCACAAAGATGATTCCAACTACAGGCAATTCGCTAAAGGTATAAGCAGAATATCAAATCTATCCACATCCTTCATGATAGATTTTAGAGAAAAGAACGTCTTTTGCTTCATGTAAGAAAAAGAGGTTATAGAGAAAAATACCATATTCATTGAAAAGGACATCACCAGCACACACGCCCTGTTCAATCTTGACAAGTTGAAGAGTCATTCTAGGTCCAATCTCTTGAAGTTTGACAGCACTTTTCGTAGAAGCTCGATTAACTCTTCCAATATCAGATGACAGATTTACAGTTGCTGCCTCATCGTCCCCTTCACTTTCAGATCCATAATTAGCCCTTCATTGAGAAAGCAGAGAAAGAAAAATGAAAATCAAAAGAAGCACGACACTAGCAAAAGACTGCATTACATTTTCATATAACAAAACGGGAAAATGTCAAATCAGAGGAGGTCATCCTATTAAGCCTATTGACCATGTGTTGCATGCTCATCATCACTTACATAATAGTAATGGATAATGGAAATGGATACATGTGCAAGGGTGAGGGGGGAGAGTGACAGGTGGGAGATCGAATAGAATAAGGTTTTTGGACTGATACAGTGGTATGAAATTCTTCTAGGGATGCACTTGGCTAATAATCCAAATAGTAAGAGGGTTTGAAAAGGTAGTAGCGATCAGGGCAATAGGGAAGAAGTAAGAATAGAATCTTTGCAACAATTCAGCGATCTCAGTTCCACACAACTCGATTCCAGAACAATAACATAGGCAGACAGCTATACCAAATCCAGATCAGCTCCTCAGATGATAAGAAATAGAAAGGTCTAATTCATTTGAAAACTATGATAATAAGCCTACCAAATAACAACATACCCAGTGGAATCCCACAAGTGGGGTCTGGGGAGGGTAAAATGTACGCAGACCTTACCATTACCTCATAGAGGTAGAGAGGATGTTTCTGGGGAACCCTCGTCTCAAAAACCCATAAGCAGAATAAACTAGCTACGTAAAAAGGAGAAGGAAGAGAGAAACAAGGAAGAACGACTAATAACGAAAGCAACGATAGAAAGTAAATATAATAAAATTAACACACATAAGATGAAAACTGACACCACAGGATATAACGACCCGACTAATCCTAATAATCTATCCCTACTAGCCTATTAGCTTGCTACTCTAATACGAGACCTCCACTCTACTCTAATATCCCCACTAGTCTACCAGATAAACGAAGGAAAAATATAATCACATCGAATGAAATCAAAAAGCCATAGCAGCACTGAGAGACAGAGATACGTACTTAGTCACGAAGTCACTAACATCTTGAAGATTTCTCAGATCAGGCACTTGATGGTTTTGTACAAATTTCCTGATTCGACAAGAAACGCCCACTGGCTGTAATCTGATAGAGTAGTGCCGGAAATCAATAAGCTTTGTTTCTTTGTCGTAATTAAGTAATACAATCCTTTGGCATGAAGACAGTTTGACCTGCAATGTGTTACAATTTCCCATTAAAGCTGGTGAAACTAACTGTGGCTAGTATAGAAATTTATGTATGGTTCTCACTCACTGTATTTATATCAATGGCAGGAAAAATGTTCTGGAATATGAACGTAGTGACCTTTAGATGTTCTTCTCCTGTCCCAAAACCAGATAGCACAATCTGCGAGCATAATTTTGGAGCTCAGCTGACCCAGTAGAGAAAATAGATAATGCTAATACAAGACAACCAACTTTATAAAATGCCAACATCACATATCTTGATGGGATTGTGCTACTAGATGTATGACGTGCTTCTAGATGTTAAGCCAATTGAATATGTTCTCATAGGTGCCTCTACATGTCAGGAGGTGTGAAATAATCAACTAAGATTCAGCAGAAAAGATTACCAATGGTGGGTTTTTGAAAAGATCCGGCGGACATCTTGGACGGAGTTGAGATTGAGCAATGTCAGCAGCCAATGAATATTTATGTATTTTAAACGTTAAAGTGGGACCGGTCTTCATTCCAGCAACCTTCAAGTATGCTGCAGAGTCAGTTTTTGACAATATGAGGAAATGTGTGACATGCAAACCAGTAGCAAGGGCCATGAAATCTTTGAGGTTATTTCGTTTCGATTCCTGAAATTAAATTAAGGAGACATTATTTGGTCAAAAGATATGAAAAATACAGAAAAATATGCATACTGTAATATGCAGAACCCACAGATAAATATATAGCAGAAAATATATTCATGTTTCTAGCTTATGTCAGAAGGCAAAATCAGGCATTGCTGCAAAGAGCTACAGAGATCATAAGTCGAGGAAACAAAGAAGTACTGAAAAGGTCTGTGCTGCAATGAACATTCCAATTTAATTGATCATTTCCACTTCTCTTTCAAATGGTAGGAATTCAGCATCCAGGAGAATACAGGCATAACGACTAGTCCACAAGTTAAATGGAAAAAGCTAATACATTGTACTAGTAACAAGAGACACCCCTCCGCCTTCCAAATTAAACAAGCTCCTACTTGACTCTCTCCGCAATGTCCAAAGGAATTGAAGAAAAATCATATCTTCGAAAGTTGCTATATCACATATGCAGAAAAAGACGTCTAACCCATTCTCACTCTTTCCAAACACCAACTAATTTTTATTCCTTTTCCTTTTCTTTAAATTTGTAGCTGTAAGCATTAAACCCTGCAACACTGCACGGACAAATAAAATGACATGCTCTGGGTTTTGATATCCAAATAACTCTATGGTGAAATTCCTACCTCTCCCTTCGAAACAGACTTGTAGAATAATTAGACCGAGAAAACCCCACAAGATTGCATTTACACCCCATGACAACATACCTATATCATCGTGATTCCCAACAATTTAAACTACTTTTTGACTTCAAATAATGTCAGATGCAAAGCCCCATTAGAGAGATTGTCCTCGGGCTGAGGAGTGCCCATATGAATTAGTTGAGGTGTTTAAACAGGCCTGTGGTCCTCTTTTATATTCTGTCAAGAGTTCGGATTGCTCCACCTAAGTAGAAAGAAAAGAAGAAATTGAAAAAGAAAAGGTGAAGCTATTGCTTACATTCCTCCTGAATACGTAGCCACCATATTCAACTTTTTCTTCCTTCTTTTGTGGATAAATAAGATAATTATTTCTTTCCCAGAACGTAAATTTTATTTCGGTTGTCTCACTCCAGTATTTGAGGACTACATTTATCAGCTTGCATAATAGCAACTGTTTCTATTTTTTGTTATTTTAGCGAAAGGTAGGAGCAGTTGTAGAAGCTTTTCATAGGGTTAATTTTCTCAGCTTAAGGGATTCAGTACTTCATTACATATTGGATGATTTGTACTGTTTCTTTGCAGGGGTGGGCTTCGTGTACTCATACAATGTTAGTCTGTTAGCCCTACGGATCAAGTCCCAATTTAGATGAAGCTTGACAAATATCCAAAGCAAGAGGTCCTGATCGTATTGACAACTTTAGATAGTAAAACAATGAGTAGAAAGTCAAGACTGCCAAGCGAAAACCAGATAAGCACCCGAATGCACGAATAAACATAGTCTATATTAAGGCTTTACCTTGAGCTTGAGAGCAGTATAAGGAAGCATCAGTTTCCGCAAGTCCATTTGCAACTGTCTGAGAGGACCGGGAAGCTTCCCCCTTGAAAACACTAAGCTCTTTGGAATCTTGTCTCCAGTGACATGATTGACCGTTGGCGTCTTCTTCGTAATTTGCTTGACAAATGGCTTCCTGTTCTTCTGATTCAACGTGTATGCAAGAATTCAGCTCAACCACCACCACAATAATTATCACAAAGCTAACAAATATTCAGAGAAAAAGGAACACATATTTTCCATAGAATCATTGTTTAGTTGATCATCATTTCTTGTTTCAGTTCAGGAAAAAAAAAACAGAAGGTTAGGGTCGTGAGTAACTTTGTTTTCCTTTGCTTTCAATAAAACCAACAACAGAGAAACAAAGTGTAACATCTTCCATTCAGACAATGGCTTCCCCACAACAATATTCGAAATTTCAGCTCAGGTGATTAAACCCTTTTTTAGTAAGAAAATTGGCCAAGAGTCAAAATCTTTAACCCACAACTTTAATTCAATCATAGTTATTAATCATCATTACTTGTTTTTAACTGGTAATGATATTATAAACAACAGCTAAAAGTAACTCGAAACATCCATTCAGTCTAACAACAACAACAACATACCCAGTGGAATCCCACACGTTGGTCTGGACCTTACCACTACCTCTTCTGGAAAATTTCCATTCAGTCTAATCATCTACTTTTATTTCAGGGCAGATGACAAACCCAAACTAATAAACGGTCATACATAATTGTTGCAGCTAAAGAAACCCACAAATTTTCTGTTTACACCTAATTCTTTGTAGATTTTTACTTAATGCACCATATCCTAAACTGCTCATCACATCTCTCTTCAATCAAATATTCATAAACAGTAATCTAATGAGTGTTCAACTAAACATCCATCTCCAGAAACCAAAAACTTCAATCCTGAAAAAACAAACTTAAGATAGAACAGACAAAACAGAACTACTTACATTCTTGAAACGACCCATACTGCACACTTATACCAAGTTTGCTATGAACCACCAAAATATATGATTTTGAAAGTAAATGTTGAATTCACGTTATACTCTGTAGGGCTCTGTAACAATGGAGGAGGAAGGAGACAGACAACTTACATAAAACCCTAACTGAGCTAAACCCAAATTGGTACACTTTTTTTTCCTTTGCCAATTAGTAGAATTACTAGTTAGTCCCTCCCAAAGTTTGAAGTTATGTGGTAATATTTGTCTAAACTTGACATTATTCAAGTGATAATAAATATTTTATTAAAAGTAAAAAAAATTAAATAAAAATTAATATGGATTTTAAAATAGAAATTAACATAAATTATGGTAGAGGGAGTAACATAATTTAGGATGGAGCGAGCATTAGAATGTAAAAATAATGGATTGGGTAATTTGGTCAATTTAAATAGGATTCTCGAGATTAATTTATCCGGTCTATTCGATATTTTTATGTATCTGATTATATGATGCATTGGATCGAATTGACCCAAATGGGTTGAATCAAGACTAACTTATTTTTTTAAATTGGTTAATTTGGGTTGATAAATTAAAGAATTAGTTATTCAAATGTAAATTGTGAATTTACATTTGATATTCAAGTTAATTACTTACGCACCTAAAATCGTCATTTTTGAGCAACAAGAAAATAATTCAAATAGATTTAGCCTTGAATTCATATATGCTTAAAACTAAACATATAAATTCAATATTTCTATATCTAAAGTTGGCTTAAAGTTTATCATACATGGCATAAAAAATCGATATGATATGTCAACAAAGAAATCTATTGGCAGGAGGATCATAAATTTCCATTTCAACTTGTTTCGAAACGTCAATATACACTCAAACTATTATAGTAATTTGTTACACATTTTTACTACTTAAAATTGAATTTATTTATTTCCTGGGACTTGTAACTCCACTCTCATACTACGTGGCATATTACACTTGCTATCACTTTAGGGCCTGGTAAGAAATTATAGTTTTTTTAAATATTTTTTTCTTTTCTTTATTAATTATATTTTATACTAATTATTTTTAATTACTCATTGAAATTATCTAATAATTATATCTTCTTCATCACTAAATCTCACCTATTTCATCTCGCCAGAAAAATCAGTTCAATCATTATCAATAAAGTATCATTTTTTTTATTCTTTACCACCAATATATCACCTTTTATTCTTCTTCTTCGTCACCCATCACCAAAAATCACTATCAGCATTATCAAAACCCAAATACGAGCACTAGATTTTTTTTAAAAGAAAAATCTTAATTTATCACCCATCCCATTAAATTACAGTTCAATTCTTTATAAATTTTAGTTAGAGTTTTTTTTTTTGGAATCGAGATTCAAAATAGTGAATGGAGGAAAGCAAAACTTGCATTGGGTTTAAATAAATATCTTTATGTTTCAAAGACATAACGATTCATCGGAGACGATGATGACTATGATAGTGGCCAGATAGAGATTTCTCGATGTTACTTTGTTATTTCACATTTTGAAATTGTGATGAAAATTAAAAAAAAAATGTGATGAAATATAAAGAAATAGCATAAGTAATGGTGAAGTCAAAATTTTTATTTAAAAATGGAAAATGGTCAAAAATACTCCTGAACTATTTGAAATAGAGCAGATATACCCTTCTGTTGCGTTTTAGCTCAAAAATACCCCTCAATTAAATTTTTGGCTATTAAATATCCCTCAAATAAATTTTTGGCTAAAAAATACCCCCTTTTCCAACAGAAACAGAAAAGGATAAAAAATATTCCCGAACTATCAGAAATGGAGCAAAAATACCCCTGATTAAATTTTGATTCAATAAATACCCCTCTTAAAATTTTGTAAAAAAAATTGAATATTCGGCCTTTGATTTCTGAAGAAAAAGGAAAACTCACCATCGTCGGAACTTCCTCGCCGGTCAGACGCCGGCCGGAGTTCTCAAGGCTATTTCTTTCCGATCGGAGCTCTAGAAAACTTGTACTTTAACATTCACACTTCTACCTATCAGGTTCAACCTTCAAGATATTTTTCGTACCAAGAAAAATTTATCTCATGAAAAAAATATTTTCTTCAAAAATGTATATTCAGAAAAAAAAAAGTTTTTTTTTTGTGTTTGATATGTATGAAAAAAAATATTATTCTAATAATTATTCATATGTAATATATACTTCATTTATCATACGATTTTGCCATTGTTATTCTTTCATTTTTATAGATATATTACTCCTATAATTATCCATTATGCTTTTTTTTGACAGTATTGGGAATTTGGAGACACAATAAAGTTCAAATCTTTTCATAAAAATAGGAATTGATGAGGTACAAGTACAACGTTAAATATTTGGACATTTGACTGTTAACGCAAAAAGTGAAATCAGATGTTTAGGAAAAAAAAACAGATCCTTCCCTTTCAGTGACAGTTACAACAGAGAGCATCTCAAAGTTTGTCAGCTACCTTTCCTCTGTCACAATTTATATTCTATCATTCGAATTTTGAATATAAATTTTTTAAAATAAAATTTGACAATGTAAAATATTTAAAACATAATCCAATCGTTCCACCCCATCCCACCACCAAAACAGAATACCAACTGGACAAAAAGAAGAGACGATGTTGTAATGCTATAGCATATAGATTTGCATCTCTATAAAACAAGATTGTGGAAAGAAACAATTAATAAAAATAAGGTTCTACAGGACAGTCATCATCTTTACACTCATAAAAGGCAATCAAAATCATCAATATTACACAGTTCAGGAGCTAAAACGAACAAGACATTTTTACACCTAGCCCCAACTCAGTACCGGTCTATGACAGAGGGCAAGCATCTCAAATCCACACGTAGCCAAAAGACTGTAGGATTGGGTTTTACTAGAAAGATAAAAGCACGGAGTTTGTTGAGAAGAGGGATGTCCAAATAATTTAAGTCATTTTACCATCAAGACTGCATTACCAAGGAGTTTGGTTCACGGCCATGTACCCTCAATCTATAGATGCATGTGTGGGGCTTCCCGTGGTTGGATGTGAAATCAAACCTGACTGTGTCGACAAGATTAGAGCGTGCGGACTCTAAAACATCGAAAGTCTGAGCATTGCTCTTGTCCAAATCATATATGAACTCCGTCAAAAGGAACATCTTCTCACTATTAGCTGCTACGTCAGTCCCCTTATCATCATGGAGCCATCCTGATATCCTGCAGTTCTTTGGAGCACTGGACCTATCGTAAGCGACACTCTGTTCAACAAATCCAAAGTTGTTAGTAACTTGGATAGTTAAGAAGTGCAACCACATTGAACCAGAAATACTTTTTTTGACAAGGTTATATCCGAGCCAGCTTATGTGCCATAAATCATTCAACAAATTTTTTTTCAGAAAGTACTGTAGCATCAATGGAGTCCAAATCACAGCAGAACTGATAAACAGAGGCTAGACAAATCTAAAAGTCATGTCATGGTGGGAACTGGAGAAGCATTGCCATAACATACTTGCAAGAGCATCTGTTCAAGCTTTATAATGTTAATGAACCAATTATTCAAAGATTAAAGGCTACAGCCCAAGAGGATAGCACAGATTGGCTACAGCTCAGAATCCATTATTGCCATTTGACCTTTCTCTTTAATCAAGTAAAATGAATCATTGCAGTTGATTTTTTCCAAATGAAGTATTGGGGAATTTATACTTTGAGGGAGGGAAAGGGCATGCAGAGTGCTTAAAGTAACATGCTTCTGTCCGGCGGATACAAATTGTTCAATGTTTTCATATCATATTAAGTGATTCACTTCCCAAATGCAATAGTAATCATACAGTTTCATCCTATATTAGCCATTAGAACCTTCACTCAAGTATCTCCAACAATGTAATTTAAGGGTCACCAGCTGTTCAAGCAAGTTTAACATGCATGTTACTGCACGGCATCCTGTTGCTTATGATCTTTTTCTAATGACCTTGGGACAAAATCATTAACAGCCCAAATGCAATAAAATAAAACCTTGATGCAGAGGATATGAACTCCTAAACATCTATGTAATCCAGTATAGTAAGAATTCTTGCTCAAGGTATGAATATAGTTCTAAGAGGACAGGCACAAAAGTGCATCATAATGCTATGTTACTCGAACTTTTCAAAAATGTGGGCAGGTGCATGTCAGGTCCTCCAAAAATAGTGCACTTTTCGAAGATCCATCATGGATACGGTACGGCAACATTTATTATAGGCACGCCTCTCTACTCTTCTCACTTACATATCAGGCTTAATTTGGATGGAATGGGGCTCAAATCTGTGACCTAAATCACAAATACCTCAATCTTCCCCGGTTGAACCAAGTCTGGTGGCACAATTAGAAAATTTTCTATTGGATGAATGATCAACAAAATAAATCCTAATGTTCATCAAAATGAGTTGTATGTCCAGTAGCAGCATGTGATTGCATATATTCTATCTAAGGATATTAAACAAAATAACACTCAATTATTTAAGCATGAGTGCTAAACCCAACTAACTAATAACATTCACTAAAATGAAATTTAGCTTATCCACCTATGAGAATGGGATTGGCCAATAACCACATACATCAGCAAAATCAAGACCTAAAAGACATGGCTTGAGTACTAGTTCTCAACAGAAAAGCTGCACAAACAAATAATCAAGAGAACCCTCAGGGGTTTAGCCTGGTGGCAATTGACTTGAGCCTTGGGGTTTGCTCCCTTTCAAGGTCTCAAGTTTGAAACCCACTGGGTGCAAAAACAATTTCTCAGAGCCATCGGACTAGGTAAAGCCTGAATTAACCGTGGTGCACTTTGCGGGAAACTCCTTGCCGAGGGCCTGTGCTCCCCCGGGATTAGTCGGGGTTCAAAGAGGCTCGGACACCCAGTGTAAATAAAAAAAAAAAATCAAGAGTAAGCTGAAATAGGCTGACCAGACACTTTAAAAATGAGAAGGTAGGAAGGTTAAAAAAGGTATCTTAAAACCTTTCAATGCGTGCACCAAAAGGTAAAGTACGGTTGAGCCGTTCAAGGTTTTTTTTTTTTTTTGGGGAATGTGGGAGGGGGGGGGGGGGGGGGGGGTTTCGAAAAAAAGGAGGGCAGTCTGTAATCAAAAGATGATTTTTATTTGATGAAAACAGAAGCAAAACAAGCAAATACATATTGGTCCGAGTGCTTTTTGGTCCCTTGACTCGATAAGAACCTTACCATGAAATTCTCAGCAATCAATAACCATAATGTTCCTCAGGCTAGGATAACAGTAGCATTAGTCATGAAAGCAGTTATTTGGTTTTGTGAGCAGATTAAAGGTGCTATGGCCCTAGAAACTGAAAAGAACTCGGGCATTTTTGGGGAGGTAAAGAAAAGAACTCAGGCATTTAGAACACAAACAGACAGACTTACAAGGATTGACACATAATACACAATGATTATACCAGTTTAAATGATGATAGCTATGTAGGGGAAATTAAAGAAGAACAGGAATTTTAGGTATATGTTTGAAGACAGAGGCAAAAGCCTAAGAGAGAGATGTAATGAAGGCAAATGAGGAAGTAAAAGAGAACTTGTGTTTATAGAGAGTTGGGAAGTTCATCCAAAAAAAAAAAAAGACAAATGGTGCCTGCTTCTATCTTTTGGTGCATTTGGAATGAAAGAAATCATAAAATGGTGTGTGGGACCTCAACTCTATTTCATGTCATTAAAGCAAAATGTTTGCTTAATGTTTTCTGTTGGCTAGACCAGACCGCTGACAACTAGTTGTGATTATTTCTGGAATGTGTAAGCCCCCTGGTGTTAGACTAGTATCGTTTTGTTTTACAGGAGCTATCCCAATTCTCACTCTTTTATAACTTTTGATGCATCTTCTTGATGCCTTAAATAAATTTTCTTACTTCATATAAAGAAAGGAAGTAAAGAGGAGAAGATACTAAGAAAGACTCAAAACTATTACATGTGCATCTAGAGCAGACTTGATGATGCCAGTAGACTAATTAGTATGAATGTCACTCACATGAGTTCTATCGCTAATCTTCAATCATTTTCCAAACAGCAGTTGTTTTTTTTGTTAAATTCAATCATTATTGCAATGGATTTCTACTTAAAGCTCCAATTATTATGATGCAAGGCATGTCGATAGTAAATATCCCTCAATCATTAAGAGCACAAAATGAGGAAGGACGGGTTTGCCACTTCTAGTAAAGATTCTCACCCAAAAAATTTATCTCTTACTAAGAAAGAGAAGACTCAATCTAGACTAGCCCAAGCCTACACTATCTGATTTTGAGTCCAGACACTTGACTTACGCATTAATTGAAACCCTAGGTGAGTTTGTGAAACACACAAATAATCTAGGGAATATAATTTTGTTCTGAATAAAATTGGGAAAAAATTGTACTTGTCCACATTTATGTGAAAGGCTGAAAGCTATCTATGCTTCTTTTTGATATTCTCAATTTCCAATATGTTGTCTATATGTAAAACGAATCAGTTCATGTTGATATCCTAACTCGCACAGATCGATTTTCAATTGTAATCCTAAATGTAAGACTCAAACTTAATAATGCTCATAATGACTTAAGGCTAAATCTACACATTCAAGCACCTGGGCAAATATTAAAAGTCATCACAGGCTTTATCATCACATACATAGTCACATACACATGTGAAGCTCAAATAACACAGTACTAAACAATCAGTGTCAACACCATCACAAGCAAAAAAGAAAACATGACGTATTAGAATCATTATATTATCCAACTGAAAAAGGTGTTACCTCGGCAACATGTTCCAAGGTGACAGCTTCAGGTATAATAGCTGTTCGGAGTCGAATCTGGACAAACCCACTATCCCCTTTAAGGGGAAAACACTGACCAGGTTCTCCAAAGCTGGGTGTAAGTATCTTCTCAGCATTGTTACTAACCGCATTTCGGTTAGTTAACCAACTAAAGACATCACTACCAGCAGACTTTGTATTAAATGGCTCTGAGTGCTTCACTACACGGGCCCCTCCCGAGGCCAATGCATAATCTACCCTTCCTAATCCGTCTGCAGCATGTTTCTCCATCTCTTTCTCCACCATCTCCCTTGCATATACCCTAAATTCATCCAAACTCTTATCATCAACTTCACTGCTGCCTTTCATCTTCCTATATTCCTCCAACATATTTTCAACCTCATCCCTAGTCACCCAATTTTTCTCTCTAAATTCACCCATCAACTTCTCCAGATTTTCGCTTGTTCCACTCACTTCCTTCAACTTCAACTGCAATTCCTCCACTTTATCATCCAGCTTCACACTCAATTCATCCCTCACATTCCTAATCCCGGAATCCAGTTTTTGATCAATTACATCAATTTGCACTTGCATCATTTTCGTAGTTTTCTTAACAAACGACTCTATTTCAGCGAATTTTCCATCGAAATCCCCAGAAATTACAGCGAGACCATCAGAGTCGTTCGCTTGATATGAATTCGCAACAAGCCTACGAACCATCTGAACTAAACCAATTAATACAATCACCAACAATAAGTTCTTAGTTACAACACTAACCACAGTCAACCACCTCGGCTTAGGCGTCTTTGAGTGCTTCTTCACAGCTGGCGCCGAGCCGCTAGGGCGACGTGTAGAGGATGTGGGAAGGTTGGTATGGGGCAAGGTTTTCTTCACCACTTGAATCGCATCTCGGCCATCGCTTCTGTATGAAACGGTTGGGGTGGAGATTGGATCGGCTGCCGCTACGGCTGCTGCGGCGGCTAAGTTGGAGTCGGCTAAATCGATTTGCTTCTTCTCTACGGCTCGGCGCCTGGTTGAACCCGAGGCTGGATTCGCCGAGATAGAGACAGTGGACGTTGACATTTGGGGGAAAAATTCAGAAGAAAACCCTAGAAATTGAGAGGGAATTTGGAGAAGAAATATGGAGGGACGTGAAAACTTGAAATAATGGAACTGGAATTCGAATGAACCGGGTCGATCCCTTTTTACTTTCAAATTTTAAATTTTGAAAGTCTTAAAATTTGCTAAAAACAAAACTACTAAATTATTTCAATTTAATTCTTGATGGTACACATTTTCCTATATAAATATTCTTACTATTATGTATGAATTGCTATAAAAGTCAACAAATTGGATTCCTTACTTGTTAAGTATGCTTGAGGAAAAGCCAACAACTTGGATTCCTTACTTGTTAAGGATGCTTGATTGTACACAACAAAAGTCAAAAAAAATGGCTTTGGTAGTCCACATTTTTGGGCTATCATTGCCTATATATATGTATGTCTTTGTTTCATAAATAAGAGACAAGTTAGTGAATGAAAAATAAATACACTGCAATATATTATTCTCTCTTCTCCTCAGTTTTAAGCTTTTGATTCCCCTTACATATATTCTAGTTAATTCTAGATTTATTTTATAACACGTTATCAGCACGAAGCTCTGCCTATTTCAAGCCACTGTAAGCAGGTAAAAAGAGGTAAGAATTCATTTTGTTAAAATGTCTAACATTTCAAAAGTTGAATTTACTGTACTTAATATTTCTGGATCTAATTATTCATCATGGGCACTAGATGCTGAACTGCATCTAGAATCAATGGGTCTGGCAGACACCATTAAAGATGAAAATAAGGCATCCAGTCAAAATCGTGCCAAAGCTTTAATTTTTCTCCGCCACCATCTTGACGAGGGACTAAAATTACAATATTTGACAATAAAAGATCCCCTGAAATTGTGGAAGAATCTAAAGGATAGATACGACCACCTGAAGTTGGTCGTCCTTCCACAAGCGTGTCATGATTGGTTAAATCTAAGATTATTAGATTTTAAAAATATAACTGAGTATAATTCAGCAATGTTTAGAATTATATCACAGTTAAATTTATGCGGAGAAGAAATAACTGAAGTTGACAAGCTTGAAAAGACATACTCCACATTTTCACCCGCGAATATGCTCCTGCAGCAGCAATATCGCAGTATGGGTTTTACAAAGTATTCTGAATTACTTTCACACCTTCTTATTGCTGAAAGACATAATGAATTATTGATGAAAAATCATGATAGTCGGCCCGTTGGTTCTTCGCCACTCCCTGAAGTGAATCAGGCAAATTATAACCAACGAGAAAGAAATTATGGCCCCAGAAGTGGTCGTGGTCGTGGTCGTGGCCGTGGCCGAGGTCAAAGAAGAAATCATGATAATCGTCTCGCACCGAGGCACGATCAGCAATCTAAAAGGAAGGAAGAAAAGTCAGAAGCTTTTCCAAAGAAAAATTCAGAAAGTATATGTCACAGGTGTGGAGGCAAAGGGCACTGGTCAAGGACATGTCGGTCATCTAAACGCCTTGTTCAGCTATATCAGGCATCATTAAAAAGAGCCGAAAATCCAGAGACAAATTTTTTGTCTGAAGATAATATGGAGCATATATATCTGAATGTAGCGGACTACTTAAATTTTCCAGAAGAAAATTTAAATGTTAATGAAAATGTGAACGATGATGAGCATGATAATATATAAAATAATTTTCTTTATGTATATGTGCGCTTATGTTTTTATGTCCCATGAAAAATATATATATAAAAGCATGTTATACTATATTTGACTTGTGCAAGACTTTTTGTTAAATACACACGAGGTTCAAATAAATATTCACTTTATTATTTTTCTCTTTGAAGAATGGATATGCCTCAAATTTTGTTTGGATCAATAATCAATCGCGAAGATATTTGTGTTATTGACAGTGGAACGACTCATGCAATTTTTAAAGACGAGAAATATTTTTCTTCTTTACTTAAAAGAAAGGCAAATGTTACTACAATATCTGGTAATGCAAAAATAATTGAAGGCTCCGGAAGAGCTACTATATTTCTGCCTAAGGGGACAAAAATCGTTATAGAAGATGCATTGTTCTCTTCTAAATCCCCAAGAAATCTGCTAAGTTTTAAAGATATTCACAGAAATGGATATCATGTTGAGACACTAAATGAAATGAATATTGAATACCTTGGTATAACCAAGAGTGTCTCAGGCCAGAAATATATTTTAGAAAAATTACCAACTTTATCATCTGGCCTATATTATGCAAAAATTAGTGCAATTGAAGCACATTCGATCGTAAACCAGAAGTTTACTGATCCAAAAACTTTTGTGCTATGGCATGATCGAGTAGGTCATCCTGGATCAATAATGATGAGACGAATTCTTGAAAATTCAATTGGTCATCCATTAAAGAACCTGAAGATTCTTATGAATGACTAATTTTCATGTGTTGCTTGTCATCAAGGCAAATTAATTGCCAGACCATCAACCTTGAAGGTTGGCATTGAATCCCCAAAATTTTTGGAACGTATACATGGGGACATATGTGGACCTATTCACCCACCTAGTGGAGTGTTTAGATATTTTATGGTCCTAATAGATGCATCATCAAGATGGTCTCACGTGTGCCTTTTATCATCCCGCAACCTGGCGTTTGCGAGGCTACTGGCACAAATAATAAGATTAAGGGCACAATTCCCAGATTATCCAATTAAATCCATTCGTCTGGATAATGCTGGAGAATTTACATCCCAAGCTTTTGATGATTATTGCATATCAATTGGGATAAAAATTGAACATCCAGTAGCTCATGTTCATACTCAAAATGGCCTTGCGGAGTCATTTATTTAGCGCCTGCAATTGATAGCTAGACCACTGCTCATGAAATCAAAATTACCCATTAATGTATGGGGTCATGCTATCTTACATGCAGCAGCACTTGTACGCCTCAGACCGACTAATTATCATAAATATTCTCCATCACAATTAGTATTTGGTCATGAACCAAATATAGCTCATCTACGAATTTTTGATTGTGCGGTATACGTGCCTGTAGCACCACCGCAACGCACTAAGATGGGCCCTCAACGGAGGTTAGGTATATATGTTGGGTTCGATTCACCCTCCATAATTCGCTACCTCGAACCGTTGACAGGAGATTTATTTACTGCAAGATTTGCAGATTGTCGGTTTGATGAAACAATTTTCCCGCAATTAGGGGGAGAGAAAAAGGAACCCCAGAGAGAAATTGGAGAAATTGCGTGGAAAGTTTCATCACTATCTCATTTTGATCCACGAACACGCACATGTGAATAGGAGGTCCAGAAGATCATCCATTTGCAGACAATAGCAAATCAAATGCCAGATGCATTTACTGATTTGAAACGGATAACTAAATCACAAATCCCTGCAGTGAATGTGCCTATTCGGATCGAAGTCCCAAAGGGACCAACTGCCAGTATCACAGCTTCTGAATTCCAGACACGCCTGAAGCGTGGTAGACCAGTGGTTTCAAAGGATAAAAATCCTAGAAAGAGAAGCATAAGGAATAATAAAGATGATACTACAAAAGGACTTCCTGAAGAAGATCCAGACTTGAGAAATCCTGATATTCCTGAAGAAATCAGTGAACCCGAGACTCAAGTGAATGAAGAACTTCCAATAAGTTCTATTGGTGATGAGATAGATTTAGATCGATCAAAAATAACAGTGGATAATGTTTTTGCATATAATATTGCACTTAGCCTCATGCAAGATAGTGAAAGTCTTGAGCCTAAATCCGTCGAAGAATGTCGACACAGAGATGATTGGCCAAAATGGAGAGAAGCTATACAATCTGAACTGAATTCACTCTCTAAACGTGAGGTATTTGGACCTGTAGTCCAAACCCCTAATGGTGTAAGACCAGTTGGCTATAAATGGGTTTTTGTGCGAAAGCGAAATGAGAGAAATGATATTGTAAGATACAAGGCACGCCTTGTTGCACAAGGATTCTCTCAGAAGCCCGGTGTCAACTATGAGGAAACATATTCACCTGTTATGGATGGAATAACCTTTCGATACCTCATCAGTTTAGCTGTACATGAAAATCTTGAAATACATCTAATGGATGTAGTTACAGCTTACCTCTATGGTTCACTTGACAGTGAAATTTACATGAAAATCCCAGAAGGATTCAAATTGCCCGAAGCATGTACTAAGTCTCGGGGAATGTTCTCAGTCAAATTGCAAAGATCATTATATGGTCTGAAACAATCAGGGCGTATGTGGTATAATCGCCTTAGTGAGTACTTGATAAATAAAGGATATATAAATGATGTCATTTGTCCATGTGTTTTCATTAAGAAAACAGGATCGGAGTTTGTAATACTCGCTGTTTATGTTGATGACATAAATCTCATTGGAACTCCTGAAGAGGTCCAAAAGGCAATTGAATATCTAAAGAAAGAATTTGAGATGAAAGATCTTGGGAAGACAAAACTTTGTCTGGGTCTACAAATTGAACATTTAACAGACGGAATTTTCGTTCATCAATCTGCCTATACTGAGAAAATCTTAAAGCGATTCTATATGGACAAAGCACATCCGTTAAGTACTCCAATGGTTGTTAGATCACTTGAAGTGAATAAAGATCCATTCCGTCCTCCAGAAGAGGATGAAGAACTTCTTGGTCTAGAAGTACCATACCTCAGTGCCATTGGTGCACTCATGTATCTTGCTAACTCAACCAGACCTGATATAACATTTTCTGTTAATGTGCTAGCAAGGTATAGTTCTTCCCCAACGCGAAGGCATTGGAACGGTATCAAACATATTTTGCGATACCTGAAAGGTACAATTGATATGGGTTTGTTTTATACTAACAAAGGCTGTGCAGACCTTGTTGGTTATGCAGATGCAGGTTATTTATCAGATCCACACGAAGCCCGATCTCAAACCGGCTATCTCTTTGCATATGGAGGAACTGCTATATCATGGCGATCTACAAAGCAGTCAGTTGTTGCTACTTCCTCAAATCATGCTGAAATAATTGCAATTCATGAAGCAAGTAGAGAATGTGTGTGGTTGAGATCAATGATACAATTCATCAAAGGAAAATGTGGACTGAAAAATGATGTCATAGTACCCACAATCATATTTGAAGATAATGCCGCGTGCATAGCTCAATTAAAGGGTGGCTTCATAAAAGGAGATAGAACGAAACACATTTCACCAAAATTATTCTTCACACATGATCTTCATAAGAAAGGTGATATTGATGTACAACAAATTCGTTCAAGTGATAATCTTGCAGATTTATTCACTAAGGCATTGCCAACATCAACATTTGAAAAGCTAAGATATAAGATTGGAATGCACCGTCTCCAAAGTATCAAATGAAGTCTTCATTAGGGGGAGTAAAATACGCGCTGTACTCTTTTTTCCTTAACCAAGGTTTTATCCCACTGGGTTTTCCTGGTAAGGTTTTTAATGAGGCAGCTAATGATGTGTATTAAGGTCACCTAAAACTTTCCTTTACATAGACAATTCAGGGGGAGTATTATGTATGAATTGCTATAAAAGTCAACAAATTGGATTCCTTACTTGTTAAGTATGCTTGAGGAAAAGCCAACAACTTGGATTCCTTACTTGTTAAGGATGCTTGATTGTACACAACAAAAGTCAAAAAAGATGGCTTTGGTAGTCCACATTTTTGGGCTACCATTGCCTATATATATGTATGTCTTTGTTTCATAAATAAGAGACAAGTTAGTGAATGAAAAATAAATACACTGCAATATATTATTCTCTCTTCTCCTCAGTTTTAAGCTTTTGATTCCCCTTACATATATTCTAGTTAATTCTAGATTTATTTTATAACACTTACATCATATTTTATGAAAATGATTATATGAGCATTATTGAAAGTGTGTGGGGAACACCTTTAAATTTTTTTAAATTGAGTATTTGAACCAAATAATAAAAAACTTTGAAAATTATTATCTAACAGCTTTTCAAGATTCAAATAAATGGTGGTTCCTATTTTTTTATTTTATAATAAACTCAAATTTTTACTTATATAAATTCATTAATGTATAGGGTGAAAATTTTACTTGGCATTGAACACGTAACTTCAAGAAAAAAATTATGAATTATAATTTGAAAAAAATGTGTTAGTTTTACCTTTTAGCGGTGTTACTTATTTATTAGTGTTTCAATTTTTTTTTTTTACTCCATAATATATTTGGTGCATTAGGGTGAGAAGATCTCTACGTAACACATTATTTTTAAAAATTTCACATTCACAATTGTATGTATGTATATATTACTTCATCAATTCAAGTTGTTAAAAAGAAATTAACGACTTATGTTAAGCGCTTGAAAATAAGCTTTTCATTTGCAAAAGAAGTATTTTGTATTTTGTGGCTCTTCAAGACTAAATAACAATATTAAATATCTATAAAATATTTTTTTCATGAATTATCTATTTTACTTTTGATTATTTTCATCCAACGTGTTGCGATCACTTCAATAGATATTGTTCTTCTTCTTCTTGGAGTTTCTTACTTTTTTTCTACAAATTTATTTAAATTTTCTTCGGTTAGCCATCAAATATTCTACGTATTAGCACAAAAATAGAGATGAAGATAAGAAAAATAAAAAATAATTCAATAAATAACATTAACAGTTGAAGAAGAAGACATTCATTAATTTTTTTAATTAAATTTATTTATGTATATACAAAATAAAGGGTAGAACCGTTTCAGATTATCATTCTAAATTAAATTCTTTTTAAAAAAATACTACTATGTAGTGGTGTAGTTTATTCTTAATGGCATCACATGGGTTGGTTATTAAATTTTAAAAATCACATTTAAAATCAATTTACTTTTTTTAAAAAAAGTGTACATATTCATTTGACAGTTTTTTAAAAGTAGTTGGCGTTGTTGCTTTTTTATTTACAAGAGATAGAATTATTTACTTTTTATGTAAATTATTTAAATTTTAGTTAGTTAGGATTACATGCGACTTAATGAGTAGGTTCCATTCTCTCCTATGTAGAATAAATATAAACATAGATATAGATGTAGATATGAAACAAAGAGAGTATTTGATTATATATTTGAGCCAAATCAAAATTCTAGGTCCAAATTATATTCAGTGTCCTAATACATTATGTCTCACTGTTTGAAACTCGAGTTCACTCTCGTCTCTCAGTCACAAAAAAGTCTTGTCACTTTCGCCGGAGAGTGTATCTTGCTTCTCAGCACGACCAACAAATGTCCTGGTATGTATCTTTAGTCTCTCTTCTCAGAGGCGCAACAACCGTCGACCATAACTCTTTCAATTCTCTGTTTTTCGATTTATGATTTTATAACTGAGTTATTTTGTAACTGGAATATAACTTTCTGGTGATTTCGCATAGTTTCAAACTTTCAATATAATTGGAACATTGAAGAAAATTAGAAATATTTGGTGAAAAGGTAACACACTGTGATTGCGTTGTTGGTTGATTATTTGATGATTCAACCCCTCACATGGTCGGATAGACTGATATTAATGTTTAATCAGCAAGTATTTACATTTTTTGCCATTTTGATAGAAAACTGAATAGGGGAAAAAAGAGTGATGTTTAATTTTCTGTGATACTTGTTGAAATGGGTGATTTTGGGTTACAATTGTGTTTTGTTAGATGATTATGGATTTTGTGTTGCCAACATATCTCTAGTTCTATACTCTCTCTACTCTCTACTTGTTATCGTGTTATTTTAAGTGTTGAATTCATTCAAGCAGTCTGGTAGTGAATTCCGGATGCCACAAAATATAATTGTGTAGATTTACATGTTATTTAAATTCATATAAATTGATATTCTAAACTCATATTTAGTAAAAATAAATTTCAAGATTCTATATAATATAATTTAGAAATTTTACGTTACTATATTTATGAAATTATACATAAATTAATCTTTAAATATGGTGGTTTGATTTTTATTCACAATAAAATCATAATAAGGAGATTTTTGATACATTCATTTGACAAAGCATGGAGTAAATGATTTAACTCAAGCAACTATACTACAGATATATTTAACTTAAAATTTTATAATATTTCTCCTTAAAAAATTGAATATTTTTATTATTTTTTGAGATTGGGTAAAAATATCCTTAAACTATATAAAATAAATAAAAATACTTTTGGTCGAAAAATGCTCTTAACGTCAATAGATTAAAAAAATAATGCTTTTGTCGTTAATACTTTAACAAAAAAAATACTTTTATTAGATCAAAATATTAACAATAAATACGTTTTTAAATCAAATTACTAATGAAGTATATTTTTGTTCATTTCACATAATTTAAAAATAACTTTTATCCTTTTCCCTTATTTTTATTGTTAAAACAAGAGGAGAAGATTTACGAAATAAAAATTGAAATCTCACCAATAAATAAAAGGTCACATAGCTAATCAAAAATCCTAAAATTCTCGAGCCCTAAATTGTCGACCCGCCGCCATTTTTCTCGGCTCCCAAAACTTTCTTCCAGCGAAAACCCCACTGGTAATTACCCTCTTTCAGGTCTCATCACTTTGGAATTTTTTCTATATGAACGATTAGTAACATTATCTAACAATTACCCAGCAGAAAGTATTAAAATCTTATTCAATTATTGTTTCCCTGTACAATTACGAGTGGTCCTTTTTTCGCAGAAGCGGGGAGTGTTTTAGAATGGAAGTAAGCAGTACCAACGCATCAGTTCAGCAGCTGACGGCGGAGGCAGCTGCACAGCTTCAGGAAGGCATCGGATTGGTGCTATCTAGATGGACTGCTCTGCAGATGGCTATCGAGAATGAGTGGGGTGGCCCGGGCACTCGTGAAAAATCCAGTCAACTCAATGTTGGTATTTTTTCTGCTTTCACACAATCCAAAGGTACTTCTGCAAGATTAATACTCCTTCCGTTTTAATTTTTGTGTTTAAGTTGACTAGGCAATAAGTTTAAAGAATATAACAGAGTATTAAAAATACCCTTTTGAGTCCAATGGTCTTAAACACGGTTAAAATAGAAAGGGGAAACGTTGAAAATTGAAGTAAGTATAAAAGAAGACATTTTTTGAAGGAAATTTACAGAAATTGAATAGTAAAATCATTCACAGCTTGCTAAGATAAATCATTCCTTACTCCCGTCTACTATTTGATTAAAGTATGTGTTTTGTAATTATTGTTTTTGTGGGTTCCTCCCTGTTTTGTTATGCAGAAAAAGTATACATGGATGATATAGAAGATATCTTAAATGAGTTCATGTTATCTCTAAATACTGAAGTAGATGATGGCAGCGTTGAAGAGGTACAGTACCAACTTCTTGTTAGTGTAATTTGTATAATGTTTGTTGGCTTTTTGGCTGTTAGCCTACCTTAAAATATTGGTAGGAATGATTTCTTGTAGACAGGGATTTAAGTGGAACAGTTTTTTTATTTATATATATAGTTGTTTTCGTGAATATTATGAATTCCCGTGTTTGAACTTGGATATTTCATCTTTTTTATTAGTTTAATATAACTTATTTGCAGGTGGAAGTTTGAACAATAAAAGAGAAGGAATGTATTGATGTTCTGCCTATCGCTGTTCAGTATTTTAGTTCTTCGGAAAAGTATGCTCATCCAATGAGAAATTTTGAATTATGGAGTTTTGCTTTGTAGGTTAGAAGATTGAGGCTATAATCTCTCTCTCTCTCAAAAAAAGAGGAGAATAGATTGAGGCTTTAAAAATGTAGGCTGGCCTCTCCCTCCTCAAGTGGCTTTCCATGGTTCAATTCCTCATAAGGAGCAATCTGTAGATATTGAATTATCTGTTCAATCAATCACAATTCTAGATGAAATTTATTGGGTCGAAGGTCCATATACAGTTTTAGAAACTTGTGTTATCAAGAATTTCTTGGCGCTGAACATTCTTGCTTTTAGAGTCTTGGTTATGTTGAACAGGTGATGTTAGAAGCGCCAAGACCTTTTTGTCCCAAATCAATCAATAAATTAATTATTCCTCTATCTTGGACAAAATTTGGGGTCAATTATATGAATCATTTGTAATTGCTCTGCCCTATTTAGACCTAAGTTATCAAATAATATCTTGCTTTCAAATTTTTTTTCTTCAGTTTGATTGATCATGCATTTCTGTAAGGTTTTAGTGTCAAATATGTTGTATGCTTCTATAGCAAGTAATATTTGTGATCTCTGTCAGGTAGCAGAAAAATTAATGTATATGCATGAAGAGTGTCTGGAAGGGAATTTCAATTCAATCAAGGTGCTAAGAGAAACAAATGTTGGGAGGAGACCTGCTGCTTATGTCAGACAAGTAAGCATCCGTTTTTATAGGCGTACGGTTTGCTGTATCCTATCATATGCATAACAAATAGTAATAAAGAATAACTTAATGCTGAGTGAGTCATTTGTCTAGAAGTATTTTAGGCCTTAACTCGTATTCATTAGAAGAAGTTTGGGCATATCAGGTACTTGTCAAAAGTTAGCTGTATGAGTTGAAGGTTTGTGGATTGTGTACTTGTGTTTCTCGTTCTAAGGAATAGGAACTTGAGAAGAACTAAAAGAGAACCTTCTAGATATTTAACCACTTTGTAATATTACGAGGACAGTGCTGGATATCCTCATTCTCACATATGAAAATGGTTGTTAGGAAGTGCATGTTACCTAACATGGTAGTATATCGATCAATCAACTAATTTTGGACCCCAAATTAGTTAGGGTTCATTCTATGTATTTCTATCTGATAAGTCAGCTGCTCATTTTATTAATGTAAACCAACAGTAGGAAATGTTGAATATGTACAGTAAAAAATTCAGCTCCATATCTTATCCCACTAAAGAACTGTGGGCCCTTCAGGGTGGCTCAAGGGGTTGGGCTTGGGATTTCCATGTTGGATGTCTCATGTTCGAAACTGTTTGCTAGCGAAAGCAAAGGGTTTGCCCTCTGGGTCGAGCTCGTTGCACCGAGCTTGCCTAGTGCGGGTTACCTCCCCTATGTGGTTTGCGAGCTATGTGCGCACCCAAAGGGTAGCGGAACTCTTAACAGCATGCCTATATATACATCAGCCTCTTGCACCACAAAAGCAAAACCAAACGTTTATATTTCATTTAAGCAGTCTCTTTTTTCCTGTTGAAGGATCTTTGGTTTCTTTCACTACTCACCAGCCACTAAATATACTTGTGATAATATCATTGTTCTTGGCATGCACCATTTTACCTAAACCAAATTCCAAATCAAGTCCCACAGCTGGTTTGTAATCTTGCTGTGAGTGAGAACTGATTCATATCTGTCCATTCACATTTGAATAAAAGTATGTGTGCAAGTGACAAATAGCATTGTTAGTGTTACTTCTTAAGTTCCCTACTTTTTCAAGAGGAAATATAGGAGGATTTGTGCTACATGTTGGAGAAGGTAGACTATATTTTTTTTATAAATAATGCGCATGGAGGATGTGCTATTAAAGCTGTCCAAAATCAGAAAAGGTGCACCAAAAACAGAAGTCATTTTTTCAACCTGATTAACATATTCCAGTCCACACCAAAAGCAAAAATATTTATTCAATTAGCCTTTATTTTGTGAATGGAGTCATTGTTTGTCAACATATTCATATCATCTTCTATTGCCTTCATTTCATATAATCCACCATGTGCAAGCAGGTATACACTCCACTAGAGAAGCTTTGCCTCCTAGATCCCTATCTTAATCGACATCTCAAAGGTTACCTGTTGTCCTTGACTTAACCCATTGCAGCCAAATCATATTCAAAAAGATATGCCACAATCATGCAGTATCATGGCAGTGCAAAAACAAATGACAATTGCTTTCTGCTCGACTGCCACAGAGAAAACATTTACTAGCTTGGACAATCCCTTTCTTTTGTAAAGTCTCGTGTGCAAGACAAGCTTATTGCTCAGTATCCATGTGAAACATGCAACCTTGATGGGCGCTTTGGACCTTCAAATTTTTCTTTGTGGCCAAGGTTTTGCTAGATTGTCCACCTTTATAAGATAATTGTAGTACGAACTCACAGTGAACATTACTTTGCTGCTGGATTCCCATGTGATGATCCTCTATATCTGACAGCTGCAGATTCATGCTCAACAGACTTAACATTTCAGAGTCCTAGTTAGGAACAGATCAGTACACGTGCTGTATTAGAGCCATATTTACAAGTAAAATCAGATCCTATGATCCTATGTCTATAATGAATCTAGCACATCAATAATAGATATAGGATCATGAGACCAAATCTGATTACACCAAAAACATAGAATCAAGATACAATTCAATTTGATCTGCTCCATACTATTCTCTGTGCTCTCAAAACACCTAGCATTTCTCTCCTTCCAAATTGTCTACCATATACTGGCTGGTGTGATTCTCCACCTACTTCTGCTTTTTGCTTGAATCTCAGCTTCTTCCCAGCTTTGAAGAGCCTCTGTAACCTTTCTTGGCATAGACCAAGAGAAACCTTTGAGGGTAATGAATAGCCTCCAAAGCTGACCTGTGATCTTGCAGTGAAGGAGCAAATGTCTAACAGGAAGTGTTGTTTACTGCTATGATGAATAAATCAGGGAATAAGTCCATTAAAGAACTCGCATATGGGATTATGCGTATGTGTTTAAGGCCATCATAGGGCCACGACCAGCCCAATGATCCATCCAAAAAGCTATTATTAACTTCAAAATCAATTTAGCCTTAAAGCAGGTCAAAGTTATCTGATACCCTTACAAGCAGAAATGCTGCATGGTGTTCTAACATCACTGGAACACCATTATGCTTCAGCACCATATTTGTTTTTAGAGACACATCCACAATAGCCTGCCTCTTGTTAAACCTCTATAGCCACTTCATTAATAGGCCTTAGTGGACAGAGTTACCCAATAGCTGTGTTGGTGAGAGGTAGCAAGTACTTAAATTTATGAGAGATTGGTCTTTCTTTCAACCCACTCATACTATGCATTTGAATCTGTAATAAATTCTGAAATATCGTAAGATTTTTTCCAGATGCGAAAGTAAATTTCTCTATTCGTAATTGTTGTATGTTGTTATTTAATTAAAAAATGACACTTTTCTCTCCTGGGATGGAAATGCTATCATAATATTTGCTATTTCTTTTGGTAGCGAGTTTTTCCAACATGGAGTTGGTACAGAATTTTCTTTTTAGCCCAAAAGTGATGCTTGAGGAGTTCTATTAAATGTCATGTACTTTCTCCAGCTGTCTCCTCTTATATTATTTTTAGCATTCCCAGAACGAATTCCCATCTAATTATGATTCTGGTAATATCTTGACCAATATCATTCCCAAGTGGAAAGTGCCTTATATTAAGATTGTTGCTCTCTTGTATATTTCTTGTGTTTCATCTTTCTTCCTAATTATATCTGCAAGAAAGTATGCTTGACAAAATCTCCATAAAGAAAGTAAATGCTTTCATAGATTTAAGTGAACAACAACTGATTTTATTGCTACTTTTCCAAAACTTTCCAGGATGTTAGTGATGACGACAACAGTAGTAATGATGGGGGTGACAGAAATGAGAACATGCGCAACAATTCATCCGATATGGCAATTGATTCTATGGAAACTCAGTCAAGTTTGGACCAGGATATGATAGTTGAACCTGTGATAAAACAGCCAGCTGAAGTGGATCCAGATGGGTGGACTACAGTATCTACAAGGCGTAACAGAGGTAGAAGGAATTAAAGCACTACAGACCCATGGGGGTAAAAGAAAGGAATTAAACCCTACTGCTGCAGTCGTATACAATTTTTTTTCCCCTAACCTTAAATATGAAGGAAATAGTATCGTAGTAGTCGTAGTTATGGTGATTGTGGTTTTGTTTTGCTTGCTTCCTTGTTCATCAATGAATTCTCTACCATTTTTCTGCGAAGATACGGTTATGTACTAGCACAACAGTGAATTTTTGTAGTTGAGTGTTACTTGGTGTTCCAAAATGGTTGGAGAAGTTTAATGTTTTTAAATAGAATTAGAATAATCCAAAATCACCTATTCAATTGACAAGCTTTTGCTTGTACTTTTTATTATCATCATTGTCATTAATTTAGAATACTACAGTTTGACAATCTTTGGCATGAATGCAAATGTTGTTTCTGAACGGTGGAACCTTCCGACACTTCTAATGTTGTTCTCTAGTGTTTCCTAAAGCCAACGATTGTGGATTCATAGCTTAAAATTAAACGTCTATTTAGAAAGTCACCTGATAATTGAAATTGATATAATTAGTACTCCTAGAATAGTAATTATACAATTTAGTAATTATAGTGACATGTTTGTTGCCACAATATAATTACAATATAGTTATTCTTATGTCAAATTTCAAAATAATGTTATATAAGATATGATTTCAAAGAGGAAAAAAATGCAAGTCTATGACTTTGTTCAAAGATGAACTCTACTTTAATTTAAAAATTAGAAAACTAAAAAATTCTGCTAATAAAAAGAATAAACTTAGAAAAAAAGAAGATAATATTAAAAATTGCAAGAAATCACATGAAGTAATGGTTGAGAATTAAGAAAAAGAAATGAAATGTAAATGATATCCTAAAAGAAAAAAAATATTTTTTGAAAATATTATAACAATAACAATAAAAAGAATTTAAAATAATAGAAATAAAAAATAAAATAAAACAATAAAGATAAAGAAAGAAATTAAAAAAGTAATCATAATTACTGACAAATAAACCTCTCCTGAAATTTGAAGTTGACCAATTAATTACATGGCCAATCAAATATGCTCGACATAATAATTACGCTCAATTCTACCAAATTCAAATTACTAGGTGGCTTTGGAAAGAGACCTAAGAAAAACTCCATCCATGGTCATCTATTTGGAGAGGTGAAACCACAAGCAAAAGAAATATAGAATAGATCAATAGAAAACTAGACATGTCTCATAGCAAATCTTAACGGGTACTTAGAGATATAGATAAATATTTTGCTGAAAGGTCTAAACAGCAAAACTAAAGCTCCCTTACAAACTTGTTTCCTATAACAATGCCAATGAACAAAGGATCATAATTTACTGATTTCTGACTATAACCAGACACAAGCATAAGTTAGTTTTCTCCACCAACAGTGGCTTAGACAAAAAGTTGAAACAAGACCTCTAGTCATCATGACAGAACCAGGAATTTCCATTAGTTTAGCAGAAGAACATTGAACTGCGAACATTCTTGTGAAGTCGAGGCAATGGAGGGACTGGAACACTACCAGCTGTTGCAACTCCACCGTGGCTCGAGGTAGCCTCTGTCATTTCATCAAACTTGATAAACTGTGCCACCTGTGCTGCTGCCAAGTGGGCATAACATATAGGTGCAACTGCTCGGGAAGGAAAAAAGTTCATCAGATCAGCATAGAAGTAAGTAGTATGTGTTGATATTCTATCTTTAACACCTTTAAAGCTTAGTAAAGAATCAGGATTCCAGATTATTCTTACCAACAGAGATGGCTGTGGTACTTCTCTGGTACCTGCAGTCCAGAAGTAGAAAAGATAAATAAAACCTCTCAAAGGAAGGATTTAACAAGTAGAGTAACATCCATTCCTATAAGGAAATTGCTTTGCTTGCTTACACATAAGACAATGAATGGACCAGCTCTTGCATGTCATCTGCTGAGAATCCAATCTCATCATGCAGAATGTGGTAGTGTGTAGGTCTGGTTGTTCCCTGAATAGAAAAAACATGACAGAAGCTCATCATCGAAGCAATTAATATGAATCACGGAGCAGACTCAGAGAAGGGATTTACAAACTCACAATAGGCCCAGCATGAGCACACATGTAGAAGTCATTGGTCTTTGGATAGCAAATTGCATTGTCAATCACAGTCCCTGGCACACAAAATATTTCAAGGAAGTTTCTATGGAACCAATCAATCAAATTATACTGCACTAACAACCAAGCTAGATAGCTAAAATCACAAACCAGGAGGAACATTATCCGGTGAGTTGGTCTGGAAAAATCTTGTGTGGTGGTTCTTTTGTGCAACAATGACTGTGAACTTTGGACACCAATCTTCTTCCAGCTGATTGCAGGCCTAGAGAATACAATCGTATTTTGTGATCAGAAAGAGAATAGGTTTCATGGAAACACTAAGCTGCAGTTACTGCACATTCAAACCTCGATAATCTGATTGAGCTCAATGTTAATGACTTGGTTGAACTGGGACTCACTAACTCCATCTCTGTACGTCAGAGACAGCTTTATCATTAGCAATGATTGAATTTTAATGTGCAGTAATTAGAAGAAGCCAAAAAATATGACATAGGAAACAGGTTTCCTTAAAATATACCTGAAAATAATGATATGCTCAGGTTTCACATTTTTAGAACTTGAGTAGAAATCCTTCAGCAGCTCCCTGGAAACAGGACAAACTTCTTAAACAACAAGATGTATATAATAAACGTTTAACTACAAGCAGCTACATTGAGTCAGCAACTACCTGAAAAGGCCCTCATCTTCAGTATCTGATACTTTCTTGTGCAGAGAATCTATCATTTCCAGCTTAGGTGACTGTGTACAAACAGCTGCTCGATAGCGTGAAATCAAGGGCCATTGTCTAGAGCTGACCACCTGGTGATCTCAAATCCATAAAATCGGTGTCGGTCTAAGACCAAGAGAAGTAAGCAGTGTGTAAATGAGCAATAATATTTTACTACCGCTGCAACGGATGGAGCGTCTGCTCTTCCAGGTGAGCCATGAGAGACATCCATCCCAACAATGAGAGTGGGGACTCGGGAAATCAGCGGTAATGTTGGGACAAGCTCCATAGTCAAAAAGGAATTCATGCCGCCCAGCTGCAAAGAAGCACCCGATATGAAAGAAGTGTTTAATCAATCAGGAGTCAGTAATAATTGTTTGTAATAACTGTCAATTTAAATCTTGCCTTAGCATTGACTTTTAAGAGCACATTGGTAAGGTACTGATCATTGATCTTTGTAGGAGCAATGCATTGTGTAACAATTCCAAGATCAGCTAAATTCCTTTTCTTCCAGGGGCCTTCAATATGGAAAATTACCAGAGAAGAGACAATTAAAAAAATATATACCAGCCATTATTATTATAAAAAAAGAAAATTAAACTGTAAGATCCTGAAGAAACCAAGATTAGTTAATTCTAAGGCAACAACCATAAAGGTCAGAGTTCTTTTTCTCTGGCAGAATGCATAGAAGGAACTGAGGTCGTTCTGGAAGTTCTGATTTCAGTGCTTCTAGCATCTTCTCAACTCTCACAGGAGCAGGGTTACGCCTGAACTGCTGATCCTCCTCAAAGATACGATCATATGGTGGATTGATTAACTACATAAGTGATGTAACCCGTTAGTGATGCAGAAAAATGATTTTACCCAAACACATGGACATATTGCACGCCAGAGTTGGAAAGGTACTCACAATTCCTTTCATTCTCCCACACCTTTGTAGATCCATACAAAGCTTCCGGACATCACAACGGGCAGAAAAGTTGACAGCCACCCAACGCTCAAGTTTTACAGGTTCAACCAATCGCTACGTTGGCAAGATTCAAATTTAAAAGGACAAGCATGGATAATCATTGGGAGAAAGAAAAAAATGTTGATCAAGATACCTACCTTCTGATTAAAATTCCATCTTCCATTTCTAGGAAACAAGTCTTGTTTATCCCCAACCCTCAACTGTAGTACACGTAATAAGAATTGTAAAATCTTGTCAGTCATACATACCGTACAAACTAGAATTCTATATTCTGCAGTTTACCTTTGGAGCTGGCAAGACACGACCTTCAACTTGAGTAAACTGTTCACTGATTGAAATTCCAGCAGATCCAAGAAGAGGGTCAGCCTTATAATTGCTGGTCTTTAGAGCCTGCAATTTTACGTGATAGTGAAATGCATAGCTTGTATGAAGTCAGTGCAAGCTACAATTGATTCAAGAGCTTACATCAGTCAATGTTCTCATCCTTTCTTGGGGCTTTTGTCGGGATTTTTCTACAAGGGAAGCCCTTTGTAGATTGGTCAGAGCCTTGGTGTAGCGCTGCAGAGACACCAGATGGCATAGCTGACAAGGCAGAAGGAAAAACTGTGAGGTCACAAACTTAAAAGTTGCATATATTAGCAGTCGTTAGTTGTCTAGTACCTCAAGAGGAATAAATGTTGGATGTTTCGGTTTCCCAACGTTAATGCAAGGAAAATCTCCAGAATATTGTAAAGGAATACGGCGATGATGAGTGAAGTAATCATAAACACTCGTCTCAACCTCTTGTACTCCTCCATCCCCATTTTTCTGCTTCAACATGAAACTGAAATGCAAAACAACTGAAATTGAATACGTGCTCGATAGCAATTTTCCAGAAAAAGTGAAAAGGCAAAATGGATTCATAATGAACAAACTGACATCTGCTTTTTGCAAGGCTTATCAGTGAGGCCGGTGATTTTGTGTTCCCTATTTGAGGGGCTGACCTTGATCCTCAGATTCTTCAGCATCCTCTTTGCCTGGTCAGAGAAGCAAATATGAAAATTTAGAAGTTACTGCTGCAAGGAAAAGAGAATGAGTACTAGTTACCTTGGACCAATCAATCTGGTAAGGATCTCTGGCATTTTGATTTGCAAGAAGGAAATCTACCACTGGCCCTGGCTGCACAATCATTGTGGTTGACACATCTGCAAATTCAAAAACCATAAGATAGTGATATGCGGGTGAGAAAATGTAGTGATTTTCTGGATAATTATTTACCCATGTTCAATGAAAGGCCTCCCTGCGTGGCACGGAAGCTTGCATGGAAACCTCGGCATCCTGAAACTCCTCCACTAAGATCAACAAAGTTTCGAGCCTCATTGAGAAAAAAAGATTGGCGCACAATAAGGCAGCCCCTGTAACAAAAAACCACACGAGTTTTACAAAAACCAGAAAAAGTTATCAAAGCAGGAAAAAAAAAGCAACTCTATACCGTTTGGCAGCATGCTGCCTCAGAATTATGTCAAGCACTCTCACTGCCTCTTGATACTGTTCAGAATCTTGTCCACGGAGTGCATTTGCAATGGCTTGCACTGGTATTTTTGCAGCATACTTAATTACCACTTTGTATGCCTTTGACCATGGCTGCTTCTTTGATCTTTTCCTATCAGCATCACTGGGGCTCCCTCCAGGGCTGCCTCGAGAGGTTCTGTACTCATGAAGCAAACTTTAGCTGATAGATACCATTGGGTTGTACTACAAATAATAACAATAGAAGCATTTAATTGGGATGCACAAAGAAATTCAACATTACTGCACCTAGATGAAGAGCTATCCTCCAGGACAACATTAAATTCGAACTTTTTCCCAGGCAGTTCACCAATAGTGAACAAGCTCTTCTCCCCATCATAAGCGAAGTCTTTTCCAGCTAGCTCCACTGAATATGTTTGGTGGACCTTGTCAAGGACTTTTCGTCCAATTCCTTTCACCTCTATGGGTTTTCCATCTTCATAATTTAGAGCAACCTGAGGCAATAATGATCATTATTATCTAAAAGTTAAGTCTGAAACATACCAAGCCAAATGCATATCATTACAAATTATATTTAGCTCAATGAAATTGCATGTAATATAATAGATGAAAGCTTACACTATAGTGGAAGAAGTGCCCATCAGAATTGTTCATCCCTACTTTAAAATGGTTGGTGAGTAGGCAAATCTTTTGTCCTTTTGACCCAGTTCCTTGTCGAGCCATAGGAACACGGTTTGAGTTTGTTGTTGTAGCTCCATCTTTTGAAGACGTCATAAATAACCTAGGACCAAAGGAAATATACTCAATTCATTAGTTTATTCAAAGAAGATTAAAGCAACAGTAATGGAATTGTAAGTGCCATGAACTTTATAAACTGATACGGTATCATCTTTCAGGTGGGAAAAAACATAGATATAATCTTTTATGCTGTATATATCCGGTCACTTTGTCAATACCTCGAAATGGTTAATATGTGAATGCAGATTTATCTAATTATTTTAGTTGGTACTGTAAAGAACGGAACAAAATGATGTGATACGATAAAATGTTGTAACATGATGTAATTTTAACAGACATCAACATCAGGACAGGCTGGACAAGCTTTTTTATCCTTAGATTCAGACATTCTGCAGTCTGGCTAGAAAAGTATAATTGGAGAATTGTCAATACAGTTTAGAGTGGAAAAGAGGATTGGTTACAAACCCTTTATCCAGGCAGCAAAAGCTTTAAAATGGTGGCAGATAGGATAGTACAACTACAACTACATATCGATAAGGGCTCAAAGCAGGAATTAATAGATTTGAGGAGATGAAGAAACAAAAGCTCACATACATGTATGCACAGTCACCATCTAGTCAATTAAAAGATGAGAGTTACTAAATCAGAGGGACGTAAGCTGAAATGAAATGACTATAGAAGGACATTCAGATACGAATAACAAACTATAACCTACCAACCATAAACCATCTACTATATGGTTGATCATTAGCATACAGAATTATTCACATCAGTGCAGAGTAATACCTAGTAAAAGATCAAGGCACTTAGATTCCTTCACATACCCACACGCAAAAGTGACATGATTATACATTTACATTAATAAAAATGCACCCTTTAGAACAACTTAAGCTTTGAGATGAGCTAGCGACATCTTAAGTTTAGTAAGATTAAGCAGCTAGAAAAAAAACAATGTGAAAGTAGACCTTGAAACTATGACGAATAAATAAGAAAAAATGATGTCAAAATTTCTTCACTTTTGTAATGATAATGGTACTACAATTATCAGCCCAGTCTGCAAATTAAAGAACATAACAGTAGTAGACCTAGAGAAGAAATACTTGTACAGAATTGATGATACTTTTGATGATGCAATTTACTAATTAAAAAAACAACATACAATACGATATTGTGGTGACAGAAAGATTCAAATGACACACAGTAGTATTCAAATGACAGAATACAGAGATGCATGAAATCATACATGGATATAGCAAACATGGTTTACCCAATTAGCATTCTAGTTACTTATGATTACATTCAACAGATACAGTATATTCCAACTCTTCAACTAAGATAATTAACATACAGGACTCCCCACATGTAGAGTAAAAAATCAACAAACCAACTCCATGTATTCATAAGGAGAAACAAAGAGGTCTTCGGTTCAAACCTTAAGTACCTTAAGTATGAAAAATAGCACTATCCCCAAATGGAGCCCTACCCAGCACAAATTCAAAATAGTTCAATTCGAACTCTAAATGGAGCCCTACCTAGCATAAATCTAAAATAGTCGGACTTGAACTCCAATGCGGGTAACGGACGCCGATGAAAAGTTTAAAGAAAAAAAAGGGAGAAACTGAGAGGAAAAGGATATACATTGCAAGTAGACCCTCTTTTTCACATTGTAAAAATCAGCCCTCAAAATCTCAGCAAACAACTAAGAAAAACAAATTTTCTTTGCCTTTGTAAGTAAAGATAGAACTATATACCTGTTCTACTTTTATACAAAAAGAACTAGAGGACAAATAAATCCTTTTTTGGCAAATCTTTTAGTTAATGCACCTTCAATTTAAGAATGACTAATATAATTATTAATTGGTGCGACAAAAAAAAAATTAAGATGTATTTGTTTTTTAGAGTTGCAGTAAACAACCAAAAAGAGCTAAGAATTTCATTTTTGGCAAACAGACTCAGCAAATGGGCTGGAACAAGAGGTTGACTAAACAGATACTCCATTAATGAAGAGCTAAAGACACACACAATTCAACGTACAAATAACCTCACAAACTGATACAAAAAGCAAAAGTAATATAAATCAGATCATATGAACCAAAGCAAGAAAAAAACAAATATTCTTTCCCATTACAAATACTGTATTATATGCATGTATATGACTCAACATGAATACCAAGAAACACATGTGCAGAGAGCAAACAAAACCCACAATAAACAACTAAATCTACAGTACTGGTAAACTAGACCTACAATCCCTTCAAAGGTTTTCTTCACTTTGTCAGTAATGGTAGTAAAAGATCTTTTTTTTTCTAAAGCATTATAGTTTAAGACAAATACATCGGATAAGCAGAGGGGTAATTACTATAAAAAGTAACAGCTTTACTACTAACAATAAATAGTTTAGTAAGTAATGTAGCACAAATAAGAGAAACGAAAAGACTGATAACAGCAGCAATGAAATTAAAGCGTTCTTTGCCTTTTCTGGCTGACTAACAAAGGTTTGTTTTCAAAAGCTTTTTACCTAAAATGGAAAACGGAACGAATTCCAATGCAATGGGGTCACTGTAAAGCTGAAACAACAATGGAAGACCAAACACCAAAGATCAAAAACCATTACACAGATATATGCAGTGATATCTTCCGTACTCCTTACAAAAAAAATCTTTCTTGAAAACTAATATTCTATGCGACAGCAAGTAAATCTGTCAATAACAACACAACAGTGTACACAACAGCAAGAATATCTGTCAAGAAAAAGAAACACAGCATAATGTATACAAACTAAAAACAAGAAAATCTCCCAAGAAACACGGCATAATAGTGTATACAAACAAAAAAACAAGAAAATCTCCCGATAAACACAGCGTCTATACAAACAAAAAACAAGAAATCTATCAAGAACCCCATATAATGTATATAGTCATGAAAAAGTACCCACCTCATGAAAACCCCATATACAGTATATACAAAACAAACAAGAAATCATCAAAACAAAGACATAAAGAGAAAAACCTTAAAAATCTCAGAAAAAATGCAGCTTACTACAAAAGTATATAAGATGTATATGTATGTATATATATATATAGCAACAGAGGTACCCACCCTATTGGCACAAACACTGTCTGCTGCTGCTGCTAGTAGTATATACCGTATTTAAGAGGTGAAAAAGCCGTACGGATTTTAGGCCCACCTCTCTCTCTCCATGTCCTTTCTCATATATGCTTCTTTCTTGCAACTCTCCTTATTTCACTACTCCCCGTCTGTCTTTACTTATTTATTATTCAAATAATTAAATTATTCAAAATTCTAAGATGTGTTTAAAATTAAATTTATAATTTCACAAAGAATAACAATGGAAAATATAATTTAAAGTATGTCCTTAAATATTTTCCTCCCCAGACCTTATTTGTGGGAACCCACTGGCTATATTATTGTTGTCCTTAAATATTTTTCCTAATATGTGTGCATTGAGTCACAAATTAAGTCAATATATGGGATAAAGGGAGTATATCATTTTGTGTCTATTTTATCTTTATTATTAAATAGTTAGTAGTATTCATTTTTTCAATATTTAAATCACTTATACTTAATAAGGGTGATTTAGTTAAATTAAATTCCTCTGTCAAGTTAATAGTAGATAACTATTATTGGATAAAGCGAATACTAATTTTAGTCTCTAATAAAATATGATAAAATCTACGTATATTTTATTCTTTTCAAATTTCAATTATGACATCACACTGAATATAATGTTATTGTTTATTGTTGATGATAATGTACACAAATATCGGATAACTTTATTTATCAAACACATGTAAGATGAAATCATGAAACACATCACTCAAGAGGCATTTTCATTGTTTATGTTTGTAGGAGGTCAATTTGTTTTCCCTTTTGGTTTGATTTGTACTACCTACTAGCATATCAATTTTTTGAAAGTTTAATGGTTTGATTATCTAAGAAGAAAAAGTTCCTTGGTCTACAATTACATGATGTATCTTAAACTAAAATATTATTTTTTTTAAAAAAAGGGATAGTTAAGCAAAATCATCTAATAAAATAACAATAATAAATCCAGTAGAATCTTACAAGTGAGGTATGAGGAGGGTAGAATGTATACAGACTTTACTATTACCTCATAGAGATAGAGAAACTGTTTTCGAAAGACCCTCGTCAAAATTTGACTGATGAAAATAAACTTATTATAATAAATTTTTCCTTTCAAGAAGCTATGTATATGCTACCTCCCATAGCAGGGCAGTGCATATCATTTATCTATACTCAAGAATAAAATAAAAGTATGGTTGCACACCATTAACAATGACTAAATGATAAATATATGTATCGCTAATTTGGTGTAAACACTGGATGAGTGTAAATTTATATGAAAAGAAATTCAAATTTTGAACCTTAACTTACACAAAAACAATTTATGATCATGTTTGCAAAATATGATACTACTACAAAAAATCACTTATTTCTTCATAAAAAATTGACCAAATACTTTTATTCTACAAAATTTAATCAAATACTTTTGACCCCATAAAAGTTTGACCAAACAATATATATATATATATATATATATATATATATATATATATATATTATTTCTATGTGAAATAAATAATGTTAGAAAAGACATGAAGTTTAAGTAAATGGTAGACAAAAAAAAGAAGCTATTTTTGGTGAGATAATTGAGCAAGTATGACTCTGTAGAGAATGTGACATAAAATAACTCTAAAGTATTAGGAGAAGTGCATCCAAAACAATCAATTTAACATTTGGAATCTATGAAGCCCAATATCTCAATAAGTCATATAACTAATCCTTAAGAATGTTTTAGAACTTACTTCCAATCTTGGGAACTTGATTGAGAATATTTCAATAACTAATTAGATAATGCCTAATACCTAGATAATTAGTACCAGCATAACTAATATATATAAGTTATGAGGATATTAATATATTTATCTTATGTGAAATAAAAGATTGAAATAACTAATACATGCATAATTTTAATAAACTATCAACCTACAATATTTTTTGCACCAAATTAAAACTCCTTTATCATTATTCTTTGAGTCACTTCTCACTTACTGTCTTTCATATTTGATGAAACCTTAACTATGAATAGAATGGACACCACTGCCATTATATTGAAGTTATTTATAATAGATTTGAGTTAAATTTCAGAAGTGGATCAACAAAGGAAACAAAGTGAGTTTTTATATAACAGTGTGTATATGTGCAGAGGCAGTATTTTATATATACATATTATATACACACCTTATTTAGTTTTTGTAATAAGCAACATTTTTTCTGAGATTTCTAAGGTTTTTCCTCTCTCTTTTTCTCTCTTTATGTCTGTGTTTTGATGATTTTCTTGTTTTTTTATATACAGTGTATGGGGTTTTCATGAGGTTGGTGTTATATGGGGTTCTTGATAGATTTCTTGTTTTTTGGTTATATATATTATTATGCTGTGTTTCTTGGGAGATTTTCTTGTTTTTTTGTTTATATATACTATTATATTTGTCTTAAACTATAATGCTTTAGTTTTGCTTATTTGAAGTAAAAAAAAATCTTTTACTGTCAACAACAACATATCCAATGAAATGTATGCAGATCTTACCCGGATCAATAGAAAAATTGTTTCCTGGGAGCAATCTTTTACTACCATTACTTACAAAGTGAAGAAAACCTTTGAAGGAATCTATGTTATCTGCATGTTGAGTTGTGTGTGTCTTTAGCTCTTCATTAATGGAGTATCTCTTTAGTCAACCTCTTGTTCCAGCCCATTTGCTGAGTCTGTTTGCCAAAAATGAAATTCTTAGCTCAATCTGGTTGTTTACTGCAACTCTAGCAATAAAGGTTAAATTTTTGTCAAAAAAGAAATACATCTTAATTTGTATTGTGTCAATTTAAAAATTATATATTTGTGCACCTAGAGATACATAATATACATGCCTTATATATAACTATTTGACACAGAAATAAAATGGAATATTCACAATAAAATTTGAGATAAGATTTATATTGAGTTTGATAAATTATTCAGGACATTAATCTGAGATAATTTAGTCCCCATATCAAATGATAATGTATAAATAATATGATATCCTTCTATAATTTTCAACGCAATTCTTGTTAAAAGTCACTCCAAATCTCCATTAGATGAATTCAAATTTTGTAACCAAACTTCTTAGGTCATGCTTGGATTGATTTATTTTAAAGTATTTTCAAGCGAAAATAACTTTAAAACAACTTTGATGGATTTGAATAAATTAACAAAAAGTGCTTATCAGCCTTTATTTTTAACTAAAAAGATAAAAATAAGCAAAAAATAATAAGCGCATCCAAAACAGACTCTTACACAATTTCTAACAGATCTAAACAATGCCTCCTTCAAATTTCTAATAACTCATATTCAAAATTTATGTCCACTTATTTAAGCTTGTTCACCAATGGTGGATTACCATAAAAATCAATTTTTGACCACCAAAAAATTTTGATTTGTTGAATTTATGTTTAAATCATCTCACATTTATTTTCTTTCTTTTTTATGAATTTATTGATATAGAAGAGATGAATTTTTTCATTTTATCTAAAGATAGAACAAATCTAATAAGTAAGACGTATGTACATAAAAAATTAATAATTAACAAAGAATTGATGACCTTCGTTTAGTTTTATGATGATGCGGATCACGAAGAACAATCCTCTCCATCCTCCACTTGAGAAGAGAAGTTCACACCCTTTTTAGAGAAAAGAATTAGTGATTTGTGTTTTATTTTCCTTTCCTTCTTTTATATATTTGTTCATAGATTTTCTTTCTGGTTAAGTGTCATTCATAAAATATTGATAATCTTAAAATATGTAACGCACCGTATATTAATAGACGGAGCCAATTGGATTTCCACTTAGAGAGTTCAAAATAGATAAAATTTAATAAATAACGTATTTAAGAGTTATTATTAGTTTTAATATATTTTTCTAATTTTTTTAGTAGATAATAGTAGATTTCAATCTTATAATAAAATAAAGAAAAACGTATTTAATAATTTTTAACGTTAATAATAAATCAATTTTGCTCTTTGTGAATAAAGGGTTTTGAAATTAAAAGGAGATATTCAAGCTAATTTTCTCCCAACTAGTTCACCGTACGTGTATATACCTCATAAATTTAAAAACTATATATTTGTTGGACTTGAAGTCAAAAATAGTTAAACTACAATATATATATATATATATATATATATATATATATATATATATATATATATATATTGTTTTTTATGTAAACCAATTTGTACGTCATATTATATATCTATTTTATACAAAATATATATAGCCTGATATAAAAAAAAATTAAGTTAATAAATTTGTATATACCAATTTCATACAATATACATGTTGTAGAACATGGTATAAAAAAATAAGTAAATTAATTTATATCATATACACATTTAATACGCAGTACTAAATATCTTTATTACTAATCTATACAGAATTTATATGCACATACTTTGACAAGATTGAATAGAAAAAAATCACACCCCAATCCATTCCCAACTAATTTCCAATTTGTTTTTGCAACTCTAAAATTTCAACTTGGGTTCAAAATTATTGTAAATGATATTTCTCAAGTTTAAAATTGTTGTTAATGGTTCAAAATTTCATATGAAATTATTATTTTAGCACCAAATAAATTTATTTTTAGATTTAGCTACTAGAAAATATTCTTATTTTTATATGTATAGTTTTATGAACCAAATTTTTTGTTCATTTTTAAAAGTTGATCTCTAATAAGCCTTTTTCTTATAGTGATTTTGTAAATAAGTTACTCTTTACATCATTGGTGCCCCTTTCTCCTAAGCTATTTTGGAAATTCATTCACAATGTAGTTCAACCTAAATGGTTTTATTTTATAATGTATTTTTCTTAAAAGATATAAAGCATTCTTAATAAGACGTTACCCATGCATTTACAATATTATTCATCCGATTTAAATGTATAAAAATTTATTTACTTATAAAGAGAAGTGTAGTTTAATTCAAAATTTTAAAATATTTTATCATAAAAAGTAAATAGTTTTTCATTCTTTATAAAAATTTTATTTTTTACCTACAAATTTCAATACTATTTACGTGAAAATAAAATTATAAAATTTCATATTTAGTTCTTGCCATGGAAAGGTCATAAAAAGGAAAAAGGCATGATATATCATTAATTTTGCAATTTAGAACCAATATATCCTTCGCCAAAAAATGACTCACATATACCCCTGCCATCATAGAAATGACTAAAATATACTTTTTTGAACTGATGAAAGTGATTCTTATTCTTTTTTTGTTTTTCTATTAAAATAAAATTTATACGAGGGCATATTTGACCTTTCTGACATGTTTAGGGGTATATTTGATTCTTCACATATGAATTTTTTTTTTTGTTTTTCTTTACTTAAATGACTAATTTGAAATTTTTATTTTGATGATCAAATTTATTTTTGAGACTTGTTTTTTTGTAAAATCTACCCTAGATGTTTCAATTTTTTCGCAAATACAAAGAACCTAACATACTTTTATATTTCTAGGCGAGATTATATTGAAAAAGTAGAAAAATATACATTCAAAAGTATAAAATGCCAAATAAAATAAAGTAAATAAGAGGAACAAACAATTTTGACAAGAATATATTTTTAGTAAATAAAAAATTATTTCACTTTTTTTAGCCGAAAATGATACATCTAGATCATGTATATAATAGTAAAAATATACATAAGTTACTTTTTTTTTTTTTTGAAGATTGATATTTTAACTCTAAATCACAAAATTATAAAGTATGTCCAGCTTCTTTTAGGGTTGTTCGAAATTGAACCAAAATCTATAATCTAAACCAAACAAAAGTTATTGTTTTATCGATAATGGATTGTTGATTAGCAGTTTCGGTAATGATCTTAGTTTTTTTTATTTGGTTATTGATTTTTTCTTAACAGGTAAACCGATAACTCGATAGTAAATTAAATAATTATATATGTACCATTTGGTATATAAAATCTTTCACAGTTTCATACTTTTATTTTTTACTATCTCAAAATCTCTGTTATTCTACAATGTGACAGTGTTTGCTTTTGAACAAGATGCAATCTGTCAACTCATGTATGGTTTATTTTGTTTGTCACCTTGTTTCTAAGTTATTCTCAATAAAGAAAATTTGTGTCAAATCTTAACGATTAAATTAATAATCGAACCGATAACGATCAATAGCCGATAAGCCAATATCTTAATAGTTTTATAATGATTTACCATATTTACAGGTAACCAATAAGTCAAACTGATAAACTTCAAAAGCGAACCAACCAACCAATATGCAACCCACATTATGGAGGTGAAGGCCGGGGGGGGGGGGGGGGGGGGGTTGAGAGTTTGGACGCCTAGGCGCTATAATGTGATGAATGCTAGAGGATTAATCGAGCCATAAAATGAAATAAGGAACACCGAACTATTTCAGCTCTTATATAATTTTACCAGATAAATAAATCATAACTTATAAATATGATATCAAAATGTCATAAAATTCCACATTAAAATTTAATATTATACTATCTATACTCTGTATCGAAAATACTGAATACAATTGAACCGATGGATCGGATGCATGTTAAATCCGCCCAAATTGATCTCTGACTCAGGTTAAACTAAAAAAATTAGGTTAAACTTTATTCATGACTACACAAATCAAATAAGGACCCAAACAGAAAATGACATAAGATTGGGTCCCAATATAGTTCCTTTTCGAATGTCGTTAAACAGGAATGGAATATTCTACATTTATATTCATGTAAATTTTATCATGTATGGAACAAATAACTAAAAAACATAGAATTTAATAATTTTGATTCAACTTTATAAATAAGATTAAATATGTAATTTAAATTTTGCTTTCTTCGTTTTTTAATTTGTGTGATTTTTTTATAGTAAAAAGATAATAGAATATTTGCATGTGGATCCTTTCACAAATCTATACACGTGATGAGTGACGCAAACGGCACAGAATAAAAGGTAACATACTTTTGTTTTTGAGTTATTGTTATTATTACTATTACAATATTTATAATTTTGCTAGAAATTTCAATAATTTAACAAACTTGAACTAAAGTATGAGAGAAATCATCTTAATGTACGTTGATGGAACTTTATCGTCACGGTCATTTTAAGAAATACTTTTAGGTTTGGAAAATAATTTGAAGAATATGGTAAAATGTGAAAACAAAAATATATTTTTTATTAGCTAAAAATGACAAGTAAAATAAAAAAATATATTTTTAATATATTGAACAAGAAAAAATGGAGGAAGTAAATAATTGTATTGACTAAAAATTATTTTTCTCAATCTATCTCGCGTGATATATATATATATATATATATATATATATATATATATATATATATATATATATATATATATATATATATATATATATAATGAATTCAGTTGAATATGTATTTAAATACATATTTATACACAACCTAGCGAGTACCATGTGCGCTTAATTACAAGTTAATGGGAGGGACTAACCAACAATGAAATAAATAGGGAGGACCCAAGTCTAAGACGAGCAAGTTAGCCATTGAATGTAAAGACAAATAAAGTAGAACAATTTTGACAAGACAAAAATAAGTAATTTTAAACGAGGTCTAGATAATTTTATATCTTATATGAGGAGTAGTTGAAACTTGAAAGAAAGAGGGTAGATCCACAATTTAATTAAATAAGAGCATTGCATAGAAAATGATAGAAATAGTCCTTATATTTAAGGAGTAGGTTCAAAATGGGCATACTTTATGCACCATTTTGAACATACTCCAAAATATAAGGGATTATTGTGTCATTTTCTCTACATTCGTACTTTCTTCGTCCCAAATTAATTGTTTTTAGGCTTTTTTCAATGTTCAAAATGATTTGAATTGTTCAAAGTTCAAGATGAATGCTTGAAACTTTTTTCATATTTACCCTTTCATTTATTAAAATTTTATATTTTCAAGGAGATAAATTACACTATATATTTATGATTTTACAAAAGACAATAATGGAAAGTATGGTGTAAACTGTCTTTCAATGTTTTTCTTAATAATGTGCATTGTCCCACAAATTCAATTAAAATGGGACTTAGAGAGTATATCATTTATTCCCTTTAGTCACTTTTATATGTCACTTTTTATAATTGCACGTGCATTAAGAAAAAAAGTGATTTTACAATTTTGTCCTTATTTAATTTTTTTTTTTGGGTAGTAATATTTTCAATTAATGACCTTAGATAGGAAAGAGTAGAAGTCACGAATTAGAGTAGAAATAACCTTAATGAGTTTTGATGTCTAGCCGTGGGGTAGGTGTAGGGTGTTGTCTTTATCCATATTATGTGTGTTAAATTTATCGTATTTACATGCTAGTATGTGCTTTTCAATAGTAGTCGTTCTTCCTATTCCTTTCATTTTTGTCATATTTAGTTATAATGCCTATGAGTTGTTGAGACGAGGATTCTCAGGAAATAACCTTTCGATTTCTATGAAGTAGTGGTAAGATCTGCGTACATTCTAAATATGCTAGTATTCAATAGTCAAAACTCATTAACTATAAAGGACAAAATATGAAGAACAAGGTTATTTATACACTAATTTTGTCAAATAACAAAAATCATCTATTTATAATAAAGACAATATATAAAAGTTACTGGAGATAATATATAGTAAAATTAAAGAAATGAGGTCCCCCGCCCCCAAAAAAAACAAAAAAAAAAAACAAGTGGTGCATGGGAGGTACACGAAGAGAATAAACTTTTGTCTTCATTCTTTATATATTCTTCTTGCTCCTTCTCCTTTCTCCTCCTCGTAAAAGCTCTGTAATTAAGCGTACAGAGCTTAAAGTTCATCAATCAAAAATGGCGGACAAAGAGGGGAAGGAGACGTTGTTGAATAAGAGAGAAGAGCCATACTACTACGAGAATTGCCCCGGCTGTAAAGTGGATCTTCACAAAGCGGGTCAAACTGGTTTCCCCATTAAGGAGCTCTGCACCTTATGGGTCGTCGTGCTTGGCACAGGTAATTAATTACTATAATCATTACATTGTCGCTGTAAAAAAAATTATTCCTGTTAATAAAAATAAACATGTGTTATATATTTATCGGATTAGATACTTCCTCCGTTTAAAAAAGAATGACTTATTTTCCTTTTCTGGCTGTTTCAAAAAAATGACCAATTTTCTTTTTTGGTAAAACTTTAATTTCCACTTTTCAGGTGACATATTTAAGACCACAAGATTAGAGAGCATTTTGGTACATTTGACATAACTTTAATTAAGAACCAAAAGATTGAAAAGTTTTTTTTTGTTCTCTTGAATTCCGTGACAAGTCAAAGGGGTGAACATACCGTTCTCCTGTTCAATTTTAGCAAATTTCAGTTCGGTTATTCGATTTTTCATTTTAAAAAAGTGTGCAACATATATCAATCGAATTAATTCATTCGGTTCATTTTTATTGTGTTTTTAAAATGACTTTTCAATGCAAACTAATGAAAATGAGGACAAAATCAAAGTATAAGGCACTTAAAAAAACTTAAAATCATATTAAGTGATGATGTGCTCCCATAGAACACTTATTGTGCTTGAAAAACTATATTTATCTCTGTCAAGAACTCGTGCCTCCAACTATTGTTTGAGGAAAACAAGCATCAAAACGAATTCCTTTACGTGACATAAATCAGTAAAAAGATGTTTGAATTTCTCTTGGAAAATAATATTTTAAATTAACCATATGAATTACAAATTCGTTGTTACTTTGACTTGTTTCATGAATGATTTAATTGCTAATTGATTTTTATATATATATATATATATATATATATGATTTTATTTTTTGAGGGTCTAATATATATTTATAACTTTTTCAAACTTTTTAAATAAAAATCCGATTCTTCGGTGCATCGAAGTTTTGGTACCCCTACATCAAATTGAAGAACCAAACTTTTAAAATAAAGAACATCAATACCAAATTAAAAAACCAAAAAATTAAATTAGTTTGATTCGATTAGATTTTTCAATATACATGTCCACCTTTACAATTATGTCATTCTTTTTAAATTTAGAAAGTACTAAATATGATGTACTAATGCATACTTATCATTGAATTAAATATAGGATACGTACGTACCACGTTAATATGTGCTCTTGTATATATCCTTTTTTTTCCTTCTAAATGTTTTCCATTATCACTTTAATTTTCTCATTAATTACTTTACTATAACGTCATTATTAGGAAATTTATTATGATTATGATATTTCTTTCTAAGATCAAACTTCTTATCTGATAACTATAAGCATTACTTTGCAAGTCCTCCTTGGACTTCGAAGATTTAATTTAATTATTAATTGCTCATTCTAATTATTTTCTTTTGATGAATTATACAGAAAAAATGGTTAATTATATATATAAAAAAGTTTTTGGAAGGTTTTCTTAAAATTATCTTCCTTTTAATTTTAAGTTATTTGTAACTACAATATTTAGACGTTGATATTATCTGTAGTAATATGAAATTTATCAAAATAATCTCTGAGATATTTGTTAATGTTGTTATTTATTTATCGTCCATCGAAAAATTACTTATGTGACACAAAACACAAACTTATATAAGTGGTTATTGCAGTGAATAAGAGTTTTCACTATTTTTTGGTGAAATTCTTATATAGAAAATTAGATCATTTATTAAGTTAATTTGCGAAATCTATAAATTAAATTATAATAACATCAATATGCATTTCACCAGAATCCAAGAAATGAATTATAATCTATTACTCTATCTGTTTAAAAAAGAATGACTTAATTTGACGTGATATAAAATTTAAAAAAATAAAGAAGATTTTTTAATGTTGTAGTGCCAAATTAAAGTTATGTTAAATGAACCAAAATGTTTTTTAAAGTTGTGGTCTTAAATATATTACGCTGAAAGCTGAAATCAAAGTTTTGCTAAAAAAAAAATATTAAAAAGAAAAATAAGTTATTATTTTTAAACTGAATAATTTCATATATCTAATAATGTTAGTATAAACAAGTACAAAATTCGTATAATTGTATCTTTAGTTGATATTAAAGCTGATGATTTTTTTTTCTTCTTCTATTTCATGGATCCAACTGTGATCAGCACTTCCAATATCATCTCTCTTTCCATTTCTATATTTCATGGTAAGATCTCTCAATTTATGAAAAATGTTTTGTAAGAAAATAAGGGAATTTCTTGCTTATTTTCTTGTGTTCGGTAAGTAAGTAAAAGAAATTATGTAAAAGTATTTGTATATAATTTAGATAAATACTATCAGAAATCTAGCTAGGTGTAGAGGTAGGAGTAGGGATATGGGTGTGGTGGGGAAGACACAAACAATGTTTAATACTGTAATGTCACCAGTGGACCCTGTTCATGAGAAACATCATTTTACTCATTTGCACCGAGATTATTTTCCTAGAAAAAATGTTAATATTTGACCAAATTGAACATGGAAAAATTGGAAAGTATTCCTGTGAAGATAATGTTTTGTTCATGCTAGATTAGGGACTTTCACATTGCAAAGAGGGAAGAAGATATTGGTTCCTATGCAGGTTATGTAGGTAAGTACATTTCATGCCATTACATATATATATATGCACGCGCGTGCTGTCCAAAAATGCTTATAAATTTCCTTAAATGCTGAAGGTTCTGCATTTATGTTGGGAAGAGCTTTAACATCTGTGTTTTGGGGTGTGGTGGCTGACCGATATGGACGAAAACCAGTTATAATTTTCGGCACTTTTACCGTGTATGTATGCCTAAGCCTAATACAAACGTTTACTTTTAATAACTAGTAATCATTCATTTCAAATGTGAATACGTGTTCAGGGTTGTTTTCAATACTCTTTTTGGTGTGAGCATCAATTTTTGGATGGCTGTTATTACAAGATTTCTTCTGGGTAGTTTAAATGGATTGCTTGGACCAATAAAGGTATGCTGTATTTATCGGTTTGATTCATTACTGTGCCTCCTCACTCCTCAGCTATTCTGTTAACATACATGTTTAGGCATACGCTGCTGAAATTTTTCGTGAAGAATATCAAGCACTAGGAATGTCAACGGTAATATATGTACTTAAATTCTAACATATCACAAATAAGACCACCAGGAATGTCATTGAAAATTTTGTTGATCTTTTTTATATGTGTTTGAATCTTTTAGATTAGTACTGCATGGGGGATCGGATTGATTATTGGCCCAGCTTTAGGAGGCTTCCTTGCTCAGGTACTTTTTTTTTTCGTGCTTTGTATTCTGATACGCGCAAATTTACACTCCAAAAGGAATAGTAAAGCGATCGTTAATCAAATATAGAACTCAACAAGAGTTGAGGTCGATCCCACAAGGAATGCGTGAGAATAAATTTATTAGCACTCCCTTTCAGATGTAATATCTATTCCCGAAATAAAATTGCACAAAATAAATGGGGGGTTTTGATGTTCAAACTAAGGTACTAAAGTATAGTAATGAAAGAGTGCAGTGACTACTAGATTTCCAATAATTAATGAGAAGCTAGGATTGTGTTTCCCATGACATCCAATAGGATAGCCGAATTTATGTGGTAAACCCGTTCATGATTACGCATACAAGATCAAACAAGTTACATAACACCTAATTCACCTTCCGGTCTTTCTTAGATGCATTTCATTCATCACCTTCTGGTCTCAGAACGTATACATTTTTAACTCTTGTTATAGATCCCAGAATACTCACCTTCCGGTCTCAAGTACTTAGACTAGGTTAAAAACCCCGAATTTCTACCATAGAATTCTTTTCCTAATCATTACATCCCTTCTGGGGATGTAACGAATACATGCTTACCCTAATGCGTCGACTCATTAAGGAATAAGTTAAAGCGAAGAATACTACGATGTATACGATAATCAATCCCAAGATTCACCCCAAATTCGTCTATCTTATTGAGTTGTCATGGTTCTCACAACCCTAGTTGTGGGTTTAGCCTAGCATATTCAAGATAAGTAGCCCACAACAATATAAAGAACTTACGATCGATAAAGTAGTGAATCCACGGATTACAATATCTAAAGAGTTGATTAAGATCTAAGAGTTCAACGTAAATTAATATAAAATAGGTTCTTTCTTAGTTCTTTGTCTCCAACAGTCCCAACCTAATAAAAACGGAATAAAAATAATATATATATATATATATATATATATATATATAAGGAAAAACCTAATCCACTACACGGACTGTAAGGGTCCAAACTGACCGTGAAACTGTCCGTGAATCAATACTTGGTCTTCATCTCGCGTCGCATCCCCACGTGCACTGACACTGCTCGTGTAAGGGTTCACGGACCGTGAAATTGTCCCTTGGCTTCATGATTTTCCACGCGATCCACTTGGTTCCTCAACCTCACGGCCCACGTCACGGTTCGTGGTTGGTCACACGGCCCGTGACGGCCCCTTCTCTCTCCACTTATATGATTCTTGTAATCTTCGACCGTGACTCTTCAAATTCACGTCACTTTCACGACAAGGGACACGGTCCAGCCAAATTCTCTCCACTTTCGCTCCAGCCACCTTTAGCAAGCCAAGTGTGGGGCTACGGTGCACCTCACGGTCCGTCTCATGTTACACGGGCTGTGTAGACGCCCGTGCTCCTCCACTTAACTCCACTCTTTGGGTCGTATGCTCAGGCCAATTCCACGTGGCCTCTCGCGGTCCGTGTAATGCTACACGGGCCGTGGAGGTCTCCGTATGGTGACATTTGTGCCTCTTCATCAATCATTTTCTTGTACTTTGCCCCTTGCTCCATGCCTTTACCATGTTCTAAAATAACATAAAACACACATCAAACCAACAAATTTGCTTGAGAACACGCAAAACTCCTATGTTTAGAGCGTTACAGGAGTCGTATTTCCACGACTCATCATATTCCTTCCTTTTGCTTGTGAAAAAGAGTTAGTCACTTTATTAATACAACATACATATTTTGTTCTCTAAATGTTTGTGTTTTCTCTAGCCTGCAGAGAAATATCCAGACATATTCTCAAAGGATTCTATATTTGGGAGGTACTTTGTCTTTGTGCTTTTCAGGATTATACGCCTTCTTCTGTTTCTTAAAGTGTTTATTAGCTCCAACATTTCATGTTTTTGCTGCAGATTTCCCTATTTCTTGCCTTGCTTATGCATATCACTGTTTGCCTTGGTCGTGGCTATTGGTTCATTTTGGCTGCCGGTAAATCTACATGATTATGTTAAATCCTTCCGCGTCTTGTCAAGACATATATCGTTTCTGCCAAAACTTGTTTCCCATCCAGTTTACAATCAAAGAATTGGAGTAGTATCTCACCTGCTCAGAAAAAGTGAATTTTGCATAAATTTTAATGGATAATGATCATGTATATATATCATTTCAGATATCCATATTACTCTATTGCTGCAGTGTTATTGAGAGTGAGATTTGTCTAGCCGTCTCTTTTCTTGTTTCTCGAACCTCATTAATCTGTGTGTCTTTCTCGCTTTTCCTTTTTTATGTAGCTTTGTCCTCTGTCTTCTCTGGTTTCTCAGCTTTAATTGAACTGGAAGAACAAAGAATTTCACCACTACAGCTCATGAATTGCAGGAAACATTGCATAACCATGATTTAGAAATGTCGGCTCAAGATTCTTGCAAGGCTCTGGAGGCTGCATCAGATGCGGAAGAAGGAAATGAATCAAGCTCAAAAGAAAACCTTTTTAAGAACTGGCCATTGATGTCATCAATCATAGTATACTGTGTCTTCGCTCTTCATGATATGGCTTACTCAGAGGTATACCATATCCCCATAATAAGTTACTGTGGGATATAATATCTACATCATGAAAAATAATTACTAATAAGTATGACACTAAGAGTAATTGATCAAATTCACTGATATTCCTTTGAAGAAACACATATTTGCTTCTACAGATTTTCTCATTATGGGCTGTGAGTCCAAGAAAGTTTGGGGGCTTAAGTTATTCAACTGCTGATGTTGGTGAAGTACTATCGTTCTCAGGTGCATGCCGATTTCCTCATATTTTATATTCTTGTATGAATATACAATGCTGGATACTGAAATGGTGGCGGTTTCAGGTTTTGGCCTTCTAGTTTTTCAACTTACTTTATATTCATCGGTTGCAAAGTATGTTGGCCCTATCATGAATGCTCGTGCTGGAGGAGTAAGCACTCTATTTGTACAATATGTTAAAACTCTTGAGTTGTATGACCACGCATCCTGAAAGGCTTCTAATGTGATCAGGTTTTGTCAATCTTTTTGCTGATGAGTTACCCTTATATCGCTATGCTGTCTGGAACCCCCCTCTTCGTGGTGATGAATTTCGCTTCCATCATGAAGAATATTTTGTCTGTAAGTGTTTTTTTCTCGTCTCTGCAATTCTCTTACCACTCAATCTGTTGTTGCTGTGCTTCAATACTGAAAATCATGATATCAAATTCTAACGTATGACTTTGAGTTGCCTCCAGATCTCTATCGTAACAGGGTTGTTCATACTGCAAAACAAAGCAGTGGTAAATCCTCTTTGCTTCCTCCTTTAAAAGCTTGATGTTGTAATTGTCCAATGTGCTTTGTTCTGATGTAGAATAATTTACAACTGCAGGACCAGCGACAACGTGGAGCTGCTAATGGAATTGCCATGACAGGAATGTCATTTGCTAAAGCTCTTGGCCCAGCTGCGGGAGGAGCACTGTGAGTCTACTTATCAATTTCTTGTTACTGGTTTTTGTTCAGATCAAATAGGAACGGGAATCTCTTTTCTTACTGCTAAAACTGTCGCCTTCTCTTGATTTGTGTAGCTTTTCTTGGGCACAAAAAAGGTTAGACGCTTCCATTCTTCCAGGTAATGACCAAATAACTGAGTTCAATTGAATCTGTACTTATGTTCTTTGCTCTCTAGCTCCGACGTTTATATATGTTCGTGTTCAACTCGAATGCAGGGATTCAAGTGGTGTTCTTTGTGCTGAATGTGATTGAGGCCATTGGCGTGTTGTTAACATTCAAACCATTCCTAGTTGAAACACAAAACACTAATTAATCACAGCAGATGATTATTTTTCAGTATACTATTTTACGCGTTATAACAATTAGGAATTGAAGATGGTGTCCTGTAACCAAGTCGATTAAATCAATTCAATTCGAATGAAATTCATCTACATTGATAGAAGCCCAGTTTGTACTTCCATTTTACGCAATGACGACTTTTCTTCCAATATTGCTATTTGCTGCATGTTAATTCTTTGAAACTCAAATATTAGAAAATGAGCTGATGCGGACGTAAATTATTTCAAAGAATAATACATCCCAAACTTGAAACAGTATGAGTATCTCATATCTAAAATTCGATACTATTTAGAGGAGATTTGAGGTAGTCAAGATTGACAAAAAAAATCACTCATGAGTAAGGTGAACTATTGTAAAGTATAAATATTGTATAACATTTATACATCTTTGCTATGCAGTTATTCATATACATAGTTAATCTGCTACGTATACATAATTATATGTTGGCTATACAATGGCAATACACTATCATTTTAGTTGAATTTTCTTTTGTCGGCAGTATAATTACATAAGAAGCCCTATTAAATTTTAATATTATGTAAAATGTATTAGGACCGAAATAATTGAGTGTAATGCAGAAGTTAGCAATGTAAATCTAGAAAGACGTGAGTAAGAAGATAAACGAGAAATATATCAAAAGAGACGCAATAATTTAACATGGTTCGGTCAATTAACCTATTTTCATAAGAAAAAACGAGCAATTTATTATAAATGTACGGATACACAACATCCAGATAAATAATCTCACAAATTCAATCAAAAAGAAAAAAGAGGTTTACACAAATTTTAACTTTAACACTTGTCTCACAAATTTTCCGCCTGCATAAAACTCTCGAAGCACCAAATTAGATGGAGTGAATTTTTTATTTATAGAGTCATAAAAAAAAATTTCTAAAAAAATAAATAAATCATCTAATCATATCACTTAAAAAAATTATGAATAAATGTTAGGCTCGTGTATTGCACTAGATTTTCGTAATTAATAATTATGCCAAATGATACTTTTAAGGAAAAAAACTAAGCCAAAATCTCTATTATTAGGACAAATGGGATGAAAAGATGTTTCATTTATTTTGCTCATAATATTTCCAACTCAATATATTCATTGATAGTATATTAAAAGCATGATAACATTTGAAATATTGTTTGGTTTTTTTGTCCAAAAAAATTCAACAAAAAAAAGGCAAATAAAATAAAATAATAATGAGAAAAATTGTTTTAACAAGTCCAACAACATAAGTGAATTTTTTTTTTCAAAAACTAGTTTTAAAAATAGGCAAAAACGATTTAATAAAAAATAAATAAAATCTGTATTTTAAATTAGTATTTTTTATGTTATATATATATATATATATGTGTGTAAATTAACGTGGTATACATGTGCAAAATACCTGCTGGTAAAATTGTAATTGATTTTTAATGAAAACTAATACAAGATTTAGAGAAATAATAAAAAGGAAATACTCACATTAATTATTTGTAGGGAATAAGATTTAACCAAAATTTTGATTATTCCGTTGACGCGGATTATATCCATTTTCCGGCCGATTAATATAATTATATTATATGATTCAAATTGCTTGTCCCAAACCCTAAATTCCCTTCCCTTCAGTTGATTTCTGTTTCCGAAACCCTAAATGTTTGCTTACCATTTCTGTCCTTTCTACACCTCTGCAATGAAAGTTTAAATGGTGTAATAGCATTCATTATTCTATGTGGTTTAACAGTTAAGACAGCTGCAAGTGCCATCAGCATCCCCTCCTTTCTTTAATGGGCTACCCCAGCACTCATTCATCATTTCTTCTTTGCAAATTATAGGCAATATAAACTAGTAGTGGTCAATTTAACACAACATATCATTTCAGTTGAGAATTTTCTTTTTGTGGGCAGTATATATAATTACATAAGAAGCCCTATAAAATTTTAATATTATGTAAAATGTATTAGGACCGAAATAATCGAGTGTAATGTAGAAGTTAGTAATGTAAATCTAGAAAGACCTGAGTAAGAAGATAAACGAGAAATATATCAAAAGAGACGCAATCATTTAACGTGGTTCGGTCAATTAACCTATTTTCACAAGAAAAAACGAGCAATCCATTATAAATGTACGGATACACAATATCCAGATAAATAATCTCACAAATTCACTAAAAAAAATCCAAAGGTTTACACAAATTTTAACTTTAATTTAACACTCGTCTCATAAATTTTTCGCCCGCACAAAACTCTCGAAGCACCAAATTAGAAGGAATGAGTTTTCTATTTATAGAGTCATAAAAAGATTTTTTACAAGAAAAAAAGAATCATCAAATTTGAAAATTTTGAATTTTTTCATTAGAAAAAAACTCAATTATATGATTAAAAAATAATCAAAACAAAGACCAAACAAAATACTTGATGTTAAATAAATGGTACTTCAAGACTTTGTAGTCCCAATCGTGATCATCTAGGCCATTGGTCGAGGTCTCAAGGTCGTTGTCAAAACTATTTTTCTATTTTAGGATAGACCAACACATTTAATAATATATATATATATATATATATATATATATATATATATATATATATATATATATATATATATATATATATATATATATATATATATATATATATATATTTTTGGCACACTGATATCTACTAATCGAGGAGAGGTTGAAAGAAAGACAATGAATGAAATGATACAAAAATCACTACAGAAGATGTAATTTTACACCTTTTCATTTCACTTTCTCATTACCACATGCCGTTACATATACGAATGTTTCTGGATTGGCCTATGATAGAAATTCATTCTCTCTTTTCTTTCGATGTACTTATTCATGGTAAAAATCTTTTCTAAACTCGTTGCCGTTTTGAAAAGTAGGAATTTTTTTCCTATAATTTTGTGGGTAGTTTTTCATTTAGAAGTATTAATTAACTATATTTAATAGTAGCATGCTTCTTTTTTTAAAGAAATATATTTTGAATAATTGTTTGTTAGACAATTGAAAGTTGAGTCAAATTAAAAAAAATTATTTTTTTTAGATAATAAATAACCAAAAAAAAAATCCAAACTAAATTATACTCTCTTAATTTCATTTCATGTGACATCATTTTTCTCTTAGTCGGATTTTAAAAGGTACATGCTTAAAGTTTGATTGACTCTCGATATTCTCTTAGAGCCACATAACTTGAAATGACGGAAGTAACATATATTATTTGAAAATAATGCCAAAAGTACTATAAATTACTATAATTAACAATTTGAATTTTTTAAGTCCATATAAGAAATTTGGTTAGCACTCAAAATTATATAAATGCCACATGAATTGAGAGAACAAATATAACATATATTATTTAAAAATCACATAAATAATACTATAAATCATAATAATCAATAAATTTATAATACCGAAATTAAAAATTTAATTTACCCTTCAAATTTAATAAGTATAAATTGTATACAACAAAAAATTACGTCATTGAAACTAAAAGAGAGAAATTAAAAAAACAGGGGAGATGGGGTTATAAAATAGGAAGACGTCTTCAAGTTGTGCATGAAAGGGACGAATAACGCTTTCCTTTTTGGTGTTCTTCATTGAATAAAAATGGCGGAAGAATTAGAAACTCCGCTGATAAATAAGAAAGCTTATTACGAGAATTGTCCGGGTTGTAAAGTGGATCTACACAAAGAGGGTCAAACCGGTTTGCCCGTTAAGGAGCTCTTCACAATATGGGTTGTCATTCTCAGCGCAGGTAATTAATCAATCTCATCTACAATTAGTTACTTTTTTCTATCGACTTTTCCGGTGAATTGTAAGGAAGAAAAATGCCCAAGAACTTTCCGTCCCGTATACGTCGTTTCTAGTTTTCACCTGAAGTTTAAAATAAATATTTTTCTTATTATACTTCATATCTATAATTTAAGTCCCATAATTAAATAATTTATCGTTATTTAATAAATGCTATCTTAATTTTTTCCTCTTAAATATTATGCATACTTCATGGTAGGGCTACTGTTTAAAGCATTTGTTAACTTTAGTTTTGAATTATTATTTTTAAAGCACTAATAGTTATTTTGGAATAAACCTTAATTATCGTGTAAATGGTTCGGAAGGAGTGATTATGAAGGTATTAATTAATGTACTGTACTATTTTTAAATCAATTTCGGGTGTACTTGGTATTTTCACAAAAAAATAAATGAATTCCTTATTTATTTTTATAGTTCTTGGTATCATATATGTAAGAAAATAGTTTATCTCCCAGGAGCATTTATATTGGATGAGACTATTCTTTTTCTTTTAGTTTTGATAATTGTGACGATGGGACTATTTTTCATATATTTTGATTAATTTTATTTTTTATCAGATATCAGAAATTACTTAGCGTTTTTGTGAATATTGAGATTTAAAATTGAAATTTCGTGATTCTCAACTCACTTAATTAAATACTATATTGAATTAGACTTAGTACGCTTAAAAGATGGTGCATTTTCAAAAATTGTTGCCTTCTCATTTATGATTCTTTTGAGGGATAGTTCTAGCAATTCTGGAACTATATATGACTTCTCTAATTATTTATTATATTCAACTAAATTTTATCTCTCAATATTTTAATTAATAACTTAATAAATCCAAATAGTCTATGTGATGTCCTACTTATTACAAGAAAAAACACTGACATATATACGATTAATGATGAACAGACGCTATGAAATTTGCTGAATAAAATAAACATCCAGGATATATACTAAATTCCACAATCATAATATTAACAATAATTAATAATGGTAGCAATTATTAGTGACGCTTGAAAAATGGGTTAATAAAAATAGATAAAATATTTGACTCACTCATATTTAACACGGATTAAACTCAACTATGAAAATAACAAGTATACAAATGGGTATTGATAAATATGAGTATCCATAATTGATCCATTTTTGTTGATTATTCGACCCATATCTAATGGGTTGGATTGGATGGTAACTCATTTTTTTAAACCTGTTTGCTAGATCACTGGAAGAATTTTTTTTTTGTCTATTTTGATGGTGTTTGCCACTAATATTCACCTGTCCCTTGGAAACGCTTGTGTAAAACCTATATCTTTGCAAAAATAAATCTTGTTTATGACTGTGATGTCTAGGACAATTTGCACGTAACTCAACTAATTCCATGGAGTATGTGCTATCTCCGTGAGCACATGTATCGTATAACTCTGTCCCTCGAGCTTAGGCAAATGGAAAGAAATACTAATACCTAGTGTTTTTGCCTACATTACCTTTTAAAAGTTTTTCATTGTACCCAAATAATCTGGCTTAGGTTCTTGGAGCTTTCCTTGTATGTTTAATCATAAGTTTGATGGTTATTGCTACAAGCCTTTTCAGAGAATCCTTCTTTTGATTTTATCTATTGATATTTGATATTCAGACTGATAGTTTCTTTTTCCTTTTTTTTTCATGGGATTCAACTCTTCAGCACTTCCAATATCATCTCTCTTTCCATTTGTTTATTTCATGGTAAGATCACTCAACTCTTTGTTCTATCTTTTTAATTCAAAGTTTCTAATATACATGATAAGTGAGATTTCGACATCTTTATTTGATTGGCAAAAGTGGAGTAAATCTACTCAATCATAGAATTGTGTGAGCTTTTCATCATAGAGAATTGCAAAGAGAATTTCATGCTGTATTACGACAATTCATTACCTCCTAATTTTTGCTTCCTATACAGATAAGGGACTTTCACATTGCAAAGAGAGAGGAAGATATTAGTTCATATGCAGGTTATGTAGGTAAGCTTATTTCATGCCATAATTTGTATGTTTGAATGTAATCATACAGAGGTCTGTCGTGCTTATCCATTTCCTGAAAATACTGAAGGTTCTTCATTTATGCTTGGAAGAGCTTTGACATCTGTCCTTTGGGGAACAGTAGCTGATCGATATGGACGAAAACCGGTTATAGTTTTCGGCACTTTTGTAGTGTATGGCTAATCTTTATTCAAATGCTCTTTTTTAGACTTCACTTAAATATCAACAAGGTTATACCGTTTGCTTTAATTGTACTTCAGGGTTATTTTCAATACTCTCTTTGGTCTTAGTGTCAACTTTTGGATGGCAGTCATTACACGATTTCTTCTTGGTTTCTTAAATGGTTTAATGGGACCAGTAAGGGTATGCTATTGGTTTAATTCCATCTTACAATTCAGAACTGCATCCTCAGCTATTCTTTTAAGATTCTTTACTTCCATTCTTAGGCATATGCGGCAGAAATTTTTCGTGAAGAATATCAAGCAATGGGAATGTCAACGGTAATATGCCCTTAGTTTTCGGTTATTCCATCCGATGATTTAACAAATGAGAGTATTGCAACAATTTTAGAGTGACAAAAGAAATGGCAAGAATGCATTTTTGAGTGACCATTTAGACAATGGATTTTAGGGAATTTATTTTATTTTTATGATGTTTTTGTATTGTTTCAGATTAGTAGTGCATGGGGCATTGGATTGATTATTGGCCCAGCTGTAGGAGGCTTCCTTGCTCAGGTATTTTCTTTTCCTTTTTGTATTCCTTTTCCGTAGCTATAAAATCTGATTATTAGTCGTTTTAAGGGAAATTTCTTAGCCTTCAATCGGTAATCTTTCTACTTAAAAGTTTCTCTGCAAATCTTAACAAGAGAATTGAGGAACATTTTGAGAAAATTTCCATTAGCATATGTGCTCTAAATGTCTGCTTTTACCTAAGCCTGCAGAGAAATATCCAGCTGTATTCTCAAAGGATTCTATATTTGGGAGGTATTCTATCTTCTTTCTTTTCATGATAGTGTATCTACTTCTGTTGCTTGAATTGCTCCTCGATTCCAATGTATGATCTTCTTCTGCAGATTTCCCTACTTCTTGCCTTGCTTATGCATATCACTCTTCTCTTTGGTCGTGGGTATTGCTTCATTTTGGCTGCCGGTAAATCTATATGATTATGTTGATAACTTCTGGGTCTATGACACATGTTGCTTCTGTCAAACTTGTTTGCAGTCATATAATTAGTATTTCACCTCCGGAGAAAACTTGAAATTCACATAAACTTTTGATAAACAATCATTATATATTATTTCAGATGCCCATATTGCTTTAGTTTCCAATGTTGCTGAGAATGAGAATCGCCTAGCCATCTTTTGACATTTAATATTACGAGTTGTGCTTCCATACATTCGTGATGCAGGTGGAAAAATTCTTGTGCTAGTTCTGATTTAAACTTACCCTGAGACATATCAATGTTTGTCTTAGTTCTTTTTCTAGTTGGTCTTGGGAGCCTACAACATGTTGAAAGAGCGAAAACTAGGCCTTAATTGGTGAAGTGGAGAATTGAGCAGGGAATTTATTTTTCTGCCTCATACGCGGCATGTGTTGTATCGGATAAGGAGTTGTGGTAAAACCATAATAGGGTGTGTCTCTGGTGTTTCTATGATGACAAAACTCTTTAAATATAGTGGAATCATTTCTTCATCTACCTACGATATGTAGATTTCTGAATTTCTCAAGTCACTTAAATCTTTAATCTGTGCGTCTTCATTTCTATTTTCATATAGAATTCATCCTTAAAGGTCATGGATTACAGGAAACATTACACAATCATGATTCAAGAATGCCACCTCAAAGTTCATACAAGGCTCTGGAGGCTGCTGCATCTAATAAACAAGAAGGAAATGGATCAGCCCCTCAAAAAAGCCTTTTCAAGAACTGGCCATTGATGTCGGCTATCATCTTATACTGCATCTTCGCTCTTCATGATATGGCCTACTCAGAGGTATATTGTATCTTCTAACCAAATTGAGTTACTGTAGGTGTAGGATACTATCATTGCATCATGATTATGTAGGCATTTTCTATTTAAGAAAGATAAAGCTATGCATATCTATCTCTGGTATGACATCCATTGGTTGCATGTTGTCATGCGATGACTTTATTGGAAACAAATTTTGTTAGATACTCCTAAGTGACAATGTCGATTTATGTTATATGCTGATATGTGCCGAATTGCTTTCTTTTCGCATGGTAAACTATGAAAGTAAATGGTTCCTGTCTTCGACAGTAAAAGGAATATCTGTTATACAACTCTGCAGCTCTGTCATCTGCATAGAAAGCCTAGGCTCGTTGACTATTGGAGGCTGAATAAACATTTTACTTACTCTCATCATCCCAAAATCTATATGCTTCTGCAGATCTTCTCACTATGGGCTGTCACTCCCAGAAAGTTTGGAGGCTTAAGTTATTCAACTGTTGATGTTGGTGAGGTACTGTCGATCTCAGGTATATGTAAATTCTTTTGCAAGATAAATGAACCGTGTTTGATATTCTTTTCCCAAATATCTCTGCTTCTTATTTTTCTTTATCTCTGATTTGATTAGGAAGAAACACTTGCTGTACTCACATAGTTAAAATTATTAATCTATAATATCAAACTTATCATCCTTTCAAAATCACTTAATAATTGAAAGAGTAAAGGAGGTGCAGAATGTTATGCATGAAGTCATAAATTATGAATTTAAAAACTTAACAGAATAATGTGAGTAGTCTCTGTGGTTTTACTAATATCAGGCAGACAGGCTGATGTTGTCAATGGGTATTGCCGTCGAGTCTCAGTCCCACATTCATCAGCAATATAAATTTTGTAACTGCTAGAATTATTTGTTTATGCATTAAAGTTTAAAACAAAGGAATTTGCGTAATGTGTTGCACCAAAGTAGCATCTGATCTATCAAATGTGTCTAAAGTACACCGATAAATTAGAATTCAGAAGCACTCAAATAATCCTTTAGGTTTATGACTAATTTTTTCTAATTATTTATGATAGTTCAGAATAATGTTAGTTCCTCTCTCCGTTTATGCCCCCCTGTTGGAAGATTTTTCGATGTCAATGTCTTTTCACTTAAAATCAGTGTTCATAGTTACCAGTTATTTTTGCTAATTTCTTTCTCGAATGGTATTTGGATTATCTGTTCAATTTCGTTCTTGAAAAGCAGACGTAGATCACAATTATGATGCCATAATATACCTTTCTAGAAGGTCACGCAGAATTCTGGATTTTAGATTGGTAATCAATAGAAGAATTAGCTCTAGCAGAAAATGTCTGAATTGTCCGTTGTGTAGTTTGACATAGACAGAACTACAGATAATATATTTCATTTTATATAGTGATCAGATACTGCATACTGAAATCATTTTGGTGTTTCAGGATGTGGCCTTCTAGTCTTTCAACTAACTCTGTATCCATTGGTTGAGAAGTACTTTGGTCCTATTGTCATTGCTCGAGTTGCAGGAGTAAGCACTTTACTTGTAAAATACGTTTAAGTCTTGCATTCTATCCACACTTCGAGAAAACTTATAAGTTACTTAAAATTCCATGATATGATCAGGTTTTGTCAATTCCCTTGTTGGCATGTTACCCTTATATTGCTATGCTCTCTGGGACTGCCCTCACTGTGGCAATAAATTTTGCATCCTTGTTGAAGAATGCTTTGTCTGTAAGTGCTATTTTCTGTACTTCTTATCAATTGATCTATTCTTGCTACCAAGTATGTTTGTGCACATACGACGTGCAAGACCAATATCTAGATGATGAATGCACAAGACCTCTCTTTTAAGCAATCTCTCTCTCTATCAAGAAAAGATATGTTAGCTAATAGGAGGCCATTGTTAGAAAATGAGCTATATTCTCCATACGAATATTAAAATTTATGATCTAAATTTCTAACATTGTACTTCAAATTGCCTCCAGATCTGTATCATAACAGGGTTATTCATATTGCAAAACAAAGCAGTGGTAAATTCTTCTTTGCTCTCTCTTTTAAAAGCTATATCTTGTAATTGCCAATTGAGAAGAATTATATCACATGCTTCACGTGATCGTCATCTGATGTCAAATAATTTATAACCACAGGACCAGCGACAACGTGGAGCTGCTAATGGACTAGCCATGACATCTCAGTCATTTTTCAAAGCTATTGGTCCAGCAGGGGCAGGAGTACTGTGAGTTCATTGTCTTATACCAACACTTATTATATGAACTTATAGAAAGTCTTCAAGGCTTATGGGGTCTCACTAGAATTATGCGTTATTTGAACCTTGTCGATAACTTTGTTTTTGTTTAGAAATAGGAACGTGAATCTGTTACCTTACGGCTAAAACTGTCACTTTTTTCTTGATTTGTGTAGCTTTTCTTGCGCACAAAAAAGGCTTGATGCTTCCATTCTTCCAGGTAATGACTAAATAACTGAGTTCAGTTTAACTTGTGTAGCACATAAACTATGCTCTCGCCGTTCTTTATGTATGTTCGTGTTCAACTCGAATGCAGGTTCTCAAATGGTATTCTTTGTGCTGAATGTGATTGAGGCAATTGGTGTGTTGCTGACATTCAAACCATTCCTAGTTCCAACACAAAACACTAATTAAGCACAGGATTCTTTACATGGTCTTTTGCTCGGACTCTTCAAAAATGTTTATGGGTGCGTGTTGGGTATTTCAAAAATAGTATATTTTTGAAGGATCCTGGGTGCGGCAACATTTTTGAGGTTATTAATTTTTTTATGTATGTGTGGGAACTTCATTGATACACAAAGTTAGAGTACATCAATGAAAGGACAATTTACATATTTGAAAACTTACAGGCGTTTTGTACTCAGAGCATGCGCATTATTGACAAAGAAATATTGCTAGAAAATAGGAATTATGCATATTAATGACTAACAATTATATATACGTGTGTGTGTATTTCACACTTGTTTAAGCCAAGAGGTATACTATCTCTTGTTTGAAGTCTCTGCTATGTTAATTAGGTATTTGATTAGTGTTGCTGTTCAAACCATTTCCAGCACTAACAAAGTGTTCTTTTTTTTACATTGCAATATATTATAACTAGTTACGAAATTCCATGCAATGTACTAGCCCGATAGTTATTCATAATTTATCTTTTGGAATGGCCTAGTGGTTCGAAACCCCTTGCCGGCCAAAGCAAAGAGTTTGCCTTCTGGGTCGAGCTTGGTGCGGGTTACCTCTCCTATGTGGTTTGCGAGCTATTGCATAGGAGCGAGAGTTTACCCTGTGTGCACCCAAAGGGTAGTGATTGCGGGTTCTCCTAGTTATAAAAAGAAAAAAGAGTTATTCATAAATTTATTTTTTAATGATATTAAATTATCTCATTAAGTATAAAATAAATATTTAAAAAATATTATTAATATTGATTAATTTTAAATTTAATGATTTTACTTCAAATCAAACTTTATATATATTTATGTGTTAGTAAACCATTTTTTTTCGTGCGTGTGCAAATCTATTGTGAAAAAGTCTATTGAGATGTCCTTAATTAAAATATTTGTCATCATTGATCGCGCACTTTCATTCAAAATAATTTACTGACACTTGAAATAACAAAGCTATATTGAAATATATGAATTTAAAACTACAAATTATAATTAAAGCGAGTCCTATAATTTAAAAATATTATAAAATAAAAAGAAAAATTATTTAAACTTTTTACAAAAATGCCCCTGCTAAAATAGGCACGTCTATGAAAAGTTGTCTGCTTTATTCCAAACTCCCGCTTATTATATAAGCAGGAATGTATTACTTTTATGGAAATACCAAAATTATACAACATGCATTTGAGGATGCGACTTTAGAAAAAAAAAGTAGATTTTTTTTTACCCATCTTCTAAAGTAAATAAAAATAAATTTTTTCAAGATCATTTATATGTAATCAAACAGAAACAATATGTGGGATCAAGGGTGGTGGGGGATCGGACGCTTTGGGTGAATAGGGAAAAACCACAAATTTGAAACGTCATTTATGAAATGTTTTGCTTACTTTCATGAAGTCATTATTCTCAAAATATTTTTCAAAAAAAAATTAACCAATCAAACCGCGAAAATTTAAATAAAATAAAAATTCCTTACGAAAACACAACACTCAAAGAATTCCGTTTCATACTTCTCTTCTAGTAGGGTCAGAGATATTTGTTGGAGTTGTTGTCTACAAAACTGATTCTTTTCGTTTTTATTTATTTAGCTGGTTATTCGTTGAATAAATTAAAGTGATTTTGTTTGTTTTATATAAATAAATCGTGTAGTCTTTCCTTGGAGTGATTGCCAAGTTTTAAATTTGGTTCATGTGGCAAAGTTGTTTATCAACTCTTTGATATAAAATTTTATGAATAATTAATTTTTATTTTTTTTAATGTAATTAACTAAGTGAAAAATCAAATCGTCATTAATAATTAATCGACAAAAGATTCCGAATACTTACTGTATTATAAATTATTGGTGTGCGAGATGAAGACTATTGTGGCTGCGTCTTGGAATAAATGGCCAACACTCAATACTGTTACGAAAAAAAAAAAAAGTTGTTTTCATTCCCACGGTTTTTTTTCGGTTAAAGTTGATGTATATAATTGAAGAAAATAACATACTTTACGTGATAAACTTAACTATCTCATAAATAATTGGAAACACGCCAAATAAATAATGATTCAACTAGTGATGGAGTTAGAATTTCAATTAAGGGAGTTCAAAATCTGGAAAAGCAAACACACGAACTAGCTAGTCGAAGGGATGTTTGCAACAAATTTTCAATATTATAGAAAATAAATTATAATCACAAATAAATATGAAGAAACATAATTTTACTGATAAAATAAAGGGGATTTTTCAAAAATACCAAGTTTTTGGATAAAAATTACATGCCCCTACCGAATCATTGAAAAATACCATATAAAATACCAACTTTATTTACAAATTTAGGAGAGAGAGTGTTTTGAGTGTGATTATTGTGGTGTGTGGTATGATATAATAGTGTTGGAAAATGAAAAAGAGTGTGTTTTTTTTGGTATTTTGATAAATAAATTTTAAAGTGTAATTTTGGGGGTGAAAGTTGTTATTTGTGTAAAAATTTCTAAAATAAATATGTTTTTCTCTTGATTCTTGTCTCCTAAAATTTCGCAATCATTCGAGGGCTCTTGTTGACATATTTTTGATGATTTTGATCTCCTCGAGCCCTATTTAGATTTCTTTATGAATATTTCAAATTTATAAATATTCGAAATGTACTATATATACATAAAAAAAACTTTAACACTGTATAAATTATATAGTTTTCCATCAAATAGAATTCAAATATACCCCTAGCCAATGGCTCCGCCCCTGAGTTCAAATATCTAAATAAAATTTACGTTGTTATCAAGCCAAATATAAACGTGTGTGTATATATATATGCATTAGAAGAGAATAAACTTTCATTCATTCTTCATTAAAAAAAAATGGCGGGCGAATTAGAAAGTCTGCTGATAAATAAGAAAGAGCAATATTACTACGAGAATTGTCCGGGTTGTAAAGTGGACCTACGCAAGTCGGGTCAAACGGGTTTGCCCATTAAGGAGCTCTTCACTATTTCGGTTATTATCCTTGCCTCAGGTTAATTATTTATTTTTAGCCTCTAATATATGGTTTTTTTCACTATATAAGATTTTTTTTATAGATGCAATAAGTATGAAAATTACTTACTTTATCGAAATACCTTTTTCAAGAAAATATTCTTCTTTCGTACCTGTTATTTGGTTGGTGTGGGGCAAAGAATGATTTATGCAAAACTTAATACTCTATCAAATGACAATGTGATTTTGCCTTAATGACCTTCCATAAAAAAATAAAGTTATTAGCGATTCTTTAGTTTGAAGTATACGAAACTTAACATCCGTATATATAAATTTCCGTATTACATATACAACATTTGGTTTTTGTATAATTTTGCATAACTTATATGTAGTACTAGTATTAAATTTGCATAAAAGGGAAACGTTACGTTCTATATAGTGCTTATACAGGAATCTATGTATTATTTTATATGTTATAGAAAATGGTTAAAAGAATACAATTCCGCGTTATAGTTCAGTGCATAATGTAATTTAGACTAATGCACTTTGTATTTATTCGCGTCTACTTTACCATCCTGCTTGGAGATGATAACTGTTCGATCAAAGTTCTGATTTATTTCATAGTTTCTGGAGATTCTTGGATGAGACATATATGCCATGTTACCTTGTTTATGTGATTATTATGTGTATAAACAATCTGTTGATATTCAGACTGATGTTACTATTTTATTTATTTTTTTGGCTTCTGTTTTGTGGGATTCAACTGTGATCAGTACTTCCAGCATTATCTCTCTTTCCATTTCTTTATTTCATGGTAAGATCTCTCGATTCTTTTGTTCTGTACTCCTCGTAGTTCAAGTTTTCTCGAATACACATGATCAAGTAAATCTGAAATATCTTTATTTTAGAGTCAGGATCAAGGTAATAGCCAATGTTAAGTTAGGAGTAGTACTGTGAGCTTTTCGTCATAAAGAATTGGTGATGAACTTATGTATCCTGCTGAAATGACTTCAAACTAAAATTGCTTATAAGTCGAGAAAATCTACTGATGTTGTGGATCAATTTCTTTACTTTGAAATTGGAAGTTAGAATTCAATCGTGGCTCAAAGAGGCCTCGATCTTTTTAAGTTTCTTACTTTAGAAAAGAGCATTCAGGTTATACCATAGTTTGAGTTTGTAACCTCTACCTTAGCTTTAGATAAAAGCATTTTATGTTTTGGTTGTAAAAAATCTTAGCTTCTTTGAAGTCATCACATTTTCGCTTCGTGTACAGATAAAGGACTTTCACATTGCGAAGAGAGAAGAAGATATTAGTACATATGCAGGTTATGTAGGTAAGCTTGATTATTTCATGCCATAACTTGTATGTCGATATTTGAATAAATGCTTATCAATTTCCTGAAAATACTGAAGGTTCTTCATATATGCTTGGAAGAGCTTTGACATCTGTCTTTTGGGGAGCAGTGGCTGATCGCTATGGACGAAAACCAGTTATTGTTTTCGGCACTTTTGTTGTGTATGACTAATCTTTATTGCAAATCATGTTCTCTTTTAGATTCCATTTACTCAAATGTCAACAAGTTTATACCTTTTGCTTTAATGGTGCTTCTTCAGGGTTGTTTTCAATACTCTCTTTGGTCTTAGTGTCAACTTTTGGATGGCAGTCATTACACGATTTCTTCTCGGTGTCTTAAATGGTTTGATTGGACCAACAAAGGTATCCAACCAGTTTAATACTATCTTACAATTAAGTACTGTAACCTCAGCTATTCTTTCAAGATACCTACTTTCCATGCTTAGGCATATGCTGTGGAAATTTTTCGTGAAGAATATCAAGCACTGGGAATGTCAGCGGTATAGTATGCCCTTAATTTTCAGTAAAATGGATTTCTGAATGACCATTTAGACAATGGATTTTTTTTAAAAAAAAATCATATATGTTTGAATTGTTTCAGATTAGTACTGCTTGGGGCATCGGATTGATTATCGGCCCAGCTTTAGGAGGCTTCCTTGCTCAGGTACTTTCTTTTGCTTAGCTATTTTCCTTTTGTATTCCATTAGCATGTATGTTCTAAATGTCTGCTTTGACCCAGCCAGCAGAGAAATATCCGGATGTATTCTCAAAGGATTCTATATTTGGGAGGTATATGCTGCCTTATTTCTTTTCATAAGTGTGTAGCTGCTTGAATTGCTACTGGCCTCCAACTTATGATCTTTTTCTGCAGATTTCCCTACTTCTTGCCTTGCTTATGCATATCACTGTTTTCCTTGGCCGTGGCTATTGCTTCATTTTGGCTCCCGGTAAATCTACATGAATCATGATTACGTTATAATGACTTCTTCGTCTATGGTATATGTTGGTTCTGTCAAATCTTGTTTTGAGTCATACAATTAGTACTAACTTGTACTTCTCAGATAAACCTTTAATGGACAAATATTACATATCATTTCACATACCCATATTACTTTAATTTCCAATGTTGCTAAGAATGAGAACCGTCTAGCCATCTTTTGCCTTTTAAAACTTCCAGTTGCTTTTGAGCTTCTGTATATTCGTGAGGCGCGTGGGGAAGGATTTATTCTAGTTAAATCATATAGTACTCATCCTTAAAGCTCATGGATTGCAGGAAACATTACACAATCATGATTCAAGAATGCCACCTCAAAGTTCATACAAGGCTCTGGAGGCTGCATCTGATACAAAAGACGGAAATGAATCAGCCACAAAAGAAAACCTGTTTAAGAACTGGCCATTGATGTCATCGATCATCATATACTGTATCTTTTCTCTTCATGATATGGCTTATACAGAGGTATACCATATCTTCTAACCCAAATTAATTAGTAACTGTAGAATACAATCACTGTATCATGATATGTAGGCATCTTCTATAATCAAAAAAGATAATGCTGTGCATAATCAGGAGGATTTAAGACGTCTATGAACATCCAGTTTTTGCTTCATTACTATTTGGGTATCATTGATTATGAGTTGCCAGACGAAAATAAATTCGATTCTCTTCAATTTGTTAGTAGGTTCTTGATACAATGTAGATCATGCTTGTTCTTTCAATCTTTTGGCACCGGAACATGTCATAAGTGATTTTCATCCTATAACCGATTTCCTTCTGCAGATCTTCTCATTATGGGCTGAGACCCCCAGAAAGTTTGGAGGCTTGAGTTATTCAACTGTTGACGTTGGTGAAGTACTGTCGATCTCAGGTATATGTCAATTTTTCTAGTAATTTATATTCTTTTGCAGATAAACGAACCTATTCTTTTTCCAACTAAGTTATATTCTTTCTCACAAGTGATCAAGATTTCATTTCATATTTTGAAAGCATCTGAGTTGTCTGCTGTCTGGTTTACATAGACAGAACTACAGCTAATTCATATCATATAGTGATCAATAAGATAATTGCATATTGAAAATCGTGGTGCTGTTTCAGGATTTGGCCTTCTAGTCTTTCAACTAACTCTATATCCATTGGTTGACAAGTATGTTGGCCCTGTCGTCATTGCTCGTGTTGCAGGAGTAAGCACTTGATTTGTAAAATACGTTAAACTTCTCGCGTTCTATCCAAGCTTCCAGAAAATTTTGAAGTAACTTAAAATTCCGGGATATGAACAGGTTTTGTCTATTCTCGTGCTGACAACTTACCCCTATATTGCCATGCTGTCTGGGATCGCCCTTTCTGTCACAATAAGTTTTGCGTCCTTGTTGAAGAATGCTTTATCTGTAAGTGCTTTTTCTGGTTTCTGTTAATTTTTCTTATCAGTTGATCTATTCTTGCAACTATCTTTTACCACTCATATTGAAGCAAAATTTTTATACGCGAACTATATTCTACATACAACTATTGAAATTTATGATCTCAAAATCTAACATTTGACTTCAAATTGCCTCCAGGTCTCTATCATAACAGGGTTGTTCATATTGCAAAACAAAGCAGTGGTAAATTCTTCTTCGCTCTCTCCTTTAAAAGCTATATCTTGTAATTTTTGATTGCAGAAGCATTATATCATCCATGCCATATGATCTGATGTTGAATAATTAACAACCACAGGATCAACGACAACGTGGAGCTGCTAATGGAATTTCCATGACATCAATGTCAATTTTTAAAGCTATTGGTCCAGCAGGGGGAGGAGCACTGTGAGTTCACTTGTTTTATGCTAACACTAATCATTCAAACTAACTTGTGATCTTGAACCTTGCAGATCACTTTGTTTTTGTTTAGAAATAGGAACGCGAATCTCTTTTCTTGCAGCTAAAACTGTCGCCTTTTCTTGATTTGTGTAGCTTTTCTTGGGCACAAAAAAGGCTTGACACTTCCATTCTTCCAGGTAATGACCAAATAACCGAGTTCAGTTGAACCTGTACATATGTTCTTTGCTCTCTAGCTCCGACGTTTATATATGTTCGTGTTCAACTCGAATGCAGGTGATCAAATGGTATTCTTTGTGCTGAATGTGATTGGGGCAATTGGTGTGTTGTTGACATTCAAACCATTCCTGGTTCAAACACAAAATACTAGTTAATCACAGGAGAACTTTATGGTCTTTTTCATAAACTAGCTCTCTTTGTGTTTGACTCTCTTGAATGTCATGTTTTCTTATGTTTGTGTAGAATGTGGAACTTCATTCATCCACAAGTTCTAATATAGTTCATCAATGAAAGTAAAATTTACATCTTCCAAAACTTGAGAATATTATAGGCATTTTGTGCTTGGAGCATGTAGTTAGCCATGGTTAACTAATAAACATAGCTAATTAATGTGACACATCTAGAATTTCAAGAGTCAACTAGCTAATTTAAATGCTTCTCACGTTATTTTCAGATAATATATGTCCTTTTTTTTTCCAATTCATGTGTCGTTTATACAGTATTGAGAGACAATCAAATTTTTCTGTGTCTTTTAATATCATAAATTATTAGTTATTGTAATTTATGGTATTTTTTCACATAATTTTTAAATATAGAAAAAACTAAAAAAAGAAAAGATAAATAAGTTAAAACAAAGGAAGTACATAAATTACATGAGTAAGCAACACACCGATGAAGAGATGCCTACTTTTATGTCGTGATTTGTTAATACATGTTTTACTTTCTTAAACTTTATATCAAGTTAAAATTAGACAAACAAATCAATATAAAAGGAGCCAATATAGCACGTGGCCCCAAAAATGTTGATCATGATAAAATGATTTAAAAAACATAATAGTCAAAACAAAATGGAAAGGAAAAATGAGTTTTTACAAATCATCATTATATAGGAGGATTTTTATTTTTTCAACTTCACATGAGAGTCAATGAAATATATTCAAATACTTTAAAGGTCAAACATGTAAGTTTAATATAAAATCATAGTTTCTTAAAATTTTATATTTTGAAAAATCGATTAAGATAAAGGTTGAAATTTGCATTTGCACCTCTTATTATGCGATGAATGTCATATAAAAATTGTCAAAGCGTACTTTTCATCGTCGTCGATCATCGAGAATCATTCACAACATACTAAATGTGGAAATACAAATAGTTCCACCTGTGGATATGTTTTTTTAATATATATATATATGTATATATATATATATGTATATATAATTGATGATCTTTGTTTGACAAGCTATCCGAGAGGATTTTCTAGCAAGTTGTTTATTTTTGTTCACCAAATCGACACTAATTTATTAGTTAGTAATTCTAGTTTCTTGTGAAAATTGGGTGGAAGGTGACAAAAAAGAGTGTAAATTAGAATTAGTGACAAGTTTGACCAAGACCGGTCAAACTTGTCATTAGTTAAGTTAATTATGTGATTAAGTTAATGATGGGTGTAAGTGTAAAGTTTTAAAACTTTTGGAACCCATCTGTAAAAAAAATCCAGTCGGGAGATTTCGCACCCTCCGCGACACGTCCGCGTCGCGGACTGGTCGCGCGGACACAGTTGATAAACTGTTCTTGGTCCAAAATTGTAGCATAATTTTTTTCCGAAATCCGAGGTTTGTTTTTTTTATTTGTTTGGTTGAAATAACAAATAGTATTGTTTTGAAGCGTAGTCCATTGTTCGGGGAATTTTTCGGAGCCTTTATCTAATTTTTAAAAATAATTTGCACGAAACAGTGACCCAACGCGACGTCTCCGCGTCGCGCACCTGTTTATTTTCTGTAGAGAAAATATTTCGTCATTTTTTTTTTGACCCGGGAGTTTTTTTTAAGAATTTTTTTTTAAGAGTTTCTTAACATTTTGAAGGATGTGTAGGTGGCCGGTGAATTTTTCGGGGCCCGTAGCGAAAAATCCCAAAATTTTAGGGCACGAAAACAGTGACCCTCCGCGACATGTCCGCGTCGTGGAGGCGTCGCGCACCTGCCTATTTTTTGTGGAGAAAATGTTTCGTCCTTTTTCGTTTGACCCGAGAGTTTTTTTGAGAGTTTTTTTTTTGCTAAACCAACATGTCTTAACATTTTGAAGGATGTGTAGGTGGTCGGTGAATTTTTCGAGGCCCGTAGCGAAAAATTCCAAAATTTTAGGGCACGAAAACAGTGACCCTCCGCGACATGTCCGCGTCGCGGAGATGTCGCGCACCTGCGTATTTTCTGTGGAGAAAATGTTCTGTCGTTTTTCATTTGATCCGGGAGTTTTTTTGAGAGTTTTTTTTGCTAAACCAACATGTCTTAATATTTTGAAGGATGTGTAGGTGGTCAGTGAATTTTTCGGGGCCCGTAGTAAAAGATCCAAAATTTTGGGGCACGAAAACAGTGACCCTTCGCGACATGTCCGCGTCGCGGAGGTGTCGCGCACCTGCTACGAAATTCTCAGCAGTTGCTGGAAATAATACAGCAACTGCTGTAAAAATTTTGGGGCACGAAAACAGTGACCCTTCGCGACATGTTCGCGTCGCGGAGGTGTCGCGCACCTGCTACGAAATTCCCAGCAGCTGCTGGAAATAATACAGCAGCTGCTGTACATTTTTCAGCAAATGTTGTACATTTCCCAGCAGCTGCTGAGAATAATCCAACAACTTGCCAACTTGCTATAACAAGTGAATTTTTCGGGGCCCGTAGCAAAAAATCCTAAAATTTTGGGGCACGAAAATAGTGATCCTCCGCGACATGTCCGCGTCGCGGAGGTGTCGCGCACCTGCTACGAAATTCCCAGCAACTGCTGTACATTTCCCAGCAGCTGCTGAGAATAATCCAGCAACTTGCCAACTTGCTACAACAAGTTCTAACAAAATGTTTTCCATCGAGTTATTGTTGACACCCAATTTTTACCCTCCACCGTATAAATTAATCATCGAGCTTTAATTTTGACGATTTGAAATAATTAGCTTTCAAAGATGCAAAATATTTTTTTTTTAAGAGATTTTTAGGTTTAAAGCTTTAAATTTTAATTATGCTTAAATATTTGCGTATTATATATATCCATATATATAATACATATTATATATATTTCAAGTATTAATAGTTAAGTATTATATTTTTGTTAATTTTTCAAAACTCTCAAATGAATTTTATTCTTAATCACCTTTACTTTAATCATTTTAAAATTAATTACCCTATAGTTAATCTAATTATTTTAAGTTGTTAATGTCAAAAAGCTCTTTGATTAATTTATATTAATTTATCTTGTGGTCAAGTTAATCAATTGATTTCAAATCGATTGCATTTTAATTGGTCATGTTTGTAAGTGGCTGATTTTTAAATCATTTTTCTTAAATCCTAAATCTAAAACTCAATTCCCAAACTATTCCTAAGCCCAAATATTCCTAATACTAGGGGATTTTTCATAAATGGCAAACTTAAAAAACATAAAATCCTAAAATAGCTACTTTTTATGAAATTACCTTTTCTAACTTTGGCTATAGCAAATCCAATGTATAAGTCGGAATTTATGGTAATGTATAAAACGAAAATGCCAAAAGTTTGTTCATTTAATAGGAGACTTTTTAGGTATTTTATATGGAAAACGGTTCCATAAATAAAGGAAGTAAAATATCAAATATAAATCCTTTTCCTAATTGAACTCTTCTTCTAAAAATAAGATGATATTTCCATTCTAAATAAAAAAAAGATTTCCTTTCCTAGTGACTATTTTGTCCCAAAAAAAAAAAAAGATCCATCTATTTTCTTGCAGACAAATTGCCAACGAAAAAAATTTCTTTTTTTGTTGTGTCTTTTTTTTTGGTAAAATACAAGCATGTAATTTGGGGCTTATAAATATTGGCACTGTATATATAAATACAGAAAGTGTATAAATAAACACAGAACATACATTTTTCTGTGACATATCATATGTATGAGTTCCAGCAAAGTGTATATAATCTCTAAATTTGGCCAGTAATATATACAATAAGTTATGCATTTTGGCTTATGTATATGGGCTTAAACTTATACACTTATGTTTTTTTTAAAAGTTACATGGACCAGGTTTGTATAAGTTCTTCTTCATAATAATTTTGATAATGTATAAAAGTGGGATAAATGATGCAGATATGTATAAAAAAAATACAATTGGGAGAAATATACATTATATTGAAATGATGTCCATGGATACATTACCCAAAATCTTCAATGTAATGTATTTATATATACACAGTAATATTTTACATACATTTCATAACTGTATAAATGATCAAAAACTTATACTATGTGGGTTTATTTTTAATTAAATCTACACTTATACACCTCTGTTATATACAAAAATAGTATTCAGATCTATCAATTTTTTTTTGTATAAAAACATGAAAACAAAATGCAGATCTGAAGAAATCTACAAATTGAGGAAAATGTACATTACATGCATATATGACGAAAATCAAAATGTTTTGAAACAAAAAAACAATTCCAAGATTTTTAAAGCTAAGAAATACCTCCTCCCATTTTTTAACATGCACAATGCATACCTCTTGTTATCCTTTTAGAGGAAGACTCCTTCACCATTGTATATGGAAGATGAGTTCAAAAATGCGGCTGAAAAGTATAAAATTTGAACAGAAAGAGTAAAAATAAAAAACCGCCAAAAAAAAAATTAAAATTTCATGTATGGATCCTTTTTTTTTTGGGGACAAAATAGTCACACTAGGAAAGAAATTTTTTTTATTTAGAATGGAAATACCATCTTATTTTTAGAAGAAGAGTTCAATTAGGAAAAAGAATTATATTTGTATTTTACTTCCTTTATTTATGGAACTGTTTGTGTATATTGGAGAGATAGTGAGAGAGGGAAATTTTTAGGTTTTATACATGGGGAGTTGTGGGGTCCACAACTTTTATAGCAAAAAAAAATTACGGAATTGCCATAAATGTAATAATATTAAAATGTAGTTAAGATATGGTATTTATAGTTATATGTTTGCTTAATTATGTAATATTTCCCTAATACTATTCTGCAGGCCCAATTCCCTTTAATTAATTTTTTCCTCATCTATTCCAGGCCCAATTTCCCTTTTAAAACCCCCCAGACCAGCCCACTTCGTTTTTTTTTTTTTTAAAAAAAAGAAAATCCCTAACCCTACCCAACAACCTAACTCGACCCGACCCAAACAATTAAATTAAAACCCTTTTCCTCTTCCCCCAAGACCTAGCCGCCCCCCCTTTGTCTTCTTCCCCTTCCCCAACGTAAAACCAGAAAAAGAAACCAACCATGGCAGCTTTCTTCTTGGCAAAAATGCCAAGAAACCATCATTACTCCCATCCCACGCGTCCCCTCTCCCCATAAACCCCGAACCAAAGCGAAAAAAAAAAAAGGCAAAGAGAGGCCGCCGCGGCAGTGGCCGAATTTTGGCCATTGTTTGGTCAACCAATCTCCATCTCCTCTTTTCTTGCACGTCAAAGAGACCTCCTTTACGTGTCTCATATCTCAACCATCGATTTAAATCGATGGTTGAGATGTGAGACTTGAAAAAGTGGTCTCGGTTTTTGAGTTTGATTGGAGATTTTCCCCTTTTTGCCCCTGTTTTCGACTATATAATCAGTGTCCAACACTGATTGAGGGAGATTTTCGGTTTTGGGGAAAATTTTGAACGATTTAGCCTTCAAAGTTTCATAATAGCCTTCTTCCTTTTTTCTAAGATTTGTGAAAACTTTAATAATCCAATACTCACATTCTTCGTTATTTAGTTTTGGAGTCTGAAAATTCGTAAGGAGACCTGTAGCAGTGAAGTGGTATCGTTCGGCTCGTGGTTCCCGTTCGCTGCCCGCCAACAGGTAACATTCTTAGGCTTCTTCTTCTTCACTCTGTTTTGATATACATATCTGCATATGAATATGTACATGTATATACAGTATATGTGCATATAAAACTTGAAGGGTGCTTGAATTAGTTTGATTTTGATGGCTGTATACTGCTGTATATCTGCGTATATATGTATAAACTCGAAGAATAGTTGAATATATGTTGACTTTGATTGCTGGTTTTGTTGTATATCTACGTATACATGTATAAACTTGAAGAATGTTTGAGTATATGTTAGTTTGGACGGCTGTATACTGCTGTATATCTGCGTATATATGTATAAACTCGAAGAATAGTTGAATATATGTTGACTTTGATGGCTGGTTTTGTTGTATATCTACGTATACATGAATAAAACTTGAAGAATGTTAAATATATGTTGATTTTGATGGCTGGTTTTTGCTGTATATTTATGTATATGAGGATGTATATGCGTATGTATGTATAAAACTTGAAGATAGTTGAATATATGTTAGTTTAGATGCTGTATATCTCTGTATATCTGTGTATATATGTCCAAAACATGAAAATAGTTGAGTATATGTTAGTTTAGATGCTGTATATCTCTGTATATCTGTGTATATATGTCCAAAACTTGAAGGTAGTTGAGTATATGTTAGTTTAGATGCTGTATATCTCTGTAATATCTGTGTATATATGTCTAAAACTTGAAGATGGTTAAGTACATGTTAGTTTAGAGGCTGTATACCTGTGTATATATGTCCAAAGCTCGAAGATGGTTAGGTATATGTTAGTTTAGATGACGTATACCTGTGTATATATATAAAACTTGAAGAATGTTTGAGTATATATGAGTTTGAATGGCTGTATATTGCTGTATATCTACGTGTACATGTACAAAACTTGAAGAATGTTTAAATATATGTTTGTTTTGGCGGTTATTTGTTGTATATCTATGTATACGAAGATATATATATGTATAAAACTTGAAGAATGTTTGAATGTATGTATTGTTCGTTGGTTATCTTCTGTATATCACGTATATATCAGCATACGCATGTATATGTATGTATAACTTGGAGGGTTGTTTGGTTATATGGCAAAATGTAGTCGTATCACGGTGTATATATAGCTGTATACACGCACATACATACGAATACCTACATATATATATCCATATAAGCTCGAATTTACTTTTAAATGTTATCCATTCGCTTGTTGGGCTGCCATATCTATGAATACATATACAAATAATGTGCATTTCTACATGTATGTATACAAATGTATATAAGTCGAAAGTTTGTTAGTTTATTTGGTCATATAGTGGTATTACAATGTCTATGTATTTATATATACACCTATATACATATATACATAATGCATGTACATGAATGTATTTATGAAACTCGAAAATTGTTTGGTCGTATTGTCGTTTCGTAGTGGCTTATATCTATATATATATTATGTATTGTTATATCCATGTGTCTATGCACCTATATACACCTATGTACAACAACAACAACAACATACCCAGTGAAATCCCACAAGTGGGGTCTGGGGAGGGTAAGATGTACGCAGACCTTACCACTACCACATAGGTAGAGAGGCTGTTTCCTGGAAACCCTCGTCACAAAAACCCATCAGCAGAACACGCTAGATACGATACACAGGCAAAAAGAGAAGAGCACATAATAATATCTAGATATAAGATAGTAAACATATAAAGGCAGATAAATAACATATAAAAGACAGACAATTACCACTCCTTCCTATCCTCCCTATTAGCCTGCTACTCTAATTCTCGACCTCCACTCCTTCCTATCTAAGGTCATGTCCTTGGTGAGATCAAGTTTCACCATATCGTTTCTAATCACCTCCCCCCAATACTTTTTTGGTCTACCTCTACCCCTACGTATAGCTCCCAAATCTAATCTCTCACACCTTCTAACAGGGGCATCAGTACTCCTTCTCTGTACATGTCCAAACCATCGCAGTCTCGCTTCCCTCATCTTGTCAGCTACAGGGGCCACCTCTAGCTTCTCCCTAATGACCTCGTTCCTAATCTTGTCGCTCCTGGTGTGACCACACATCCATCGTAACATCCTCATTTCTGCGACCTGCATTTTCTGAACATGTACATTCTTTATTGGCCAACACTCCACCCCATACAATAAAGCAGGTCTAACCACCATTCTGTAGAACTTACCTTTGAGTTTAGATGGTATCTTCTTATCACACAATACTCCAGAGGCCAACCTCCATTTTGTCCAAGCCGCCCCAATACGATGTGTGACATCATCGTCGATATCCCCACTACTCTGGATGATAGACCCCAGATACTTGAAGCTTTCCTTCTTGGGGATAAGGTGAGCTGCAAGTCTCACATCAATGTCTGCTTCCTCCCTCGCTACACTGAATTTGCACTCCAAGTATTCTGTTTTGGTCCTGCTCAGTTTAAATCCTTTAGTCTCCAAAGCGTGTCTCCAAACCTCCAACCTATCATTAACTTTGGTCCGGGTCTCATCAATCAGTACTATGTCATCTGCAAACAACATACACCATGGGACTCCCTCCTGGATAGATCGCGTCAGCTCATCCAACACCAAGGAAAATAAAAAAGGGCTTAGCACAGATCCTTGGTGAAGTCCCATCTGAACAGGAAAATATTCAGAATCTCCTCCCACCGTTCTTACCCGAGTTATGGCCCCGTCATACATGTCCCTTATCACTCTAATATATGCCATTGGGACGCCTTTCATCTCCAAACACCTCCATAGGACATCCCTCGGGACTTTGTCATAGGCCTTCTCAAGATCAATGAACACCATATGAAGGTCCTTCTTACTTTCCCTGTATTTCTCCACTAATCTCCGAACAAGGTGGATCGCTTCAGTAGTCGACCGTCCTGGCATGAATCCAAACTGGTTTTCTGAGATAGAAACTACTTTTCTCACCCTCATCTCCACCACTCTCTCCCATGCCTTCATAGTATGACTCAACAACTTGATACCCCTGTAATTATTACAACTTTGAATATCACCTTTGTTCTTGTACAGTGGGACCATTGTACTCCTCCTCCATTCCTCCGGTATCTTAGCCGTCTTCATGATAGTATTGAACAGTCTAGTCAGCCACTCTATGCCATCCTTGACCATGCTCTTCCAAAAATCTATCGGAATCTCATCCGGTCCGAGCGCCCTCCCTCTCTTCATCCTACTAATAGCCCTTCTAACCTCCTCAACTCTGAACCGCCTGCAATAACCAAAGTCTCGATGACTTTCGGAATATGCTAACTCGCCCAGCTCAATATACACCTATGTATATAGTGAATATTTATATTATACGTGTTTGTCCTAATTCGTACAATTTCTTTTTCTCATAAGTCTTAAGGTCTTTTTATTAGTATTTGATATCATTTTGTGTTGTCATGCAAGTTGTGAGTTGCATATCACTTGTGAAATATAATGTTTCTTATTACTCATTCCTTATCTTTATTTTCTTTGCACGTAATGTCGTACCGAGTCTATTTTTGACTCCTCCTTGCATTTCGTTGAGTACCGGGTCAATCTAGGCCTATGTCCAGCTGCTCGGAACTGTCGGATTTTATTTTTCGGGGTGGCAACGTACCTATATACACTGGTATACACTTTCTGTATACAAAAAATTGCCTACACAGGAATATGGGCCAAAAGCCCAGACGGTCAGCAGGGGCAGTCCGGCCCACTTGTCATATTAATCTTTTGCAGCTGAAATGGATTGGGCCAACAGCCCAAGGAAGCAAAAATAATAAAGGGCTTGGCAGGCCCAATATAAAAATTTATTGCAGGCTTTTGAAAATTGGGCCTGTCAAAGCCCAATTCTATTTAATTTATCTTGTTTACTTTGTTTATATTATTTTGCTTGAAATAATTATTTTATTATCTTTATCATTAACTTTAATTTATGTTGTTTTGTTGTGTTTTAATCTAATTAAGTTTCCCCGAGTTAGCCATCTACGTCGTTTTATGATCTTGACTATAAAAATCGCCTTTAGGAAATTAAATTCTTTTAAAATATTTCTTAAAATATTTCAAACACCTTTTTCTTTAAAATATTTTTTGGAAAAATCTATGTACATCTCTTTCTTTGAAATACTTAAAATTTAATAGATTTCAAAATTCTAATTAGTTGATTAAATCCATCAACTCCGTTTAATCAAATAAAATTAGTTAGGTCTAATATTAGATTTTCTTTAACTAGTTTACTTAATTAATTCTAATTGATTAAAATATAAATAGGAATTAAAATATTCTATTTCCTACACCTAAAATATATTACTTAAATTTTTTCGAGATTAATAAAACAAAAAATTATATTATTTCAAAGTTAGTCAAAATATTTAATCGTCGGACAACCGCATGTTAGCGGATGTTTCGGGTGCGTAAAACCTTCCCGAAATAGAAATATGAACCCGAACCTTTTTCTTTGGATTTTAAAAGATTTTTTCTGTTGAGTCTTTTAAAACAATTTAATTGGTTTTCTTGATTTTTCCTAAAAATTAAGTGGCGACTCTAATTTTTTTAAAAGATTCGGTTTTACTTAAACTAATTAAGTCATAAATCGAATTTTTAAGCCGGAAGTCATTTTCCGACGTAACAGTTATTTCTATTATTGAATTGGACTAAATTCCTTATATTCGTCTGTAACGATGAGCACATGGACTAATTAATGGAAAAAGCCACCGAAATAAGTCTGATTTAGATCTGCCATCGTATTGTTTGTGTAAGTACTATCTCAATGTATAAGATCACTACTTATTCCACCTCAACGCATAATATAAGTAGTAATTTATTACAAAACGTATCGACGCAACCAAGTAATAGTCACTTTACTTAGTCACCATCACTTACATATGCAATTGCTCAATAGATAGTTTATTACTTGTAAGTAAGCGAAGGCAATGTATAAGATCACTCGTGAATTTAGCATTTTATTTGAAGTCAAAGTAACAAAACTCAACTTATCACTACATATGGCTGATACCATCACCTAATTATAGTCATCTTCCTATAGGTATTAACGAAAAATCAAAGGTCGGGTCCAGCAGCTGCTGTACATTTCCCAGCAGCTGCTGTACATTTCCCAGCAAATGTTGTACATTTCCCAGCAAATGCTGTACATTTCCCAGCAGCTGCTGAGAATAATCCAGCAACTTGCTACAACAAGTTCTAACAAAATGTTTTCCATCGAGTTATTTCTATTGTTGAATTGGACTAAATTCCTTATATTCATTTGTAACGATGAGCACATGGACTAATTAATGGAAAAAGCCATCGAAATAAGTCTGATTTAGATCTGCCATCGTATTGTTTGTGTAAGTACTATCTCAATGTATAAGATCACTACTGATTCCACCTCAACGCATAAGATAAGTAGTAATGTATTACAAAATGTATCGACGCAACCAAGTAATAGTCACTTTACTTAGTCACCATCACTTACATATGCAATTGTTCAATAGATTGTTTATTACTTGTGAGTAATAAGGTCGGGTCCAGCAGCTGCTGGGAATAATACAGCAGCTGCTATACATTTCCCAGCAAATGCTGTACATTTTCCAGCAGCTGCTGAGAATAATCCAGCAGCTTGCCAACTTGCTACAACAAGTTCTAACAAAATGTTTACTACCGCCATATTGACGCAATATATTATAAAACATATGGATTGTATATTATAAAACATATTGACGCAATCAAGTAATACTCAATTTACTTAGTCACTAGCACTTACATATGCAATTGCTCAATAGATTGCTCAATAGTTACCATCACTTACATGTACAATTAGTTACATAAGTTGATTGTATATTTTATTTGAAGTCGGAGTAACAAAACTTAACTTATCACTACATATGGCTGATACCATCACCTTATAGTCATCTTCCTATAGATACTAACGAAAAATCAAAGGTCGGGTGCAGCATCTGCTGTACATTTTCCAGCAGCTGTTGTACATTATGATGACGATATCTTCCGGCTCACAATTTAATTCACAGCTACAAATAATTTGATTTACAAAATCCTCATACGAGATATCTCGATTCACAATCATTGCTATCGTCTCGACCATTTCTTTGTCTTTCCAATGCCAAATAAAATGATTGTTCGAATCAACTCATTCACCACGACAATCAACTCCTAATACTATTTTGTCTCCCATGGATGATCTTCAAGGTACCTATATGAGTAACAGTTAAAAGCGCAACATGAGAAAAGTGTACAAAAATACAACAATTGCAACTACTTCATCATATGAAACCAACTTTGTTAGTCCAGCAGCTGCTGCACTGAGTCCAGCAGCTGCTGCACTGAGTCCAGCAGCTGCTGAACAGTCCAGCAGCTGCTGAACTCAGTCCAACAGCTGCTGGACTGAGCAGCTGCTGCGTCTTCCCCAAAACGACCAAACTGTGCAGAAATGGCAACAATGGCCGAAAAATCAACAAAACCACAAAACACAAATAAATAGCACCAAATACACTTATATCAGTCATAATAAGGATGGAAACTTACCTTTCAAGTACTTTCAAAGCCTACCCAAACAAATGCCCCAAAAAAATTTTCTTTTCACCCAAATTTGAAGCTCAAATCTTGTGGTGGGAAAATACTAACAACAGCAACAACAAGAAGAAGAAGAAGAAGGAGGAGAACAAGAACAAGAAGAAGAAGAAGAACAACAACTACAACAACAACAAAACCAAACGAAACGATGCAAATGGAGGAACAAAATGTCGCGGGAAATGGAGTTTTGCGTCGCGGGAGGGAGCTGAGAAAGATGGGAGGGTTTGGGGGTATTTTGGATATTTTGTATTGGTGGGTTAAAGTGTACAAAATTGAACTTGGGGACCTTTTTGAAAATACATTTAAATCATTAACCCTTAATCAATCTTTTGTCACCTACACCTAATACTTAAAACTAGAGTCACTTTTTTTAAATTTTCAAACTATTTTGTCACCCTTAATTAAAACCCCCTAGTTTCTTCAATGTGTCAACTTGTTGTAACGTTCCTTTAAATGACATCTACCTAGTTTAGATGCTTTAAAAATTATTTTTTAATGACTTTTTTAAGCCACAGTTCTCCCTATATGATTAACTTTTAATAAAATAAAGCATATCTTTTTTATGAAAAGAAAAAAAAATATTTTGTTAAATGCTTGTAAGTTTAAAATGTGTATTATAAAAATGTGAATATAGATGACAATCCTTTTCCAACACCAAAAGCCACAATTTGTAGTTATCTTGCAACAAACAAACACATAGTTTAGTAATTTCACTGTAATAGAAGTAAATTCTATGACTTTACTATTAGAAATAGTTATTTTAGTGACTTCATTATTATTAAAATAATTATTGTATAAAAAATACTTTAGAGACCACTAGTGAAATAATTTTTAAAAAATCATAAATTAACGATGTGAAATTTAGTCAATTTAAAAATAAAAATATTCTAAAATAAATAGTTCGTGTATACCAAGTCCTTCATGACAAGTTTCACATATAACCATTCAACTTTTATTTTATAAAAACAGAAGTCATTAAATAAGTTCATGTAAACAAAATAATAATTATATTTAAATATATCATTAAAACTATTAAAATTATTTTCTTGTAACATAATGGTCACTCGTCTTTTTATAAGTTTCACTCCAAATATAATGTGATAATCAAGCAAAGTAGAGTGATTTTGTTTATTATAAAAAATAAATTAGAAATTTTTGCAATATCATGTAAAATGAAATGACATTGTCATTACATTAAGTAGCTTAGTAACTTGAGTATAATAAAATAAAAGTCAATCACTTTATTATTAATGGTCATATTAAGATTCTTTCATCATAAATTGTCATACATGATACAACAGTCATCATTTACTAATTCACCACATAAACAATTTTTATATTATTAATCTAATCATAACTTATCTCCAAATCAAACAACTACCTAATGCATTAATAATTTATGTATAATTAGTTTAAGAACCAAATTTCCCCCTTAAATTATGTTTGTTAATTGCTAATTTATGGTAACCCTCGGATTGGCCCAGTGATTTGAGTTTGAGGCTTCTATGTTGGAGGTCTTGAATTTAAAACCCTTTGTCAAAGAAAGTAAGGAATTTGTCTTTTGAGTCGAACTCTTTGCACTGAATTTACCTAGTGCATGTTCACTCTCTTATTTAATTTGCAAGGTATGGCATAGGAGTGAAAATTTACCTATGTGCATCCAAAGGGTAGCCAAGAAGAAAAATATGGGGTTCCAAATTGAAATGTTGTTTGGTAAAAGGACCAAATGTGTCAAGTCCAACAAAATACCTTCGTTTTGCACTTTCCCCAAATCTTCTTCCCTCTATCGCACTCTGAGCAATGATTGCATTGTTCTGATTCTTCCAATTTCAGAAAGAAATTTCTTCACTAGATTCTCTAATTTTGTATTTTACACCCCCAGATTCTCTCAATTGGATGGAAAGAATCTGATTTATCATGAGGAAAAAACTTGATACTCGCTTCCCTGCGGTGAGCTCTACTTTACACTCTTTTTTGTTCTCAAACGTCCTTCTGTTTCTTCACTTACTTGTACAAGTTCGCCATGATCTGTTTATGGGTTCTGTTAGTTTCAATGAATCTGGTGTTTTCTGATCTGGGTTTGAGAGAATTTCGTTTATATTGTTCTGGGTATGTCTACTTCTTGAAAAACAAGTGTGCGGTTTTTCTGTCTAGTTCTCGAGTGTCTATTTTTGTTTTCGGAGAATTTGAGCTATGCTGCTTAATGATTCGGTTTCTTTTTCTGGGGTTGTTGCTTTCCTTTTATATTTCATTAGGGGAAATGGGTAACTTGAAATTTTGACTTCACTTGTACTGTAGCTCGTGATAAAGTTCGCTTGAAAAGTGATCTGGATTACCAACAGTAATTCAAGAAAGATGAAGTGAATTCCGTGTTGTATATATTCCCATCTGTAACTAAAAGTGTAGCTGTGTTTATTAGCTTGATAGAATTACTATATTGTAACTTCAAGTTGAAAGTTTTGAGTCTTTTTAGCAGTGGAAATGGAATTATTTTGTTTGAAGTAGTATTCTGCCTTGGCCAAGTTTAGTGTTGGCAAAGAAGCAAACTGGAGCTAGGATTTTGTGTTGTGGGTTAAAGAAGTTAGTTTCATTTATTGGTCAGATAAAAAAAAGTATTTTGCTGCTAGTTTTTTGCTGGTTTTGTACTTATTTGCTATTGTCCATGAAATGATTCGAGTGAGGTAGTACCATGATGTGGTATGCCATCCGTGCTAGTCAACGTGGATCATTGTTAAATGCGGAAAGACAAATAGGTAAGTTTTACTTGGTTGCAAATTGTTGTTTCACTGTGTAATACCTGTGGGAGCATTTGGAACTTTTTCAGCTTATATAAATTCTTTCTGCTGCTTTGGTGGTTAAAAGCATCTAAAACTATGGGGTTTCCTTTGGAGCTGACTGTTTGAAGTTGTATATTTTCTTTAATATTGTAAACGAATTAACCCTAACTAGTCCAGGCCGAGCATTAGAAAGACAACTCATTCTAACTTGTCTTAAAAATGTCTATTGTAGACATTGAGGCCTCATCTCAAAGAAGTAATCATTGGGATGCGTCTATTGCTAGACAATGAAAGCACAACTAGTGCAATGTGCAATGGCATTCATTGTGATGGCTCTGTCAGCATTGTTCAAGCAGACAACAAAGAGGAAAGAATTCTATATTCCAAATATGGAATTGGCAATCATGATGAGAGATCACCTCAAATCAATCATACTGCCTCTTAATCACTCTTCTCGTATGGCACTGCCATAGCTAACTATTAGTCTCTTATTCTTTTTCTGGAGTTATGTGAAGTCACATTAAGTATAGTATTCTGGTCTGAACTGCTATAGTAGAAGATGGCGATATTATCACTTTGTCAAAGAAAGAGAAGGTTGGAATATTCGTATGCCAGTCTATTTGTGGCCAAATGGATTTGTGACAAGAAGTAGGATACTGGGAGCCCCGCCTCATATCTGTGTGTTGAATGAACAGATATGCAGGTGCCTCTCTAGGATCTGCATTAGTACCTTTCTGATTCAAGTAGGCTTTCTGTTTCAACGAGTAATTTTCCCTTCGGTTTAAGAATTAAAAGGATAAACTTAGAGGACTAACATAGAAAACATATAGAAGAACGTCTAATCAGATTCAAGTCTCTTTTATTTGTTATCATTGACGTGCTTATTGTTGTTGTTGTCGCATCATTATTATTTGCTTTTTAGCTTTTAATCCTATGAAATGTGGAATATATGAAGAGATCTTATTTTCTTTATGAAAATTTTTTAGGCCCGGATTAAGAAAATTATGCAAGCTGATGAGGATGTTGGTAAGATTGCAATGGCAGTGCCTGTTCTAGTGTGTAAGTCCCATATAAAGTTTGTCTTGCATCAATTTACTTGTTGGTTATCTTTTTCTTACCCATCCTCTCTTGACATTAATTGCAGCAAAAGCCTTGGAGTTATTTTTACAAGACCTTTGTGACCGGACATATGACATTACTCTTAGAAGAGGAGCAAAGACTGTCAATTCACTGCACTTGTGAGTGACATTCTGAAAATCTCCATATATGTGTCTAGCTCAGATCTGTCAGCTTATAAAGAGCCATTACTTTTCATCTCCTCACTGATTTCTGATCTGGATAATTCATTGCTGTGTTTGGTAACTTTGTCCTGATAATCTACTTGACTGTGTTGAGTAGTTGCTTCAGATTTACGCTTATCTGGTCAGGTCTTTGGATTCTAATGTATTTGTAATCTTATGCTTAGATGAAACACAGAAACTTTATGGCTTTGCTAGGAATGTAATTAGATTTCGATAATTACATGTTATCTTCGTTGTCTGCTAAGTTATTGGGCTTGTTTCGGGAAATGCACTTGCCTTGTGATAGTGTATAGGTCTTCTGTGCACGGTTTTGTTATGTTACGCATTTGATGAATTTATTTCTGCAGGGTGCTTCATCTCAATGACATTGTTATTTTAGCACACTTGATTGATAAGAGGACCCTAGTCTCATAGTAGTGTCATGTGTGGTACTTTTGGTAAAACCGCTTCGGTCTTTTTGATTCTTTTCTCCAAATAGTGCTATTATTTCTCTAAGTGGGTGTTTTGATTAACTTATTTCAAGTGGCTTTTGGCTTTTAATTTTTTTTTTTTAAAAAGTTTTCGAAGTGTTTGGGAAACACAAAAAGTGCTTTTAAGCACTTTCTAATAGGCTAAAAAGTACAAAAAAACCAAAAGGTGGGTGTTCCCAACTTATGGCTCATGGCTTTTAGCTTATAAGCCACTTAAAAGAAGCCAATCTGAGCACACCCTAAATCTCTTTCTATCATTGGAAACTTGTTTGGCTAAATGGTTGAATTGTTTTGCATTTCTGACATGCTCTCTCCAAGTGTGCCAATTTCTACTGCAAGCCAACTGAGATGGATCTAGAACTCATGACTTCTTTTTAACATGAGCGAAGTATCATGGCTTAGCATGGTGCAGTATCTTATGTTTGAAAGAACCTGAGCTACAAACCCAAAACCTTAAGGCAATAGGTGAAGTGGCCTAGGACATTATGAACCCGTTTTTCAATTCTTGCATGAGCAACGAGAAACAAGTGTATTCTCCAACACTCTCTCGCATGTGTGACCCGGTTCTAGGGTTTACATGTGGATTTGAGATTTTCTTTTTAATCCACCCATTACCTTAAGGTCTTGGGTGGATGCTTAGATTTTTTCACATGGATCAGAGCATCCAACCAAAAACCTTAAGACAATGTCTGGAAACCCTTATGCAACCAACAAGAGATAAATGTAATCTCTAACAGTATGACATATGTTAGTGGTTTCTCCCACTTCAGCTGTGTACTTCAAATCAAGAGTTCCTTTATCTTTTGCTGATACCCCAAATGTCCATTAATGTATTTTATCCAGTTGCTCTACATTAACTTATTTCATAATAGTTAATAATAGTTTCACCTGATAATAGTTTTCTTCTCTTTTGTTGATACCCATGGGACCACATGTAGCTGCATAAGAAGCTAATTTTATATAAAATCCTTACTTGTAAGTGTGAACCCGTAAGGATTACAAAAGATTTGCTGTGTGTATTGATATTCTCAGTCTTATGGTTGAGTTGTTCTTGATCTTCTTGACCCTTGCAAGACACTACTGATGATTGATGAAATCAGTTATTTGGAATGTTACCTTTCTCAAAGAAAAAAAATAAATAAAAGATCAGTGATCAGGTGATATTGTAATTATCTGTAGTTGGAGAATACTAGCAGCTAGAGTTGATAGAATTAGTTAAGAGCTAAAGGCTGGAGAAGGAAGAGTTGTTACACTCTCTATATCCGTAAATCATAACCTCAAATGATAGGATGGTTAGGGGAAACAGTCACGATGAAATTTTAGGACAATTCTTGTAAAAAATGAAATTCGAAGGATTTCTTCAATATTATTAATAGACCAGAATTCTCTAACAAATTGAAAATATTACTCTAAAGAATTTCATGCCTAGAATTATGTTCCACTGCATTTCACAAATCATCTTTTACTGTTCTTATCATCTTTAAGTGTGTGTTAGCTAATGTATCATTTCTTTTCTTCAACACTGTGTTGGAACATCTTTGTTTTACTACCAAAACACGTCTTTCCCTGCAGGTTCAGTAGGCTGCTGCTGCCTTTCTCACATACTAGTCAACTAGTGAACTTAATTGCGCTTCGTGCAGCTATAAAAAAATTGAGTGAATTTATTATTAATGTTTTTCTAATATTAGGAAATTACAACTAATAATTTGTCCTAGCCTTGGTGGACAGAGTTTTCCTGGTACCTGTTGTTGGTGGGAATTGACAGATTTTCCATGGAATTAGTTGAGGGGCGTGAAAGCTGGTCCACATTGTATGGTCATAAAAAATAGTATTCCCTCTATTCCATTTTATGTGGCATTCTTTTGACTTGACACAATGTTTAAGGAAAAAAGAAGACTTTTGAAACTTGTGGTCTAAAACAATTTTAGATATTTGTGTGGTTGAGAATCATTTCATTAAGGGTAAAAGTGGAATTTTAAAGTTAAATTGTTTCCAATTAGAGTGAGGTGACATTCTTTTTGGATGGACTAAAAAGGAAAGGGTGCCACATAAAATGGGACAGAGGGAGTAATAGAAAATTACAACTAAACACAAACAAATAAAAGTTTAAAATGCACCTCTCGCATGCCAAATTTTAAAATTATGTAAATTTTAGAGCTATTTATTGAGATATTTAAGACATATCTTAATCATCTTAGAAAACTCGAGAAAAGTGGTACTTCGTTTTGAAAATATGCATATGCAAAAGAATGGAATTTAAATGAATGCAGATAGGAACCTAACCTCTTAAAAATTTGTACTCGATTTTTTCCATTTAAATTTTAATCTATTAGGGAAGTAATCTAAACTTAATTGAGCGACTGTGTTGGGTGATGACAGGGGAAGGGAGAGATATTGTACTTCTAATGCTTTGTTGCTTCACTATTTTTCGGGCAACTTCTATCAAACTCTCTATCCCTTCACAACAAAATAAATATTGAAATTAGTGAAGGAATGAATACATGACACTAATTGCCTAATTTTGTTGATACTGTTCATTGCTATTATCACCATAGCTAAGACCATTACCATTACTAATTTTAAAATTTGTAGTGTCTGTGTGTTTTCTCTTTTAAATTGATAAGAGAAACAACTAATGACGGCTCAATGACATGAGAAAAAAGATGAAATATTTTTTTGGACTTACGAAGATATCATGTCATCACATTGTTATACAATGTGGATTAGGTGTATATATACATAGATGCTCATATACAAAAGAATATAATGTTAAATGGATAAAAATTGATTTAACGTGAATACTAAAAACTTCTCCGTGTAAAATTCATTCTTTTAAATATTAGCCGTAAGAAATTTGTAAAAACATGTAATCTCATTGGAAGAAAGAAAATAGAGAAGATTGTAAAGATATGGAACTTGGGCCTAACTGAACCTCAAAATTTAGCTTGTGAAGAAGGATTGTCCAAGTCCATATGAAGAGACCAAAGGATCCATCCACCACCGATGTGGGAGACTTAACACCCCTTGTCATGCCCCATGGTTGAAAACCTGGCGTGTGGATCAAGAACGACATCAGTGGAGCTCTAGATTAGGATGAGCTTGGCTTTGATGCCATGTAAAGATATGGAACTTGGACCTAACTCAACCTCAAAAGTTAGCTTGTAAGAGGAGGATCGGCCAAGTCCATATAAAGGGACCAATTGACCTACCCACCACCGATGTGAGGAACTCAACAAAAATTAGTCAAAAAAAAGATGAATGGATATCTATTAGAGCCAAACTCAAATGCCTGGATAAGAAATTTGTAAAAACTTACAACAACAACATACCTAGTGGAATTCCACAAGTGGGGACTGGGGAATGTAGAATGTACGCAGACCTTACCACTACCTCATAGAAGTAGAGAGACTGTTTCCTAGGAACTCTCGTCTCAAAAACTCATAAGTAGAATAAACTAGATATGACAAAAAGGAAAGGAAAGGAAAGGGAACAGAAGGAGCGACTAGTAACGAAAAACACATGACAATATGTAACTATGATAAAATAAACACATATACGACAGATAATGACAACTTATGATATAAAACACGACTACTCCTGCTATCCTACTATACCCCAAGGCCAGACAACCACCTAACCCTACCAACTAATTAGCCTACTACTCTAATTTGCGACCTCCACTCCTTTCTATCTAAGGTCATGTCCTCGGTGAGATTAAGTTTCGCCATATCTTGTCTGATCATCTTCCCCCAATACTTCTTCGGTCTACCTCTACCCCTCCGTGTAACTCCCAAAATCAACCTCTCGCACCTCTTAACAGGAGCATCGGTACTTTTTCTTTGCACATGTCCAACCATCGCAGTCTCACTTCCCTCATCTTATCAGCCACAGGGGCCACTTCTAGCTTCTCTCGAATGGTCTCATTCATAATCCTGTCACTGTTGTTGTGACCACACATCCATCTCAACATCCCCATCTCTGCGACATGCATCTTCTGAACATGTGCATTTTTTATTGGCCAACACTCCACCCCATACAACAAAGATGGTCTAACCACTATTTTGTAAAACTTACCTTTTAGTTTAGGTGGTATTTTCTTGTCACACAATACTCCAGAGGCAAGCCTCCATTTAGTCCATGCTGCCCCAATACGATATCGTTGATATCGCCACTACTCTGGATGATGGACCCCAAATACTTAAAGTTTTCCCTCGTGGGGATAGGTTGAGTGGCAAGCCTCACATCAATGTCTGCTTCATCCCTCGCAACACCGAATTTGCACTCCAAGTATTATGTTTTGGTCCTGCTCAGTTTGAATCTTTTATACTCCAAGGCATGTTTCCAGGCCTCCAACCTATCATTAACTTTAATCTGAGCTTCATCAATCAGTACTATGTTATCTCCAACCTATCATTAACTTTAATCTGAGCTTCATCAATCAGTACTATGTTATCTGCAAATAACATACACCATAGAACCTCCTCTTGGATAGATTGCGTCAGCTCATCCATCACCAAGGCAAACAGGAAATGGCTCAACACAGATCCTTGATGGAGTCCCATTTCAACAGAAAAATATTCTGAGTCTCCTCCCACCGTTCTTACCCGAGTTTTGGCGCCGTCATACATGTCCTTAATCACTCTGATATATGCCATTGGGACACCTTTCAACTCTAGACACCTCCATAGGACATCCCTTGGAACTTTGTGATAGGCCTTCTCGAGATCAATGAACGCCATATGAAGGTCCTTCTTTATTTCCCTATATTTCTCCACTAACCTCCGAACAAGATGAATTGCTTCAGTAGTCGACTGCCCCGGCATGAATCCAAACTGATTCTCCGAAATAGACACTACTCTTTTCACCCTCATCTACACTACTCTCTCCCAGACCTTCATAGTGTGACTTAACAACTTGATGCCCCTGTAATTGTTACAATTTTGTATATCCCCCTTGTTCTTGTACAATGGAACCATTGTACTCCTCCATTCATCAAGCATCTTGGCAGTCTTCATAATAGCATTGAACAGTCTAGTCAACCACTCTATGCCATCCTTGACCACGTTCTTCCAAAAATCTACCGGAATCTCATCGGGTCTTATCACCCTCCCTCTCTCATCCAAAAAAACTTGCAACATGTTAGGGAAAAAGAAAATAGAGAAGGTAAGTCATATAGAAGATACATGGATATCTGTAAGAAGCCAAACTCAGCACCTGGAAAAGAAATTTGTAAACGCACACAACATCATTGGGGAAGAAGAAAGTCAAATAGAAGATACATGGATATCTATTAGAAGCCAAATTCAGCATCTGGAAAAGAAATTTGTGAAAACATGCAGTTGCAAGTACTTCTCTTTCTTTAAAAAAAAAAAAAGCTCCCACAAGGCAATTATGAGAATCAAGAAGGAGAAAGAACAATAAAAGTAAACAAATATATACTTGAAGATGAGTCAACAGCTATTTACTTTGTCATCCTCGTACATGTTCATAAAATTGGGGTGGTATGTTTTCTGGAGCCAAGGAAACAAATTAAGGTTTCTTAATTATCTTCCTTTTTTTTTTTTGGAATATGAAAGGCTGTCCAAACAGTTATATTATTAAAGTCTCACTCTTTAATGCAGTTAAACACTTCCAAACTGTTTCAAATAGTATCAAAAGTTCTGTGTGAAACGGTTTTTAAGTAGGAAGAAAGGAAAGCATAGCAATGGAAAAATAGGAAAAAGGCCAAAATTAGGAGATCAAAGAAGAAAACAATTGTAGTGTTACCTTCTCGAAAAAAGAAGAAAACAATTGTTGGCCATATTCCAATAGTTGTACTTATATGCATATTGATTGTTTAAATAGGAAAAAGGCTTGTGGGTTTTGTTTAACCTGTATGCATACTGATTGTTTGTAGAAAGCACTGTGTACAAAGCTACAATGTGTTCGACTTTCTTCGCGAAGTTGTCAGCAAAGTTCCTGATTATGGCCATTCTGATGCTGCCGGTGAAATGCCAAAAAGAAGGTAGGATCATTTTCTTGTTCGTCTTGTCTTCAATTCAGTTGATTGTTCCTCTTACACTTTCAAGATGACAAACTATGCAATATCATATACTGTTTTATCAGGAAAGCTGCAACAGAAGAACATCAGGACAGTGAGGATGAATACAAAAGGTGCAGGACGGTGAGTTTCGGTTCATTGACTCTTGTAGTTTAGTTTCTTCTTAATTTTTCAGAAAGAAAACTGAAAGAACTTATTTATAATTAAGCATTTAGTTGTTGCTTATAAAAAAGCATTTGATCTTCAATGAATAAAAGGTGCTCTAAATGTAGTATCAGTAGAAACAATTGCTGATGATCTCATTTTTGTGAGATGAAAGTTTTTTCAGGATAACCTGATTTAGCTCATGCAAATATTGCACTACTATACCTTTGATTCTTTTAATCTTTATCATTTAGTTGAAAATAATATTTTACCCATGTGTTTGCGGTAACCTTATTTTTTAATTTAAAGGTAAGGTTTTGTATAGTCTTATACCTTCTTCTTCTTTTGGATGAAGTAGTGGAGTAATATCTCTTATTTTTTTTATTTTGGATGAAGTATTCTCATAGTTTTTTTTTTTGAATGAATAGTCCTATCTTTTTTAGTTTAGAGATAAAAAGTTATAGTGGTTTTACGAGCACTAATTTGTTCAGAACTCCAGGACCCTTAATTACTTTACTACAGACAGCATTTAATGGATAACATTTTATTTTATTTTTATAATGGTGGTGTCACGGGCTAGTTTGTGCACTCCTGGATTACCCCACCCCATACTTGCATCCCCTTAGCTGCCATGGAACTCTGTCATAAAGGCTTAGGAAGATGAAAATTAATGGATATCACTTTATGAGGTGCTCTCTTTGCCCCCTTTGTCATGCTTATCTCGGTTTTTAGAACTTTTCTCCTATCCGCTGCTCTTTTTCCGGTCTTTCTTTCTCTGTCTCCTTTCTTTGGACCTCTTTTTCTCTTCTCCTTACTGTCTCTCGTCTCTCTTTTTGGTGCTATGTCAATTTGGTAAAAACTATGGTTTTTCTCATTTTAGTTGGTACTACATCAATCTTGGCATAAGAGCATATTCATAGTTTTTATTCGTTACGCTTTGCCGCAATTCTATAGCACCTATTAGAAATACCTAACCTCTCTAAATAACTCAATCTGCAATAGTTGCTCGACTTTCTTTTCATCATTCGACTGGAACAGTTACTTGGCCCTCCTTCCCCAATATGAAAGTTGGAGACAGAATTGTGGTTTTGCAGTACATCACTACAATGGGAGTTGAATCCATTCTAAGTTGGCCATTTGCACAAAATTCTTAGAGGGATGGAAGTCAAACTGTTATATGATGTTACACTGACCATCACTTATGAGTTCCATTATAGGAATTGAGATTTTTGTTAAGAGTTGCATTAGCTATTTCACTCACTGAAGTTGAGTTTCTCCAAGTAAGAGAGTGATATAGCTTACACTAAGATTGCACTCATTATCTTTGGTTTTTGTCTGTGTAGAGATTTATTTGTTAATAGAAAATGTGAATATCTTAGTATAATATATCCCCAAGTTATGGAGTATTGGAATGAAGTCTATCTAAGCGGCGCAAACTGGATAATAAGTGTTCATATTGCTGAGCTAACTACCTTCGCGTTGAGGCATGGTGATTGTTTCTCCTAGTAAGTTAGGCTCTATACATATGGCATAATTAAATTCGGAGAAAGATGTAATGTGATACAGCAACATCGTGTCACTTGTCTGGTGTTTTTATATAATGTGATAACACAATCATTTGTTATTTGTCATGAGAGTTGCAATGCACAGTGGTTACTTCATATTTTCTTTTATCAAGCCATGACATGAATGGCTTCATATCCTGCAGGAGATGTCTCCTGTTAGCGGTAGTGGTAGGGGAAGAGGTAGGGGTAGAGGAAGAGGTCGTGGTCGGGTAAGCCGTGCTGATAAGGATCTCTCACGACCTGATATGCAACTTGAATCCTGCACATCTCTTCAGCAGAGTGGTCTGCAAAATCCAAATCCTGGAACTCAGACAGAGAACTGCGCAGAACCAAAAGGATCGCCTAAACAGGATTCCACTGTTTGTGAAAAGGAAAACTCAGTTGTAACAACTCCTAATCTGAAGGTCAACGTAGATGATAGTATTGATAAACCAGCTGCACCAGAAACAGCAGCGCGCAATCCATCTCCAAAGCCTGTGACTGAGAAAGCGGAGGAAGGCCCTCAGTGGTCTCTCGAAATGGACAGAATGGTCATCGATCCTGCTCATATGTCACAACTGAATACAGGTGTGGCAGAGGAGGAAGAAGATTATGATGAAGAAGAGTAGGCAGATAAAATAACAAACAAATGGCCTATTTGACATATGCTATTTATTGGTTCCAGTTTCATGTAGGCCTTGACATAAAGGGCATGATTCCCTCTGCCACCCTTTGTGATTTATTGACATATTAGTGTCTCTCTATTTCTTAGTTGTCTTTGTGACTTGAGTCTTGTAATAGTATCTAACCGTTTTCTTTTCCGGTAGAAATAAGTAGGAAATGTGTATGTTGTTCCACTCAGCACTCCATGTACCCGTTACTATATGATATTAGGTCTACTTTATCTCCTATCTCCACTTATTTATTTTCTTATAATCCAGAAATCCCGCGAGTAGTTGATTCAGTTTGCCTATTTTACAAAGCGTTTCAAGTTTGAATGTCTGTTTTACCAAGCGTTTCAAGTTTGAATGACTGTTTGTTTGATTTTAAAGATATTCATGTATATACTTTATTATTGACTAAGTTCGAGTGACCATCTATCTATATTATATTAAAAGCGAGAACACCTTTATAAATGTTGATTAAATTTTTTGCCGTTCATTAAAATACTTTGCTATTGACAAAATTGTCTATTCTAAAAGGATTTAGCCAAATAAAATATATAATTGCACGAGTACTCCTTAAAATGAATTAATTTCTATGTTTTTCGACTTTTTCTTTTATGTATTAATAAAATATGGCTATATTTGTTAAATACTAACACAAAACAGGGACAATTATCGTGCATGATCATTCAGTCAGAATAATTATCAAAAATATAATCATTCATCGTATAGGCATGTATAGTCAGTGTATATTTCATGTATAGCGAAGCTATATTCAATTTTGAGTATATCGCAATATATATTCAGTGTATAGCACGTGTATAAGTAATTTACTTTATATAGTCATTATATACTTTCTTTGATTTTGGCAAGTTATATTGGATAGTCATGTATATTTTTTACGTTTTAAGATTTTTTAATATAAATAAAAGAGGACTTTATTTGTCGTAAATTAATTAATTTATCATATATATTTGAAATTATTCTCACAAAATAAGGCTATAAATGCAAATAACCCAACTGATAGCCCGGCCCATTAACAGTATTCCCTTGGCACAATTAGGTATAAATCTCAACAATCATCACATGATTCCTTCTCTTTTGCTGATTGAGGCAGCTGAGTTCCGCAGACTAAACCCTAGCTCCTCCCGCTCGTACAGCCGTCGTTCCGCCGCTCTCTTTTATAATTATATAACTTAACCCATTTTTCAGATAATCCTCCATAGTCGGATAATCGGAAAAGGTAATTTCTGGTACTCTGTTTTTTCTTTTCTTTTGAAGTTTTCGGCTAATTTAAATCTGCTACAAAGATAAAATGGTGTAATGCAAGGTGCTCAATATAGCTTTGTAGAATCTATTTACCGTTAGTTTTATTTTTTATTTTTTACTTTTTTTTAACCATGCCTATTTATCTTCTGTTTGATAGTACTTCTTATGTGTACATGTTTCGGGGGTGTTTTCTCCTTCTATTTAATGGTCGCGTTATGAAAGAGAATCAATGCTTAATAAATGTGGATGTGTGAGGGGGTGTTGTACAAGAAATGGTGTGGTATGTTTAGTTCAATAAACAACTTCTCTGGAATTAATTCAGTCATTTCTGTGTGCCATGGTAATGCTGGTCTTTGGTTCTCTTTCTTTGCTTCTTCCTTTAAAACTTATATCTATGTCTTCTTATTATTATATGTCAAAGTGTTAATTTTTTCCCAGTCTCACTGATTTTTGCCCTTTTTGGATTTTTGATATAGAAAACAAATTTTTGCCCTTTTGGGTTTTTGATATAGAAAACAATCATTTATGGGAATAATGTTGAGCTAGCTTTTGTTATTTGACTGTTTAACAAATGATTGACATGAGAAACTTAAGCTGTTGAGAATTATTCCTTTTTTTCCGAAGTCATGATGAGTTTTTGGCTTCTCAAGATTTGAAAAGGAGGTTTTTTTTGACATAGTATGAGTTTCTAAACTTTATTTTCAAGAAGTGGATTGGTACATGTCTGTTTTAAGACATCGTTTAAATATATCATTGAAAAGCAAAAGGAGTATAATTTTGTATTTTTCATAAGTAGAATGAATTTCATTAATACTGAATGCACAAAGAAATTGTGTATGTTTCCATAAGTAAAAGGGATTTCATTGGTATTGAATGTACATGGTGGTTGTGTATGTATCTGAGGATATGAAATAAAGACTTGTTAAGTATTATGATTTGGTTGTGATGAATTCTCTGACTGTAGTTTGACAAATGTTTCCACAGATTCTATAAAGTTTGTTACATTGAGAGAATTTCCTCGGAAAATTGTTCTGCATTTTCCTATGGAGGGAGATCAGTGGTTTCATCATTACCTTGGATTAATTGTGTATTTGATTTTTGTTGAATTTATTTTGGTTCAGGTACTAATTTACAAATAGTTGGAACCTATTCAACTCAGGCTTTCAAGCCTATTTTGTATTTATGAGTTTGGCAGTCCTGAATTTGTTCAAAGAAGTGTTAGAATACCCAGATTGTCTGTTGATTGAAAGTGTTAGTCATTACAATAATTTTATTTTTTTGCTGCTTGCAAATTGTGATGAATAGCTAGAAGGTATCAAAAGCATCACAGCGCTCCTCTATTTTGTCTTCCAACTTTTTGCCCTCTGGAGCTGTTGTACTCATTTGACTCCACTTTTGGCATGTTTTCATTTTTGTGCCTCAACAATTGCATGTAATATATCAATCAGCTGTGTCTCCCAAACTTGTTTTGGTTGCCTATCCAATTGTGTGTCCTTCTGTTCTGTTTCGGTCAGTTTATTTCAATACATATTAGCCAAATTAGGGTTTCTTATAACTAGAGGCTCTATAATCTTAGACTTATGCTACCCGGACACCCTACACTCTTTCTGTAGCTATCTACACTAGTATATAGCTTACTTGTTTATAGAAGCCTAGAGCTAGAAGGTTGGAGGGGTTGACCTGTTGTTAACGTCACAACTGATGCCACATAACAAGCTTAAGCAGAAGATTAAAGGAACTCCTGAATATAATGTTTGAAACAACCCAACTAAGCCTGAATCCTTAAATAGCTGGTATAGCGTAGAAGAGTCTTTTTCTCGTGATGCTTCCAAGCTGCTATGCAGTAACATATGCATTGATTTTATGATGATGGGTAACATTATTTTCTGGCCTCTGTGTTGTCTTTGACTTCTGTTTTGATGTGTTGTGATTAAGTTTCCTCATTAATGCAGGCTGGAGAGCACAGAAGGCTGCTTTTCTCGTCTCTTGGCCCAAGTGTAGCTGTTGGTAGATGCGTCCTTATTCATCTTCTAAACTTGAGGGCTAAGTTTTCTCTATGGCTTCCAGGAGTAGCGTCCGTCTCATTTCATACTCCGAAGAAATTATAAATGGTGAACCTATCTATATTTCCTCCAACTGCTGTCCTATTAAAACTCACAAATATGAGCCTGCTGGGCTTGCTTTTCACTCTGTTGCTCTTAGACTGATTGGGCATGTCGAGAAAGAAGACCCCAAAGATGGCAAAGATGTTCCTAATGACAAGGAACAGACATTTGCCTATTCATCAGAATCATACAGCTCCAAGGGTAAAAAGAAGTCTTCTACCGGCGAAAAAGTACAAGATCATTATGCATTGTTAGGGCTGAGCAATTTAAGGTATCTTGCATCTGAGGATCAGATAAGGAAGAGCTATCGTGATGCTGCATTGAGGCATCATCCTGACAAGCTGGCTTCTCTTCTTCTAGCCGAGGAAACTGAAGCTGCAAAACAAGCTAAGAAGGAGGAAATAGAGAATCGCTTTAAAGCTATTCAGGAAGCATATGAGGTTCTTATGGACCCTGTTAAAAGAAGGATTTATGACTCCACAGATGAATTTGATGATGAGATCCCAACTGAATGTGCTCCACAAGATTTTTTTAAGGTCTTTGGACCTGCATTTTTAAGGAATGGTCGTTGGTCTGTCGCTCAACCTGTCCCTCCATTAGGTGACGAGAATACTCCAATTAAAGAAGTGGATAGCTTTTATAATTTCTGGTACAGCTTCAAAAGTTGGAGAGAGTTCCCACATGCTGATGAGTTTGATCTTGAGCAAGCTGAATCTCGTGATCACAAGAGGTGGATGGAAAGGCAGAATGCGAAACTGTCAGAGAAGGCCAGAAAGGAGGAATCCGCTAGGGTGCGTGCACTTGTTGACAATGCCTATAGAAAAGATCCTAGAATCTTGGGAAGAAAAGAGGCGGAGAAAGCAGAGAAACAGAGAAAGAAGGAAGCTAAACTACTTGCAAAGAAATTACAGGAGGAAGAAGCAATTAGGATTGTTGAAGAGGAAAAGCGTAGGAAAGAGGAGGAAGGGAGAAAAGCTGCTGAAGCTGCTTCACAGCAGAAGAAGTTGAAGGAGAAAGAAAAGAAATTATTGCGGAAAGAGCGTAGTCGTTTAAGAACCCTTGCAGCTCCTGTTTTGTCTCAGCATTTGCTTGGGCTAACTGATGATGATGTAGAAGGTCTATGCATGTCACTTGACATTGAGCAACTGAGGAATTTATGTGATAAAGCCGATGGAAAGGGTGAGCTTGTGATAGCTGAACTTCTCAGGGGAGCACTTGGACATGAACACAGCTCGAAATATGAGAATAAAGAAGAAAAGATTAAGTCGCAGCAAAATGGTTCGCTGGAGAGTAAAAAACAAGTTCCTTCGATGAGCAGTGAGAAAAGGGAGAAACCTTGGAGCAAAGAAGAAATTGATCTTTTGAGGAAGGGGATGCTGAAATATCCTAAAGGAACTTCTCGAAGATGGGAAGTTATTTCTGATTATATTGGTACTGCAAGGACAGTTGAAGAGATCCTGAAGGCCACAAAAACAGTTCTTCTCCAGAAGCCTGACTCTGCTAAAGCCTTTGACTCCTTCCTTGAGAAAAGAAAGCCAGCAGCTACTATTGCCTCTCCTCTTTCCACCAGGGCAGAAGTAGAGGGAGTAGTAAACAGTAGCAAGCCTGAAAGGGAAGGTGCTAAATTAGCTGATTCTCAGGTGTCCCCTAGTCAAAACACAAACAGCCAGAACACTGAGGACGCACCTGCAGCAAACGGGGTTTCCTCGAGTTCTGATTCAGACATATGGTCTGCTGTTCAAGAGAAAGCTTTAATTCAAGCTCTGAAAACCTTCCCCAAGGAAACCAGCCAGCGGTGGGAACGAGTTGCAACTGCAGTCCCTGGGAAGACCATGAACCAGTGTAAGAAAAAATTTGCATTACTCAAAGAGAACTTCAGGAACAAGAAAAGTGCAGTGTGAGGTTAGTGGTGCTTGAAACATGAGAGTCTAGTTTTTTCTAGTTCTGTCTTTTTATTGTTCAGGCAGCCGTTCACACGAGAAATGCATCATGATAACATACCCCAGCCCAGTTTCAGTACCATTTTTGTCATTAAGCAGTAGCATTTACATATCTACTATCTAGTACGGCATTGTGAAGTTAATATACTGGAATACATTAATATTTGATGGGAAATACGGATGATACTTAGAGTTATGCGTCTTTCTAATTTTTATCTTTTTTTATTTTTTAGATCGGCCTCTAAATTTTAGTCTCTCCCTCCATCTAAGTTCCTTCTTTTCATTCCCCCTCCTCGAGTTGAGTTTCTTTTCCCTGCACCATGTTCCCCGATAATTCTGGGCGTGCTTGGTAAACTACTTTGGAGCTACGCTTCTGAGTTTGACTCGGCCAACATCATACTGAAGTTGGATTATCAGTTCAATATTTATGTTGATTGATGTGTGCAAAAGAATTATTCCAGAAAGAGAACAATAAAGATCTAGTTAGCCCTCTTCACCCCAATGATGCATCTATTTTAGCTCTAGCTTAGAGGGCATTCCGCACGATGACCAGTGCAATTTCTTCATCTGTCATCGGAGGGTTTAGATATAGTAAGTAGCTCGCAAAGGGGGAGTTGAAGCTGGTACCAATAGATAGAGCCTACCAGTAAGAGATATGCAAAGGCGGTTGAGAGTGGAAGGAGTTAACCTCTTAGCCTCAAGCTGAAAAAATATTACAACCGACAAGAATTTGGGGTGCCAATCTAGTGTAGTACTGCTAACAGGACGGTCAGTCGATGGCAAAAACAAAACTTCTTGCATCTCTCTGACTCTTTGTTCTCATGACCTCAACTATGAGGTATGGATTTTTATCTTTATTTTTATTTTTTATTTACCACATGGTGTTCGGAGCGTACAGTGGAATTGCGCACTGGGGTTGCGTTTTTAACGGGATTTTGAGGTATGAATACTTTCGCCTGAAGTAGATGATCAGAATGAACAGTGAACTTCTCAAAGAAAACTAACTTGACGGCCGGAAATTTGCTTTTGAAAAAATTTATTATACTTTCTTTTAGCATCTTGATATAAAATAAACCAGTTTATTCGTTTTATCATTACTGGACTAGCAGTGAAGCAATTCATTCAAAAAGTGGTTGGGAGTGCTTTATTTAACAAGCTAATAAACTAAATTGTTTCTCCAAATAATAATATAGCTAGTGGAATTTTACAAGTAGGGTCTGGAGAGGATAAAATGTATGCAAATCTTATCACTATCTCATAGAGATGGAGAGGGTAGTCTACTAACCTACTATATCACAAGGCTAGGCAATATCCTACCTCTATAAGCTTATTAACCTTCTACCCTAATACGCAATCTCCACTCCTTTATATTCAAGGTCATGTCCTTAGTGAGATGAAGTTTCGTCGTGTCCTGTCTAATCACCTCTCTTCAATACTTTTTCGGTTTACCTTTATTTTGCGTAATTTCTATATCCAACTTCTTGCACCTCCTAACCCAAGCGTTTATACTGGTCTATGGCGTGGGTATTAAAGATTTTAAATAGACAGATTGGGTTTAATTTGGACAGATTAAAATTAGTTGAATTGATGAACAAGTCATAAGTTAATTCAATAAAGTCTTCATTTCTTGAAATGAATTTGCTCAAACTTATATCGAGTATGCGCGGTAAATAAAAATATGATTAGTTCAATCCACTCATGCAATATTGAGATAGGTTGATGCTTGATTTTTTTTTTTAGCCTCGTCTTAATATAATAGCTTAACCCGCCTATTTGACACGTCAATAGTGCAAACTTGTAACTATAAACGACAACAAAAGGAATCTGCCTACGTCAGAGATTCTAAATCTTGAGATATAAAAATGAAAATCTATCAACTTCAAGAGGTCCCTACTAGAATCTGGAAATTATCTCCTTATGATGCTTAATGCATTCATTAAATAAAATAGTACTGTTCGTTCATTTTAATGAAGGTAAAATGTTTTTTAATCACAAAACAAAAGTTTATTACATGTTTTTTATGACACCCCACAAATTATTTCACATCGCATGAAGAAAAATATCATGATCACAATAATTACATCATCTATATATGAATCTTTCCCCCAGAATAAATAATTCAGTTTGCAACAAATTAGATACCTTGTAATTAATGATAACAATAATTACATCAGCTATATTACTGTTTTTCTTTAGGACAGCTTAATTAGCATAAGAATTAACAACCTGTAGCCTTCTTATATATATATATATGTATACTACCAATATAGTTTCAGAACGGATGTTTGCTCCTCTTGCTGGGCCTCGATACATCCCTTGTTTCATTTATTTCGGACAATAATCTTAATTGTAAATAGCATTCGTCCCAAATAAACTATCCACCTCTAGACCGTTCTGGTTATATTCTCTAAAAATTAAACTTTAAAGAAAGGGCAATTTTTTAATGGGAAACAAGAAACTGGTGGTGGTGGTCCATGATACGTCAAAAGAGGTAAATTGGAGTGCCATTAGAGAGGTTCTTCATATTTTCAGTCTAAAGGGGGGAGATGAGGTTATACTACTGGGAGTTGTTCACCAATTTAATAATTCAACTGCTACATCAGCATTTTTGGACATAGTAAAACTTCGTAAGTCTTCTAAACAAATTTTAATTAATATGTGCATTCAGTATATGAAGTATTTTGCATCGTCTTGCATCAATGGTTACTCGATAGCTTATATGGGACACGAAGACAACTTAATTCCTTTCTCGAACGTGCATTTTATAGTGATACAAAATTATTTAAGGGTTCTTTTATATATACACTAGTTTTTGGAAACGTGTGTTGCACGTATGTCCCATATATTTTTATATAGATTCATTTTTTTAAGAAAAAAAAAATTGGGGATAGAGGAAGGGAAAATGGAGAGGGGATTACAACGTGGATAATCGAACCTTAACCTTGTCATAACCAATCAGCTGAGCTACTAAGATTCTCCTTTTATTGGTTCATTAGAATGATAAATTCTATTAAAAAAATACATATAATAAGTAATAGAATCTAACAATTACATATTAATCTTTAAAAATTTGATAAGAAACATCAAATACAAATGACAAATTTGCCCAAATAAAAATATTAACTTATTACAATTTGAAATTCATAGAAAATTAAATTAAAGAAGCATAATAGAGATAAAACACAAAAATAAATTGAGAAGAAAAAGTACAATACACATTCTTTATAAGACTTTAATCATAATAATGTTGATGGAAAAAAAAAAACAAAATCAATACATAATTTTTTGAATTCTTATCGACACCTTATCACATAACTAATCAAAATTCAAGAGCCATCATCATGAGTCAAACCAAAGCATGATTCAAATAGCATAATAATGATATAAGTGTTTTATTATTTTAACTATAGAATGAAAAAGATTAACCTTGATCTGTTAAAAATAATGTATTTATATAGATAAAGGTAAAATTATAAATTAAATGTTTGGACGTTATGGATATGAAAAATATGAGAGTAGTAAATATTAAAAGTAGCAATAAATAATTAGATATGAGATATGAATGTGAATATCTAAAAAAATAAAGAAAAATTATTTGAAGGTTTTGACTTTTTCTATTTGAAGCATATGACGGTTAACATTTAGTTAGTGATGACTTTGGACTTCCTAAATATTATAAGGCAGGAGCAGAATATAGAGTCCGATTGCGCCTTTTCTCTACCCAATCTAAACGTTGTTGAATCAAAGCAATAAGGGGAAATGATAATTATTTAAGTGATGGCATGTGCATTAGTTGAAAAATATAATTAATTTAGTTTTTAAAAGGATTAAAATATTTTATAACCTTTCTGTGGATATTTTTGTCATTTAATCTTTGACTTAACACCTTCCTCTTTAAGTTTTAATGTCATATTATCATGTAATATAACCCAATAATTAATATAATAATATGATTAAGATTTAATCGGCAAGAAAATAAATAGTCATGGTAGGCAAAGAGACTAACCTTAAATCTTCTTAATTATAATAATTATGTAACAAAGAATGCTCTGCTCATCTTTGTTACGGCTCGTTACCGCAGCGCTCGTTCACCTCTTCTGCAGTGGAATCCTAATTACTATTTAATAAATAATTAAATATTTTATAATATTTTAATTTGATGCAGGATTTTTAGTAATATATATATATACTGAAAAATGGTAGAATATTTCAATATTTGTTTCTTATATTTTTGTAGTGGGACAACGAAATAAAGTAGACCAAAAGCTAGCGGAAGAAGAGCTAGTTAAAAGGATGGAAGAATATAATAAGAGTTTGGAGATGCTACTTTTGTTGAAACAATGTGAACTTCACAAGGTTATTCCCTAAACTCTCACTCAATTTGTTTTCTTCCAGAATAGTAAATAAAAATATATAATATAACTTTATAAGTTGTTAAAATGAGATGGTCACACGCATTAAATTGGTATGAGGATCCAAAATTTTGTTTGAATATATGTAGGTCAAGTTTCACATACAAGTTGAAGCTGGAAATTCAAAGAAGGTGGTTGCTGTTATAGCAATCAAAAGATTAGAAGCCACTTGGATCATTCTAGATAGGTTAGTTTACTAAATTTCACATATTCATTTGATTGAAAGACAAAAGTATAGTTAAATTGGTTGTTTTTGTTTGTAGGGAAATGAAAAAAGAGAAGAGGTACTTCATGGAGAAGCTATCATGTGGAATTTCTAAATTGAAAAGTAACAACTCCATAGAAGATGTGAGAGGACCACTAAAATGGATGAACAATACTAAAAACACATTTTCATATGATGAAATGATACCGGGAGACGATGATTCATTAGAAGAACTTACTTCTCTTCACCAAAGTAAGTATATAAACAAGACATTCTTCTTTTCATACATCTTAGATCCATGATTTTGTACTATGTTTGATTGTCATTTATTTTTGATGTATTGTAGATTCTCATATGAGAACCTCAAGCAAAGAACAGGCAAGCAGTATCCCGGGAAATCACTGTTTAGAGTTTTTTGAAAAGTCAGTTAAAAGATCTTCTTCAAATGACCGAGTAGATCTAAGTTCCAGCTTGGTAAACTCTTCTCAGCAAGTGAAAACAACAATCAAAAAATCAGCTTCCAATGACCAAAACCAAAAGCATCAACTTAAGGACAAAGAAAAAGAGGAGATATTCAGTGATCAATATTTGTATCGTGTAATATCCGAATGTTCCTTTTGTGGGAACAGAAGGCCAAAGATGGGTTTGCATAAGGACTTCAGTTATAAGGAACTTGAAGAAGCCACAAAAGGATTTTCCAATGAGAACTTTCTATCAGAAGGCGGATTTGGTTCTGTTTATAAAGGGTATTTAAAGAATATCGGGCTAAGAGTTGCTGTGAAGCAGCATAATGATATGAGCCTTCAAGGAGATAAGGAATTCAAGTCTGAAGTTGAGGTTCTTAGCAAGGTCAGACATCCAAATTTGGTCATGTTGTTAGGATCTTGCTCTGAAGGTAGCCAAAAGTTGCTTGTCTATGAGTATGTTTGCTATGGTTCACTAGACAAATTCTTATCAGGTAAGTTTATTTTCGACTTGCTTATGCATTACTATTAGTTTTAGAATGGACAGATTGGACTATATTTGGACGGATTAAAACACAAGGACTAATTGAATAGGTTTGGTCATTACTTGCTTAGTGTTTATTTGAGTCAAGTTGACTGGATCAATTTGAGCTAAACAATGAGTCGTTAACCCACACCGGGCATTGGGATATGCTCACTCATAATTATGTAATTCTTATGCAGGAGATATAAGAATGTCTCTCAATTGGGAGAGGCGGCTAAAAATAGCTTTGGGCGCTGCCAGAGGCTTAGAATATCTTCATAAACACAACATCATTCACAGAGATATTAGGCCTAACAACATCCTCATCACACATGATCATGAGTCACTGGTATGTTGTCCATCGAGCTGTCCTTTTTTAGGTCGGAATATTAGTTTGGTTCAAGCAAATTAAGGTAAAATGTGCTGGTCTAAAATGTAAAGATTAAGATGGATATGATCTTATAATGACAACTGACATTTATTTCCCTTAGGTGTTTTAAGTTAGACATTTATCTTAATCTAACTATATGGATGACTTAGCTAGGAGATTTTGGACTTGCAAAATCCGCGTATGATGAATCACAAAAAATTTCTGGTAACAATGTGGTTGGCACTCCTGGATATATGGCACCAGAATATGCAGCAAGTGGAAAGTTCTCAACTAAAACAGATGTTTATGCTTTTGGAGTTGTTCTGCTGCAGCTTATCACTGGACTCAAGAACACAGACAAATATCTTGAAGATAATAAAAGTCTTGTTGAATGGGTAAATTGAAAAGATCATTTCAACAATCAACACAACTTGATATGAAACAACATTATGACATTAATTGCTAATTGTACCTTACAAGTGTAGGCAATGCCTCTTTTGGAGCAAAAGAATTATCCGCGTCTAATTGACAAAACGCTTGTGGATTCCCATGATTTCCATCAGCTATTTTGGATGGTCGAGTTAGCAGGAAAATGTCTCGAAAAGGATCCTGATAAGAGGCATACCATGGAATGGGTAAGTTTTCTTATATGTCTACTAAAATGACTTAGTTGAATTTGTTTTTGATTCGGTTACTCTATAAGATTCGATTACTAGTATCCATCGTTCTTTTGTTTCAAACAACTATAGTCTTCATCTGTATGATCTTATAACCGCACCATTGAATTTCAGTATAAAGGTGCTCCCTTCGACCTGTCATTTTGTTATTCTTGTTGTTGTTCTTAGCTTATTGATTGTGATACATATTTTGTTAAAGCAGGTGGTGAAAATTTTGAGTAATATAATGGAAGGAAATGGTGATACTTGTATAGACTTCAACACCAAAGGCAATAATGAAGATGATAAAATTCTTGGAACAGCAACAACTTCTTCTTCATTTTCAACTGATAGAACATGTTCATCAAAAAGGTGGAGTCCTTCATCATCCAATAGTAATCATGAAGAAAATGAAAGAAGGAAGATTGTTCTCAAACATAAAGGGGCAACTCCAAACAAAAGCAAATTACTTTATGAAGAAATGATTCATTGAATTATTCGTTTTAGCGGTGAAACTAGGATTTACAGTTCAATCTATAAGGGTGTCGTTTGGAAACAAGCTCTCTATCTCAGATTGTAACATGTTGAGTCTTCAAATTGTAACTAGTTTCTACAGTCCAAGGCATATTCAGGATTTAGGAGTGACACGGTGCTTTGAATCCAAGGAGAGTAAAAGATAAATATATTTTATCGACTTTGAATTAAGATCGAATAATTTATCTTTTAATTTAGATTAGACAAACCAATCAAATGAATAATTATGATAATTTGGCATAACAAATATTTAACTAATAGTCCTAAGAAAATATATCTTAATTTGATTTGGTATTTAGGGGGGGAGGGAATCAAACCAAGATCAAATCAAACTGATATAATAGGATATTAATTATAATATGCTTTTGTTGATATATTTTAAATTAATTTATAGTTTTCAATGTTTAGATAAATTATTTTAAATTTGGATTTGTAAATATTTTATTTTGCATTCAAATTGAAAGTTACAATTAATTGTCATAAATTTCAGATTGGACGTCAACAATTAATTATCATAAATCAAATAACTCTTTTTGAGATATCATGATATCATTTTTTTCAATAACAAATACTAAAAAAGGTTGAAGTTTATAAAAAAAATTATTAGGGCGAGTGTTTTTTAATAAATAATTATTGATTTTAGTGATATTTTTTATTTAGATTTACAGCAATATATAATAATACTATGATAAATCTGCACTTATATTAAAAGTAACTTATGCATGCAACATATTATTCTTGTTTGATAAGAAATAGACATAATGTGTATTAAAGTGTATAATAAATGTATTATCTATCATAAAACTTAAATATATATATATATATATATATATATATATATATATTATACAAATATTTCTCTGTAATATGTATTAAAATTATATTATAAATATTTACCGAAAAAGTTTGTTATTACTATAGATGATAAAGATTTTTCTTAATATGGTGTAGTTATGTAAAACATACTAAAGACTACATCAAAACAATATTAATTTTTATTATCTAAAGATAATATTAGTTTCATTTATCAACTAAAAAAGATTACTTTTTTTGTCCAAGTTTGTGTGATTTTTTCTTTAGTTTGTCCCAAAAGAATTATATATATATGTATGTATAATTTAATTTTAAAATATTTATTTTAGTTTTAATAAAATAATTTAGAGTCAAAATAAATATCTATCATTTATTTTATATCATAAATTTTAAAAGTCTTAATATATATTTTTTTTATTAATATCGTGTCACATAAAATTACTCATATAAAATGGAACGAGGAGAATAGTTTAAAAGAAGTGGGAAAGGAAACAAATGGGGACAGTTTTCCCGCCAAAAGAAAAGACAAAATCTCCCAAAATCTGCACACTTTTATAACGCCAAAATCTTTGCTGCCAAATTTAAATTTAAATTTAAAGATCCCCTAAATGTGAAATTGAAAGTACTCTCCTCTTTGATTGCTAGGGTTTCGTCTGAAGAATGTCAATTAATGGTTCCTCTCCGCTCTCTCTTTCTAAGTCGGCCACTACTACCTGTGGCTCTCTTCTTCAACAATTGCAGGTGATTATTTCAAACGGATTCTTTTTGTTTGTTCGAATGCGTCTTTGAAAATGATTCTTTTGTGGGTACCCGGTGATTTTTACGGAACAAGGGGAGATACAATAAAAATATGTTAAATTGGATTGATTTCTTAAGTTTATTTATTTATTCAAGATTTTGGGGTTTTGTGTTGCCCCTTCTTTCTTGTTTTTTTTTTTTTGTTTCATTTTAATGTGCGGGAAGTGGAATTTGTGAGAAGTGATCTTAACTGCGTCTTTATACTAAGTTATGATTTAAATGTCAAATTGAGTTGTTGGTGTTGTCGTTCTGTTCTTTTTTTTTCCTCTATCTCTCTATTTCTAGTACACACGTACATCACACACACAGTGAGACACATACGTACATAAAACCCAAGATTTGTGGTAGATAAGAGCCGTAGACAGTAAGATTGACCTTTGGGTGCTTAGATTCTTGTTTTTAATTGCTATGGAGGTGATTACTGGGAAACATGATAGACATTTTTGGAATTGATCATAACAGGGTGTGACTTTTTTGGCAGATGATTGAATATGCCAATGATCAGTATCTTCTTTTTGTACACGAATTAAATTGGTAAATTAAAGATAGTTCTGAAAGTAGGATTCTCTTGGTTGTTGGTGGAACGAATTGGATGTTTCAACAGTTTGCATAATGTCTTTGCTGTATTTAGGTCGACTTGTTAAATTCTTTATGGGCGGCTCCTGTTTGACATTTCAAGTATTATATTTCAATAGCTTTGTTATTCATGTACCTCTGTATTCTTGTTTCTATATGATTTATTAGTGTATATGAGTATGTCTGACATTTTTAATAGCTACTAGCATTTCATGAAGCAAAAGTACATCATCTTGCCAACTGTTTCATTCATCAGGGCACAAATAAATGTGGATTTCTGGAAATGAGAAATTTGAGATATGATAGTGTTTAGCTTCAAAACTTTGTAGCGATTGCAAATTCTATTGATGCGCCCAAGGATGTGGCTTAATTGCTAAAAGTGATTGTTATTATGCTTTGGTATTACACATACTTCTATAGCACGAGCATATCCGTGCATAATTTGGTGTTTCTATGTGTATTACTATTGTACTTGTTTTCTTTCAGTATTTTTTTCTAATTCCGGACATGAATGTTATATTGGTTCCATGTTTGTTGCTGCTTCTTATCTTGTCATGTTGTCACTTTCTAAGTTGCGCGGGTTCTTCACTTTCAATTCTGCACCCGTGTCGGATTCTCCGAAAATACACTATTTTTGATGAATCTGACATGCACCCGCTGATACTTTTTGAAGAATCCAAGGAACATAGGTCACTTTAGAAGTTCTAGTTGAACTCCTCTATAAGTGTTCTCCAAAGGTGGTTCAGCTTCATGATAAGTTTCCTGATTGATTTTTGCCAGAATACACATTTATAGTTGCGCATGCCACTATTAGCAAAAACAATTTGCTGCTTATAGAGTTTACCTCTTCATTTAGTTCAAGTAATTAGCTTCTTTTTTGTCCATTATCATAATGTACTTTATTTTGTTCATCTGGCTTATACATCTGGTATATTAATGCAAAGTGCAAATGATGTACTTTAAACACTTGCCTTAAGGATTTTTAGTTGTAAAAGATTAGAACGTTTCTGTCTGAATAAAAGAGGCGAGGAGATGTTTTTCTTTTTCTTAAACTGAGTCTGTTGGGCTGGACACATTAACATTTTTATTGTGGTTCATGACCTTACACACTGATGTCCAATAAATTCCTGAAAGTAGTTTAGCATTTATTCAACACACTGTGGTTTATAGTTGCGCATGCCACTATTAGCAAAAACAATTTGCTGCTTATAGAGTTTACCTCTTCATTTAGTTCAAGTAATTAGCTTCTTTTTTGTCCATTATCATAATGTACTTTATTTTGTTCATCTGGCTTATACATCTGGTATATTAATGCAAAGTGCAAATGATGTACTTTAAACACTTGCCTTAAGGATTTTTAGTTGTAAAAGATTAGAACGTTTCTGTCTGAATAAAAGAGGCGAGGAGATGTTTTTCTTTTTCTTAAACTGAGTCTGTTGGGCTGGACACATTAACATTTTTATTGTGGTTCATGACCTTACACACTGATGTCCAATAAATTCCTGAAAGTAGTTTAGCATTTATTCAACACACTGTGGTTTATAGTTGCGCATGCCACTATTAGCAAAAACAATTTGCTGCTTATAGAGTTTACCTCTTCATTTAGTTCAAGTAATTAGCTTCTTTTTTGTCCATTATCATAATGTACTTTATTTTGTTCATCTGGCTTATACATCTGGTATATTAATGCAAAGTGCAAATGATGTACTTTAAACACTTGCCTTAAGGATTTTTAGTTGTAAAAGATTAGAACATTTCTGTCTGAATAAAAGAGGCGAGGAGATGTTTTTCTTTTTCTTAAACTGAGTCTGTTGGGCTGGACACATTAACATTTTTATTGTGGTTCATGACCTTACACACTGATGTCCAATAAATTCCTGAAAGTAGTTTAGCATTTATTCAAGAATTTTGCTTGGTCTGCAAAAGGGAACTATCTTTTGAAGTCTTTATTTTCTCCTTAATTTGGAGAATGATGCACCTCTCTCCGACTTTCCCTCTTGTTCGGTATAATCTGCTGCATTTTCACTTACACTTTTTGGAAGTACAATCTATTCAAATAACCTGTCATTTTTCATCTGAAGGAAATATGGGATGAGATTGGAGAGAATGACAGTGAGAGAGACAAAAAACTTCTTCAGGTTGAGCAGGAATGCCTTGACATTTACCGTAGAAATGTAGATAAAGAGAGAAAGTACAAAGCTGAGCTGCATCTATCATTAGCTGAGGCTGAGGCAGAAATTTCCAAACTTGTTTCTGCCCTTGGAGAACAAGTTTCTTTGCCATTGGTTTGTCCTAAGTTTCTTTAGAAACCCTAAACTTCTCCATCTTTCAGGCTTTCATTTTTTTTAAGATTAACTCTTTTCTTATTTTTCAGTCTGGAAAGATGAAAGGTACCCTTAAGCAGAAATTGGCTGTTATTGATCCTGTGTTAAAAGAAATAAGGACTAAGAAACATGAAAGGATTAAGGAATTCCTGAATGTAGAAACACAGATAGCAGCAATTTGTGCGGAAATAGCAGGAAATGACACAGTTATTAGTCCCTCAGATATTCAAGTAAGTGAACAAGACTTGACAGCTAAGAGATTGGGAGAACTGAGGTCAAATCTTCAGGAACTTCAGTCTGAAAAGGTTAGTTAACAAATTCTTCTGCCTCTAACTTTGGTTGGAAACAAAAACATTCTGTATCATTTCATGTCAATCTGTTAACCTTCGTCCATTTCTGCAGAACCTCCGTTTGCAACGAGTGAATAGCTATATGAGCGCAATCCATGAGCTTACAGTAGTTATGTCACTTGATTTCAAGAAGATAATAGCTAATATCAATCCAAGCTTGGCGAATCATTTGAGTGTACAATCAAAGAGCATAAGCAATGAAACACTTGCTAGCTTAACAAGTGAAGTCAATTCACTGAAGCAATTGAAACAGCAGCGGCTAGAAAGGGTGGGTGAATCATCAACCAGTGTCTCCATAATTTCATTCCATTTTACATTTGGTGGAAATAGTCTCTCTAAAATACACAGTGAGCAAAAGTGCTCGCTTTTTTATTTGTTTCTAGCAGACTTGCATGGATGCATATCATATCAGTACGCCTAGAAGTGCAATCTTCTTGTCTTTACCACCTAAGTATGATAACTTACTATTGCTGTTTTTGTATCAGTTTCTGGCCACATAACACTTTGAAACTCATTTTGGTGCAAGTTATTTTTTGGCTAAATTGAACGGAATGATCAATAAATGGTTACTTATCTCAAACTTTTAACAACTAAGAATTTTAGTTGGATAAACATGATTGAGAATTGTTTGAAACGCTATCTGCTTTTGTGGTTGATTTCTGCTTTAGACTACCCTATCTGAAAACACTCGCTACATTTGACTCTTATATTATTGTTCACTGCATAATAACCATATAAATTGTAAGCCCTTGATAATTAGTCTGTGAACCAAATGGCCTCATATATAACTCGGCATACTATTTATTTTTATAATGTTAATTTTTCTCTCATTTGGAGCCATGTGGCCAATGTACAGGAGTATTAAGAAGTAGACAATATCTCTGAGAGCTTTTTTTGATGTACTCAAATGTCTTTATCAGCATAGACTTTCTGCTGAATATATAAAACATTACCTTATAAAAACTAATGTTGATTCTTTTTACTTTTTATTTTATTGGTGAAGCTTCAAGCTCTTGGCAACTCTCTAATAGAACTTTGGAACATCATGGACATGCCAACGGAGGAACAATTAAGGTTTAACCATATTACTTCCTTAGTTTCTTCCTCTATTGATGAGATAACTAGAGAAGGATCCCTTGCCATTCACATTGTTGAGCAGGTACATTGAGTCATATTCCTCTCTCTTTTTCCATTTGAGTCCTTGGGGGATGTGAGATAAAATATTGCAAAGATATTCTACTTGTTTTTCATCTAAACTGAACTACTTTCTCTACTACTGTCTCTTACTGCTTCTCATTTCTATGTTGGTAGGCTGAAGTGGAAGTTGAGCGTTTAAATGCTCTAAAGACCAGTAAGCTGAGAGAATTGATATTTAAGAGACAAAATGAGCTCGAGGAGATCCATAGGAATGTTCATATGGATGTAGATAGTGAGACTGCACGCCAGATTTTAATCCAGCTTATGGAGTCTGGTACATTCAGTTTACTTTATCCTCATGCCTTTCTGTGACTTTGATGTGATTTAACTGTTCGGTCTTAAAATAGAAGTTAATTTCTCTTGAAAAATGATTTTTTGCTTGGATCATTCCTATTGTCAATTTCATCAATTTGTTTCCAACTTATTGTTTGTTCTAGTGTTGTGTGCTGGGTTTTAAGCGGAAAAGCTGTTAAATCTATTTCTGATGTTTTAGCTGCACTTTTGCAAGCTTTTTTGGTAGAGGCAAGTTTGTGGTGCTGATTCTGAAAAGTAATGGGTTGGTTTGGATTTGCTTTCATATGCTAAGGGAAAGATTCTGCCATATCTTGGTCTCACCTTTTTAAATTGCATTTGATTGGGTATTAGCTCTTGACTTTTGATTATGGAAATAAACAGATTGTGTGAAATCCTTGTGTTGGAGATAATATAGCCTTTTGATGGCATGTTCTGCTTCTGTGTGTTCCTTCTTTTAAATTGTCAACTCTAAAGAACTTTTGTTGGTTACAACTTGAATTCAGAAGTCAACATCTCCATCAGAAATGGAGGAAACACTTAAACAAGTGGTATCAATTGGCACCTATAGCAAATGTTCTTTTAGATTGAACCGCATGCAAGTAAACTGAATGTTATGGTAATAAAGTGGAGACTAGCATATGAAAAGAATTAGTAATAGATGTAGACAAATTAAAATAAAGTTAAAAATTGTTGCTTCTATAAAGATGACTTAGTATAAGACCTGGAGGACTGATTCCTAAGAAAAACTCAAATTGAAGACATGGCTATTGAAGATGAGGTATGCATGGTTACCTACCAAATCAAAAAGCATTCCCATTTATGTAAAGAATGATTCATGAAATAAAATGTACCCTGTGATCGACGAAGAATGGAGTGATCAACAACCCTTTTCAGTTGCCACATCATATCTAATGGGAAGGCAGTGGATAGCTTGTGGACAAACTTAATCACAAAAGGTATCAACCCCGTCTGATGAGACTGAAGGGCTCATGGATTACAGTGTTCCCTTCTTATAACTCATCTTGGCTAATATGAAGTTTTTCATGCAAATATCAAATAAGAGGACTTTCATATTTTTCAGATCCTAACAATTTGCTGTTCATAAAGCTTGATAGAAGATGGACATGATGCAATAGTTTTTATATTCATAAAGTCTATTGTTATCGCCAGTAGAATTGAAAGACAGACTTCATTAATATTAGGTTTATGTTCTCTTATACATTCTTTGCTATCCGATTCAGGCAGTGATCTCTCTAATCTGCTTTCAAGCATGGATGATCAGGTGGTGAAAGCCAAAGAGCAAGCTGCAAGCAGGAAAGAAGTATTAGATAAAGTGGAGAAGTGGAAACACGCTTCTCAAGAGGAAAGCTGGCTTGATGAGTATGAAAAGGTATACCATCTACATACGTACAGGTGTTTGCTTGTGAGGTATTCTCAGTTATGAATCACATGGAGCATATGTGCATAAAATAAGTTTCTCCCATTTTCATTTTTTATCCTTATGTTATAGGTGAAATTTATCTTTTATAGATATGTCATAATCTAATCCCTGTTGCAAACTACTTAGGGAAGTCTGGCATCTCGAACTTAGTGTTGGCAAAAGCCCCCTATGGCCAGCTTAAGGCCTAAATTCCAATGCAGTGTGGACTTGCTGCTTTGCATTTTAAAAGAGGACAACACTACATAATAAATACAGTTTTTATAGCAATATCCTAATTATTGAGAATTGGATAAATATGTTAGTAATTTGGCATAGAAAATTACTCTATCCATCCAGCATAGAAAATGTAAGGACTTGTGGTCTTAAATTGAAGATATGTCTAGTCCTTTAAATCTTGTGGTCTTAAATTTTCCATGTAGGATGTTGGAATTGTAAAATTTACTAAATATAGAAATAGGCACTCTTTCTGAGGCCGTCTAAACGAAAAGTGAGACTTAAAATGGGAGAGAGGGAGTAGTAATTTAGTAATGAAAATCAGCAACTTGCATATGGTTCATAACTTAAAATGATTCTGAATTTTATTGACATGATTTAGTGCAGTTTTTCAATTCTTTGGTCCATATAATTATAGTTGTAAAAATAATTAATTTTCTTCTTGTGGTTATTTATCATTTTTATATTCTTTTTCATGCATGTCCTTTGTTCACTAAAAGTAACATTTCAATTTGACTTTGCACTTAAATACCTAGTAGACACCTGACACTTTTCCACCTTTTTTGTGATAACAGATGCATGCATGAGGATTTGAGTGTATTGCTAATTTGCTGGCTTTTTCTAATTTCTTTGTTTTTCTAGGCATGTAACTAATGCAGCCAAAGTAGTGTATAATTGGTTGATTATAACTTATATCAGTCAGTCTACTAATTCATTTCCGCTGCTAAAAGTTGGCCACAGTGGTAATTGGATGTGTCCCACTTATTAATTGAGTGCTCTCTATGATGCCCCCAGTAAACTGGCCCTTTCTGTATTCCATATTTCTATGCTGATATAAAATATGAAGCATAAGTGCAGTCCAGCAAAATTAGGCGTTACTTGATTTGCTCATCCATTCACTTTGTATGATTTTCTTCAATCAGAAGTCCTTATCTATTCTACGCTGGATGGCTTGCCTAGTTTTAGTTGACTTCTTGAGGGAACAAAAAAAATGGTTGAGTACCTGATAGTTTAGATGCATAACGTATCTGATGCTGCATAAGATCAGTTTGCAACTTGTGTTCCCCACTAAATCATGATTCACTTGTTAACAGGATGAAAATCGTTATAGTGCTGGGAAAGGTGTTCACATCAATTTGAAACGTGCAGAGAAAGCACGGATTTTGGTCAGCAAAATACCATGTGAGCTTGTATCCATTTTATCTCATTTGATGTACACCTCTTCCCTCATCCTCCCCTGATAGACCAGTATTAGTAGCTTCAAGATGCACTATTGTTTTCTTTTGGAGGAGAATTATGCATAATTGGTGGATTTTCTGTTAATTACTATATGAAGAAGCTTCTTGTTTTTGGTCCTTATCCAACCGCTTTCCCGTTATCTTTTATACCTTCAAATTTTATCTGTTCTTTTGGTCACAAACATATAGTTCACCTAATTCACTTTGAAATCTTGGTTATCTACTCTGGAAAGTGCAAACTAATATTCTATTTTGGAGACATGGCCTATTTGTCATGGCTGAACTGGTTTTGGTACTTGAAGTTAAAAGTACCAGTCAGGTCTATTCATTTGGTTTTTTCTTTTTATTGTTTATTGTTACTTGGTGTATTGCTTACCTTTCATTGATCAGTTAAGCCTAAAAAGGTACTCCAGGCCCAAATCTGTTATGGTAATCATTAATTAAATATGTTCTTGGACACACAAATTGTATCAGGTTCTATATCGATTTATTTTCCACACTCTAATATGAAGTATGTTTAAATATTATATCTCATCTATTATCATTATAGTGTCTGAAGTCTGAACCTATAATGCAGCTCTTGTTGAAAACTTGACTGCCAGGATAAAGGCCTGGGAGAAGGAGAGAGGAATGCCATTTTTGTATCACAAAGTGAGTTCAATGTTGGTTTTTTATTTGAGATGATAGCATGTTGTGGTACTGCACCTTCAGACCAGAACTTTTTTGTGTCTAGGCCCCTCTATTGCATACTTTGGAAGAGTACATCATCTTGCGACAGGAAAAACAAGAAGAGAAACGTAGATCTCGGGTATCACTTTTTATTCTCATCTAATACTTGTTTCTGAATCTTTTGTTCAGACATTAAGAGAGGAATTGTTTTTAGCTGAGCAAAGGTCTGGTAATCAATCTCTTCGATTTTGCATCGTTATTGCCTTGGTTGTTTTTGGTAAATAATTTAGCTCTGGTAGTTAAACTGTTGGACTTTGTTGGCTGAACAGATAGTATATTTGCATATATGCTTGAAACTGAATGGTATTGTGTTTGATGATTCAACCGTGCATAGTATAGTCAATATTGTGTGGAGTAATGTATATCTAGATTTGGATGCTTGGATGGTTGAGTAATGTATATGTTTCAGGAACAAAAGCGGCTCCAAGATCAATTTGCTGCAGAACATGAAACAATCTACGGTTCAAAGTCTGCCAAGAAACCTCTGGGCAATGCTAACACAGTGCCTGGGACTCCAAATAGTCGGCGTATGTCTACACCTTCAGGTCGTTATGGTGCGTCCATAGGGAAGGAAAAGAGAGGTAGTGGTCATGTTGGTGCTGTAATACCCGTAAACTATGTAGCTCTCGCAAAGGATGATCAGAAATGATGACTTTAGACTGGAATGGTGACTTGTAGAAAGGTTATACATATCTGCTGATTTTGCACAAGCTATAAACCCCACTAATCCTAATCCTTTGTGTGGTAGTATAGCATATAGTAGAGAATAAAAGGCCACCACAGTCGTGTTCATTATTCTTTTCCAATTTACAGTGGTCGTAGAAGACTGCTATCATTAACTCGAGCTTTAAAATGCACATATCATCCTCTTCATTTTCTTTAAGGCAACTTTCTGAGTACATGTCTGGTAATATTGCCCCAAGAGCCAAAATTCCTTCATTTTAATTGAATTTGCTCCTTTATATTTAATTATATGGTAGGATGATGAGTATCAATTTCATTATCCACCAAAATATTGAGCATATTCAATATATTTATCTGATAATTGAAACATCTACTTTAATTGAATTTGCTCCTTCATATTACAGTTGTGTTTCAAATTGGAAGAGAACTGAGAACACATCCTATATACATCGAAAAGTGTTCCATTGTGCTTATAATGCAGTTTCAGTGTTTGCAAACTAGAAATTCTGCTTATATGCATTTTTGTGAACTTGGTTGTATATTTTTAAGTGGGAAAATTCACAGCTGTAATTTTATATTTCTTGTACTATCTTAGTTCTTTGATTTTAGTTTTACAGATTTGTTTCTTGCTTCAGTTATTGTATTATTTGTTGCTGTTTTCATTGTTTTCAGCTTGTTTTTCACTTCTATATTTGTTTTGGACATTTGTTTTTTTATATTTTTTATTTGAGTCGAGTCTATTCAAAATTGTTTAATCTATCGTCGCAAGGTGGAAGTAAGGAGTACACACCAACCCCACTTACTGGATATCTTGGATTTTAGAAAACAAAGATCTGACTATTGACTCGCTTGACAAAATTAACGCTAATTGAGTTTCAGCTTTCATATTGATCAATTCTCAAATTTCATCAGTTCTCAGAAAAATACAATTTCTTTAACCAACCAGAACAAAATATTTTCTTTTCATGAAGTACTAGCTAATATTAAAACAAAATAGTACAAAAGAAATTGGACGTGGGTCTGGAAGTTGTAACCTTTTAACTTATCACATACTGTAACAACAAAAAGGAAACCAGTTCTTTGTTTTCTTTTTACATGTCGGCTGCTATTCGTTTATACAACTCAGCTGGCAATCTGGGAGTGGCATCCGCCTGTAATGGCGTCCTCATGTAGGTAACAAGCCCAGGGTTCTCACCCATATCAATCTCCTCTGGACTCAATCCATTGGAAGGAGTCCAATGAAAATGGTGCAAAAGATGGCCCAACATAGAAGTGACCAAGTTGATACCCAATTGTGCCCCTGGGCACACTCTTCTACCAGCACCAAATGGGAGTAACCTAAAATCATGCCCCTTCATGTCCACATCTTCCTCAAGGAACCTCTCTGGTCTGAACTCCAACGGGTTTTTCCACACCTTGGGGTTGCGAGCAACTGCCCAGACATTCACGTGCACGTTGGAGCCCTTTGGAATGTCGTAGCCACCAATCTTGACGTTGGCGTTGGCTCTATGTGGGAGCATTAGAGGAGTTGGAGGGTGCAGCCTTAGCGCTTCCTTGGCCACACATTGCAGGTATGGGAGGTTGGGGAAGTCTGTTTCGTTCATCACACGCTCGTAGCCAATAACTTGGTCCAGCTCTTCTTGGGCCTTCTGCTGCACTCTTGGGTTCTTGATCAACTCGGCCATTGCCCATTCAACAGAGATTGCAGTTGTGTCCATTCCTGCTGTGATCATGTCCTGCAATTTTAGGGAGATCAGTTCAAAGTTCATCACACTCACTATTATAGGTGTTCATCAAAGCATATACTCATTTTAACTCTTATGGGTATCAATGTGAACTCAAAGCAATCTTTTCTTTTGTGGGGAAAGTGTATGCTAATTTTTACTTACCCAAAGTAAGCCAATGAGAGTGTCTTCACTTAGGTCATATTTCTGTTGGAGGGTCAACAATGCATCAAAGAAGTGTTGCTTGGCGGCTCCTCCACTCTTTTGGCGCGCAAGGGTGTGCTCCTCCATAATAGCTCGGGTGAGACGGTCTCTACGTGCTCCATGCTTAGCAAAAGCGTCCTCATCAAGAGGGAACATCCAGCGAAGCCATGGGATGTGCTCAGCCATGGCAAGGGATGCTCCAAGCTTCAATCCATTGGCGACAATCGCCTTGAACTCATTTCCTTGTTCATCCATTACACCTTCAAAGTTCACAAACCTCTTCCCAAAGGCAAGCCTTGTTATGTTGTTGAAGGCTACTGCTCCAAGGTACTTCTTCACTAGTAGATTCTTCCCCTTGTTATCTACACAATTACCACATTCTTACATTTTAACACCATATGGTTCAAGATTGTACACTAAGAAATTTCACAGAACTAGTGATCCAGCAAGTTCAAACCGAACAGAAATAGTTTTCTCCAAAGTTATTGACGGCTCATCAGGAATTTATGCAAACTTTTTTTCCCATAAATGCACTTGAGTAATTCTCTATCCAGCGTAATTCAGTAAGCGAGGGTTTGGGATGTAAGGAGTGTAGGCAATCTTTACCCTGTGTCTAGTGGTGGAGCCAGCATTTTCGTTGAGGGGTGTTCATATTTTTTAAACATGGATTGGTGATTTTTATATTAAAGGTGTTCAACAATTTATATATATCAAAATATCTATATTTAACCTATATATTTCAAAAAGTTTTGCGACGAAAGATATTTATCTTACCACTCAAGAGTAAATATAGCTCCCATAAAAAGCTTTACAACTAAATTAGTGATTATAGTGAGTGTTATTCAAAGTTTGGTGTACCATTACCAACCACACCCACTATTTAAGGCGGTGCTTATTCACCATTTCTTTTCTTTATTGATGGTTGCTATTAGTCAACGCATCATTTTATTTGAGTCCATCTCCAACAACCTCATGGGCCCAACATGTAAAAGAAAACCACCAAATGTTAACCAAATTTATCAACCCCTTACTAGAAAAAAAGACTCTTTTGCTTATCCATATGAATACACTTTCATTTTTAATTGTAATGAAATACCTGACATATTCATTCTCAATAATATTTCAATTACTTATTCCATTCATCTCATTTTAACTTAATTTATAAGGCAATGTATATATATTAAAAAAAATATTTAAAGATAAAACTTAAATTGTACTTTCCATTATTGACTATGTGAAATCATAAATATGTGAGGTAATTTATTTCCTACTAAGATTTACCTGTACGCTGTAACAGGGAAATTTAAGGCATGAATAATTTCTCATATACCTTTACTGATCATGTGTATGAGCATCATATTCATTACCTCACAAAAAGAAAGACATATTTTTAATTCATTTTCATATTTTTTAACTCCATATTCCATGGAACTATGGCACAAAAATCATATTTTTTAATTCATTTTCATATTTTTAAAACTCCTTATTCCATCAATTGGGAATAAAGAGTAGCAATTAGAGATCTATAAAAAAGAAAAAACTAAATTACCAAATGAAAATACATTTTTAAACAATAAACAAAACAGGAATTCAAAGTATCAGTAAGAAACTTACCAGGATTAATGCAATCTTTGTAAATGGACTCCACCATGGCAGTGACCTCATCTTCTCGAATAGGCCTAAGGGATTCAAGCCTTTTGGGGGTAAAAAGCTCAATTGTACAAAGCTTTCTAACCTTAACATAATGAGGCCCATAATCAGCCCATATCAGATCTTGCCCATCTCTGCTAAACTTCGCCGCCGATCTGCTCCTGTGTCGATCAGCCAACTGCTGGTCCTTCTCTTTCAGAACTTCCCTCGCTAACTCCGAGCTGGAAACGACGACGTTTAAGGTCGATCCGAACCAAACCGAGATTACAGGCCCGTATGTTTGTGCCCACTCGTAAAAGCACCGGAACCTCACAGGCTTAATCTGGTAGAGGTTTCCGACGATGGGCCATGGAGTCGGTCCCGGCGGGAGCTTGAATCGGAGACGGTAGTAAAGGTGATAAGTTATGTATGTGAAAATGAAAGCTAGAGGAATCGCAGCAGCTAAGGGAATAGCCATTGTTAGTGATATTGAAGAAAAGAAGGGTAGTAGGTTTTTTTATATAACAGGGAGAGGGAAAAAAGTGGTGGAGGGAGTTGGTGAGGGTATTTTGGTCTTTTCCAATATGGTAGTTGGTGCTTTTGGTGAAGAATATTTAAATTTAAAAAAATGGAAACATGAAGGAGTGAGGAATTTTAAAATATCGAAAAAGAAGATTTTATTGTTGAGGAAACATGATTTGTAATTTCAACTATAAATTTTTTATTTTTTTTTACTTTAAAAATAAAAAAATCTATTTGCTTATATATTTTGACTATGAGAGCGTGTTCCGATTTATTTTATGCCAAATAGACCCTTTCCTTTTTTCCATTTTTTTAGAAAAAAACAACCCTTTAGTTAGCTATACTTACCTAACTTTTGGGCTCGTTTGGTTGTAAGGATTACGTAAATATCTCAATATAAAGTTTGGCATTAAGTTATTAATTATCAAGTGAAGGTCATGGATAAAGTAAAAATAAAATTTTCTATTAAAAGTATGAAATTATCTATCTCGTATACAACTAGTTATAACTTATAAATCTTAGGATAAGTTGGGATGTTTTGAATTTTGAAATGACACCTTTAATGTTTAAGACGTGATTCTTAAAGATACATAACCTCTCTCGTAAATAGTAACTTGTTGCAATTCGAAAGTGCTCTCTCAAAAATATTTGAATTTGGTTAATATATGTATTATATCATTTGAATTTGGTTAATATATGTATTGGATATGTAAAAATTGTAAAAAAATCAAATTCTACAAAATTAGTCCTATTTTTTTTTTAACGGAGGTAGGGAAGGGGAAATGGGAGGGGCTTACAATGTGGGGAATTGAATGCTAAGGTAATAGTCAACCAACTGAGCTACTACGATTCTCCGAGCTTACTCTACCCTAAACCCTGATTCATGTCTATATGAAGATATTATATTCCCTTACATTTCAAATATCCCATAAATTCTTGCACATAAATTCTTTCATGGAAATCATGTCCAAATCATGAGAAATAAGCCACTAACAACCCTCGAATCATGGAGAAGCCTAAGGAGAGAAGAATAAGGGATAAACAGATTTGTACCCGCACTGTTTATCAATGAAATTATAATTTTTCATATTTTATTTGTGATTGTAATTTATTCTTCTATCACATTAAAATTTGTCGCAAACGTGACGGCTTTTTTTTGGTTCATATTTATTTTTCAGTTCAATTACACACCAGAGAAAGCAGGGGCGCCCACAGGACAGTTGCCGAAGAATGTAGATGGAAAAAACAACGGCCCACAGAAGAAAATGTGGTTGGTAAAATAGACCTACTTAAAGTAGGTTATGATGTTTGATGATTATTTTTTGGAAGAAGTATGGACAATGAAAGGTTAAAATTTTATGCTTAAGAGTCACGTCTTTGTTATTGATAGTGATGATCAATTTGATTAGTACATTAGTATTTTGGATTTTGGATAGATCATTGAGCTAGCTCAACTAAGGATTCATAATTGATTTTTTGACACGCAGAAAATTTCTCTTTGAATAGTAGTATTACAAAAACTTACTGAGATATGTATATACTACATCATCTACAAATAAAATATACAAGAAAACAAAATGATTTGTCCTAAGAGATGTTAGAACTTTCACTTGAAGTGTCCTGAGGGGCTCCAGATTGGACCTCAACTTGGGGAGCAGGAGCTTCTGAAGCAGAACTTTCAACTTCTGGTGCATTTGCTACTTCTGTTTCCGGGGCAGTTGGTGCTTCAGTTACTGAAGCTTCTGGTGCATTTGCTACTTCTGTTTCTGGGGCAGTTGGTGCTTCAGTTACTGAAGCTTGGACTATTTCCGCGGGCTTAAGCTTGTTGATATAGTAGCTAAGGGATGGTCCCGAGTACTCCACAGTTTGTACCGGAGGAGGTGAGTTCTTCCCAACTTGAAGGAGAATTGATGAAGCAGCTGCAATAGAGATTAACGCTATCCCAGCTGAAATAGCTTTGGTGTTCTCTGCTCCATCAGATGAGGTGCCTGCAGCCCCAGAGCTGATAGCACTTTCTGCTACATAAACTGCAGGCTGTTGCAAAATTAAGCAACATCAATAACACTGATAAAATAACAGCATCCATGCAGGTTGTCAATCAGGAATATTTCCTCTTAAAAACTACTCTAAAGATATATATACCTTCACCCATCATATATCGTACCGAATGTGTTAGTAATTCTGAAGAATTTTAGACAGAATCCTAGCCAGGTTGATCCTGAACTAAGTGAGAGGCCGTGGGGCAGGGAAAAAGAATCAAGTTGATGAGGAAAAGCATAAGACTAGCGCTTGGTATTTTATGATTCATCATGTGACTCCTTTCTACAACCCTGATCTCTCTAGAATATGAGGTTGGAGAACTAGTCGAAGATCTCTATAGTTCCTCAGCTTTACATAGCCAACATCCTTTGGCTATAAACCTGGCTCTAAATATGAGGTTCATTGCTATCATGGTATCAGAGTTGGATCCTTCCAATTCGGTGTGTCCCCACTATGGCTCCATCTTGTATTGTCTGTGTTCTAGATGTCTAGTTCTGGGTCGAAAGAGAAAAGGAACAGATTGAAGGTGGGGAAAGTAAAAAAAAAGTGGGAAGCTCAACAAGCTAGTACTTTGATAATATGGATCAGTCTTCCAGACAAATACATCAACAGTGAAAAGTGAAACAGCCTACAACCGCTTGCACTGTCCAAGCATCACTATAAATGGTCGTTTCATAGGATACATTAGAAAAAATAATGTATGCATTAGCTATGTTTACTACTTTATTTGGTATGCTTTTTCAATTTATGTATAACTAATGCACACTCTATTTGGTATTAAGGTATGCATAATAATACACGGAAATCCATGGTATTAGTAATGCGAAGGATTTTAACACATGCATTAGTATGGTCAAAGACACAATTGCCCCTCAAAACCTTTTACATAACCTTTCACATTTATGGAAGGTATTTCGTAAACAAAATATTTAATACATCAAATAAACACTGCATAAAATAAATCTAACCATAACTAATACCCGTATTATTAATGTCAGCATTACTAATACACCATATTGAACACTATTTTTATACAACCTACCAAATGATCCCTAATAGTTGTAAAGGTAATACTAAGTTGATACTTGAAGTTGAATTTCAACAAAATGAAATACTGATTAATTTGTTTTTGTTACTCAACTGACAAATGTCACTATGAGATAATTTTTCATGTGAAGAACTAAGGCATGTCATAATATGAAACTTCCTTTGCTCCATACCACCTGAACAATGTTAGTTTCAAGAGAACTTATGTCTTTGCAGAACATAGAAGTACTAACCTCAACAGAGTATATATTTGTCTGCCCAGCAGTATCCTTCTCAACATACCCTGTCCAGCCACGCGGCTTACGAGGTGGAAATGTCCCAACCACTTGGGTCTTGTCCATGGCTACCCATTCCATGCTCACCTTCCCAACCTGTTTCCAATACAAAAATGAATCACAATATTGTCCAGTGTGAACAACCAAATGGATCGCTTAGTAAGCAGTATCTGAAAATTGAGCGTTCTGGAAGACACGAAAACATTTAAAACGGAGCAATATCACAGTAAAATGCTGCAAATTTGGAAGCAACTATCAACTGTAACCAAAGATAAGAACTTGTGACAAGTTTTCAGTCATGCCTAGGTAGCAGTCCATTGGGAAATCTGAAACTTAGTAATGGCACAGTGTTGATACAAAAAATGCCTAAAAATGAATTCACAACTATGGAAAACATATGAGGCCGCATAGAAGTCCATATAGAAACTGAAGAGGATGAAATCAGAGATGAAATTGAAATCATCTGAGATTCTGAGATATTTAAAAACATGCTTTGGCATCACACACTCTTATTCTCATGATTAACTCTCCTTCCATGAAAGAAGAGATAAAATGTTGCAATAATGTAATGAATGCAACCTGTCATACAATGTGTCACGAAAAAGCATTACTCAAGAATTTAGACCAAGTTTGCCCCTTCCTTCACAAACTTATTTGAGAGAAAATACGAAAGTTTTATTATCCACAACCTTCCTACAGCTAGCCATATCGAATGGTCTCTTACTCCGCTACACTCTCCCTCCCCACCCCCCACCCCAAAACCCCCAACCAAAAAAAAAAAAAAGATTTCAATTTGCGCTGATCTTCTCGTAACTCATAGCAAAAGATTTCCTCACTAGACATGGAAAAAGTACCCCATGTGCCTCTATATGTATAAACAAATACAACTCTCCTTTACAGCTCTTCCTGAATTAGCTCGTCAATATTATACATTCAAGTGGAATCAAACTGCTGGCATCTTTACTAGTTGTAGCAGTATACACAAATATATCATTATCATTCACAAATGCAAGAGCACGGTACTCACACTCTTAGTCAGTAACTTAACTGTCTCTGGAAACAAAAGTTGGCATACTTGAGACTTATGGGTTCGAAATTCTAGTCCATTCTTGATTCTAAAATACTAATATGCAGAATTGCAGTTATCAATGGATTTATTAAGACAAATACAGGCTATGGACAAAGCTACTTGGTTCAGCCAAACCCGCAACCTGTACTCTAGCTCTGCCCGTGTATAGTTACAGCAAATCAGTTTTTCAAGCGTCCGCTACGAATCTAAACAATTCTCCCAAACTCAAAAAGGGAAAACATTCAGTGGAGGGAGTGCAAGATTCTACATACCCACTTCCTTTTTTCTACATCTGTCGAGAAATATCAATCCGAAAACAGAAATTCAACAAGGAATAAGTAGATAAACAAATAGGAAAACTGACCTCCTTATCTGGAGCACACTCTTCGGCATTGCAATCCGGATCATCAGTTGAAGCCCGAACTCTGAATCGAACGAGACTTTGCCTTTGCCTCAATTTTGAATCCTTTTGGTAAGTAGAAAAGCCCAATCTTCCACTAGAAGATGAAGCAATGGTGCAGCTGTTTGCTGATAAAGCAGCACAAGCCATTATTATTTTTAGATTACAAATTTGTTTGTAGCACAACAATGGTGGTTGTCTCTTAGGTTTATTGAGGTGTGATGATTATTGAGGTGATGAAGAAGCAGAACCACTTGTACAAATTTCTGTGCTTCTTACAAAGGATGGTTTCGTTTTTGTGGTTCAACTTGAATGCACGTTGAGTGGCTTATGCCTCTCATATTTCATTCTCTTTCTATACAATGTCAAATTGACAACTATATCCCTTTTTGTCATTTTCTGACCTTCCTTTTTCCATCTTTATTTATTCACTTAATTTTATAAATTGAACAAATAAATTTAGACAATAAATTTAATATGCGCCATAAATAAAGATAAACAAAAGAGTACTACGAAATGTTTATTTTGTTATAACCATGTAGTCTTCTCATATTTCTATGCTAAGAATTCAAAATATTTGATTAATCGCAAGATTAAAATTTATCACAATTCTCGATAATATTTGTAAATTTAGTTAAAGTAAAAACCAAAAGAAATTGCCTTAGGTATGTTTTTAGCAGAAAAGAAGACGTACAATATGGGAGATAATTTAAAATTTTTACTTGAGCGAAATGTTTACATTATTCATTAAAGAAACTTTTAAGATGATATTGTTTGTATCTGACACCTTTCTTTTATTACAAATAAATTATGAATTTGTGAAAATTTTAAAATTAGTTGATATGAGAATGTTTAAATTAAATTTGACGCAGTTTATTCATATACATTAAGTTAAAATTTAACTCAAACAAAATTTAAGTAAAAAAAAAAAAAGAATTTTATCCGACCCATAATATGTATGGTAAAGTTGCCATGGGTTTGATTAATTTGATCTTACAAGTAACATGTCTTAATTAATCTGAGCGGAAATGGACACATGATATGTATGTTTAATAAAATATCTGAACGGAAATGGACACATGAAAGTCCACAAAGTAGAGGAGGTTTAAAATATGTATGTTTAATAAAATATTTAATCTAATGATATGTCAAATAAATCCAGCTCAACCACCTTGCGGAGAGTTCGTTTGCATGTCTCAATCTTAGCTTTATTTATTTTAACATATAGTTTTTAAATGACTATAAAAATTAAAATTGAATCCCTCGCAAAAAAGCTAATCTAAAATAGGCAAATGACATAATATAACAAGGCCAACTAAAAAGGAGAGAGGGGATTGGGTCGTGAATATTATTACTATTAAAGTTTAATTATTTTTATTGTCTACTCTCTTGATTTCAAAATAGATGGTATTTTTAATTTGGCACACTTCTTAAAAAAATTATTCATTTCTAAAAAGTAATATATATATATATATATATATTATTTTACCCTTAATAAATATTTTTACAAAGATATACATAAATATTTAGTAGTTACTTGATTAGGTAAAACTTTTTTTTAATTTATATAAGCATAAAAATATTATTAATGTCATTTAAAATCACTTATTTTTAAACAAAATGAATGAGTAAAACGTCACTTATTGGAGAGGAATAGATATACATATACACAAGTCAATACCAACATGATGAAAAAAACAAACATTTTTTTGTCGACGTGCCTGTTTGTTTACTTCATGTTGAGGATATTTCTGCAAATGATACGTACAGATATTTTTTTGCTAATAGTTTGGTTCCACGTTAATTTAAAAATCTTATCAAATAAAAAATGTGTCTTTTTTTAGGATCAATTAAAAAAAAAGTATCACGTAAATTGAAGCAAAAGTACTACATAAAATACTTTCAGTATAATTTGTTGAGCTCGTGCGAGCCAAGGCTTTGCATCTAGCCTAGAGAGATAACTTGATTGGAAATCGTGTGAGTTTAAGATGAAATGAACAGTGGTATAATACGTAAATAGCCTTATCCTTTATTATGCCTCATCTTTCCTTCTTCGTGAACCTTTGCCAGGATGGCACACTTCTATTTTAGTCAGCTCTCTTACCACCAGTTATTGCGTTGGTCCGTTCCTTCAACCGGGCTAAATGAAGAAGAGTCAGTCTAATGACGGAGAAAGGAAAGCAAACTCCTGATATATCTTTTAATTTGATTTCAGCTCATATTTATGTCGTTCAATTTTAGATAAGCATAAGTAGACGTTTAAAATTGTATAAAGTTAAATAAATAGACACACCTATTCCACCTGACATCCTATATATATTATGCTACGTAAAATTCATATATCTATTTATTTAATTTTATACAAATTTAAGTGCATACTCAATTACACTATCAACGTTACTTTTGTTCCACAACCAACTAAACCACTTTGAATTCCCAGATTTTCCTCCCCTTCTTCAGCTGTAAGCCCAATCCCCGATGTATTCCTGCATTTCATTTTCAAAGTCTCTGTAGACTTTAATTTCAGAGCACATGATGAATGTATCTTAGTATTTACTCATTTATTTGGCTCTGACAACGTTTACTCTCCCTTCCAACCTCATTAATTTTCTTCCCCAATTCATCCTGGGGACCGTCCCCTATTTTCTTCATCCTTCCATTAATTTGCTGCTACACATGAACAATTCACACACACAGACAAAAAAAATGTCCGCAGATTCTGCAATTAGCCTCAAATATGGTATCGCCATTGCCGTTGCCATTTTGATTCTCATTTCCCTCATCATGTTCGCCTCCTATGCTTGTCTTCGTGCCAAATTAATTGGAGATTTCACGCCGTCATCGTCTTCTTCTAACGGCACTAGCAATAATAATAATTACATCATGATCTATAGCTACTTCCTCGGATTGGATCGGCCGGTTATAGAGTCATTCCCCAAAGTAGTGTTGGGTGAAAGCAAGAGATTGCCCAGTCCGAATATGAGTGATACGAATACATGCGCAATATGTTTGTGTGAATATTGTGCCAAGGATTCGGTTCGTTGTATACCGGAATGTCACCATTGTTTTCACGCCGATTGCGTCGACGAGTGGTTGCAGAAGAGTGGAACTTGTCCGATCTGTAGGAGTTCTCCGGCGCCTGCATATGCAGGTTAAACGCCGGCGCATGTGCCTCAACTTTTGCCTAATTATTATACGTTAAATTTTGTATAGAATTATTAATTTCTCGTTTTTTAGTTTTCTTATTACTATTTGTGTAGAATCTATATATGTGAATTTTTAAATCAATTTTGAGTGGTGTTTTAACACATTTCTTGTTTCAAAGAGCAGGAACTAATCATCAAAATGGTTCTTAAGGTATGAATTTTCGTACATTTAATATGACTTTAATTTATGATTATAGGATTAAAAAATCTTTTCATTTTCTTAAAATTTCGTACCAAACAAATAGGTCTTTTTTTTTAAAGGGATGAATAATAAGTAATGATATAAAAAAAGTGGCAATGCAACAAATTTATTGTTACATAAACTATTACATAATAACAACTTTTGCAATACAATATAATAAAATTTAAATAGCAATTTATAGAAACATTACATTTTAAATAATAGACGATAAGTAAAAACCAGAACCATCCTAACAAGTTGTCATGAATCGTTTAGCACGCAGGGTGAGATGTATGCCAGGATATTGGTTTATTCCACCTTCAAATAGTAATCCCGTAATTCGAGTATAGATTTTGGGATAAAATGTTATCAAGATTAACTAACACCTCAAATCAAATAAAAAATTATTATTGGTATATCAGGTACCAACCAGGACTTGGTTTGATCAACTGAGAGTGAAGGTGAGCCCTGAGCCTTCTAATTTCTCTTTCATGACACTGGAAAGCCTCTCAAACATGGAAGGTGTAAAATAATTCTTCCAATCTCCGACATCACCTTTCCTAAACAAATGCCTGTTTTCATATTCTGAAATTGCTCCTTTCCCTTTCTTATTTACCTGTAAATCTTTCATGTTACTGAAACTACACAGATTTGAGATATCTTCAATTACTCCTCCTTTTTCCTCCTCTTCTGTAAAAGGAAACCCCAAAAACTCACCTAATTTCTTCACTTGATTAAATGCATCTACTTTCATATCTTCATATTTCAAGAACAAAACCTTGTTTGTTGCAGTTTCCCTCCAGTACCCCAACATATGGTCCCAGTAAGGACCATACCCTATAACTCCCCTGCAATACATATCAAACGCTTCCTCAATTTTAAGAGGGCCCAGTGATTCGGGCCTGATTTTGACAAGGTAATGCCAAATTGATACAAAAGTATCAAAAGGGTTCCTGCAAATGTAAACGACTTTGCAGTTTGAAGTCTTAATCGAATCGGGTAATGCCCCGAAAGGGATATGGGTCGCTACAAGTCTCGGAGAAGGAAGCAGAGACAGATCTGGGAGACAGTTGCGATCCGCGTAAAGTTTGTACTCGAGAAAAGGTACGAGTTCATGAGGATTATGAGTGAGCAAAGGGTGATTGTTGTTGTTGCGGTGAACACTGAACTTGTTCCGGTTAACAATGGCGAATGCGAGTGCTTTCAGCCAAGTGGTTCCAGATTTTGGTATGGTAGCAAGGATCAGGTCGGTATCTTGAGCTATAAAGTGATTTTGTATAGAAATTATGGCTCGAATTTCTTTGGGTTGACACCAAAAGCCTTGGAAGAGGAACAAATTGGGTGTTCTCCATCCTTTTTCTTTGGGAAGAGAAGTAAGAAGTTCATCAAACTCTTCTTCACTTCCAGTTTCTTCTTCTTGTTTTGGTTTTTCATCTGTTATATATGTCATTTTGTTGGAAATTTGTATGCCATTGCAGAGAAAATAGAGCTATTTATTAAAATGGTCGACAATATATTTGTATTTGTTGTCAACAACATGCATGAAAAGCATGTAAGACGTGAAAACACTGATCCCATGAGGGGACCTCACATAAGTTCTAGATCAGCGTAAAATTTTGAACCTTTCAATTTATTGACTTTTTAAAAAATAGTCCAAAACAATTCTTAGATGTTTATATACTGGTAAATTATACAATCAAAGGCAGAGCTATATTCACTCAAGTGTAGTCCGATGAACATCTTAAGTCGAATTTTTTTTTTGAATACATAGGTTAAACATAGATATTTTGATATATATCAATTGTTGAACACCCTTGATACAAAAATCATCCATCCATGTTCTAAAAGTATGAACACCCTTGACAAAATGCTGACACCGCCACTGCATACAATAAGGATAAAAGAAAAATTTTAAGTTAAATTATTTTAATTATAATAATATGATATTATTTTGAAGGCGAACTAGAAAAAATACTTTAATGAATATGAATTATTAAATATATATTCGATAAAGATTAAAAATATTAACCAAAACTATTCCATATTTGAAAAGTTCAAGTATAAAAGATCTTTTGTTTTTAATAATTGAAAAAATATTTTAAGTAAAAGAGTTCACCTACCTTCTTATATAAAAGATCATTTTTTTTCATTTTCTCGAAACAACTTTGTACGAAACCATTGGATATTGCTAGAGCTGTAAAAACAAGTTAGTTCAACCCCACTCAATCTAAGCCTTGCGAATCAAGAAATTTAAGGAGCTAGAACGAGTTGGCTCTTCACTTGAAATGGCAAGCCCAACTAACCTAATAAGGCCGCAGATTAGGATGGGCTAGCTCTTTTGGTTTTTTTTTTAAAATAATTTTTTCTTTTCAATCTAAATTTAAACTTAAAATTTTATCAATATATTAATTTTTTAACATATCTAACAAAATTATATAAAAGAATATAATAATCACAATTATAATGCATTATACATATGATTAGTGATGATTTTAACTATAATCTCATGCCTGAAATATATAACATCAAGAAATGATAAGATTTTCAAATCAAACAAACTTGTAAACTAAAGAACAATTATGCCTTGCAACTTTAATTATCTTAATTCAAATCAAGTAATATTTTTACTCATGGGTCAACCTTGGGCTGACCCGGCCACGGTCAAGCCTCAAGGATCAAGGACTTAGTTGGACTAAGCTCATAAGTACTAATCTAAATGAGCTTGAAAAATCATATTTCAATTCTGTCCAGAATAACGGGTGGAATTGAGCTGACCCATGAACTAAGCCCATTTTAACGACTCTCAATACAATGTTTTAAAACCACGCAGGAGGAGGAGGAATTCACAAATGGATGAGTGACCAAATGTATACGAACTCTAATGTGAATTCAAGATTCAAAGGTTATAAAATTATTTCATAAAATATAATTAAATTTATAATCAAATAGTTTACATGATTTTATAAATGTATAATAAATTTTTAAATATACGCATAAGATAAACCTTCTAACACGTGAATTCATAAATTACACTTGCTGTGACACATTCAAAAAGCTGTGATTGTTTGTTTGCTTGGTGATCCAATTTTATTTCCATACAATCATATTTAAATGCCTGCATTATCCTACAAGAACTTCAGGTAATACAAGTATAGCCAATATTATAAAGTTGCAGATATACCAACCAAAACAAGATCAGAAATTAGCTGCCAACCATACAATACCCCAACAAAACTTGCATTGGTCTCATATAGAGTTCTTAAGCACCAAAAGAAATAAAACTACTGTTTAGTAAAGCTTACCCAAACTGGGGAAAAAAGTATCAGCTGCTTACGAAATTCTAAAATAAACATGTAAGTCTTTTTTTTTGTCTGGAGCCTAAAAGAAAAAACCAGGGCTCCTTACAGAGTTTCGCTGCTTAAATAACTCGTGGAAATCTAAAGAAATGATGCCAGGATTCAACCGTCAAACCTTTTTTTCCTACAGAGAGTTTCCTTGACCTCTTCGAGCTCTGATAGCTCCACTGCCAAGGCGGCCATTAACTATTGATCAGCTGGCAGACACAAAAGTAACCACAGTTGGACTCTAATCACGCCTACTATACAAGCTTTCGCCAAAACTTAGCTGGATCAGACCAGGCCAGATAATGCAAGACCACCGTGTAGGAACTAAGATGCAGGGTAGTGCCCATCGCAGTTCCACTTCAAGAAAAGCTCCGAGTAAAGTGGAGAATGCATTCTCTATCCGCAAAAAGTAGGGGCTTCACAACCGGATGAACCTGCTGAGATATTCCACAGCATAGCTCCTGAATGCTGTCTTATTTTGGTGGCTTCTGTAAAGTTCAATGATGAGCCTTCAGAAGCACCAAAATCAGGATTGCTGAACAAAAGGTTGGCGACAGTTCTGTCAATCACATTTGTCTGCGATTCTGTTGTCTCTTCTTCGCTGAACCTGATTATGTGGACATTAATACAGGAACCACCAATACTCTCCTTGGTCTAAAGACAACAAGAATTCCTTACTGCATTCCCCCTCTGAATAATTTGGTGTGTATTTTCAGCTTCAAATGAACAACTCTACTGTTTATTCCATTTATTTTATCCCGTTCCAATTGACAACAGTGAAATTTTGAGCATGGGAAATACACAAGAAAATGAAGCTTTTACAAAATTCAGATATAAGGCAGAGCCTACAGAAATATTTCGACTAGTCTCTCCCTAATCATGAACCACAACATCACGTGTAACAACTCACTAACAAGCTTTAGACTATAGTCTATTCAAGCAATAAAACTAATTGAGCATGTGCACTAACCACATGGAATCTTGATCTGGCATAGCATTCCTACTCTGACATGCATCATCATGTTTTGAATTATCTGCAAGACGATACAGAGAATCCCGGAAGCAGATTCTGGTTTCTTCTGTCAGCTGTTGGTATCAAGACAAGAGTACAAATGTGGTAAATACAGCCATTTCACAGGAAAGTTACTATGGTAATCCCAAAACTAGAAACCTTCACTACCTGAGATGTGAGATCCTCGAGGTGCTGAAGGACAGATTCCTCCATGGATATTTCCTTGTCACTCACTCTATTATCTCCTTTATCATGTTCCAATTTTGCGGCAACCTCTGCTTGTGGTGCCTGAGAATGAAATTTCAAAGATTTAGACTTTGGAATCCGAACTGGTGAAACTTGCTAATAGTTAAAATGAAAAGAAGTCTATACAAAATGAGAATACACGTGTATGCATATGTTTCGGCTAATTACCATCAGATAAAGATCCAAAATATGTATTAGACAGCTGCCTATAGTCCTACGAAATAAAATAGAGGGGACAGACTATACTCAAAACTCTCCACCAAACCTTCTGTCCCTCCCCACAAACGCATGCGCGCACGCGCCAAAAGAAAAAGGAGGAGGAAGAAGAAACCCCTAAGCGAACTATTCGAGTTCCAAATGGTAGCTGTGTGATCATATACTTCATAAGACTGTCTATCAGCTAACAGAAACTAAAAGCTAAAGAGGTTGGATCACTTGGCGACTTGTAAACTCACACAGAAATGATCTGGACTTGAAAGATTTTTGCCTCAAAAAGGATGATATAATGAGAAAGATGGATTCAACAGAACCACCACCTATATGTTTTCTTTTTTTTTCCTCTCAGAAATTCTCATATTGAACTAATAGCACTGTTGAATTATTTTTTTTTTTTAATGACAAATGGACAGTTCATATAATACTTGAAAATTGAAACCATTTACAAGCAACCATGTTTAAACATTGTCCTGCTCATAGTTCCCTTGGTATCCAAAATAAAGTGATCCACAGACAAAGAGGTTTGCACAATTCGACACTGTTACAAGCCGTCTTTAATGCAGGAATGGACCATCATCGGTCAAAACAAGGGGCGGTTGCTCCAGGCTCATTTCCCCAGGAAAGAGACAATTCAAATTTGTGTTCTTCTAGAGATTTTGAGATAATTCTGATTTTTTACCTTCAAATTTTAGTTCAACCCTGAAAAATCATGCAAGGTTCGCCCCTGCTTGAATGCAAGTGAAATATTCCCAAAATTTCCTTCCACTGAAAAGCATGAGACGTAACCTGGATTGTTCCCTGCATCTGCCTCGATGCACATTTAAAACTCCAAGTGAGCCAAGAATTTTCATGTAAGACATCATAATGAACTGAAACTCATTATAATATATTGGACAAATTAACTTATCGGCTGGTCCCTCTAGAGCTCTCAGATGACATTATATAGATGCAGTGAAGTCTTTAATTTCTTCTGGGGTTGATGATTCAACTCCAGCTTCACATATTGGAGTTGCTACATGAAATGAACAAAAGCATCACCTTTTTCAACAAATAAGAATTGCTAACTTCTTGACTCTCCCAATTCACTGGTGGAGTAAAAGCATGGGCAGAGAAATATTTGGCAGTACCAGCACAACCGTTGCTCGTCATATCTCTCACTTGATCATCCAGCAGCATGCTGCAATGGGCGTCTGTTGATAAAGCAGATGACTCATCAGATGCAGCCATTCCAACTGGACAGTCTTTGAGTAAGGAACTTCTACATGAAAGAACACAAGAACTCGATCAGTCATAAGAGTAACTATAAGATTCATCCTTCCAACTCCACATCTAAAGATCAAATAATTCAATACTAGAATGAAACCAAACAAAATCTATCAGTGTTAAGAGGTTTACAGGAACACATCATCCAACTGATCGATTGAGGTCAAGTTATCAAGATGAAATTCCAGCTGCTCAGGTGGATATGAGGACCACTGATGCATATCACAGTATGAAGCTTGGCTAGCTGCATTATCAAAAAGCTCCTCGGGAAAGTTTTTCATGTCAACGTCATTGGATAGGCCATTCCCGGTCACTTCACAATCTTCAGATCCAATGTATGACCTTATACTGTGCCTTTTCATTTCTGACTTGAAATTCCCAAATGGTGTGGAGTCCCACTGTGACCAGCTATCAGAAGATGGTGAAAAACCATCCAAGCCTTCAGGAACAACAAGATCACCATCATCAACATGAGATAACCACTCCATAAGATTAACCTGGTAGAATGGTAATCATAGGTTAAAATATAGATTAACCTGGTAAATTTTGAGAAATCAAGATAGAACACAACTGAAAAGGCAAATTTGAGAAATCAAGATAGAACACAACTGAGAAAGCTTAATGATCCCCCAAGCTTGATTGAAGTTACTCATCTCATTTCTCAGCTGTAGATAAATGCAAGTGCAACATAGTCCAAGTCCTTGACATAAATCCTAAAACAACTAAAACACAAAGATGATCATCTTATTTCCCCTAGTTTTTGGTCATTTTCCAAGAAAGTGGTCAGAACAATTTGTTGACTATCTGAACAATTTGTTGACTACAACTATCCCTTTGTTGGTGAGGTTTGATTCACCACCTTGTAACCTACTCCCCACCACCCCCAAATTAAAAAAATGGAGAAAAAAGGATGTTGTCAATTCAACTCTATTCTAGTATTTAAAAGAGACAGACAGAAATTCTCATCTCAAATTTCAATAACAAGTTACTGTAAATTTGAGAACTAGACCTCCATCCAGAATTCTAGCCAATAAATAAATTAACAATTTTTTGAAAAAAAATGGAGAGTAAAACAGATGGTTATGTCAGCTTCAGAAAAAAGAAGAAAGAAAATAATTCAGAGCAGCTCAAAAAGTTCTAATAACATCAAAAAGATAATAAAACAGAACTGATCAACTTATGTCAACCATAAATTATGATTAGAACAAACTCATGGACAGATCAAAGCCCAAGATGAAGTCTTTGTGCTTCTTTTCTTGAAAACAAAAGCCTTTCTCTAAATTTATGAACAAAAAATACAAAAAACAGAAGAAACAAAACGTCAACCAGCAAAATCACACATATAAATGAAATCAATCAACTTCAAAAGCACTAAAACCAGCTCAAGAATCAACCTCAAACAGCAAAGTCACACACATAATCTTGAAAACCAAACAAAAAAAATAACTTACCTTTGAGGAAATTGCAAGAAAATGAGGAAGATAACTTTCCCAAAATATACAAAAATGGAGGAGAAAGCAAGGGAAATAAAGATAGAATTTTTCTGTTTGTGTTGGAAAGAAATAACCTTTGGGACTTGGAAGTATATATTTATTTATTTTCCATTTTTTGCAATATTACCTCACAGCAACTGGATACAGAGGCGGCAGTGGTATTGTTAATTGCCATGGCTATAAATTTATCCACCTTTTTTATTGTCAATTATTTTTGTCCATGAAAACGAATGCTTCTAGTGCAAAGACTATAATACCCTTTGCATGTTACCATGGATCAAAAGAAAATTCACATTATTAAAATGTGATAAAGTGAATAGGACTGCTTCTCTTGTAATTAAATATCTCAAACTTAAATTTTGAACATGAAAAAGCTCTCCTGAATTTCAAGAGTTAAATTTCAATATTAGTAATAGAAAAATATGGAAAAAATTCACATTATTGTTCACAAATTAAGAATGTAAGGTGTATTTAGTAAAACAATAGAAAAGATAACATTAGCATTAGCATAAGCATAATTCATAGAATATAAGTTCCTGAAAATATGCCCCAGCCCCCACCATGCAAGTGGGTGAAGGGGCAAGATTGGAATAAGGATGTGCCACGTGGACCAATGAGGTGTGAGATACAGATGGGAAGAAATATGCCTCAAATCCCAAAAGCAAAAGGATCGTGAGCCACAAATGTAGATTACATTTATATCAGATCTGGTTTGATCGCGTGGCGGGGAAAATAACGCCCACGTCTTTACACGTGTCAATCAAATAAGAGGCTGAGTCAACAAAGCTAATGTGGGACACTTTCCCGTCAATCACGTCATTAATATTAGGGCCTTGAAGAAAAAAAGGATAAAAGAGAACCAACATTTGGCCAACCGAAAAGGTGTTCGGCCATTTGCTTTTTTTTACGCCTTCCGCGATACTCTTTGACTTGACATAATATTTTAAAAATAAAATAAAAATTTATGTTCTAAAATTATTCTCAAATATTTGCGTGATTGAAAATTATTAATTTTAAAAATAAATTATTTTTAATTAAAGTAAAATAACTTTTTTAGGGAACGAACCAAAATTAAAAAATTTCACATAAAATGAGATAGAGGAAATATTTATTCTCTCATTTTAAAAAGAATAATTTAATTATTTGATATAAAATTTTGAAAAATAAAAAAAAAATTCAAACATGGATCACATGTTATCCATGTTTATTTGATGAGCTTTTAAAAAGTTAGAACATGCTCAAAAAGAGCCTAACATCTGTAGCTTTGATCATTCGACGACGCACTTCTAGTGTTTCAATGTGTATCTAAGTGATCATTCAAGACATGATAGAAGTCTATACGGAAATCTATCACTTACGAGTTATAACATATAGTTAGCTATATAAAATAGAGAAACTATTAAAAACACTTTCGAACTTTGTGTAAATTATTAATTTCATCATCGAACTATTGACAGTCTTACGAACATCCTTCTACTTGATTACTCAAACTAAAATATACCCCAAACTATTATAAGTGCAAAAAACACCCCTTAACTTGACCAAAATTTAGGAGTGTATCCCCCTCTAGCTACAAGATCATGAATGTATTTAAGTTCAATTGATCAAGTAGAGATGTATTTTTAACACTCAATAATTCGAAATTGAAACTAATAATTCGTGTCAAGTTATGTTCAGGGATATTTCTTATACTTTTCTCTATAAAATATGATGATACCAAACTTGTGAAATTATGACATATATCATATTACCCATGTTTAATTTGAAGTTTTAACGTTATACCTAACTTCAAAGGTAATGTAAAAAAGATTATTGAGATGAAGACATGTTAAAATATCGTAATGCCCAACAAGTTTCTAAATACTTTTAGCTGCGTCAACTGATGCACCAGTAATTACACCAAATCCTCTTTAACAAAGTACTCTAGTAACATAAACTCCACATGCTCTTCCAGCACAATAAACTAATTCAATTACCACCAAGGGTAATCAACATCAGAATGTTTCACTCCAGGATTAATTTACCAGCCAGCAGGGGAATGTCGACAACCAAAGTGCCTTGTCTACTGGTTTCAAGAGAAGATCCTCAAGATTTCTACAGTCAACAAGATTAAAAAGAACATTAGGCTTAGAAGAATGAAACAAGTTGTAGTGACGTCCCAACACAACAATCAAAGCAAGCACCGAGTATCTTTCACCTGCATTGGAAGGTAAAGTTTGAATTCTGGGGGCAGTTCCTCCTCTGAATACAGACGGTCAGAAAAGTATATCCTCCTTAGCCTGCAATTTGCATGAACCTGAACTCGCAGTGTTTCGACATAGTTGGTTCCATAAGCTCGTCTGGTCAAATCAGAAAGGTTCAACTGGATTTGATTCCATCCTTCATCCAATCTCAAGGGCATAGTGCAAATATAGGGTTTCACTCGTGTGACCGCCTGCAACATAGAGATGAAAGTTTCAGACTCTGGCATTCATGAGATCTAATAACTAAGTATTAACACAGCTTGTCAAAAGAGTTCACCAATACAACACAATTTGACTCCAAAGGTAGAGGTGTCAGCAGGTCTATTCAGCAGTAACTGAAGAAACCTAACAAAGTTGAAGTCAGAGTACTGCAATATCTCGAGGTCAAGGGTTGACAAAAAATATTAGTAGCACTGTTTTCCTCTTTTGTTACCCACTTATGTTGCACTAATTATCTAATCCTCACTAATTCAGCTTTAACAAACAGCGCATTTTCTATATCACAAAAACAGCAGCCTGTCATATGCAAATGCTTCAAACAACAGTTATGGAGAAGAGGTCCAGATCCAAGCAAAACTGGAATTCAGCAACAGCTAGAGAATTTACATTATACCTCATTTTAGTCTAGAAACAGAGATTTTCTCCTATATTTTTTCACACTTCACAGGTCGCTAACTTTTTCCTCGTCACACTTTGTTTGAATTAGTGTATCCATTCAGAGTTTATTAGGAGAATCCTTAAGCCATATATCAACAAGAACCATAGAAAAGTTTAACATATGATAGTATGTTATAAGTCCAGAAAAATGCTGCCAAACATAAGCTCTCACCAAAAAGAGCAAGACTTCATATCATAGACTCCTAACAGTAAAACAAGAAATTGAATTTTGCTCATAAACAAATAAACATAGAATAAATGAAGATCATTCCACTCAACTACAGCTCCTTCCAAATGCTAAGATTATCAATTATCATAAATGGACAGCACTCAGCAGCTTTCTTAAACTAATCACATATGTTGGGAAGACTACATGTACAAAAAGATATCCAAATTATGACACAAATAAGTCATAAACAAATCTATATATCCTGGAAAGACTTACAGACTTGATAATTAGAAGCTCGAAATCTTCTCCGGACATTTTTATCATCTAAAACCTGAATTTCAAATGTGAAGTACTTCTTCACATTCTTCACTATCATGACTAAGAAGGACAGCTTTATGCCAAGAGTTGCATTAGGATCTGCAGGACATGTTATATATGCTTGCTGGACATTCGACCCAATAATTTCCAGGACATTGGATTGGATATCTTCATCTTGCAGCCGTTTGACATGTCCATCGACAACTGCACACAGGGAATAAGGAAGAGGTAAGCATACTGCTTACTGTAAAACCTTTCTATTTGCATTGTCATAAAGGAGATAAAGGATGGAGGTGTTGGAAAATTGACACAGCAAATCTCTGAATAAAGTAGCTCTCTTTCAATTGCAGAGCGGATTCTATTTCAACCGAGGATATCTGTGAGTTGGTGTCATATCAGGCCTGTGTAAAAAATCCAGAGAGCTTCATCTCTTGTTGCATTGTATGGTAAGTTAGTTTGGTAACTGTGGGAACTTGTAGTCTCGTTGTTTAATATATCGTGGATGTTACCAAGGACAATAGAGAAAGCAATCACATGTTGAAGATTGTAGAGGATTACAAATGAAAGAAAGACAACATGGAAGACGGCATTATCATGTCTACTTTGGAATATGGAATGAACAGGATAGCCGGATAGGAGAATTTCCCAATATAGCGAGAACGATACAGAATGCATGTAGAGAGATCTTTTTAATTTCAGTTGTATCACTGGTGTAACGAGAAAATACTGTGTTCTAGATAGAGAGAAATTAAGAATTAAAAAGCAAACAAAGGGTGAAACCACAATAAAAGTTAACTCTTCAAGTATGTCAAACTTCCTGCAATGAGAAACAAATCACAAATCCCTATAATACTAATATGATTTAGGGACCAATCAATTTCACAGTGAATTTAAATACTGAAGATATAACAATGAGTTCTTTTTTAATAAGGCAAAATTAAAGCTCTCCCTGGTGTATTTTCCTAGCTACATCGTCCAAGAAAGATTTGAGGATTCAGCAATCAAACAACAGAACTATCACCACATCATATCAACAATACAACTGATTCCAGTATTGGTCATCCTCTCTTGAATGCTCTGACAAAGCTACTCCGCACCAACAAATTTTACTACAAAAATGATCCTCAACAAAAAACACTTATATGTCAAAACACAACATTCGCTTACGCATAAACCCCTCTTTCTGCTGAAAGGGTCAAAATTACACAACAATAAGTCCCTACGGAAAAACCCAGAATCACCAATTCAACAAAAACCCACAGAGAAACATACTCATACATGAATCCTATTGCTGATTCTCTGTCAAAATAAGTGCAACCTAAATACTAGCTTAGAAAATTACCTTCCTTATCCCAAATCTGAAGAGGCTTGCTCCTGTAGAGAAAAAAAACTAATCTGTAATACAAGTAGAGGAGTCAAAATTGCAAAACTGAGCGATAACAGACAAAGATTACATACCCAAGGCTGTACAAAATGGAAAGAAATCCTGATTGGAACGTGTTCTTAAACATTGGAGTCGGATGCTGCAAATTAAGACCCAGAATTATTCGAATATAACCTCAAAATTAACTTGCAAATCGGCAAAAAATAGATTGCTGGGTAAATAAATACAGATGAGTGTAAGGATCATACCTCAATGAAGAAACAGGGCAGTGTGGAAGGAAAAATAAGGGTTCCACAGTATACTTCGATTTAGGGAAATAGGCCGGGTGAATCTTGACCCGACTTGAATACCACTCGATTTTATATGCTGTCATAATCAATTAGGGGTCATTTGGTACAAATTTCAATAATGCAGGGATTAGTAAGGTAGGGATTATTAATGCAGGGATTAGTAATGCTGGGATTATTTTTTATCAAGTGTTTGGTTCATTACTTCTCACATAATCTTGTGGTTGGTTTAAATTTTACAAAAACTTTCTTTTCCAATAATATCCTTGAATTGTTGTGAGATATTATATTTTATGTAGTTGGGTCAAATAGATAATTGCCGGAGATTTTTTTTTTTAGCCTTCTAACTAGCTAGGAGAAGAACAAATTTGTTGTCATGTTTTCTACTTAATTTCTCACTTGAGTTATTTGAAGATAAATAATTGTCATCTTAATAAATTGATTATTCAAAAACATCAATTTTTAATTTAATAAAGATAGAACATTTACTTTTAAAATTGAAAAGACCATAAATAATAATAAGATCGAATAAACCATCTATGTTTACACATAAAAAATGCAAATTGTAGTTTTAAATGGAGTTAATATCTTAAATCACTAAGCTTTGAGAATTTATCTATTGAGCTTTGTTTTGTATAATAAAATCACTCAATAAGGCATTTGTATCAACAAAATAACTCAACTAAATTAATTATCGAAATAAATTTTTGACATGCCAACTTTATTTTTTATATTATGTAAATTTGAACTCATAAATAGATAAAATTTAAAAATTTGATATGACAAAAATTATTTTATATTATGTAAATATGAACCAAAAAATAAAATAAAATTGTAAGTTACTTTATTTAAATAAAATTTTTAGTACAAAACTACAAATATAAAACCTAACATCAAGAAAATTAAAAAAAAATAAAAGAATTTGAGGGGATTGAGGGATAGTTTGGTCATTTAGGGAGCTTATCCAAGGATTGTTAGACCTTGGATTAGCTATCCCTCCATTTTCTAGGGATAAAATAATACCATGAATGAGGTATAACTAATCCATGGCTTAAATCAAATAAATTAATCAAACAATGGATTAGTTAAATTATCCAAGGATTATTCTTAATCCATGGACTATTTTTATATAATACATCCTACCAAATTAATGTAATATATATGATATTTCCTCCGTTTTATTTTACATAATATCATTTTAATTGGCATAATATCTTTAAAGAAAAAATGGAATTGTGTGGTCATCATTTATAAAAATAATTTCATTAAGCATAAAAAAAAAAAGTTAAATGTTTTTATTTTTAGCAAGGTGACTTTTTTTTGGGATGAACTTACAAAAAAGGTATTACATAAAATGAAAATGGGAGAGTATTATTTATGCATGATATAATACATATATGATATTTTTCCAAATCGAACCAAACGAAACTTAACACCTTGTTTGGATGGTTGTCCCGTTTTATTGTATTGTTAATTCAAATACAATATTTATTTTGATTATTATTTAAATTATGTTTTATCTTATCATTTAAAACCATCCCTAGAAAACAATGAAAAATCTCATTTTGTGTAACGATCAACTTGGTGTGATCGCGTCGTTATCTTAATATTTTCTTCTCACTTTGTCTTTACTTATTATTTAATAATCTCTTTTTCATCTTGTACCTTACCTTTTCACAATAGTGCTACCTCATTTCTACTTTATTGTAAGTTTGTCATTCAAATTTCTAGTGCATGATATTATGTAATGGCAAAGAATGATACGATAAATCAATTCAAATATTCTACTAATTAAAATAATATCGTACACTGCAATACAACACAATACAATATATCAAAATACATTACGAAATAATACGTAATAACCATCCAAACAAAGTATAAGGATTTTAATGAAATATTACGTGAGAAAAGACAAAAACTATAGATTATTTTTTAAAAGATTGGGAGATCAACGATGACAGTATACCGCCATGTCAAAAGTAGGGCATAAGAAATGAAAGTTCACATATTCAGTGTTTATGCGGTGAGAATGTGTTATCAAACTGTAAATGTAAGCTTTATAAAGTGATAAGCAATCCGATTATATTGAATAAAATTAAGCATTAAATTGATTGAGAACTCACATATCCAGAAGATGAAAATAGCGAGAATGAGGATGTTAAGATAAATGTGTGAATATACTAGGAGAGTGTGATGATGAATACAAAGATAAGGTGTGAGTGATTCTTGTGGTATACAAGATAGATAAGGAGAGACTGAAATAGTTTGAATATATGACAAGAAGATGCACAGATATCTCAATGTAGAGGCGTGAGACATTGACTATGACGTGTGTGAGAAAAGGCAGAGGCATCCCAAAGTAATTTTTTTTTTCTTTTTATAAAGTCATCCTAAAGTAATCTTACGAAGAGGTTACTAGATGAGATATGACATATTTATAATTATGGAAGGACAAAATCATAGATAAAGATATAAATGTTGAAGATCATGGTAGAGGAATAGTGTGTGATAAATCAATCACTGTTTGATTTCTTTGCCGTCGTTATTATTATTATTATTATTATACTATCATCTTATTTTTTTCATTTTAAAAATTAAATGAAGTTTTCTTTGATTGGTTTTTGAATTATTTGTTATTGCTAGGGTTTTCATTGTTTTTCGGTATAACCTCTCCTCTATTGTATTTGTTTTATATATACTTAATTTATGATGTGCTTTATTCAAGTTGATGTTGTATTAAAATATAATTTTTCTGCTCTCACGTGATAAAGATAAGACCGCACACATATCATCTTATTCAACTTTATTTATGAAATTACACTATTGTCATTAATTTTATGTAAAAGATAGTGGTACATCAATAATTTCGGAACAATACAAATTGCTAGGAATATTATGAATGAATTTAGCACTTTAAAATTTTGTACATCTGATAAAAAATTATTATTAAGATATAAAAAAACTGTTAAAATCTCCCTCACAAGGAGATGAGTGGGGCCATTGCAATGAAATTCAATTTTTAATTTCACCAATTCGCACCTTAAGAAGAACGAGATTCCAACCTTTTCTCCAGTCCACTTAAAAAAAGATATTATTAAAATATTATTTATTTCAATTCAATTCAAATTTAGGGGACTCATATACATTACATTACATTACATTACATTCCACTTAGAATTAAAAATGTGTAATCGATGTAAATTTTATGTAATAGAGACTCCTTGATATAATTATCATTTGAATAAATATATATATTTTTCTCAAACTCAAATGGAGCCCCTTTTAAAGAAGATAAATTCAAAAAGTCACAAATTTTTGTTTCATTCACTATTTTCTTCACTATGACCAACAATATATTTTATGAAGCATGGGATTATAATTATCGTGATTGTCATTTGCAAGGGTTTTAACATCTCACACTTGATTTATGTTATTAATATTATTATTAAATTATTGCAATTTTATTTAAAGATTCACGTAGAAATACATGTACGGAATAGAAACTCCCACGTATTACTGTATATGAAGTTTGTATTTTTATTTTTTCTCTTTAGACAATATTTAATAATTTATTATGTATATTTTGAATGATGCGAATATTAATTCTTTCTTTATATTCAACTATCAACGATTATAATTAATTAATAAGTACTTTTGTAAGTTGAATAAAAGGCATATTACCTTAGTGATAAATCAATTGAGCCTCAAAATAATTATCAGTCGTTAAACTTATTTGATATTTTATGAGAAGATATATATACAAGCAATTAGTTGAGCAACTTCCGGTTGTGCTGCTTACTTGAGCAGCTTTCGATTGTCCTGCCTGCTTTAACTATCCGCTTCTTCTCTTTTATTACGTGGTGCCAATAACAAATATTTTGTGGATTTATTGATTTAATTTTTCTGAGGTGGCTGGTATTGACATGACTGCTTTGGTTGCTTCCTTATATTCCCTCATCTTCTTAAACTGTGATTTTATAATATTATCCCTAATAAATCATTTTCCAGCTGCTTCAACTATGATTTTCTTATATCATGCTAATAAATTATTTTATGCATTTAAACATTAAAATTAGGACAAAATAAATATAAAATTAAAAATTGAGTTTTTCTTTTTAAGCTAGACAAATAAAATAAAATAATTATTTTAATAATTTTTTAATGATTATATTTGTGTTAAAAAAATATTTTAAGAACGTAATAGTATAATTATAGCAAAAAGTTTATGTATATTAATAAATAAAATTCAAAATTTTATATGTACAACATTGGAACAAAATAGGTAGCAAATAAAATATTTTATAGGTCCAAATAATGAACAACTTAATTTTTTTTAAAAAAGATTAAAAATTCTATTAATGAAATATAAATCGAGCCAAAAAAAAAGAAGAGAAAAGTATACAAAATAGACCTAATTTGAAATTATTTACTCTGAATAGACCCAATACAAATTATTTACCTTAACGGACCCGTGACCCAAACTATTTACTTTCTTACTCAACCTACCCCTTTTTATTTCGCTTGACGTCATGCTGACATCATGTCCGCGTCAGCATAAATACTATGAAATATACTCCGACGGTATATATATACCATACCGGTACCATATAAAATAAGTTCAATCTTCTGTGATACTCTGACGGTATATTGATACCCAATTGGTATCATATAAAATTATGCTATATTTTAAAAGAAATAAATATGAAACAAATAAAAAAATTATTAAACTCTAAATTAGTTGAAAATATATTCGTTGTGATACTTCATCGGTATATTTATACCATATCGATATCGTGTAGGACTAGAAAATTAGTAAGATTATAAAATTATTTATTAAATTCTAAATAAGCAGAAAATATATTCTTGTGATGCTCCGTCAGTATATTGATACACTATCGGTATCATATAATTTTGAGTTATTCTTTTAATAAATAAAATAATTAAGAGAATATTATTAAAGTTGCAAATTTATTTATTAAATTCTAAATTAATTAAAAATACATTCTTTGTGATGCTCTATTAGTATATTGATACGATAGTGCTATCATATAGAACTGAGATTAATTCTCTGTGGTACCTTATTGGTATATGTATACCATATTGGCATATCATACAAGATAGGTGATGATGTCAGCATGCGAATTTTAATATTAGTGAGACAAATTTTAATAAAATAGAGACATAAAATATAAAGGAATATATGAATATAAATAATTTGCGATCTTAACTTTCCAAAAAAAAATTTATATTGCATTCCTGCTAGCACGGACTTTGATATATATATATATATATACTAGATTAGTATGGCCCGTGCTAGCACGGGCCCAACGCAAAATCTTAGTAGTAACTTAAAATAACGTAATATAAATGATCTAATCATTGAACATAGTTTTGCTGCCAAACATATGCGTTGTTTTCCTATATGTGATGCTTCTCTTTCTCCTCGACGCAAAATATCTACAATTCTTTTTGGGTTTCAATTTTTATCCATTCATCTACAATACATTGTTGAAATAATCTCCCTGCATGTAAAATTATATTTTCATCATCTCTTATTTAGAGCTTGTAACAATAATACTCACGACAAGAAACAGTATCTCGTTTGTGCTTTCCCTTTTGCAGTAGTTCAACCTCCATATTAAGCAAGCCATCAATTGAATGTGTATTTATTACACTTGATAATTGTTCTTGATCACAATATATTTGTGGTGATGTGTTTGAAGAACATTTAATTTTTTTAATAGCACAATGCCATCCACCTTGACCATATGGAAATAGCAGCGAATATTACAATGGATCATAACAACCATAATAATAATTTATCAACTGACTTATATTATTTTTTGTATATATTCAAATATGTGGTGTAGATTTGAAATTATTCATATCTTGTTCTACCCATATTCCTAAAACTCTTGATACAGATGGTAGGTTATATATACGCTGGTCTAAACCCGAATCACACTTAAGAGCAATATAAAAATCGTTCAGTTGTGGAAAATCTATTAGAGATTTTAAAAATATTGAGTATGATTAATTTTCAATATGTCCATTAAATATTTTACAACATATTCATTTAGTTTATTTGAACATGCCATTAGATTTCTTATTTCATTTTCGCTATCAAAGAAGTTATCTACCACATGTTCTACAACTTCTTATATATTTATCATTCAAATTATGGATATATGACATTATGTAATGACGGAAAATAATACAATATAGTCAAACATTGTATTTATTAAAATTAAAATTATAACATATTTCATGCTTCCAGGAAATTTTCATAAAATTTAAAAGTTGTTAATTATGATTTAGAGGCTCAGATCTGAAAAAGAGACCGAGGCACAAGAGCGGCGACCACGCCATTGCAAAAAATCACCATGATTTGCCAAGCCAAGAGACGGGTCGAATAATCTCCCGGCCCGACCCAGTTAGCCCAGAACTCAAACAAAATCATCATCAACTGCCTCTACTGTTATAAATCAAAAATGAGGAAAACAACCAAAAACTGAGACAGAAAATCACAGGTGTGGCTTTTAGTTGTTCACGTAGAAATTGAAGAAATAATGTACGCATAGAATATAAAAAAAAAGTTTTGATATTTTTAATGCACAAAAAAAAGAAAAAAAGAGCAACAACGGAAAACCCTGAGGTTTCTTCAAGAACTAACAAATAAAAAATATTGTTAAATTTGCATACATAAAACAAAGAAGTGAAACGGGTAAAAGATTTTTTATTGCATGAAATTACTATTATACCCTTGGAACATCTATTGAGTTGTAAAAGATTTTTTTAACACTTAAAATTACCAATATATTCTTAGTCTAGATGATTTTTTAGTGCGTGAAATATGACTTTTGTGACGTCTTATAATTTTTGAGAAAAATCATAATAATTCAATGATTTTTTTTTGAATAAAAAAAAAATCACAGGCGATTCTCAAAACTTGAATAATAACACTACCACCAAAATTAAATATGAGGGAGAGAGAGATAATTTATGAGAGATGAAATTTTTGTTAAGATATTTTTTTATTTCAATATGAAATTAAAATAATCTGATCAATTAAGCTTTGTTCAAATTAAAATAATCAGGATTAATAAAAAAAAAAAAAAGTTATGGACTCTCTATTGACCATGAAATTTGTACTGAAGACTTTAGAGTCCATTGGGAGAAAGAGTCAAAAAGGTAAAACATATTTATTTATTGGGTTAATAATAGTAGAGTATCTAAATTCTGAAAAGTACAACTTCCCCGTGATTAATTAAAGCAGCATTCATTTTTCTTCTTTTTACCTTTTGTAATTAATTAATTAATTATGAGCAGAATTATTATTATTATATTTTATTTGATTTATTAGTGTACTACATGCTGCTAGTACTGATGAGGTGAGTTGTTGTTAACTTGTCTTAGACGGCAAATTAGGCAGTGTTCTTTATGAAATGACTAAACATAATAAATCTGTCTCTATTTTCAATTGACAAAACCACTCATTCAGTAATCACGTGCTACCTAGCCAGTTGCATAGCCACGTATAATTCAGATTGACTAATTGAACATTTTTAGTTGAAAAAGTTATGCTTTATTTTAAAAAATTATGTATTATATAAAATATATCAATCAAAAATTATTTATACGCATATATATTAAATCTCATACATTTTTAATAAAAATTTTAATTTTGCCACCATACTTGACTACCTCTTTGCTCTTTGCTATTTACTACATTATTACCTATTTTGTCTCAATTTACGTGATATTATTTAAGTTAATAAAAAAGTTTGAAATAAAATAAAATTTAAATATATACGTAGTTATAAATTATTTTTGATAAAATTTAAATTTCTTTTAATTATAAAAAATAAAAGATTTCTTTAATTTAAATTCGATGCAAGTAATACATACCTCTAGCCTAAAACAAACAGAAGAAAGAGTGAGAAAAACCATGAATACTGATTTGGTCAAGCCTCATACTTAAAAATGAATTTACACAAATGGAATTTATAACTCTAATCAAAGAACATACCACGTCAAGTGCCATCCTAAGACGCCTTTTGAGGTTTAGTGGCGGATTATTCCAGTGAAGTACTTTAAAAAGACTTCCCCTGAAACACATGATGAACGTGTCTATCAAGTTTTTTGTCATAACCAAGACCATCCCAAATTAATGTGCTTCATTACCTGGGCATATACTCGGTGAAAACCCTGAAGTTTCTTAAAAAAATATATCATAGAGTATTAAAAAGGAGTTTGATATTCTTAATGTAAAAAAAAAAAGAGTAGGGCTTTCTTCAAGAACTAACAAATAAAAATATTGTAAAATTTGCATAAATAAAACAAAGAAGTGGAACAAGAAGGGAAGAAGTAGCTTACCTTCAAGATACAAGAGGTTGTAGAAAGAACAAAAAGGATTGCAGTAGACTAAATAGATATAGATGACTTTAGAGTATATATATAATGGTAAAAGATTTTTTATCGCATGAAATTACTATTATACCCTTGGAACATTTATTGGGTTGTAGAAGATTTTTTAACACGTGAAATTACCAATATATCCTTAGTCTAGATGATTTTTTAGTGCGTGAAATTACTAATATACCCTTAATCGTTTTACTTGTTCTATTTTTATTAATGTTTTGACTGCTGTTAATGTGGTTAAAATTGATGGCACACACCTTCTAAGATTTTTGGTAAAATATATTGGTATCATCTACTAATTATTATTATTATTATTGTTATTATATATATATATATTTTTTTGTTTGATATTGATTTTATATTGCGACTATTGTTTTTTGTGAACATGTATTTGGATTCCAAGGCTTCTTCACTTAATTGGTAGAAAGGGAAAACTATGGCAATGAAGACCACGCAAATTCCTCTCGAGAATGAAACCAAGAACGATTTTATATTAATTTACCTCAATGAAACTCTACAAGTACCCATTCTCTCTTGCTTAGCCGTTTCTTTCTGTCATAGAGCTTTCAGAAATATAAAAAAATACCCATTTTCTTCATCCTTTCAACTGGCTTCAAAGTTCAGGTATGCTCCCCTTCTTCCCCTTAATATTCTTGTTTCTTCACTTTCATCTTCCGCATTTCTTTTAGCCTTCTCAAGTTCTCTTTAATAATTTATTTCTATGGCTGAATTTCAAGTATTCACTTGATATTTCTATCGATAGAAGGAAATGCTAAAACTTTGAGTTAAAAAATACACTGAAGAAATAAAAAAGACAAGGGTGCGTATTGAGATTAATGAAGAACTTACCTGAACCAAGGTAATGTTGAGACAATAATTTTTCCTTGTGAAGGGATAAAATAGATCTTATTTATAATTTTGAGTGGAAAGTTCCAGATCAAGTTTTTTAATTTCTTTGATCTATATTATCTGATCATATGGAGAGAAATTATTTGAGAATAGTTTGGGCACATCAATGATAATGTCCATTTAGAAGGTGCTGGAGACAACTTTACAGAGTAGTACTAAGCAGATATTTTTGAGTATAAAAAAAAACTAGACACTTACACACAACTCAATTCTAGAAATATCAGTTGTACTCTTTTATTGTCTATAATAAATATCTCATTCTTGTTATTTCAGCTAAAACTCATGTACCTACTTCTACTTTCTTTATTTTTCATTTACAGTATTTTTTTATTTCAGCTAAAATCTCATATACCTACTTCATTTTCTTTGTAATAGTAATAGGCTTTTAACTATGCATAATAGTGTGTTACCTTATCAAAGAAGTTATTAGAATTGGATTCGAATCTATTCACCTAACTAAATCACATATAAGGCTTAACCTTTATATTTTTTAAATCACATAAAAAACTTAATCTTTATATTTTCTTTTTGATTCCTGGATTATAGAGAAACTAAAATAGTTATAGTGCAAGCTTTGAATATTTTTTGAGTTTTTAATGGTTGAAATTTTTTAAGGTGCTAGGCTTTTATACCTCACTTTCTACAATTGAATCCTCATTTTTTATTGGTAACTTGAATAAACATTTAAAATTCTTATTGGTTTTGCATATCGTAATTTTTTAGCAGTATGTTTTGCAACGAGTAAAGCATTGTTAGTCCTCCTCCTCCTCCATTGTTACGTTGGAAAAATAATATTGTGTTGTGGCTTATGATACTCTTAGAATAGTTTGGTATCCATTTCGATATTTTAATTAATTATTATTTACCTCCCTTTTGCACATATTCATCCTAAATTTCTTCATACGACGATTTCTAGAATGATAAAAAAGTTATCTGCTAAGCTGATGACTACAACTCTTACTTATAAGCAATGATGAGTTCAAATATACTTATGCACGTATTGCAGATGAAAGAATCTTATTCTACATGAATAACAATGTACAAAAGTGTTCTTGTGTTCTATTTCACACATTATATACAGAGATGACATGTTCTATTGTGTTAGTATGAAGACTTTTGACTGAGTTCAGTCTAATTATTATGTTCTGCTGTGTTAGCATGAAGGTCTTTAATCGAGCTTAGTCTAATTATTTTAGTTGTATTTATAAAAAAAAATTGCATAAAAAACCAACATATTGGGCCGTGCGAAGCACGGACATTATCTATCTAGTATTATAATAAAACTTTAATTTTTTACCATACCACAATCACATAAAATGACAAAATTATTATTAAACAATAGCATACCATACATTATGAAACCATGCAAATCAATATCTAAACAAAATGTTAAGAGAGATACCAAATCCATCTTCCATCTTCCATCTTAACCAGCTGCTGCAAAGGGCATTTAAGACCTTCATCATTGATTTTTACTTTGCATATTTGTACCCCTGCATACACAATAAACTGGATTGATTTTTAAGGCTAAAACTAACCCTTTTATCTGAAAAATACCCTAAACTTTTGTTCTTCCAAAATTCTTCTCTTTCTATGTCAAACTGTTCCTGCAATTATTCAGTTTAGAAAAGGAATATAAGATCGAATTGGTTGTGCTAAAGCCAGGATTGCTTGGAATAGATTTCCTGCCGCCACCATCCTAAACCCTAACCTAAATATCTTTCTCCATTCTCAAAGCTTCTCTACATCGCTGAAGCAAAAACACCCAAAGTTTTCATCTTTGTGACTTCAGTACTATCTTTAGGTAGCTTTCCTTTTCATTTTGCTTTGTTTTAGCACATGGGTCTTTGTTGGGTTGAACATTTTCTTCAATAGAAGATTTTGTTGAAAAAAGATGTCTTTACACAAGATCTGAGTGCTTTCAGTTTTACTGGAATTGCTCTTATCTCCTTCTATGGGGTGCTTTGTGAACTTGAATGCTTAATTTTTCTTGTTTCATGTTTTCTGGTAGAAAAATAATAGGTCATTTTTAGAGCTAACTGTTTGAGACATTAATTGTTTTTGACCTTCAATTGTTAATAGCTCTTTTATTCAATATCTCTTTTGTAGGAGAAATTCCCTTTGTTATACTTACTTTCTTCTTCAATTCTAAGATTCTAGAAATTATTGCAGAGAGGTGTTCTTAGTGCGACTTGATTTGATTTTTATTTATTAGAAAATCAAATCAAATACTAAAGTAAAAGAATCAAAGAAAAAGCCCATGGAGGAAATGAAAATGAGTTAAGTCGTACATGATATCTCGTGAAAAATTGTTGCTAACATGATTTGGTTGTGAATTTTTACTCAGTCAGACATCTCTGTAGTCACTATGTTTGATGATATGCTTCAAAGAATCAATTCTTTTACAAGTATTTGTTAGAATATATATCAATCATCTTCACGGGGGAAAACATATGCATTTATCATTCAGCAACATAAAAGGTGTATTTCTTCATCTAGACTGTGTCTGCAATCTCTATGCATGTGTGTATTGCTGGTGTGTCAATTTTTTGGATGCTTTCGCATGTTGTTTGCTTATCCTGAGTATCTTAGGTTAGCAAGATTGATAGTATAGCCATTGTGCTAATTAACTCCAAAGGCACTCATTTTGCATTGGTAACATGTGAGTAAACGAGGGGGGTGTAACACTACTACTGTTCTTGGCAACTTGCAGATGAGAAATGTGTTTACCAGCCTTGCAACTGCTTCTTTATAAGTCCCATTTAGCACAATCTCTTCTTCTTAATGTTGTTGCTCTACACGGGACCCTTTTAATTATTCTTCCTGTTAGCTTTTTTAGTTTTTTAAAATAGTGTGTTCAATCTAATCTCCTGTTGGCTTAGTGTTGAGCCTAAACTGTATTACAAAATGTTTTTTTTGAATTGCACCGGTGTCCGAGTCCTGTATGACAAAATGTTTTCATTGTCTCGTTGGTGATGGTTGAAGTTAATTTCTTCTTACTCTTCAATATGGCTAGAACGACAGTATCTTTGAACATCATGCTGTGGTTAATTTGTTTATCTTAAGATTATCATGTTGTGGATACGGTCGAATTGCCTTTTAATGATGCTATGGATGTTGTATTTTAGATAAAATTGAATTACATAAAACTTAGATTTTTAACTTCAAAATCTATGGTCAACCTGGAGCTTAATATAGTTATGATAACTGGGTTTACACATATTTGGGTTTCTGGACGTACCGAATTTCTGCCAATAAGCTCGATGGTTATTGTCTGATAGTTTACAGTTCAAGTTTCAGCTCCATTTTGTTTGATATAAGTTTGAATTGTTCAGCCACTCGCTTAATTTGACTCATTAATTATTGCTTTATTTCTAATTGTATTTTACACTTAGTTTTTTAGATGCTATTGATCGTCGATTTTGATTCAAGTTTGTCCCCGTATGATCTTATGCTGGATTGCAATTTGCAGCTTATCATACATCAAAATGTTGTACGGATTGAGGATTTTAAAAGTTTATTAGTTCCTACAACAACTAAAAGTTAATATACAATAATAATTGGGTTCATATTCAAACATTTATAAATATTTATATAAGGTTTAAGCAAAAGTTAGTTCCTATAAACCACTGCGCAACACACTGGATCTGCCCATGAATCTAATGTTAGAAACAGTGTATTTTACTGGGAAATTTGCTAAGGTTAAATTATATTTTTTGTGCTTAGTGGTTTTAATGAATATGTAGATCGATATTAATTATGCTGTCAAGCAAAGGCTTTCCTTTTTTTTTTTGGTTTTTGATACCATTTATAGTTGGATGAAATAGAATTTACTCCTGATTAAATGGTGGTTATGAGATATTCATGAATTAATAAAATTTGCAATTTTCGGGAGGTTACTTTCTAAATTTGGTATGTGAAGAGTGTGTTATTTGGATGGTTGTTATCTGTTGTATTGTATCATCTTGTTATATTAAAATGTCATCGTAAACTTGAATATATGCTTACCTATTTGACTTGTAATTACAGTGGCTACAACCTGTTGGGGGATTTGCTTTACAACAAAGGGCTTACCTTCGCTGAGAGAGATAGATGCTCATTACTTGAGAGGCCTTTTGCCTCCTGTGGTTTCCATATAGGTCAGTGCACACACCTTCTTTTCTCCATCTGTACAAAATGTATTGTTGTGCTTACAAATAAAATGATATTATGAACATTCAAAATTTATTTACTTTAGAAGTCTGACAATTAACTTAAGACAAGTAAATATAACTTATATGCTCAGTCAAGCCACAGATGCCATCAGTTCAAACTTATTAATGAGGGAAATGCTCAACCACATTCATATTGTGGTGATTTAGAGCATGTTTGGATTGACATACTTTAGGTGCTTTAAAGCTAAAGTGGCTTTAACCATATTTGTGGTGTTTGAATAAAATTAAAAAGTTTTTAAGCACTTGTTTTTAAGCAAACTAACAAAAATAAGTCAAAAGTCATGAGTTAAAAATCTTAACTTATGGCTTTTAGCTTATTAGCCCATCCAAACGGGTTCTTAAATTGCAAGTTTTGAAGATGGATGTAAAAAGAACCATTATTTGTGCAGTTTCTTTACCATTATTGATTGTTGTGGTTCTATTAAGTTAAGATTGCGATTCTTTATAGACATAAAAAGAATAGCGTACGAAAGCATGTTTACTTTCGAAGATACTAAATTGTATCTATCTAACTGATAGGTACATAATTGAATAAGAACTAAGAACAAGGATCTTCGGATTAGTGCTCAGAATAAAATGCTTTATGTATGCAGTTTATTAAATTGCTAGATACAACTTTTCAGAAAATCTTCTTTATGCAGCCTATTCAGTTACCCCTTTTGTCAATTTTAGTTGTCCATCAATCTTGCGTAGTGCAAAGTTATTTGCATTGAAGGTGATTGGCTGATATTTGAAATATTGTTTCTAATTCTTGCGCTTCTTTTTACAAAAATTGCACCGTGTTTTCTTTTGATGTGTAGCCACACTTCACATTGAAAATTGGGAGGAGAAGAGGAGGTTCACTGTTTGTTTTTTTAGATGTGATTAAAAGCTCCTCTTACTTTTTTTTCTTAATGATATTGTTTGCTTGTTTGCACAGGGAACTTGTTTAGTTCACCAGATAAATATTATCCTAATTGTTTTGCCTACCTTTCTTATACTTGTCAAACCAATTTTAGCTTTTTAGCTACTAGGAAGGTTGGCAGAACAAAAAAGAAGAAGAATGTGTAGAACTAGTTGATATATCCTATTTGTTGGAGACCAAGATAATAACCCCTAAATTTAGATTTTGGAGTTAATCTAGCATTGGCTAAATTATGTTTTCCATTGTATTGGTTGTTACTGGATATAGTTATTATAAAGTTATAACTATCTGAATTTTGTTATTTTCTATTTGAATTATCAAATATTTAATTGATCTTATTTATAGAAGATGAAAAAATTAACGTGCAGTGTTGGGCCCTTGCTTAGCACGGGCGCTCTTATACTTGTTTACCAATATGCCTAAGTATAATAATTCCTTTTTTAAGTTGTCACAATAAAATTTTGCACAATTCTTCAAAAAAATTAATTAGGGATATTATTTTATAAATATATTCCTTATTATTTTTTGAATTTTTATCTATATATACATAGGGGTGGGCATTCGGTATTCGATTTGTGATTTTTAAATTTTGGGTTCGATAGTTTGGTAATTAGTCCCCGTCGATAGCGTCATCCAAAAATGTTACGTTGAACCACATGGCCACGCTTTGGAATTAATCCCAATCAATATGAAAAGGCGTAATTCTCAGAGAAAATGATTAAAATGGTCTTAAATATATGGGATTTGGTTCCATTTGGTCCTTAATGTATGCACTCAATGGAAATAATCCATAATCATAAAATGTGATTATTTTGATCTTCAACCTATTTTTAACAATACCCAATTTTTTTGCCATCAAATTAACTCCTATCTTATGTGTCACTTACAGCTATAAAATATATCTTTTGCAGGGAGTTTCAATTTCAATTCATGAAAAAACAAGCTAAAACAAAGATGTCAACAATAAGAAAGTCATAAAAAAAACACATAAAATTGAATAAATCACACATATAATAATATATATTATATACTATATAATGGAGGAGGACATCTAAAGAATATCTAGTGTCAAGAGAAACAACTCATTAGAGTGAAGGAGGAAATGGAGACAAATCAATTGAGTATGAAAAGATCAAAATATTGAATGAATGATAAGAATTGAGGTTTGTCCATTAGTCGTTTTCTGGTGAAGGAGAAAATATTGAATGCCATTAAAAAGAAGGAAACAAATCTTAAATTAGCACCTCTTTTAGATTATACGGTTACTATTTTAAAAAAAAAAAAATTGTGATTGAGATACTCTATTTATTTGATGGCAAAAAGGAATGTGATATTGTTAATGATAAGTTAAAGACCAAAATAATCACATTTAATATACATAAGAACTATTTCCATCACGTTCATATATTAAGGACCAAACGGAACCAAAGACCGTACATTAAAGACTATTTTGATCATTTTCTTGTAATTCGTGTGTCCATTAATTTAACTATTGCATTTTACAGCACCTAAAATTGTCTTCATTTTAGTTACCTTTTTCTCAAAAAAAAAATTATCTTCATTCAACAACGTGGCAACTAGATAAATACGATGGAAGGAGAGATTTTATTATGTTAGTTCGAAGGCTAGAAAGAATTGGTTTAGGATTGAGAAGTATGGGCATGGTTATAAATTTGTTTATCATAGGTATCTATGAAGATGTTGGAGTTGTTATTGCTTAACAATGTCCCTCTTGTGCTTAACTTTAAGAAGGAAATTCGTTTTGATTGTTGAAATGTATTCACTTGCTCTAATGTCGCTCTACCAAAACCATACGAGTCTATACTAATGAGGATGATCATAACTCGTCCGCCAAATAATAATAATGATGTAATAAGGAGTGGCCTTTGCTAATATGAAGGCATTTTTTTTCTTCTTCTTTTTTGTCAATTTTTTTTTTGTTGTAATATATTGTTTCATAATGTATTGTACTATCTTGTATTATATTATTATATTTTGATGAATATAACATTTGAACAATTTGTATTATTCCTAGTAATCTATATATATAGTAATCTATATATATAGTAATATATATATAGATGTATATATATATTTTAACCTAAATAGGAACAGAATATAAGTGGCAAAACAGAAAAATCCCAAAAAGAGAAAGAACAAGGACTTGACGAAATTCTTCTGCGTTTTGCAAGAATTCTCAAGAAACCCAATATTGTAGCAATAAAATACCCCTTAGATCCTAAGACTCCATTTTCACTCCCTGCAGAGTCTCTCTCGTTAATGGAATTTTGAAAAGAAGAAGAAGAAAAAGAGCCAATAAATCTTCAGTATGGTAAGCTATGTCTCGTATTTATCTTCTGGTAGTTCTCTCTTGAACTGGGAAAAAGATGGGAACTTTCAATAGTTCATGTACTGAAAATGTTGAAGTTCTTTTTTATTTTTTGTGTGGTCATTTTACAGGATTTGTTTAGGCAGGCTATTCTACGCCCAGGGCCACCTGAAGGTTTCGCTCTTCTTACTGTTCAAGAAGCTATAAAACCTCAGGTTTGTTTGAGTTCATAAATACCCTTTTATCCCTTCTATATATGTGCCCTAATATCTTTGGAGTTGTTGATTTCATAAGAAACAAACAGCCGCAAAGAAATTCATGAGATTATTACTTCCAAGAAAAGAACTAAGCTACACGAAGTGTGCTACTTTCTATTTTGCATAATACTTGCTCCAAAATTGTGTACATTTTCCTAAACGGGAAGTGTTCTCTATGCTACTCACTTCTTTTTCTCTATTGAGTTATCGAGAAGGTACTTAGGTCATGCTAATACTATAAAAGAATGTTTGATTGGTGAATATGCTGACTTTTAACCCTCACTCATTTAAAGATTACAATTTCATCTCTTGGCATTATCTCCCAAACTAAATAGGAAAGTCTGACTGGGAAGATTGAGATTACATATGTATGTTCATTGGTATGTTTATTTGGAGGTCAGTGTAGATGCAAACAGGTGCATATGCTTCTTGTAGTGTGTTATGGAGGTGTATTTGTATGTGTTCTAGATTTGTTGACTGCTTGTGTAGATTAGAAGGAAAACAAAAAACAAGGCAACTTTGCATATAATGTATATAGGAAAGTGAAACATAAACGAAGACAAATGATACAAATGTAGTTGCAGATATAGGAAGATTCATGGAGTGGATCCCAAATAGTAAACAGTAATACATGTCCTTCACATTATACCCTTCTGAAGAACTAAGACCTGAAAGTCACCAGTCAACCAGATGTTGATATGAGTTAAAATTCATCTGACACATTAGCTTTATCTGGCAAAAAATCTGCTTGTTCCTTTGCATAGACGTTGGGGGTGCAGGAATGTCCCCCCCCCCCCCCCCCCCCCAAAAAAAAAAAAGAAAAAGAGAGAGAACTTGCTCTCTGCTTTTGAATTGGACCTTTTCCAGCGTTACAAGTAGACTACCTTCTCTTTGATAGTGTTCCCCGAATGTATTGACTGTGAAATTTCGCTTTTATTCTGATGATGACACGTTTGTAGATTTTTCTTGTTTCTTTGTTTGAGGTGTAGTATTCATTATAGAGAAATCCATTTTGTGCTACATAATAGTAGCTTATGTGATAAATTATTCATCCAGGTTTGCTGAGTAGTTATGATTGAGATACGCCTAGTACTTACTGATGTGAGGTTACTGCTATGGAGTTCTTATATTCAGCCTATTGACTTTTCTGGTCATCTGCAGAAGCAAACAAAGCTAGTCCAAGATGAGAATCAGCTGTTGGAAAATATCCTCAGGTCGCTACTTCAAGAACTGGTGGTATGCTTGATTTTTCTTAATAGGAATTGCATCATAATTTATGAAAACATTAGTCGATGAAAATTGGACTTAGTAAATCATGGTGGATTCTAGTTTAGGGTGACTGGCAGTCTCAAATTGTGTTATGATTGACTAATTTATGGTTAGTTTTTTCTTCTCATTTGTGAGATTACTCTTTTCAACTTTCTTGATACTAGGATTTTCTGAGCCGAGGTTCATTGGAATTAGCTGAATATGATCTTCACACCCTGCGTTTCTTTTTGGGATTATTTTCATCTTCCCAGCTTCTATTGCCATCGTGGAAACCTATTTTCATTAAAACTTACGCATTCCAATCTAAGTCAATAATCCACTAAATAGATTCTTCTCATTAGAAGTTAGATTTGGGGTAAACAGAAAGTAGGCATTATTTTTCCTAGGATTTGTTCCTGTGATAAATAGTATGGATAGGGTAGTATTTTCATCTTCCACAGATATCTTTGATCTTGAATATTCCCTAAGGAACAAACAAAAGAGAAGTTTTGGAGAGGACTAGTTGATAGGTCTACTGGTATAGCCATATAGTTGGAACATTATTTGGCGGGTGAGTCCAAAAAATGGTATTTATGAATGCGTAAATTTGGCAAAAGACTATTACCCTCAACTTTTGTATTTTATAGTTCCTTTTTTTTTTGAGAAGGATATATAGAACAAGTTTACTCCCAACTTATATGGTCAAGTCCCCTCTAGGTTAGATCAAATGCACTGGCTCAACATCTAGGACAAGTTGTGATTCTGACTGATTCATGTTCCAGATTGAAATGGAGGGAGTACATCATAATATTACCAGTATACTTCTTAGGCAGTGGTTGATTTATCAGTAAATTCTGTAATTGTACCTTGCATTACAAGGAAGGCTGAAGTTGTTTCTTTCTTGTTCACGAGCTTTGTAGTGTTGGGATAGTTTTCATGCGACCTTTTCATCATTTCTTTTCTTGCTTTTTTTTTTTTTCAAAAAATTTCACCATTGGTCATGCTATAAAGTACTCTTCTGAGTAGCATGACTGTCTTCTGATTAGTGGATTTTTCTTATCCTGTCACAGGCTGCTGCAGTTCAGTCGGGGCAGAAAGTCATGAAGTATGGAGCGTCAATTGTTGATGGTGAATCAAGTCAGGGTCAGATTCCCCGCCTTCTTGGTGAGTGTCCTGGTAGCAGTAACATTATACTGCAAAGAAGGCATAGTCTATTAGCATGTTTCTTGGTCTATTGAAGTGTTTCACCTTGGGGAATAGTAAGTTCTACAGTTATTTAAATTTTACCAGTGGTTGGGGAGATGTGGAATCTCTTGCTTTTTGGTGCTAGAAGAGTTTGTTTTATTCTGCCATTCTTCAAGTTGAAACTTTTTTTGGATAAAGATTCATCAAGTCGAAACTTACTTCTGGACTGTGGTAGAGACATACAACATTCACACTTTATTGGGGAAACACCTAGTTGTCATTGGAAGATAGTCAAGATACATCCATCATGATATCACGAATATATTGTAAGGAGGATATTGTTTATACCCTAAAAGGCAGTCCTTTGTTTGGTTGATATTCTTCAAAGAAGGGAGAGAAGGAGATTATAACCTAATGAGTCATTTGGTTTCCTGAAATAGGGAAGGCAATCTCATTAAAATCAGTATAAACAATATTCTGTTTGGTTGAACTAATTTCCTCATTCGATGTGGCATAACTCTTGTACTTTGTTTGGTTGCAATTTTCCCTTTTCTGCGTGTATAATCACATAATATCCTCAGTTATTTTTATCTGTTTTTTGAAATTATTTTTTTTGGATGGAATGTAGAATAAAAATCAATAACAACAGTATATCCAGTGTAATCCAATAGGTGCGGTCTGCGAAATTCATGTTGACTAGAGATCCCTGTACTGATGTATGAGCTTCTAATCAGTTTTCAAACCAAAGCATCCAGTAGACAATAATGTAGAATAAGAATGCATGTACTTTTTTTTTTTAAAAGAGAATATGAATACATGTATTAGCAATAACAACAACAACAACAACATACTCTTATGATCCATGTATTACCAATACCTGGATTAAAACTATTAAAATGGCAAAACTGCTATCATCTCTCTTCAAGATTCATATGTATTTCTTTTAACTCAAATATTTTAGAACTTTTTGGATTAGGAAAGAATGAAATTCTGTCTCTATAGCCTTTTACTTCCCCGGTGATCACTGCTAGATTGAAATTTTATCTTGTTTGGTCTTTCGAAAACAACCTCTCTATCTCAATGAGGTAGTGGTAAGGTCTACGTACATGTTTCCCTCCTCAGGCCCCACTTGTGGGGTTTTCATTGGGTATATTGTTGTTGTTGTTGGCTTTCATAATGAACTTTTGTCAAGATTCCTTTATCATTATCAAAACCTGGAAGAAGACAAACTTATTTGAAAACATGTATATGATAACTTGTTACATTCCACCAAAATAGTCTGAAAGTAGGTTCAAACTTTAAAAAAATGAAAATACATAGTTAATATTATAAAATGTATACTAATTTCTATACAACAAATTCATAGTTAATATTATAAAATGTATACTAATTTCTCTACAACAAACCAAATAAGTCGGGAATAAATAATCCCTACATTACTACTCCCTCATTGTTAATCCTTGCTTAACTACTAATACTTGCATAACTTGTTCTCAAATCAAATGACCCCTATAGAAATTATTGAGACTTGTTATACTGTAATCTTTTCTAAAATTTCTTTAACAAGACATGAAGTATAAGATGTTATAACTCACAGATGAAGAGGCTAGTTCAAGAAAACAAACTAAAGAGGGGTAAATGGTAGATGTGAGAAAGATAAGTATGCTTCAATTCAACACATCATATTTGCCCAGAGTTTGCTCCCAGGAATATAGCCATCCCTAGCCACTCATGTCCTTGGGATTCATTTGCCTCCAATGTTGTAAGTTCCGTTGAAATTTGAAAGACCCATTTTTCTTAAGCTTTATTGACTTGAGATATATTCATTTTTCATTCCGTAAGGTTGTCTATGTTGTTCTCTTTTGGTTATTATCAGGAAATTGCAAACCTTTAGAATCTGTGGTTGTAAATACTACTACTAAGAAACACAATTTATCTTATTGTTACACATCTAATGTTTATCCTGAAGGAAAAAATCAGCTTAGATCACAATTGTTGTAGCAATAGAGGTAGAGAGATCCTTGAGATATGCCTTAATTGCCAATGGAGTGGGTACATAATGCTAGGTGTAAAAATGTTCCAAATTATGTTTTGAAGTTGTTGGATCTACAGAAGCCTATGAATGCTATGGCTAATTCTCATAAGAGTTGGTGTTGGTGAGATGCATTTGTTATCTTATCTTGTTTATGAAACTATATGAATAGCCCCTTGTTCTTTCCTTATAACATTTTCTTTTAATGTTTTTATAGATATTGTTCTCTATCTTTGTGAGAAAGAGCATGTGGAAGGTGGCATGATATTTCAACTTTTGGAAGATTTGACAGAAATGTCAACAATGAGAAATTGTGAGGATGTTTTTGGGTACATAGAGAGCAAACAAGACATATTGGGGAAGGTATGAATAATTATCGGCAGTTTCAGTTCTATGAACATTTCTTAGTAGTTAAAAAAGTTCTAGGAATATTTCTGACTTTCATGATGCTAGGTGTTTATTTGGTGCGGCAAATTCTTGTTATTTAAAATGTTTATGTTCATCATTGTGACATACAGCCAGAACTCTTTGCACGAGGAAAGCTTGTTATGTTAAGGACGTGTAATCAGTTGCTTCGTCGTCTATCAAAGGTGCATATTGCGCTGGATTCCAGCTTTATTTTATGTATTAGATATCAGAATTTGCACATTAGTTCATCTGGTGCATGTCATGAAGATGTATCTACTTGCAGCAATACAAACCATTGCTCATTGTTAATGCAAAAAAAAAAAAAAAAAAAAGAGAGAGAGAGAGAGAAAGGTTTCTAGTATCCAGATAATGGCATTGTCCCTTGATTTGATCTATCATGGCAAAAAGCTTCGTTTTGTTTGTATTATACTAAATCTTTCCCTCTGTAATAATCGAGGGGCTATCTGCTCATGCAAGCTCTAATTCAAATCTCTATTCTTTCTCCTAATGATCAAGAGTTAAAATTTAATTTTGTTTGTAATGGATTTTGTTCCATGAGTTCTTTGCACCATCAGTGAAATAAAAGAATATAATTCATCTCGATTTTCTGTTTTGGGCTGCTACATTCTTCAAAACATCTGGGGTTCATTTCCTTCCATATATCATGGAACATATATTTGCTATTATTAAAATATTTCCTTATTTGAACGTTTAGCTTATCCCGAAAACAAAAAGCCTCTAATTTATAGCTTCTTGGCTTGTTGGGATTAATTGGGTATAGGGGTGCATGTTAAGCAAATTCGTTTGTGGGTTGGGGGGTGGGGGATACCTCATTGTTTGTTCATTGTAGAGCTATAGAAGAGATATGTATATACTTAGGCTTTTTGGGAGGAACATCTGTTTGTGTTTTCTGCTGTTTATTTGTTTTGTCCCGTCTTTCTGGAGAATGAAATGATAGATGAAGAAGTAATATAATATATAGGAACAATAAGGATGCTCATAATGGACCAGTGCTGTTGATATAAATCCAACTGCCCTTTTTATCTAATGAGGATGAATTGAACCCAATCAACCAGTTCCTTGCAAAACAAAAAACTTGGAGACAGAAAAAATAGTGCATTCCCCTTTGCTTGATAGGGCTTGAAAGACCGGACAATTTCTTTTCCTTTCCTGTCTCATATTTTCAATTGAAGCTGAAGTAGGAAAAACCGCTAGCACCACTAGGCACTGTATTTGATTTCAAAAGTTGAGGGGACATATAGAGGGGCTTGACCAGTCATGATTAGCATTTGGATCACAAAAATCTTGAAAGCTAGCGTCATAGAAGAGATAGTGAACTAGAGATTTCTCTCTTAGAGTTTGAGTGGCCGACTGAAGCAACCAGAGTAAATGTTGGAGAATGACAGCAAAAGGACACATAATTAGTCTCTCTCCATATAGATGCTGTTGTCAACCTGTATGGAACATTGGTTAACTAGAAAGTTTAGATAGATTTGGAGAACTTTTCCTGCCCATCTACGGTCGAAAAGTAATTTTAGAATGATTGATGATCATCGTTGGGAATATTTGCACTTTGATTCAAAGACACAGACGGAAGCCCATTGGTAGTCATTGCTTGCATCACTTTTTGATTCGTGATTTTAATGTTAGGCGATCTATACTTTCATGAAGTTGAATATTTTTATACTTAACCCAATACACCTATCACGAGTCAATGAATTTCATTTCATTCCTTTTCATGGCTGGTAAAATCTGAATAATGCTTGTTGGGTATCATTTATCTTGTCTCTAAGTAAACAGACTGTTCCATTATTTTCCCGGCTTAACATCTTGTATTGCAGGCAAATGATGTTGTTTTCTGTGGGCGCATTATCATGTTTCTTGCTCACTTCTTCCCCTTGTCTGAGCGTTCTGGTACTTAGTTTTCTCTCTCTGTATGTAGTTAGATCCATCGTTTGTGTATGGTGCTAATTTATCTGCTCAAATTCCTTCAGCTGTAAATATAAAGGGAGTTTTCAATACATCGAATGAGACAAAATATGAGACGCAAATTCCTGAGGGTAGATATTTTTTCCCATCATTTTCTTGCAGATTTGATTTTACATTTTATTTAGTGCTAACAGTGTGTTAACTTGTTTGGTTTCAGGTATTTCTATTGATTTCAACTTCTATAAAACACTTTGGAGTCTGCAGGTTGGTATCAGGTGTTTTAATTCTTTTAAGGGAATATGGTTAGCATAGTCTGTTAGACTACCTTGGTTTGATACACTTAAGCCGAGGATCTTCCGAAAATAGACTCTATACCTCCACGAAGTAGTGGTAAGGTCTGCATACACTCTACCTTTCCCAGACCCCACTTAATCGGATTTCACTGGGTATGTTGTTGTACCATAGTCTGTTAGATAAGCATTCTTAAAAACCCAACATCATGAGATTATTTCTGTGTTTTCTGGTAAGACAGTTGCTTTCATGCCCATTATTTCTGAAGAAGTGTCACAGAGTGTGCTTTTACAATATAAAATTGAGCTGGAGATCCTGATATAACTTCTAAAGAATTTACCTTTGAAAAATATAAAATAAAGCATTTCTATGAATCCATTCCAAGTTTTGTTGTTGATTATGATACTGAATCATGAGGTGCAACCTCTATCATCAAAGCAGCAACACAATATTTTTTTCAAATGAGTCATCAGTCTGTCTTTGTAACATTGAAATCCTAGTTGATGCTATAGATGAAGAATAGAGATGAGACTGTTGGTGAGAAACCGGATGGACAAAGAATTGTAAGCAAACATAGAAGACGGAAATAGAAGAAGAGGATATATACTATATTATGTAAATATATAGACTGGGGCAGGTGGGAGTGGGGAGAACATACACGTAAGATAGAACAAATGCAGCTGAACTGGAAGGTTTGGGCTTTCATGTTGATATTACAGCAAAATGCAGTTGGGGTTTTATGATGATATTACAAAAAAAAAAAAAAACTAGAAACGACAAAAGACCGCCATATTAGTCGGGCGAGTCTACCATGGAGCTTCATTGGGCTTGAGCTCGAGTTAAAAGTATGTACGAGCTGTCTCTAGTTTGAGAATAAGTGAGTTGAGCTAAAGCAATGCTTGGTAGCATGACAACCAACTAAACTCCTGCAACGATGTCTCAGATTGTATCTATACAATAGTGCCATGGTTTTATGGCATAGTATCACCATTTTATGAGAATGGTAATTCTGCTTGTGAATTAGTGGATGTTAACATAATAATTCATGGATTATCTCTTATTGCATTTGCTTTTATTTTTTGGTATCAGTAAAAATTTTAAAAATCGACCCCTCCACCCGAGAAAGAACCTTACAAGAAATTTAAAAAGATCTATAAGAGTAACCAAACCTTGTCCTCTGTGGACATAATATCATCACTATAAATGGCTTAAGAAAATGTTACAAATTCTGTGGGCATAATTTAATTGGCTTGTTTCAAATTCCTGATATGTGGGTGCTATAGATGCATTCCCTGTTTCAATTGCATAATCCCTTTTCATAATTCCTTCTGTCACAATATCTGAAGGAGGTTCTCTTTGTGTATGTCGATTATCATTTGCCATTTCATAGTTGTTTCTTCTTCGATTGCATGTTTGCTGTTCCATTACCTTGAAATCAAGATTAAAAAGGAATATGTGACTGTAGGTCTTTCAAGTGGCTTATAAACGGCTAAATGCTTTGCAATGGGAACTTTAACTTTCTTTTGTGTTGTAAAATTCCTCCTTTAGCATGCTTTAGGTATGAGCAGCCATCATACACTTATGCTGCATTAACTATCCAATGACCTGTTACACGCAATGCAAATAGTGGGTACGGTCATCTGTGTTTTATTGTTGTCTAAATTTAGTGCAGCCCAGTGATGTACATCCCTTAGAATTCCCGATGGAGATGAAGGCTGATTAGGTGCCTATTTGATGTCTCTACGACTATCTATGTGTATTGACCTTCTGCGGATCTTGGAAGTTAAAGCTCTGGCTTAGTCTGAGTAGTGTCAGTCACAGATGTAGGAACACATTTATTTGTGGTTTTTGTTTCATTTTTCGTTGTCTTTCTAATAGGAGGTAAGAACAACAATTTATGGATCAACTTAAGGAGAATCTCGTGGAATCAAGTGGGGAGAGAGAAGGCAAAGAGAAACCCATTAAAACACAGTGACCATCAGTGTCCAGGAGTTTGATTTTAGCAAGGCTCGCTTTTGGCAAAGCATAAGCTAGAAAACTCTTCCTGATGTAATATCTTCTTAAAGTTACGGGAAGATAAAAAGGAAGATGGTACAATCATGTTCTGGCTCTTTGATTCTGTCAAACTTGATTTCCCACCCCCAAAAAAGAACGGACGCAAGGAAAGAGATTCTGTCAAACTTAATTTAGAAATTATCTCCCTATAATCTTCTAAAGCAGTCATGTTTATAATCAATTTGAGTGGTATTTCAGCTTAGGATTGTCTCTTGCTGAATTTGGACAACTTTATTTCTGTATGAATCACCATGTTTGAAGTATTTCTGATAAACTCTGTGCATGTGCTCTCCCCACCTTCCTATCTTGTTTAGTTATTTTTTAGCTTTGCTAACTCAGGAATACTTCTGCAATCCACCTTCCCTGATTAATGCTCCCGGCAGGTGGCACAAATTTACATCCAGTTTGACGGTATACATCTTTCTCTGTTTAAGTCCTTTGAGATGTTGCTGGTGCTGTTTTTCTCATTAACCATATGTAGCGTGTGATTAATTATTTTTTTGGGGGCTTGAAGGTCGTTCTAAATACTTTTGAGGCTCAGCCTTTAAGTGATGAAGAGGGAAATGCTCATAACCTTGAGGATGACGCTGCAACCTTTAACATAAAATATCTTACAAGCAGTAAACTTATGGGTCTCGAGGTATGGGAGCATTCCTCAATTTAGAAAGTTCTTCTTAAGCAAAAAAGTAGCAAATTCAATAGCATATTCCTGATCATTCTGTTCGTTTCAGCTGAAAGATCCTAGTTTCAGGCGCCACGTTCTGGTTCAGTGCCTCATTCTGTTTGACTATTTGAAGGTAATGATAAGCATGTCGTTTGCTCAAGTTCATAGTGCCTGTGGATCTTTTAGTTGGAAGTTGAGTCAAATAGTAATTTTTGTACCAGCTTCAAAAAAATACTATTGATTTCAAACTATAGTTGGAAGGTTCTTTCTCTTTCATGTATACACATGAGATAAGTTTTCTACCTGAATTTGCATATTCAAAACATCAAAATTCACGTGCATATGTTTGATTATTTGATCAGGACTATGACAATCCACATGATTTGTTCGATATTCATTAGGTTGAAGATTCTCTAATGTACAAAGTCAGTAGGATTTTTAAATGTCTTATTTGTGGTGGTCAGCGGAGAAGAGAGCTAATGAAAATGTGCTAATTTGGTCTCTTCTGGTGTTCTGCCAAGGAAGGTGTGAGAATAAAGTTAGCTGAGGGAGGAAGAAGGAAAAGCGTCAAAGAAAACTGATAGAGAAAGCAGTAGGTTACGTGCTTTATAACTAATCTAGGAAGAGTTTGTCCTTGTTTTTTATTCCCTATTGATCTAGTCTCTTTTCATGATGGCCCATTTGGCTATGACCTACCTTTTTGGCCATCAGTTTATCCGTTATTTCAACTTCACTTTGAAATAGGGATTTTGAAGCTGAAAACATGTTTGAGTAGGTCAAGTGAAATAATAGTTCACTTACAAAACGTCAAGTATTCCAAGCTAAATTTATGACAAGACACAACTTCAACTTACAAAATACTTTTTTTCAACTTTAATATTAATACTTCTTTTTTACAACTGAATAATGTTGACACTCCTACTTGTTCGTATCATGCAGGCCCCAGGGAAAAGTGAGAAGGAATTGCCGTCTGAAACACTGGTTGGTATTGCCTTTGCTGTTTATTCCGTTTCATTCTGTATCAGATTTTTAGTGATCCCTTGATTCTTGCCACCTCTCCCTCTTTGTGAATCTGTATGTATATATAAAATATAGCATACACACTGATGCATATAGAGATACTTGTGCAAGGGTTTGCCTAGGTGTGAAAGTAAAACCATTTGAAATAATTGTTTGGAAGGACTACTCTTTATATGCTCCTCCTAAAAGAAAACCAGGGAATAAATGAGGCCTTTGTTCTTTACTTATGTTCTGTATTTAAGTTCTCTGAAGGAAACCTTTCAACTATTAACGGAATTGATTCTCTTTTACAATAGACTGCTCTTTTCTAGAATATTGCAACATAACTCATGATGATGTAACTGATGTTCTCTCTTTTTCTTTGTGAGAATTAGTACTGTTAACTGATGTTCTTAATATATAATGCGGGGGTAATGAAGAGTATTATTTCTGGTAATTTCTTATGTTGCGTATATCTGGGCTACATGTCCTTTCATAAGTTTTTTTTCCCTGTCCTATTCTTACCTCATTCTCATTAGCAGATGTTATTGTTGGCCTGAACAAAAACCTGTTGTTCCTTTTAAGTGGAATAATGAGAAAGTAAACCCACCATTAGGTTGATTACTATTCTATGGAACAAGGACATGGCTAACACAAAACTACAAAATTACTCTCATCCTGACCCAGACCACCAGTATCAAGAAAAGAAGAGGGTGGGTGGGGATGAGAGGAGAACCTAATATAAGTAAAGTTGCTTTCAGGAGAAGAGGACCTGCTACCTCAATGATTTGACTTTTCCCCTTTAGCAAGGGCTCATCAATAACATGTCTCAATGCCTTGGAAACATTAAAAATGCTAGCATGCACCTTATTTTGTGCAATTCTTAGGATGAAAATGTGGTCATGGCATATTCTGGTTGGGAACTTGTGATCATATCTCATCATTAATGGATCTTATGGTCAGGAGAAAATGCCATATTTCTCACTTGTTTCTTTCAACCATTTTGCAGTTCTTGCAGAAGAGGGATCAATATTTTGTTAGTGATTAGTATTTTGCTAGTCAAGTTGTTCTGTGTTTAATATTTGTACCTTATAGAGAAACTAATTGATCATGTATTGCTGAACATAACGTTTACTTTAACTGGGGAGTCCCTACCGTCACTTACATAACGTTATCATCATTTGTACGTCGTGGAGTTCAAACACCTTTCCAACATCGACTAGGGTGTCTCATCAAGGTGCCGCAAGGCTCGGCTAACACAAATATTTGCACCCAGAGCATTGTGCTTTACCTCAGCAACAAGCTAATTTTGTTTCCTAAATATTGTAGAAGGAGGAAATAAAGACTAGTGAAGAGCGAGTAAAGAAGCTTCTTGAAATGACTCCACCCAAAGGCATTGATTTCCTCCACAGTATTGAACACATTTTGGAGCGTGAAAGGAATTGGGTAAGCATCGGTTTTCTCTCTTTTCTTGCTTTCTCATGCTGGAGACTCTTAGACATTTGTGAAAATACTAGAAGCAATGTGTTTTATGTATGCCTTATCTAAAATATTCTTTTTCACCCTTCTCCTTATACATTTCTCTATTTATTTACTGATTGGCTTATTATGCTGTGCGGATGATGGTTTTTTCCATAGGTTTGGTGGAAACGTGATGGCTGCCCCCCATTTGAGAAGCAACCAGTAGAGAAAAAGCTGGTTCAAGAAGGAACCAAGAAACGGTATCTAACTACAAGTTAGCATGTGCTATTGCTTTTATTCCTTGACACAACAACAACTACATATCAAGTGTAATCCCACATGTGAGGTCTGGGGAGGGTAAAATATACACAGGCATTACCCCTACCTCATTGAGGTGGAGAGTTAAGTCTCTGGAAGAGAGCCTTACAACTTATGATATATTGATGAAAATATTCAGATCATATGTTTTATTCTTAGTTTTGCATTTCTCTCCCATTGGAAAATTTAATTTGTTACCAAGAATGAAAATGCATCGGAGGACCAAGTTTCCTCTAGTGACTCTATTAGAAACTGATAAGTAATGAAAAGTTTGAACAAGAAGTATGCCTATCCCTGTGAAGATCCAACAACTCCACTCTCGAATACAATCCTTCTGCAATCACCATAACAATTCGTAGAAAACTAATCCGCTCCAAGCTCAGGCTGGATGAATACTTCTGCCCAGGAATCTTTAGCATTATGCTGAAGCCTGAATCCATCACTCAACAGAGAGCATGAAGATTCTTTTAGAGCTTATTACCAGTATATGTTACAGGGGTCCTTCATTTTGCGTTCATGTATCTGTCTCTGAATGAGTGTGATACGTGTGGGCATTTTGTGCGGATTCTTCAAAATATCCTAAAGATTTAGCAAAAAACTTGAGATACTCATACCAAATACTTCCACACACCATCCTGAATACTTACCATATTGAAATCCATGTAAGATGGCCTTATATACAACCAAAGTTGCGAATTTAAGTAGAAACTTTCATCCAATGAGCACATGCTTCTGCCTTGATACAAGAAATCTCTCCCATGGTTTTCTTGCATAAGGGTGATGACTAGAAAGCTGGATGCGACCCATCGAGATTCTGGGCATTTAATATGGATGACCATCCTTATGCGGCCTGTAATTTTTAGTAAATTAGTGTGAACTACAGATCATGTGAAGGTTGTAATCCCTCTGTCTTAATTTATATGACACTTTCCTTTTTAGTAAATCCCAAAAAGAATGTGAATTTATATGACACTTTCCTTTCTAGTAAGTCCTAGAAAGAATGTGACAATGCTATATTTATTAACTATTTAACATTAACATGCCCATTTTGCCTTTAATGAGATGATTTATAGCCACACAAACATTTATGACTTATTTTAGAGCACAAGTTTCAAAAGTATTTCTTTTTTAAACTCCGTGTCAAGTTACCTTATACAAGAAAACAAACAAAAACTCTTATGCCATATCAAAAACACCACATAAATTGGCCCGGAGGGAGTACTATTACACAACAGTGCTTTTGCACTGGGTAACTGTAGAATTTGTTTGAGAATTACTATGTATGTCATATTTCTATAGTAGATGATGTCATTCAGCTGTCTTCCAGCAATTCGAATTGTGCTTTCTAAAATCCTTTGGAAACAAAACATAAGTAGTTTGCTAAGTTGTGCCCATGACCTATTTCACCTGAAGGCATTGTGACCCAACTGTGGGGAACAGTTGTTTATCCCACCCCACAGCAGCCTATGTAACCAAATAGCGGCAAAAAGTTCGGTATTCTAGCCTTGAGAAGCCAAGGAGCATAAGTAGATATGTTTTGTCATTAGTTCCTAGTTCCTTCTAAGCTTTTTTTAGTTAGCTGATCATGTTTTCAAGAATTCAAACTGCTGCTGTTTTTTCGTCTCCTTTACTTATAACTTAGATGATACTCAACTGAATTCATTGTCTTACTTGCAGTCGGCCACGATGGAGGCTTGGAAACAAAGAACTATCCCAATTGTGGAGATGGGCTGATCAGTATCCGGTTTGATTTCATTGACTCATTACTTGCTGCTTGCATGAGTCCCGTGTAGCTAGATATTATCACATTAGTTTTCTGTGTCTCTATATGAGGGACTTGCTGATACTGTCACAATGATACACAAAATCATTAGAACTCTTCCATTGATAAATAATTCTCATTTTAGATGATTAATTTTGAACCTATGACAATACTTCCAGTGAGTAGAAGTGTGTAAAGCCGCTTGTAGTTGATAGTTTCTATTTACTTGTGAAAACCAAATATCCTTTTAATAACCATTATGAACCGTATGAATGATATACACACCGGACACATTTTAAGTGCTTGTTAGATATGTTGTGTGTTTCGTCATATAAATGCTTAATTTTGGCTTTGTTAATGCAATACAATTAAGTAAATTAATATAAGTACTTTTATCTTTTATAATTGAAAATTGTTTCATTGTTCTTCACATTGAGATGATGTCAGCTGTACAAAAGGTATGACATCAGGTATGAGGAATATTATCCTAACTATCTATACCAGAAAGAATGTTCTCTTTACCCCAAGAAATACAGATGAACAAGATGTCCATTGGTTTCTATGCTAGTCTCACCACTTCTTTAGAACTATTTCTTTTCTTTTCAGATTGTTTAGAGTGTATAAAGAGGGGTTATCTTCCACAGCATATATACTAAATAGAATATGCTAAAGTCCATAGCTCTGTTGCTAATTATACTATAGTAAATGATCCACATCCGTTACATGCATTTTGTATACACAACACCTACTCATACTGTGGTCTATGCCATCATAGTCCTTACTCTGAGATGACATTCAATAAGAAGTGTTGTGTGCCAGAATTGATGTCAGTTACAGATATGTACACTCTATTACTTAAACTCTGACTAACAGCACGGGTATTCATGCATTTTTGTTCTCGGTCAGCCTTTCATTCTAATTATTCCATGACTTCTAACCTTAACCTTATCCAAAAAAAATAAAATTATTCCATGACTTGGAAACTGTATTGTCCGAAATACGAAAACCATGAACTTGTAATTTCTACTATGTCTTATTCAATTGACTCTGAAGAAAACGGAGCTTATTATTTGGATGTTGAATGCTAATGACATAAACATCTCTTTTCTGTTTTTCCTCCAGAATGCTTTAACTGATACTCAACGCGTGTGCACTCCTTCTATCACAGATTACTGGAAACCTCTAGCAGAAGATGTAAGCATCCATTAATTCTCTTTAAGAAAAGCTACTTTTGCAGGAGATAATAAGTCAACAACAACATACCCAGTGTAATCCCTTAAGTGGGCAACATTGCAGAAGATGTTCCCTCTAATGTCTACTTTGTGTTGGTCCCTTTTCTGCGGTAGGAACAGGTGTCTTTGTAGTGGTTCCTGGATTTCTGAGTTTGATTTTTATCTCTTCTGATTTGATAGATGGATGAATCTGCTGGAATAGAAGCAGAATACCATCACAAAAACAATCGGGTTAGTTCTTCATCTTTTCTGCTTGATTTTTTTCCTATACTTATCACCACCATGGCATTTTTGTCTTGGTTACTGCTCAAGTGACCTCTCATTTTAAATAATGGCATGTTTAAGAAGACATTGTAGCAACAGAATTCTAGCGGACTCTGATTTATTTCACTGAAATATATTATGAGTCATTTTGTATCATTTTCTATAATGTAAAATGGAGAACTCGCGGAGAAAATTGTTGTGTTACGATGCATATTTCTATGACTTCTTTTTCTTGGATGCATAACTTAATGATATCCTGGGATCTATCCAGGTCTATTGTTGGAAAGGTTTGCGGTTTTCAGCCCGGCAAGACTTGGAGGGATTTTCCAGAGTATGAGCTAACTTATGGGTGTGATTTCAAGTCTTTATTGTTAAATGTTAATGAATTCTCAATGCATGTGTTATTTGTTCTTTTTTCAGTTTACAGAACATGGCATTGAGGGGGTAGTGCCACTGGAGCTTTTGCCTAATGATGTACGGGCCAAATATCAAGCTAAACCAAGCGAAAGGACTAAGCGGACTAAGAAGGAGGATACAAAAAACTCAGCGCAACAAGCAGAGGAAAATCAGGTACCTGAAAACGCACTTAACCTTATATTTCCAGTTTCCATTTTTTTTCCTTGAAGTTAATCCCTGTGGCAGTTCTGTGCTAACTTGAAGATAGTAAGTGGCTTTACCATTAGATTCAAGCTTACTTCTGTGTTTGGAATTTCCCCAGGTTTTCATGTCCTGCGTGCCACATGGTCTGTACACAATATAAACAGGAATACCCTTCCACAACATTAAACATTGGCATTTGCCAAAAGCTCGCCAAATTATAGTGTATAACTTAAATTATGAAACTCGATTTTTTTATCGCTTTTTATAGTTCATTCTGGCCTGTCTTGGTTTTAAATTAAAATAGAGATTCTGCTTAGAGAATGGTGAAACAAATACAGTTTGTTTGGATTTCTAATTCATTAGTCCTCCTTATTTCTGCCCTTAATGGTTCTTTTCGTTTAATCTTGTCTAGATTGCAACACCACCTGGTGAGGTGGACAATGAAGTGGGCCGAGCAGACCCTGAAGCATCTGCTGCTCCCATGGATACAGATGCAGGAATAGGTACTGTTAACATATCTCAGGAAGAAACTCCGACTCCAGAGGATGATAACCAGAAGCAAAGCCCTGATACGGATGTTGCTCAAGAAGCAGGGCAGACTGAAGACACAGAAGCAGAGACCGGGATGATTGATGGAGAAACAGATGCAGATGTTGATCCTGATACAGTCAGCTAATCCATCTGTGTATCGGTTTGTGCACCAAGCCGGTGTAACTTATGTCAAACAATCTATTTAATCTTGTCTGAATTTGCACCATGTAACTTATGTAAAGTTGCTGAAGAAGCATCACAGCAGACATTTTTTTTACGTGACACCTCAGAATTAATTGTACTTCCAGTGGCTGGACACAGTTGCTGCATATATCTTGATTTTTAGTCAGGAAAGGGTTGCCAAAAGCTCAGTTAGTCGGAGAGAGAAAGGTGGTATTGTTGCAAGTAACAATGGAGAGATGGGAGAATGGGTGTTTATTAAAGTATTAATAATATCTTTTATGATGTTTGTTTGATTTCTGAAGTTACATTTCTTGTTGAGTGATTCAACATGATATTTACTTTGAATGTAGTATGAAATCATACCAATTTGATTGTGTCTAGATTTTATTTTGTGAGATTTCACTAGATGTGTTGTGTTGACCTTCAAATGTGAGTGTCTTGATTTTTGTCTTTAGCAATCAAATTTGTCCAGATAATATCAAAGAACAACACAAGGTAGAACTAAAAGTGCAAATGACCCATAATAATGTAGGCATTAGCTTAATGGAGCTAATTTCACCTTAAAAATAGTTCAATATTTTTTTCCCTTTTTGCAGATAGCATAAAAAGAGTCATTGTGCAAATGTCACGACATTGGAATTATTTACTTAAATTATTTATCTTACTCAATTTTTTCCTTTCTTATTTCATGCCTGATATAACATGGTGTCATCATATCTTTGATACTCAATTAGTATATTGATACCATATCGATATCATATACTCTATTAGTATATTGATATTCTATTAGTATAATGTATAACTGACCCCTTTTTTAAGAAAAAAATAAGAAATAATTAAGAGAAAATTATTAAAATTTCAATCTTATTTATTAAACTCTAAATTAGTAGAAAATAATTCTTTGTGATATTCCATTGGTGTATTGATACTATATGAGTTCATATAAAAATGAGTTTAATCCTCTGTTGTATTGTGTCGATATATTAATACCCTATCGGTATTTTCTGTGATACTCCATCGTATATGATACTCTAGTGATATTCTCTGTGATACTTTGTTGATTTATTACTATCCTATTAATAACATATAGTGTGGGTGCTGACGACAATGCACGAATTCTAAATAACTCTACCCAATTTTAAAATAAAAAGGAGGTGTGAAGTAATAAGGCATTTAAGGATAAATACTTTTCTTTATTGGGGTATAAGTGTGGTTTCCCCTTTAAATTTTAATGGGAAAACTTACAATACTATATTAGAAAAATATTTACCATTTATAGTAATAACCAATTTTTTTCACTAAACACTTATAATATATTTATAATACAGTTTTAATACATATTATAAAAAACTATTTAATATATATATATATAAATATAAATTTATTATAATATTGTTATGTATTGTTATAGATGATAATAAATTAAAAGTATTGCTAAAATCAGTAATTATTTTGTTGAGAAGGAGTTGCCCACAGTAATTTTTTCAATTTGAATGTGTATCTCTCCGAAGTCCAAGTTTATTAACCCGACCCGAAAGAAAAAATAAAACCCTAGCTAGGTTTTAGGTATTTAAAGAAGACGGAGTAATTTCTGAAGCCTCCCATTGCCAGAAGTTTAAGAATCCCTTTTCGCCGTCACAGGATTCTGAGCATTTTCTCTCCACTCTCAGGTAATCTTCGGCACCCCTGAAAAAGTGGGTGTGTATTTTCTGTGTAGCCTGATGGAAAAAGTGGTCTTTTTGGTGCAGAAAATGGCAGCATATGCAGCAATGAAACCAACAAAGCCTGGTCTTGAGGAGCCCCAGGAGGTGATTCACAAGATTAGGATCACTCTTTCCTCCAAGAATGTTAAGAATCTCGAGAAAGGTAACCCCTTGTGCTCCTTTTATGTATATCTCTTTGTTTTCTGTGTCGTAATTATGTGATTGTTCTATATATGAGTTCTGTTTTTGGGAAACCTATTTGGATCCGCTAGAAGGGATCCCCTATGTTGTTATTCATTAATTTAGCCCTAATTTACTAGGGTTTAAGGTTTTGGCTTTAGAATCAGTGTGGCTAGTGTAGTACTGCTAATGCAGATATTATAAGTTCAGATTTATTGTTCTCTAACTTATCAACTGATCAGGCTGAGCTACTTTTGTGGTCAAAAGGGCAGATTTTGTAGCCTTCTGTAGTTATGTTTCAATTTTGTATAGTTGTTGGAAAAATGATTTAACTTGGCCTATGGTTTTGCATTTCCTTGTCATGCGTTGTGCCTGTATTATATGAGTTCCTATGGCCACTGTTTAGTTCTTATTATTTATGATCACTGGACAGATGCATATGATACATTTCTTCCCTTTTGAATCAAATGCTGAAAATAGATCTAGTTAATCTGCAGATTATTAGTTTGTTTACCATGAAGAAACATATCCTACACATGGTAATGGTGCTATAAGAAGATTTGGGAGACATTGTGTTTAGGAGCCATTGCTTGTTTCTGGTTTACTTGTGTTTGCATGTTCTTTTTTTTATCATTACTAAGAAGCACGCTTGTTCTTCTTTGACCTTGTTTAAAACATGTAGTGTGCGCGGATTTGGTTCGTGGTGCCAAGGATAAGAGGCTCAGGGTGAAGGGACCAGTGAGAATGCCCACAAAGGTCCTTAACATCACCACCAGAAAGTCTCCTTGTGGAGAAGGTATAAACATTGTGCATTTTATTCCTCCTTGTATTTGCTTAATAATATTCATACCTTGTGATATATTATTACTGAATCCAATCTAGAGGTTCTTGTATAGAATACAGGTATTTATTAATCATCTATCAACCAACTATTCATGAAAATAATTGAGCAGATGGAAAATTATTAGTCTATGTAGTGATTTATCTTCTTAGTTTGTGGTTTTATCGGAATACTAACTTGTGTTCCAAAGTGTTTGCTCGACAAGCTTGGATCTTAACCACCAAGAACAGTGAATAGAATTTGAAAGCTTGAGTAGTGTTTGGATCAAACAATATACTTTTCTCAAGTACATTTGAGCCCCAACACAACCATATGTCAGGACCCTCTCCATGTACACGAGCCACATTTTCATTACATCTACTCATAATACAATTCAAGAGCTCGTTGTTGCCTGTCTTCAATGATGATGTTAGCGTTGCTGATTGCTATTGATTAATAGTTCCTTTTTTTAAATGCTCGGTTTTGAAAGTGTTATTCTTATCCCTTCTACCCACAGGTACAAATACATGGGACAGATTTGAGCTGCGTGTCCACAAGCGGGTGATTGACCTTTTCAGCTCACCAGATGTTGTCAAACAAATCACCTCAATCACCATTGAACCCGGTGTTGAGGTTGAGGTCACTATTGCTGATTCTTAGATATTCAATGTCCTTAGGTTGATGAGTTACTCAGTATATGCTCTGGTATTTTGGCCTACAGACTTGATGTATTACGAGTTTTTTGGAATTACATTTTTGTTGTTAAAAAACTAGACTTTGGTAAAGGCGAAGTTATTTGTTTTTTAATTACTTGCAACTTCCTTACTGAATTCCTACATTAGATTACTGAAAAAGTGACAACTCGGTTCAGTGAATTGTTTTCTTATTTTTTTATAAGCAATGTTTCTTTTGACTGTCTTAAACTTCCCAAAATGATACAAAGTGCTGGTATCATGACGCAATGGATCTGCTGTTTAAAAATTCTTGAGACGCCCAACTCCAAAATGAGTTTTCTTTGCTAATGTTCTTTCATTTTAGAGTGAAGTATTGAGAACGTCTAGAATTTGGCGAAAATTATTTATCCATGAACTATGAATAGTGTTAAAAAATATTTCTCTATTTGACTAACCAAACTTGTATAAAACCCTAAATTGCTTTAATCTAGCACTTGATGTAACAAGTGGTTTCATACATTTGTAAGTACTAAAAATATCTTAAATTTGCGAGAATTTAGGGTTATGTTGCAAGATTATATTTAAGTTTGGTTAGTCAAGAGAGATTTTCTTAAGACAGTCAATAATTTGAAAAAAAAAAATTAATAATCTATGTTAAGTTTAGAGATGCTTTCAATACTTCTTTCTTAATTTTATTATACAACCATTTCTTGCAATCAAGTGAAAATTGGTTATGATTGTGAAGTCTTTTATCTTTACATAATAGTCATAACCAAACTTGGTTACAATGAGGACACATTTCTGAGATATGATTGCTCAGTTTGAGCAAACGTTGCAGAATTCTTCAAAAATTATGTTTAATAGGAGTTATGAGACTAAACTGAAGAATGTATGTACATCCTTAAATAAGGTGTTACACCTTGCTTAGTTGGTTATTTTCTACTAAAAAAAATTTAAGACGATAGACAACCAACAATAACCATGCAAGGTTCCATTCTCCTTTTTTCACTTGAATAAGTGGCTACATTTGCATACTTTTACCTCTCCATTCACCACCCCCCTTCTTTTTTATTTTCCTTTTTCGAGATTACAAATGCGATAAGCTTTAATTTTTTTTTTATCAATTAAATTCATGTCTAATGAAATATTATAATATAAATTTATCTCTTGCAAAAAAGTTATATAACTTGATGGATAAAATTAAAATAAGGACTAGAAGTGCAAATGAACCATAATGGAGCTAATTTAAATAGTAGCACAAATGGCCATTTGTGCAAATGTGTGGGTTTTGAATTCTCTGGTGTATTTCCAAAGCCCAAGTTTGTTAACCCGAACCCGAAAGAAAAAAAATAAAACCCTAGCTCAGTTTCAGGTATATAAAGAAAAAGGAAAATTATTTCCAGAAGTTAAGCACTTCCTCTTCGTCGTCGCAGAATTCTGAGCATTTTCTCTCCACTCTCAGGTAAGCTCCATGCACCCCTGATAATTAGGTGAGTGTTTTCTGTGTGGCCTAATGGAAAAAGTGGTCTTTTTTGTGCAGAAAGATGGCAACATATGCAGCAATGAAGCCAACAAAGCCTGGTCTTGAGGAGCCACGATTAGGATCACTCTCTCCTCCAAGAATGTTAAGAATCTCGAGAAAGGTAACCCCTTGTGCTCCTTTTATTTGTATCTCTTTGTTTTCAATGACATAATTATGTTGATTCTTCTGTTTATGTGAAACTTATTTGGATCTGTTAGAAGTGATGCCCTTTGTTTTTATATATTAATTTAGCCCCAATTTACTAGGGTTTAAGGTTTTGGCTTTTGTATCAATGTGGCTAGTGTAGTACTGTTAGTTCAGATAATACAGTTTCAGATGCATTGTTCCCTAACTAGTCAACTAATGGGGATGAGTTTAATTGTTGGTCAAAAGATTATATTTTGAAGTCTTCTGTAGTTCAGTTTTGATTTTGGATAGTTGTCAGAAAGATGGTTTAATTGGCCTATGGTTTTGCATTTCTTTGTTATGAGTTTTGCCTGTATCATATGAGTTCCTTTGGCTACTATTTGATCGTATTTTTCACGATCACTGGACATAGCTACATGGGATACATTTGTTCTCTTTTTTTTAATTTGTGTGTCGGGTTTGAATCAAATGCTGAAAATAGATCAAGTTAATATGCATATTATTAGTTTGTTGGTAATGATGCTAACAGTAGATTTTGAAGCATTTTGTTTTGGAGCCATTGCTTGTTTATGGTTTACTTGGGCTTATGATTTTCTGTTTCTTGTAATTGTACTAAGAAGAATGCTCTTTCTTCTTTGACCTGATTTAAAACATGCAGTGCGTGCTGATTTGGTTCGTGGTGCCAAGGATAAGAGACTCAGGGTGAAGGGACCTGTGAGAATGCCCACAAAGGTCCTTAACATCACCACCAGAAAGTCTCCCTGTGGAGAAGGTATAAACATTGTGCATTTTATTCCTCCCTGTATTTGCTTAACAATATTTATACCTTGTGATATTATATTACTGAATCCAATCTAGAGGTTCTTGTGTAAAATACATATATTTGGTGTTCATCTAACAACCCCACTGATCAGAAAAATAATTAAGTAGATGGAAAATAATTAGTCTATATAGTGCTATTTCTTCTTAGTTCGTGGTTTTATAGTAATATAAACTTCTGTTCCAAAGTGTCTTTGCTCGATTAGCTTGGGTGCTAGCCACAATGAACAGTGAAAAGAATTTAAAGCTTGAGCAGTGTTAAGATCAAACAATACACTTCTCAAGTATATTTGAGCCCCAACACCAACCATCTGACAGGACCTTCTCATGCCCATGAGACACGTTTCCATTACATCTACTCATAATACGATTTCAAGAGCTCGTCGTTGCCTGTCATCAATGATGATGTTTGCGTTGCTGATTGGTTTTGATTCTCCGCCATTAGTTCCTTTATTTAAATGCTCATAGTCTCTGTCTTAGATGCTCATTTGCAAAATCCATGAGGGTCTAGATCTTTTTGTTTCGTAATATTGATACGCAGTTTTATCACTAGAAGTTGCTATTCTACAGGAGATTTATCTTTCTTGAAAGTTGTTCTCGTCTAAAAAAGTTATTCTTATCCTCTTTTTTTCCTAAATCCACAGGTACTAATACATAGGACAGATTTGAGTTGCGTGTCCACAAGCGAGTTATTGACCTTTTCAGCTCACCAGATGTTGTCAAACAAATCACCTCTATCACCATTGAACCTTGTGTTGAGGTTGAGGTCACTATTGCTGATTCTTAGGTAGATGAGTTACTCATTATATGCTCTGTTATTTGGCCTATAGACTTGATGTATTACGAGTTTCTCGGAATTACATTTTTGCTGTTGAAAAGACTAGACTTTGGTAAAGGCAAAGTGGTTTTGTTTAATTACTTGCAACTTCCTTGATGAGTTCTTACATTAGATTACTTCAAAAGTGGCAACTCGGTGCAGTGATTGTTTTCTTATTTGATGTAAGCAATGGTTTCTTCAAGATCTTCAATTTACATTGGATGTGCTGTTCAAAGATTCTTCGGACACCCAAATTTATTTTTCTTGGATCATTTGCTCTAATTTTATTAGGACAGCCATTTTTAGACAATCAAGTGAAAAGTTGGTTATGACTCTGGTTCCAACAAATTCTTTCGATTGTGAAGCCTCTTACTATAATAATCATAACCAAACTTGGTGAAAATTTGAGGATATAAAATTATTTCTTAGATATGATTATCCAGTTTGAGTAAATGCTGAATGAATCGACATAGTTTTCTAAAACTATGCTTTAACCAGAGTAAAAAGAAATTGAAGTATGTAAGTACATCTTTTAGTAAGGTGTTGCACCTTGTTTGGGTGGTGGTTATCCAACTTATTGTATTCTTAATTTAAATACAATATTTGTTTTGATCTTTATTTGAATTTTATTGTTAAATTTATCGTTAGGCAATCATAAAAAGTTTCATTATGTGTAATGATTGATTTGGTGCGGCAATGTAGTTTCATTATTTTTTCTTCTCATTGTCTTTAGTTATTTAATAATTCAATTTTATCTTTTATTTTTTTATAGTAGCTATTATCGATGACATTATATAACAACGTAGAGCGAGCATGTTATACCATACATTATAGAAAAATTAGTGAAATTAAGATTACAACTAATAACTAAATAACATTTAAATATGGAATGTTCACGATATACATGAGATATTGAGGTATACGGATGCATTTGAAGCATATAGAGGTTATTACTCTCAAGTTGGTCCAATTTTCCTTCAAAAACATTTGTTCTATCTGTTTCAATTTGCTGTATGCTTTGGATTTACCGTTGAATTAAATTAAATTACGACTTTTGAATCTTATAGTCTTAAATTAAATGTATATATGATGGTATCAAAATGCTTTTTAATTTTATAATCTTAAAAATTTCATGTAAAAAGTTGAAATTAAAAAAGAAAGACAAATAAATTAAAAGAAAATGAGTATTAAATAGGTACGTGAACAGAAGAGCACTACCTTTACGAGTATAAATGTGTTTCTTCTTGATGCTTTTTCTCTAAATATATGAAAATGCTCTTCATATACGAGAAACACTTTCTAGTTTGAATATAAAAGTCAGAGAAGAAATAAATTAAAAGTGAGAAGCGAGAGGAATAGGGGCAAGTGGAAGAATATGGGCAAGCAACTTTGTCATTCCCATTGAATAGCAAATGCTCACACGTTATTTTTAAACACAATAAAACATGTCCGGGCATGTCAATGCATGCTTCTAACTACACCATTACCAACTCCATAGAGTTCAATCACTGTCAACAAGTCAGTTTTAAACTGGTTGGATCATTCCATCTTTCATTCCCCAAGTTGACCGCAGCTCATAAGCATTAACAGGAAACAGAAGGGTTTTGATTGAACTATCCATCCATATTTACTTGGTAGGAAATGAAAACTCCACAAGTAAAGTGGAGATTCACTTCCTTAAAAAGTCTTTCCATTTCACTTTATACATAGAGAGAAAGAGAGAGAGAGAGAGAGAGATGCAATGATGATCAAAGCTTGAATAAGTTACGTCATTTTTCTGATCCTTCAGGACAAGGCCCACTCAAAATACTGGCAACAGGCACCTCTAGCAGCAGTCCAATTCCCACACCCGAAGAAGAGGTTTCCTTGCTTTGGACCTGGTTTACGGAACATCCCCTTGCTGCTTCTTACTCCACAGAAACAGTAAGGCTGATTTTGCAATACTGGAGGAGGCACATCTCTCATCTTTTGAGGTTGATAAGAGGGAAATGATGGGTGATCTGGGGGCAGCTTCCATGTCACAGGTTCATCATTAGATTGATACATAAGAGAATCGGTGATAGAGAATCTAAAACCCTTATGCATGAGAAATGCAAGCAGACGCGCTGTATTTTTGGCATCATCCAGACCACAGTGAGCACGGCCCTGCCATGCTAGGCCAGCCATTTGGACAGCATCTTTCAAATTGCACCTCGCGCCTCCAAAAACCTCTCCAAAAGGAACCTTCAAGTTGATCCAACTGGAAGATGTTTTAAAGGTTAACCCAGAGAATAAGTGCTCCAATTTAGACAAAGATAAAATAAGAATAAAAACCTACCGGTTGAAATAAGGAGGCTTCCTGATCTTTTTGTATCGGCATTCTGATTCCAACATTACACGGCAATCCCAACTGGACCATGTGACAACTGCAAAGTTGGTATTCTTTATCCCTTTCTTCTCAAGCCACTTGTCATGCCTAAGGAGTGCTTCACTTAAAGTAACACCTCTGTCAACCTGGCAAAGGAATTAAAAAAACAAATTTGCATGACTCAGCTGCTACAACAATAAACCCACAAAAAGCAGCAACAGATTACCAATACTCACAAGACAGGTCAAATCTACTCGAGGAAAAGGATACTCCAAACTGCAAGCCTATCTTTAAAAATGTAGTATTCTTTCACGGTGTTGTCAAGAGCAAAATGTGCAGAAAGCTTTTGGGGTTAAAGCAGCAAAACAATGACTGGGATTAGCTTAAGAGCAATTCAACAGAATGCTTTAAGGGAAGGTGCAAATGAATAAAAATATGAGAAATATATAATGCCCCAAATAAAGAACTATAAACACGAATAAAAGAAGTTCAAGGCAAAAAACTGAAATTAAGTAAAATATATGCAGTGAAGACCATGCCATTGAAGTTCAAAACACATATTAAATTTCTAATTCAGACGCAAAAATGTAGTTCAAAATTTCTCATTCAGACTTAGTGACTAATTTTCTTTAGTAGATTTCTTTTTTTAAAAAAAAGAATTAGTATTGTTTTCTTATTATAGCTTAGTGCCGCAAATTTCAGGACAAAGTCACAAGCATCATTGTTTAACCTTGTTCTTTTAGAAATGTAGTAGGTACACTAGTTTTTGGTAAGGCGCATGCCTTACTGTCCTCGTTGAGTTTTTGGTAAGGCGCATGCCTTACTGTCCTCGTTGAACTGCTGCCCTAAGTTAGGAGACACATCCAATCTGCACTACACATTGCTTCAGGGCTTTGGTGACACTGATTAGTCAATGTTCAAAGATCTCGAACCCTAAATGGTCTTAACTCATTTCTATGATGGACAAGGGTTCTCTCACGACTCCCTCTAGATCTTATCTATTAAAGAAAAATAGAGCCCATCCCTGCTTGAGAAATGTGCTCGAGACCTAGATCGAAATACTTAAGTTCGAAAAGAACAAAACATGCCTACCAATGAAAGAAATGTAATAACCATTAATTCAAGAAAGACTAGGATTTCTCATAGGAGTTTGGACTTAACCACTTCATCTTACAAACTCATCTTTCTAAAGCCCAATTACATTAATTTCTTTAATGGTGGTCGGTAAATTTGGTGATCACAAGAACATAGAAATACTGAAGGTTCAAAGAAGAGACAAATCTTCCTATATAGTCAAAAACCATGAAGAAGCTTCTTCATATCAGCAGGGAGAGCAAGTTGGCATAAAAAAGTTACAGGTAAATAATTTGCATACATAACCAAAACAATATGCCAAGTATCCATTGAAAAAAAATATTCGAAAGCAGCAAGATCTAATCATTTCTCATATAACTAGCTATATGGAGGAAATATCTCAAACCACACGGTAACCATTTCAAACTTAATTGCAGCATACATACAAGCACAGGAGATAATTCCAGTTTTCTTTGTTGTTTATAAATCGCTTAAATAAAAATACAGCTAAAATAGGGAAGGATGAGTACATGAATAACATTTACTGCTAGCAGAGAGTTTCCAACTTCAAAATTAAGTCAATCTTCATATGTGGAAGGGTTGTATTATACATATATCTTTTTTTAATTGGTAAAAAGACACATATATCAATATATGAATATCAATGGTTCTTCCATTATTGTTATTATTTTATAAGTAATAAGAAGTAAAAGATTTTAAGTTTTTGCACCAAGCCAGTGCATCAGGCATAATTCATGGTTGTGCAATTTCACATATCCAAGGTTCTTCCATTATCAATTTCAACTCTATCATCTTAGACGAAATCTAACCATTAGTAGGAAAAAACACACTTGCAACCAACCTGAATTTGCTGGATACCAGTCAGATCCTTGCAGAAATCACTCAGTTGTTGATTGCATGTTGGCCTCACGTAAGTTTGAAAACAAGCCTCCAACTGGCCAGTCGTGCTATTCACTATTACTGATGGAAACTCTATTATCTCCTGAGGGTGAGGATTCTTTTCTTTATCACATGTTGCCTCAAAGTCGATAACAACAAAATACTGGAAATCTTGGAACCGATAATCATACTGATAACTTTGAGGGAACATGTTTAATAGACCATAATGGTAGTGATTATCCACTGAATATGGATACAGCTGGCTTTCAATAGCATTCACAGAGCGCAGATGCATATTTGAGTTGGGATAAAAGGCAGACCATAAACCAAAGCCATGTTGATAGACAGTGTGGCTAGGAGATTCTTTTGAAGATTCAATGGGTTCACCACTCAATGTGCAGTCCAAGCTATCCCCACCTGGACAAATATAGGTGCCATCACTGGGCTCTGGTAAGACTTTGACCACTGTTCTACTGTAGTGCAGATTATGGGGATAGCCTGCACTCTGAAGGCATCTTACAGATGCCTCACAATTTGTATGCATAGTATCTGCAGTCCAAGGATAAACAAACAACACATCAGAGAGGTACTAATAAAATGTTCTTTTTTTTTTTTTGATGAAGTACTAATGAGAGTGTTCTACAAACATGAATAAATCAAGATCCCAAAGTACATAATTTCCACAAACTCAATAACAACAACAACAACATACCCAATGGAATCCCACAAGTGGGGTCTAGGGAGGGTAGAATGTACGCAGACCTTATCACTGCCTCATAGGAGTAGAATTACCACAAACTCAATAAACACAAAAATAAATTTTAAAACAATGACAACACTGGCTGATCACAAAGGACCATACTATTAATCTCATTGCAGCTTGTGAATTATTTGATGTATGGTACTTAGCTAAACAAAATCTGCTGAAAAGTCCGACAACCAAAGAGGCCTTTCCAAAATTCCAGCTAAATGTTAATGCAGAACTGAAGCTTTTCTCCCCTGAGATAGCAGCCAAAACCACCAATTCAAGGCAATCAAACTACTTTGCTAATGAACTAGTCTAGTCCATAACACGAACACAAGGGCTAAGCAAAAGCTCAGGCTTTTGTTTGGTTTTATATTAAGATCTCTAGATTTTAAGAGGATACACGTACACCAGTGCAGCAAGGCCTTTTGCATACAGCAGAGAGTAGGCTGTATTCTTCAGTTTACTTTTAGCACAAGAAAATGGAACTTTCTTTCTAATGCTAAGTATTGCAGTCAGGAAATTTGTTCTCTTTCTTTTTAAATGAGGTAAAATAGTTTTATACAAAATATGGTTCAATACAAAACACCTATTCTTCAGATTGCTGTCAAGAAACATTTCCTTATCAGATGTCAAATAGTATGTTCAAGACCTCAAGTTTCCAGCAGACATAAGAAAGCCAATAGTGCTATTTTACAAATGAAAAATATTCTAGAGCTCTAGCAGAACCTCAAGATTCACTCAATAAATTGAATTGTTTTGTGCCCACTCAAGCTACCAAACTTCAATAGACCTTTTGACAGGAAGATCGTATTATTAGTGGTTACACTAAATGCAGTAGTAATTTAGAGATACTGTCCTTCTGCGGTAGTTTTTCTTCCCAGATTGACCTCTCAAAAAAGCATTTCCACAAAAAAAACAAAGCTTTGCTTCACACAGAACAAAATGCAACTCCTCCTATGGGAAGACAGGTGGTGTATTATTGGAAACACAAGTAAACTTTAGCATTAACTACAAAATTCAAGAAAAGGAAGGGATTACGTCTGGTTAATTACTTGCAGCAAGCTGAGATTAGAATATTACTAGCAGCTTTCCAATTAAAGGAGGCGTTTTAGAAAATGAAAATTTTACATCTGAAAGCTTCTTTTCAACAGTTTGTTGCCAAATAGCAGACACACTTTCCACTATAGTGGCCAGTAGGGATCAGTGGACTCTTCCTTTTTCTGATTTTCCCTGATCTACCTTGTCCAAACAAACATACATGTAAAGCAAGTCCCTTCTTGACTACATTCAAAATTTATATTATTTTTTGATAATTGGGACTACATTCAAATTGATAAACCAGTCCTACTTCCCGTTTCACCCCTAAAGTGTTTATGTTCATATAACCATTCATGGTTATGATATTAAGAAAAGAAGTTTTTCTTAATAACCCATGTCTTTATATGGGCATGGGATGGCGGAGTGTACAGGTAGCTTATGGGTGTGTTCACAATTTTATGTTCATCTTGGTCTGAGCTCCTAGTAATAAATACCTGGATTTGCTACTGCAAAAGAGAACTATTGAGAATGTTCTAATGTCCACGTATGCCTTGTTAAGGCAGCAGCTCAAAGATTCAGGCCCTAGTATGACTATAACCTTAGGGTACCTCTTTAAAATTAGTAGAGTATTAGATGGTTACTTCAAAAAGTATGGAGAACTATCAGGTCCCTATGGGCCAACCTAGGGAGGGATACAACCTACCAGGTGGGGATTGGTAGGAAAATCCTTTTCTGGAAGGACAACTAGGATGCACAAGTCCCATTACAGGAGGCTTTCCCCAGCCTTCCAATATATGCACCAACCAGGATATCACAATGAAAGGAATCTGGTCAGCTCAGGGATGAAACCTAATTTTCAGAAGATTGTTGAAAGATTGGGAGGTGGAAGAGTTGCTGCTTTGCTTGGTAGAATATGGACCTTAACAGGGACAACCAATAAACCTGATACCATTAGATGGAGACACAACATAGATGGACAGCTCTCAGTCAACAGTGTCTAAAAGGGACTTAATAGAGCTGGCAGGAAGAAGCAGTAGACCCTGGAAAACTACTTGGAAAAGCATGGCACCCACAAAGGTGAAATGCTTCACTTGGCTGGTGGTAAGAAAGGCATGATTCACTCATGAGGCACTCCAGGAGTGAGAGTTTCATCTAGCATCCATATGCCCTCTATGTATAGAAGCCATTGAAACAAACAGTCATCTCTTCCTCCACTGTAAGGTAACATCCCAAGTCTCGTCATTATTCACTACTCTGGCTGTGAGAACTGGACAATGCCAGAACACCCTGCTGATTTACTGAGTTGCTGGATCAGAAAGGGAGGCAGTAAAAGCCAGAAAAAGTGGTGGAAAGCTGTACCAACTTGCATATGGTATACTATATGGAAGGAGAAGAATTAAAGAATTTTTACAGGACGATCAAATTCCATGCAAAAAGATCAAAGGGAAATGCATTTCCACTTTATGTTTTTGGTGTAAAAAGCAATGCATAGTTGATGAAATAATAAATAGTGAACTTCCTATTGTCTCCCTTAGTAATCACACTTTTTGGAGGTGGCCAATATACCCTTTTTGGTCGTTTGGTTGGAAGACAAGTTTATGATGGGATTAATTATCCAAATGTTTGGTTTGTTGAATAAAAAATAATATGCATTGAATAATTTCTAAGAATAAGATGTTTATTTACAAGATACCCTCCATAAGTGTAAAGGATGTGAAAAGTGGTGTATAAGAAGGGGTTGGATAGGGTATTACATTGAATTGTGGTGACAAGTGTTACTGGAGTACAAAACAGTATCTCTAAAACTAAGCTGCCAATGTTTCTCTTTGACAGGTTACGAAGAACAAATATATTCATTCAAATTCAACTACCACCAAAACTTCAGTCCTATGTTGCAACATAAACTCCCCTTGTGATGAGGAGGAAGCGAAATTACATAACCTAAAAACAACTTACCCCCATCCCACCAAAAAGTCATGCCCATGGTAAGTAATGTCTACCCAAGTGTATAGCCTAGCAGTCAATGAAGTGTATGTGACCCTAGGAGACTAGGGTCAAACCTCGTCAGAGACAAAAGAGCACTGGTGATTTAAGCTTTGTGCTTAAATCTTAGTCAGAAACATTACATCTGGACTGATGGGACGTCGCAACTAGCTAGCAAGTACTGGTGGAATAGTGGTGGGAGGTAAACAGTACCTGGTGTAATGGTCGAGATGCATGCAAGATTGCTCAGACACTAACATTATTAACACAAACTGCTGACCAATTATTCAATCTTAAAGTCTTCCTAATCTTCCTCTCTTCAGAAAAGGAATAATCATAATAATGGGAGGGAATTACAAGGTGGGCAATCAAACCCTCACCAACAAAGTGAAAATTCAGGTAGCTAATCAGCTGAGCTACTGAGATTTCCATGTATATAATAATAAAAAAAGAAACCAAATTTTTAGGAAACATCAATAACACCAGGTAATCAAAAACTTACTCTTTCACATCTATTCACAACCAAAAACCACTGTGAACAATCAAACCCTTTGCCATTACACATCAACCCACAATTCCTCTACTTCAATTCAACCCCAAAATTTCTAAAAAGGTCGAGATCCCACCGCCACAAATTCCACGCACAAAACATATAACAGAACAAACACCCATATAAAAAAAATTAAAAAAAACCATACCTTTATGCTCTACGGCGATCATGATATCCTGAATAATTAAGATCCACAAGCAAGTACATCAGATCTCCTTCCACAAATTTCCTACACAAAACACACACAGCATTCACAGACCAAAATTCAAAAAAATTAATAAAATTGGTGTCTGCGCGTGAGCACATACATATATACAATAAATATATAGAAAAAAAAATAAAAAAGTTTCAGAGAAATAGAAAACCTTCAGCCCCTTTGTGATCTGAGTTCCGCACAAGGAAGAAGAAACGGGAAGAAGTAAAGTAGGTTATACTTACTACTTTGCATTTATTATTAAGTCATAAATTCTTTAATTTTTAATAAACTTTTTAGCGCAAGTAACTTAAATTAATTTTCTTTATTATTTTCCATATAATATAATTTTATTAACATTCATAAATGTTTTACACGTGTGGTTTAGTGAAGCACGTGCTAGATTTTGCTAACCAAGAAAGGGTGTCCACAAAATATGATACATTGGGTTGGGATATTTTAACAAAATATCAAACTTTTTTTTTTTGGTTCAATCAAAATTGGTAAAAAAGGGCAAACAATAGACAAATAGTAATACTTTTTTTTAATTTCACCCGATATTCATTAACCTAATAAAATTAAAATTTGATTAATGGTGATATTAGTACTAAATTATAAGGGAAGTATTACGTGGCAAGGAGTAATGTATTAGGTCTCTGTCTTGATTTTCTCCATTCTATTTGGATTTCTTTTAAGGAGGCATAGTGTATTTATTATAATTAATTTTTATATTTTTAAAATAAAGTATAATTTTTTTCTATATTTTGCTAACTCTTTTTTTGGAAGAAAAAAACTTTTTGACCTCTATATTAGGATAATTTTTCACTTATTTATATTTATTTTCTAGTTTAGTGTACGTGTTTTGCATGTATATACCGTGTTAATTAATAAAAAGTGTATAAAAATAAATAAATTGTTTCATGTGTAATTTATATCACTTAGCACACAATTATAAATAATTATATAAATATTACTATATCATATCATCAAGTTTATAAATATGTCATTTTTCTATTTCTATCGCAGAATGCAAATCAACTTCGGTTTATTTGACAGTCAACTTCACTTATTTGATAATGACAATAGACAAAATAATTGCATGTATTTCTGCTTTTATATATGTCCTTTTTCTCTCATTTGGTATCCCGTGTCCGTATTGAAACTCCGACTAAATTTGGACACACGCTATAGGACCCATTTAGGGGTAGAGTTCCCAATAGGATTTTCGCGATACTCAGTGCTTGAATGCAAGACCTCTGATTAAGAATGGAGTAGTCTGCTACTGCACCATAACCCATGTTGATAATTTCATGCTATTCTAGCATTCAATGGAAAGAATATCTTAGTTTATCATTGAGTTTCAAATTCATGATCACCTCCGATCTACCTTGATATGAATTATAATTAATATATTCATATTTCTATTATAATATAATTCAAATAATAAAATATTTACTTACCATTTATTTTCTTTTATTTCAGACTTTTAGCAAAAGAACAAACATAATAGGTTAAAATAACTTGGGTCAAGCACACTAAAATTTCTATTAAATACCAATTTATAGTTCATTTGGGGTAGGGATATAGAGTTGTATTCTGAAAGCTCTTTCAAGTTTTAAATATACTTGAATGATATAATTTTTATTGAATACTAATTTATAGTTCCTTTGGGTAGGAATTGTAGAGCTATATTATGAAAGCTCCTTCAAAATTTAAATAAATACATATATTCCTTCCAAGCATTAGGGCTGCTTATCGGATCTTAAAAGCCAGTTGAGTCCTCTTTGTATTCAAATTAAATTTTTCGCAGTGTTACAAGAGTAGTAGTTAAATCAAGTTAAGTCCTCTTTGTACCGATATAATAATTTTTTTCGTATTATTCTATTTTTTAAACTTAAATTTTTTCTTTTCTAAAAATGATGTGAATAGTCTCCTTATATATATTCAACACTATATTAAGAGTTCTTATATATTATAACAAGTAAAAATTTAATAGTTATAACTTGAATAAATTTTAAAATCTTATATAATAGAATTATACTTATTCTTTTAAAAAAATGATCAAAAGACGATTTTATCTAAAACGATTTTTTTTAATGAAGGACAATAAATTCAAACAATATTTTAAGGGACTTCATGCTTTTAATAAAATATGGATAGATTGATTGTGAATACAACTTACAAATGTTATCAAATCTCTAATACGCATACAATCATCTTGAACTTAATTCTTTATTTTGAAAATATATATAATAAAATAAAAAAATTATATTATAAAAATAACATTTGTATATCAATTAATTATATATATATATATATATATATATATATATATATATATTTAATGTCATAAAATATTATTAGTTTGATGCAATAGTTTACTATATAGTGAAATAGGAAAGATGAAAAAATCAATTCAATTGCTTATAATATAGATTTGTTAATAGTTTTGAATACATAAAGTAATAATTTAGAGTTCAATAATTAGAATTTAAATAATTAACTGACTAAAATTTAATGTAACAAAAGATTCCTAAATATATATTGAGTTGTTTAATGTTTTCAACATAATTTTACTAAATTTTCTTCTTTTTAAATTTATTATAATACATACTTTATTAACAAAATATTTAATAGTTAAAATTTTAATTAATTACTTAGATAGAATAGTTCTAAATTAAAAATGAAATATAAAGAAATTCTAATTAAAACGTGAATCTTGAAACTAAATAAATAAAAAAATTAAAAAAAAAAAAACTTTTAACGAAGAGCAAAAAGTCGAATCTTTCAGAATAACAGTAAGTATAGATAATAACGACAGACTTTTCAAAAACTTATGAAACAGGACTATTAAACAGGTCCAATTTCTTCATAGCTAAATAGACCAATCAAAATGTTTTTTTTTGTTGTTTTTTTGGGTAAAAAGACCAATCAAATTGTTACCACCAAAGTTCTACCACTACTTTTTAAAAAAGTAAAAATTAACAATGGATAAATTTGATAACTTACTAAGATTTTTATCACTAATCATATTTGATAAATGATTATTCAATTATATTAGTTACGAGTAATTTAGCAATAAAACAGAACACTTCATGATAAATAAAAATATCAAGAGTAAACAAGAACACTAATCAAAATTATTGTATTCCAATTTATAAATTGGAGAATGATGTTACAAGTTTCAATAATATATCATCTTATTGAAAACTATTCAACAATATTCACTGCAAATACCATCTGAATTTTATGAAAGCCATCGGACCATATTATAAATCCAAAATTATAACCCTTTGATTCTTTCTTACCATCAAACGAGACTTCAAACGACGCTTTCTTTATTTCTTTCGTAAACTCGATTTTTCTGGGAGAAACCCTAACAACCAAACCAGATGGACCAATAATCGAGGAAGTATACGTGGCATTTGGAGTACCAACATTCGTGGCAACTCGTTTGACTCTCGAAACCCCATGAAGTTTTTCTATAGAGATTGAAGGATAATTCACGTGTGATATGAGTTCTTTTTTGTAAGCAGTAGTGCTTCTTGGGCAATTAAAATTATTTTTCTTTGATATTATTAATCTAATTTCTTTTTCTTTGTAGCCATAGTAACAAAGGAAGTCATAGTAATCATTCATGGTTGTTTCAAATACTAAGCCTGGATTCAGAGCTTTAATAGGGCTTAATTCTCCAGCACCAATTTCATGTGGACTTGCATGAAGATTTGACGTATTTGTCAAGGGCTTTCTCAAATTATTGGATATTGTTGCTGCAGAGGAAAAAAAATGAAAAAGAAAATTCAGTTACTAAAATATTTTGAAGGATTAATTGAACCCCAATCATCAAATAGCACTTTTTCCTAAACCTTGGTCGTGATAGGATATAGGTTCATGGTTAATGAAAAAAAGATTGCAGGTTGATGCTGCATGTCATCAAGAAGGACAAGGAAAGGAGAATAATATATTATTCTTAATCAAAAATAGTGGAGATTAAGGTTGTTTTCTCCTTTTCGTGTATGGTCGAAGTAGTTGAACAGAGGAGGATCACTACGACTGTAGCCATTGATAAGTTTACCAAAGAAGGAAATGATTTAGTTGATATTACGGATGACTGATTACGGAGGAATCGTTTTATTTTTTAGACTAGTCCAGTCTATTTTCCTTGTGCCTATTTCGCTGTATAGAAAATTATACATATATATGTTAAAAATGATATACCTGTTGTCATGATGGCAGATTTGATCATTGAGAAGCTCCATGTTGGGTGGATTGATTTAATTAAGGCCATAGCTCCAGTTACATGTGGACATGCCATGGATGTTCCTGATGTTATACCAAATAAAGATGATCCTTTTTCAGCATTTGGGATCATAGCTGATAAAATGCCAACTCCAGGAGCTGTTATATCAGGCTGCACGTACAACAAATTATATTTTAAAGGTCATAGCTAGTTAAGTAAGAAAATATTTTTAGTATTTATCTCGAGTTTAACTTACATACACAGATAATATAAATAAATTTTTAATTTAAAAATCATGACTTCCGGTTATAAAAAAATCACGATTAGTATCAATTACAATAACAACATACTCACTACCTCATAGAGATAGAGAGACCGTTTCTCAAAGACTCTCAACTCATTATTAGTATCGCCTGATTTTGAAATTAGTGTAATTCAACATAATTAGAATAGAGAGGGAGTATGTGTAGTTGACTCTCGCTAGTAAAATCATATTTCAGTTAAATTTAATTAATATATAATATGTGTTTGAAGTTTGAGCATACACAATTACATTATTTAATTATAATTAATGTATGTTTTGGCTATTGAACTTAAATATAGAAAAAAGAGTTTAATCGGAACCTTGAGGATATTTTCTGTAAGTGTACCAGGTCCGCGTGAAGAAAAATCTGCGACTACTGGAGCTGGCTTAAACCTTCGAATCTCATTAGCAGGAAATATAGTTGCAAGTGGATTCCTGTAATTTACGACTAAAATTTTAACAAAATATTTTGTAACTATAAAGCATGATGATAATCTTTTATAATTTTATTTTTAAAAAAAGATGAGTCTTACCGGGAGGAATTAATATATTGAAGAATTTTTGCCCCATCCAGCTTTCCAAATTCAGCAAATGGGAAATTGCCTGAATCAAATGGGGAAGGTTTCTCTTGCTCATCAATTAAAATCAAACCCTTTGCTTTGGCATCTTGCACAACTAATTTCTTGATTTCTCTTGATATTAACCACCCATCATTCATACAAACTATAATTTTTCCAGCAACTTTTTTGGCATCAAGTGACCCTGGCATACAATTCCTGCACTTACATATGCAGACAGGACAGTTCGATGCACAAAACATTCCACATTCATGCAGGATTTAGAGATAAATTTTGGAAATAAGGAGAAAAATACCTGGCTTGAGAAGTTAACGAGGGGTGAAAAGGAATGTATTCACCAAATGCAAGGGGATAAGTTTTGGAGTGACCACTAGTATAGAAACTTATTCCTGTTCCCTGTTGGAATTGAATAATAAAAGTGTGACAGGATAAACTTTAAATCATAAGTTCGCCTCTACTCACCGAGGGTTGTGGCCTAGTGTGATGAATAAACTCCTAGTAGCTGCTTTATTGAGCTTTGTGTATCACGAAAATGAATTAATCGAATGCTCTATTTACCTTCAAAGAGACGTTGTTTCCCAGGATCACATTGGCTTGAAATTTTCTATCAATAGTAGAAGCAGCAACAGTGAAAATCCAAGGAGCAGAGTTGGTAACAGTGTAAGAATCAGGTCCTTCATTCCCACCAGAACAAACAACACCAACACCTCTTTCAGCAGCATGAAAAGCCCCAATTGCAATTGGATCATCCTTAAAATCAGTTTGAAAAACAAAACTCCTCCCAATAGATATTGAAATTATGTCAACTCCATCTTTAATTGCATCATCAATAGCTTTAAGTATCGCAGAACCTGCATCAAGGGTATGTCTCAGTGGTCAATAAAGTACTATTTCTTCACGTCTATCCAAGCCTGGATAGTATTGGTTGAAGATAGCAAGTACCGTGTAGAATTGGTTCAAATGTGTATAGTTGACCCAAACACCAGGATTATCAAAAAAATAGTAACAATAATTTTTTTTAAAAAAGTATGGTAGAACCTTGACAATTTCCCTCTGAACATGCTTTGTAAGAGGCTATCCTAGCTGAAGGTGAGCCCCCCCTAGCAATGCCACTTGCTAGGCCATAGTAAGTTGCATTAGGGACAAATGCACCTGCTGCAATTGAGGCTGTGTGTGTTCCATGCCCTACTCTGTCCCTTGGTGTTCCATTTGGTTTTGATTGTATTCTTGTAGTGTTTTTAGATAACTTGGAGATATTGGAATCTTGATCTTCAATATTGTAAAATCTTGCTCCTATCAACTTCCTACAATAAATTTTATTTGAGTGTTAATTAGGTACAATTTTTTATGGAATTTAGAGAACGGATTGATAAAATTTCGTCATGTATTATTTCGCATGCATCACATTTTCATATGTCTGAGGATAAAATTCATCAAAATTTGGCTTGTTGATAAAGAGTTTCCGGCTGAAAAGCCATTGAGAATGTGACTGATGAACCAAATTTTGACATATTTCATCATAATTAGCAATTTTATGATAGTAATTCGATTTGATCAATATGAAAATGAAATGACCTCCAAGATTATCTGTCTTTTATCAAGTCATATAGTACCCTTTTTTTCAAGTCAAGATTTATTTGTTTAACCTCTTAATAATGTGTTAAACAAAAATCACACATAAAGTTTGTATTTACTAATTTTAAATTGAGAAAAGAAAAAGGTGATGACTTATTGCAGTTTGAGTTGTGAAAGTCAATTCCTTCCATGCAAACTCCCTTCCATCTTGATGGTACTTCTCCAATATGTTGGTCATCAAAACTAGGTGACTCTGGCCATATGCCTAAAAATAAATATATGCAACAATTTGCTTAGTGAAAAAAAACAAACAAATTGAATTTTTTGTGTACTAACAAATATATCTTTGATAGAAATAATGTAACCTGTGTCAATAACTCCAATAATAACATCAGCATGGTAATTGTGATTGTATGTTGAATAATAAGATCCCAAAAAATCCCAGGATCTTGTTGTGTGAAGTTCAAGTATGGGATCCGGAAATACTGATACAACTTCCTCATAACCTGCTTCATTTTCCAATTAAATCAAGTTATTAGTTATTATTGTCGCTCCCAATAGAATGTTTTTCATTCCAGAAGTTCAAAACTTGGCTGAATCGACTATTAATATAGAAACTTAAAAATCATAGTGGAAATTGAGGAATAAATATTGAACTAATTTTTGAGAAATAGGAAAAGTATTAGTGGAAGACTCAACAAATGTTCTTAAAGCCACACTCGTAATTGAATTTGGTGTAATTGAGTGTAATTACACTGTCTAACTTATTTGTTTTAGCAGATAATTACTTGGTCAACACACTCTCCAGTTCACATGGAGAGGTTATGAATTGCAGGTAACTACATGATCACAAGCTGATTACTTTTTAATTTTTTTCTTTTCTTTTCATTTTTATTTTTTGTTTTAATTTATTTTTTTATTTTTATCATTTTAATATTTCTTAAAAATATATTTAATTTTATAATATTTATTTTTCATCCTCAACCTTTTCATGTGATTCCATGCAATTTTTCATATTATTTATTTATTTATATGTTTTATTTATTTTTTCATTAGTATGATTTTATTCGTATTCTAATTTTTAAATTAAAGTTGAATCCATTGTTGAATGAGTTATAAACTTAAGTTTTTCTTTGAATCATATTTGTGTATGTTATGTTGAAATTTGACATAAAAGTATTATGTTAAATGTTTTATTTTGAATTTTGGATTTATATTATATTTTTAATTTCATTTGTATTGCTAGTGTATGACTATTTCACATTGCAAGTCATTATTTTTTATTCAGATTTGATAGATCATCTTGTTGTCTAATATTTTAATAATCTTGCTATAATATTATATTTATAATATTTATATTTTTGTCAAGCATTGCATTTCATATGTTCGTATAAAACTTGTAATTTTTGTTTCTATAATTAATTTAATTAGAATATACTAATTTTAAAAACACATAAGTTAATTTTTTTTATAATATTAGTTAAGAACATATGTCTACTAATTAATGTATTTTCAAAAGTTAATATATCTCTTAAATATTTTATTTAATATTATTTATAAATATCCTTATTTGTTTGATATAATTTTTTTATTTTAGATAATTAACTTTTATTTTTAAAATTTAATATAACCTTATAATTACACTTGTGCAACCGATTAGCACATTTGTAATTACAGTGTAATTACACTGTGACAAACAAACAGAACTTAATAATTACACCAATTCCAATTATCATGTGACTCTTCATGCAGACCCTAAGTAAAATAGCTAGAAATTATTTTTTCTTCTCCTAAAATATCTTTTTAAGCAATTAAAAAGCAAAAAAGAAAAGAATATTACCAGACAAAAGGGTGGCTTCTTGTTTAGTAAGCAAGGCACAAAAGCCCCTATAAGCATGATGATAGGAATGCTTCATTGAGATTCTATCACTTTCTTCACTGTCCCAAAAGTTAAACAATAATATTATATATTTTAGTTTATCATATTTATATAGGACTTTCCAGCTCAAAAAAAATATTTATATATATACACATGATATAGTTCCATTATTTTGTGGAAGATATATAATATTTTTCTTCATGGAAGAAATAATATTTTCCTCCTCTTATCTAATTTATAGGAAGTTTATGTGTTATGTTACCGTATAAACTTCCTTTTTCCATGCTACTATTTCATGCTCTCCTTACTCCTCCTTAATAATTTCGTTACTGATCATAAATTATACATGCTACTATTTCATGATCTTTTAATTTGGTAAGATATCTAAATTTAATTTAATAATGTACTAATTAATTACTTGTATAATTTTTTCTTAATTTTTATTGTTATTGTCTAACCAAATGAAAGGAAAAAGATAGTATATTAACCTTGGGATAATGGATGATAACATTTGTAGATGAGTTAATTCGGAAATTTCAGGTGAGTCTCCACTCTTGTTTAGAGGACTACCCATATATACAATGTAAGGCTGCATATAACTCAAGCAAAAATTGTAAAATCAAGAAAGAAGAATATTGATCATGACATATCAAGTAGAAATTTTAATATCCCGATCATAATATATCTTATCCATAATTAAATTTGAAATGTTATAAGTCAAGATATTCAAATACTCGAAATTTTTATTCTCTAATTAATTACGTACCTTGGGAGTATGATCATTTGATGCTTTGCAAGAAATGATCATAAGAAAGAGTATGGAGATGATAATAGGAGAAAAATGAGAGAAAAAAGCCATGGCATAGAGTATTACTCATGCAACTAAATTATATTCCTTGTCAATCGACAAGAAGAGAATTGTATATATAGGCTTTTATATCTTTTTATATTATATTTTTAGTGATTAATCTTGCATGATTAGCTAATATTAATGCAATTAATTAAATGGAAAAGGAGAGGATGATTAGAATAATTAATGGAAAAGGGGAAAAAGTTGAAGTACATGACAAGCAAGCACTTTTGCTAAATGCATGCACAAGTGTTAGTGTCATTTGGATACACCTTAAATAGATACTAATATTCTTTGATCAGCCACCTAAGTGATGCCTTATTTCACTTTTTAGAAAACATATTTTGTGACTCACACAATTGACATTGTGATAGACTTCTTTTTATATCACAATTTTTAGTGGACTTGATACATAGATTTAAATCTATCAATTTATGAGATAAAAAGAAACCTTACGCAACATGATGCACATATGCCCTACGAGACAAATAAATTACATACTAATTATATCGTACATGTGATTATCATCACTAATTTTGGAAGTAAAAAAGGGAGGAATAATAAAACACTTGAAATTTAATGTAATTAATTCCTTGGAGAAAAAGACACTTGAGAATAAATGAAATTATTCTCTTTACAGCTAGAGTTTGGGAGAAGTTGAACATGCAAAATGTTTATACCATGTGTTTCTTCTCTGCCCTTTACTCTTCTTGATTAAATTATATAATTTGTTTCCCCGTCTATAATCACAAGCGCTGGTGTCTTGCGATGGCACCTCAGGAAGAAATCAAATGCCAACTCAAAAAACAAAATTACAGATTGAAATATACATATAATACAGTAATTACCACATAAAAATCGTGAGTAGCATTAATATGGATACAAAAAAGTTAACTAAATACTTGTCAATTGATGCAAAAAAAATGACGTCGAAATTATTTTGCTCTATTATAAATAACCAAATGACAGATTTCGTGCACCGATAACCATCAATTGGAAGACTCTTGAGGAAAATTACGAGGAAACAATAAGGATAGGATAGGACTATATCAAAAATAATACCACTAGAAGGAAATCATCTCATGTGTTTGATTATGCTGATTCTCTCTTCTGCAACTGCTAGCCCACCGAAGTGCTCAAAACCAACAGTGTCAAAATACAAAGTGGGCAGGGTAGGTATATATGGTTTGTGCTTACTCCAAGAAACTTGACGTCTTCAACATGCACCAAGGATGGGCCAAATATCTGCTAGTGCACCCAGAGACCCTTCTGCCAGGTGCAAGCGGAAATGTACACTAGGAGCTTGAGTTTGCAGTCAAAATTTTTGGATCAACTTACAATAAGTTAAACATTTGAGCTGGCCAATTTCGTTTTCTACCAAAAGGCCCAATTCCTGATAGCTCCATGGAAATGTCAATGCTTCGATGCTGAGCAGCACGAACTACACTGATCCGACATTGTATTTTCACTGCAGGGCAGGCATCAGTACCTACTGCTGCCAATTTATCAACATTTAGTGTTCCTGGTGATGCCATTGCAATTGGTTCTGAGAAAGTGAGGATAGTCTGCGACCAGTGAGTGCTGGTTGTATGGGGAGATGTGGACAAGTTAGTTGGCTTTTCTTTACAGAATCTTTCTGTAAATCCAGTCTCAAACCAAACGACAACTCCATAACACCAATTTGTTATAGGTTTTGAACCTATAGACCCATTTGCAGAAGTTTCTCCCTTCAGCTCCAGTTCAACCATTGCAGTAAAATCCATCTCCTCCAGCTTCATAGTCACCAGATCAAAGTTCTGTTCATAAAGTATACAGAGATGTCAGAGAAATATTGGTGAAACCATAAAGAGCTTTCTCTCAGCTTTTAATCTGTTTTATGAGCTATCCTCTAGAAAAGCATGGTTTCATAAGCCAAGGAATTCTGTGGGGAAAAGCTAGGGACAAAATCATTACAAGTGACAGTTGTCTTCACAGTTCACTCAATGCTCTCTTATGCCACTTCCTAAAAAAAAAATACATCGAAGTGACTATCTATCTAAATTCAAAATAAAGTTCATACAGCCTTTTCTCCAGGCTTCTAAAAATCATAAGTGAATCCTAGAATCGAGTGGAAAGATGAGTATTAGGTAACCAAGTATTAAATTAAACAAACTGAATTCAGGCTTTACATATTAGACTGTCTTGATATCGTGTCTAAAACCTAAAAAGTTTGACAATGCCCATATACTGTAATGCAGACAACTGATTCTAAAACAAGGACCATAAGAGGTCAAAGTATTTCACACAATATTCATGCTTCTCCATGCAGATAAAAAGACAAACCTGGAGAACTTTTGAATTGGTAATTATATCACGACTGTCAATAACATCAACTATTGGAATTCTGGAAGCATCTTTAACAATTTCCTCACCGATACAAGACATATTGAACCCATATACATTTTCCCAAAATGGAATGCTTGTACCACCTCTTCCAAACCCAGCAGCAAACTAGAAAAGAAATATGGCGACAGAGGTTAGCTCCAACCTACAAACGTGATGAGTTAAAAACATGCAAGAAAAGCTTGTTGAGGGTTACCATGGTTGCTGTGTCAGGAAGAACGGCGCCTCCAGGCTTCAAAAATTGATCACGAGCATACAGGACAGAGCTGAGCATTGACTCATAAAGCAGGCAATAACCCATCCATTCACTCACTAACACATCAACACTGTGTGGCTGAACTTTCTGGGTGCTCTTTAGCTCTTCAACCATACCTTGAACCACTTCCATTACACTATTGCCTTGATCAGAACCTTCATTCTTGCTTCCAGTTGACAAAAGGTTATTGTCTTTAGCAATCTGAAATTAAAGTAAGTTCATAAAGTAATGGAAGTTAGTTGATAAAACTGGAGCTGCAAGTGAGGATAAAACTACTACAACAACAACATACCCAGTGGAATCCCACAAGTGGGGTCTTGGGAGGGTAGAATGTACGCAGACCTTACCGCTACCTCATAGAAGTAGAGAGGTTGTTTCCTGGGAACCCTCGTCTCAACAACCCATAAGCAGAATACTAGATATGGCGAAACGGAAATGAAAAGAAATGCATAGGAAGAACGACTACTAATGCAAAACACATGATAGTATGTAAATACAATAAATTTAGCACACATGATACAGATAAAGACACCACAAGATATACAAACTCGACACAACACTGCCTACAATATTCCACGGCTAGACATCAGCCTAACCCTACTAACCTATTAACCTTCTACTCTAATTCGCAATCTCCACTCCTTCCTATCTAAGGTCATGTACTCGGTGAGATCAAGTCTCGCCATATCCTATCTAATCACCTCTCACCAGTACTAAATTCAGAAAAGCAACATGACAACTTGATAATGAGAGATTACCGACCTGAGCTGCCACAGACGCCATCTTTTCACTTGCTTCAACTGAAATCACCCTTGATGCACCTGCTTGGGCTGCAAAGAGACTAGAAACAACATAAATTAGTTCTAATTGCTCAGCTCCTCTTTAGTTTTAGAAGTTGAGATCTCCTTCATAATTGTGGTTGATTTCAACAAGAAACAACCAAGATGTACATATCAGTGACCTGTTGGGCATTCTTTCGAAAAATCTGTTCACCTGGAATCTTCGCTCATAAACTTGCGTGCAAATACTAAAATCAGTATTTGCAAATTGAAGTTTGGCAAGAAATATAATTTAGATGAAGTAATTGATTCCATTCATGGCATCAAGAAGATGCAAAGTAGTTACAAAAGAGAGAGCACTATTAGGTTATCTCTAGCACACTATCATAATACAACAACAACAACAACAACAACATGCCTAGTGGAATCCCACAAGTGGGGTTTGGGAAGGGTAGAATCTACGCAGACCTTACCCAAGGAAACTAGAGAGGTTGTTTCCTTGGGAACCCTCGTCACAAAAACCCATAAACAGAATAAGCTAGATATGGAAAACAGGAACGGAACTTATCGAGATGAGAGCAAACAAAATCTAAAAAGCTATCATAGAGCACTAGTTTGGCAATTAATATTTGCAAATACACATTTCAATTCATGTAATGGTTCACTCACAAAACTTCAACTTCATTTCCAAGTGAAACTCATGGCCATATACAATTTCAACTAACCAGTTTCATTTTTCAAACACAATTTCAAATGCCCTTTTTTCCAAATCCAATCTGATAATGTCCAAACGCCTACTTAAACTATTTCATATTTATGTGACTAATAAAACACAAAGTTACAAACATAATAGCAAAATGGGCTCAGAAGCTAAATCACATTGTCATCGCACCATATGACACTGAAACAGACTGATTTATACTTCATTTCCAATATCCAGTATTCTAGAGGTTTTTTTTTTTAAAAAAAAAAAAGAGGATATTCTATTTAATTACTTATAGAAGATTTTTCCCACTAGGAGTTCAGTTAGTCTGGAAAAAGTGAACTTTCTGCAGGGGCCTTTGAACAGGAACTAATTATGTTCAGATAGGGTTATCAGTGCAAAGGAACAGTTAAGAAAACAACTAACTAAAGATACACTACTTCTTTTCTTTTCTTTTTTGATCAGATAGAAGTAGATTTCATCAAAAAGCATCTAAAAGATGCAAGGGTTACAAAAAAAAGAGTTAGCTCCTATACAAGTCATATCTCCTAGCAAAAACTTGAGGAACTAAAGATACACTAGTTTTTTAATATAATGACTTGAAGCTGTAAGGGTGGTTTTCTCACTACAAAAACATATGGGTGCCCAAAATAGAATAGGACGGCTAAGAGATCACTTGGTGGGCCAGTCTACATACTTCCTCATACTAGCGCAAACCAAGGAAGAAAACATTTGAAATCAGTCTTGAAGATACTTTCAACTGTTTTCTTCCTTAGTTTGCGAACTGGTTTTCCTACTAGTGGCTCTTCTAAAGATTGAAAGAAAAAGATACAAGTACTATTTATCAACCTTCTGGTGAAGGCAATAAGACTATAATTCTACTTCCTTTAGCTTGGAGTAATTTTAAATTTTAAAAAAAATAGATTCAGAGCTTAGTGCTAGTTCACTTTATCTTCTTTCAATTCCAACTACCTCCTTTCATAGTTTTTAATATTCCTCTTTTTTTCCTTCATGATTTATCCCCTAAAAGTAGATCAAGAAAAGTCGGCCAAGGATTCAAGTGCTCACAAATGAAAGAGGCCTAGAGAGGACTTAATGATATTCAAAATATTGCATAAAATGAGTGACTACACTGGTAAAAATGTAATGAGATAAAAGCAAAAAATGAGCAAAATCTCTTCTAACCTCAATATGCCAGTACCACAACCTACATCCATGACTACAGCACCTTTTAAGAGAGAAGGATTTTCCAAAATGGCTTGCCGATAAGCATCAGTTCTTACCTGCATAAGTCACAATTTTGACAATCTTATTACCAAATATTTCGGTGGCATCCTTTTTTCTTAAAAGAAGGCAAACATTATATGTCCAGGCACAAAGAAGCAGAGAGAGATAGTTGCCAATAATGTGAGTTCAATGAAGAACCTACATCAGCTTCAGGACAATGTTTTGGAGGCAACAGCAAGGAAATGGGTGTTACTCAGATTCGAAAAGATGGTGGAAGATAATAGGCTTTATGTCCGATTAAATTGGAGAGCAGTGTGGTAAGAATTGGGGTATATATACTTCCTGATGAAGACAAGGTGCTAGGCTATATACAATGTTTAAGTCTGGAGCTTAGAATACTTTGATGTAGGACAGTTGCATTTTGTTGGTGCTTCTTCTGTTCTAGCAAGATTAAGTCCTGATCCAAAATAATAAAATTCCAAGGATAAGTTAGCAAAGAAGAATATTAGATTATTCTTCTTTCTTAGTTTGGCAAAGTAGATTCACTTTGTCTTGAAGTAGGTAGCAATTGATTATCATTTGACAAGAAATACAAGCAAAACTCATTCAAGCAAATATTGGCTTAGGTAAACTAGTGTACCACAAATAGAGATTGTAAAAGTCCTTAGCTTAACATGGGGAAAACAATTTGATTGACTATATCTTCCACAAAAACAAGATAGTAGCTAATACATCAACAATTGGGCCAAAGCAGAACCAAATAACATAGAAAAGGTTTAATCAAGGGAAACTAATTGTTCTACCTTACCACCAAAGTATGAAGAACACTGAACAGGGTAGAGCTTACCTTATCACTTATCATGTCCCTGTGGATACCATATGAACTATAACCACCAAAATAGCTTTTATTTACATCCTTGATCTTATTTGCTGCAACTTTTGCGATATATAAGCTGGAATCTAGGTCATTGGGGTTCCTATACGAAGAAACACCAGCTTCTGCAGTGACTATGCCATTGCTGATAGAAGTATCAATCATTGAAGCAGATTTCTCTCCACTGAGACAGGAGACTACAGTTTTGTTTTCTTCTGGAGTAAAATCATACTCATCGATGCTAATTTGTTCAAAATCCTTAATTAACTCCTCCTTGTCAATAGGCATATTGTCCACATCATCTTCACCTTCATCATCTTCATCAAAGCTATATAAAAGTGCATCTTCATTCAAGAAAGGCTTCAAAAACTGATCATCATTCCAAGGAAACTTGTCATTATTAAAACTAGCAACTTCGTGCAAGTGATTCAGTAAATCTTCCTTTGACCGACAGACAATGCCACAACTCCAGCATTTGTTCACAGCAACCTAATAGCAAAATAAATATATGACAAAAGGATTCAAGTTATATATACTAAGTTTTGAAATAAAATACACAAATCACTAATGGTTTGTTTGGATGGTTGTTAGCTATTGCATAGTGTTCTTAGTTTAAATACACTATTTGGTTTGGTTGTTACTTGAATTTTATTTGTATCATATAATTAACTCGTATTTTATCCTTTTACCTACCTTTTCCTAGTAGTTCTACCTCGTAGCGTATTGATGTGTGACATTATGTAACGATGAAAAACTATACAATCTATCCAAATTGTGTAAGCAATAGGGTACATTATAATACATTTCGAAATAATATGTAACAACCATCCAAATAAAGTGTAAAATTTGACGTGTAATAGCAGGTTAGTTACCATTTTCACCAGATTACCAACTCATAAATGGCCTAACTGTATAAATATTCATAAACTCAGGATAATAAAGGCCATTAGTTTCTATTGAAATACATGTGAGAACTTAATCGAAGAGTTGAAAAATTAACATCCTTTTTAGCTATAACGATGAGTTGAATGAATACCTTAGACCTGACATAATTAATGAGCTTAAAGCAGCCATAAAAATCCAAGGCAAGAGTAGTTTTGAGAGTGTTGAAATGGAAGTGATGTGCGGATGCGCAGTGCTCAAAGAGCGCATTACTGGAATTGTATGTAGAGTCACAGAACAAGCAGAGTAATTTTGAGTTCATAGCATCCTCTTCATCTTCTTCGTCTCCGTTTTCCCAATCGTCCCAGTTCTGGTCCTTATCGTCGTCCGAGTTCTCACCTTCTACTTCCATATATGCGGTGTTCGATTCCTCCATAGCCATGGGAAGTTCGAAGCTCGGGATGGTGAATAGAGAAATGGTTCGTTTGGGAACTTGAGGGGAAATAGCGAGGAATGAGAATGGACTGAAGTCTAAAACCCTTTAAAACCCTTGTTCTTGGACTATTTTCTCCTTTATTAAAATTCCTCTAACTTCCACAAAAGCTAGGGAAATGATTTTAACAATCCCTCTAAAAATTTACTTTGAAATATTCCTCTTTATGAAAAAGAAATTTTGGAGTGTGTGTGGGGAGGGGATTATCCATATTGAAAATATCTAAATTATGAAATTATCCTTCAAAAGATTAGGATTCATTACAAATAGTGAATGTGATATGATAATTAATATTGAAAACTAAAGAATCTACGTCAGTTTGGTTGATAATGTGAAGGAATTAGTTGAAAGATAGTTAATATGAGTTAGTTGTAGTTAGTTGAAAGTTAGTTTGCAATTAAATTAGAATTGTAATTAGTTACAGTTAGTTACATTCTAATATTGTAATTAGTTGAGAAGTATAAATAGGGCATATCCTCTGTAAATGAAGATGCTGCAATAATATCTTCACCCATCTCTCTCTCATTTCTCTCTTCTTCTTCTTCCTCGATTACTCTTGCATGTCTACCTTCCACCATTGATAGACGAAGTTCAATATGGTATCAGAGCTCTTGAGCTAAGATCCTTCGAATGACGATGGCAGAAGTCGGAAATTTGTCAGGAAATCAGCCGACTGGTTCGCAGGGGAGCTTAACCATTGATCATCTACATCCACTATATTTGCATCCGTCAGATGCACCGGGGTCCCTCAATGTGGGGATCATGCTTACCGGATCTGACAACTACACCTTGTGGAGTAAGGCGATGGAATTGGCACTCCTAGGGAAGAATAAAGTCGGATTTGTCGATGGAACAATAGTTAAAGAGCAATTTACAGGAAACCTAGCTAAACTTTGGGATCGATGTAATGCCATTGTTGTATCATGGATTTTGTGCAATGTGAGTAAAGATTTACATGGAGGAGTACTTTTTTGTTCAAATGCGCAAGTAATTTAGGGAGATCTGAAAGAGAGGTTCAACAAGGTGAACAGCTCACGAATTTTTCAGCTGCACAAAGAAATCTTCACGCATGTCCAAGGAGTATCATCTGTGTCGATGTACTACTCGAAGCTTAAAGATCTATGGGATGAGTACGATTCGATTATGCCACCACCGGCTTGCAATAGCCCTAAATCTAGGGAATTTTTTGAACACTTATAGTATCAAAGAGTCCTACAATTTCTGATGGGACTTAGTGACAGTTACAGCCAGGCTAGAAGCCAAATTTTGCTAATGCAGCAAATCCCTAGCATTAATCAAGTCTATGCCATGATTAATCAAGATGAGAGTCAGAAAATGGTTGCTGGATCAAACATGATAATGTCAGAAGGTATGAATCCAACGGCAATGTTCACTTCAAGGACTGGAAATGGAGGTCAGAAGCATAAGAAGAATTACAATCCCGGTGCCTTTTGTGACTTTTGTCGCATGAAAGGTCATGTAAGAAGTGATTGTTACAAATTGATGAAGTGTGACTTTTGTCACAAGACAGGGCATGTGAGGGCAGATTGTTACAAGCTAAATGGTTACCCATCAGAATACAAAGGCAAGAGAGAGGTGGCAGTAGCAGGCAATTCAATGTATGATGCAAGAGATGTAAAGATTGAAGAACCAAACAGTGCAGTACTAAGGCTCACACCTGCTCAACATCAACAGCTAATCAAGTTGCTGAATCAACAATCAGCTATCAATGAAACACATGGTGTGGCTAATATGGCAGGCAAAGGTAACATCTTCCTAAATAAACAAGATTTTATCAAATGGATAGTAGATACAGGTGCTACTAATCATATGATAGGAAATCCTAAATATTTACATGATGAAGGATTGATAGAAGATGCTGGACAAGTTCAATTGCCTACAGGGGATATTACACAAGTGTCACATATTGGGAATTGTCACCTGGGAGGAGGTGATATTCTTAAAAGAGTTCTATGTGTGCCAAAATTTAAGTTCAACCTTATGTCAGTCTCACAAGTGACAAAAGAATTGAACTGTAGTGTTACTTTCTTTCCAAAATGTTGTGTATTTCAGGATCTCTCATCTGGGAAGGTGAGGGAGATTGGTGAGGAGGAAGATGGTTTATATACAATATGCTCTTATTTGGACAACACAAGTGCAGAAGGACAGAGATGCTTAGCAGTTCAGCATGAAACTGATGCAGCTATATGGCACCAGAGACTGTGCCATGTTCCATTGAGTGTACTGAGGAAAATTCACAAGTTTCATAATCTTGGTAGTAGGTTTACATTGAATAACTGTGAGATATGCCCTCTTGCTAGACAAACTAGGTTACCTTTTCCACATAGCAACAGTAGATCTTCTTGTGCATTTCAATTGATTCACATAGATGTTTGAGGTCCTTATAAAGTAGAAACTCATGATGGGATGAGATATTTCTTGACTATTGTTGATGATTTTTCAAGATGGACATGGATTTTCTTAATGAGATTAAAGTCTGATGTTGCTGAACTCTTGAAATATTTTTGCTTAGAAGTTGAGAATCAGTTTGGTAGGAAAATTCAAAGAGTGAGATCTGATAATGGATCAGAGTTTTTTAATAATAACTGCAGTCTATTTTTCAAACTTCAAGGCATTGTACATGAAAGTTCCTGTCCTTATACACCACAACAAAATGATGTAGTTGAAAGAAGACATAGACATATACTTGAGACTGCAAGGGCTATTAAATTTCAAGCTGAATTTCCAGACAGATTTTGGGGTTTGTGTATATTGGCTGTTGTATATGTACTGAACAGAATCCCTTCTACTGTTCTTGGGAATATTTCTCCTTATGAGAAGTTATATAATAAGTCTCCCTCTCTTGATCACTTGAGAGTTGTTGGTTGCTTATGTTTTGCAACTAACCTTACCAAACAGGACAAATTTGGTCCAAGGGCAGTCAGAGCTGTACTAGTAGGATATGGAACTACCCAGAAAGGATATAGACTATATGATTTGGAGAATAAAGTATTCTTCACTAGTAGAGATGTCATGTTTATGGAGAAGGTTTTTCCCTTTAAAGGTGGTCTCAGTGGTCCACAACAAATCAGACATGTTTTTGAGTATGATGATTTAGTTGATAATTCTGTTCAGATTATTGATTCTTCAACAATTTCAGAATCATCTTCAATTCCTGCAAACCAAAACAATAACTCTTGTCCTCCTACTGTTAGAAGATCCACTAGGGAATCCAGGCCTCCCATTTGGCATAAAGATTATGTCACAAAGGCTGTTTCACATAGTTATTTATATCCTATCAGCTCTGTGCTAGATTATGCAGGTCTCAAACCACAATATCAGAGCTTCTTATCAAACATTTCCACTGAATCAGAACCTACTTGCTACACTGAAGCAGCCAAGGACAACAGATGGGTGGATGCCATGAAGTCTGAAATCCAGGCACTAGAAGATAACAATACTTGGGAACTGGTGGACTTGCCTAAGCACAAGAAAGCTATAGGATGCAGATGGGTCTATAAAATTAAATACAATGCTGATGGATCAGTGGAGAGATTTAAAGCAAGATTAGTGGCCAAAGGGTATAACCAGAAGGAAGGACTTGATTACCAGGAGACTTTTTCTCCTGTTGTTAAAATGACAACTGTTAGGTGTGTTATTAGTGTTGCAGCTGCTAAACAATGGCCACTCTACCAAATGGATGTTTACAATGCATTTCTACAAGGAGATTTAACTGAAGAGGTATATATGTCTGTTCCTGCTGGCTTCTATACTAAATCTGACAATACTAAGGTCTGCAGATTATTGAAATCCTTATATGGGCTTAAACAAGCCTCAAGACAGTGGAATATCAAACTTACCAATGCATTAGTATCCTCTGGTTTCCAACAAAGTTCCAGAGACTATTCTTTATTCCCCAAGAAATGTCATGATGAAATGGTAATAGTTTTTGTCTATGTGGATGACCTATTAATTACTGGAAATAGTGTTTCTATGATAAATAATACCAAAGATGCGCTAAAGCATTCTTTCAAAATCAAGGATCTGGGAGAACTCAAGTATTTTCTTGGCCTAGAATTTGCAAGAAACAAGGATGGCATTCTCATCCATCAAAGGAAGTATGCACTAGAAATAATTTCTGAAGTAGGCTTAGCAGGAGCCAAGCCTGTATATACACCTATGGAACCAAGTCAGAAGCTGACTACTGTTGAGTTTGATGCTTACACTTCACCATCACATCCTGATCCTCCATTACAGGATCCTTCTTCCTATAAAAAACTGATAGGAAAGTTACTATATCTAACAACCACCAGACCTGATCTTTCTTTTGCTGTACAATGTTTGAGCCAGTTCATGCATTCACCAAAGAATTCACATATGGAAGCAGCTCTACGAGTAGTAAAGTATATCAAGTCTGCTCCTGGCCTTGGTATCTTAATGTCTTAGTCTGCATCTTACAATCTTCAGGTGTTTTGTGATGCTGATTGGGGATCTTGTATAACAAGTAGGAAGTCTGTTACTGGCTATCTTATTCAGTTTGGGAATTCTCCAGTCTCATGGAAATCTAAGAAGCAATCCACTGTTTCTCGTAGTTCTGCTGAAGCTGAATATAGGGCCATGGCATCTACTGTTGCAGAAATTATTTGGATAGTAGGATTATTTCAAGAGCTAAGTATTCCCATTGCAACTCCTGTTCCTCTCTATTCTGACAGCACCTCTGCTCTTCAAATTGCTGCTAATCCTGTGTTTCACAAACGCACTAAACACATTGATATTGATTGCCACTTTGTTCGTGAACGAATTCGTGATGGTCTTATTGCTACCTCGCACTTGTCTTCATCTAACCAACCTGCCGATGTGTTCACTAAATCTCTTGCACGTGGTCCTCATCATCATCTAATGTCCAAGCTAGGAATGAAGAACATCTCCATACATCCTAGCTTGAGGGGGGGTGTGAAGGAATTAGTTGAAAGATAGTTAATATGAGTTAGTTGTAGTTAGTTGAAAGTTAGTTTGCAATTAAATTAGAATTGTAATTAGTTACAGTTAGTTACATTCTAATATTGTAATTAGTTGAGAAGTATAAATAGGGCATATCCTCTGTAAATGAAGATGCTGCAATAATATCTTCACCCATCTCTCTCTCATTTCTCTCTTCTTCTTCTTCCTCGATTACTCTTGCATGTCTGCCTTCCACCATTGATAGACGAAGTTCAATAGATAAAACGAATAAGTTGATTGTCAAGGAGCTCCTCACGAATAGCATATTAGAGGAAAGATGACAACGGTTCCAAAAATTGCTTGAGATTGTACTACTCTACTTCTACATTTGGCTAGTATATCAATAACTATGTTAATTTCCTCCCACATATATCGCACTAGTAAATTATCTAGCAACTTCATCAAGTATTTAAAATTATTTATAATATTAGCGTAACAAGGAGTATGATTAGAAAGAAGGGATATCACAAAAACATCACCATTTGATAATAATAGGTGTTAGGTTTTGTTGTTGGGTAAGTTGTAGTCCTTGCAACATATCCATGAGCTCAATTTGCACTTTAGACAAATAGGGGAGCATGGCAAAAAAAAATTATAATTCATAAATCATTTAAATTTTATGAGACTTTGTTAACATTTTCAAAATATATTAGCCAATTTAGCACGTGATTGTTAGGAGAAATTAAATCTCCTAATAAAATTTACAATTAATGTATATCATGCGTGTTTGGTTGGAATTTTTTTTTTTCTAATAAATATATGTATTGAGTAAATACAAATATGTAGTTGATAGTTTTTATCATTTACATAAAAAAAAATGAATACATAAATTATACAGGAATGTAATATTATTTTATTGAGGTTGGAATATAGAATCAAAATGCGATTATTAATAATACATAGATTAAAGTTTCAAAATCAACAAAACTACTCTAATAATGGGAAGGATAAATTTTATATCTTTTAAAAAAAAAAAGTATTTTTGAAATATTCATTACAAACATTTGTAATTTTATATTTTATCAATCATTCAACAAGAATCGATAGTGAATCAAGAACATTCTATTGTTGAGATTGTTTTTCAAATCAAGAATTTGATCATGGTGTTGAATCTTTAATTGTATTCAAAAGAAATTAAAAAGTTATTTTATATAATAAAAGCTTTTAGATAATTTCTTTAATAGCGACTGACGAGAATAGCTATTGTGTTGAATTTATCAAGGAAAAATTCTTGTTTTACTAGTCAAGTCTTTTATTCTAATGATGTTTTCTTAGTCATGCTGCCTCAGTTGATGTTGTTTTTGTTGTTATCAATTACCTTTTTGCTTTTGGAACCTTTTTTAGTATGTTAAAATATGTTATGTTTATTTGGTGTTCCGATTATCTAGTTCATGCATGCTTTCACTGTTATGTACATAATATGCGATTTGTAGAAGTGATTGACATTGTAATGATTTTGATAATGTTTGAGTTTTATCATTTTTTGGAGGGAGTAATATAATGAATTAAAATCAAACTATTTTGTATTTGAGGTGTGTAAGTAATAATATTTCATTTAGTCCACTCATTTTTTATTGGACTAAAACATGATGGTTAAAAAAATAATGTTAACTATGATGTCATTTGCAACTGTGTAGCTCGGTTATTTGGCTCTATTCATAGTTTAATTTGTGGAGACAATCTTGTCTTTCAAAATTAGTGCTGGTTTATCCGCGAAATTAAATTCTTTTGTGTATGCTTTCTTTTTCTGTAATCAAATAAAATTCTAAGGATTCCTTGCTGAGCATATTATGTTCCTTAATAGTGTGATTTTATATGGTCTCTTTCCATATTACTTTTTTTTTTTAATTTTTATTTGTCTACTTTGAGCTTTGCACATCCTTCGAAAAATAAAAATTATTATGAATATTTTACCACAATTTCATATTAATTGATGTATAGTTTTAGATATTAAAAATTGACTTCAGCATTTAGTATTTAATCTAGAGGGTAAAATAGAATTTTTTTTATCTTTTTCTAATATGTAAAAATTGACAGATAAAGGTGAAAATCAACTGATGAAATGGTGGAGAAATAAAAGTGAACAAAGAGAGTAATAATCAAGAATGATAAGATAGATTATTTTTATTTCGTTGAAAAATATGCCTTCGATCTATGCTTCAAAGCATGTACCAACATACTGTATTAGTTTTGAAATTGTATACCAAAAAATCATATATACAATTAACTTTATGTATTTTCTAGTCAGACTATTGTTGTGACTATAAGATACGTCCTAGAAAAACTAATTATCCATTGTGTCTCATAAAACCTAACATAGAAGTTTCTAATTTTTTTTTTCGGTCTTAAAGCTTAAATCTACAGTCTTAATTTGATTGATATTGAAGAAATCTAGTGTTTATCAATTTCTTCAAATCTTCCCGAGTCAGTTGCATGCAAGGGTCAGAGAAAAATATCTAGTGCATCTATTTTTGCAGTGTTACAAAAACAAATGCAAAGGCTTAACATTATCTGTTCAACATTCTTCTTTATTATAGTTCACTTAGACTAGCCATAATTCTTGATTCTTCATTTTTCGCGGTCTAATCAAGTCATTTTACTGAGGGTTTTGGTGTCATGATTTGTACAAGTTGAAATCAATATTTGACAAATTATCAAATTCAAACAAAACGCTTGATAGATCAGGAAAAAAAAAATTTATAAGAAGTAAAATTTTCATTAACACATTCAAATGTGGTGCATCTCTTGTTTTTTTCTCCCATAGGGCAGGGATATAAGCAATGATATTTTTTTATATCACTAATCCGTGAACTGATAAGGTCCTGTATAATTTTCAGTACCTAAAACAAACTATATCTTTGCTAGAATTAATTAAATCATAATTTTTTATCATGCACTATTGGAGATTTGTCTGGAACAATCATGTAGTTTTTTGTTTTGACAAAGTTCTTCCTACAAAGCTATGGTAACTCTTTTATTGGTTACACATCAAAGTTTTTTTCCCCCCAATTATTAGTATAAAGACAATGTAATTAATCTATGAGTTTTTTTCACCATGCGTTAAAAAAAGTTAATTTCAGTGATGTGCTTTGATTTAAGATTTCTCTAACTTTAGAATAATACTATTCATTATAAATAAACTAATCAATTTATGACATTGTGATTTTTTTTTTTGTGTGTTTTTTATTTTATTTTTTTGAATTGAGCAAATATGTTATTTATCTAAGATCATAAAATATGGTGCTAGCACCTCATTATATTATATATAATATTCCTACTTCTTGAAGGAAATCAAGTTAAGTACAATGAGAAGATTCATTTTTTTTTGGAAGTTATCTATTCAGTTTTTGATTAAGAAAAATCTTGATTCGTTTATATTCTTTGACAAATGGTTAACACTATTTTTCTAAAAAAATAATTAAAATTCATATGACATTTTGTTATTGATTCAATTTTACACTCTAACTAGTGAATTAAATTATTGAAAAAATTAATTTGATCCCTAAAGGTTGATTTTATTAAATAATAATAATAATATTAAAATTTTCATGATATTTTTCGTTTTTTCTGCAAATAATTCTACCTTTCGATCATTTTAATTTTTAATAAAAAAGTAATTTATGTAAAATTAAATTTTGGAGGTCATTTTTTTCATAAATTAACCTCCAGGAATTTATTTTTCGTGAAAAATAATTTAGAAGAATATAAATTAAAAAAGCAAAATCTTATAAAAGCATGGGATTGATAAGGAAGAAATCTGAATGAATTGATTTATTTAATTGCAGTCAAGTTTAAAAATTAGACTTGCAAGAAAATATCAAGTAAATTTTATGTAAAGAAGATTCATAAGTATTTATGTAAAGAAAAATAAATAAAAATCTCTCTCGTCCCCCCAAATTATTTATTTCGGGCAGAAAAGAAGAAAGCGAAATTGTATACAAATCTGAAATCCCACCGAGCTCTCCTTCTTCACTCAGACAGAGTTCACATTCACACCTTACTTAATTGAAGGATTCAGTTCAATTTACCGAGATATCTTCTCATTTTGGTATTTACTTCTAAGAATCATCTCCATTTTGACTCGTTCAAATTTCATTCAATTTTGGTTTACTTCAAGAATCTTGGATTTTTTTTTTCAGTCGGTGATTGCAAGTGTGAGCTGCTAAGCAAGTGGGGTTTACGTTGAAGTGCCATGGAAGAGTAAGTAACCTTTAAAATCTCATGGACTAGTAGATCTTGTAGTTGGTTTGAGGAAAATCTGAACTTATTAAGCAGTTAAGGTGAAAGATTCTTGATATGTTAAGTGGATTTTACGTGACTACAATGTGGGTGGGTGGCTCCAATTGAATGTGTCTATATCTGCAGGGAGAACTCTACAGAGCTTCTACAAAGATTTCGGAGAGATAGGCGGATACTATTGAATTTCATACTTTCAGGAAGCTTAATCAAGAAAGTGGTAATGCCTCCCGGAGCTGTTTCCTTGGATGATGTTGATCTTGATCAAGTCAGTGTTGATTTTGTCCTCAATTGTGCAAGAAAAGGTAGGGAATCTCCACTACAACGTATAGCCTCGCTTAAAATGGATTGCAATCATCAAGTCAGCGTTGATTTTGATTTTCTTTTCTTTCTTCTGTAGGCGGACTCCTTGAACTATCTGAAGCTATTAGAGATTATCATGACAGCGCTTTGTTCCCTCATATGGTAAATTCAGACTTGCACATACAATATTTTCTGTTCAATGGTCACTATTTATGAATATTTTTGTTTGGGCTTGCACACACATTAATTTCTGTTGAATAGTTACTATTTCTGAATGTTCCAGTTCCCGAGGTTTATCTACTGCAGCTTAGAATTATTTTCATATGGGGTTGTTGTGCAGCAGTTTTTACCTATATCCCAAAACATTACTTGGTGTGGTCTGTGTACATCAATGTTTATTTTCATTTTTCAATGGTTTCCTTTTGGTATAAGAGTAATGCAGGTTCAACTGATGAATTCTTTCTAGCTACAAATCCTGAACTATCGGGTTCGCCTCCAAGAAGATTACCCCCGCCTGTCCCTATTTCCACACCATCACCCATTTTGGCAACACTCTCAACGTCAGAATCAATTGATACTGAACCATTTGAAGAGTTGTCCAGTTTATCCAAATCTCAGTCTCTCAGATCCACACAACAACAAGAGTTAACAGTTGATGACATTGAGGATTTTGATGACGATGATGATCTAGATCTAGATGAAGTTGACAGCCGAAGGTATTCCAGAAGAGTTCTCAATGATGCTGCTGATCTTGTGCTTGGATTGCCATCATTTGCTACTGGTAAGCATGCTTATCATAGGTGTATATGCATATGGTGGACCTGTAACTTCCACTATCCAATAATTGTGGCCATCTTTTAGCAGTATTAGGTTGCAATTTGTTTGCTTCTTAGCTCTAAGGTGATATTTTATAGTACTGGTTATACAAGAAAAATAAAAGATGGAGAGAGTAACGGTTTGAAAAAAGAGAAAGAAAGAAAGAAAGAAGAAAGAAGAAAGAAGAAAGAGACCGAGAGAGTAAAAGTACTTTTGAGATTTTTCTTTCGTTTTATATTTGTACTACTGGTTATTTTGTGCTTATGATGCTGACACGTGAAGAGGAAATTATTAACAACATTTATGTAGATGTATGATTTAACTGCTCTAATTTCTGTGCAATTTTCACTCACTAATGATAAATGGATTTTTTTATGTAAGGGGATCTGTACTGATAAACGCTGAATACTAATGATAAATATATTTCAATTCTCATCCATGTTATACTTTTATAGTAGCTTGATATTGTGAGAATATCACTCCCCTTTTTATTAGGGGCATAAGTATTCACCTTAATCTCAAACATACTTGTCTGATTTGGATTTCCTAATTTCTTCCAGCTGATAGGTGTTGCTTTTATAAAACTGTAATCCTATATGTGTTTTTTCTGTTTCTAGATTAGAAAGAGTAAATGCTATCGTGATGCCTGATTAATGTTTTCTGACCTGTGACTATCATAAACAGCAATAGTTGTCAGATTATTAAGTCTCAAATATTCTGATGCCAACTCTCTTTTAGTGCAGAAATTATTAGCTCCTTGTTATTTTCTCCTCCACTCGCTTGATCATGTTTATAAAAAGAATCACTTAGATAACAATAACAACGTACCCAGTGGAATCCCACAAGTGGGGTCTGGGGAGGGCAGAATGTACGCAGACCTTACCACTACCTCATAGAAGTAGAGAGGCCGTTTCCTGGGAACCCTCGTCTCAACCCATAGACGGATTAGACTAGATATGACAAAGATGAAAGGAAAGAAAGAAATATGAAGAGCGACTACTACTGAAAAGCACATAACATTATGCAAATACTATAAATTTAACACACGTGATACAGATAAAGACAACACCCTACACTACCCCGCGGCTAGACATCAACCTAACCTTGCTAACCTATTAGTCTTCTACTCTAATACGCGACTTCCACTCCTTCCTATCTACGGTCATGTCCTCGGTGAGATCAAGTCTCGCCATGTCCTGTCTAATCACCTCTCTCCAATTCTTTTTTGGTCTACCTCTACTTCTCCTATCGCCTCCTAAGTCCAACCTCTCGCATCTCCTTACAGGAGCATTGGTACCTCTTCTCTGCACATGTCCAAACCATCGCAGTCTCGCTTCCCTCATCTTATCAGCCACCGGGGCCACCTCTAGCTTCTCCCGAATAGTCTCATTCCTACTCTTATCCCTCCTTGTGTGCCCACACATCCATCTCAGCATCCTCATCTCTGCAACCTGCATCTTCTGGACATGTGCCTTTTTTACTAGCCAACACTCCACCCAATACAACAAAGAATCACTTAGATAGTTATATAAATTTGATTCCTGATCTTCGACGGCCTTAATGTTTTCATTTGTTTCTCTTTAAGCATAAAGAGTTCCGACTAATGTTTTCTTCAATGAACAGAAAAGTGTTTCTTACTCTTCCCGCTGATAACTTCTCTTGTACTTAGTAGCCATAATATTCAACTTATTGAAGCTTATTCCATCTTTCATAAACTCTAATCAAATGATAAGTTCTGTGCTTGTGTACAAAAACCAGTACTAAGATGATTTCATTTGATCCTCACTTATTTCTGCACCTCCTTTGTTTGAAGCCTTTTTAGGGAATATTGCAATAAATGTCAAATGTGAACTTAAACGAAATGCTGTCATCATATCCATATAACTATTTTATTTTACCTTTACTATTTAACAGCCTGTGGTGGGGTGCAGGAGTTTGTTTTGGAGCTTTATATTAAATCTATACTTCTCTTTGCCTTCTGATGTCTGAATTCATTGGTTTTATACAATGTTTGAAGCCTTGAATTCATGTGTTGGCACGTAATAGGCACTTCCAGATTGATTACTCGAGCAAGTATTTGATGAACAAACAGTTAATATAATACTCTATTCCAGGATTTCCTGATCTGTTACACTACTTCACTTGTAGATTCCACTATCTTCTTTCAAAATGTACTCTTTTCTTGCTTTTATGTGGATGGATAGGAAATACTTATACTTCTGGTTTGTTCATTCTAGCCATTGGCGATGATGATCTCCGTGAAACAGCATATGAGATCCTTCTGGCTGCTGCTGGAGCTTCAGGGTACTTCCACCTTTTCCTTTTCTTGGCTTGCAACTTCTCCATCTGAATAATTAAAGGCATTTAATATGCATTTACATGCACAGAGGCCTCATTGTACCATCAAAGGACAAAAAGAAGGAGAAGAAATCTAGATTGATGAGGAAGCTGGGACGGAGTAAGAGTGAAAATGTAATGACCCAGTCACAGCATTTATCTGGACTGGTCAGTTTGTTGGAGACAATGCGTGTCCAGATGGAGGTTGGAAAATGAATGACCTTGTTACCTTTCTTTACTCGTATTAACACTCTTAAATGGTCACCCTCTATTTCATTTTTTCTTACCTCAAACGAAGAAAGGTCACCCAAAATCTGCCATTTTTTTTAAATTAAAAAGAACCCTGCTAAGATTGTATTCTTCAGCATTAAGGCTATGCTGGCTACCTCCTAAAATGGATAATTACAGATTATGAACGTGCCACTTTATAAGGATGAATCACTTTACTTCTACTAAAATTAAACAGAAATTTATGTTAAAATTTTACAGCTCCACAATTTTTTGCCCTGTTAAGACTGTATTCTTCAGCATTAAAGCTATGCTGGCTACCTCCTAAAATGGACAATTACAGATTATAAACATGCCACTTTATAAGGATGAATCACTTCACTTCTACTAAAATTAAACAGAAATTTATGTTAAAATTTTACAGCTCCACAATTTTTTGTCCTTCTGTACCATTCCAATGGCTGTCCAGTATCTTATTACTCTTCAGCTACCCATAGCTTGTGACCCTGCTCAACCATCCTGGAAACACCTGCTACTTCAGATGATTGATGACAGGTTGTTGATAACAGTTTGCTTCTGGGGTATTGGTGGTGAAGATGGATATTCAAAGGGATAAATGAGGGTGGGAAGGACTGGTATCAAAAGAAAGTATAGGACAAGAGATGTAGTTAAGCTGTTGAATTTCTAGTCAAGTGGATGATTTTGGTTGAAGAGAAGTATTTTGCTTGTTTGCGAAGTCTTTTTCTCAAAAGTTGCACTGGATATCAGCAAGTTATTTAGGCATATAATTATCTAGAGGCATGGATGATGTTGCTTGGAACTTGAGGTGGACTATTTTTGAGATATGCTGTCTCTTGACCTCAATTTTTAAAGTTTCAGTTAATGTTATATCCTTAGGTTCTTGTGAAGCAAGGTGGGACTAGCTGTTAGAAGTAATGTTGTCTGTCAGAGTGAGATGCAAGTATTATTTCGAGTAATTATGTAATGGATTGGTGGTTAGCTTCTGCCTGATGTCAGATTGCTTCTAGCTTCTGTTGTTTGATTCACACAGTAGTGGGATAGATATCTAATCAAATTCTTGGCCTTAACTCCATAAAATTGGGATAGCTTGCCTGCTGTTTTATTGCAAATCTCTTAGGAAATGAAATAACTTAAAAGGCAGTAAGTTTTTTCTCCTTAATGAAAGGGCATAAGGCTGACGAGGCTACAGTTTGTTAGTTAAGGTTTAGATAGGCCAAGAGGTGTTCAAATATTCTCAAAGTATTCCTCGAGTTGTTATGTTGGTGATTTGCTTGGTATATGGTGCTTGTCTCTGCTAGTTGCCAGTTGGTAGTGTGTATGTAAATAGTGTTCTTCGTGCTGGATAGGAAAAAAGGGAGTTATATTCAATGTTTTTGATAATTAATTGAGTTAAACATTCATTATTAAATCATAGAAGTGAGAGCTAACAAAAGGAAATTTCCCTAATAACACTTTCTTTGGATGGTTGTTATGTATTGTTTCATAATATATCGTATCATATTGTATTATGGTGTACTATATTGTTCTAATAAATGCAATGTTTAGATAGATTATAACATTCTCCGCCATTACATAATGTCATATATCCATAATTTGAATGATAAACATACAAGAAATTGTAGAGTACGTGGTAGGGTTACTTTGAAAAGATAGGATAAATGGTAAAATAGAATTATTCAATACTAAGTAAAGAAAAATGGGAAGAAAATATTAAGGTAACAATGCAATCACACCAAATTGGTCGTTACATAAAAGTCTTTTTGTTGTTACCTAAAAGATACAATACAATAGAATTTAAGTAACAATTAAAACAAACACTGTATTACAGTATAATACATCCAAACAAGGTGCAAGAGAAATGTTAGAAGATAAAATAAGGAAGAGAGATATTGAATATCCAATGATATTATAAATATGAAAGCCCACCTAGTTATAAATATGATACCAGCAACTATTTGTTGGGGCATATGGAATGAGAGAACCATGATAGAATATCAACTACCTTTCGATCTCTGAGAGCTAAATGCCTTATGCATCTGTATAGCTGGGTGTATTTGTCCCCTATAGATTCCCCAGATACCCTTTTGAACTTTGCTAGCTTCTTCTCTTTAGTATAATGATTGTAATTGATCTTCTTAGTTATTTTGCTACTCCTCTTTTGTAACTTATCTGCATCCCCTTGATGCCAGCTATGAAAACCTTTACTTATTAACAAAAACACACACCTCAATACACATGATATTTGTGGACAGATATCAAATAAGAAGTTTATTCTTCTACTGGCCCCAAGGTTCTGGTCTAGTGGTAAGAGCACAATAAGTGATGTGAGTTAGGTGCACGTTGTGGGTTCAAACTCTATTTAGAAATATACAGTCTGATACTTATTGGGTTCTTACCTGATTAATATGTACAGATTTCTGAGGCTATGGATGTCAGAACAAGACTTGGGCTCCTTAATGCCATGGTTGGAAAAGTGGGTAAAAGGATGGATACAATCTTGATCCCACTGGAATTGTTATGTTGTATTTCACGCACCGAGTTTTCCGACAAGAAGTCATATATTAAGTGGCAAAAGAGACAAGTAAGCGCTGCCTTTCTTACTCAATTTGATGATTCAATTTTTTTCTCCCCTCCTCTTCCTAATTGCTGTAACGATCTTTGCAAAGTTGTTTGGTTATGCAACTAAATTTATATGATAATGTATTTAACATTTCTGCTACATTTCTTTTACTGTCAGTTCAGTTAAACATGTTGGAGGAGGGGCTCATAAATCATCCTGCTGTAGGGTTTGGGGAATCTGGGCGAAAAGCAAATGAGCTAAGGGTTCTTTTAGCTAAGATAGAGGAATCTGAGGTGTGTATATTTCTCTCTGTCTCACTTTTGCTGAAGAGAAGTTTCTGCTTTATTATTAATAAACTTAAGTATTTGCTATTCTAGTTTGATCATGCATCGTTGCAAATAGCCAAATACTATATTTGAACTTCTTTGAAAATAGTGGATTCAGACTTAAGTAGTGGATTGCACATTTCAAGAAAATGCTGGTTTCTGTTCGTTGATCTTCAACTATAACAATTTTTTTTTCCAGTTGAACATCAGTACTCTTTTATCCAGTTTCAACTCAGAGTGGTGGACTTAGGTTTTGAAGGCTTGTGGGTGCACATGCTTTAAATACACGGCACTTCTGACTTTGAGTAACATTATGCATTCAATTGGTTTAATTAGTTTCTGAGCGACTTTTAGTTTACAAACAAAGCAACCAATCAAACCGAAATGACTTTGGTCAGTGCATTTTTAAGACTTCAGCTTTGATTATGTTTAGGGATCTCTTTTTTTTACCTTTTAATATTAAAGGAAGAGCCAGGAAACATGTGTCTTCTATCATATATACTGTAAAATTAGGTCTTGGGCCTAACTCACACCCCAAAAGCTAGCTCAAAGGAAGGAGGATTGCCCAAGCCTTATAAAGAGTCCACCCATCTCATTATCCACCAATGTGGGACTTTTGTCATTCCTCAACACCCCACCTCACGCCTAGTAGCATCTAGTGCGTGGGCAATTCGGGGGCCCAACATTGGGTGAGATGGGTCCTGCTCTGATACCATGTAAAATTAGGTCTTGGGCCTAACTCACACCCCAAAAGCTAGCTCAAAGGAAGGAGGATTGCCCAAGCCTTATAAAGAGTCCATCCATCTCATTATCCACCAATGTGGGACTTTTGTCATTCCTCAACATATACAAACAACAAACAGACAACACTATAATTTAACTTATCATTCTTTTCAACCAGGGAGTTTCAAATTGAATAATGATTTACCAATTTGCCTAAAGACCGATGCAAAGGATGGTAACCCTGTTTGGATTTCATTTTCCTAATTTTATTGCCAAAAATAAGTATGTTAAATAATAATAGATGGATAGAAACTGCAAATGCACTCTACATCTTTCAAATAAATAGTACATTTTTGATTTACTTGAGAGTTCTGTTTTTGAAGTTTGATCATCATAAGTCTAATTATAGGATTGCTTAGAGTAAAAGTTAGAGTTGCTAAGAGGGTTTTCATCATTTAGATTGGGGGTTCATTATCTAGTGAGTTTTGAATTGTCTGTACCTGGCCTTCGGAGTTTTCATGATAAAAAAATGGAAGTGTCTATTGTTTGGAAATTGACATGTTTTATCTTCTTATACTTATATTTATTTTTGTCTCTTCTTTTGTACTCTCCTAAAAGGACTTCTTTTCAAAACAATCTTATTGACCCGTGGCATTGAATTCAATTGACATGCTATTATTGATGTTTGTTTTTGTTTGCTTGTTTGATGCTCTTCATCATTATTTTGTGCACTTTCATCTTCTTCTTTTTTCCCCTTCGATCCAAGGACATTTTAAAATACAATTTACTATGAACACCTATGTCCTGAGAAACAAGGTTACAAGAAAGGGTTCTTTGTGATGCTATACCAGATGATATGCCATAAAATTTGTTATTTCTTTGTTTCAGACTTTTCCTCCTCCTGCGGCTGAGCTGCAAAGGACAGAATGTTTAAAATCTTTGAGAGAGATCGCTATGCCACTGGCAGAAAGGCCAGCTCGAGGTGACTTAACTGGTGAAGTATGTCACTGGGCTGATGGTTATCATCTGAATGTCAAATTATACGAGAAACTTCTTCTCAGTGTTTTTGATGTTTTAGATGAGGGAAAGCTCACAGAGGTCAGTTAAAACCCAATTGAATATCATTCTCTCTTAACAATTTTGGGATTCTGTAATAGAATTTCTTGCCATTCTTGCCATGGCTTACGGTGCCAGGACAAAGATCACCATCTTGTTTCTTGTACAGTAGAAAGTAATACTCTTGGGATGTCACCTTTCTCTTAAATTCTTAGGGGTCATTTGATTTACAGTCTTGGTATGTGGTGTTTATAATACAGGGAACATGATGAGTGAAGGTGTTAAAAGGGAATGAGCCATAAAATCACATGGAAGGAAATTGTTTCAAAAAACCTACACTCTCTTGGAATCCATGCAGACATAACGAATAATAGGTCACAAGAGAAAAGGTTTATATAGCAATACCTATTAGTTGGGACTATGTCTAGTCATGTTAGCAGTACTTTAGGTCTTATGTTTTGTAGAAGCCCTTTCGTCTTATATGAGATTTATATGCATTTTGAAAATATTTTTTATTTTATTAGAAACAAGAACTATATGATCAGTGATGATTCATTTAGTCGATCCCTACTTGCTTGGGATTGAGGTCCAATTGTTTTATGTGAACACAATAGCCTGTCCTATTCGTAAAATAGTGAACAGTATTTGCAATGAATGGTGTTATGCGAGTACATTCCTTTGGAAATCAGTTTATAGGTTTGAATGAACAATTATGAACACCATATTTTCCAACCAGGAAGTTGAAGAAATTTTGGAGCTGCTTAAGTCCACATGGCGTATTTTGGGAATCACAGAAACCATCCACTACACTTGCTATGCTTGGGTATTATTTCGACAGGTATAAAATGACAAAAAAATTACTGGTTTCCATTCAGAGTTGCTTCAAACATTCTATCAATTGTTTGGGCTAGATTTTACTTCTTTATCAATTATTTGAGTGGTGATGGACCGCAGGCTCTATGGAATATTGTAGCATAGCCTGCAATTACATATTTAGAAAGAAATTGATATTTCTTGTATCTAGCTCGAAGTCCCAGGGAAAACTTGTTGTGCTGACTGAGTTGCTAAAAGATTGGCGGAAGGCTTTGTTCGTTTTATGTTACATGTCAATTTTACTTTTTTGCATAAAAATATCTGGGGGCGAGCAAGAGCGGCCATAAGATTGTGATTAGTTACTTAAAGTTGTAACTTAATCTAGCTGAATTGTGTTGATTAGTTTAAATGTGTATGTTTTTGGTCAATGTTATTCTTCTGGTCCTATTTTTCTCTGTGTTATATTCAACTTAGAAATTTGACCTTTTGTCGAGTCAAATGTGCTTTTAGGGTCTATTATAATTTAAAACTGTCTTGACCTCACTATGGACTTGGACAACTGTGGTCTTCTGGAATACAAAATCTTCATCCTTTCCTCTATGCACATTATTTAACTTCTACAAATTTAAGTAAACAAAATTATCCCAATAAGTGATGGGCTGTTGGCCAATTGCCTTCCATCTTCTTCTGTAACTGTTTGTAAATAAAGTCCTGACATATTGCAACAATTTCTTCTTACTTTGGTTACCCACCCTTAATTTCAAATTTGGTTGCTTGGTTGAAGCTGATCCCTCCATCAAAATTCCTCCACTTATTTTTGGTGCGTGATGGTTCTATTTCAATATATGCCCCTTGTCTTGTTGCAGTTTGTCATCACGGGAGAGCAGAGGATCTTGCAATATGTCATTGAACAGTTAAAGAAAATACCATTAAAGGAACAAAGGGGACCACAAGAAAGAATGCACTTGAAGAGTTTGCATTCTAGAGTGGAAATTGAAAAAGGATTCCAAGAGTTGACTTTCTTGCAGTCTTTCTTGTTGCCAATTTCAAAATGGGCTGATAAGCAGTTGGGAGACTACCACCTCAATTATGCTGAGGTTCGTGAACAATTCTGTTTTACTTTGATCAGGCGATTGCAAATCTTGTGCGCATGATAAGCCGTTTGTTTTAACTTACATTTACATGTATTTTCCTGTTCTGAATTTTTGTTTGTGGTAATACAGATACTGAGCAACTTAAAGCCTGTACTGTAAATTCTATTTAGCAATTTAAAAAAAAAGAAACTAACTTCCAAATTTACTCTTTCCTGTGATATTGGTTGCCAACATTTCAAATTTTCTGCCTTTTCTGTTGAAATTAATTCCATCTTGGACATTTTTTAGTTCAAGTTACAGGATAGGAAAGCTGTCTAAAATCTAGTTAATGTTTTTGGCTTAGGGATCGGCGATGATGGAAAACACTGTGACAGTTGCCATGCTTGTCCGAAGGCTGCTTCTAGAAGAACCTGAAATGGTATGTCTGGTTACCTACCTGTTTCTGGTGAACTAGTTTAAGTTTGTTCTAGACAATCGAATCATATGTTATATGTGCTGTCTGTGCATTCACTATAAACCATAAGATTCACATACATGGACGCTTGTAAATAGTAATGTTGTATACAAATTTGATGTTTATGCAGGCAATGGAGTCTGCGACAATATCAGATAAAGAGCAGATAGAGTTCTACGTGACATCTTCAATCAAAAATGCATTTTCGAGGGTAAACAATTGTTATTTGTTGGATAGTGAAACTTAAATTGGTTGCTTAATGTATAATTACTGCTGTTGCAATCTTTCTATATGTTGGGGAAGTGCTTGTTCAAAGACTAGTTAAATTAGTTTCTTCAGTTGGTTGAGAAAATCCTAACAGTAAAAAATGCAACTCTATGATCAGTTAGATTTATTTGTTCAGATTTTAGAGGACTCTAACTATGAACTTCCGTACACAAAGGGTGATTCTTTAAAATCTGTTTTTTTTTCTTTTATCTTCATGTTCTATTTCTTAGCTACATGTAAATGTCATTGTGAAATCCTTGTTCTATATGGCCTAAGGAGCTTGACTGTTCAAAGAGCATTATATGTATCACTGATGAAGTATGTCAATGGATGGGCATGACTGGTTCAAGAGGAGGATATGATTTGCAGTGACTTGCCTTCAGATCATCTATCACTTAATCTATGTTTCTTTGGACCAACTTTTTCCATTTTAATATCAAATGTAACAATCCAAGTCTAGAAACTTAGTCCATGGACTTTCTGGTTTTGTAACTTTTATTAAAAGAACTTGAGGCTCAAAGTCTATCAGCTCAGCACGGCCGATTAGAGGTAGAAGACATTTTCCCATTCAATAGAAACTTCGGTAGCATAAATTAGCAGTGGCTTAAACATTTCTTTTGACCAGTTAAACAGTCCATTCAAAACTTTTGTATATTGACATGCAATGTGGTTTTGCTATAATGTTATACTAAAATAATCGAGTAAGATAACGCGATAAGAAAAGCCAAGAGCACTGCCCCAGGTCTTCTTCCTATTTCACAGCTAACATGTTATGAATCTCCTAAGATTATGGTGCATTTGTGTTAAATTGGCTTCTCACAGGAAGCAACAGGGTGTTTTCATATTTCCCACAATATGACTGTTTTCCGGAAGTTACAGTCGATTGATTTGCTTCCTATGGTTTTAACAACGCAAGTGGACTAACTGTTCCCTGGATCGGTAGACTTCTCATCTTACTATAATGCGATGTTGATTGTTGGAAGCATCTGTTCCTTGTGCATCCTCTAAGTTGCACGGACCCATCAATTTCAATGCCTCATCTGTGTCGAATTCTCCGAAAATACACTACTTTTGGCGAATCCGACACGCACCCACTAACATTTTTGAAGAGTCCGAGTAGCATAGTGCATCATAGCTAGTTTCTGAGTGTTGTATTCAGCTTTGTGTTTCCTCCAGATGGGCATGAACGGAAATTGTCTGTTTGTCATGAATAATCACTTTGTGCAGATAATTCAAGATGCTGAGGCAATATCTCAAGCAACAAATGAACATCCTTTAGCACTGCTTGCAGAACAGACAAAGAAACTTTTGCAAAGAGATAATACTATTTACATGCCTATCTTATCTCAACGGCATCAAAATGCTGCTGCTGTTTCTGCATCCATACTTCACAAGCTTTATGGTATCAAATTGGTAAGTAATTAATCTATCTCATGGAGTTCTAGTTGTAGCTTGATTAATTCATGGTAATATGGTTTAGTATTGAGGTTTGAGCGAATGTCATTCATTCAGAGACCATTCCTTGATAATGCGGAACATCTGACTGAGGATACTATAGCTGTCCTCCCTGCTGCTGATAGTCTTGAGCATGATATAATGCAAGTTATTGTATCTTCTTGTGCTGATGGAACATCAGATGCTTATTGCAGAAGGTTAAATTTGTTCAAGGTTAGGAAACTCTTCCTGGGCTTCTTTATTTATTTTTATAACGGAGTAACTTAGTGTGACGTAATTTTTACAAAATTATATGGGGCAGTCACAGTTCCAAGTGCAAGATGTTGTAGGCAGTAAATGAAGCTTATTGAGTGTATTGTCTTCTGACCTTGACATTCTTACTGCTCAAAACCTTTATATTGTATAGTCATGTTTTTTCTGATAAAGTTTCCATGTGTCATGCTCAATATTTTTCGTAATGAATTTGGTGACTTTCTTAGCGTTTTCTTGTTTTAAGTATAGATTGAGACTGTGTCTGGAACATTGGTACTACGATGGGTGAATTCACAGCTTGCAAGGATTTTGAATTGGGTTGACCGGGCTATTCAGCAGGAGGTAATAACTTAGGGAGTTTCTAAATCTATTGATTTGTAGTTCATTGAAGAATTATATCATTTATTAGCTGTTCCTTAGTCATATACATCCTTCTATTCCCTATGCCATTTATGATTTCTCATTTTAGCCTATCTCATGTCTTATCTCCTTTTTTGAAAAAAAATATGAATAAAGTTAAATGTGGCATCTCCTGTTTTCAATATTCACGCTTATGATACTAAGAGTAAATTGAACTCCTCCTCCTTTTCAATCAATCAATCAAAAAAAAAAAAAAAACACTCTTCCTTCAGAACAAAGACTGGCCTTTTAACATGTGAACTTAATTATCTTTTTATGGTTTTCCAGCGGTGGATACCGGTTTCACCTCAACAAAGGCATGGGAGTTCAATCGTTGAAGTCTACAGGATTGTGGAAGAGGTTCAATCATACTCTGTTCTTTGCATTTTTTCCCACAATTTTCTCTCTTTTCCGGAATCAGTTTATTTAGTTTCCATGCCATAAGTGTATTGTGTTTCTTTAGGGCATCATTTGATATAGCAGAAATGGTGAATTTACAGAACCTTTTTTTCCCAGTGACATGGGTATAACATATTCTTGTTTAATGCACAAGTGATAATCTGGGATGATTTAGTATGCAGTCTTTTTATTTACTGTTTGACTGCATATGCCGGTAGATCATAGATGTATAACGGAATGTATCTTCTGCAGATGTAGAAAAACAGATGAAGCTTGTTTAATATATCTTTTTAAACAGTAGAGAATCCACCAGCATCTCTATATGATCAATAGAGATTGGAATTACAGTAATATGGAAGAAGAGTTATGATAGTTGTGTCAGCAACAAGGAAAGTTATTTCTTTGTTGATTTGTCTTTTGTACAGGTGGAGAACTGGACTTTGAATTAGTAACCTATGAAAGCATAATGCTACACGAAAGAAGCCAAATCTAACTTCTAGACTCTTGTTCTTGAGAGTTAAGTTTTGATCACAAACTACTGTCAGCTGCAAGATGAAGTTTGCATGTTATTCTTGTCCATGTTATCTATAGCAGCCTAACTTCTTTTACTTTTGTTGCACGAAACTTACGGTGAAAAATACTTAGCTTTTGGAACATATACACTTGAAGATTCACAAGCTGCTGAAGCTCCAGTTCCCTACTTGGGGGTGGGGGGGACAATAAAATAGGAGGAACTGAAATTTAAAATGTGTATCAGACTCTGAACATTCTGCTTTTCTCGTTGTTGATTCTGATATGCTGACAGTGATTTACAAATGCTTTTATATGATGCCACTTTTTGTAATGAGTTGAACAATTTTCTCACTGCAGACGGTCGATCAGTTCTTCGCTTTGAAAGTTCCAATGAGGCCAGGAGAATTGGGTAGCCTCTTTCGCGGCATTGATAACGCATTTCAAGTATATGCAAAGACAATTTTAGATAAGATTGGTATATAGTTTCTTTCTCCACAATCTAAAGGAATTCCTTTTTTCTCTCACAATAAGGAATCCTTCATACTGAAATTTACATGCCCGTTGTTGCAGTTTAATAGCTGAATTGTCTCCTGGTTCATTTTGTATGTTGCACTATGGTTTGATGAATGACAGCAAAGTAATGGATGGAGGGGTTATTAAATCATAATCTGTTATCTGCAGTATACAAAACCATTTCACAGTAGGAAGAACAGGGTACCTCTTTACAGCATAATTTCAAAGCTATACTTCCCACTGGAACTGTAAATATTCTGTCCAAGTAACTAATAATTAGATATCCTAGTTTTATTATTTTGCTCTTTTCTTGGAATATGGATGAATTGCCAATGTACCCATTTGACGACCCTTTATCATCATCTCAGTTTCCCGTTGACACAATTTAGCATGTTCAATTTTCAAATAACTTTGAAGCTTTTGTTTAGTGTCTCTCTTTTTTTATTGGCAATGAAAAGCTGTACCAGGTAAATTATTTGTGTTCTTCTACTTCTCTCATCTTCTTACATTTGCATATCTTGCATTTGTTTCTGTAGAACTGTTTGCTCCTTAATTGAACCTATATATTTCATGGTAACTCGCTATATTGCGTGCAGCTAATAAGGAAGATATTGTTCCACCTGTGCCTATTTTGACGAGATACTCAAGGGAACATGGCATTAAGGCTTTTGTAAAGAAGGAATTGAAGGATACAAGGGTACCAGATGTCTTGAAGTCCGTTGAAGTTGACGCAGCAGCAACATCAACGCTTTGTGTGCAGTTGAACAGCCTTCATGTTAGTTAACTTCTATTTTCCCTCTTTGTATTTGATAAGATCTAAGCTGTTAATCATTTGCTCCCGTATGTCTTTTTGGCTTTCCCCTTTTTTTTATTGAATCTAAAGGGCGTATTTCTCTGCATTGGTTTGATTGGAAAATCATGGCTCTGGCTAGTTTCATTAGCTTGAAGCTGGACTTTGGATGCTCCACTTCATAGTTTTACCTGTGAGGAGGGGATCCCGTAGAGTGGTTTATAGCATCAATTTACATCATATGTTAAATTTGACAGGGCTGTTTGAATGGAAAAACTAATCAAGAAATTGAAAAAGATAGTAGAGAAGTTCTATGATATTGAATGATATTTGCCGCTAAAGTCTTTCTAAAGTCAATATTTAGCAACTACTGAATCGGCAGGCAGCTAGAGTTTGGGCAGTTAGTATATTATAGCATCCTGACTGATTTCTCTTGTATAAGAACTGCTGTGTTTTCATTTCAGATATCTTCTCCAACTGACTACATTTCTTGCTTAGTTCAGTACTTCTTTCCGAAATACTTTTATTATGAGTGGATTAATTTAGACTCATCATTTAAAGAACTCTAAAAATGTGATGTAAAACAAGTCCCAACCCTTGCAATGTTAACAGCATCGTCTTGGTGCTATTTTTATTAATAGAACTTAACCTTATCAGAAAGAACACTTATCATTAAAACAAAGGAAGAATTCAAAAAGAACTAGTGAATGTTGTGTCCCTCTTATGTCATGGAAAAGCCTTCTTTGGGTAATTCATCAAGGTATAATTTGACATGTTATCTTAGTCTATATTCTGCTTGAACTTGTTAAGCTGCTTGCTGGCACAAGTCATGTGGATTTAGATGATTTCTTATCTATCACGCTTCTTCCGCTGCTATGCGGCATATATACCTGAAAATAGATGCGTCTTATGAGTCATTGAACATAGGAGTGGAGGCTTATGTTGAAAAGCTTTCTGAAGTTTCATGTTGGAATCTACTGGTCACTATGAGCAAATTGCGACATATATCTTAGTCAGTCACTACCCATCTCAAGAAGCTCTTACTTACTGCTTCAGTATCAATTTTTTTCTCCCTCTATAATAACTTCATGCCCAAAAGTCCTTTCTCCTCACAATCTTTCAATGACTATACTGAAAACTGGAAATATTGTAGCTTTCTGTTACTAATTTGGTAGCTTTTTTATTTCCACAATGACATGAAACAACATTGAAAAATATACATCTTGATTTACAACAACAACAACAACATACCCAGTGGACTCCCACAAGTGCGGTATGAGGAGGGTTAGGATGTACGCAGACCTTACCACTACCTCATAGAGGTAGAGAGGCTGTTTCATGGGAACCCTCGTCTCAAAAACCTATAAGCAGAATAAACTAGATATGGGAAAAGGAAAGGAAAAGAAAGGGGACAAAAATATACATCTTGATTTCTTGATCATTTTTTGGTTTTAAACTTAAGAACAAAACTTTCAGTGAGATATAGTGCCTTCTTCCATGTATAATTGAGGGTTAAAATGATAGTTCAAAAGACATCAGTTGTGTGTGGAAGTGGGATGTGAGTGGTGACAGAGGATGAGTCCAAGTATTATTGGCAAGAGCCCATGTTATAGAAATTTCATGGAATGCTAAGTCATTTTTATTATGTATTCTTCTATGTGTATGCATTAACATCTTCGCTTCAAGAAGAAAATCTAAATGGTCAATTTCATGAATTCGTTTATACAACAATAAAATTAGTTAAATGCTAGATAATTTAGTGCATAATTATGTTGATATAATCATAACTTATTTGATCTTACTAACATGACAAATTAGATTACTTTGTTTGTAAGTTCAACAAAAAAGATCTACTTTTATGAATATTGTACAGCTTATATTTTTTCGCATAATATATTTTTGAAGTGTGGACCCAAATTCAGCCCTAAAATCATGATTTGTCCATAATTCCTGCTTCTCAAAGGTGCTCTTCGCAAAAGTTGAAATGTATTTTCTAAAATCTTCAATATGAATTCTACAGATTAGTATTCATGCAGTAATAAAATAATTTTTGAAAATAGAATGTGTTTGTTTTCGATGCCCACAAACGTTATCCCCCCCCCCCCCCCCCCCCCCCCCCCCAAAAAAAAAAAAAGGAAATGGACTTTAGGCGTAAATCAATCCCAAAAGCTAGTTTATGACATAAGGATTTCCGACAATCATAAAATGAGACAAACAATTCATCTCTTAACCGATGTAGGACACTTAACCCCCACCCCACCCACATCAAGGCCTGCTAACTGGAGCTGAATGTGGACAACATAACACGAGGCCCAACATTAGTGCACACAATAACAAGGATGGGCATGGCTCTAGTGCCATGAGAGGAAATGGACCTTGAGTCTAAATCATAAAATCTAGATTGTTCAAAGACCAAGTAAGCATACCAATTCCACGTCCCACAACCTATGGGGGACACTTAGCAATATAGTTATCTTCACAGGTGATCAATGTTTGTATCTTAATCGGAGAAACTTTTACATGCTGGATGTGTGGCACTCAAGAAACTTAATTCTTTTAATTTGTCAAAATATAAACGAAGTATTTAAGCATAGTGTTATGATTGCAAAAATAAGATTGTTAATTCAGTTGTTGCAATTTCCTTTTTACTTTTGATTGCTTTGATCTAAGACAAGATTCTTATAAACATTCAACTGTGCCACAAGACTGTTAGGTTATCACTCTTGGATGATTCTTGTAATCATTCTATTCAAAGTTTCCTTCTGTTTTTTTCTGCTGATAATTGAACAAATGTCATACTTGGACTGTCCATGTGGCCCAACCTTTTGTGTAAACATCATACCGGGTGTAATCCGCGAGTGGGTTTTGAGGAGGGTAAGATGTACGCAGACCTTACCCTACTTATGGGGTAGAGAGGTTATTTCCGATAGATCCTCGTCTTAAAGGGAAGTTATTCATAGCAGGGTTAGAAGAAGAAGAAAAAATGGCAATAAATATTAAGATACAAAGTAACATGAAGCAACGGACAGTAGAAACACCAAACTTCTTGTTGTCAACAAACTTTTTGTTTGTTTCTGTTAAATAGGATGTAGGTGGCTCTCAGGCGTTTTGCTTCACGATAGGATATCCACCATGACAAGCTAATCAATGCTCAAGTATAACAATGCTTGGCGATTTTCCAAGATAACAAGGTGTATATACCCCAACTTGTTTGTGATTGAGATGTCATTGTATTGAGAATGAGCCCATAACAAGGTGTATATACACCAACTTGTTTGTGATTGAGACGTCATTGTATCGAGAATGTGCCCAAAATGCTTAAGCACCAAACTTCTTACCAAGACGAAACTTGTCATTTTAAGTCCTTTTGAATAATATTAGGAGCTATGGTGTGTCAAGAATCAAAGACAACACTCATCATTTTATGTCATTTTGGTTTAAAGAATGAAATGAGCTACAGTGAGAACCTTATATTCTACAGTTTATCAGTACTCTGTGTTTGGAGCAGAGGAAATTTAATAAAATCAAGAGAAAATTACAACCCAATACCTTTGGGCAATCTAGTTTACAAAATAGGTGCACAATGTACGGGAAATGTATGCTTTATGCTAATATACATACTTATTCATATAATAAACATACTGATGCGCACCATATAACCGTGCGTATATTTCAGCCTTGTTTGGTGAATGAGATAGACAAATGGTATGTATTGGTAGCTATCCCATTAATTAAATGCTTGCTCTTTTTTAGCAAGGTTTTGTGGCTGAATTAGTAAGATAGGCCAAGTTGCTTTCTTCTGAAATTTTATTTATTATATGAATTTGTAACTTGTGTGATCATGTGTTGCTGTCTTACATAATTCTAAGCCTTACCTCGTTTTTTATCCTTATAGTATGCTATTAGCCAACTGAACAAATTGGAAGACAGCATTTGGGCACGGTGGACGAGGAGAAAGCATCATGATAAATTGATAAGTAAGAACCAAGTTGTTTCGACTGTGGAATGTATTGAAATGTCTTATTATCTCCTCTTAGTATGTAATTCTAGCTTTGCAGCTACATATTCTAACAAGTTTGAGTAATGGTAATAAGTATTTGTCATAAACATTATTTGTTATCTGGAAAGGTTCTCTCTGTATTTGATGTTTTATGAAGTAGCAATTGGAAGTAATTCCTTACAGAGTGCAAAGATGGGAAAAGAAATCATACTTCCTCGCTATTGGTCAAAAAAAGGTCATATTTCCTCATTTATAAACCATTATACTGGTAGACAGGGTGAAAAAAAGAACAGCAAAGTAAGATGTGGCAGATGGAGAAGAGAAGAATTCTCTACTTCTTAATTTTAGATTTCTGTTTTACAGAAATAGTTGGATAGGTGGTAGTCTTTAGTCGTAGTTAAGAATGTTAAGAATCTCCTTAGTTCTAATAGTTCAAGAGTTTTATATAAGGAGCTCTCTTGTATGTTGTTGCAACAACCACCCAACATACATAGTGTAATTCCACAAATGGGTTATGGATAGGGTACTGTGTACGTAGACCTTACCCCTAGAGGTTGTTTCCGGCAGAACCCCGGGTCAAGGACAGGTATATCAAAGCAGGTCTCTTGTGTGTAGTTAACTATCCGATTTCCGTCAGATATTCTCTCTTCTTCTGTCCTCTTCCACATGGTACCAAAGTGTACAATTTTGGTAAAGAGTTGAGTAGTTTTTCGTACTCATGTTCACCTACCAAACTAAAAAACTTCCATCTTTCTGCAGTTCACTTTCTTATTTCTTTCCTTTGACCCTTCTAGCGCCACCACTCTTATCTCTGGGGACTTCTCCCCCAGCAACGGACCTCTTATAGATGGTCATTCTGGCAGTACTGTCTCTATCGACCACAATTCTCTCCCTTGTTCCTGCAGGCTTTCAAGCAAAACATTCCCAAACTTATTATCTCTTCTTTCATTTCGTGCTATTAGAAGTTGGATCTCAAGTCCTTTCTCTTAAGTCTAAACACTGAACTTCTGTTACTGGTGTAAAAAAAAAAAACTATCTTTCTAATGGTAGCAAACAGTGTATTTAGATCCTTCTTTTGTATTGAACTTCAGCTCACTGTTCCTAAAAAGTTATGTTCTCTTCTTTGTCTTATTATCAGAGTTTTGAGTGTTGAGTCTATTCTCTAAATGTTGAAATTTGTGATCCCTGTTTGAACAACTTTTTGGTACTCTTTAGCTGCCAATTCAAGCAACTGATGGAAGCAATATTTTCTGTTGTGCAATTGTCAGCAATGTTTGTTGGAAAAAAAATTCTAACGCACTTTTCTTTCTGGATTTAGTCAAGCAATTGTTTACTATTTCAGTAACTCTTTTTGGTCTCTTGTTTACTATTAAGCAATCTTAAGTTGTTCATCACCTTTAGTTTGAGAGGCGTTTTTAATTCAAGAGAATTGCTAAGATAGTGTGAATATTCTTAATGATTATGTTAGTCAAGATGAATAAAAAGAATATTGTTGGAAATTATGTCATAATTAAGAATGCTGGGAATCACAAAGATTTTCTGATTTCATGAACGGAGTATTTAAGCTTTGACTATGTATGGTAAAGCCTATGACTAGGTGTGCTTGAATTGTTTTGCAAAAGAAAATGGGGAGAACAGAATATGAATAAAGAGCTGCAAACCTTTTTTTACTTACCTTTAGTTAAAATGGAATAAGGGAGATAGTTGACCTAAAATCTATTTACCATAAAGCATAGCTGCTGGATAATCTATATCAGCTTGGATTTTTTTAGTCCATAGAATCTAGGTATAATTTTTATCATGATGAATGTCACTTAAGTAGTGGTACTCCTCATGGAAAGAGATTTACTAAACTTTATATTTATTTTTTTCCAAACAAAGAGAACCCAGCGGAAGAAACCGCCAAAGGTTTCCAGAAGAAGGACTCATTTGATGGAAGCAGAAAGGATATCAATACTGCAATTGACAGAATGTGTGAATTTACTGGTAAGACTTCTGTTTTGTGCTCTACCTTTTCTGGATTTAAGCAACACAACTTTGAAGAATGTGTGAATTTACGAGTGAGAATTCTTCTTCAAGTTTTGTGGGTTCATTGCAAACAATTGCTAATTCATTTTCGTTAATATTGCAGGGACAAAAATCATTTTCGGTGACTTGAGAGAACCATTCATCGAGAATCTCTATAAACCCAGTGTTTCACAGTCTAGGTTGGAATCAATAATGGAGCCACTCGATATGGTATTGCATATTATACTTGTGACTATTCTATTCATAGGTTGTTATAAATGTGGAAAGGGGAAAAAGAAATAACTTGTTGATTTTTAAGAATGCAAGTGAGTCTGAAGATAGCAGTAAAGAGTAACTATCCAATAAGATTCCAATACTAATGAACTTTTTGGTCTCCTTTGCTCCTTGTCTGCTGCTATCTTTTCACCTTCTTATATCCCGCTTGTGATGGAAAGAAGTTCAGCTAAGTACTTTTTGGTCTTCATATTTGTTCAAACTGCTATTGTAATGAGATGTTAGGATCTGAAAAGTTGAACTATCGTCGCTGCAATAGAAATCTGATTCATAAATCTTATCTGAACTTTGTTTATGAAGCACCTTTATATATCGAGAAACTCGAGTTGAGAAATTCTCTTGTACATCTGCATAAGATGACCAATAGTAACCTGTACCCCAGTAACTAATGTTCTTTTATACTACAGCATTTCAAAATTAGTATTGAAATCATGAAATGTCATGGTATCTTCATTGAACCCTCTGAGCAAATCGATTTTGCCATCTGGATCCCTGATTTAGATAATTGTTAGAGGGATGTAATGTGGATTTCACTTTCATCTATCCTCTTTTCATGTATACTCAGGAAAAAGAGAAGCAGAGAGAGTTATAATGGTCTTGTGAAATTTGCAGGTTCTTAATCAACTTTGTGATGTGATAATGGAGCCACTCCGTGATCGTGTTGTGACAGGGCTGCTTCAAGCATCACTGGTCTGTGCACTTATTGCTGCTTAGTTTCTCTGTTTTCTACATTGTATTCTTTTTCTTTTTCTTTTTCTGTACTTGGATTTGCTATTCTTGAGCGGAGGGTCTTTCGGAACCAGCCTCTCTACCTTCACGAGGTAGTGGTAAGGTCTGTGTACACTCTACCCTCCAACCCCACTTGTGGAATTTCACTGGGTATGCTGCTGCTACTGTTGTTGAAAATCGTTATTCACCAGGATGGCCTACTCAGAGTTATATTAGATGGAGGACCATCACGTGTATTCTCCCTGGCTGATGCTAAGCTACTGGAGGAGGATCTGGAGATCTTGAAGGTATTCAAAATGGTTTTGGTTGGATATGCTCGATAATTATGTCTCCTAATGATTCCAAGCCAATTTTTGTCTACCGGATATCTTGAAGTGGAGTTACAATATAGTTTTGTCTCACCTATGCTGCTTGTTTGTGAAAGGAATTCTTCATTTCGGGCGGGGACGGGCTTCCTCGTGGAGTAGTTGAAAATCAAGTTGCACGTGTTCGGCAGGTGATAAAGTTGCTAGGTTATGAGGTTAGTTCAGCAATACCATCTATGATGAAGTACTAAGATTAGCAGAATTGACTGCATAAAAACCTTGTCCATCTGGTTACTGATGCTTGTTTCCTCGCTTCTACGTGCGTCTATCATGAAACTCTTTGTATGAGCAATATGCAGTTTTGGCATTCTTGTTTTATTGCTCTTGATAACAATGTCTGCGATAGCACTACTCTAATGAAATAGAATTGCTTTGCATATGTAAAATTGGTCTAAGATGCTGTAATACTAACATTCATTCTAGAAAAGAAATGATTTATGCGTTTGAAAGTCTGCTTGCTGCTCGAACATTGTTTGTAGGACCGCATCTTGCGCTAGTCCTGGCAGATGTCTAAGCTGGTCTAATCTGGTTCTTATGCCACACAATTTATAACGAATTTTCTCTGTGAGAATGCTACATGACTGACGTACTAGTTTTTTATGATGAACAGACTAGGGAAATAATAGAAGACTTGAGATCTGCAAGCGAGTTGGAAATGCAAGGCGGAAGAGGTAAATTAGGTGCTGATACCAAGACGCTGCTTAGGATCCTGTGTCATCGAGGAGAGTCAGAGGCCTCTCAGTTTGTCAAGAAGCAATTCAAAATCCCCAAATCTGGAGCTTAAGTGTACTTGTCGTGTATACTTTTAGAGGATCTAGCAGAACCATCTATGAGATTTGAACAGACACTAGAAGAACTCTTTTCTTCCTTTTAATTTATAAGGATCTCAGCTGTCGATGAGACAATCTGCTGCGGCAGATTCTTTTTCTTCAAGGGATGTACCTGAAGCATAGTTTTTTGTTTCCTATTACATGTATATGTTTAGTGTGCAGTCTTAAACCTGCTTGGGAGGCATGTATGTATAATTTCTGCTGTCATGGAAGAACGGATTTGTACTGTTATTTCTAAGATTTTGAAAATTGAGTTGTATTGTTCCGGCAAGTGAGGTATTTCAGATTTTTCGTTGTTGCAAAAAAAGGTCAAGTATAATCTGCTTTGTTTTATTGGTTTCTCCTTTCTCTGGTTTATCACAAAGTAATAGGAGGGATTAACATGAGGAAGCTAAAGGATGAAAATTGAATATCTCATTTGATACTATAACAGAAGGAAATGGCATAAATAGATGGACTACAAAATTTAAGCTGGTAAAACTTGAGCAAGCTTTTCAATGCTGCAGAAATCAAAACATGTGTTCATATTATTTTTCATGATTGCATCAACTTAAATTGGATATATTCATATTATGTGGAAAGTGGTTTCATGTGTTGCAGAAAGCAATTTAGAGTCTCAGGGAACTCGGATATCGAGACATTTAGAAGCAGGACAAGAACAAAAAATAACGACCTATAATCTCCAAGAATGAGAGGAGATCTTCCAATATGGTAGATACAGAAAAAAATCTCAAAATTACAGAGCACAAATTATCAGTTGAAAATTGAACAAGAATCCTTCAGACCACTAAACTCAATGGTAGAACTTAAGCATAACTCGTGCTTAGATCACATACTTAACAGACAGATCTGTATGTGTAGAATTAGGTATTCAGAAGTATCAAAAAAGCATGTTACTCGTCATCTTTGTAAGGGTACTCCTCAGGAACTTGCTTCAGAAGCTTCAATTGCAGCTCAAATGTGTCATCCCCTCTGAGCATATCACGAAGCCATGTAACCTCTGTTTTCATTGACACCTAAACACACAGGGAAAATAGAAGTAAAGTTTGTCATTGCAATTTTAACTGATCACAGTTATTCAAGTAAACGTGGGAAGCTTGCATAGAACATTATTCTCTCATATCCATGTGTTAACTCTTTTGATAGCTACCTCCAGGAAATAGCAACTTTGGCCCATAAATCAATAGCTTGGAAAGAACGAAAAGAAAAGCACTTGGGTTGAAAAATGTATAGATCATAGAGAAATTTCTGTTTGTTTTCTGCCACTCTTTTGGAGCACCTTTAAAATTCCAGTAAGCATTAATAATTGGCTACTATTTACAGAGAATCGTGTATAAGCCTATCAACTATTTTTTTTTAATTACAACCTGTTTGAGAAGAAACCACTTTTCCACTAATACAATTACAGTTTCCAAAAGAGAGAGCTATGTAACAATCCATGACAGATTATGAAAATAACCACTTGACTCTTCCTACAAAACAAAACAAGAGAACAAAATCAAAATTTATGCGGATGTACTGTAGCATGGATACAATAACGACCTAGATGGTAACAATAATATGAAATGACTCGGAAGAGAATACCAATAGACTGTAAAATAATGTCAGAAGGAGCAGGGAACCAATGTTCTTTTAAGAAAAATCAATGACTGTTAAATAACATGCCAGTTCATTCCATATTGCTTAAAATTAAAAACCTTCCTGTACCAGAGAGGAATAAAGAAATGAGAAAAACCGACTTGCTCAACAATGATAAGCAGCAGAGCAAATAGGCTTTTCTCCGCAAGAACAGCTGCTTCATTAGGATAAAGATGCTCAAGCACACAATACTTGTCTTTCAAAGGAGGGGAAAAACGCTCGCTATGCATGTTTTGCACAAGACAGGTCATTGCAAGATATTATACCATTAATTGGATAATCAGTTTGTATCAAGAGACAAAGCTTACCATCTCCAATGCTCCCCTGATTACTCCACTTAAGATGTTACAATAATATAGGCCTTGACAGGTATCAGGGAGCTCAACGAAGTCTACCAACGGGTTATCTTCCAAAATCAGACTGCACGTTGTTCCCTCAACATCCCAATTTGTCACCGTTGCAGTGATTCCTAGGAACATTTTGAGACCGACCTGTTGGCATGAACGGAAGAAAAACCATGTTAGGTCAAAAAGCACTTTAAGCACTGGATCTACACGCCCAAAAAAGTATAAAGGCACTGAAGCATAATATTAGGTTGACTGTACAATAGAAGCACTCCCAATTTTCTACACTGAATACTTGTCAGCCAAGGTTCTTAGCTCATGCCTATCCGCATGTGCTTCCTTGTTTTTTCTCGATTTACTTCTTTCTTATTGTTTTTCTTCATCGAGCTGACTCATTTTCTTCCTAGACTCGTCTTCAGTTTTCCCCTGCTACTCTCTTGCTTCAAAGGATTCATGTTCTCCAATACTTAATTTACAGGTCAAATTCTAGAATGATGATATAGATGTTGAATATGAAAGTAAGTTTGCAAATTGAACTTTTATTGCTAAATTAATTGAAAATTGTAGTTGAAGTCATCCTTTTGTGGGCTCGTTGAGATTACATTTTTAATATAATGTAATTTGGGTTTATTGGAAATCATATTGCCGTTGCTATCACATACCTAAATATCACGGTTCAGTAGGGGAAGTTATTTTTAGGGATAAATTCAACTACATATGCCGTGAGACAGTAATTATCCTTGTGAGATCTAATATAATGACTAAGACGCTTGACGAAACAATTTCCTGCAGGAGCATAAAATCAACAGCAAGGCTACACACTTTCTTTTCACTCATGGAGGCAGACAATCAAGCAGCAGCTAAAAATACACCAGCAGATTTTCCATATGTTAAACCTTACTAAACAAGGATAATGATCTGTGAAGCCACTTGAAGAAGTAACTCCGAGAAAACATATAATAAACTCGAGCAGATCATAGCTCAAAAAGCATAAAATTCACATACATATAAATTTTTAGAATAAAAATGAGATAGAAACCTTGGCAATGACTTCAGCTGTCTCCTTGAAATCAACACACCTTGAAACATTAGACTTCGCTAGAAACTCGTCAATGAGCCTGATTCCTATATTATAACCCCTGCAATTCAATCAAATTTCAGTTTCCTATTCCTGAATCCTTGACGAAAGCTGCATTTTACACGTCCATAATGCTACCAAAACCCTAACTTAGAAAAAACACTAATACCATATTACATTTGATCAAGCTGTTTATTGACCTCATCGACCTCCTCTAGATCAGTCAGCAGTTGGCGCACGATTGCTCCATACGTTAGAGTGAAAAGCTCTGCGTTCTTCGGCACCAAATGACAAAAAACTAGTAACTAATTGTGCAATTTATACTAGAATGAATGGAAATCAAACGGAAAAGCACGATCTCAAATAGTAAGGTTTTCATGAGGATTTGGTGCCTACCACTCGTTCGACATTGGCGAAAATGGCGTCTCCGGATCTGGGTACCACTGGAGCCATGAGAGTTCCTTTGCTATTGCGATCGGTTAACTATATCTTGGGCTAACTTAGGAAGAAAAAGAAAACGCACTGGAATTCTCTCTGGATGTACTGGGTGATTTTACTAAATTTATTTTGTAGAGGAAAATCGGCAAAGCACCACTTTTAAAGCATACAGTATTATTATTTTTGTAACTCAGATTTTAATTGTGAAAAATTTCTCAAGTTATTGCCACTAAATTAATGTCTTTAAAAAATATATTAAGTGAATATATTTAAGAACTTATCAATTAATAAGAGTAAAATGATAAATTTTCTATACCGATAAATATCTTTTTAATATGTGAGTCAAATTGACAATTAAAAATAAATCGAGTGAATACTAAACATAATTTTTAATGAATGTAAAGAAAAAAATAATTAACTTGTCATGGGCTAAACTGAATTCCACTTCGAAAGGTATTATAGTGTCGGGGTTTCGGATGTTCACTAGACGATTAACCCAATAAAAACAGCATTCTAATGAAAAATCTTTTAATGTCACTTTGACATAGATAACACTTGCATTTATCTTGTTAGCTACGATTCTGGAGAGAGAGTCCACTGGTTTAATGTGAATGATACCGATAAAGAGCTCATTAATCAACTCAACAGGTCTTCTAGACTATGCCAAGAATTAACCAGGTACAGATGGTGTTTTCATGTACTGAAATCTTCAGTATCACTGTGAGTACATTTATTTTCATCAGTTACATCTCCCCACATTCAGCGATCACGCATGCCAGTTTTGGTTTGTTGTTAGCTCCAACAGCCACATTTTCAATCTTCCTGACCACTAAAAGACCATCTCCAAGGACGCGCTGAAAAGAAAGCAGGGAAAAAAAACTTATCACATAACAATGGAAAAGAAGACAATAAGAAGTTCCTTATTTTTAGATTAAAATCAATCATCAAATGGTTGACACAATGGAAACACTCATTGCTTGATATGTTTATCAGAGTGAATTGGATATAATTAAAAAAACACATAATTGAATCTGATGAAACATGAAGCATCGGTATGCAGCATCTGGCATTAAATAAGGAATGTATTGCGACAAGCAGAAGACGATGAGAGACCTTGTCAAGGATGTTGACAGAAAACAAATTGAATTGAGACTTCTAGCATGAAACATAGATAAATACTAGAAATGCTAGAGGCTAAGGCAAAGCAAAGCATACCCCAAAAACAACATGCTTGTTGTCAAGCCACTCGCACTTTGCACATGTGACAAAAAACTGCATGGAGCAAACAGCAGAATCAGAAACAGGCTTTGTGATCTAGTCTGCATTTTTCCTGGATAAGGTGGATCTAATCTTATTACCTCTCCTTAATCCTGTGTGTGTGCATGCGCGTGTGCCCAAAAACAACTTCTTATGCTCAAGGACATTGTAAAGAAAGAATTTTTTTTTGAGAATGAAAAAAAAAGAAGTAAAAAAATTGATTTTTTTTTTTTTGATAAAGGTAAGGATTGTATTCTTCAGCAATTAAGGAATGCTGGCAACCTTCAAAAAATATTTACAAGAATTGGACTCTCCTGGGCATAACAACTTATTCCTGGGCACACACTTGAGGCAACCTTAAAGATCATTTTCATCAAAAATATGCTAGCATAATTTAAGCCCTCTCTTGGTTATATGGGGTTCTTTTTATCCTTTTTCAGCAATCAGCACCAACCTAATCAATTCTATGTCAGTTTATGTCAAATTGGAACCTAGTATGTGCTCTGTGTCAGTTTACAACTTAAAAACTTAATGAAGGGTCACTAAATTGATAAGATGAATCATCTTATGACTGACCTGACATCCATTAGTGTTTGGTCCGCTATTTGCCTGCCAAAATAAGGATTTCATAATGTACATCAAAATAGAAGGTAAGGATGCAGTTGAAGAATCAGCTTTCGCACAGTTGTTAAAACAATTTTTAAGTAATTTAAATTGATATAATTATGGAAAAACTCTCAACAAGGACAAAGGTAATGAAATCAAGAGAATTCATTATAAGTGTCTATGCCATAAAATACACAATTCTGACATATCCAAGGTAAAATTACTTCCATTTCATATGCATTGATTATGAACAACTGTTTGGAGCCTTCTTTACTGAATAGATGACGCCAGAATAGTTACAGGACTAATCCATAAATGGGCATAATTGTTGTTGTTAAGCTTATTGGAGTCCAAGAACATAGCACCTCTGGTGGACCACTCTTATTTTCGATGACCTTTTTCTACAGATCGTGTTTTCTAATGACTGTTCCAATGCCTGAGCCTTTCCCAGGTGATCATTCCAACGATTTACAGAAAGAACATATGGCAAGCATCGGTTCTCTTTTCTTTTTTTTTTTCCTTTTCAAATAGTATCTATACTTGGATACTGAGTCCATCATCTAAACATTGACTATTTTTTATATTGAGAAGTAAGCCTCATCTAGAGTCTAAACACTAAATTCTAAATTTCAGAAAAGTCAACTTTTCTCTTTTTCCTATAATATGCTTCGGGGGGGGGGGGGGGGGGGGTGCATGTCTCCCTACTCAAGATATTGGATTTCCACTCATGTTCTACAAAGTGGTAATTAAACCGTCTTGGTTGTATGGGGTGGAGTGTTGGCCAGTCAAAAACTCACATGTTCCAAAGATACATGTTGCAGAGATAAAGATGGTGAGATATTGTGTGACATACTAGGAGTGACAAGATTAGGAATGAGGTTACTCGGGAGACGGTGGGACTGGCTTTTGTGGTGGACAAGATTAGGGAAAGCGAGATTGAGATGGTTTGGCTGTGCAGAGAAGGTGCACCGACATTCTAATAAGGAGGTGAGAGAGGCTAAATGTAGAGGGTATGCGGAGGGGTAGGGATAGACCAAAAAAGTATTGGAGAGAGGTGATTAGACAAGACATGCCGCAATTTCATATTACAGAGGACATGACTTTAGATAGAAAGGAGTAGCGGTCACGAATTAGGGTAGAAGGCTAGTAGGGATAGAGTGTTGTCTTGCCTTCCGAAGGTTTAGTGCCATTGTATTTTGATTATCACATTATCTTTTGTTGTTATTGTTTCTCTTGTTGATTTTACACTGCTTTTCCATTTAACTGTTAGCTTTCTTCATTATTTTCTTCTTTTTTTGCTTGGATTTAACACACTTAAGCCAAGGAACTCTCGAGAACAGCCTCTCTACCTCCACGGGGTAATGGTAAGGTCTTCGTACACTCTACCCTCCTCATTCCCCACTTTGCCGGATTTCACTGATTATGTTGCTGTTTCTTTCTCTATTCCCTCTCTGACACCAGACTCTGGATATGGAGACCTTCCTCTGACCATTGAATTTCTGGTCACTGTTCTGTAAAAAGTTTTCTCCTCTTTCTTTATGGTAATAGGATTTGAATGTTTGGTGCTGCATTTCAATCTGGCACATCAAGCGTCCTACATGGCTGGTCTTGTATAGGGAAGGGATGAGAAAGAAGTCATGGCAGCTGTCAAAACTGTCTTTTTTGGTGTCTCTGTCAGTAGAAGCATTGAAAAGTTCTTTAAGAGTGGTAAATCAATTCTGATCAGCTCATGATCTTATTTTATTTGTACATCTTGCTCAGGTGCATAGAAATCTGAGACACCAAAGAGTGATTAGAGTCATGTAGCTTCTTTTCTCTAACGCAGGGTTCTCCATTTTACAATTCCCCCATTAGTATATATCATACAGTTACATCAAAAATGATTACATCAAGTTATACAACTTGCAAAGGAGAAGAATGAAAGTATACGCTAATATTCAGCAGAAAAATGATTATTTGTCATTAACAAAATTACGATGCCATTAGCAACAAAGAGAGACATGAAAGGGGCAGATACCATTGATAACAGGCCAGGACCAGTGTGCTTGGCAATAAAGTTTTCATCCTCAAACTTGCTTCCGTATATGGAAACACATCCACTACCATCTCCCTGCAGAAAAAAGAATTAGCCAATGTTAAAAGAGATGTAGAATAAAGCTAATGTTGTGTTGATCAGAAGTAGAAGATTTGACAGCCAAATATACAACCTCTGAATAAGCAGGAGCTTTTATCAGTCTAAGATGTAATTAGTTGTCAGCTGATTCAATTGCAAATCGAACTCTTACTTTGACACATTGTGTTTACACCTTTGAGTAATCAAAAATTTCGGAGTAGACTATCATATCCTATACAGATTGTGAAAAAAAGAAAATATGAAAACAGTGATTTTAATTCCGGGAAAAGAAAGTACTTTCTTAATATTCTTACATATGTAGTAAATCATTAAATGCCATATTAGAAGTTAAATTGGCAGAACTAAAAAGAAAAATATGATGCATTTGGGGTGTAGCAACCCTTCTGGAGGGAGACGGAATCGCATGAGGCACGTTCTTTTAGGAAAAAAAAGAAAAAAAGAAAGTACTCTGGCAATTAGCGAGATTTCATTTATCGAAAAAAAATCGTGTTACTTTATACCTTTTTACAAGTGATGGAGGATCTATCATGAAGAAAACTAATACAAATCTTTTACAACACTGCAGAAGATTTCTATAGTAGTCTATAGATTCCCATCCTTGTAAGCTGCATTGACATCTTCTTTGCAAAAGTTAATACACTTGAACGATAATCTGGGAAATTTTTATTTCACATGAAGCATCAAGGAAAGCCAAGGGAGGGCAGCTTGACTTCAGAATAATCTACTTGATAAAGAATTCTATGTATAGACCAACAGAGCAGAAATTCACACTGAAGCATACTCCTTTCAAACAGATGATAGGGCAATGAAGAAGGTGGAAGTTATGCTCACACCAATATTTATTGGAGACATAATAGTAATGTGTATAAAACCATGATGCTCAGAGATATTATAGTATATGTCAAATGGGTATTAACACGCACCTTACAATCAAATAAACACATAGTTAGGGTTACACACACACACAGAGAGAGAGAGAGAGAGAGTAAGCCTTTATAAAGTTGTCAGTCACCCCAATTCCCATGGAACTGGGAATCTTCATTACAGAATACCCTCAATGTAGAATCCTAATACAAGGTTAAGGCTAGAGAAAACAACCTTTAGGAAATCACCGCCTTGGATCATGAAGTCCTTAATCACCCTATGGAACTGACAATTCTTGAAACCTTGTGGTACTCCTGCTTTCCTAAAGAATATCAGATTTGTAGACGAGTAAGACAACATAAAGCAAAATCCAATAGAAACTAATATAATCTCCAATAATCCTTTCACAAACCAAGTAATTCATGAAACTAGCATCAAAGAAAACTAAATAAATCAAACGCGAACATAATTTGATAAACATACCTGAATTCTCCCGTGCACAACTGTCTGCAATGAAGCATTTAAAAGAGCTTTAGAATAGAACTTAGTGCTTTAAAAAATCCAGAGAGAACATATCATGTGTCTTAAGGATTTCATTTAGTCTCTCATTCTTTAAGAAGGAAATCTTAAACTCCTGCTAGTTAGGTATTGAAACTGGCCAAATTACAATAACTTGAGGGGATTAAGCTTATAAATCGATACCACCACCGGACAAACACCTTCCACTAATTATCCGTTCGATTGGCAGACGGGTGATTTTCACTAAGTGACTCAAAATATAAAGAAGTGAACACACGATAAATCCCCAGTGGGATTCAACAAAAAACAAAACATTAATGAAAAGTGTTGAGGCTAAGGTTGTGGACCTACAACGAAATATCCCTCAATAACATACTTAAATTCATTAAACCTTATTTCTACTGAGAGAGTTTTAACCTGAAATTCTCAGCAGTTTTGGGAGCGATATCGGCGAAGAGCTCCATCTTAATGCGACCAGCAGGGATGTTGCCGATTGTTACATCAAAAAACACAACCGGGTTTTTAGGTATTTGTGGCCTTAGGTGCCATTCCACCACCCCTCCTCCCCCGCCGCCAGACGCCATTTTTGGAAGTACAAAAAGCTGCGACTAGCGGAAAATTTGCTCTGCTACTCTTGAGAGCTTTCTAGAGACTAGAAGGCAATGTCGAAACTTTGAAATATTCCTTCCGCTTTGCACAGCAAAAAGGGCTGCTCTCCATATAATTCCAGTTAATAAAATTCACATAATTTTTAAGTATTCATACATAGTCACAAAACGAATCTTTCCCCAACAAAAAGTACAACAAAATATCTCAGGTAATTCCACAAATAAGGATCAACTAACTATTATTTTAAAAAGATAAAAAGATTATTTTTGAAATAAAATCAATAAATCAAAATATTTATTAAAAATAGAATACATAGTGGAAAAAATATGTCAATTAATAAGGATATTAAGCAGTACAAAGCATCAAATGAAAAGAAGTAGTAACACAATAGCATAATATGTTGATGGAAAACACAATACAATATATAACAAAAAAATAGTATTCAATTAAATCAAAAAAAAATTGCGATATCTAGGAAAAATTATTTTGAAAAATTAATTTATTAACTTTCTTGATAATTCAGTAACATTTTGTTCTAAAAGTTAATTAATAAATTTGTTATAACAAAATGAAACTTGAGTGGTCATTCATAAAATTAAAATAGTGATCATAGTATCATCATTTTTTTTTAATAAATAAGTATTACATGTATATATCAAGGAGAACACATATTTAAAGGAAGGAAAAAATCATCCAACTAGAGTACTGTACGAATCCCAAATGTGGTAAGTCTGTCAATAGTATCAACCAAAATAGTGGAGGACAGAAATTCAATACATCTCTGAATAAGTTGGCCCTCAATTGAGTCTCTTAAATGATCAATCTGATCAAAACATAGTTCTAGACTTCTTTTGAAAATATTTGTTATTCCTTCCAATCCATGTATGATATATTGCAATAGTTACAGCCATCATATATATATATATATATTTCAGTTGATGTCCTCCCCAATTCTATATGTCTTCTCTAGATGCCTTACCAATAGCGAAGTTGAACCCCTAGATTGTCAAATTATGCAGCTTTGAAAGAAAACACCTTGCATGGTCTCTTCATCTTGATATCATAAAAATACATATTTGATCACTTGGCATCTCCCATCTTGTTATCATCCTTTAGTTGTGAACTCCTAAAATAAAAAGTCTTATATACTCCCTTCATTCGGTTTTATATGTCCAGCTTAAAAAATTAAAAAATTTATTATTTTGTATCTATTTTACCTTTCCTACTAAATATTATATTCATTTTTAAATTTTTGGATGATTTATAATTAATAGGTAATATCGTAAAATTATGCCTCTATTTATTATTTCCTAAAAAATGTGTCAAGTCAAACATGGACAAGTAAAAATGGACAAAGAAATAACAATTTAAATATAGTTTGGACAAGAGAGAACAAAATAATTTTTTATGTGAGTTGTGGTTCACTTGTTACGTGTCCATCAAAGTAAAAAACTAATGTAAATTTGAAATACACGATCTATTATAAAACTCAGTCTAATATTACACATGTAATCATAGTGCTTAACGTGTTTACAAGCAAACAAAATATTTAATATTGGCATATTGTGAAAGTTATGCGATATTTAGTTTGCACTAAGAGCTGTGTTTATTTAATAAATTCTTTTGTTAATAAAATATTGACATCTAAATAGGTTTAACCTTCTGTCTCAATATTTGAAGGAACATGGGTTCTTGTCTTTGCGGTACAGTAAAGTTGTAACAAATTCAATTTGAAATCTTAATTTGAGATATTAAACTAGCAAGAATAATATCTAGAGTTGGGAGGGAGAAGGGTGACATCATATATGTATCACCTTGTAAACTTGAAGGGTTAGGAAACTCCTTTGGAGAGTAATAATGCAAGTTAGGATCGATCGGAGGAGGATTTACCTCTCAGATGATCGAAACAAGTTATTAAGTTGTTGTATGGATTTTTCTGATTTTAGTAATTTAAAGTCGAGTAGTAGACGAATGAGGTACACAATTTTAATGAGTCTTCGTTGACAAGGTCGTCTCAAACAAGCTTGGAGGCCTAAAGTCAAATTTTGTAGAGAGGCTTTATTATTATTTTAGTTATCATATATAATTTGAATAGCTATAGCATACTCAATGTAATTTTACTAATGAAGTCTCGAGAAGACATGATGCATGTAAACTTTATGAAGTAAGACTGCAAATAGTAAAAAATTTTAATATAAAGTTAAAATAATCAAATGCGACTCAAAGATCACGACAATGTTTGATGATCTCATTGGCATTGGCATTGCACCTATCCTTCAGTTTAACAAATGCACAAAGTGTCTCACACATTGATCATCTGGTCTTCCCACTACAACTGCTTCAAGAATAGCTGGATGGCTAAAGATTACAGACTCAACTTCGATTGTACTAATGTTTTCTCCACCAGAGATAATGATGTCCTTCAAACGATCCTTTAATTCTATGTAACCATCAGGATGCTTTACTGCCAAGTCCCCACTTCGAAACCAGCCTCTTTTAAAAGCATGTTCTATTGCTTTGACATCCTTTAAGTAACCATTCATTACAGTGTTTCCTCTAATCATCACCTCACCCATTGTTTTTGCATCTGGGGGTACACTCTTCATTGATTTAGGATCTTTTACATCTACTTCCTCCAAGACAAGATGGTTCACACCTTGACGAGCTTGGATCTTAGCCTGCTCATTAAGCGACAAAGAGTTCCAGTCTGGTTTCCAAGAACAAACAATTGTTGGACCATAGGTTTCCGTTAGGCCATATCCGTGAGTTACATTGAAATCGAGCTCCTTCATCATAAATAGTACTTGAGGAGGAGGTGGTGCAGCAGTTGTGATCATGTTCACGGTCCTCGAAAGTGGTCGTTGGACACTTGGTGGTGCATTTATTATCATGTTCAAAATTGTAGGTGCACTGGCCAAGTGAGTCGCTTGGTGCTCAACTATGTTGTTGAAAATCCCTCTTTCAGTGACACTTCTCATGCAAATGTTTGTGCCACCTTGTGTTGCCACAACCAAAGTAAGACACCATCCGTTGCAATGAAACATGGGGAGAGTCCATAAATAGACCGGCATCAAAGCCATAAATAGACCGGCATTAAGATATGCCCTTCTGTGACTATAGATGACCCCTTTTAGGTCTCGATGTTGTTCCCGAGGTATAATTGAGTGAAATAGCATCCCATTCATCATTTGGCCATACTATCTCAAACTTAGGTTCTCTAGTAGATAAAAAGGACTCGTACTCCGGAAACTCTGAAGCTAAGCTTTTACTGTTGTTCTGACTGGATGACTGACTCTCTTTGTCAGATATCAAGATCAGATGGGGCAACTTGGCACTTGCCTTTGACAGAATATCTAGTGCAACCTTAGCAACATCGAGCAACTGGTAATCTACAAATATGATTTTGGCCTCTGAATGTTTAAGTAACACAGAGACCATTGCTGAATCATGATGCATATTGAGTGCACACAGAATTGCCCCAGCCATTGGTACTCCAAAGTGTAGCTTATACATTGCAGGAATATTTGGAGCCAAGGCAGCAACCTGCTCAGAAATTTAGAAAAAAACTAAGAGCGGTACCAATATGAAAGATGGAGATCTGAATGAGCACTCATTTTCTTCCTAGTAAAAGTATAAGAAAAGTAATCTTAAGCATCTACATAAAACAAACAAAATCAACTAAATAAGTGGTGGAGAAGGCAAATGTGTTACATGAGCTTGTCATTGACACCTAACTCATGTCCTATTACATAATTAGTGTTGTTTTGATTGATCTGGTGGCTTCCTCTATATCATATACTAAGGGAAATTCTCAATAATTATTGATTCATTTAGTGTCAAAGATAAACTTATATTACATGAAATAAAATAAAAATAACGTGTTGATTCAGCCTGCAACAGAAAATGATAAAAATAATACTCCAAATCCAGAAAAACCCAATTATCCACCCCCAAAAAGGGACTTTACAGTACCAATCTCTAGATGAACCTATCTTTCATATTTCAAAGCATCAGTACTCAACTTAATTGACGAGGCTCTCTTTATCTGACAAACGAAACTCACACCTAAAATGAACATTAGGCATTACTCAATCCACAAAAACTAGCTCATGATATGATGATTATTGATAACCATATAATAACATCTAGTGTTCCATCCACTGCTGATGCATGACTCTAACATCTTGCACACCCAGGACTAAACATTTGAATCATTTAATTGATTAGAATCTTTTTTATCTAACAAACACAACTTACACTAAAATGAACCATGGGCATAATTCAAGCCCAAAAAGCTAACTCATGATGTGAGGATCGCCTCACCTCGAATCATATAATAAGATCAGGTACCTTATCCACTATGCATGTAGGAATCTAACATCTTGTATGCCGAGGAATAAACGGATGAATTATTCAATTGATTACACTTTCAAGTCTTCTTTATCTAATATACAACTCACACCTAAAAGGAACCGTGGGCATAGCTTAACCCAAAAAAGCTAACTCGTAGGTTGAGAATTACTGAGAAGCATATCAATAGCAATGTAGGTCTCTAAATCTTGCTTGACAAGGACTAACAACTGAATTACTTAATTGACTAGAGTCTTATTTGTGCCTGAAACGTAACTAACACTATAATGAACCCATAGGCATAACTCAACCCCCCTAAAGCTAAATCATAAGGTGAGGATCGCTGAAAATCATACAATAAGATCAAATGCTCCATCCATACTGATGTGTGACTCCAAAATTCTCCACGCCCACGATCAAACATCAGTTGAAATTATTATGGACAATATAATAAGAAAGATTAATTCAACATCAGGTAAATAATCAATTAGGATGAATCTGACTCTGATAACAACTCATGATTTTAAATCTGATAAGAAATAGATTTTGCACCTAACTCAACTCTAAAACTAGCTCATGAGACAATGATCACCCAACACTAATACGAAGCCCAAGTCCTTAATTCACAACTGATGGAAGACTCTAACAACAAACACACTCCATTAAGTGCAATCAAACAAGGCCTAAATCATGTACGGATGAGATTGAGAAAGATATACAATGTCACCACGAGAAATTTCGAGTTGTGTGAGAGCACAAGAAAGTCTGAGACATCGATCACGGGTCTGTCTCTAAGTAAACTTGACATTTCCATTAACAATAGAGAGCTTATCACTATACACCTTTGCTGATCTTTCCAAGAAGCTTATGGGACTCAATGGCACAAAGTTTGCGATTGTGCGATTTCAAAATAAGTCTGTTCGACTGGAGAAGGGGTAGAAGACTACTATATCTAGGGATGTTTACTAAGTCAAATCCAAAAAATCAATGAAATATTAAATAATCGACAGACCAGAATTCTTTCCTGTCGTATTTGATTATTTGGGATTAGATTTGGACTTTTAGGACCAGATTTCTCAGAGACCATTTTTTTGTAGTGATAGAGGCCTAAGTGACTTCTCCAAAGAACTTCTCTCAGAGAGACAAACAATTCAAAAAAAAGGAAGATAAATATAAAAATAAAAAATAAATATAAAAATAAAATAAATATAGAAAAATAAATAAAAAGATTAAAAAAATCATTTGGGGTTTAGGGTTCGAGGTTGAAGGTTTACGATTCAGGATTCAGGATTTAAGATTTAGTTTTTAAAATATAAAGTTTAGGGATTAAAGTTCAAGATTCAAGGTTTAGTGTTCAAGTTTTGAGGTTCTAGTTCAAGGTTTAGGATTTAGGGTTTTTTGTTTAAGGTTTAGAGTTTGTGGTTCAGAATTTGAAATTCGAGGTTTGAGGGTTATAATTCCTATTTCGAGGTTAAAGATTCTCAATTCAAGGTGGAGGTTTTTTTTATAGGGAACAGACCTATGCCAAAGGGTCCCCACACCTTTGGACGGTCAGGGGTTGAGCATCACCCCCAAGCTTTATCATAAATAAAAAGCAAAGAAAGTAAGTACAAAGGAGGGGGGGCATAGACCTTACCTCCGCCCTATGGTGGGTCCCAAGTCGGCCAACCGTCTAAAGTCGACCAACTATAACCCAATTCTAACAAAGACAAGCAAAAAGACCATACCTATGTGAGGACTCCTCACCATACATATAATCTAGTAGTGCCATAAACAAGGGAGACTCTCCCCTTACAAAAGAAAAGACGGAAAAAAGACTCAACATAAGGGGACTGCTACAAACTCAAGGAGGATCTTTTATTCTCTTCAATTTTCTTCTTCTGAAGTTGACTATCTCCATTTTGTCAAGAGTATAATAAGCCACCACTTCTCCGAGAATTAGCTGGACCTGAAAGTAGTGTTGGGGGGACTGCAACTTGTGACTATGTTTGGCCAACATATCAGCAACAAAGTTAGCCTTTCTATAGGTGTGTACGCATTTGAAGCCTTCCAGCTGAGTAACGTACTGCCTCAATCTATTTATAGATAGATTAAGATGCCAAGGTGCAGTGGAATGGCAGTTAATCCATCTGCACAAAAGCATTGAGTCTACCTCCAAATTAACTCTACTAATCCCTTTTTGAATGCACCCCATAATACCCCATAAAGCAGCTTCAACTTCAGCCTTGTTATTTGATCCTTCACCCATTGGAACTGAAAATGCCATCAACAGATCTCCATTCGAGTCCCTAAGTATACCCCCAGCCCCAATTCTGTCATCAGACAAGGCACTCCCATCTGTATTCAACTTATACCACTGGGAAGGGGGTTTACACCAAAGAACAGGGGTGATCTTCAAGTCGTGGTAACAACTCCCAACACATCCTACCAGTTTAGTCCAATTTGCAGGCCAAGAGATATAAGGATATGTTGTTTTCATGAGGAAAAGGATGTCTCTGAAAACCATATATTTAACTCTAGCCAAGTTCGATTTCTTGCCAGCATATCTACATGCACACTTGTTCTTCCACAAGTTTCAGCAGATGAATATGGGAGTTGCTTGTAATAGTAACCTATGAGCATCATTCTTATATTCACTTTCCCACCATCTCATAATGAATTGATGTAAAGGAAGGGGATTACTTATAATGCCAATCGAGCCTGCAAACCACCTCTAGATATGATGAGCAAAATGACCAGTTCTAAAAATGTGTTCAACAGTCTCCTCTCCAGGATTGTGACAGCAACAACACATCATAGGATCATAACCAAGTTGTCTCAGCTTCTCATTAGTGGGGAGTTTACCCCTCAGAGCCCTCCATAGCAGAAAGGAACATTTGAAAGGAATGTGTCTATGCCAAGTGTAGCTGTTAATCTTGGTCCTAGCCTCTATGCTCCCTGATCATATTCCAAGCAGAAGAAACTGTGAAGACACCATCCTGAGTCAGCTTCCACACAGCTCTATCAGGTATCCCATGCTGGACCTGTAAGTCAGTTGGCTAAGATGCCTTCAACATGCTGTGGAGGAGCTATAGAATGGACCATACCAGCATCCCATTGACCATTTTGAATAAAAGCATTAACTCTAGTATTGTCCAACCTACTACTGACATCCCTGTATTCAGCTAAGGGCCCCACTCCTAACCAATTGTCCCACCAAAATGAACAACTTCCAGAATTTATTCTCCAAAGGATATGAGGTTCCACTTCCACTTTGTTCTTCATCATGTGCTTCCATATCAGAGAATCCCTAGAATCCCATTTTTTGCTAATAGGATTGGACCTCTGGCAATACTTGGCTCTCAAAAAATCACCCCATAAGGTATTCTTGGATCTGAAAATCCACCATTGCTTGAATTGAAAGGCCTTGCAAACATCTGTGATCATTCTCACACCAATGCCCCCTTCCTCATATGGCAAACTCAGATTTTTCCATGAAGACCAGTGGTATTTCCTCTTCTCATCCAACCAACCCCAGAAGAAATCAGCAATAATGCACTGAATTTGTTTTAAGGTAGTTAAAGGAGGTGAAACAGCTGACAAAATATAAATTGGCAGGGACTGAAGAACATGTTTAATTAAAGTGGCTCTCCTACCATAACTCAGAAGTTTAGATTGCCAACCAGCAATCCTAGACACCACTTTTGAGACCATATCAGAAAAATAAATAATCCTCTGCCTCCCAATATACAAGGGACATCCTAAGTAGTTAAAGGGGGCTTCTTCTGAATAAACCCTGTGATGTGTTTGATTCTGTCAATAGATCTCTTAAAGGTGTGAGGATGCACTATGAAATGGCTTTTACTCTTGTTGATTAACTGCCCAGAGACACCCTCATACACTGCTAGCATCTTCATAATGAGATGAAGAGACCTGGCTCTGTCAGAAGTGAAAATAATTGTATCATCTGCAAAACTCAGATGATTAATCTGAGGACCCCTCTTCTCCATATAAAAGCTATGAAATTGGGGGGAATGATGCAACTGATTCAGTAGTCTTGATAAGACTTCAGCCCCAATGATAAACAATGCAGGTGATAGGGGGTCACCTTGTTTTAGACCCCTGGTGTAATAGAAGAAGCCATGTCTGGATCCATTAATAATAATGGAGTACCAGTTATTAGAAATTATTCTCCATACCATATCAATGAAATTTTCAGCAAATCCCATCTTCCTCATAACAATACAGATATAGGACCAAGAGACCCTATCATAAGCCTTGGTCATGTCAAGTTTCAACACCACATTACCTCCAATATTAGGTTTCTTGATATTGTGGATGATTTCTTGAGCAAGCATAATATTTTCAGTGATACTTCTACCTTTAACAAATCCTATCTGATTGGGAGAGATCAGACTAGGTAGAATAGGAGCTAATCTGAAGCAAAGGAGTTTAGAGATCACTTTATTCACAAAGTTGCTCAAGCTGATGGGCCTGAACTCAGACAACTTGCTAGGATGTTTAGTTTTTGGCAGCAAAACCAGGCAGGCATGAGAGAAATATTTTGGCATGCTGTGACCACAGAAGAAGGAATGTATTACTACCAGCAGGTCCTCCTTGATAATCTCCCAGCACACCTGAAAGAACTTCCTATTCATGCCATCAGGGCCAGCTGCTGAATGGGGACTCATGAAGAACACCACCTGTTCCAACTCTTGCATATCTGGAGTCCTCAACAACATCTGATTATGTTCTTGAGACACCATCAAAGGGATGCAAGTCAGAATCTCCTCATCAATATAATTGTTCTCTCCTGTGAATATTTGTTGGAAGTGGTTGCAGGTAGCCTCAGCAATGGCCTCATCACCTTGGTACCAATCCCCCTCCTCATCTTTAACGTTATGGATGAAGAGTCTTCTTCTCCTTCCTATCAAAAGAGCATGAAAGTACCCAGTGTTGGCATCCCCTTCCTCGAACCAGTGGAGTTGAGATTTTTGTCTTAAAATAGCCTCCTCCCGTTTAAGGAATCTAATGTATTCAGCATTCAAATAGTGAAGATTGCTTCTAGTATCATCTGAGATCTGGCTAATCAATTCTTCCTCAGCTTGCTTAATCTTATCTTCATATTCTTTAACCTTGGCATGAATGTCTCCAAACTGAGACCTTGACTAATTACTAAGGGTAGAAGATAATCTCTTTATCTCCTGGTGAAATACCCACATAGGGTCCCCAGTAATGGCCCTCTCCCAATATTTTCTGACCATCTCAAGAAACCAGGTTGATCAGTCCAGCAGTTCAAAAATTTGAAATATCTGATGGCATTATCAGTTTTAGTGCTCATTTCCAACAGTAGGGGACAATGGTCAGAACTCACAATAGGCAAATGAGTGTTAGTAGTCTAGGGCATTAGTTCAAGCCATTTGTCATTCACCATGGCTCTATCTAACCTTTTCCAAACTCTGAACAAGACACCTCTATTGTTGGACCAGGTGAATTTCTGCTCAACAAAGCCCAAATCCACCAAACCACAACCTTCAATGACAGAATTAAACTCCATACTCTTCTTTATGTTGTATGGAATTCCACCCAATTTTTCATCTGTAGCTATGATAACATTGAAGTGACCAGCTATACACCAAGAGATGCTTTCAAATCTGTTTGACATCTGCAACAATTTCTCCCACAGAGGTCTTCTCAACTAGTCTCTACACTTGGCATAGAAAAATGTATAGATGTATTTATGAGCAAATTGAGCATGCATGATTTCACAAGTAACTTGTTGTTCATCATTCTCAAGAATGCTACAGACAACCTCATGACACCAGAAGATCCAGACCTTCCCATTGGGATTAGAAACAGACTTCTCCATACCTAGCTGAACTTGACATAAATACAACTTAGAAATATGAGAGAAAGGTTCCACGATGACAATTATTGAAAGATGATGAATATTTTTAAGAGATTTGATTCTTTCCAAAGCTCCTTGCGTATAAATACCCTAGCATTCCAAATGATTGTGTTAATCATTGGGAAGACTTGGAAGTGAAGAGCTTGGTGTTTGGTCTGCCAGAAGTGGCAGAATGCTTGCTGGTGAGCATGGTAGCTGGCCTCATGATCTGATTGGTCCCCCTAGGAGAAAGACCTTGTTCTTGGCTTAGCTACTGTAGTTCCTCTTGTACGACACTGTCATTAGTAGGACTAAATGCCCTAATTAGATATTCACTGGTACCATCTGCTTCCTCCTTGTCACTAGTTGGGAGGGATTCCTCATCCACCTCATCTTCAGAATTGATTACTCCATACTCATCTTTCTCTAGGCTAGGCAAAGTTGGATCAGTATTCAATTGGCAAACCTCCTCATCAACTGCAGCAGACTCTTTGTTAGGAGAAGAGTGGAACTGCACATTAAGGGGGGTGATGTTGATAGCCTGGTAGTCATCCACCAGGATAAATTTTTTGCAAGGACCTTTCTCCTAAGAACCTTCCAAACCAGTGTTATCTTCAGAGATCTCAGTGATAGTACCCTCAGCTGTAGTATTCTTTTTCTTCAAGGCATCTCTTCTCTTTTTGCTAAGTTTGTTTTTGCTCTTGGTCCCACTAGAACTAGCTAAGGAACCTAGATCTTTGGCCATATCTCCCTCAGATTGACCCTGAGTTGTTTCTTTATTCTGTCATCTATGAACAGAATCAGGACCACCCCCAAGATCACCTCCAGGACTCATAGGAATATGACTGGTATCAATAGGAGCCTTCAAAGAGCCCCCTCCCCCGGGTCCTCTTCCTGCAAATTAGAAAGTTTCTCCTGTCTATCCATCCTCCCACCAGAAACTCCACCAGCAAAATCAACAACAGCAGGATTATGGGGAAGGGGTCTAACAACATCAACATTAACCATCTCATCAAAAAGGGGTTTGGAGGGCTGATCCAAGATACTTGGTTCATCCATTTTCTTTTGGGGATTAGTAGAGTCAATACCTAGTCCTTCCTTGATGCTATCATGGTTTGGGGCTACCTGGTCTTCAAGATTGGTAACATTTACTTGAACATGCACCTGCCTTTTTTACTGCCTTTTTTCTTCTGAGTTTGCCATTGCTCCTCTTTTTGAGATTGATTGCCTGATTCCTTCTTGTTGTTGTCCCCATTAGAATTAGGAATAATCTGTTGGTGCACCACTTGTTGAGGCCTGTTAGCACCCTGATCATTTTGCCTTAGTACATTCTCTTTGTCTTTCTTATTTATACTTTCATCTTCCCTTTTTTTGATTAAACATTTGGATATAGAATGACCCTGATGTTTGCAATACCCACAGTACTCAGGTATATCTTCATACTGAATCAGTTGCCATTTCCCCACTGAGATGTCATTCTCATCAAAACCAAGCCACACATGATGTGGTCTTTCCTTAGTGATGTCAATCTAGACCCTCACTTTGGCCACACTTCCTCTGGTCTTTTGAATTGAGGCAGAATCAAGATAAAGGGCCTTACCTACAGGAGAAAACAAAGCAGAGATCACCTCCATGTAGTAACATTGCCAAGGGAGTTCAGGTAGGGTTACCCAAACTAGAACAACTGATGTCTCCTCTTCTGGCCTGAAGGTGGGAGTCCAAACTGTAACCTCATCAATTGCCCTTCAATGAACATTCTCTGTTTGGTCCATACAGTGATGTGATCAGCCTCATTATCCAGGTCAATATAGATGTGCCTAGAATTGAAGTGAGCAATCTTCACCCCTCCAGTCAACTGAGTTTGAGCTATAATACTCCTCCTAGTGACCTCCATTCTAGGCATAGTATTGGAAAATTTGCCAATCAAGGTAATCTACACCTCTCAGCTAATTTGTCCATAAATTCCTCCTTCTTAAAAATCACAGCAGGGTGTCCCTGTTTAGTGGTGATTCAGGGTGGGGAGATAGATATAGGAACTTCATTTTTGGCTTGGTTCATTCTAAGTTTGGTGGCAAAAGATTGTATGATGGTAGGTGGGGCAGGTTCATTGGGTATTTGGTTAACTTTGTTGGTAGGTACGGAATTAGTGGTATTAGTGGTCTGGTTCATTTTGGAGAGGTCAATAATCTTGGGAGCATGTTCTTTTGCTTTTCTAAGATGATAATTATCAAAGTTGGATGATATTTTAAGAGGAGGTTGATTTGCATGCAAAGTTGGTTGCTGCTGTATATTTACCTTACTTTTGGCTTTTCCAAAACCATCCACTCCATTATACTCCTTTGCAGGTTCAACATCAATGTTAGCCCCCATACAATCAACAACAGAATTATCATTATTCACCAAATCAGGATATTCAATACTATGCTTGGTCTTGAGATCAACACACTTACTTGAGGCTGAAGAGGAGTCTTTAGGATCCCTCATGCCAACCATTTGACCCTTGTTCAAACCTGAAGTATTGCATTGATCCCAATCTACCACTTGTTGCTCCATTCCACCATCTTCCAGGGCTTTATCACCACCAGACTGCATTCCATGTTGGTTGATATGCTCACTTCCCTTTTTTTGAGCTAAATCAACACAAGGATTCTACAATTGCCCTTGAAATCCAATTAAATTGGATTGAAATAGGGTCGGGGACTGTGAAACCCTAGATTCTAAATTAATGGAATTTGGCACATTATTTTTTGGGGCATTTGGAACTAGAAGATCCTCCATTTTGCGAGGAGTCGAATGAGATATCTCTTCGCCCACGAATGTCGTCGAAGCTCTATCATCGTCACTGAAATTCTCCCCGCCGTTGACTCCGCCATTAGAATTGCCTCCCAATCGACCAGTAAGGCCAGCATGAACTGGAGATCCATCCCCCATATATCTATGCTCACGAATTTCCCCCGACGAGATACAAATCTCAGTAGGTTCATGACATTGTTTCATCGCTGAGGTCGTCTTATCAGTTCTTCCAATTGGGACGGTGGATTGACCTGAAACTTTGCCCATAGATGGATCCAGGCCTGACAAATCATCCCCCATCCTTGAAACTATATGAAGCTGCCCCATATTCACAAAGGAAATAATTTCTTGAGCCCTCGTCAACTCCTCCTCCGAAATCGCACCAGCGATCGCCAAACTAGATTGCGATTGGGCTGATGGATGAATGTTTGCACGTGTTATGCTGGAGATTGAGAGCCATGTCCAAGCACCCCTGTTGGTCCTGGTCCGGTGGTCTGTCCCCGTCCGCCGGCGCCTGATGCGCCATAACAAGGTACCAGGCAGTCGCAAAAAGCTAGAGAGCGTTTTAGAAAGAGAAACTAGAAAGAGAAAAATTGTGAAAAAATGAGAGAGTGATAGGTTCAGGATTCAAGGTTCAAGTTAAGGGTTTAGGGTTCGAGTTCGGGGTTCATCTAGGGTTTAGGATTGTATTTTTAATGTTCAGGGTTCAAAGTTTAGCTTTTACGGTTTTAGATTCAAGTTTCAAGTTAAGGGTTTAGGGTACAAGTTCAATGTTCATCAAGGGTTTAGGGTTGTACTTTTAGGGTTCGTGGTTCAGGGTTTTTTTAGTCAACAGACCTTACCAAAGGATCTCACCCCTCGCGGCAGTCAGGAGTTGAGCCACACACCCCTAAGCCTTGTCATAAATAACAAAAGCAAAAAATACAAAGGAGGGGGACATAAAACCTTACCTCCAACCTATGGTGGTTCACCAGCCGGCCAACCATTGAAGGTCAGCTAACCAGTCTCAAATTCGAAAATAGAAAGCAAACCTAGGGTGGAGGTTCAGGGTTCATCAAGGGTTTAGGGTTCAATAATCAACAAACAAGAATTCTTTCCTATCGTATTTGATTATTTGGGATTAGATTTGGACTTTTAGGATCAGATGTCTCGGAGACCAATTTTTTTTGTAGTGATAGGCTCCTAATCCTCCCCAGAGAGCTTCTCTCAAAGAGAAAAATTCTTTTAAAAAAAAAGATAAATATAAAAATATAAAAAAAAATAAAAATAAATATAAAAATAAATAAAAATAAATAAAAAATTAAAAAAAAAATTGGAGTTTAAGGTTCGAGGTTCAAGGTTTAAGGTTCAGGATTCAGGATTTAAGATTTAGTTTTTAAAATATAAGGTTTTTTTTGTTTAAAGTTTAGAATTTGTGGTTCAGAATTTGGAATTTGAGGTTTGAGGGTTACAATTCCTATTTCGAGGTTAAAGATTATCAATTCAAGGTTCGGGGTTCAAGATTTAACTTAAGGGTTTAGGGTTTGGGTTCGAGGTTCATCAAGGGTTTAGGGTTATACTTTTAGGGTTCGTGGTTTAGAGTTAAAAGTTTAGCTTTTAGGGTTTCATATTCAAGGTTTGAGTTAAAGATTTAGGGTTCAGGTTCAAGGTTTATCAAGGATTTAAGGTTCGTGATTCCGGGTTCAAAGTTTAGGTTTTAGGGTTCAAGGTTCAAGGGTTTTTTTTTTTATAGGGAGCAGACCTATGCCAAAGGGTCCCCACTCCTTTGGACGGTCAGGGGTTGAGCATCACCCCCAAGCTTTATTATAAATGAAATAAAACATAAGTACAAGGAGGGGGACATAAACCTTACCTCCGATCTAGGTTGGATCCCAAGTCGGACAACCATCTAAGGTCGGCCAACTATTCCCCAATACAACTAAAGGAGAAAAACTCAGAAAACACCAAAGTGAGGACTCCTCACAGTACATGTAATCTAAGAAAGCATATAAATGAGGGAGACTCTCCCTTTACAAAAGGAGCTAAAACAAAAAACAAACTCAAGGCGGTTTCTTGATAATCTTCAATTTCCTTCTTCTGAAATTCATCATTTGAATCTTGTCCAGGTAATAAAAAGCCTTAGCATCTTTTGAAAGTTGCTGAGCATCACAATAATAATGAGGAGAGTTCAAACTATGGCTATGTTTGGCCAAACAGTCAGCCACAAAGTTTGCCTCCCTGTACGTGTGTATACATTCAAAATCCTCCAACTGGTCAATACAGTCCATCAGGCTATGGAGATCTTGACTAATGTGCCATGGTGGAGGTGATTTCCTGGTGATCCATCTCCATAACAACTGGGAATCCACCTCCAACACAATTTTCTTCAAACCATGTTGTAGGCACACCTTCATACCCATCTCCTTGAGAATTTCTGATGATGCCCCCAGCCCCCATGCTTCCAGTAGCCACAGCACTACCATCCGAATTCAATTTGTACCAATACTCAGCTAGTCTACTCCAAAGAACTGGGGTGATTTTGATGGCATGATAACAGTCTTCAATGCATTTCACAAGCTCAATCCAATTTGAAGGCCAAGGAATATAAGGATATGTTGATTGCAGAAGAAAAAGGATGTCTCTTATGACTAGATGTATAACTCTAGTCATATTTGACTTCTGGCCAGCATATACTCCTGCACACCTGTTCTTCCATAAATTCCAGCAAACAAAAACGGGAAGGGCTTGAAGTAGCAATCTGTGGGCCTCATTCTTATACCTTGTTTGCCACCACCTCATTATGTAAAGATGAAGAGGTAGAGGGTCAGTACTGATACCACAAGGGCCAGCAAATCTCTTCCATACATGCTGAGCAAAGTACCCAGTCACAAAGATATGCTCAATCGTGTCCACACCAGGCTTGTGGCAACAGCAACATGCTTTGGGAGCATATCCTAATTGGATAAGTTTCTCACTGGTAGGTAGCTTTCCCCTCAAGGCTCTCCATAACAGAAAAGAGCACTTAAAAGGAATGTTCCTGTGCCAATTGGTTCTATTGAAACTTGATTTGGTCTTGTGTTCCCTGATTATATTCCAGGCTGATGTTATAGTGAACTCTCCATTAGAAGTTAACTTCCATATAGCTTTATCCTGCACCCCTTGCTGAAACTGAAACTTGGTTGACAAGATTGTATTTATATACTGAGAAGGAGCCACATTCTGAACCAGATCAACATCCCAGCACTGGTTTTCAAGGAAGGAAGCAACTCAGGTGTTGTTGAGCCTACTACTAGCCTCTCTGAATTGAGCCAAAGGGCCCACCCCCAACCAGTTATCCCACCAAAAGGAGCATGTCCCTGAATTGATTTTCCAAATGATATTGGGTTCCATCTTGTGCTTGTTTTGCATCATATATTTCCAAACAAGAGAGTCTCCAGTGTCCCGCTTCTTGCTGATAGGATTTGACCTTTGGCAGTATTTGGCCTTCAGAAATTCACCCCATAGAGTGGTTGTTGATCTGAAGATCCACCACTGTTTGTACTGAAAGGCCCTACATACATCAGTGAGCATTCTTACCCCCAATACCCCCTTCATCAAAAGGAAGACTGAGGTTCTTCCATGAAGACCAATGATACTTCCTTTTTTCATTCAACCAACCCCAAAAGAAGTCAGCCATGATGCATTGAATTTGTCCCAGAGTAGTCAAAGGAGGAGATACAGCAGATAGGATATGGATAGGCAAGGACTGCAATACATGTTTAATAAGAGTAATTCTGCCCCCAAAACTTAAAAGTTTGGATTGCCAACCTGAAATCCTAGCAGCCACCTTAGGAACCATGTCTGAGAAGTATATGATCCTCTGTCTGCCAATATACAATGGACACCCCAGATAAAGAAAAGGTGGCTTCTTCTGAATAAAACCAGTGATGAGCTTGATTCTATTAATTGATCTTCTGAAAGTATGCATAGGCACAATGAAGTGGCTTTTATTCTTGTTGATCAACTGACCAGAAATGCCTTCATAAATAGCAAGGGTGTGCATGATAAGCTCTAAGGATCTACTTCTGCCAGAGGTGAAAATGATTGTATCATCTGCAAAGCTCAGATGATTAATCTGTGGACCCTTCTTCTCCATGTAGAAACCTTTGAAGAGTGGATTGTGATGCAGCTGATTGAGCAATCTAGAAAGAGCCTCAGCCCCCATGATGAAAAGAGCAGGTGATAGGGGGTCACCCTGCTTGAGACCCCTAGATGATGAAAGAAGCCATATCTTGATCCATTAATTATGATGGAGTACCAATTATTGGACATGATTCTCCATATCATATCAATGAATGTTTCTGCAAACCCCATCTTCCTCATAACTAAGCAAATGAAAGACCAGGATACTCTGTCATAGGCCTTAGCCATATCAAGCTTGAGGATCACATTACCCCCTATATTTGGCTTCTTGATGCTGTGAATAATCTCTTGAGCTAGCATAATGTTCTCTGAGATACTCCTACCTTTCACAAAACCAGTCTGATTGGGAGAGATGATTTTAGGAAGGATAGAAGATAATCTCATACAGAGCAATTTTGAAACCACCTTATTCACAAAATTACTCAAGCTTATTGGTCTGAACTCTGACAGCTTATTTGGATTTTTGATCTTTGGCAGCAACACCAAACAAGCATGAGAGAAGTATTTGGGCATAATATGCCCACTGAAAAAGGAAAGAATCACAGACAGAAGATCTTTCTTGATTATTTCCCAGCAAAATTGGAAGAATTTCCCATTCATACCATCTGGACCAGCTGCTGAGTGAGGGCTCATGGAAAAAACAACCTGTTTTAACTCTTCAATATCAGGCATCTTCAGAAGGTCTTGGTTTTGTTCCTGTGAGATCATGCTTGGAATGCAATTGAGGACCTCTTCATCAATATACTTCTCTTCACCTGAAAAGATTTGCTGAAAATGGTCACAAGCTGCATCTACAATAGCTTCTTCACCCTGATACCATTCTCCCTCATCATCCTTAACTCTGTGAATGAAGAGCCTTCTTCTTCTACCCCTCATTAAAGCATGAAAGTAACCAGTGTTTGCATCTCCTTCCTGAAACCAGTGTAGCTGAGATTTTTGTCTCATAATAGATTCCTCCAACTTGAGAAATCTGATGTATTCAGCATTTAAACAATGTAAGTTGCTTCAGGCCAAATCAGTATTCTGAGATATCATGTCTTCTTCAGCTTTTTTAATTTTCTCCTCATAGTCTTTGACAGTGGCATGAATGTCACCAAATTGATCTCTGGACCATTTGCTAAGAGTATTGGCAACTCTTTTCAGTTTCTGGTGAAATACCCACATAGAGTCTCCTTTCACAGTCTTGTTCCAGCACTCACTAACAATGTCCATAAAGCCAGCTTGCTCAGTCCAAAAATTCAAAAATTTGAAGTATTTGGTGGCTTTATCTACAGTAGTGCTCATCTCCAAGAGAAGGGGGCAATGATCTGAACTCACTGTAGGCAAATGAGTGATAGTGGTTTGGGGCATTGTAGCAAGCCATTTATCATTCACCATGGCTCTATCTAGCCTCTTCCATATCCTGAAAAGAACTCCTCTATTGTTGCACCAAGTGTATTTCTGGCCAGTGAAACCCAAGTCCACCAATCCCGAGCCCTCAATAACTGAAATAAACTCAATGCTCTTCTTCATGTTATTGGAATGCCACCTAATTTCTCCTCAGTGGCTGTGATAACATTGAAATCACCCACCACACACCAGGGAACATCAATAAAGATGTTAGATAAATGAATCATCCTCTCCCAGAGAGGTCTTCTCAAATGCTCTCTGCACTTAGCATAAACAAAGGTGGTCATGAAGTGACCAGGGATTTGAGCATGCTGGATCTGGCAGGTCATTTGCTGGTCATCATGTTCAATAATATTGCAGTCCATATCCTGGTTCCAGAACACCCAAATCTCCCCATTAATGTTGGAAAAAACCTTGTCCATTCCAAGCTTGACTCTACAATGTTGCATTTGACTATTTGCAGAGAAAGGCTCAAGGATGACAATCATAGATATATGGTGGATAGACTTTAAAGATTGTAGTCTCTCCATAGCTCCTTGGGTCTGAATACCCCTTGCATTCCAAATGATTGTATTAATCATTGGGAAGATCTGGATGTGAACAGTCTTATATTTGGTCTGCCTGAAGTGGTAGGGTGTTTGGTGTTGGGATGTTCAGCCTTCCTTCTTTTCTGGTTAGAGCCTATGGGGGAAAGGCCATGTTCCTGACTGAGTTGTTGTATCTCCTCTTGTACCACACTATCATTAGTAGGGCTGAAAGCTGTGATGAGATGATTACCAATACCCTCTGCTTCTTCTTTGTTCTCCACAGGAAAAGAATCATCATCCATCTCATCCTCAGAGTTGATTACTTCATATTCATCTGTAGCAGAGCTGGGAAGGACAGGCCCATCTCCTGATCTTTACCATACATAGATTTGCCATTTGATTGCTCAACATTGACACCTCCAGATTCAGATAACTTCTTCTTCAAAGCATCTCTTCTCTTCTTGCTTGGCTTATTCTTGCTTTTAGTGCCACTGGAACTAGCAAGGGAGCCAAGATCTTTGGCCATACCACCCATACACCCAGGATGAGGAGCAGACTGGTCTCTCTTCTCCATATGGGTTGGAAGTTCAGAACCCATCTGGTCAGCATCAATAGACATAGGTTGGGGTAAAATAGAGGTAGCAGAAGTATACAAAGGACCCCCCCCCCATTTGGACCCCTTCCTGCATGTTATATAGTTTCTCCTGACATTCCATCCACCCACCAGACACTACACCAGCAGAAACAGAAGGGCAGGGGGGTTGGGATCTCACAACATCAACATTTTCAAGATCAATAACAGGGGGTTCAGGGGCCTGTTCCAATATTGGATCAGGCAAGGTCTTCAAGGGAACTTCAGAGTCAATATCTGGGCCCTTCAAAGGGATCTCCTGACTGCTTTTTGGGATTGGTATCAATTTTCTGGTTTTGTATCTGTCTTCTCTTGCCTCCTTTTTTCTTTTGAGTTTGCCACTGTTCCTCTCTTTGCATGGTCCTACTGGCATCTTTATTGTTGTGCTCCAAATCATTCATTGGTTGGCTCTTCTGTTGCTCCATTCTTTGATCATTGGAATCACCTTTAACATAAGTTTTCACCACTGCTTCTTGCTCCTTCATTTGTTTGGATTCATCATCTCTCTTTTTGACCAGACACTTAGCAATATATGGCCTTGGTGCTTGCAATGCCCACAGTAGTCAGGAAGATCCTCATACTGTATTAATTGCCACTTCCCTATTGAGATATCATTTTCATCAAAACCCAACCAAACATGCTGATGTCTGTCTTTGGTGATGTCAATTTGAACCCTTACTTTAGCAACACTCCCTCTAGTCTTCTGAATAGAAGTAGAATCAAGGTACAAAGCCTTACCAATGAGGGCCAAAAGAGCAGAAATTACCTCCATGTAGTAGCAATGCCAAGAGAGTTCAGGAAGGGTGACCCACACAGGAACAATAGAGGTTTCTTCATCAGGTTTGAAAGTAGGGGTCCACAATTGAAGTCTCATAAGCTGTCCTTCAATAAACATTCTCTGTTTGGTCCAAACAGTGATATATTCAGCTTCATTATCTAGGTCAATGTAGATATGCCTAGAGTTGAAGTGAGCAATTTTGACACCACCAATTAACTGAGTTTGAGCTATAAAGCTCCTCCTGATCACTTCCATCCTGGGCATGGTATTAGTGAACTTGCCAATAAGGGTGAATCTACATCTGTCAGCTAGCTTACCCAAAAAATCCTCCTTTTTGAAGATCACAGCAGGATGCCCCTGCTTGGTGGTAATCCTGGGGGGGGGGGGGGGGTAATTGAGATGGGGGTTTCATTTTTGGCCTGGTTCATCCTCAATTTGGTAGCAAAAGACTGGATTATGGTGGGGGTGCAGATTCAGTGAGAATTTGGATGTTTTTGGCATTGGTGGCAGGATTCAGAAGGTTTTTGGTTTTGGTATTATCAGTGGAGGTTTGGGGTCTGATTTTCTGAGGATGATAAGTGTCAAAGTTTGTAGAAATTTTAAGAGTGGGTTGAATGGTGGACTTATTAGTCTGCTGATGGACAGGGGCAGTGTCCATAGTCTTAGACTTACCCTTGGCCCCTTTCATAGCATTCAACTCTAAGACCATTAGGATTATCATCACACCCAGTGTTCAAAGAAGCACTCCTATTATTGGTCACAAGATCAACAAACGTACCTGGGGTCATGGATGTAGCCTTGGGATCCTTCATGCCTTCCGCAAAGCTTTTATCCATGCCAGAGGGAGTTCCTTGGTCTTGATTTACCTGATTTTGCACATGTCTATCACCATTTTGACCAGTAATCTGCTCGTCCTTATCACCTTGATCAAAACCAGAAGCATAATTGATCAAATCCATCGGACCCTCAATTAATTGAGTCTGCCCCAATTCTTCTTCCTGTGGAACCCTAGATCCAAAATTCGATTGATTTGGGACATTAAGATTTGGGGCTTTTGGTTCCTGGAGTATCGCTAGGCTCCCAGGAGTCGATTGAGATCGGTCTTGCCCCACGAAATTGACCTGAACAGTAACGTCGTCCCCCAGAACCCTAATTCCCAAATTCGATTGATCTACATCATTGAAAATTGGGGCTTTTAGCTGCTGGAGTATCTCCATGTTCCCCTGAGTCGCTGGGTATAAGCCTTGCCCCACAAATTTTGCCGGAATAGTAACTCCGTCTCCCAAAACCCTAATTCCCAAAATTGGAGAAATGGGCACATTAGAAATTGGGGCTTTCGTGATGGATGAATTTTTGGTCTTCTCCTGAGCATTTTGACCCATACCATGTCCATCGAATCTCGCCAGAGCTCCGCCGTCGACGCCGGAAACCACCCTGCCGTCAATTCCTTCGGTGGAATTGGCCCAAATTGGTGGACTTGATCTCCACGACCTGGAGAGCAATCCCCACTATGTCCAGTGTCTCGAAATTCATCAGAAGATGGCCTATTATCCAGGCGCACCAAAGGCGATACTGCGGCAATTCTCCCAGAAATCGCTTTCTCCATTCTCACAATTGGGATGGTAGAATGATGTGAAAATTAAACCACAAATGGATCACAAGGTGTAGATGCCTCTCCACCCTTCGAAATGATCCGAATCCGCCCAGTATTAAGAAGAGAAATAATTTTTTGAGCCTTCGACAACTCCTCCTCCGAAATCGCCTCTATGATCGCCAAATCAGAATGCAAATTTCCATAGCTGCTGGATGTAGATGTGCGCGTGTTTTGTTGGAGTGGAGGCGCCATGTCTGGGCGCCCCTGGAGAGCTTGGTCCGGCGGCCTATCTCCGCCCACCGGCGCCTGACGCGCCATCACAGTGCGACTGGCAGTAGGAAAAGCTAGAGAGCGTTTTAGAGAGAGAAATTAGAGAGAGAAAAAATGCTAAAAAATGAGGAAGCGATAAGGTTCAAGTTAAGGGTTTAGGGTTTAGGATTCTAGGTTTGGGTTGAATTAAGGGTTCAGGGTTCATTAAGGGTTTAGGGTTGTACTTTTAGGGTTCGTGGTTCAAGGTTTAAAATTTAGATTTTAGGGTTTTGGATTCGAGTTTAGCAGTTTAGGTTCATGGTTCATCAAGGGTTCAGGGTTTTGGGGTTGTAATTTTAGGGTTCATGGTTCAAGGTTCAAAATTTTAGGTTTTGGGGTTTTGGATTTAGGGTTCAAGGTTCAACATTCGGGGTTCAAAATTTAGGGTGATACTTTTAGGGTTCGTGGTTCAAGGCTCAAGTTAAGGGTTTAAGGTTCACGTTTAGGGTTCATCAAGGGTTTAGGGTGGTACTTTTAGGGTTCGTGGTTCAGGGTTCAAGATTTAAGTACAAGTTAAGGGTATAGGGTTTAGTATTCAGGGTTATACTTTTAGGGTTCAAGTTTTGAGGTTCTAGTTCAAGGTTTAGGATTTAGGGTTTTGTTTAAGGTTTAGAGTTTGTGGTTTAGAATTTGGAATTCGAGGTTTGAGGGTTACAATTCCTATTTTGAGGCTAAAGATTCTCAATTCAAGGCTCGAGGTTCAAGGTGAGTTAAGGGTTTAGGGTTCGAGTTCGGGGTTCATCTAGGGTTTAAGGTTGTATTTTTAGGATTCAAAGTTTAGCTTTCACGGTTTTAGAATTCTCGGAGACCATTTTTTTTGTAATGATAGGCGCCTAAGTGACCTCACGAGGGAGCTACTCTCAGAGAGAAAAATTTCCAAAAAAAGATAAATATAAAATATAAAAAAAATATAAAAATAAAAAAATAAAGAAAAATAAATAAAAAATTTTAAGAAATCATTTGGGGTTTAAGGTTCGAGCTTCAAGGTGTAAGGTTCAGGATTTAAAATTTAGTTTTTACAATATAAGGTTTTTTTGTTTAATGTTTAGAATTTGTGATTCAAAATTTGAAATTCGAGGTTTGAGGGTTACAATTCTTATTTCGAGCTTAAAGATTATCAATTCAAGATTCAGGGTTCAAGGTTTAAGTTAAGGGTTTAGGGTTCGAGTTCAGAGTTTAAAGTTTAGCTTTTAAGGTTTTATCAGAGTTTAAAGTTTCGAATTAAAAGTTCAGGGTTCAAGTTCAGGTTCAGGTACGGGGTTCAGGATTTAGGGCTGTACTTTTAGGATTCGTAGTTCAGGGTTCAAGGTTTATGTTTTAGCTTCAAGTTCAGGGTTCATCAATGGTTCAAGTTCAGGGTTCAAGGTTCAAGTTTCATCAAGGTTTCAAGGTTCAGGGTTCAAGGTTAACAGTTCGGGGTTTAGGGTGGTACTTGTGGGGTTCGTGGTTCAGGGTTTAAATTAAGGGTTTAGGGTTCAAGATTCAAAATTTAGATTCAGGTTCAAGATTCAAGTTCAAGTTAAGGGTTTAGGGTTATACTTTTAGGGTTCAAGGGTTGTACATTTAGGGTTCGTGGTTCATGGTTTAGGGTTGATGGTTAGGGTTGTATTTTTAAAGTTATAAGGGTTGTAGGGTTAGGGTTTAGGGTTCAGATTTAGAGTTCAAGGTTCAAGGTTCAGGGTTTAGGGTTCAGGGTATAGGGTTAGGGTTCGAAATATAGGATTTAGGGTTATAGGGTTCGGGGTATTTTTTTTTTTAATTAACAGACCTAACCCAAGGATCTCACCCCTCGTGGCGGTCAGGGGTTGAGCCACACACCCCCAAGCCTTATCATAAATAAAAACCAAAAAGTAGAACGGAGGGGGACATAAACCTTACCTCCGACCTATGGTGGTACACTAGTCGGCCTATCTTCTAAGACTAGCCAACAAGTATAGGGTTAAGGGTTTGGGGTTTAGGGTTGAACCTCAACCCCTAAAGTACAACCCTAAACTATAGGGTTCAAAGGTATAAGGTTTAGGGTTCAAGCTTTTGTGTATAGGGTTTAGAGTTCAGGGTTCAAAGTTTAGCTTTCACGGTTTTAGATTTCTCGAACACCATTTTTTTTGTTTTGATAGGCGCCTAAGGGAGCTACCGAGGGAGCTACTCTCAGAGAGTAAAAAATTTCCTAAAAAAAATAAATATAAAAATATAAAAAAAAATAGAAAAATAGAAAAATAAAGAAAAATAAATAAAAAATTTTAAAAAATCGTTTGGGATTTAAGGTTCGGGGTGTAAGGTTTAAGGTTCAGGATTTAAAATTTAGTTTTTAAAATATAAGGGTTTTTTTCGTTTAACGTTTAGAATTTATGGTTCAAAATTTGGAATTCAGGGTTTGAGGGTTACAATTCCTATTCGACGTTAAAGATTATCAATTCAAGGTTCAGGGTTCAAGGTTTAAGTTATGGAATTCAGGGTTTGAGGGTTACAATTCCTATTCGACGTTAGGGTTCAGGGTTATACTTTTAGGTTTCAAGGAGAGTTGTACTTTTAGGGTTCGTAGTTTAGGGCTTAGAGTTCAGGGTATAGGGTTAGGAATCAAGATTTAGGGTATAGAGTTGTACATGTAAGGTTCGTGGTTTAGGATTGTACTTTTAGGTTCAAGGTTTAGGGTATAGGATTTAGGGTATAGGGTAAGGGTTCAAGGTTATACATTTAGGGTTCGGGTATAGGGTTAAGGGTTTGGAGTTTAGGGTTGAACCTCAACCCCTAAAGTATAGGTTAGGGTTCAAGGTTTAGGGTATAGGGTATAGGGTTAAGGGTTAAGGGTTAAGGGTTTAGAGTTCAAATGTATAGGGTTTAGGGTTCGGGGTTAAGGGTTAAGGGTTTAGGGTTTAGGGTTAAGGGTTTAGGGTTCAAAGGTATAGGGTTTGGGGTTTGGGGTTTGGGTTATAGGGTTTAGGGTTATATTTTTTAGGGTTCGTAGTTTAGGGTTGAACCTTAACCCCTAAAATACAACCCTAAACTCTCAAACCCTAAAAGTATAAACCTGAACCCTGAACCTTGAACCCTGAACTTGAACCATTAACCCTTAACCCTTAACACCAAACCCTAAATGCATAACCTTGAACCCTATACCCTAAACCTTGAACCCTAACCTATACTTTAGGGGTTGAGGTTCAACCCTAAACCCTCAACCCTCAAGGTTTAGGGTATAGGGTTTAGAGTTCAAGGTTATACATTTAGGGTTCGAGGTTAAGGGTTAAGGGTTAAGGGTTAAGGGGTTGAACCTCAACACCCAAAGTACAACCCTAAACTATAGGGTTCAAAGGTATAGGGTTTGGGATTGGGGTTTGGGTTGTAGGGTTTAGGGTTATATTTTTTAGGGTTTGTAGTTTAGGGTTGAACCTCAACCCCTAAAATACAACCCTAAACTCTCAAACCCTAAAAGTATAACCCTGAACCCTAAACCCTAAACCCCGACCCTATACCCTGAAAGTACAACCCTAAACCCTCAACCCCTATACCCTGAACCCTGATCCCTTAACCCTTAACCCCGAACCCTAAATGTATAACCTTGAACTTTATACCCTAAACCTTGAGCCCTAACCTATACTTTAGGGGTTGAGGTTCAACTCTAAACCCTTAACCCCTATACCCGAACCCTAAATGTATAACCTTGAACCCTTACCCTATACCCTAAATCCTATACCCTAAACCTTGAACCTAAAAGTACAACCCTAAACCACGAACCTTAAATGTACAACTCTATACCCTAAATCTTGATTCCTAACCCTATACCCTGAACTCTAAGCCCTAAACTACGAACCCTAAAAGTACAACTCTAGACCCTTGAAACCTAAAAGTATAACCTTGAACATGAACTTGAACCTTGAACCACGAATCCTTGATGAACCATGAACCTAATCTCCTAAATAACCTTGAACCCCAAAACCTAAACTTTGAACCCTGAACCATGAACCTTAAATCCTTGATAAACCATGAACTTAAACCCTAAACCTTTAATTCGAACCTTTAATCTAAAAGCTAAACTTTAAACTCTGACAAAACCCTAAAAGCTAAACTTTTAACTCTGAACTCGAACCCTAAACCCTTAACTTAAACCTTGAACCCTGAACCTTGAATTGATAATCTTTAACGTCGAATAGGAATTGTAAACCTCAAACCCTGAATTCCAAATTTTGAACCACAAATTCTAAACGTTAAACGAAAAAACCCTTATATTTTAAAAACTAAATTTTAAATCCTGAACCTTAAACCTTACACCCCGAACCTTAAATCCCAAACGATTTTTAAAAATTTTTTATTTATTTTTCTTTATTTTTTTATTTTTTTATATTTTTTATATTTTTATATTTATTTTTTTTTAGGAAATTTTTTACTCTCTGAGAGTAGCTCCCTCGGTAGCTCCCTTAGGCGCCTATCAAAACAAAAAAAATGGTGTTCGAGAAATCTAAAATCGTGAAAGCTAAACTTTGAACCCTGAACCCTAAAAATACAACCTTAAACCCTAGATGAACCCCGAACTCGAATCTTGAAACCTGAACCTTAAATTGAGAATTTAGCCTAAAAATAGGATTTGTAACACACAAACCTTGAATTCCAAATTCTAAACCACAAACGCTAAACCTTAAACAAAAAACCCTAAATCCTAAACCTTGAACTAGAACTTCAAAACTTGAACGCTTAAAGTATAACCCTGAACTTGTACTTAAATCTTGAACCCTGAAACACGAATCCTAAAAGTACTACCCTAAACCATTGATAAACCCTAAATCCTTAACTTGAACCCTAAACCACGAACCCTAAAAGTACCACCCTAAATTCCGAACCCTGAACCTTGAACCTTGAACCCTAAATCTAAAATCCCAAAACCTAAAATTTGAACCCTGAACCACGAACCTTAAAAGTACAACCCTAAACCCTTAATGAATCTTGAACCTTGAACTTGAACCTAAAATGTAAACTTTGAACCCTGAACCACGAACCCTTGATGAACCATGAACTTAAACTGCTAAACGTGAATCCAAAACTTTAAAATCTAAATCTTCAACAAGGTTTGAGGAAGATTATGCTTGAAGTGGACTCACAGCTTCTGTGTAGATGGATCAACAAGCAATCAACTCCTCCTTGGCATATTAATCAGGATCTCACCAGTCTAGTGAGTTGTGTTGCTCTCTTTGATGATTTTAAGTGTATTCATACTTATAGGGAGGCAAACTGTGTGGCAGACTCCTTGGCTAAGCATAGCCATACTCTGAATTCTCCTCAGCTTTACTGTGATGTGCAACATTTTCCCAAGGATGCAAGAGCATATTATTATCTAGACAGGATTCAAATGATGAATTTTAGAAGAAGGAAGCTGAAAATCATTAAAAAACCTCCCTAGGTTCTCTTCTTGTTGTTTTGTAAAGGGAGAGTCTCCCTTATTTTTGGCTTTCTTAGATTACATGTATCGTGAGGAGCCCTCACATAGGTGTTTTCTTGGTTGCTTTCTTTGTAGAAATGGGGAAGAGTTGGCCGACCTTAGATGGTTGGCCGACTTGAGACCCACCATAGAGCGGAGGTACGGTTTATGTCCCCCTCCTTGTATTTTGATGTTTCGTATTATATAATAAAGCTTGGGGGTGATGCTCAACCCCTGACCGTCCAAAGGAGTGGGGACCCTTTGGCATAGGTCTGTTCCCTATAAAAAAAAAAAACCTTGAATCATGAACCGTAAAAGTACAACCCTAAACCCTTGGTGAACCTTGAACCCTTAATTCAACCCAAACCTCAAACCTTGAACCCTAACCCCTTAACTTGAACCTTGAACCTTAAAACCTAAATTTTGAACCCTGAATCACGAACCTTAAATCTTTGATAAACCCTGCACCTGAACCTTAAATCCTTAACTCGAACCTTGAATTTAAAACCCTAGAAGCTAAACTTTAAACTCTGAACCACGAACCCTAAAAGTATAACCCTAAACCCTTGATGAACCTTAAACCTGAACCCTAAAATCATTAAAAAACCTCCCTAGGTTCTCTTCTTGTTGTTTTGTAAAGGGAGAGTCTCTCTTATTTTTGGCTTTCTTAGATTACATGTATCGTGAGGAGTCCTCACATAGCTGTTTTCTTGGTTGCTTTCTTTGTAGAAATGGGGAAGAGTTGGCCGACCTTAGATGGTTGGCCGACTTGAGACCCACCATAGAGCGGAGGTACGGTTTATGCCCCCCTCCTTGTATTTTGATGTTTCGTATTATATAATAAAGCTTGGGGGTGATGCTCAACCCCTGACCGTCCAAAGGAGTGGGGACCTTTTGGCATAGGTTTGTTCTCTATAAAAAAAAAAAAAAAACCTTGAATCATGAACCGTATAAGTACAACCCTAAACCCTTGGTGAACCTTGAACCTTTAATTCAATCGAACCTTGAATTTAAAACCCTAGAAGCTAAACTTTAAACTCTGAACCACGAACCTTAAAAGTATAACCCTAAACCCTTGATGAACCTTGAACCTGAACCCTAAACCCTTAACTTGAACCTTGAACCCCGAACCTTGAATTGATAATCTTTAATCTTGAAATAGGAATTGTAACCCTCAAACCTCGAATTCCAAATTCTGAACCACAAATTCTAAACTTTAAACCAAAAAAACCTTATATTTTAAAAACTAAATCTTAAATCCTGAATCCTGAACCTTAAACCTTAAACCTTGAACCTCGAACCTTAAACTCCAAATGATTTTTTTAATTTTTTTAATTATTTTTCTTTATTTTTTATTTTCTTTTATATTTTTATATTTTTCTTTTTTAAAAAAAAAATTTTACTCTTTGAGAGCTCTGTGGGGAGGTCACTTAGGAGCCTATCACTACAAAAGAAAATGGTCTCGGAGAATCTGGTCCTAAAAGTCCAAATCTAATCCCAAATAATCAAATACAACAGGAAAGAATTCTTGTTTGTTGATTATTGATCCCTAAACACTTGTTGAACCCTGAACCTCCACCCTAGGTTTGCTTTCTGTTTTAGAATTAGGGATTGGTTAGCTGAGCTTTGATGGTTGGCCGGATGGTGAACCACCATAGGTCGGAGGTAAGGTTTTATGTCCACCTCCTTTGTATTTTTTGCTTTTGTCAATTACGATAAGGCTTGGGGTGTGTGGCTCAACTCCTAACCGCCATGAGGGGTGAGATCCTTGGGTAAGCTCCGTTGACTAAAAAAAAAAAATTTGAACCACGAACCCTAAAAGTACAACCCTAAACCCTTGATGAACATTGAACCTGTACCCTAAACCCTTAACTTGAAACTTGAATCTAAAACCGTAAAAGCTAAACTTTGAACTGTGAACCCTGAACCTTAAAAATAAAACCCCAAACCCTTGATGAACCCCGAACTCGAAACCTGAACTCTTAACTTGAACCTTTAACCCTGAACCTTGAATTGAGAATCTTTAACCTCGAAATAGGAATTGTAACCCTCAAACCTCGAATTCCAAATTCTGAACCACAAACTCTAAATTTTAAACAAAAAATCATAAATCCTAAACCTTGAACTAGAATCTAAACCTTGAACCTCTGGTCTATTTATGGCTTTGATGCCGGTCTATTTATGGACTCTCCCCATGTTTCATTACAACGGATGGTGTCTTACTTGGGTTGTGGCAGCACAAGGTGGTACAAACATTTGCATGAGAAGTGTCACTGCAGGAGGGATTTTCAACAGCATAGTTGAGCACCAAGCGACTCACTTGGCTGGTGCACCTATAGTTTTGAACATGGTAATAAATGCAATACCAAGTGTCCAATGACCACTTTCAAGGACCGTAAACATGATCATAGCTACTGCATCACCTCTTCCTTAAGTACTATTTACGATGAAGGAGCTCGATTTCAATATAACTCACGGATATGGCCTAACGGAAACCTATGGTTCAGCAACTATTTGTTCTTGGAAACCAGAGTGGAACTCTTTGTCGCTTAATGAGCAGGCTAAGATCCAAGATCATCAAGGTGTGAACCATCTTGTCTTGGAGGAAGTAGATGTAAAAGATCCTGAATCAATGAAGAGTGTACCCCCAGATGCAAAAACAATGGGTGAGGTGATGATTAGAGGAAACACTGTAACGAATGGTTACTTAAAGGATGTCAAAGCAACAAAACATGCTTTTAAAGGAGGCTGGTATTGAAGTGGGAGCTTGGCAGTAAAGCATCCTGATGGTTACATAGAATTAAAGGATCGTTTGAAGGACATCATTATCTCTAGTGGAGAAAACATTAGTACAATCGAAGTTGAGTCCGTAATCTTTAGCCATTCAGCTGTTCTTGGAGCAGTTGTAGTGGGAAGATTAGATGATCACTGGGGTGAGACACCTTGTGCATTTGTTAAACTGAAGGATGGGTGCAATGCCAGTGTCAATGAGATCATCAAGCATTGTCGTGATCTTTGAGTCGCGTTTGATTATTTTAACTTTATATTATATTTTTTTATTAATTTTTTTACTATTTGCAGTCTTACTTCATAAAGTTTACATGCATCATGTCTTCTCAAGACTTCATTAGTAAAATTACATTGAGCATGCTATAGCTATTCAAATTATATATGATGACTAAAATAATAATAAAGCCTCTCTACAAAATTTGACTTTAGGCCTCCAAACTTGTTTGAGACGACCTTGTCAAACAAAGACTTATTAAAATTGTGTACCTCATTCGTTTACTACTCGACTTTAAATTATTACAATCAGAAGAATCCATACAACAACTTAATAACTTGTTTGGATCATCTAAGAGGTAAATCCTCCTCCGATCGATCCTAACTTGCATTATTACTCTCCAAAGGAGTTTCCTAACCCTTCAAGTTTATACAGTGATACATATATGATGTCAATATTCTCCCTCCCAACTCTAGATATTATTCTTGCTAATTTAATATCTCAAATTAAGATTTCAAATTGAATTTGTTACAACTTTACCATACCGTAAAAACAAGAACCATGTTCCCTCAAATATTGAGACAGAAGCTTTTAGTGCAAACTAAATATCTCATAACTTTCACAATATGCTAATGTTAATTATTTTGTTTGCTTGTAAACACGTTAAGCACTATGATTACATGTGTAATATTAGACTGAGTTTTATAATGAATCGTGTATTTCAAATTTATATTAATTTTTTACTTTGATGGACACGTAACAAGTGAACCACAACTCACATAAAAAATTATCTTGTTCTCTCTTGTCCAAGCTCTCTTTAAAATGTTATTTTTTTGTCCATTTTTTCTTTTCCATGTTTGACTTGACACGTCTTTTAGGAAATAATAAATAAAGGGATAATTTTATGATATTATCTATTAATTATAAATCATTCAAAAATTTAAATGAATATAATATTTAATAGAAAAGATAAAATAGATACAAAATAATAAATTATCTTTTAATTTTTTAAGCTGGACAAATAAAACTAAATGAAGGGAGTATATAAGACTTCCTATTTTAGGGGTTGACAACTAAAGGAGGATAACAAGATGGGAGATGCCAAGTGATCAAATATGTATTTTATGATATCAAGATGAAGAGACCATGTAAGGTGTTTTCTTTCAAAGCTGCATAATTTGACAATCTAGGGGTTCAACTTCTATTTTGGTAAGGCATCTGGAGAAGACATATAGAATTAGGGGAGGACATCAATTGGAATATATATATATATATATATATATATATTGAAATAGTTGCGCTGAATTTGATAAATTGATATAATGGTATATTAAAATAGTATTCATTTGTTGCCATGCTTGAAATTTAAAAAATACTCCAAATTATAAATTTGATCTTTTTATAAATACACAACAATATATTTTGTATATTGCAAAAAGTTTTACCGTTTGGTAGAGTAAGAATAGGAATTAAAAAAATGGTAGATGCAAATAATAGTTTGGGTTCGTGATAATCGTCAAGATATAAAAAAAATCAACAAAATAAATCGCCACGTAAGAAAGGATGTTATAATTAAGTAAACACTAATTCATTTCTTAATCATTGCGAGACCTTCATATTAAAAAAAGTAAATAGTTACTATTATATTTTATCAAAAAAAAAATTTCAAAATTGTCGATAAATTACAAATAACTTTTTAGAAAAAATTGAGGGCCCCAAGCAATTATTTTACTGGTCCTATGGTTGAGATGACCGTGTCATTTAAGATAACAAAAATTATATTAATTTGTATATAATGGTGGAGCTAGAAATTCATGTACGTGTTCAACTAGCTTTGCTCAAATTAGTATATTTTTTCTTTATCAAATAAGTGTATTTTTGTTTTTAAAAAAATCATAAAATATATATAGGTGTCAAATTTAAAACCCCATAAATTAACTCTTTAAGTATTCATTTTAAAATTCAAAATCCATCAAATTGAAATATCGATTCCACCTTTAAACTTGTTGTAACGTCCGGTGAAATTATCGAAATATCCCTAGAGGAGAGATGTGTAAATAATATGCCTTCTCATGCTAGCATGACAAATCCGAGACCGGATTTACGATCAGCATGAAAAATTAAGTGGGAAAATGGTTTCGGTCGATTTTTAGAGCGACTGGATCAAAAGATGATTTTTCGCTGCGAAACCCAAAGATAGTGTCGGTGCGCGTTAGGGCCTTGTCGCGCCCTGGACGCGGACCTGCACTTGTATTTTTTTCAATTTTTTCAACGGAGATTGGAAATAACTCATTCGGAGAATTTTTGAGAAAATTGTACTACTCCGCGCTCAGTCCACGTCACGGACTGGGTATTTCAAAATGGAAATTTTTCTTTTATTTCATGAGGGGCATTTTGGACCTTTTCCAACCCCTCCCAAGTTCCATAAACGAGTATAAGGATCGTTTTTCTCATAATAGGGCTTCCAAAACCCCATATTTTGCTTCCTGTAGTGAGAATTCTTGAACGAAGAAGAGGGACAAGGTAGAGGTCTTGAAAATTGAGGGCAATTCCCGATAGAAATTGGTGTTTTCTTCATCTCAGGTATGTAAGACTAACTTACAACATGGAATTTGATTGAATTAAGTTGATAGTTGAATGTAATGAATTCTATATGTGAAATTCTTGAGTATTCTATTAAAAATTCTACCTATTTTATGTACTTTCTTAGGGTGATGATCATCACAAACTTCATTTACTACACAAATGGTTTTCACGAATTACTTCATGAAACTCCATGTGTTATTTTACTAAAAATTGCATGAATGAACTTAGGGGATGAGTCTAGAGCCTTGATGGTATGAATGTGCTTGTAGTTTATGATTATGGTCCTGATTCTTAGAATGTTGATGATGATGTTGAGTAAAATTGATGTTCATGGAGACTTAAAGAGCATGAATTAATTCTTAAAGAGTTGTTTCTAATCTAAGAATTGATGGTTAATGGGACGAGTTGTTGTGCTATGTCCAAATGAGACAAAATAAAGAGAAATCCTGATGTTGATGTCTTATGAGCATGTTGAGTTTTGGGAGGAGTATTAAGCACCGAAATGAGTAAGGGTAAAAGTCTCACTCGCACTCATTAACTACGTGGCCAGCGTAGGGGAGGATTGAACCGTGGAATCGGATGTTTCCTTAGTCCCAAAAGAGGACTTGATGTTCTTTATTTGTTGATCCACTGATGTCATGTCCTTTATCTCGGCAAGGTACTGGATGGATACGGCAACAACATCGCTTCGTCGTATCATCACCGGCTCATAGGTGACGGTTGTCAGTTAGAAAAACTCCCACATAGGTTCCACACTAATAGTACTCTAATGTTGAGATGATAGTATTGGTTTTGATTGATGTTGATGAGTTGTTGTCTACTCCTTACCATTACCTTAGATGGACATTTGTCATTCAGAGTGAGTATCTTGCGAGTTGATGTTATCCCATGTTAGTTATGTTTGTATTATTTCACTCAGCCATTTTACATTCCACGTACTGACGCCACTCAGCGCTGCATCGTTTCATGATGCAGATACATGAAATTGAGGACTTCAGTAGACGCACCGTTGAGGTTTAGAGTTCCCTAGTTCCAGAGATTAATGAGTCTTCCCCCGCTTTTGGAGGATACCATTTATTATCTTCAGTTTGTTTTGAGCTGGTCTTTTGAGTTTGTGATAGCTATAGTCTGTCATGGTACCATCCTAGAATGTAGAAGTAGAGGCTTCACATACTAGAAGATGATATTTTGATGTTGAGGTCCTTTCCTCTTTGAATTGAGTTTCTTAAAATTGTTATTATGGCATGTCATAGATATCGAGATTGATTCTTATTGGCTTACAATCCTTATTCATTGATGTAGAAGTAACTGAAGTGCTCACTGCTTTATTTTTCTTATTCTAATATTTTTCGCTGTATCTGATAATTGTATGATTGTCTTAAGACCGAGTGGTTCGCTTCGGCACTAATAATAGTCTTTAAGTGCCGGCCACATCTAGGGTACCCTCTCGGAACGTGACCCTTGTATATACTTAATTCTTCTCACGAAGATATTTTCATCTGGTAATTGTTTTAACTTCAGCTAAGAAAATGACCTGATTGAGATTTGTATTGTTTCAACTTTACAATATCTTATTTTAATAAATTGATTCCTTTAATTTAGCCATCATGATAGTATGGCTGCTATTGATACGGTAATTCACTCCATTTTCAACTCTTTCAGATAACAATACATGATAAAATAATCAAATTTTATATTTAAAAAATGTAAAAAAATCAATAATTGCATTGATATTTATTCACGACTTTATGTTAATCAATGAATACTAAATATATATAGGGAAAGAATTACTACTATTTAATTATGGGTTTTTTTCTTATTATTTGATTACGACTCAGGCATATCTTTAAATTTAACGATCAAAATAAATTATTTCATTTGACGAAAATATTCGATATAAATAAGTTCATAATTTTTTTTTTAATTGGACAATCATCATATTTGGAAGTGCCGTGGAATTTCAAACCAAATACGTCCCCCAAAGAGTCGTAATCTACTTCTAGAAATACCAATAACATGTCCACACATTTACTAGCTTTATCTAGTAGCTACAAATTATATAAAAACGAATAATCACCTTTTCCATATATTAGTACCTTTTTTTCCAAGAGTCATCTTTGTCTGCGCACGTGGTAATTTAAAATTTTGTATTTTATTTTATGTATTTTTTTCGTTAGAGTTTGATTAATTGAAATTTGTACTAAAAAAAATTAGAGGTAAGGTTTTGTATTAGAAATGACTTCATATTTAAAACTCGAAATTAAAATCTTCAATAAAAAAAAAATACTTATCACTCGTACGTAATTTTTATCGAGGATTATATTTTTTAGTTCATTGTACATAATTCTCTTATCTATTAATCACATAACGTTTGCGGGTCTCCCAAGTATCTGTCTCTATAATTAGATTAGAATCTTCCCAAAACCTCATTTCCTCCAACTTTCCCTTTTAGCAATCAAGAGTTAAGACTTATTTTCCAATCCCTTTTTGTCCTTTTTACCTTTTTTTCTTCATTATACCCTTCCAAGAAGCAGCCTCTTGTGCCTAATTTTTCCTAAATCCGTACCTATTTATACCTCTGAACAATTTCCATTTTCCCATTCACTTCATCATCGTACTAATAACTACTTTCTAGTTAGATTCTAAAGTTGTGAGGCATAATTATGATAACAAATAACAAGAAACAAAGGAGGAGAGACGATCACAATTCGAAGAAGTCAAATGTCAAAGTTGTGTACATTTCTACTCCGATGAAAGTGAAAACAAGTGCCTCGAGATTTAGGTCACTTGTGCAGGAATTAACGGGACGACACTCGGATATAGCGAGAATCATGGAGACTAATGGGTCCATAACGGAGTTTGAAGATATTCATCATGGACACAATGACGTTAATGAACTTCCAACAAAATCTACGTCACCATCATCATCATCATCGTTGTTGCTAGCAAAATCGTCTGATTCATCTCCCATAAGCTCAGAATCGAATAATTATTTTATGGAACCTAATTTTGATGATTTATTTAGCAGCCAAATGGAAGAGCAGTTCCTTTCTTTATTAGCTTCATCAAATTATTATAATTTGCCCCCTAGTAGTAGTGATTATTCAGCTGAGATTGATGTTCTTGGAAGCTATGATGCGCTACTTTAAACTTTCTTCTTTTTGGGGGAGATGATTAGGTGGGTAGATAAGATCAACTTAAAGAGGTGTATGTATGTATTTTATTTTTTTTCTACTGAGCAAATACTGTTTAGATAGTATATTGTATCATCAGTATGACTTAGATCTTATTGTGGTAAGACTTTAGGAGTTGAAAAGATATGGAAAAAACCTTTTTTTTATAATTGAAAAACTTTTATTATTGTGGAATCTTAGTAACTCAGTTGGGAATTTTCACATTGTTGGTAAGAGTTTGATTTCCCACATTGTAATCCTACTCCCATTTTACCTTTTCCTACTCCCAATTTCTTTTTTTAAAAAAAAAAAATTTATTACGAAAAAAAAAAGAAGAGTCTAAGTTATAAATATCAATAAGTAGAAATAATTTCTACACGTTATCTGGATGTTTATGGGGTATGTATATGTAAGTTTTATTAAATCGTAAGAGTTGTAATCATAATAATAAGACGGATCACCTAATATATTTTAAACATATTATAATTTAAAATTAATTATGTAAACCAACGTGCATGATAAGAAATAGTACTAATATATTTTTAGAAGAAATTAAATGAAAATAAGAGATGTGGTTTTTCATATTAAAACAACCTATTAAGAGCCCGTTTAGATGGGTTGAAAAAAGTGATTTTTAAAAAATACTTTTGTAAAGTATTAAAATTTATTTTAAAAATAAGCAGTTATGTGTTTGGATAAAGTGTTTGAGCTGGAAAAAAAAAGTTGCTAATATATTTGGTACATAAATGTTGTTGCGCATCTTTTTTTATTAAGATATCTGAAATATCCTTAAATTGTTACACATTATAAAATGTTAATTATAACTCTAAGTTTTTATTTCTAAATTAAATTAAATTAAATCAGAATTAATTTATTTTAATTCAACTTCAATATAAATTGATTATATAAGTTGGTTTATATGTGTAAGTTATTTTTAATTTTTAAAATCTATAATTGTAATAAAACACATGAAATATTTGAGATGTTCTTTTAATTATATTTATAATAAGTAATAGCTATATTTCTTCTTTATCATAAATAATTCATAAAAAAAATAAAAGAACGAGGAAACAATTTAGAAGAAAAAAATGAAAAAAAAACAAGAAAAAGAAGAAAAAACAGAAGAAAGAAAGAGCAAGAAGAAAAAAAAAGGAAAAAAAGGGAAGAAAAAGTAGGAGCAAAATAATATAAAAATTATTAATAAAATAGGAATATAAAGGTGAAATTATTGGTCAAACATAAAAGGTTTAAGCTAAAAAAAAGGTGGGGGGGGGGGGGGGGGTCAACTTTTAACTTTTGATTTTTTTAAAAGTGAATTTTAACTTAATTAAGCACTTTTTTATTTGTCAAACACTTTCAAAAATTTTAAATATCTTAACCGTTGATTTGACCAGCTTTTAAGTCAAACCAAACACCCTCTAAATATAAAATATTGCTCTAACTTTATAAACATCATATACTCGGTGCGACCTTTGATTTATGAACTAGCATTGTTATCATTAGTCACATAAGCCTAACGTCACAGTGTATTTTATTTATGAATGAAAATTAGTTTTGATTAATGAAATTTATAATGAAGACAAATTTTGAAGTCTAAAGAATTGAGGTTGAGCAAGTGTACCAAAGATTAGATATTTTATGTGTACAAGTTCAAGGATGTAGCACATGAGGTTGGTGTGGAGGTAAGATTTGATACATGGGTCATTTTTAAGAGAGAAATTTTAAGTATACAGGGTCTTTAATACAAGTTAATAGAGAGATAGATAAGAATGTCATACATCCTATTGGCATAAAGAGAATAAAGTGGAAGCTAGATCTCCTACGAAATCTTATGCAATGAGAATATACCACCAAAATTTAAAGACAAAATTTACAAAGTGACGATCAAGTTGACTATGTTGTGCTAAGTGAGGCAGAATGATGACTAATCCAGAACTTGTGTTCAAAAAATGAGAGTTGCAAAAAGTGAGGATGTTTGAGATGGATATATGAACATATTAGGAGCGACAAGATCGAGAATAAAAATATTTTGGACACAATAGCAGTGAGGTCTTTGATGGACAATATGATAGAAGGAAGGTTGCGATTGTTTGGACTTATAACGAGAATAAGTGTAGTTATTCTATCAAGGAAGTGTGAGAGGTTGACAATGGTTGATTTTAGGAAAGATAGAGGTAGATGGAGAAGTACTAAAGAGAATTAGTTAGATAAGACACAACATCAAAGACACGACCTTAAATAATAGGATGATATAAAGGTCCATGCTCAGAATAAAAAATTAGTAGGTAGTTTCATTGGCTCTCTTCAATGTTAGACAAGCTTGGTACATGTATTTTCTTGTATATAGTATCATTAGCACTATCCCTCGCATTTTTTTATCTTTCGATTTTTGGTACTACATGTTATTTCTCTACATTAATTATCACATTATTTTGTTATTGTTATTGTTTCTTTTTGTAAAAATATGTAATGATTTCTCAATCACTTGCTTGGACTGTTTTGACTTGTGTTATTCAACCCGAGAATTTTTCGAAATAAATCCTATATTTTCTTTTAAGATTTCACGCGTAAATTTTTTTCTCAAATTCTACGTGTAAAATTATATTAAATATATGATCACTATATTTACAAAGTGATAAATTGAGTGTGCAAAAATTGAAGCAGAGTATCTACTTTTGGAGCAAGTTGTTGAACATGTTCCTTTTCGGAATGGAACACTGCAATTTATATATGTCATTTAACTTTTAAAAAAGAAAACGTTCTCGAACTATTCAGATTGTCATAAACTTTTAAAAAGGTTAAATGATAATTAAATATTTCTAATTTTATTTGAAAAGTTCTAGAAGTTCTATAAAAATATTTAGTGCATATAATTGATATAAAAAAATGTATTTAAGACTTATCTATCAATGAAAATGTGTTTGTTCATATATTACAATGAAAATGTATTTATCTGTATATATATTACGATGAAAATGTGCTTGTCCGTATTTTTTACATGGCATAAAAATAATAACATATTGATTTTTCATAAAGTCTAACATAATTGTGTAGTGAAAGTATGAAAAAATTGAGAGAAAATTTAAGCGACTGGTTTATATATCATATATATGTACAGAATTTAAAATTGAGTTTTACTGTCCATCATATTTTTTGAAGATAACTTCTTCATTTTCAACCTTTCAAATTTATTCATAAATATTTAATTACAAGTACCTTATAGTTTAAGGCGGTTTTATTCATCGTTAATTAGTATCATAAAGTATTTGGTTGGCCTTTTTGACGTGTTAATTAGTGTATAATATTATATAAACACTCTAAATTGCTTTTCAGTTCACTGTCTTTTATTGATCCCGCCTCACACCCTCCAATCATCATTTTGACCAAATAACTTATAGCTCATCAATTTAAACTAGAGACATGTTTTTATATCTCGTTCAAAATTTATTTGGGTACAAAATATAATATATCGTTTCAATTTTGTTTTTAATTTTAAAAGTATGTTCATTTTAAACCTTCAATGTTTTGAACTTATTAAGACATATCATAATATTTTGAATTTTAAAAAATTCAAATATATTTTATTTGAGATTAAATTATTATATAATGTGATTTAAATTGAATTTTACCTCATGTATTAAATAAGGACTAGCGCTATAGTATTTCAATGTTTGATAAATATTTCACACCTACATAAAAAAAAAAAAGTAAAAAAATATATTTGCACATAAATAAATAGATGTGTATGTTTCATGAATACAAAATATCCAACATGCTTGACGCTATTACTTCTTTTATTTAATATAATATACACCAAATGAACATTTAAATTTCATGCTAAATAAATGGTATAATTAACTTAAAGTAAATAAAAGGAGTATTAGCTTACAGTATTTTTTACCAAAACACATTTCAAATTATTTCTTTTACGACTATTCAAATTTTGTATGATTTTTATGTGCATGTGAATGTGTTACTCTTATTTTTATTTTTATCATGTAAATGTAAATATGTTAGTACTTGCTATTCCTGGAAAAACGAATTCCTTTTAATGTTTATCAAATAATGTCACATTTTTCAAGAAGGGGAGTTTTTTTTTTTTTTAAATCACGCTATATTCTCAAAAAATTATTTAAAGTATGCTTGCATTGATCTTTTAGATATTTTAAACACTTTTATACTATTTGAATAAAATAAAATTTATTTTAATCACTTATTTTAAGTTTAAAATAGTAAAAAATAAATTTAAAACGTATGCTTATAAGTCACAATTATATAAGTCAATCCAAAAGGCTCCCAACACTCCCCCACACCCCAAAATTAGTATTCCATGGAAATGAAATGTTTAATTTTTAGGCGATACAATTTTTTTTTATGAATTATTTCTATTTCGAGATGATTTTTAATTTTGTTCTTTAAATTCGCGATCTTTAACTTTTTCTCTATTGTATATTTAATGAAAGCACATGAAAAGAAATACTCTTTAATATGATTTAAATTTGTTGGGAACAACTAATTTCGTAGCAAATTGTTTAAATAATATTTTGCCTTTAAGACATAACTTTTGCCTCAAACATATCTTTTCATTTATAAGGCAAGACTTTTAGTGAACTTTTATCTCAAGACATAACTTTTATCACCGAATTTATATATGATTTTGTGCATAAATTCTGCTACTCAACTTATGTCATGTGACATAACTTGTACCGTTGGATTTCCACTCTGTGGCGTAACTTTTGCGTTAAACTTCATATATAATTTGTCTCACTGAACTTATCTCTAAGGCTTACTTTTAACTAAACTTATGATTTGCGATTTATTTTTTATTTGTGTGTATTTTTTTAATATCATAATTACCGTTCTCTACAATATTTTTTTTATTAAAAATATTTTTAAAAAAGATTAATAATTTTAAGACGCAAAAATCCATTGAAAATAAAAATATCTGTACCAATGATCCCACATAATGCACCTACTAACAACTCTTCCACATACCTAATACTCTAAACAAAACCAAATTAAGATATTCAAATGAAACACAAAATACTATTTTAACTAGAACAAGGGCAATTAGAAAATTATAATTTTCATGTCCTAAAGCTAGAAAAACTAAAGTAGATCCATTAAAATTAACAAATCATATGGAAGAAATACTTTAGCATTATGGAAGAGAAAAGGATTTTTTTTTATTTGCTCATGTTTGGTAGATGAGAGAAAGTGGACGGAGAATAGCGATTTCTCATTTCTCTGTGTTTTCCTTTCTCCCACATATGTGAAGTATATCGGGTCATTTCTCTTCTCCTCTCATCGGCTCCTCCGTGAACTGCCGTCGTGCCGACTTCAAAACGCATTTTTCCGATGAGATTTCCACTGCAAACATCAATTGAGCCTTTCGATTTTCATCATAGCACCCGAGAACCGTAGATTTTGACCTCAAAAACCCTAGCAATCAGGTTGGTCTTCTGTTTTTTTGTTCCTTATATTTTATGTTCGTGTCCGTATTTTGGTAGGTGGAACGCCTAAAGCTAATCTCTGGTTTGTTAATTTTAACCGTTTTGGTGTCATTTTTCTTCTCTGGAATCAATTTTGGTTGTTTTGATCTGGAGAGTGATGTGCTTTTGCATTTGCTTATGATTTAGTGAATGCTTTCATAAATATGCAGGTTTTATTGTTGAGATATCGTAGTTAGTTTTTGGCTTGACTATTATAGTGAATTGGGTGGTTGGTTTTCTTGATGAATCCTGTTTATTCTGATCTGGGGAGTGTGATTTCATTGTTTAGGTTGTGGCTTAAAGTGATTCCCCCCCCCCTCCCCAATATATTCACCAATTTTAAATTATCACGATGCAGGTTTTGTCTTTCTGCTGGATGTGAATTTTAGGCCCTGAATTATCTATTTTCCGGATCTTGACGCACTCAGCACGATAGCTACCCGTTATTGTTCAATTGTATTCTCTCTCTTTTGCTCAGCCAGCAGAAATATGCAGAAGAGTGGGAATCTTGTTAAAAACAATTCTTTGAAAGTTACAACTCAGCAGTCTCTTCGACGTCTCGGTTTGTGTTCCCAGATTACAGCTGGGCAGCATTCATCTCCAGTTGTTTTCCCTGAAAAACGGAGCAAAGGAAGGAGTCTGACACGTGCAGAACTTAGTCTGAATAATAATGATCCTAAGAAAGAGAAAAATGAGGAGCATAGAATTGACATTGGGGATGAGCAGTCTGACCTACTCGGATATGAAGTATTTTCTGGTAAGCTAGTTTTGGACAGGGGAAAGGCACATAAAAAATCGGAGTTAGAAGCCTCAAAGGAGGTTACTAGCCAGGATACTATTGAAGCCAAACTTACGAGCAAGGCTATGGTTTGGGGTTCCAGTATGCTGCATCTAGAAGATGTTATTTCGGTAAGGTTCTTTAAGGGATTATGGGTTTTGTCAGAATTTGTATCACTTCCGTTTGAGTTTTGCTAAGCAGTAGGTTCTGCATGTACCACAGGTATCACACTGTCCTGGACTCCGGCATTTCACCATCCATTCATATCCTCTGCGAAGAGGTTCCAGTGCTTTTTCTTGTTTTCTAAAAACTCGAAGAAGTCAGAAGGACTTTCGCTTCTTAGCTTCTTCATCCGAGGAAGCACTTCAATGGGTAAATGCATTTGCAGATCAACAGTGTTATGTGAATATATTGCCTCATCCAATGGCTTCATCAAAGAAGCAGGCTTCTGATTTGGTTACTAATGAATTTCCTCCCGAGTCATATGTACGATGTAAAAATCCTCCTAAAATGCTTGTCATTTTAAACCCAAGGTCTGGCCGTGGTCGTTCAAGTAAAGTATTTCATCGCAAGGTCGAACCTATATTCAAGGTATGCTCTAGAACTGTAATCTCTTGTTGTCTATCTGACGATTTTCTTTGCTCCTCTAATTGCGTGGCAATAATTTTTTGGAAAGGTAAAGTTGAATGCATAATAAATATTATAGTGGTTGCAGTTGTCTAGGATTGATGTTGTTAGGATTGTAAATGAAATTAATCGTTTCTCTAATAGCATTTTCTCTTAGCACCAACTGTTCTTTTTATTAGAAAGGTGCTTGTTCATTGCTATATGTAGGCTATATGATTTGTCTCCCTATCACTCATGGTCGTTGTTATTTGCTTTCTAGTGTTTATCCAATTAGATAGTTGCTCCTTTTCTCGTCCACGTGTCTTTTATGTTTTCTCCCATCCTAAACTATCAAAACTGGCAAAATACAATTATACATAGCAACTATGCCTCATCCCAAGTTTAGTGGGGTTGGCAAAACTTACAAGATGTCTGAGAAAGACAAACACAGTTTTACTTATCCTAAAAGTTTAATATAAGCAAATGTTATTTTTTTGATGACCGTGGTGTCCGTGCCAGCTTGTGCATACATCAACTAATTCCACGGGATACCTGCCACCTCCCACTAGCAACAGGTACATGGTCATGGTCATTCTGTCCACCAAGGCTAGGGTAGATTGGAAGAATTACCTGATGTTTTTTGTCTCCGGTGGGTTTGAACCTGAGACTTCATGGCTCTCAATGAATTACTAGGCGACAACCTTGGTTGCTATTAGTCTATGCAAATGTTGTCATCTCAATAACTATTTTCTTGATAATTGTCATCAAATATTTCTTAACAAATCACATCTTCTCAATTATGAAGTGCAGCGTCTCAATTTACAAAATCATGTCCCTTTTCCAAGTTCAATTTGCTTCTTTCTTTTTTATGTGGAATCTACTCGTTTGTGATTGATGCTGTAGTATGTTCAAAGAGAAGCATCGTTACAAAGAGCTTTTAGATGTTTTTTGCTGGATTTATAGGTTTCAAGTCTTTAATGTCTAAATAACATTTTTTCCCAGAATAAGCATTATAAAATGTGTTTCTAAGAATGAACTTTTCATATTTAATTTGTGTGGAAGTCAATTGTAGATTTTACCTACTGATTTCCCAATGTGCAGGCTGAGAAAGTTCAGTTTTTGTCACATATGCCTTCTGTTGTGCATCCTTGAGATTCTTAATTTTTCAGAATTTCTTTTTGGCTGTCCTCCGATTCAGTCAAATCATCTTAGACTGGACATCCTTGTTCGTTCTTGTTGACTCATTTTTTAGCACTGTTTCTGTTGAATTCACAGCTTGCTGGGTTCAAGTTGGAAGTAGTCAAAACCACATCTGCAGGTCATGCCAGGAAACTTGCAAGCACAGTAGACTTCAGCACATGTCCTGATGGTATTTCTTTCAATGCTTTATAGCTTTTCTGTTATTCAGTTTTAGATGTCTTACATTATCTTAATCATTGTTTTTCTTATATTCTCTGATTTGCAAAATGTTCAGGTATTATATGTGTAGGAGGCGATGGAATAGTGAATGAGGTAAGTTATGTCTCTATTTCTCAAAATTCATCAGTGATTTCTACTTATATAGTTCAACGGGTCTCGTTTCTTGCATCAATAAGTCAGTTGCTAGGCTAATAAAGGTTTTTCAGTAGCGCTAATCTGAGAGGAGCTGTTGTGGCATAATTTAGGTGTGTATAGAGTTACTTGATTCGCTACACTTCTTTTGCTTTAGGATAGAAGCAGCCTTTGTGAAAGTGTTATTTCATGTACCCTGTAAAACCAACTGTAAGGTCTGTCAATTATAGTCATATGCTTTTCTATCAAGATAGTGCTTCATTTATGAAGTATAGGGAATGTATCCATTCAATACCTCACTTTCGCCAATCTAAAGGCTACACGAAAAGGTTAAAGAACATGAAAGGCTGATACGATCCTTAGTGTTTGAATTCAGCAAAAATAATCGCTCTTTGAGGCCTCTCCAGTGGAATTTCATTTCTTTTTGTTTTTTGGTCAAGCAAGTAACAGTCATTGATAAAATGGAGAAGATCCTTTATACAAGAAGTATAGAGTGAACTAATCCTATATAAAGGGGTTTCTCTTCATGGAACCTGACCAATCATCTTTAACATGTTGGAACATCATTTGTGATCCAAAAGAACTACACAGTTTGTGAGTCTTAGATTCTTTTTGTTTTTGTATCTTCCTTTAGCTTTCATGCGTAGGATAGGTGAAGATATCCCTTTACGCTTTAAATAGAAGAAACTGACCCTGCAAAGATCTAGTATAGAAAGGACATTAAACTAAAAATAAATTTGAAAAGGCTACAAAATCAATTGACCCCTTTCCTGCCACCTGAAATCTCATTTCTAGTTTTCCTTTTGTTACAACCAGACTCTTTTTTATTTTATAATTCTTGGCCTTCTTAGTCATTACTTGAGCCAAGGGTCTTTTGGAAACAACCACTCTACCTCCAAGAGGTAAGGGTGACGTCTGTATACGATCTACCTTCTCCATACCCTCTACAGACCACTCATGGGATTACACTGAGTATGTTGTTGTTGAGCTTCTTAGTCACCCTATTTGTAGTTTTTGACTTTGTGTTAAGTAGAATTTTCACATTTATTGAGCTATGGCCTTTATACGACTTCTGCTATTGTTTCTTGGCAGTGTTGATGTTACTTAACATCGTTGATGATAATAAGGTGACTATTACTATTGTTTCTTGAAAATTTCTGAAATGCTGACTTAGTCATTCTGAACCAAGAAGTGAACTGTACCAATATGGATTGATTGATGTCTGAACTATGTGCTCAGAGTTGATTAGTCTTGCTTACTTCACCCAGACAAACAAGTTAAACTTTCTTAATGTTGTTTTTCTGATTCAGGTTTTGAATGGGTTACTCACTAGGGATAACCAGAAAGAAGCAATTTCGGTTCCAATTGGAATCATTCCTGCTGGTTCTGATAATTCTTTGGTCTGGACTGTGCTTGGAGTTAGAGATCCAGTGTCAGCTGCCATAGCGATTGTCAAGGTATGTTTCATCTTTCTTGAATACATCTTCCTGCTAATTATAGATTTCAACTCGGTGGATAGTTGTAGATATATGTGTTCCTATCAAAAAGAGAAGTATTTGAAAGAACTTTCATTTGATTTCTTTGTGCTACACCTGTATAATATTGTTCAACCCCCTCCCCCCCCCCCCCCCCCCCCCCCCCCCAAAAAAGGGAACTTTGATGTAGATGATCCGTTTGGTCAGCGACAATCATTATTTAGTAAGCTGATACTGATGGATCATGGTCCAGAGTATCAGATAGGATGGTTAAATTATGTTTATAATGATGTCTCAGAACATAAATGAATGAGTATAGTGATCCCTGAGATCATGGATGGAGACTTGTCTAGTGACCTTTTCTAAATACATACTTCCTGGACCTTGGCTGTGTTCTAGCCTGTGATACCTTTTCTAGTCTCTTGTCTCTTTGCAAAAGGTAGGTAGCACAGAAGATGTATAAGACCGAGTCTCGATGTTTATTGTTGGGCTTCGTTTACTGTGATGATGCATGGAATATGTTATGAACATCAAATGGAAGTACTACTGAGTTTTGCTAGTTTGTGTTTTTGAGAAGGTAGAGATTTTATTAAATGGTTCTAAGATGGTACAGGAAAGGAAACAAAAACCACATAAAAAAGAAAGCAGCCTACTACTCTCTTCTTTGTAGCATATCCAAATGCTGGTTCATGAACTGCCTTCAAACCAGAAGTACAAAAAATAGATAAACTTGTAAAACCATTATAAATTAAATACGTTAATTAATGGCCCCAAAACCGAATATCTGTTCACTTCACCCTCTGTTGCTTGTAAACATCTATCCTTAATTCTAGAAATGTGAGTTCACTGCCCTTCAAAGCAAGCTTTGTTCTTGTCCAGCCATATTGTCCATAAGATGTACAATGGAATAGTTCTCCATATCTGCTTGCTTTATCTCTTTTGGTATCACCTGTTGTTGCCAACCGTCCAGCAAACCTTTCACTTGCTGAAGCACGACTTTAGTTGAAAGTCCCATACTACTGTTTGTTTTCAGTTATGAACTTGAGTTGGAAGTGGTGATGGATTTTGTGACCATCTTATGTATCTTGTAATTAAGGTTGAAATTAGTATAATTGGAAGTTTAGGTTGGAAACAGAAGCTTCATAAGGCAACAGTTGGCTAGTGAGTTATTGAGCACTGCTTTGAAATTGTTTTGCATGTAATGGACTATCATTGCCACTCAGATGGGCTCTTAGTTGGAAGGAGAAATATGGATGGAAAGTGGTCCCTGTAGCTCCTATGTGGACAGGCTGGACGGAAAATTATAGGAAGATTTTGAAGGCGTGGAAAACTCTTCTGTACAAATTAGGGTCTCCATGTTCAAATGTATACTTTTGGTGCACCTATGAGAATCCACGTAGCAATAGTTGATTAGATGCTATTTGTAGAGAAGCATGCTTTGACTCTGATTTTCTACTTAGTTAATACTCTACTTGTTCCACAAAAAATTCCCAAACAATAGAATTATTACTTCATAACTATAGATAACTTTCTCGAAGCTAAGAAAATTTGGTCAGGAAGTTTCTTTGAGAAGATTGGTTCTATTCATCTACTCTAGATCTATAGTCTTTCCCAGGTTTATCGTTTTATCTTCTCAGGATTTTAAAATTGTTATTATTTTATATCCTCTGTGTATTTTCTTTAATATAAAACCTTCTCTTATTTTTGCTCTGGGTTAAGTAGAGAAAGATCCTCCTCTGATACCATCGCTCAGAGGCATTTATTTCTCGAGCGGAACTTGAATAAATCTAATAAAGTTGAAGTTTGAGTATTTTCCATCAAAAAGATGCTTGAATAGAAAGCCAGATATCTGAAATGTCATTTAAATTATTTGATTACTGTTGCTAGGTTATTTATTCCTCATATGTTGCGTCAAATTCTTGTTTTCAGGGAGGGCTTACACCTACCGATGTTTTTGCTGTTGAATGGGTTCAAAGTGGTAGAATTCACTTCGGATCAACTGTCACCTACTTTGGCTTTGTAAGCGATGGTAATTTAGTTTATCTTTTTTCCCTAACAGTTGTTAATGTTTATGCCTTACAATAACTTTTGTTATTTAGATTAATCATGTCATATGAACACTTTCATTGTTGTTACCTACACGAATGCAGAAACTTGAGTAGCGTAAGATAAGGAGTCAGAATTTTGTAAGAGGAGATATTTTTGGAAAAGTTGGGGAACATCACCCAAAAATGTGATACTTTTAATTTTGTATACTTTGGAACATGGTAATTGATATATTAGGTGTTTTATTATATTCTGAAATCTCTAATAAAAAATAATAAGAAATGTTTATCAACAAATCATAATGTACCGTTATCACTGAAATTGTCCAAGATGACAGAGTTTGCTCGAGTCGATCAATGTAACATTTGGTTATGTGAAAACATCTCAACTTATCCTTTTGCTTAAGACTCATGGCAACTCCTCTTTTTTTTCTTTTTCATTTTTGGGCTGTCTATTGAGCTTTCTATCTCCTTATGCCTTTTTTTTTAATTGTTTAGTTTGTTGCTATTACATTTAAAATGCATGCTATATATCTTTACTAATATATTTTGGCTCCAAAGTTATGAATTGTAGAATAATTGATAAATATATTTCCTCAATTTGAGCTTCCAACCGCGAGATTCCGGTTCCATCTTTAAGAGACGGTGCCCAAAATTTAAAGAAAAATTTGGGGTGCCACTAACAGGATTGATGTTGTAAGAGCATTGTAGTCTGATTAGAGGTTTGAGGTTCTTTTTGAGAGAACCATAATTTATAGGGTTCTCCTTTCTTGGTATATCTCTTGTATATGGACAAGTGGGCCTTGTTATTATCAATGAAAACTTTACTTGATTAAAAGAAAGACCCTAGGAGTCTGACAATCACCAAAAAGCATGCATGTATCTTATTGATGTGCTTCATGACTTGTCACTTGAAGAGTTGACATGTATCATGTAGGTTATGGAGAAGTTCCGCTGGAGATTTGTTGTAGGTCTTGCCCTCAAATCCTTCTCAGATAGAATGTGAACTATCTTGTTGGTCATTGTTGGATTTTGTGAGGTGCCTTTTGGGGGAGGGTATCCTCTTTTTGACATATTTGTTGTGCTGTAGCCGAAGATTAATAATAAAAAGATTATTCTGCGCTAATTTTGCTACACATAGTAAGGCATAACATTAAGTTGGGAATCTTTTTCCTCATTTAAGACAGTGAGTCTTATTGACACTTTTCTCTTCTCCAGCATAATATTTGGCTATTTGCTGCAAAAACAGATGAGTTTTTTTTTTTAATTTAATTTATCGGTTGCTTGTGAAACAACATTTTGTTGCAGACACACACACATAAGATTTTAAAACTTAATCAAAACATTTTGTTGCAGACAAGTGTTGACTGTTTTTATTTTGATGCATCTGTTTCCGTGAGTTCTAAATAGCTTTATAAAAAAGTTCAAAATTGGCTGGTTGGGAATTGATGCTTATTTTGAAATAAGGCTCCTAGTTTGGATCCATAATAGTAAAGCTAGACTAGACACCTGCCGAGTCTTCCCTATCTTTATCATTAGTGAATTTGCTATCTCTTGGCTGTTTTGTTCCACCATCTTTACATTACCCCCCATGATTGTGCATTGTGATTGTGATGCCCAATAAGAGGTTATCTTTCCCCAATGGTTTAAACATTCATTAGTTATCCTTGTTCTGAAGGTCAATTTTTAGGACAGAACTCTGGGAAGTATGTTGACCGTTGTGCTGTAGTATTTTTAGAAAAACGAAAAGCGCAAAAAAGTGAAGAAGACCCTGGGAAGTGAAAATTAAAGTGAAGTATCCGCTGCTTTGAAGTGAAGCGCACAATCTATGAGGGATTCAGAAACACCAAACGTATGTGAATTTTGCACTATGATGGTCAAATTTCTGTTGAAGTAACTAATTCACATCCAATATAAAATAATGTTGATATTAATTCAACTCTTTAAAGTTAAGAATTCGAATAATCAGCTCCTCCTTTTGGATCCTTTACGAGTCATTGTCTAAAACAGACATTTCTCTGTAGTACATGACTTTTGCCCATGAAGCTATATCCGTCAACGAAGCTGCGGCTTTTAATAATGATGTTCTGTTGCAAACTTTTGCTACCGTTATCTACATTTACCTTAATAAAAAAGAAATGGATATTGTTAAGGCACTGAAATGTTATGGTGACGTTCCACCCCTTAATTGACCATGTTCCAGCTTTTTCAACCAGGCTTTCTTTCATGTATTTTATGTGGAGCTTGGTTGCTTCATTTAGTGCAATGAGTTAGTCATAAAGATCATGGTGAAATTTTTTTGTGGTAGTAGATATGGGCTATATTGGAGCATTTATCCCATGGTCTTGGACCACTTCCTTTCTAATCTTAGGTACAGATTGAAACTCAGTCTAGCAAACATAAAGTGTAAGAGATGTCTACCCACCCCCACCCCCACCCCCACGCACCCCCTCCCACACATATTTGACCATGTTTCAGCTTTTATTAAGGGTTTCTTCATGGATTCTCTGTGGCTTATGGTTATTCTTGTAGAGCCATGAGTTACTCATAAAGACTAATGTGAGTTATATTAGAACATTTCTTCCATGGTCTTGGACTGCCATGGTTCCTGCATCTTGGATCTTTGGGACCCACTAATGATTCTGAATGCCGGGACCATGGAGCCCTAGGGTATGGGAGTACTTTTTGTTGTATTAGGGTATTGGACAAATTAATGGTAGGCTCGTGGATAGTCTGTTGATTGTGTTGAAATGGAAGATTTACGTGTAACTAGGAGGAAAATTGGGTCGTGTAACATAATAAGTAAAGTGTGATGCTCCTTTCTTTTATTTTTTCTAGTTCCTTCAAATAAAATTTTCACAGAAAAATTTTCATTCCTGAAGCTTTGTTTATTTCCATCAACGCCTGATTCTTGATTATAACTGATTACATACATTGTCAGAAACCTTGGGGTTCAAGTGTTACGAGTTGACTTAGCAACTCTAGAGGTAGCATTTGACCCTATTGTTCCAGCTTCTGCTTTGTCATATTCTACTAACTTGTCTCATCAGTATGCTTATTATTTTTACAAAGGAATTGGCATTACAAAGTTTTCGAGTGCAAAAATGCTAGTGGAGGCTGTTGCCATGAAGTTTTTTAATGCTTACGACTCAAAATATATGTTTCTCAGCACAAGTTTTTTTTCCCTTACGTAAGATGCATATGTACTTGGATATTCAGCATGAGACTGCTTATGGATGATAGTCTGCACCAACTTGATGCCTTTATTATAGCTGCTGTGCAGATTGTGGATGACGCCAATGATTTAAGATTAAGTAATTTTGGGAATGTAGAAGGTCGGTCTGGTGATTGAAAAGGTTGGTGTGTCGGCACCTGGCCTTTGGTCTAGCGGCGAGAGCACTATGCATAATGTGTTGGTTAGTTGCATGTCACAGGCTCAAAACATATTGCTAACAAAACCTGGTATTTATATGGATAAGGTTAAAGATATAACCCCTTTATCTGCCGAATTTCGAACCTTGAGCCACTGTCTTTGAGGATTTATTGATTGTTACAAAAAGAAAAAAAAGAAAAGAAAAGGTTGACGTGTCTGTATGAATTCTCTACTTTCATCGTTGCTGGCTGTATCACTAGTCTTTCACATGGATATTTAGTATTTACCATGTATTTGTTTTATCTGAATTGCATATATTTTCCGATAGTTGACTTCTATAATCTATTGTAGTGCTGGAACTATCCGAGAAATACCAGAAGAGGTTTGGTCCATTACGCTACTTTGTCGCTGGGTTCCTCAAATTCATGTGCTTACCAAAGTACAATTTTGAAGTGGAGTATCTTCCAGCACTGAAAGAAGCAACTGGAGAAGGAAAAGCTTCGGTCATTGATATGTCTGAATTGTATACAGACATTATGAGAAGGTCAAGCAAGGAAGGGCTTCCCAGAGCCTCTAGCTTATCAAGTATTGATTCAATAATGACCCCAAGTAGAATGTCTGGAGCAGACCTGGATACTACATGTAGTAGCACTGAGCCATCAGAATATGTGCGCGCCATTGATGCAAAATCAAAGCGCTTGTCTGCTGGACGGAGTGGCAACACAACTTCTGAACCGGAAGTTATCCATCCTCAGCTTCCACATTCAGTAACCCCAAATTGGCCCAGGACTAGGTCCAAATCAAAAACAGATAAAGGGTGGACTGGGTTGACTTCTGCAAATGACCTCACTAGATCTTCTTGGGCAAATACAACTACAAATGATAAAGAGGATATCTCATCAACTATATCAGACCCTGGCCCAATTTGGGATTCAGAACCAAGATGGGACACAGAACCTCATTGGAATATAGAAAATCCTATTGAATTGCCTGGACCAGCAGATGATACTGAAGATGTTGTTCGGAAGGATATTATACATAAGGCTGCTGAAGAATGGGTGACTACCAAAGGTCAATTTCTTGGTGTCCTGGTATGCAATCATTCATGCAAAACTGTTCAAAGCTTGAGTTCACAGGTTGTGGCCCCAAAAGCAGAACCTGATGACAACACGTTAGATCTGTTGTTGGTCCATGGAAGTGGAAGACTGAAGCTTATAAGGTTCTTCTTGCTTCTGCAAATGGGCCGACATCTTTCCCTCCCGTATGTTGAGTATGTCAAGGTACAATATTTTAGATGCTTTTACACATTTTTTCCCACCAAGGTGGAGAATTTTTCTTAGAGCATTAATAGAGGTTTCTCTGTCTGGATGGAGGCCATTACAATATGGATATTTTTAAAACATCAATCTCCTTTGCAAAGAAAAACTGCACCGAGAAACATATAAGATCAGTTTAAAGTTCACCTGTTTTTGTTAAAAAGAAAATCGGGTTTATAAACTTTCATGTGGTTTTGTTGGTTTGGGCTCACTGAAATCAAATTAAGCTTCGTTTCTATGAAATGCAGGTTAAAGCAGTAAAGGTTAAGCCTGGGAAGCACTCTAACAATAGCTGTGGTATTGATGGTGAACTTTTCCCAGTAAACGAGCAAGTGATTTCGTCCTTGCTTCCAGAACAGTGCAGGCTCATTGGTCGCGCCCCGGGTAATCACTAGTGATTGATGGAGTCCTTGTATATCTTTTATAGGTCTCTCTTCCTTCCGGCTACAGCATTCAGCTCTTTATTTGTCATTGAGGTCCTTGTAAATTTTGTCAATGTTGCTTTCATTTTTCAAATTATATGTCAGCTTATATGTTAATGTACCCTTTGCCGTAACTTGTATTATTTGCCTTTTGAGTTGGCTTGCTATGAATATTGGCCGTGTTCCTTGTACTGGTTTGACAAAGCGTGTAAATTATTGGTTTAAAATTGTTGAGGAAAGAAATTTTTATTTGTCTAATAGTTTCCCCTCTCTCCGCCTTCATTGCCACATCACCCCAAATATCTGCTGGAAAGGTAGCGGAAAGGACAAAAGAAAGGTCTTTGGGAGGGGTGTGTCTTAAAGCAATTATGAGTTCTCTTGGCCTTGTTTAATAATTTCCTGAGCTTTTCTTTTTTCCTTTTTCTTGTGGTATATAAGGCCATTTTGGCTGTATTGGAAAGTTTCGGAAAGTATGTTTTGATTATAAAGATGGTGGAATGAATTGAGAGACAACTATACTTGTTTCGATTTGTTATCTTGGTCCTCATACTTCATGAAGTACCCCAACTCGTTTAAAACAAACATTTAGAATCAATAGGACCTGTGGTAGGCTTTGAAGGATAGAAACGAACTGTTTGGTATGAGTACAAGTTGGTATTTAATTCATATTTTGTTAGTGTGACACAGATCCTTTTTTTTTCTTCAAAATTTGATGTTTTGTCAAACTAGTCAAATAATTTAGGGCAGGGGGACAAGATTGATTGGGTTAGGCAGATGGTTGAAGAATAATACGCAAGAAAAAGAATATTTCTGTACTTGTTTTGGTATGTTGGTTGTTGGAAAATTGTCAGTCTACCAAGGATTAAATCAGGGGTACTTGTAGGATTCACATATTGTGATCATTCTACCATTAGGAAAAGATTATTCCCTTTCTCATTTGCTCTAAACTCTTTAGTTAAGTGAACTTGTTAAAAGGAGTGAATCTACATCGAGGTGCAAAATAAGTAATAGAGAGTTTCTGGGAAATGTAAACTATATTTCATGAAAGCCAATGAGTATTAAGGATGTGTTTGATTTTTCAAGTTTTTTCATGTTTAGTAAGTCAAAAAAAATTTACGAAAAAATTATTTCCTATTGAAAGCACTAATAACATTTCTCATTGATGATCGCGTTCTCTAGTGCACTTTGTCTTTATCTTCATTCCTGTAGCCTCATCCCCATTATCACACCCTTTCTTTCCATCCTACTCTCATTGTATTTAAATTATTTCTATTATTCCCCTTCTTGAAAACTATTTTTTTTTATTTTCGTGCACCTTTTGTGTTGATGCGGCACCAGTAATCAAGTAAGTTAACTACGTTTGTACCGCACACGATGCCATATGTGTAAAATATTTTTTATTTTTAATTACTATTTAAAAAATAATTTTTTTAAAAACAATTATAAATATTCTTGTTTTTTAAAAAAAATATTTTTTTTAAAAATTTCTTATTTTCATTATCTTATATTAAAATTAAATTGATACACGTAAGTTTTTTTTTAAAGAAAATTCCTAGTATTTGAACTATTCTATTTTTTATCTTACCTTCATTCATTAGTAATTCTCCCTTTTTTGAATTGATTTTATTTTTTTTCTTTGTCGTTTCTTTTGATTTTATTTGAAATGTCTTATTATTAAAATAAATAACTTTCAGATGGATATCAAAATAAGTGAAGGAAATCAATAAAACCTAAAAAAAGGTTAAAATGTAAAACAGGATACTGTTGATTTTGTCTTTTTTTTTTTAAAGAAAAATCCTAATTTTAAAAAATGAAAGAAGAAAACAATAAAAAATTTAAAGTGAGAAAGAAAATAAATATATTACCAATAAATAAATAAAAATAATTATATATGTTTTAATAACAATAGTTATGTGCATTAACTGATTGTGAAATGACTAGTTAAAAATGACTCGTGTTTACATTTTTCTTATGTTCCTTCAATGGAATCTGCATATTTTTTCGCATGTTACTTCCTTCAATAGAATCTGCCTACTCTGTCTGTCATGTCAGCATTTAGCGAGTATTAATTTTATTTTAAAATAATCCAAGGTGGTAATAGGATCCTGGTATAGTTAAGGCGTGTCGCTAAAATTTTGGTCATAGTTTAAAGGATAATTATGTCTTATCCCTTTAAATTATATATGAATATTTTTAAATAATATTTTTTAATTACGTATAAAACTAAAAAAAATCACTTATTTTTTTAGAAAGTATTTTTCATCCTACAAAAAAATCGAAAGTAGCATTCTTTTAATAATATATAAATAAATACTTCTAAAAGTAATATTTGCTTCGTCCCATTAATTGAATTTGTGAGGCAATACACATATATTAAGAAAAACATTTAAAGAAAAATATTTAAACTTTACTTTCACTATTGTCCTTTGTGAAGTTATAAATATGTAGTGTAATTTATTTTCTAAAAAAATATAAAACTTCAATAATTGAAAGGACATATATGAATTTTTTTTCAAACATTCATATTGAACAATTTAACTATTTTAAATATTAAAAAAAATCTCAAAAATTCAATTAATTTGAAATAAAGCAAATATTATTTTTAATAAAATAAACGTTAGAATTGATTGCAATGAGATGATTAAAGTTCCTTCCTGATTATTTTCGAATTCCAACCCCCTATTAATGGATTACCTTCTAGCAATTATTCTATATGTCTAAAAAAAACCTTCCTCTAGCCTTTGAATTTAAAATGGAAGTACTTGTACCAAGAGATCCATGTCAAACTGACATACTAATGTGTTGGGTTGGGGTGGGGTGGGGTGCAAAAGGTTTTAAGTTTTATATATTAATAATATAAAATAAATATAAATAAATAATTCTTATATCATCAATTCAATTTAACTAGTTTATTATTTTATTATTAAGTTTCCGCAATAGGTTTACCTCAATGATTGTCGGAAGAAAGAAAATACTTAGCACCCCAGTCTTCTCGGTGAAGCGTCTTGAAACCTCGTCTTTCTCGGAATGTCGAGAAAATGCATTTTAGGCACATCAATCAGTAGGAATAAGAGAATATAATATTATGATAAGTTATCTAAATATATAAAATAATATATTTAATATAATTTTATAAGTAAAATTTTAGTATAATTTTTGGCGTTACTTCGAAAGATAAAAAAATCATTTTCGATAGACGTGGGTACCAGGAAAAACATCCAAGGTTAGTCCACTTAATATATGTACTGTTCTTTAGCAAGTGAAGATTTATTACCAGAGAGCTAAGCGTGCATTAAGGAAGTTGTACTATGCGGTTCAGAAGTTGTACATAAATAAAAGTTTCCCGGGTATTAACAGTAGAGATGGGAAAAAAAAGTAAAGAAGGAAACAAAAATCCCTCAGTAAAGCTTCCGTCTTCTTCCTCAACTTATAACTATTTAACCCCACCCACTCTCCATTTTCTCTCTCTTAAACCCTTACTATTTCTCTCTCTACACTCTTGTTTTTCGGTGGATCTGTAAGTATATATCTGTATCTACTTCAATTTTCACATTAATCAATCAGACCCGGACCAATTTTTGGGGCAGGAAAGAGGTTTATAGTTGATTGATTGATTGATTGTTTGTTTGTTTGATTGATTGTAGCATTATGAGAGTACCTTGTTGTTCAGTTTGTCAGAATAGGTATGATGAGGAGGAGCGTTGCCCTTTACTGCTCCAATGCGGTCATGGGTTTTGCAGAGAGTGTCTTTCTAGAATGTTCGCCGCTTCCCCAGATACTAGCTTATCGTGTCCGAGGTGCCGCCATGTATCACTTGTGGGGAACTCGGTTACTGCCCTTAAGAAGAACTACGCGATCCTAGCGTTAATCAGGGACTCCAGGTATTCGAGCGATGAGGAGGAGGATGAAGAAGAGGAAAACGAGAGGGCTTTTAATGAGAATGCTGAAGATGAGGAGAATGATTCCAGGCGGAGGCATGGTGCCCGGACAGCTTCTAGCTCCGGGTGTGGGGGTGGGAGGATAGAGGTGGGTGCGCACCAGGAAGTTAAGTTGATTAGGAGGATAGGGGGTGAGTCGATAAGGCCTGGAGTGGAGATGTGGGCGGCAACAGTTTCTGGTGGAAGCAGCGGCAGCCGTGGGAGGTGTCGGCATAAAGTGGCGGTGAAGAAGGTGGGAGTTGGAGAGGAAATGGATGTGGTGTGGGTGCAAGAGAAGTTGGAGAAGTTGAGGAGGGAATCTATGTGGTGTAGAAATGTGTGTTCTTTCCATGGTGTGACAAAATTGGAAAGGAGCCTGTGCTTGATTATGGATAGGTGTAAAGGGTCAGTACAGACCGAGATGCAGCGGAATGAAGGGCGACTCACACTTGAGCAAATTCTGAGGTAAAAGTTTTATTTTTTCTTGTTGTTGGATTAAGGGTTACTCCTATTTCATTTGGTCCGCCTTGTTGATTTTGTTGTTCCAGATTTTGGAGGTGAAAAATTGGAACTTGTGTGTAATTACAACTCTAAATCATGGGAAAACTTTTGCATTCTCAATCTATGACACGTGCTTTGTAAATGATCGTCAAAAGCTGAAATGTCGTCACCATTTTGCACGTGATGTTTCACATACCCACTTCGAGTAAATACATAAATTTGTAGATAAAAGATAACAAGAAATGCCTCAGTGGAGATTCTGTCGGCTACTTAAACCACGTGTTAGTGTAATGGCAAATAGTAGCATCGCCTCAGTGGCGGTTATGTTGGCTACTTCTACCACGTGTTAGTCAGTGTAATGGCAAATAGTAGCATCACCTCAGTGGTGAGTATATTGGCTACTTCTACCACGTGTTAGTCAGTGTAATGGCAAATAATAGAATCGCCTCAGTGGTTTATATCGGCTACTTCTACCACGTGTTAGTCAGTGTAATGGCACTTCTCATCTGTTGCATTAGGTATGAGATGCACATTTCAAATTATTAATGTCCTGAAAGTGTTTGTAAGAGTCCTAGAAAATATATATTTTGCGATTGAGACATAGAGCTCCTATTTTGAACCAAATGATATAAGGTTGACTATATTATATTGGAACCAAAGAATGGAATTGTAAGTACAGCTTCCAATAAACACTGTTTTACTTATATTAATACTTTTTGTTTTTGGATAAAGTAAGATTTCATTAAATGAAGGTACATATTACTGAAAACAACATCAATCAGTAACATGCCAACTGCATATCTTATATCTCTTCTATGAAGTCCGTATTTTACTCCATACTTCTCATAATACTCCTTTTATACCAAAATGCACATTTAAAAGACATCTATTCTCAATCCTGGATACATGTTATCTTTTCCCTTCAAAGTACATCCTATGTCTTTCTAACCATATTTATTGTCGATAAAACACCAAAAAGGATTGTTTTCCAAACATATTGTTTACTCTTATCACTTTTTGATGTTGCCATATCGTCAATATCTCTTAACCCTGTGAGGCATTATCCGCTGGACATCAAACATGTTTGAAAAGAGCTCGCAACTGTCTTGCTACCTTGTTGTGAATGATAAGATGCTGGACTGTCTCGGACTTTTCTTCATACATATAACATCTATTACTAAGGTAAATTCCTCTCTTCTACAAGTTCCCTGAGTAAGGCAAGCTTTTGCTGCAACGCATCCAAAACAAGCAACTATAAGAGGCATCTTTGACTTCCATATTGCTCTCCAAGGCCATTGTGCTTCACACAATTCCTTTTGTTTCAGTAATAGAGAGTATAGCATCTTCTGACTCTGAATTTTCTGTCATTGCATGCTGCCCAGATCAATGAATTTTCCTTGTTATCCTCCAACTGGCATTATCCAGTGAATCATTGAGACCCTTCCTGAAATCAACAACCAACCATTGTTTGATAAATATTCTGCCACCTTCCCTTTTTGATTTGTGGAACAGCCATATAAAGTTGGAAAACTTTTATTTTAATCTTTCTTTCCCCCGACAAACATTACACCAAAAAGGGATAATTATACCATTCCCAGTTTTAGCTCTACAAACTGGCTACATTCACCCCATAAGTTACTGATAGTACTCCAGGTCCCACCATGATGAAGATTAGACTGGACAGAGTGTCCAACAGTCTCTCCTACCATATTTGGCAACTATTAGTTGTTTCTAGAACTTATTACTGCCGTTATTCTATCTCCAAAACATTTAAACAATAAGCTTCTGTTATGCAACCTCAATTATATCAACTGTTGATTGACATTCTCCTTAAATGCTGACATGTGGACAGTTCAGTCGTTTTTTCTTGTACTAATGACAGATTTATTGACACTTGATACTACACCTTTTATATCACTAGTCATCTTGTTTTTTGCTATCAAGAATACAGATCTTGACAGCTCACTTGTGTATTAGTTAATACATCGTAATGTAGCTTGATCCTTCAAAATGCAGGTGCTACTTTTCTGTTTTACTAAACAAAATCGAATATAAATTAGATCAGTGCTAGCAAAAGCAAAAAGCGCAAAAAAGTTGTAAGATCCATTGGGGCTTTAAGTGCAAATAAAGTGTGTGCTTTAAAAGGCGCAATGGGAGGAACAACAACAACATACCCGGTGGAATCCCACAAGTGGGATCTGGGGAAGGTAAAATGTACGCATACCTTACCACTACCTCGTAGAGATAGAGAGGTTGTTTTCGGAAAACTCTCATCTAAAAAAATCAACCCCATAAATAGAAGATACTAGATATGGAAAAAAAGAGAAAAGAAAAGAAAAGAAGGAAAATAACTAATAATGAAAAGCAAATGATAGTATGTAAATACGATAACAGTAACAAATATAAGATGAATGATGAAAAGGCGCAATGGAAGGATATATATATATGTATGTATGTATAAGAATATATATATGTATATATATATATATATAAATGTTTAGTCCAAGACTAATAATTTATAAACATGAATGATAAATATATGAAAAAAGAAATCGAAATTAATTACGATAAAGTGAACTATCAATTGTTTAGAATCATTTCTTTAGGAGAGGTTCGTTGGCAAGGAAAGCATTCTTTAGAACCTTGATGACGACATGAAACACACATTAAGCGAGGTGAAGCGCTCAACACGTTTTGATCCTCGCTTTAGGGCTTAAGCACACGTTTGATAATGAACTAGATCAAATGTCAAACTGAGGATTCTGCACTAATCTGAAAATGCTTAAACGCATTATAACATCCACCTCATGAAACACATGGTTGAAATTTAATTCATTCCCACACAACTGACATGGTAAATATTCAGTGAATTTTTTTTTTTGGTAAAGAATATTCAGCGAACTTTTTGATAAGGAAAAGATCAATTTGATACGTATTCAGTGAATTTCACCTGAAATTTTAGGTTTGATGTTATTAAACAATGCTTTTGTATCATGTGAGGTCCCCCCTCCCACACAAAAAGTTTTTCAAGTAATTTAAAGGATGGTTTGGCACAAAGTAGAGCTGGGGTTGAGGCGGGTTGCCACAACTTTTACTGAAAGCTGGAGTGTCATGGTGAACTACGGAGGAGCATCCAGCGACTAAAACAAAGCTAGCTATCACAGTTCTTTGCTAGTTGTCTTCTGCCCTTTGGGGATATAAGGCACTTCTATGTTACGTGTCCACTTCAATATTTTCGTCAAAAACAAAACAAAACGTCACACCTAACGTGAAGATTCCCCACCTACCTTTGTTCCATTGCGGTTTCCAATTGCAGCAGCTCAGATCACGCCTAACTGCCTTTCCTGGCTGCAGAGCACATCAACAATACTATTATGGATTTGAAAGTTTGTCCCAATCTGTCACTATCTAATCCTGTTTTGATGCTAGGAAATTTAAGAAAATATCTGTATCAGATACATTCTTGAAGTTGCACCATATAACTAAGTGGTATAAGCACCTATATTTAGACCATTTTACAGTGTCAGCATTTCCTTCAAAGGATCTGTTGTTTCTTTCTCTCCCCACAAAATGTTGAGTGGAACAGTGCTCCAGATCTTTCCTCTGTCCAGTTTCCTTGTGTTCCAACACTACAAAAGATCCTTGACTGACTTGTGCATGGTTCAATGAAGTTCAAAAATGTGTTAAGAGAAGTCCCGTGGCTGTGGCAATTTAAGGCAGAGCAGAAATAGCTGATCAATGTCCCCACTAGCTTTACCTCATAGCTTTAATCTTGTGAAAACTGAAAAGTGATAAGGCCTCCTTTGCAGATTTGTCTGAGTGAAACATGCATTGTGGGCAGTTATTCTGGTAAAGCATACTGTTTTGTTTGGAGCATTTTCTTCTGTATCTTCTTCCAAGGTCATTGGTAGCTGGTATGAGGGGAAACTAAGGCTGTCATGGCAACATTTCATCGCATAGTGCACACTTGACCTGTTCTTGATTGGCCATCTAGGGGTTTGGCTTGGTCGGTGACATCTTACTGAGGATCGAAATATGTTCGTCAAGTAAATGCTTGCCTTGTCCTGATGCTCATGCCATCAGTGGCTTTTGTCATGAACCAACCTAGAGACAGTTGTTGTATATCTCTACTTTATACTGCTTCTTCCTTGTTAATCGATATTATTCCATTCCAAACCCTTCCAGGTACCTCCCAAGGAAAATCTCGAATTACAGGAGACTTTGCCTTTATTAATATATTAATATCCTTACAGAGAAACAGCGTGGGGCAGTTAAGGAATGAAATTGCTCTTTTTTTTTTTCTCTTTCTACTGATCGGCTGAATTGTTCATTGTTGGAATGGGAAGCACTTTGAAAATGCTGCCGAAATCACGAAGAGAGCAGAATACAATGGGAGAATTAGCGAGTGATGGAAAAGATTTAGAAAACTAGAAAAGAGAAAATAGGAACTTAGCTCTTCACTGTATTTTCTAAAAGAGAAAAATAGGGACTCCGTGTAAGTGCTGGGTTACAAATAGAATTTGGAGGCATCTCTTCTGACAAAGGGTTACCACGAAAAGGATCTACGCCCTTCATTGTGCAGAATTTTTCATTTTAGTAAGATTTGAAATAGAAGAAGTCATCATTGGAATGGGAGAATCGGTGAGTGATGTAAGCTGATGTTGAACTTGGGGTATTCTCCTAATAATAATTCAGTCTTCTGAGAATGACATCCAAGAGTTCACAATTACATGTGTGTTAATGGTGAGATAAATTGTAACCAAGCCTTTTTGTTAGCTGTGTAAGCATAAAGGTGGGGGGAAGGTTCTCGGTTTTCCATAGAAGTGCAAGACTCAGTCAACAAGTTTTTAGAAACTTTTGTATGAAATAGGGTGATAAACACAGTTAGATAAGTTACTAATTTAAAAATTCTTTTTGCACTTCTATTATGGAGGAGCTCTGGTAGCTCTTCTTTAGATTCTAAACCGATCACCAGTGTTCTCCAGTCTAATTATTATTATTTTCATCCCTCATAACTGAAAGGGTGATGAATTTGGTTGGATATGTTGTAACTATCTATAATTTTAACTGCTTGAATCAAATTTTCGAACTTCGAAGCTTATCAAGAGAGTAGCTTACAGATGCTCTAGAGAGTCAGCAAGGGTTCAATTCCCGGCTCCTCATTTGGGTCCAGTTTACAGAATCTAGTCATATTTCTATGTGTACTGAGGATGGTGGTTTTTAGTATTTCATGTATTTTCTAACCTTGATGAATTCCCCCATCTTAAATGCAGATATGGAGCAGACATTGCACGTGGGGTGGCTGAACTTCATGCAGCTGGTATCGTTTGCATGAATATTAAGCCGTCCAATCTTCTTTTAGATGCAAATGGCCATGCTGTGGTATCTGATTATGGGCTTCCTGCAATTTTAAAGAAGCCTGCCTGTAGGAAAGCTCGATTGGATTGTGAGTCCACAATAACTCATTCTTGCATGGATTGTACAATGCTTAGCCCAAACTACACTGCTCCAGAAGCGTGGGAGCCTGTAAAGAAATCACTTAATCTTTTCTGGGATGGTGCCATTGGTATATCCCCAGAGTCAGATGCCTGGAGCTTTGGTTGCACATTGGTGGAAATGTGCACTGGTTCTATTCCGTAAGTGACAACTTATTTTTCTTTAGCAACTTCTACTCTTCTCGCTTCTACTACTTTTTAGCGTATACATTCTTCTAATCTGTATGATTTACTTAGAGCACCCTTTGTCATTTTTATGCAGCTGGGCTGGCTTAAGTGCAGAGGAAATTTATCGGTCTGTTATAAAGGCAAGGAGACAACCTCCTCAATATGCAAGCGTAGTGGGTGTTGGAATACCGCCAGAGTTGTGGAAGATGATTGGTGAGTGTCTGCAGTTCAAGGCTTCCAAGAGACCAACCTTTAGTTCAATTTTAGCCACATTTCTTCGCCACTTGCAAGAGATCCCTCGAAGCCCTCCTGCCAGCCCTGATAAGTAAGAACATTTATCTAAGCTGATATTTTGCAGCAGGATTGTCATATAAACATGATTAGCTGTTGGAAGATAGCATTTATTACTTAGTTGTCTTGCTTCTTAAATAGAGGCTGCATCAGTGCTCTGTGTGTTCCTGATTCTGATTTCTAATTATTAATGTTTTGCAGTTTCTTTCAAGTTTAATCATTGGCCTATGAGATTTGTTAATTATTGTATGTTAAAAATGCAGTAACTTGCAGTACCTGGGAATGAATGGTGTAGTACCTTCTGCGGCATATCATTCCGAGGTTTCTCTTGATGATCCCAGTCTGCTACACAGACTTGTCTCTGAAGGCAATGTGAATGGAGTTCGGTAAGTTTTCATGTGTTCCTTAAGTAGTAGGATATCCTATATTGCAAAATTCATCGAGAGACTACCAGAAATTTGAAAGGAAAAGTTTCATAATGTAAAAGAAAAAAGTAAAAAGAAGTATCAGGTCTTCACGATTTTTCAAGTTTGGGAAGGGCATTTACAGAAGTTACTTGTTCTAAATCACATATTCCTTCAAGAAGTTTCTGGAACACTATTCCCTGAATCGCCTTTGTGCAACTTCTAGTAGTCCTCCTAAGAATTCTTTTCTATGTACTTCATTTCTTTTACCCTTATGCGTGCAGAGACTTGCTAGCGAAGATTGTATCAGGAAAAAGTGTTACTTCTTTATGCTCTGTTCTGGAGGCACAAAATGCTGATGGGCAAACTGCTCTCCACCTTGCTTGTAGACGAGGAAGTGTGGAGCTTGTTGAAGCCATTCTGGAATATTCGCAGGCTAATGTGGATGTCCTAGACAAAGATGGTGATCCACCCCTTGTGTTTGCTCTTGCGGCTGGATCACCTGAATGTGTTCGTGCTCTTATCAGGAGGCATGCCAATGTCAGGTCTAGACTAAGAGAGGGCCTTGGTCCATCTGTTGCTCATGTGTGTGCATACCATGGCCAACCAGATTGCATGCGTGTAGGTCTTTTCTTCCTTCTATGTGTATGTTGAGAAAGATGCTAGGCTAAAACTGAAATATGGGGAACAAATGGAAAGTCAGGCTGCTAAAATGATAAAATCAGTACTACATTTTTTTAGATTAAAAAAAGTAAAAGACTTCATAGTTGCAGGTTCAATTTCTCATTTGTCCTCTTGTCTTGCTCTACCCTGCACTCCTTCTGTTATAAAAAATGAACAAAACAAAATTAAGAGATTCCGTAGTCTGACTTGAAATTCATGCTTGTTCACTGGTGAAACTCCCTACTTTGTATTTCAAGTCTCCAAGGTCGATTCCGTCTCTTTTCAATACTGCCCTCCCACCCCACCCAAAATAAAGCATGTTTATATGATGCTGTTTCTTTTGCCCTTCTTTTGAATAGAATCTGTTGTTTGTTGCTCATCATGTTGGTACCTATTATTCCTTTGATGTTTTCTTGCAACAGGAATTATTAATGGCTGGGGCTGATCCAAATGCTGTTGATGATGAAGGTGAATCAGTGCTTCATCGAGCAGTTGCTAAGAAATATACGGACTGTGCTAAGATCATACTGGAAAATGGAGGCTGTAAATCAATGAGTATCTTGAACTCCAAAAATTTAACGTAAGTTCAAATGTGATTTCTATTCATTCTTTGAAATGCTTTTTGAAAAAAAAAAATTTCTACTGGGGGAATCCTATGACTAGGAATGCTAGGAAAAGACTAAAACTAAATAAAAGGATAGAGGAAAACCCAAAATATAAAATTACCAGTTAAAAAAGTGCAAAATATATCTTATATCAAATCACAGGAAAACATTATGAAAATGGAATCATGGTGGTTGTGGGAATTGCGGATGAAAAAGTACAAGTTTTAGAATGTATTCACTTGCTGAATTCTTCTAAAATATTTTCCTTTATTCTTATGTCAGTCAGATTTGTTAATTCTTTCAAAGTGAAAATGTGTATAATAAGGGAAATCATGAAGAAAAGAGCTCAAAGTTTAATAGGAAAATCGTGGCCTTTCCCTTGCAGAAAAGATTGTGGTCCACTTGTTTGACTTGATGTTGTTTAAATGGACATCAATCGATTTTGTGGCATCGTTAAGTTAAGAATGGATCTTAAACTTAAAGTAAATTGTTGGAGCTGATTAATCATATTTAAAATTTTTTAAAGGTCTTTGATGCGACCTCCTTATATGTATTTAGAAGGTGCTTTTTATAATTGATTTAACTGCTGAAGTGTCGCTATTATCTTTTTACTGTATTTATCTATTTGGGGTGCCGGCATGTTGTCCGTAAGATAACATTCTCTTATTTATCGATACAACATGGGAGGTTAGTGAATAAACCTGTCCTTCAATATGTTTCACTGTATCAAGTACTCAAATATGTTAATATCACCCATTCTAATAAAGTGTTGCTTAAAATCACAGTAACAAAAACTTCCTGAGAGAACAGTTGAGACAATAGAGATCAGAAGATTATTTATGTGACTAATGGTTTTAGAGTGGGATGATCTATGCGTGGAGCAATTATGATTGGGTTTCAGGTTATACTAGTGTTTTTTAAGGTGCATCTGGAGAAGTTTATCATTGGAAATTGTTCGTTAAACTTGTTTCACTTCTACTCTAGTTGTTCACAGTTTAGCTTTCTGAAAAAGCAACAGTGAGAAAAACTGTCTGCTTGTGGAGGAGGATGCTTGAGCATGTGTGTCCTTGTATTATTCTTTGATCTCCTCCCCTCTCCTTTCCTACAAGGTGCATATTTTGTGTCTTTCCTTCTACAGGCCACTACACACGTGCATCGCGACATGGAATGTTGCTGTTGTCAAGAGGTGGGTGGAACTTGCATCTGTTGAGGATATCGCCGATGCTATTGATATTCCAAGTCCTGTTGGTACTGCACTGTGCATGGCAGCAGCTTTAAAGAAAGACCGTGAAGCAGGTGGGTTGACGATCTTTTTGCGAGAATGAACATAAATATAGTTGTTTTACAAGATATAGCAGTTGGTAGTTCTCTTTTTGCTTCCTTACTAGCCGTACATGTTCTTGGTTGTCATTGGAGTAATTTTGTTTACTTTTGTAGAGGGGAGAGAACTGGTACGATTAATTTTAGCTGCTGGAGCAGATCCAGCTGCACAAGACACACAACATTTTCGAACTGCTTTGCACACTGCCGCTATGATAAATGATGTTGAGTTGGTCAAGGTAGGGTGATATGTACTTGAATTTGACAAATACTATTTTGGAAGAAGAAAAACGAACCTAAGTTGCTCGGACTCTCCAATAATGTTGCTGTACCCGTGTCGGGTCCTTCAAAATACACTATTTTTGGAGGATCCGACACGCACATTGACATTTTTGAAGAGTCCGAGCAACACAGAGAAAAACATAAATCTTAGGTTGTATGTCCAAATCGTGCTTCGTCTGGACAGTGACACTCTTCTTATCATCAGTTACGTTACATTTTTCACTGATCTCATGTTAGTCTCCAGGACGCCTCTACTGATTTTTGGTTAGAAACGAAGATGTTTTGTTAGTTCTGTTGCTCTCCATTGATACAGATAAAAAGGTATATAGAACTATATCTTGTCAAATAAATGGGTTATTTCTATATGGACCGAAACATAAAATTGAAAATGATCTTATAATGCTCCACTTAACCGTGGCTTCCAGCCGAGTAGCTTTTTGTTAACAAGTTATGTCGGGAGAGGTCATACAGGATGAAGATCAAGGGATTCTTAGTCTTGTTTTGATAGATCAACAATATAAATGAATAGGGGTAGAGTGATCTGATGTCTTATTCTGTTGGCCCCCATGTAATTTTAAAATATGCATGTCTTAATGTCCTTATCAGTCAGTGCATGCCTTCACTGCCAAGAGACTAAATTCTTAGTCCTGCACATGTAATAAAGTGAGGGTTCTTTTTCATTGTAAATATCTTTTAAACACTATAATTTTTGTTGTCTCATGAACTTCCAAATTTTCTTCAGATCATCCTCGATGCAGGAGTTGATGTAAACATCAAGAATGTGAATAATACAATACCTCTTCATGTGGCATTGAATAGAGGTGCAAAATCATGTGTCGGATTGCTTTTGTCTGCTGGGGCAAATTGTAATGTGCAGGTCTGTAATTGACACTTTTTGGATCTATCAATAGGTACATATATTTGATCCGTCTTTGGGCTCTAGGGGTAATTTACTGAATATATTTGATAGTAGATGATTTGTTAGAATTCCACAGCCCCTTGTAATTATAAAAGGCCTGGCTTTTGCTCTGTACGTACCTCCACCTGATGGTGCTGTCATCATCAATAAAATAATTTGTTTGTTGTAACTTTGCTGGACTTCGGTAACTTCAAAGTTTGAGACCGGGAAGTTATTCACTAAGATTTTGGATGTGCAAATCCTCAACAGATACACCCCGAACTTGAGAAATTGCTGACTTTTGTAGTTTATGGTCATAGAACTTTTTCTCCAAAGGTGCACTCAGTACTTGTCAATATTTCTTTGTTTGTTATTTCACTTTTAGCTAATTTTGTATTTCTCCCTGATGTCAGGATGATGAAGGTGATAATGCTTTCCATGTAGCAGCATTCTCTGCTAATATGATACGTGAAAATCTTGATTGGATAGTAGTTATGCTCAGGTATCCTGATGCTGCTATTGAAGTTAGGAATCACAGGCAAGTTTCAATTAGCCCGTGCCGCTCCTTCATATGGTTTATGCTATATGACTTTACATTTTGTATCTGAGCTTGGGATTAACTTCAGCAATGTCTATTGTTGCAGTGGGAAAACTTTATGCGACTATTTGGAGGCTCTTCCTCGTGAATGGATTTCAGAAGATTTGATAGAGGCACTTGGGGAGAAGGGGGTCCATCTATCTCCCACAGTGTGAGCATAAAGATTTTTGTTTCTGTTGCTTTTTTTGTCATTATTTTATAATAATTGTAAATTGCTTGTTGATTAGGCTTGATGTTTTAAAAAGTTGCTTATTCATATGCTATGCAGATATGAAGTAGGGGACTGGGTGAAATTCAAGAGAAGCATTGTGACACCAACTTATGGGTGGCAAGGTGCTAGACATAAGAGTGTTGGTTTTGTTCAAAATGTCCTTGACAAAGACAATCTCATCGTGTCCTTTTGCTCTGGGGAGGGCCGAGAGGCACAAGTATGCCGGGAGGCTCAAGTATTAGTAGATGAAGTTGTTAAAGTGATTCCACTGGACAGGGGACAACATGTGAAGCTCAAGCCAGATGTGAAAGAACCCAGGTTTGACATCAAACTGTTATCACATTATATTTATGGAAGGGCTATGTGCTTCTTATGTCCTTTCTGCTCTTTCTCGAGCTAGAATATTTTGGCACTAAACTAGAAAGTCCCGGAGAGGGGGATTGGGGTGGATCATTTATTTCTCCGGAGTGGAACTATGTACACTTCTTGAAATTGACAACCAAGGCCTCAATTTTGACTGCTTTGGTGTAACCTTTCTCAAAACTCTTTTCCGCCCAAGATGTTCCCTTGGGAAACGGTTTAGTGCATTCCATCTTATTTCTGTATCTTACTGTTTATAGAAGAAAATTGCATGGGCCTGCTTAACTGTGAGTCACTGTTATAACTTTGTACAGGCCTGCCCTTTTCCCCCTCTTGTTGTTGAGTTTGGTTTTGTAATGTCTGATGCATACGTGAATACTTGGCTATGTATGTATAAAGTGGAGCTTCTTGCTATCGTTATGGTCAAATAGGGTATGAGTTCCTTGTAGAGTAATGATTCATATATGTAATAACCATTTTTTTCTTATGAAGTTATCATGACTCAGATGCAGTACATGGCAATAAATTAGTGTTCCAAGAAAACAGATGCCTTGAGTCTTAAATAGATAAATCATATACTGGATTTATAGCTCGTATGTAGATCTTTCTGAGTTAAATAAACCGAATATTAATGAAGAAATTTTGGATGTATAGAAAGAGAAATCTGGCTCTTAAATAGAGTAGCAGAAGTAACAAATATACAGTATAGTCGTATAATTATCCAACTTTCCCCTTTCCTAGCTTTTCCCTTGCTAATAGCTTTTTAGTTTTTCTTTATAAAAAAAGTTGCTTCTTAGTTCTTCTTGAGCTGATATACGAATGTCACTTGCAACCAAATTTAAGCTGAAATGTTTTAAATTTGGCCTCATTAACTTAAATATTAAAAAAAAAATGAAGAGATTTGGAGGTATAAACAGCTTAATACAGTATAGAGAAACAAAAAATTGCATCACTTATAAGAGCAATGAAGTTTCCTCTTTCCTAGTTCTGTCTTGCCAATTGCTTCTTAGCTTTTCTGGTGCTCACTCATGAATGTCCTTTGCAGCCAGGTGTTAGTTGAAATGTTTCAAGCTGACTCAGGAAAACATTAGCATTTGTAACAGCTAATAATAACATTGCTTTTGCTACAGATTTGGTTGGCGTGGTCATGCCCATGACAGCATAGGAACTGTTTTATGTGTTGATGATGATGGGGTGCTTCGTGTTGGGTTTCCTGGAGCATCTAGAGGGTGGAAAGCTGACCCTGCAGAAATGGAACGTGTGGAGGAATTCAAGGTCGGAGATTGGGTTCGCATTCGTCCTACACTTACAACAGCTAAACATGGATTTGGATCTGCAACACCAGGAAGCATTGGTGTAGTGTACTGTATTAGACCAGACAACAGTCTGATGGTGGAACTAAGCTACCTTCCTCATCCATGGCATTGTGAGCCGGAAGAAGTTGAACCTGTTGAACCATTCAGAGTAAGACATACAGTGTACTGTGTCTGTACTGATGTTCCGTGGTTTATTACTCCCTGTTTTATTTTAGACGACTCTTCTTTTTTTAATTTTTTTTATTTTGCAAAACAAATGGCACCCTTTATATAATGGGAACTTTTTTAACTTTAAACTTTCCATTTTGCCGTTGACGATATGCTCTTAGTCATGGGACGTGCCCAATTAAACATAGCCAAATAAAATGAAATTGAGGGAGTACCTATTTCAGAATTTCCTTTATCCTGTTCAATTGTTAAATTCTGCATTCTTTACCTTTTCACAGATTGCTGATAGGGTCTGTGTGAAGCGCACTGTTGCAGAGCCTAGATATGCTTGGGGTGGTGAAACACATCATAGTGTAGGAAAAATAATTGATATAGAGGCTGACGGTCTGTTGATCATAGAAATTCCTAATCGGCCCATCCCATGGCAGGCAGATCCTTCCGATATGGAGAAGGTGGAGGATTTCAAGGTAATACATGTAATTGATCAATATTTTGTTCTTTAATGAGGAGATGCGGGCGTTGGTGATTAGGAAATTCTGTTCTATTTGGGGGCTGGGGAGATGAGATCATGAGAATGGAAAAAAAGGATCAAGTTTGTGGGACATAAAGTAGGTGTAGGTGGCGTTCTCAATAATTTTTCTGTTCTCTGCTATTAACAGGTAGGTGACTGGGTAAGAGTAAAAGCTTCAGTTCCCTCACCAAAATATGGTTGGGAGGACATCACAAGGAATAGCGTAGGTATAATCCACAGTTTGGAAGAAGATGGTGATGTTGGCGTTGCTTTTTGCTTCCGTAACAAGCCTTTCTCTTGTTCGGTGACTGATGTGGAGAAGGTGCCGCCTTTTGAAGTTGGGCAAGAAATTCATGTTCTGCCATCTGTTTCTCAGCCTCGACTTGGATGGTCCAATGAGACACCAGCAACAGTTGGGAAGATTGTGAGAATTGACATGGATGGTGCTCTAAATGTAAGCTTGCTCTGCCTCTTTCTTTTTAAATTCGTTGAAGAACATCTATTGACCTTATTAGTAGCATAAAATCTGGTGAACTTTGAATTCACCTCCAGTTCATTTAGTTTATAGTTTTAATGAATTGCTGGCCATTGATGCTTTCTAGGTTAGGGTTGCTGGGAGAGACAGTTTATGGAAGGTTTCTCCTGGAGATGCAGAAAGACTTTCAGGACTTGAAGTAGGTGATTGGGTACGTTCAAAACCAAGCCTGGGAACTAGACCCAGTTATGATTGGTACAGCATAGGCAAAGAAAGTTTAGCAGTTGTACATAGCGTTCAAGACACTGGTTATTTAGAGCTTGCATGCTGTTTCCGCAAAGGACGCTTAATGACTCATTACACTGACGTTGAAAAGGTTTCTGGATTTCAAATTGGGCAGCATGTTAGGTTTAGGTCTGGCCTGGTAGAACCAAGATGGGGCTGGAGAGGCACTAATCCAGATTCTCGAGGTGTTATAACTGGTGTTAATGCTGATGGAGAAGTTAGGGTTGCATTTTTCGGTTTGCAATGTCTCTGGAAAGGGGACCCTGCAGATCTTGACATAGAGCCAACATTTGAAGTCGGAGAGTGGGTCAAGTTGAGAGAGATTGCAAGTGGTTGGAAATCTATCGGTCCAGGTAGCATTGGAGTTGTGCAAGGATTGAGTTATGAAGACGATAAGTGGGATGGAAGTGTCTTTGTCGCTTTTTGTGGAGAGCAGGACCAGTGGGTGGGATATTGCAGCCATCTTGAGAAAGTAAACAAGCTCTTAGTTGGTCAGCGTGTTAGAGTTAGAAACTCTGTGAAGCAGCCAAGATTTGGTTGGTCAGGTCATAGTCATGCAAGTGTTGGAACTATATCAGCAATTGACGCAGATGGTAAACTAAGAATCTACACACCAGCAGGGTCTAGATCTTGGATGCTTGATCCTTCAGAAGTAGACCTTGTGGAGGAAAAGGAAATCCAAGTTGGCGACTGGGTCAAGGTTAGGGAGAATGTGTCTAACCCAACACACCAGTGGGGGGATGTCTCTCATGCAAGTATTGGGGTAGTGCATCGCATAGAAGACGGAGACCTTTGGGTTGCATTCTGCTTTATGGACAGACTATGGCTCTGCAAGGCCTTGGAAATGGAAAGAATTAGAGCATTTAAAATTGGGGATAAGGTGAAGATCAGAGATGGGCTGGTGGCACCTCGGTGGGGATGGGGGATGGAGACTCATGCGAGTAGAGGTGAGGTGGTTGGAGTAGATGCTAATGGGAAGCTAAGAATCAAGTTTCAATGGAGAGAAGGGCGTCCATGGATTGGAGACCCTGCTGATATTGTTCTTCTTGACCACGATGATCAATGAAGGGTTTGTCCTTATTATGGTTCCTCCTTCCGTTAGATAGTAGGCAGGGAAAGCCAAGTGCTTCTTTAATTTATAGGAGAGGCAGTCCATGTGCTGTCTTTGTGAACGGCATTATAGGCTGCCCCAGTGCAGTTGACAGCCATGAAAACGGATGTACACAGTAGATGTGATGACAGAGAGGATGTAATGTTAAAAGGAAGTTGGGGTTGATATAGGGTCATTGCTGAAGTTCAACCTCCGATGTTTAGACAACGATGCTGCCTTTGTTGGGGATTTTTCTGCATATGGTTTCGTTTTAGCTGCGTTAACAGAAAGATATTTGATTTCTATTCTGTACAAAATCACTAGTAACTTTGAGGTTCATAGCTTTGAAACATAGTTCACTTACGCTAGACTTGAAAATCTCTATCCTATGTATGGGGTACTGCTCATATTTTTGTAAAATTTTATTAGCCTTTAGAATAGAGAAGCATGTGAATTTATTATCTCGTCTCTTATGTTGGTGAAATATGATTTGGGTTAAATGAATCTTTCCTTTATTTTCGGATTATTGTGCAATATTTGTCCAAACTTTGGTGACGAAAAGGGGACACAGATTTAACACCTAAATTATAGAGGGAGAAAATATAGGTCAACTTTATCCAACTTTTTTGTGCATCCATTTGAACCCAAATTATTTGTTCTAGGACTACCTTTGAAATTTTCACGGCATATAAAATAAATTCAATCTCTAAATATCAATTCCTTAAAACCAAAATTCAAGATTAGACATCAAACCTTTAGTAATAATCTAACTTCATTAATCTCAACATCTACTTGGAGAACATTTGGAGTACATAACACTCTCTTTCAATCTAGAGGAAGTCTAGACTAATAAACATTCATTTTTAACATAAAAAATTGCAGCTTGTTGCACTACTTGTTTTTAACTGTTTCAAGTGCAAAATTTGTGTTACAACTCTTACCACTGCGAGGCAGATGCCAAACCTGAGAGCTTCAGAAAGAAGTTGCTAAACGTTTATATTGAGATGCACAAATTGGTACACCGCTGAGGATGAATAAAAGGCAGCTCAACAACAGCAGCAAAGAGCATGGGATGCACCGCTCCGCTAACAAAGAATCTACTGAATTATACATCATAAATCATTATTAATGATGTCCCGCATCATTTGTATTGGGATGAGCCCTTCAGTTCTGATAGCATCCTTATTTGGATCTGGACTTATGAAATACAATGTAGGTAGTCCTCGAACCTGAGAGGAGATTCTTTCAGTTGTAGCAGACACCTTTACAAATTCTCAAAAGACTAGTATTTACTTACGAAATATGTGATGAAAGCAAGGAATTCTGATAAATGATAAGTATACTCAGATGAGTGACAGGAGAGAAAACAGAACTCTATTTAAAAATGTTAATAGTATTGAAAGGGAATTTTTTTTTTATTTAAGGCAGAATGATGGTAAGAGGTTGTACCTGCATATCACGTGCAAATTCATATTCATCGTCCGTGTCCACTTTCACAATAAGTGCATTGTTTTCATACTCTACAGCAAGCTGTCAGATAAAATTGGAATTATACCACAGAATAACTCACACGACATGCTACTAATCAGCCAAGATAGCATATCCTTAAAGCAAAAGATAGTTAGCTCTGATTAGATTAACTTTTATGTTAGCAAAGATAACCTTGTGGGCATAGCAAGATATCACTAAACTCCAAGCAGACCACAACTGGAACTTGACTTGCTGATTTTGAGGAGGATTTTTGTGTGGGGGGTGGGTGGGGGTTAAGTGGAATATATTTCATAATAAATGCACCAAGATAGCGCCAAAAGTATTTATATTTGGTTGTGTCTCTTTTTTACAATCACCCAACTTACTAGCCTAAATATCCATGCATAAGGTGAAACTCTCTTTACACCAAAAGACGTAAGTATACTTGAAATTAGAAAAGATATTTGATACTATTGCATCATTCTCATTATTGTGAAACAATCTCCTTTTCTTTTCAAAGATATCAGCTAAATTTGAATCAGACTGTAGGATCTCCAATCTTGCAATCACACTAACAGAGGGGAACTTATTCCTTATTCCTATCCAAGAGGATAACCTTATAAAGGCCTAGAAGTAATACAATCCTTTGATTAAAATTGTTGATTTGTGACATGCAATTTATGTTAGGCAAATTATGCTAGGACATTACACATTTCAATAGTACCAAGATTAGCGTTAATCTTTTCTCCAAATACTAGAATAGGTAAAAGTTACTAGATAGAAGACTATAATTTCATTATTTATAGCTTCTCACTTTACTTAAAACTTGTCAATTACAAACTTCTACTTTTAAATTTTTGCAAAAAGATAGTTACTCTTCAGCTTGTAGTATTCCTTCACCACATAGCAGCACCGATTCATTTAACACAAACTCTCTCCTTGATAACCACTCCACATATTGATATACTAAATAATGGACGATTTATGCCACCATCATGCGACATTGTTTAATAAGCAATTAGGAAAATCGAAAATCACTAAAATCTCCACATCCCTTCTGTCTACTTATATCCATTTCTCACATGAACAATAAATATGGAGGAAAGGTCAACACAAGTTTTTTCTCCAAGAAATATAGTTACAGGAGATTGAGGATAAAACAAACCATATCCCTTCCATAATCACCTAAGACTTATCACTATCTTTACAATAATTGAATGTAGGCCCTCAGAGTTGCAAAAAATTTTGAATTACACCATAACAATGAGCATAAGGTTTCCTTAGTTTAAAAGGATTATCCCACTAATGATTGACGAATGAAGATCTAACTTACACAATACCATTCACTTTGATAGAAAAATGTCCACTCTAAGTTCAATCTTTTCTGCAGCATTAGAAATTCAGGGATAATGGACCCAACCCTCTACCTTTCTCTAGGTGTGCACCTCATCAATGAGTTACCCCAAAATATGTAAGCTTCACAAACATAGCCTGCCCTAAACACAGATAAACAAGAAGTTGCATAGGTTGGTGGACTACTAAAAAATTAATCAAACTATGATGGAATACTCTAATTTAATAGCATAGCCACAACTACTTTAAAATTGTAGCTGGAAGATGGAGTTATTATCAAACCGAATGGTTCTGCAAACAGGGAAATTGACCAATCCAAATAACCAAGTTGATTTGAAATATGGAACAAGTCCTCTAGAGTATTTATCCAACAATCTCAACTTTGAACTACATTAAAACATCAATAAAAGATGAAAGAAATGCTTAAAACATTGTCATGTTAAATTCAGACTTACCATTTCAAGTTCTTGAGCCATCAAAATACAAGGACCACACCAGGTGGCATAGAAATCAATAATCAGTGGCACATTCCTTTCTCCCTTTACCAGTTCTTGAATCTCTTTGGCAGACAATTTCTTCTGCAATTTCGTGTAATTAAGAAAAAAAGGAATACCTTTCATAGCATGCACATTAGAAACAAAACTACACTTAAAAATTGACAGAAGGATTCCTTCCTATAAATGAGTTGCCTAAGTCTAGTTCCTTTTTGCTCTTGTTTAACCACTTTTCCAGTTTCAGCAATAGACAAAGTTTATCCACAGCATACATTTCCAAATTCATATAAATTTGGATAAACAAACCCCATAGCAGAAATTCGGTCAAGAAGATTATGGTTGGACCAGTGAAAAGTTTGTTGTAGCGGGATTGAATTTCTTAAAAAGAGAGAGATGTGTGTCTCAGGCTGAATATATTTTATTTTCATCATTTTGTTTTTCAATTGTAATTGTAACTTCACCAACACATACTTCCAATTTCCCAAATTGATATAACTTTTCTAAAAGTTCCCAACAGACGAACAAACCCAATTGCTGAAATTTGGAAATATCAAACTAATATAGAGAAAGTTAATGAAATTGAACAACCAATATATGGTACCCAGGTAGTGTTTAAGCATGAAAAAGCACATATATACACACACGCACATATATATGTATGTATGTAGAGAAAGAAGAGAAAGCATAAGCATACCACAAGATAATCCTCTCTGACATATCTTCCTGCAGCAGGGGGTTTGCAAATGGATTTCCTGGAGAGTGTTTGGGTAAACGATAGTGTGGGAGTGTATGAGAAGAGTGAACAATTGAAGTGACGGGGTTTGGAGGAGAAGCGAGAAAATGAACAAGTATGGAGTGCCGGAGGGTGAAAGGTGAGATTGGCAGCTTGCATTTCTTGTAGCTTTATCTGCTCTGCCGGAGCGACAGAGAGGGAGAGAGACTCTATTTGGGGTTTAAGGAACAAAGAGATATCCAAAATTGGGGTTAAGGAGACGGAAAGATAAGGTTCAATAGGAAAAGGGAAATGAATACAAAAGGAAAAAATAATTTTAATTTTTTAATATTAAAATGTATCAATTTTTAATATTGAATTTAAAGTGACAACTAACTTGAGATAATTTTTTTAAGTTAAAATGGGGTTAAAAGATTTTTCACATGATGCACAAAGAGTACAACATTTACCAGATTTTTTTCGTTTTATAGGTAAATAAGAATAAAAGTAGTAAATTACTTTAAAGTTAATGTATGTAGATATATTCCGCTTCTTGCTTGTTCGCTCAACTCAGTAAACTCGTTTGCTTCCACATTGCTACCTGCTCAAAAAAGTCTTACTATAAGCGAATTAATCTTTTCTTTGTGTTTAACTAAATAATGAAGGGATAACGATATTAAATTGGATTGTGATGCCAAAACAAAGATTATTGCTTATCCCCTAATTTTCGATTGTAAATTTGACTCATCAAGGAAGTATTCTTTAAAAAAGTTGGACGTATTTATTATTTGCATGATTCTATCTTCCTTCTTTTTTCTACATTTCACTAATCCTTTTTTCAACATATTCAGTTTCTTACTTATTATCTTATTTCACAAACACATCATCAATTACCACACATTCTTCGGTCACAATCATCAACACCACGAGCTCTGTAACATCAACAAACTTCATCATTACAATCACCAACACAATTACTAATTGTCGCCATTATACAGTCACCAACACCAACCACTTTCACTGTCACAACAATTACCACCATTATTACTAGCCATTAAAAACAACTATTATTATCACTACTACTATCAACTATCTTTGCTATCACTAACAAGTATAAATGCTTCATTTTGTTCTATCAAGTAATAATTTAACTTTGTTAACCTTAGTATCTAACTAATTTTATTTGAATGATATATTTATTATGTATATATAAATAAATTATGTGTATTCAAATGTTGAAAAATACAATGTTCAAATCTAGAGACAACATCTTAATCATTCGGATGTGCCTTCAAATTCAGACGTCTAAATTTTAATCAAAACAAACAAAGCCTCCGTTAACCCCCTTAAACGTCTAAGTTGTTTAGAAACATACCATCTCTCAATATTATTAATTTTAAGAAAATAAATCAAACCACCTAAATTTACTATAATTTCAGTTCGATCATTGAGATATACCAAATTATGCACACCTCAGTATAGCTGATTTTAGAATATAAGATTGAGACAGTCTTATCTTTTTCAAATATGATTGACATGATAAAGATATAGTAAACCCCCTTTAAGATACAATGAGCAAGAAATTAATAATGGAAGTGGCAGTTATTAGTGATCTAAATAAAATGTCCTCCACATATAATTAGATAGGTAGTGGCTGTCAATAAGGATATCACCAAATTAAAGATGATAACAAGGTTATTTCAAGCTAGGTAGAGTGTTATTAATTTCTAGCTCACGATGAACTTCTTCCAATTCTCAATGAAGAGTCAACTGATCCTTTTGTAATACTGGCAAAGAGCTTAGCAATCTCAAGCTGAGTATTGGCAATGATCTCAGTTCTCTTAAGATCCATTTCTCCTCTTTTGGCCTCAGCTTCTGCTCTCATCCTCTCTATGTCTCTCATCGTCTCCATTCGCGCTTGCTCTGACCTTACAACTACCTCAGCTAGCAAACGTATGCTCTCTCCGATCTCCCACCCTTCCATCCCCCTCTTTCGTTTATTCTTTGATCGCAATTTCGACTTGCTCTTGTTGTCGCTGTAGAGTGCTGGCGTGCTGCTGCTATTTGTAGCCGTTGAGTTTTTGTGATCTACTGCAGCAGCATTGTCCGATAATTTGCCCTCCATTATGTCTTCCTGGAGACGCAATTAGCTAGGCAATTTTTATTTCATGTACAAGATAGGGTACAATTTATAAAGCAATTTTTTTTTTCTTTAAATCTACAAGTCTCTGCATACTCCCTTCATTCTATTTTAGTTGTCACAATTTTAAGAGTCAAATAATATAAGCTTTAGCTAACATTTTTAATAAACAAATTGCGATTAATAGCACTTTTATATAATTTTTGAATATTAAAATTTTTATTTTGAAATATCAAATAAACGTAAATTAATTTAGCTTAAAAATTAATTAAATTGACTTTTGGAAAGAGTAACATGATAATTAAAAGCAACAGAGGGGGCATAATTAATGAACATTTCCTCTCTTTTTAACTGCAGTTCATTCATTTTTTGTACTCTCATTTTATATGACACTCTTTTCTTTTCGGTTCGTCTCGAAAAAATATCATCTTACTCTAATTGAAAATAATTTAACTTTAAAATTTTCTTTTTACCCTTAATGAAATGATTCTTAGTCATACAAATATCTAAAAATGATTTTAGACCACGAATATCAAAAGTTTTTTTTCACTTAAATACCGTGCTAAATCAAAAAGTATCACGTAAAATAAGACTGATGGAATAGTTTCAAACCTTTTACCTTCACCAAAAATTATTTATCAGTTAGAAATTTTAATATCTCACTATGGTGTATATTTGGTTCCCCTAAAATTCTAGTCTTACATCCCTAAAGCAAAATGGATTATAATACAGATTTGAAGAATTAACATATTATTATAGTGTACAAACGCTTGAACCACTTTTTTAACATGATATTATCGTGTACAAACGCTTAATTTCTATAAAAGTTTTAATACAACAACCAACCGAGCATAAAAAATGTTAAATCAACTTTCTCCTGAATTCGCATACAAGGAGGCGTAAAAGTAAATCAGAACAAAAAGGGCAGATTATCATAATTATTTGAACTTAAGTTGAGTATTAATTTTCTTTAATTGAAAATAGTGAGGAACCAAAGTTAGTTAAAATTACTTTTAAAAATTGACACAATCAAATTGAGCAAATATATACTCGTCTGACCTTTATTCCTCTGTCGAGACCATTAGAACCATGCGAATTCTGATCACCATTCCCAATAGGCAAAACCGTCGGCGGTGGCAGCGGCGGGAGAGAAGGAGGATGAAGAGCAGACGGAGGTGGAGGTAGTACTGTTGGCGGCTGCAGTGGTTCCACGGCGTCAATCACACAATTAGTATTAGGCGGCGGAGGAGGAGGAGGAGGAATTAGCGAAGAGGAAGGCGCGGACGCATTATTTCCACGTAACAAAAGGTCAAGGCGAGGATAGAGCGGCCATGAAGAAGCATCGGCGGCGGTTGCGGATTCCGATCGGTACCTCTTCTTCATAGATTCAATTTTGTTCTTACACTGCGTCTGAGTTTTTGGAGATTTCGTTGAATTTGCACGCGCCGACACGTGCTTGGCCACATCCTCCCAGTCTTGTCCCTTGAGCTTAGCTCTGTTCCGGAGTATCCATTTAGCTTCATAAGCTTCGAGAAGACACGAAACTGCTCCTTCACTCCATTCATCCCTCTTCAGTCTATCACTGTTTCCAGTGGCAGCATGGTAATTTTGCAGCGGCTTAATCCTCGGTGAGAAATCATCTTTGTTAGAAATTTCTTGATTTTGATTTTGCTGATAATTTCCAGCTTCTTTATCCATTAGTGTTATCTATCTAATAATCCTCTTTCATTTCCAATGAGTTTTACTTAGCCACCAGCAATATTTGAGATCCATAAGAAACCCAGGGGAGAAGAGGAGAGGGATTAAGTGGTAGAAAGGAGGGGGGAAATGATGAAGGTCAAGCCACTAGAGTTAAAGGAAGAAAAAGGTGAAACAGTAGCTAATTAATTAGAGTTGGTTTTAGCATCAAAGAAATATGCAGCGCTGTGGACGATACTCATTTACCTTTATCAAAGTTTTCATATTCCATTTAGGAAGTGTTTCCTCCCGTATCTAAGTTTTAAGTGGCACAAATTTAAAATAGTCGAGTTTTAATATAAATATCGAATATCAAATAAAAAATTAAAAAAAATAAATCTTGTTTTGAAGGGTAACAACTTAATCACGATCAATATATACATCCTGCTAATATAATATTTCATGATTAGATAATTTAGTAAAATAAAATATATATTAATCAATCAAAGCTCTGGGTATAGAAAAACTCCTTCTAGGGAGTGCTTTCTCCCAAATCAAGCTTCAATTGGCATGAATCTAAAATAATCGAGTTCCAATATGGATATCGAACATCGATGAAACATAAAATAAAAATTAAAGTTTATTTTAGAGGGTGAAAACTTAACCATGATCAATATATACGTTCCACTAATATAATTTTTCATGATTAGATAATTTAATAAAATAAAATATTTTTTAATCAATTACATTTATTTTTTTAAAAAAAAGCTCTAAATTTTAACACAGTCATGCATATATTGATTGGTGTATTGGTGTATAAGTTTTCCGCATTTTAAAGACCGTTCTGATTTAGCTAATTGAAAGTTATTGTTTATTATAATCATCAAGTTGAAAAATAGGATATATTAAATGTTAAAATTGATTCCTATGCGAAAAAGTAGTTGCATGTTTGATAGTAACTATTGAAATAGATAACAATCAATTAATTGTTTGGTTAAAAAATGTTGATAAACATTCTTATATAAAAAATAATTTACAAGAAATATAAATTTAAAATTACTTTCACATTGGAAAGAAAACGAATAACGCAAATAAAATGAAGAGGCAATTAAAAAGTTATATTTTAGGAAGAGTATTATAAAAGTTATAAATTAGCATTGCTCAAATGCAAATGGAGCTAGTAGTCTGCATGTGGGTTCATCAAACTCAATATATTTTGATTAGTAAATTTATTAAATGTGTATAAATATTAAATTTAGAGTTTAATTATTATTATTTATAATCGTTATTATAAAATTCAAAACTCATAAAGTTTAAACTTTTAACTTTGTCTCTGTCACATGGCCAAGCTCTCTCCATCTTCAATTTTAAAGTAGTGACTTCGAGAGAAAGAGGTTAAAAGAAAAATGGGGAAGGGTCAAAAATGCCCTTGAACTATTGAAAATGGTATAAAAATATTTTTCATCCACCTATTGGGTCTACAATCCCCTATCATCTACCCTTGGATTAAAAAATGCCCTTCATTCACCTTCTTGGCTTATATTCTTGAAATTAATAATTTTCTTTTTGTTTAAATATTTATTATGTTTCATTTTCTTATGGAATAAAGTAAACCCACGTCCTCAATTCTCATTTTACAAAAAAAAAATCTTATATATTTTTTTTATTTTTTAAAGTTTGTTATTTGGGATCTTAAAGAAAGACACTATTTTGGTTAGGACAAAATATGTGAAAAATATGATTAAAAAAAATAAACTAGTAATTTTACTGTAATTTTTTTTTTTTAAAAAAAGGGCCATGGAGAAGGTATATTTTTTTTAATTTAATAAATTATGGGAAAAAAATCTTGAAAAAAAACTCTCTGGAAAAAATCTAAAGTTACAACAATACATATTTTGATTTTTTTTTAATAAAAACTGCACGTACTTATATTTTATGTAGGAAAAAAGTTAAAATTTTAAAGATCAAGCGATTTATTAAAACCGATTTAGCTTTCTTTAATTTTTTTATTTAATTAACTTTGAATAATTTTTTGTTATTTTTAATGTAATATTAAAAAAAAAAACTTACTCTTTAAATAGATTAAAAACTTACTTTTTCATTAACTTAACATATTTTTTAAAAGTTTTCTTTTTTAGAAATCTAAATTGGTTAATTATTTTAATAAATCACTTTTTTAAAAAATCAATTTGATCCTTTAAAAGATACTTTATTTCGATTTGAATAAATTGTGGAAAGCACAAAAAATATCAAGGATAAACTTGTAAAAGACTAATCAAACCAAAAGCTTTTACGAGCTACAAAATCATAAGTTCAGGATGATCCACTTATGCTTCATGACTTATGTTAGCTTTTAAGCAATTTTAACGTTCAGCAAACTCATAGCTAAATCAAATTAATTTTGATCAGTTTATAAATATGGTCAAAAACTTTCCTCTTTAATGTAGGAGTACAAGCACAACTCTCTTAATACACTATAAGTTCGAACGCAAAACCAATAAGTGAGAAAGAAAATAATAAATCAGATATATTATTATTCATCGAATTTCGAATCGTGACTAGATAATTTTTTAAAAAGTTTGGAGTGGTGTGTTATGAGAGAGGAATATGAACAACTCTTTGCAGTTTCAAAAGGTTGTCAACTTTAGGATTCTTATGCATTAAGGAGAATCATGGAATTTCATAACAAAATCTTGTTGAAAGATCTTGAACGACTTTCATAACGCAATACCCGAATAAAATTTTCGTTCGACACCTGTGACTGTGTTTAAGGGTTTTTAATGGACGCGGCATATCTTAATCCTCCTATTTATAATTCAGAAATACTTAATTATTCCCTGAAGAATCTCACTAATCACTATAACTACACTTTACATAGGCGGAAAGCAAAAGATATAATATGTAGATACAATACCAATATGATTTGTACTTGTATACATATTAAAATGAGGGATGGAAATACTTATCATATATAAATTAATCCTAGTTCAATTATCTTTCACTTGGCTTTTAATCATCATATGAACCATATTAGTTGAATATTTTGTAAATTTACTTCAAGTTGAACTTTTTAAGTATAAATTACACTCCATAAGCTCAAGTGTTTTCATGGTTACTAATTTATTCTCACCTAATATGTCCAACACGAGGAAGTTGCAAACTTCTAATCCTTCACGTCTTTCTAACTAGGATCACTTTTGACTCATTCTCATCCTCTCCCTCTCAAAGTTAGAAATGAAAGATGTTTACCATTTGGAGTAATTTTCTTTGGTCAAAAGTAGTCTAATCAGTCTCTCACTTTTTGCTAAACATCTTTCGGTTACTAGCATATTATTGATGAGGAAATAGTAGCATTAAGAGATGGAAATTAAATGGAGGGGAAAGGCAAAAAAGACATACTGACCAACTGGAGAGAGGGCAAATATTGTTAACTTTGTCAAATGAGTTAATGATGGTAATCCAACTTTTTGTTAGTGTTATCTTTTTAGTGAATATGTATAGTGTAAGTTTTGTGACTTTTGTTTAGTGAAATGTGGTATTGGGCATATATCTTTTGGCTGTTAGCGTTGATATGAAGCCAACCATGACATCCACCTATAAATTGGTGGTCAGTCACGTGGGACTGTCACCCACTTCATTTTATCTAACTCCATCCCGTGCTATATTCATAAAAATCTTTTCATTTTTAATAAGTTTTACACCATGATTTGAGATAATTGGACCAGTTCGATCAATAGATGTAGTAAAAGTGAGAGAATATTTTATTTTTAATGAGAAGTATTTAGTTCGAACCTTTAGAGATAAGAATTTTTCTATGGAGGGTTTCTCTCGACAAATTTTATGTGATGTATATTTTTTTTAGAATAATGTAAGAATGACTTTACTGATGGATAAAAAGGGAAACATAACGTTGAGATGGTTTGGACATGTAAAAGGAGATTAACAAATATCTCAATGAGAGTTATGTGGATTTGAGGAGAGGTGAAGATAGATTTAAGAAGTATTGTGGAGAAAAAATTAGATAAAACATAATACATGTGATGATTATTGAGGACATAACTATAGAAGGACGTGGAGGTCGAGGATTAAAGTAGACGGCTATTAGGTAGTCAAAGATTATATATATATTCTCTTTTCAATGTTATTATTATCGCTCTTTTATTATCTTAGTCTTGATTTATTATTTTCTTCACTCTAATCTTTTTCTTTGATTACCATATTCTTTGTTGTTATTACTATCCGCTTCTCATTTATTTTTAATACGACTTCTTCAATATTGTATTTCTCTTCAACACTTGATTTTGATATCCTTTAGTCGAGTTTGGGTTAGACTATGTATACACCACCCTTTGTAGACTCCATTTGTGAAACTTTGTCGGGTATGTTATTATTATTGTATGTGATGTGAATTCAAATCAATTGAATTAATGTATATAAATGCAAAATGATTATACCTCCGTGGTGGACAAGAAGAGAATAGTGAGATTGAGATGGTTTAGTCATGTGAAGAGAAGATGTGTGGATGCACCAATGAGGAGGTGTAGTTGGTTGGTTATAGAGGGTACGAAGAAAGGCAAAGATAGATCCCAGAAGTATCGGAAAGAAGTGATACGGCATGACATGACTCAAAGAAGTATTCGAGAAGGTAATATGATATGACTCAAATATAGATTACCAAAGACATGATCTTAGATAAAAGAGTGTGGAGGACACGTAATAAAATATTAGGGTGGTGTTGTTGTGCTTACTAGTTGGTGTTTGCCATTGTGCTAACTGTATTACTATAGTTCTTGTTTTGATATCATCATTATCTATCTATTATTTCCATCAATCTATTTGTTTGGTATTGTGTGTTGATTACTGCATTTTTTTGCTTTCTTCTAATAGACTTTGCACCATTTTCTTGTGGTTCACTATATTTTCTTCTCTGTCTTTGGAATTGCTATAACTGAGCCAAGGATCTTTCAGAAACAGCCAAATCACCTCTCTATCTTTACGAGGTAGTAATTAAGGTTTGTAAATATTTTATCCTCCCCATAGCTCACGTGTGAAATTTCACTGGATATGTGATTGTTGTGTACCAAAAAAATATTGGCCTAATAAAATAATAAGTATCGAATATAATCTGTCGTTCTTTTTCTTTTTAAAAATTTGTAAAATGAGATATCTCACTTTATAGTATTGGAGAATCAATGAGCACTTGACAAAGCATGTTATCGCCCACTTAAGATGCAAAGATTTACTATTAACTATGGGGAAGCATGTATAATTATTTCAGGTAGGTACCATTTAGACTTAAAATTAACTGTAGAAAAGTTTAGTTACTTTAAAGCAAAGATGAAAATATAAAACCAGACAAAAAACACTGTAAACTGAACTGCTATGCTGATATTAAAAAGAAAGTTGGTATCCGATGCACTAATCTCTGTGTTGGTCCTGTGTGTTTCCATAAAAAGTCTTATGGAAGTAAAAGATAAAATCCAAAACATATAGTGTACTTTTAATCATTGAACCATTTTTCATGTGTCCTGTAATTACTTGTAGTGATAGTGTATTTGTGGTGTAATGAGCTCCTACAGAATTCAGGTTCAATATCCCTTTTCTTTTCCTTTTTTTTAAACTTTTAAAAGTTCTTTTATGATGGATTTTCTCTTCTTTTGCCCACTAGACAATGCGCTATCGTCATTCCAACTTAGTAGCTGCTCCTTTTTTAACTTTTAGGCCTTTCCACTCACCTTTTCCCCTATTCTCCACATATATTCGACTTTTCACGTACACGTGAGGACTGACTATCAACCCAAAGATATTATGTGGGCTGGTGAGATCTTTTCTCCATCAAAAGCCTTGATATTTGAGAGTTTGTTTATTATAGTGCTTGTCCGATTAGGTTTGTCTCTTTTTGAATTGGTACACTGTTTTAAGTAAAATCTGAAAATATTAGTACTGTACATGTCTGTCACTGAACGGATTCTGAATCAAGTCAACATAGAAGTAGAACAGCCACCTATAGTGTAACAAGTGCGGACAAAAGAGTAGAAGACTATTAAAATGATAAGTGGAGGCGGAGGAGGAGGAAGGGGCCGGGGTGGGAGGAGTGGGGGGTTTCACTCAAAGTCTTTCCCTCTGACCTAATAACATCTTAATCTAGGAATAAGAAATAAAATCATCTCTAACTGAGTAGGTGATCACGCACAAATCAGTGGTTCTGTCTAAGAGCACAAACCATGGAAATGAAAGACGGAAGAAAAAATGCAACTAGAATACGTAATAGAGCCAAGAATTAATAGAGGACAGTCTAAACCCATCTACAGTTAGTCCTTGGGTAGCGTAAAATAAATCAACATAATAGAAATTTTTATTGTATCATTGACAACCATCTAACACTCTTTTGACAAAAACTAGAGGAAAAGCTAATTGGAAGAGTTTCTCAACTCAACAAGTCTAGCGTCAACAACTAGTATAGGAACCTCATTCCAATAAGACTTTATAGCACCTGATCAGAAAACAGAAGCAAATAGAGGCAAGTCTTGACGCTTCCACTGAACTCCATTTTTTGCATGAGGATTGAGTGATAATAATTTGTAAAATTACTCTAATTTAACTCTAAATCCAAGGAAAGGAAAGAGGTATAGACTCAATACTCACTGACCTCTTTCCTTCTTTTCCCCTACCCAACCCAATATTCTCTAGTGTCACCGCACACCCACGGCAGTGGGTAGGGGAAGAGAAGAAAAAGAAAGGCTCAAATAACATGCAAAAGCAGACTGTCCAACATTAGATGCACCAAAGAGCAATTTCTTCAAGGTTAGGAGGTACCAATGCATTTCAAATTGCCTCCATAGCTGAAACTCTTAACAGAAAATTGTGATAATCTGCAAAATATGCATACTGTAAAACTAGTCCCAAATATAACAGTACAGAGTCTACATACAACTTACCGCTTTGTACACTTACTTTTTATTTTTTTTTTACTTGCACCGGGTGTCCGAGTCTCTTTGAGCCCGACTAATCCCGGGGGTGCACAGGCCCTCGGCCTTTGTACACTTATCCCGTCAAATCAAGTATTGTGTCTATGTAGAACTGTCTCTTGTGATGAATGTTTAAGACTGTAGAATCAACTGGAAAGCCAGACCAGTGTGAACTCAAATGGAAGGGAAAGGTATAGGGATGTCCATTCAACAACAAAAGCACAACCTCTCTCTCTCTCTCTCTCTGTCATAGAGCAAACAAGAAAACAATTGCGACTAAGGAACAACAAATATTCGAAAGGGTATCTTCTTCCTCATTTGCTGCCTCGAGAAAACGACTGAGACAAATTCCTTAAAAACAAACTACATGCACCAAATAGCAATTCGGAGTTGCCTAGCTCATAAATTGGCAATTGGTTAATATATAGTCAATGCATTTGGAGCAACTAAATCTCATTTTTTCTAGAAATGGACAAGGCTAGCAGACAGTGTTGGAACCTTGGCTGAGACCAGTGCAAACATTAGGTACCTCATTTTTCTATAAGGGAAGGACAGTGGAAGAAAACTAGTTAGCATCTTACAAATTCAAGAAATTATGAGACTACGAACATGAATGTATGGCAATGATAAACTCTATAAGCTCCAACTTGCTAGAGAAGCAACTTCAAGATTGTGTGACGGTGCTTTATGGTATCACCTCAAGGTAAAGTTGCTACTCACAAGCTAAAGACTACCTAAAGGTATTCAAACTATACTGAAGGTCGGAACTTGAGCAAAACAATCAGCTGTGTAGCTAGTCATGTATTTACTATAAAGATCTTGAAGTCCATCTACTATACCAGTTTCATACCTTAGATATTCCTGGAGTACTTCTCACGCTTTCTCCGGATGAAGCAACTAACCACATACGATGTCTTTTGAAGAAGGTGAGTACAGTCATAAGCGGAGCTACATGGACCCCAGCGGGTTCATCCAAACCCCTTTCGTGAGAAAATTACGTTGTATATATAGGATTAATTTATTGATTTACATTTATATACTTAATGATGAGCCCCCTCGACATAAGTCAAAGGCTTGGTTCACTGGTAAAGTCGGTTCATGATTTAGCCAAATCTCCTTGGCTTCGCTGGTTCAAGTCCGGGCAGCTACCTCTTTTTTCCATATTTTAGCTTGTGTTGCTGCCTATACTTTGTCCTATTCTCCATCCTCTTTGTTTCATTGTTCACATCCTCAATAGGGCTAAGAAAATAGAAATCGTAATATAATTTTTTTCACTTCTTGTATTTTATTGTTCGTGTTGAGGTAAAGTTGAATTTTATCTAGTTGCTTATATCTGATTCGGTCCATTCATATTTGACCCAATCCACTTATTTGTGGATACTATTACCGTGCTTACTTATTTTTGAACCCTCTCGCTAGAAATCCTGCCTACACCACTGAGTACAGTTTAATTCTTTCTTAAGCTTCACCAACTTTGTTAGGTTTTGATACTTCTAAGTTGTTGTCTACACTGTTTTCCACTTGTAGAACTTATCCACCACTTCATAGTGTGGTTTAGTTGTTAAACATGCAGAAATCAAACCCATCTAACCACAATTTCTTTTCAGCCACTACCCTTTAAATACGCATAGGGTAAACCCTAGCTCCTATGCAATAGCTCGTAAACCACACAGGAGAGGTAACCTGCACTGGGCTCGACCCAGAAGGCAAACCCCTTGCTTTCGCTGGCAAGGGGTTTCAAACTTGAGACCTCCAACATGGAAGTCTCAAGACCAAACCACTAGGCCACCCCAAAGGGTCTAACCACAATATATGCAAACAAGATGAATCAGCTCAGGTGTCCTTGAATTAATCAAAGTTAGCATGTGATCAATCAAGTATAAAGCAGTGAGTTACAAATCAATCTACTCTAACTGTAACATATGCAAACACAAATCAAGTCAGATATTTTCCCTGAATTGATCTAGTTGGTATGAGATTTTATTCAACCACAGCCTGGTTACAAGACAAGAAGGCAGAACCAATATAATCAACCACAATACTTGACAGATCATATTCTTATACTTTAATTAGTCAAGTTGGTATGCGATTAATCATCTGTAAAGTAGTAGCATCGGTCACCAGAATTCTCTTCCTCAGGGGCAACCTCTGATTCACCAGGTTAGATTTTCAGAATTGAATGTCATGTACTTTCTTGAATGTACGTCATCTTTTTATAAGGTAGGCTTTCTTGGGTCTGCAGCATTCAGGAGTCATTATCGAGTAACACCGTCTCCTCTCCTTTTCACCTTCTATTCCCTCTTCTCCCCTTCTAAACCTAACAAATCTTTGCTGTATCATATACTACACGTGAAAAGGAACCTAGAAATGGCCCCCACAAAGTCCGCATTTTATGCTTTAAATTCAATTTTGTAACTGAAACATATGTTTGGAGTATGTATGAGATGGGAATGATATAGTGAGAACACTACACGAGCCTTTGGAAGAGAGAGAAATATGATAACCTCATGTTCTTCTCAGCAGCAAGACCTGCAATTGGCTTATAAAGGCAAAATAATCACTTTTAATAGGATTAGAATTCTTCAATGGCCTTTATCTTTCTCCAACTCCAATTCATATCCTTCCAAAATTTTAAGGTTACCACATTTTTATATAATTTCCTCAGTTGTATCTATAGCCCTTAGTACCTCTTTAGCTGACAACATTTTGAGCAGGAGGCTCGGACATGGAGATTGTAGCATGTGCTACAGCTACATCGTGGACTCCACAATCCCCACACCAGAAAGTTGATGCTCTGCAGCATCACCCTCACAGGCTTAGCCAACAGCCGGATGTAATTTAAGCTTTAACAGAGAGATAAAATGAGAAGAAGAAAGTAGGTCTATCTCTCTCATGTATTTAAAATGAAAGGAAAAGCTTAATTGATATGCTAGGTAAGTGAACATTGGTGTAACATTTATGAGGAGAAAGGAAGAAATGGAGAAGGGGACTTCCGGAAATAGTTCATTGCTTTGAGGTAACACTGAGTCAACGAAACATAGAACAACCAAATCAAACTCAATTGTCAAACTCTCTTAAGTCTGTTTTAAAGCAGAAAAGAACAAATTAAAGATTACTTCATAAAACTGGATTGTGCCAAGTCCCACATTTACTCATATGATCATGTGGCGGAGAGAGGAGAATCACGTTTGATTGTCTGTCCATTCTTATCTGCTCTAACCTACTACTTTTCAAGCTGTTACAAGTCCAAAATATGTTCCCATACGTAAACATAATGTGTGAGTTGTCCCAAAATAATGTGGAATCACTGCCCTCCATCCCATAAGGTTAAGTTTTATTCATTTGAAAGCACCAAACTGGTTGAACGGAAAAAATGAAGAAAAACAAATTGAACAACTAACTATTTTGAAATAAGCATGACACATATTTCAAAAGCTAAAGAGAAATGGTAGTTGTTGGGTTTAGACATGTAAATGTAGAACCTCTGAACCTAATTTATTTGTGCTGAGCATAATAACCCATGAGTTAAACCTATTGAAGTTACACATCGATGAACCACCAAACTACTCCTTGAGTTCTGAAGGATAGTGAAATGGCACACATAAGAATGGGCAAATGATCTTGTATGTAAATTATTCAGGTCACCTATCAAAGAATAGTTAAACCATACTTAATTGACTGAACTAATCTTTGTTTCTCGGGGTTTCCAGCAATGGTAATAACTTCATCATCAAACAGGTAATGCAATGGCCCTTTTAACAATATCTAGCCACTGCAATACATTAGAAATATCCAAATCCAAATCAAGTGGCTATTCAATTTGTTTTAGTTAGTATTCAATCCAAACTAATTCTTACAACCACCTTAATGAATTGTCACACTCCATTCACTGTTATAGTACCACAAAGAGTACGAACACAAAACCTAAAAGAAAGGTATCTATACAAGCATAACTGAAGAGATATATTTGACATACTCATGATGAGTGGTTTGATAAGTAGTCCACATGCTCCTCTTGAAATGTACAAGAACTCGCGTCAAGTATCTTCAACAACGCCATTGCCTTGTTCCTCCCTTTATCCGTTCCATTTTCTGCAACTTCAATAATTCCATCCACTGCTCCTAAAACTATGCCACGAATACTATTAAGTGTCTCTTCTCCGCCACATTGCACCAAATTCAGCAACGCTGAAACCGCGTTCTCTTTAGTTCGTCTGCTTGATCCAGTAGAACTATCCAACATATCCACCAATACCCCAACCCCTGAAATCTTCCTAAACGCTTCCCAGCTCTCCTCACAACCAGCAATTTGAGCAATCACCGCAGTAACATCCTCCAATATCCCGGCTCTACCGTCATTACACAGCAACGAAAACAACGGAGGTACAGCCCCAAGCTCGATTATGTGAACACGATTTAACGGGTAAAGCGCAATACCAAAAAGGGCTTTGAGGGCATCTTTAACCGTTCTAGAATCTGAATTAGGGTTCTTAATTATGTCTATAAGACCAAAAAGTATATCACGCTTGTGCCCAATGATGGATCGATAAGACTCGACGGTCAATAAGCTAAATATGGTGGCAGCGGCGCACTGAGCGACGAAAGGGGAAGAAGGGTTCCGGAGAGCGTGAGAAAGAGCATCAAGGAGCCCCCGCGTGGACATCAGCAAGTCTTTGTCAGAAATTGAAAGGTTATGCAACGTCGCAGTTGCGTTCTCCTGAGCCAATTTGGTCGAGGAGTATAGCGACTCCGACAAATACGGCACCGCACCGGCGTCGGCGATCAACGGTCTGCTGTCGGAATCGTTCTTCGAAATCAATCTCAGCTCACAAATTGCTTCCGTTCGTGTCTGTTCCGATACGGAACTCAGCTTCGTAACGAGGTTCTTCACCGCCCTTCGTTTGACCTCCATTTCCGATAATTTTTCTAACATTAGTATTCGTTGAACTAATCAGAAATTCCTTTTATATAGTGGATATACATACACATCAATAATAATATAAATACGCCATTGTTGACTTTGTGTTTAAGAGAGTTTGGTGTTCTGTACACACGTCTTTTCCATTCTAGAAAATTAAATTAAAACAAAGTAGTACTACTAAAAGATTGAAAACTGCACTTTTTAAAACCTCAAATTGTGACACTCGATGGAATAGGTAAACTTTATGGTGTCAAAAGAAAGCAATACACGATAGCTGAATTCATGTAAATTGTTCCATTTCAAAGATTTATAGAGGTAGGTGTCGTGTGAATTGAAAACAGAGGAAAATAAATAAAGAATGAAATTTGAAGAAAGTTTATATTGGAGTTGAAAATTATGTGTTTATATTTATAAATATAAAATTGAGAGAAGATGCTAAGGGAAAGGTTATAAAGTTAGGGGCAAATCGAAGATATTGCCCTCTTAACCAACTACACCTTATTCATGTCCAATTTAGTCAGCAAACAAAAAGTTTTTCTGCCTTCTTTGCATCGTTTGTGTTTCAAAGACAAAATATTTTGCTTGGCCATTGAGTGTCATAGTTTTATAATTTGCATCATCTTTTTAATACAACAGTTTTAACAATTAAAAAAAAAAAGCCATCAACTCTATGCCCAAGCGACAGAATATGCTCTCATCATTGCACGCAAAAGAGGCAGTGCCCGACAAATGAGCATCAAATGGGAACCCATCAAGCTCAGGCCTGGTGGAATAGGAGGAGTGTTTAGAAACCATGAAGGAAAATGTCTACCCATTTCTATCAATACTTACCTTTTCACAACACCCAATTGAAAATTAAGGCTCTCAGAAAGGGGCTACTTCTAGCTATGCAATGCCGCTGAAAATTAATACTGATGCACAGAAAGTTATAAAAATGCTTCAGACAGATAACTTACTTTATGAAAATGTTATTTTCGAATTGCACCATATGTATTGGGAACAGAACAAGGTAGTTGACGTTTGGCAAGAGAGGGTGTAAGAAGGGACCACTACGGTGACACCTCTGTCTTTTGTAGTTCCTCTGATGTTTGTTGAAAATCAGTGGAAGCGGACATTTATGTTAGAAAAATAAATTCTAATGTTTTGCTATCCTTGGGCTGGGATATGGCCCAACCTAACTATTTTGTGGTGCACAGCAGTGACTAGGATGCTTATCAATTTAATAATGAAATGAAATATCTATATTACCAAAAAAAAAAAAATCTCTCTTTGTAAATTATTTACTGAATGTAATTCGAATCATTAATAAGCTTTGAAGCTTTTCTAATTACATTTGAAAATCTTTTCTCCATGAATTGACAAGATTGGTGATTGGGGATAATTATTAGCGCATGCAAAAAGTCGGCTTAGGTGGATGCCTCAAATTTGTGGGACATTGGGAAATATGGAGAGGCAGAAGGAAGGTATGGTCAAAAACAAGAAAGAAAAGGATGATACAATGGTCAGTTCTTTAAATTTAGAAGGATATATTTTATTTGGATATTTAAATTAAGTTACGTTTTGATTGAACGCCTCATCTCAAAATGTTCTAATTGGGCACTTTTTGTTCAAAATTTAGAAAAGAAATTTGTGCATGTTTTTATTAGTTTATTCGTGTATTAGATAGTTAATTTAGTTATATAAAATATATCAATCTCTTTTAATTATATGTATTATCCTAAAGTAGAAAATACATGGAGCTTTATGGCTTATTGAAACGAATGCATATAATTAAGAAAAATAAGAACACTATATTTTGTATGATTAAATTAACTATCTTAATATGAAAAAATTGTACTTATACAATTTAAATATGAACCATTAGTGTTTAATTTAACAACAACAACAACAATCTACCCAGTGAAATTTCAAATGAGGTTTGGAGAGGATAAAATATATATAAACCTTACCACTACCTCATAGAGATAGAAATGTTGTTTACGAAAGACTCTAATCTAAAAAATATTATCCTCAAAAGCAGAAAATACTATATAGAAACAAAATGACTACGTGAAAAGCAAATGATAATCTATAAAGACAATAAAAGGAACAAAATAAATGACGGACACTAACAACACAATATATAAAGACACGACTACCTCTATACAACAATAACATACCCAGATAAATCCCACAAGTGGGGTCTGGAGAGGCTAGAATTGTACATAGACCTTCCCACTACTTCGTAAGAGGTAGAGAGGCTGTTTCCTGGTGACTACATTTATAAACCTACTAAATCACACGGCCAACATCATCGTATCTTTACCAGTTGTCTAACCCTTTTACCCTAATACGCGACCTCTACTTCTTTTTATCTAAGGTCATGTCCTCTGTGATACGAAATTGCGTTATATCATGTCTAATCACCTCCTACCAATACTTTTTCGGTCTACCTCTACCCCCTCCAGTAACCCCTAAATTCAACTTTTCGCACCTCCTAACCAAAGTGTCAAAACTTCTTCTTTGCATATGTTCAAACCATCGCAGTGTCACTTCTCTCATTTTGTCTGCCACAGAGGTCATCCCTAACTTCCCCTAAATTCTTATTCCTAATCTTATTTCCCTTGGTGTATCCACGCATTCATCTCAACATCCCCATCATTGCAACCTATATCTTTTGAACCTGCGAGTTTGTATACTAACACTTCATTGAAGGGTTTAAATAAATTATTGTGACAAGTTTAAAGAAATGTATTAAGCCTTTTTTCAAAAATTACTTTTCTTATAGTTTTTTAATATCTAAATTTTTATTTTAAAACATTAAATTAATTTAATCTAATTTAAATTTAAAAATTAGTCAAATTAACTTTTAAAAAAGACAGCAATAACTAAAATGGGACAACGGAGTATTTATTAAATAATATCACTTGATATTTTTCTTTTTTAATTCATCTCTTAAAGAATTTCACTTAATTACAATTAGAAATATTTTATTTATTTTTTTAATAAAATAATTTATTATCATAAATTTCTAAAATTATACTTTCTTAAAATATTGCATCAAATAATCATTATTTGGTACGTATTTGTTCAACTTACCGTAATGAGTAAGTTATAATCATGAGTCCTGCAGGACTGGAATGAAGGGAGCAGTAATTATTTAATCTTTTTCCTTCGAAAGTGGGAAACCAATAAAGAATAAGCATCTGGAAATTTCATATTCATATTCATTTCAAGTTTCAACCCGTGACACATAAAAGAAAACGAAAATCCACCGACCGACAATACAAAAGTGCCAAACCTCTAATAATTCAAGAAAAAAACACATAGGTCACATCAAATGATTAACTTAAATCCAATTAAGGAGCATTTTGTTTTTCAGCTACAGGTTTCACGTGCAACGCCTACTCTAGAATTCGGGACGTCAAAGAGGATCCGATGATTCTGCTGTTGCCAGCTGGCGATTACGTTGAGTACAGAGTTCACAGGGTCTGCAGGGGAAGCAGCCATTGCTAGGCAAGTCGTGCTGCTTGAGCTGCTCTTTATCAGGAAGTTGTCTTGCGGCAGCGTTACGTTCATTCCGGCGAACATCAGCGTTATTGTCGGAATTGTTATGGGGACAGTGTAGCAGGTGTCGAATCCGCCGAGTGACGTCACCGTCGTGTTCCTCCCCATTCTCCTTCTGAACTCGTTTCTCACCGCAGTGTAAGCTGGCTCCACTAGCCTCGTGAACACCGTGCCTGTTGAAAATCCAAAAAAAAAAAGTAGTAAAAATTAGTATAGTTAATTGATTCGCTAGTACCTACGAGTAATAACTAAAATTTGATTACCGGAATCAATTATTGTGCCGGCGCCGGTGTTGGGGTTGAAAGCGAGTGCACTGGGAGGGATATCGACGATTCGTTTTCCGACTTTAACTCCGACCAAATTGACATAGTAAAACGATGATCTCCTTGGGTTTCTTAGCAATTGAGTGGTTTTGATTCTTTGGGGCTGGCCATTTGGGCCTAACCTAAGTGTGCCAGAAAAATTGGGAGATTTGTAACTGGGCAAACAATAGGAGAATGTGGACTTGTAGAGGCTATTGGATTGGCTTGTAAATGATAACAGGCCACGGCCCAAAGCTAATAGGCCCTGAGGTGGAGTTGATTTGCCAGTGGCTTTTTTCACACAACCAAATAGAAAATCGGGTACCGGGTCCTTGGCGAGTGCAAATGCTTCTTTAGAAAGGGTTCCACCTATGCTCGAACCACCGTATGTTAGGTTGAAGGTGCAAGTGGCTGCGTCGCAGTTCCGGTTTGGTACCTGACAAAGTATTTTTATTAGCATTATGATTTAATATTTAAATTTTTATTTTTACTTTATGAGTGAGGATTTGATTTTATCTAATTAAAAAAAATATATTATAAAAGAAGTGATGAACAAATCATGTGACGAAGGTCACGGGCCGGATAACACTGCGGCTGATTGCATTGTTACGGACAATGTCAGGAAGGAGCAAACAAGTTTTCAGGCTCACACGCCGTATCAAGCGCGTGACATACTTTACCAATAATTATTACATCTTATTAATTTTATATGTCGTCTTTGGTATAAATAAATAGTCTTTAATATATTTCATTTCACAAAATCAATGCATAAATAGCACTACTGTTGGTTCTATTTTATTCTTAATAGTTAATGGATTTTGAAAAAATATATTTGGCCAATTAGAAGAACTGAACAAAAAATAATATACACCATATAATGACAAAATAGAATATTTACTTCTTCTTTTTTTTTTTAATGTAAGTGCAATTACAAAATATGGAATATAAAAAGTCCTAGAGGGAGTACAAGTTTAGCAGATCTTAAAAGAATGACTAGCTTTTTAGAAAAAAAAATTTACCTAATTTTTCTGATTTTTTATTTCTAATTTCTACCTACTTTTTCGGATTTTACTCTTGGACATATGAACTTATCCAAAAATTACAAATACGTGGTTGATATTCCATCGTAGAAGAAACGTACCTACAATATTTAAAGTTACAACTACTAAATCTACTCTGTTACTATACAATTTATGTCTCACCATTTTAGTCTTCTTGCAAAAATATGTTATTTTTCAACTTGTTTACTCTGTTACAACAATTTAAGTAACAAACGTCATTTTTTATGTAATAACTTTTAGTGTCCAACATTTAGAATGACAAATTAAAAATTTTCCTTAATTTTCGTAAAATCAAATCAAAACACAAAGTATTCTGTTTATTTTGTTGTGACAAGAATGGCACATCTCAAAACTTTATTAAATATGAACCTTTCTATTATTACACAAGCTCTTATAGCAATCAATGTCATTACATGCGTCTTTTTAAGACGAAAATCACTTTTAATATACCCAAAAGTCTCTGATTCTTTCTTAATGAGAATAAGAGTATAAAAAGTATACTTTGTATCCTTCAGCTTTTAACGTTCAAAAGCACATATTTAGTATATCTTTCTTATTTTTAGTTCAAGACTACAAAATTCAAAAAAATATATATTTTTTTAAATTTAATGTCTTAAAATAGATGTAGTAAAAAAAAGTATTATAATAGTACTCTCTTTGTGTTTCTTTCTTTTTAGGTTGTTTAGAAAAAAATATCTAGCTTCTTTTTTTTTGAACTATTTTTAAGTTTCAACTTCTATTTGGCATATATTTAAGATGATAAGATTAAAATACATTCAAGTATATGCAATTTTGGTTTAAAATTATAAGATTTAAAAGTTTTATATTTTTTTGAATTATGTATGAGTCAAAATCAAATAAACAAATTAAAAGGCACAAAATAATTACCAGGGCGCATGAGGCACGTTCACAACTGACATTGCTGAAAGTGGTGGACTTGTCATAGGCAAAAACAGCAGATGAGCAGCCAACACAGCCACCACAAGGGAACCAAGAAAGATCATTGCTATTATCCAAAGCCACCATCAAAGTCTGAGGTGGTGTCCCAATTTTGGCCTTCACAATGTATGTTGGCGTCTGTAGAATTTGCCTTCCAGAAGCTATAGGGACAAAAGATCTACCAGCAACAAGGCTAGCCAAGAACTGTAGTCTGTTTGTGTCCTTATTTTGCATTTGGAGGACACTGTCCACCCATGATGTTTGTTGTTGTTTGAGAGGAGAACAAGGGCTGTTTACATGTAAGACTTGTAGTGTTGATGAGTCTTGGTGAAACTTGGCACATTTGGGGTTGGCTACTCCCCCATGGGCTAGGCTAAAGATTATGACAAGGGATAATGAAAGAATGTTGAAAGAAGAGCCCTCCATTGGCTTTTTTTTTTTGGGTGTGGTTTAAGGGTGTTTACTACTTCTATATATAGTGGAGGGGGTGTGTACTTTACATTCATTTCATTAATTTTTATTTTCATCTTCTATGAGTTTTTTTGAAAAAAGATTATTTTTTGTGTTTTAATTTGATTGTTGTATTTTGACTTTGTATTGAGGTTTAAAAAAATAAATAAAATTTTTGAATTTTGTGATTGTTTATTAACCTTGTGAATTTTACATGTCATGGAGAAAAATAAAATTAATAAATTATTAAAAAGGGAAATAGACATTTTTTAAAATGGACTAAGGGGGTATTTGGATTGATTTTTATAAAGTGATTTATCAACTAAAAGTTAAAAGTCATAATTTGGGATATCCAGCTTTTAACTTTCGATTTTTTACTCCACTTTTTTAGTGTAGAAGCAAAGGTGGACTAAAAATGAATGTATGACAAGCAAAATGAATGAAAGGAAAAAAATTTACACTTTCAGTCCTTTTACTGTTGAATCTTCACAATTTTAATTGTTTTTGCTTGTATACGATGTTGAACCAATGAATTGTTCTTGTATTATGTTAGATTTATTTTTATTACTATTTGTTAAGGCATTAGATTGGTAAGATAAGACCTAACCCCTTTTGATTTTATTTATTTTTATTAAATATCTTTTAATTTTTAATAAAAGGCCGCTAGACGTTCAGTCTAGTGATAAATTTGCAAAAAATTACTTAAGCTAAATATAAAATATATATATCTTCCTACATATAAAGTGAGGATCAAAAATATATTTTTACTCAACTCATTGAACGTTAAATATACTTGATGAAATTTATGTTGTAAGGACCAAAATTATAAGAACTTACATAAGTGAAGGATATAAAGTGTAATTACCATGTCTTTTGGGAAAATGTTGAGATGGAGGAATTATTATGTATCTTTATTTTAAGAAAAATGGTTTAAATGGGCATTACACCCTGAAGCACATACAAGTGCATGCATGGTGTAAAAATTTTCAGACAAGAGTCCTCTCCATTTCTTTTCTCTTTATTTTTTTCAAATTTTTATTTTAATGATTGATACATGGTATAAGTTAGATTTTAATGATTATAATTTAATTGACTTATGTCATTAAATGGAAAAAGAAAAAATGATGAATTAAATTTTAGCCATTAAAATTTAACTTATGTCACGTGTCAGCCATCAAGATGGGAATTCGGAGAAAATGGAGAGGAGCCTCCAAAATTTTCAGTATTTCCTAATAGAGAGTAATACACCAATCACTACTAAAATCTCCATTAAGTAATTATGACCATGAAAATCAAGTATTATTTATTTTATTTAAAAATTATAAAACTAAAGTTGGAGTCATGTTTAATTGTATTTTTTTTAAAAAAAAAAAGATATTTAGAATTTATAAGTATTTTTTCTAACTTTGATTTAGACTTTCAATTTCTAAAATCTAACAAAATCACCAACCTAACTAATTCCTCTATTAACATACAATCAAATAATCAATTTGTTCTAAGAACATAATATCTCATTATAGATAGTCACATGATATTATTAGACTACATATTTGAAAATTTTGAAATCAAGTTCTATTTAGTTATTTGAATGTATTTTCCTATTAAAAATTCAATTTTTTATGATCAAGTGCTGATTTTTAAATACTAAATAAATAAAATGAACAACTCTCATTTCCAAACAACTCCTAAATTATCATTTATCTTTCTTTATTAGAACATGGATGGGAGTTGGGAGTAGGAGTGAAGTGAGTGTGTGGTGTCTGCTTTGATACAGACTGTATTCCATTTACTTATCATGTCATGCCCCTCTACTTTCTGTTTTCCACATAAAATAAATACATATTATTTCTTATACAATTTTTATTTCACTCAATTAAAATTTGTCTTCTATTGAGGACCAATGGAATATGAAACTATGGACCTATACATAAGTTTAGTAAACAGTACTTAATTTTTCGATAACCTTCTTTTTAATTTGTCTATTTCCTCCAAACATCTAATCAACCTCTTGTTATGCCATGCATAAATTAACAACATCACTTGTTGGTCAAAATCAGAGTTGCTTTTGACCAGATCGAGTTTTTTGACTTAGATATATTGCTATTATATTAGTAATTTTTTCTAACGTTTGATTAGTGGACACTAGAAACAAGAAATAGTTTAATAGAATATTAATATGAATCGTAGAAAAGAATAGTTAATTGTTATATAATATGAATTACTTATTCTAAAAGAGTACTTTTATCTCTAATGCATTGTGAATATACATCCTATCGCACTTAAACAGTATATAAATTCTTCCATATAATCACTAATCAAACATTTTGTGTGTATATTACTATTTGAAAAAATTATCTAAATATATAATTTATTTTATCATATTTTTTAAACTTTTCTACTGTTTGAAAAGATTTCAAGAATTTCCTATTTTTTACCTCTAATTTTCTGATGCAAGACTCTGCACGTCTTCATTCCTTTTTGATACTTTTAAAATTATGTCTAAATTGTAAACTCCATTTCAGATAATTTTATTTTATAACTATCTTCTTCTTTGTTTTCTTCATTAAGTTTGAATACTAATGAAGTAGGAGTTCTTCATCATCATTATCTATTTTTGGCTTTCTGTATACCAACCTTTTGAAAAAAAATTGCTTCAAATCACTGTTCTTCATTTTAAAATTTTTATACATGTGGATTCTTGTCTATCTTTTAGTATTGGTCTACTTCCTCAAACTGAAGACCTTTCTCAAAATTGAGATGCTCCATATGTTCTTCAAACCAAGGATGATGTTACTCGTGATTTTGATTAAGATGATGAATATTTTCATGAAAAGAGATTCAAACAACGGAACGATCTATTAATCATGAATAAATTACAAGAGAAGAAAGCAAGGAAGGATGTAGTCTCAAGTTCGAAATCTCCAATGAAAAAACTTCTAAAAAGAGGGAAAGAAGTTAAATCAGTTATTACACGCCCTTTTGTATCAAAGTTTTTTATTTCAAGTGTATCTGAATTTTTTTACCTTATAAAGTATGTATAATCTGTACTTTTCAACATTATGATATATTACGACTTATAATGTACAATGTGTTGTGTTCTGGTATTATTTTTTATACATAATCCTAAGTTTACAAATCATAGATTTCTATTTATCATGTTGCTGATTATGTACTTGATACATAACTGGTGCAAATTTAAATAGTTTCTATTACCAAAAATACATTCGACTGATATCGTTCACAAATCTAGGATTATTTTTTATAGATAACGCCAAGTTTATTATACATTAATTTATATGTATCACGTTTATGGTTTTATATGTGATATAAAACTGTTGCAAATTTAAGTAATAGTTAGTACCAGATACATTTAATTAGCATCATTCACAAGTCTAGAGTTATTTTTAATACATAAATATAAGTTTTTGATTCTAAAATTCATGTTTATGGTTCTGTAGTTGATACATATATATTGCAAATTTAAATGCAAGTTAGTACCAGGTACATTTAACTAGTTTCATTCATAAATCTTGAGTTATTCTCGATACAATAAACCCAAAGTATTCGTATCATAAGCGATTGTGTATGCTATTAATGATTCTCTACTTGATACATAACTGCTATAAATAGAACTACAAGTTAGTACTAGATACATTTAAATAATATCATTCAAAAATCTAAAGTTATTCTTGATACTTAATCCAAAGTATGTGTATCACAAATAATTTTTGAACTTTAGAAAAAGTTGAAAATCAAGATCTCAATTGAATTAAATAACATGAAAAGAGAAAAAGTACATTTTCATATTATCAAAAAATTGTAGATGACAAGTTATTAAAAAAAATTAAATTGTATAGAAAATAACTAAATAGTAAAAAATGGATAAAGAAGAAGATGAACAAGAAAATTTGTTATAATTTGAGATATATAGAATTAGGAGAAGAAAATTTAAAATTTGAATTGTTTAAAATTCTTAAAATGTAGGAAGAGATCGATATCAATTTATTTGAATGATTCAATTTAATTTAACCTTTAAACTCAACAGAAATGTTTTGTAATGCATCACTATTTATGTATACGAATGATTGCTATGTATCCAGATAGCACAAATTTAAAGAAATTTTTATAATTTAATAAAAAATACAAATAAAATATAAATTGCTCCTTACACTATAAGGTTTATTTAAGTTACAACAGTACTATTTTTTCTCCAAAAACCTTTTAAGTTATCCATAAAAACTCAATAAATGTCTCTTCTTAAACTCTTGTGCTAGTTGCCAAAAAAGCTCATTGATTTTATTAATTCTATAACGTATCTAACAAAGGTGACTAATTATTAACTATATATACATACTTTCTTCATTTCTTTTTACATGTCGTTCTTATTATAAATGTATGGTCTTTAATATATGTCATTTCATAATATCAATGCATAATTTACACTCTTCTTCATATTTTGCCATTGATAATTAATGACTTTGAAAATATAAACCCTTTAACCAATTAAAAAAACTAAAAAGACAATTATTATTAAATAAGGACATAATAATAAATTCACCTTTTTTTTTCTTAATGCAAATTTCATCGGGAACGGAGAAAGTAATTATTAGAGCAGTTTCTTCATCTATACATCTCTCTTGTTGCAAGTACAAGTAACTACATACAAAGAAAATAAGTTGCATGCATAGTAAACTTCCAAGAACATTGCCCCTAATATATTAATTGATCCCTCTATATATTATATACTATATAGTATTATATTCTAATCCTTTTTTGGGGGTAAAAGAACATGGAATGACACATATAATGGAGATAATTCACTTCATGTCAAATATTTCAACGTTTATTTCCCGTTGAACTTTTGTAGACATTAAATTCAGAGTACCGTTGTAAGTAAGTAGACTTATATAATAAATATATATATATATAAGTTTGACTTTCTTTAGGGACAACAGTGACAGTTCAACGTTTTTTTTTTCTAGTCATTTTTCTATTACACTAATAGCCGAATAAAATTCATGAAAAAAATAAATTGATCCAACTTGACTAATTTATCTAATAACATATAATTAAATTTGCTCTATAATATAGTAATATCTCAAAATAAATAATCATATAATGTCGTAGAATAGATCTCATATACGAGCTACTACATACTATTTGAAAATAAATTTATGTTTATTATAATTTTAGCGAATAATATTTGATTGTTTGAATTTAATTACTTTTCCTAAAAGCGTCAAAATATAATTTAAATGGCATAATTTTTATAAAAATAAAAAAATTAGTCAAGGAAATAATTTGTCTTTTTTTTTTAAATTTTAATTTATATTTAAAATTTTCAAATAAAGTGAACAAAGTTGAGGAAAAATTAAAAATTTCTTATGGCCAAACAATCATAAAAATCACACTTTTATAATCCGATGTAACTTGATTGCGAGTCATATGAACCCACAGAGTAGTACATTGGGACATACATAAAAGAAAAAAGCAAAGGCAAAAATGGAGAGACCCACACAAATAGCTCTACTTAATTATTATTCCTTGTTGTTTTAATTTATTATTAGTACGATTTGGTTAGCCACAACTTTATTCTCAGAAGATCTTTCCTTTTTTTCTAAAAAAAAAAAATCTAAAATAAACTTTATTTATTTGAATGACTATAAATCATTTCATTAAGAATTAACGAAAAATTTAAAAATTTAATTATTTATAATTATACAAATTTAACATTCTTTTTAAGATATACTAAATAAAAAGTGTGTCACATAAATATATTTTAAAGTTCAGTTACTTCAAATTATAAAATTGCAATATTATTTTTAGGATAGACTAAGCAAAATACGTATCACATAAGTTGAGCCGAGTGAAAATACTAGTTTGGACAGTAGGGGAACCAAAGAGTATCAAAGGGATTCAAAACTAAACCCTTCGCTCAATAATTGTACTATGCAAATAGAGTAAAACTATTTTTCTAAATTATACACGAAGAAAAATTCAAATATAACGTATAAAGGAGGTTGATAATTATTGCTTAAGGTCATATATATGGTCAAACTACAATTACGACATTATATATATTTTTTTAATTTCTTATGTAAATTTCTTATTCCGCCCGTGATTTTGGAGACAAGGATGGAGCTAACTCAATGTTGAGGGTTCACCTAAACTTTCGTCGGCAAAAAAATTATATTACTTATATATGTAATAATTTTTTTTTATATAGTAAATATTGAATTTTTTTTATTAATTCATGTATCTATTTTTTAAAATTATGAATTACTTTAGTAAAAATTTTAGCTCCGTTATTTATTTTAGTCATGCCATCTAAATACCCGCTCGTCCACGCAAACATATTTTTGCGTGTAATACAACTTTTGTAATAATTAGGATGAACGTACCATCGAAGAATATTTACCAATATGTAATTTAGTGGACATAGCACATGCACAAGGAAAAAGATAGTCAGTCTTCAGAATGATTGAGATATTCTATTACTAATATAATAGACAAATTAAAAGTAGGGACACATAATTAGAACAATAAAATAGGATTAATTATAGTGATTATTCAAATGGAATAAGATCTCGATCTGATAGACTGATACCATACTCTATGTACAAAAAAAAAAAAAGAATTAAAAATCACTTAAGCCCTAGAGAAGAAGGGTATCAACATTAAATGTTACATTGACTTAAATAGTTAACTTAAGAACCAATTTCAATTATTTCTTCTTATCTTCTAGTTTACTGATAACTGATTTAGCAATCAATAGAGAAGACAATATGCAGGTTTTCTGGATTTGGTGGAAGCTTCCTTAATGCGAATTCAAGAAGTAATTAAGGACTGATCCTTCACTAAACATAATTTTTCGAAGAAACAAGAAAGAGTTGGCGAATCTTTGGGCTCGGTGGAGCCAGGATTTTCGTTAGAGATTCAAATTTTACGAAGTAGACGTACGAATTAAGTGAAGGAAGTTCCACATCTATTATATTTAAAAAAAATTATTTTTATCATTATATAAATAATATAATTTTTCGGCAAAGGAGATTCGGCCCTGCCAAAAGCTTATATTTGTAGCATGCGGGACATTTAATAATGCGGGTTATCTCTTTTATGTAGTTTGCGAGCTATTATTTCATAGGAGCAGAATTTACCATATGCGCATTCAAATGATAACGAATATTAGTTCCCTTTTCATTAAAATAAATTACGTTCTTTTATAACAAATTATTAAATTTCATACGTTCCTTGTTAATGAGTGGAAGCAAGCCTCAAATCTTAAACTTCTCTAGCTCTATTATGGTAAATTATGAGAATCGTCACATTTAAAAAACTTAAATATATTAATAAAAATTAAAATATTATTTCCTCCGTCTCATTTTATTTGACACTATTTGACTTGACACAATATTTAAGAAAAAAAGACTTTTAAAACTTGTGGTCTAAAATCGTTTTTAGATATTTGTGTGGCTGAGAATCATTTCATTAAGGATAAACAAGAAATTTTAAAGGTAAATTGTTTTCGATTTGAGTAAGATGACATTCTTTTAAGAATATACCGAAAAGAAAAAGATGACACATGACGGAGAGAGTATGTTCTTAGTTGATTACTAATGTAGTATTTTTAGTTGATTACTACTATGTATTAACGACTAGTATGTTCTTATTGTATCATTTGGACGCACACTTGATTTTAAATTATTCTTATTATTTTTTAAGTTTAAAAATAAAAAAAAATAAAAACAATCACGCCAGCTGCAAGTCAACAAAAAATGCAAAGGCTCATATTATGGAACAATCTCTTCATTAGCACTCCACAATGAAAGGAAAAATCTCGTAGTTGTAAATATTATTTAAGATATATAATACTCCGTTTGATAACATTTCGCATAATTCAACCTATTCCGATATAAAATAAATTTTATAATCATAAAATCAATTCGATCATTAAATTATAATTTCAGGATAACGTAACCTTAGCTCCAAAGCCCAAAACAAAGAAAAGAAGACACAGGTGTGTTAAGAGTGTCGGTGAGAAATGGGATGGAATATGCTTTACCCTCTTCTCCATGTTATAATGTTAGAAACACAAATTAAAACAAGGTAAGGCAAGACAACAGAAATAGACAATGCCTTGGGTGTAATTTAGTTCATCGAGATGTTTCAACTGCTCAATTTTGTCAGTTACTCCAACTTAGGTAAATGCACCATCTACAATTGTTGACATGTGACTGTACTTCTCATTTTGCCAGAGAAGAGGACAATGCCCCTTCATCACTACAAGCTCATATTTTAAATTTGTATCCGCCAATGTCATTTTCAAGTTTCTAATAATATTGTTGTTTTATCTGTGAGTGTTAATTTGTATGTATCTTTACAATGAATTCTGTGAATTTTGATTTGAGCTATGATATATTATCATAACTCAAAGTTACTGAGTTCTGTCGAACTCATACATAACTCTCTACACGAATAATGCATTGTAGCGATTAATGAAATTGGTTGCTCAAGTTTAAGTACTTCTTGAGACAAAATTAATTATTACTCCAACAGTGATTTCTTTTACCGACAGAAACGATCAAATTACGTAAATACGAGACTCGAACAGTTATAGGGGGAAAAGGGGAAACAAAAAGTGATAGAAGGTAAAAGAAGTGAAATTAAGAAGTGAAGAGAAAGTGAGATGGGAGTAAGAAAACTGGAAGTCCCAACAATAATGCCCCATTTTACCAATCATGAATAAAGAAATATTGAAAGGAGATTTGCTTTATGAATTATGAATGAATATAGCACGCAATATGTTTATAGTGATTTGCAGCTTTTTGCACATTGTGCTCAATCTGTTCACTTTTATCCCCACTCAGCACCTTTTCTAATTTCTTTAAGTTCACGAGAAATGCCCCTACTCACCTGCCGACACATTCACACCACCTTTCCCCTTAAAGAAAGGGAAAACATCAAAAATATCTTTCCAACTCTAATATTTTGGTTCAAAAATATTTTTCTTTAAATTTTTTGTTTAAAAATATCCTTCTACCTAATAAAAATGAAAAAAAAAATACTCATTAACTATTATAAATGGAGCAGAAATACTCTTTATTAGTTTTCGACTAAAAAATTACCCCTTTGTAAAAAATTTAAAGTTATTATTTAAAATATTCCTCTTCCATTAAAAATTCAAATCCGACACATTTTGAAATCAATTTTTGTAAAACTATAATAATAATAAAAGATATACTTTTGCTCATAGTTACAATTGAATTTTCTCTTGAAAATGATAACTTATTTTAATTGTTTTACATTGCTAACCTGAGCACATTAATTTCTATACAAGCTTCGTAGGTTCGAAAAATTTGCTAGATCCTACTGAACTCGAGAAACTGATTCGAAGAGGTGACAACAATTATAACGACGATGAATCAGTGCTATCATTCAGAGATCGATTTTTTAAGACGTTTGCAAGTGAAAGGACAATCTCTGTCAACATGGAAAAGCTAGTCTCAGACTTAAATATCCGAGGAGAAAATCTCTTGGTCCCTAAATGGGGTTCTATGTGGATTTATCATGTGGCATTTTTTGTCCACTGCATGTATGGTGTCATTTTTATTAGAGAGGTTTTTTTTTTTTTTTTTTTCAAAATTTTAAGGGCCCGTTTTGTTGAATCAAAATCTATTTGCTCCATATCTCAGAAGTATGTTTGGCCCTTTTCGTTTTTATTAAAGAAAGGGGTATTTTTGAGCCAATACTAAAATAGGGATATGTTTGCTCCATTTCAGATAGTCCAAAAGTATTTTTAGCCCTTTTCTGTTAAAAAGAATACTTTTTTTTTTTCAATTTACATGTAATATATAGTTTGATTTTGCACCAAATTCAAAGAAAAAATGAAAGAATTTTGATATTTATTATTTTAAATAAGTTATACATATTTATGTGATGGTAAATTATTTTATCAAGGATAAATTGAGTATTTTAAAATTAGATTATTACTAAATATAAAAATATACTCTTTCCGTTCTTTTTTAATTGTCATGTTGCACTTTTTCAAAATTAATCAAATTAATTTTAAAAGTTAAATTAAATAAAAAATTTAAATACTCAAAAACTACTTGAGAAATACTATAAATTACTAATTTTTTCATATTAATATAATAAAAAAATACATCTTAAAATGTTAGTCTTTCTGTGTATATATATATATATATATATATATATGTTTTTATTTTTCTTGAAGACATATAAATAGGAACTAGAAGTATTACTGCTAGCTAGTAGTATTATGATATCGCGGAAACAATATCTCTAACTCTAGAAGATAATAATAAGATTTGCGTATATTCTATTCTTTTCAGATCTCATTTATAAAATTTTACTAGATATATTATTGTTGTTTAGTAATGATATGATAATGCGCCTATAGCTCATGATTTCATATTTAAAAGGGGATTTATTTGCTGATTCGCTTTTTGAAAGTTAACTTACCATTAAGAGAGCTAGTTGACTGGTAAGCAGCCAGATTTTATTTTATTTTTAGTAAAATACATTCTTTCCTAAGTTAAATTGCTTTTTATAATGCTTCGATATTTAAGCTAGGGCTAATATTTACTATATGCATAATTACTAAAGAAGTGTACCTAGCTATGAAACCTTTTCCGGCTAGAGACATGATATGTGACGTGTAAGCCACAGCAAAATTAATAGCTTGAATTAAAAAAAAGTTGACGGACCGTAGAAGTTAATCTTTATTATACAAGGAGGAATTGAGATGATACAATTAGTCATTAACATTACTAAGGTCAATTATATGAATCAAGATTCTATATTTGATGAACTACTACATGATATATCAATGCCAAATTAATGAATAATCGTATTAAATATATTTTATGGAGACATCCACTTAATGTGTACACCTACAACAAATGTTCTGACCTAACGTATTTAAGGTCTTCACATTCTAAACGATTATTGAAAAGGAAATCCAAATACTTCCAACTTAATTTTTTTTTTTTAAATAAAGAAGACTCAAGTTTTATTTGACTTTTACTTAACGATTTAAAAAAATATCCAATATAACTAGTTCAACGAATTTAGAAAGGGAAAAAAAAGGAGGAAGATGAAGATTGGAGTAGGAGCCTGTTTGAATGAGCTTGTAATTCAAAAGTCATAAATTAATATTTTCACTCATGATTTTTAATTTATTTTTATTATTTTAATTTAAAACAAGTCCTTAAAAGTATTGAATATTTTAAATATTATAAAACTGTTTAAAACTATTTCATTAAAAAAATATTTATAATAAATTAATTCAAACAAGCTCTAAGAGTAGAGAGTATTTTCAAAGAAGACTTTGCTTTTCTTTTTTTTACTTAATATTGAAAGAGCGATGTCTTTTTTAAAAAAATTAAATATTAGCCATCCAACCCTTTTATTCCAGAAAAATCAATTGTACAACAAGTCCAATACAAAAGTGGTGCAGGGCCCAAGCCCAAATTGTCTTAAATCCCAACCCTAAAATATCTCGTCTTCTACACACTCCTTTTATTGTTCTATCCGCCTTCCTAATGAAAAGAGCGATGTGGATTTTCTATTTAACTTTAATTTTTAAAATAAAATATTTTATCAATATAATTAATTAATAACAATAAGAAGTGGGCTACATGAAGTATGGATATTTTTATTTTGGATGAAGAACATTCTCAAATTCACGGGACCAAAAGATTCTTCTTTACCATTGCTGCCTAACATCTCAAGTTGTATGCATGTACTAATTAATGTTTAAATAACACATATAGTGATTTGTTTTCTAGGAGGTGTCTAGAGGTGAAAGGTATCCCAATGGCATATATCAGGGCGATTAAGGACATGTATCATGGATCCAAAACTCAGATAAGAACGGTAAGAGGAGACTCAGAGTACTTTCCTGTTGGGATGAGACTCCATCAGTTAATGATAAGTTGGAGGGTTGGAGGCTTGGAGACATGCCTTGGAGTCCAAATGATTCAAACTGAGCAGGACCAAAACAGAATACTTAGAGCGCGAATTAAGTGTTGAAGGATGAAGCAAATATTGATGTGAGGCTTGCCACTCAACCTATCCCCAAGAGGGAAAACTTTAAATATCGGGTATCCATCATCCAGAGTACTGGTGATATGACGATGATGTCACACATCATATTGGGACAGCATGGACTAAATGGAGGCTTGCCTCTAGAGTATTGTGTGACAAGAAGATACCACCTAAGTTCAGGTAAGTTTTACAGAATGATGGTTAGACCATCTTTGCTGTATGAGGTGGAGTATTGACCAATAAAAAATGCACATGTTCAGAAGATGCATGTCGTATAGATGAGGATGTTGATATGGATGTGTGGTCACACTAGGAGTGATAAGATTAGGAATCAGACCATTCAGGAGAAGCTAGAGGTGGCCCCTGTGGCTGATAAGATGAGGGAAGCGAGATTGCGATGGTTTGGACATGTGTAGAGAAGGAGTACCGATGCTCCTGTTAGGAGGTTTGAGAGGTTGGTTGTAGGAGTGACACGGAGGGGTAGAGGTAGACCAAAAAAGTATTGGGGGAGGTGATTAGACAAGATATGGCAAAACTTGATTTCACCGAGGACATAACCTTAGATAGAAAGGGAATTAGAGTAGCAGGCTAATTGGTTGGTAGGGTTAGGTGGATGTCTGGCCTTAGAGTATAGTAGGGTAGTAGGAATAGTCGTGTTTTATATCATGTGTTGTCATTATTTGTCGTGTATGTGTTAATTTTTATCGTATTTATATACTGTCATGTGTTTTTTTTTATTAGTCGCTCTTTTTGTTCCCTTTCCTTTCTTTTTTGTCATATCTAGTTTATTTTGCTGATGAGTTTTTAAGACGAGAGTTTTCAGGAAATAACCTCGAGGTAGTAGTAAGGTCAGCGTTCATTCTACCCTCTCCAGACTCCACTTGTGAAATTCCACTGAGTATGTTATTATTGTTATTGTACTGATGTTTTTTTTCTTCAAATTTTACTTAGCTTTCTTAAAAATGTCATTTGCAATATAAAAATAAAAATATAGTACCTATTACAACAAATAAAGATAATCATTTTTGTCAGTGGATTTAGAATGTTAAAGTTGCTTTAAAAGAAAAGGCCCCAACATTCTGGGGGCTGGGGCCACAAATGGGGATATGAATATCTTGGGATTGTTTTAAATATATATAATTAGTTTATATAAAATATAATATATTTTTATTTATAAAAAAAAGTTAAAAGTCATAGAAAGTTTATATTAACTATATATTAATTATATATTGTGATGCACTTATTAATTATATATTAAGTATATATTAGTTATACATGAATATATACTGAATATTTAGTCATTATCAACTCAAAACTCCTAGTATGAAATCCTCTCGATTATTTAATTCATTAAATATATAATTCGCTCAAAATAATTCACCTAATTTACAAATTACATTAAGCCTTTTTTTTTTTTTTTTTTACAAAAAAGAGTAAGTAACAAAGAAGAAAAAGGAGGGAGCTAGAGGATGAAGAAGATGAAGGGGGAGGAAAAAGGAAAGAAAAGTTCGGATCAACATGTCAACGATAAAAAATGTGGCCGAAGGGCCAAGTTTCGTAATTAAAAATTGCCTAATGGGCACTTTATTTGATAAGTGGCTTATTATTATTATTATTATTATTATTGTTATTATTATTATTATTATTATTTTTATTTTTTGCATAAGTATTCATTTGAATTGGTTTGTTTTAGGATAACTTTTAGATAGTTCTAAAGTATTTAAATAAAGTTAAAAAATATTTATAAGTATTTATTTTTAGTTTAAAGTAATAAAAAATAAGCTAAAAATGGACTATTTTAGCTCACCAAATGTAAGTTAGAAATCCTAATTTTTCACTTACAAGTCATAGGCCAAAAATCAATCCAAACGAGTTTTAAGAAGTGTAACCTAATAGATATTTTATCTAATTTTTCTTAGAACATTTCATTTTATTGATGAGTGTTCGTTCCTTACCTTATTATTTGATTCCTCTTTTTCTCCTCCGCCTAATTTTAATTCCTCTTTTTTTCGTGCGCCTAATTTTCTTTCTTTCTTTCCTTCTCCTTTTTCTTCTTTATGATTAATAATCAATCTTTACTCTATTTAAATATTTTTAAAAAAGCTTAAACAATATCATTCTAAACTTTTGATTTACTCTAATGAAATAATTTTAGAGCTATTTTAATGTTATAACACGCTTCATATCATAATTTTCTAGCCTTTTACAAATTTTTTGTAGTTTTATATTATTTCTGTAAGGAATTTTTATTTTTACACCAAAAAATATTTATTTTTTCTACATGATAGATTTAAAAATGTTCAAATAATGATATTATTTTTAAAAGAGAAAAAGCATCACAATCATGAATACATATTTAAGATTAAGTATTTCATAATTGTATATTTTTATCTTAATCTCTCATATCAAATAGAATCTTTAATGAAATAAAGGATTACCAAACAACTTCACGTATAATCAATTCATTTATTTTTCTGATATTCATATAGGTTGGAACAATACGTATTATCATAATAATAATAAAAATAGAATTATTTTTCTTTTTATATTCTATACAAAAAACTTAATTAATAAGTCCATTTCTAGAAATATTTTATCAGTTTGTTGCTATTTGTATTTGTTGAAAATTGCAATTCAATTCAATTTACGTAGAAAATTCATCGCGCAATTACCAAAATCATTCCTGCACCAAAAATTCACCCAAAATTAAATCAGAAGATTCAAAAATATTTTAGTATTTTACATATCTTTTAAGTAAGTAAAATGTGAATATACAGCTGATTAATCATATCAGCTATGGAGGGAATCAAGCTTGATCAAATATTGACTGCAAGTTCCAGCCTTGTTAGTATCATCCATTGTATTGCTTTATTGGTAATCAATCTTGAGTTTCAAACAAAATCTCTCGAGTTTATTTTCACTAAATTTTGCTGTTTGCTCTGATGCAAGCAATGGAAGCAGTATCTTCCGACCCTTTTCATAACTTGGCGAACCTCCTTTCAAAATGCATTCGAACTAATGATCTCAAGCTGGGGAGACTCATACACTCGCGGCTGATCAAGACGGCATTAAACTTTAATACATTTCTCGCCAATCGACTGATGGACATGTATTCTAAATGCAGCTCTGTAGAATATGCGCAACAGGCATTTAATGAAGTTTCGAACAAGAATGCCCAATCTTGGAACACAATACTCTCTGCTTATTGTAAAGAGGGTCTTTTTGGGAAAACCTTCCAGGTGCTCGACGAAATGCCTGAACCAAATGTTGTGAGCTATAACTCGATCATATCTAGCTTAACTCATCATGGGTTTCCAGGAAAAGCTATGGGCTTTTTCAAAAGAACTCGAACACAATGTGGGGATGAGTTCTTGATTGACGAGTTTACAGTTGTTGGTGTGGTAAATGCTTGTGCTTGTTTGGGTGCATTGAGGTTGTTGCGTGAATTGCATGGGTTAGCGATTGCGATAGGTGTGAGGTTTAATCTTGTGGTTTGTAATGCACTGATTGATGCTTATGGGAAATGTGGCAAACCTGAGTACTCATATTCTATTTTCTGTAAAATGCACGAGACTGATGTATTCTCCTGGACTTCAATGTTGGTTGCTTATGTACGTGCATCTAGATTGGAAGATGCATGCTCACTTTTTGATAGAATGCCGGTCAGAAATGTGGTGGCTTGGACTGCTCTGATCATGGGGTTTGCTCAGAATGGAGAAGGAGATGAGGCTTTGTGTGTATTTAAGGAAATGCTGGAAGAAGGTATTGTACCTAGTGCATCCACTTATGTTAGTGTTCTAAGTGCTTGCGCTGACATACCTATTATAGAAAAAGGGAAGCAGGTTCACGGACACATTTTTAGATATACGTGTTTAATTGATTTGCATAATGTGTTTGTAGTTAATGCTTTGATTGACATGTATTGTAAATGTGGAGACATGATATCTGCTATGACATTGTTTGAGAGGTTAGATGGGAAGGATCTAGTTTCTTGGAACTCGTTGATAATTGGATTTGCTCAAAATGGGAATGGAAAGATGTCATTGTTTTTGTTTGACAAAATGATTGAAGCAGGAACAAAACCAAATCATGTAACTTTCCTTGGAGTTTTATCTGCTTGTAGCCACTGTGGTTTATTATCTGAAGGATTCCACTATCTTCATTCAATGGAGAGGAAATACAGTATAGTTCCCCAATTAGATCATTATGGGATTTTGATTGATTTACTTGGGCGGAAGAATAGGCTTCAAGAAGCTGCAGAATTGATCAAGGGAGCTCCTTGGGGAACAGACAATATTGGAATGTGGGGTGCACTTTTAGGTGCTTGTAGAGTACATGGGAACTTGAAACTGGCTAGAAGGGCAGCAGAAGCTCTATTTGAGCTGGAACCTGATAATGCTGCCAGGTATATCATGTTATCCAACATCTATGCAGCAGCAGGAAGGTGGGATGATGCCCGCAGTCTGCGAAAGTACTTGGATAACAGAGGGTTGGTGAAAGAACCAGCTTATAGTTGGATTGAGATAAACAATATCAGACATAAGTTTGTCGCTAAAGACAATTCCCACAGTCATTCAGAAGAAATAAAAGAGTTGTTACTTAAACTCATAGATCCAATGAAGGATGCTGAATACGTAGTTGATATTTAAAGCTTATACTTTCTCGAAGATGATGCATTTTCTTGACATTATTGAAAGAGATTGTGACCGTGTAGAAAGCTTTCCAATTTAACAATTAAATATGAGTTCTGATGCAAATCCGTTCTGCTAAAATTTTGGGAAAAGAAAAATTTGGGAGAGAATTTTGTCTTTCCAGATATTATCACTCATCTTAGAAGTAGAAACATAACCATAAGATGCTAGGCACTACAATACAGTCCTTGCTGCTCAAAGTTTCAGAGATATTGATGTTATGAGCAGCAGATGAATTCATCATTAATGTGCAGGTATTTGTTCACAGATAATTTTCTCTGCCTTGATTTAATGTTTTTTCATTTTGGTGATAAAAATGTGACCGTTCTTTCACATAGACCTGATATCTATCACAACCATTCATTTTTTTCACGAATCACTGGCTTCATGTTGTTTATTTGAAGATCCCATTTCCAGCATCCAAATGTTTCTCAAGGGTAAAGTGGTAGTGATGACATGCTTATTGCTTCTCCTACATCACGAGCTAGTTAAATTTCTTAATGTTGTTATTGCCTAAATATGACAATTCCTATTGGTACCACTATATACTGATTTTGTCTCTGCTGTTGGCCTGTTGCTATTAATCGCAGGTTAGTGTTTCTGCATTCTTTGAATTAAGCTCAATACCAGTCTGCTCAAAGTTCACTATAGCAGTATTAAAAAGCTGGGATAGGCTAATGGCCAAATTAAATCAAGGGCAAGTATATTCAGAAGGTATGATGTGGCACAGGACAGCTCTGAGGTATACTGCTATCTCTAGTTGAATTTCCACTATGACAGTTTCTGACGTTCTGATTGATGTACCACTGCCTTTTAATTTGACAGGGAATGTCTATTGTGTGGTTCACTTACCTTAGAAACATGCAATTGACTAAGTTTCACTCTTTAATATTCATTCTTCAAATGTGGAAAATAATGGGTGGATAGTTCCTTTTTAAGCAAGGGAAATTTGGTTCTTGGAGACTTGATATGAGGATACTGTAATGGATAATTGACAGTATGTGGAAGCTTAAGCAATTTGATACTAGTAGTTTACTTCTAGTAACATTCCCTTTGAGACGTGCAACTGCAGAAGTTCCATCACCTTTTTGATTTTCATTCATCGAATGCAACAAATATTGCCTGATAGGTTCTCTTTAAACTGAGCAAACAAATGGTTCTTTGGGATTCAAGATGAGGACCTTTTAAGGCATGAGGGACGATTTGCTGAGGTGAGTATGTAAGTATAGATGAAGGAATTGAGGCATCAAAAGCCTATGTTATGTTTCCATAGGTTACCACCAAAGGATGTGGTGCAGTGGACGGAGGCTGTTCCTTCCTTAACTAGAGGTCTTGGGTTTGAGTCCTGAGTGTGGAAAAATCCTTGATAGAGCCTTACGCGGTGAGAATCCGGATTAGTTGAGTTCCAATGCGGGTGGCGGGCACCGGATGGAAACTAAAAAAAATAAAATCCATAAGCTGCAACTGTTAACTGTTTGTTCACAGTCAAGCATCCATTGAGGAGGGGGGGGGGGGGGGAGGGAACTATTGGTAGGCAATCCTTAAATGTTGCTCCCCAGTCCCCTCCTCCATTGCTCTTCAGCTCCAACAAATTCTACACTACCGATCTCGGAGAACTGGCAGTGGTTCATGACATGTTTGTTCCCTTTTAATGGGTTTTATCCATCTCATCATTTTGTTATGATCTGAAAGTGATCCACTGATCCTTTGGCTATTGATACCGACCATTTAATCGATTGTCTAGGAGACTTGGATCTAATCATAGACTTTATTGTTACTATTTCTGAAATTCACTGTCATGTTATTTTTTTTCTCATTTTTAACATATCGAATTGATGGTGTACCTTCTTCACAAGTGGTTTAGGAATTTGGTTTGTTTTGGAAGAACCCTTTTTTCTGGCAACACTTCTAACGGCTGATCAATGGGTGACATCAAGCACAGACTTGTATAAGCATAAAAGTCTCATGTTTCCAGAAATGGTCAGAGATTGGACTCTTTTTACTGTGATTAGCTCCTATTAGTAGGTTGCCTAGATCCACATGTTCCCGCCCCTTACGAGTGAGCAGAAAAGGGAGGAGGAAAGAGGCCCTGGTGGACCGTCATAATTAATGAACAAGTGTAGGCTTTGTTGCCTAACAGGACAAAAGTTTTTCTCGAGGATGCGACATTTTATGCAGGAACTTTCCAACGGACCGCTTGCTGCTTCCATAGCTAAGAAGGCTTCTTTGTTGGTCGTCTGTCTTAATAAGTGAATTCTAATTTATGCAGATTAGTGTTTTCACTCCCCACTCTCCACCATAAAAAAATCTGGAATTTTATCCAATCATAAGCAAATTATTTTATGATATTATCTCACCTTAAAATTAGTTACCCCTTATCGCTAATACTGAAGGAGCCCTAAAACTAACAGAAAAGGGAACAGAGGAGTAGAAAAATGGTGAACACCCACTGAGCTTTGGCATTATTGGTGCCTTGATATCGTTTGAAAAGATGTCTAACATTATTTGAAAATGATGAACGCAGCAGGCAGCACTTTTTAAGTTTGGACTTGGACAAACAAAGTGGCGGATGCCAGATAACCTCTGGATTTGTTATATTTGATATTTGATTATCCGTTTTCAAATATTAAACTAATCTTTATTTTGTACTATTCTGGTGTATTTCTATATCAGATGCTCCACTACAACACTATTCTGTTGAAAACTCTCCATCATAATTTGTTTAAAATATATAAAAATGTTTGGGAGTCTCTTAATACCGCCAAATTGGCAGCTAATATAAAAGATCTAATGATTCATAAGAACACAGGGTGAAAAAATAGTACTTCCTCCCCTTTAATTTCTTTTCTTTCCTTTCTTGCAATTTTTTAATTATTTCAAATCACAAAGATAATATTATATTTGTACTTTAAAAAAATGTATATTTAAACGACAGGAAAATGGGTTCGTCATCACGTCCGTCAGGTCTGGCCTTTTGCGATTTCCAGTGTGTGATAAATTTGAGGCTGAGAAGGGAAAAGAAACAAGACTGAAAAATAAAAAGAAAAAATATCGACAGTGGAATGCAAGCAACGGCGATGGCGGCTCAACCAGTAATCAAGGTAGCTGGGATCTGCGGTTCCCTCCGTAAAGGTTCCTACAACCGTGGTCTCCTTAATGCTGGTACACTTTTTTTTTCTTTTAAATTTTTGTTTGAGCATTTGGTGATTGTTGTTGCAAGTCATAGTTGTTGTGTGATTGTCGGGCTTAGCGATGGAGATATGCAAAAATTCAATAAAAGGAATGGAGATCGAGTACGTCGACATATCGCCGTTGCCGTTTCTGAACACCGATCTTGAGGTGGACGGAACATATCCGCCTGCTGTAGAGGCTTTTCGTAAGAAAATTGAAGAAGCTGATTGTTACCTTTTTGCTTCTCCAGAGTACAATTACTCCGTCACAGGTATCCAAGTGAAAATCTTACTGTTGTTAGTCAAAATTTTGAATAGTTTGCAAAGTTCCTCGAATCAAAATTAGCTTGGCTCTGGATCGTAGAAGCAGGATAACAACATATGTAATTCCTTAATCTGTTTTTTCTATGGCAACTATGAATTGGCTTTTCCAATTTATGCTTTAGTTGGTCTGAGATTTGATTGTTGGACTACTATTCATTGAGAATCTGCTAATACATGATAATTTGTGATGCTCATCTATGGTGAGCACAGAGCTTTCAATATCGAAAAAGGAACAAAGGGTAAAGAAAATTAAGAAAGCTAGCAAAGGGAAAATAATGGGTTTTCTAGATTAAGGAGATTCTAAATGGTCTTGGTGTGAATTCAGGCCCATCGTCACTATTGCTAATTAATCAAACTTAATTATTTATAGAAAAGATAGCATACATAAGCTGTACTTGAAACTGTTATTTCTGATGAAAAAGTTTGCCGTAATACAAAATGATGAACAACAATAGTATACCCAGTGGAATCCTCACTTGTGCTTTGGAGAGAGTAGAATGTACGCAGACCTTATCACTACCTCATAGAAGTAGAGAGAGACTGTTTCCTGGGAACCCTCGTCTCAAAAACCCATAAGCAGAATAAACTAGATATGACAAAAAACACATATTAATATGTAAATACGATAGAATCAACACACATACGACAGATATAAAACACGCCTACTCCATAGTACAAAATGATAATATGAAAAATATTTGTTATCCAAGATAGTCATTTCAGCAGGCTATTTGTAGGATGAACTTCTTTATAAGATCAACGAGAGCAAAATTAAGAACTTGACAGGGATACCTAAATGTATTTGTCCGTAAAACAGTGTATAAATGAATGTGGTAGCTAGCGGGAACTTAACGTTGAACATCTGTGGATATTTGAAATACTCCCAAAGAACTGTTCTAGTTAAGGTGCTGGAGAGGTGTCTTCTCAGCTTGTCTTTCAGATTGATATGATGAGTAGTTAGTATATCTTCTCTTATGGTCTTTTGTAGGTTAACTTGGTTTCATTTGATTGGACGAGTGAGCTTTAAATGTTTTGTACCATTGGGAGTGTTATTATCTGTTACTACAATGGGTGTGACTGCTAGAGTTGAGGTAATCATAGTGCGTACATCTTAATACAAACAAGAATTTGGTCCCTTAGTTCACGAACCATTATAGTCTGAAAGTAGCTATAGGTTGCTAGATTAGTGTTGATGAATCTTCTCTTCTTGTGATGATACTCTTGATACTGATGACTATCATTTCCTGCTCGTTGGGTAGGACCCCTGAAAAATGCGATTGATTGGGCATCTCGACCTCCAAATGTTTGGGCTGATAAGGCAGCAGCAATAGTTAGTGCTGGAGGTGGCTTTGGTGGAGGACGATCACAATATCACCTCCGACAGATAGGAGTCTATCTTGATATTCATTTCATTAACAAACCTGAATTTTTCTTGAATGCATTCCAGCAACCACCAAAGTTTGACAGTGATGGTGTACTGACAGATGAAGAAACTAAGCAGAGACTCAGAGCAGTTCTTTTGGCTTTACAGGCATTGGCCTTGAGACTCAACGGCAAGTGTGAATAGCTTCTACCATTAAATGTGGTCCATTTCTTCATCCGATGTGGATGATAAGAGTTGTTTCCAGTAAGCATTTCCTGCTCACTGGGGGGAAAAATATATCTACTGATAGACTTTTGAAACGTCTGTTCCGTTGATTGGTCTTGTTTGTTCGGAAAGATTGAAATTTTAATGGTGATTGATGTAATGGCGAGATAAGTGAAATGTCTGTATAGAGTATAAACTATTTGAAGTTATAATCTGGCTTAAGTTCCCTTTGGAATTTAATTATCCTTAATGTTCCGTTTATTTCTGTAGTCTTTCAAATTTATTTTGCAATTAGAATTGATCTCTTCTTATTTTTCTTTTGTCAAATATTCCCTTTCTAGAGAGGTCCTTATACTTATAGATGCTTTTTCATAATAAAGGATGATTGGACAACCACCACACCCACTGTGGTCCTATCTTTTTCTGTTCTGCCAGCAACACATTTGTTTTACAAAATATCAACACCTATACTTGGAACAGACTAGACTCCCAACACAGCTTCACACCAAAGGTTAGATCACCCCTTCGTACTTTTCATGGGAAAAAAATATAATCTCAAATGACCACTTCTATTTTTTCTCTTCTATACATGAGAGAGAGCTGAGCAGCTGAAGTGATATTAGTGTATGAAGGTTATTTTTCTAAAAAAACAAACAAACATATTTTCTTTGTTTTCATTTAATTGAATCGGTGTATAGGACCCATTTAAGCTATGCTCTTTTGTATTAAATCATACCTTTTATAGCTTTATTACTTTTAACGTGCTAGTTAATAATCTAATTATGGACATCCAAGTAGGCACCTCGACATCAAATTTTTGAGGAAAAAAAATGAAATCTACATAATAGATATTTGAGAAAACATAATTTAAAAAAATTCAAATTCAAATAAAAAAAATCTAATAAAAATACTTTATTATGTGTTTAAATGCTCAAGTGGAACAAGTCGTAATCGTGTTAATTTTAACCTCCGTCAAAACTCATGGGCTCAAGAGCTGATATGGTTGATTATCATAATTCCGTTGAAGATAGTTACCTTCGAATTCAAGTAAGTATCATCGTTTTTTAGGAGCAATCATTATTCTATTTCTTTTTCAAATCTATTTTGGGACAGTCGGTGGTGGAAGTCCGATGGTTTGTTCGACAAAATTGGATCCGAGATTTGCGAAATTAAGGCTGGAGAGAAAACTACTCTTAATCTCAAATACTTGATACTCTTCCTCTTCTTCGCCGTCGACGTCATTTAATCCATTAAATTTGCCGCCGTTCGACCGGTGGCGACTGAGATTTGAAAGCTCTGTTAGGGCGTTCAAGGTATCTTCCATAATTGAAACCACCCTGCTCAGATCTATTTAGTTTTCTTCCTGATTTCGAAGCTTCTTTCAGGGGAGAAGAACAACAAGAAGGCCCAAGATTTTTTGGCGAAACTGATTCAGCACGATCCGATAGCGTCAAGATAATCCTGTGACGTCCAATTTCAATTTCCAATCAGAATCTTTCAGGTGATATTTTCTATTTTTCCTTAGTTTCTATGGTTAGAATCTTGTCCCTTCTTGTTCAGTTTTTATCATTTCTTCTTTCCTTCTTGTTCAATTTTTGCCATTTCTTGTTCTATTTCTCCCAATTGTACAAGTTTTGGGTTCTTCTTTTTACTATTTATCAGTTCTCTAAATAAGCTGCATTACTGAGTATGTTCCAATTTGCTAAATTGGATTGCATTACTGTAGAGATGTTATATGTTGTTGCTTCATTCGTTTCTTTTCTTTGTGTCTTTTCTTAATTTTGCTTATCGTATACCATGAAGGCCTTTCTTTTTTAGTAGCTTAATTCCTGTGTTGCAATTACTGTTTCATGATTGTTTATGAGTTCTCATTCTTGCTTATTGATTAATGTATATTATTCCTATCATATATTTATTGTTTGATATATTATTGTATTGTTGGGATGTTGATTTCGAAAGTTTGTATTTTCTTGATCTTTTGTAGTTTTGTTTGAGTTAGTATTTCTCAGTTTAATAGCGTTAGGGACTGATGGTGGATTATGGTGATGCTTTGAGTTGGATCAAAGGCGAGCGGTAGTAGTAAGAGGGGAATGAGCTTACTTAAGTTGAGAATAGGGTCGTGGAACATAGGATCACTTACAGGGAAGTACATAGAGCTAGTAAAGAGTCTTAAGAGGAGACAAGTTAACATTACGTGTGTTTAGTAGACTAGATGGATAGGTACCAAAGCACGAGATGTGGATGGGTTTATTTTATGGTACTCTGGTGGCTCTAGGGATAGAAATAAAGTAGGTATCCTAGTAAATGCTGACCTTAGGAAGTATATGGTCGAGGTCATGAGGATAAATGATAGATGATGTCTATTAAACTTATTATCGGTAGACATATAGTGAATGTATTTAGTGCCAATGCGCCTCAAGTGGGCTTGGAAGAGGAAGTCAAAAAGCTCTTTTGGGAGGATTTGGATGACGTTGTGAGAGGTATACCAAACACAAAAAATATTTTCATTGGGGGGGGGGGGGGGATTTTAATGGGCATATCGATGCAACTTCTAGTGGGTTTGATGATCTTCACATAGGCTTTGATTTTGGGGAGAGGGATGGAGGTGGGACGTCTCTCCTAGATTTTGCTAAAGTCTTTGAGTTGGTTAATTTTGCTTATGTTTTTCGAAGAGGGATAACCACTTGATAATCTTTTGCAGTACAGTAGCTAAAATCCAGATTGATTACTTACTCCTCCGAAAGGGTGATAAAAGTTTTTGTAAGGATTGCAAGGTTATTCCAAGTAAAAATATTTCCACTCAACATAAGTTTTTAGTGATAGATTTAGAGATTAAGAGGGATAAGAGGAAAAAGGTTATTTATGTCCAACTGAAGATTAAATGGAGAGGCCTGACTCCTGACTTTTCTCGGGGAAAAAAGTTTAGTAGTTTAGGCGCTTAGAGTAGTAGCGGAGATGTGAACAACACGTGGGAAACTATTGCTGGTTGCATTAGAAAAGTAGCTACCGAGGTACTAGAGGTATCGAAAAGGCCATTTAGTGGTCGTCAAGGGGACTAATAGTGGAATGGAGAAGTTCAAAGCAAAGTAAAGGCGAAGAAGGTTGCCTATACAAAGTGGCTGGAGTGTATGGATGAGAATGAAAGATGAAGGCTTAAGGATATCTATAAGACGACGAAAACAAAAACGAAGACTGAGGTCCCTAGTGCTAAGACAATAGTGTTTGAAAGTTTGTATGTTGAGTTAGGAGAAAAAAGACGGGGACAAGAGATTGTATAGGCTTATGAAAGAGAGAGAGGGGAAAAAAGCTCACGTTGGATCAAGTAAATATATAAAGGATGAGGATAGTGAGGTGTTGGTGGATGAGACTTCCATTTACTACAGGCGCTTCAGGGCTGAGGAGGTTAGATGCGCTATTAGTAGAATGAGCAGAGGGAAAGCGATCGGACCTGATGCGATTCCGATGGATCTCTAGAAGAGCACGAATAAGGATGGTATAGAGTTGTTGATACTATTCTGAAGATTGCGATGCCAATGAGTGGAGCAGAAACACAATGGTTTCATTGTAAAAAAAACAAGGGTAATATTTAAAATTGTAATAATTACAGGGGTATCAAGTTGCTAAGCCACACTATGAAGGTTTAGGAGAGAGTAGTGGAGATGAGGGTTAGAAGAGGAGTGTCTATTTCAGAGAATCAGTTTCGATTCATGCGGAGGCGATCAACTGTTGAAGCAATTCATCTTGTTCGTACTAGTGAAGAAATATAGGGAAAGAAAGAGGAGCCTTCATATGGTCTTCATTGATCTTGAGAAGGCTTATGACAAAGTTCCGAGAGATGTCTAGAGGCGAAAGGTATTCGAATGGTGTATATTAGGGTGATAAAGGACATGTATGACAGAGTCAAAACTCTGGTAAGGACGGTGGAAGTAGACTCGGAGTATTTTTCTGTTGAGATGGGACTTCATCAAGGATATGTGCCGAACCCTTTTCTTTTTGCCCTAGTGATGGATGAGCTGTTATAGTCTATCCATGAGGAGGTTCTATGGTATATGTTATTTGCGCATGAGATTATACTGATTGACGAGACCAAGGATAAAGTTAATAATAAGTTGGAGGTCTGGAGACATACTTTAGAATCTAAAGGGTTCAAATTGAGTAGGACCAAGACAAAATACCTGGAGTACAAATTTAATGTTACAAGAGATGAAGTGGACATTGAAGTGAGGTCGTCGCTCAATCTATTCCCAAGGGAGAAATTTTAAATATGTCAGGTCCATCATCTAAAGTTGTGGTGATATTGATGATGATATCACACATCGTATTGGGGGCGGCATGGATGAAATGAAGACTTACCTCTAGAGTACTATGTAATAAGAAAATACCACCTAAACTTAAAGGTAAGTTGTACAGAATGATGGGTAAATCGTCTTTGCTATATGAGATGGAGTGTTGGCTAGTCAAAAACTCACATATTCAAAAGATGCAGGTTGCGGAGATAAGGATATTGAGATGGATGTGTGGACATAGCAGAGACGACAAGATTAGGAATGAGATCAGTCGAGAGAAGTTAGGGGTGACCTCTGTGGCAGACATAATGAGAGAAACAAGACTACGATGGTTTGGGCATGTGCAGAGAAGAGCGCTGACACTGTGCAAGAGGTTGGAGTTAGGGGCTACACGGAAGGGTAGAGGTAGACCGAAAAAACAGTTAGGGGAGGTGATTAGATAAGATATGACACAACTTTATATCACTGAGGACTTAACCTTAAATCGAAAGGAATGGAGGTCGCGTATTAGGGTAGAAGGCTAGTAGGCTGGTAGGGTAGGATAATGTCTTGCCTTGTGATATAGCAAGATTGTAGGATTAGTCGTGTCATTATATATTATGTTGTTATTGGTCGTCCTTTATTTTGCCTTTTGTATTGTATTTATGAGTTTCTAATTGTTTTCCACTATAGTCGTTTTTGTATATAGTATTTTCTGCTTTAGGGGTTGATATATTTGTGTTGAGGGTCGCCCGAAAATAACCTCTATATACTCTATGAGGTAGTAGTAAGGTTTGAGTACATTTTACCCTCGCAGACCCCACTTGTGGAATTTCACTGGGTAAGTTGCTCTTGTTGTCATGACTTATGATATACTTTTATCATTGCACGTTATTTAATCAGACATGTTACCCGCTCAAGTGGTCTAATTCAATTAAAAACGTGTCTATTTATGAGCTTAGGTTAATATTGTTAGAAGAAATACAGAGAAAATTCAAAGCTTTGAGGCTTGAAAGATCACTATCTTTCAGGAGTAATTATATGTATATAGTTTTAGGGATTAACAAGCAACACTTTATCAGGATACTACAAAATCTAAAACAATATATGTAATTGAATACGCTACAATGGGGAACTTATTGTATTTATATTTAATTAAAATTTAAATATTAATTTAAATTTTAAATAAATAGATTGGTTAAAAATAAATTTGAAAAATAAAATCTCAACTTAATTCAAGTAAATCCACTTAAAATCTTGCAAACTATCTGAAATTGAGACAATCTAATTTCTCTATTCATAAGAAAAAAAAATTGTGATGATTTGTTTGTGTGTATATATATAAGTCAGAGTTTTCAAAAACATTTTTAGGACGAGTCTCAGGCGGAATGCACTTAAATGAAGTATTATGATGAATTTTTGGTGGAACAATCTATAATTTATAAGGGTATGATTAATTTATTCATCAACAAATTAATGTCATAATTAGAAGTCTCTATTATTAAATTTATAATCCATATTATAGTAGATTAATTATATATTTTGGGAAAATAAATTAAACATTCTAGAAGCAGTTGAAATTTTTTTCCTGAACTTCTAGATATGCTTTTTTTTTTAAAAAAAAAACGTGGAAGATCTTTTTTAGTGAGAAAAATACTCCCTCACGTTTCTTGCTATTGTTCGAGGAATGTGGATAAAAGGGAGTTTTCTCTCTCAAAGTCTCTCGCTAGTTTTTTTAGATCCCAAAAGGTATTGCGTCGGCTGAATCATAATCTAGTTATAGTAGAAGACTTTAGACCTAGAGATTGCTACTTTGGACGATTTTTGTGCAAGTTTCAAAAGGTTAGTGAATTCTTTTCACGGGTTTGAGTAATGTTATCTAATTAACTTATAGGTTTTGTGATTATATGCATGCTTCTGATGTCTGATTACTATCATACATATTAAATTATTCCATTTTTTCGCATAGATTGATCTACCTCTTTGGTTGAATGGGGAATTCTTATTTTGCCTATTTTTTTGAAAATATTTATTAGTATTTGAGAAACTCCGGTTAAAGGAATTGAATTAAACTGCTTTTTTGACAAAAAATTGCTTTGATTTATTTTTAGAGGTTTAGACTCTTTTTTATTTATTATTGTTGAAAGGTGATCTTTTGTTCTATCTAAAATATATTTACAGGCATTGAATAATTTTGTTTTTGATAGATTTAACCTTGAATTTTTTCAAGCTCTTTTGTGGGTTCATATTCTTGGTACCTAGGAATTTAAACTTTCATAATTTAATTTGTATTTATTTGTATGAAATAGCAAGAGAATGAACATTCTCTTATCAAAGGCCACATTTTTACATTTCTAGAATCAAGAGCACAAAACTAAATCATTTTTAGTTGACAAGACACCCATAAATGATAATTTTTGTGTGTACATGAGATGTTGTACTTGGATATAAAATTGATAAAAATCTTTTACTTTATTAATTTATAGAGTTTTCAATTTTCTGATAAAGATTGCATAGAAGATGCATTCAAGCAAAGATAAAAGCAATATGGTACGCCTTAGTTCACGTTGTTTATTATTATTTCTCAGCAATAATAACAAGTAGCATGAACTTACGCATACCATATTGCTTTTATCTTCGCCTGAATGCATCTTCTATGCAACCTTTATCAGAAAATTGAAAACTCTATAAATCAATAAAGTAAAAGATTTCATCAATTTCATATCCAAGAACAAGATTGCACATACCCATATACGAAAATTGTCATTTATGGGTGTTCTATCAACTAAAAATGATTTATTTTCGTATTTCCAGTTCATTTTCTTGCTACTTCATACAAACAAATACAAATTAAATTAGGAAAGTTTGAATTCCCTGCTACCAAGAATATGGCCCTGCAAAAGTACTTGAAAAGATTCAAGGTTATATCTATCAAAAACAAAATTATCCAATGCATAAATATATTTTAGATATAAGAAAAAATCACCATTCAACAAAAAATAAATAAAAAAGAGTTTAAACCTATAAAAATCTGGAAAAAAAAATCAAAGCAAATTTCTTTCAAAAGTAGTATAATTCAATTCCTTTAAGCAGAGTTTCTCAAACACTGATAAATATTTTTTTTAAAAAAAAAGGTAAAATAAGAGTTTTCCATTCAACCAAAGAGGTAGACCAATCTATGTGAAAAATGAGTTAATTCAATATGTGTGATAGAAATCAGGCAGCGGAAAAATCACAAAACCTATAAGTTAACTAGATAACATAATTCAAATTCTTAAAATGAATTCATTAAACTTTTGAAACTTGCACAAAGATCGTCCAAAATACAATCTCCAGGTTTATAGTCTTCTACCAAAACTAGATTATGCTTCAGTGGGCGTGGTACCTTTTGGGATCTAAAAAACTAGTGAAAGACTTTGAGAGAGGCCACTCCCTTTTATCCACATTCCTCAATCGATAGCAAGAAACATGAGGGACTATTTTTCTCAACTAAAAAAGGTCTCCATATTTTCAAAAAGAAGTGTGTCTAGAAGTTCAGTAAAAAAACTTTTTAACTGTTTCTATAATGTTCTATTTATTTTCCAAAAATACATAATTAATCTAGTATAGTAGGGACTACAAATTCAATAGTAAAGGCTTCTAATATGACATTTATTCGATGACGAATAAATTGATCATACAATAATAAATTACAGATTATTGTGTCACACCTGAGATTCGTCTTGAAATCATTTTTGAAAATATTGATGTGTATATATACACACAAGCAAATCATCACAATTTTTGTTCGTGTGAATAGAGAGATCAGATTGTCTCAATTTTAGATAGTTTACAAGATTTTAAGTGAATTTAGATATGTAATTAAATATATACATAAATGCTTTTACTTAATTATTTTGACTAAATAGGCTTAACCTTAAATAGGCTCAAAAAGAGCTATCTCCCATCAATGTGAGAGTCATTCCCCTTATTATAAACTATTCAACAAATATATAATTCAAATTGACCCATAAGAAATTTTATCAATTTTTTTATTTTTTTATTTTAAAATTTAATATGTTTACATATAATCATAATAGGTAAAAAGGATTATTAGATAGTAAAATATTTTTAAAATACAAAACAATTAAAGTTAGTGAAAATTGAGTTGGATTGAATTCTGACCCATTTGGGAGGAGATTAACCTAACCTGTTTTAGTCCAAACAATTTAAATTAAGCTGAAGTTCAAATCTTATCTCAATCTGTTATGATCCATTCAAATTTGATTAATTTGTCCAATTGCCATTAGAATAATTTGGATAACTGATTATCCACTTCTTAAAGCTTAAAGTTTTGCTCGACCAAAGATAAAAAGTTTTTCATGTTTCAAAAAGTGGACAGCTTTAGTCGCAATTAAGTTAAGAATAAAACCTATAACTAACATTAAATAATAAAAAAAGAAGTATTGTATTTTGTATGTTATTAGAAGAGACAAAAAATAATCAACATCCAGTAAGCTTCGTAGAATCATATCTTATGTAAAAGATTTGAATAATAAACGCAGCAGCCACGACTTTTCTTTGTTTGGACAAAACAAGTAGGTGGAGATAATAACCTTTCTATTTTTTCTTTAAGCTGAAAATGTTTAACAATAATAATAACTTCGCTTCATTCCAAACAAATTGGAGTTACTCTTGACTTATATGAAATCGAAAATTCTTGACCGGAGGCAATTTTAATGGATAGAAGCTATTCAGATTTGCCTTTGAGTCTCAAGGCAAAAGCCTGTAAGGCCAAAAGCACTGCTTTGAGTCTTTGCTTGGTTTCTTCATCTGTGAGGACACCGTTGCTGTCAAACTTGGGCGGTGAGTCAAATGCAAAGACGAAAAATTCAGGCTTGTTAATGAAATGAAGATCTATGTAGATTCCGATTTGTCGAAGGTGATAGTGTGATCGTCCTCCACCAAAGTTACCTCCAGCACTCACGATTGCTGCTGCTTTATCAGCCCAAACGTTAGGAGGTCGAGATGCCCAATCAATTGCATTTATTTTTTTTTTAAAAAAAAGAGAAACAGAGGAGGGGTAAAAAGCGTACCGGCATTGAGGAGACCGCGATGATAGGAAGCTTCACGAAGGGAACCGCAGAGCGCAGCTACCTTGATTACTGATGGAGTCGCCATTTCTTCTTTCTTTTACAGTTGTAATGTTCTTTTCTCATCTCTGATGACTAATTTATATACACGAATTCAGGGTCTGACGGATGCGATGACGAACTGTCCAGGATTTAAAATCGAGGAGGAGGCTGCCCTCCCCTTTCCGAAGTCCCTATTTTGATTTTAATGATTGATACATCATATAAATTAAGATTTAATTTGTTTGAGCCACAAAAATAAAATGCTTCATTAAATTTAAATGCTACGTGCTACATTAAGATAGAAATTTGAGGGGAATTTTTTCCTAAGATTGATCGATTTTATACATCAATTTTATATAAAATAATACATAAATTTTCTCATAATATATATATATATATATTAATAATGTAAATTTTTGAATGACAGATCAAACAATATCAAAATTGTCACGCTCTTTCACTATCCTAAGCTTGGAAATATTTGGCCAAATTAGATATTAGTCGAATCCCTGCGTTACGTTGTGGATATACAAAGAGAGGTGACAGACATCAGACTTTTTTCCTTCTGTTAAATCATAAATGTAAATTTTTTTCCAATCTAGAGAGTCCCTCTACTTATAGATGCTCAATATTTATTCAAGGAAAAAGAGTCAAAAATATCTCTAAATTATTTGAAATAAAGTAGAAATACTTTTTTATTATGTTTTGATTTAAAAATGTCCCTCCATTAGATTTTTAGCTCAAAAATACCCCTCATCCCAATAAAAATGAAAAACGTTAAAAATACCTCTAAACTATTAAAAATGGAGCGAAAATACCCTTCGTTAGTTTTTGGCTAAAAAATACTCCTCTGTACATATTTTAAAGTTATTATTTAAAATATCACCCTTCCATTAAAAATTCTACCCCAATCTATATTCAAATCAATTTTTGTCCAACTTTGAGTAGTCCATATTCTTACTTATTTTCTTAAAAAAAATTATTTATAGTTGCAATTGAACTATCTCCTGAAAATGATAACTTATATTAATGGTGTTACATTGCTCATATGAGCATAACAATTTCTATACAATCTTCGTAGGTTCAGAAAATTTGAAGAATTGGATCCTATTGAACTTGAGAAACTAATTGAAAGAGGAGGATATGATTATAACGAGGATTAATCAATGTTATCATTCAGAGATTGACTTTTTGATACGTTTGCAAGTGAAATAACAATTTCTTTTAATATGAAAAAGCTAGTCTTAGACCTAATATCCGAGGAGAAAGCCTCTTAGGCCCAAAATGGGGATTCACATGAACTGATCATGTGACGCTTTTTGTCCACATAACATGCATAGTATCATTCCGTTGGAGAGAAGTTTCTTTTTTCTTTTTTTTTTTTGCAAAATTTTAAGGAATGGGTATTTTCAAACCAAAATCTAACAAAGGGTATTTTTGCCCTATTTTTAATAGTTTGGGGGTATTTTTAACTTCTTTTTGTTTCCGTTAGAGAGAAGGGTAATTCTGAGACAAAAATCTAATTGAGGGGTATTTTTGAGCCAAAATATAACTGAGGGGTATTTCTGCTCCATTTCAAATAATTTAGGGATATTTTTTGAAAAAAATTTAAAACATATTTTTTTTTAAAAAAAAGCATGCTACCTGAGTTACATTCATCTATACCATATTAAAAGTGTGAAAACCCTTATATTATTGTTTGAACTTTTTGTACTTCATTAAAAATCTCCTCTTTAGATAAAATCATTTTTTCACCATTTTTCTTTAAATTATTGTTTAATTATATTTATAATATGGACTTTTAAAATATATGGAAAGAAGTGATGAAATAAGGACTTGTAACCATGGAAAGACTCCTAAATCTTCCTTATTTGATATACTTCTACGTCTTCCTTATTTGAATTAAGAAAATACCTTACATTCTATCTAAGAAAAATTCTAATTTACCATTTAGTGATAGAATTTCTATATATAGGACGTTTATAAATAAAAAATTTATCAAAATTAGTAAATTATTTCTCTTTTTATAAGTTCATAATTAATTAAATTTTTTCTCTCTAAATTATTATTTAATTATATTTATAATATTGACTTTTAAAATATATGGAAAGAAGTGATAAAATAAGGATTTCTAGCCATGGAAAAAACTCCTAAATCTTTTTTATTTGATAGACTTCTACTTCTTCCTTATTTGAATCAAGAAAATACCCTACAGTCGCTAAGGAAAAATTTTAATTTACCATAGATTCTAATTAGTGATGGAATCTCTATATATATGACATTTATAAATAAAAAATTATCAAAATTAGTGTATTATTTATATTTTTATAAGTTCATAATTAAGTTTAATTTTTCTCTATAATATTCGTTACTAAATGAGTACATGTTTTGATCACGCGCAAAGCACGTACAACAAGACTAGTTAGAGCTAAAAAACACTCCCTCCGTTTAAAAAAAATGACCTAAGCCCTGAGGAAGCCAAAAGACCCTCTCACTTCGTTCGAGCTTCCTTTTCAGCCCTCTCACGGCCGAAGGCTCCGCAACACGTTGGAGAGTCGACGGCGTTACACCATTGGGATACTTCGAATAAACTTGAGTACATATAGGATACACCGGAGCTAAAACCTTTTCTCAAGATATCCAGTCCCAAGCGTCCCTGGATTGAATCTTCCGATTTTTTATATCAGCGAGCTAGACCCCTAAAATGCTCGGTACTTAAGGTGGGGAAACCAATCCTCCCTACTTTTCATGTCAAGCATACAAGTCTAGTTTAATGGGATTTACTTCTAAAGACAGGAATTCTTTTTCATCTCCCCTGTCAAAGTCGACGTCTTAACCTGACTTTCTGAGCTCAATTGATTCTTGAAGCAGTAGCTCTGGATCGAGAGTTAGATGCTTACCTTATTATTCTGAAATGAAAAAAAAGAAAGAGCTTTTTTTTTATAGATGTTGAGGTGAGTAAGGGGGGGTTTGGAACCCTATTTCCGTAAGGGCCCTAACCAGAGTGAACAACTCAATTGGTATGTGTATCGTAGGTGAAAAGTACAATGTTTCTAGTATGAACGTTTTGCAAAGACTTGCAGGCGTCCATTCAAGAGTTCTTATGCGTTTTCACGCTCCTCTGAGACCCCGAAAAATGGACAAATTCCTTTTCTTAGGAACACATACAAGATTCGTCACTACAAAAAGGATAATGGTAGCCCTACCATTAACTACTTCATTTATGAATTTCATAATAATAGAAATACATGTCCTACCGAGACAGAATTTGAAATTTGCTATCCTTTTGTGACCTTTCCACTAAGCTCTTGGAACCTTTCTATCCCGAGCCGCTCACTTGGTTTGAGTTGTATTCCGATCCTATAAACAAAGCCAAGAAAGGCTAGTCCTAGTCATCCTTCTTGATAGATTTCTTCATCAAAGCAAAGAGAGGTTTCAGTCTCAGAAGTGGCATTCAATTCTCCTCTGCCGATGCTGCTACGCTTCTCTGATCGCTAAGCCCTCAGAACTACATTCCCGGATTGGTTGATGTTATCTCAGTTGATGTTTGAGCCGATGTTCCTTTTAGAAGGGCAGAATCGAAGTATAGTGTTGAACAAGTAGGGGTGTAACTGTTGTATTCTACGGCGGTGAACTGGAACTATATTGAAAGATGATAGGCTTATTCTGAAAGTACGCATTTCTTGCTCTAAGTCCGCTGGGTTGGATCGAACTAGTTGTTTGACACGAAGTTTAAGAGAATAAAGAAGATTTTTTATCTTGTGATCATAAATTCAAATTATATCAAATGTACCAAAATATCCTTTAATCTTGTGGCTTTAAATATGTCATGTGAAAAGTTAAAATTGTAGTATTGCCAAAAAAGAAAATTGATCATTCTTTTGAAAATGAACTAAGAATAAAAATAAGTCATTCTTTTTAAAATGAGAAGAGTATTAAAAATAAGTGATCATACCAAATAAACATACTTTTTATCCCAAATTATTTACAACCTTTACTGGTAACATTCATTATCGTTATAACAAATTATAATATGATATACAGATGAATTTGACACAATTATTATTTTTAATAATGAATTAGATAACACTTTATCCTAAATCGTGATTCGATCTTTTAAGAAACGATATTGTTAAATTAAGTCATAAACCTAACTCACACCATAAAATTAGCTCGAGGGATGATGATTGTCCATACTTTGGAAGGAGCCTAGAATTCTCATCTCACGCTCAAATCTGAATATTCTTTATCTGAAATCACTAGTTATTACAATTAATTATGAAGGTTTATCAGTATATGAAAAAAATAATAATTAGCTACTTTTTAATATAACCTTTCCATGTACATCGGACTTTTCTATAAAATATGACAGTGGGGCACGACTTAAAAAGGATTACTTATCGATATGTACATGCAATAAAAAAAATTCAACAAAATGGTCATAGTATAATATATCAATATTGTATAAATTGTGCATATATGATGCGTAATTATGCATTAAAAATGTATATATACATGTATACAGTATCTATATATTACAATTTACATGAATTTTAAGAGGAATAAACAACTCTATCTTGGCACCAAAATTCCGAAAAACTAAATAAATTCTATAATCAAACAAATGTTTGTCAATTCTTTTTTTCAAAAACTATTTTTAAAATTTATGATCAAACGGATCTCAATTACTTACCCTAAATTATTATAAGTTGAGGATTGAGAGTCGTCGTCAGACTTTAGTTTAGGGTCACAACTAATGTTTTGTTCACGGCCCAGCCCGTTATCAACAATTTTGATTTTTTAAAATAAAAGGACAGGAAATTATTTAGGAAAGTGTACAAATTCTACTTTTGATATCATTACTTAATTTCTGTTTTTCCAAATATCTTTTTGTTCCTTTTGTGATTACTTCAAACGTATGGGATCATAATTAAAAAATTAAATTAACTTTAGATTATTATTTTTTTAAATGTAGTTTTGTGAAGGCATATTTTTGTCTTAAGTTATGAATTGTGACTATTAACTTACACGTTCTTTAATTAAAATTATGAACTTGACAATATCAAATTTTTACTTGATTCATCAACTAACTTCAAATATTTTTTTATTGAACTTGTGACCCTGAGTTTTTCTATTACCTATCTGAATTAGAATTATAAAACAAGCTAACATCCATGATGAGCTTTAATTTCGAATAATAGAGCCAATCACCTAATAACTAAACTACAACCTAAATGACAACGTAATAACACCTACAATCTGACAACATTACAATTTCCAAAGTTGAAGTAAAGATTTAACACAATATATCTCATCATCCTATTCACATTGACTATGATATCATGCTAATGTATAAAGATACATGTGGGATATTATTAAGGATTGAAGAAAATTTCAATAATATCATGATAATATATGAATATATTGTGATAGTAGTATGATGATTTTACTCAAGAAATGAAGCAATCTTTTATGATATTATATCAATATATAATCATTTAAGTATATAGTTATTGTATCTAAATAAGAAATAAAAAAATACACAATTACAACTACTTTATTTTGGTATGTGACTAAAAATAATGGAATTCAAACCTTTTTTTTTATTTTGATGGTCGTTGATATTACGATACTATTACAATATATTTATACACCATGTGTTCAATGATAGTGTATTCAATAACATGGTAAACAACAAAAATAATATACTCAGCGGAATCCCATAAGTGGAGTCTGGGAGGGGGGGGGAATAAAAATGTACACAGACCCTACCACTACCTCATAGAGATAGAAAGGTTGTTTCTGGAAAACTCTCATCTCAAAAATCAAGCCCCATAAGCAGAAGATACTGAATATGGAAAAAAAAGTGGGGGGGGGGGGGGGGGGGGGGAAGAAAAAAGGAAAAACAATTATGTGACTAAAAATAACGAAACTCAAAACTTCTTTTTATTTTTTATTTGGTTGTTTAGCCTAAAAAGAGAGTGCATAGTTAAAATAAATAGTATTACATCTTTAAAAAAAAAATGCTAAAGCATATTTGATATTTTAACATTTTTGACAAAACTAATTTTATTTGACTAAAATGATGGATTTCAAATCCTAATTATTAATTTTAAATTTTCCTGAAAAATAAATATTTTAGAGCAGATTTTTTTTAAAAGATTATTATATTCACATGTCTAAAAGAGAGTATATTCACTTTTCTTGGGCATCGATATCTAAAGGTTACAGATTATCGTAAAAATAATAGTTTAGAAATTTAGAAGAAATTTTCCAAGTTTAAAATTACGGGCATACTACATTCTCTAAACTCATTAAAAAACTAAAAGAAGTCTTGTCTTTCCATTTGTTTATCTTTTTCCTTTTGCACATTTTTTTTTTTGTTGGTTACCTTTTTGTACCTACATAACTTTTTTTTTTCTTTAAAGATTGTTACACATTTTTTCTTTGTTTTAATATCCAATGTTTAATTGTAACAATCACAGTGATCGATGGGCTTGATATCCATCTTATCAAAATTATGTTTTATTGTAAACCTTGTTGGATTATATTCTCTTTGTTCACTTTAATTTAGTAGACTTTTTAAAGAACCATTAATTGACTTTGCATGCCTTTTTTGAAATACTGATTAATATGAGTATTTTATCATGATATTCTTACTAATTGATGTATAGTCTTATGTCTTGAGAAATAATTTAGTGAATAAGTAATTAATACTCTCTTATTGTCTTTTTTAGTTGTCATGTTGCATTTATTAAAGTCAATTTGATTAATTTTCAAAGTCAAATTAGATTAAATTAATTTAATATTTTAAATAAAAATTTAGATTTTAAAAAATATAAAAAGATATTATTGATTGCAATTTTTTCCATATTAATATGATTAAAAAAATACATCTTAAAATATTAGTAAAAACTTATATAGTTTGACTCCAAAAATAGAAACTATGACAACTAAAAAGCGACCAAGAAAGTATTAAAAATTAAATATGAAAAGAATATGTTTTATTTTGATGTATCAAAAATGACAAATAAAAGGAAAATTATTTTGGTGATGTATCCACCAAAAAATGTGGCGTAGTGGATGGGGTTGCTCTTCCCTAAACCAGAGGTCTCGGCTTCAAGCTCTGGGTATGAACAAATCCAGCGCTTCCCCCCGAATTGCCCTACGTGACGCGAATTTAGAATAGTCAAACTCCAATTCAGACACCGAACTGAATGGGCAACAAATTTTATTTGGCATTTAAAAAGGTGGAAATCCAGCTGCCTGGGAGACGTCCTTAATAAATGGTGGATACCTTATTGAGGAAGACATAGGGACACGGTTGTAAGTTGAAGTGAAGTTGCTATATAGACTCACTCTTATTGCCTATCGACAATGCCACCCCAATGCTCCTCTTCATCACATGTCACATGTTACTACTATTTGTCTTTCTTCACTTTTGTTTTAATGCAATTACTCATAAGTTGTTTTCCTCCACGTATGGCAAATTAATTTCATTTGATGCTTCTAGAAACAATCGTATAACATCTTATAAGGGGGAAAAGAGGAAGAAATTGTACCATTCCAATTTAGGATAAGAAATCTCATATTAATAAAATATAGGGCAGATATTGCGACTATAAATAAAGCAAATTTTTATACATCAGCGATATGTTTTGAAGATGTGCAGGTCTAAACTTAGAGCGGACTATATCACTAGTGAATTAAATCGTTACAGATGATATCAAAACCACTCATGTGCTAGCTTTGCAGATGAGGACATTGAATTGGTAAGACGGAGTGTATGTGAGACCCCCTTTTTGGGGATAAGAAGTCTCTTATCGATAAAATAAAATCTATGGAGGTCTCAATCAAAAGCAGACAATATTACTAATTGATTGGACCAACAGAAATAAATTTTAATCGTTTTGACATTGTGCTTCCCCCTCTCTCTAGGAAGAAAAATTAGTTCTTGGATAAAAATAGAAAAGGAATTTACTGTTGAGAGAATAAATAAATTTGTTCATTGGGCATGCACTGTTTGTTATTGACTGATCAAATAAGCTCCACGTCAAAGAGCGTATGCCCACAAGTTTATTCCTCCCGCCCAAAATATTAATTTTATATAATTAAAAATAATTTAATTTTAAAAAAATTCTTTTATTTTTAGTCAAATGATTTATAGCTACATAAATGGTCAAGAAATGATTTATGTCACAGATTTCCAAAGTCTCTTTTTATTTCCTAAATAGTGAAGGCTAAAGGATAAAAAACATCTATAAATGATCATGTTTTTTAATTTTATACTTGAACTATTAAGAGTCTAAATTTTTTGTGTGAATTATCACCTGGTGTCAGTAAAGCACACCTAAACTAATATCTGATGGTTCACATACTACATTCTCTTTTTTTATTTTGTCAGCAACTAGGTGTGTTTCACTAAACATTGATTAATAGTTTGTAGGAAATAAAATACTAAAAGATTAAAATCGAAATACTTAATACCCTTTGCTCTTTTTTAAACTTTATGTCAAGTTAGAAGATGCCACATATATTGAAACACTAGTTTTTGAGAAGGTCTGTTGCACGTTTGTCCTCTAATCAATATTTCACAATAAAAAAAATATTTATTTTACCATTTCAACTTTGTTAAAATTTAAAAAACTATAGCAATAGAATGGTATATTTTCAATCTAGCAAGAAGTAGATAAAACTAAGTAAGATAATATAATATCTAATGATATGAATATTGATGAATTCTTGCTCTAAAATTGATGAATACATATAAGTAAAATTACCTCAACATGAGCCAAATATAGTACAATGAGTACTATACATTTATTTCACCTCAAGCTCTCCTTCTGCAACATAATATTCGGCCTTGGCCTCCACAATAATACTACCATTCTTGAAATTTCTTATGTTGGAGTGATTTTTTAAAAAATATATATATATCAAAGCATTTTCACCAAAAGAAAAAAAAAAGAGAAAAAAAATATTATTCCACTTTGGCTAAATCCAACTTTTACCGCCCATAAAATTAGACACATAGTAAACATGGGATTGAAATATACATAAGAAGGATTAGAAGATGTGAAAAAACTTATACTTTCTTCGTCTTATTTTAGTTGTAATAATTTTTATTTTTAGAGTTAAATTATGTGGACTTTGACTAACATTTTAAGATATATTTTTCTGATATGAATAAGTTACAATTAATAATACTTTTCTTATATCTTTTTAAATCGCTAAATTCTTATTTTAAAATTAAATTAATTAAATTGACTTTGAAAATAGCAATATGATAACTAAAATGGGACGGGGGAGTAAACTGATTCATGTCAATGTAGCACATAAATGAAAGAAAAGGAATAAAATCATTCAGATAAATGTAGTAATCATGAATATTAATTCTTTGATAATCTTGCAACGATTTTTATTATGAGTTACTTGGTATTCCCAAAGGATTAATGATGAAAAAAAATATATACAAACATGAATCGAACAAATAAATAACATGTGGTTTTGTTTTTTTTTGATCTTTCCATCAATTGTATATATTCTTATCAACCTTTTGAGTACTGCAATAAAGCCAGGTAGGGGCTGCTTTAATATTTCTTAATTAGGAGTATTTATGGCCTTTTAAATTAATTGATGAATTTAGATAAGAAATATAAGAGAGGTAGTATTAGAAAAGGCAAAAAGATAATATGTAAATATACAATTAAAAATATAATATAGTCCTCTGATTTGATAAAATAGACACTTCCAAGATAACGTTTTAATTCAGTATAGAAATAAAAAAATAATTCAACTTCGAAGGTTTAAACTTTACACCAAATAATATCCGATAGGAAGTAAAGATTAATATTATTATGCGTGTTTTGAAGCCAAGGTTATACTATTATTATTTTTTGGTTATATAATTAATATAATACATTTAACAATATATGTTATTGAGTTATTGTTAATTAGGTGGCTATCGATGAAGGCATTTACATCAAATGAAAACTTTTAAGGGAGTCAACTGTAATTTCTAGAATTTATTTTCGACAAGGGTAGATGGAGTAAAATAATTTGTCTTAATCATCAATTAATCCTTAATAAGTGACCTGTCTCCTTAAAAGGACAACGGTCGGGCCAGACGTTTATGATCATAAAAGGCCGCACGATGGAGGGACCAATTACGAGTCTCATTTTAATTGTCATAATTTTTATTTTTAGAATTAAACTATATAAATTTTGAGTAGTATTTTAATTTTTTTTATCGTATTGATATAAAAAAAAAAATTGCAATTGATAATATTTTTCTTCTATTTTTTTTAAATATTAGATTAATTTAATTTAAATACATCTTTTTCTTTTTTTAAACGACATAATCATATTCTAAGAATCATACATTTACTAATTTGAGAAGCATCGTATCGTTTGTAATGAGTTATTTCTAATAATTTTGCGCGAACTAAGTTTTTTTCAATTCCACTATAAAGTTTGAATAACTACCAACTAACTTTTTAAATTGTGAATAATAAAAAATTAATGACCAACAACGACAAATGATCTAAAAGATGAGATGAAAGCATTATTTCAACTCTCATTTATGATAATTTCTAATCAATCTAAGGTGCCAGTATGTTGGGTAGTTTAGGACTTTAAAATTTTTGATGTTTATAAGTTTTGAATTAATAAAAAAAGCAACTAATTTCCAGACTCTAAATAATTAATTATTTATATAAATTAAGTGTATTTTTATAATATAAATGTAAGGTCTACATCAAATTTATGAGGTTTTACCGAATTGATAAAAAAAATTGTAGTTTCATTCCTGAATGTCACTATGATTAGCCAATGACATGAATTATTAGTTTTGTCCCTAAATTATTGATAGGTTTAAAAACACCCTCAACTTGGCGAACTAAGCTTAAATACATCTTTGAACTTGGCACGAATTATTTATTTCATCCCTAAACTATTGATAGGCTCAAAAACACCTCTCAACTTCATGTTTCCGTAACTTATTAAACTCTGATTTGAAATTTTGTGGAGTTTCGTTTGCTGTCATATTTTTACAATTCCAAAATCTTTTTATGATATTGTCCTCCGACCATGAAATTTTTAGCGTTGTTGGAAGTCCACATTGACAAAAAATAATCATAAACAAAATAGAAAAAAGAAAGAGAATCAAACAATTAAAAATGAGAATGAAAAAAAAAAATCTTGCTTTGAAGTCACCATTAATGGAGGAAAGATTAAATGAGAAGAAGAAGGGTATTTTAGTAGTTAGTAATTAAAAATTGAAGGAAATTTTTCTTTTTTCTTTTTTTAAAAAGGGAAAAGTAAGATTGATGTAGTCTTTTTTTAACCTTTCACGCGCTTTAAATAAATTGTACTCACTAGTTATGCCATGTGGTATGGGAGGGATGTATCTAAGCTTGGTTTGCCAAGTTGAGGGGTGTTTTTAAGCCTGTCAATAGTTTAGGGACGAAACTAATAATTCATGCCAACTTCGAGAGTGTTTTTAGTACTTTTCTTTGTATTTTATTGCGTAAAGTGCCTAAGTTATTTTTATAACAAAAGAGTTACTTAATTTTGTCTTAATATCATAGAATGTCACTAAAAATCAGTTATATTGTTGATTATTGTAGATTAGTGGCGATGAACACAACCTGCTTTTCATTTCTTCAGAAGAAAAGAAAAACTTCACTTTAATTATTAAATCCAATAGATTATAAATGAGATTAGGGTAGGAGACCATATTATTGTTATTATTTTATTATAGTAACATATAAAGTATTGTATATTCCTTGTGAAACGTGGGGAAGGGATAACAAAACTGCTTCACCACTCACTCTTTATTACAAAAAATAAACAATTTAAAAAATAGACTTCTGTTGTTATCTACTAGTAATATATTATTATGTTTTTATTCTTAAAAGTCAAATATAATACTACGTTGAATCAGGTTCTTATTAATATTAATTAATTAAATTTCTTCATATTTTCATGTAACCACATATATAGCATCTAATAGTTGCAGCATGAGTTTCAAATTATTAAGAGTTTTAGGTTCAAATATTTGAAATAGAAATTTAATTTATTTCCGGGAGAGATATGAGTTTAAAAAGGTAATTTTTAAAAAATATATTTACATGCACTAGAAATTGAAAATACTTTTTATAGTAGAAGATCTATAAAAAATAAACTCTCATCTCACACGAGATAACAGTAAGATCAGTGTACACTCTCACCCATCATATTAACATGCACTAGGAAGCAATAATGTATAGGTTCCTATTACTTTAGAAACTCCAACAATTTGTTTAACCGATACAAATTATAAACCCTATCTCGCAGATATTTCAATTCTAGCAAATGAAGACGCCACTTCCTCAATGTGGTTAATATTTAACAAATTAATATTCACAATTTGCGAGGATCGTTTTAGTTATATAAGAAATCCTTATATTGTTTTGAATACTACTTATTTCGTTATGAATATTTGCTCCAAAAAGGACTTATTTGTAAGTTGTTTTGCCATGAATATATGGATATACCGAATCTTAAATGTTTGAACCTCAAGTAAAATATTAAAGATATGCTGAATGCGTTAAAATGTGTCTTAATTTTATAATCTGTGATACGTTGAAAAGATGAAAATTAAAAAAAAAAAAAAGAGATATTTTTTTATTAAAAAAAATAATAGGAATAAATTGAAATGGAAAAAATAATTACAAACAGTAGCTTATTTTGTATAAAATTTTCATTAAAATCTTAGTAATACTTTTATATGTGGGGTCTCCCAAAGTTGTAATTAAGACAGGGAAAAAAAAATAGGGCAAACACATAATGCCTAACATGTCTTTCATCCATCCAATTGTCAGGTGTTTTAGTGGATTTAGGAGCCAAATTCGGAGACAAAGAATACCCTGCTGTTCAGCCTTTAGTTGACAGCTTGAAAATTACATCCAATCACAAAAATTAAAAAAAAATAAAATATTTTTTTTTAAAAAAAAAAAAGATAAAAGAACAAGGAAAGATATTAATTTTCTTTTTTTTTTCCCCTTTTAGTCTAATACATAAAAAAGAAAAAAAAGAAAAAAAGGAAAAAAAAGAAAAGAGCTTTAACTAAATAAAAAACCAGTCATTGATTTGTTCTGCTCTTTTGCTATTCCATCAACCTAACAACTTCTGTTTCAAAGTATTCCCAATACACCTAATTCCTGAAAAGCTGAAAAACAAAAAGACAATCTCAGTTCAGCAAATCAATCTAAGAAACATTGAGAAATATTGTTTTTTTTTTCATGTTCATTTGCAAACCCAACTTTTTTTTTATTTTATCCAAAACAACAGCTTCCCCATCAATTTGGAATATCGGACACCAAAGAAAATCCAGACACTTTTCAAGAAATGAGCCAAAAACATAGTATAACAACAAAGATTGGATTTTTTTGTGTTTGTTGATCTTGGGTGGTTACAGAAATGATTGTTGATGTTCATGTGAAGCTCACATTGGTGATTCAAATGAAGATTGATTTGGGATGAGGAGGAAGGGAGGGGCTTACTAGTGAATTCAAAAGGGAAAGGAAGATTTTTTAAAAAGGGGTTATTGTTGAGAGATGAACAAAGAACTAAGTGGCATTTTGAAGGCCTGTAGGGAGTTCACGATAAAGAAAGCAACTGCAAAGAAAAGAGCCAAAAACATCATTTTTGCAACAATGTCAGTGGCACATGTTGATGATGATCTTGATGCCCCTGGTGAGGTTTATTATGCTGAGAAAATATTGAATAATGGGGATATATATACAGGGAAATGGAGTGATAATTGTCCCAATGGCCAAGGGAAATATTTATGGTCAGATGGCTGTATGTATGTTGGTGATTGGGTTAAAGGGAAGACAATGGGGAAGGGAAAGTTCAGCTGGCCTTCTGGTGCAACCTATGAAGGCAAGTTCAAGAATGGTTATATGGATGGTGAAGGGACTTATACCGGGTGCTCGAATGACACGTATAGAGGTTCTTGGGTGATCAATATGAAACATGGTAAAGGAACAAGGGATTATGTGAATGGAGATCATTATGAAGGAGATTGGCGTCGTGGGCAACCAGATGGGCAAGGTAAATATCTATGGATCAATGGGAATCAATATATTGGACAGTGGAGAAATGGGAAGATGAATGGCAACGGTACAATGATTTGGGCTAATGGGAATAGATATGATGGTTCTTGGGAAGATGGATTTCCTAAAGGGAATGGCACGTTTCGATGGACAGATGGAAGTTTTTATGTTGGTATGTGGAGTAAGGATTCTAGGGAGCAGAACGGGACTTATTATCCTTCAAGTTCGCGAACAGGTACTTTCGATTGGGATCCTCAGGATGTGTATTCAAATGATCTACTAGGATGTCAGATTAATCCAGGTGAAAGAATATCAGTCTATCCTTCACAAAAGATGGTTACTTGGCCATGTGAAGGGGAATTTCTGCAGAAGTTTCCAATAGCAAAGACTCCAAAAGCAAATAATGCAAAGCCTAAGCGAAATTCAGTGGATGGGAGGTTAAGCAATGGAGATGGCTACAGTTGGGGATCAGAAACTGATGCAGGTTCAAATAGTGTAAATTCAGAACAACCAAGAGGGTCAACTGAAGAATCGAGAAGCATTCAGACCGATGATTCAGATAATTCAAGAGGATTTCAACCACATTGCATCAAAATTCAACCGAACAAGAAGCCAGGAACAACAATATCGAAAGGGCATAAAAACTATGAGCTCATGCTTAATTTGCAGCTAGGAATAAGGTAATCATTTGAATTTGGTCTAAAGTTGTTGATTTTATTGATAATTACTGTTGTCCTTGTCTTTTTTCTTGTGGCTCTTAATCCCATCTTCATTGTATTTGGGAAAATAATGCATATAATCTTTGACACAGAAGAAGTGGAAACACTTTCTCCTCTCCTCTTTCTATCCTTAGTTGCAAAATCTATTGGAGGTAGAAACAAAAGAACTTGTGTGTTAGAAACCCACCTGTTAATTATGCTTATAGAGATGATAAGGAATAAAAAATCAATCTAGTGATGGTTTTGGACCGTTACACACGAATTCCTTTTTGGGATCTTTACCTCATACTGTTATTTTTGGTAGCAAGGATTCCTTATTGGATGCACAAATATGACTTTCCAAGTATCTAAGGACAACTAGCAGCGCTTTTAAATATTTATATCCTTTTCAATATCTTGCTGCTTGTAGCTCATTTATGGTGCCATCTCAGACATTCTGTAGGAAGGCCTGCTCCAGCTACATCACTTGATCTTAGAGCTACAGCTTTTGACACGAAAGAAAAGATATGGACAAAGTTCCCAACAGAAGGATCCAAGCATACTCCTCCACACCAGTCGTGTGAGTTCAAATGGAAGGATTACTGCCCGTTAGTTTTCAGGTTGAGTTTTACATACCATATTCTGAAATAAATGGATATTTTGAACGTCCCTCTGTTAGTTCAAAATCCATTGCATTGCACGTGCACCGTCAATTGACATATCAGAATATTTCAACATTATAACACCAGTTGAACTTAGTCTGAAAATATAACTATGTTTTCAGGACCCTGAGGAAATTGTTTAAAGTTGATCCAGCTGATTACATGATATCTATATGTGGAAATGATGCACTTCGAGAGCTCTCATCCCCGGGAAAGAGTGGAAGCTTTTTTTACTTGACCAATGATGACAAGTACATGATAAAGACCTTAAAGAAGGCAGAAGTAAAAGTAAGTTGAATTTCTGCTTGTCAATTGTTAGTATGAAAACCCTGTCTGTTTTGAATCTTTCTCCTTTCACCTTTATACTGAATACTTTTGGAGAATACAAAACTAAAGTTTCTCAATTTACCTATAATCAAAGACTTATGTACTAATTGGGACAATCTAAGGTTCATATCATTAGATGGTTAGTTGTCTTTGATGCATACTTCTTTTCATAAGTTTTCAATATTTCAATTACTGACAATATAAAAGACAGCAATCTTCTCTCTAGACAAAATATAAATTGCTTGCTCAGTGTCATTGATAAGCCTCTCCACTGATACCTAGTCCTTCGTAATCAAATTTCAGTTCAGTATCTTTGTGAATTTTCTAAATATAACTGTCATCAAAACTCCAGACTAGAACCAGATGTTGACGTCTTTCAAGTAATCAATCTAGCCAATAAACTTTCGCGAAGCATGGTGGAATCATATCACTTATTTTCTCAGTTTACTTGAACATTTATACAATTCAATGGTGCTTCGTTCTGCAGGTTCTTCTAGGAATGCTTCCAGCTTATTACAATCATGTTCGAGCATTTGAGAACACTCTAGTTACTAAATTTTTTGGTCTCCATTGTGTGAAGATGACTGGACCTGCTCAGAAGAAGGTATATGAGACAACTAGAACAATGTCTTCTAGTATAGTATTTGACAAGTTCATGCTTCTATTGCATCAAATTTGTCTGTCCTTTTTCTTTAATCAAGTTTGTCCTTCACAACTGATGAGCAGGTTCGCTTTGTCATAATGGGGAACTTGTTCTGTACTGAGTATGCCATTCACAGACGCTTTGACTTGAAAGGTTCTTCCCATGGCCGTGTCACTGAGAAATCGGAATCTCAAATTGACCCCACTACCACCCTCAAGGACCTCGATCTCAATTTTATATTCAGGCTGCAGAAAGTTTGGTTCCAAGAGTTCTGCAGGTGCTTCCCCCTTTCTCTGTTATTTAAACATGCGTAATTCTTCCAAGTAGAAAGGAGATAGAATATGCTGAGAAAACAAAAAGATCATAGCCATTAGCAGATGTGTTCTCCTCCGATTTAGCTGTTTCAATAAATAGAAGGCCTTTATGCAAGAGGCCCAACAAACTTTACCTACATGGTTCAAGTGCTTATTTATTGGAAGTGTTAATATTGAATACACAAAACTGTGGCTTGGAATCAACCTAGTATCCTTTATCTCTTTGGAGTGCCAATACTTGGGGACCTGTTTTAGCATAAAAGGTTTAAAAGGAGGATAGATACTTAACTAGCCAAAAAATGTTGCTTTTATTACTTGCTAGTAGAAGAATCAGTAGAGATTTATGCTTGATGTTCCAATACTAAAAAGCTCAGCATACTCGGACATGTAGCCATTGTAGCCTAAGTCAGTGTAAAACTGCACTCCAAATTTTACCTTAAGTTTTGCTCCTTTTACAAAGTATGCTGAACTTTCTATTGCACAGGCAAGTGGACCGCGACTGTGATTTTCTTGAACAAGAGAGAATCATGGACTACAGTCTTTTGGTCGGAGTTCACTTTCGAGAAGTTTCAGGTTCCGGTGAACCGGTCACAACTGAGACGCGTAATTCTGGAGTTCGGACTCCTACTGGTATACATGTCTTTCCACACTCGTTTCTTCTTGGAATGCTATATGAAAAATGATTTTCATTTCTTCTTTTGTTTCAACTAATGCAGACCAGAGTAGTGATGTATCCACTCCTCGAATTTCCAGGGCTGACATGGATCTTCTTTTTGATCCTTCGGGGTAAACTACACTCATGAGGATATCATTGTCATTTTTTTCTCCTTTGTTCTAGTAATTAACTCGAATGGGACAACTTATTTTTCTCTCTTGAGTGTTGGCAGGTGGGCTTCCATTAGATTGGGTATCAACATGCCAGCAAAGGCTGAATTAACAATGAGAAGAAGTGATTTCGAGGCACAGCTAGTCGGAGAACCCACAGGGCAGTATTATGATGTCATCATATTCTTTGGTATAATCGATATACTACAAAATTACGACATAAGCAAGAAGCTGGAACATGCATATAAAGCATTTCAATATGATCCAACCTCAATTTCTGCAGTTGATCCCAAACAGTACTCAAAACGTTTTCGGGACTTCATATTAAAAGTTTTTGCAGAAGACACTTGAATTTTCAGAAAATCATGACACAACAGGGTTTTTCACTCCCAGCTAGTGGGCCTTCCACAGTATTCCCTGAGGTAACCATGCTAACCACGCAGCAGTGATGAGAACTATATGGTCATGAAAGCTCGGACGCTTGCTCCTGGAACGAGGGGTTCTGGCTGTGCCCCCATCAAGACAAGCAGCCATGGCAAAGAAGGCCACTGAACTTTCCTTTTCCTTTATTTTCTATATAGTTACAGGCATATAATCCATAACTCAGAAAGGCATAGATTAGTTTTGTGAGTAAATGTCCAGCCATGTAATATTTAAGCCTGCCTGACCCAATTGTACATGAAAATAGAAGGGTGAAGCTGAGGTAGGGTGGATTTTTCTTGCAAATCAATTTTTTGATCCAGAGTGATGAGCCTCTGGAAATCTACTTATGGAATAAGCATGTACAGCGCGTCAAAGTGGAAAAAAAGGAAATCGGAAGTCTCTATAATTTGGGCAAAATGTTATAGTACTCCACAATATTTGTAACAAGTCTAAACATCCAATCTTCATCTATCGGCTCAGGGTCTCATGCGAGCATACTTGCGTGTGAGCTATGCTGGTTTAACGAACTTCTCTAGGAGTGCCTAGCTTATCCAAGCATCTGAAAGTAAGTGCAGTCAACTGCATGGGACTCTACTTAAGAGTGATGGAGTATGACAATTTTAGATACAATATATGGTCGTAGTTCAAAGGAAGTTAGGTACGAGTCATTTTTCACTTTCTTGATTGCAATCCTAAGATCAAAATCAAAAACACTCTCTTTATGTTGAGGACATATTAAGATTACCAGTTCAAGGGAAAGATTCTTGTTGTTAACTAAAGAAGGATGCACAAATGAACTTGCTTGTGCGTCTTACTTTTGGCAGTCATTCTTAGCTTGGGGAGCGTTCTCTTACGTGGCAGCAAAAGAATGATAAAGAATAAGATAATACCATTGAATGAGTTTTTCCAATTAGTCTGACCGACTCCAAAGTTCGATACTGTATTGGTTTTATTCAAGGAACATGTGTGCACGCCATATAGGTATGGAGTAGTGGGTTGCATTGAACTTTCATACTATCAATTTGATATGATAGGAGTTATTGTCTCTTAAAAAAAAAAGAAAAATTAATAAGATCAAAACATGAGTACAATGTTTGCAAGTCTTGAAGTGGAGGACCACTAAAGGTTGTGGTGGGGTACAGAGGTCTTGCTTTCACTAAAAGATATTGGTTGGGAATGTTAAAATTTTCTTACACAAAGCTGGATTAATCGAACCTTGAAAGCAATCTACCACAAACTTCTTAAACAGAAAGAGTCTTGAACTGGGAAAGGTTCCATGAAGAAACCTTTTAAACATCTTAATATGTGCTACTTACAAAACGAATTGACGCTTCTGTGTATAAAACCAAGATAGTAAAAAGGAGGATTTAGCATTAGAGCCTTGTTGTCCCTGGCGCTTGTCTAAAACACACTGTAAATTACTTTCTTAGAATTATTATTTTTCCTCCAAATTTTGAGGAAAAAAAAATCAACTAAATAAATACATTAGAAAAAGTTATTTCAATTATCATAAAAAACTGTAAATGCAATAAAAAATCAGATACGTATCTCAAATCCCTTTGCTTTTCTTTGGAACATGTCTCTCTCTATTCACCTCCTTTTCATATTGGAAATTATAGTGATTTGATGGAAAGTTGAGTTGCTTGCAAGTCTTAATTGCTCACATGCGCTCCAGTTAATAGTATTGCCGACAAGCTCGATCTCTCAAGAAATTGGAACAAAGACATTTGTTGGTCACCTAATGCGTAAAAGTTTGACAGCTATATACAAATCCTAAAATTTACCAAATAAAAGAGGGCTAGAAGAGCATTTAGAGATAGGTGACACGACCCCTTAAACAAGATAGACGATTCTGTATACTCCATTTATTCTAAAAAGTCGTAACAATGAAAGAAGAGCTGACTAGAGTTTCTGCTTGAAGTTTTGAACATTACAAACATATTATGACATGAAGCATTTCATTATTCCATTGGTTAATTGGAATCGATAATCATATTTTTGTGGGTTACAGGACAATAGCATTCTCCTATACATATGACACCGTGACACTGAATTTTGTGTTAATTTACCCTATACAGTTCCCTATGGAGGATCTGTCATATTTTAGATCCTTCAGAGGGGCAGATTCGACATGTTTCACTTGTCCATACTTTAAATACACCCAAGCCTTCTTATCGGATGAAGTACTACAAGCATTACCAGGGCTCAGAGTTGTTGCGCAGGAAACTTTTGTTATCTGCGGGGAGAGACCAACCTTCCTCCATCAAAATAAGGTTAAGGCGAATCATTAATTTCTCCATAGCCTCGTCTTCCTCCACATTATCAATCAACCCAACCGATTCCTTCTGCATAATGCAATTTTACAAAGTTAGTCAATGATAAAAATGAATATGGAACAACGCAAGAGTCACTAGGCAGAGGAAAACTACCTGCCTATCCTGGTATACTGTGAGGTACTTGAGCGCTTCCTTATAAAATCCACAATGGTAGAGTAGAACGCCATAATCCCTCAGTTCCTTTGGATCAGTTTGCAACAGGATGAGACGTTCACATGCTGCCAAGAGAATAAAGATCGTAACAGGCAAAGATAGGACCAGCTAGACTGTAAAGCTCTTATAGCAAAACAACTTGGTAATATAAAGGCTCCGGGATATCACAAGAAGAACACATTGGAACTTCAAACTGAATTAATATAGCCATATTGGAAGCATTTTATTACTTTGAAGGAGGAATCTAAACATCCATAGCTCTTTATATAAATCATATAAATGATAAAAAAAAAAACATATTAAACCATAAAATAAAATAAAAAGCTGGATTTGGCTCCGGGTAAACTCACCATGATTTCTAGCAGCAGAAATATTAAAATGGAAGTGAAACATTAAGTTCAGGAAGAAGCAATCGCCTTCCAGCTACCCTTTTTAGAAGAAACAAGAAACAAAAAAAAAGTGGGTGTCGATTCTACAGGGGAAGTCCCATTAAATGAAAGTTCGTCTGTATTTCTCCTCAAAAACCTCTAATGTTTCTTATCTAACATAGTCATTGAATCTTATAGATCAAGTGGGATTGAAATACAAATGATCTGAATTCCCCAAGGAACATCACTCGTTAAATAGAATCAAAGTTTCTTGCTTTTCAGTAAGTTCTTAAACAAGATGATTCTCTGCGTTCATGATATGTTCCTTCTAGAGCAAGGTCCAAAATAATCAACGTCAGAGATTAGGTGAAGCCTTCTCCAGCGGACTCATGAAGAAATTCAACAGCGGGCATCTGGCTTAAATATACCTTCAACTATGCAATGTGGAATTTGACGGATGAGCATGCACTGTGAAGGGAGGTGATGGCAGAAAAATATGGAATAATGGAAAAGGTTGGAGGAGTGATCCTGACAGCTGAAAACTTGAACAAAAGAAGAATTAGTTATGTTAATTGGTGTTTTATGAGTGAACATTCAGGCAAAGACATGAAGAACCTCCTTCGGTGTTGGCGACTAGCTATGCACTTCTGATGGGAGGCCTTAAGATGGTTCAGAACACAATGACCAATATATCTACCCTTTGGGAATGGAAGCTCTTCTTCTACTTCTGGCAGGGGTTCAAAAACACCCCCTTTCCCTTCAGCTTATTCTACATGGAAAGCTAAAGTTCCTAAAAGAAGGTTTTCACATCCTCCTCAATTTCTAAGAACTAAGGAACTAGACACAACGAATTCAGACTTGCAGGTTCAAATACAAAAAGAATGGTTCTCTCAGCTATTGTTTGCATGACAGCAATATTGAAGAAAATTATCTGCATATGATTTGGCATTGCTCGTTTACTTAGGATTGCAGAAGAGATTGATTGGAGTATCATATGAATCTATTGTATTCTTGTTAAACTAATGTGCTACAATGAAGTCACTTGAAAAGGCTGATGACATGATCATGTCACCACCAATAAATGGTGGAAATACCATAGTACATGTCACACCCAAGGCCAGGAGAAACTCTGGTAACAGAGTGAGAGAATATGCTCTTTTGGCTATAACATGGTTTGTTTAGTTCAAAGGAAATGCATGACTACTTCAGCAAAAAAGTTCGCTTAATTTGGCATGGCATGTGGTGCTAGAACAATGTTATTTTTGGAGTGACTACTGGTAGACTTGCAACACATTTTGGAAGGCTCTGGTAATAGGTCATCTTGTATAATTTGCTAGTACTTCCTGTTTGCTTCAGGTGCAGCCTACTCTCCAAACAGCAGATTTTATTTTAGAAATGACAGATTAGCACACCTTCTCGTGATGTTGTGCAGCCAAATATGGCACATAAAGTACATTTGAACCTACTCCTAACTACTGTATCCCTATTCTATCTCATCAGCTAGAAATCAATACTGCAACAAAAAACTAAGAAATTCCAATAGTAATTATTTACAGAACATACTAAGTTGCCTTATTCTTAGCAACAAACATGTTCTGGAAAAACTCACCCCTCGTATCTACAGAATCCAATCAATCACTGCTATAGAAATTTACAAAGATATTATGAATGGCTAGATTAATTGGAGTGTCATCAAGAGTGTGTTTAGCATGGAGGAAAACATTTTCAACATTTCCATGTTCAGTTGGCCAAAATTTTTGAGGAAAAAAATTTCTCTAGGAAAACAAGTTCCTTAAAAACGAGGAAAATGACTTCCTTTCCTTAATAGAAGTCGGAGAAAACAAGTTTTATAAATGGCATTTCACAATGATTGTATCCTCCCTGCCCTCTAACACACCTCATCTTCAACTCCAGCCCTCCACCCGCACTTCCCATAGTGTTTATTTAGATTATACACAAACTTTTTAGGATAATTTTTTTTCTTACATACCAAACACAAGAAAATAAGTAAGAAATCCACTTATTTTCCTAGAAAACATCTTCCTTCGTACCGATCACACCCCAAATGTTCAATTATTATTATAAAAAATTGAAATCTACAATGGTTAAGCCTTAATGGAGACAATAATGATTCTTAAAAACACAACACTACGTTTTATGGGTAAGAGGAGAAAGCTTGAATGCTCATACCAGCGAGTGCACGTCTCATGTCCCCAAAATGAACACTGGTCCAAACACCACGCTCTAGCCGATGCAGAGCAGCCTTGACAGATGCGAGCCCAAATGCACTGCATGGAGAATGATATAAGAAGGATGGGTTGCAAAATAAAACTGGTACAAAGGGATGCACAAACAAGTGTGGTCTTATAGTATAAGAAGGGAATTTAGGGATGATTTCACACTGCTGAAACACCTTTCATCAGGATCATTGGTACTTTCCGAACAGTTGGCAGCTCGTGCTGCTCTCAGGAAAGGACTCTTAGTACGATCGAGCTGAAATGGCCAGAAAGCATCCTTCAAATCTTTCAGCATCTGCATACAGACATGGATCGACTATAAGAAGAATTAAACAAAGTGAAGCACATCCGATTTTAAGTCTATCAAAAACAACCTCTCTGCCTCACCGCTAAGGTAGAGGGAAGCCCAGGGTGCACTCACCCTCCTCAGACCTCACTTTATGGGAATACACCGGGTATGCTGTTTCTGACAATTAGATGTAGAGCTTTTCAAAATATGAAAGCAAGAAAATGTAACTACATTGAAGTAGCTCTAGCAGGTTTCTCTTCAGAACATCCTCTCAGATTCTGAAAACGGAACGGATAGTAGCAGTATAACTCTTTCATAAGTGAATTTACTATTCCAAAAGAACTCCAGAAAAAGGTGCCAACGGTATAAAAGCAAAGCAACCAAAAGATCACTCAGCTAAATAGGGTATGATACAGTAGAAGTGATATCTACCTTTTTCAATCAGTTACACAATCAGGTCAAATAACTATATGATAAAGTTGTTAAATTTATATATGAGCGATAAGCCATCTCTAAAGAAAAATATTGACTGAAGTGAACTACAAAACCACAAAAAGCTTTGAAACTCCTTTTTCTCATATAAAAGGTAACAAAATTCTTTGGATACATTAGAACATACATTTAATAATTGATAAGCCAATGAAAGGACATCAAATGGAAGTACATTCAAACACATTCTTCAGGGAAATTTACCTCCTCTAGCAATGATTGTGTAGTCATGACATGTGATTGATCAGATTCTTTAGCTTTTTGTTTGCAGTAGCCTCGAGGAGAGCTCGAAGAATCATGAGGGAAGAAAACTTCAATATCAAAACTTAAAAAGCCCCACAAGTGCAGCATCTTCAATATCTCTGAGTATAAAAGGGAAAGTAGTGAAGCAGAACCATAGCGATGTGTTAAAACCTGAAGTAAAGCAAAATTGTTGGCTTAACGTGAAGGCTATCGTTTTATCAAATAAATAAATAGAAGAGGGAATGGGGCACACTGAGTGAAGATAAAGAGCACGTGGTTCTGATTGATTCGGCACACCACTCCTTCGGAAACCCTGTGAATTGAACCACATCACGATTTTGAAAGATAATGTCAATCAACAGAGCAAAACGAACCATAAACTTCAATCGACCGAACAGTATCTCCTACCAACAAATTATGGAAAAAGCATGCAAGCAAACAGATACAATATCTACTTAAAATGTTCAACATGTCTCCAATAACACAACTAAAACAGTAATCAAGTTCATGCTGCCCTCATGAAATATTGCGCCACAATCAGATTAAATAATACTGGTGCCACATTCATAAGAATGGATATATATATGCTCCCTTCCCACTGACTGAAAGCAAATAGTGGGAAAAGAAGGTAATTCCTCAGGAGACTCATCTTTCATGATTTGAAGTATTTCACAAATGCTCCACCTTTCCAGCTTTATATAAAAATAATAATGGGAAAGGTTGAAAGGTGAACATAGTGTCAAATTCAACCAGATAAGGTTCAGACCAAGATCATAATTGATATGTGCAATCTAAATTGAATATTAATTTCAACTCCAACTAAACTTCTTACTCCTCACCTCTCTTATAAGAAACATCAAAGTGATGAATCGCATCTTGTATCAAAGTAGTAATGATCTTCTATGGCAGTACAGGACACAATGTTGAAGCAGAAATTTTCCGCAAGATTGGAAAAAGACTGTGAAGTATTATGTTTCTTATGCAAAAAATTCTATTAATCTCCTACTTGATGGTACTGTTGAGTGATGCAATAACACATCTCCCTATCTTAAAAACACTTAAATTAACCCTTTGTTTTATTTGCACCAGGTGTCCGAGTCTCTTTAAGCCCCGACTAATCCCGGAGGTGCACAGGCCCTCGAGAAGGAATTTTTCGCAAGTGCACCATGGTTAATTCAGGTTTTACCCAGTCCGATGGCCCTCAAAAATTGTTTGCACTCAGTGAATTTCGAACTTGAGACCTTGAAAGGGAGCACACCCCAAGGCTCAAGTCAATTGCGCCAACCCCTGAGGGTTAACTCTTAAATTAACCTATTAGTACTTAAAGTTCCAAACTCTACGACTCATGGCAATCAAAATTACAATATAAAGTAGTGAAGCAGTTTACAATTGATCATCAAGCATTCATTTCCAAACAGATACAGGGAGCTTAACAAACAACTAAAACAGATTAACTTGATTCGAAACAACATGATAAACATAATTACCTTATTAACGTACAAATATTTTTCTAAACAGTGAATGAAGTGTTCCGGAGAGGATGTAAAAGAAGAGTTATAACGCGAGCAGTATCCCATTGAAAGATGATCCAATCTCTCCAAGAAATCATCAACAGGAAGCGGAACAGAGGAGTGCGAAACAAGAGAATCATCCTCAGCTGCTATATGAAGAGCGGTTTTTCCTAAATCAACCCCTCTATTTATGCAAATACTCGTTTCTCTCTCAATATTTGATAATTTCCGAATTTGTGAGCAGAATCCCTCTCTTGCTCTCTGTTAATCATCACGCATTCATCTGATACTAACCAAATCAAACAAAATCTGAACCTAATAGAAAATTGATTGTTAAAATGAAATACATACACGGGCATGAGTCGTATTGACACCAAATGAATCGAGAGTATCATGAAGAACAAATTTAAGATCACTTTTCGACGAGCCCGGACCGCGAGGTGCAAATTGAGAATTACTGCAACATATCATGAAGCCAGCAAGAGAGGAGGTGCTCGTGTTGGAAGATGAGAAATCGAAGAATCTTCCAGAAGGACCTCCGCTAAGCCATTGAAAAGACAAACTACTCATAGCTTCTCACGTTCTTCTTCTGGAATGAATTTTTCATATCCTCTTTAGCGAGAAAATAAATATCCAGGCAGGAAAAATATCTGCTATGATGGCGGCTCCCATGCTTTCCTCGTTGATAGGGATGGCAGCTGGAGCTAAGCGGGTGAGTTTAAAATTATGCGGGTGCAGGTGGGTCGAAGTGATTATTTTTAATATTAAGGTATTTAATTAAAATATAAATTTTATATATTAAATATTGATTTTTATTTTTATTTTTAAAATTTAAACTAGACATGTTTGATAATTATTAGTTATTAAAATGTTAATTAGAAACTTTCAAATAATGATTAAGATACAATTGTTAAAATGTCAACTAAAAAATGTTAATGAGTTGTTGAGACGTAAGCTAAATTTAATTAAAAAATATAAGAACTTTAAAATTTAAGTAGGGTTGGTCTATGCGAGGCGGGACAGGTTGAAAATGAAAAATGTCATCATGCGGGGGGGATGGGGCAGGACGGTTTAAAAGATTTACGGATTGAGCTCAACTAACCCCGCACCTACCCCATTGTCATTCCTACTTGTTAAACCACTTGTTGGAATATTTTATTTAGACAATCAATAGACTAACATGTTTTAACTAAAATTTTCAATTCCCGATAAGTACTTCCATCGGATGATTATGATGTATGGTTCGATAATGTATCAAATTGTATTGTGTTATGTTGAATCATATCGTACTTCATTGTTTTAATGACTATGACATTTGGATAAATTATATTGTTTTTTATCTTTATGTAGTGTCACATATTCATAATTTGAATGATAATTCTACAAAAAAATTTCAAGTTGTGGGTAGAGCTACTGTGAATAGAAGGAGAAATGATAAAATAGAAATTTTAAATAGTAAGTAAAGACAAAAAGAAAAGAAAAATTCAAGGTAACGATGCGATCACTTCGAATTGAATGATACAAAATGAATTTTTTCATTGTTACCTAATGATAAAATTTATAAACAATTAAAATAAACATCATATTTAAACTAGCAATACAATACAACACGTAACAACCATCCAAACAAGGTGACCATATAAAATATGCTCTCACTTTTAATCATACGTATCAATTTCAAGTAGAAAAAATCTTAAATTTTACAACATATTTTATATTATTAACCAACCCACCTAATAGATAAATGAGAACATTTTATGAGGCGTTCAGTTTAAACATTGCTTAGTTAATTATGTATTAAGCCTTTTTTTTCGAGCTAGTAATTTTCTTTCTTTTTTTTTTCCTGTAGAGAAGGAATCAGAAATATTTATATACACAAACTTCTTCATGTTTATTGAAAATGGACATTTTTACTCCAAAAGTAGGAACCATTAATAAAGGCTCTGTAACTTAACCAGGATCATCATTCACACATGAGGAAACAGAACAGCCACTTGAAGCTTACATGAGGAAACAGAACAGTGAAATGGAAATAGATGAAGTTATCAATCATTCATCAATGCCAGTAGTTGTGGATTACAAAGGTGATATTTTCTTAGGCTAAGCCTCCGCTGCCAAACAGCCTTGAAAGGGACTTTGCTGAAAATTCTATCAGTTAGGACTGAACTATATACACAAGAACCTTTCTAACTGCCAATTTGTCAACATGCACATTTCCTTTAGCTCATTGTTTTACCATCTCTTAACACAAGTCGACCAAGTCAAATGTACAACTATCCAAACTAAGGAGAAGATCAACCAGCTGATGGTGCTGGCTCTGATTCTGGTGCTGGTGCTGGTGCTGGTGCTGGTGCTGGTGCTGGAGCTGGAGCTGGAGCTGGAGCTGGAGCTGGAGAAGCAATTTTAGGGACACGAGGTTGAGGCTTCTTGAAGTACTTGTCATTGAAAGTCTCAGCCTTATCAGGATATTTTGATCTGACAAAGTTCTCCAGACATTTCCGGGTGGAGAAATCTTGCTTGGCACCATCAGTAGAGACGACGTAGAAGCATCTAGTATCCTGGAAGTTTGTATGTTTGCTAACCTGTTGCATAGATTAAATCTTAGGACATAAAAACTGAAACCTAGAAGTCAAAATGCTCACAGTAACTTTGGCACATGTAAGATAAAAACCAGACTTAAGATCATGCTAGCAACAAGATTACAAATAAAGTTCCCATAGATGCAGAAGATAATGTGATTAAACACTTCCACTGAAATTTCAATGTAATAAACCGTTCCATTAGAAGCAAATGAAATAGCAGGGGAGCACTGCAAGTAGGGACCAGTGCATTTGACATGGGGAGTAAAGGGAAGAAGCAAGGTAACCATCCAAATCTGAAAGCAATGACGACAATCATTTTCTTTAGTGAATGAGACCAGTCCTCCAGGAAAAAACATTCATACCGGGAGGAGGAACTTGGCTAGACTAGATCCACGAAGGACATAACGTGTAATGCAGGTACACACATATGCAATAGTTCTTAGAAAAGAATACTAGAATAATAACCTAAGATGCAAAATATGCTCATCGACCTTGCATATGAGACCTAACACTTTGAAGTTTCTAGATTATGATGATTTCCGTTTCACCTGTTTGCATGGGAAACTCTGAAGACCTTCAACAAATCGCCTGTAGCTCAGTGGATGGAGCATTTGTTTCCTAAACAGAAAGGCGTAGGTTCCCTTCCTGTGCTACACCTTATTATTTTATGCTCAAGATGTTATATATGTGGGAAGGAATCAGAGAACAACAGTCTTATCTTTTTTGCATTGTGAAATCAGTAATCACCTGTGCAAGTTTTTTCTAAACATGAAAGAAATTAAAAGGACAATGCTACGATAAACTACGGAGCTGCTGGCCTTTCGGAATAATAGTCTGGGCAGCATCATGGCAATGAAGAGATGGAAAACAGTTCCTGCATGCATATGGTAGACTGGAAGGAAAGAATTCAAGATGTATTGAGGATAAATACAGTTCTATTCAGAAGATTGAAATGTTATGCTGCTGCTTTTTTTTTAATGGGATTGTACGTACGTCATCTAGCACTGCCTTTGTGCTAATGATATATATACAAATCATTGTCTTCTGCAAAGACTAAGAAGAACTCTATGTGATAAGTTAAAAAATTTGGTTTGGTGTAGTACTTGCGATTCCCACCAACCCCAAAATCATATAAAGAACCCCATCCATTTCAAGAGGAAAGAATTTAAAGGTGAAAATGTTAGAACTTAGAATTAGGTGAGAGCACTGTGAGAGACAAAAAAGTTGGACGAAAATGACAGAAAGTGGATCCCAATGTATTTTTTGCTAGAGTATTATCTGTTGATTTACATTTTTATGAGATTAGGCATTACTTTGAAGATGACTATTGAAAAAGGAAGATGGACATTCACTTTAAGACTAAATAAAACAAGTTCAGCATCCAAATCTGTCTTTTCTATGTCATTGTTTGCTTTACTAGTTCTCTGTAGATAGTTATTTATTAACTACTTGGTGCCTTCCACAATCTGACTGTTACGACTTTGATGGCTAAAAGTTGTATAAATTGATGAAATGATTTACTTCCATAAATTTGAATCCTTGAAGAGAAGTTCTTCAATAATGAAAAGTAGTAGTCAAATTGGATAAGTAGAACATGACAGAATAGCAAAAGTTACGCAAGTACTAACCAAAAGCTCAAGTCTAATGGCAACCAGGAAAAAACTTAATTCTAAGGGAGTATCTAACTCAAGGTTCTCGGTCTATTCAGACCAATTGTTAAAACTTCCAGCACTGAAAAATTCTGCGAACATGAGCAATATGATGACTTGCATTATTCACTTGGCTGAAAAACATACTATCGTATCACGTATGATCATACGATCAATTGGAATATGATGAGCTGACAACCACTGGCATCAATACTAATGTACAACTTGAAGAATGCTGTCCAGGAAACAATTACCCCCTCTGTCCCATTTTATGTGGCACCCTTTCTTTTTTAGTCCATCCCAAAAGAATATCACCTTACTATCTTTAGAAACAATTTAACTTTAAAATTCCCTTTTACCCTTAAAGAAACCATACAAATATCTAAGGATTATTTTAGACCACAAGTTTCAGAAATCTTCTTTTTTTCCTAAACACCATGTCAAGTCAAACGATACCCACATAAAATGGGACGAGGGGAGTATATCATATGCTCACACAATCCCTTTCCTAATACATTTGACTCCACACTTGGCTGTACGGTTAAAGAAGTTTAACGACTGAAGAAAATTGCTCAAAACCTCAGTGCTAACAATCTAAGTAGAATACGTCCAGAGTAAGAAAATATCTTAAAGGCTAAAAATGCTGTAGATTTTTGAAAAAATAGAGAAAGTGTCACTCACCGTGATATAATCAAGACCAGCTCCCATCTTGACAGCTTTGTCCGGATGGTAATTGAGAACAGTGTCGATAATATATGACTGGTCATCAGCAGATAACGGGTCACCATCATTGTACCTTCATAAAGAAAATGTAATCAGAAAATGTTATCGCCATTGGGAGAAAAAAGACCATCTAACCAGAACACAGATGAGCGGAAGGAAAAGGTGTATTACTAGTTTTTCATTATTGATTAAGCGGGCAAATAATGGACATCAATTTTAGCGAAAACTTGAATATGTGACTAGTCTATTTGTAATGCTACGTCTTTCCGGCTCTCAGTAGATGAGTAGAACTGATCCCATCCAACCGACCTTACGCTCATACCCCCCCCCCCCCTCCTTTTTCCTTTCTCTTTTCCAATCAAAAATATCTGTCAAGCTCCTTTTTTCCGCAAACCCAAAACTTGACCCTAACAAGGGAAACTGTGATCCCTTGTTTTTCCCCAAGGAAACTAACCCAGAAAATATGTTGTGGGCAAAACATTTGCAGACAGATAAAGAATTGTTCAAATACTTCAGTCTGTCACAAATCTATAGATGCTGAGTACTTTCTTTATTTTTGTTTTCTTTTTTTGGGTTAAGAGCAGTAGGTGCTGAGTACATAATATGTAGACCACAAACAAATTATAATTCATGTAGCACCCAGTTTCAGAAGAAAGAATTAAGCGGGAAACAAGACTCAATTTCTCTGCTGGAATTAATATTTCTTCATGTAGCAGCATCACCAAATATGAATACAGTAAAGTCAGCGATCCATACTACTTACCCAGTCCCATGCATTATTTTTCTGACTTTCAGCATAATAGGATCAACATCTGAAAGTATTTCTTGTTCCTCTGCTGTGAAAATATCCATCTTTTGCCTTGTTGCTGTAAAATGTCCACCTCTATTGGAGTCATCAGCTGATCTTGCAGGCCGGTTGTTCTTCCACTCTCCCCCACTAGCAGAGCCCCAACCTCGTGAATTTTCCTTAAAATCTCCTTTTGAATTACGTCTGCGCTGACCCCATTGAGGTTGCTTATCACTCTCTTCAGTGCCAACCTTCTGAGAGTCCCAACCACCAATGGTTGAAGAATTCCAGCCACCATTTTTTGTAGAGTCGTCACGTGTTGATTCATTTAACTGTCCATCTCTCTTTATACTGGAGCTCCAATCATTAACAGACTGGTCAAGCCTTCTATTGCCTTCAGCTGTGACTGAACCTAATCCACCACCTTTAGGAGCTTTTCCCCAAGACGACTCAGAATTTGACTGTTTAGGCCCGTCCCAAGAACCACCATCTTTTTCCACCTTCTTCCCCCATGAGGACCAAGACCCTGACTGCTCTCCACTCTCAGTCTGATCAGTGTTATTCTCAGGTTCATCGGCCTTTTTTCCCCAAGAACCACCATCATTATCCTCCTTTTTCCCCCATGAACCAGAGACTCTATCCACCTTTTTCCCCCACGAACTAGTGTCCTTATCCACCTTTTTCCCCCAAGAAGAACCACCATCTGTTTCCACTTTTTTCCCCTGTGAGGATAAAGATCCTGACTCCTCTCCCTTCCCAGATTGGTGACTCTCAACCTTTTTACCCCAAGACCCACTGTCTTTTTCCACATTCCCCCATGAGGACAAAGATCCCGACTGCTCTCCATTCCCAGATTGGTGCATGTTTTTCTCAGGTTCATCAATCTTTTTACCCCAAGACGACCCACCATCTTTCTGTTTCCCCCATGAGGACCATCCTGACTGCTCTTCTTTGCCAGATAGTTGAGTGCTATTCTCAGTTTCAACCTTTTTTCCCCAAGAATAACCATCTTTATCCACCTTTTTGCCCCAGGAATCACCATCTTTATCCACCTTTTTGCCCCAAGAACCACCATCTTTATCCACCTTTTTGCCCCAAGAAGAACCAGCATCTGTTTCCACCTTTTTACCCCAAGAACCACCACCATCTGTTTCCACCTTTTTACCCCAAGAAGAACCACCATCTGTTTCCACCTTTTTACCCCAAGAACCACCACCATCTGTTTCCACCTTTTTACCCCAAGAACCACCACCATCTGTTTCCACCTTTTTACCCCAAGAAGAACCGCCATCTGTTTCCACCTTTTTACCCCAAGAACCACCACCATCTGTTTCCACCTTTTTACCCCAAGAACCACCACCATCTGTGTCCACCTTTTTACCCCAAGAAGAACCACCATCTGTTTCCACCTTTTTACCCCAAGAACCACCACCATCTGTTTCCACCTTTTTACCCCAAGAAGAACCACCATCTGTTTCCACCTTTTTCCCCCAGGAGGATAAAGATCCTGACTCCTCTTCCTTCCCAGATTGGTGAGTCTCAACCTTTTTACCCCAAGAACCGCCGTCTTTTTCCACATTTTCATCAACCTTTTGCCCCCAAGAAGAACCACCATCTCTTTCCGATTTTTTTCCCCATGCTGACCATGAGTCTGACTGCTCCGTAACCCCAGATTGCCGAGGATTACTTTCAGCTTCCTTGGCCTTTCCTCCCCAGGCAGACCATGATCCCAGCTGCTCTCCATTCCCAGATTGATGAGAATCACTCACAGCTTCATCAACCTTTTTGCCCCAAGCAGACCAGGAATCTGACTGATTGACACCCTTTTCAGCGCCATTTTGGGTTTTGCCAGCCATATCCCAGCTACCACCAGATTTGACACACTCAGCCGAGGCCTTCTCCCATGCAGAGCCACTTGGCTTTCCTTCATCTAAGTTTTCATTATAATGAAATTCAGCTTTATCTTCAAAAGTGGGCATATCAGAACCAGATTCCCGATCGGGAGATAAATATAATCCCATGTCTTCGTCTTCCTCTAGTTCATCAACTTCTGCACCAAGACAACTGGTACCTTCAACTTCCTGAGCAGAGCTGCTCTTCACCAAGTGTAGGAAGCTATAAACATCACGTGCATCCGGTATATTCCATTCAACCTTGCACAGAAAAGACTTTCACATGTTAGTCTCAGTCTAGGCCATTAACCAAGAAAATATACAACTTCGACGAGTAAATATTCAGTTGCTTATCAGACAAAAGAACTAAAGTGCACTAGACCATTAAAGTTCGTAGGATGCAATGGAAGAAAACAGACATCCTAGTTATAGCTGATTCAGAGTTTAATTTAATGGTACAGATCAAGAAAATCATTTATGATAACTACAGAACTTCCAACCAAGGAAACTGTAATCAACCTGCTTGAAACACAAATTTGCATCTAATCGCAATTGAAGATCCAGAAATTAAAACTACAATTTCTACATAATGGCTCCTGGTCTACCAAAAAAGTGCAATGCCCTTGCTCAAAATTTTACAGTATTCCGATAATTTTTTCTGGATTTTGACATGGTATTTCTTTCCTGATTTAATCATAGTATTTCACTTCTAAAATTACATCATAATCCTTATAGAAGAGTCAACTAATTCTATGAAGATCACATATTTTCATTATTTATTTATTTTATTTGCACAGTGTCAGAACCCTCTAGGTATTTGAGGCACAATAACCCAATTTTCTAAATTCACAAGAAAAATGCATCCAAGTTTCCAGGTCCTGGGGAAAGTTGATTCCACTGTTTTCCAACTTTTCCATTTATTCCTGTTTATACCTTAATAAACCACCTTTGCATGAAATAGGAAATCATATTGCTCGGGTAATCTACTGCTTTACGCATTTCTTTGGCACAGGTTACAAGGGTGTCTATGTCCTCTCTTCCTTAAGGTACATAGTTTGAAACATATAATTTATATAGAAGTGTTTAAAGATGAGAATCTTCCAACAGTATATAAGATTAAGATCTCGCCATCTAGGAAAGCCAGATATATTTCTTTGGCACAAAGTTTAAAGAAATATAGACCATTTTTAGTCGACAATTTGTTATCATACATGTATTGGATAAGCGTGCATGGGTTAAACTTGGGATACATAATTGATAAACATAGGTAATTTTGAATTTTGATTCATACAGACGCATGAACCCATATAGACAAGTCATTAAAAGGAAGGTCAACTAAACACTTCTTGCGTCCTTGATCACAACTTTGGTTCTCACACAGTGTACTATCTCAAAAGGACCATAGTAGAGGACTGCAAACATCAGAGCATAATTTCATTAACCTAAAGAGGAGACACAAATGTTGGACTTATGATCTCTAACTAGATACTCTCTCCATTACATTTGTGCTACTTTGACCGGCATGACTATTAAGAAGGGAGAGAAGGGAGGGGGGTTAGTTCAACTTTTGCGTATCTGGAGCAACAGGGGTTACATGTATTGAAACTAAAAATTAGGTCCCTCACAACTTTAGAAGTTACATTAGAAATGGGCACCATTTTGAGACTGACAGAAAGGGAAAGTAGGCAGGAAGCTATTACTGTAGAAGTAAAAAACAGGTGCTCCAAAACATATGATGCAAACACAATAGAGCAATTATTATGGAGAAGTGATGTCACACAGCTACGATTTATTTTGAGCATGCAATGATTTGTAATTTAATTGAACTCTGGTTTTCCAATCAATGAATGAGCAAGATATAAACAGAAAAATTGGTGTATCAGAAAAGCAGTTATCAACCAGTGGCATGACACAATCAAATCACAAATCAATATAATACCAAATAAATATTAAAAGGTGTTGAAGCAAAAAACATACATTTCTTGTGTTCAAGAGAACTTCAAATCGAGATCCTGTACCAACTGCCACATGTTTTCCCCAGGAGCAAGAAGCCACAATGCTTGATAAAGAATCGACATGGCACTTTTCAGCAGCCCTCTCAAAGCATTTTCTTGGGGTCTAAGAAAGATTAAAAATTAATAAACAAATAAATAGGACTCTGATTGAAAAGATAGCTCACAGGAGAAGTTGTCAAAGATAGCTCACTGGAGAAGTTGTCAAAATGAAGTGTTGTACAGAACTAAAGAAAATTTATGTGGCTTACAAATAGTGTTGCTTCTGTAAATGGTATCTGCACATTTAATGATCGAGATAATGCTTTTATTCCACCAGCATTGAAACCAACCAGATTTCCTGCACACGTCATGCTATTAGCCAACAGAACTAGGTGGTCTTTGAGAACACCCTTTGTGACCATCGTAACTGAAGTTGATAGGCGCTGCAAAAGAAACCATATTGTAAGTACTTTGAGATTACGAATTTAAAGGAACTCCTTTGGGTAATATTAAATTTCTTGTTTTGCACATAGAAGGTTGTGAAGTACACACTAAGAAGAAAAAGCTGGTCGTCCAGATGATTAAGGATAAAAATGCAGCTGAACCAATCACCATAGTAATCTCAGGAAGATCAACTGATATAAGGATCGATCAGATTTACAATTACTGTTTGAAATCCTATGTCTCATAGAAAGATGCCTTCAAGTTCCAAGTTTCAACAAGTGGCTTTGTAGATAGGCTTAGTATTCAAGAGAGGAGATGCAGAGAAGGTCGGGATGTTTGTTCATGAGAATGTCTCAGGGTGTGTCACACAGAGCATTACCACACAAAAGAAGAAAGTCAAGGCATTTAATGGCACCTTAACAGCTTGCTCAAAGGCACAAGAAATTCCAATCAGTTCTTGGACTTGCTTTATCGCATATGGGATGGAGCGCGTAGTGTCTATCAGATGGATGACAGGAAGACAGGAATCCATGAGAATCCTCCAAGCATCTCCCCTTTGCTTAACAGCTTCTTTCTCGAGAACAATATCCAGAGCTAATTCACCTCTTTGATTCTTGGTAGGGTTCCTAATCCAAGACATTGTGTCAGGAGAAATCCACGCTATAGTTGCACTTGAAACCCTTGAATCACCTGTACATTATGAGTGTACTATATTATAATCAAGTATTCGTTTCCAAGAAGAAGTGCAGTATAACATTCTTGTGATTCATTGTAAACTCCAGTTGTCCCAGGAAGCCATAACAGAAAATGCAAATTTGTGCATAGTACTGAATGTATAACATTTGACACCCTAAGACGACACCAACAAGAATAGAAAATCTCTTCATAACATTTACCTTATTCATGACAAAACAACCATCACATATTTGACCTTGGTCAAGAGCAAGGACAGACAAAATGGGAAGCTTATTAGTGTAATCTTAATCCGAAGACAGTACTAACTGTTAGTAACACTTACTAGCAGTTCTTTTTTTTTTTTAAATCCGCCTTGGATTTTAACATTCAAAAGAGAAACCTTAAAATTCAATAACATTTACCTTCTTTTCATGATAAAGAAGCCATCCATTTTTCGTTTTAACAGATAAACCAGCATCTACACCTTTCAAGTTTCAGCAATCAGTAGAAATTGATTTGGAATGTAGGTTTAGATCAAAGACAAACAAAATGGGAGGCTCATAAGTGCAATCTTCTTTCTTAGAATGTATGAACAGTGGGAATTAATTGGATGATGCCAAGGTCATACAATGGAACTGCTGCAAAGCTGGAACTTTAAAGGGATAGGAAAGGCAAGGCTGAAAACATGGAACTCAATCCATTCAGCAGTCTGGCGGGTTATCTAGAAGGAAACGAATGTAAGAAATATACAGAGCTAACTGAATCTATAATTAGCATTAAGTATAGATGTATTTCTTTACTGTTTTGGGGATATAACATGGCTGTTGCAAATGATATAGAGGTCATGATAGAGTTTTTGATAGTTCCAAGCTTACTTCACCTTGCTTCAACCTCTCTGTATCTTTTTTCAAACGCACAAACCCAACTAAGCACTGCACCGGCCCTCAACCACTCAACTCTTTTTCACACCAAACACAATTTTCCAATGTTTTGCACGCTAAAGTTGCATGACATAGCTTCTTCTTTTGTATGTGTTTGGGCCACAACTACACTCTTTGAGAAACAAAACATCAGAAACAAAGATTCCTAGGCACTTCCCCCATAAGAGTGCTCTTTCAAGCCGAATTATTGTAAATTTGATACAGCATAATCATATAATGTGACACAGTAAAAGAAAAGGAGCTCCTTCAGGTCATTATTCAGTTATCTGAGTCATGATTAACACCATCCCTATGATGCCAAATCAAACCACAGAGCAGGCCAGTTATCACTTCAAAATCTAGATACCTAACCAGAGAAATTTCAGCAAAACTATGTTTATCAAGCGGCAATGAAAGATAGGGGAGACTTAGAAGAGGGACATACTCAATCAACTACTAGCTCAAAGTAGAAAATCAACATATACCATCAACCTCCTCCTTTGTCTTTCTACCACAAACCCAACTTAAGGAGAAATTTAGAAGTACAATAGATGTAAAAACTGGAAAAATTTAACTCAAAATGACAACAAGCACACTCTTAATATTGTAACCATAAAATGACCACAAAAACACTAAGATACAGAGGAACAGAACTACCTTTGATAACTGTGTCCAACAATATTGGACATATCATATCAGCAAGAATATGAGAAACCCTCTCCAAGTGATCATCACTTGCATCTGGCCAAGAGAACCTCAAACATGGTGCATTCAAACACTTACTTCCAGACTTGTAGCAAAACGAACAAAATTCACTGCATAAAATAAAAATTCAAAATGATATAATTTTTCATATGTGCAATAAGATTTATTTTCAACAGAAAATAATAATTAGGTATCCTTGGGATGTGGTTCATAAAGATGGATAAATCTAACAATAGTTCGTGTAAGGGATATTAGATTGATGTCAATTTGTCTTTAATGGTTCTTTTGATGAAAGAAACGACTTTTTAGTCTGACAGCCTGTAGTTTTAGAGAATCACCAATTTGCAGAATAAATTAGAGGCAAAGTAATATTCAAATGACTTGAACTACAATGACCTGAAACAGCAAAATTGTTTCACTGGATTCATTTAGCCATATGCTAACATTATTTGGGCTCGAGTTTAGTTATTGATTGATATTGACACATCAAAGATGAATCGTCTTCTAGGACATGTAAATACATGAATTTAGTCCCAAGTCCATGGATAAAAAGACACCATCTGCCTAACATGTAGAAATAGATATGGGATTAAATAAACCCGAAGAAAGCAGACTACATATTATAAAGGTTCGTAAAGCCAAAGCTGAGTAGTTTCGGACCGAGGCACAGTTGACTGCTTGACATAGGTGTGGAACATTACACCTTTAAAATATTCTTTTGATAAAGTAATAAAATGTTAATAATGAATGGGCAAGAAGTGCCCGTATACAAGTTACTTAGCAAAAGGTAGAAAACTACAAAAAGAGGTGGTTTTCTACAAACAACACCCATACATCGTGGAGATCCTGCGGTATGCTACACGTATGGAGCAAGTTGATCAAATTTTATGGCTCTCACCTTCCAATCTTGTAGACGTATTAAAACTCAAAGCCCAGGAGGCTTCTCCACTTTGAGACCTTCAGGCTTGATGGGTTGTCATATCATTTTGGCTCGAAATTTTGTATGGGTTTGGGAATGTATTTCTAAAGGTATTGTCCCTGCACCACCTATGGCCCAGAATTTTACTCTCTCCTCCCATTCCCTACCCTTTTTTTATAAGGTAAATAATTTTATTAACAATTGGGGGAAAACCCGTATACAAGCCGTATACCAAAAGAAGAGAACCTTCCTCAAAATATGGTTCTCAACAAAATGCAACCCTCTATACAAATAGGGACCTCATAAGTACACCAAAAAGAAACTACAGACAAAACACTACTTTGCATTTTTACAAAATATTGTTTGAGCACTTCAAAAGCGCTCCTATTATGGCGCTTTCCAAATGACCCACATGATTGCTAAAGGGGCAACTCTCCATGCCCTTGGGCTTCTCTTTCCCTCCTATGAGACCAACTTTGCAACACCTCCTTCACTATGTATGGCATCACCCATTGCATCGCAAAAATCTTCAGAGCAACCCTCCATAACCGATTAGCCACCTTGATTGCATTAGGAGATGGTTTGCATTTTCACATGCACTCTTGCACGCACAAATTTGGTTAATTAATGTGTGTATTCGCGATAATCTCATTTCTTTCGACGGAGAAGGGGTTCCACCTTCTTCTATTCCGACATCTAGGATTCGACTTGTATCATGGATACTAATAGGAATTCAACCATTATGGCAAGGAAAAGTTTGATTCAGAGGGAGAAGAAAAGGCAAAAATTGGAACAGAAATATCATTCAATTCGTCGAAAACACCAACTAACGTAAGTGATCCTCCTCATCCTCAAATTTTTCATTGTTAAGATTGCACCCCTTGCCGCCAACCAAATAAAGAAACACAACTTCCTCGGTGCTCTAGGAATCTAAATGGAGTCAAGGAGGAAGTAATTCCTCTCTTACTAGTAGCCTCTTATAAATAAGAGTTAACACTGAATAACCCATAACCACTCTCCTTCCATTTCCAAACATCCCAATCTTGAAGATTTCTTTTGAAACTTAGTCCCAAGTCCTGGTAAATAACCTCCTTGTGAGACCAGCAAATTTGTTGGAGCGTCATCTCTTTGGCCGGACACACGATAAAAATTAAGGAAGACTTCCCTCAACTCATTCTCCCTATACCACTTATGTGCCCAAAAACCAATCCAATCCCTTAAAGCACAGATCCCTACTAAAATCTTCCCATCCCTTCAATATATTCCTCCATAATACAAACCCAAAAGGCATAATGATAACTTTAGTTCTCCATTCCCCTTCTAAAAACCCCATATTTTTCCGCTATCACCTCTCTCCAAAAAGTACGTACCTCGGATCCAAATCTCCATAACCACTTTCCTACTCAAGCTTTTTTTTTGAGAATTATTTATTAAGTAATACACTTTCCTACTCGGGCTTTATTAAATACTCAAATCTTTAACCCTATGAACACTAAAACGCTTCAAAATCTTAACAGTCTCCATACCAAACAAGTGAAACTTCCTCGCGCCCTCTGTTGAATCCCATAGAAAGTTCATTTGGAGTCTCTCAATTTTACTGTAACAATGGCCGGAGCAAGAAATAGAGACAAGGAATATGGGGTATGTTAGAACGAGTACTTTTAACTAACACTTCCTCTCAATATTTGGACAAATATCTTTTTTGTTATCCCGCCAACTTCTTTTCTAAATTGATAGGAGTCATATTCAGGTAAGTAGGATGACTTGAGAAAATGTGCAGCCATGTTTATAGTTGCACAGACGATAGGATCTGTAGTGATAAAACAAATAAAGAGCTTCTCAGATTTCCTCCTCTAGAGATGCATACACACTTTTTTTTTTTGAGAAGAAGAGATGCATACACACATATAACAGTATTTACATACTCTCACTAAAATTAAACCATCTACTTAACCATAAGGTGCATTCAGAATTCGGTGGTTGTGATGCTAAATTAACTTAAAATATTGAACAACACATTGATTGATGAAATGGCAAGCTAAGTAACATCAAAGCAATAAGGGAAGGATAGTGTTTCACCTCACTGACAAAACTATTCTTTTGAAAAGATTGCCGATTTTCTTTTTCTTCTGGAATGAACTGATATTTTCTTGGCACCTTTCATGAACCTCAAGAACACCGATTCCCAATTTTTCCAGCTGCCCCTGTCAAGGCAAACAGAAGTGTCAATGACACAATGGAACAACAATATACCCAGCATCAATAATACAATAGTTCATGAAAAATTACTCCAAAGCTTATAAGTTTGAAAAAAGGGTAAAACCTGGTTGAGACGAATATGACCAATAAGGCCCATCCCTGTTTCAGAATTTTCATATCCTGCTTGTCGGCCTGCGTATCTACAAGACAGAAGCAATAAGATCACCGACTAAAGCTAATTAGATTGTTTTCATTTTCCTCTCACAGAGATAACTACTGTATCACACAGTATATTGGATATGCAAAAACTAAACTGAGATACAATAATACAACCTAAATTCCAAATTGGATCAACACTCAATAGGTCTAGCATGACACTTGAGAAGTAAAAATTTTAGTATCTTTATAATGTAAAGCAATGAACTATATGCGCAAGAGGTGGTGCTATTAAATTGAAGAAAAAAAATACTACAAAGTCAAAATGATGATAATGGAACTATTGTACTTGATAGTTTATGAACGGAATATATAAGCTGTTCGTGTCTGATACATTTGGGGAGAACTGCCATATCTTTATCATGAGGAGAATACGTACTCGAAAAATAACAGGAGTCGTCATTCCAATTCTGAAGAGTGTCGCCACCTTCAGGCAGCTGTTTCAACTCTCTTTAGCTTTCAAGGGAATGAAAAAGTTTTTTGTTTGTTTTTTTTTTTTTGATAGCCGAAAAATCCGTTTGTGGCTCGCCCTTTGGACCAACACAGCCTTCTAAACTCGGTAAGTCTTGTGTTTGTATTAGAGGAGCATTTTGGGGTCTCACACTTTTAGAGCACCTTCGACATTTCAGTAAGCAGAAATAATATGTGCAGATAATCAAATTTTCTATGACGCTTTTCTACTTTCTTGATAAATCTTATACCTCAACTTTCCCAGGTTAATCAACAACATTTGTTACTCTATCCCAAATTTAAAAATTTGAAAAAACCTCTCTTCACTTTCAAGTTTCAAGCAGTTCCAGAAATACCAATTGGGCAGCATAACAAAATGGACTTTAAAATTTAAAAATAATAAAATACAACTGCAGGCCTCAGAGAATAGCAGAAAAAGTTCGACTGAAAATTTTCAGAACCAAACGAATTGCTAGGGCTGTCTAATGAAATAAATTTTTAACGGCAGAAAACAGTGCAATGCAATTCCATTAAACCAATTAAGATGTGTTTGATGCAGTAACAACGTTGGTGACGATCTGGTCATAATATGCTCATGTTACAGGATAGCAGGTGCACACACTTTTAGAAGACAAGAAAGTGCCAGCAGAAAAATTGAAAGAATGGCATGCTTACTCTATCAAGAACTCATCAGCAGCATCCTTGAGACATACTTTACTCAAATGATTCTTGACAATGTATGCTGCTTTTTCTCTGCAGTACCCTCTACGGCATCCACAATCATTCAGATAGAGGATTACTCGACGGTCAGAAACATCATTCTTGAAGCTCACTCCACAAAGCAGTATCTCCTGAAATAAGAAAAGGAGATTGGGGAAAACAGTTAGATGAGTGCATAGCTGGTCTGAACCAAGCGTGACAAAAAACTTAATTCCAAGCACAACCTTCATCATCTCCCAGGAAGAATTACTGCTTGTAGATGAATCAAGAACTGCCTTGTATGCAGGATTGGACATAGCAGTTGCAGCCAACACTCCAACAGGATCACCAGCACAAAATTCACTTGGTAAATTTGAGCCACTGCTAGCCCCATATTCAAACTGAATAATTGAGTTGCTGGAAACGTTCCTAACGGTCCCATCATAACAAATGACTACATCGCGGAGAATGGCCATCAAATTCTTGAACAATGTCCCAGGTTCGGTTAATCCCCTGGTTGAGCGGACAATCACTTCTCTACTGGAGATTGAATGAATCATCTCCTGATAAGGGTCCAACCCATAGAACAGACAACTTCTAACCAACCCAAATTCCTCGGAAGGGTTAGTACCAGCAGAAGGATACTTCTTCTGAAACAGTCGAGCCATGTCATCTACCAGTGTCTTTGTGTAAAATTTGCCTCTGTCTGCTATTTGCAAACCTAAGAAGCCAATTTGCTGAACCACCTTATTAAAGGCAGATTCACTCTTGGAATCAATTAGAACACCGATGCCAGACGACTTGAGCACAAAGTCAACAACTGGAAGCTTCTCGTTGCACAAGCGATGCTCCAGTTGTACTTCTACCGACTCATTATAGGACAACCGCAAATGATGTAGCAACTTGGACATGTACTGAATTCTCTCCTGGATACGATCCCTAACAGCCTTTGACATGTAGAAATCTCGGAGACTAATACTAAAACCTTCTGTGCACAAATTTTCCATTAACAGAGGTTGGATAGAATTGAAGAACTTCAATACATCATTTGGACCCTTCATAAAATAGATAGATGTGATAACATCATTCAGAATTGATGAAATCAAGTCCCTGTTGTAATCAATTCCCAGGAACTGACTTTTCCCAATTGTGTGTGTCTCCCCACAACTATCAAAACCATCCGGTAAAGCCGCCCCTAAGATCTGCAAGGCCGTCCACATCATACCAGATTTACGAACATCTACTACAGCAGGATCAGGTAAGGCTGTTGGAAGAAACATTGCTAACTGTTGAGCAGCTGCTCTATGAAAGAAGTAATTTGAGAACATTAACTTCAACGACAGCAATGAATCAGTGGCAAGCTGCAAATTGAAGTTACCAGTGTGAGAACTCAGTAACTGTTTCCCTACAGCGAAAAGCTCCACAACCTCTGCTTTGGCAGAAAGGGACTGAGGATAAAACAAATGAATGCAGTCCCCATCAAAATCAGCACTAAGAGGGCCACACATGAGGGGATTAATCTTCACAGTGTGATCATCATGGACATACACTGTTAAGGCTTGCAGGGAGTGCTTATGTGTTGTGGGTGGCCTGTTAATGAAAACAGTATCACCATCCATTATCCTCCTGTGCACTATTTGCCCAGGTCGTAGAAATGTATGCCCCTTTGACCCTTCTCTCAAAGAATAAGTACTTGACCCATCTTTATAGGTTAAACAAAGCTTTTCATCCACCAATTTCTGTAAGTATGCCATATTGTGCTGACTTACTCGTTCCTCAAAAGTGATTTTCTGAGCAATTTCACATGGCAAACCAATCTCACCCACCCCTTTGTATGGATCACCAGTTATGACACTTCGAGATGAGAAACCAGACCCCTTTCTGATAAACAAGGTCTTCATCTTCTCTAGCCAGGCTTTAGTGGTGGTATCAACTGTTTCCTTGTGTATTCCAAAACGTTTATCAACATCACGGGATGCCTAGCATTGAGAATAAAAAGGACAATGAGAAGTCAAAATACCATCTTCATTGCATGGATACAAAAGTATCAGATGAAAGAAAATTAATTATATTCATGAAATCAAAGAACTAAAGTTTCTACCCAAACCCAGCAATGCTCTGTATTTTCCCTTATTTACAGAAAAATAAACTTTGAGAAAGTAGATTTTCCATCCTAGATTAGGTACTTCTACGTTCATCTTCCCTCCATCAGTTCCTTCATATGTTACATGGAACCAACAATTTTGGGAGTACAGTATAATGAGGAACTTATTTGAGCAGACGAGCTATTTCTTAAATTGTTTGGTTATAAAAAGATACTCCCCTATCTAAAAAAATAAACACTCAATAAACTATAAAAGGAAACAGAAAAATAGTAGGATCTATGTTTTCTTCAGATATGGAACAGCACAATTCTAAGTCACTAGATGAACTATGGCATCACTGACTTTCTGTTTGTTTAAAACTGTAAATTAGCCAAGTTTCATGAGTGCTGACACTATACATATACTCAGGAATTAGAAAAGAAACAGAACACTGTTGAAAACTCGGAAACCCAAAACTAGTCTTGCCAAGGAAACTATGCAAGAGCACAAAATGGTGCAGCAACTCTGCAAGTGCTACAAACTACTTCCAAGATATGAAGTGTCATACTATTGGAAGTCTTAAACAATAAAATTACAAACCACTCTAAGCAGATGGAAAAAGTTAATCCATTGTAAAATTCAAGTTTTAACAATAAAAGTAGTCTTAGTACCTTGCCTGTCCCCCTAAATTGGAGATACTGGACAACTGCTGCTTGTAAATCATTTGCCTCCACTTCATGAGCCTCAAAATTAGGTGTACCAGATCTGGAACTTTTAATTATGTCAATCTGCCTTAGAACCTTCCTGAGCATTGTTATAGAGTGATCCTGAAAAGGCAACATGAAATTATGATAACTTGCAACTTGACATAGACAAGAGAATGCCAATAAGATATATAAGATTCAATTTTTAAGTGTCTTACCGAAGACATGATGTTATTCCCATCAGATATATCCGGCACAGACAAACAGTTAGGAGGTACTGGTAAGTATTGCAGGATATATCCCTCCTGCGGGAAATAGCCTTTAGCTGATAGCTTTTTTCTCGTATCTTCACGAATTCTTCTAAGAATTGCAAGGACCTACAATCGTGTATGATGATGAAAACAAGAGAAAGCAAATTGAACTGAGACATCTTTTAGCCAGAACACAAAATTGAATTTGGCAATGGAAAATTATCAATTCAAGAAAACTAATTGACGAACCAGAAAGAAAACTCCAAAACGTTTTATGATAGGTACAACTGCCAAGAAATTGATTAAAGGGAATGATCCAACAAATTAAATCACCAATATCATCAGAAGTTCAAATACATTACACAAGATTAAAATTTCATAAAATCCTAACTTAAACATTGTTACCAGCAGAAATACTCTTTTCCAGTGAACGAGAAATCAACCTAGTCATTCCCACTCTCCTTCTAGGGGGTCAATTGCACTACCACAGGAAAAAAATTCTACCAGCATAATATTGGTAAAAATATCAGTTCATTTTCCCCTCTTTGTTGGTTACCCTAAAGAATATTTTTGGGCTAATGCTGTAGTGCATTTCTAAGCTGGTCTTTCTATAAGATATAGCTACAAATGAGCTTCACCGCCAGGAAGGTCAGAATTCATTAATAATAGAGATCGCATCAGTATACTCCTCTGATCCAGGTCCCAGTGGCAGAATCATGAGGCACGACCGAAAGGGCAAGGGATTATCACCTTATTGTAATGCAATCACAATTCTCCCAACTGCCAATCATTTTAGTTTGCCAGTAAATGCAAAAGCTGTGACTTCACAAGCAATGGAATTACTCTTTTGTTTAAGTGATGGAATCATGAAGCTTTGATACAGAAGGGCAGCATTGGAAACACCGCCAAAATCAAATACATTAACCACTAGAAATAGATCAAGAGGCACCAAAAATGTATACTTACTTCTACGAGCAATTCAAGAAGTGGAACAAAGACATTTTAATCCAATTCAATTGAGCTCAATACAGAAGTTAACTACTTATAAGCAGCTTTTCCTCAGTCTGTATTTTAAGCTGTGCGGCGATTCTACAGAGACTGAGAAGCTAACCTCAGAAGGAAGCAAAGGTCGAGAATAACCATCGCCGTAGCGGTAGCCATATTTCTCCAAGAAATTCCACTCTTGAAGCTTTGCAGCATTTTTTGGTACTTTCAGCTCCAAATAGGAAGCACCATCTGAGGTTTTTCCCTCGTATACTGAGATTTGTGAGACATCCTACATTATATAGAATATATTATTTCTTTGAAAAATAAATATAGAATATATTAAACCCATAAATCACATTACTCAAGAAGAAAGTCCAGCTTCTGGTTAAGAATTCAATACAAAAAATTGCTACAAATTTAGACATACTCCAGCTTAAAAACATTCATAGTCAAATAAAGAGCTCAATATCTTTCAGTTTAGGATTATGGCTAGCGAACAAGGCATGAACTCCTTTTCTTTTAGCTCCTACAGAGTATCTCATCTTAACAGGTCATCATAAGACGACACTGTTCAGATAAACACTTAAAATACATATCCCACGAACAGATCAGCATATAGGTGAATGTGGAAGAAATTGCCAGTTTAATCAGTCTATTATATTCAGGAATCTCCAAAAATAGGCAAATCCCTTTGACTTTAATAAAGAAGTCCTGAACTACACGCAGTATTGCTTCACCACATAAAAAGCTAAGGAGTCGTTTGGTGGGAAGTATATGGTATAATAAACCTAGGATAAAATGCGGTGTTAGTTTATCTCAAGTTTGGTGGGAGTATTAGGTGGTCCTTGGATTATTTATCCCACCATTTTTTAGTGATGGGATAAATTATCCCATATACATGGTACAATAACTTATCCTAGGATAATTTATTCTGGGATTAATTATCCCGGATAACTTATTCCCAACCAAGTGACCCCTAAGTACGTGTATACTCTTACACGTGTTGAATTAAGGGACTTAAACATGACACCAATTATAGGGCATTGACCTACTTAACCTAATCTCTTCCAGAAACAGCCTCTCTACCTCCACAGGGGGTAGGGGTAAGGTCTGTGTACCCTCTACCTTTCCCAAACCCCACTTGTGGGAAATTTTACAAGGTATGTTGTTGTTGTTGACCTACTTAATCTAACCAAAAAGACATCATGAGATGATGCCCCCTTCTGTGAGTAAGGCTGGTGTAAAGGAAGAAAGACCCTTTTTCAAAACTTCATTCTTTTTTTATTCAGATATTCATTTTTGTTAAAAGAAAGACGGAAAAGGGACCACCGCTCTATGCCCCCAATAAGATAACTTCATTACCTCATTGAAAGAAGTGAACAACTAGATCATACTCAGGTATACAATCTCAGATTTCAAAAGGAAGTGTATATATTTGTGTGTATGTGTGAATATATACACATGCATACAGCAATCTCAACAGTCAACTCTGTACATACTGTCTCTGTGACTCAATTACTATACAAAATACAACACATAAATATCAAGGACAAAGACTCTTCCACAAGAACTCAAAGAACTTGATAAAAACTAAAAGAACCATCACTCTCAACACGGCCTTACTCACTCTTACATAGAAAAAGCACTGTTTCATACAGGAGGCTACAATACTTGCATTACTAGCTAAGAGGCAGAGGGATAAGCAAAAAGGGTTGGGTAAAATCACACACTGTTAATCGAGGTGCGTGCAAGCTGCCTAGACATCACAATTATCAAAAAAATCTACACTTTTAAATGAAGTAGATAAAAAGACACTAGCTAGAGGACGTGAAAAATAGTGATACACTCCAAAGAAGTGATGAAGGGTCGTATTAAACCTCTACCTAGTCCATATAATAATTACTATCGCGTCCTTGTCAATTAAATTGCTTTAAATTGCAACTTTTGGTTGGTGTCTCAGTATTTTCAATAGAATAAAAACCGAAAGAATTACATACATAGAAAACGGAAACCGTGGAATCATACAGACAAGGATAAGATCAAAATATAACCTTGCTTGTCTAATATACCTATAAGAATAACTGTGTTTACACCAAATAAGAAACTCTAAACAATTTGGTGACACATAAATGCTGATACTCAACCACAATATTTTCTTTGTTAGTAACTTAACACAATTACATGGGCTGCTCGATACTCACCTCACAACATGAGGACAACATTCGTTCAAGAACACCGGCATGCTTGACCTGAAACTGAGTGTTATCTCAACAAGGTTAAAAGAGAGCACAAAGTGCTTTCATAACAAATTTGAATAAGTTTTACATCTATGCAGGAATCAAGAGAAACCCCATGCACAAAGCACCTTCAAAATACAGGCCCATGAAAATCATCAATTCAACTTCCTTGGCCTTTAGGAGTCGAAAAGGAACAATTTTAAGATATAGAACTATAGTGAATTTGCAACAAGTTACATCGGCAACTCAGCTCAATAGGAACGCAGATTCTTCACTTTCAGTGTTACACCCGTGTCAACACGACATGGGTGGGACCCATACTGGATATGGTCAAACAAGTTCCGGTATTTTGACCAAAATTGATCCAGCAACTCAAGAGAGGCACAATGATTTCTGATTCAAACTAAACAATAAACAGTAAAGAGATGCATCTATAATTAATAATAATTACAGCTTCGAGCTCGCCACTGAAAATTCGTGCGTTTTTTTTCCTTCCAAAATGGTCCACCATAGTTTAGGCATATGTTTACAACTCTACTTTTTTATGTTTAATTTTATTTTATTTTTAGCTGAATCCCGCACCCATATCGGACACCCGCACCTGAGTCCAAGCAACTTAGATGAGAAATTGGAGAAATCAACCATTTGTACCTTTCAATTTTATAGGTTCAATTGTATTGATCTCAAACTTCCTCCTGTAGAATCTTTGTAAGAAAAAAATAATTTACTCATAATGATAAAAAAGGAGAAATTAATGGATCTAATACCTTTCTGTTTTTAATCTTTAAACATTTCAAGCAAAGCAGGCTTAGCATCTTTTTCAACTCACTGACATGGTCAGGGTGATAAATAGGAATGGGCAACTCAATATATCCAAAATGACCTGAAACAGATAAATCGGGGTTACTTGAGCCTTATGAAGAAGCATGCAACAATTGCATATAATTTCAACAACGCATGAAGCCAGTTTTTGATCCCTGTCAACTTCTCAACCTCAATGATCTATTGACATATGCATAACATAAAAATATGTGGAATTATTCTTGTTTTCTATACTTCAACTGCAGCTTAGCATTACCTCTCTCTCTTTCTAGAACAGTAAAAGTGAAAGAGATGAAAATGTCATAGTACCTTCACATTGGCCAGGCTCTGCAGTACCACAGGATTCACATCTGCCAGCTTCGAGGGGCAGACCAAGGAAAGGATTTAAAAGTAGGCTCGGATGGGTAATCGGACAATCGCTAATAGAGTATTTAGACTGCCAGAAACCAGAAAGGAAAGGAATTTATAACTGACACATAGTATAAAAACAGTAGTCGACTCCGAAACTTAGTTGTAAGGATAATTGGTTCATAGTTAAACTAGGAACAGTCAGTAGAATTACTTGAAAAGTTTAGAAAATGAATAGACACTGTTTTTCTTCAAATAACTTAGAAAGTTTCAAGTGCCATTCATCGAGATTACTTCAAAAAGCATCAAATGCCCAGTTGTTTGATAAAACAGTTTACTTTTTCTTGAAACCCTTGTAGCAAACAAACACTAAAGGTTTGCATAACCTTGTACTTACTATTTCCTGTGGTGTAGCCAAACCAAATTTGATAGATTTAACAATCCCATCTGATACTTTGGACGATGAACTTTCCTCCATGCTTTTCTACACTGCAACTGAAAAGAGAAGTTGAAAAATCATCAGGTTCCCCTGAAATGCAGCTTTAACAAGAATCTAGTCTGACCACCATTTTGGCAAAATTTCCAACTTCCAATTTAGGAGAATAATCAATGTAAGCCGACTTTAACGCACAGATTCATCAATAGAATGTTTTGTTAATTTTTTAAAAGTGTTGTGACTTCATAAATTGACTAACATGCATCAAAACCTATGCCCGAAAATAACAACGTCAAAAACCTTTTCTACTGCTTATATCCAACCAAACAGCAAAAAGAAATGGCAGAATAACAATTTCCACCGAGATATGAATGATCCAAGCAAAAAAGTACGACTTCACCAGAGTCCAACAGGGAAATGAAACTCAAGAAAAAAAATCAGCAAAACATTAACAGATTCTAAGCAGAACCCACATGCAAGAAGCAAAACCCACAAAGAATTAAACCCTAGCACACACCCAAGAACCCTAGTTTTAGCTTACAAGAACAGCAAACCTCATAAAACAGAACTGGGTTAATTCGAAACAAGGGTTTATGTCAAGAACCCCCAATTTAAAACACCGTTTAAACAAGAAATAAAGCAACTTCCAAAATGCAAATGAACAGTAATACCCCTTTAAAACAAAACGGGTGACGCAGAAAGAACCACTACAAATGAATGCCATTGAAATTACCAAACAAATCGTAGGACAAAAAAAATAGAGTGTGCCGAATCTGTACCACACTGTCTTTCTTGTTTTCTCCTCACAGAAAAGTTGAATTGCATTCAGGTGACGCCTACAGTTGGGAAGAAGAGAAAAGGGGTTTAAGTGCCCAGTAGCTCCAAACGGACACTGCTTCTTCAGTGCATGGAGCAGAAAAATGAGTGGCACTTTGAGTGTGATTTGGAGGGCTCTTCTTCTTTTTAGTTCAATACTAATTGGGAAAAAAGAGTAGTGAAGAGAAAAAAAAATAAAATTTCAACCTTTCCCCCTTCTCTATAAAAAGAAATAATGAAAAGAAAATTAGGCAGAAGTGTGTGTATAAATAGTTGTAATTTGTGGTATATCCATAATAGGTAGAAGTGTAAAGATGCCTTTGCTTATTAAAAATGAAAAAAATTATAGTCCCTCAATTATTGAGAAATTTTATTTTTAGTCCTTATACGTTACGATATGTAAGTCAACGCATATTGAATATTAAATTAATTATATAAAAACAGTCAAAGATATTATTTTGAATTATACAAAATTTTAAAAAAATATTTTTAATCAATAATTCGATCCAAAAATATTTATGTCATTAATAATTTGACTCTATATTTTTTCTACGGTTAATAATTTTTATTGAAAATAATCTTATTATTTAATAGATCAAATATAGTAACAAATGTATTTTTTTTAACCATATTTATAAAAAAAATAGCCAAGATGCATTAATCAACAGCTAAGAACATTGTCAATTAATGTAAAAATGGTCAAATTTGCGTTGTCCAATTAGCCAGAATATGTGTATAAAGAGTTGTACTATGTGGTATATCAATTATGCATAGAAGTGTGAAGATATCCTTGCTTATTAAAAATGAAAAAACAATGAGATAAAAAAAATTACTTTTGATCCTTATGCGTTACAATATGTAAGTCAACACATATTAAATCTCAAATTAATTATAGAATACGGTCAAAGATATTGTTAAACTATACAAAATTTTGAACAAAATATCCTTAGTTAATAGTTTGATTAAAAATATCTCTGTCATTAATAATTTGACGCTATAATTTTTCTACGGCTAATAATTTATTTTGAAAAATATTATTATTTAATAGATCAAATATAGTAACAATTTTTTTTGGACCATATTTATAAAAAAAAAATAGCCAAGATACATTAATCGACAACTAAGAACATTATCAATTAATGTAAAAATAGTCAAATTTGCATTGTTCAATTAGGCAGAAATATGTGTATAAACAGTTGTACTGTTTGGTATATCAATTATACATAGAAGTGTGAAGATACCCTTGCTTATTAAAAATGAAACAATGAAATGAAAAAAATTATGGTCGCTCAATTATTGATAAATTTTACTTTTGGTCCTTATGCGTTACGATATGTAAGTCAACGTATATTGAATCTTAAATTAATTACAGAGTACGGTCAAAGATATTGTTAAACTATACAAAATTTTGAACAAAATATCCTTCATTAATAGTTCGATTCAAAATATCTTTATAATTAATAATTTGAGTCTATAATTTTTCAACGGCTAATAATTTATTTTGAAAATACTCTTATTATTTAATAGATCAAAAATAGTAACAAATGTATTTTTTTCAAAAAATTTGACCATATTTATCAAACAAAAAAATAATAGTCAAAATACATTACTCACAGTTGCGAACATTGTCAATTAATACAAAAATGGTTAAACTTGCATTGTCCAATTAGGCAGAAGCGTGAAGATGCCCTTACTTAATTAAAAATGAAAATAATGAGATGAAAAAATTATGGTCCCTTAATTATTGATGAATTTTTCTTTTGATCCTTATGAATTACGATATGTAACCAGCACATATTGAATCTTAAATTAATTACAGAAAATGGTCAAAGATATTGTTGAACTATACAAAATTTCGAACAAAAATATCCTTAGTTAATAGTTCGATCCAAAAATATCTATGTCATTAATAATTTGACTCTATAATTTTTCTACGGCTAATAATTTATTTTGAAAATACTCTCATTATTAGTAGATCAGAATAGTAATGAATGTATTTTTTTTTATTTTTGACCATATTTATCAAAAAAAAATAGTTAAGATATATTAATCGACATGTAAGAACATTGTCAATTAATGGTCAAACATGCATTGTCCAATTAAGCAGAAATATGTGTATAAATAGTTGTACTATGTGGTATATCAATTATACATAGAAGTGTGAAGATGACCTTGCTTAATTGAAAATGAAAAACAATGAGATGAAAAAATTGTGGTCCCTAAATTATTGATAAATTTTACTTTTGGTCCTTATGAATTACATATGTAAGCGAGTGCATATTGAATCTTAAATTAATTACAGAATACGGTCAAAGATATTGTTGAACTATACAAATTTTTGAATGATAATATCCTTAGTTAACAGTTCGATCCAAAAATACTTCTGTCATTAATAATTTGGCTCTATAATTTTTCTACGGCTAATAATTTATTTTGAAAATACTCTTATTATTTAATAGATTAAAAATAGTAACAAATGTATTGTATTTTTCTGGACTATATTTATAAGGAAAAAAAAAAAGAAATAGTCAAGATACATTAATCGGCATTTAAGAGCATTGTCAATTAATGCAAAAATGGTCAAATTTGAATTGTTTAATTAGGCAGAAATATATGTATAAACAGTTGTACTATGTGGTATATCAATTATACATAGAAGTGTGAAGATGCCCTTTCTTATTAAAAATGAAAAACAATGATATGGAAAAATTTGTGGACCCTCAATTATTGATAAATTTTACTTTTGATCCTTATGAGTTATGATATGTAAGTTTGGCATATTGAATCTTAAATTAATTATGCATACGGTCAAAAATATTGTTGAACTGCACAAAATTAAACAAAAATATTCTGAGTTAATAGTTTGGTCAGAAAAAATATCTCTGTCATTAATTATTTAATACAAAAAAAATTCTACGGCTAATAATTTATTTTGAAAATATCCTTATTACATAATGGATCAAAAACAGTTACGAATGTATTTCTGTTTTGACCATATTTATTAAAAAATAGTCAAGATCCATTAACCGACAGCTAAGAGTATTGTCAGTTAATGCAAAAATGGTTAAATTTGTGATGTCCAGTGAAATTTTTATTTAATGTAATTTTGACCACTCCAAAAAGATCTTATTTCTGTTCTAACTCTTTAACACAACTATATTATATAATTTTAAGTCGTAATCAAGAGTTAAAAAAGATAAATTTAGATATGTATTCTTAAAAATTACACATGGAGTTCAACCTTTTTACACTAAATTTTCCTTAGTTATAAGGATAAATATGAGAAGTCTTAGTAACAATTAAATTTAGTATGATTTGACCATACGTAATCGATGTAAATTATATTAATTAGCATAAGATATACATACAATACATGTGTTAGAGATTAATTGTCACGACTCAAAAATCGAGATCATGATGACAAACATCCCTAATCGTCCATCCTGACTTGTAAGTCAAAGAGCAAATCCAAACAAGACTTCCAAGAGAGAAGCTAAAGTCACTAAGCAATAAATAAGACACAAAAAATTATAAATTTTACTTTTGATCCTTATGAGTTATGATATGTAAGCAAGCATATTAAATCTCAATTTAAAATTACAGGAAAGGGTAAAAAATATTGTTGAATTATACAAAACTGAACAAGAATGTTCTTAGTTAATAGTTTGATCCAAAAATATGTGTAGAAACAGTTGTAGTATGTGGTATATCGATTATACATAGAAATATAAATATGTCCTTGCTTATTAGACAATGAAAAACAATGAGAGAAAAAAATTTGTTGTCCCTTGATTATTGATAAATTTTACTTTTGATCCTTATGAATTATGAAATGTTAGTCAACGCATATAGAATCTTAAGTTAATGTCAAAAATATTATTGAACTATACAAAATTGAACAAAAATGTTCTTAGCTAATAGTTTGATAAAAAAAATATCTCTGTCATTAAAAATTTGATACAAAAAAAAGTTTACGGCTAATAATTTGTTTTGAAAATACCCTTATTATGTAATGGATCAAAAATAGTAACAAATGTATTTTTTTAATCTTTGACTATATTTATCAAAAAAATAGTCAAGATGCATCAATCAACAACTAAGAATATTGTCAATTAATGCAAAAATGGTTAAACTTGCATTGTGTAATTAAATTTTCATTTAGTGTAATTTTGGCCGTTAAAAAAAAATCCTGATTTTGTTCCAACTCTTTGATACAACTACATAATATAATTTTAAGCCGTAATCAAGAGTTCAAAGATAAAGCTCGATATGTATTCTTAAAAAATATACATGGAGTCCAACCTTTTCACACTAGATTTTCCTTAGTTACAGAGATAAATATGAAATGTCTTAATGACAGTAAAAATTTAGTATGAGTTGATGTAAATTATACTGATTGGCATAAGACATACGTGCAATACATGTGTAAATATGAAACGTCTTAATCGATGTAAATTATACTGATTAGCATAAGACATACGTGCAATACATGTGTTAAAGACTATTTGTCACGATTTAGAATTCGAGGTAACAATGGTACACAACCCAAATCATCCATCCTAATGTGTAAGTCAAAGAGCGAACCCACACAAGACTCCCAAGAGAGAAGTTAAGACACAAAGCAAGAAACAAAACACAATAAATTATAAATTTTACTTTTGATCCTTATGAGTTATGATATGTAGCCAAGCATATTAAATCTTAATTTAAAATTACAAAAAAGGGCAAAAAAATATTATTGAATTATACAAAATTGAACAAGAATGTTCTTAGTTAATAGTTTGATCCAAAAATATGTGTAGAAACAACTGTACTATATGGTGTATCAATTTGTGGTCCCTCAATTATTGATAAATTTTACTTTTGATCTTTGTGAGTTATGATATGTAAGTCAACGCATATTGAATTTAAATTATGGTAAAAAATATTGTTGAATTATACAAAATTGAACAAAAATATCCTTAGTCAATAATTTGATCCAAAAAAATTTCTGTCATTAATAATTTGATACAATTTTTTTCTACGACTAATAATTTATTTAGAAAATACCCTCATTATTTAATGGATCAAAATCAGTAATAGATGTATTATTTTTTATTTTTAACCATATTTATCAACAAAAAAAAAGTCAAGATGCATTAATCGACAGCTAAAAACATTGTCAAGTAATGCAAAAATGATAAAATTTGTGTTGTTCAATTATCTTTATTTAATGTAATTTTGATCAATAAAAAAAATTCTTATTTTTGTTTGTTCCAACTCTTTAATACAGATACACAATATAATTTTTAGTCATAATCAAGAGTTAAAACATAAAATTGAATGGGTATTCGTAAAAAAATATACACAAAGTCCAATCTTTTCACACTAGATTTGTCATAGTTAGAAGGATAAATATGAAATGTCTTACTAACAGTAAAAAATTAGTATAATTTGATCATACGTAATCGATGTGAATTATATTGATTAACATAAGATATACGTGCAATATATGTTTAAGAGACTAATATATGAATTTATTTACCATTCATCTATTTGAAATTATATTTTATTATATAAATTTTATTAAACTCGTAACAAACGTACTATAACATCAGTTACATCATTTTAAAATATTTATACTAATTAATACTTTTTATACGTGCAACACACATAAAAAGGAAATAGTCACTAATGTATTCTAGTTAATCAAAAATTTCTGCATTTTCTAAAAAAAAAAAAAAAGATTGACGCAAGAATAATAACATTTATACTTGTTCAATTAATTTTTCATTTTTATTCTTAGAAAAATTAGAAAAAAAATCTTCAATGCATGCAGCAAGGTGAGTGACACTTTTAATGTGAAAAAATTTGGAGGCTCTCTACTTTTTAATCACTAAATAAAAATCATTGTACTATGAGCTATATCAATTGTACAAAACTGAAAGTGCAAAGATGTCGTTGCCTATTAAAATAATGGGATTATAAAATTTGTGATTCATCAATAATGATAAATTTTACGTTTAATTTTTACGGTATGTGATCAAATGTTCAACTAATTACGAAAGAGAGTGAAGAATATTTTTGAATTATGTAAAATTGAATAAAAATGTCTTTAGTTAACAATTTAATTCAAAAATAACTATATCATCAATAGTTTGATCCAGTATGAGATTGTATATTATCATTTTAAATTTAATTAAACTAATCACAAACAATTTATAACATTAAAAGTAAGAGGCTTATGACTCAACTTCGTGTTGGATGATTCTTATGACCTCTATTCATCTTCAAAATACTCTTTGCACTTCGTATTGATTTGACTTTTATGTACAATAAGGAATCATTTGACATGAACTTATACGCATTTAAATAATTCTGATCTTAGCTAATGTTTTTTTGAGGTGTTATATGTTGAAACATAAAAGAGACGAGAAAATTGTCAAATTGAATGATTGGTATGACTATTTATTTATCTAACTAAACTTATGTTTTCAAACAATATCTCACATTGATTGAATCAACTCACTATTCATTAATTTGAGATTGTATTTTATCATTTCAAATTTATTGCAATTCATTCCAAATATATTACGATATTAGTTACATTATTTTGAAATATTTATACCAATTATTATGAGATATACATACAATGCACGTGCCAAAGACTAGTATGTAAATCGATTTATCATTTTTCAATTTGAGATTATATTTTATCACTTCAAATTGAGTGCAACTCGTCACAAAGACATTATAACATTAGTTATATTCTTTTAATATTTTTATTCTAATAACCATGAAATACACATGTTGTGTATGTGTATAAAATTTGTGATCATACTTATTTTTTTCTCTCAGCAAAATTGAAAAAAATTATTGAATCACATTCAGATTTTATATACGGAGAAAAGAAAAGGAAAAAAGCAAAATGTCAAAAAAAAAAAAAAAAAACTTTATAGTATCCTTTAGCTACAAAAGGACACTATTGGGTTAATTCAGAATAAGAAATTATATCAATAAAATTATAATTTAACACATTGTAAAAATTTAAAATAAAGTAATTTTTAAAATGCAAATGAATAGAAGCACCCCTTTTTTACAATTGGACAACATAAAATGAACCACTACAAATGACCCATTTTTTAATTTTTGATATCCATTTTTTTTTAATTTAACAAAAGTTATAATATCATTATCAAAAACACGACCTAGAATATATTATATGAGATTGCTACTTTTGTTTAATATATAATTTAAGGACTTGACATTTTTAAATAATTATATGCTAGATTAGGATATTTTAGCAACTTAAGGTTTGGACTTTCAAATACAAATAAAAAGTCTAATTAGCCAAAGTTTATAACGAATAAATAAATTTTAATTAGTTTTATAAATCTTTTTTATTTTGCTTTCTAACTTTAATCTCTCTTGATTTGTGATATAATGCTTGCATTCCGTATCTTAATTTATACTATATAGTTTTAACTTATCTGTTATTAGTATAAAAATTCTCAATATGATAAATTTATCCTTTTATAATATAATACTATACATTTTCAATTAATTAATTTACTGTATATCCTTTTAATGAAATTCATTTAACCTCAAAAATCTAATCTCTTTTAATTTAATTGTCGCCATTAGAGCTATTCTCACCCTTTAATTTAATAATTATTTAAAAAAAAAAAAGAAAAAGAAAAGGACGGGTCATCAAACTTGTGAACCCCATCAAACACCCACCAAAAACATACTTCTTATTGTTTGGTTAACGAAAAAAAAAATCTTAGAAAAAAACTTCTACTTTTAACTAGAGAGTAGAAAAAATTTGTAGGAAAATAATTTCTGACATAAAAATATTTTCATAATTTAAAATATTTTTAAAAATTGAGTGTGGAGTAAAAATTTGAAATTGGAGTAAAAAATTGAAAATTTCAAAATATTTAAAGAAAATTAAAAATTAGTTTTTATTTTTGGGAGGGGGTTGGGAGGAACTGGGTGGATCGGAATAGGAATGGATTAAAAAAAATCAAAATTTCCAGAATGTGAAATCTTTTTCAAAAATAAATTTTACTCTTATTTTCTTTAAAAAATAATAATAATATTTTTTGGTAGAGAGATCGTGGTATGAATGAGATAAAAAAATCAATTTAAAAGTGGATAAGAGTTTTGGAAAATATTTTCCTTCATTTTTGAAAGGAAGTCATTTTCATTAAATTTAAGAAAAATAAGTTGATTTGAAAAACATTTTCCAAAACATTTAAGCCAACCAGACATGAAATAAGGAAAACATTTTCCTCCATACTAAACACACACTTGGTTTCTGTTGCTTTTCCTGGACAATTTTTTTGTTATTTGAACAATTAAATTATCCTTATATAGTTATATGTTATACTGCAGAGGGCACATTCAATTAATAATTACGGTGTACATAAATAGTGTAAAGAGTCAATTATCATTTTTTCTAATTTTTTTTTAATTTATAAAAAATTGTTAAAATATATGGCAATTCAGATACATTAATTTAATAATCATATAAAAATTAAGATTTTTAAGTACCAACAGGTAACATTTAAAGCATGATAGAGAATTCAAGAATTAATGTAATTGTATCCTGGTGGAAAGAAGAAATTTTTGAAACTTTTAAAAATGCGTGGGAATAATGAAAAATATAATAAACAAAGAAATGTAATTATATAATTATTTTTTTGTTCAATTCGAGGTAACGTGATTTGACAAATTAAATATTGAAAACTGTAGGCAGAACAAGTGAAATTAGGTTTGAAAACTGATATAGAATTACACGATTAGTGTATTGTAAAACATTAACCAAACTAAAATAAAGTTTAAAAAGTTGGACAATTATAGATGATTTCTTGGTAATTCATGAAACTAGACTCTTGTACCTTTTTTATATTTCTAATGTAATTAGGAAATAATTGCTACGATAATTTGATTGGCTCTATAGCGATGCCGATAGTCAATGAAAACGAGATCAAAGGGAATTTCAAAAAAAGAGAATTAATCAAAAAAAATATATTAGTATAATCGTTATTATAAAAGGGCAAATGAGTCAAAGTTTAATCTTCCTTCATTAAGTAATAATAAATAGATTAAAAGAAGCAGAAAATAGGCAAGTTAATGCTAGGAAGCTAAATCTGTCGTAATAATTTTTTATTACTCCTCCCATCTCATTTTATATAGTATGATTTTTATATAGTTGAGATTTATTTAATTAATAATAAAATTAAATTATTTTTAATTATCATAAGATAATATTTTTTTTCTGAAATAAACTAAAAAGAAAATTAACTTTAAGGCCACAGTGTAGAATATTGGTCTAAGATGGCGTGATACAGAAAGTATTCCCTCTGCATTTAATAATGGAAAACTATCTGGATATAGTTGACAAAATCAGAGAAGAAAAAGAGAGAATGTATAACAAGCAAAAAAAGATTAAATTATTTTCTTCGATCATAAATGAATTATCAGCCAGTTGACGTTTAGATGAATGTTTATTCAACCATTTTAAGTATATATTATAGCCACAAAATAGGTAGAAAGCCAAACAAATCACCTAGCTTTTACTTTCACAAAATAACATGAAACAAGAACTTCGCTACTCATCAAAGAAAATTTCATCTTTGGCTACTAAACCCGTTGTGTACTTCCTTTTTCTCCTTTTGGCCTACTTGCTGGGCTATCTATCTAGCTCCACACACCACAATAACAAGCCACCCCATCATATAAACACTGTGGTCGCCCATGTAGACGAGGTTAATGTAAGTAACCCTGCAACAGAATTAGGCGACCACAGTAATTTCGGGGCGGTATGTGGTGAAGCGGTTCCACCACAGGACGTCAGAAGCAAAATTTTGGAGCGTGTCTTCAAGGGAACATCTCCGTGGGAGAATTTCCCGCCGTCACACGTGGACAATCTCCTGAGGAAAAAGTGGATCAAAGGTTGGGGATCAAAAGGCGCGGTTTTTGAGAACTTAATCCGGAGGGTCCGACCCAAGACCATAATTGAAGTAGGTACATTTCTAGGTGCATCTGCTCTTCACATGATCGAGGTGACCCGTCGATTGGGACTCGACGGGACACAAATTGTCTGCGTAGACGATTTTCGTGGATGGCCGGGTTTTTCAGATCACTTGCGGATGAAAGACATGAAGATGGTGAACGGTGATGTTCTGCTGATGTATCAATTCATGCAAAACGTGATGCAGGCAAACGCTACGGAGTCCGTAGTGTACATGCCGTTCTCCAGCGGATCAGCGCTGGAGAAGCTGTGCGAGTGGGGAGTGTTTGCGGAGTTGATTGAGGTTGATGCAGGGCATGATTTTCACTCGGCTTGGTCTGATATAAACCGGGCTTTCAAGCTGTTGAAGCCCGGTTCCGAAGGTGGAGTCCTATTTGGACATGACTATTTCACCGCCGCTGATAACAGAGGGGTGAGAAGGGCTGTCCAGTTGTTCGCCCGCGTTCATAATCTCACTGTTCAAGTCGATGGCCAGCATTGGCTTTTCCATATTACCAATCGTTTGTGATTGCCAGCATTGGCTTTTCCATATTACCAATCGTTTGTGATTGTTATAAGCTATTGCAAAATCAAAGTAATTTAATCAAACCTGTATAGATGTAAGAGTTACATTTATTCTGAGCTAATTGTTGAGAGATGTGTATATATAATATTGCTTCGTGGGAAGTTGTCTTCGCTGTTTATGTCCTCTTGCATTTTAAGATATTTGTGATTCTCATTAGTAATTTTAAAATCTTTTAAAATAAGAGAATGGATATATATTTGATCTTCTATAAAACCATATGCAAGACTAATTTGAATCTGTGAAACCCAAAATACCTGTCTAATTGATTTTATTCAATTTCAAAGTTAAAGTCTTTACTAAAGAGTTGTAATCATTCTAATTAAAGGAATTCAAATTTAATATTTATTTTATATACATAAAAATAATTTTATTCTTTTCTATACAGAATAATTTTCTCATCCCATCTCCTGACCACCACTTTTTGGTCTTTTTTTTTCCTCTGTCATTTTGTCCCTCCTAAATATTTTTGGTTCTTTGATTTCCCTTTCCCTTAATTTTATCTTTCACACAGTAACTGCCGAAATAAATTAACATAGATAACGGAGCGTTTTGGTCTCTTAGTCTGTCTTTATTTTGTTTTTATTGTTGTTGCCTTTTCGATTTTTGTTGTGTGTAGTATAATGTATCTCGTATGTAGTAATTAATGTAATATTCTTTTTATCTATTATTGATTTGATATAAAAATTGAAAATAATAAGTGATGACAGGATAATCCTATCAAATCATTCTTAGTAGATATAACTCATCTAAATATTGAAGAATAAATATTATTTAAATAATCACAATATAATAAATTATTGATTGATTTTATTAACCGAAAAAATATTATCGAGTGTCCCGAGATGGAGGGAGAGAGTAGTATTCTGTCCATGTTACACTACTTTCTTTCTGGTTCTCTTTGTTTTCTTTTGATGTGCATTATGTTGGGATTAAAAATTGTTTAGAATTTGTCAAAATAAATGTTGAGCTGTATGCTTCAGTGGAGTTTCAAATTCGTGTCTTTCAACAGTGAGATTGCACGAATAACGAGGCCTTTGGGTTTTGCTATATTAATGATTTTGTTCTTGGGATAATTATTTTACTTTCAAGATCCACAAGATAAAGATTCTGCTTCTGTTGTTATTAGTGAGGCAATGAGATAACCCTTATAGTTTTCTCTGTTCAATTTGTTGTGACCGTTATTGTAGCTGTTCATAAGCATTGAAATCAGGGACAGAGTTAGGTAGAGCTGAAAATTCTATGCAGCATAAAACTTGATTTGAAATTAATACATGAATAAATGCTGAAACATGATGTAGAAATGCAGCATATGTAACGGCATATTCCTTTTGTCTCTTGAGAAAGCAGTCATAGTTTCCTTATGCTTTTGATTGTCATAGTGGTGATGTAATGGACTTCTCACTCTAGAACCACAACAGCATTTTGTCTTGCTTCATGCCTTTTCTAGCTATCACTATTCCATGTCTTTGTGGTCATTTAAACTTAGGTGCTGTTGGATTTTTAGGCTCAAATGATCTGTTTGTGAGGGGGATCAACAGAAATATCAGATGTAACCAACCTTTGACAAAGAAGAATGGGTGATGTTTGATTTCTGCTGTGTAGTTTCTCTTTGCTAGATATGAAACTATAAGCTGTATTTATTAAGATTATGATACAAATGTTCATTTTAGTAATGTTGTTTTGAAATTTCATCATCTCCTTCCTCTGCGTTCGTTTCTTTTCTTGTATTGACTTACAAGTAGCAATTTATATCTTTTTTGTTTTTGTTTTTTACGGTCATTGCATCAATAGTTATGTATAATGCTAACTCGTTATGTAGTAGTCAGTCCAAACACACACCCAAAATTATATAAAAATATGTTTATGATTTCTATGTGGAGATAGATAAGCGCTAAATACAGTCTATTCGATGATATGAAATGAGCATGCACTCAATCCCAACTTGCTTGAGATCGATGCATAGTTGTAGTAGTTATAAGAACTGTCTGTATGATATCTGAACAGAGAGGCATATATTTGATGAGTAGACATGGTGACTTATAAGAAGCCAATTATGATTTATGAGATTCAAGACATAGAGAACTGCTGAAAAACTAGTCATATACAATAAACAACGAATTCAAACAAAGAAATCTGCAAGAAAATTACTGTGTACCTCTTTACGCACATTTTGATTACCTTACTCACAAAATACAGCAAAACTTCTTTAGCAAGTCCTAAAGAATGCTTGTGCACAGACGGCAAACTTGGGGAAAGGGAAAGGAGTCTTCATCAATTATAAATTATATTGTTTATGTTGGAAAAATATTTAAATATCTTAAAAAGAAATTAGTCTCTCCGTTTCATTTTAAGTTAATTTATGAGAAATATAAGCATATTAAGAAAAACATTCAAAAGATAAATTTAAAATTATACTTTTCATTATTACTTTTTGTGAAGTTATAAATATGTAATGTAATTTATCTCCTAAAAATATGAAATGTTAATAAATTGAGAGCAAATATGAAAAAAATTTCAAACATTCATTTTGGACTTTGAACAATTCAACTATTTTAAACATTCAAAAAAAAAAATCTCAAAAAATAAGTTAATTTGAAACAGATGAAATGCTATATGGAGCCTGTTTGGATTGGCTTATTTTAAGTGCTTTTATATCAAAATAGTTTTTAAGCATTTTTGGAGTGTTTGGGTAAATTAAAAAAGTGCTTATAAGTACTTATTTTTAAGTCAAAATAATCAAAATAAGTTAAAAGCTATGAGTTAGACTTATAAGTTAAAAGCAATGAGCTCATCCAAACAGGCTCTTATTCATTCTTTTTATTATGCCATTAATTAGCCTCGAATAGGTGGTTAATTGAGAGGATATTAATTACTTCCTAATGCTACTTTGACCAAATTAAAGAACTATTATAATCACTTTATTGCCTTTAGGGTGTATTCAGTTTAATGATATTTTTGAATTTTTTCACGTTCGAATGATCAAATATTTTAAAAAAATATTTTTTCCCAAAAAAACTCCTTATAAATAAAAAAAATGATTTTTTTTATAAAATTAAAAAAATAAATTTCACTAATAACATTTCACGTTAGTTGTGTCTTTCTCACTCTTCAACATATACGGTACCTTCAACTCCACTCCCCATAACCTTTATCTGCACCATTCCCACCGGTATAACTCCTTACTTCATCTTCTATAGCATTTGTCTAAAATATATATAAATATTTTTAGAATAATATTTCTTTACGTATCAATTAGACATAAAAAAAGTAAATAGAAAATTCATTTCTTTTACTAAAAAATATTTTTAAGAAATATATTTACCATGATTAACATTTTCTTCATATCGAACACATCCTTATGCTCTACGAGTGCCGGTCAAATGAGCCCATATTTTAATGGGTTGAGTAGTTGATTTTTTATGTAAGTATGAATTCAAATCCATCTTCAACCTATAGAAATATGAGTATTTATGGGTAAAATAAGGATAAATTTATAATTAATCAAATAGGTTAAGTTTTCAACTTTATCTAGAATTCATTATATTTTCTAATTTTCTTATATTTGATTGACTTAAATATTTATTTTTTTAAAAAATAAAATTATTTTTCTCAAATTTTTAAAAAATTAATTTATCTCTAAAAAGCAGAAAAAAATATTTTTCAAAATTTTCCTGCAACTTAATTTTTTTTCCTACCCCACCCCACTCAGTACCCTGACCCCTCCACTAGTCCCCACCTCACCCCCTCCAAAGAAAATTATTATTTTTATTCTACCCTTACCCTAAGCCCCTACACCTAAAATAGCGGCCCCCACCCCACCCCCACCACCACCAAGAAGAAGATTTAATTTAAAAAAAAAGTATTTAAAATTATAAAATTTTCAATTTTTTTAACTCCATCCTACTCTGACCAACCCTCCCCCCCCCCCCCCCCCCAAAATAAAATAAAATAAAATTTATTTTTGAAAAATATTTTTAAATTTTAGAATTTTTTTTTTTACACCATCCCTACCTTCTCACCCTTCAATCTTCATTCCCGCCCTCCCCCCCACCTCCCGGCAATTTTTTTTTAAAAAAAATCAGTTTTTTTAATCTTACCTCTACCCCTAACTCATCTCTCAATTCAAGGGTTGAGATTGAATCCCGAGTCAAAAGTTGAAGGTCAAATTCCAATTTAGAAGTTGGGTTCTAGGTCATATTTGAGGTCGGGATTGGATGTTGATTTTAAAGTCAAATCTCCATAGGGTGTCGGATTTAGTTTTATGATATAGTAAAATTAAATAAAATATATTCAATATTTTTCATTCAGAAAAGATAAAAATATTTCTCTGTATTGAATTTTAAAGTAATGTATTACTTGTTAAGAAAAAAAATGAATAAACTAGTATCTTATCCAACCCATTTATGCATATAAAATATCAGTGGGGTTGAATTATTACTAATTTTATGTTAATTTATTTTCAATCTGTCCATTTGCCACCACTATTCTCTACTTATTATTGACATTAATATTTCTAATTCATTTTTCCTCACATACTATATTGTGCTGAATTTTCTTTTTTTTTAATCGCATATTTATTAATTTATGTGCTTCTAATTTTATATTTAAAGAGTTTGTTGAATTGTGTTAAATACATCTATAATGATAATATCATCAACACAACTCAAGCTATACATAATTTATTATGAATTCTGCAATAAAAAAATTTACTCTTCTTATACACCAGTAAGATAGTGGTATCCTTACCCTCAGACTTATAGCCCGCTTAGCTTTCGAGAAGCCAAAAGTAAGACCACCTTCCTAGGAATTGTATATGACAATTGTGGGATAATCTTTTACGAAGGAGAAATATTTGTACATTTATATAAGAAAAAATCAAGATTTGATGATATATTACGGGATTTTTCAAAAATAGAATATATAGTAGAGGTGTGCTCGATTAATTCAAAATTCATAAATTTTTAAAAAGAAGATTAAGGGTCCAAAACAATGTATAATTAAAAAATTCTTTAAATATTTTTAATAGTGCTGAAGTAACTATATATAATGTAAGCTAAATCTTCTCGCTTGATAAAATCCAACATGTTTATCACTTCTCAAAGGTGTAAATTCATAATAAGCAAATAAAAATTATTGTACGCCAAATGATATCAATTATTGATTTTAGAAGATAAAAGCTCTAATATTTTTTCAACAAAAAGAAAAATTAATTGGCAGAAAAAACAAATGGAAACAGAAGCGACATATTTGTCCTTTAAAGGAAAAGTCTTTCCTCCTTCGAACATGTGATAATTAAAATGTGAGGTCGCAAGTCGCAATAGCCATGGATCACATGTTTTTTTTTAAAAATAAATAAATAATAAAATATACTTCTGTTCTATCTTAATTAAATTTGTAAGGTAATTTACCTATTAAGAAAAATATTTTTTAAAAAATTTATACTATACTTTCGTCCTTTGTAAAATCACAAATGTGGAAAAAAAATTCTAATATTCATTTGAACAATTCAAATATTTTGAACATTGACAAAAATCTCAACAATTCAATTAATTTGAGACAGGGAAGTCATCTATAATAAAAAGAACGAGGAGGTTCTTCTCCATTTTCTCTCTCTCCACTTTCTCTAAATCCCTATCTTGATGGCTGACATATGACATAAGTTAGATTAAATTGACTTATACCATTAAGTGAAGAGAGAATAAATTGTCCATTAAATTTAAATTATGTCATTTATCAATCATCAACGTGCGAACTTGGAAAAATGGGGAGGAAAAAAAAAAGAGTAGCCTTGTACAGAAAAAGACAAGTAAGATATATAGATTACCCAGTAACTGTTGCCTGTTGATGAGTCACCAGATAATAAATGTATCAATTATCATGTATTTCAGGACCACTCTGTTTTGCCTTTTCCATCATTCATGGCAGAGAGAAAGAAAAATGGAGCAAAACAAATAATAATAATAATAGTAAAATCAGCCAATATCCAGGAGAGTTTGTTTTGCTTTGATATAAATTTATACTTAGTTTGCTTTTGGACATTATTCCACATAGTGTATATATGTACAAATTTCTCTTTCACTTGAATTTCAAGAAAAAAAAAAAACCGTAGACATCCATTTTTAATTTACCTCATATCAGGCACATAATTTAAAACTAGAAAAATATATATTTATTTTTATCATTTTGCTACGTGGGGGCTCGTATTCTTATTTTAAAATCATTTTTGTTTGGACCACAAAAGAAATTTGGCTTATTTAATGCCCCCCACCTAGCTGTTGTCATTTTTATATGTACTTGCAGCAAAATAAATAAATGCATAGTAATTTAAGCACATGCACAAATCTTCGACGAAGTGACAGTTCAAGAGGTAGGAATTAACGTGACATTAGAAAGTGTTTCTTCTATTTTAATTTATTTGGCATTTTTAAAATTTTAAAATTTAAATAAATATATTTTTGATATACTTTCTAAATCATCATCTTGTGACTTATATATAAATTTCTTTTACATAATTTACAAATATATAAAGATTTATATATAATAATAGAACTAAAATATTCGTTAAAAAATTATTTGATTTTTGAAATTTCAGTATGATATGATGGAACTTTAGTGTCAGTGAATCTGACGTGTTGCATATATTCCACCACATAATTTTTCATGTTATAGAAGAGCTAGTCGAAAAAACAATAGTGGGAAGAGGAAAAAGGGGATCGGATAAGCTTTTTTGTACCGTGGTAGGGTCTGTGATATATATAACAAGATTCTCATGTACTAGGATTAGCTATTATTTGTTAGCCACATGATGAAATAAAAAATGAGGGAATATAACTGGGATATTATTTCAACCATGAAAAGGACGAAACACTCTATCAAAGGATGTGTTGTTAACTTGTTATGGATGAAGTTATTTCTCTCTTAACCAGAGGTCTCAATTTTGAGCTTTGAAGATGAAAAAGTTCTTGGTAGGGAGTGTTTCCTCCCAAATGGAATCCGCATAATATAAATTCGGATATAGTTAAACTCTAATATGGTACCGAACACCGGATGGGAATCGGAAAAAAAAAAAACAGACGGGAACACACGTGATAAACTGTGACATACATTTTCTTAAGACATATACATGGCGATTTTGGTATGCAACTAAAAATCAAACCGACCAGAATGCACATAAAAGAACATGCATCATCAGAAAATGCATAGCAAATCCCCACCATGTTTGTTGGATGCTCCCACACATTAGCAACTCATAGCTGGCAAATCGGAAACATGTGTCGTATTCCATTAATTGGTTCAATCTTAACGTTGATTATTAATTTGGTTGAATTTATGAGAAGTAAGTAACGTGGAAATTATAATCACATAAATCATAAAAGATAAGCATTTATAAGACATGATTAAACACAGAAGCAATTAGGTAATCAGCTAGTGATTGTAGGTACTAGTAATATTCAAAACTTACTCATGTTTTAATCTAGCAAGGAGAGCGGTCCTCAGTTCATCTTCGGTGTTCAATCCCTGAGGAACTCTAACCACAACATCATGAAGGACGAGATTATTGACGGATGAAATGCTGGCATGATGGACTTGCATTTGTAGATGTTGAAGCGCAATCATGAATTTCGCTGATGGATAATCCACGTTTTCCAACTGAACTCTGATCATTGCATCTGTGCCCACTATCTTAACTTCAACCTCCGCCGGGGAATTAGTCCTAATTACTTGGTCCTCCGATGAAGTGGTGGTGCTCTGGTTATCAGCTGATGTTGATTCCGCTGTGAGTTTCGGTTTCTTATTAATAGCTGGATCAATTAGCTGCGACTCCAATTCATCCACTCTGGTTTTGAGTTGATTGATATAGGACACGGCGTCTGATAGCAACGACGCCTTGTCCATTCGGGATACGTTGGGAACGACTGAGCGCAGCGCGTAGAACCGGTGGTTCAGCTTCTCCCTCCTCTGTCTCTCCGCTTCCACGTGGTTCAACGCTGCCATATTAGTATCGTCCTCGCGGCCCTTGGGCTTTCTCCCCCTTTTTTTGGCTACAACAAGCTGCTGTTTTTTGCTATTTTCTTCTAATTTACCGTCATTGTTATCTTGTTGCAAGCCGGTGACGAGGCCAATATCAGCAAAACAAATTGTTTCCTGGAGAAATTGAATAGGGGGAGAACAGAGGAACATGGACTTGACCTGTTGAACCAAGCTCAAATTCTGTTTGATTAAGTGAGTTGAGGCTAATTCGAGCACGCCGTTTGAAATTGGAATGCAAACCAGAGTCTGAATCCCATGGATCTGAGCTTCTTTAGCCCTTTCGCAGCTATAATAAAGCTGAAATTGGGCGGCACCTGCTATCCACAAAAAATCACCGCTACTAAAAGCTTTACCAGTAACAGATCCATCTCCGGCGGAGAAAGAACGGGCCAGCGACATCACGTAAAACCATTCAGTGTCGGTCACATCAGCATGGTCAAGTAGAGTAGTAGTATCTCCATTACCATCCATTAAGGCTTGAATTCCTTTAATGACGTTTTTTCTCTCGGACTGTGCCTGTGCCTGTGCCTCTACACTACTGCTGGTGCTGCCTGTTTGGTTGTTACTAGCGACACCGCCTCCTTGGAAATATCCATCTCCCCAAGCTAAAAAGTTTTTCCCCTCATCGTCCGTTGAGGTCTGCCAGAAAATAGCGTAAGCCCACCATTCCGGCTGGCTTTTGACAACATACTGAAGCATTCGTTGAAGGCCCAACGGCGGCTGGTTAACGTCTGCCGGAGGAGGTAGTGCCATGGGAGATGAGGAAACCATCACTTGTTCCATTTCTTCCAGTGAAGGTACTAGAGTATTATTTAATTGATGGAAGAGTATAATGATGAGGAAACTTCAGCAAGTCGAGTAACGTAAATTTCAAATATAACTAAATAATTTATAATCATAATTTTTTTAAAATAAAAGATAATACAAGACATATATAGTTACTATATAATATGCCTTCTCAAAAACATGAATAGTACATTGAATATATATTATGCTAAAAAACTGAATATAACTTGATGATCATCTCAAAAAATTAAATATAACTTGAGTATATATAAAATATGCATGATTATAACAAATAATCATATAAAAAATTGAATATAATTTAATTATACGTAAAATATATATATATTAACTATAGATGACTATACATCGAACGATTATTTACTCAATTACTTGATCGAATTTTTCCATATAAATTTTATTTTATTATTGAGAATTTAATTTCTAGCCTTGTAATTTCTTTACCTACCAGTCTACGTCCAACTTTTATTTATTTTTTAAAAATTAAAATAAATGTAGCGCCTGCCTAGTCTTGCCCACTCGGCTAGTACCTCTCTGAGCAATTAACACAGAAAGTACTTCCTCTGGTCCCTTAATTTTTGAGATATTTTATAGCTTGAAATAAGTAAATTATTTAAACTTTTATACTTATTAAGATTTTTTTTTCTATTTAATGAGTTTTTAAAAATTATTTTATATATTTTTTTAGAAGAATAGCTTAAAATAAATAGCAGAAAGAAGTATTTTATTTATATCCTAAAATGTTTTGCTTAACTGGTATGTCATTAGTAACTCATTTAATATAGGCTAGAGGGTGTACAACGCTACTGTTCCCGCAATTTTCAATTTAGGTGAACTATTCATGTACATTAAAGTACTAAATTTAAGAAATTAAAAGAAAAAAGTCACATAAATGAGAATTGATAGAGTAGTTAAAATAATATATACGGAGGAATTAAGATTTTTTGGTTATTTATAAAATAAATAAAATTTATTGTACAATTAAAGAAACAACATAATTGTATATGACCTGCAAACCAATTTATTTTACTACTCCAAATGTTTAAGAAATTTTAAACATAGATGTAAGAAATTTCAAAGTAGAGTAGTTACTATTGAGGAATATGTTAAAGGCTATTGTAATTTGGGATTAAATTCTTTGCATATAGATGGAAGAAATAATGTTAAGTAGATATTAGTAGCATAAGCCTATTGGGATTAATTAATTCTTTCCAAAACTGTATATAGGAAAAGAATTTGAGTTAAAATCCAAAAGAAAAAAAGACATTATGGATTTTGAAGAAAGTGGATAGTACAAGGATACCTAATATTTTAAGACAACACAAGTACATTGAGATGAAAAATAGTTGTTTTTCAACAAAATAAGATCTTATAGCCCTTAGTCCATAGCAGTAGAGTTTGGATATTTATTTTACTGAAATGCTATCTCATGTTTCAAAAATTCTGATTAGTGTGAAGGAAGAATATTATATTCTGACAAACCATTGATTTTCGTTAAGAAGAAGTTGAAAAAAGAATAATAAAATAATTAGTTTTTACTAATTAATAAAAAGGGAAGTCAAAAGGAATCGTCACCAATCTTTTGAAAAAAAATATGGGAAAAGGTTTGAAATAGAACAGAAATATTCTTCCGTTATATCTTGGCTCAAAAATATTCCTTGATTAAATTTTTAACTTAAAAATACCATCAATTAAATTTTTGGCTAAAAAATACTCCTCTCTAACGGAAACAAAAAATGGTTAAAAAAACCCTCCAAACTATGAGCAAAAGTACCCCCTCTCTAACAAAAATAACATCATGTATATTATGTGGACAAAAAGCGTCACATGATTAGTTCATGCGAAACCCCATTTAGGGACCTAAGAGGTTTTCTCCTCGGATATTAGGTTCGAGACTAGCCTTTTCATGTCGAAAGAGACTATTATTTCACTTACAAACATCTCAAAAAGTCGATTTCTATAATATCGATGTATCCTCCTTATAATCGTTGCCTCCTCTTTCAATCAGTTTCTCGAGTTCAACAGGATCTAATTCTTCAAATTTTTCGTATATACGAAGTTTGTATAGAAATTATAGTGCTCATGTTAGCAATGTAACACAATTAATATAAATTATCATTTTCAAGATATAATTCAGTTGGAATTACATATAAAAGTTTTTTAAAAATATAATATGAGTCTGAACTACTCAAAGTTTGATAAAAATTCATTTGAAGATGAGTTGAAGTTGAATTTTTAATGCAAGTTATATTTCAAATAATAACTTTAAAATTTTAAGGGAGCGGTATTTTTTAGCCGAAAACTAACAAAAGGTACTTTTACTCCATTTCTAAAGTTAATGGGCATTTTTGGCCCCTTTTCATTTCTGTGAGGACGAGGGATATTTTTGAGCAAAAAATTTTACGAGGGAGGGGGTATTTTTGAGCAAAAAATATAACGACTAGAGTTTTTGAGCTAAAAATATAATGGAGGGGTAGTTTTGAATTAAAACGTGACGAAGGAATATTTCTGTTCCATTTCAAATAATTCAGGGTACTTTTTACTCTTTTTTCCAAAAAAGATTAGTTTCCTTTCTCGACTCATGCATCAAAAGGTAAGTTATATTTTTTACTAATTTATCTACTATAAAACAACAACAACAACATACATAGTGAAATTTTGCAAATAAAATTTAAAGAGGGTAAAATTTACACAAACCTTATCACCATCTCACAGGTATTTTGAAAAGAAATTAAATGTTTCAATAGGTTTTGGTCATGTAAAACACTTTGTATTTGTATAATAAGATTAAAATTAGAAGAATTTTAACTCCTTCTTAATTATCTAAAATTCCATTCATTTTAAAATAAAATTAAAAAAAATATAAAAACATCTATTATTTTGAAATGGATGGAATAATGAAAGCCAAAATTTTGTCACGTTTCTTTTGTCGTTCTTCTCGTTGGCCTTCTTCTTTTCAATTAAAAAAAAAATCCTATATTTTTTTTCAAGAATTGTATAATACTAGTGGATTATAATGGAGAAGGAAATGGGAGACGGTACCATTTATATTCACAAACTATTGTGTTATGTATAAATGAATTTGCCAATTCCTTTTTAAACTAATGACATATGAAGAATTTCTTTTTAAAATGGTTATAGTAAGTAAATTAGTAAATCAATAATTGATGTAACTCGATCTCACCGAGGACATGACATTAGATAGGAAGGAGTGGAGGTCGCGAATTAGAGTAGCAGACTAATTAGTTAGTAGGTCTAGGTTGATGTTTGGGGTATAGTAAGGTACTTAGTAGTTTTAGTCGCGCCTTTATATTTTGTGTTGTCATTATCCGTCTTATATAGGTTAATTATATCGTATTTGCATACCATCATGTATTATTCGTTATTAGTCACTCTTTCTGTTTCCTTTTTATTTTCCTTCCCTTTCTTTCCATATCTAGTTTATTCTGCTTATGAGTTTTTGAGACGAGGATTCCAGGATGCGGTCTCTCTACCTTTATGAGGTAGTGGTAAGGTATGATTACATTCTATCCTCTCCTGATCCCGCTAGTGAGATTCCACTTTGTATTTATTGTTGTTATTGTTAATAATTGATGTAACAATATCATATTTAAAAAAAATTCAAAGCATTAATAACACATATTTAAGTAAACTACTATAGCTCTCTTGATGAGTTTTCACATTTTGAACTATAACCATAATAGCCTCATTGGAAATAGTATTGGATATTTCTTTTTTAGTATAAGATATCAAACAAATGTGTCACATCTGCAGTAAATGCGACATTTTCTTTTTAGAGAATGACTCTAAAATTGAAGGAAAAATGATAAATAAGTCGAAAAAGTATAATAAAGGGCAAAAAGTAAATATGGCTTTTTTTAGTTACTTAAATGGGGTTACCAAAAATATTGAGTCTCATGAAATTTTCGTCATTTTGTAACTTGGGCTTTCTCAAGGAGATGCGACTCATCAGGCCCAAGCTTGAAAAGTTGCACATATTTTTAATCAAATCTTCAAGGGATAATTACACTCACACAAGCCACTGAAAAAAATTATTTATATAAAAAATAGTCTAATTTTTATTAATTATAAAAAGTAGCCATTCGGCTGACCTTTGGCTATTTGTTACAATTTTGAGCATTCAGCCCTCGTTGTGTAGGCATGTATATTTGTGCATCATAATGTATATTTGTGTATAGCTCATGTATAAGTAATATACATTGTATAGTAGTCTATACTTTCTATAACTTTCACAAACTATATTGTAAAGTCATGTATAATTTCGCTGATTTTGGGCTATTTTTTACAAACATGGGCTACTTCTTTTTTTGTAAACTTTTGACTTTATATATATATATATATAATTTCCCCAATCTTAAAACCTTGCAAGTTACATGAATATAGAAAAAGAAGGAGAACAACTGAAAGTTTCATGGAGTTGGTTTGATTCTACTTTATGCAAGAAGAAAAAAGAGCACTTTATTTGAGCCATTAAAGATTCATGCAATATTATGGAGGTATCATGCCAATCAATAGAATAGCAGCTTCTTTAGTTGACACTGTGCCTTGCTTTAGTGCCAAATATCACAGTATATATATCCACCAAACACTAGGAGTCTTTAAATAGAAACAATACTGCTTTCTGCTCACATTTCTAATGTTTTAAGTCAATCACTATCAAGTATACATACTTTCACTTGTTAACAAGTACTCCAGTGCTGTTAAGGCGCTACAGTGGCCTGGCAAATGAAGCAACAAATTATACATTGACGCACACCTTCATTAATATGTTCATCAAACTACAAGTTAGTACCCGGAACTCTCTATGAATAAAATGCTTCTCTCACTAGATTCTCAACCAAACAGTACTGACACCAATATTAGTACAAACTGCAGCAAATATTAAGGACAAAGAGATAACAAACATCCCATCTGAGGTTACCCATCTCATGCCAATGTTTCCGCGCCTCCTCTCCTATTATTTACAATCGCGATAAGGCGGCTCTTCTTCACCGGCTTGCTCAGTTGGAATACGGGATGCCTGCATAGCTTTTGCATTCCCTTCCTTAAACTAAGTCTAACCACTGTGTTCTCAACCTCCTCAGTGTCAAATCCCTCTCTAAACCTACTCTCTAGTGTTTGTCTTTTGTGAGCAACTGGAGAGGTCTTCACAGTGGAATCACATTCCTCTCCAGCATCACTTGTACTCCTGCAGTTCCAGAATTGCTCCCCTGAGTCGCATTCTGTACTGTCTAAAGTGGCATGTCTTGAGAGTTCACCAGAAGTTTGCTTTTCATGAGAATGGCCATCCAGAACTGGCTCTTTAGTAAGTACTCCATTCGATTGTGTTGAGAGATAATCTACCATGCAACTGGAAATGTTAGCACATGGCGACTGCATTTGGCATGTCACATGTGATTTTTCTCTTTCATGAAGGGTCTTTAAAACAAGTGTCTTAAGGAGGTTCATGACTTGAACTGCATGAATCAGTGCAGTCAAAGGATCAGCCATCTGCAAGATTTACAATCCCATTATTAGTATACATGAAATACAATCACCAGAGGGCATACCATATCATTCCCAATTTAGACATCTGGGTAGAACTAAACAATCCTTTAAACTCAGTTCCCATCAAACATGTACTTGAGAAGGAGAACATACTAATAGATACACTTCTGAAAAGTTCTCAAGTACCTGAGTCATGTTAGGAGCAAACACCATGGCAATATTCCTTGCATTCATCTTGTTATAACTTTCATAATGCACAACATCTGCCATTAAATTGATTGCCCAATCAAGCAATGCAGCTTCAGTTGGGGGAAGTAAGTTCACTAGTTGGGTGCACTCTTCTTCAGTGTTGCAAGCCATCACCTGCTCTGGGGTTAGACAATCTAATACACCTGTAGGCAGCTCCCTAAACCATGCCTGGAGACATATGGAAAGTGTTGGCTTATCAATTTTATAAGTGTGGTAAAGACTAATTCTGGACCAAGTAGATCGTCATTGAAATGGGGGTTACACAGCTATTTAAGGGGTCTACCATAAACCAAAATAATCTATAGAAAACTCTGGTGTATTTCTCTAGCCTCTAAGAGAATTATACGATACAAGGGCAGCTTTTCTCCGGAAATAATGGCAGCTCAGAGATAGCTTACTGGTTTTGTAACCAAAAGACAAACACAATAACCATGAATAGAATTTACCAACCTGAGCACAGAACGACAAGCCATATATGAGACCACGAAACCTCTCTACAACAGAAGTTCAATAAGCTTTCCATCAAAGTACAGTCTTGACTAGTATAAATTTGTATAGTATCTTGGCCCATTAGCAAAACTTGGTGTATTTCTGGGCCAAGTAGATCATCAATGAAATGGTCACACAGCTATTTAAGGGGTCTATCCTACCAAAATAATCTATAAAAAACTCCTTTGGTGTACTTTTCCAGCCCCTGAGAGAAGTACATGATACAAGGCAACTTTTCTCCAGAAGTAAAGGCAGCTCAGAGATAGCTTACTGGTTTTGCAACCAACGACAAACACAATACCCACAAATAGAAATTACCAACCTAAGCACAGAATGACAAGCCATATAATTGAGACCACGAAACCTTTCTTTGACGGAAGTTCAATAAGCTTTCCATCAAAGAACAGTCTTGACTGGTATAAAGTTGTATGGTATCTTGGCCGAGTAGCAATACGTAGTGTATTTACCTCATCGACAGAAAGAGTTGGAACTTAGAAACTAAGACCTAGATGTTCTTCTTTTGTCAATAATCCCACGGAAAGAACCTTGAATGCTCATCTTCGTTATCCTTTGTGTTCAAGAAGCATCTTTTGTTGTAGACTGATTTCACAGTTTATTCACTTTCAAAGATTGCACAAGAACGATGTACTGAACAAAAGACTAAATGCATGTTACGTTTTGCACACATTTATTTGATTTTCCATTCTTGCTCAAACCCAGAACTTATATACCAAATTTTTTATGCTGACTATTATTTTTTCTAATCTATCTTGTAATGAACTCCAGATGTAAACTGGATTTTCCATATACCATTTAGCATAATATACGCGACAATAGACTGGGAAAATGCATTGACAGGCTAGGCATAGCAAAGGTGCATATTTGAAATTGGAATTCAGTTTAATTAAGAGCTTCAAGATCTTGCTAGCATCTATTCTAGTTGTTAGTTTCAACTTGGAAAACTCAGCAAGAATGGAGATGGATAAAGGATGAATATGTTACAGCTACCTTAATCAATCCTGCCAAACAATGAACATCAATTCCATATGGAACAATGCCTCTACTATTCAGCTGGTTCCTCACAGTTTCTCCTTGACTATTCTCAGCATTAATCCTGAATATTCCTTCTACCTTCAACCAAATGCAGAAAAGACTGCAAGTTTCAGCATATTTAATGCCAATAGCCATATTATAGATTTTTCAAGTACAGAGAAAGAACAATACTTGCAGGCCTCCTTCAGTATACAGACGACGCTGCAGCTCAAGAAGTACTGTTGGCACACTGTTTCCTCTATGGTCATATGAACACTGCATTGACTGGACAGAAACTCCAAAAACACTTGCACTGCAAAGTACAATAAAAATGAGAGAATTAAATGTTTTCAACTTAAAAAATCAAGACAAGAACTGAGCAAGACAGTAGCAATAGTCAGGTGAACATGTGCAACAAACAGTAGCTGAAAAAATAAAAAAATCACCAAATAGCAGTTTCTAATGTTAATTTAAGAGCCCTGATGCCAGTAGAACAAAATATATCTATACTATCATGTAACTCTTTCTGACGACAATGGACAATTCTCTACTCTGATGTAATAGATAAGAAGGAGAAGGAATACATATGCATATCAACTTTAACGGCTGAATGAAGCATGCAAGACAGATTCAGCATTTGATTTTCGCCCGGCACTAGATCTAAGAATATTTGAACTATCACTTTTTCACGCCCTCGAACAGCATTTATGTACTCAATGTCAAACTAATTGGGACTATCTATATGAATCATTTACATTGATTGCACTCTGTTCGGTCCAATTTTATTAACAATTTGTTGCTCGGCTGTAAGCTGGATAAATTAAATGAGAATGTCGTCTTCACAGAAGAGAAATTTCCCAGATCTGAGTAACATAAACTCACCTCCTTCGACATTAATCTTTCTATATAGTGACAAAAGATTGTTATACTAATAGGGATGGAATAAGAAATTGAAGAGGAACCTTGCACTAGGGACTTTACGGGGGACTTCAGGCTGAAGCTCAATAGGCAAGCCGAGGAAGCCATTGAAGCGATCGAAGGTGACATGAGAAACGTGACAGACATCGGTTGGCCAGCCAATATCCATGTTAGCTACATCATCTCTATCCACACTGCAAGTTACTAGCGACTTCCTGAGCGCCGTCACCAAAACCGCCAGAATTGGTGATTGGTTGTTGTCATGGCTCTGGCGTCGACGCTCATCACCGGAAACCCGAACCCGACTCCGTCGCCTTGAATCCTGACTGACAAATTCCTCTTCCCCATCTTCCTCCTCTTCCTCTTCATTATTTACTTGCTCGTAATCATAGAGAGAGGAGCACCGAGGAGACAAGTCTAGGACTGAGGACGAGTTGGAAGCAGAAACCCGGCCAAACGTATACGACTTAGATCGCAACAGACGAGTCATAATTGAGAATTACGTACTAATTCCCTACAAACAATTGGATTTAATGAAGCTATATAAGAAGGGAAAGAGGATAACGTACATGCATTATGATTAATGATGATGGAACTGACACATGTAAATTGTTTGTGAATGAGAAGAAGATAGAGGGAGGGGAAAGGGGGGGAAATAATGTAGTGTACATGAGAGTGAGTGAATTGGAATAGTTGTAATGAGAGCGATAGGGAGGTGGGGGGACACAATTCATTATTATAATGCTCTGTCTTTTTGGATCTTTGCGGCCTTCTGCTCGTGAGTCACTTACCTGGAAATGGCCGCTACATACCAACTCCTTTTGCCTTGACACGACGGTCATCGACGTGCTAAGCTGCCGGAGAAGCCACTGCTACTCTAATTATTTTTTTTGAAAAAACAACTAGTCTTAAATTTTCATTATTTTGTAATTTAGAAACTCAAATTCATATGAATATATAAATAGAGTATTTTACACGCTTATCCGGTAAAATGTAACATCAAAAAATTTAATTTCTACTCTTTTCATTAGTCTTAAATAAAACATATAAAAAATATATTAAAATAAAAAAATTATTAAATTTGCTCTTTCGCAACATCAATGTGACAGAATTCGAACCTATGGCCTTCTGTATCCAAAATAGATGCACTGACCAGGCTCACTTCTGGACTTTCTGTGGCTAGCCCCTCTAAGTTTATGCCCAATAAGGGAAGACTGCGGTAAAAGGATGTCTGTCTGTTGATGGCTAGCTCATAGACGCAAATATTGGACCTAGCTTGGTTGATGGATTTGGTCTTGTCGAACAGGTCCGGATTCGAGTTTGAACACAAAAGCCCACTAGCCGAGCTAAGCTGGTTAGTGATGGACTATTTATCCCACTATTTTTGTCTTAGTGATCGGATAAGTTATCCCATATATATAGTGAGATAACTTATTCGAGGATAGCTAATCGCAAGATAACTAATCATGGGATAAGTTATTGGCAACATTTTATCCCAGGATAATTAATCTTGTGATAACTTATTCCAGACTAACCCATCTCGAAATTAATTATCCTGGGGTAACATGTTGCTATAGCCGTATTATATTCTCAGTTACATTGCATCTATAAATTTTCTAAACTTGAAAAATAATTTTGTAATTAATATTAAAATTAAATTAATTTTTAAATATGTTAAAATAAATTTAATTTTTAATACTAATTCCATAAACCAAAAAAGATCAGGAAGTGGGGTGGGCTAAGGCATAAATTACATAAACCAGCTCGGATATCTTGAATTAATATCTACGAAGTGTGAATACCGTGAATAACATAAATGAGCAGTGACCCATTGATATAACCAACTGCGGTTGAAGTAAATGCATAAATTACTCCCTCCTTTTTTATTTATTTACTACTCTTATATAATTTTGGTGTGATACTATTTAAAAAAATAAATAATAAAAATTTCATAGTTTATAATTTTAAATTAAAGATAGATAGAATATCAAAATATTTTTTTAATTCTATAATATTTAATATGTCATATAAGAATTTGAACAAGTATATTTGCTTAATTTCTTTTTACATGATATTTTTTCCTTTTTAGTTAGTCTAAAAAAGAATATGATTTACTTTATAATAATTAAATATAATTGAATTTTCAAAAAAATTCTTTTTATCATTAATGCAATGATTTGCGGTCATATAAATATTTAAGTATTATGATATCATAATTTTTTTTTAAAATATCGTATCTAATTAAACAACGCCAAATAAAATTACATGAAAAGGTACTACATACTATTTTCAAACAAATTAAGAAGAAAAATAAGTCGAAACATATTACTTCCTCAGTCTCATTTTATGTAACACCCTTTCTTTCTTTAGTCTATCCCTAAAAGAATGTTATCTTAATCTAATTGAAAATTATTTATCTTTAAATTTTTTTTTTATTCTTAATGAAATAATTCTCAATCATATAAATATCTAAAAACAATTTTAGATCATAAGTTTTAATTTTTTTTTTTAAAAAAATATCGTATCAATAAAAAGTGTGTCATATAAAATAAAACGGAAAGAGTAAAACGAAAAAAATAATCCATGGGACAGAGAGGCTGGCTAGCTAAACGAATGTAAGCGGCTAGGGACTAGGGAATATTATGGCAGTATCATAGCATTAATTGCACCTTCCAATAATTAATATACTAATACTAGGTACTATCATTTATTCTAATGTTTATTCTTCTACCATGTACTATAAATTTTGATGGTCAAATTTGCACATATTTTATTAATGATTAGAGTGTTTGATACGTGAAATTATAGATAAAAATATTTTATGAATTTAGATATTTTATTTTTTATAAAGTTGAAGTTAAATTTAGATTCAAAAGTTCGGACATACTCATTATTTTTTTTTTATAAATTTTATATTTATATTAGAAAATTAAATAAATATTTATGTATTTTAACTTGTGAATCCCTTAATAGAACTAAAAATGATGGTTTAGTGGTAAGGAAAGACCATTAAAAAGTTTTCCCACACTTGAGTTATGAATTCGAAACCAAACTATCATCTAAAGTAGTCCATGAATTAATGAATAGAGTACATAATAATATTGGAATTAGTCATTTCGAGATAAAGATAAAATACATGTAATGTCTATTAAATCATTTTTTTACTTGATGAGATAAGTATTATTTCACTTAACAATTTTAAATATAATATATGCATGACATTTTTGATACAACAAATCAAATAATTAAAAATCAATATCATAATAACTAATCAATCATAAAATTTATCTACGAACCAAAGGACCCTTATATAACAAAAAGCCAACTTTGGTTTGGCTTCAATGAAAAAATAAAAATAGAGCACCAAATAACGTATCTTGGCTGATCAAGACCTGAGCTCATTCTTTCAATCTGGGGTGACGAGGGATTGTACCTCGAAGGTTTGAATTTTTTTTTCACAGTGTCTACGTAAAAAAAGGACATGACTTCGTTTTGAAGTCATTTGTGAAATGACAATTGACATGTGTATTGGAACTTTTGCTAGCTTTCTCTTTCTCCTTCACATTCATTCCCAATTTTTTTTGTTTGTTAATCTATAGTATAATGCCTATTTGCTTCCTAACTTGGATTCTTCCCATCAAATAGTACTCAAAAGTTTCTCATTTGTCTTTTACAAGCCTCGCCAAAATTTTATATATCAAAGCGAGGATTTATTAGAAATAATTTTTCTTTCCTGTAGAAGTAAAGGTAAGATTTACGTAAATCGTATTATTCCCAAATTTTATGTATGAGATTACATTTAATATATTGCTATTGGGTAATACGACTAACACCAGTATTAATTCTATCTGTGGGGATTGAGGTGATTTGAATTGAAATCATGATCGAACATGACGCTTGGTTGATGAACTTAATTAAGAAATAAAGTTACGTTCTTACTATCAGTTATAACTTTTGATATGATAATAAATGCGTGATGCTAATGGTTGATGTTACCCCCACCATAAGTGTATTTTAATATCCTTGCCATGCGATTCTGCCAACACAGGTAGAAGATACTTAACAGATCATTTTGGGAATATTAGAAAGACAAGAACAGAAAATATATATTTAAGATAAATTGGGGCTTAGTTATGCCAATAAAAGGCAGGTTGATTTTTTTTTAATTTATCCTAGATACTTCACAAAATAGTGTCACATGAGGGCATGTGGTATGTCTCTCTGGGGATCCTTTCCTCTGTTTTTTACTCCCTATTAAGTCCCCCTCCTCTTTAGTTTTGGGACCTCTTGTTGATTTAGGACAATTATATTCTCATGAATTGAATGTTTTTGAAATTGTTCATCTATTTAAATGAACATAATTACAATGGAGATCTTTTCACCAATATGTCACAACCAAAAATCTTTGTATTTCACATGACAATCAAAATCTTCAATTGTACGAGTTATCAAGAATACTCAATGCACGTTGTGAGCTCTTTTGGGGCCTTTACGACTACCAAATCTTTAATTATAAGCCAGGTTTCTATGATATTCAAAAATAATATAAAAGTGTTAGCACGGAAACGCTAAAAAAACACAATAATTAACATGGTTCGGACCAAAACTATATGTTAGCACAGCTGGCTAACTAATGCTGAAAACAATGTGGCTCCATAGTTATAATTCGCTTAATTACATTTTGTAATTATTACTCTCTTTGTTCATCTTTACTTGTCCACGATATTAGTTTGGGATGTCCAATAATACTTGTCCATTTTATGAAAACAAAAGAAAATTTTATACTTAGTTCCTAATTTACCCTTACCATTAATTATAGTCATTTTCTTATTTCATTTTTCAATATATTGTATTTGTTATATTCAAAGAGTGATACGGTAAAATTATCCCTGTCATTTACTATTTCTTAATCCCTATGTCAAGTCAATAATGGACAACTATTGTTGAATGGAGGAAATAATTATTCATGTATAAAAACTAAATACAACATTTGATGTGCAGGTAAAAATTTAAATAACTAATACACGCATACATTATGAGAAAATTATTTTATGCGAAGTAAAAAATACATAATTACTAGTACTGCATAATACTTCTCCAAGGCACTACCTGGGTGCTAAGCACCATCAATTTTAGTGGTATTTAAAAAGTTGTTCTCAATTTAGCTTCACAAAAATTCAAAAAGGAAAAAGTGAGGTTATTATTACACCATCAGTGTCAAGGCTGAAGGCCTTATCAAAAGTATTATTTGAAGTAATTAGAAAGTGATGATATCATTGAAGGCCCTATTCTGGTCTTCTTTACTTCATAACATGTACGTGTCTGAATTAACAATATTCATGACCAGTAGAGTATGAATTTAAATATACCACATTCACATTCTGATTATATTAAAGATAAAAAATCAAAAGTAGTGTGTAATCCCTCCCATAATAACCATGTATGATGATGTTATAACTAGTGGCAGGTGTCTTTTCTTGGATTTTAACACCCCCCCCCAAAAAAAAAATATTAAAAATAGCCAACATCAATTACAATGTTATTTCTTTGAAGGAAGCATGTCATGCTGGAAGGAAAAAGTTGGAAACAATGTTTGTGTAGAAGCTACTGGACTAAGATACGTATTCCTTCTCTTCCATTTTAGGTGAACATTTTTTATTTTACATAATGATTGAGAAATTATTAATAGATTGATCAACCTTATTATTGTGTCCTTTGTTCAGATTAATTAATTAACCTCTAGAAAAAAGAAATTTAGAATATTTACAATTTGTTTAAATTTTCAATGACCATATTAATTACAGGGATAAAATTAAAAAATTAATTCACTCTATCATAATTTAGTAAGTGATAATAAGATAAATATAACAGGTGAAGTAATATTGGCATTGACTAGCTTGTGCGCTTCAAATAATTGTGATAATATTCATTACTTCACACGGAGATATAGGTACTTTTTTTTATTATTTTATCCGACAAAACTTAGATAAAATAAAAACTTTTGTTGTTGTCGTTGCGTGCAATGTGAACTTTACCCGCAAATAATTCGTTCCAACTTTATTTACTGATGATAAGTTAGCAAGATCTAAAGAACAATCTATGGGTCATTGTAATTAATACTTTTTGCCCAAATATATAATAAAAAGCATATTATAATTGCAATATTTCATTTAATTTGAATAGTTAATATTTAAACAACAATTCTCTTTTTTAATAAAATTGAACAAACATAAATATATTCACAATAAATTTATATATAATCCATTCTCATTAACAGCTCGAGCATCTAAATTTGAATTCTAGAATTTTTCTTTGGCGTCACGCCTATAAATGACATCACGTCATCCATCACTATCACTTGTAGCAACACTTGGGCGTTGAAGCATTCCTTGTTCCATAACGTTACAAACAAGTCATGAGCTTTTATTTGAACAAAAGAGGACACTTGGAGAGAAGTCCCTTTGAAGCTACTCTAAAACCACACCCAAAAAGGAAAAAGAAATGCGTCAAAAATTAATTGAATAATAAACAGAAGAGAAAATTGGAGGGGTTTGGCCGTTTGGGATATTAAAGTAGGTGTGATTCCCCAACTAAATCACCAATATTAATGGGCTTCTCAACTAATATCCAATATATACATACATGCTCTTTGTTTTAATAGGAGATTAAGGTGTAGAGAAGGATCAAAAGGAGATCCACAATTGATTAAACCAAGAGAATAAACAAAAATTAATTTTCTAAGATAACTTTGTAACTACGTGAACTTTTTAACTCCTTTTCCCTTTTTTGTTCATTGAAGGCACATAATGTTGAGTTTTGCCTTTTTATAATGTTCGATCCCAACAAGACTTATTTTACGAACTAACGCAGCATGTTTTACACTAATCATACATATTATAAAACCTTCTCTAGTTCTGATGCAAGAGATTTGTGGAACAACTCATAATTTAGTCAAGCCATGTGAACCTTTTTCACCACATTCATAGTAGGCGATTGTAGATAGCTAATAAGACTTAAATTTTTGATTGTTGAAATTGATCTGTATAAATGCGTAGTGTTTGAATAAGAGTGTTGAAATTGTTAAACTAAACAATTTATGCATGCGTCTGGTTCGGAGATGTTGATAAGTTGTTCTTTTCTTAGGATGACTAAATATCCAACAAAAATTACAAAAAATTTAAATATTTTTCATGAAAATGTAAGAAGGAACGACGAATGTGGAGTGAAGAGGAAGTTAGAAGTTTTGTTTTGGGAGGAAAAAAAAATTAAGAATAAAATAATAAAATACTTGATCAAACAAAAAAAGTTTATAAGCCGAAAAGCCATAAGTTGAGAATGTAAGCTAAAAAGTCTTATAAGCTTTGCCTGAATAGCCTCTTTGAAGTCTTACATTTGCCAAATATATATATATATATGAGAAAATCTTTATTCAAAGCCATATAAAAATGTTTCACAATATTTATTCAACCCATTTTTTCTCTTTAGTGGAATTACCTTATTTTATACTTTCACTTCTATCCAGAAGTAAGAAGATAACATATGTGAAGGGAATAAATTTAATTTGAATATGAAAACCCCATCACGACAACTGACAGCTTCAATTTCTTCATAGTCTTTTTTAAAACCATTATTAATATCATGCAGCTTCAGATTTAAACAGATTGAAATGCACAAAGTGTAGGCTGTATACATATTTTATCTTTTATGTATATATCATTGTATCAGTACACTAGGTATATACCTACACACGTTAAACTCTAGTAATGAAGTGTATATTTATACATTCTTAATGTATATCACTAATCCTTGTACGCACAATTCACGCACGATACATGGAGAATACACTTCGGATACATCAGTTATACTTAAAAGTCATATATAAAGTATCATATATTGTTATGGATACACTTATGATACATCAAATACACACCGTAAAAAATCACACTCACTTAAGCCAGCATATGTTATTATTTAATTTTAATAGCCAGATAATGTAGTTAACCGTAAAAGAAAATAGATGATTCATATTCACTGTACCAGAAAAAAGAGAGGCTATTTTAAAACAAGCTCTAGGTTGATTTATGAAGAAAATAATCAAAATGGTTCTTTTAATGTATGGGATGCTTTATTTTGATCTTTAATATATTTCACTTGATTGAAATGGTCCTCAATTTATAACTAAAGGTGTTTATTTTGATACTTTATCCTAAACTTAACAGATTTATAAGAAAAAATATTATTAAATTTAACTATGGACCCTACATGGCTACAAAACAGTAAATTTTGTTTTTTCTTAAAAAAAAAAAAGGAGAGTCAATGATGTTAAATATCATGAAGTGTTTCTTTAGAGCTAACAAGGAATACAACAATGGTGGATATTGTAAATCTGTGGGGTTCACAATTAAATTTTTCACTTTTTGGAGGGATAAGATCAGAATGAATACCTTTTGCTACACATTAAGGATCGTTTCAATTAAGTGAAATATATTAAGGAACAAAATGAACACATTTGTCATGCATTAAGGACCATTTCAATCAAATATAATATATTAGGGACCAAATTAAAGCATTACCCGTACATTAAGGACCATTATGATCATTTTTTCGTCATTCATATATCTTAAACTAGTTTTGTTACTCCCTTCGTTTTTAAAAAAGAGTGATCTAATTGACTCAACAACGGAGTTTAAGAAAAAAAAGACTTTTCAACCTTGTGTTTCTAAATTAAAGTTATTTTAAATGTACCAAAATGCTTTTTAATCTAGTGATCTTAAACATGCCATGTGGACAGTTGAAATTAAAGTTTTATCAAAAAAGAAAATAAATCATTCTTTTTTTAACGTAAAAAAAGTTATTCTTTTTAAAACAAAGAGAATATTATTTCTAAGGGAACATTGAACTGCAATTATTCTTATTTTAAATTGATGGATTATTAAGTTTGTTGAGCCACTTTATTAAGGAACATACTAGTCACATTATATATTTTGGAAAGATATTAGCACGTGTAGTCCCTCAAATATCAATAGATTTCAATTTTTCTTGTGATTTTTAATAGGCATATTTAACCTACGATCAATTGACATTTGCACTTTTGATCCTCCAAACTGTGAATCTTTACCAATGTAACAATGTATTAAATGTAAAATAATCCAAACATCAATGCATTATGTGAAAATTGTATTGTTATTTTATATTTGAGTGTGATAATATTCTAAAAGTATTCTAAATATATCATATTTCAAATATAAATAAACAAAATATATGTGTTTTAATTAATTGACAGTTAAATATGTGCTTAGCCAAATATTATAAAAATCAAAATTAAAATCAATAACTAAAGGTCCAAAGAAAACTATCCCTATTTTAAAATCAAACACTTATATAATTCATACCATGAAATGTTGGAGCATGATATTTTAATATTAAAGTGTATTATTTTAGTGGATATAAATTGACAAAAATGTGGTCAATTATTTTCGGTATAACTTATATAACCACTAATTTGTGTTCTACCTCATTATGCTTTGTTTGTAACAATTCCTCTATTCATTTACTTACATTATATTTATCTTATTTCTATTCATGATAAGTATGAATTCTTCACCTATAAATAGTGACGTTTCTTCCTTTGTAAAAAGGAGGTAAGTACTATCCAAGAACAATGAGAAGTGTGGATAAATATTGTAGTGAGGTTAGTATAGTGTGAAAGAGGGAGTTGAGACAAAAAAATAAAATAAAATTCCAAGTCTTCAACAAATCCACTATACAAAAGAGAGTAATTATAAGTTGAAAGAAGGGGAGTTTTTTTTTTGTGAAGCTTTGGACTCTGCAATTAATTCGGAGTTGTTGGAGTTGTACAATGTTGTTAATTTGGGCTGCTATATCTTGGAAGGGACAAGTCAAGAGTATTACTGTTGGAACAATGTAGATAATACAACAACGAGCTTGAATCTCTTGAAAGAGAGCGAGATATTCGTGCCTCAACAAAATATATTTTTTATTCATTTTTGGTTTTATTTTTTAACTATAATTTATTATATTTGTGGTACATTTCACCAACAAAAATTCTACCCTTAGACCCCACGTGATGAGGTGTATCCGAAATTAAGTATTAAATTTTAATTTTAAACGACAAATTAGTTAAATAAAAGATAAAAATTCATTTCAAGATAATTCTGAAGTTGAAGAATAAATAAACAAACTAAACTAAAAAGAGAGAAATTCCTTTATAATAAAATATATGATTGATAAAAATACAAAACTTACATGTTTAAAGTGTAAGAAAGTCAGTATTAATAGACAGTATTTATATGAATTTTTTTTTTTTTGATTTTTTATTTATGTTTCAAAAAGTACTTATTTCAATAAATCTTTATTTTTTTTAATCAAATGGGGAATATAGATATTCAATAGAAATGTTTATCTTCTTATTTATAATCTTAATTAACTTTTTAATAATTATATTTTAATGTACTTAGTCATGATCTTGCAGATATGGATCGTAGGGAGGGTAAGTGTAGAAATTTTAAGGTGTATAAGTCCTTGATTTTAAAATGGGAGGATTTCAAAAATGTCCTTTTTAGGGTATGAAATTACAAGTCATTATCAACTTGGTTAAAATTATCAAATTTATATCAAGTTTTATTAAAAAGTAGGAAAGAGAGTATTATTTTTTATAATAAAGTTGATTAAAGTGTGATGTGATATGTGGTGAAAAGGAAGAATAAATTGATGATATTTAAAAGATTTAGAAGTTGGTGTTGGAAATGGGTTTCTTGTTTATTATTTTTTTTTTTATTATAATTGTCAAAGAAGTAGTATGTCTTTCCCAATTGGAGAATAAAATTTTCAATGTATAAACGTAATGTAAACCGTAAAATGATTGAAATATGAACAAAAAATTTTTGTGTTCACGAACAAATTAGTGTTACGTATAATTCATATTGTCGTAATAGAAAAAAATTTACAATATAAAAAAATAATTGATAATACTATTTTTTAATAAAAAAAATAAGAAGGTAATTGTAGCGAATTTCATGGAATTAAATATTTATTAATGTGTTCCTACATATTTGTCTTATTCTACACAATTAAAAAAGGTAATGTTTAAATTATGGTATTTAAAAATATATTTATGAAAAATGTATTGAAAATAATTTTTAGAAGAAGACCCATCAAATCAATTAAATTGATTTGATGGGATTATGAAAGCCTACAATCCCCTATAAAGGGGAGGGCACATCAATGCGGTACGGGTAGGGCCATTTGTCCTCTATTTTTTTCATGAAAATTTTATACCCAAAAGATAAAATGGAGGGAATGTTTTTTGTGTATTTTTTTTTAAAAAAAATATAAGAAGGTAATTGTAGCGAATTTCGTGGAATTAAATATTTATTAAGATGTTCATACATATTTGTCTTGTTCTACACCATAAAAAATGTAATGTATAAATTATGGTATTTTAATAAATATTTATGGAAAATGTGTTGAATAAACTTATTAGAAGAAGACCCATCAAATCAATTTAATTGATTTGATGGGATTATGGCAGCCTACAAGCCCCTATAAAGGGAGGCCACTTTAAATAATTTGTTGATATTTAAAAATATGTTCTTCAAAGTTTGAGAAAATAAATGTTAATTTGAAAACGTAATGTAAATCGTAAAAGTAGTAAATTTCTTGAAAAAAACCTTTCAAAAAATGGTATGCAAAATGATTGTACTATAGAGAAAAATAAATCTTACATATAAATGATAAACAATGCGAAATTTTTGTTGAACATTCGAATTTTTTTTTTCTTAAGATTATAAAATGATAATCGTAACCAAACATGTTCATATAAATTTGGCTTGTTCTATACTCTAAATAATGTAATGTATAAATTTTGTTTTTTTAATAAATAATAAAATAGGAATTGAAGAGGACAAATCACATCCAATTAATTGATTGGATGGGGTTTGGACAGCCTAGTGCTAGAGCCTACCCGCCCCAAAAAGGGCTGCCACATCATGAATGTCAGCCGCCCATGTGTCTTTCATTTTTCCCCATGCTCAAAAATTAACAAAAGAGAAATTGGAGGGAATTTGTTTGGTGTATTTAATAAGTGTTTGACCAAGAATTATATTTTGGACAAAAAAGGCTTCAACAAGTAAGAATTTTGTTTGAACAAGGGACAATGATAAATACTTTCTATTAGTGAAGAGACCAATTCCAGTTGTTTGTTGTTGTTTGTGGTATACAACATGGGTTCCATATTGGTTTTCTGAAGGATTTGTAAAAATTGGTAAGGAGGTTAATTATTCATCACATTTGACATATACATGTGGGGTAATTATGCATAGTGCTTGCATAAACGTCACGAAATATCACTACCATTTATAATTTTTTTTTTTGGCAGTCAAGATAGTAATAGTATTTCTTTGGTATACTTGTGATATTTCAAATGGTTTTCATTTTGGTGTAATGGGGAAATTGTGAAATAAATTTAAAAGAAAAAACATGTCAGTACGCATAGCTTTAACCTGGGACAGTGAAACATGCAAATTTACACCAAATAACAAGTGAAAAAAAAAACAAATAGAACGAAAAAATGGAAATTTAATATTAAACATCAATCCATTGGGAAAAAAAATATACAGAATTGTTGACAAAATCTGGGGGGGGGGGGGGAATATTATGTCCAACAACAAAATTAAAAACTACGATTTCCTCCTCGGAACATACTTGGATGCCGGTACTCTTTCACTTTGTCCAACATGCTCAACCTGCCTCCTTGGACCACCAAAGCGGCTGACCACCTTCCCCGTCACCTCACTTTCACTTATGGCACCATTCTCATTTTTTTTGGTGCCATAATCCCATAATAAAGTGCCATAACGTAATCGACAGAAGGCTGGGTCAAAAGACTTTGATCCGATCTGAACATAATCATACCCATTACCATCAGCAATACCATATAAAAATACCAAATCTGACAATAATGAATAATACCATAAACTACACAAAAAAATTACATCTTTCATCCCAAAAAACAGTAAAAATGAACAAAACCATACAAACTACCATCATGCATACCAAAACAGGAAACATAACAAAACCATCCAATTACCAAATTATCATACAAACTTGCCATCAGCAATACCATATAATATACCAAGTGTGACAATAATGAGGAATACCATAAAATGCACCAAAAAATTACATCTTTCATACCAAAAATCAGTAAACATGAACAAAACCAAACAAACTACCATCATGCATACCAAAAATAGCAAACATACAAAAAACCATCCCGTTACCAAATTAGCATACAACCTTACCATCAGCAATACCATATAAAAATACCATTTCTGAAAATAATGAATAATACCATAAACTACACAAAAAATTTACATCTTTCATACCAAAAATCAGTAAACATAAACAAAACCATACAAACTACCATCATGCATACCAAAACAACATACATAACAAAAAACCTCCAATTACCAGATTAACATAAATATATTCAATAAAATCGAAAATACATAAAAAGGGGACTTCGGAGGAAGAAAAACGACATGGGAGGCAAGAAAACTCAAATAAAAAATGTTGAGATAAACTTTACACAATAAACCATTACTTGAATGACCGGATTCAAAAGGAAAATAAAAAAAAATTCACAATTACATACCTGAAAATCTGGAGGTTGAATGGTAATGAAGAAGAAGAAGATGAAATCTTTCACAAAAACAAAGAATATTACCAAGAAGAAGAACAAAAAGCACAATATTTGTTTCCTAATAAATCGGCGAGTTGAATGGTAATGAAGAAGAAGAAGAAGATGAAATTTTTGTCAAAATGAAACATGTGAGGGAATATATGATTCTAATTAATGCTTCTTGTAGAAATATAATACATTATCCAACGGATATAAAGGTTACTTCATTAAAAAAAAAATTAATTAAAGTGTTGCATTAAATGGCTCCATTAATGAGCCGCCTGACCGCATTTAATGCGGGTCAGGTCAACACGTCAAAAAAAAAAAAAAAAGGAAAATTCGTTATTTTAATTAAAAAGTCAGAAATTTGGACTTGGTAAATATGTAAATTAGTTGGTAGAGAAGTAAATAAATTGGTAAACGTAATTTAAGGGGGCAAAGTTGTATATTTTCTTAAAAGTTTACTTTTAAAATTTAGGAGATGTATCTAAAAATAAGTTATATTATAGAGGTGTTTAGTGTAATTAATCCTTTAATTAATTGATAGATTATCTAGTTTGTTGAGCCACTTTATTGAAGAACATACTAATCACATAAAATATTTCGAATTCATCACAATTTTTCTCCGGATATTTTGTCATTCTTACAGCGGGGTCATAGGAAATAATTTTTGTAGCTCTGTATAAATTTAATTTTAGTGTTACATTTACGTTTTTTCTATTAAAAAGAATTTAAAAAAAATGTTGCTTTTATTAAAATTGTACGTAAATAAAAAATTGATTTTGTCAAAAATTACAACAGACATATGTATTAGTGATACTACACATGAAATTTCAGTTAGAATTTGAAATTAATGAAAGTATGAAATGAACAATGCAGTAGTTATCTCATCACATCTCTAATGAGTTTCAGTCAAAATCAAATTTAATATTAGTACTTCGTAATATCACATGTTGTGACGATCATAATTTTTCAGATAGATTTTAAAATTTTAAGAAATAAAACTAATTTAAATAATAGAGTAGTGTTTATGATTCAATTATTAATTTTTTTTAGTTCACAACCATAAATGTTTCAAGGGATGAGTTAATTTTTTACTAATTATATAGGATTAATTGAACGATCGTCACTTTTTAAACTAGCTAACTTTTAAGTTTGAATTAGGTTCAATATCTATTTCTTTACATAATATTAAAAGAGTTATCTTCCTACTTCTTATTTTGTAATGATGGACCTTCATATAAAATTATTCACGATTTAGCTATCAAATCCTGGATATGAGATGGTTATAAAAGAGTCTCTCAATATTATTTTAAAAAATAAATAATTTCTTTAATATAATTTAATGCTCAACACTTAAACTAACTTTTTGGGTGGGCTCAGAATTATTTTGCCCTCGATAGTCAATCACCTTATTTTTTCAGTCTAACTAGTCATAGTGCAAACAAAAAAATTGACTATAAATGAGCTCCTTTTTAGGAGAAAAGCATGTCAATTTAGACAAAATGTATTGAGAATATGTATAATTAATCCACATAAGAGAAAGAAATATATAGAAAAATGAATTTAATAGACGGAAATAAAATCAACATTTTATAATAATGGTTGGAGACTTGTAGTAGTTTAATTTGGACAACTTTTAAATCACTACGTAACCTTTATACAATGAGCATGGGGTATCACATTCTCATAATAATTTCGTATTGTTGATGAATTTATTAGTCTTATAATAATAAAACAAGTTAATGAAATTGCCAGAAAATATCTCCCGTATTAAATAATTATAACAACTCCATATATAACAAAATAAAAGAAAATACAAATACGAAAAAATATTATTCTAATATAATTCTGACTAGACAAATAATTCAATAATTACTTTCTTATAAATCAACGTCAACTAGTGAATTTTAACTATTTTAATATAATAATCACAATTATTTCAATAACTTCCTAAAAATACTCAAGTAAAAAGTATGATAATTGAGTAAATATTTTTTCCTTTTTAAAAAAAGGTGCATAAAATATTTATTAGTAGTCAATGGAAATTTATAAAGTTGTCCTTGTTAGTTGAGTATTTTATATTTGAATAATTATTGATGCACGTAGGCATAGAGAATGAAAAGACAATTGGATCCAAAAATTGTCAACACAGATAAGGCCGCAAAATAGGTTGATAGAGAATCCGACCAAACTATCACATCATTTCTTACCTATGCACACTACACACTACATTTATCCCTTAATGCCAACACATTCTACTCAACACTGAAATAAAAAAAATCTTCAAAAATTGGTATTTGCAACAAGAAATACTGTTATAAGGTTACGAAAAGATCGTGGTACGGCCTATGGTCGTTGAATTAGTATTTTATTGGAGTCGATGCATTGTCACTTAACCAATAACTAATATAAATTGACGCTGTCATTACTTTCTCAAAACGTACATTATCTAAATATTGAGACTTGCCCAAAATTAGATCATGAATATGTGAGGCTGAATTGATATTTATGGAAAAATGTATTGGGCTAAGTAGGCATCAATCTATTGGAGGACTAGGTGTGACATATATGAGATTTTCTTAAACGATATTGATATTTAAAAAAAGTGAATAAATGAATTAATCACTATAGCAATATCATAATTTAAAAAAAAAAACACACAATTAACAAAAAATAATAATTCGGGCATAGTATTACTACTCTCTTTAAAAAGTTATAATACTTCGATTTTTAGAAATAAATATCTTGTTTATTATAAATAAACTATCAAACAATCACTCAAATCTTATCATCCATTTAGTTCTATAAGTTGGTCTTTATCAACTTCATTATTGAGAAATCTTTCTCACATTTGGATACACTATTTATACCGAAAAGGTAAGTGTTATCCGGAATGATTCTTTTTAAGTTCGTTGTTAAATCTAGAGTTTAACCTCGAACAAGTGGTGAAAACTATCAAGCTGGAGCATGGTAGGAGAAAAGAAGATTTGCAGAGGAGCGATGAAATGCATAGAGCTCCTGCAAAAGCATTTTACTGGGCTGACACTGACAGTGAGAGATGAACACTAGGGGAGCGAACAAGATTAGATATTCCAGTAGTCCTAGTCGTAAATAATGAATTTTAGACAATGTGGGCATTGACCTGTGCAATGTTATAGCCAACGTGTTAAGTATCTTTTAATTTACAAGAATGGAACTCCAAGGAATTGATAGAGGCCTGCACAAGCGATGATGTATGTGATTTAATTTAATGTGAAGTGAAGAATTTCATTGAGGCTTGCCATACTGCGAATTCTCTTGAAAGAGAGGTGCGTCATATTTGCTAATGAGGTATTTTTGTTTTAAAAAAAAAATGTGTTGAATTTGAATTAGTAAAAAAATGGAGAAAGGCGCAAGTAAGAAAGAAAATGTGGGGGGAAAAGGGAGAATGCAGAACATCTGGGTGTGGTTTGATAGAAATAAAATGGGAGATTACGCGCATCTCCTGCCTATTCACCATTTTGAAATTCTCATTCATTACAAATTTTCCTCTTTTGCTCTTCCATTTTCAACATATTTCTTCTTCTCCCCTCTTTCTTCTCCATATATAAGCTAAGCAACAGACCAAACACACTCTCTCTTTTTCTGACTCTGACCACCCATCCTCTCCTTTTCATTCTCTTCTCTTTTTTTATCGTTTTCTCGCCGCACATCCCTTCTTCTCTCTCTTCTTCTCCATTCTTTACCCTTTCATGCTTTCGTCTTCCGCTCTTTGACTTCAATTCTGCTTTTGTTTCTCCTGGTGGGGACTCACCTTCTCACCATGGGCCAGTGTTATGGAAAGACCGTCCCCACCGTCCGCGATTCTGATGGAGTCATCACAACTCTCAACCCCCTTCCCGCCGACGGCGATCATCCCCAGCCACAGACTCCACTTAATTTTCCATCTGTCAAGAATACACCTGCTCGATCGTCTGCTAACAGTCCCTGGCCTAGCCCTTACCCTCATGGTGTAGCAGCTGTGACTCCGTCCCCGGCAAGGTCCACGCCTAGAAGGTTCTTCAAACGCCCCTTTCCTCCGCCCTCTCCGGCCAAGCACATCAAGGCCTCGCTCGCCAGGCGATTTGGACATGCGAAGCCGCCAACCGAGGGGCCAATTCCAGAGGATGCTACAGCTGACCCCGATCAGTCGTTGGACAAGAATTTTGGATATAACAAGAACTTTGGGGCGAAGTTTGAGTTGGGGAAAGAAATCGGCCGTGGGCATTTTGGTCACACCTGTCATGCCAAGGGAAAGAAAGGAGAACTTAAGGACGTGCCTGTTGCTGTCAAAATCATCTCCAAAGCCAAGGTAGTTTTTACATTTGTCTTTTTCTTCCTGTTTGAAAGCATTGGACTTGTCAATTAAGTCCGAGAATACTGCTCCATTGTTTTTATGTCGAATCTTTTTGCTGCGCTCGGCTATTTTGTGCTTACGAGAAAGCAAATTTGGCTCATAACAGAACTGAATACGACAATTTTATATATGTTGGGTGAGAGTCACCAGTACTCCGAATTTGTGACACTACAAAACTCTTAGCATAGTCAGATTATATGTCTGATTGTCTTCTTTTCCTTTTAATGGGTTCATTCTTTCTGAGATTTCAGTGTTCCTTCAATTTTTTTAGAGATGGATAAGACCTGTAAAGGCCTAAAATATCTATTAAAGCTGCTGAAATCTGCAACAGCCGATCATCTTCCACATGTGCTTCTATGTTTAATTTTGGTTTCAGACATCATTCTCGTCCTTATCAACTACTCCTAAATGTATGAGGTAACATGTTATGAAGGAAGGAGTTACAGGGAATTAAATGTGGAAACGTTGAAGAAGATGAAGCATGTTGGGTACTGTTTTCTTGCTTGGTTTTCAGTTTCACTGAAAATGAATACCATCACTCATTTGAGTAATGTCACCTTTCTAAATTCTATAATGCACTCTTGTGCTCATTCTTTGGCTTAAGAAATTTTTATTTTCACTGAAATTTTTTAGAATACTATTGTGTATGTTCTGTTGATGAAACCAATTTAGAATCAAATAATTGGTTCGAGTTTTGTTATGATTCTATTACAAGGTATGGGACTTGAGTCTCACATCAGTTTGATGGAGACTGATGTGGGTCTTATAGCTTTAGGCTCTCCCACCTCAATAGCCAGCTCTTGGGCTGGGGTTCTCATCGAGTTGTATCAATGGTATCAGAGCCACCCATTGCCCTTTGTATTAGTTGTGCCTTGGATGGCGACGCCAATACTGTAGTGTTGGCCCGGGGCTAGAAATGGTCTACCGCATTGTCGTCGAGAACGATAAATGCGGAGCGTGGTGGTTTTTTATTATTCTACTGCAAGGTATGCAACTTAAGTCCCACAACGGTTTGATGTGGCTTATATAGCTTTGGCTCTCCCATTTCAATAGCTAGCTTTTGGAGTGTGGTTCTCCTTAGATTGTATCAATCTTCTAGGGATTATATTAGCCATGTTCTCATTTGTGGAGACTTTACTCAACCCATTTCTTCTTAACTTGGAACTTTGCTCCATGAACATATTTGGCCTATGACATGCAATGTCATTCTTACCTGCTCGTGCCTAATAAATGCAATTGGATCTAAAGATTATAAATCTATTTTCCAATTTTCTTTTGGAAGCTCATGAATTGTTGCTTCGCTTCATATTTGACAACCTTTATGAATATTCAGTTAAAAGCGTAATATATGTGTAGGCTATGCCGATTTGAGTTGAAATATGCTCATTTTGTTTTGCTCATCCTTGAATTGGATTCACATTACAAAAGTCTTTTTCATTCATCTATCACATGGAATGTGTGTTGCTTTGTTTTGAAAGGAAGAGCAGTGTATATGACAAGCTTCACTAAATTTTCTCTAAAATGAAATACTAATTTGTGGGAGCTTTTGACCTGAAGGATATGCTTACAACGCGGTGGAGTTCTCAACCAAAAGTCATCTCATCTTTTTAAGACGTGTGCAACAGTTTGAATTTCAAGAAGGGAAACTCCTTATTAATGCTACTTCAAGTCATGAGACTTGTGTCGCCGAAATGACATTACGAGACTCGGACCTGTGTAAGGTTTGTGCCATGTTTATGACCAAAGAAGATATTGGTGGAAAGTGAAACAATGACACCATGGTGGTCAAACCTATGTTTATACATACCTTAATCTAAACAACCATAATATGGTTGAATGTTTATATATCATATAGGTTCGAAAGAGCTTCTCGATTTCAGTTGTCAAAAGACTTAATGGTTTTGCAATTTGTTATGTTTTTGATAAATAAACAAAAATCAATGTTTTATTTGGAGGGGTTAAAGGGTAAAGGTTGATTTATCATAGAGCTTTATCTTTGCTCAATGTGGATCAACAAATCCTTTTTATGACAAAGGAACTCACAACTGCTATCCTTTGGGTGCACACAGTGTAAACTCTATTCCTGTGCAATAGCTCGTAAAGCGCACAGGAGAAGTAAACTGTGCTAGGCAAGTCCCATTTGATGAGTTCCAGCTGAAGGCCAACCATTGTTGTCGCAAGGATTTCGAACTCGAGAGTTGAACTTCATTATGGAAGTCCCAAGCCAAACCATCTGAGCCATTCCAAAGGGTTATGTGGATCAACAGATCTTATGGTCACTGCGGAATGGTATGCTAGTGATTTTGAATGTTGAGTGGTCCTTTTAATTCTCCCTCCATTTCAAAAAGAATGAAAGGTTTCAGTGAGGGTCAAGCCTTCTAATTTTTGGTTTTAATTCATATATCAACTCATGATCTTTTTCTCATAGATTTTTTATAATTAGAAACTACGTAAAGAGTACCATAAATATTAACTAAAAATATATTGATTAAAAGAATTAACTAAAATACTAAAAATATGTGAAACAGTTGTCTAGAAACAATTATTTGACTCCCTAAATAGTAATGGTTATAAAGGGAATAGAAAAGTTCTAAGTTTCTTAGACTCAGGTGCTACGATCTAAATTTTAGGATTTAGGATATGGATCCATATACTGATATGGGTGTAGGAATTTGGCTAAAAGTAAATTCACAAATCTAAAAATAGAGTTATAAAACCTAAATTGTGAGATATTATATGGAACGCTTGAGGAGAAAATATTGATCAAGTTAAGAAAATCCCAAAAGGAGATAAAAGGAAAGGAATTGACAATAGAAATTTATAAATGCTAGTTATTTCATTTTTTTCAATTTTACCTTAGTTTTCGTTTTGGTCAAAATACCCAAAACCAGTTGACTAGATAGCATATGGATCTCACCCACATTGTGTTGACACGGGTGCGGACCAATAGTGAAGAGTCTGAGCAACTTAGGAAAGAGTAAGTTAGAATGCTAGAAGTGATTGGTCCTAGAGTTAATCAAAAACGAAAAGTGGAAAAAAGCTCTAAGGTCCATTGGGGTTTTAAGCGCAAAGAAAGTGTGGAATTATATGAAAGTGGTGCAAATGCACATATATGTTTAGTCCAAGATTAATAATTATAAGTATCACAAATACGTGGAATAAGAAAATTGAAAAACAATTATGGTAAAATGAAATATCAATTGCTTACTGTCGCCTCTTCAGAATAGGCTCATAAGGCAAGGAAAAATGTCTTAGAACTTTGATGATGACATTGAAGCACACTGTAAATGGGGCGAAGCGCTCAAAACATTCGAGCCTCGCTTCGGGTCTTAAGCATGCCTTTGAGAACACTGAGTTTGGTCCATAGTTTGCTTTATGTTTTGCGGCTATATTTCGAGGAAAAATGCTAATGTAGCATTTCTATCAAATTCATTGGTCTTTCATTTTGTATTTCAACTATTTACATTTCACACAACTTATTTTCAACACTTTTTTTCTTCATAATGGTGATGTCTAGGCCAACTTTCCTCACACCTGGATAACTGTGTTACACAAACTTAGGCAGATGGAAAGAAGCCACCTAATATTTTTGTTTGTACTATGAATGAACTTTGGCCTTCAAAATTTTCACTCATTTCATTAACTACTAGGTCCTACTTTATTATGCAACTTATTCTCAATAATGACTTAACATTAAAGGTTTTAGTTGAAATGTCTGTAGGAATAGCTATCACTATTCTAAAGAAGCTTCTCGTGCATGGGGAAAATTTAATCTGGCATACAATGTTACATATTTTGGCAATCCTATGCTCTTCATGATGAAGTAAAACAAGATCTTTGGTGATTGCTTTGTGGTGTTAGAATATGTTATGCGACTTTCACTCTGCCTAAAGTTGTGTAAGGCTCATTCCTTTACTGTAAGTCATGTATGAAGGAGTTGCCTTTTTATATTATGGACGAGTCGGTTAATTTAGCCTTTTCGGGTCAAACTCTTCCTAAAAAATGCTTATTAGTGCATTCGGTTCACATGCACCAACTCATAGTAGAAATATTTAGTGGGTTCACTTCTCGGCCCATTAAATATGGGTCATTACTTTCACATGTCCTAATTTTTGAGTGGCGCAAAAGAAAATAACTGATAAGTAGTGAAAGTGTGATTCCATAAATAGTTTGAATTAGTATTGTCAAAGCATTCTTTAAGTGCATTTAAGCCTTGAAGCGAGGCCCAAACGTGTTGAACGCTTCACCTCGCTTAATGTGCGCTTCAATGTTGTCATCAAGGTTCTAAGACATACTTTTCCTTGCCAATGATCTTATTTTGAAGAGGTGATATTAAACAATTGGTGTTTCACTTTTTTGTTATTTTTTTCATTTTTTTTTTATATATTTGTCATTCATGCTTATAATTATTAGACTTAGACTAAGCGTATACTCCCTTTCAAGGTCAGAAGTTCGAAACCCACTTGGTGCAAACAATTTTCGAGGGCCATCGGATTGAGTAAAACCTGAATTAACTGTGGTGCACTTGCGGGAAACTCCTTGCCGAGGGCTTGTGCACCCCCGGGAATAGTCGGGGCTCAAAGAGACTCGGACAGCCAGTGCAAATCAAAAAAAAAAAAGAATGACCTACTTTCTTTTTACTCTGTTTCAAAAAGAATGACTCCTTTCCTTTTTTTGATAATACTTTAATTTCAATTTTTTATATGGTATGTTTTAGGCCACGGGATCAAATAACATTTTGGTACATTCGACATAACTTTAATTTAGGATCATAAGATTGAAAAGTCTTCTTTATTTCTTAAGAAACTCCGTGCTAGGTCAAATTAGGTCATTCTTTCTGAAATGGAGGAAGTACAACAACAACAACATACCTAGTTAAATCCCACAAGTGGGGTCTGGGGAAGTATATTTCTATTTTTCCTCCCTTTGCACCTTTTTTCATTGCCCACGCTTTATTCGTGCTTTGTGCTAAAACCCCAACTGATCATAGATATCTTTTGCGCTTCTTACTTTTGGTAAAACTCATTTGAATGCATGTAAATTCTGGAGAACTATTGAAATCCTATCCCTCCACCTATGATTGAGTTGTCCTTTTTTTAACTTGATGTTTCTTTAATTGTTTTTAGATTAAATAGCATGTAGGTCCCAAGCAAGGACAACTAACTATATGATGAATTTGAATCTTAGCCATATATATGTTGTCCGATTTTGCCATTTTGCTACTGTATCATTGGATATCTTGTACATTGTGAGAAAAGAGTTCCCATTTAAAAGAGAATCCAATTTTGGGCAGACTGGAAAGGCCAAAAGGCACATTTGGGTGGTGTATATGCACCAGTGATTTTTTACGATGGTGATCTTGAGGGTTGGTAGAATCAAACTTGCTTCAATTAGTTTATTTAAATGACCAGCAGAAAACTTTGAAAGGGCTGATTAATCCCCAAACTTTTTAAGTGTATACTGCACTATGGTTTGCGAATGCTAGTATTTTGAGTGTGAAGAGAACCTTCCTTTATTAGTGCAGTGATTGGAGAAGGTAATAGGGCAAAATACATTTTTCTTGTTTGAAATTTCTGGTGATCTTAGAATAACATGCTGATCTTCTGAAACTGAATGATTCATGCTGCTTCCTAATCTGAAACGTCTGTATAAAGGTCTAGATACTTACTTGAAATTTCATTATTTCAATATTGGATTGCAAGCCTCATCTATGTTTATAGTAATACACTGAGACATAATAACAGGTAGTATCGGATTAGTGACTTGTTTCTATTATCTTCTGTTACTTGCTGCTGCAGCTCATGCACAAGTTTTACTCTTAAGTATCTTTAGTCCTTTGCATCATTTGTTGCCTCGTCTCATCTCTTATGATATTCTCTGAGCCATATTCTGATGAGTTCTAGGCGAAATGTTTCACTGTAACCATGATCTTCCATCAAATGTTGATGGTCGGAGATTTTGATCTAATGAACTTTGGCACAAAATAAGTGGTATAGAGCTTTGAAATCCATAAAACAAAGTCAAATTGCATAGGCTCAGCCCCATAGGTAACTTAGATTCACAGGGTGAAATCACAACGATCACAAATTATGTTTCCTGAATTACTGTAATTCATACATCTGTTGATGATGTAAATGAATGCTTATCTAAACAATTTGTCATGTTAAATTCATTTAGATTACCTGCATATATTTCTTACGTCTTTTGCTGTATTTTTTACCTAGATCTACTCCCACACTCTAAAATATTTATTGAGTTGTTTTTATCTACCATCTTAACGCAACTGGTCTTGTTCTTCATTTTAGTTGGTATGTGCTACAATGGCAAGTGGGAAAGACTTTATTGTGAAGTTCGAAGTGGAGCATTAATTGTTATTGTTTTGAATTGCTATGATATCATTTTAGGCAAAAAGCTTGGCGGAACTATCTCACAATTAATCATAAACCAATAAGATGTTATATAGCCATGTCTTCCTTTTGCTTAGGGAGCTAAGTCTATATATTTGGATTCTTTTGATCCAGAAATTTGGGATGGACAAAAACTTTTGTTGAATAGTTGCATTACATCTACTGTTTGATACCCAGTCTTGCATAATGCTGCTTGTTATCCAGCGATTGTTAGACTCACAGAATGATGTTCAAATTTTATGTCCAGATGACCACTGCAATATCCATTGAAGATGTTCGCCGAGAGGTGAAAATTTTGAGGGCTCTATCAGGACATAAACATCTCGTGAAATTTCACGATGCTTGTGAGGATGCCAATAATGTGTACATAGCAATGGAGTATGTGCTTCATTTTCCATTTGATTTTGGCAATTACAATATTTTCCATTTTACTTCTCATAAGCAGATTTTAGTAACCAATGCCAAACCTGGAATTCTTTCAAGATCTGCGAGAATTTTGATTGAGTAATGAGCAGATAATATTCTCCTCCCACTAGTATAGCTTTGTGCCTTATGGTCTTTGTAACTTTTGAATATGCAGATTGTGTGAAGGAGGAGAATTACTTGACAGAATATTGTCAAGGTAAATGGAATGCTCTTCATAAACTAAATAACCTTCTTTGAGTGCTTGTAGTTTGTATTTTAATGTTCTATGTCCCTATGCAGAGGTGGTAAATATACAGAGGGTGATGCCAAACTTATTATTGTTCAAATTCTAAATGTAGTTGCATTTTGTCATCTCCAAGGTGTGGTCCACCGTGACCTGAAGCCTGAGGTTTGTAGTTGTTATTTTGCTCTCTATGAAGTGTAATTACTTTCTATTTCCTTTGGGAATTTTAGTTAACAATGCATTTTCCATTGCTGGCATCACAGAATTTCCTTTTCACCTCCCGAAATGAAGATGCTGATCTGAAGCTTATTGATTTCGGGCTTTCTGACTTTATAAGACCAGGTAACTCTATTGGAACGTTTTCTTAAAATCTGTAAGAGCTAGTAAACCACCAGTCTGAAGCAGGCAGTAACATTAGCACACCTTTTGTCTGTTGGAAGAATTTTGTTTCAAGTTATTGATATCATTTTTTGCAACAGGGGTTGTTATTACATGTGACTTATGATTGAAATTTTAACATGCTTGGTAGATTGAGAGGACACATCATTGCCTCTGTGTCATGTGTAGATTAGGCTTCTGATGCTATGTGTGTTTGGTGATTTCTAAATTCTAGTAGTTTTCCTAGTTAATTATGTCATTGAAATCACTCAAGTCAGTAAGCACTTAACCAAGAGGAGTACTAGATCCGCTCCACGATATGATTGTCAAGTTCTCATGGAGTGAGTTTTTTGCTTGCTTTTGGGCAATAAGTTTATATAGAGCCATCCAAACTGTTCCTATGAACAGAATCTTTTTAAACTAGTTCTGCCTTCTCACATGATGTGAATAGGAAGGTGTGACACCAGAAAGATTGAAGTTGTTGCCATGGGACGAGGTAGACTTTGTTGGAAAGGACCAGCAATCTCTTGGAGTTTGTGTGGACTTCATGAACAATAGAACACCGTGAAAGCAAAGTGTCTGCATAGGCAACGCCAACAAGTTTTATTATAAGGTTTAGTTGTTAGTGATAGTCACATTAGATCTGGTTTGACAAAGTCTTTTCAGTTTCATTAGAGATTGTATGACTTGGTGTGTATTATTTTCAATGGACCCATGCTTTGATCAACCCACAAGTTTAATATTATAAGACTTGGTGTTCTGCAGATGAAAGACTTAATGATATTGTGGGAAGCGCATACTATGTGGCACCAGAAGTTCTCCACAGATCTTACAGTTTGGAAGCGGACATCTGGAGCATTGGGGTGATTACCTACATTTTGTTATGTGGAAGCAGACCATTCTGGGCAAGGACTGAATCTGGGATTTTTCGCTCAGTATTGAGAGCTGACCCTAATTTTGAAGACTTGCCTTGGCCTTCTGTGTCCCCTGAGGCCAAGGACTTTGTAAAGAGGCTTTTAAATAAGGACTATCGTAAGCGGATGACTGCCGCTCAAGCTTTGAGTAAGTTTATCACTCCTTCACAATTCATTAGTTTACCACTGATTATCACTTCTCAGCTAGTTATTTTTCCACATGAGTGTGTTAATTTTGCCTAAACCATATTGTATAAATTTTCTTTGGCGTTCATTATGTCCATGCACACAGTTTCTTGTAAAAATATAAAGTAATACATATTTTTCCAATTACAGCGCATCCATGGTTGCGCAGTGAAAGCTATCCTATACCCTTGGATATATTCGTCTATAAGTTGGTGAAATCATATCTGAATGCTACACCTCTCAAGCGTGCAGCATTAAAGGTATGATGTTTTCTTTTTCTCTGTTTTTCCTTGTCCTCGTTTGACAGTTATAGCATGACAACTATAACCTTCAAAACACATCTTGTAGTTGAACTATATTCTAAAATTAAGAAAATAGTGGCATTCATCTGGAATTACAGCTGGAATAATTCTTGACCCTATATAGAAGGTTTTGTTTTGGTGGGAGTTCGGTTTTGGAAGACTAATTTACTGTGATTACTGATTGGTAGTCCAGAAGGGCAAACGGATAACCGACTGTTAAAGAAACTAGGAAAGAGGTAAAAAGAGAAACCTGAGTAGGAGAAGTACATGTAAGATGGATAACAAGTAATTAGATATTTCAAAAGAAAATTAAAGTATTTGTAAAACCAAATTAGGTCCTGACAAATATGATAATGCAGTTGCATGGTGGGTCAAATTCTCTACCTATTTATCCAAGTTAGTATCTTATATAACTACACAAGTACACATTCAACTCAATTCTACAGTTGGAATGCTTATCTGACCATTCACTTCAACACCTTTCTGCTTCAAGTGTCAAACTTTCCTCCTTGTATGGACTCCTGCATTCTAAGCATCACCCGGATAATATATGGAGGGTCTTCATGTCACCATATAGTATATTACCTATGAACTGTTGCATTGATTTTGCTTTAGAGCTTTTCTCTTTAACACTTAATAGAAAATGAAGACTCCATTCTAGCAATCTGGAAAGTGGTCGATTAGTAGACAATTCCCTTGGCTCTTTGCCCCAGAGTGTGGTTATTTGGCATTTGTTTGATTATTGCATATAGATGTTGGATGACAACTTCATTTCTTCTCACCTTTAATCAATCTCATGGCTTACCCTGTTACAGTAGTAATCTTCTTAATGATTTACGATATGGTAGTGTCTTTTATTTGACAAAGTTCTTTCTTGTGGTGATGTTCTTCATGGACGGATTGCTATTCTGATATGCAAATTTTACTTCAATGGAAGTATGATCAGAATGAATATAGTTACTGTAACAATGTGCTAAGTTTTAACATACTGTTGTGGCTTTATGTGTTCAGGCTCTTTCTAAAGCTTTGAAAGAAGATGAAATGGTTTACCTAAGAGCTCAATTTATGCTTCTGGAACCTAGTGAAGATGGCCGTGTCTCGATTGAGAACTTCAGAATGGTTAGTATCTTGACAGTTTCTCTGTTCATCTTTTTCTAAATAAATAGAATAAGACATTTAAGACTGAACTGTTCAAACATGATAGAAGAGATGTCAATTTCTCTTTAGCAATCTCTGTCAATTGTGAAATCAGAAGTTACTAAGTGTTTTTGAAACTGCAGGCTCTTTTAGGAAATGCTACTGATGCTATGAAGGAGTCGAGGGTGCCCGATATTCTGAATGCGGTAAGATGCATCTGATCTTTAGAATCAGTCAAAAGTCAAGTTTAAACTATTTTCTGCAGTAGATGCGAGATCAAGCTCCAGTGGCTAGAAATAATGTAGCCTGCTTTCATCTCCGAATAATGTAGCATGTGATCCAGCCATTTTGTTATTGAAGGCTAGCTTCAGTAGATGTATCGTCTTCTGTCTGTGTCCATACATGGAGATTTGTCTTCTGACCCATCCCCATCCAGAACGATTTTTCTTTTTAATTGCTGAAATACACACTTATCGTTTATGTCTTCTATCATTGTGTGAAGCTTATTTTCTTTTGACCTTTCAGATGACAACACTGTCGTATAAGAAGTTGGATTTTGAAGAGTTTTGTGCGGCTGCAATCAGCATATATCAATTGGAGGCCCTCGAAGGATGGGAGCAGATTGCAGCAGTGGCATTTCAACATTTTGAGCATGAAGGAAATCGGCATGTTTCCGTGGAGGAGTTGGCTAGGGTATCTTTCTATTACCATTGCTGTTGGTATTCCTCAGTATTCAACAAATTCTTGTTTGAGGAAATTCTGAATTTGGTTCACGACTTTGCAGGAGTTGAATGTGGGTCCAACTGCTCATTCCATTCTCAGAGATTGGATAAGAAGTGATGGAAAACTCACTTTGCTTGGATATACCAAATTTTTGCATGGTGTGACTCTTCGGAGTGCACAGATGAGACATCATTAGCTGCTCATCAGAAAAAATATATGAGACATCATTAGCAACAATCTTCAAATTTTTTACTCCCTTTTGAATAGCGTTTGGCAAATGATAGGAATTAACTGTTGATTGAAAAAAAAAAGTCAGAGATTTTTATACTTGCTGCTTTCCTATTATCCTTTTCAAGTTGTATTTTGGGTGGCAGGAGACGAGTATTATAATAGAGCAGAGTGGCGAATCATCGTCAGTCACAACTGCACAACCAACCTCTACCATCACCGCCACCTCAAACCACCTGCAACATCAAAGTGGTCACCCCTGTTAACCAAGGCCACCAATATAACCATCACCCACCACTACAATTAGATGACACCAAGTCCACCTCCAGAAATACTACCATCACAAAACACCACTGCCTAGTGCCTACCATCGCGGCCTTGTCATATTTATGACGCTGTCATGTCACTAAACACCACCATTGCATGTGGCTAGCCTAATGTCGTTGGACGTTGTAAAGTACTAGGCATTGAGTAGTAGGAATTTGTTCATTGAGGACTGTGTAGGGCATGGCACTGTGTGATTGGAACTCCGTTTTTAGTACAAGCACGGGAATTTTTAGAAGCTATATATAGGGGTTGACACATACCAAGGAGTTTAGGGATTCTAAAGTAAGAGAATTATTTTCAAATATATTTTTTTAATACAAATATAAGATGAATTTGTTCGCATCTTCAAGCCCCTACTTAGCTCTGTCTCTGGCAGAGGCAAGGAGTGCATACCTTTTGTATGCATCAGGTTCATCAACATACATAATAGTTCATGCAAAACAGGAACAGAAGAAGAGTGATCTGGAAAATCAGAGTTCTTTCTGTTTCCTGTAATTTAAGCTTCTTTATGATGATGATGATAATTTCAGGATTACTAATATTTACATATCTAATCAATTTTATATTTTTTAATTTCATATCTAATGATAATCACGTGAATATTATGACATGTTTAAAATTAAAAAAATATTTACTATTTGCATTGATTAAGTAATTATTAATATTTGTGAATGTGTTTTTTCCTCCCATTTTTGGGTCATGTCTGAATAGGTTGTGTTACCTTTTAAACAGGGCTTTGGCTGCTGCTTGCCGTCCACCAAAAGCCAATGGTCCCCATGAAAGCAACGACACTGTTGTTTTGCGTTAGATTTTTTTTAGGAGAAGTGTTCTGCAAATCTTAAACACTGAAAAGAGCTAAACATTTAAATTTAATTTTTTTTTCATTTTAAGAAGGTCGTTTTCTTGATCTTTGATCAACATGCCACGTGCTTCACATCACTCCTCCACGTTAGGTAGACAACTCCTCATTTGTTTCAACCTCCTCCGTACTAATTTAAATATCTTAATTTAATTGAGTATAAAAAATTAAAATGAAGGTGCGTCTAAATAGGGTAAAAAAACAAAAAAAAAAGATATTATTCATTTTGAGTAAAACTAAAAAAGAAAAAAATAAACAGTATTCTAGTCTTTACCATTTACGTCGGCTCCGCAACAAGTGTACTTTTTGTTTTAGGTGTTTATGTAGAGGGTGTATTGATTTAAATTTGGATGCGTTTCGTCAGATGATTCCATAATTCCACGCATTATTATCAATTTCAAATCAATCAGTATCATTTTGTCATTAATCGCATATCAAACTGAACAATAGGGCTTATGAACTTTATTATGTCATATTGCTTAACAATTGCCTCTTATAAACTCATCAGGCATATAATACTAAATTCTAACAAGTTCTAACAAACTTAATAACTGAAGCACCAGACTCCGCAGATAAATATTAGTGGAGCCATATCTGAGAAATCAAATCAACTTCGTTACACGAATAATAATATCATCTTAGGAAAAAAATTATGCGCATTCTTCGATCTCGATTTGAATCCCTTTGATAAGGAGTCTTGAAATAAATTTGAATTTAATCGAGCTTCGATGCGATTTCAGCGGAAAACAAAAAAAAGAAATGTTAAGATTCCACAACCACATGCATCATATGAAAATATTTAACCAAAAAGATAAAAGAGAAAGTAACTAAAATTCCATTTCACTGTGATACTTTAGCTAACAAATTCAGTCACCCATAACACAAAAGCATCAGGAAACAGAAAAACTTTGTCGTCATTATCAGTAACCGTCTCCACCGAAAGCAACAAAAAGAAAACATTAGGATTTCATGCCCTAAAACACGGAACGTGAATATGGTGATGGTGGTGTTGGTGATGGTGTTTATCAATTTTTCCTTGAACACATCGAAATTGTTCAATATGGCAAGGAATCGTAATTGTTCCCTTGTGATGAAACCCGTAAACTTCCTCCGCCTCTTTGAGTAATTGAATGAAAAGTGGATGATTCAAGTAAGAAACAGGGACGATGAATCGCTCTTGCTCTTCCTCTGCTTGACCGACTTTTATAGCCAGGTAACCTTTCGGCACATCTCTTTTCCCCTGTTTACTCTTTCCACTTTGATTAATATGGAGGTGGGGAAAGTGAAGGATACTTCTCTCTCCACCACCCATTGATTTCGTCGATTAATCCTGCAAATTCAAAACAGAACAACAGAGAAAAATAAAAGGTTTGTTTCAGAGAAGAAAAAGAGGGGAATTAGGCCAAGGATTAGCGGAGATGACTTGTTTGTACAGGGCTAAAGAAGAATATCTCAGAGATATTGGCAAGTTAATCATGGCGGAATCTGTGCCTTAACATATAGGGAGAAAAAAATAGAACAATTGGAGAAGATTGATTATGAGGGGGTTTCTAGACCCACTAGGAAACTATATATACTCTCTAATTTATTTATTTTTTTAAAAAAAGGATATATTTGATTACGTAATATTTATTTTTGGTGACAAAATTAATATAAAAATATAATTCAATGGAATATGTATGGAATGTCCCACAAGACCCGTGCCGTCTGAAGCTCGTGGAAGGACAAGTTATGAATAAAAGTCCAGTCCTGAAGACAAGGCCGGAGAACAGTTGGGTCGACGTGTTAGTTCGATTTTTTAATATTTAAAAAGAATTACAATATAATTAAAATAAAATAATAATTATATATATAATAATAAATAATAAAAAATTTAATTTTTTCAAATTATAATTTTTTTAATAAAAATATTGACTTCGCTATGACGAAACATTCGAAAAAAGAAAGAAAGAGAGTGAAGAGTCGTGAAGAAGAATAGATACGTGGGTAGTGGTGTGGCCGAAGTTGAGACACGTGGGGAAGAAAAATCTTTTTTTGAATTTAGCTTATTTGAGATGAAATTAAGATGTATATAGTATAAATAAATTGTTCTCTATAAACATGTTAATTCCCTCTCAAGTTTTATGTCACTAATAAAGTGTTTCATGTTATATATTTACGGTTCAAATTTTTAAAAGAAATAGTGTATGTTCTCATCCATCTATAGGAATTAAATTTATTATTTAATTTATCTAATAATATAAAATACTTTATATATTGATAGTACATAAAATTTAAATTCATTTCGAATATATTTGTTTTGATTAAAGCCAAAATAAAAAATGGAATAAGTGGGAGTTGTGTGTTTGGAGTTGATGAGTTAATGGTCCCATACGATATACATCATTCATTTAGTTTCCCTCTTCCGTAAGATGCTTTAGTTAACAAAATAAATGTTAACCACATATTAAGAATCTTATGAATTTTATTGCTGCCAATCACTTGGGAGTCCATGAAAATATAATATATGTTAAATGAGATCCCAAGAGCTTAATTTTCTTAATCATACGGGATAATTTGCCGTATTAGACTCCAACACCATCTGTCATGATTGCTTATTATATATGGAGTTTCCAAAACAAAATCAATATAATACTAAATTATAAATATTTTTAACTTATTTGCTTAAATTTTTCCTAATTAAAATGCTATAAAGTTTGAGCACCCAAAGCAAATGCTTCACTGGCGAGTCACCCATATTATAATGTTCATCTGCTATTTTTAGTTGAAGTTATTAAGTGAGCTACTATTCAGATTAATTTTTTGTTTTTAGCCCCTAATGTCCCCAAAGCCCACGGCACCAAATCAACTACAATTTGTTTTTGAACCAATTTTTGCTGGGCCAACAGCAAGTAAGTTGCCGTGGCATGTTTTGGGCTTTCAGCGCATGAGTCACCCAAGCTAGATCCTGGGTGAGTTTTCTTTCATTCTATTCTATTATTCATTATTAATAATGCTCAAGATCGTGTATTGCATGGACCCAACATATATTATTTTTTTCTTAATCTTTTTCTTCAATGACTTAATAAGTAATATTTTCACATTAAATGAAATTGAAGAAGTTAGCAAGAGACGTGGATCGGTCTAAGTTTAACTCAACATGAAATTTACCAACATAAATAGGATCATTAACTTTTACATTAGAGGTGAACAAAATCAAATTAAATTGTAAATTAAGCCAATTTGAGATTAAAAAATTGACTAATAATTTGATTTGATATTGGAAAATCCGATTATATTTAGGTTGGGCTGGTTTTAATTTTAAAAAATTAACCCAAGACTAAATCAATACGACATTATTATATATACGAATTATGCATGTAATATAATATAAGTCTCTTAAAATATATTACGCTTTCCTTAATAAAAAATTGAAATTATATAATGAAGGTGAATATACATGTATTAATGTCTGGAAGATTTCTTAATTCCGTCTGCTTTAATTAAAAACTTTTCAAGGTCCGCCCCATAGATATTAAGATTAATTTTTATAGCTATAGATGATAAATAATTTTTAAATATGATATATTTAGGTAAGTTTTTTATATAAATAACTTTAAGTTCTAATCAAAATCAAATCACAAGTTAATATTTTTTAGCATGATTTAGTATTTTAAAATTATGATCATTTTTATTATAATTTAATCTTTTGCAATATTTATTTTATGCTATTTCATTATTATTTTATCGTTAATATTTTTGTGTCTTCATTCATATATTTTTTTTAGAGTAGCGTAGATATTTATATTATGGTAGGAGTAAAGAAATATTTAAAGCACAAATTAATTATATATTTTTATGAATACTTTATTAAAAATTTTGAAAACACGAGAAATCCGGGAAACAATCCGATAATCCGAGAAATTAAAAAAAAAATCCAAAAATTTGAGAAATTAAAAAAAAAAAAGTTCAAAAAATTCAAAAATCTGAGTTTTATTTGTTTGGCTTGATTTATATATTTAAAAATCCAACACAAATGGTTTGGTTTGATATTTGCAAAATTCGAACCAACTCAGTCCATTTACACCCCTAGTCTTCAGTATAGGGAATAATTTTTTTTTATATATATGTACAATAAATTAATTTACAACAATATAGTCATGTTTTATTTATATAAAAAATAGCTAAAAATCATAGAAAATATACATTGACTATATAATAATATAGATTATCTATTCATGAGTTATACACTAAATATACATTATGATACACACAAAAATTAAATAGAATTTGTCTATATATAAAATATACGATAATTATACATGTCTATAATATAAATCACCATTTTTCTAATAATTATTTAATCATGCACCATAATTATCCCTTAAAATTATCATTTGAATTTTGTGATCTTGAATAAGTTATATAATTCACACAAGAAAGTGTCATTACCAATAAAATGCGAATGTTGAAACTAAAACCACATTACCAACTAAACTTGATACTTTTGCAATACAAATTGAGACATGCAAATTTGAAGAACATTTTTGCACATATTTGTTATTTAAGACTATAAAATAAAAGTCTTATTTAGTTTTTTCTAAAAAAAATCATATCGTCAAGTTAAATTAAGATAAATAAATTGAAACGAGACTTTTTACTTGGGAGGAAGAAGAGAATTTATTACAATCAAGCAATTAAACTTGGTAGAATACATAAACGTGATTTTTAACTTGGCTTCAACCTTCAGCTAACAATTATTCATGTTCGTGGCATAATACATAAGGATGCCGCATAGATCCATAATTGCCATATGAGATGCCATGTTAGATGAATGTGTTTATTTTTATTTAATTTTATACAAATTGAAAATATTTAATTATGAATATTAAAAATTAAAAGATATAAATGTTGATTCAGCTTAAGAGGGAGGTGTTTCTATTATGTCATTGAACTTTTGTCTGCTAGTTTTTGTGTACACGTTTGATTGTGGAAAATGAAGAAAGCAAAAGCAAAAAGGCAAGGTGCGTACAGCCTCCACTTTATTGATTTGCAAAGCCAAAAAGATTCCATCTCCACAACCAGTATTCCCTATCACTCACTTTTCATAAAAAATTAATTACTTAACACTAGTCGATCGGGCAGGATACATGAGTTCATAAATTACATTTACACCTATATTAGTTACTCTGAGAGAGGGCCGGAGTTAACATACAATGAGGATTTATCTAAAAAAGTTTCGATTAAAAAAATTATTTTTTATAAAAAAATTAAAATAATTTTTTATGTATATATAACAGATATCAAATCTCCTTTGACTAATTCGTGTTACTTCTTCAAATTTTGAAGCTTCTTAATTAAAATTCCGACTTTGCCACGAATGGTGATATTGCAATTAAAGCTGGCGACGTGTCTAGTTTCCCACTTCTTTCATTCATTCACTCACTAATTTAAGGTCCACAGAATCTACCATCACAAACTTGAAATTAACTAGTGTTCTTTTAAGTTTTCTTTTTTACGACAATTTTTGCTCAAATTTTCATATTCCAATGACATTATTAAAAAATAATAATTTTATATGTTCAAAAGGTAGAAGAAGAAGAAGAATGCATTGTTCCGATTATCACAAATCTAGAGTTCCCATCAGGTCAAAAAGAAGCTAGGATTTTAGAAGATGGAACTTCCTGAATTCTAGATATATTAAGTAAATATTTAAATACATAAACAAGATAAAGACCAAAGCTGTAACACAAAACTTGAAATAGGAAGAAACGGAGATGAAACACATGAAATACTGTTAAAGTTTTATTTTGAACTTGTAATTCTAAAACATTACAACTAGTGAAGTTTAACATATCAAATTTATAATTAGATTCATTGAGTTATACACTATTCTTTGTTGCGTGTAAGAAAGGAGAAATGGAGGGGAAAGTTCAAATAGTTAACCAATTGCGATACTAAAATTAAGATTCCTGAGGTATCCACGGTCTATGCTTTTTATTGAAAGCTGCTAATTTTGTAAGGAGATCGATCATGTGAGTGTCAAACATTGCAAAAAGCGAAGGGGAGAAACAAGTTAGCACTTCTCTGCAGAATATATTCCAATGGAGCACTGGGTTTCATAAGTCTTACAGAATAAGGCTTTCTTTTGCGACCTACCAAACAGTACTGTTTCTATTTTTCTGTGTTTTCCTTGAAGATGGAATTGGAAAAGGCAAAAAACTAGGAGTCAAAAAGCAAGTGCTAGTCAGTAAAGAAATTCTACATTCACCTTAGGAGTGTCTGCCTTATAACCTTCAATGTCATTATCTGTCTTTTTCTAGTCAATCGGTTTAACTGTATTTATGAAGAAATTGACCCTTAGCAACTCAAATTTATCGTCATATGAGAGTTCATACACATGCGGAGTTGTAAAAGGCGTTTCAAGTCACTTTTGTAACAGTAATATCATAGTCAAAATGCAGCATTTAAATGTTATTACTGTTTTCCATCGTCTGGAAATCTAAATAAGAAAAGAAGTTATTATTCAGATTTTACATTTCTTCTAATATTTGTATAATTAAACCCCAATCTCGAAGAAACTTCCAGAGAGAGAAAAGTATTTCTGGAGAAAATCAAAAAGGGGGAAAGGGTTTTTTTTTTTTTTTAAAGAAAGGCAGAAATCAGATCTGAATGTTTGCAGAAAGAGAGAGCCAAAAAAGCCATGATGACCACAATCATAACACACAACGACTATATATTTAACAGCAACAAGCATACGTTGCTACCAAAAGAAACACAGATCATGGCCCAAAAAAGGCAGTAATGATGAAACTCTTTTTCAGGTTGGGATTTGTAACTAAATGCACAAGTTAAAAGTCAATATATTTCATCATTACACCAATCTACACAAAAAAGGATCGATCCACAAACAGACAAACAAAAGCTTCAAAAATCAACAGAAACAAAACAAAACAAATACTGTTAAGAGATAGAGAGAGAGAGAGAAGGAGGGCTAACCACTGAAATGGATCTAGTTAGTTAATCGTGAGTGAGCAATATTCATTGTGGGGAATGAAGCCTGGTCCGACGACACCAAAATCATGATCCAACATTATAGATCTATGAACAATATACAGATCTGTAAGAAAAAGATTTTGATTCCTCGAGCCAGACAACATTCCCCGCAATAGAAAAACTCTGCGTTTATGAGTGGTAGCCTATATTTTCCCCCAAAAGTATCGCCTTTGTTTAAGGGGAGTGAGCAGAGAAAAGATGAAAGGGATAGAGATTAGTGTGTGTCTGTGTGTGTGTGATGATGAAGGGAATGATTTGTTGGGTAAAAATAAAGAGTAGGGAGAAGGGTTAATAGGACAAAAATGAGGGGCAGAGTCTGACTCTACCAGCTGTGGGGGTCTCTGAAATGACCACGAAACCCATGCACATTCTTCTCAAAATATTGCCTAACCATACTTTATACTAATACTTCACCATTAACATATTTATAATGTATCTAATTTAGGTATTTTCTTCCATTATATATCGTCTAAGTAAATAATATTTTTGTGTGAAATATATATTACATAATACTTCAAATATTTAAGAAAATCATGACCAGAAAAGAATAATGTTCACATGTTCACCTTTATTTGTCCACTATACTATTTTGGAATGTCTAACAATATTTATCAAGAGATAATTTTATTATTAGTTTCTTATTTGTCCTTATCATTAATTACAGTAACCACCATACGTACAATTTAGATAATTAATGACTACGTATCCGTAATTGTTATTAGAGTTAAGAGATTAGAGGAGTAGGTCAACCTTGTTAAGAGGCAATCACATTTGGAATTATGAGAGAAATGATTAATGATTTTGTCACCTCCCTAAATCCTATACTAAAACGCGCGCTACCATATTATATAGCACATGAATCCAACAAGGCATATGGGACTAGCTATAGGCACCTTATTTTACACCTTGGTCAACATAGACTGAGAGCCTCGAATATTGGGGAAAATAACACTACTCCCCAGTCTAAAAATAATTGTTCATTAAAAGTATAAGTTGTTCATTTTATAAAATCAATAGAAAATTTTATATTTAATTTTTAATTTATTTTTATAATTAATTATAGTTATATTCTTATTATATTTTTTAATATATCATATTCAAAGACTGATTTGGTAAAATTATCCATATAATTTACTGCTTCCTAATTCTTGAACCAAGTCAATATTGGACAGTATAGGACGAAGGGAGTACTAATTTGCTTGTGTTAATTTATGTGTTATTGTTTGATTTGACACAAAATTAAATAAAAGACTTTTAAAATTTATGGTTTAAAACAAATCAAAGATGTTTGTGGTGATAATAAATCATCTCGCAAGGGGTAAAATAAATATTTAAAGTCAGATTATTATTAAATATATAAATGTATCATTTTCTTAAAACGGATTAAAAAATGAAAGTATATCATAGGGCAGGAGTATTTTTTATGACTTAATTTATGTGAAACTCTTGTTTTTTAATTTGTTAAAATTAATTTTATAATTAAAAGTATTTAAATTTTAAAAAATTTCTTTTCTCTAAAATTTAACATAAATTAAATACACTCATCTATATTTATATTTCTTTCTTAGATTTTGTATTAAATGAAAATCAATTGGATGAGTGTAATAATGCTGAATTAGATGATGAGTGAATGATGATTATGAGTGAGAAATATAAAATAATAAATTGGGTGTATGTGAGAAAGAGAGGGGACGGTAGTCAACCGGAAATTAATGAGAGCACACAAGTCAGTCAGACGAGTGGTTGAGTTGTTGAGATGCCCGATAATACAGTCCCACCATTTTCACTCTATCTAAATACTCTTTTAGATTTTTTTCTACATAAATATCTAAAAATAATATTATATTATAAATTTTTTCTTGGAGTAATATTTATTAATTTATAAAATTAATATGTTTAATTTTAATTTATTTTTATTATTAATTATTTTAATTATATTTAAAAAATTCTTTAATAAAATTGCTTTTATCATTTAATATTTTTTAATTTCTGCTTCAAGTCAATCATGTATAATTATTGTCCAGTAGTGACGAACGAAGGGAGTAATTTTTAGTTGTTATGATATATATATTGAAAGATAGTTTAACTAATTTTTAAAATTGAATTATATCAAATTAATTTAATATTTTAGATTAAAAAAATTACTAATACAATAAAAAACTATACCTCAAAATTTAAACAACTATAAAGAAGACTAGGGAAGTAGTAAGTTGAAATGTGTGGTATGCGTTGTCGTGTTGTTGGTACTCCTATATGACCATGGGGCTTTAGGCCTCCCGCCCCTCACAATAACGTGGCTAGCATCCAGTTTTTATCGGCTTCAAATAATATCACCACAAATACTTTTTATTTTATATATTACTTACTTTGTAATCTTTCCAGTGTATTTCATCTCATAAACATGGATAGACACGACGTTTATCCATATTGATAATACTCTCTACGTCTATCTTTACTCATTTGTCATATTAAAATTATATCTTATCAATTTATTAACGTAATTTTTTATTTATTTTTATTGTTAATTATAATTATTTTTTAAAATATTATATTTATCCATATTGATAATATTTATTATTTTTATATCAAACTAATAACGAATAATTATTTTTGAACGATAGTAGTCTTTAATAATTTGAAAAATGAATAATCAAAAATATGTTTTATGCGAAAAGTACAAATTGTTAAATTATAATTTTGGCGTCCGTCTCCGAAACCGCCATAATTAGGTAGAACTAGAATCTTCGAATTCTCCGCAGCTTTTGAAAAGATAAATATAAAGAAATAAAGGACCTTTTTGCATTGGCGAAGGAGTCAGGGTTCCATCTCTTTCTCTCTGTCTCCATCAATATTTCAATGCAATTTCCATTTCTTATTCCATGCAATCTACTAACTCTATCCTAAGTTATCTAACCCTCCATCCTAGTTTGGTGTAACTTCTTTTTAAAAATATTTTTTGAAATTTAAGTAACCTTTTTGTAATTATATAAATTTTATTTCAATTCGAATTCATGATCAAAATTAAAGTATTTGATTTTTGAAATTTGAATTGTGGTATATAAATTGAGATATAAGCTTTTCTTCTGTTCACTATTAGATACTCCTTCCGTTCCAAATTAATCAAATTTTGTGGAGTTTTCAATGTTTAAAATAATTGAAGTGTTCAAAGCTCAACATGAATGTTTGACACTTTTTTCATATTTACCCTTTCATTTATTGAAGCTTTATATTTTTTATGAGATAAATTAAAGTATATATTTATGACGGTACAAAGGGCAATAGTAGAAAAAAATTTTAAATTTTGTCTTTTAAGTATTTTTCTTAATATGTGTACATTACCTCACAAATTCAATTAAAATGGGACCGAAAGAGTATCAAATTTTGACTTGGCATACCTATTAAAAACATATGATTAGTATAGTGAGATTAATAAAAGTATTTATTAAAGTCATGATTCAAATTTCAATATATTTAATACTCCCTCCGTCCACTTTACTTGTCTTTTGTTGATTTGGCACATGGATTATAGTAAATGATAGGGGTAGTTTTACCAAATTACCATTTGAATAAAATAAATTTAATGTCTTGAAAAATGTAATGTGAAAATAACTATATTTGATGATAAGGGCAAATTAAGAACTAAGTGTAAAATTTTCTCTTGATTTCATAAAGAGGACAGACATTATTGGACATCTCAAAATTGTATGGTGAACAAGTAAAGATGAACGGAGAGTGTACTATCAAGACAATAGCAAGTGAAAGTATTTCCTTATTTAATAATATTTCTGTTTTTAGTTGAATTTAAAGTAGAATAAAAAAATCTAGTCGTTTTTTCTTTAGTTACGTTCAACTAAATGTAGCCACTATTGGATTTTCATTTTTCTTTGTGAAATATTTGATATCGATAACTTTTGAATCTTCAATCAATATAAATGAGTCCTTTACTTTGATATTTGTTGAAACTTCAAGTATATTTTTTTGTATTTTTGTCAATTTTAGAGTATAAAAATTGTTCAATTTTTTTTTTCATACAAACTTAATTGAAATGCTCCTTTGCGATAAGTTAAGAGGTTATATCAATTTTTATAAATTGCCTAGGTAACCTAAGGATGAATTGATGATCAAAAATTTTCAAGAAGTTCAACATTTTTAAAAACATTAACTTTGTAAGTAAATTGGATGCACAATAGGTTAAAAAAATATTATCTTATCTTGATTTCTTCAAAATGATAAATAAAAATAAAAACTAAATTAAAAAATTATTGGCATCTAATAGTGAACAAATAAAGTAACTTATAAGTCATGTTGACCAGACATAACTCTTGAGAAAGTTCTTGTTAATGTGTATTTTAGTAAACTAAATTTATTAATTATATTTTAAAATTTTAAATTTAACTATTATGGAGTATTATTTTATGTATTTATTTAAAACTACAAAATAATATTAAAGAAAAAATAAAAAAATTATTTTGATTTGTTACAAATAAATAAGAAAATAAAATTATTTTTAATAATGAGGTAAATGAAGAAAGTAGCACTTGTATGTTTCGGAATAAGCGAAACTTGAAGAGATCGTTTGGTGTGAAGGATAACATCAAATAATTTTGGGATTAAATTATACTGCCATTCAATTTATTATTTGATTGACAAGTTTGGAATAACTTATTTTGGAATTAATAATTACTATCGAGATAAGTTATTCCTTCCCTTGGGTGGTATAGTAATTGTGGGATAACTTATCCCAAGATAAAGTAGGTAAATGATATATATATATATCTTTATAAACTGTTTTTTTACATCACTTTTGCGTTTCTAAAGAGTACTTTTATAAGTAAATGATTTATTCTATTAAATTTATATAATACATATTATTTTGAATGCAATAAATTATACACTTAATTAAAAATAATTTTATCATAATATTTTTTATCATAATTAATCCAATCATAACTTGTATCTTAATCATACAACTCCAAAATGTTTATTTTGGAAAAAGAATGAGAACAGAATTGAACCAAAAGTGACGTAAGAATCTTTCAATGGTATGGTGGTAAAAGAGAAGATAAATTAATTTTAAGTTAAAAACACGTTTATTTATTACAGTAAAATAAATTTTTGTGCTCAACTTGTTTTTATCCATTACAAATTGGTTGAATTGGGTTTTGTTGTGGCCTGTAGGCTCACAAGTTGACGCCCAAATAAGCATTCACTCATCAACCAATATTCAACTCAAAAACTTATTTTATTCCTAGTGAAGCTTCAAGTTTCACTGGGCGATGGTTATCTGTTACTCTTTGTTTATATTACGTATTGCTTCATAATGTATCATATTATATTGTATTATATTATATTATTTTAATAAGTGTAACATTTGAATAAATTATATTCTTTTTTGTCATCACATATGTAAAAAAAAAAAATAGGATCAAAGATGAAATAAGATTATTAAATAATAAGTAAAAACAAAATAAGAAAAGAATATTAAGATAATGGTGTTACTATTTGTATGTCCATCCCACACTCATGGGTGGACAATTTGTAAGGGAATTTAAAATATACCTCTCACTTGCCTTTCCAACCACCGGGGGGAGCACCTCAGTATACTATCGCGCACAGTAACTGAGAGTCTTATTACACCTAAGACCAACTTTAAAAGGCACTGGTAAAAAAGAAAATAGAGGGGTTCCCAGTTATCAAAGGCCGAGTGACGTGCCAATGTTACTAATTGAGTGTCAGCACCTAGCGGTAGTGTATGCTTGGCCCATAAATAGTGTCCACCTTTGTCCATTATGGATTAAGTTGGGCGTAGCCCAAACTAAGAGTGACAAATGAGTTATTGGGCTTGAATTTGGGTGCTTCAGATATTTAAGTTGAATCAATAAAGGGGATTTTTCATAAATGGCAAATTTAAAAAACATAAAATCCTAAAATAGCTACTTTTTATGAAATTACCTTTTCTAACTATAGCTATAGCTAATTTAATGTATAACTCGGAAATAATGGTAATGTATAAAACGGATTTGTCAAAATTTTGTTAATTAATTAGGAGACTTTTTAGGTGCTTAATTTAAAAACGGTTCCATAAATAGAGGGATTAAAATACTAAAATTAAATCCTTTTCCTAATTGAACTCTTCTTCTAAAAATAAGATGATATTTATACTCAAAATAAAAAATAAAAGATTTCCTTTCTGTAAAAAAAATTTCCAACGTTTTACTTTCCCTGAGCTTTTAGAAAGGAAGTTAATGGTGAGTTTTCATTTTGGTTTCCTTCTTTTTCTGTTAATTTGATTGTTGATTTTGAATTGTTAGATTGTGATTCTAATGATTTGTGAATAAGTTTCCGTGGTCGGATTTTTTTTTGTTTTTTTATATTATGGATGTAAATTTAAAAAAAACTTTATATTATGAATATAGTTTAAAAAATCAAAATCGATTATAAACCTGATTGAGACTTGTTTTTTAGTGTTTTTATGTGTATTGCGATAAAATTTCATAATGTTTGTATGTGATTTATAACTTGCTCAAATGGAATGGAATTTGTCAAGTTTTTTTTCAAGTTTCAACCAGTTTATATATGTACTATTGATTGTATATGTATAAATGGAATTAAAGCAAATTAGGGTGATGTATAAACATATTAGTATGATGTAATCTTTTTTTTGTCGGAAAATCTCGAATTTTGTATAAAATGTATAACGGAATTTAAGCAAATTAGAGTAGTGTATAGACAGAATAGTATTTTTTTTTTGGCGAAAATCTTCAGATGTATTCATAGAATGTATAAAATAAGTTGAAAGACTGTTGGAAAAAACTATATATTTTGAAATAAAATGTGGCATATAAATCTCGTTTTAATTCTTATTTTGGAAAAGTATTGTATATTGTATAAAATCATGCAAAATCTGTATAAGTGTATATATTCAGGTTGAGTTGTAAATGAACACACAGCTTTTCTAGATAGTGGTGTATATGAATAACATGTGTATATTAAAGACCTTATTGTCTAGTTATGTTCTTATTTAAATATTTATTCAATATTGTATACAACATTTGTTGTGGGCAGGGATGGCGTCACTGGCGATAATGGTTATGCATTCGGGGAGATGGGATGACGATATTAACTACATTGATTATGTATTGGAGGGGATTATTTGTAAAGATACGTCAACATATAACGAACTTGTCATATTGATTGCTCGACAGTTATGTGTTGATCTTCAAAAGCAAAACCTGGTGCTTGAGTATATTGTTGAAAAAGGAAAAAGGCCAATGGTGATACACAATGATATGGGTGTTAGGGTTTACATTATGTTGAAAAGGTCGACAAACGATTTTAATATGTATCCAATTTGTGTCAGTGTGTTTATAAAAGACATAGGAAATAGTAATATTGGTGAAAGTTTTAATGAAGCGGTTGTTCCAATGATTGAAAACTCGGCAGTGAATGAGGTTGATGATTTCGCGGGAAACCACTTGGCAATTGATGAGTTGATAAAGCCTCTTGATGGTTTTGTGTCTGATAATTTATTGGGAGTCATATCTGACCCGGCGCATAAATATGTTGAGGTAGACCAAGTGTATACCGACAAGGCTACGCTAAAGGCTGTCATGGAGAAGTATGCAATTACAAATCGGTTCCAATTTAAGACAGAAAGATCAAATTCAATCAGGTATATGACATGAATGCAATACTTTTTGTTGGTTCAAAAATGTATAATTAGTATGTCATTTAATAAATGTGTGAAGCTAATATTTCTAGTTAATATATACTATGTTGATAATTTATATGATATTATTTTATACATAAATGCAGTTATACACTTGTGTGCAAATCAAGTGAATGTGAGTGGAAGATGAAAGCTTCTGCAATAAACAATGCTAGTATGTTTAGGGTGAGAATGTTCAACATGAAGCATACATGCCCGTTGAAGGATAGAGTTTATTCACAGAGGCAGGTAAGTAGCAATCTGGTTGGCGGGATTGTGAGGCCTAAACTGGAAGATCACAAGCGAAAGTACACGCCCTCAGATATAAGAAAGGACATGAAAATGGATCTTGGGGTAGATGTTACCTACATGTGTGCATGGCGGGCAAAAGAAAAAGCTTTGACTTATTTACGAGGCACGCCAGCAGGATCGTATAGCAGGCTGCCAGCTTATTTATACATGCTTGAAACAACATATCCTGGCTCTAATATAAAACTAAAGAAAACTGATGGTAACGAGTTTCTTTATGTTTTTGTTTAAACGCCTTTATTAAGGGGTATGATCACTATAGACCCATCGTTGTTGTTGATGGTAGTCACCTTAGAGGACCATACAATGGCCAATTTGTGTCTGCTAGTACTATGGATGGATCAGGTAAAAAAACTATGTTTGAATTATGTTTCTGGAACTGTTATGATGTGTATAAATATATGTATAAGTATTATTTAATCTATTTTTTAGGCCTAAAAGAAGTGTATTTTTTTTGCAAACAGGACATATATTCCCGCTTGCATACGGAGTTGTAGATTCTGAAAACGATGCATCGTGGACATGGTTTTTCGAACGATTTAAGGAAGCATATGGGCAGCGTCCTAATATGTGTGTGGTTTCTGACAGAAATGAAAGCATAATTAAAGCAGTGATGAGAGTGTATGATGGTGTTCCGCATTATGCTTGCGTGTATCATTTATGGGCAAATGTGAAGAGTAAATATCGAAAGTCTCATGAAATATTGAGTGAAGTTTTTTATACCATGGCAAAAGCTTATACACAATCTGATTTTGATAAGCTAATGACGACTGTGGAAAGGGTCGATCCTAGGGTGAAAGAGTATCTGCAGTTTGCTGGGTATGAGAAGTGGGCTAGAATTTATGCGCCTGTTAATAGGGGATGGTGTATGACTTCGAACCTTGCAGAAAGTATAAACTCTGCATTGGTGTCGGCTCGTGAATTACCAATTCTTGATTTTTTGGAGGAAGTGCGTTTGATGTTTGGTAGATGGAACTTGGAAAATCAAAAAGAAGCAGCATATACATTTACTCCTTTGATGGGTAAATTTTGTTGTTGAAATTTACATAGGTGGTATCGTCCAATGTTCACATTCACAATGTTAGTGATGAAGGGAGGAAATTTAAAGTAAGTCTGGCAAACAAGACATGTAGTTGCGGTCGTTTTCAGATTGAGGAAATACCGTGTGAGCATGCTTGGGCTGTGTTGAAATCTAAACATCTAGAACCGGATGAATTTTGCTCTGATTTGTATAAACCAAAAACTGTGTTGAAAACATATGAGATGTCCATAGATCCGTTGCCGGATAGAAATGATTGGGTAATACCGCAGCAGGTGCTAGATGATTTGGTTCTACCTCCTATATTCAAGAGACCTCCAGGAAGACCAAAGAAGAAGAGCAGAGACAAATCATTTGCAGAAATGTTGTCATGCAAGGGGAAAAATGCATGTAGTACTTGTGGGAATATAGGTCATAACCGGCGATCCTGTAGAAATAGGCCCTGTGTTTCTTAATTTATACACTATTTTTTTTTTAAGTTGTGGCGTATGAGTACATTTATGTCTTTAGATTGAACTTTTTATTCAATTTTTTGAATAATAAATAAAATGAACATTCATGCATGCGTTTCTGGGTAATCATTTAGTGTGTATGTGTAGATGTAAACAAACATGTTTTTATGCTACATGTATTCAATATGAAATATTTATTTAAATGTATGTGTGAGCATATAAATATGTCATTGAAAATAATGTATAATAAATGAAATTTATTTTGGTCAGTTAGTAAAAATAAATATAAAAATACACAAATTTATTAATTTTTTTACGAATATGCAATATAGCGTAAAATAGCGTAAAATGAATGTTATACATGATTATAAATAAAATTGTTAGTTATACATGTTAGTGAAGTCTTAATACATATGCGCGAATTCCACTTTCAGTGTATAAATAAGCCATTTAAAGCTCAATTTTATATATACATATATGTATATCAACTGTATACTACATTCTTGTATATTACTTTCTTAGTTTGTATGTTAGAATTTATCATATACCTACTTAGTATGTATGTATATTTGTCTACATGTAATATATTGAGTAAATGTTATGGTTATTGAACATAAATATATATGTATAACTGATTAAGGTGTCTCTGAATGCATAAAACAGAAATTTACACAAAATAATTGGCCTGATTTGGTAAATACTGTCCATAATTGTGTAAACATAATTTACACAAAATAAACTAACATACTTTCAAAAAAAATATGATCTAAACAAAAAAACATAACCTAGAAAAAATAGAATAGTCCATGCTTGACATCTAAATTAAATTAAAATTGCATCGGTATGACCGCTGTCACTTGGATGCCTGTGAGGCTTCGGTGGAGCTTCATTTTCGCTAACTGCACCTTCGTCGTTCTTGCGCTGACCATAATCCCATAAAAGGGCTGCGTATCGAGAACGCATCAGGTCACAATCTATGGCATTTTCGGATGGAGTCTGGCCTTCACTCAGATATTCTGCAAACACTGTCAGGTATATGCCGCAGTCCCTACATAATATATAAAATTAAAAAAAATGAATGTTGTATAATAAGTCGTAATAAATTGAAAAAATGTCGTAGGTGAAAAACTTACACGCTTTCTTCATGCTGCTGTGGTAAGTTGTTAACTTGTACTATATCAAACGGGTCGTGTTCTGTGTTAGGATTGTACTTTTCCTGTGTGGAAGTATCAAAAGCTTTGTTCTTGTAGAACTCTGACGTTGCAAGATACATCGGTATGAGCTCAGCAAACTTCTTGACTTCTTTTTGTATATATGCATCATGTGATGACGATCTGATGGAGTCGTATACCATGATTGATCGGTCATTGAATGACACTACCAGTAACAACCAGTGAAACTTGTCCTTCAGGCAAACAGGTATAAACACATTGTCCACCGTGGACCATGGGACAGCAGCTAGCAACCTGTGCCCGTTGATATATGACACAATTGTCCTTTCTTGGCTTGCATTACATTGTGTGCTTTCAAGATTAGAGTAAACCTCCCAAATTCCAAGTATAGTTCCAGCAAAGTTACAGTCAACAGTTGTATACAAATATCTTGGAGACTTGGAATACTTGGCTTTTTTCCGCAGGTAATACATGATTACATCAATGTGCTTAATGATAAAAATGAAAAGTAAATATCTAATTGTATAGTAATTTTAAAAAAAAAATTGTATATAAGAAAATAATCAATTATTAATAATATACATACCGTGTCGTCGAGAGGCTCTCCTACACTTGCCAACTTGTAAAACCAATTCTTGTTTGATACTTGTACCACACCAAAATCAAATGGCACAGGAAATTCAGCCTTGTTTCTCTTGTAATGTTCACCTCTTGTGTTACTTAATACAAAATAAGTAATAATAGTGATAAATATTTTATTATGAAAAAAGCGTATGCAAAAAAATGAGACCAGAAAAATAATGTAGGCTGATACTTACTTCTTTGGTTGCCTGGATAGAAGATCAAGTCGTAGCCATCTCCAGAAAGACAGGTGCAATGCTGCATCATGATTCTGAAAAATTGATTCGAATGGATGCTTTTGTTGGAAAATCACTGGACCGGTCGAGGACCCACCTGTAAAATGTATAAATTATAATAAGAGTATGCGTGCAAGCAAATTATTGATCTGAATGTGTAAATGCTTATATTTGAATATTTTAACCTGTTTCTGATCCAAATGGGGTCATGTATGGTGAAACATTGAATGGTCCGGGCCTTCTAACCCTTCGTGATTGCAATGGTGTCGTGTCGACATCTAACGGAGGTGTGAAAGCAAAAGCCATAGGATGTATAATCATTCGTCTTTCAGTGTTGATACTTTCCTGGTTAAGACTGGGAAGAAGTTCATCTGGCAATTCAAACTGAGATGCTTGTGTTGTTTGTCCGTGGATCACAGTCGATTCGAGACCTGTCGTGTGCTGGACTGTTGGGCTTGAACCATGTGGCAGAGGTGCTTCAGTTTGCTTAGCTGTATAATTGTCCCCATCTAACGATCTTTCAAAATCCTTTGGAACCTCAAGATTTACATTATCAACAATTTCCTGTGATGAATTATTTGCAACTAACAATCATGATTTCACATACATACTAAGTATGTGTATAAACTGTATAAAAAAAGTCAGACAGACATAACTTCATGTAAGCATATGTATAAAATTGTATATCAAAAATAAACATACACATGATTAAAAAGAGTATAATTGTATATAATTTATGGTGTGACAAGAAAATGTCAAATTCTATTTTTTTAACAGTCGTAATAAATTTGTGATTATTTGTCCATTTAAGCAAAGCAAAATCCAAATCACCAGATTCCATGTTGGCTAACTCATGACTGTATACTAGATTATAGTAGATTATATACACACATGAGATAAAATGTATTAGAGGTAAGAGTGTTATACAGTGTATATTTGTATATGTATAAAAAATGTATATGCATATTTTATACATACATGAATCAATATATAGAGAAAGTGTGGACATACGTCTGTGTGGTTTGTTTGCTCTGTGATGTGGCACACTTCTGCAGATGACATAATGTGAGTGTCTTGAGGTGATTCTGCTCGAATACTGGGTGCCTATATATAATTTTTTGCGGAAAAGTTTAAATATGTTAAACATGGTATTTTTTAGTTAAAAAGAATATAATCCTTGTTGAATGACTAACTGTAAATGTATATTAAGTAATACCTCTGGCTCGTCAGAACCTACGTCAAAAAATGTAGATGGACCAGTGGTTGCATCACTCACAGGATGTGTGTCTGTTGATTGTCTTTCAGGAACCTTACAAAAAATGCAAAACACAATATAACTAAACAAACTATAAATTTTAATAGTCATTATACATACTATGCACATAAATTGTATAAGAATTGAAATTGGTATACATGTTTGTGTGTGATTGTATCATACCTGTGCAATGTTTGGTGAAGCAGACACCCCATGTATAGCTGGTTCATTGTCAATGGGTGTTGCGTGAGAATCCATTTCAGCTCCAACATTAGGAGTGTTAGGTTGGACATTCCGTGCATTATCCTGTAAATGTGTATAACATATGGTTTTATGTAAAAAAAATGTAAAATATTATTATAAAAAACATATAAATATTTAGAATAATATAGTGTGAACCTACCTTGTCATCAAATCTATTATTCCTGATTTCTTGCAAGAGCATGTTAAAATTATCTTGCATCATCTTCTTCAGGTCTTGAAAATCGTCCTTAACCTATAGTTGATAAGTGGTTACATTTGTATAAAAATAAAACCAAAATCTGAACAAGACTGTAGATGAGAAAAAAGTATGACTTACAGAATTCTTGAACAGTTCAAACTCCTCGCGCGATATGGTTAGTCCGTCTGAGTTGCTACTTGAAGGAATGTTTGCTGTAGCATCATTAATTTTTTTTCTGCGACGAACAGTGTGTTTGGCCTTCTTAACCTTCGCAGGGGGAGTCTTTCTTTCAGGTGACTTTTTTGTCACCGATGACTGACCCTTCTTATGTTCCACCGATATAGAAGTTTTTAATTTCTTCTTTGCAGGAGATCGGCGTTGTGTTATCTTCTCTTTTCCTTTGGACTGTTTTACACTGGGAGGGGCTTGGAAATCATCGTCAGACTCATTAACTGTGTGAGCAGCAACAGGAACTGCCCGATTCATTGTTTGGCCTGGTTGAATAAACTCCGTTGGTATCGACAGAGTTGATAGCTCAGCTTCAGTTGGAGTTATGTTTTTAAATACAATCTGAAAAGGGGTGTGAATCATTAAAAATTTGTAATCATATAAGAATAGTGTAATATCAAATGTAATTTTTAATAATGCGTGGAAAGTTATACCTTTTTACGACCGCCTCGTAACATGACATTCATTATGAAATCCCATCTAGGTTGGTCATTTGTGGTCTCCCAGTTACAAATCCTTGGGATGTTGTCATGTTTCTTCACAGCAATATTGGGGTTGACATTGGAACAACATTCGTACATCCAAATCTGCATGGCTAGTGGAAACCCATGAATTCTGTAGTACTTCCCCGTTTGTGTAATCTTGGCATGTAGATTCTTCGTAAGCTCATCAAAAGCTTTGTTACCCCAAGGATAATCTGAATATCTACCAGAATCAACTACATCAAAATCATTCCTATGTATCATAGTTGTTTTGGGCTCCTCCGACATGATGAAAGAGTGAATATAGTACAAAACACCGAATTTCACTGCATCATCGTCATTGTCATCCCAGACCTTGTCATTAAAGCTATCAATTAATTGTTGTTTTTTAATTGATGTGCTTCCACCGAAATACTGATTTAAAATCCTATTTGGTTGATCGGTGTTAAAGATAAAATCAGACAAGTCATCAGAGCACTTCAAACCAGATATCAGAGCAAATTCTCTACGTGTGAAACGTAAAGTATACCCATTTACATGAATGGTAAACGCCTCATACGAACTGCCATGCACTTCTAACATCATCAGACATTTGAACAGTTGGGCTTGCACACTACATCTGTTCAGTGAAAAAAGGTGTGCAAAGCATTTGGCAGACCGGCGAAAGCGATTCATCTGACGTTCAGTCAGAATTCGCGATAAATCATCCATTACGCTACAGTTTGTGTAGCATTGCATACGCTGCACAACTGTGGGAGTACCTTGAATAATAAAATCAACTTCCTACACATAATATACAAGAATGTTTTCAAGGATTATATATTTAGACACAGTGTATATAAAATGTATACACTGTATAAATAAACATATAAAGTGTATAATTGTACTGATGCAAAACATTCTCTGTTTTATAAACACCTAACATGTATAAAATTAATATATTTTATACAATGCTACCCCCTGTATAATTACACATAAATATACTGATCAATTTATACATGTATGTCATTAAAGTGTATAAAATTTTTATGATCTTATATATGTGTGGTTACTTGTAATAATTTTAAATGGTACATGGACCAGTTTGTATAATTTTTTTTTCCGTAATAATTTTGATAATGTATAAGGTGGTCTAAATGATGGATTCCATTGAAATATACATTATACATAAATGGTGTGTTTCAGGGTTGTATAAACATTGCCCAAACTTTTTCCAATGTACTGAAATTAAAAATATACAGTTGCATTTCACATACATTACATGACTGTATATAAACATAAAAATAATATACGGTGAGGGATTATTTTGGTATAAATCTATCTTTATACACCACTGATTTGTATAAAAACATTATACACAAATGGTGGATTTCAGTGTTGTATAAACATTAACAAAAAATTCCATTTTACTGAGTTTATATATACATAGTTGTATTTCACATACATTCCATAACTGTGTAAAAACATAAAAATCTTATACTGTGAGGGTTTAATTTTGTATACATCTACACTTATACACCCCTGACTTTATAAATACATTATATATAAAATAATGGATTTCAAAATTGTATAAACATTACCCAGAATTTCTAATGTACAGAATTTATATATGCAAAGATGCATTTCACATATCATGTCTGTGGATATTTTTTTTGTATAAAAATAAAAATAAAAGACATAGATATTGTTAAATCTATAACTTTGGGGAAAATGAAAATTGCATGCACATATAACAAAAGATGAAAATTTTGGAAAAAAAATACAAAGATTTTAAAGTATAAAAAATACCTCCATCTCGCCTGTATGAAACTCATCACTGTCGGACGATTCAGAGGCATTATCAACAGCTTTCCTCTTGTTTTCTTGACTCCTTAACTTAGAAATTGGGTGGGTATTGATTTCAACTTCATCACTAACCCTAGATTTAGAACTTGACCCTGCAATATTCTCAATTTCTTGAGTTAATCCGAGTGAAAATGAGGGTGATTCTTCCATTTTTTTTAACATGCACAATGCATACCTCTCGTAATCCTTTTAGATGAGGACTCCTTCACCATATTGTAAGCAAGAAGAGTTGAAAAATCCGGCTAAATAGTAAAAAAATTGTGGAAAATTTTGAACAGATTGGGCAAAAATAAAAAAGCGCCAAACAAAATAAAAATCGAAATTTCATATATGCATTTTGAAATAAAAATGAAAAATTACCTTAGATAAGCAGATTTAGCTTGATTTGTTAAGGATTTTGAGAGATTCGCGGTAGTAATGGGGGCTGAAATGGCGGAATGAGTTAAGGAAGAGGAGTGAGGTCGTGTGTATAATGGCGGCTTAAAGTGGGAGGGAAAGTGGTTTAGGTTTTATACATAGGCTTAGTGGGGACCACGTAATTTATAGCAAAAAAAAAAAAACAGAATGCTATTAATGTAATAAAAATAAAATATAGATTTTATATGATATTATTAGTCTTAAGTATGCTTAATCACGTAATAATTCCATCAATAAATGGTCATTATCCAATCCGGTCCAAAAGTTACTCATTTCATTTGACAATTATTTTGTTGGCCATTAAGAAAATATTTATCACTTACAATAATAATAATTTTTTTTTGTTAAATATTTATAATAAAATTATAATATATACTAGAGAACTATTTATAAAATATATACAATATAAATTTTACTGTTAAGTAATATATTTATTATATACTTTAATATACATTGTGGCATTTTCTTATCAAATAAACATAATTTATTATGCATAAATTATTTTTTATACAAATACAAATTTATTATAATATTATTACAATTATTATAAATAATAATAAATAAATAAAATTATTAAAATTAACTATTATACTTTAAAAAGTATTCACCCAAATAATTTTTCCTACCGGGGATAAGCAATAAAGTTACAGTTGGGCATTTTCAGGGATATATTTAGGTAATTGTAATCGTGCATCCGGAGTGAAAAACTAGGGTAGGAGTATTTACCACTCAATTAGAATTTAAGACTTTTGACTAACATATCAATTTTTTTTAAAGCTAAAAAAGTATTATTTTTATATTTTACAATTTTTAATGTTAACTTTCTGAATTATGTCATATTTAAAAATACAAAATTAAAAAATATTATAATATATTCTACTTGTCTTTAAATTAAAAAATCTTTTAATCTTTTTTATGTTATATCTAAAAATAAATTAAAGCAGAAGGAGTAACATTTAACACCAGTAACATCAACAAAAGAAATACTATGATTTCCATCTTATCCTATCAGTTTGTTACCTTTTCTAAGTCCATTTGCAAGAGAAAAAAAATGTATTTTCTATTTTCACAATTCTTTAATTTTAACTTTTCAAATCATAATATATTTAAAATTATAAAATATTATAGTATATTTAACATATCTTTAAATTCAAAAAATCTATTTAAAGTTTTTTTATATAATATCTTAAATTAAATTTAGATAAATAAATTAAAGCAGAGGGTGTAATATTTAACACGACTAACATCAACAAAAGAAATACTATGATTCTTATATTGATAATATACCACCCTCAAATATTCCATTTTCAATTGTTTGTCCAAATTATTAATGTCAAAAAAGAAAGGAATAAGCTGAGGTCAAGAAGGTGGTTCTTTCTCAATGACATATATTATATAAATTATTAATCCTTGCTGGACCTTTAAGTGTTTGCGTGGCACAACACCTATTATATAATCCATTCCTTTCACTTCACATAAGCTTTAGATGTCAATCCTCTCTATTAATAACATTTATCCCTTCAATCCTTATCCTTCTCCATGAAATATGAAACAATGCGTATTCTCCAATTCATCATGAGTTGGTTAGTCGTCCAAATGCAACAACAAATCACGATAAAAAATGAACGAAATGGAGGAATTTTACAGTAGAATTTATCACGACCATATCTACCAAACTGAAAAATAGAGATCCTACAACATATCCAAAGAAGAGTGTTGAAATATTAGTGTCTCCATACTAGGCGCGGAGCCACCCTCGGCTGAGAGATGTCAAGCGACACCTCTTTATTGAAAAACTATATTAGATATATAAGTTAAAATTTGATTTAATAAATATTTATACAAGTATTGACGTCAATATTAAGAGGTTGCAGAATTGCTGAGGTCATGTGTCTTATCTTTGGTAACAACATATATATTTTTGTTTGACACTCGTTATTAAAAATTCTAGCTCTACCATTACTTCATACAAAAAGAGAATAATTTATAAGAGAAATGAGTATTTTTCTTATAATTTTGATTTTAAATAAAATTTTCATGTCAATAAAACTTTTAAATAATAATTAAATAGGTCGAATCACTCCGTAGATGATTTATCCATATTTGAGTAGTTTCAAGGCTATAAAAGAAAGTTGAGTGACTTTTTGTGAAAAGAATCATTATATGAGATCGAGAAAACTAAAAGAAAGTTGAGTAACATTTTGTTCAAAAGCAAACACTATCACATGTAGAATAATTGAGAGTTTGAGATCGAAAAATCTAAAAGTATGAATCTGTGAAGGACTTTATATATCAAATGGTACAAATATAATTATTTAATTCAATATCGATTAACTTATTAAGAAAAACCTAAAATCATTAAAAATCGATAGCCCAATAATAAAAAACTTAAACCATTATCAAAATTACTAAATTAATAATCCATTATCAATAAATCAATAACTTTTTTTCAATTCGAATAATCGATTTCGAAGAAACTAGGGGCAAGTATGAATATAAATATGAGGAGACAATGTTGTATTCAAGAGAGTGATATTGGATGCAAAATGTTGAATTTATAACATATCTTAATCAGCACATCCATATGAACCTCGACACGCACGACCCACCATTTCTGGCGATATACACTTACTTCTCCAATTTACCTATATTACAGTTGGTAGGCAGGAGATAATTAATACTTATAAATTTTTTAAAAAATAAAGTTTTATAAATCTTATGATGTATCTGCATAAAAACATGAAATTAGCTATAAAAATCGTCGATTATTTTCAATAAAATTCATTGCTAAATAATTCTTTGTTAATTGAAATTTTTTCTGATTCGTTAATTTGTAGCTAAATAAAATTAGCATAAAATTTCTGTTATTAAGTTACAAAATTTTGATCACTGCTAATTTCTTTTTTTTTTAGCAGTTCATCCTCACCCCTATGGCCCCCCCATCTACCACCATCCTCAGTACACTCTACGTTTGTGAAAATTACATATAGTCAAGTTTGAAATGACAACGGAACATATTCAAAAAATAATTCAGAGAACAAGTTATCTTTTAGAAAGAAAAAAGTCCATTAAAAATATTTAATTTTGTTGGTACCAAATACACCATAGGTAAGTAGTTAAGTAGGCTTAAGGCTAAAAATACTGTTAGTTTGAAGATAAACTTTCAGTGCTTTCTTTAGGAGTATGTACTAGATACAAGTATTCGTGCTAGTACAGATTTAATCTATATTTTTATTTTAATTCATCTAATATAAGTAAAATTTAAAGAGTCAATTAAATTTTAACATAATTTTTTATATATTTTAAATTATTAATTATTATAATTTATAATATTTTTTAAATAATATCTATTATTATGAATACTCCAATTTTTTTACAAATGTGAAAAATAAATTAGAATACAACTGTTAGAAAATCATTTTTAAACTTTTTCTTACTTTGTTCTCTTTCTCCATTCATACTTCTTTCTTTTTATTTTTCATATTTTGCACTAAAAAATAATAAAATTTTTATTAAAAATAAAAAATAATAATAAAACAAGTCATGTGTGAAAAGAATCTTATAAAGTCATATAATTTTTTTTAAAATTTAAATTAATTTTTTACTTTCGTTGGAGTAAAAAGATATACGTAAAGCCAGAGTCCTATTGGGGGGTCAGTTTTATAATTAAGAATAACATGTAAATTATTTTTTGTAAGGAGGTAATGTAAAGCGGACGACGGACGTAGTTGGAGGTATTATCCTGCCTTTTTTGAAAATAGCGTAAGTGGCTTTATTACTCATTTTAACAAAGTAGAGAGTAGACGTGACACGACCACCAACACGTATTATTTAATGTGCTATACTTGATGTCTCCTAATTATTAAAATTTAGACTATAAATTCTAGATTTTATGACGACAGTCTCAAATATTAGTAATTGATTTTCAAACATAATTCCTATATAGAATTGCGGAAAACTATATGTAAGTTGGGTCATAACTATCAAATCAAGTATCTTAAAGGCAGCCTCTGCCTTTTATAGTAGTGAATATTATTTCCGTAGGTTATAATAATGGTATAGGATGGGTTTAGCTAACAATAAAAGAGAAAAGAATATTATGTTAAAACTATTAATTATGTGCATGTATGGCTGCTTACACCTATTTTAATTATTAGCTTAAGTTTAGCATGATAATGACGTATTTATTGTATGTTTAAATCAACTTGAATGGAATGGTGAAGCTAGCCAACAAAAAGTAGAGTAAAGAACACTGTTATTATGTTGGGTAAGAAGAAATTACGTTAGTACAATTAGAAAATCATTTTCTGCGGGTAAAAAACAACCAATTCTAGCTGCAATTTTATATTTTGGGACGATTTGCTTTATTGAGATTAAGATGTCTATATAAATATTAGGATGTATATTAAAATTTAAATATTAGATAATAAAGATCATTTGTTTTTGTATATAAATTTATCTTTTACAAAATTAATAAATTTAATAATATATTACTCTAATAAGCAAGAAAATTATATGACATGTTGAAGACAATATATTGATGGTTGGTTGATGGATATCCATTGTGATTTATGTTGTCTAATAGTGGCATTACATTATACCAGAAGTCCAGAACAACGAATTAAACAAAATTATAGTAAATCGACAAAAACAACCATTGAAATAGTAATAAAATGACATAATTATCCTCAGTTTGAATTTTAAAATCCATCAAATACACATGTTGATAAGTGGTGGAGCTATTCTATAGTTAAAGGGTCCAAAGCCCCCTTCAATAAAAAAATTATACTATTTTTATATAGTTAAATTTTTTTTTTTATATATAATAGATGTTGAACCATTTTCGATTAATTCATATATTTCTCATTCAAATTTTAAATCTTGGATTTGCCACCGATGTTGATACCGACAACATCAGTCACACTTGTATATAGTAGATATTGTCAAATTGACATCTACTTGTTCACGACATTATTTACCCGCTCTCTCACTTCCACCTACCGACTCTTGACGTCAACAAGTACAGAAGAATGTCTGTCAACCCAACATTGAGATAAACATGTCTTCAATTAAGATATCCTATATACACTCAGACATGAAGTATTCTTCAAATAATGTAATTGAATAAGTGCATAATTATTTTATTAAATGATTTAATTGTGCCAATTCGTAAAAAAGAAAAATTATATTTGATATGAAAGTAGAGATCTAATGAATGGAGCTTATTTATATACTCGCATGTGATGTTCCATTTTTTCAAAAATATACTTTCATATTTATTTTACTCCTAAAAAAATCATTTCTTCTCTCTCATATTAGATAAGCATCTTATTAGAAATATTTATCCCATATTACTAGTACTTTATCATTTATTAAATTAGGATATAATTAATTAATTTTTTTCATTTTACCTCTACAGTTAATATGGATTTTGGAAATTTAAATAAAGTTTGAAAATTCAAAATTTCTTTTCTCAAGAGGCATATTAATATGATCAAAGGGCAAAACAATAAAGTCGATCAATCTATTGCTTCCTTCGATCTCTTTTATATGTCACTTTTTATGATTGCATTTGGATTAAGAAAAAAATGACTTTACTATTTTGCCCTTATTTAATGTACATTAGTTACTTTTTTTAGTTCTTCTAGTTGGCCAAATATATCTTTTCAAAACTCATTAACTATCAAAGGTAAAATAAGAAGAATAATGTCATTTATATATTGATTTTGTGAAATGATATATATTAAAGATCATATATTTATAGATCATATATTTATAGTACAGACGACATATACCAAAGGTAGTAATTGTCATCATATACAATAGAAAATGCCCAACCAATCTCCATCCAACTTCGCAGAAGTTAATATAGCGACTAAAAACAGAGTAAGAAGACACAATGGGCTCAGTTTGATTTGTGGGATAAGATGTATCTGAGGAATAAATTAAAATTAAATTTATAAGTTATTTAATTAAAGATATATTAATTCATGAAGCAAAATATTTGAGATGTAAATGCAATGTTACAATATATAAGATATGTGTGATAGTCAAAGTTGATACACATGTTGTCTTTGAGAAGGTAAGTTTTAAGTATTTTAGAGGTTCTATCCACGAGAATATGAGTAAGAGATGATAATGATGTCACATATCAAATTGTGCAGCATAGATTAAATGGAGGATCACTTGTAGAGCCTCGTATGATATAACAATACTACTAAAATTTTAAAAGAAGTTCTACAAATCTGGGTGCGCAAATTAACTTTATTGTATGAGGCATTGTTTGCAACATATTTTAAAGTGACAAAAAATAAATTGCAATTATAAATAAAATATGAAGAAACAGAATTTTATTGATAAGCATGTGGATTCAAATCTGTTATTCCCATGATTCCCATGATTCGACGCTCGTTAGTAACATATTTCTCGAACATAAGATGATTTTGACCTCCTTGAGCCATATTTTGATCTCTTGATAAATATCCCCTGGGGTATTTGAGATGTCTTTTCAAAGAAATATAACACTCTTTATATAGGCATGTATCAGGGTTTAGGATAGAGTAACCTCCAAGAAATCTTGACTTAAATAGTAGGACTCATCTTGTAGAGTCCTACAAAATTTTGATATCTACAAATGCCCCCTACTTCAAGGCTTGTCAGAGTATAGACTTGATGAAACTCAAAGACAGGGCTTGAAGTACTCATCCTTTCACCTTTATGGTTCTGACTTCAGACTTGCAGATCTGATTTATGGTCTTGTGGCTTCAGACTTGCAAATCTGATTTGTATTGAGAGAAGAGATGAAAGACGAATTTTGTCCCAGTGGGCATGCCAGTTTGTTTGCATCATACTTTAAAGTGATAAAAATAAATTGCACTCACAAATAAAATACGAAAGAACAAAATTTTATTGATAAGCATGTGGGTACAAATCTGTTACTCCCTTGATTCTTCTCTCATTAGATATCTCCATATTTCGACGACCGTTAATAGTGTATTTCTCGAACGTAGGATGATTTTGACCTCCTTGAGCCATATTTTGATCTCTTGATAAATATCCCAGAAAATTTATGGGATATTTGAGATGTTTTTTCAAGGAAATATAATACCTTTTATATAGATATGAACTAGGATTTAGGATAGAGTAGCCTCCAAGAAATCCTAACTTAAATATGACTTATTTTGTAGAGTCCTACAAAATTTTCGATGTCTATAGGCACATTTAAGTCAATCAAGTGCTTCCATGTTCAAAATATACAACTCGTAGAAATAAGGATATTGAGATAGATGTGTTAACTTATTGGAAGTAACCTCCATGATAGACAAGATGAGATATGAAAATTTAAAGTGTTTTGGATAAGTGTAAAGAAGATGTGCAAATGTTTCAATAAGAAAGTGTGAAAGGTTGGTTATAGTGATATGAGGAGATATAGAGGTAGACCGTAGAAGTATTGAGAGGAGAAGTGATTAGATAAGAAATGATATAGCTTTAGCTGACCAAGAATACGATCTTAATTAGATACGTAGACATGGAGATGACAATTTAGGGTAGAAAGTTAGCAAGGTAACTGAGCTTTATTGTGCTTTTTGACGGGATATGCTTGGTTTGTAGTCCAGTACATCGTGTCTGTCGTGGTATTAGCCACATTCATAGAGGTCTTATTTTTGATGTTTGTTACGGACTATCTATTGTTTATTATATTTATCTGATCGCACTATCTTGTTGATGTAATTGTTCTTTGCATGTGTACTTTTTTTTTGGCATTACTTTCCGAATAGTTGCTAAGTTTTTTGCGATGCTATTTTTCTTTGTTATTATTTATGATTTGCTTTACTTGAATCAAGTATCTTTCTAAAACAACCTATCTATCTCGCGAGATAAGAGTATAGTCAAAATAAATTACCCTCTAAAGATCTCACTTTGTGAAATTTCATTTTATATATTATTGTTAAAAATATGATCAATTTCAAAATAATTTTTGTCTCAAACCTGCTATTTTATCCGCGGAATGATGAAATAAATTAGCTCCATAATTATAATCTCAAAATCATAAACATGAAATTACTCTATATGTGACTAAAATTATTCAATTATCATATGAAATAATTTATCTCATCAACATGATATAAATAATGGAATAAATAAATCAATAAATAATTTGTTGAATTTTAAAGGCGTGAATGAAAAATAAAAAGAGTCGTGACTTTTTCAAAGGAATGTGATTTTTCTGAAAAGTCATGCCCTTTTCGAAGAGTTGTGTCCTTTTTGGAAAGGTTGTGCCTTTTCATAAGGCGCAATAAACACCCTTTATTGGCTATCAATAGAGGAGTTTCCTCTTATTTTTTGCCATTGCCTCTGCATACATTTTCTTACAAATAAAGTAGAGTCTTTGTGTGATTTTGTTGCTATCTTTAATTTTGAGTTCGTTAAAATTTGAGGTACCGCTACTTTTTTAACAATTACATCCATTTTATCTTGAGAGTAAATAATCCACACTCTCGAGTACAATGAGGGGATTAAATTCCTTAAGAACATATAGTGAATTCTGTAAAATGAAGAATTTTTCTCTCTTTTCAATATTGTTTCTATTTTTCCTTACATATTCTGCTTTTATTACTGGTTTAATTTTTGATTTTTGAAAACTTACTAAAAACTTTGTGTGTATTAATTCCACAAAGTTTTGTTATTCTAACTAGTTTTCTAATATAGATTAAACGACAAAATTATCTATTACTTTCAACTAAACACAAGATAAAATATTTTACATTTTATCTCAAAATTATTGATATTTTATATCTCACTTAAAAATATCGTCAATTTCTTGGAAGGCTACCCATACAGACGGACATGTGTACTTAAAAAAGTGTTTGGTCCCCACAGAAGAATGGGCACGTGGCTTCTGTCAAGTAGAAGATGGGAATTGGCTTTTGTCGAAAGCAGAACCACCAGTTTTTGGCCACTTCATTATCTTCATAACACCGACGTAACGGGATTTGCTTTGTTTTTCAATCCAGGTGGCTGCTTTTTGTTGGACAACGTGTGACACCTATTTCATGTCTTGTCGTTTGGTAACTAATGTTATTGGCTGACTTGCTTTGAAATTCTTTCTTCTCATTTGTATATTTTATCTTTCTTAAAGTATTAATCCTACAATTAAGCATAATAAATAAAGTGGAGGAAATGTTTAGTAGGATTTGGTGGTGGCGGCTCCTTTCAACTCATTTTCCTCTATCGGCTAAAGCCTAATCCTATTTATCTTTTATTTTTCTCCGTAAATTTCCTTTTTTTGTATAATACGAGATTTTTTATTTCACACTCTATTTTAATTTGCATAATAATATAAACCTCCTTCGATATATTCATTATTTTTAATAAAAGATTTAATAGTTTTCCGTTTCTTCTACTTTTTGAAAATCGCGCGAACAGGCAAAGAATGTCAAGACAATTTCTTGTTCATGTTCTTTCATTTGTAAATTATTTCCTTCGTTTCATATTTAATTATCTATATTACTATAAATAATTAATTCAAAATTAATTGTCAATTTATAAAATTAATTAAATCAAGAGAGCCGGATTGGAAAAGTTCAGTTTCCTATAATAAACATACACGTGTTAGATGTATCTTTAGGAACAAGATGAAAAGAAATGTTGAGGAGGCCACACATTCTGTTTCACATTAATTTTTAAAAGAAAGCTATCAAGTTCAGCCACTCTTTTAAATATTAGTACTACAAGCTATGACTATTTTATAGACTCTGATATCACAGAACAACTTTATTAATTGCTGTTTTAACAATTACTATTAGTAAAAGGCCTTCTTTGGAGAGTCAGCTTGCATTAATCCAACAGGGATGAAGCAATGATTGTCAATGAAAAATATGGGAAATCAATATCTTATGCTATTTTAATTATCTTGTTCAATGAAATAGACATGCACTTATACAGTCATTCTTTTTCTTTACTCCTTCTCAGGAATTTTTAACTTTTTTGCTATATCATAACTTACGTTAGCTCATCAATTAAATTTTTATGTGTTGGAATGTAGAATCTGATTAATAGGTAAATGTTTTTTTTTTATATATTAACGATCTGTAAGAATGTTATCATTAATATAAATACTGCATCATCGTGAAAGTTACCACAAGGTGTTATCATGAATTGACTTTCTCTCTCTCTAGGTTTACCAAAAATTATTCTTCTTTCTTCAATTGTTCTTCGAAGTCACTAGGTATTGTTGTAATCGATCCTAACATTATGAATATATTTTTCACGTATCAACATATTAAGATTTGAACTAAAATACCTAAATTATGTCGAATTTGTGCCATGAATGGTGTATGCAACGAAACAAAAACATGTAAAGAGTAAGGTAAATACAATAAGATCACAAAGGGGCTTACTGCAAATTGAATCTTGATAATTACATAAGGCAAAAACGTGATTCACGTAGCCGACACCCATATGATATTATAATAAGGTAACCATGATGACAAGTAAACACCACTATGGCTTGATAAACCCTAGATCATATAATAATAATAATACTTATATTGGATTGGGTCGTTTTACTTGTTGGCTTCTTTCTTGCAATATTCTGAGATGGCTCCATAGGATTTTGAGCCTTGAAGCCAGCCGACTACAAAGCCCCAATTATGGTGGCCCCTGAGTATTGGGGAAAAAGAAAACCAATCATCTAATCCACAGTGGATTAAACAATATGTTTATTCAAAGATATTTTTAACGTAGCGTAATATTGTTCATTCATTTTTCTTAAAAGATTAATTTATCTAATAGTTAATATGTGATTTTATTCGCGCACCATGTAAAATTCAAAAAAATAAGCAATGGAGATGATTATAATTAAAAAAAAAAGTATTGAATAGTAATGTTTCAATCCATATAAAAAGATGGGCATAAGTAAAAAGAATTCCCCACCAGACTTCTTAAAACACCACAAAGATACTATTCTATCAACTGTCAACTACTGCCACAGAGATACATGAACGTTCTACACACATAAATATATCCCAAATCAAGAAGTTGTCTCAGAACAATCTCCTACTCCTTCCAATTGCATCAGTTTTTTGGTGTTAGATTTGCATGATTGAAGACAGACAAATAAGATGTTTGATGCAGGGGAATTTTCTCCTACTTCTTCAGCAGCTGCTCTGTCTGCAGAGTGTTTCAGCAGTAGCAGCTGCTTCAGCAGCCTCTCGTCCTCAAAGAAGAAGAGTAAGATGATGAGTAGTAAGAACACACGGAGATTCAGCGATGAACAGATTAAATCATTAGAAACCATGTTCGAAATGGAGACCAAACTTGAGCCAAGAAAGAAGCTGCAGTTAGCCAGAGAGCTCGGATTACAGCCTCGACAAGTGGCAATTTGGTTTCAAAACAAGAGAGCTAGATGGAAATCGAAGCAACTCGAAAGGGATTACAGTATACTTAAGTCCAATTATGACAATCTTGCTTCTCAGTACGAATCTTTAAAGAAAGAAAAGCAATCCTTGCTTATTCAGGTACTTATTACACAGATTAATTTTCCTTGCTAGCCATAAACCACTTTATATTATATCATTTAATGTTTGATTTTCCTTTTGTGCAGTTGCAAAAGCTGAGTGATGTGATTCAGAAGGAAGGGGGGAAGTACTGTTGCAAGCAAGAAATTGATTCGATTGGGTTCGGGTCAGATAACAGAGACGATGCTTCTAAGAAAAATGAAATGGATGGGAGGCCAAGCTTGTCTTTTGACTTATCATCTCAACATGGAGCAAATGGTGTAATTTCAGATGATGACAGCAGCATAAAAACTGATTATCTACACTTAAATGATGATGCAGATCATCATCTACTGAAAATGGTTGAAGCAGGGGATAGTTCTTTAACTTCCCCTGAAAATTGGGGCAGCCTAGAGGAAGATGGTCTCTTAGACCAACAGCCAAATAGTACTAGTTATGATCAGTGGTGGGATTTCTGGTCTTGAACCAGAATTGTTCACAAAATATATCCATCTGAAACGCTGGCCTTTAAAAGGGGGATAAGTTAAAATATGATGAGATCGATGCCAACGTCTCTTGTACATTTGATCGAGCACCTCCACACAAAAGCTGCCTCCCTTCCATAAGCGGCTGTTATATATATAGTTGAGGTTTACCTCAGCAATTGGCCTTACAGTGCCTTTGTCTACTGGACAAAGCTGTAATCTTGTACACTAGTACTAGTTGATGATCGTTTTAGTTTGTTTGCCTGAAATATGCTACTAGTAATGCGTAGTAATAAATATCAGACCAGAATAGCTGAGAAGTATAATATCCAGCAGCTCGTAATCAAAGATATACTTTAAAAGAAAGTCACCAAACAGGAAAAGATTTTGCTGTTACAGTTTTGATGTTATTGCAATAAGTTTAAGTTTTACGCTCGATATAAATGATACTAACTTACTATGTTATGAGTTAAAATACAGTAATAGTGCGCGTATATAACTTAGATTAAGTAAATGTTGGTGATTTATGGAATTAAATTGTTAAGCATGGTGATTCAAAACTGTAGGATGGCAAGAGGAGCCTGGGTAGCTGACTCTGTTAGGATATACTATTAACCATGCGTTTACGTATGTTATTATTTATTGAACAATTGTTTATTTATTTATTCAATTCAATAAAGTGTTACTTTAAATAGATCAATTTGTCATATATGTGTCCTCAACTTATATAGTAGATGATTTGGTGTATAGAGTTTGAGCTTATACACAGAAGATCAAATTGTCGGTTCTTATAAGTTGAAATTATAGTTCACAATCTAGATGGAAATTTGGACAAACCATTGGGTAGATTGTAGCACGGGATTATATGTAATTTATCTTGATTACGAGAATGGTATAATTCTAACTTCTCGTGTTAGTACATTTTATATGTATTGAACGGGACCAAGTAGAGATAGATGTTTTGGACTGACTAATAAAAACATGTTCTCTAAACTATTAAATGTACTTATATTCTTAATCTTGATATAACTATTATGAGCTGTATATATTATTTATCATTTTGATTTACTAAAAGGTGAGATTCTGAGATGGGTCAATATGCCTGGTAAGTTGGATGATAATAATATATATTGGTGAAATAATTAGTTAGTTGATGGAATCCATGTCTCAATATAGAGATTGATGATACACTTTTTTATGAGAAGCTTATAAGTTTTCATGTGCAAACCCGGCCGGTAGATTTATAAATCTGGCGCATGAAATAAGTTAAGTATTGCTCTAAAGGAAATTAATCATTAAATTAAATACGTCAGTAATTTAATTTATTGATTAGTATCGGTAGTCTTAACATGGGGAATTACATAAGTGTTTAATGGGGAATTTTGAAATATAAATAGAGGAGTGCAATTACGAATTTTTAGTGGAATAATTTGTAATTTATTATGGTAAGAATAATTCAGATTAAAAAGAATTATTTCCATAATAGGAAGCCTCAGTAATAAATTCTGTGGTCCCTACAGTGCCCATATTTAACTAGAACTCAGAGTCCTAATTCTAATAAGAGAACGTTTCTTGTATTTCAAGAAAAGGAGGAATCCTTATTCTTTTAGGATTTGGAGAAGTCCTCTATAAATAGGTTTTCTCCTAACCTAGAAAAAGGACACAAGAGAGGACACAAGAGAGAGAAAAAGAATTAGGGTTCTACACAATACTTGCCCACCCAAGTATTGAGAAAGTTCGGGTGTTAATTTGGGATCACTGTAGAAGACCGTGGATCTCGAGTTTGGTTTGCTTCAAGACAACTGCACACGCTTCAAGAGGTATTTCTTGAGTTAATTTTTTGTATATTTTGTGTGTGATACGTATTTGTGATTGTTATCTATTATTTATGTAAGCAATAAGATCTTGGGAATGCTTCCGCTGCGTAATATTTTCCAACAATTGGCATCAAGAGCCTTGCTTACATCTTTATAGATTAAACAAAAATACGTATATGAAAGTCTTAAATTGCAAATACCCGTGATAATAAAATTGCGCATAAGTAATTTTTAATCGTGTATTGTAAGAGAAAAGTGACGGCATGATGACAATAAGTAGAACACTGGTTCTTTTAATTTGTTGTCTGTGAATGTCCAATATTAGTTGTAATTTTTTTATTAATTAATGGTGATAAGATATACATATTTTTTTGTTCACGTGATTAGTAGCGGAAATACCCCATGGCAACAGTGATTTTAATTTATTTTTTTTTGGGGCATTACAATGGTGGAAGCTTGTTGGGCTGTCCCAAACGGTTGGGCTTGGTGGGCTAGTGTCTGGCCTGTCCTATCCAAGCACATAATTGGGCCTTGTGGTCCAATTGAAGGACTTTAATTTGGTTCATATAATTAATGAATCAATGGTCCATAATTCTTAGCACAAACCTGTGACGACAACTTGCAGATCCTAAATTTTAATTTATTTTTTTCACAAGTTCAGCATGCTTAGTTCCTTCTACTATGATGCCTAATAAAATAAAAATGAATAGGCACTGTGCTTTCGGGAAATTTTGTAAAAGAAAAAAATCACATGATAATTATTCTAATTATTAAAATTAAATAGTAATGAAATATTAAATTTATGTGTTGGCTTAGACCTTCCTCCCTAATGGATGAATTTAATACAAGTCATTACGTATTTAATTTTCAGTTTGATAATCTGTATTAACTCTCCTAAACTGAGTAATATATGATTGGATCAATGTAACTAGGGTTTGTGATTTTTATTTCTCTATAATTACCAAAAATTAAATAGTAATGAAGTATGAAATTTATGTGTTGGCTTAGACCTTCCTCCCTAACGGATGAATTTAATACAAGTCATTACGTATTTAATTTCTAGTTTGATAATCTGTATTAACTCTCCTAAAACTGAGTAATATATGATTAGATCAATATAACTAGGTTTTATGATTTTCACTTGACTTAAACTAATAGTAAACTCTCCAACTGAGTTAGGTCTAAACAAGTTTATGGAGTGAAAATTATGTCATTGCATATGTGTATTGTATGAGTAGTTCTCCAATCCCAACGATTGGCTATTTAAGATGCATGAATATATATATATGTGATGAGTTTGAATTTAATTATTCAATGTTTATATGACTGGATATTGATCTATTGTAACTTTTTCAATCTCAGAAATTCAACATGTCTCCATTTAACCCTATTGCCACTATTTTGAGTCAAAATAAACTTGAGGGTCCTAATTATGTTGACTGGAGAAGAAATCTTGACATTGTGTTAACTGCTGAAGGGTACAAATTTGTACTCCATGAAGAATGTCCATTAAAACCTGATGAACAGTCTAGTGATGAGGAAAAACTCGCCTATCAAAAATGGCAAAAGGCTGATGAGATGGCGCGGTGTTACATTCTGGCTTCAATGTCAAATGTACTGCAACATCAGAATCAAGCTACAGCCTCTGCTTTTGAGATCCTGGAGAATCTCAAACAAATGTTTGGGGACCAGAATCGCGCAGCTAAGCAGAATGCCATGAGAGACCTCATGAACACTAAGATGGCTGAAAGTACTCCTGTTAGGGATCATGTTCTGAAGATGATAAGTCTTCTGAATGAACTAGAGGTCCTAGGGGCTGAAATTGATAATGAATCTCAAGTTGAGATGATATTGCAATCTCTGCCAGATAGTTTTCAACAATTTCGCCTGAACTATAATATGAGTAAGATGAGTTTGTCTTTGGCGCAATTGTTGAATGAGCTACAAGCGGCAGAGACGATTATCAGAAAACAAGTACCATCTATGGCACTACATGTTGAGAAAGGTTCTACTTCTAAACCGAAAGGTGGACAGAAGAAGAAAAAAGCTCAAAAAGGTAAGGCAGTTGCACCTTCAACTGGAGGCGTGAAAAAGCCTAAGGGCAAGTGTTTTCATTGCAAGATGCCAGGTCATTGGAAGGCACAGTGTCCAGTTCTCTTAGCCAAGAAAAACTCAGGTAACTCACTTTCACTTGTCGTTGAAACATGTTTAGCGGCTGTTTCTATCACTTCATGGTGTATAGATTCAGGAGCCACTGACCATATCTGCACTACTTTGCAGGGGTTTCAAGAAACGCGCAAGCTAATTAGAGGTGAAGTTAGTGTTTTTCAAGCAGATGGCTCAACGGCTCCAGCATTAGCATTAGGAAATCTTAGCATTTCGTTTGGTAGTGGTAGAGTTTTAATTTTAAAAGACGTTTTATATGCACCTGCCGTTAGAAGAAATTTGATTTCGGTTTCTAAAGCTTTGAGAGATGGTTATGATGTTAATTTTTCTGATAACGGTTGTGTTATTAGTTATAATAAACATTTTATCTCTGCGGGTTCATTAATTGATGGTCTTTATATTATTAATGTCTCTCCCAAAATGCAACAAACTAAAGAACTGAATAATGTGAACATTTCATGTAAAAGAAAACGTTCTTCTGAATTTAATGAGACTTATTTATGGCACTTGCGTCTATGTCATATAAATCTAGATAGGATTTCAAGGTTGGTTCGGGATGGACCTTTAGGTTCATTAAAAGTGGAGGCACTACCAACATGTGAATCTTGTTTAGAAGGAAAAATGACTAAGAGACCCTTCCCCTCAAAAGGAAATAGAGCCAATAATAAATTAGAGCTAATTCATTCTGATTTGTGTGGCCCAATGAGCATACAAGCGAGAGGTGGATATGAGTATTTCGTGACTTTCATTGATGACTACTCAAAATATGGATATATTTATTTGTTGCGTCGTAAGTCTGAATGCTTTGAGAAATTCAAAGAATTTAAGGCAGAAACGGAGAAGCGACATGGAAAATATATCAAGTCACTGCGATCTGATCGTGGTGGCGAATACCTCTCTCATGAGTTCATTAGTTACTTATCAGAACAAGGAATTACATCTCAAATGTCTGCGCCAAGAACGCCACAACAAAATGGTGTAGCAGAAAGAAGAAACAGAACTCTTTTAGAAATGGTCAGATCTATGATGAGTTACTCTGATTTGCCTTTTTCATTTTGGGGATATGCATTAGAAACTGCAAATTATATTCTGAACTTAGTTCCTTCTAAGTCTGTACCTATGACACCCATTGAATTGTGGACTGGGCGCAAACCTAGTTTGAAACACATTCGGATTTGGGGATGTCCAGCACATGTGCTGAAAGGGAAGACAGATAAATTGGAGCCTAGAACAGAAGTATGTGTTTTTATTGGGTACCCCATAGGAACAAAGGGTGGTCTGTTTTATAATCCTAAAGAAAAGAAAGTCATTGTAAGTACCAATGCTAAGTTTCTTGAAAGGGATTTTTTAACAAACCATGTTCCCAGAAGTAAACTAGTTTTACGGGAATTAAGCAAAGAGATAACAAATCAATCTACTGCATATAATGAAAGCCAAATTAAAACCCCAGACGTTAGACTTAACATACCATTACATTCTAGTAGTGGGATTGATGTTAATAGACACACAATTCCACAAGTACAGAATCCTGAAAATCCATTACATCAAGGCAGTGGGAGTAGCACTGAGCAGATTGCATTAGAGGAAGAAGTTGTTAATATCTCTACACCGCAAGGTGATGAAGATAACATAGAGACTCAAGATCCTACAAATGATGTGGTTCAACCACAAGATCATAATAATGCAACTCTCTCTACATCTGCCCCTGTACCTGTAGTGACTAGTCGTAGTGGGAGAGTGATAAGAAAACCACTTCGGTATGCACTCTTGGGAGAGTCTTTTGACAGAATCCCTGAAGAGTTGAATACCGAACCCTTGAATTACGACGAAGCACTACACGATAAAGATGCAGAAAAATGGATCATTGCTATGAAATCAGAGATGGAGTCCATGTACTCTAATAAAGTCTGGGATCTTGTAGAACCACCTGTAGATGGAGTCAAACCCATTGGATGCAAGTGGATCTATAAGAAAAAGAGAGGAGTAGACGGAAAAGTACAAACTTATAAAGCTAGACTTGTTGCAAAAGGGTTTACTCAGAAAGAAGGGATCGATTATGAGGAAACCTTTTCGCCAGTAGTCATGCTTAAGTCTATTAGAATTCTCTTATCCATTGCTGCTCATTATGATTATGAGATTTGGCAGATGGACGTCAAGACAGCTTTCCTTAATGGAAGTCTTGATGAGAGCATCTTTATGCGACAACCAGATGGTTTCATAGAAAAAGGAAAAGAACACATGTTGTGCAAGCTTAAAAGGTCCATTTATGGATTAAAGCAAGCTTCTAGGGCATGGAATACTTGTTTTGACAATGCGATCAAGACTTTTGGTTTTGAGCAATGTCTTGACGAGTCTTGCGTGTACAAAAAGTGGAATGGGGACAAAGTGGTATTCTTGGTATTATATGTAGATGATATCTTGCTCATAGGAAACAATGTGGGCATGATGAATTCAGTTAAGGAATGGTTGTCCACTAATTTTGATATGAAAGATTTGGGAGAAGCTGCTCACATTCTTGGGATCAAGGTCCTACGTGATCGCAATAAAAGGATGTTAGGCTTATCTCAAGCTCTTTACATTGATACAATTCTCACCAGGTTCAGCATGCATGAGTCCAAGAAAGGATTTCTCCCTTTTAGACATGGAATTTCTTTATCTAAGGATCAGTGTCCTAAGACAGATGAGGAAATAGAAAGCATGAAGGCAGTTCCTTATGCATCAGCTGTAGGAAGCCTCATGTATGCGATGTTGTGTACTAGACCTGACATCTGCTTTGCTGTGGGCATGGTTAGCAGATTTCAGTCTAATCCTGGACGAGAACACTGGACAGCAGTTAAGCATATAATCAAGTACCTGAAAAGGACTAGGGATTATATGTTGGTCTATCATTCGAATGAGTTGGTGCCCATAGGGTACACAGACTCAGATTTCCAATCTGATAAGGACTCCAGAAAGTCGACCTCAGGAAATGTGTTTACTTTGGGAGGTGGAGCTGTTATTTGGAGGAGCATTAAGCAAACCTGTGTTGCTGATTCCACCATGGAAGCCGAATATGTAGCAGCCTCTGAGGCAGCTAAGGAGGCAGTATGGCTCAGAAACTTTCTAAAAGACTTAGGTGTAGTTCCTGCGATGAAAGTTCCACTCACAATATTTTGTGATAATAGTGGTGCGGTTGCAAATTCAAAGGAACCACGAAGCCATAAGAAAGCAAAACACATTGAGCGTAAATATCATTTGATTCGAGACATAGTGCAAAGAGGAGATGTGGTGGTTGCGAAGATTGCATCAGAAAACAACCTGGCAGACCCTTTCACAAAAGCTTTACCACAAAAGTCTTTTGATAGACATGTTGAAGGAATGGGTGTTAGAGTTGTGGGTGCATGGTTATGAGTCTAAGTGGGAGATTGTTAGGATATACTATTAACCATGCGTTTACGTATGTTATTATTTATTGAACAATTGTTTATTTATTTATTCAATTCAATAAAGTGTTACTTTAAATAGATCAATTTGTCATATATGTGTCCTCAACTTATATAGTAGATGATTTGGTGTATAGAGTTTGAGCTTATACACAGAAGATCAAATTGTCGGTTCTTATAAGTTGAAATTATAGTTCACAATCTAGATGGAAATTTGGACAAACCATTGGGTAGATTGTAGCACGGGATTATATGTAATTTATCTTGATTACGAGAATGGTATAATTCTAACTTCTCGTGTTAGTACATTTTATATGTATTGAACGGGACCAAGTAGAGATAGATGTTTTGGACTGACTAATAAAAACATGTTCTCTAAACTATTAAATGTACTTATATTCTTAATCTTGATATAACTATTATGAGCTGTATATATTATTTATCATTTTGATTTACTAAAAGGTGAGATTCTGAGATGGGTCAATATGCCTGGTAAGTTGGATGATAATAATATATATTGGTGAAATAATTAGTTAGTTGATGGAATCCATGTCTCAATATAGAGATTGATGATACACTTTTTTATGAGAAGCTTATAAGTTTTCATGTGCAAACCCGGCCGGTAGATTTATAAATCTGGCGCATGAAATAAGTTAAGTATTGCTCTAAAGGAAATTAATCATTAAATTAAATACGTCAGTAATTTAATTTATTGATTAGTATCGGTAGTCTTAACATGGGGAATTACATAAGTGTTTAATGGGGAATTTTGAAATATAAATAGAGGAGTGCAATTACGAATTTTTAGTGGAATAATTTGTAATTTATTATGGTAAGAATAATTCAGATTAAAAAGAATTATTTCCATAATAGGAAGCCTCAGTAATAAATTCTGTGGTCCCTACAGTGCCCATATTTAACTAGAACTCAGAGTCCTAATTCTAATAAGAGAACGTTTCTTGTATTTCAAGAAAAGGAGGAATCCTTATTCTTTTAGGATTTGGAGAAGTCCTCTATAAATAGGTTTTCTCCTAACCTAGAAAAAGGACACAAGAGAGGACACAAGAGAGAGAAAAAGAATTAGGGTTCTACACAATACTTGCCCACCCAAGTATTGAGAAAGTTCGGGTGTTAATTTGGGATCACTGTAGAAGACCGTGGATCTCGAGTTTGGTTTGCTTCAAGACAACTGCACACGCTTCAAGAGGTATTTCTTGAGTTAATTTTTTGTATATTTTGTGTGTGATACGTATTTGTGATTGTTATCTATTATTTATGTAAGCAATAAGATCTTGGGAATGCTTCCGCTGCGTAATATTTTCCAACAGACTCACCCAAGGGATTCTTATAAGAATTGAATATGATTCAAACATATAGTAATATAAGTTCGATATCAGTGCTTCTAAGCACTTGAACAAATAAAAACATTTGTCTGATATCCCAAAACTAAAATGAAACCACTACAGGTTTCATGGAACCAGAATTAAGACAACTGAAATATTAGGTAACACCTTGTAATGGATGAAGTATGTGATGGGGCTTACCAGTATGTCGAATGCAGTCTGCTTAGTGATGAAATAAATTCCTGAATTAGTAGAACGTTAATTTGAATCTATAGAATCGACATTGTCCTGTTACTATTGGGATATATAATTAGTATATTTTTTAAAACTGAAGTGCATACTTTGCTATTACAATAGATGTTTGTATATATAAATATAGGACATGATTAATTCATAACTTGTAGTCACCTCAATTCTCGTCTGTAGAGTATTTTGCTAAACCAAAATTTAAATATGGAAAAGCACAAGAACTGACTGATGAAAGCTTCTCGGTAGAAATTTAATTGGTCTTGTAGGGTATATGTTGATTACTAGAGTGGTTTATTTTTAGATTTACTCTATGCGACGCAAATCTTCATATGGATTATTGAGTAGAGTCTTTCGTATCTTCATAATCACTTGTTGGATTTTTAACAAGGACCTACTGCGATAATATGGAGCAACATTATGTCGAGAGTGCAACATTAATTTACCATGCTCTATAACAGAGCAGATGAAGTGTGTGGATTTTTTGGTTTAGAACACAATTTGCTGGGACCTGTTCAAGAGATCACTGCAATTTTGGTGTAGTTAAACAAAGTGGTATATATATAAAAAATGAATATTGGTGCCATTTTGTGACTTTTTTTTAATTTACATGGTCAAACTTTTCTGTTTACATAGTAAAACAAACTTAATTGTGTAGTTCTCAGGTTCCTAGCTTGATTAATATGTAAAGTTTCTTTTTATATATTAACGATCTCGCCATTTTTTAGGCTGTACTATTTTTATTCTCGGTGTATTCTGTAATAGTGTTATTATTAATATAAATACTGCATCATCGTTGTGTTACGACTTTTCTCTCTCTAGGTTTACTAAAATCTTATTGATTCTTCAAAATTACAAGGTCGATCCTAACACCTTTACCTAATTGTTGATGTTAGCGGCTGTCTTTCCACTGTGAATTTGACATTACAAAACTGTGGAATTTTAATGTGCTTTGTTGATTATGATAGCTTCTTCCATCGCGAGGCAATTATTATAGAATGAAGATGCAAGATTCAGGTGATAAATAAGTTTTGGCCCCGATTCAGACGGCCGTTCACTTCCAAACTATAATCTTGCAAGATGAAAATGCACATTTACTTCTACTGTCGCTCCACCATAAGAGTGGCCAGGATGCACGCACATATTAAAGGACAGGTTTCCATATTCTTGTACGGTGATGACATTGGTAGGTGTAGTAAACTTTTTGCCCCTTACGGGACATACCTGTTGTTGAGTGCTAAGGTTAGGGAGCCATACCTTACTCGATACGCGCCAACAAGTTTGTCAAAAGACTAAGAATTCATGATGAATATCTGGAGCATGAGATATAACAGAATGAGCTTCTTTTTGGTTTTTCTTCATTAAATGGCTACCATCTAGTATATTGGTAAAACATCTAATAGCTTTTCTTTATAAACATACGACAGTTGGCCCAGTAGTACAGTCTAAGGTGCCAAAAGTGAACATATAAATACACTTTTTTTAATTTTGCATCATTTTCTTCTCCCAAGGCATACAAACAAAAACCTTTATAATTAATTCTAACACTATAATCCCATGATAATTTAGTCCTCATAGTTTATTAAAGAAAGAAATTGGTCTAGAATAATGATAATTACAACAACAACATATCGAGTGGAATCTTACAAGTGGGGTTTGGGGAATAATGATAAGTAACATGTTAAATTAATTTGATAATGTTAGAATTTTTCATCGATGTCAATGCATACAACTTAAATCATAATAATTTTTTTATTTGAATTTTATCGAGTGAACTAAACGTTGTCCAGTTTTAAGTTGGAGCTTTGGCCATAAGAAATATTTAAACTAATAAAAGTACTTCCTTTAATGAGTCTTGAACGATATGAATGGTGGACGTAGTCATTAGATTTTGATCTCTTGACCATAGCGCTTGGTAGCCCTTTGATAATTTAAGGAATTGCATCGTGAAATTCACCCTTTCTTATTTTCTTTTTCTTCCCTTCTTACTTTATTTTGGTTGTTGTTGATGTGATTTGCATCCATGTTTACATTTGTTTGAAATTCCTTGAATTCCCTAAATGTATTTTCCGCTTTTAGTAAAGCACCTTTATTATGAGTAGCTTTTGAGAAAAGATTTTATGATTGATGAGTAGTGGCAGGCGACAATTTAGCTAATTTAAAAAGAATGCAAAACCATTTGAATATAAAATAATGTTAGTATGGTCTAACAAGATATGATCTTATGCAACAAAAAATAACTTTTACATTGTTTTTTTCTTTTAAACAAGTATATGTAAATCTCTAATACTACTTTATATCAAACGTAGTGTGAGGAAGAATGATGAATAGTTTAATTGCGAAAAAAAAAAACCTCGTTGGCACATACGTTAATAGTGATTAGTCAGAAGATCAATACTGATGACATTTCAAGCTATAATATAATCACAAACATACGTTAGTGATATAGTGGTGGGATTGCTTTACTTTTAATCAGAGTTGTCGAGTTGAGATGGAGAAAATCCTATTGGGAGTGCCATCTCCAAATGAGCACAAATACGCTATTCAATTTAATTGAAGCTCCGATGTAAACTTTGAACGGATGAAAAATGAAGAAAAAAACAAAAATCTGTAATATGATCTCTTTGATTCCAGTGCTTTCACCTTGACATATTGGGAGGAAATTCTAATCACATTATTGGCTGCAAGAGTTGTTAATGGAATCTTTTTGCTTTTGTTTTAGGACTAAAATTTGTGGATGACAATGACCTATTGTATAAATATGCTATATTCAAGGCAACTCTCAATTCACTAATTGAATTTTTTCCAATTCAGGTTACAAACAGATGTGTTATTAATTTAAAAAAAATAATTAAAAATTGAGATGTTCCTTAGTATGGATTAGTTTTGTTTTTAATACAAATACAAGCTTTTCTTAAAGTAAGTTTTTCATGCCAATTTTTCTAAGAAGCTTTAGTTTGGTTTAATACACAGGCAAGACGTATTTTGTAGATTTAAACTCTCAAATTATAATTTGTTTTAATTGAGCATTTCAAACACAATAACATATTTTATTCAATTTTTGAAACTATTTTTGCACGTGTTCTTCAGTGCACATTATATAAATATATTAATCACTTAAATTATGCCATCTTCTTTAATTATTTGCATTATTCTCTATAAGATACAAACCTCAAATTTGTCCCAATTGAGGCTGATGTGTATAATTAAAAAGAATACTCATAATACATTTATTGTGATTAACTTAATTACTTAAAAGATGCTTGAGAATATGCACAAAAAAATTCAAAATTTAAATTGAAAGCGTATAATAGAAATATGTGTTTAGGTGCTTAATTAGAATAAATCTTAATTCAAGTATCTAATAAAGTTTATTGTTAATTTTAGGAGGGAGCTTATACATTAAGCCTTTTAGTTTTCTTAATGTTGTAATGTGTGTAGTATTCCAATTCATCTCTTTGCAAACCAATAAAGATTCGCATCTAATCAACTGCACAATGAATTATGTTATTTTAATCACTAAATTACTAATTTTTGTGCAACAATGGGAATCATTATTTGATCTACTTTGGAAATAAGTGTAGATTACTCAATATTATTATGATATGCAAAGAGTAAGAAAGATGAACTACTTTAACATCATTGTAATGATATATACTCCCTCATTATATGATAACAGGAGTAAGCTTATTAGAGTATATTTACTCCATCCCTCGTAAGCAAAGTACTTATCAGGAACGAAATATCTAAGTTTTCATTTATATTTTACCTTATTTTTTTTTTAAAATTACATATTTGAAAATCAAGCGAAAGAATATTATAAATTGAAGTAATTCATAATTTCAAGAAAATTATAAAAATAATCAAAGAGAAATGGTTTAACTTTCTAAATAATATTCCCTCCATCCATTTTGAGTTTTGTTTTTGCTCAAACTATTATGAAATAAATATAAATATTGAACAAGATTGAAAAAAATCCATGAGATACTTTACCCCAAAGGATGGGATTGGGAGGTGGGAAGTAAAAGAAAATGACAGTTGAACCCTTCATCTGCTTTAAGCCTTTAACACCTTTATCTTTTTTTTTTTTTTATTAAAACCAATTTCCAGTTATCAAATTAGCAAAATAGGCTAGAGAGGGATGAACCAAAACAACCTCTCCCATTCAAATGTAGCTCAAAGCTCCCATTGCTTTAAACTCCCTATCATTCCCTCAATTGCTTTATACCTTGTGTTGGCCCTTTTCTTGTTTGGGCTTGCCGTTTCTCTTTTCATCCTTGTTGTTGTTCATAACCCTCTCTTCTTCCTTTCTTTCTTCTTCTTTTATGGTCTCATTGCTGCTTTTCTACTATGGAACTCTATCTCTTTCCGCAATAACACAACTATTCTCCATTACCTTCATTCTTTACCTGATTCTGACCTTACCATCGCCTCCCACGGACAGCTTGTCAAGATTACTGGGGTGGGTAACAGATAAGTTTCTATTCTACCCATGTCAATCTGGGTTTTATTTTTTTGGTGTTTCTTGGGATTTTCTGTAATATTTGTGTTTTTTATTTGAAGGGTATTGTTCTTTTTTGTGTAACTATGACGAATGGTAAGAAAGTTTTCGACTTTCTAAATACTGGTCCCAATGTCTATTGGAAGCTGAGCTGATTGCTAAATTAGGAATTCTTGAATAATTTTGCAGAGGTCGTTCTTGATTTTTGTGGTTCTCCTGTATCCATTGCAATTTTGTTTGTTGACAATGTCAAGTAACTTCTACTCTGTATAATGCAAGAGAAGATTGACTTTTTAATCTGTTGAATTATTGTGCATTGCCTTCCTTGTGATGGATAACTTCACTTGAAGAGTTGAATCCTAAAAATATCTAAGAGAAAACAAATTTATGTGCATTTGAAATTATTTACTTCTCTTGTTAGGGTGATATTTTGTGATTAGCTGATTAATATGAGCGTAGTTAGACTTGTATCCTACTGGAAGGTAAAATTGAGAAACAGGCACAGAGCTTTACTATGTCCATTATTGCAGATATGTCTCAAAGAGCATTACTATTGTTCAGTTACTCTATATTTTTATGAGTTTCTTATGTTTAGCTTGGATTTCAGAACAATACCTTTCCCTTCCCTTTTTTGACATCAGTGGATGCGTTGTTGCTCTTTGATGATTTCAGCATGTCTCCTGCGGAAATGTCTCTTTGGAGTCTTCTTATGAGAAGGTTGGACGATGTGTTTATGCATCCACCTTGTTATTTGAATGTGGAAAACTTGGCTTGAAGCCTGCGGATGTAAAAGAATCATGCTTCAGATGGAGACTTGCTTATTCTGAGGTATGGAACATTATTACATGCTAAACATTTTGTAGTAATGTTTTGTAACAATTCTGACGAAGCTGTTTACTTATTGGCTTTGACATTAATTCTTGGCATCAACTTTCCTTACAATCTAGTGTTTTGACTTTAAAGAAAAGATAGTTTCAACCCTCACTCCATTATGTTTCCTCGTTAGAGAACCATCCCTGTCAATACCTTATTCTTAACTTGTTTATGTCAAGAAAGCTCTTTCCAACCAACCAGTGGCTGAAATTTCTGATTATTGATAGTTTCACCATGTGTCCATATCATTATGTTCTTGCTGCTGTTTTTTTCTATGGGTGGATAAGCTTTATATGTCTTTTCTCAAGAATGGGATAATTAAAAATATTAGACAAGAGAACGGTTGTCTGAATATGGATACTTGAGGTTTAACAGGGTACACTTAAACCTACAAAATCGTTTTTTCTAAAAAAAAAAAATTTATGACAAGGGGAACCCGCAACCGCTACTCTTTGGGTGTGCAAATGGGTAAACCCACAATCCTATGCAATAGCTCGCAAACTACATAGGAGAGGTAACTTGCACTAGGCAAGCCCGACGCGACGAGCTCGACTCAGAAGGCAAACCCCTTGCTTTCGCTGGCAAGGGGTTTCGAACTTGAGACCTCCAACATGGAAACCCCTAGCCCAAACCACTGGGCCACCCCAAGGGGTTTTTTTCTTTTAAGCAAATCATTGCTAGAATCTGAATTGTATAAGAGAAAGTAGGATCACGTCTGTAACATTCTGGGAAAAGAAAAGTGAGACCCCTTTTGGATTAACATTACTCCAAATATTGTACCTAGAGCAAATTCAAGCTATATTACTTTTGGTCCCAAAATATGGGGCTTACCCTGTTTATGCATGATATAGTAATGTTATACACTCGTATATATAGTATATATACATTGCAATATGAGTCAGACATTAGCCATGTATATTGTAAAGAATGTTCTCACCTTTGCTAAAACTAGAATTAGATGTAAGCTAATCCAGTTAAACCAAGAGTTGTATGGAACACAGAATATATATATGTATATATAAAAAAACACAGAATATATATATATATATATATATATATATATATATATATATATATATAAACTTGTAAAGAACTTGAATAGCACCCTCAGTTAAAAGGGGAAGCATTTTGACTGAAGAGCAGGAGTCGCAACCTTGAAGTCTAATGTTTGAATCTTAGTAGAGTTAATGCTAGGTGAATTATTTTCATTTACCAAAGGCAGGTGTATAGTTATACGGTGCCTGTGTTGTTGCGAGATAGCAGGTACCCGATGGATTAGTCTAGTTGCAGACAAGCTGGTCCTGACACCAAATATATATAAATCACATAATATGCACACATATATACATCACTTACAAATATACATACACTCGCACACACATACATGCGTGCACATACCACATACCACACACCACACACCATATATGTATATAAAAGTATCTTCAAGTTTAAGGATATCCAGTCCTGTGTCACCAGCCACCAGTTATATGATGATTAACATAGAAAAGATAGTGTGCCATTATTGAAATTAAGGTGCTTATATGTAGCATCTATGTTGCTCGGACTCTTCATTTTGGCTGCTGAACCCATCTCGACGCGACACTGATGTGCGTGCTAAATCATAGTAAAACATCCGAGTTGTGTGTTTCAGTGCGCAATTCTTTTCACATGGTATCTTGTAATATATTAGAATCTATGCCAGAATGTGCTCAAAGCAGATAAAAGGAGCTTAAACCTTGCCAATAAAGGAGAAGAGGGGGGGAAGGGAGAGGAAGAGTAGGAGGACGATTGAAAGAGACCGAATGGTCACATTTTCTTAATCACCAAACGCAAATTGAAGAAATTTTATCTGCCTTATTACCCCCTTTGCATGTCCAACTCCTGGTTTTTATTTGAGTGGTGCTATTATGGATATCAAACGTGTCTACACTTGGCCAAAATTGTCCCTTTTGTATGACAATTATATATTGTCGTTACTAGAACTACAGAGATACCGACCAAAGCAATATAAAAAGCACCCTATTCTGATTGTGTAAATTTGTGCCTCCACTTGAGTTCACTACAGAGTTATTTAACAGGTTAAGTTTCTCTTGGCAGAGACTCTCAACTGACTTCTACATAACTGACAAGAACTCTGGTATTAGAGCTTTTGTCAAGGCTGGACCTGACTCCAGAGTCATCCCACTGATAAAAGAGAGCAGGCTGGTTACAACAGCAAGGAACTGTAAGGTTTTGGCTTCTCATTTGAGAAAATGGTTAAGGGACAGGAATCTTTCATCTGAAGCTCGTTTACTACGTCTAGAAGAAGGGTAACATATGCTCTTGTCTGATCTTCTCTCCATTTGATTGTTTCTCCCTTCTTTCGCCAGACATGCATTTGGAAAGCCAATAACTTGAAATTCTTTGTACTTTTGGCAGATACATCAAAGAAGGTACCTTGATTAGTGTATTTGGTGTGTTGCAAAGGAGCAATGATGTGATAGTGGTTACTCCGCCGCAGGAGCTCATTTCTACTGGCTGTCTATGGAAAAAATTGCTTCTCCCTGTAGATGTTGATGGACTGATCCTTGCAATCCCATAGTGCGCAAAGTTTGGAACCAACACTAACTTCGAAATGCAACTGAGATAAAGGTGACAAACCCTTGCAAGGAAAATAACAATGGTGCTTCACATTTTGGTTGCTTCCATTCGGATGTACAGCTACTTGCCTAAAGGAAGGCAAGCTTAATTTTGGCTATGTATTTCAGTAGTTAGTGCTATTGTTATTTTCATGTACATGTGAATTATCTTGTTTAAACTAGGCTTGGGTAACAGTGCAAGATTTTTCTGCAACGTTTAAACTGGTATTATATGCTACGCATTATATCACATGCGTATTGTCTTTCCAACAGAAAAGCTAAAGATCTCTTCATCTTGGGTTTGGCTTTTGTATTTCCAACAAGCCCTAAAGCTTTGCCTTTGTTTCAAAGCTGACTCAAATAATTGGTGAGCCTAGAACCAAGCCCCAACAATAATATCATAATATTAAATAAGGAATTCATTTGTAGATCATCTCTTAATCAATTTAATAAACTCACTAAACTAAGAATTAATTCAACAAAATATGGAAAAACAAATAATTAGCGGCGTTGGTAAATAAGTTCATAGTGCTTATGATGATGACTTCATAATTTTTAAATGTTCTATACCCGTTTCAAAATGCAAGTAACCAGACGCTTACTTTGAAATAAATTGTGAAGAATTTTTAAATCGAGAATCAACATTATACTGAGGTTTTAGACTCATTTTTTCTTTTATGAAGTAGGATTATAAGCTGAATGACATAAGTTATTTTAGCTTATTTTTAAAGTTTTTTAATGTGAAAGTAGATACTTAAAAGTATTTTTTATCTTTCCAAACACCTTAAAAAATATTGAGAAAAACTACTAAAAATAAAAATTACGAGTTAATTTGAGCCCGACTTATCCCGGGTGCACACTGCACAGGCGGTTTAGGCCTAACCCATTGAGAAATAAATAACAAGAAACGAAACCAAACAAATCAATCAAAAGTAAAAAGATCCTAAAAGAAACGGAGCTGGTCGTCTCTTTTTACGTATGTATCTCCTTCGTCTTCACTCTTCTGCTCAGTGCTTTTGGTTTTTCGTTTAGTTTTGCCTCTTAGTCAAACTTATTACTTTATCGCGTCTTCGGATGTATATGTATGTTTTTTTATTTAAGCTTCGAGTTTTGGGGTTGATTCTTTTGGAGGATTTGTAAATTTTGAAGCCCTTATTTTTTTGGTTTAGTGTTGAGCCGCCCTTGCCTTTCACTGCTCTTACACATTGTTTGTATTACACATCACCAATTTGAAGGGTAAACCTAGTAAGGTATGTGGTAGTTACGTAAAATGGGGATTTGTTGTTTTCACATAACAATGAATTTTGTGATACCATAAAATAAAATTTAAGTGACAATCAAAAGAAAAAAGAATTGTATTTAAACTCAGAATACAGTATAATACAATAGGTAACAACCATCGAAACAAGCTGTAGAGTTTTTAGGGGCTGTTGTATAAGGCTATTTCATAGAAATTCTTTCTAGCCGTTTTCAAGAATACTTTTTTTTTCTTTTTGACTCTATTAATGGGTAGTTCAGGTGATATTATGATGTTTCTTTTCTCGTGATTATGCTTATGGGACATGCTGATGTACTAAGCCTGTTGTTCGCGGCTGGTGTGTGGTGTGCAACATACATGTTAGTTGCAGTTCTTGGCATCTTTCAGATTTTCAATTTTCTTAGAACCTCTGTCTTCAGTTGATCTCTTGGCCACGTGTATAAGGAACAGAAAAGGGAGTAGTCATGGGATATGCACAGTTGGTTATCGGCCCTGCAGGCAGTGGAAAGGTAATAGTTGAATTATATTGCTTCACATTATTGTAATGTTCTGTATTGGACTTACCCTTTCTTTATACTTGGATGTCCTGGTATGGTTAGTTTCAGCTAGACTACTTTTTTTACAGTCCACTTACTGCGCTAGTTTGTATCAACATTGTGAGACCACACGACGCACTATACATATTGTGAACCTAGATCCTGCTGCAGAGAATTTTGACTATCCAGTGGCTATGGGTGAGTAGGGATGAAGTATTTTAAGTTATCAAAGTGGTGATAAATTATTTTAAGCAATTAATTTGCTATTTATATGTGTGTTAATTCTTGAATTAACTTAGTGATATTGGCTGCAGACATCAGAGAGCTCATCTCGTTGGATGATGTTATGGAAGAACTTGGTTTGGGACCAAATGGTGGCCTTATGTATTGCATGGAGTATCCTTCCCTAAAATATTGTCGTTTTGTCCAGTTCTATTGAATGAAAACTTTAAGGGAGGTTTGTGATGATTTTTGAACTTGTCATCAATTAAAAAGAAATAGAAAGAGATAGACTAGAAACGACATTTGTTATGTCAATGACACCAAAGAGATATTAAATGAATGGAATTGGGTTATGGATGGAATATAATGAAATAAAGCTACTTTGAGGTTCCCTCTGAAATGAGGCATGTAAGGGAGCCACTACGAAGAAGTTCCAGGTGTTATGAAGGAAGTTTCGAGCTCATATTGGTCATGGGTTAAGAACGGGAATTGAACTATATGAGATCGAATCTCCTGTTGTTCCTCAGTAGCTCGGTGGTAGAGCGGCCAGCTGTTAACCGATTGGTCGTAGTCAAATTTGTAATCCCTTGATGATGATCTCAGACATCTTGAAGAAAATTTGGACGACTGGCTGACAGAAGAGTTGGAAAACTACTTGGATGATGACTACCTAGTTTTTGACTGCCCAGGTACTTGGTACTTTTCCCCTCTCATATTTGTTGTTCTTATTAGCAGTAGTATAATCGTCATATAGGTATGTAATATTTTTCCTTTACACGTTTACTGCTAATCCTCATGTGTAAACTACAGAATTTTATTAGTTGTAGGCCAAGAAACTAACCTGGAATATTACTAACATAACTTCATATAAGTAAATTCTCTGGGGATGTAGGGTGGTGGACCCTTTCTGAGAGTTTGACTAGCAGTTGTGATTTTCCTTAAAAGTTACATATGGATTGAAATCAAGTGTTAGCTGTTTCTTGTTAAATGGCTTTGGAATGTTTTTCTACTGCACACATTTGTATCAAAGCATCTGAATTGATTTTGAGATACTGGTCTAATTCTTACTGTCATGTTCAGGTCCATGACATCCCTCCTTGTTCTCGTGAGTACATTATCAGTGAACGAATATTGTATGCTCAGATATATACTCCTGATGATTAGTCAACGATAGAGTTCATGTTGACTGATCTTAGAAATTTATTGCATAACCTGTTGCTGGATTGTTGGCAGTTCTTTTTAGTAAAGGGATGTTTGTGAGAGAAGAGAGTTTGAGATTCTGTTATTTGTTCTATCGTAATTTCAATATTGAGATAAATGGGTTATGCAACTTACGTGATTAAAACACTGGACAATGATGGAGCAATCTTAGATATGAGATGAGAACTTAAGATTCTGTTATTTCTAAATGCATTACTTAAGGCTCATGTCAAACTGAGAACCTCTTGCTTTTTCCACTCTTTCGACAATGGGTTTGAATCAGTGATTGTAAAGCTTCCTTTTATCGATCTTGATTTGCATATAAATTCCGGAACTATGGACCTAGCTGAACGGGGATTGAATTAGTGACTCACAATTCTAAATGATACCTTGGGCAGAGGTAGAGTTAGGACTCATAGCTTGTCTGTTTCTAGGTTCGTAATGTAATATCTGTACATATTTGATAGGCTTCCTAATATAAATACAGTTTCTAGGCGAAAGCAGGTATCTCCAAACCTGTATTTAATATGTAGTTCTGCCCCTAACCTTGGTTGCTTGTTGGTTTCCCAACAGAAGATTCACGTTGGGAATCAACCTGCTCTTTGACAGTATAATTATATCGGTTTTTTAATGAGTTTTCCTTATTTTTTTTTTCCTGCGCATTCCTATAATCGTATAAATGATAGTTTCCAACTTCCAACCGACTGACTGGAACTCTTAGCTCGTCTAGCAGAACTATTAAAAAAGAAGGCGATTATAGTCTTTTCGGTTGGTTGCTGTAGTTCTGGTTTGTGGACTTTATTGGAGTAGTGGATGGAAGAATAAACCGAGGCTCGTAAAAACATTGAGAAACTTGTTCCATTAAGACTGAGTTTTGAACAGTGCGGACCTTGAGGATTCCTGGGTTATAAAAAGAAACGGAACTTTGAGAGATTTGTTCTGATTTTAATTCAACTGAATCTTGAGGATTTTTGAGTTATAAAAAGAGAAGAAAAGGAATATTGTGAAATTTGTTCTGATTTTAAGGCCTTAGGTCCAACAGAGGTCAAGTTGACAAATTGCTTCATAAGAGTTTCTGATAATATCCTTAGTTCTCATGCTTGCCTTGGTTTTAGGTAGAGATCTGATAATCATAGTAGTTTTCGTGAATATTCATGATTCTACGGTGGTATAGCAGAAATGGGCTTTTCCCTTTTATATGAGTAGCAGGATGTTTGGAGCTGATACATTTGAGTTGAGGGTCTTCCGGAAACAATCTCTCTATCTCTATGAGGTAATGGTAAGGTCTGCGTACGTTTTACCCTTCCCAGACCCCACTTGTGGGATTTCATTGGGCGTGCTGTTGTTATTTGGAATGAGGTTATTAGGAAAAGGTAGGGGCGATGTTTTGAAATGCGTTCGCCTTTGCGCCTAAGGCGAGACGATGGCTTGTCGCCTTTTACAATCATGGCGAGGCGCAGCTACGAAAGGCGACATAAGGCGAGCAAAAGTCAATAGGCGAACAGGCGAGGCGCATAGATGTCGCCTTTTCGAATATGAGGCGCGACTCTTTTTATCTTCACTTTCTGCCTTCCGCGACGCAACTCTCTTCAGCAGTTCAACCTTCGTCCATCAAGCTCGCCTCTTCCAGTTCGTTCAGATAAGCTTTTTCTGTTCTTTGTTTCTTCTTCTTCTGCTACTTCTCTTCTTTGTTCTTTCTTCTCCGGTTCCAGAATCCAGAGGCATTTTCTTTCTTTTCTTTTCCTTCTTCAGTTCTTATCTTCTTCTTTGGTTCTGCCCAGAAACCAGAATACTGCAGTTCCAATTTCTGCGGTTTTGCCCAGTGCTCAACTGCCCATAAAACAAAATAGTTTTTGCCTTTTTGGATTGAAATATTTGCTAATATATGTTATTGCTATTTAGATTTTGGATATTTATATATGCAATTAAATATTTTAAGATTTTGGTATAAATTGGTACCTCAATTCAAAAAGGCGAGCGCCTCGCCGCGAGGCGAGGCAGAGCCTTGTCGCCCAAAATACTGAGGGTGACCTTTGTGGTAGTTAAGGTGAGGGAAGCGAGACTGAGATGGTCCGAACATGTGCAGAGGAGTAGTATCGATGCTCCTGCTAGGAGGTGCAAAAGGTTGGATTTAGGGGTTACGCGAATGAGTACAGGTAGACCGAAAAAGTATTGGGAAAAGGTGATTAGCTAGGATATGGCGCAGCTTCATATCACTGAGGACATGACCTTGGAAAGAAATGGAGGTTACGTACTAGGGTAGAAAGTTAATAGACTAGTAAGGGTAGGATGTTGTTTTGCCTTGTGATGTAGTAGGTTAGTAGGATTAATCGCATCTTTATATATTGTGTTGTTACTGCCTATTATTTATTTTGCTACTTTTATTTTATTTGTAGAAATGTCATTGCTTTTCATTTTAGTCGTTATTCTATATCTATGTTTTTCTTCTTTTGGGGCTGTTCTGAAAACAGTCTCTCTATCTCTATGAAGTGGTGGTAAGGTTAGTGTAAACTCTATCCTACCCAGACCCCCCACATGTGGGATTTCACGGGGTGTGTTGTTCTGATTATGAATACCCATAATCCAAACTTCAACACTGACCAGTAGTTCTTGTCTCTTAACAAACATATTCGTGCCTTTGTAGAAAGATATGCACAGACGCACTCAGACACAGACACACAGACACACACACATATATATTACTCTGACTTCTCATCATTATATAGGCCAGATTGAACTTTTCTCACATGTTCCTGTGCTGAAGAATTTCGTGGAACACCTAAGGCGTAAAAATTTTACTGTTTGTGCTGTATATTTACTCGATTCTCAGGTGCGTGGTCTTTACAAGTTGAATTTCTTCTTCCCTCCCCTGCTCTTGTCCATGAATGTTCATGTTCTTTTGGTGTCCCAGTTTATTACAGATGTGACCAAATTCATAAGTGGTTGTATGGCTTCACTCTCGGCTATGGTTCAACTTGAACTACCCCATGTTAACATTCTCTCGAAAATGGATCTTGTGACGAACAAAAAGGAAGTTGAGAAGTTAGTCCTACTATAACCATCTTCTATTTGTCTTTGGCCCTTCATTGTTTGAGTTTACTAAAACATATTTTCCCTTTAGTTACTTGAATCCAGAGCCTCAGCTGTTACTGGCAGAATTGAATCAGCGAATGGCTCCACAATTTCAAAAGCTTAACAAATCATTGATTGAAGTGGTAAGTTCTGATAGTTAAGATGTTTCCAAGAATATATGTATTAGTTACTGAATTGACAATCATATGCGTTGTGTGGCTCTATTATTCTCTGTAATGACAACTTAAATAGATTCTGTCTTCTCACTTAGATACAAGATTGTGCAGGCTTGTACGATATGCCTCGTCTGCCACTGATTCTGCTGTGCTCAACTCATGGCTTTCTAATGAAAAGATATAAGAAGAAAGTGATTCATAATGGCTGTTATTTTCTTTTGTACACAGGTGGACCAGTACAGCATGGTGAGCTTTCTTCCTCTTGATCTGAGAAAAGAGAGCAGGTAATATACTCCAGTGGTAAATTTAAGTTGGCATTTGGCCATAGAAACCAAAAAAAAAACCAGTTTAGGAATTTTGAAGTTGGAGTTGTGTATGATTATACTTTTTGCAAATGATATTTGAAATAATGTTTATGTTTGAATGTACTTCTCCTAAATAAACATGAAATATGATATATACCCAATTTATAGGTAGCAGCAAAATCAATCAACTTGAATAATAATATCCCAAACAACTCTTTAATTGCATCGCTCTTTGTTTAAATGATTCTGATCTAGCTATCTAGTTGGTGATTATAGTGGCTACAGTCAAGAAGTGAGATCGAAAGCAGGTTTTGATGTATTTTCCAAATTTGAAATACAACTTCATGTTGTATTTGGGAATTTCATGACCAAACTTTGATTTTCAAATAAAGTGAAAATATTCTTGAATAAAATGAATAATTTTATGGTCAAACGCGACCTTAGTGTATTCTACATAGAAGCAGAGGTTTGTTTGGCCTTTAGATTGAACTTTAGAACTTGATATACTTGTGGAAAATCTGAAGTTGATTCTTTTAGTGTCTCGATTCTGTCAACATGTACCTGGTTTTCATGTTTTCATTTCCTGCTTCCCATTCTGGGTTTTCATAGTAGCTGTTTCCAAATAAAAATGCGAAATTGACTCTAGTGTGATATATGTAGTTTTACCGGTACTAATCTTTTCTCATCGAAATTGCTTGGTCGTTAAACTGATGACTACAAAGAACTTTCTGACATTAGGGACACATGCATTCGATGTTTGTACATAGCTCGTAGAAAGGCACCTTTTGTGCTATGTAGTCTTAATGACAGAGACTAATGTTCTCTACCATTTTGCAGCATACAGTACATCTTATCTCAGATTGACAACTCCATCCAGTATGGAGAGGACGCTGATGTAAAGGTTAAAGATTTTGACCAAGAGGAGGATGATTAAAAGTTAATTTTTCTGGACTCACAAGCTCTAGGGAGTTATTGGTTTGGCGGGTGGTGAAAATGTATTATTAAGTGCCTTTTTTGAGCTTCTGCTCATTGTGTTTTGAGGTAAAAAGACGGCTATTCTCTGGAGTTCTCCTAGTTTCAAATCACAGATTGTCGGAAATTATATCCAAGTAAAATTTCTCTTTAGTTTTCTTTATAGTGTTGGATGAAATATGGTTATACGCTCTTAGGGGTTGTTTGGTTGTTGGTATACAGAGATTAGTTATGCGTGATATTGTTATTCTATTTTTTTTTTTTTTTTATCTTACATGAATTAATACATAGGTTTTCCCCAACTAACCAAACAATGACATCTGAATAAACGCGATCAAACAACCCATTAGCTCTGTGAAATTATTATTATTATTTTCTTTTCTAGGAAAATGAGTTCCTTGAAATTAAGGGGGAAAAACTTGTAATGAAAATAGAAAAAGCAAGTTTCGTAGAGGCTTTCCACAATGATTGTCTCCATTTAGGTAGGGGTGGATTTGTCTTAGGTCAATGTGATACCACTTAAATAAAAATAGATTCTTAAATATGTAGATATAATTAAAAGGCAAAAACAAAAATGAGGATGATTCTGGTACGATAACATTCCCTAATATAAAAAATTATTGGGGTTCATCTGCCTTAAACTGGTTTAAACAAAAATCAAATTGAAAATCACGCAAATAGAGAAAAAATCAACTAGTAGTCTAGTTTGATTTGGTTTAGTATTGATAAAAACAAAAATGGGGAAAAATTGACTATAATTGAGTTGACTTGATTTTAACTATAAAAAGTCAATCAAGATTTAACCAATTTAATATTTTATATTTGTTTACTTTTATATGCTAAACAAAATTGCATGTTACGTAACCTTATATAGAAAAAAATGGAGATCGCGTATTGGAGTAGTAGCCTAATATAGGCTAGTAAAAGTAGCCTTGTAATCTAGTAGATTAGTAGTAGTGATGTTTCTACATCCCATGTTGTCATTATTCGTCTCATATTTGTTTATTTTTATCGCATTTACATATTATTATTTGTTTTTCATTATTAGTAGTTTTTCTTTTTTCCTTTTTGTTTTTTTACCCTTTTTTTCCTTATCTAGTTTCTTCTGTTTATGGGGCTCGATTCTTTTAGACTAGGGTTTCCCGGAAACAGTCTCTTTATCTCTATGAGGTAGTGGTGAATTCTGCGTACATTTTACCCTCCCCAGATCCCATTGTGGGATTTCATTAGGTATGTTGTTGTATGTTACGTAACAACACAAATGTTTAAATCTCTTTTATTAATTATAATTTTGAATTTTTTTTCAATAGAATCAACTATTACATAAGACGCCAAATCATTTAAGAAGTGTTTAAAAATAAAATTAAGACTTCATTTTATTGAATATATATAAAATAATGCCAATTAAAATTTTATTTTTTATTTATGTAATATCTTATAATATTTTAAACTAAAAAAAATTGATATGATAGTGCATTATCCCTATATTTTTTAGGAAGTAACATAATTAGACAAATATATGATATGTATTTACATTATACAACTATAGTTTGAAAAAATTACAATTTATAGCTATAGTTAGGGTTTTGTTGCTATTTTCTTTCTCCTCTCTTCCTCTCTCTTGCCTCTCTCCTATCTCCCTGCAATTTCTTGCAGATATACGTTTACATATGTATTCCAGCTGCATATATACAATTATTTGATAGATATACATAGTCAATTTGATAGATGTACATATACAATTCGTCTCTCTCCACTATCGCTTGCCTCACTCTTTCCTCTCTTGATCTCGCTCGACTCTCTCCTCTCTTTCACAATCTCGCTTGCTATATGTATATTAATTACACATATACAGTTATTTAACAGATATACACAAATAATTTGAGAAATATATATATGCAATTCGTCTCTCTCCCCCTCTTTCGATCTCGATCTCGCTCGCTTCTCTCTCCCTCTAGGTCACATAGCCGAGGTTATATTATGTAATTATGTAAAATATAGCTATTTGACCATGTTAAGTTTCAAGTCTAGGCTATTTATGAAAATTCTCCTATTTTTTATTATTTATTGGGCCTAAAGCCATTGCTTTTCTTGCTTTGGGTTGAGCCGCACTTGGGCCCAAACCCTAATATACACATATAAAAAAGGGGGAAGGGATGGCGCAGTACTATCATAGAAGAAAAAGGGGGTAAGGGAGAGAGAGCGCGCCGCCAAAATGCAGATCTTCGTGAAAACTCTTACGGGGAAGACGATCACGCTCGAGGTTGAATCTAGCGACACCATTGACAATGTCAAAGCTAAGATTCAAGACAAAGAAGGTACATATGATTTAGTGTTAAGCTTAGTCAATCGGGAATTTTGGTAGTATGACGCCATTTATTTGTATTTTTAAGGTATTCCACCGGACCAGCAGCGATTGATCTTCGCCGGAAAGCAGCTCGAAGATGGACGTACTCTAGCTGATTATAACATCCAGAAAGGTAGTTATAGCCAACTCTGTATATGGACTTACAAGTGTATATTTATATCTTTTTTGTGATTTAAGTTATAATTTCTCGGGACGATTTTGTAGAGTCAACTTTGCATTTGGTTTTGAGGCTTCGTGGAGGGATTATTGAGCCTTCACTGATGGCTTTGGCAAGGAAGTACAACCAGGAGAAGATGATTTGCCGCAAGTAAGTTTTTTTTTTTCCTTTTTACTTTTGCAACTGCATTTCGTTTTGTATGAAATAATTCTAAGATCCACTACAGTCCGTGCATGTATGCAAACTGCATTTCGTTTTGTATGAAATAATTATAAGATCCAGTACAGTCTGTGCATGTATGCAGTATGCTAGTGATAGTGATCATCTCTGTATGGTCTTGCTCTTCGTATTGAATTGGCTGTTATTCATCATTGAAAATGTTGCAAAGCTAATTGTTGCCCCCGAAGTCTTGATTTTATTTTCCCTTGATATTCAAACAGAATTCTATTAATCCGCTTTTGGAAGTTAATTCTGATCACGCTATTTGAAATTCATACAAGTTAATCTGAGTTGTGATACAACTATATGTTGCAGTCTCTAGTATGAATACACTTGCAGTTGATTTTCTACTTTTGACTTACATAGAAATTATACTTTATAGGATTAATATATACAACATCCCTTGACCTGCATCAACAGCTTTGAGTATAATACTAAAAGGATTAACATTTGCAACATTATTTGACCTACATCATCAGTTTTGTACTCCCTTCAACCAACTAGCTTTTTGAAATAGTGTGGACATTTAGCTTCTCTTGAACAGAATTCTTCTCAGGATTTTCGCAAATAACTATTTCACCAAATGGTGCCTTCAGAAAATGGTTGTGTGGATGACTATTGTGCATTTCTCTTTTATTTCTATAGCAGGTCTTGTGTAGGGGTGGCTTGACAACCTTGGAAAAAAGGGCTTGCCTTAGGCCTTAGAATTTGAGGGGCCTCAATTTTTATTTTAGTAATAATAGGTTATAGATTTTTTTAAGAAAAAAATACTATTTACAGTAAAGATCATTTATGCCGTATAAAAAGAAAGAATTATTAGAATAAGTTTGATATATCGTATCATTGTATGATCAATTTAAAAGAATTATTGAATGAAATTAATTATAATTTTTTTTAAACAATTGTGCATATCTTCCTCTATGAGGTAGTGGTAAGGTCTGCGTACACTACTCTCCCCAAAACTCACTTGTGGGATTCCACTGGGTATATTGTTGTTGTTGTGCATTTCAAAGAGATAGAAGAATAAAATTCATAAGCAAATATGTTACTTTTTTTTTAAAGTTTGAGGCCTCCATTTGATTTTTGCCTTAGGCCACTAATGTGCTTGAGCTGTCCCAGTCTTGTGCGGCCTGCATACTTGTGAGGCGAAAATTTCTTTTTGCCTTCTCTGACTTCTGACTGTTTATGTTACGGCATCTAAAACCTTGGTTGTGATTGCTTAATCCTGATACCTATTTACTTGTTTTAGGTGTTATGCTCGCCTGCATCCGCGTGCTGTTAACTGCAGGAAGAAGAAATGTGGCCACAGCAACCAGGTTGGTGAATAATATGATTTTTACTCTAGCCTTCCCTGCAAATATTTGTTAGGCACTCACGAATGTTCTTGCTTTGCAGCTGAGGCCAAAGAAGAAGATCAAGTAGGCGTGATATCTTGTTTAGCAAATCAATTGTGTCCATTGCAGTTAATGCCGGCCTGCGATCTTTCAGTTTTCTGTCGTGCTTCAACTTGCTGTAATGGATAGACTAGCATTTGTCTTGAACTTCAAATTTATTGTTAAAGATATCCCTGTGACTCGATTAATGACTGTTTAGATGAAATTTTGCATGGTTTTCCTGATAAGCACAAGCCTACACTAGCGTATTTTCATTCTAATATTCATTTGTGAACCCTTGTCAATGCTGCGCCTTTTCTTGATATCCTGCTTCATTGGCAAAGGCCCAATACTGGATACTTATGATTTGTGAATTTAGGAGGAGTTTGGATTGATTTATTTTTAAGGCATTTTATACAAATTTCATACTTTTTGAAGTTGATTATAACTTATATCAACTTTTTCAAAATTATCAAAAATATCTTCTTTTTGATACAAAAAATGAAATTAGTGATGCATGTAAGGAATTTTCGTTATTTTTTAAAGGAGTTGGGATTATAAAAAATTATATATATACATAAGTTGTATATTTCTATAATTTTTCCTATTAAAGTGTATGATTGTTGCAGTTTGTGGTCTTTTCCTCTTCTGATGGTCATAGGGAGAATTTTTCTGCGAAGTATCTAAGAAAAAGCAAACACGGGAGACATGGATTTTACATCCAGTGCTCCAATTAGTTTTAGAAGGCGTAGAAAAGAAAAGGAAAGGGAAAAGATAATTTACTTAATTTACGGCGCGAACTTTTTTTGTTTTGTATAACTATTTAGTATTTGAGTAAAATATACACTATTTTGACTTTTTTTTTTTTTGCGTTACTAAGGACTCATTTAAAAGGAAACGCTTCCATCTAGTATCTCAATTCTCAAAATTCAGACTTAATTAAGACCTTAGGTTAATGGTATTTTTTCGCTTCAAATCATTGAGAAATTCATATCCTTTGATATGATTTTTTTTCATCTCTTTCCTATGCATGTTAAAAAAGAGATTCTCGTTGAAATACTCAAAATAACTGCCTGAACAGTTTTTCTTTTCTCGCTGAGCAGCGAAAATATTTTTGAAAATAAGCACTAAATGCTTTTAGGAGGAAATTTTCCACGGAAAAATAGTAATATTATAGTAAAGGGTGAACAAAGCTTATTTATACTCCATATTCTTCGATAATATTTACAATTTTAATTTCTCTATAGAAGTCTTTCAAAATCTAAAGTGGTAATTACACTGTCTAATAATTACTCAATATAGTTAATACTACATGGTATTTACAATCAAATCATGTTTGATTCAACAAAAAGATATTTTTATTTTAAAGTAAAACTTAATTATTTTAGAAAAAGTCAAGTATTAAAAACATATTGTGACATATAGTAATTATAAGTTAATAACTAATATTATAAAGCATAACCGATATCTTCTAAAGAAATAATGTTTTAACTTGAATTTATTCATTAAAAAAAAAAACTTAAATAACAAATTTACATATTTGCCAGCTTATGTGAATATATATACAATAGGATATAATTTGTTTCACATTTGAAATTCATTCAAAAGAAGAAAGGTAGATATATGTTTAGAATGTACTTTCCTATAACAAATAAACAATAAAGGAATTAAAATTAAAATATATTAAACAAACTACAAATGCTACTTATCAATCTATCTACACAAAAAATATACAGAAACTCATTATTTAACAGATAATAACAAAGAATAACATTATCTTCGAACTATCCTTATCATCAATCAAAATTCATTCGATAAAAAGTTATTTCAACAAAGATTATTTTAAAATAGCAAAAAATATTTAAAATGTAACAACTCATTAATAGTAATAATAATAATAATTCGTCATTATGACCACCAAGACATCAACATATGAAGTACTATCGGTATTAATATGCAAGTACCGGTGTACTAAAATTGTATATGTAGTAACATTTAAAATTTAAAAAGAAAAAGAAAATATAAGGAGATATAAAATACTAATATATTTGTACTATCCAATTAAGTGGCTCCAGGAGTAAAAAAATTGAGAAGAGGAAGAATCTTCATTTTATTAAAAAATAAAAAGGTAAAAGGAGTTTAAAAGTTAATTGTTGAAATCCCAATTATAAAGTGTTGTCTATTTTAATCTCCTTATATTAACTTCAACAATCATATCCTCCAAAAGCTTTAAGTTATAATATATACATAGAATTAACTCAAAGAATTTCTAGACGCAAGCCTCTTCATCAATATTTTACATTGTAATTTCATCAATTATAATAAATTTTTATAATAAATTTTAAATGACTCCTTATATATATCTTAAATTCATAATGGAAGTATTGTAACTCTTAGAGGAGGAATACATTCTTAAGCCAGAGATTAATCAAAATTGTTCATCCTATAAAAAAATTATTATTCTAACACAAATAAAAAAGGAAATAAATTAGATGTTTTAAATATGTTCAAATGAAAAACAAGATATTCATTAGCATCACCAAGACATCAATCTAGCTACAAAGTACTTTTACTATATAGTACTGGTGTACTAATATGCAAGTACTAATAATATTATAATAAGCAATGACAAAAAAGAAAATACAAGGAGATGTACTAATAATACATGTAATGGAGCTGTATATATAAAAATATGGCTTGACGTTGAAATAAGAATTTGAAAAGGGAAAAGAAATTGCAGTGAAAAATCTTCAATTGATTTCAAAAAGTCATTTAGATTAGTTATATGTGGGGTAATTAACACGAATATCATCTCACCTTTAATAATGGAAAGAAAAGTAAACTAGTATGTTCAACGCCTTTGCAAATCATCAAATTCCTAAGTTTCGCTCAGTGGTCGAGTCAGAATTTTTAATAAATGATGTTATTTAATAAAAATTAGATATATTGCTATAATGACAGAACGCATGACCTTAAACACTTTACACCTAGCTATGTTGTTTAAGGTTAATGCCTAAAAGAGAGATTTAATTACAAAACTAAAAATAAAGGAAACTGTAACGAGTGAAGTTATTGAGGATCTATCGTAAATAGTCAGTAAGTTTTTGTATACATATTTCTTGTCAAATCTCATTTGTGAAATTATACTGATATGTTATCGTTGTTGTTTCTAGTTATGTTTGTTCTAAATGTATGGGATAATATGAAGGTTCAACCAAATGAGTAAGTGCACATGGACTTTTGTTATGTAAAGAACCTTAAACATGGATTAAGATTACCTTAATCTTGTAAAGTATAATGAGTAGTGCATGATTGCAAATAACAACAATTCCCTTCATTGAGTGTGCAAGCTAGCTGTTCTTGTTGCCTAACCCACTCACACTTTTTTTACGTAAAAAAATGTTTAATTAACCAATCAATCGAATTTAACCACCATAGGAGTCTTAATTGGAATTTTGTCCTTGACCCTCTCTTCTTAATTATTATATATTTGGCTTTGAATTTGATGATTATATTCTTTTCCGTGGTCCTATTTTTTTGCTCCCTCTTTATGCCTCTTCAGTTCAACTATTTTAATTTGTTGGATTCTCTTGTTTGCACAAGTTGTAATTGGATGGAGCTGTATTTGCCACTACAACATACTTTGACTAAAATAGTTTTAAAAATACCAAAACATTAGCAGTTTGGTCCTATTCTTACCAGCCACTAGATTTTGGATAACCAAAATCTTTCCCCTTTGGGTGAAATTGGATTTCCATATATACCTCCATACATGTATAAATATTATTATATTAGGTCAAATTAAAATATAATTAGTTGTAGCATGATTATCACAGAATCTGCATTGCCAAGTGGTAGGAATAATGTTCAAGCTAATTATCAAGCAACAATTGGACATCCCCACTCATTAAGCATCCACTTATTTTTTTATTAATCCTTTTTCCTCAAATTTATTAGGAACAATTACTCATATCGTATCTTTAAAAGAAAAAAAAAAAACTAAAGCCAAACATTTGAGCCAAATCAAACACATATAGTTTATTTTCGTCAAAATTTTAAAAGGTCAAAAGTATTTATTTTTTATCATGGATCTCTTCCTTTGTTATTTAATTTCTTGAGTATTCCATAAATATGGAATCATAACAAAAAGTAACATCTAATGGCGTAGGGTTTCGTATTCTCTACTGCTAATTATTGTTGGATATGATTCGAGAATGATTGGTTCCTCAAACAAATCCAACCACAGCTTGCTTCACTAACTTTTAATATTATAATGCACAAAATATTTATGTTTATGCAACAATTAGTTGTTTTCTAAATGGTACTTACATAATCTAATCCTCATTGGTAATCAATAACCATAATCTTATTTTCTACTCCACATATGAATTTCAAATAACACACGTATATATATATATATTAAAAAAAATACCATCAACCAGATATTCAGATTAGTCATGCATGACAAAAAAAAATTCATGATAAAATAAATCTTATAAATGATATTTCATGTTGATTATCTTGCTCCCGGAAAAAATAAGTTACTTGAATTAACATTGCATGCTAATTGTCTCCCCCATTCCACTGCACCAAACCCACCCCGACCCATTCCCCCTCTTCCAACGTATCTCATGTCACTCAACGTCAGATCTTATAATATTTGTCTAAATTATATATATAAATATTCTCAAGATATTATTTTCTCTTGTTTTACTAAATACCAAAAAATTAGTACAAAAATTATTTAATATCCAAAAAAAAAAAATTCATGAAAAACATTTTCTTGTTGTACTAAACACATCCTAAATCATCCGTTAAGTAACATGGTACTCTTCCTGTCTCATCTTATGTGGCACGTTTTTATTTTTAATTTGTTACCTTACTCCAATTGGAAGCAATTCAACTTTAAAATTCCCTTTTTACCCTTAATGAAATCTCTTAATAAAATTATTCTCAGCCACACAAATTTGTAAGGGTATGCAAACATCAAACTGATCGATAAATCGAACTGATAAAAACGTCATTGGTTGTTGTTATTGGGTTATTAGGTTATCGGGTTTTTAATGATTTTTGAAATTTTTTTTATTGGTTATCAGTTTGAAATCTGTTTTTTTCGATTGGGTTATTGGGTAAACCGACAACCCAGTAAGATTATAATAATTTACTATTTTACCCCTTCATAAATATTAAATATTAGTAATTTAATAGTGACAAGACACTATAGCAGTACATACTTTACCTATTTTAATTTTTACAGTACTTAAGTAATTAGTTACCCACTTTATTATTTTAGTTTGTAATAACTAATTATAGCTTTTGCAAGTATGTAAACATAGTCATCGTACTCCATTTGCTTCTATTAATGCAAATTCTCATTAAAATTTCTAAAAATTACATAACTTGTTTGAGTAGTAGTAATTAATGAGAAGTAAATTAAGAAGAAGGGTGTGGCAGTAAAGTGCAAGGAAGATGAACTACAATTAATTATAGATGTTTGTCGGGTATATATTGCACTACTTTGTGGTATAATCTGTTTGCCTAACAAAAACAAAATGCTTTCTTTTTTCTGTTTTTGTTTTGTTAATCAAGCAGTAGTGTTTTATTACATATAGACAAGCAAGTATTAGGTAGACTGAGGAGTCAACTAAGTAAAACAAATTAGGAGGTCAACTTTGTAATTAAAACTTAAATGAATGAATCCCCAAAATATACTGCCAATTGAGTTTGTTAGGCTGTTAAAGTCTTGATGACTTGGCATCTTGCTTTTCCTTCATTTTCACATGCACCAAATGCTACGCACTGAAAATGAAATCTTTGATGCCTTCCTTCTTCATTATATTAATATTAATGTTAATGTTTCCAACCAAGTGGTGTATCTTTCTAATATATATTAGAATGCTCCACATAAAATAATATATAAATGGTACGACTGCCAGTGCGTTGGGTTTCACAAAAAATATTTTCTAAGAAAATAAGTATATTTTTTATATTTCATTTGTATTTAGTAATTAATAAGCAAAAAATATTATCCAAAATATATTTGTATAGATACTCAAGATAAATATATCTGTGTTGTAAAATGGAGAGGATACAATCTATTTCAGTCCATTACAATTTTTCTTTTTCTTTTAATTAATTTTCGTCTTTAGGTGCATCCTCTCTATACTAATTTTTTCCCACTCCTAATACTTATCTTATTTATACAAACAGAAGAAAAGCAAAAGAGAAAAGTACAAAAACGCTGAACTTAAGTAGGATTGAAGGTGAAAATTAGGAAACCAACAAATTTTTTATTTTATTTTTTTGTTTACAATATTTAAACAGTCTAAAAATGAAATATTCACTACATTAAATGTCATATGTTGGCCTTAACAATTATTGTAATGTAAAGAATGTTTATGTTTTGTGGAACGATCCATTTTTTCAACTTTTTCTTTTTGTTTCGATGTGAAGGATAAAGAATTTCACGAAAAAAATTATACTTTCTCTATTTTAAATTAATTAAATTTTTTAAATTTTTTTCAATGTTCAAAATCTCACGAAAAAAGAGTGACCTAGTGCACATGAGAAATATGGACAGGCAAAGCTGAAAGGATCATTTTTTTCCTCTTTGCATGTGAGATGTAGGTAATGCCAAATTCAAATCAAATTTTACAAAAATAATAGTGTTTCATTTTACGTTTTAAGTCTACCAAAAAAGTGTCCAAACACATACAGTGATAGTAAAACGTGTCCAGATTCGTTCAAGAATAAAATATCTTGTAACATTTAATTTGAATCTTGTAATAACAACCACAATTTATAGCCCGTTTGGGAAGCGGCCGGCTAAAATAATTTGGATATCGAGAATGACTTAGCATGATACCTAAACTCCCACCTTATTGGTGAGCGTTCAATTCCCCACATTGTAATCTCTTCCTCTACTTTCAATTTTTTTTAAAAAAATAAAAATAAAAAAAGACTTAGCACGACACAATTTATAATAAGTTTTTTATTGCTATTTTAGTACCTGTTTCATATTAATACTATACTAACAACATATACACATAATTATGTAATGTGACACTTTAATTTCAGTTTTCATAGAAAACCCATAAATCTTTGTCATCGTGATGGACATCCCAGCACAAATGGAATTTGACAAAGGAAAATTTAATGCATGCAGCAGAGATGAAATCAATAAAGATTTGATAAGCAGATGATTATAGGAAAATTCCACAATCTGCTGATCCACGTCGTGAAAGATTTACCATATCTTTCCTTTTTCAACTGTGTTTGCGTAGATATGTTATTATTTTGTTAGTAAAGTTTGCGTCCAAATATTTTTCACCGGAAAGTTATTTATATGAAATATATCGATTAAAAAAATATTTTTCATATATATATATTAAATTTCTTTAATAAAATTTCCAACTTTTTAATTGTCAGTAGAAGATATATAATATAACATAAGAAAAATAATTTTCAAAAATCTGATTATTATAATAAAATATTATTATTACGGAATAGAGAGTAATTCTTCCACGTTACTCTCCTTTCCTTCTAATGGGATCAAGAGTGACACATAGTGGATTTAAATTCAGACAGCGCAGCAGTAAGCTACATAAAGGTGGAAAATCTCTCTTTACAGTAATATAAAGTGGAGAAATTTTAACCATGCACAATTGAACAAATAATAACTAATCATAATAAAAAAGTGTTATCTGAGAAGTGATCAAAACAATGATTGATACATACCAAGTCATAAGCACTAGCCACTAAGTAGCACAAAATAGTACTCCCATGATCATGAAATACAAAAAGTAACTGAAAAATATCTTGTATGATTCGATTCGCGTATTACATAATTTATTTTTAAGAGCGTGTTTCGAATATATATTCGATTGAGGACGGGGAATGAAAATTAAATAAAAAGGACAAAAATAGGAATTGAGTGATGAATCCCATATTCAATACTGTTACTTCGTTAGGTTAGGAATAAGATGCATGGGACTTGACATAATTACCATTTTTTTTTCCCTTCATAAACTTATTACTTCTAAATAAGGAAAGTTGAAAATAATGAAACAAAGTCCAACATAAATCGACTACCTATTGCTACAATGAATCTTGACAAATTTTGGAAAAGAAAAACCTGACAAAATCGGACACTTGCACTCAATTCCCATATACCAAACAAACACACACACACAATTGAATATATATTTATAGTAATGTTCTTTTAGGTTTTCAAGTGTCATCGAATGTAGAATGTTTTTGTCTCAGTACACGCACGCTGCTACATTTGAATGCTGTTTTTTTTTTTTTGTCGTCTTAGACAGAGAGGGACTGAACATGTACCTTCTAAGCCATGTCTAAATTAAAGTTCATTATTTCTAGCAAAAAATACCTAAACATGTAATTCCTTTATTTTCTATAAATAGGTGTTGGTAATAAACTTAACTAGACCAAATCTTGTAGTCCTCGTGATCATATTTTGCCTGCCTATTTAGACAAGACAGCATTGCTGCTATACACTTTATGGGTGCTATTTCCCCTGTACCTCTAAAAATAACAAAATCATCGATTGGTCCATTATTGGCAAATCCACATTTCCACAACTTAATTGATGTCATACTCTTATGAAAATTGCGTTGATGACCACTAGATTCGAAGTGTACTTTTTTGATATGGTAGGTATGTGGCTTATCAGGGGCGAAGCGATCCTGAGCCTAGGAATTCATCTGAATCTTCTTCGACAAAAAATTATACTATTTGTACATAATTAAAATAATATTTTATTATATATATTAGATGTCAGACCTCATTAGATAATTTTCATTTAAATTCTAGTTGTGTTTTTTCATGTATATTCTCATTTGTTTATTAGATAGTTAAAACCACATAAAATGAGTTTATCTCTTTATTTACATGCATTACCTTTAATAAGTCATAAAATTCTAGACATTTTCTAATTAAGATGGATGTGTATAATTAAAAGTGATGAGATATATTATGTGGTTAACTTAACTAATCAATATATAGATGAAACGTGTGTAATAAATTTTAAAAATTTAAATCTAAGTGTCTAATTGAAACATTTTATTAGTAGTTGAGATGTTCAATTAAAATGTGTGTCAATTTGATTGATTAATTGAAATAACTTTTGCAAGTTTGAGGAATTGTCTATATATTGAGCGTTATTAATTTATTCAACCGCAAATGCACAACCAAAGACCATCTCCAATTCTACATCAAATTTTTCACTAAATTCTATTTTGGAGTAAATTTTGGTGTTTTGGAGCTCTATCTCAACACCAAATTTATACCATTTTGGTGTGTGAATAGTAGTACACAAAATTGAGTGTAACACTACTCATCACATCAATTCACTTTTTAATATTTTAATATTATTTTATTATACAAAATTTAAATTAAATATTATATAAATTATATATTTTGATTAAATATTTAATTATTGTTACGTAATATTTTTATAATATTAATTTCAGATAAAAAAATTAATTTTTTAATAAATTATTTTCCTATACATGACTTTTTTTAAAATTAAATTCATGTTAAAATCATACTATAAGTTTAATTGGATGAACATGATCTTAACGCACCAATTCTAAATGCCTTGGAAGGTCCAACTTCGTTTGTATAAATGACAATAGATGAAAATTATCGATTTCAATAATTTCTAGCTTGACATTAAAAATTTAAGAATAAAAAAGCTCATTTTGAACTAATTAATATATTAATAGGATATTTATGGTATGAACCTGAATTAATAAATTAAACACAGAATGTCTTAAATGAGTATGATATATCTAGAAAACAAAAAAAAATACAAGAAAAATGAGTGCACATATTTATTCAACGCTACTAAATAATGCACATTTCGAATCCACCAATTATTGTATTATGCCAAAATAAGAACAACATAAAAAGGACAGGGGTCTATGCTTCATAATTTTTTATAAGAAAAATAACGTAACTATGCAAATATATGATATGTATTTACATTATAAAGCTATAGTTAAAAAAAATTATAATTTTTAGCCATAGTTAGGGTTTTGTTGTTATTTTCTCCCTCATGTCTTCCTCTCTCCTCTCTCTTGCCTCTCTCCTCTCTCTCTGCAATTTCTTGCCAGATATAAAATTACATATGTATATCAACTGCATATATACATTTATTTTGATAGATATACATATATAATTCGTCTCTCTCCACTCTTTGCCCTCTCTCGCTCGGTTCTCTCCTCCCTCTCTCAATCTCGCTCGCCTCTCCCCTACTCTCTCAATCTCGCTTGTCATATATACAAATACATATGTATATTAGTTACACGTATACAATTATTTGACAAATATACATATACAATTAGGGGATTGCTAGAGGGTATGCGAGGATGGTGGTGATGCAGGTGAGAAAAATATTTTTAATTTTTTTTTTAAAAAAAGTAATATTTTGATATAGGATTTAAAAACTGTGGATGTTCATTTGGCAGTGGGATTCAATCCCTCATCTGGTAGCTTGTTATAGGCCTTAGGATGGTAGCAAACTTAGTCCCCCTCCCCCCCTCCCCCCCACACAAAAAAATTAATATATGAAGAAACTAGATAACAATCTCCTAGAAATTTCCCCACCAAATATATAAATATATTCCCAGAGGAGACTTGAAACAACAGTAAAATTATCTTCATAAGACTTTTAGATTCACAAGTTTTAACTGTGAAAGCAATCACTAATACTTTTATTAGAATAAGTTATCTATATCACACTAATACATAACGCTTTGTATACTGAATTATCTTTTTCAACAGTTTCGAGATGACGTGGATATTATATATTAAAATTCTTTGCTGGAAAAGAAACCATCTTCATTATTGATCATGATGATCTATATGACAACATATTTTATTTGAATAAGTGAAGAATCATATCTATGATGAACACCTCTAAGATTTGCGACCGAGTTCATTGGATTAGGCAGCAGATTTTGTTGATTTGACACTGTTATCGCATCTATTTATGTCCTTCTGGCGCAAGTCAAATATTAATTTTTTTTTCTGCTTTAACTTTTAATAATACTCCAAAAAATTGTTTTTAATTTTTTTCTGCTTTACCTTTTAATAATACTCCAGAAAATTGTTTTTAATTATTTAATATAACCAACGAAGTCGGATGTAAGCTCCCTTATCCATCACTAATTTTTTAATGTCTAATTATAATTTGACTCCTCTTAGTGGACAAAAATGTGGTTTACAAAGTTAATTGAGGATTTGTATTCTGGCACACCAGCCAAAATTTATCAACACAAGTCAGTCCTCTTAATAGATTACAGCCTAACATGCACTTATCAGATATATTAGTGATCCCTAATTTTTTTAATTAATGATATAATCAATCCTTTTAAACTTTCTTTGATATGTGTCAAATTTTATTTTCATAATTCTTACTTTTTATGTGAATTTTTTTTTCTTCAATTAGTACTCAATATATATGTATAAAATTATCTATTATTGCTAAAATAAAATAAAATAAGGCACTTCACATTTAGGGCCTCAGATACCTGTTTTTTTTTTTTTTAGTTTAATTAATATCCATCGACAATATAATTTTTTTTTACATGATCAGATAATTTAAAGCCTATTAAAGGTAATTTTCCAAGTATATTCTAACTTTTCCGATATTTAAGTTGGACTCTACCATCTACATTTATTATAATACCCAAATTATGAGCTTGTTTACCAAAAATATAAAAGATTCCCATTCTCGATGGTTTTTCATTTCTGGCTATGGATATTTTATTTCATCAACATCATTGAAGCAATTATATATTTATTTATTTATTTAAATAACTCAATGACCTATCAACTGTAGAAGTAAAATTTTTGACAAGAAATAAGTATTTAAATAATACAATTCAAGTGTATCACCTTCTTCCTATTTTTTGAGGAAAAGGTGCGAAAGAAAAAGAAAAGAATCAAGAGATCTAATATACATATATATATATATATGTGTGTGTATATATATATATATATATAAAGATTAATACGCAATGCAAATTAGTGTTTTCTTCGATAAAATTCAAGCAAGGAACTAACTATATTTTTAATTATGATAAAGGAAATGAATAATTAGAAGGGGAGATAGTCGAGAGAGTTATTATGAGGACAAGTTCAAAAAATAAAAACAAAAACTGAAAAATAGGATGGTAACTGGCTATTACAAATTGATATTATCTGACCGTATAAGAAAGAGTTTACATGTATTCAATTTTCATATAAAAAATAAAAAAGAAATAATGTGGTATTTTTTTTATTTTCATTCATCCAAAAAGGTGGGTCCCGTTTGAGCAGCTTTCCCTGCCAATTTCAACGGACAGGGCTCTATTTCAATGTATGACAGGAATCAACGTCGTTCGTCAAATCCTAACTTATGCTTTTTTGGGATTCTAAAAACTCGCAATCACTAGCTAAATTCTTTATCTTTTTGGTGAGCATTTTGTGATAAGTACTTTATAAGTAAGGTATGATAAATTTCTTGCTATGCAATCGCTTGTAAATCACATTAAAGACGTAAATCGCGCGAAATCTAGATTGGGAAGGCATTAAGGAAATTCAATTTCATGACCTCCCTTCTAAAAGCCTCCCCTCAAACCAATTCAACCACACCCAAAGGTCGGCTGGGGCTCCCTTTGTGCTCATATGATGAGTACATCATGTTGGATCAAGCTTTTGAAAGACAATTTTAGTAGAAAATAAGTGCTTCTATGGGAAGCAAATGTTATTTTTCAGAAGTTAAAGATAACTATTTTTGCGAAAAAAATAACTTTTCGGAAAAAATAATAATAATTAGAAGTACTTTTAAAAGTTTGGCTCAACATAAATTGTTGCCTATAGTGCTTTTAAAATTTAAGTTGTTGGTCAAACACAACTGTATTTTATCAAAAACATTTTTTTTAGAAAAACTAATTTTATAAATTTAGCATGACTCAATAGGGCACGAGTTATTACATAGCATATAGCAATTAATAGTATATGATGTGTTAATTTTTTTAAAAATATTGTAAGGTTTTACGTTTTTATAAAAAACAATTCTTGGGCGTGAACATCCTAGCTAGTTCATACACGAATTTCTAGGCATGAATTCGTAGTAGGGCAGCAAGAAGATATTTAATGCCCCTTCGTCTTATTTTATTTGAATTTATGAGGCAATAAATATATACTAAAAAAAATTAAAAATAAAATTTAAATTATATTTTATCTTTGTAAAGACATAAATACATAATGTGATTTATTTCCTAGAAAATACTCTCTTTTTGTCAAAATATATGAATTGTTAGGAGATTTTGGAGTTTTTAAAATAATTGGATTGTTCACTTTTCAAGGAATATGTTATTTTTTTTCAATTTTGTCCTTCATTAATTTAGTTTCTAAGGTTGAATTTTTTATTAAAAATAAATGATGCATTAAATGAGTGTTTGGAGTTTGAAAAGAGTAAAAATGAAAAAACATTATTAAATTCTATCATTGTTTATTTTTTTTAATATATGTGATATAACCCAACAATTCAATTATTTTGAAATAGAAAAGTATAAAACTTCAATGAAAACACAAATATGGAAAAAAGTTTAAACATATATCTTAAACTGAACAACAACAACATATCTAATGAAAACCCACAAGTGGGATCTGGAGAGGGTAGAATGTACGCAAACCTTATCACTAACTCATAGAGGTAGAGAGGTTATTTCTTAGAACCCTCGTCACAAAAATCCTATTTTAAACTTTGAACAATTAAACTATTTTAAACATTGAATTTTTTTTAAAAAAAATTAATTAATTTGGTACGGACGAATAGATGGATGATGGAGCATAAACATAAGGTGGATGTAATTAAATGCAATAATGAAAGTAAATGTTGGTAATAGTGGAAAAATGACAAGATGGGGATAGTGGCCTATTCTGAAAGGTAACGTCCGCGTGTAAAAATGAGTCGTCATAACTCCTAACCTCCAGAAGCTTGGGGAAGAGGGGAGAAGGAGTGGTCAGCAAGGGTAAAATTGGAAGATTTTGCATGCTTTTTTGTTACTGAAACGTGGCATTGCAAGAAGACGGGTGGTGGGTGAGTAAAGGGCAAGAGGGAAGAAGAAGAATCCCCAGGCGAACACTAGCAACCGGCGCCATACCGAGCAGTCCACAACATTGATAATACCTGTGTGCCTCGAATGGAGCTCTAGCTGATGGGCAGTCTCTGCCAACCACTAAATGCACGACTGCAACATTTGTACGTGCATGTATAAAATATATATATTTTCTCGATTCTCTTTTTTATGTTGTCGTTAGTATAAATATATGGTCTTTTTCACAATATCAATATATAAATTATATTCTTCTTCTTATTTTGTCCTTAATAGTTAATAATTTTAAAAATATATACTCCTTGACTAATTAAAAAGATAATTATTATTAAATAAAAATAAATGATAATTTTTTTTTTTTTAATACAAGTGTCATCCCAAAAGATGATAAACCGAAAGGTAGTCGTCAAGAATTGAGCCTCTTTTTTTGGCTTCATATTTCAGGTTCATGTGCTTTCTCGCCCACCTCATCATAATACGCCCCGACAACTTCACGCCACAATAAACACCCACACTCCTTTGGAGTTTGCCCTTTCTTGTCTTCACACACATTACTCATCACATACATGCTGCACGCTCTCTTCACGCGCGCACCTTCTTTCCTCATGCATGCTAATGATACACTACAATTATTGTATTTGCTCCGTGGGCGGTAAAAATTAAACTCAATTCGTAAAGTTTAGATGAGTTAATAATCCTTCTATTTATTAGTTTAATTTATCTTAAATCTAACTTATTTTAATTTATTTAAATTAGGTTGGTATACAACTAAATTAACTCGAAAGAGATTTTGTTAAAATATTTTTAAAATCAGGGGCGGACCTAGGGAGGCGGAGGGGGTTCATCGGCGAAAAATTACACGGTATATGTAAGGTAAATTTTTTATATATATATTAAACTTGAACCTCTTAATCATTAAACAAAGTCTAGCATAATGGTAGGGGTCTTTTTAAATAAAACCTCATGCTCACGTTCGAATCTCACTTAAAATATTATTTTTTTAACTTCTCTTACTTATTCCTTTTCATTTAATTTCGATTTTAAGGAACTCAACCCAATATTTCACTTTATTTTTTTAAAGTGATGAAATAATATTAGACTATGTATTACTACTTCATTTAGAAATTGTATTTTGTTGGTTTATTCATACATTTATATTTTTATATTTCGAACCCCCTGAGTTAAAATTTTAGGACTGCCACTGTTTAAAAACACTTTTTTTCCTTTTAATTTGATATGTTTTATATAGCTAGAATGAAGCAAAATATATTAATTAGGTACTAAAATATTGAAAAAGAGCAAATAAAATAAGTAAAACTAAGTAAAATTTGGGTTGAGTTGGGTCTTGACCCGCTCTATAACGCAATCTGACCCAACTCATTTTGATCCAAGCAAATTCGAGTTGGATTGAGTCTTGACCCGTTTATTATCTTGACCCATTATGATCTCCTCAAATTTGACCCAACCAGCCCAATTATCACCCTAATTTGCTCTACTGAATATTAGTGATTTTTCATTTGGTATCCGATATTTACATTGAAATCCGATTAAATTTGCATTTTCGTCGAAAGTTAATTCCACATTAGGAGATAAAGCTTTCCAAAACAATAGCGACTCTATGTTAGGGGAACTCAAGCCCAAAAATTTTGATTAAGAATAAATTATTTACGATTCTACCACAATCCAGATCAATAATACTGGTATGTCCGACTCCTATATATCCATTGCACTTGTTCCATTTTTAAAACATGACCCAATTATTAAAATATAGTAAGCGATCGATCGGCAGAAGAGTTATACAAACATGCAATATATCCAATGTATATAGTTAGTCTCACAAATTGAATCAGGATACCATGTACATGTATTTTACCGCTGTTTCAAAGATAGAAAAGGCATTTTCATAAATTTGAACGTATAACTCCATTGGTCGCACATTAATGTGCCATACTTTTCACCTCTTTTTTTTTTATATAAAAAATTTACATTTATGACCTAAAAATAATTTATTTTTAAACATATTATTCTTTATTAGTGAGAGAATTTATACGTATATAATTTATATTTCTTAAAATACAATCTTTTTCATTAATTTTAAGTGCTTTGTCGAATATTTTCACATACATTAAAATACAAACGCATTATTTTAATTTATTCTACTTTGTACTACTTAATAAAATTAAAAATTGAAATACATAAATTCAGACCGAAGAAATAATCTCACATTAAAATAGCTTTATTGATTCATCAAGGAATTGTGAATGGCATATCCCGCAGATATGCTACTACCTCCCTCTCATTTAATTATTTTAATTTTTATTAATATTTAAAATATATTTTTTATTATATTGGTATAAAAAATTTGAAATTAATAATATTTTTAAAATTTTTTTGTTTTAATATATTAAACTAATTTAAAAAATTAGTCAAATTAATTTTCGAAAAGCGCAACATGAGTGACGGAGGCAGTACTAGCTAGCACGTCTGTCGTTATGCTTTGGGATACAATTATTTTCTCTTTGCTTTAGCAAAAACTATTTTATTTCATAAAATAATCTACTCCCTTCATTATATTTTATGTGACATTATTTGATTTGACATCTGTTTAAATTTTTAAAATTTATGGTCTAAAATCATTCATAGGTATTTAAATGGTTGAAAAATTATTTCATTAAGGATAAAAAAGTAATTTTAAAGATAACATATTTCTAATTCTAGTGATATGACATTTTTTTGGAATGAACTAAAAAGAAAAGGATGTCACATAAAATGGAATAGAAAATGTGCTAAAATGAACAAATATTATCAAGTGTCTAAAGTTCACAAAAATCAAATCGACGGAACCCATAAGTTATCCCGTAGTTGCTATATTATTCAACTGGATTGCGTAAATTACACATGTTGAAATGCAGTGTGACACATTTTGAATTTTAAGAGTTGAATTAATTTTAATAGTGTGAACTTCTGTCGTAAACGCTTTAGACTTTTTAAAAATAATTTTTTTATTTTTTAAGAATTACATAAAAAATATGATTTTATTTTTAAAAAATTACGTACAAAAATATGATAAACTATACTCTCTTCGTCTCATTTTTTGTGTCACCGTGTTTAACAAAAAAAAAAAAAGAGTAAAACTATTGTCAATTGTAGTATAAAATAATCATTAAATATTTATGTATTGTAAATTATTTCATTAAGCATAATTACACTTGTTGACAAATATGCACTTTATTTGAATTTCGATAGTCAAATTATTTTCAAAAGTGTGAATCCTCATATATGTCAAAAAAATTTAATTTTACTTTTCCAAAATTACGATAAATTATACTCTCATTGTTTAACTTTTTGTGATACCATTTAATTTGATAATGTTTTTAACTTTTTTTAATAATATGTGTTTTAAAACGATCATGATTAGATATTTATGTTGTTATAAATAATTTTATTAAGAGTAAAAAGAAATTTTTTTAAATTAAATTATTTATAATTACAATAAAATGATATTTTTTTAGGATGGACTAAGAAAAAGATTAATTTATATAAAATGAGACTGACGAATTAATAATTTAATAAACTTAAAAGATATAAAAGAAAATCGTATAAATTGAAACGGTGAAAATAAGTAGCTCCAATTCTAATTACCAAGTGGTGGAATTGAAGTTGAAAATTAGTCAATCAAAACCTCAAGTAACAGACTAATTCTTTATAACAAATAAAGGTCCTAATCATTCATGTAAATGATTAATAGGTCGCACAAGTCAGACAGAACTTGGTTAAATATCCAAGAAACTTAACACACAAAAATTAACAACAATAATAATAAAATATCTGGTGGGATTCAATAAGTGAGTTATGGGAGGATAAGATGTACGTAAAATATTAGATATGGAAAAAAGAGAAAGAACAGAACAAGAAAAAACAACTAATAATAAAAAGCAAATGATAAGATATAAATACGAAAAAATAATAGTAAAATAAATAACAAATATAACACAGATAATGACCATAAACACAAAAAAATTAGATTTTAAAAATATGGAGGGGTTTATTGATTACTCCATAATGCCGACACAAGGTGACCTCATGAGGATCGAGATTGACCTAAATAAATACTCCTAATACTCCATTAAGAAGTCCTTAATTACAGACCATCACTATTTAATTAATCCTATTTAGCAGGATAGCACGCTATTGATTATTATTGGAGCGTGGCTCACGCGCCTTTGTTTCTTGCTCTTTCTACTTTCGTCATGCAATCGTGTGTGTCAATCCAACTATGTCAACATACACCATAACTAATTACGGATTATTGTTTCTGTTTAGTATTACTAATCACATGTCAACAGAAAAATAACCTGCTATGCTACTAAAAATATACTTTTACCCTTCCAAATTAGGTAGCATTACGTACCCTTTTAATCTGTCAGTCACATTTTAAAATTATTTATTTTTGACCTTATTATTTTATATTTAATAGAGTTACTTATAATCATGTAAATATTACGTATCATTTATTTTAGATTATAAATTCTTAAAAAAAAACTTATTCGTACTTATATTTTAGGTTCGATCTAATATTAGTGCATAAATACTTCTTTTGATTTTCGTATCATGGAACTTGATTCGCACTTTATGGCATTTCCATTATAATTAATATTGACTTATTTTAAGTCAATATTTTTTAAATAAAATATATGGATAAAATTAAAAAGTACCTATAAATACTTATTCTCAAAGCAAAATAATAAAAATACCTAACTTATGACTTTTGCCTTATAAGTCCTAAATCAAAAGCCAATCCAAACGGATTAATATTATTACTACTTTCTCTATTCTAATTTATGTGATGTAATTTCTATTTTAATCCAATCTAATTTTTTTTATAACTAAAAATAAATTTCATTTTATAATTCTTCTATTATTAAATTATTGATAAAATGATTTCTTTTTTCTTAAATAATTAAAATATTATTTTAGATCATAAATATTAAAAAAGATTATACTCCCCCTGTTTCTATTTATGTGACACTTTCCAAATTTGAAATCCAAATAAATCTAGCTTTGACTATAAATTTTTCATATATCTTTTTAATATTTTAAATTGTCGATTATTATAATTTTTGATTTTTTTTATATAATTTATAAATACATAAATTTTATTTTAAAAAATTTAACGATTTAATTTATACATTTTTTGATGAAACTTAATTTGTTTGAGGCTTAAAAATGAAAAATAGCAGGTATGTTACTTAAATTTGAGAAAGAATAGTTTTTCAGGACGTATATTCTGTTTCTCACCTATATATAGCAGCCAAATTTTCATCTTTCATGCCCCCATAACCAAATATAACACTTTCTCTCACTCTTGCTCTCTTTTAGTTCTTGCAATACTCGAAAATGAGAACAGACATAGAAAGTCTTTGGATTTTCGCATTAGCTTCAAAATGCAAATCTTTCACCTCCTTAAACTCCATATGCTTCACTCTCTTTATTCTTCTGCTCTGGCTAGTCATGAACATCATTTACTGGTCTCACCCAGGTGGCCCTGCTTGGGGAAAATATAAATGGAGGAAAAATTCCGGTGTCATTAATAATAATAACATACGAGGCCCTAGAGGATTTCCCATCATAGGAAGCATGAACCTCATGGCTGGTCTAGCACACCGCAAAATAGCAGCTATGGCCGAATCTTGCGGAGCGAAGCGTCTCATGTCGTTGAGCCTAGGCGAAACCCGAGTTATCGTCACGTGTAATCCAGACATAGCCAAGGAGATTTTAAACAGCTCTGTTTTCGCTGATCGTCCCGTAAAAGAATCAGCATATAGTCTAATGTTCAACAGGGCAATTGGTTTCGCTCCTTATGGTGTCTACTGGCGAACTCTTCGAAAAATTGCAGCCACACACTTGTTCTGTCCCAAACAAATTAAAGCCTCGGAAGCTCAACGTTCCCAAATTGCAAAACAGATGGTTACAATGTTCCAATCAGGGGAACGGGGCGTAATTCGAGTCAGGGATGCTTTAAAATTGGCTTCTTTGAACAACATGATGTGCTCTGTTTTTGGGAGAAAGTATAGTCTTGATTCTTGTAATCCAGAAACAGAGGAGTTGGGAAAATTGGTTGACGAAGGTTACCAGCTCTTGGGTATGCTTAATTGGTCTGATCACTTACCTTGGCTAGCTGAATTTGATCCACAGAAAATACGGCTCAGGTGCTCTCGATTGGTACCTAAAGTGAACAGGTTTGTTAGCAGGATTATCAACGAACACAGGGCGGCTCAATCGGGTGATGTTCATCCTGATTTTGTGCATGTCTTGCTCTCTCTTCAAGGTTCTGAAAAATTATCGGACTCCGATATGATCGCCGTACTTTGGGTAAGCATTATATTTTAGCACCATAACTCATCACTTCAATTCCACCTATGCAATTACTCCTTCCCCACACCCAAAAGGAAACTATGAAATTGTTGCTAAATAGCCAGCAAGCTAATAAAATATAATTTCTCACTTGCTAATTCTTATCTTCTAATCATATGTATGCATTAAAAATAGCTTTATGTTTTATGCCACCGTCGTTTTTTACAATTACTTTTGAATAATTACTCACCATTTTTCTTACCTTACTAATTCAAACTTATCTTAACAATTTTTTCTGCAATTATTAGTATCTTTATGAACTGATTATGTGAATGTTCAGGAGACATTTGACTATGAAATTTCTTACCTTTTCCTGTGTATATTATTTTACATTGAAAATATTTTTTTTTTAAATTTCAAGATTAAACATAACAAACGTCTTTTCTAGTAAATTTCCTTCTCTTTTAAAATTCTACCCCGCTTACGAGAATATATTGAGGGTCAATTTCTGATTTCATAATCGCACTTATTCTGAAAGCAACCACTTTTATATTTCCCTCCTTCCTTACGTGGAACTAGTTGCCTTTTCTTTTTCATTTAACTCCTTTTAATAATGAAAACAAATAAGATGGCACCTCTAAAAAGAAAAAAAAAAGAAACTATTCGTCATTGCACTTGATGTAATAACATTATCTTATTGTACTTGCACATACACGCGGGCATTTAATCAAATGACACATAAAAAATGCACTCATTTCTTTTAAATCATACAATTGAAAATGAAACTTAATTATAACCTTTGGTGATCGTAGGAAATGATATTTAGGGGGACTGATACCGTAGCAGTATTAATCGAGTGGATACTAGCAAGAATGGTACTTTGTCCTCAAGTACAGTCAAAAGTTCAATCGGAGTTGGACCGAATCATCGGAGGATCACGTGCCTTGATGGAATCCGATGTATCGGAGATGACCTATCTACCGGCAGTAATAAAAGAAGTACTAAGGTTACACCCTCCGGGCCCACTACTCTCATGGGCCCGCCTTGCAATAACAGATACAACTGTGGATGGGTATCACGTGCCGGCTGGGACCACCGCCATGGTCAACATGTGGGCCATAACCCGAGATCCAGATGTTTGGGCTGACCCACTTGAATTCAAGCCCGAAAGGTTCCTTAACGGGGCGGACTTCTCGGTTTTGGGATCTGATTTGAGGCTCGCACCATTCGGATCTGGAAGGAGAACTTGCCCCGGTAAAACACTGGGCCTGACTACAGTCACGTTTTGGGTCGCATCACTTCTACACGCATTCCGTTTTGGGCCCATTGAGAAAAACGGCCCTGTTGACTTATCTGAGGTACTGAGGCTATCTTGTGAAATGGTCAACCCACTTATCGTTAGGGTCACACCAAGACATGCTCCTCAGCAAACATCGATAACCAATAACTCCAATTAAAAAATTAGAAAAAAAAAGTTTTTTTTCCCTCGCTTCTTTTTAATCTCTAAAATTCCTTCTCTATAAAAATGTTTTAGTGTTTTGTTTTATATTTTGTATTTGATATTTAGGGAGTTCATTTGACTTTGGATGTACAAATGATATGTTTAAATGAAACATAAGTTTTCACATTAGACAACATATATTCTATATATGTACCTTGCTTGATGAGATATGCATTGATATATATGTTAGTAATAAACTAGATGGATTATTAAAGGAGAATTTTCATAAATAGCATAGGTTTGAAATTTAATATGGTCAAATAGCTATATATAATTACACAATATAGCTTTGGCTATGTGACCTAGAGGGGAGCAGAGAGGGAGGAGAGAGACGAATTGTATATGTATATTTATCAAATTGCTCTGTCAAATAATTGTATATGTGTAATTAATATACATATATATATATATATTTGTATTTGGCAAGCGAGATTGGGAGAGGGAGGAAATAGGGAAGCGAGATCTAGTGAGGGAGGAGAGAGGAAAGCGAGAGTGGAGATAAGTGAATTGTATATGTATATATGTCAAAATAATTATATTTATGCAGCTGATATACATTTGTAATTGTATATCTGCAAAAAAATTGCAGGGAGAAGGAAGAGAGGAGAAAAAAATAGCAATAAAACCCTAACTATAGCTATAAATTGTAATTTTTTCAAACTATAACTGTATAATGTAAATACATATCATATATTTACTCCAATTATATTATTTTTCCATTATTAAAGTCAGAGGTCTATTCAAGAAAAAAAAAATTACGTGGGTTAGTGCCCCTTATATTTATGTGATACAGTAGTATAATATAGTGTATTATTATTATTTTGCACATGAATATAATATATTCTGCTACGTCTTATAAAGCAATATTTTTTCTTGTACAAATTTGAACGCAAATGGCGTTATTCGTGCTAACATTGTTAATACGAAATGACGAATATGAATATTGTATACCAGCGTACATGAATAAGCATGACAAACACCCAAGGTCTCTCTTTAATTATTAATGGGCATCAACGTATTTATTGTAAAAGAATAATTTCTATTTTACATTAGAATATTTCTTGTGAAATATAAAAACTTATAAAGTATAGACCCCTGTCCTTTTTATGTCGTTCTTGTCTTGGCATAATACAATAATTGGTGGATTCGAAATGTGCATTATTTAGTACGCGTTGAATAAAATTGTGGACTCATTTTTCTTATTTTCTTTTAGATGTATCATACTCATTTCAAATATTCTGTGTTTAATTTATTAATTTGAATTCATATCAAGAAGTTTTAATTAAAAGTAAAATTATTTTTACTAAAATAATTATATTGTTGAAGCTCGATGAAAAGATACCTAATTGCTATCCTATTATATATTTTGTAAGGTTATCTCCAACCTAAAACATCAAGTTTTATATTAAAATGGTTTCATCACAATTATTTTAATATAAATCAAATCCAACCCATTACATCAAATCTTATATTAAAAAGAGATATTTCTCTCTCTCTCTCCTTATTATTATATAATTATTTTTTATTTCATAACACAAAATTCTTTAAAACATTCACCATATATAATTTTCATATGCTTTTCTATTATAGTCGTTTAATATAAAAATGATTTTATATCATAATTGTTAAATAATATAAATTATAAGCAAATATTACATATTATAGATAATACAAATAAAAGTGAAATTATTAACAAAATATAACTAAATAAACAATACACAATTAAAAATTTTATTTTACATTTTACATAAATGTAAAATATAACAAAATATAACTAAATAAACAATACACAATTAAAATTTTTATTCAACTTTCAAGATCACTACATTGCTCCATAAATGTTCTATTAATGCATGATGTAGTTCAAAATGAGCTTCTTTGTCCTTAATTTTTTATTACCGAACTAAAAATTGTTGAAATCGATAATTTTCTTCTATTTCCATTTCAACCGACGGAATTGGAACTTAGCATTTTGAATTGGTGCGTTGAGATCACGTTCATCCAACTAAATTTATAGTATGATTAACATGTAATTTTAAAAAAAGTCACGTATAGAAAAATCATTTATTAAAAAAATTAAATTTTATAATTAAACTTAATATTATAAAAATATTATATTAAAATGTTTAAATGTATAATTAAAGCATATAATTTATATAATATTAAAATATCTAAAAAGTGACTTTATGTGATGAATAGTGTTATACCATACAAGGGCCTTCTTATTACCCAATCAACTTCTCAGAGACACGTATTTCTCTTACATTTTTTAAACAATATTTTTTCCTCTCAATGTACATTGGCAATACATAAAATACTTGCATACGTATGTATGAAACTTTAATTAGCTTGTATTCTTTAAAATTTTCAACATTTGTGTTAGGTACAAGGAAATAAATTTTTGTTTCACTAACAAAGCTCTCTCTCTACATATATATAGTATGGTAGTATGTCATGAATTTACTAAAAGAAGTAGCTAAATATACTTTTCCAGACAGTTCTTAGAAAAATATTAGTAGAGCAAAAGTCAGCTTCACGTCATAGAAAGCTAATGATGTAATCTAAAATATTCAACTAAATGATTCTTGGGTGATCTCTAGAATTGGAGAAAGTAAGCCCTAATAATGATAATAATTTCCAACAACAAAGAAAAATATTTATTAAAGAAACATAAAGATTTAATGAGATAATAGTTATTGGATCGACATTTACATAGAAGGATGAATAATTCATTATTAATATATAACGTATAGTTATGCAAGAAAGTACTAAATTAAAACAAGAAAGAGTCGCTCGAATAATAAACATTCTTCATCTTTAATTTATAAATTTATTGATCGGAATCATTAATTGATTTTAAAAAAAAAAAAAGGTCGTAGGAAGAGGTTAAAAGAGGGTTTAAATCTTAAATGCTCTTAATTTTTTTTATTTTTTATTATTTTTTTATGAATTTGCAATAGACTGCAGAATGCTATGAAATGATTATGTTGAACATGAATTCATGACCTCTTTGCAAAAAGTAAATACTTTATATATATTTTCTTGAATATTTGATCTAATATTATTCGCTGATCCCTATATTTTAAATATATTTGAAATTATAGCGAATATAAAGTTGATTTTTAAGGCAAAGAATTAAATGACTAAGTAATTAAAGACAGGTGTGATCAAGTGAATATGTTTTCTTGAAAAATAAGTGATTATTTATTATTTTTCATGTTTGATTTGTAAATAAAAAATATTATCTTTAAATATTTGTGTATAATCTAGATAAATATTATAGGTGTAGGAGTGTAGGGTGGTAGGACTAGCGCGGGGTGAAGATAAGGTGTGTTAGAGGGTGGAGAGGATACAATCAATATAAAATGTCATTTGTGGAACTAATTAACTTGTTTTCTCCAAAGTAGCGTCGTCAAATATAGCCAACCAAATGAACACACTTTGTTGAAAATGTATAAAACATATTGGTCAATAATTATTTTTCATACATATATATTACATCTTGAACATCTTTAATAATATCTCTGATTTCACCTATGTTTTTCTACATCCACTAGAAAAATTATTTTCCTCATTTTAAAAAATTTATATTTTTGAGACAATATTTTGTCACTCTAAACATAAAAAAAATTAGAAAACATTTTCCGGACACCCTAAGGAATCTTAAAGTTGACTAAGGATCAGATTTGTGGACAGTATTATGCCAATTAATTAGTATAATTAAAAATTTAATGACATCACTGAAAGCCTAAAGCCTGCAACAAATACCAAATTGTCGTGTCAACTTGGCTTATACTACTAAATTAACAATAACATCGTCAGGAAATTAGCTGTTAATGAACTGGTGACGACTTGCAAAAAAAGATTATTTGTTGGTGTTCATACTTCTAATTAAGCTAAAATTTAAATTAATGGTTCTTAATTATGCAACTGGTCCAATTGATGTTTTAGGTTGTCTGTTAATTAATTTAATTTGTCTACTTCTTTCCTAGGACAAGTCTATCACTAGCACAAATATCATATACTAGTGTGACCCTGATTAATTGGCTAGCTTTTAAATCATCTCGTAATATTCTTTCTGTTTGATGTATTCCAAGAAATTTGTGTTTGGAAATTAATCATGTTGCCAACTTGCAATAATCATTGCAAGATCCAAGATCCCAATTGTAGGTTTTTTGGGATTTTAATAGCTCAGATTGAACGACAATCTTAACTTTTATTTTATTGGTGAAATTTTTTATATAAAAAAAATTCTTTGTAATTAGTCTATGTCACACATGTGACCAATGATAGATGTAGCAAACAAATTACGGGCATAACTAAGTTCAGCACTTCTAATACGAAAATTATAACATATATATACAAGTAAGAATCACCAAAATGTCAATAAACATTCTATCTATTGAATCTATAATTCTAGGTAGTGAATAGTGGTAAAGTCATAAAGATTAAACCTGTCAAGTTAAAATTTTGGACTCATCTCCGCTTATAACAATATATGGTACGTAGCTTCAAACAAGGGTGGTCCTACGTAGATTTCAAGGGGATCACTCAAATCCCCTTGGCCAAAAAAAAGATGCACAGAATATATAGGGCAGATTTTTTTTTAAAAAAAATAGTTTTATACATATATTAATTTTGGACAACTTAAATGAAAGAGGAGAGATTGTTCAGTGGTACTAGACTGTCCAACTTGGACCTGCGGATTGCAGGTTTGATTCCAAATGCGCAGGTTGCTTTGATGTTCATGACATTGATGAAAGATTCTCCAGTTTAGATGAGTTTTATGGTCTTTCAAAAAGAGTTACCATTGCATCTATTGAAAGAGATTTTCGGTATTAAGAATGAGTTGCTGATTAGAATGAATGATGAGTTGTTGAGTGGTTCATGATTATTAAAAAAGATGTATTTAATGATGTTTTAACTGATGATATTATTTTGTCTTTTTAAGCAATGAAACTTCGTCTAGTGATATAGTACACGTACTTGAAAAGTATTGACAGTGATCGTTGTTTGGAGTTTGCACTTTGTACTTTAGTTCATATATTTATATTTTTATTTTTCAAACCCCTGAATAAAAATTCTTAATCCACCGATGCCTTCGACTAGTCGTGATTTGAGTATGGACCTATATATGTATCGTTAATTATGCACCATGAAACATTATTAGAATAGCAATCTTTTATGTCGAATTATTGTTTCCATAAAGAGCTAAACAAGTATCAACATCATATCGAATCAAACAGTATTACTGCTCATCAAACGCAAAGGCTGAGTAAAGCGAGTCTTTATTCTACCAATTGATAGAAGGGTTTTGGCCTTTTTCCTTTTTTTTTTTTGACAATTCACACTAAAAACATTTCAAAATCGATGAAAAGACAAGTAAAGTGACAGACTTACTTCGATTTGTAAAACCTCCACATGAAATAAACATCTTAGCCTTATCTTTGATGAGCTGAAAACGACCTTCCACCTATATACACAAAATTAAACTTCAAGTTGCATCAATTGTAGGAGTGTTAAGAGGGGAAGGGTTATGTTATGGACATTATATTTTGTTGATGGAGACATCAAAAAATGAAAACAGTAATAAACAATTTTTGGATAAGAAACAAGTCGTAATATCGATGAAGTCAAGATTTATAGGTTCATGTTCTCTTCGTATGAGTACAATGGTTTAATTACTACTACTTTTTATAAACAAATGAAGTTTTAGGTTCCTATAGGGCCAACTTTGTACCATGAAACATTTTTATCGCACCACAATTTCAAATTAACTAAAATCAACAACTTGCTGAAGAATAAACTAGGTCTAGTTGTATTATATATCTATGGTGGTTCATTTTCCCAAAACTTTAGTCTTAGGGAGGATTCTATCACTTTTTGATTTCGAAATTTTATAATTAGCAGAACTTAGTACCACTTGCCACAAATGTTAGATTTAATGTCAATTGTATTCCCAGAATATATATATATATATATATATATATAAAATATTTGTAAGTTTCCAATGTACATTCCAATTTTGGTCTTTTTAACTTTTAAAAGGTCGTGGAGAACTTGAAGTAATAAAGAAGCATATTTTTAAGGCATGACTGAAGACTAAACAAAGTCCAACAAGGGTATTCATGTTAATTAAGGAAAAGGATATTCCTAGTACCAAACCTTAATCATGCTTATTTTGGATTACAAAAATTCAACTGTGTGTTGCGTTGGATTTTCTTATAGTAATTTATTTTCAACAAGCCAATAGGTAATATACACTGTTGCAAAGAAAATCTTAATTATTTATATTTTCACCTTATTAGCGAAGGCTTAATTCCTCCCAAAAATCACATTCCTTGGAGTCTTATATAAAAGTGTATAATAATTAGTGACTCTTGAACTGTTTTAAAAACACGTCTCAGCATATTCATAGTACAAGCCACCACATGTTGTTTGTTTTTTAACAGAAATATATTGATGAGAAAGAAAAGATCATTCCAATGACTCAGCAATTTTGTGTATCACATGAGGGAAGGGGATGTTCCCTCTCAACAAATAATGCTCAATTTGATGAAATCGGAGATGTATTTGATATCAATCTCAACTTATTATTAAGATGATAAAATGATAATTATCATGAAAACAGCGAATACTCATGATCCAAAAATAAAAAAGGACCCCTGACCTGATAAAAATAATAAAAAAATTGTTATGTCAGATGTAATAATTGTACTGCCAACAACAAAGAAAAGTAGCCGGCATAGCTAACGATATTCTCACATGGAATACGATCGCTAAAAATTGTATATGCTTTTATGGCTCAAGTGAAACTTTTCTATTATTGAAATTAAAATATTCCCCCCAAAAAAATAATTTATTCTTTTTGGAACAGACCGCAAAAGAAAGCAGATACTATTCTCGTCTAAATACTTTAGCTTATTTCCAAACATATTTGATTATTAATTATAACCAAACTTAACAAGCTAAATCGAAACGCATATCCTTGATCTTATATAAATTCAAATATACTGTTTTCTCATTAAAGCATATGTCTTTTAAAAAAGTCTCTTTGAACATTCTACATGTCAAATTTAATACCGCAAGTTTTGAAAGACTACACACATTTTTAATTTAAGATTACAAAAATAAAAAATTCACTTTATTTTTAAAATTTTGTGTCCAATTAAATTAAAACACTTAGAGGTCATTTGGTAGAGTGTATCCGCAATATTAATCCATGCATTAGTTAGGTGTATTAGTAGTACCTTTTTGATACACTTTTTCATACTATGTATAACTAATGCAAGGATGACTTACACACTGTATTGTGTATATATTAAGGTGTATCACTAATACCATTAATTTCTAGATACTAATAATGCAAGGAGATTTAATACATGCATTAGCATGGTTAAAGACTCAATTCCCCTTCAATATTTGTATACATCTTTTCTAACATATTTGTTGGGGTATCTTTTTTTTTTAAATAAATAATTTTTTAAAAGAATTATGAAATACAAACTATTTTTATAATACCAACCAAATAATACATAAAAAATATCTCAGCATGATGAATACATTTTATCTAATATTTTTTTTATACATCCTTCCGAATGATCCCTTAAATTAGTATGGAGAAAGTATAATGCATACAAAAATTAGTTTTGAAGGGGTAAAAAAAGAGGATGGGGTGTTGATAATTATATAAGGAGAAAAGTTTTTAAAAAATGTGTTTGAGAAAAGATTGTAAAAGGACAGGTTGCTAGATTTCAGGTGATTCTGTTTGAAGTCACTTCATTTCAAGTTACTGTTACTTATGTGTGTCGGTGTTTTATCTTTTTCCACAAAGCCTGATGTTAACAACACATCTGCCCCAACACACTTTGAATTATCTTGACATATCTTTTAGCTTTTATATATGGACCCTTTTTTGCATCTATGTCCTTTTATTTTGACTTGACAATATCTGACCACGTGTTTCGCCATATTTTTGGTACCATCGAATTTGAGAATGAAGTCGTGTTTGATTATGTCTTTTAATATCAAAATATTTGAAATGATGTTTAGTTCGAGAAGAATCGTTGGCTGGTTAGAAAATTTTTATTACTATTAAGGGTATTATTTTCTCTATTTTATTTTTGCCTCAATGTACTTAAAATAAATTGAAAAATAGGTTATAAGTAATTTTCTAAATTTAAAATACAATATCAAGTAGAGTTTGAAAATTTCATGATCAAACATTAATTTTTAAATAAAATAAAAAAGAGATAAGTATAAAAAAAACCATCCCATTTTTTTGAGTTTCATATCTAAACTAGTAGGGGTGGGTCCGTAAAACCAAAAACCGAAAACCGAACCGAAACCGATCGAAAAATACCAAAAAAAAAACCGCACCGTAAAAAACCGAAACCGAATACAAAAAACCGAACCGAACCGATTTTGTGCGGTTTCGGTTTCGGTTTTGGTCTTCTAAAACCGAACCGAACCGTCAAAAACCGATTTGTTTTGCTTTACTTAAATTCTACTACATCATATCATTTAAAGTTATCATTAAGTAAGACGAAAAGATATATTTTGTTCAACAATCTATTTGGTGTGATTGCATCGTTGCTTTAATATTTTTTCTTATTTTGTCTTTACTTATTACTATTTAATAATTTTGTGTTATTATTTATCCTACCTTTTCATAATAGCTCCATCCCATATCCAACAATTTCTTATATATTTATCATTCAAATTATGAATATGCCCACATTATATAACAACAACGAATGATATAATCCATCAAAATATTATATTCATTGAAATAATACAAAATAACACATAATAATCATCCAAACAAAGAATAAGTTGCAATATCAAAATGAAAAATAGAGACAAACTTTGATGTCTATGGAATTCTACCAAGGGAAAATGCATAAAATCGCCTTTAAATTTCTCGATATAACTTAATTTAGCACTGTAATTTTATGATATTTATTTACCTCGTCATTCTAGTAAAATTAATATATGAATGTGATTTATAGGTAAATGAATATATCAACATTCTGTAAAATTTGCAAGAATATTTTATTTAGATAATGGTTGAATCATAATTTGCTCCAATAGACCATCCGAACAAATGATAAAATATTATTTTAATCTTTTTATATATTTTGACTGAATATTTAAAAAATATATTATGTATGTATGCTCATAAATATTTATTAGGTAGATAAGTTAATTATATAAATTATGTCTTTTCTTTTAACTATACACTTCAACATCAATTGACTTGAACCTTCCAAGGAGTATTTGATACTTGTTTTTCTAGAACATATGTTTGCAATTTTCTTGGTGATAATTGTAGTTCTTATATTGTGATACTTGTACTAATCCAAACTTTACTCTTTACCAATTGTTTAGCATATCTATACGATGATACGTCTCTACCCAACATATTATTTTACTTTAAAAAATTATTTTTAAAAACCGAAAAACCGAAAAAAACCGAAAACCGAACCGAAAAAAACCGAACCGAAAAACCAATGGTTTACTTTTTTTGGGGGCAAAACCGAACCGAACCGAACCGCCAAATCACCTTCCGTTCGGTCTTTGGTTTTAGGGAAAAACCGAACCGCAAAAACCGAACCCACCCCTAAGTGGGAGTGTGATACCTAAACTATCACTTATTAGTTTGAGACTAAAAAAAAAATAGCTTAAATGTGTTTTTTATACTTATCTTTTAAAAAAATTGTTTAGACTAACTTTTATGGTCAAATAGATCCTAAATAAGAGTGCAATTCTTCTTCCTTAATTTTACTACTCCCTCTGGTATGGTAGAAGCGTTTAAGATTAAAATTTTACTACTTATTAAAATTTACATATATTTATGTGGTAGGATCCTAAACGTTTCTACTCTTACGGTATGGCCCCTTTCCGTGATAACTTTTTACCCCCTTATTCTTGTTTTTGGTGGAATCAAAACACTCCTGAAATGTATTGTTCAGATTTTCCGAAACAACATTATGGAGTAACTTATATAAATTTCCGTGTTGACTTAATATAGAAATATTCCAAAGTGTTGCGGAGCCTTCGGCCATGAGATTTCTGAAAAGGAAGCTTGAGAGGGTTTTTTGGCTTCTTCAGGGCCATGTAAAACTTAGCTCACTTTAGCAGTCATGTGATAAATCATGTTCGTGGTAGGAGTAGAAGCTGGACAGAGTGGTAGTGAAGCTGAGGTGGTAATGCAAGTGCACAATAAGCGTAACGGCGCCCTTGGGCATGCTCTTTGTACAAGCAAACAAAGAGCTAGTGAAGACCGGAATGAAATATCATTTGTAGTGTGGTATTAATCCAATCTAAAGCTCTTTCGAACCAGCGAGGAACGAGTGACCACTGAAGTGCTTAACATGCAGTTAGCTTAAAACATGTTTCATCTGACCTGAGCGAACTATTAAATAATGGAAAATAGGCAAATGATGCCAATCGTAGAAGGAACCACTTGCCTGTTTCACCATTCATCTTTTAACATACAACTTTTATTCTAACATCAACTAACAGACAACATTACCAACAGCGACATCCAACAAAGCTAACATCTTAATATCTCAGTATCCCAGTAAGGACATCCAATAAAGGTAGCAAGTACACATAAGCTGAATAGGGCGACTAATTTATAAGACTAAAACATAAAATGACAAGCTGCACAGGAGAAGGTTGTGTTGTATCCTGTTGCACCTTGAACATGACAGTTGATCTATTCTTTCTGGTAAAAGGAACGGAAGGCGAGGGCTGCACCCAATATCAACAAAGGTAACAAGAATTGCAATATCTTCCATATTCCAGAACCCTGTTCTCCAACAGATGGTGTTGTTGGGGTTGGTGGGGTATATTTGGGTTCCGCAGGAACGGTGGAACTGTCAATTTCACCAATGAAGTATTTCTTCATCATTTCTCTAGCATCATCACTGTGACCGACATCTTCGAAATCATCTGTTGCATCCTTACCTACACCACACAAATTTACATGTATCATATTTAAGTTCAGTTTACGAAATTTGATCTGATACCAAGATTTGTGTCTTACCTGTTGCAGTTAGCAAGACATCATCACCTCCAGGATGATCATCCAAAAATGAGGTTACATCATAAACCTAAAATTAAGTTGTCAAAAATGGAATCAAGAGACAATAGGATGGAAATTAAATGATAGCATCGTAAACAATGATTAGAACACTAGGGGGTGTTTGTATTGGCTTTTAAAAGGTGGCTTATAGGCCAAAAACCATAAGTTGGAGATACCTAACTTTTGGCTTTTTTCTTTACTTTTTCAGCCTTAAAAAAGGTGCTTTAAGCACTTTTTATTGTTCCCAAACATTTCCAAAACTAAAAATAGCTTAAAAGCCAAAAGCCACTTAAACTAAGCCAATCCAAACACCCACAAAACAGAGCCTCCAGCTGAAAAGGTTTTGATTTACGCCTGGTGAGAAGAATATCTCTTAGCAAAGAGAGTACGTCTGACACCAAAAATGATGACAAACTTGTATTATTACAGATTCAGGTGCTCATGTATTTGTTCGTCAAGATTTTGTTTACCTTATTCAATGTCTAGAAATCTTAGAGAACAACAAACCATTCTATAATGCATCATAGTCAGTTAGCATTAAAATGGAAAAGAACTGAAATCTCAGCAACATCGTTCCAAGCTATATTATTCCTGTCAAACACTTTTATGCCTCAGTGGCTTGGTACTGACAGAGAATGTTTACAGTCACTACAACAAAATCAGCTCTTAGTGGCAAAAAATCATGCGCATTAACAAAAAGTGTTCAAGCCTATATCGGCATTAATTAATTGTCATTAGATCCAATGTCGTTAGAGGCTTTAATGGCATTTACAAAGAAAGTGTGGTAATTAAGCTATTGCCGTTAATCAGTTGCCGCTAAAGATCATTATAGGTGTATTGAGTACAGAATCACATTACAAGAGTGAGAAGGCGAGAGACAAATAGCACGGCCTACCCTACAAGTCGAAAAACTTCCCTCCATGTATTTTGTACATAGAGAATACACCCATCACATGGAAAGCAATGTTCTCGTAACTCGCTTTGATCAATGTAATAGATACAATTGTAAGAGAGTTGCAACATAGGGAATCCAGGTGGCGAAATGAAATAAAAAAGAGAAAACGAATAAATTGGTCTAGCTGGAAACTATGGTGATTTAGAAGTTAACTGATGCCAACAGATGGTTGGGAAGAAGTAAGATCACAGAGCAGGTCAACAGCCTGTCCAATGAAAGAACACACATATACAAGCCCTCAACCATTTACCTGTGATATCACACAGGGCTAGTGGTCAAGAACAGAAATAAATGAGTTTATTCTACCTCATGACATTGCCCTGCGTCCAATTGGTAGACCATTGAATGCTGGTTCATAATTTTTCTTCGAGGAACAAGTGAAGAAGTCACTCATTTCTCAGCACTCCCAAATATCATAGAAGAAATAAAACCGGATTCCATTACCTTCCCCTAACAGACATTATCTCAGTTAATTGTTGAAAACCAAATCCAAAGCATTCTCATATTTCCTCTCTTCTTTACTGTATGCTATTGTAAACATAGTTTTGCAGGATTCTCGCGAAATATTTTTTCTGTAGGACAAAAATTCAAAATTATCAAGTTAGTTTAGATTTTTTTGAAACATTCTTAATGGTAATACTTTGTAAGTTTCTTATTTTGTCTAGCCTTCTTCCCTAATGCAATATAACAATATCCCTAGCTCTCGAGTCACCTCTTATCCCAATTTATCTACAGGAAGACATTCCTTTTATCTTTGATTTTTTATACTTGGGCTTAGCTTTGACCCCTTCACTTTTAAGTTCGTTCTTTTTCCCCATAAGTAGAGTAAACTTCTAAGTTCATTGTCACTTTGATATATAAACCAATGCCAAAAATTTCAAGAATTTAAGACCAGTACTTAACACCTATGTTGCTTGGACTCTTCAAAAGTGTCAACGGGTGCATGTCTCGGATTCTCCAAAAGTAGTGTATGTTTGGAGAGTCTGGTACGGGTGCAGTATTGAAAGTGAAGAGTCCGTGCAACTTAGCTTAACACACTACCTTATCCTCTCCCTTCATCTTTCTTTTTCCTTTGTCTTTTTCTTTTTCCTATTTCTTCTTTAGCTATCTCCTGAGTAGATTGCTCTAATTCTAAAAATTCTAATTCACCTTATTTCAGTACATTTCATATTTTTCCTCTTTTAATTCTAGTCATATGAGCCATCAAGTCATGGGATGATATGCAATTGAAGGAGGAAAAAGATCCCTTGGTTGATTTGATGAGATGAAAAAGAATAGTTTTTTATCCTAATGTTGATTTTACTTTAATTTTTTCTTACTATTTTTGTTACCTTTCCTCATCACTCAATTTTATGAACTTCTGATGGCCCAGATACCGATCCATCTCATTGCAATTATACCTTTTGATGCTAGCCAACATAAAATGATTACTTCATTTCCTTTATTTGATATTTTCGGAGTTGTATCCACTAGATCCCCTTTGCTTTTCACTTTCTCTCTCCCTTTCACCCTTCTCTCTCTTCTTTATTCTATTCCTTTTTCCCTTCTATTACTACTTTGTCTTATCCCTAATCGATACTCGTGATTCTTGTTTGACAAAGAAATACTAATAAAGGGGTAAAAGGGTTTCTTTCTTTTATATTTATCTATCAAATACCATTTTTTGTATGTTTTCTTTTGGTAAATTATGAGAAGAGATCTGGGGAGAGTGGATAGGACAGAGTTATGAATGTCCATCCATGATTTTGAACGATTCTTCGTGCAAAAGGAAGGCCATTTTCTTTCAGTACTTAGAAATGTGATCAAGGTGCTTGCCCTTGTCAGAAAATTTTCCAAAGACTAACTTTAGCATAAGAAAAGGAAGCATACAGTGACAACCTATCCGACATATGATGGACCTAGCTGATTGATGTCATAAACAATCTTCCTGGTCTAAGAGCAGGCTAAAACTGGAAGTTAAGTTGAATGATCATAAACATGTTAAAAAAGAAAAGTATTATGGGTTTATCGTCTATAGCATTTAAAAAAAGGGGCGATTGAAGTGAATCTAACCTTACTTAGAAAACATCCGCTGCATCTTTCTTACTTACACCTCTTAATTTTGTTTCTTAGTTTCTGCTCTTCTTATTTCTGTTTACTCCATTTCTTGAATTTCTGCTTTCCCATTTCACTACATACGCCTCTCAACTCTATAAAGTGAAAATTGGAGTTTATATTATTGGATATAGACCATATTTATTATAAGAAGTTTTCAGATGAGCAATCCTATTATTGAATGTCAATTATTATTTTTTGGATCAAGTAACTGTAAACATCACACGCAGCTTCCAGAAGATGCAGAGGATTACAAAAACAAAAATAGATCCTTTATATTGCCCAATAACTCTTAACAAAGTTTCAAGAGCTATTAAATCCCAAAAAGGTTTCAGTTATACTAACATTACATACCCTACTCCAACAAAAAGATACATCAAAACTCTAGCCTGTGGCAAATGATTAGGGTTTGAAATCCTTTCTAAACTGCACTGTTACTTTCTTCACAAATGCATCACATGATCACTGCAGGAACCATCTAGCACATGTTATGATGGACTTCCGATTCTCAATTGTTTTGATCTTAGAAGTGACAAGTTTCAAGAATTATTTTGTATTTCTATGAAGGAGATAATATTTAAAAATAATTACTTGAGTAATGGCAAAGTGAACAATATTATACAAGTATCTCTTTACTAAACATATGTATAGTGTGGTCGTGCAAAATTGAGTTCTAGATTTTCTTAAACAACATATATTTGGTGGGTATTTCATTTTGATAACCTACAAATCTTATTGTTTCTAGCCTATCTTCTTCTCACGTTTTGCAAACAACGTCAACGTTTTCTTCCCATCATCTTTAAATCTTTAGAAGAATTAATGGCAGAAATATGGTTAAATAATATTGTTTCATCTCTTCCAAACCTCATCTAAACATCATGTAATATCTACTCGAATCTACATTTTATGATTCCACGGAGGGTGGGCGCTGCATTTTACCCAATTTCTCATTCAACTTGTATTTTATATGTTACTTATTTTCTTATTACATAAAGCATATTTTTCCAAATTCCTTCAATAGTCTTTGGAATGATAAATACCACTTTCCTGGGATTAAATGGTCCCTTGTATTAGGATAGGATGAGGATGATGCCTCCTCATTCCATCTGCATCGCCAACCAAATATGATCTAAAGATTGCAAGCTTTGTTTAGTAATCATTTAGATAATCCACTAAGCAATTCCAGGATACGTAAGTCCGGGAGATTAAAAGACTAAAAAGACCGATAACATGTGTTATAAATTGCAAAACCACGGGATAGATGAAATATTAGGACGAGACGGAGGTCATTGTTAAACCAGAATAAGAATAAAGTTGTAGAAGAGAATAGGTGATAACCTAACTCCAACATTTACGCACCACAAAAGGAATGAGATGAGGAAACTAAAACTAAAGGGAAAGCTCAGTGCACTAAAGCTCCCACTATGCGATAAGTCCGGGGAAGAGGCTGACCTCAAGGATCTATTGTACACAGCGTTGTGTTGCATTTATGCAAGAGGTTGTTTTCAAGGCTTGAACCTGTGACCTCCTGGTCACATTGCAGCAACTTTGCTGATTACTCTAAGGCTCCCCTTTGAAAAAAAAAAACTAAAACTGAACTTCAAAATAATATGACCACCTTGAAGAAAGAGTTTTCATGTTACCAACAAATTGTTTTAGGAAGATTGAATGGACATTTCAGTAGAAATAGTGATGATTTCTACAAAATACATGCCGATATAGTTATGGTGCCAGGAATGAATAAGGGAATGCAATGACAAAAAGCCATTTCACATGACCTTTAGTCTCTAAGAATCAAGGTGGACTTAGCTAGCTAACAACAAAACGCAATTAACACAAAGTATCGATATACATAACACTGACTAATTGCAACCGATACTTAAGAGTTGTTATTGTTAGCTGAAGTTCAGCTGAGACTCGTAGATAACCATGGAAGAGTGCAAAAGAAAACTTGGAGAGAAATTTTTCTATTATGTTTTCATGCTCAACTGGAAGAGAGTACAAGAGTATATATAGGAGTTGTTATGACTAATAACTGACAATTAACAACTTAACTAATTGCTAACCACTTACTTAACTAACTAACAACTTTTGATTCCATTAGTGCTAGGACATTGCTAAAGACTAAAATACCCTTCACATCAGCTTGTATATACACACATTGCTCAACACCCCTCCTCAAGCTGATGAGTTGAATATGTCCTTTACACCAAGTTGAGTTAGCAAGTATTCATGTTGAGCTCTTCCTAGTCCTTTTGTCAGTATGTCAGCCAGCTGATTGTTTGTAGAGATGTGGCTGGTTCTGATGACTCCTTGTGTTCTTCTTTCTCTCACAAAATGACAATCTATATCTATGTATTTTGTTCTTTCATGGAATATGGGGTTTGCAGCAATCTGGATTGCTGCCTTGCTGTCACAAATTAGTTGAACTGGAACTTGAACTTCCACACTTAACTCCTTAAGCAGTCCAATTAGCCAACTGATTTCTGCAGATGCTGAAGCCATGCTTCTAAACTCAGCTTCTGCTGAGCTTCTGGAAACTGTGTCATGTTTTTTTTATTTCCAGGATATAAGAGCATCACCAAACTTAACAATGTACCCAGTAACTGATCTTCTAGTATGTAGACATGACCCCCAGTCTGAGTCACAATATGCAGTGAGAACATTAGTTCCTTGTGCTGGCATGAGTAGGCCAAGACCAGGTGACCTTTTAATATATCTTACCACTCTTAGTGCAGCTTCCATATGTGAGTTCTTTGGATTATGCATGAATTGGCTTAGTACTTGTACTGTGAAGGACAAGTCTGGTCTGGTCATGGTCAAATATAATAGCCTTCCTACTAGCCTTTGATAAGGACCAGGATCTTTGAGCAATGAGTCAGTTCCCTCTCTGTTGAAGTGTTGATCATATTCATCAGATGTGAGTTTTTGATTCACTTCCAGTGGAGTGCATGCTGGTTTAGATCCACTTAGTCCTGCCTCAGCTATAAGTTCCAGTGCATATTTCCTTTGAGACATAACTATTTCTTTCTCTGATCTGGCCACTTCTATTCCCAAAAAGAACTTCAATTCACCCAGGTCCTTCATTTTGAACTTAGTTTGTAGGTCAGTTCTGGTCTGGCTTAGGAGATTTTGATTGCTTCCTGTGATCAAGATGTCATCTACATATACCAATATTATTGCAGTATCACTTCCATCCTTCTTAGTGAATAGAGAATAATCAAAATGACTCTGTTTAAACCCCATATCTTCCAATGCTTCAGTCAGTTTCTTGTTCCATTGTCTAGGAGCTTGTTTGAGACCATATAGTGACTTCTGGAGTTTGCAGACTTTAGAACTATCCCCCTGTCTAGCAAACCCATCAGGAAGCTTCATGTACACCTCCTCCATAAGATCACCATTTAAAAAGGCATTGTGAACATCCATCTGGTGTATATACCATTGTCTAGATGCTGCAAGTGCAATTATTGTCCTTACTGTAACCATTTTTGCTACAGGAGAGAAGGTTTCAGTATAGTCTATGCCCTCCTTTTGACTGAATCCTTTGGCAACTAGCCTTGCTTTGAACCTTTCAACTTCTCCTGAGGCCTTGTACTTGATTTTGAAGATCCACTTACACCCTATAATTGACTTGTTAGGAGGTAAGTCCACAACAGTCCATGTGTTGTTTTCCTCTAGTGCTGCTATTTCTGACTTCACGGCCTCCACCCATCTAGGATCATTTGATGCTTCTTTGAAAGACTTAGGTTCATGATGAATGGAGTAGGATGACAAAGCATGTGAATAAGTAGGGCTGATGTTGCTGTAGTTTACAACTGAGCTTATAGGGTAGTTACAGGATGTTTTGGTTGAAGTGACATAGTCTTGTAGCCATATAGGAGGTCTATGAAGTCTAGTGGATCTTCTAGACTCAGTGTTAGTTTGGTCATGGTGAGGAATGGTCATTGTTTCAGATTGTTGAGTTGTGACTTGAGTGGTTTGATGTGAAGTACTAGGTGTGTCTTGAGAATTTGTAGTCTGCATATGGGATTTTGGATCTAACAGGTCCAAAACTGGAAATATAGGATTTAAGGGCCCTTTCATGTGTTTGAAAGGGAATATGTCTTCCTTGAACACCACATTTCTGCTAACAAATATAGACCTCTGTACCATATCAAATAATTTGTACCCCTTTTGAGAGCCTGAGTACCCCATGAGTACTGCAGGGATTGCTCTGGATGCAAACTTGTCAGTTTCCCTAGGAGCAGTTGCATAGCATAAGCACCCAAACACTCTGAGATGTGATATGTTTGGTGTGTGCATATGTAGCATCTCATAGGGAGACTTGTAGTCAATTACTTTGGAAGGAATCCTATTGAGAATATATACTGCAGTGTTTACACACTCTCCCCAAAATCTTAAAGGCATTGATGCCTGGAATCTGAGAGACCTAGCCATATCAAGTATGGTTCTGTGTCTTCTCTCAGCTTTGTTGAGGAGTATACACACATGTGGTTTGATGTTGAATACCAAGGTTAGTTAGGAAGCTTTAGAGTGTAGTATTGAGGAATTCACATCCATTATCAGTTCTAAGAATTTTGACTGTGGAAGAGAACAAATTTTGGACTTTATTTATGAAATTTCTCAGAACTACAACAGTATCAGACTTAGAATGGATCAGAAATATCCAATTGTATCTGGAGTATCGGTTGGTTGTAGATACAAAGGGTGATTGTGATCTATGGTTGGAATGGCTGGAATTGCAGTCTCTCTTCTTCGACTGGACTCTCCTTCTTCACCCGCCATGGTCTCTGGTTTTCTGAGTTTGCTGGCAGCTTCTAAACTCGTCTATGATCTAATTTCCAGATCGATTGTGCTTGCTCTGATACCATGTTAGCTGAAGTTCAGCTGAGACTCGTAGATAACCATGGAAGAGTGGAAGAGAAAACTTGGAGAGAAATTTTTCTATTATGTTTTCATGCTCAACTGGAAGAGAGTACAAGAGTATATATAGGAGTTGTTATGACTAATAACTGACAATTAACAACTTAACTAATTGTTAACCACTTACTTAACTAACTAACAACTTTTGATTCCATTAGTGCTAGGACATTGCTAAAGACTAAAATGCCCTTCACATCAGCTTGTATATACACACATTGCTCAACAGTTATACTCGGTAGTGGCGCTTCACAGAATCTAGAGATTTTGCTCTGACCTTGTATGTGTATTAAGAAATCCACTAAATATCTGACTATGAACCCAATTACTGTTGTCTATTAACTTTCAGGATCCACCAACTGATATTTGTTAAGATCCTTTCAGTCTTGATCAGAATTGTATAATGATAAACGTGAGATTTAGAGATCATTTTAGTCGAAAAATTATATCAAAGTTGAAGCACAAACCAGATTATAGAGCAAGATTTTCTAAGCACTAGTAATAGTCGAGAAGTTGGAATTCACTTATCCGGGCGCTGGAAATACCTCTTCCGTGCACAGAACAACAGGGAAAGACCCAACCCAGGACTTGAATCTGGCTCAAGCAAGCCACCCTAACCCTACCGCCAAAAAGCCGTGTATTGCAATGTAGTGGCCCAAATTTAGAGAGATTGATATATCCAATCCAAACTAATTTGTGATCGAAACCTAGTTGTGATTGATTGATCTATTCATGAACATCAATTCCCCAAGAAGTTGCAGACTCTAGATAGTTGTAAAGAGTAGTTGGAGTTGAAGCTATAAAATCTCCCAACAAAAATTACAAATCGAAAATAAAAAGATACTAATTGTAGATAGTCAGAAGCTTGCCTTTCCGGAGATGATGAGCCAGCAATCATCTTTCTTGTTGTGCTCCGACACCTCACTAAAAGCATGAACTTTGGTCATCTTCACCGACAACTGCTACAATGAAGCTCAGAGATGTTACTTCAAAGATCAAAACAGGGAGTTATATTAAAGAACCCAACCAGATTGCAGAAATTTAGCTTGCCTCAGAACTTCCGCCCACCTAACGATACGAGTCAAACTTAAGCAACGTGTTTGGTCTGCAACTTTTTTGTCTACACTTTATATATAAAATATATCAATGTCCGCCCGATCCTTTTTACACGTCCTAAGGTTTTATTTGATGTTGTCCAAAAATTCTGACATCTTTTAATATATTAAATTTATTATATTTAAAGAGCAATAAAATAAAATTATTACACCCTCCATTTTACTTTATATAACACTCTTTAACTTGACACAGTGTTTAAGAAAAAAGAAAGACGTTTAAAAATAGGACAAAAAGGCCACATAAAATAGGATAGAGGAAATATTTTATTACATTTTTAAGATGAATTTTGGAGTACATATGATCCCTAGATCCCTGGAATTTATTTATAAAATTATTAAAAATTTAATTTTTATTTATTTTTAAAGTAATAAAATTAAAAAATTGAAGATACATATGATCCATAGATTAATGGGACTTTTGCATTCTAATTTGGGACTTATGCTATATTCTATGCTCTATAAAATGTTGTTGCACCATGTCCTTCTTTTAAAATATCATATATGACAAGTAAAATAAGTAGAGTGATTAAGATTTCTTTCGACAAGTAACTTTTATCGCTATCTTGTATTTTCAGTCATCAATCATATTAATCTGAATCTATCTCACACAAATTTACTAAAAAGTAAAATCATTCTTTAGTCTCTAATCTCTGTCAATATGTTTTTTATTTTTTAAATTCAAACATAGAATTGTCAATCAAAAATGTGTTAAACTATTCTTAAATTAAAGTAAATATTCATGAAGTACATTTAAAGTTTTAGTTGCTTAAATTAATAAAATAGGCGTAAGTATTAGGCTGGCTCGTAAAGGCCCGATTTAGGCTTCATAGTTAACGTTTATCTTCATAGCATATGTTTATTTAATTACAAATCGTAGCTATAGTTTCATTAGCTATCAATATTAGGATTTGTATATCTTGTATTTTTTAATATCATTAATACAAATAGAGTTAAATTAATCCCTTAATTGGTGCAGCAAAATCAATTTACAAAATGAAAAATATCCCACGAATCACGCTAAGTATATTTTCTTAAAGTTTCTTACCAAATGAACTTTTCAAGCTATAAACTTCCTTCTTGAAAAATCTGATTTAATTTTTTTATTCGTAATTGAAGAACAAGTTTTTTTCAATTTAAAATTTATAATTCAATCAAGTTCTTCCTTTCTGATTATTCTTTCAAAATAAAATTTTCAAGTTCAAATCATGAACTCTAAAATATACAAATGAAAATGTATATGATTATCATTTAGAGATACAATATTATAAGTTATATAAATGATAAATGTTAGAGAACTTGTATATTATTCATAAGAACGACAAATACTTATATCATTTTGGTATACAAATTCAAAAATGTATAATTATCATCAAGAGATTCAATCATTTAAAATATATAGATGACAATGCCAGACGACTATTTGTATATATACAATTGACAACTTTTTGTATAAAGCAATTGATGCATATAAACAATTGTATATTATTCCTGAAAACATACAATAAAAACGACAAATACATATACTATTGATATAATACAAAAATCTATAGCAACATTGACACTATTTTCGAAAAATCGTACACAATATTGTGTAAGAATTATTGATACAAGTACAATTCACAAACAGCACTTAAAAGCACTGATTAACAACAAAACATTTTGAACTCTTCATCTTTGTTAAACCATCAGATTTTGTTTCTCCATTTTTGGACCCCTGACTTTTGCTTTAAAAGTTTTTCTAAAATTTATTGCATCTCGTAAAATTAAGTCTTGTGCTTAATTTATACCTCAAAAATTAGCTAAAAAGGGAATTGTTCAAGCCTTACATGAAGATCACTCATTTCATTAATCACCAATATGGGACTTTTGTATTTTTCAACACATTTTAATTGGGTCATTTTGGTGGAGTTTGTTTAGATGTAAACTTGCATATTGTATCTCTTTATTGGAAAACTAAGACGAATGAAGGTAGATCAAAATTGTTGGAGTGAAAGACAGAAATATAAATTATACAAATGTATAACCTAAAAAATTCAATTGAAAATTGTCAATATTGATTACCTAAAATTTAAAAAGCATGATAGAGGAAGAAAATCAATATTCAAAATTTAAAATTTGAATATGATTAAGTGAATTTAGGAGAAAAATCGAAGAGTATGATGAATGAGAGAGAATTGATTTGATGTATAAAAGAAAAGAAATAAATATATAGGAGAAAGAATAGGAAGATTTGGTGAATTAATGATCATATACGAATAGTGTTGGCCCTTTTTAAAATAGCAATCTTAATAAAACTATAGTTATGAATTGTAACTAAATTAAACTATAACTATTTTTATTAATTAACTAGTAAAGATTTATCTATTTCATACAATTTTTTCCAATTTTTTATGTCTACAACAAAAAACATGTTTTATGATCCATCAAATGTATTTTCCACCCCAATTGTCACATTACTAGAAAAATTTAAGAACGCATGGATTTAATATCAATTGAGCAAAGGGATGAAGATAACTCTTACTCTTCCTTGGATCTTTCTTGGTCTTTTTCACATAACACTCTACGACCGTTTAAGAGAAATATCTATCTTTCTTTTTATACACAATATTTAGTGAAAGATATATGATTTTTTTTTCTGTAATAACAACGTTTGGTAGTCTATCAAATGCATCTTTTTCACACCAAAAAATAAGTAGTACATGAAAAGTTCAATGAGAGCTCAAATTCATAAAAATACTACAATTCAAAAATAGACTTATGATAAGGAATAGTTTGATAATTAACTTAACATAATTGATTTTTCGAAACAGCCCAATCAGAAAATTATCAACTAGACTAATTAACAGTATGGGAAATTAAAGAAAAAGTGTGGAAACTATATTGTGCTACTATCAGTTCCACCCTGGTTTGATTTCAAGAAAAGTTGATCAAGTAGATAAAATAGGAATTCTTTTTGTTAGACATAAAAAGCCACCTATAATATTTGTAATAGTTATGTTAATTTCCCTCAAAACAAAATAGTAGCGCATCTGCCCTGCCAATTCTCTCTAATAACGCATATTCGTTTCCCTTAATATACTTCCCTGTTAGCGCTCTTTAGTTGATGGATTCCATTTAATAACAAGAAAAATAATAGGGATAATTATAGTAGATCATTATTCAACTAAAGTAGTTACGAAAAAGGTCATTCGTGGTATAGTTATATATAATCAAGTTATATTTAATTTTTGAGTGTAAATATAATGTATAGCTCATGTATAAGTAATCTATATTGTATAGTTAATGTATACTTTCTATATTGTATAATCACAGTATATTTCATATGATTTTTGGTAATCTTTTATGTAAATAAAACATAACTATATTTGTTGCAAACTAATTAGATTATTGTATATATTTGAAATTAGTCCAAAATAATAGCCCTAGTTAGGGGCGAAGCTACCCTTTGTCGAGGGAACGAGACCTCTTCGTCGAAAATTATATTGTATAAATAAGTCAAAGTTTGATTATATATATATATATATTAAAGTTGACACCTCTTGACACAAAATAAAAAATCAGCCCAGTGGTTCAGGGGTTGAGAATCTCTCATCGGTCAGTGATTTGCCTTTAAATTTTTTATTTTTTTTTGTGTGTGCTTACTACATTATATACTCATAATATAAATTTTGACTCCATCACTATCTCCGAGCGTTAAGGATTTGACTACAGGGAATTATGAGATAGCGAGTCCTGAGACAAGAAGAAATATGTCCTTCATATATACCAAATAATGCAAGTTGGAAACATTTGACATTACACATGGGATAAGAATATATCACTCTTTTTTTCTTTTTGGTATTTGTAAATGGTGCTTTGCCTGCAGAAGAAAATGGATTTGACAGTTCCATGTGATATAATTATGGAACACATGAATTAGTTCTCATGACTATAGTCGGAAAATGACGCGGAAATATCTCCACAAAAAGTAACAAAAACGATATTACTATAGTCTATAGTACCTTTTATATGATTATGTTCACTTTTAAATTCATCCCAAAATAAATGATATCTTCTTTATTTGAAAAAAAATTAACTTAAAACTTTCTATATATTTACTTGTATGACAAGCTTTTAGAGGCTACAGCTTCATAATGTTATACACAGTTTTTCTCCGGATCATGTATATGTATGAAGAAATCTAATGAGTGTTTATAAATATATGAACTGTGAACTCAATTATATTACCGTGGTATATTAATCTGAGATTGTTGATGAACCAATAAACTTCAAATCTTAGATCTATCACTATAATCATAGCAACACAAATATTTACATATATAATATTATATACAACGACATACTTTTCATCACAAATTTCAAAAGTTACCATTTCTTTCTTAAACATATAAGTAATAGGTTGGCATTAATTGACATAGTCTTGTTACAACGAAGACCAAGAGCCACGTTACATGTAGGATTAACAAGGTCTAGCTGTTGGCAACACATATATGACTTTCACCAAACGAATATATGATCATCACTTGAGAAATTAACAATTACAATCACTTGCACACATATTATAAGGATAAACATTGCGTCTCATGATTTCCAAGCAATTAGAATCAAGTACACTGCAACAGAACAGCTTAGGCAGGGGTTTCTGCAGACGCAAAGAAGGAAAAGCAAATATTAGTCTAGTCATATACCTATTGCGTGAAAAGTTAAATTGAAACAGAGTGAGATGAGCACCTAGAATTTCTCGAAGAGACATAGATTTGGAGGTGATAGGGAAAAGTTCGAGAATAGCACTGGCCGCAGCTGCTATCACCTGACTGTTCTTTTGATTCTTGCTTTCCATGTCTGGATGAATCTTCTTTCTCAACGCCCTCATCATCAACTAGTACGTACGTACACACACAATTAATTAAGCGGTTATGTTTATAACTAATTAAATGGATTGAAGTTAAAATTGAGTATCAGAAAGCATGTTGTTGGCTCACTTTTTGTATGCGACGAGAATCCTCCCGGACTCTAGGTATAATCTTCTTGGCAAAGGAACCTCCGTTTTTCACTTGAGGTAATTTCGACGATTTGTTATTAATATTAGTCGCGTCGTGCGAATCCGGAAGCTGGAGTTTCTCCTTGTCATCAGAAAGATCAGCTGAGAACAAATCTGCTAGTGTGATCCTTTCCTTCTTGCTGTTTGACTCATGGTTATCAACAAGAGGTAGGTTGCTCACATTTGTCATAATTGGGTTATTTTCTTCATGATCACTAACTGGAATTATTTCACATTCTTCAATCTCATCGTCGTCTAAGCCAGCACTTAATTGATGTTTAATTTGTGGGTCGAATCCAAATGTTCCGATTGTAAGGATTCCTCCATTCCAGTACTCATCTTGAAGAAGTTGTTTGTCCCCAATATTAGTTATCACCTCATCTTTCTTCGCATTCCCACCAAACAATCCATTATCTGCTAAACAGAAAAATCTTCAACAAACTTATCAATTTCTTTTAATTGAAAGAAAATAAAAAGAAGATTCACCTTTGTGATTAAGGTTACGGTGAACCCAACTGAAGATCTGAACCAAAAAAATAAAATTAAAAAGAATGTTAAAGAACTTATTTTTGAAAGTGGAGAAATCAAGAAGAAAAATAAACAACGGTGAGCTACAGTTATTAAATTAAATTGTAGGTACCTTCATTTGTTGGCTATGGGAAACTGATTGAAGTTGAAATATGTGACAGGTTAAGCAGTGGTGGAGTGGACTATGTATTACTGGGCAGATAAATAAGTGCCTGGTTGGGGAAGGGGGACCAATTAGGTACAAGGTTCAACTAATTGACAAGTGTATAAGGCTAAATAGAGGGCCCTCTGTTTGTGAGATCACATTGCATGTCATGTTATTGCATGTTGCTGTAGAAAAAACTACGCAGGTTCCATCTCTATGGCTTCTTCAAATGCAGCTCACAACTACTAGACGTTTGTGATGATTAATTCTTTTGAATCGCGTTTTGATTATGAGTTCTTTCTCCTTTAATTGACTCTACTGAATATTCTTTTGCTTTAGGGATGATTTACATGGCTCAAAAGGGTCCAGTTGCAATAAATTCTTCTTTTATACTAAGAATCTAAAGATTGAATAGTGTCCCTATATATCTTGTTAAGATTCCGAATATGCTTTTATACATCTATTCGTCTAAATTTTCTGCAAATAAACACCAATCGAAAGAGAGCTCATACTTAATGTCATCAACTTTGAACTTATCCAAAAGTAGGAACAATTTGGCAAATAAGAGAGAACTGTAACATTCATGAATTGTCATGTTCTTTGGCTTCTAAGTTTAGATATTTTCATATGATAAAACCCCACCATTATATGAGTTAGGCAGTAGACACTGTACTAATCCAAGAATGCCGTGAGAATCTTAATTGTTTAGTAGTGCATGCATTTGGAAAGAAATAATTCCTCCCCACTATATTATACAGCTCTAGTTTTTCTTCAATTGTTTTCGTTGAACTAACTAATTGCTGCCTTTTGCATTATTGCAATCTGTTATATAGACTTGTATTTTGGCATCTTTGCTGCATACCTTTTACTTTTTCTTTATGTCGGAAGGCTGGCCCTTGATGATGCAAAAAATAATGGAAGATGAAGATTAACATTAACTTCAACTCGCTCCTATTGTTAGAAAAGCTCCACTCTTATACTATTATTACAGAAAAGGCCTAATAATGATATTACAGGCTCACACCTATCAAGAACTTTTACACAAGAAACTAGAATCCAACCAATACTAGATATCATAAAAGACAACTAAATAACTAGTGCAAAAGATGATGCGCCGTCGCATTCTTTCTTTTTTATTCCACCAAAAATGAATGTCACATTACTAGATAGAGAAATAATTTTTCTCTTACCTTTGAAGAAATGATTTTTAACTACACAAATATCTGTGGATGAATTCAGACCACAAGTTTCAATAGTCTTCCTTTTAAAATACCGTGTCAAGTCAAATGGTGTCATATAAAGTGGGACGAAGGAAGTATATATTACTATCAATCTAAATTATTTAAGTTTAAACTTTCAAACCCTTTTATCCAAGGGTGGATTTCAAAAATGTCTTTTTTAGGTTATGAAATTACAAGTCATTATCAACTTTATTTAAATTACCAAATTTATACCAACTTTTATTAAAAAGTAGGAAAGAGAGTATTTTTTTTTATGATAAAGTTGATTAAAGTGTGATGTGATATGTGGTGAAAAGGAAGAATAAATTAATGATATTTAAAAGATTTAGAAATTGGTGTTGGTGATGGGTTTCTTGTTTATTATTATTTTATTTTTTTTATAATTGACAAAGAAGTAGTATGTCCTTCCCAATTGTAGAATACAATTTTCAATGTATAAACGTAATGTGAACCGTAAAAATGATTGAACTATGAACCAAAATATTTTGTGTTCACGAAAAAAATTAGTGTTACGTATAATTCATATTGTGAAGATAGAAAAAAATTTACAATATAATAAATTTAATTGATATTTTTTAATAAATAATTGATAATACTATTTTTTAATAAAAAAAAATTTACAATATAATAAATAATTGATAATACTATTTTTTAATAAAAAAAAAATAAGAAGGTAATTGTAGCGAATTTCATGGAATTAAATATTTATTAATGTGTTCCTACATATTTGTCTTATTCTACACAATTAAAAAAGGTAATGTTTAAATTATGGTATTTTAAAATATATTTATGGAAAATGTATTGAAAATAATTTTTAGAAGAAGACCCATCAAATCAATTTAATTGATTTGATGGGATTATGACAGCCTACAATCCCCTATAAAGGGGAGGGCACATCAATGCGGTACGGGTAGGGCCATTTGTCCTCCATTTTTTTCATGAAAATTTTTTACCCAAAAGATAAAATGGAGGGAATATTTTTTGTGTATTTTTTTTTTAAAAAAAATATAAGAAGGTAATTGTAGCGAATTTCGTGGAATTAAATATTTATTAAGATGTTCATACTTTAATGTGTGTGTACTTTTTCTTTCTCTTACATTAAAATTGTGCATACTTTACAAACTTTTATTACATAAAATAACCAATAACAGTGTTTTTTTTTTACTGGTAATAGTGTTGGTATAGGTGTTGATAAGATCATGCACGTTCATATATTTTTGTAATTTTTTTATTTTTGGAATATCTGGTGGCAAAGTTCGATTATTTTATAAGTACCATAGTGAACACCAAAATTTGCAACCAACCATACATCGTAACTGACAGAGAATACCAAAAATACAACCCACAATGCATAGTGAACTACCATATCGGATACCAATTTCAACCACAACACCATTGAATACCAAAAACATATACCAAAAAATACAATATAAACTCTATTAACTGTCACAAATTCCTCCTCGTTGGTGTCACTTCCATAGTAATTTTGTCCTCTTATACAATTACAACACTGCACATTAAACCAATAAAACATATATTAAATACAAAAACAGAATACCATAGGAAACACCAAAAAATAAACTGTTGAAGTTTCAACCACAACACCATTGAATACCAAAAACATATACCAAAAAATACAATATAAACTCTATTAACTGTCACCAATTCCTCTACTACAAAAACAACACTAGACATAAAAATACCAACAACCAAATAAAATACATACAATAATATCCAAAAATAAACGGGAGAAACAGCACATACAAAAGTCACATACCCCCAATTACCATTGCATACCAAAAAAATACCACAATTTTCATTGCATGCCAAAAAAATACCACAATTTCAACCTCGACAAATTTACATCAAAACAGCAAACATGAAAAACCCTATCCCAATTACCAAATAAGCATACCAACAGACATAGGACAATACCATAATGCATACCATCCCCCGGGGGAAAAATCATTGAAGTATAAAAAAACAATCCGGCATCCAAACTTAGATACCATATAAAATACCAAGTCTGAAATTGGCAAGGTGGAAAAAAGTGAAAACCATGATAATGCCATTGAAGTATAAAAAAACCAAAATATCAACCATCAGCATGCTTAACACACGACCATAAAAAATACCAAAAATATACCAAAACTTACAATATAAACCCTACAAAAAAGTGGGATAAAGACATGCCTGGAAACTATAGTGTACCCTTACACAAATCTGAAAAACGAAAAGATAAAAAGGGGGTTAAAACACATACATAAAACCAACTTCGAAATACAAAAGATTACATACATACCAAATAACCCTCTGAAACAAAAACAAAAAACCCAAAAGAATGCAAAAAAATCGAAAATAACGAAAAAAAAGGAGTTCGGAGGAAGAACAACGACATGGGATGCAAAAAAATTCAAATAAAAAAGGTTGAAATGAACATTACACAAAATGGGAGACAACCATTAACCCGCTGACTCGCCTCAAAACAAAAACCAAAAAAAAAAATAATGCAACAAGTACATACCTGAAATCCGCGAGAAGAAGAGAAATTGTGAAGAAGAAGAAGAAAAATTCTTGCAAAACAAAAAATATTGCCAAGAAGAAGATGAAAAAGGTTAAGGTTTGTTTATTAAAAAAAAAATACATTCAAGTGTTGCATTAAATGGCTCATTTAATGAGCCGCCTGACCGCATTTAATGCGGGTCAGATCAGGCACATCAAACATGAAAAAAAAAAAAAGAAAAATTGTTATTTTAATGAAAAAGTCAGCTTTTTGGACTTGGTAAAAATGTAAATTAATTGGTAGAAAAGTAAATAAATTGGTAAACGTAATTTAAGGGGGCAAAGTTGTATATTTTCTTAAAAGTTTTCTTTATCCAACACCTGTAATACGTGATGGATCTAAGTTGTATCCCATCAATATGATAGCTAGTGCAGAGTTGATTTCTCTCATGGTCAATCTCAAAAAAGTCACTTCCTTTGTTGAAAAAAGAAATGTAGAAGAAATTAAGGTATTCTTCTGAAATAATAGTATTAGTTGAGTGTATGAGAAATCGTCCGTAATGATTTAAAGAAACCTAAAGGGACACAACGCGCAATGACTTATGATAATCCCGTCTAGCAAAGTTAGGAAAAAATCTAAAATTTTCGTGGAGAGGCTGTAATTTGACGGGTTGTGGCATGTCTTATTGCAGCCAATGGCCAACTTCTTCTCATCTGCCAGTCTGTTATGTGTAAGAGTATTGCATTGGATTCTCTGAATACAAAAGAATATGATGTTTCATTCAACATATATACATTTCCATTTGGTCGTTTAGACGTGGGTCGTCTTTTATTTTGGTCCTCTTATTTTTTTTCTCTCTTTTTCGACAAAAGGTAGATATCATAGTACTGCACAAGTGCTCCCCAAGATATTTCATTCAACAAATTAATAGAAACATTAGCTAATTAAATTATGTGATTTTTTTGTTAGACTTCTTCTAGGATTATAACATGATCAAGCAATAAGATGAGAGCGTCCAAATGTTTTCACATTCACTTCTATCTTCCATGAGGTAGTATTTTTTTTTTATCTAAATCATATCAATAACACTTTGTAATATCTGTTTTTAGGCACTTCAACTTGAACTTGTTGAATATGGGATAATATCATTATATTTTCTACATAATCTTGATTTACATGTTGAAGAATGGATAGTTTTAAATTTCACTTCTAACACCATTTGTTTGTTTCGATTAGGACGATCAAATCTCATTGCATAGTCAAGATCTGTGCAACCAAGCACAGTCATGATGTGCTTTTTCCATTTCTTGAAGTTTATGATGTTAAGCACAAAAACAATGTTCATATTGGTAGATATAGAAGACATTATGTGATAAAATAAGTAATGCACACACAATTAATCAATCAAATTATATCAAGTATATGTGAAGATAAGTAAACTAAATAAACTGAAGTAACAATAATAATATAAAATACATTTATCAAACATACACACATACATAAAGGTGTGCGCATCTTATGATATCCAACACAACATTATTATTTTAGTCTTTTGTACAAAAATAATTTGTAAGTGGTATTCATATACATAGTTCATAAACATTAATCACTAAAACAACCTAGCAATATGTCAGATCGACATATTACTAGCATGTATTACAAAGTGTACCACATATTCATAACTATCCATAATCTAGCCAAAATAATCTTCCATTGGGATTAACTTTTTAACATATATATAACATGTTTACATGTTCAAACTAAATAAAACTTACACAATAAATATTATTTAAGTAACATATTATTTAATTTATTCACTTATGAACTAGAAACATAAATAAAATAATGGCAAAAAAATTACTTAAAATATTCTATCCTAACCATAAAAGAATTCTTTTATCCCTTTATTTTTACCATTATCACTTTGGAAAAAAAAAGAAAAAATAAAATTTAGAATAATGGAGTAATCTGCCTTGAGATAGAAAAGAAAAAAGGAAAAAAGGAAAAACAATTGATAGAAGACATGGAGAAATTTTTCTTGTTCCATATAAATTTAAAAGAAAAACATTTACATCAAAAATCAAATACTCGTTAAAATCAAAGAAGAATTTTTTGGTTAAAGAAGTTATCTGCAAATGGTTGCATAGAAACGAAAAAGGAAAAACAAGCAATTTAATTCACTAATATAATTCTTAAAAGCTTTTAAAAAAATACTTTACAACATCATTTGTTTAATCAATTTGAAAAACAATTGAGGGACCAAATAGATTCCATCAACAATAAACATTAAAAATTGCCTCAAAAGTCAGAAGGTTCCTTATCCTTGTTCCAGTGCCGCTTGTTTGGCAAATTGTAAAAACAGAGGAAGAAAACAATAAAAAAATCCCATTTTATCCCTTTGTAAATAATTAAATATCATATCCAATGATCTAACTGATTTGTGCTCAGATACCACTTGTTACAAAATTTTAAAGAAGTCACCCTCAAAATCATAAATAAATCATTCGACAGATATGAATTTATAAGAATAAAATTACCTCTTATGAAAAAAAGATCTCACAAGAAAAGAATTGTATAGTATTATTTTTTACTATTTGTTATATTGCTCTTTTCAAAAGTTAATTTATCTAATTTTAAAGTTAAATTAATTTAAATTCATTTGATATGTTAAAATAATAACTGAATATCCAAAAAGTATAAGAAAAGTATTATCGATTGTAACTTTTTTAAAATTAATAAAAAAAATATTTAAAATGTTAGTCAAAGTCTACATAATTTGACTCTAGAAAATAAAAATTATAACAACTAAAATGACACGGAGAGAATACGAAATAACATAAAAACTTATTTTTTTTAAAAAAAAAAACAAGAGATATGAATTCTTTATTTCTAGATTATTCCTTTTTGACAGGATTCGAGAGAAATAAGAAATATTTCAATGCGATTTGATTTCATAATAATGTAGTAGTACAAAAACTATTTTGAGTTCTGTGACGTTACAAATTAGAAGAACTCGAAAAATTTTAATTCAACTTGATTTAAGAAGATATGATTTTCTAAATCTCAAAGAAGTGCTTTCTTTATTTTTTTTTTTTGAGATAGAGAGAGAAGAGAAAAACGACCGTTCTCCTTATTTAGGAACCATATAAATTTAAAGAATTTGAGGTGCATTAAAAATGTACCCTTTTCAATAAGTCTTCAGACTTAATTTTTAAATTATCTAAACTATATTCATATATTACTCCATCATGCAATGAGTTACTTTAATATAGTATATTATGTATGATATATTACTTTAATAATAGTATTTTAGTTCTGTAAGGCTATATCTAAAGTCGTACCAGTACTTGATTGTTCAGCATACTCTTTATAAAAGTGCATTATGAAATAATAATATACCATCTTGGTGGGTTGTTAATGGAGCCATAAAACAATTCTTACATTGAGGATAATTAAGTAAATGGTCAAAAATATCTCTATCCTCATAATAATCATATAGTGACTTAAGAGGCAAAAATATCTTTATTCTTTGTAAGTCTTTGGGAGATTTTCAATGGAGTTTATCACTCACGTCTTTGTCAAAATTGAATCACTGTTATAGGACAAGTTATAGTCAGGAACCCTTACGTTACTATCACTTAGTTGCAAAAGGTACAGTAAGTTCTTTCGAGAAGGCACAAATAACACATGTTCATACTATTTTTTGTTGATCGAAAATAAATTTTTTTTTTTATTTTTAAACTATAAATTTTCTAAGTTTTCTGTCTCTGTTCTTCTTGAAAAACTCTATTATGATTTGCAATTGTTGAGCGAGGGTGAAGTTCAACGGGAATTTGAGATGCCACTATTCTACTACGATAAATTGTTCTATCCAAGGAATATATATTCCATAAATTCATATACTTGAGGGGGATAATTTTCTTAATGACATACTTTAAATTAAGTAAGCTTGATTATTTGATAAGTTATAACTTTTTCAAAGTGACTTATGATAAGACACAATAAACACTTTGCGTACTAACCGTTGTTGCCTACAAAGGAGGAGTTTTCTCTTATTTTTAAACTACGAACTTTCTAAATTTGAATACATTTTATAGTGGCTCCTTTATAGTTTAATTGCTTCTCATAAAATAAATCTAATTTTATGCTTAAGTAATGATGCATTTTGTTATTATAAATTGATATGGATAATATACATTGCTATGCCCTTACCCCGCTCTACTCCTCCTAAAAAAGGATTTGGATGATACAGGATTTTAAACGCTTGTGTTTGTCCATGATTGAATTGGGTGGTGCATTAAATTTTTTTACAAGACCTCTAGGAGAAACTTCCACAAATTATTATTTGTATTGTGAAAGAACATTTTAACGCGACTAGTGATTATTTAGTCTTAAATATATCAAATATATATATAATTCAACATATAGGTGCAACACATGTACAGAGAAACTAATTTCGTCCATGCACACAATTAGGTTACTTTCAGAACAAACACTTGAAATGCGCATGAGTTTGTTACTTGAGAAAAAGAAAAAAAAAAGGTGGTAATGGTAAATAACATGTTGAAATGGCCAAAGTTAAATTACACTCAAATCTTTCAAAAATTGCTGTACCAAAATGCAGCAATGTGGGAGTGTAGCATATCTGGAACCTGGATCCTTGAGATTCCGGCGGTAAGTATGTTTATGATTATCCTCCCCCGAAAAAGTGGTCGATCCATAAGACACGCTTTGATGAATTTCGGAGCCAATCTATGTGGAAGATGGAGGATATCGCGTAGACATGTTTTATTTAGCTGGAAGAGGTAAATAATTTTACACGCCTCTAAATATATGTTTATACCAAATTAATAAATGCATGACGTGTTTGTACATGGAGCTAACTTTCTTCACGAGCGGTTGGTGTTGGGAGTCCAAAAGGCGTAGTAACATTCAATAAGAGAAATAATGAGAGTTACATTTGAAAAACAGGACAAGTTGAAAGAAAATTCATAAATTAATATGCCGATCACATTATACAACAAAGGTGGACTACAACTCAAACATGGAGAATCCAGAATCCACGCCCTCCTCACTTTAATTTTGTTTATTATCAATTGGAAAAAATTCTCAAACATCATATAGAATATTATTATTACCTGGACTTCATACTCTTGCATGTCACCAAGAAAACACGGAAAGAGATATGGGATTTTACTCTGTTGAGAAGAAGATATGGAAACCAGGATCATGGTGAGTGAGACTCGAATCGTCTAAAATTGAATTGTTCACTCCTTGTACATTACTGTTAATGAACAGTGTAGATTCTTCCATATCCATTGAATTCATGTCACTTTGATCTTCCTTCTTCTTTTTAGACCCCATTTCTCCTTCAACAGTATTGACTTCTTCTTTCTTGCCAACAGTTTGGGACTTACCTCCAAAGACATTCGCAGTGGTATAAGACTTCTTGGTGGAATTTGGGTTCAATACCATTATCGCCCCTTTGTTTTCACCAATAAGTGTTACTAACCTCCTTGGTAATTTTTCAAATTTATTGCTAATTTTCTGGTTATCCATAGCAGATTTCTCATTCATCTTAGAATTCCCAGCGGTTTCTTTCCCCGGCATTAGTTTCTTCTCTTCTTGAGGGGGTAGATGAGACACGGGCTTTGATTCAGGGTACCTTGGTGGCGATTCGTTCAAAGGCTTGGCAAGTCTTGAATAAGTAGGAGCTCTGACAGTGGTGGTGAAGGCAGGGGGAGCAGCTGGAGGTGCAGTTTTAGTTGGTGATGTTGCTGGTTTAGGAGATGGAAAAATACTTTTCAATGAAGAGGAATCAGGGGCAGGGGTCTTGGTTTCAGGGCTCCTTAATGTGAAGGAAGAAGCGATTGGGAGAAGTGTTGGAGATGTAGGTGATGAAGAAAGTATTGATTTGGCTGGAGAGCCAGGAGCAGTGGATGGTGTTGGGGATCTTGGTACAGGCTGCGGAGTAGTAGTAACGCCAGGGAACAATGCTCGAGTTGGAGCAGTGGGTGGAGGAGGAGGTGTGACAGCAGGTGGTCGAATGGTTGGCCGAGGCTGAGGGGCACGAGGCCTATATGGTTGTGGAGCAGGAGCTCGAAATGCTGTTGGCCGAGGGGTTGGTGGTGGAGTTGGTTGTGTTTGGCGACCGAAAGGAGCCAACCGGAACCATGAAAATGGTCTTTGTTGATTAGACATTGTAATACTACTACTTTAGGAACACACTACAACAGAGAAACCCCACTGCACAAGTAAATTAAATTCGACTTCAGGTAACTTCAATGAATTGGCTATTCAATTCTTTGATGTGCACTTTGATTTATACGAGTCTATGACTAAGGATTCTTGATGAATTCACCGTGAAAAACGGGGACAAAAAGTTACCAAAACTAACTAATAAAAAAGTGAAAGAGAGAGTAAGAAAAGCATCAGGTTCATTTTCAAGGTTTGGTTATTGGTATCAAATCTTTGGTGTCTGGATTCATCAAGAATACATCACATCTTTTTTGTTAGTGGAATGAAGTTTTCACTTTGGTTGGCTTCTCAAAGACTCGGTGACAACTAATATAACAACTTACGGCAGAAACAACCAGGTGGTGGGGTAAACAGAATTTTTAACAGTTCTGAGTCTAGGACAAGCCGATTTTGAAACAGACAGGTGCTGCAGAATGAAATGCTGATATTCCCTGCAGAATCTGTAACAGATATTGTGCGTATACGAAGTAAAATGCAGCTTCTACACTTTACAGTACTGTTGATCATGCAGACTTTGATCAAAGCATCATCATATGTAGACAGAATATATATGATACTTTTAACTGGGGTCTTCTTCCCTTGTTTATTCTTGCCTCAAGACTAATTTTTACTATAAGAACACAGACATCAAAAGCAAAAAGGGAAAAAACAATGAACGATGATGAATAACATGTTACTGTTTTCGGACTTCAATGAGATTCTTGAATTTGACGTTGAACAAAAAGGGGTATTTTAGTATGGGGTGTCATTCACTTCAACTGTCTTTGTCTTGACTTTGCTTGCAAAAATATGATGCTGTCTCTCCTTTCAAGAAGCTTCAACAGAGTCCTAAGTTAAATCAGCTACTTTCATCGGTCCTTTCTTACTTTTTCTGAATTTCACACTATATTAATTTCCTAGTACTTCCATCTGAGTTGTAGAACAGGAGGTTCTTTTCAACCAGTCATCCTTACATTTTGTGTATAAAACACTCAATTATTCTCTCCCTGGTATTTGATCCTATGTTTTTCGGACTTTTCAAAATTGTCATCAGGTACATGTCGGATCCTTTAAAAATAGTGCATTTTTTGAGGATCCGACATGAATGCAACAACATTTTTGGAGAATCCGAGTAACTTAGATTTGATCCATCAAAGTATTTTAGCTTAAACAAAGTAAGGAATATGAATTCGAAAGTGTTACAAAGAACTCTAATACCAGAACAGAACTAAATGGATACAAAAGAATAACATAGTAAACCCCAACTAATTGTGAATTGAGGCATAGTAGATTGATTGATATGCCCTTTACATAACTAGTTTTACATCCAAACTAATCATCCTTTATTCTTCTTTTTCCTTGTTTATAGACAAATCCTTGAAAGGGCCATTACAGATGGTGGAGAACGACTTTACCACACTAAGTAGGATCTCTTCTTTTGTGAATGCTTCCACACAAGAATGCAGGAAACTCGATCTTCAAACTTCGAGCCAATTCAAGGCCATTTGGTAAATTCGAATACTTTGAAGACGATGTCAATTCCAGTGGGTATTTGCCAAACAAATAGGATAACATTTAATGCGTTCAAAGCTATGTGCAGATTCCTAGCTGTTTCATTCCCCTTTTGCATTGCTGGTACAAGGGCTGCTGCTGCTGCCCATAGAACTGTAATCCCTGTTCCATGAAAGTTTAAAGAAATCAGGTCATGTAGAGCTACTTGGTAAATGAACTAAAAATTAATAATCCAAATAAAGTTGCAGAAACCAAACGTACCAATAATCATGCAATAAAAGGGAGTCTATCTAATAGAGAAACACAAATATTATTTTCGTTTTAAGCATTGGCAGTAAGTTCATATCAACAATGTCCTAAAACATTTTAAACCCTTAAAACTTGTAAGTACTATAAAAAGGTGGACATGCTTCAAAGCCTTGTAAGATATGCAGGACCAGATCACCTCGAACAACGATGAGTTACTATTTGGAGATTGAAGTCTTCTGTAATAGTGTTTTAATTTGGCAGGAGTAACAACTCCCAATCTCCACTGATTTTAGATATATTGATCCCACTTCTAATTAAAAAGCGTAATTAGGCAGCAATGACAAAATTCTCCTATTCAGAGATTGTTGCTAACACTGTCTTGACCTTATTCCTGCTTTATCAATACGTCTCCAAGAAATTTTTTTGAGTATGCTCAACAAATAGAACAATCTAAGAGGCCCACATAAGGTGAAAACTTTTTGTTGCCGTTGGAAAAGAATAAGTCCTGCTCCTATTAATATAGGGACTAGAAGTGGAATGAGAGGTATGATCCACAAATATTTGATCCGTCTCGATTAAAAGATAAATAGTGTTTGAAGAACAAATTTAGTTCTGCTACCATTTTGCTATTGTATTGTTTTTCCTTTTACCCTTCTTTGTGGTTTATTAGGTACATCTTTTACTCTAGCCTCTCATTTGACTCGCTACTTCATCAACTTTTCAGCCACTAACAAGTGTGGCACCCGCCTCTACATTTTTTCCTATTTATAGTCCGAGGACTACTACTCATATAACCACTAAAAATTTGCAAGAAATAAAGAAAAAGGCAATTTTATTTCTATGGACCCCCATGATTCTGTTAAAGTATTACCATATGTGATTCTATTTAAGGTATTACAAAACAATTGACAGTCATAATAGGAAATAGTTTTGGTCATTTAGTAGACTTACCAATTACATTAGTTTGAATTAGAAAAGCAAATTAAAATGATACTAGATGGAGTAATGATTATTATGAATAAAGTTGTCTCAAAATCTCAAAAGAAGTACTATGTTTTGATAAATGAAGACAATACTATAGACTAAAGCTATATTTGCTGTGAATGGAGGTAATATGGACAAAATTTATCAACCATAGGAGGAAAATGCATGCAAGAGCATGGGACTGGTAAGGCTGTTGTGGATAATCCTCAAAACCATAAGTCATCTCTCTCAGCCAACTTCTAATCCATGGGGTAGCATTTAAATCGAAAATCATAGGGGTGACGGTAAATAAAAATTACTATAGTTGCATACAAGTACAGGATTCCACATATACGCATCACCGAAGATTCTTATTTATGGAACTATTTCCCCTAGTTGTTACTTGTTTGGAGAAATTTAAAACTCCAAGTTGAGAGAAATATAAAAGATTGAGTTTAAGTACAACAATGACATTTATACAAACTTCGTCCTATTCTGAAAAGTGTATACTACCTTTTTTGTCACATACATTAAAGATGATACAATCATTTTAGTACTCACAAATAAGGGAAAACACAAAATATGGTGACACATACGACTCGTTTATATTAATGTAAATACATGTGTTGATAGGAGATGTGAACATTACCTGCCCCTGCAAATAAATGAGGCCCTGGAAATAACTTTCCTGTCCTAAACCAGGTATTCAAACCTCCAAAAACTGACTCAAGCACTCCAAATCCAAGCAATATTGAACCTGCATTGAAGTGTTTGTCCTTGTATGAACCTTTGATTAACTCCTTCCGCTCCTGAAATTCAAAAGCAGCAAAAGAAAACATTCAGAACTCGGAAAGTGGATATAGCGTGACTACCAGTTTTAGTAGTACATCTGCAAGTGATTTCATTAGGAGCTCAAACAAAATGGAATACAAAATTACAACTATTTATTCCATCAACACATTGTGAAATGTCTCTTCATTTGCTGGGACGTGCAACAGTCCCCATGGAAAGTTTATCCGAAATAGGTCATTTAGATTGCAAAAGGACAGAACTACTAAAGAGCATCTACTGTTTGTCATATTAGATTACATAAGAGGAGTATCCACAAAATGTGTTGTAAACTTTGCAATAGCTTGGCGAGAAAGGATCAATAATGCTTTATTCCTCAAAAACACACATAGTTCCCCACTGCATTGAGCCCCATAACCTCTCTAAATACAAATAGGGATGGCAATGTCGTGGGTTCATATTTATTTCATTTTTTTGGAAAAAATCAGGCAGAATGGAGCAGGCTCACGGGATGGGAAGTCAAATCTTTTAAACTAAAATTTGTACTCTAGTCTCTAAATTGTGCTAAGTTTTATTCCATTTCCCATGACAAATAAAATACTTCTATAGTATATTGAAACAATATTGGGTCAAACAAGTTAGATGACCAGCTGAACCCCTAACTTTTGCAGTGTGAAAGATCCAAGAAAAACTATGCCATATGTATATTAGAGGAACTTTATACCAAGAAGTAGATTGCTTTGAGCTAATTTAAGCCAATGAACAACATATATAGATAGTTGAAAGAGTTTTTTTAAAATATATATATATATATATATATTGAACAACATATATAGATAGTTGAAAGAGTTTTTTTAAAATATATATATATATATATATATGGCCAATGGAATAAAAATTAGATTAGCTCAAAATATATTCATATCTCACAAACAAATAAGTATAACACACAAATAGAAGTATATGTAAAACACCTCTTTGGATGGAAACAGTTAGATGAACAGCTGAGAACCTAATAATTTATACATGGGAAATGAAAACCAATATTTTTTTTTCCTATATGCAATGATGAAAAAGGATTTTATGAATTCCAGTATGTGGGGCGGGTTTGCCCTGCAACTGCCCCGCCCCGCGCCATTTATAAAGAACAAAAGTATACTGATACAAAAAAGAATGGACCTCATTGAGTTGCTGAATTTTGGCTTCAACAGGGGATGGCTTGGGGGGTTCAACAGGGGCGCCCTCAGGGGTCACAGTGACAGGTTTCACTTCCTTCTTCAGTTCATTAATCTCATTTTGTATAGTCCTAACTCTCCGCCATTGCCATCCAAGATAACCAGCATATAAAGTGTACACAAACAAACCACTCATCACAATGGGATGAATCAAAGCAAAACTCCTCCCTTCAAGAATCCCAAACTCTCCACCTGCAGCAAGTGCATCCTGTAATTCCATCAAATTCACAAAACCCAGGATTCAAAATCATCAAATGACAAGTAAAATTGAAAAAAAAAAAGATCAAAACTTTGTCAATAAAAAAGATATAACATGCCTTAGGATCAAGAAAGAAAGGAAATGTGAGTGCTGTAAGAGGAAGAGAAGCTGATGTGAGGTGGTTAATCGTGTCATGAAGGAAGAGCTTTTGTGGGTTGTAAGAATCTTGCTTAGATTGTTGTGGGGGAAGAGTAACTGAAGAATGCTTGCTGAGAACTGAAATCTTGGGTTTGGGTTTCGAGGGCAAGATTGGAAGTTTGAGGAGGCTGAGTGTGGCAGCCATGGTCTGGTCTGTGCGGAGATTTTCTATGACACGTTGGGAAAGAGAAACTTCAAGAAAACAAAAGGGGCGATAACGTGAATGACAGGAGGAGAACAAGATAAGGAAATTTTTTGTCCGCACTTTTCTGGTGAATTAATTGGTTTTCTAGCCATTTACAAATTTTCTTTTTTTGTTTAATGATCTTTTATATTTTAATATCCCCAAAAAAATTATATTTAGTTTGAAAATAGTAAAAGCATGCATCGTTTTCTTTTCTTAAATATTTTCATCAAAAAAGAGAGAGAAATATAATATCGAGTGGAATTTTCTTTTACTTTTTGTGAGTATCTCCAACACATATCATTAACACATTATTGTCAAACTTTAATCGTATTCAAATATCATCGCAGTCTTCAAAATTTTGCAAATTTTCACATAAATCGTGATTGACTAGTTTAGTCATGTTCAAATTTAAACAGTTGATAGAGTTTATTGAAAAAAAATCATAAATTCTTAAAGTATTTAAAGAGAAATCAAAATATTAAATATTTATTTTTTAGAAAGTTTGTATGCCGCAAAGTCAAAGAAATATTCTTTCTCACAATCAACTCAAAGTGTGCCCAATATTTTTGAAGATCAAACACGACTAAGAAAATTGAGCTGATCCTATGTCGGGGAAAATTGTATTGCTAATTTTTTAATAAAAGTTATTACTTTTAATGAGAAATAAGCTACTAATGACTCTTGAATTGTGGAGAAAAATTAAAATATAAAATATTGAAGTATTGTCCAATATTCTCAGTGATCAATGCATCATCTTACATTCGAGAATTACACTACTATTAATACTTGAATCACACAAAAATATGTAAAAGAGAAGAATCACGCTATAATAAAAACAAGGGTTATGATAGAGTGGTAAGCATTCCTTCATCCTTAATTTCTTTCTTGGTGAGCACTTTAGTACTTTCCGACGCGAATCCGACTTTAGTCAGACCCCAATATGACTACTAACCCCAAGTGGAAAATTAAAAAAAAAAAAGAATTATATACACATTCAATTAAAAAAAATCTATTATATATATTTTCTCATACTATTATTATAGACACCTTTCCTAGGTTAAAAAATTACCTGTATTTGGTATTTATAATTAACTCGAAAAATATATTATATATGTTTTGAAATACACCTTTATATAGCTAAGTTATAGTTAATTTCTGTTTTACTATTTAACATTCCACAATTGTTATATGTCACATAATTTCTTCAACGAAACGTCGAAATTCGTACTGTAAATTACATTTGTTTGAACATAATGCATAAAATTCAGGTGAATAAGTTTTTGAATTGCTCAACCAGGCCCATCTGACAATCATGCTCAAAAGCCCATGAAATTCCAGAAATCTTCGGCCCATGTACAACTAGCAGGCCCATGTTTCTCTTTCTTTACCTAAATATGACACTTTTTTCTACATCTCAATATGAAAATGATATATTTGAATGAAAAAGTATCTTACTAATTGGAATATTTCTAGGGGGAAAATGAAACTCTAACCTTAAAAACAAATGTTGAAATTTTTTTCTTCTAATGAAGTGGTCATATATATGGTTCCCATCTATGTTTCGAAGGACGATAGAACTCTACAGATATAAACAAAAAATCGAAACCTTAAAAAAAGACACCTTAGCATTTATATTAGTCATGTGGTGTGCAATGAACACAAAAAGACATGCACATACGCATGTGCGTTGGATACATATAAAAGTAGAAGATCATATTCATCACACGTATGCTAGACTTGGCATTGACTGAAAAATTTGTGCATATCTAATTACATGGAAGTTTCTCAAATTATTTTCCTATCTCAAAATATACCATCCTACAGGCTACACATATTTTATATAATATAAATAAATATATATAGTATATACGTACGTGCAAAACAATCAAGTGGAATTTTTTTTTCTTAATTTGTCGATAATTATGTTTTTCCAGATAGCCTGCACCCTGGCGGTAAGATCTGGTCCAGCAAAGAACCTTTTTTGGGCATTTCTTTTTTCTTTTGTTTTGTTTCTTTAATTTAAATCTATTTTTTAAGAGTATACTGAAAGCACAGGACGGTAAGATAATTAAGATAGTCATTTTTATTCTACTTTACATTGCGTGAGAAAGTGAAGATCAAAAATTAGAGAATTATGAAACAATTATAGATACATATTGAATAAGTTGCCTAGAGAAACTTAAAACCATGTTTTGTTGCAAGAATGGTGATGGTGGGGGCAAAGTCATGTAGGTGAAGAAGTCCAATTTTGGTGATCCAATCCCAAATCGTATAGGATTTGTCAAACATAACTGGAAAAGTTTAGGTAGCCAAATAAGAGAATGAATAGTTTTATTATTACTATCACTTTCTTGTTTGTATGTTTCTATAAATTGAAAAAAGATATAAATATTATAACAGGATCTCCTGTGAAAATTCATCGAAACGTTACCAACTAGCCTTTCCATCGGATTGGCAATTTTCCTGATTGTAAAATGCTGTTTGCGGGAAAAAAAAATAAAAAATAACAAGATCTAAAATAAAAAAAGTCTTATTATTATTTATTTAATATTTTATACTCTAATATATGTTGTAGTTCCGTGTTATATAACTCTTAATATAGCTTACACGTTTTGTACGCGTATACTGTTTTATACTAGGACAACAAAATGCATCAATTAAAATTTAAAAAATGGAGATAACAAACTAAAGCTAATTGATAGAAAATGGTGGCATAATGATGAAAATATCACAAAGTTTGACGTTTCTTTCGAATAATATTGTATGTCGTGGAGAATATGCTTAGTTGTATAATAATTTTCTATCGCATTAGAATATTGGAACCACCAATTTTTCTGAAAGATTATTCTCTCATTATGGTTATCAACTTTATTTTTTTATTGAACAGTTTTTTTAAAAAAAAAAAACTCCAATCCTTCACTCTTATTTTTTCAAGAAATAAAATTTGATATTCTATCTATCTATATCTATATCAATCTATCTATACTATGTTAAAAGTATTAAGACCCTTAAAAATATTGTTTGAACTTTTTGCCCCTCATTAAAAATCTCTTCTTTAGATAAAATCCTCTTTTGATCATTTTTCTAAAATTATATTTACAGTATTGAATTTTAAAATATATGTAAAGAAGAGATAAAATTATTAAGGATTTCTAGCCATGGAAAAACTTCTAAATCTTCCTTATAGACTTCTACTTATTCCTTATTTAAATCAAGAAAATACTCTACAACGGAAAATTCTAATTTACCATGGGTTTTAATTAGTGATAGAATCTTTCTACATATAGAATCTTAATTATAAATAAAAAATTTATCAAAATTAATAAAAAAAAAATTTTAATAAATTCATAAGTATAAAATTTGTTATCAAAAACAAGATACACGCTTTGATCATGTATTTTTGCATAGTACAAGCAAGACTAGTTTATTATAAAGATATTGAAACTAAATGAGTAGACCGCCAGCAAGTTCGGCGCTGTTTGAAGGGGCCATTTTATAATGATGTGATACCCTAACAAGCTAAATATATTGTTGGACCAAATTTATTGCCTTAAAAATTTGTATTATCTACTATTTTTTTTATGCATCTGAAGATTACTTACAACTTTCATCTGTACAAATCAAAATTCACTTCCTAATATTTTTTATATTTATCATTTACATGTAATTATTATATATAATCCCTTGACATTATTTGTACTTCAGTTTTTCACTTTAGAATTTTCTTTTAATTATTGTCTTGTTGGTTAGTTATTTCACTTTTGATTACATGCAACCATTAATGTTAAAAATATTTATGATATTGAAAAGGGGCAAAGAATTTTAGACCACAGAAAGTACTAGGAAAGCACATAGTAACTTTTTTTTATTCGCTTGGGTCCAAAATGGTACTACTAAAGTTACGTCTTAAATCACTAAGGAATAATCAATGAGAAGCAAATATGACAATATTTGAATAGTTGGAATTTCTCCGTTCTAAACTAAAAATCTCGAATTCGAGCACATATGAATAGAGAAAAAATATTGTTAAGAAAGCTGTCCCAAAAATAGTACTTAATAAAACTAATATGTACATGTACCTGAAGATGGATTAATTTGCAAGTTGCAACTACCTTGCATGTAGAGAGAAAATTACATATTAATGTGTTGTGAGAAAGGAATAGGTCATAGACTCATAGGTCTTGTGTATTAAATTTGCAACTAAGTAGTAGTTATATGTCTTCGTCAAGTGAGGGTGTGAATTTGAACTAATTGGGTCTCATAACAGTGCGTGTCAAACATTAAAAGAAACTATCAAAAACAAGAAGATCTATATATCGTCAGGGACAGATGTAGCGTTGAAGTTATAATTCATCCGAAGCCAAATTTTTTAGCTCAGTCCCATAAATACATATTAAAAATCACCCAATTAGTATAGATAATATATTTGAACCAATAAATATAAAAAAAATTATGATAGAATTTTGAATTGAACCCATAAAATTTAAATCATGAATTTTTAAATATTGTTAAAAATGGCAGTACGGAATAAAGTTCAAACTTGAATTTTGATTCTCTGATGAAATGCAATTAAAAGATAAGATTAATATACCCACCGATGTTTCTTTTTTTTTTAAAAAAAAAACAGAGAATCAAATTTTTCAAATTTACAACTAGGTTCATATCTTTGGACAAAAAGGATCTTGAGATAGTTGAAGTTGGACTTTTCTCATTTATGCACTTGTTTTGTGCATGTGTAGACAAGTTGTGCTAGGATTTGGGACTGTATCGACCAAACTAAGGACATTACAAAAGCATGTACTAAGATAGTTAGAAACCTAACATGCTTGACTTTTTTCTTAAAATAATTCCCCTTATTAATGAAAATGAAGACTTTATCTAAAAAATAAATAGGTTTAAGTGTAAATCAAAGTGATGCCAAAAATTGAATGACTTTTGTATATTTTCTAGGGCAAGTTACGCATTTGGTCAATATCTTTTTTTTTGTTATAAAAGATAGAGTCGAGGGTGTAGCAGGCACGATACCATCAACGTGACTGTTTTTACAAGAATATTTTCGTAGAAAAAATTTAAAAAGTATTTTTAATTTAATTAATTCTGCAATTTTATTAAAATTATGAGACCCCCCCCCCCCCCTCTTTAGCTATGACTTTTTAGTTCTAAATTCATATCTTTTGGTTATATCTTTATTTTTTTGAATGTTGATCATATTTGTGTATATTTAGTAATAGCTTTGAATAAACAAACCAATGATCAGTGACACGATAAATATTTTAATCGTGGATGTCTCAATATACTTCGTTATATTAGATTTGAGATGATTTATTACCGTACAACTATATATTATAATTTATTTTATAAAAATTTAAAATTTATTTAATCACTACTATATGCTAATTGTCCTATAATCGGTGAATCCTTATTTTTCATTTTTACTGAGAGAACAATGGACTATAAAAAAAATTATTTTAATTTCGTTTTTAATGAAAAATAAAAAAGGTTTTCTTTTAGGAAACAAAAAGGAAGAAGAGAGGGGCGGGTAGGACCTTTTTAGCGGACAAGTTAAAGGTGCCTTTCGGCAGGGCTGGAAAAGGATCAAAGTGGGCCAAGAGGGAGGCTTAGCTAATCCAGTTTGTCGTGTTTTAAAGTGATTAGTGTTAATTAATTTGAATGAGAAATTGGATTTTGGACCAAATCAGGGGTTGCTTAGCCGTTTAATCTTTGAAGAGTTCGTTTTTCAAAAGATAATCCAGAGTCAGAGATACAAGGAAGCGGGTCATTTTCAATTTGTAAATGGATTAGCTGCTCATCATTTATCAATATTTTAAGCTATTTCACTTAATTAGAGTGTCAATCTTAGATTAGACTTTTGTCAAGAAGTTTGCCCAAGAGAATTAAGAGTATGAGAGTTACTTCCTCTCTTTTAATTTATGCAATATTATTTGATTTCAATTAAAATTGAAAAAAAAAATTATTGTATGATCTACAACAGAATTTTAATTATTTATATAGTTATAGATCAATTAGTAAGGATTGAGAAAATTAAAATTAAGTCATATCTAATTATGCAAAGATAACATTCAGTTTGGAACGGACCATTTAGTCGTAGATTTAATTAAAATTTGAAAAGAAAAATATGCGCTTTGAAATTAAAAGTTGTATTTGAACGTGAATTTTACGTGCGAAAGAGAAAGTGAAATTTCATTACAAAAATTAATATCAAATTACGAATATAAAGTTTTATTGAAGACAATTTTTCAAGGATGATGTAATTTAATGAACAAATAATGTTTCAATTTCTTTTAAAAAATCTATTCCCAAAAAGTGTGGTCAAACGAAAACTTAAAAAAAACTCACACAGATTGAGAAAAAACAAGTAGTAATTAAGGTGACAAAACTTTTATGGAAAAAAAGAAGAATACAAGAAAAGTAAAATGTGAAAAAACTGAATTAGGTTGACAATTGCATCTAAATTAGGAGAGAATAGACTCGACCCATTGAAAATTGGGGTTAGAGAAAATGGCTTGGTGGAGTTGAATTGAGAAAAAAATACGTTTGTCAAAGTTTGAATATGATATAATTAATGTGGAATAGAAAAAAATGAGGGTTTAATTCAAACAATTAATGTAACAACGATCCATGATTATTCTAAATTTTTTAAACAGGATTATATATTTAGTGTGACATTAAAATAACATTCTAAACCTAAGAGATATATGGCTTTTTCTTGTAGCAAGAAGTTAACAACATATTTACACGAGCTATATAAGTTCACACGCAAAATTTACATTAAACTATAATAATTTACTATATCAAATCATAAATTATGATATATATGAATATTCTTGGTGAAAAGAGTGTCCATGAAGACATGGGTAAAATGTTTTGCTATACTGAGTGCGTGCTTATTCTTGAATCTAACACTATGAAAATATACTTAAAAATGCCTTAAAAGCATAGCATGCCATTTTTTAAAGTTCAACCATTAATGCTTAGCAATTAAAAAGGAATATTGCTTGTCATGCCAAGTTGTTACAAGTCTAGAGAAATAGGGCAACTCATTTAATTGCCACTGGAGTCGTACTATGGAAGAAACTAAGTCACCTTGACTTGTCGCTTATATTATTTTGGTTCATTTTATAAAATCAAGTAATAATTTTATACTTAGTTTTTTATTTCTTTTATCATTAATTATAGTTATTTCTTTATTATATTTTTCAGGATATTATATTTATTATATTCAAATGGTGATTTGGTAAAATTACACCAATCATTTACTTCTTTTTAATCCTTGTGTCATGTCAATAATGGACAAATAAAAATTGACGGAGAGAATATAAGCATATTTTATAGGCGAACCTAACCAGTAACCATTCATTACGTTCAGCTGTACAAGTTTTACAACAAAGCCAACTAAAACAACATTTGTCTTGATCACATATAAATCTATGCATTTTTATTCACTGGTATGCCAAAAAAGGGGTGGAAAAGGTATTTTTCCAAGTCGTACTCTTGATTATCGTTATAGAAGGGAAATTCAAAATTTTAATTGATAATTATAACATGACGAGTTTGTCTCATCGATTGGAAGAATGGTCACAAATGCACTTCGTATCACTTAGACGTGCGGTTCAACTATCCCATCAAACTTCAATGCCACATATAATACATTTTCTCACAAGAAATGTTATCTAACACTCTTATCAAAAAAAATTATGTGTCAATAAAAAAAATATGACAAGTAATACCACTTATATAAAATCTCGTATAAATTTTTTTCTAATCGATGTAACAAGGGAAAAAATAGAGGGAAAGTTGCTAGTGTGACACCAAACAAGCACAGTGGTTTTCTTTAAACTATATAAACCTCCCTTCACCACCCTCTTCAGATATTTTATATATTACGATATGAACTATATTTGATAATTTTCCGGTGAAAGATTCCAAATTTTATTGCGCCATGTGGATGGTAAATATACTTTTGATTCTGTTCCTGGTTCCTTGCTCTTTGTTTCTTGTTAGATTTATCTTGTACAGAACAGCTTTGATTTTAGTGTTGCGGAAATGGGCAAACTGGGTCGACGACAGAATTCATGTTCATCAGTATCTTAAAGTTGCAGAGCTCAATGAAAATGGCCAAGACAATGAGTTCTATCGGAGAGTCTTCCTTTATATCAATTCGTTGCCATCAATCGAAGATTCAAACTTCACCAATCTGTTTTCCGGTAAGAAATCTACTGATATCATCCTATCGCTGGATGACAATCAGGTCATTCAAGATGAATTTCTTGGAGCGAGAGTCTCCTGGGTAAACAAAGTTGAAAGATTCGATCATGGAGGAGTTTGTAGTCGGAGTTTCTTGCTGAGGATTAAGAAGAAGGATAAACGCAGGACTCTCCGCCCGTATATTCAGCATATTCATACCGTCTCTGATGATATTGAACAGCGAAGAAGAGAACTAAAATTGTTTATCAATAATGGGTCGTCGGAAAATCCCATAAACGGACGGTGGAGATCTGTTCCCTTTACTCATCATTCTACTTTGGACACCATAGCCATGGACGCGGATCTCAAGAATAAGGTAAAAGCCGATCTTGAAAATTTTGTTAAATCCCAAAATTACTATCACAAAATGGGCCGTGCTTGGAAGCGTAATTACCTCCTCTACGGCCCCTCCGGCACCGGAAAATCTAGCTTCATCGGCGCTATGGCGAACTTCTTGAACTACGATGTTTATGACATTGATTTATCCAGAGTTTCGGATGATTCAGATCTCAAACTCCTTTTGCTACAAACCACAAGCAGATCTCTAATCGTCATCGAAGATCTCGATCGACTGGTTAACGAGAAATTAACGACGACAACCTTATCGGGGTTGCTCAATTTCATGGATGGTATTGTAAATTCTTGTTGCGGCGACGAGAAGATCATGGTTTTCACCATGAACAGCAAAGATCAAATTGACCCAGCGATGCTGAGGCCGGGGAGAATCGATGTACACATACACTTCCCTTTCTGTGATTTCAATTCCTTCAAATGTTTAGCAAACAATTATCTGGGCGTAAAGGAGCACAAACTGTTTCCACAAGTGGAGGAGATTTTCCATAGCGGCGCAACAATGAGTCCGGCGGCGATCGGAGAGTTGATGATGGTCAACCGGAGCTCCCCAAGCAGAGCTTTGAAGTCCGTCATCACGGCGTTACAATCTCACGGAACGGAGGGAAAGATCGGCGGGAAGGGAAAACGGTTGAGTGACAGCGCATCGTCGCCGCTACGGCTGGAGCCGCCGTCGCATGCGGAGGAGACAGGTGGCGGTAACTGGAAGGACTCTGTTCCTGGGGCGAAAGAGGTGCGGAAGTTGTACGGATTGTTGAGGTTGAAAAGCTGTAAGAGTCCTAGTTCGTTCGATCATGACTCCGAGATGATCGAACGGTGACAAATGTTTCTGTTTTATTTTTCTTTTCTTTTTTTTCACCTTATTTTTCAAATTATAAAGTCTCTGTCTGGTAGGTGTCTTTTTATTTTCTCATATTTTAGAGTCTGTGGAAAGATAAATTATGTGGTTCAGATCGCATTAGCTTTCAAATTGTAAATAATTTTTTAGATAAATACAGAAAAGGTTAAAGCTTACGGCTCTCCTGCTTGCCAATCTTTATTGTGTGACTGCTAATCTTTTTGGATAGGATTACTCTAATCTAGTGTAATTTAAAATTATGTCGATCAGTTAGGATTCCCTTTAGATATAACAAAGAATAAAAAAGGGTTAAATACTGAAAGACTCGTTTTAAGACGACCTTTATCAACTATAGTACGGAATAATGATGTGAGCTCATTTAAAGGTATAAAAATGTAGAAAACTATATCCTAATTTATACATATTAAACATTGGTAAGTAGTAGTGAAAAGAGGTGGTTGTAACTAAAGATTCGAATTGTTTTGCCGGTAGAGAAGCTACCAAATTAATATTTTGTATGAGCGATTGTATCGTATTATTTTATAATGTATAGTATTATATTATTTTTAAGAATATAATGTTTCAATAAATATTCTCTATTGTTATTCAATGTCATAGTACACCTCCACAACTTAAATAAACCTACAAGAGAAGGGTACAAGGTAGAATTACTATAAAAAAAATAGTATTAAGGATAAAATAGAATTACTAATTGAATAATAAGACAAAATGAAAAGTAGGGATGACAATGGTGCGGGATGAGCTCAACCGGCATTTTTTTAACCCGCCCAGGCGCAGGATAATTTTTTTTCATTTTCAACCCGCCCCCCATAAACCCTTCTCGCTTAAATTTTTAAGTTCTTTTATTTTTTAATTGAATTTAATATGAAAATAAAAATTCGTAATTTTTTTTAATTTTTCTCTAATTAACATCTCAACAACTAATTAATTATTTTTAATTGACATTTCAACAATTGTTTCTTAATCTTTAATTAGAAGCTTCTAATTAACATTTCAACAATTAAAAATTTATTGGACATATCTAGTTTAAATTTTAGATAAAAAATAAAATTAAAGACAATATTTTATATAAAAACTTTGCATCTTTGATTTTTATTAATTATAAAAATTTAATTTTCTTTGAATTCCTATTTGGTTCTTTCGACCCGCAACCTACCCCGCCTCGCATTAGTTTTAAAAATAGTTACTTCAATCCGCCCCGCACCCGCCCGCCCTACATAGTTCTAAACCTGTCCCGCCCGCGCTGTTGTCATCCCTATTGAGAAGAGAGTACTAAGGTAACAAATACAAAATAAAATTTCTTATCATTAACCGATAAATATAAATACTACAATATAATAAAATATAAATAACAATCGAAATATGTATCATATTTATACTACCAATACAATAAAATAGAACCAAAATATGTTCCTGCTAAAGTTTAAACTCTATAGATTTAATAACAAAAGAATATATCACAGTACGGGATTCGAAGTCCAAAAAACACAACCCACTTTTGTAGTTTCTGAAATCTTAAAAAGAAAAATAACTTTCTTTCCAGATTTAGCTCAAACAAATATTTCATTTGCTGAAATTGATTGCAAACCAAAAACTTCGACATTTCAAATACATACCACAATATTATAACAAGATGAGTTAAATAATTCTTCTTTCTTAGGCAAGTCTTAATATTTAAAATTAATTTGACATTTCTGTCTTTGGTCTACTTCAATTAACTATTATAACACCTTTAAACAAATTATAAACTCAAGACAACCCCTTCAACGTAAATTTAAAGCCACCTTACAACATTTATTTACTATATTTGATTTTAAAAACATTGAAAGAGTTTTACTTACTAATTTAAAGACAGATCATCTTAAAAATAAACGCTACAGAAAAGGTGATAGGAATATTAATTATAAATTGTGTCTTGGAATTATTGGAGGGTACTTAAGGATTGAAGAATTGGGCATTTGGTTATTGTTAGGTGGTCATATCATATTCAATTCTTCTTCTGCCTGAGCCCACCTCTAACTTGCAGCACTAAATATTTTTTTAAGGGACTCCATCCATCATCTTGTCTGTTTTCCAACTAACAGCCTTCATCCACTATTTAGTACGTTTATTATGTAATGTAAATAATTCAATTCTTGTTTTGAAATAGGAAAATTACGCACATCAATAAATATATACTAGTTAAATTATAATTCGCAATAAATATTCAGCTATAATTATAGTTTGAGTTTTGTATAATTCGCACGATTTATACAAACGCTATGCACGAATACAGTTTGAGTTTTGTAATAGTTCCCGTGATTTATAAAAATATTATGTGCGAATCAAATTGTATAATGAAATATACAAAAACTGCGAATTGCATAGCGAATTATATAAACATATACCAACGACGCGCGAATGATACAAACACTGCTATAACTATAGTTAAGAAGTATAGTTACCCAAATTTATAGCTATAGAGCATAATTGAAGTATTTTTGAGTGGTTATATGTGAAAATTCGTCTTTTGAAATAGAATAACGTAACATCTTTTTACAAAATATCTAGATAAGTTTTCTCATGAATTAATTTGGATTAAATTTGTATATTAATTCAATTTTAAAATGAACTGAATTAATGGTTGAAAATAAACTAACTTAATAGAGGGTCATGATTTTTATGGAACAACCTCTAATTATTATCACAGAACTTTCCGTGTAGATACCATTCTATTATTCCAACTTTTACGGAGTTTTGGTTATTCCCATGCCAATTGATCATTGCAATCAAGTGGACATGAGCCCAAATATCTGTGTGTCCATAGGGTTAAATTTACACATTTAACCAAATGTTGCTCCAAGTATAACTGTTGAAGAAAGACAAAAGTCTCACGCTGGTGGTTAATGATATGGGTGAATTTCTTATAAGGCTTGGACAATCCTTCTCCTTTTAAGCTAGCTTTTGGGATGTGAGTTAGGCTCAAAGACCTAATTGTACAATAACTAAAATTACATCTCATGTATATGAGAAGTTAAAACTTAGAAGGTAGAGCTTGTAAAGAACTGCGACTTATAATCCATCTGACATGAGACTAGTAATTTCGTTAGAAAGCATGAATTATAGTCATGTATGACTATTTTACATGGTCTCTTTTTTGAATTTTGTAGTCACTTTGTGAAATTGTAAAATTATTAAGAACCAATCCATGCCTTCCACAATTTTTATTACCTTCTTCCGTAACTAATAAGCGACAAAAAAGAAAATTCAACTAAAATGGTTGCACATATATGTAATGTATGGATTTGGTATAAAAAGTGTGTAATCATGTATATATGATGTAAGCTATGTATACACCTACATCCATATTATATTTATATATTGCAGTAATTCATCTTTAAGAGCCCAAATTTTAGATATAAGCTTCATTCGACGTTTCAAGTCATTTGATATATTGTCCACTCGAAACGATTCATGTTTAAAAATTGCTTCAATGGACATTTAATCTGATTTCCTCCCTTTGAGAAAATCACGTACATATCAATACGCAGATTAAGTTAAGTTCATTTCATTACAGAATCAATTGCATACAAAAATATTGATCATAACCCACTCCACATCCTCATATAATCTATTCACTAGCTATATATATAGCCAAAGAGGGAGCAACAATCTTCCCATATACAAGCACTTTTTTTTGACACACTCATCATCATATTTATCTCTTCCATTGTTTGTTTTTGTTTAAATATATTTAGCAAGAGCAAGAAGATAATTTCTTCATCTCACTAACTTCAAAATCAGGACCAGAAATAACATCAATCTTCAATCCTTTAAGCAATCCATTATCAGTCACTTTGATGTGATTCCCATTAGCACCAGAACCCACCAGCAAAGTCTTCCTTGATACCATATTGAATATTTCTTCCAAGAGTTTCAAGAAGGCTGTTTCCACATTGTGGCCAGTAAGAGCTGATGTCTCTGAGAAAAATAGCCCCTGCCTCTCTGCAAATTCGACTGCATCTTCAGTTGGAACTGCCCTGGAATCGGCTAGATCAGCTTTGTTACCAATCAACATGATCACAATGGAACTATCGGCGTGAGCCCTGAGTTCCTCAACCCATCTAGCTACATGATCGAATGTCTGTCTCTTTGTTACGTCGTAAACTAACATGGCTCCTAGTGCTCCTCTGTAGTATGCGCTTGTCACTGCTCTGTATCTGTTCAATACATTATGGAGACGTCTGATTTTTGTTAGCAGTTCAAAATTTTCAAAAAATTATAGTAGCCTAGTACTAAGTTCACTTTTTTTTGTGTATGAGAAGTATGGTGCGATGTTACAAGATTCATCCAGATTATTAAAAATGATCCATATTGGCTCATCGAGCATTCTTTAAGAGTATAAGTGTGTTCAGCATACTATTTTATTGAAGAAACTAGAATTTGTTGATACAGCCACATCAGGAAGCTACATGTATTGTGTTTATGTTAAATTCACTATCCTGGGTTTCATTAGGGTGAAATTGTCATGTGGTAGCTGAAATAGCACTGTCATGGTATGAATACATGACCATCATATATATCTTTAACAGCAAGAGAATCAAATTTGATTTGGGCCCTCATTAAGTTAGGTTGTGAAAGCTAGCAGGTCCAATCAAATTATTAATTACACAATCATGTTGCTTGTACTGTGCTTAGCTTGACGAAACATCACTTCAATCTCTCAAAATTAACTTATTAGGCCACAGCATCGAGTGCCACATAAAATGTGACGAAGGGAGTACTTTTTTTAAAAAAGACTTGTGCTCTATATATGTTGCTTAAATTAAATTTCTATGCAAATTTTTTTCCTCCTTAGCGAATTTCATGTTAAGTGTTTGAAAAAAATTGAAAGAAAACTTCTTTCGACACTATACAAATTGAAGAAAAACATCCAAAAAAAAATCACAGATAATTTAAGTATATTATGAAAAAAATAAATTCTATTTCTAAAAATGATAAAATTTGACTCTATTTCACAATGGGTAAAAAGAAAATTAGTTAAAAAGATACTCCCTCTGGTCCCTTTTATATGTCAATTTTTGTGATGACACTTGTATTAAGAAAAAAATAACTTTATCATTTTGTCCTTATTTAATGTACATTAATTGTTTTTTTAGTTCTTCTAATTGTTCAAGTTTATCTTTCCAACGTTTATGTCTTTATACGTTAATTTTGTGAAATGACATATATTAAGGATCATCTATTTATATTAAAGACGATATCTACTACTTAATTGTGAGAATGTCCAATTGAAAATGGACACCTACCCATATTAATTGATTCTAGTACTTCTTTTTCGTCTCTTATATGCCTAGAAGAGAGTATACACATTTTCTATGTCGCCTCAGCATTGAGGAGATGTATAGGTATATCCCTGAAATTTCACCTATAGTTGAAGGGACTACTTATGTCTTCTTCCGAAAATTAAAAAAGTACTTATAATACTTGTTTGTAAGGAACCATAACAAAAATAATCAAAAATCAATCCAAACAGACTCTTAGTAATTGCACGAGTGTTGTAAAGCAACTTCATATTGGGTTGACAAGTGATGAGCAAAAATGAAAGTAAATGCTTATATCAGTAGCCATCATGAAACTACTGTCGAGCTTAAACAGCTCAAATAGTCCACTTTAGGACTAAGAAAGTTTTTTCCAAAAGGTGTCAAAAGAGTATTACCTATACCTCATACGTAGCTTCCGTTTCTTTTTATCATCTATGTGGAACTTTGTTCGTACACCTAACAACTAAGTGGAAAGAAAACTAAAGTGGCATTCATGTGAAGATAGTAATGAGATGAGGAACAGAGAAAAAAAGGAAAAGAAACAGAGATCAGAGGCAAACCTTTCTTGTCCAGCAGTGTCCCAGATCTGAGCCTTGATCACTTTGGACTGAATAGAAACAGTTCTTGTTTGAAACTCAACACCAATTGTGGACTTAGAGTCAAAACAGAACTCATTCTTAGCAAACCTGGAAAGCACCTGAGTTTTCCCAACAGCAGAGTCCCCAATCACCACTACCTTAAACACATAATCTATTTTATCCTCGTTATGATAAACCCCATTCACCCGATTCACCTCAACGCCACTCATTTCTTGGTTCATCCTCTTGTTACCGCCTCCCAAGAATTGAACTAAATAATTTCACTGGTCCGGCAAGTCTACCTGATGCATTTGTATATATTGACACTGGATTAACCTGACATGACTCGTTTTAGATTCGTAAATGTTTGTTACTGTGTGTCTGTATCGAAACTTCAATTATGGCTACGTCGTACGAGTAATATCTATTTATGTAAAGCTTTGTTTTTGAACTAACAATTTGGAATAACAGGGGTCTTAATTTAAGCCGAAATGCCCGGCTAAATGTGATGTAATTTGGCCTTTCAAGAAAGCAACTTATGATTATGGAGGGACCGCAAAGCTTATGTGCCTTATAATTGCTACAACCTTGTTCCAATTATTAAAGTTTAATAAAAAAGCTAAAGTTAATTGGTTTGGTGTGTAGCCCTACATTACACAACCAATTGGGGCCCCTTACCTTACCTAAAATGACAAAACCTTATGGAACTTCATTATCTTCCTAATTTCTATTGCATCAAGTTGAAATAACATATGTTTACACACACTCTATTTTTTAATTTTGTTTATCTAATTTTGACTTGACATGAAAATTGATTTTGAAGTAAAATTATGTACTTCAAATGTATCAAAATATTTCTCCAATCTTGTGATCTTAAATATTTTAAACTAGGGGTGTGCATCGGTCGGTTTGGTTTGATTTTATATATTATCAGTTCGATTTTTTTATTTTTAAATATGCTAAACCAATAAGATATTTTTTATCGATTTTTGATCCTTAACTGTTTAGTTTTCGATTTATCTAATAAGAAAATACTCATAAAATAAATATATGACTTCTCTAATAATTTGACGCAATAAGATGAGATATAGTAAAACAAACAAATCAATTGATCATCTAAACTTAATAATATGCAATATTTGACCTCATATTCTAATTTACTTTCCAACAGAAGGGTTATACATTGAAAACCAAACAAATACATGATTTACGAGTATCGATTTAGTATCAAGGGATGTTAAATTATTAATATCTAATATTTATAAAGAGATAAAGTAGTAAATTATTATAGTCTTAATGAATTATTGGTTTACCTAATAACTCAATACTAAAAACCGAAACCGAACCGATAACCCGATAATTTCTTTTTTTTTTTGGTAAAATCATTAAAAACCCGTTAACCCAATAACCCCATAATAATAAATCAAAACGTATTTTTTTCGATTCGATTTTTTGCACACTTCTATAATGTTAAACAGAAAAATTAGAACTAAGTGCTTGCCAAAAAATACAAGTACATGTTTTGTAAATAAAAAAATAAGATACACAGATACGCAAATAAGAGCAGATGGAGTAGTATATACTATCATATTCAATGCTGGGTTGGTGCACTGACCAAAGGAAAATGACATTTATAAATGTGAGTCTTCTTAGAATAATATTTTTTAACTATATTCTTTGACAGAATTGACTCATCAGAATCATGTACATAAGCCATTTAATCTGAACTCATTCGTTTTTTTCTATTTGTTCCTTTGAAAAAAATCTCAACTATAAGGTTTCATGAACAGCAACGAGTGCAAAATGAGGCCTCTGCGCAGACATAAACGTTGATATTTCGTATAATGAAGGGGTTAAGGAATTAAACGTATGACGTCTTTAAATAGCATGAATAGGACTTGTAAATGTATATAAAGACTATTTCAGATGATCAACTCAAAAAAAAAAAAAATCACGTGGCATGCACGCTTTCCTTTTTGATTCGTCTATAAATGAATGTCACCTTATTCTAATTGAAAATAATTTAACTTTAAAATTCTTCTTTTATCCTTAATGAAGTGATTTTCAGCCGCACAAATATCTAAAAATGATTTTAGACCACAAATTTAAAAAATCTTCCTTTTTTTCTTAAATATCATGTCAAATCAAAAGGGGTACTATTTTTGTTTATTTTCTTCCCCAAACTTCAGTGTCAATCTTTCTTTTCTTTCTCCTTCCTCCTAGATCTATTTGGGGGGGGAGGGGGGGGGGGGTTTCGAAAGAAAAGTATGGGCTTTAATAAATGTAGTGTTTCAGCTAATTCACATAACGACATAAATGTAGCCTTAATGCAATCTGATAACTCTCCAACAGAAAAGTTAAAAAGGATCCATGACTAAAAAACCATAATAATATTATGGTACTCACTTTATCTCAATTTATATGATATAATTTAAATTTGATTCAAGTTATCAATAACTATTTAAAATTATTCATATTTTTCACTTAGACACCTTAACTAAGAAACTAGTCAATTGAAACTAGTCTTAGACTCTTCGGTGAAGTATTTAAGTGAAAAATGTGGATAAATTTAAGTGTTATCGATGATAACTTTAGCCTTTAAATTTTGATGGTCATTGACCAAAATTTATTTGTATGTCTTTTAAATATTTTAATTATTAATTATTGTGATTAATATTATTTTTTATGTAATTTTCAAATATGTAAATTATTTTTCAAAATTTTCATATGGTATGTATCTTACTACACGGGTAAAATAAAAGAAAATTGAATCACAAAATTCAAATTATGTGATATAAATTGAGATGGATGAAATGATATACTCCCTTGGTTCCATTTTATCTTTTTTTTTCTTTGGTCTATCCCAAAAAGAATATTATCTTATTTTAATTGGAAATAATTTATTTTTAAAATATCATTTTTATTTTTAATGAAATAATTTTTAATCATATAAATATTTAAAAATAATTTTAGATTATGAATTTTAAAAAAAAATTCTTTAAATAAAATATCAAATCAAAGAGTTTCACATAAAATAAAATAGAGGGAGTATTTGTTTGCGTGGATCAAAGTGTCATATAGTAACTATAATGAAGTAACGGGTCATGATTGAATGGTCAAAAAAGAAAGAAAGCATGGGAGATTCTTATTTGCTGCACCGACACTATTATTTCCTAATTTATTGTTTAAACCAAAAAACAATACTTAGTATTATACGGTAAATACTTACCACATGAGCAACAATTTAACTTCCCTGGTTTAAAATCAAGTTAGAAGGCTTTTTTAATTAAGGGTGACAAGAATGTTTTAAAATTAAAAAAAAGTGACTCAAGTCTTAAGAATTAGGTGTAGGTGACAAAAAATTAATTAAGGATTAATGGTTTAAGTTGACTTTGCAAAAAGGTCCCCAACTTCAATTTGTTACACTTTAACCCATCAATACAAAATATCCAAAATACCCCCAAACCCTCCCTTCTTTTTCACCTCCATTACCGCGACGCCCCACCCTCCCCCGCGACGCGGAAGCCCCTCCCCTTGTGCAAAAAATTGAACGTCAAAAATAACCATTCTGCGCGACACGTGCGCGACGCGCATGCGTCGCGGAGTATTTTCCATGTCCAATTTCTCAGCAGCTGCTGCATATTGCCCAGCAGCTGCTGGACCCGACCTTCGATTTTTCGTTAATGCGTATGGGAAGGTGCCTATAAGGGGATGCTATCGTCCATGTGTAGTGATAACTTGAGTTTTGTTACTCATACTACAACTAAAATGGTAAATTCACCAATGATCTTATACATTGCCTTCACTATCTCAGAAGTAATAAACAATCAATTGATCAATTGCACATGTAAGTGATGCTGACTAAGTAAATCACACTTATTTCGGTGGTTGTTTCGATTAATTGGTCGACGTGGTCATCGTTATACATGAATATGAGGAATTTGGTCCAATTCAACACTAGAAATAACTCGATCGAAAACATTTTTTTACAAATTCCCAGCAGCTGCTGGACCCGACCTTCGTTTTTTCGTTAATGCGTATCGGAACATGCCTATAAAGGGATGCTATCATCCATGTGTAGTGGTAAGTTGAGTTTTGTTACTCCGACTACAACTGAAATGGTAAATTCACCAATGATCTTATACATTGCCTTCACTAACTCAGAAGTAATAAACAATCAATTGATCAATTGCACATGTAAGTGATGCTGACTAAGTAAATCACACTTATTTCGGTGGTTGTTTCGATTAATTGGTCGACGTGGTCATCGTTGTCCATGAATATAAGGAATTTGGTCCAATTCAACACTAGAAATAACTCGAACGAAAACTTTTTTTTACAAATTCCCAGCAGCTGCTGTATATTTCCCAGCAGCTGCTGAGAATTTCACAGCAGCTGCTGGACCCGACCTTCGATTTTTCGTTAGTGTGTATCGGAAGATGCCTATAAGGGGATGCTATCATCCATGTGTAATGGTAAGTTGGTAAGTTATACATTCACTACAAAATAAAATCCTAAATTCACGAGTGCTCTTATACATTGACTTCACTTACTCAAAAGTAATAAACAATCAATTGATCAATTGCACATGTAAGTCACACTTATTTCGGTGGTTGTTTCGATTAATTGGTCGACGTGGTCATCGTTGTCCATGAATATAAGGAATTTCGTCCAATTCAACACTAGAAATAACTCGAACGAAAATATTTTGTTACAAGTTGTTGTAGCAACTTGGCAACTTGCTGGATTATTCTCAGCAGCTGCTGGGAAATTCTCAGCAGCTGCTGGGAATTTAAGTGCTTGTTCGCGACACATCCGCGACGCGGACAGGTCGCGGATGCACACTGTTTTGGTGACCCAAAATTTTGGGTTTTTTCGTTCCGGGCCCCGAAAAATCCAACCAACACCTACACAACCTTCAATATGTTAAGACAAGTGGGTTCACCCAAAAAAAGTCCCAAAAAAACTCCCGAATCGATCGCAAAACCACGCAACATTTTAAGCACAGGAAATGTGCATGTCCGCGACGCATCCGCGACGCGGACACGTCGCGGATGCACACTGTTTTTGCTTTCCAAAATTTTGGGATTTTTCGTTCCGGGCCCCGAAAAATCCAACCAACACCTACACAACCTTCAATATGTTAAGACAAGTGGGTTCACCCAAAAAAAGTCCCAAAAAAACTCCCGAATCGATCGCAAAACCACGCAACATTTTAAGCACAGGAAATGTGCATGTCCGCGACGCATCCGCGACGCGGACACGTCGCGGATGCACACTGTTTTTGCTTTCCAAAATTTTGGGATTTTTCGTTTCGGGCCCCGAAAAATCCAACCAATACCTACACAACCTTCAATATGTTAAGACAAGTGGGTTCACCCAAAAAAAGTCCCAAAAAAACTCCCGAATCGATCGCAAAACCACGCAACATTTTAAGCACAGGAAATGTGCATGTGTGCGTTGCATCTGCGACGCGGACAGGTCGCGAATGCACACTGTTTTTGCTTTCCAAAATTTTGGGATTTATATAGTCCTAGGGTCACGCGAAAAACGAGGAAATAAATACACTACTGCGCGACCGATCCGCGACGCAGTGCGATCGCGGATCCAGACTTAGCAATATAAATCCTGCGATCACACTTATACGCTACTACGCGACCAGTGCGCGACGCGGACTGGTCGCGGAACATGCGAAATCAACCGCTGGTAATTTTTTTTTTTTAAAAAAAATGTTAAATTTTTTTTTAAAAAAAAAAAAATTTTATTTTTTTTAAATAAAAAAAAGTTTTTTTTTTTTACATATGGGTTCCAAAAGTTTTAAAACTTTACACTTAAACCCATCATTAACTTAATCAAATAATTAATTTAACTAATGACAAGTTTGACCAGTCTTGGTCAAACTTGTCACCAAAATTAATTTCAACACTTTTTTGTCACTTGTCTCCAAATTTTCACAAGTTAGAATGCATATTTAACTTTAATTTGATAAATATGTGTGCAAGATACATGTTTTGCATTGCTTAATTTAGTACGACATCCGATGGAAATATTATTTTTAACCATATCATATATAATTTATATGAGAAAAATGAGAGTACGATAGTTTGGATATGTGCAAAGAAGAAGCATTGATGCTCTTGTTAGGAGGTACGAGAAGTTGAATTTGGGGGTTATGCAGTGGGGTAGAGATAAATCGAAAAAGTATTGGAGAAGGTGATTAGATGGGATATGGCACAACTTCGTATCACTGAGGACATGATTTTAGATAAAAAGAAATGAAGGTCGCGTATTAGGGTAGAAGGTTAGTAGGTTAGCAGCAGTCGGATGATGTCTTGCCTTGTGACTACAGTAAGATTGGTCGTGTCTTTATATATTGTGTTGTTATTAGCCGTCATTTATTTGCTACTTTCTTGTATTTATAAGTTTTCAATTACCTTTCACTAAAGTTGTTTTTGTATCTAGTATTTTTTGCTTTTGGGACTGATATATTTAAGTTGAGAAACTTTTGAAAATAATCACTCTATCTCAGACAAGGTTTGCATACATTTTACCTTCGTCAAATCTCACTTTTGGAATTTCAATAGGTATATTATTGTTATTGTTATAGTTACAGTTACATTTATGTAGGAAATGTCACTGTCAACATATTTTCCATGGATACTTGTGAAGTAAGGATGGTTAGCAGCTTGCCAGAAATTTAAGTATGAAGAGGGATATTATTGATAATATTGCTCAATTTAGTAATTATGTTTTTAAATAAGTTTTTGGGAATTTTTTTTATGGGCAATAAAAATAGAAAATAAACATAAATATTTTCTAAGAAAGTCCGTATGCTTAATACCTTACCAATAAATAATATTTTTTTCGTCCTATTTTACGTGGCACATTTTTCTTTTTGGTCTGTTTCAAAAAGAATGTCACCTTACTAGAATTAATAATAATTTACCTTTAAAAAATTTTTTTTACCCTTAATGAAATGATTTTCAGCGGCACAAATATATATGAATAATTTTAGATCACAAGTTTCAAAAAACTTTTTTTTTCTTAAATACTATGCCAAGTCAAATGGTGTCACATAAAATGAGAGAAAAGGGATATTATTAGCAAACTAATAAATCATGTCAATAAGATTTATAAGAGATGTTATTTAAAAAATGAAATTGTGAAATGACATAGTTTTTTAAGTGTCATGATTTTCAAATAATTTGAAAAATGAAGTCTATTAACTGAAATGATTTGCCAATATTACTAACTTTTGTTTATAGTGGAATGCTAAAGATTAGTATGACAAAAAATATTCGAATTCTCTAAGGAATTCGGCGGTACCGCGGTAATAATAATGTGGCATATATGAAAAGTCTAGGAATACTTGAAATTTCAATAACGAATTAATCGATCCTTCAGACATAGCAACAAAAACTTTATTTAAAAGATAATTTTTAAGAAAATTGTAAATGTCAATTAAAAATGTCTGATGATAGCATACGTTTATTTGTTGATGAAGAGTTGTGAGTTGAATCAAAGAAGACAAGCATAGGTTTGCTTGTTAAGAATAACAAAGGTGTTTGCTTCATACCTATGGATCCCAATTCAATTTGTTGGATAGTTTATGATTGTTAAAATGTTTGTAATAAGAGAATTTGTAAGAGAAGTAAACAACTCTATGTCCACTCTGATGTGCAAGGTGTAGTAAAAAGCTATTTGGGACATGGATATAGTTTATGAAGATATTTAGGATATGTCTATATATTTAGAGCCTGTTTGGATTAGTAGAAAAAAAAGTTGTTCTAAAAAATATTTTAAAAGCACTTTTAAAGTGTTAAAACTTATTTTAATAATAAGCAATTACGTGTTTGGATAAAAATGTTTAAGCTGAAAAAAGATTGTTAATGTGTTTGGTACATAAGTGCCGTTAAACACTTTTTTGATCAAAATGTCTGAAATACTCTTTAAGCTGTTATACATTATAAAATGCTAATTATTACTCTAAATTTTTGTTTCTAAATTAAATTAAATTAGAATTAGTTTATTTTAATTTATCTTCAATATAAATTGATTATATAAGTTAATTTATATGTTTAAATTATTTTTAAAATATATAATTTTGATGAAATACATGAAATATTTGAATGTTTTCTTAATTATATTTATAATAAGCAATGGCTATATTTCTTTTTACCATAAATAATCTATTGTAGAAAACAATTTAGAAGAAAGAAAGAGCGAGCAAGAAAAAGAAGAAAAAACGGAAGAAAAAAAAAAATAGGAAGAAGGAAAAAAATGGAAGAAAGAAAGAGCAAGAAGAAGAAAAAAAGAAAGAACAAAATATTTTAAAAATGAAAGAAATAAATAGAAAAAAGTAGGAGCAAAATAATATAGAAATTATAAGCAAACATTAGGAATAAAAAGATAAATTTGTTGGTCAAACATAAATGACTTTTAAGCCAAAGAGAAAAAAGTAAGGGTAATCAACTTTTAACTTTTAACTTTTTAAAGCTATTTTTAACTCATTTTAAATTATATTAGAATTTTTCTCAAACACTTTCAAAAGCTAAAAAAAGCAGATTTGATTAACTTTTAAGTCTATCCAAACACCCTCTTAGAGTAGAAGATTTGATGTTGTAGCTTATATCATAGATAAGCTTTTAACTTCTTTGTTGTCTTAGTTTTCTTGAGGAAGAATATGCTAAAATTGAATCACGAATATGTTGTACGATTCATTGGACATATTATGTCCATAATGAATTGACAAAAAAAAGGTCAAAATTGTTCCTGAATTGAACTAAACAGATCAATCATATCCTCCTTACACTTGAGGATAAAAAATGCTCCCATTATTATTTAAGAAAGATTACAAATATCCTCAAAAGTTAACATTTAAATTTTTAGTGATGTGGAAAACTACATGAAAATATCCATCTACCTAATCGTTGCCAATTAAAATTCATTATAAAAAAAGTTAGGCTTTTAATAACGAATAAGGTGGCCACAAAATTTCAAAATATTACCACTAAAGGGTTTCATTGATTTTTACTGCAATAGACACTATTAAAATCTATTTTTTCAACAAAAAACATGATAATTAATTTTTGGTAATAAACAATATGATAGTTTTGTTTTTATGTCATATGCAAATGCATAAAAAGTAAACTAATATATTGTGAAGTGGGAGATTCAAGTTGAGAAGTAATTTTAATATTTTTTGTAATAATATATATTGAATGATTTCAATATTGATTTTAGAAAATTAGATCGTAATAAAAAATTAATTACCATTTTTCTTTTTGAAAAAATAAATTTTAGTGTTGACTTTTAGTTGCCAGTAAAAATCAATAGCTATTGCAATGTAAAAATTAGTGAAAACGTTTAGCAACAATATTTTGAGATTTTGTGGCTAGTTTAGTAGCTGCTAAAAAATCAACTTCTTGTAGTGAATTCAGTTGGCAACGCTTAGGTGGAGGAATTAGTCACACGTGGCTTGCCACATCACTAAAAATTTGAATTATTAACTCTTAAAGGTATTTATGGTCTCGTAGGATAACAACGCAACATTTTTTATCTCAAAATATAACGGAGTGCATAAGTGGTCTATTCTGCAGAATTTTTGATAGAAATTCATGGACGACAATTTTGTTTGAAAAAAAAACTTGCGTCTATCCTAATATAAGTCATTATGTAGCACCTTTTGTTTTTCGAGAGTTAAACAATTCAAATTTGACTGAATATTTGCTCATGGAATCTTAAAAAAAAATTGCAATAAAATTTGTATATTTATAAACTATATAAAACGTACTATACGTCATAATATTGACAATTCAATATACTTAAAATATATATAAAAAAATTTACAATAAAAATAAATTTATTTAAATCTTAAAATCTAAAAAATACCGCATTGTTATAAAATAAATGTAGAATTAACTAGAATATATGTAAGGGGAATCAAAAGCTTAAAACTGAGGAGAAGAGAGAATAATATATTGCGGTGTATTTTTTTTCTTCCGTTGATCTGTGTATATAATCACAAATGAAATGGAATGTTGAGGTACATTTATATGGCTACCAAAGCTTTGGAAATTGTAGCCATTCTTACTATTGTGGACTACTTGGAAATTGTAGCCACACTTCCACTATTGTGGACTATTGAGAATGGCAATTCACACACAACACTCCCCCTGAATTGTCCATGTAAAAGGGAAGTTCTAGATGACCTTAATACGCATCATTAGCTGCCTCATTAAAAACCTTACCAGGAAAACCCAGTGGGATAAAACCTTGGTTAAGGAAAAAAGAGTACAGCGCGTATTTTACTCCCCCTAATGAAGACTTCATTTGACACTTTGGAGACGGTGCATTCCAATCTTATATCTTAGCTTTTCAAATGTTGACGTTGGCAATGCTTTAGTGAATAAATCTGCAAGATTGTCACTCGAACGAATTTGTTGTACATCAATATCACCTTTCTTCTGAAGATCATGTGTGAAGAATAATTTCGGTGAAATGTGTTTCGTTCTGTCTCCTTTTATGAAGCCACCTTTTAGTTGAGCTATGCACGCAGCATTGTCTTCAAATATGACCGTGGGTACCATGATATCATTTTTCAGTCCACATTTTTCTTCGATGAAATGTATCATTGATCTCAACCACACACATTCTCTACTTGCTTCATGAATTGCAATTATTTCAGCATGATTCGAAGAAGTAGCAACAACTGACTGCTTTGTAGATCGCCATGATATAGCAGTTCCTCCATATGCAAAGAGATAGCCGGTTTGAGATCGGGCTTTATGTGGATCTGATAAATAACCTGCATCTGCATAACCAACAAGGTCTGCACAGCTTTTGTTAGTATAAAACAAACCCATATCAATTGTACCTTTTAGGTATCGCAAAATATGCTTGATACCGTTCCAGTGCCTTCGCGTTGGGGAAGAACTATACCTTGCTAGCACATTAACAGAAAATGTTATATCAGGTCTGGTTGAGTTAGCAAGATACATGAGTGCACCAATGGCACTGAGGTATGGTACTTCTGGACCAAGAAGTTCTTCATCCTCTTCTGGAGGACGGAATGGATCTTTATTCACTTCAAGTGATCTAACAACCATTGGAGTACTTAACGGATGTGCTTTGTCCATATAGAATCGCTTTAAGATTTTCTCAGTATAGGCAGATTGATGAACAAAGATCCCGTCTGCTAAATGTTCAATTTGTAGACCCAGACAAAGTTTTGTCCTTCCAAGATCTTTCATCTCAAATTCTTTCTTTAAATATTCAATTGCCTTTTGGACCTCTTCAGGAGTTCCAATGAGATTTATGTCATCAACATAAACAGCGAGTATTACAAACTCCGATCCTGTTTTCTTAATGAAAACACATGGACAAATGGCATTATTTATATATCCTTCATTTATCAAGTACTCACTAAGGCGATTATACCACATACGCCCTGATTGTTTCAGACCATATAATGATCTTTGTAATTTGACTGAGAACATTTCCCGAGACTTAGTACATGCTTCGGGCAATTTGAATCCTTCTGGTATTTTCATGTAAATTTCACTATCAAGTGAACCATAGAGGTAAGCTGTAACTACATCCATTAGATGTATTTCAAGATTTTCATGTACAGCTAAACTGATGAGATATCGAAAGGTTATTCCATCCATAACGGGTGAATATGTTTCCTCATAGTTGACACCGGGCTTTTGAGAGAATCCTTGTGCAACAAGGCGTGCCTTGTATCTTACAATCTCATTTCTCTCATTTCGCTTTCGCACAAAAACCCATTTATAGCCAACTGGTCTTACACCATCAGGGGTTTGGACTACAGGTCCAAATACCTCATGATTAGAGAGTGAATTCAATTCAGATTGAATAGCTTCTCTCCATTTTGGCCAATCATCTCTGTGTCGACATTCTTCGACAGATTTAGGCTCAAGACTTTCACTGTCTTGCATGAGGCTAAGTGCAACATTATATGCAAAAACATTATCCACTGTAATTTTTGATCGATCTAAACTTATCTCATCATCCATAGAACTTATTGGAAGTTCTTTATTCACTTGAGTCTCGGGTTCACTGATTTCTTCAGGAATATCAGGATTTCTCAAGTCTGGATCTTCTTCAGGAAGTCCTTTTGTAGTATCATTTTTATCATTTCTTGTGCTTCTCTTTCTAGGATTTTTATCCTTTGAACCCACTGGTCTACCACGCTTCAGGCGTGTTTGGGATTCAGAAGCTGCGATACTAGTAGATGATCCCTTTGGGACTTCGATCCGGATAGGCACATTCACTGCAGGGATATGTGACTTAGTTATCCGTTTTAAATCAGTAAATGCATCTGGCATTTGATTTGCTATTGTCTGCAAATGGATGATCTTCTGGACCTCCTGTTCACATGTGCGTGCTCGTGGATCAAAATGAGATAGTGATGAAACTTTCCACGCAATTTCTCCAATTTCTCTTCGGGGTTCCTTTTTCTCTCCCCCTAATTGCGGGAAAATTGTTTCATCAAACCGACAATCTGCAAATCTGGCAGTAAATAAATCTCCTGTCAACGGTTCGAGGTAGCGAATTATGGAGGGTGAGTCAAACCCAACATATATACCTAACCTCCGTTGAGGGCCCATCTTTGTGCGTTGCGGTGGTGCTACAGGCACGTATACCGCACAACCAAAAATTCGTAGATGAGCTATATTTGGTTCATGACCAAATACCAATTGTGATGGAGAATATTTATGATAATTAGTCGGTCTGAGACGTACAAGTGCTGCTGCATGTAAGATAGCATGACCCCATACGTCAATGGGTAATTTTGATTTCATGAGCAGTGGTCTAGCTATCAATTGTAGGCGCTTAATAAATGACTCTGCAAGGCCATTTTGAGTATGAACATGAGCTACCGGATGTTCAATTTTTATCCCAATTGATATGCAATAATCATCAAAAGCTTGGGATGTAAATTCTCCAGCATTATCCAGACGAATGGATTTAATTGGATAATCTGGGAATTGCGCCCTTAATCTTATTATTTGTGCCAGTAGCCTCGCAAACGCCAGGTTGCGGGATGATAAAAGGCACACGTGAGACCATCTTGATGATGCATCTATTAGGACCATAAAATATCTAAACACTCCACTAGGTGGGTGAATAGGTCCACATATGTCCCCATGTATACGTTCCAAAAATTTTGGGGACTCAATGCCAACCTTCAGGGTCGATGGTCTGGCAATTAATTTGCCTTGATGACAAGCAGCACATGAAAATTCGTCATTCATAAGAATCTTCAGGTTCTTTAATGGATGACCGCTTGAATTTTCAAGAATTCGTCTCATCATTATTGATCCAGGATGACCTACTCGATCATGCCATAGCACAAAAGTTTTTGGATCAGTAAACTTCTGGTTTACGATCGAATGTGCTTCAATTGCACTAATTTCTGCATAATATAGGCCAGATGATAAAGTTGGTAATTTTTCTAAAATATATTTCTGGCCTGAGACACTCTTGGTTATACCAAGGTATTCAATATTCATTTCGTTTAGTGTCTCAACATGATATCCATTTCTGCGGATATCTTTAAAACTTAGCAGATTTCTTGGGGATTTAGAAGAGAACAATGCATCTTCTATAACGATTTTTGTCCCCTTAGCCAGAAATATAGTAGCTCTTCCGGAGCCTTCAATTATTTTTGCACTACCAGATATTGTAGTAACATTTGCCTTTCTTTTAAGTAAAGAAGAAAAATATTTTTCGTCTTTAAAAATTGCATGAGTCGTTCCACTGTCAATAACACAAATATCTTCGCGATTGATTATTGATCCAAACAAAATTTGAGGCATATCCATTCTTCAAAGAGAAAAATAATAAAGTAAATATTTATTTGGACCTCATGTGTTATTTAATGAAAAGTCTTGCATAAGTTAAATAAGGAAGACAAGATACAAAATTATTATTATTATTTTTCACCGGATATAAAAACATAAGCGTACATATAAATAAAGAAAATTATTTTATATATTATCATGCTCATCATCGTTCACATTTTCATTAATATTTAAATTTTCTTCTGGAAAATTTAAGTAGTCCGCTACATCCAGATACACATGTTCCATATTATTTTCAGACAAAAAATTTGTCTCTGGATTTTCCGCTCTTTTTAATGATGCCTGATATAGTTGAACAAGGCGTTTAGATGACCGGCATGTCCTTGACCAGTGCCCTTTGCCTCCACATCTGTGACATATACTTTCTGAATTTTTCTTTGGAAAAGCTTCTGGCTTTTCTTCCTTCTTTTTAGATTGCTGGTCGTGTCTCGGTGCGAGACGACTATCATGATTTCTTCTTTGACCTCGGCCACAGCCACGACCACTTCTGGGGCCATAATTTCTTTCTCGTTGGTTATAATTCGCCTGATTCACTTCAGGGAGTGGCGAAGAACCAACGGGCCGACTATCATGATTTTTCATCAATAATTCATTATGTCTTTCAGCAATAAGAAGGTGTGAAAGTAATTCAGAATATTTTGTAAAACCCATACTGCGATATTGCTGCTGCAGGAGCATATTCGCGGGTGGAAATGTGGAGTATGTTTTTTCAAGCTTATCAGTTTCAGTTATTTCTTCTCCGCATAAATTTAACTGTGATATAATTCTAAACATTGCTGAATTATACTCAGTTATATTTTTAAAATCTAATAATCTTAGATTTAACCAATCATGACGCGCTTGTGGAAGGACGACCAACTTCAGGTGGTCGTATCTATCTTTTAGATTCTTCCACAATTTCAGGGGATCTTTTATTGTCAAATATTGTAATTTTAGTCCCTCGTCAAGATGGTGGCGGAGAAAAATTAAAGCTTTGGCACGGTTTTGACTGGATGCCTTATTTTCATCTTTAATGGTGTCTGCCAGACCCATTGATTCTAAATGTAGTTCAGCATCTAGTGCCCATGATGAATAATTAGATCCAGAAATATTAAGTACAGTAAATTCAACTTTTGAAATATTAGACATTTTGATAAAATAAATTCTTACCCCTTTTTACCTGTTTACGCTAGCTTGAAATGGGCAGAGCTTCGTGCTGATAACGTGTTATAAAATAAATGTAGAATTAACTAGAATATATGTAAGGGGAATCAAAAGCTTAAAACTGAGGAGAAGAGAGAATAATATATTGCGGTGTATTTTTTTTCTTCCGTTGATCTGTGTATATAACCACAAATGAAATGGAATGTTGAGGTACATTTATATGGCTACCAAAGCTTTGGAAATTGTAGCCATTCTTACTATTGTGGACTACTTGGAAATTGTAGCCACACTTCCACTATTGTGGACTATTGAGAATGGCAATTCACACACAACACGCATAAATTATTAGAAAAGCAATATACATTTACCATGTTCTTAGGTATAATGTTATTGAGATCGGACTTTCTTGTGTGGGCCCAAAGCGGGCTTTTTAACATTTGACAACCAAATAAGGAAAAAGTGACTATGTAGATACGACAAAATGAAGGAAAATGGACTCGAAATGACCAGATTTGAGGGATCGTTATACCATTAATCAATCAATCTAATGTATATTCTTTGTATTAAATTTATAGTATTAGTAATATACAATTTAATATAAAATAAAATATGTAACTAATGTTATATTTATATTATATAGGGCCGTTTCAATAAATTTGGGGGAGAAAATAATGCATATATCTTTTTTAATACACTTTAGCAAACTACCTCTTTGCAATTTATCAGATCAAAAGTTATAGTGGCAAACAACAGAATCAAAGACGGTGTCATTTTTTGTCATGGTTACAAACAGCAGAATCATCATTTACGGTCAAAACTTTTAATGGTTCAAATTCTTTCAGAATCTAATCTAAGTATTTCTTTTTTTTAACGTTCCAAAATCCATATTATCACTTGTCCATCAAGTGTACTATGTTAGTAGCATGTTTGTGTACCAACTAGCATGTCACAGTCAGAAGTGGGCTAGCAAAAGTTTTTTGGGTCCAAACCAAATTAATAAAAGAAGCAGTACATGTGTTTAATTTGGTGTTTGGCAAGTTATCCTCAAGTCTCTCTTTTACCCCTTTATTTTTTATCAAGGCAAACATGTGTTTCTCATTAAGATTTTTATTACTCTACTTAATCATCAATTCTTCCTTTAATATGTGACTGTTTTGGTTAAATCATTTGATTTAAGTGCTGCTTGGATCATGTGTTGATGATGAGAAGAGCTGGGGCAAAGTATAGCTTTTTGAAAAGGGAAATCTCACCACGCATCCTACCATGATGGGAAAGTTAGAATCAATCATTTTTTTTTCCGAACACAATTATTTAAGTATCATATTATTAGCAAAAAAAAAAAATATTCTGTTGTGAGTTTATTTACATTGTCGGTCTCAAGCTCGAATAAAGAAAGAAATATTATAAGAATCAATTGAAACAACCTTTTTATCTTATATCAATAGAAATAAAAATTATGTTTATCTTACCCTTTCTCATATTACATGTCTGAAATCATACTGTATTTGTTGATGTTGTTAACAAAGAAAACAAAGGCAACTGAGGTCTAGGATTGAAACATAATATTACTTATTAGTAATAATAAATAGACATGTTACAAGATTGAAAGAAAGAGGGGTTAAGTGTAATTTTATGAGAAATATACGGAAGAAATGTAAAAAGCAAGAAGTTTGTCTCGGAGCGGCGGGTAAACTCAGAAGTCAATATCAAAACGTCGTAGTTTCCGAGTTTTGGCCATGTCAATCTCCCAAACTTTCGCCGGCCACCGACGGCGGGTCTACACCTCAATCAATTTCACCCATTTGTTCTCAACCACCGCCGCCGCCGATGATGATCCTTTCAAGACTCACCCGTCGTACCAGCACCTCGCCACCATCAAATCTAAATCGGAGCTCCTCCAATCCTACACCGTAACCCCACCCATCGAACCGTGGCCCCGATACCTCTCCCATAAAAAACTCATCTCGCTCGTCAAATCCCAGCATGATGTTAACCTTTCCCTCCAAATTTTTCACCATGCTGGCAACTTCCACCCTGGGTTTTTCCATAATTACGAAACCTACCACTCCATCATAAACAAGCTCTGCCGTGCTCGTGCCTTTGATAAAGCGGAAACCCTTTTAACTGAATTAAGAAATTCCGGCATCAAATGTGGGGAAGTTTTGTTTGTTAATGTGATTCGGAACTATGGGATTGCTAGTAAGCCCAAATTGGCTCTTAAGACCTTTCTGCGAATCGAAAAATTTGGAGTTCAGAAGTCAGTGAGGTCATTTAATGCTTTGTTGAATGCTTTAGTACAAAATAAAGAGTATGATTTTGTTTACGCATTGTTTAAGAATTGCCAGAAGAAGTTGCATATAACGCCCAGTGTGTTTACATGTAATATCTTGTTGAATGCTTTGTGTAAGAAGGATGATATTGATAGTGCAATTAAGGTTCTTGATGAGATGCCTATGATGGGAATAGTTCCCAATGTTGTGAGCTACACAACCATTTTGGGTTGTTATGTATCACTTGGTGATTTAGTTGGCGCAAAGAGGATGTTTGATGAAATTGTTGATAGAGGATGGTTGCCTGATGCGACGACGTACACTATCTTAATGCATGGGTTTGTTAAGCAAGGGAAGTTTATTGATGCAGTTAAGATAATGGATGAGATGGAGGAGAATGGGGTTGGGCCGAATGAAGTGACTTATGGAATTATGATTGAGGCATTTTGCAAAGAAAAGAAATCTGGTGAAGCAGTTAATTTACTTAATGATATGCTAGATAAGAGGTATATACCAAGCACAACACTTTGCTCTAAGGTGATTGATGTCTTGTGTGAAGAGGGAAAGGTTGAGGAGGCATGTGCTTTGTGGAAGAAACTATTGGTAAAGAATTGTACTCCAGATGATACAATACCAAGCACACTTATTCACTGGCTCTGTAGGAAGGGACATATTTGGGAAGCAAGGAAATTGTTTGACGAGTTTGAGAAGAGTTCGAGTCCTAGTGTTCTGACATATAACGTGCTTATTGCAGGGATGTGTGAGAAAGGAGAGTTGCATGAAGCTGGGAGGTTATGGGATGACATGGTAGACAAGGGTTGCTTTCCTAATGCTTTTACTTACAATATGCTGATCAAAGGTTTTTGCAGAATTGGAAATGCAAAGGAAGGAATGAGAGTTCTAGAAGAGATGCTTGACAAAGGGTGTCACCCAAATAAATCTACTTATTCCATCTTAATCAAGGGGCTTCTTGACTCTGAACTCAAAGCAGAAGTTTTAAGGGTGCTTGCACTGGCTGTCTCTGGTGATGTTGATCCTGAAACTTGGGGAATCCTAGTTTCCAAGTTTGTTACTGATATTCAAAATGTATATTCTGTTTTGGATAAGACATTGTCGGAGAATGAAGTGTAAATGTTTGTTCTAATGCTCTTCATACCCAAGATTTGATTCTAAAGTGGGAGCAAACATGGTTCACAAAAGAATTAACCGTTAATGAGTAAGGGTGATGGTCTCGGTGCCCGGTTCAAGAAGGTACAAGCTTCCCTGCGCAAACATTTCTGTAGTTCAGAAGAACCTTGATGTTCATGGACTACAACATTGGAGCATTTGTGGAAGGAGGCTGGAAACTGAATATGTGAAGCATGAGATATTTGATGACACCATAAAAAGCGTCAAATAAGTAAAAAGGGAATGGCTTCTTAACTATTTATACAGCTCTAATACTGTATTACTCTGAGATAGATTAGGTTCGTCAATATTGATGTAAACTATGTCCTTTGTCTTATCATGAACTAGTCTATATTCTGTGTAAAGGAAGGGCATACTTGGAGAATCAATCCCCTAGCTTTTCACATTAATGTTTACCCTACATCATCATGAAGTGTCCAATTTCTTTCATCACAAATAAGTAGAAAGAGAACTACAACCATGATACTGTGTTATGTTAGTCATTTCTAGCGCTAAAACATAACAAACTCCCCTTCCATTGGCCAATCACATTTCAGACACAAAAAACAAAGTATCTATGGAAGGAAAAAAGCGAATCCATGAAGAAAAATTGTCTACTTGGATATGTGATGCCTATGCCAAGCGAACTTGCAAAAAATTATCTTGCTGCACATCTCAAAGTTGCTTGTGGAATTGTTCCAATAGGTGCCCAAAATATAGAGGGGTTTCCTTTTTGTCCATTTGTTTTCATTTGATTAATTAAATGAATCAGCACCCTCTCCTGGTCTTGTTGGTAACTTGCTGAGGAAAAAAGAAATGCTTCACGAGGAGGCAAGCACCATACTGGATAAGATGGCTTCATCTGCTTCATAGAATTTGGTAACACTTCTGCTATTTCCTAAGCCTCTTTCTTACTGTTTCTGTCTTGTTTACAAAGAATACTTCTCAAGGCTTCTTATATATTTGGTATATGACATCTGATCCTGGTCCAACTCCAATGTATTTCCATTTGTGAGGGTAGGGTAACTCCCTCAAGTTCTTGTATACCTAGAAGGATTTCTAGTACATACCTAAAAACATAGCTTCCTAGTTTCTGCCGCAAAATTTGTCTTTTTTTCACCTCTATAATGGTCATGTGCAATTCATATGTATGTTATCAAGATTTGAACTCTAAAGATTTGATTTTTGGGGAACATTGCATTTTTTGTCCCTCAGTAATTGGTAAAATTTGATTTTGGTCCTTGTGATTCACAACTCTGAACATTTAACTTCAACAGTTTTGAGTGTTTTAGTCCTTCAGTAACACACTCTCACAAAGCCTTGACTGCTTTAGCTGTGTCTACTTATTTTAGCATATCCACTTTTTGAGGATATTTGCTGAGATTCCTTGGATCTACTTTTTTGAGTAAATACTCGCTGCGTTGTTCTTTCTGTGATTACTCTCCATGCTTTTTTCTATTTGATTTGTTTTTTATGGTTGTACATTAGATGATTTTGTCTTTACTAATGTCAAAGGAGTTGGTCGTCTAGGGAAGTCCTTTATCTTCAAATACTCTTTACATCTTTTTACTATTTCTCGGTGATTTTGGAAACATAGCTTTGAAAAGGTCAGGAATTTTTTGATAAAGATTCTCGCGAGCTACTTTATCCTGGTACATATGGAAAACCACATTGATATTGGTCTTAGATGCAATGGCTGTTAAAAGTGAGGTAGTTGTATGACAATGACTTATGGTACTTCTTGGTTGCAGAAATTTAACTGATGACTCATTGAATACACCAGACAAATCTGTAAGATAGCTGGTGGTGGTGTTATTATATAAGATCGAAAACAATATCGTGGGAGCTAACTGCAGGGCTAGTATTCTGTAACCATATTGAACTGAAGTATCTGTTGTAGATATTTTTTAGCCCTTTTGTCTGAGTTTTGATTGGCTATTAGGGTACTAGCCTCTTCATTGTTGATCTCTCACTAAATTTTGTTGTAGGAGCAAGGAGCGAAGCGGTTGACATTCTTTTTCTAAGAAACATGTTCTGTCGCCTAAGTGTCTTGATGCATCTTTTTGCACAGATCTTCAAGAAACATTTGATACCTTTTGCATTAAAACTCTCAAGGCTACCATTTCCAGGTATATGATATTGGGATCTCTCAAGAATCTAGCTCATGATAGTCCTTTTGCTCTTGTATCTCATACAACATGACAGCAGCTAGCTGATTTCAAAGAGCCTGTGTGGATTTGCAGTACTTAAGGTGTTTTGATTGTTTGTGGCTTAATGCAATTGTTATTTTAATGGAAGCCTAAACTGTTGTGCGTAGTGTCACTTAAGTCTTTTTTTATTTTATTTTCAGCATCAAGTAAATGGTTGCTTTATCTCAAGTCAACTTGAGATTTAAGAGTACGTTTCCATTGTACTGAAGGTCTATAAGGAAAAATAAATAAATAAATAATACACTCTGTGGAATTCCTTCGTGGAATTTGCTCTCTTCATAAAGTCTTTATGTTTTATTTAATTTGACATATGGAGCATCAACTACGAACAATACAGAAATAAGAGACGTGATGGTTTTGCCTACTCCCTCTGCCCTAATTTATGCGACACAATTTCGGGAATCAAATAGTTTAGTTTTATAGTGCATTCGGACATGAACCTTTTAAGTTTTTTGAAATAAAATTTGCGTATTTAAAAATTACGTAAAAATATACTATAAATTAAAATAATTGATAATTTAAAATATTTGAAAGATTGATGAAAAATTATCATAAAAAAAGTTAGTTGAATCTCGAAATCCATAAATACAACACAGAGAGCAAATATTCTACTACGACTTTTGCAAATTGCATTCAATTAAAAGTCTTTTGACAAGAAAAAGGAGAATTTTCTCATCGTCCGCAAGCCAATAATCGTAGCTCATACGTATGTGGACCAGAATGCATATGAAGAGCCCATTTCCAAACTATGTAGTGTACTAAGTCATATAAATTTAGATTAAAATATTTTATCATAATACGTAATTTTCATTTTTTCTATCTAAGATCATGTTCGTTGTCCCTATTAGATTACGTTGACAAACTCTTAAATTTAGTTTCAAAGAAAAATACGCATAGCGACTTCTTAAAATTGACATACTTTAAAGATCATAATCCTCATCATCTCTTGAAATTTGGTACATTATTATACTAATTTGTTATTGTAATATTTTTCTTATCTTAAATTTTCAGGTATAACTAGAAAAATTCAAAAGTAAATAAAGATATACGGTGAAATATATATATGATTGTGGAATAATTTGGGATAATTTTGAATATATACAATAAATTAATTAATTTTTTAAAAGATACAGTCATATTTTATTTATATATGCTCCAATGACTTATCGAGGTGAGATGGATCCACCTATCTCCTACTTCATATAGAATTTCCGTGCTTGTAGACATTTATGAATTTTGTGGGCACAAACTTGTGTATTTATCATTCTTGTGGTCGGGCCTTCCTTGGACCCTACAAATAGCTGAAATTTTAGTGCACCATGCTGCCTTTTGAATCTGGTGTATTTGTTAGGTTACTTGTGTTTGGTTAACTATAACCTTTTGAGTACAACCTGATTACCATTTCCACTTTGTGAGATTTCCCTGGGTTTATTGTGGTGGTTGTTGCGACGAGGGTCTTTCGGAACACAGGCTCTTTATCTCTATGAGATAGCGTTAACGTCTGCATACATTTTACCCTACTCCCCAGACCCCACTTATGGAATTTCACTGGGTATGTTGTTGTTGTTGTTATATATTGATATTTTATTTATATAAAAAATAGCCAAAAAACGTAGGAAGTATATAATGACTATACATTATAATATGCTGAAAGTCATAGAAAATATATTTTAATTGTACAATATAAATTATTTACATGAGTTATATATTGAATATACATTACTACGCTTAAAAACTTAATATAGTTTGACTATACATGAAATATATATTGACTATACATACCTATACAATGATTTATTTTATAATTACATTGATGGAATGACTATCTACTGTAATTATCCCTAATATAAATTCTTTCCTTTTTAAATAAAAATTTTGTATCGAGCTCTTGAAAATTGAAAAAATTATGCCAGGATGTATTTCCTCTGCCCTCCAGAAATAGACCTTACACTGTGAAATTTAAATTTAATCAAATTTAATACAAGTATAATTGAGAAAAGACGATGATATTATCCTTTCCAAATCTCGAACGCGCTCCTCCCTTTGGGACCCGAACGCGGCCTTCTGCCTCTTTATGACATTTTGTTTTGCACCCCTTGCTATAGTCAACAGCACGAGTCAACTGTCATGGCAAGGCAATTTCACTGTCATTTTTAGTTATAAGAAGACATAAGGTAGGGAAAAAACTGGTAAATAGAATTTAATAATATGTAAAAGGAAAAATGATATAGAAGCCCCACGTAGACTTGCCAAGTCCTGTGTACTGTACCAGTTGGAATATTCAATGCAATTTCTCAATCTACTTTGTTAATCTTCTTCTTATCATTATTATTATTAGTTCCTGGAATTTTCGCCTGCATTTTCTTGGTAACTCAAAAATATCATGTATCTCGAGTTTGGGTCTTCATTTTTTCCATTTGGTTTTTTCAGGTAACTCTGGAGCACAGTCAAGAAAGCTTTTGTTTCTTTGAGTTGGGCTATCTAAAATTTTCAATTCTTGACTAGACTTTGTAGCAACCCTTCATCAGGTCAGGTATCTATATTATCATATTCAGTATAATTTTCTTTGACTTAAACAAGTCTCCTTGGTGCTTGTTTTGTCCACTTTTGCTTCAAATGAAATGTGTAAACATAACCCATGAATTCCCTTTCTTGATCTTGAGCATTTTCCTATCTCATGTTCTTGAAAAAGGTGTAAAATTGAGAAAGTTTTTACCAATATTTCAACTTTTGTGTTCTCAAGCTAAAACCCCAAAAGACAATTTGCTTCCCTTGCTTGAATTCACAAGCATATATAGTTTGGAGACGAAATTCAGGCCCTTTAATTCTGTATCCTGAGCTGTAGCAAGAATATTTTGTGTTTTACAACTTTTAAGTAGTGGATGTTCTGATAGGAGTCTTAGTAAGTTAGTTGGCTACCTAAACCCCCATCTGATTGGTGAGGTTGAGGGTTCAATTCTCCACTATAATCCCCCTCCGCGTTTCCCCTTTCCCTATCCCAATCCTTATTTTTATTTTAAAAGTGGCTGTTCTGATTTGCATACTTGGAAAGTATAATGAAGTTTTTTTATTTGTTACTTGCTAGATTGATTGTAGAGTTTCTCGATTGAATACATGTGATGGGATAGCCTCAACTCTGATCCTTGAGAATCTTCTGGGGTGAAAACATGGTGCCAGATGTGATTGATGGCCCTTTTACAGATCTCCTCTCTTCAACTATAGAGTGCATCCTTGAAATAGTACTTACTTCCAAGAATGTCTTTATAGAGAGAAAGAGTTTTGCAGAACTTTCTGCTTATTTGAATCGTATTGTTCCTATTCTTAAGGAGATCAATAGGAAGAACATTAATGATTCCACACCCTGGAAAAATGTTGTAGAAATTCTTAACCGACAGACGGTGGATGCAAGGCAACTTATCTTGGAATGCAGTAGAAAAAACAAGGTCTATCTCTTAGTGAATTGTCGGCTTATTGCAAAGCGCATAGAAAATATCACCAGGGAAATTAGCCGTGCATTAAGTTGCATTTCTTTAGCTTCTCTTGACATTTCTTCGGGTATTAAGGAAGAGATTGTCCAGCTGATTGATAGTATGCGTACAGCTGAATTTAGAACAGCCATAGCTGAAGAAGAGATTTTAGAGAAGATAGACACCGGTATACATCAGAGCAATGTTGATCGGTCCTATGCCAACAAGTTGTTAGTTTCAATTGCTGAGGCCATTGGAGTTTCAACTGAAAGGTCTGCTTTAAGGAGAGAATTTGAAGAATTCAAAAATGAAATAGACAATGCACGGCTAAGGAAAGACCATGCTGAAGCCTTGCAGATGGACCAAATAATTGCTCTGCTAGAAAGAGCGGATGCTGCAACATCGCGTCAGGAAAAAGAGAAGAAGTACTTCACAAAGAGGAAATCATTGGGCAGTCAACCTTTGGAGCCACTTCTGTCATTCTATTGCCCAATCACTCATGAGGTTATGACTGATCCTGTTGAGACTCCTTCAGGGCACACGTTTGAAAGGTGTGCAATAGAGAAGTGGTTGGCAGAGGGAAATTTATGTCCTGTGACATCTACACCTTTGAACAATACAATGATGCGGCCAAATAAAACTCTGCGGCAATCAATTGAGGAATGGAAAGACCGAAATACAATGATCACTATTGCTAACATGAAATTGAAACTATCGTCCACCGAGGAGGAAGAAGTTCTCAATTGCCTGGAACAGCTAAGGGATATCTGTGAGCAGAGAGAACTACACCGAGAATGGGTTATTATGGAGGACTATATTCCGATTCTAATCAAGCTACTTGATTTGAAAAGTAGGGATATCAGGACTCTTGTTCTTGAGGTGCTCTGCATACTAGCAAAGGATAGTGATGATGCTAAGGTACTTATTCTATTTGAAAAATTATAGGTTTCTCAATATGTTCTCTTTACTTTGAGGGCCTATAAGATTACCTTGTCTCTGCTTTCTATACGTAAGATTATTAATCTCGCAAATTGTTGGGAAATGGAAGTTAAAAGCAGTTTATGTGTTGAACATTTATCACTAGGTACAATTCTTAATTTCTAGCTTTAAAAAAATGGCTAACCAGATATTGACTTTGTTCATATTCATCCAACTATGTCACCATGGTTGGGGCACAACAATTTGAGTATCATGGCAAGCCCAAGAGGGTACTGACAGTGTAGAAACCCACATAGGATGTCAGCAACACATGATCCAATTTGGTGCAATGTGGGTCTCACATAATTCTTTTAGTAAAATAATTCAGATGTGATTAGGTATGAGTATGACATCCACTATTGCTCAGTTCAGTCAGAAATGGCATTTCGTCATGGCATATGAAAAACTGCTGCTAGTTCAAGTAGTCCTAGTGCAATTAGGATCGCTCACAGTTAGTTGCTGATGTGAGACATATTGTGCCAAAATGCATTTGAAAATCTATATAAGGTATTTTCTTTAGAGAGAGAGGAGAGAGAACCTCTATTGTATATCATTTTCCTTTAGGTTAAAAATATTCATTTCTGGTCTTGTGGAAATTAGCATGTAGAAACTTTATGGTTCATTATGTGTAGCTTCCTATGATTTTTGTTAGAAATGTCATACGTTATTTCTAACAGTTTCATATGATTCTAGATCTGGCCATTTCATGGGCCTTCCAATTGAGTTGATGTGTATGCCGGAAAATATCACATTTACCATATTAGCAATTAACACCCTTGAGGAGAGTATGTTTCACCCTAAGTTGCATGGACTCTTCACTTGCAATGCCCCACTAGTGTCGGATTCTCCTAAAATACACTATTTTTGATGAATCCCACGCGCACCTGTTGACACTTTTGAAGAGTCCGAGCAACATAGGTTTCACCACATGAATGTATTATATTTCCCTGACCTGGAACCCCACATTTCTGTCAGTTAAATCTTGCTTTTCTGAATATTTCCTATATATGCTTATGATTTCAGACACATGATGTTGAAATGTTATGCTTCTAACAGATTGGAATTCGATCCAATACAATGTCAACTAAGAGCTTATTAACTTTTTGACATCCAATAACACCAGTATATATGTGTGTTTGTTTGTTTGTATGTATTAATTATGTATATAAATGAATTATTTGGAATATGGTATAATCAAAATCATTTACATATGTTTTATCACACTCAGAGTATAATAATACATACTTGCAAACTTGATAGCTTATTGAGTTGGTGAAGACTCTCACATGAAGTGCATTGCAGGAAAGAATTGCTGAAGTTGATTGTGCATTGGAATCTATTGTTCACTCACTTGGACGTCGCATTGGTGAAAGGAAGTCAGCAGTAGCATTGTTACTGGAATTGTCAAATTGCAAGTCTATTCAGGAGTCCATTGGGAAGGTTCAAGGTTGCATACTTCTGCTAGTTACTATGTCAAGTTGTGATGACAACAAAGCCGCCAAAGATGCAAGGGACGTTTTGGAGAACATTTCATTTTCTGATGACAATGTTATCCGGATGGCCAAGGCTAACTATTTCAAGTACTTGCTGCAACGTCTTTCTTCAGGTTAGTTTCTCAATCATATTACCTTCTAACCTTTAAGAACACTGACACTTTTTTGATGTGGGTTCCTAGTTTTTGGTTTAGATAACTTGATGAATATATAGAAACCTGCGAATAGTTAAGTTTGTTCGTAGTTGCCAGACCTTTCTCAGTTTGCATGTCATTGTTTACCAAGATTTAGGAGCTTAATAAGAACAGTTTTTTATTTATTTTTTGTTTAAATTTGGAATCCTTGCACATTGTGATATACTTAACCAATTTAATGGAGGAAGGCGCCACAAAAATTTCAGCATTAAATCAATAGCATAATTACTTCTGTAAATCTTGTGCGCTCCTTTTAAGCAATCACGGTAGATCTTTGAGATTGTATAGTTTACAGTTGGCAATATTACAAATAGTTTTTATACCTGTGTTATCCAGTGTTATCTTATTCTTCCATTTTTATTAGTACCTGTTGTTCTCTTTGCTTCGATTATAGTACTATTTGCTGTTTTTACTATTCTTTTCTTCATTATTTCCACCATGGCTTCTTCACTAATAGTTCCCTTTTATACCTGCTTTGAAATATTTTACTTGAGACGAGGGTCTATCGTGAACAGCCTCTCTATCACAAGATAGGGTAAGATCTGCATACACACCACCCTTTCCAGACCCTGGATTAGATTGGGTATGTTGTTGTTGTAATATTACAACTAGTTCCTATGGCACAAATTGAGTTTGTAATGCCTCCTAATATACTGTCATGAAACTTTTAAATGGTAAAGTTCTCCTGCTTTTATTAAATGTATATATATAAGCTGTTCTAGATTGACTCCCTTTTGGGTAGAATGGTACCATACTCGTTATTGAGCATAGATGAATTCTCTGTTTCTTTGTAATATTAGTAATCAGTTATAAGTTTTTCAACAGAACATCTGTTTTTTTTTTCATAATATTGTGGAAAGTGTCCGATATGTTTAGCAATCTTACAGTTATGTCCACTTATAGGAGTGATAACAAAAGAATTCAATGCGGATACTTGGACACACAATTGAGTAGAAGAGCAAAATTTAAATTCAACAACTTCTTGTATCAGAGTCACAATAATATTTTCTTATTTACACAGTACTCAAATCATTACCGTTACTTATCTTCTCCTTGCAGGATCCAGTGAAGTGAAGCTCCTAATGGCAAAAACCTTAGGAGAGATGGAGTTGACGGATCATAATAAGACATCTCTATTTGAAGAGGGAGTTCTAGATTCCCTTCTTTCCTTGTTGTCACATGGTCAAATTGAAGTGAAACAAGCAGGCGTGAAAGCCCTTCTAAACCTCTCTAGTTTACCAAGGAATGGACAGGAGATGATCAGAAAAGGTGTTATGCGACCACTGCTTGATATGTTGTACCGTAACACATCTTCTCAAAGTCTGAGGGAACTTGTGGCAGCCACTATTACAAATCTTGCCTTCTCTGCAAGCAGTGAACCGCTTTCGCTGCTTGATGCTGATGAAGACATTTATGAACTCTTTTCCCTAGTTAACTTGAATGGCCCGGCTGTGCAGCAAAGCATACTCCAGGCTTTCTGTGCCATTTGCAAGTCCCCATCTGCTGCTAGTGTCAAGACCAAGCTAGCACAGGTATACTCCTCTTAGAATAGAAGTGGTCTTTCTGAGTGGTTGCATGTATTTTCATGAAGAAAACTACTCTTTAACCGAAAAAAATTCACCCATTTAAGTAAGCAGCAACAGATGTGGTAACTAATACTTCCTCCGTCCCATTTTGGCACCATTTGACTTGGCATGGTGTTTAAGAAAAAAGAAAGACTTTGGAAATTTGTAGTCTAAAATAATCCATAGATATTTGTGTGGTTGAAAATTATTTCATTAAGGGTAATTTTAAAGTTAAATTATTTCTAGTTCTAGTAAGGTAACATTCTTTTCGGGACGGACCGAAAAGGAAAAGGTGTCACATAAAATCAGATGGAGGGAGTGCTTGCTTTTGAGAGTTAACTCATTTACTAGTGTACAGCATTCTTGAAACTTGCATATATGTTGCTACCTGTTTTGGGATTTCTAATTACAATATCATGAGACAGCAAGATAAAATTTGTTCCTGTGGAAAATGACACAAAACTCATGCTTAGCTGTAAGGACTGACCGACTGTTACAGTTTTATATGATTATGTTATGATTCTTACTACTCTTTTTACCTTTTGATGCTCCTGCTGTCAAACTCCTTCATGCTAAAGGATTTTTTGGATATTTCTACACAAATATTTCATGAAATCTATAAAAAAAAAAAAGAAACTGCCCTTCGAAAGCTCTGAACCTGCAAAATGTGAATCGTTTTCTGTTCTGCTCTTTAGTTTTGTCAGTCAGGGAATATCAGCAACTAGTTCCTACTTTCACAAAAATGAACTACGAAGTCTTGATAACTCCCTTCATTTGAATGGAATGGTGTGGTCTGAAATAAGGCCTATTCTTGCAAACATGGGGTTTGCATCATAATGCAAAAGCTGACCACTTCCCAAATTGAAAACTTAATTGTTGCTCTACTTTTTCATACTATTTTATAGTTAAACACAACCCACTTATTCATCGTCCTAAATGTAAACACATTAACGTGTAAGTTATGCTCTGTCCTTGACACATTTTCTGCTATATTCATGCTTTCCACTCAAAATAGTGGTAGCTTTGCTGTTGATCGTGGCTCCTAAAGTATTTTATGTCTTGTTTTTTTAAATTTTTTTCCCACTCAATACTGATAATGTTGCATCCACAGTGCTCAGCTGTCCAAGTGCTACTGCAATTCTGTGGTCATGGCAATTCAAATGTACGGTCAGATGCTATCAAATTATTGTGTTGCTTGATTGAAAATGGCAATGGAGCTATGATCCAGGATTACGTGGAAAAAAACTTAATTGTAATATTACTCGAGATCATCAAGACTTCGCAGGACGAAGAAGAGATTTCTTCTGCAATGGGGATTATCTCTAACCTTCCAAAATCTCCTCAAATATCTGAGTGGCTTTTTGCAGCAGGAGGACTTCCAGTCTTTTCCAGATTTCTTGATGAGGTAAAGCATAAGCGTTCCTGTGAGCTTCAGCTGGTAGAAAATGCTGTTGGGGCATTATGTCACTTCACAGTCTCTAACCAGCAAACACAGAGGATAGCTGGCCTTGTTCCCAAGCTGGTAAGACTGCTAGACATGGGAACAAGCTTGACAAAAAAGCGAGCTGCTATTTGTCTTGCACAGCTTTCAGAGAATTCACAAGCACCGAGTCATATCCCAAAGCGTCCGGGGTTCTGGTGCTTCTCACCTTCACAAGTAGAACTTTGCCCTATTCACCGAGGGATATGCACACTAGAAACTTCGTTTTGTTTGGTAGAGGCTGACGCAGTGGGACCACTGGTGAGGGTTCTTGGGGATCCAGATCCTGAAACCTGTGAAGCTTCTTTAGATGCTTTATTGACTTTAATCAAGGATGAAAAACTTCAAAGTGGTGCTAAAGTTCTTGCTGAAGAAAATGCCATACCATCAATGATAAAACTACTCGATAGTCCTTCCCCTAGATTGCAACAAAAGGTTCTGAGTTCATTAGAAAGAATTTTTAGGTTGGTGGAATACAAGCTGAGGTATGGATCCTCTGCTCAGCTGCCTTTAGTAGACTTGACACAACGAGGAACTAGCAACATCAAATCTGTAGCAGCAATGGTACTTGCTCAGTTGAATGTGCTTCATGACCAGTCGTCTTATTTCTAACGACAGAGCCATGATACTCGAGGGCACACAGTGCAATTAGATGAAGAAATTGGTTACAGTTAGGTTGCGACTAGAGCAAGATGTCTTACCTAGGCATAAAACCCCAGATTTATGAGAAAGAACCTCAGTTAAGGAAGGCATGTATTTGAGTACATGAAGATTGCAAGGTAGCTCTGTTTTTAGTGCAATGCAAAGCCCTTGCATCTGATATCTTGTGGTGCTTTCTGGCAATCATGTTGAACATTCAGGAACCACGGGGAACATAATTTTTTTTTCTTTTAAAATTCTTGCATTCTTAAGAATAGGGGTTGAGTAAGAATCCAATACTTTAGGTTTTGATATAACCTGATTTATGTGTAAGTGGGAAACCAGCAATTTGGGCTGACCTCCCCATGACTGATTGGTTACTCAAGTCCTTGTTGTAAAATATGTCAGGAAATTCTTTAGTCATTCAAGTCTTAGCCAATTGATTCAGCTGTAATATATCCTGAATTCTTTACTGATGAAAGTAATAGCTTATTGATTCTTTTGTTTCTTGTTACACTTGCTTGTCATGAGCTTAGAGGACGGGATCGTCGCGCAGACTGGCAGTCTTCTCTTTCTATCTTTTCATCTTTTTTCATTTCTCTTTTAGCATTTCCATATAACTCTTTCAGAAATTGTTTGAATAGCTTTCCACCGATGTTTGAATCTCAGTATTTGTAGTTGTAAGATCTGTTATCTCTTCAGCTATTGATTGTCTTTACTAAAGTTGAACAATACATTTGACTGTGTACATGACCTGATTAAAACTGAAAAAAAAAAGAACTTGATCATTCCAAAAAGTTACCAATAGCTATAAGCATATAAACTAATTTTCTCTATATCCAATTCAATATTTCAACAACATTTGTATGAGTCTGCTCACATTGTGTTCGAGCCCAAGGATAGAGTCGCAATAGGCTAACAACCATAGTAAAACTAGTCAATTTATGACCGAATCCTCACAATTGAGCTGCTCCAACTTGATGTGGCAATGAGACATAATAAATGTTATATCAAAATCGATTTCCATGACCTTTCATTGTTCCTGCAATAATAACTAGGCTTCAATCCCAAATAAGTTGGAATCAACTACAAGAGTCGTAGTACTCCCTACTATCCCTATTATATGTCACCTTTTGTGAAATGACATATATTAATGGTAAGGACGACATACAAAAGATATTATGTTTCTCCATTTAAGATCCCATCAAGAAAAAATAAATAAGCAAGCGTTTCCGAGGTGTGTCAATGCCACATTATTCATTAGATAATTGTTTTGGTCTCGGCCAGTCATGTACATTGTTATGTACTAAGCTGCACTTGGGAGGTCTGTTTGGAATTGTCAAGTTTGACAAATGCCAACTTTTAACACCAGTTATATCTGTGGTAAGGTATAATTATTCACTCTTTTTATTTTTCATGGAGTGTTGAATTGTGTGACACTTATTGAAAAGACTCCCTTATAAGTTATAAGATACAATTTTGCGTGTTGATTGACGCAGCAAACATTTCTTATGAAGCAACTGAAACAAATACACGCCCACACTCTCCGAAATGGCATCGACTTTACACAGTTCTTGATCACCAAGCTTATTGAGATCCCAAACATCCCGTACGCTCACAAAGTGTTCGACAATATTACCAAACCAACTGTCTTCCTCTACAACAAGCTCATTCAAGCTTATTCTTCCCATGGCCTTCCCAGCCGATGTTTTTCTCTCTACGTCCAGATGCGCCGGCAAGGCTGCTCCCCCAACCCACACTCCTTCACATTTCTCTTTGCTGCATGCACCAATCGTTCCAGTCTCATTCAAGGCCAAATGTTCCATGTCCATTTCATCAAATGGGGTTTTGAATTTGATATTTACACATTAACTGCACTCGTTGACATGTATGCTAAAATGGGCTTGCTGCCTTCCGCCCGAAAGCTCTTCGACGAGATGGAAATGAAGGATGTTCCCACTTGGAATTCTTTGATTGCTGGGTATGCCAAGAATGGAAATGTGGAAGAAGCTTTTAAATTGTTTTCAGTTATGCCTTCACGGAATGTGATTTCCTGGACTGCAATGATCTCAGGCTATTCGCAAAACGGGAAGTACGCAAATGCACTAGCTGTCTACAAGGAAATGGAGAAAGACAGAGGGGTAAAGCCTAATGAAGTCACAATTGCTAGTGTTCTTCCAGCTTGTGCAAATCTTGGGGTGCTAGAGGTTGGGGAGAAGATTGAAGATTATGCAAGAGCAAATGGATATTTTAAGAATATGTTTGTTTGTAATGCAGTGCTTGAAATGTATATGAAATGCGGTAGAATTGATAGGGCAAAACAACTCTTTCACGAGATTGGTAGGAGGAGGAACTTGTGTTCTTGGAATACCATGATCATGGGGTTAGCCGTCCATGGAAAAGGTGATGAAGCTCTTAAGCTTTTCAATGAAATGCTGGTAAGCCTCTTCGTTCTTATTTGCCATTAAACATCCAATTGCAGCTGCAAGAATGAGCTTTTACAGTGAAATTTACATGATTGCCCTGCTGTTGACACAGGGAGAAGGAAATGCACCTGATGATGTAACATTTGTCGGAGCAATCTTAGCATGCACGCATGGAGGTATGGTAGCAAAGGGCTGGGAACTCCTCAAATTGATGGAGCAAAGATTCTCCATAGCTCCAAAGTTGGAACACTACGGCTGTATGGTTGATCTCTTAGGGCGGGCTGGGAAAATACAGGAAGCTTATGATCTTATACAAAGCATGGCAATGAAACCTGATTCTGTTATATGGGGAACTCTGCTTGGAGCCTGCAGTTTCCATGGCAATGTTGAACTGGCTGAGAAAGCTGCTGAATTCCTTTCTGTATTGGAGCCTTGGAATCCTGGGAATTATGTTATTCTCTCAAACATCTATGCAAAAGCTGGCCGGTGGGATGGTGTTGCAAGGTTAAGGAAACTGATGAAGTCCTCTCAGATTACAAAAGCAGCAGGGTACAGCTTCATTGAGGAGGGAGGTGATATTCATAAGTTTATTGTAGAGGATAAATCCCATCCAAAATCAAATGAGATATATTCACTGCTTGATTTAGTCACGACTAGATTAAAGTTTGATGTAAGCACCAGTGATATTGATTTGGATTCTATTGTTGAATAAAGTTTTAGAAAAAAATCGGAATAGTTTTTGGACCAACATTCTCTCCTTCCTCTTCGTTTTTGATAAAATTAAAGCATCTATCCTTCCTCTTCTGTCTAGAGTGAAGTGATTCCTCCTCCATCTCGAATCACACAAGACTAATGTAATTAAAACTTGATTAACAATTCAAGCTATACATGTTGCTGAAAAGCAGGTTGTGGTAAGGCTTGAACTGTTCAACTCCCTCCTGATTGTGATCAGTAATTCCACACTAATAGGCCCGCGCCACCCCAAAATAAAACGAAAAGGAAAACAAATCAGAAACAACAATAATAGCACTGATTGAGGAGCTATTTAACTTGAAGCACCAAACCAGAAAAAGCGATTAAGTTCATCAAAAACTACTGTAAGATCGCAGATTCAATAATAAATGAATAATACAGACTAGAATTTATAATACATGAAACCCCTCCTAGAAATGATCAGGGAAAAAACAACAGGTTTTGCTTCAGAAACCTTGAATTGTATGATAACAAGAAGCCTCCCAAGGCATGTGATCAAAATGCTATAAAGCTTCAGAGTTCCTGAATAACTATCACCCCAAATAGAATTTTCATTTCTGAACAATATACATTTAATAAAACCTCCTTTAATTAATAACAAAATCGAGCATATCCTAGAAGAATACATTATGATTATGAAGCTTTTAGTTTAGTTCTTCTTCTTCTTCTCCCCACAAATTTGAGGACTTCATCAATAAGAATAACAGGTGCAGAAAGCAAGACGACTAGAAGCCATTCATTTAGGCTTAGTGGGACAATACCAAATATATCTGCTAAGAAAGGAACATAGAGTATCAGGCTATGTAGACCAAATGAGACTGACATTGCAACAAGAAGCCAAGGATTTCTCCAAGGTGGCATTTTGATCAAGCTGCTGTCTTCAGAGAGGGCATTGAGAGAATTAAACATCTCGATTACCACCAGGACAGAGAGCGACATTGTCATGGCCTTCACTTTACCAATAGTAAAATACTCACAAGGATCAGAAAAGGTAATAAGGCGGTTACCAGCCTTGAACGGACTCACGGTAAAATTTGGCCACGCTGAGCATTCACCCCAGTTGCGAAGCTGTGATAGTTCAACAAGCGTGTGGCCATCACTCACAAGATTAATACCAAGAAAAGAAGCCTGGGTGTACCATAGTATATATATACCAACAGTTGCAATGCCCACATAAGAACCAATAACCTGAAAATTATATAAGAAATCAGAATGTGATGCAGCTTCACTTGTGGAGAAGTTTATTCAATATATTGAAGAACAGATGAACATGTGATAAAAAATTTACAGTTTGCTCCTTAGACACAGAGCATCTCATTTCTCTCTTTGTTGCATCCATTTCTTTTACTAGGCAGCTTATGTTACACTTCATTTTCCAGAAGATAACAGTTGTTGCTTATGCAGGGAAAAGTGATCAACATGGGTAAACATATTTTCCTTTATAGCACATGTTGCTTTTGGTATATAAGCTGAAAGTAAAGCTGATTTTATACAGCATAAGAGGTGTTAACCACACAGCCAGGGAAATGCTGCAGGAAGCACAGCTTGTCCCATTGATACTTCTGATCAAAGGAGGCATTCTTATCACTAGTACTTTTTGCACGTACTTGGGAGAACAAAGTATTATAATAACTTGGGAAAAAAGGAAAGAAATAAAGTAGATTTAGTTCTAACCATTGGAGAAAAATGAAGTAATTATTTTAACTACTTTTTCTTTTTTTGGATCGAAAAGTTAAATCACTTACAACAACATAGCCATTGAGATCCTAAAAGTGGGGTCTAGGGAAGGTAGACCTTACCCCACCTACCTTTGTAAAGGGGAGATGTTGTTTCCAAAAGACCCTCGGCTCAAAAGGGCAGTATCTGATGCAGGATTGTAAGAAAAAAGACACAAAAGTAGCAAGATACAAAACAAATGCAGCAACATATAGAAATGCACATCGAAGAACAAGAAATAGTGATCCAAACTGACCATATAGCGGAAGAAAACCCAGGAGTTTATGAGAGCATCATTGCTTTTCCTAGGTGGTTTTTGCATAATGTCAACATCAGCAGGGTTAAATCCGAGAGCTGTAGCAGGTGGTCCATCTGTTACCAAATTTACCCAGAGCAACTGCACAGGTATCAAACATTCTGGTATGCCCAAAGCAGCATTCAAGAAAATGGAGATGACCTCACCAACGTTAGATGATATCATATATCTGCATCAGAAAAAAACACAAACGAAATTAAGTCAATGAAAAGTGTGACTAATTCTTGGAATAATCAAATACTCACTGCCAGAAATACAAGACTAACCTGATGAAGGCCTTCATGTTATTGTAGATCGAACGTCCCTCTGCAACAGCAGAGACTATAGTACTGAAATTGTCATCTGCCAGAACCATATCAGAAGCTTCTTTTGCAACCTAAACATATTAATCTTTGATCAGCTAATTAATTAAATGATCAATAAGTTTAACATATTCAGGAAAAAATCGCATGCAGGGTGCACAATCATGGGGACTTCTGGAGATTAAGATAATAAACTTAGTGTCACAGCTTGTCGACCAATCCCTCAGAAAACCTCATTACTCTCCTGTTCTAGAGTGTATTTTAGGAAGCAAACGGTTAAATAATTGCACTGAGAGCACTCATGTAACAATTCAAAAATGAGTTGTAACAACCACATGGGAAAAGCTTATTTCACCTCAGTTCCTGTAATGCCCATGGCTATTCCAATGTCAGCAAGTTTTAGTGCAGGTGCATCATTGACACCATCTCCAGTCATTGCAACTACTTCACCCATCTCCTTCAGCATCCTTATAATTTCTTGTTTGTGCCTCGGTTCAGCACGAGAAAAGACTTTGCCTCCATCTTGTGACAATATCTCAATTTGTTGCTGAGAGGGAAGTGCCATGAATTCTTTGCCAGTAAAACTACTCCCCATAAGATTCTCACCATTAGAAAACAACTGAATTTCCCTGCAAACGGCCTCAGCAGTGGATTTATTGTCTCCAGTTATAACCATGATTTTGATCCCAGCTCTTCTGCAGTCATTTACTGCTTTGTGAACTTCCTCACGTGGGGGGTCCTGCATTTCAGTCATTTAGTAAATCTGTAAGGAAAATGAAGGTTTTCTAGATAGTCATTCATTATTGTTGGAAACTTAAACCTACTCACCCTTAGGCCAACAACTCCCACAAAAACTAGATCACTTTCTATGGAGGAGTAGCAGGATGGATCAAGCAGCTTCTTGTGGGCAGGATGAGTCTCGGCATAGTATCCAGAAAGCTCACCTAAGTCATCTTTATATGCCAAGCCCAAGCACCGCAGACCCTTTGAGCTCGTCTCCAAGTGCCTCAACAACAACAGTTTCCGACAGGACTCGTCCATCGGAACGGTTGATCCATCTGCAAGTTGAACATATGTACTACGTTCTAGCAAACTCTCAACAGCACCCTAGACAAAAGAAGTTTTAATCAGACGTCTACGGATTAGTAAGATCAACTTCTGAACAATTGCTAAGTTCAACATCATCAGAAAAAACCTAAGTGTTTCCTTGAGCAAATGACTTAGTTGTGGAATTGAACTACACAGAAATTTTTTTTTGGAGAAAAGACAGATAACACTACAAACTGTTGATGCCCATTTTTCATGTTTGGAGACTGAAGAACGTTCACAAACTGTTGATGCTCATTTTTTCACTTTTGGGAACTGGAGAACGTTAAAAAATAGTTAAACTTCCACAGCGTCTTGTAAAGAAGAAACATTGCCTACTCCTATAGATAAAGATAATGCAGTCTCAGCTGCTCCCCAATTGAAATTTCCTAGGCATATACAGCCTACAGCACGCCAACAACATTGATAAAGGGCAAGAAGAGCCGAGATGGCAAATCGAGCAGCCTATTGCGCTATACTAGAATTAGACTCAGAATAACAACTTTTCTGGAAACCTGAGTACATCAAAGCTAACAGAGAAGAAAATTATTTTAGAGACCAATTATCTCTAGTGTCTAATGTAGTTCAGAAACCGGTTATACAGATAAAAGTATGCAATTATACTTGACTTAATTAATATCCATAAATGATATGAACCAACTTTGACAAGTAGTCGATTGCTCCCACTAGGCTCCCGCACAATAACACCCATGGATTTGCGAACACGATCAAATTCCAATGTTGCAACCCTTTTTGATCTTTTCATCCACCAATCACAGCATCCTATATTAAAAAAAATTCTCAATACATTGGTTTGAAAATAGTAGCACATAGAAGAAAATAGTAGCACATAGATAGATGAGTGAAGTAAAGTTATACTCACCTAATTTTACTGTGTTGCGATCAATCAAATAGCTCGATACAATCTGTGCATCACGGATCTTGCTCCTTGCTTTGCTATTTGGTACTCCCATCTTTTCTACTAAAACTTTAAGAGCTGCCTCAGTAGGCAATCCAGTTGCTTTGAACAGATGACCATCACAGAAGACCCCAGCATCATTGCAGATTGCACATATTTCAGCCATGAGTAACAAGTTAGCATCCATATTGCAGCAATTCCAGTTCATTATTCCCCCATCCTTAGGATCATAAGTTGTCCCTTCGACGCCAAAAACTCGACAGGCTGTAGTTTTCCCTCCCAATGTGAAGAATTCTGACACAGACATCTGATTAGTAGTCAAGGTTCCTGTTTTATCTGAACAAATCACAGTTGTGCATCCTAAGGTTTCCACGCTTTGAAGTTTCCGCACTATTGCGTTCTTTTGTGCCATTTTCTTTGTACCAAGAGCTAAGCAAGTAGTAATTACAGTAGGGAGACCTTCCGGTATTGCAGCCACTGCAAGAGCAACAGCTATCTTGAAATAATATGTGCATTTCTCAAATAAGAAATGGAAATTTGAAGGCCAGCCATCCACAATCTCCCAGGAAAGGAAATATCTATAGTTAATTGCCCACACAAATAGGCAAACAATGCCAATGGCAGATGTAAGCCTATTACCAAATTCATCAAGTTTCTTCTTCAAAGGGGTATCACTCTCTTCCATTGACGCATCATGGATTTGTCTTTGAATCTTACCAATTTCTGTGCACATCCCGGTGTTCACAACAATGCAGATGCAGCTGCCGTTCACAACTGTTGTTCCAGCAAAAACCATGTTCTCTTTGGCCTGCAATTCACAGTCATCCATAGCAAGGAAATCGGTGCTTTTAATTACTGGCATTGACTCCCCTGTCAAAGAACTTTGCTCGACCCTTAGGGTTGAGGATTTTAAAGTGGCAACTCTCATATCAGCAGGCACTTTGTCACCAACTCGCAATTCCACGATATCCCCTGGGACAAGCTCCTTTGCTGGTAAATCCGGAACTAAATATCCATCTCTGAATACCTTTGCAGACTCACCTTGCATCTGTTTTAATGCTTCCAGTGCTTTCTCAGCATTGCTTTCTTGCCAAACTCCGACAATTGCATTGACTACTAAGATCAAGAGGATTACTAAAGGTTCTACATAGGCCTCAAACCCTGACTCTCCAGTCTCATCCTGATGCAGATATGCTAGAACAAATGAGACGAAGGCTGCACCAAGGAGGATCTTCACAAGCGTATCATCAAACTGCTCCAAAACAAGCCTCCACAAAGGCTTCCCCTTTTCTTTCTCAAGCTCATTCAAACCATATCTTTCTTGCCTCTTCTCCACTTCATAAGTGCTTAGACCTTTCTCTAATTTTACTCGGTATTCCTTCAGACATTGATCGACAGACCAGGACCACGCAGGGAATGGTTTTTCTTCCATCGCAAATTGAATCCTCAGTCTAACTTAACATCCACACAAATTATCCTCAATCATCTCATTCCCTGAAAAAAGATAGAAGAATTAACAGTTTGAGCAAAGAAGTGCAACTATACTCCCTACATCCAATTTATGTGGCACTATTGCAATTTGGAGAGTTAACCATGACCGAAATTTCTTTACATGCCTTTTACAATATTTAAAGAAGTTGTTTATTATTGTAATTTATAGTTCTAATTTTCACATACCAAATGATATTTCAAGAAAACTTAAAGCTTCTATGTCTAAATTCTCGGACAAAATTAAGAAGTTTGAATCTCAAAATTCTAATTGTTCCACATAAATTTGGACAGAGTGAGGTATTTTAGGTGTGCAACCCTGGGACCATAAAATTTAAGGAACAAAATAGAGACTGGGAAGCTAAATTAACATCACTGAAGCTAAAAACTATATCAAATTAGATTTTTCCCAAACCAAATAACAGTACCCAGAGCAAACATGAAGACCAAACAAGAAAAAATTTACAGAACAAGAACATAATAAGAGGTAAAAAGAACCAAGTTCCACCTAGAACTCTACAATAAAATCAACAACAACATACCCAGTGTAGGTCTGGAAGGGAAGGTAACATGTACTCAGACATTACCCTACCTTTCTCCAACCACAGCTCTATCAAGTAATAATTGACAGCTTTTATGACAGACCTAACCAATTGTGAACCACATGTAAATTAAAAGCAAAACAATGAAGGAAAACTAACAACCCCAGAAACTGATATGCAGCAATATGGAAACTAAAACCATGCAAAGCAAACAACTTATACATATAAAAACAAGAATAACGGTCACACAAAGAAGAATAAAAATAGATCACGTCATTAGTACAGTACCCACATGAAAAGATTGAAACTTTAGAAATTGCAAGGCAACCACCATAAAAGGAACAAAGGAATACGATGAGTCAGGACAATGTTGTACTACTACCTCTTATAAGGAACAACAAAAGCAGTGGCTTTGAGACAAACCAACTGACAGATCGGACATACAATAAAGTTAGGAAGAAAATTCTTGGAAACTTACGGCTTAAATTTTCTTGTTTGAAAAGGCATTCAAATTCAAGTAAAGTAATGATTTTTTTAGTGAAAAAAGAAAGACTGTAGCACACTTACTTGAAATTAGAAATAAAATAACTGTTTTTATGCTTTGAAAAGAGACAGAAACCTCCACCAAATTAAGTTTTTGAAACAGTTAAGATTTTAAGATCGAAATGGACAATGAACATTTACCATAATGTCCTTAAATTGAGCTTTGACTTTTATGGATTACTAAGCCGGAGACAAGTAGCCTGCCATACGCGAAAACAGAATCTTCAGTGTATACTATATATAAATCAGTGTCGGGTTTAAGCCTTCACGTGAATTTTTTTTAATATGAAGTGATTTTTTTTAAATCGGACTTTATGCATCACAAATTTAAATATAGTCGAGTTTCAATGTGAATACAAAATATCGAGTGAAAAAAAAGACATTTAACTATTTTTCATAATAAAGAAATTGCTATTCAATTTTAGCTAAAGAAAGTCATTAAGAGGAACAAAAGGATATTTTATATATATTTCAACAATGTTGAATGCTGTTTTGGTGACTGGAGAATTGTTTAGTGACTTATTGATATATTTAACAAAGTTCAATCAGTAATTCTTTTGCAATAAAAATATTTATTTTAATGACTTTATGTATATTTTAGCAAAGTTGAGCAAGCTTTAATGTTTTATGTTTACCAAAAGTAATTATATAGCGCTGGATCAGCAAAATAAAAGTTGGGTGATAGTTAACCCATTACATTATATTAGATTTGAAGTTTACACTACTTTAATCTCGTTAATTTTTAATTATATAATGATGACACATAAATAAATTAATTATTTTGCGATTTAAATAAAAACAAAATAATTAAAAATTCTTCTAATAATATTTTTCAAAGAATAATATAAAAGAAAAACATGATAAATAATTTAAAAAGTGGAGTACTATAGTGTCAACCCCAACTCCAAAAAGTCTTTTCTAAAAAAAAATAATTCCGTTTGTGACACTTTTGTCTATAATTTGGTTTATTTGACTTTTGCATTATCTTTAATGTGTAAAACAAGTTAGAAATATACTGTCACTTCGTATTTAAATTAAATTACTTGACTTTTCAGTTGTTAATAGTGTGAAATTTGTAATATTTGATACAACAATCAGATTTCATACCTGAAAAGTACTTCTGTTACTTTTTTTCCAAGGAATATAGAATATTATCAAAGTTATAAAATAGATGGATTGACTAAAAGAGGTACAAGTCTCTGGTCTTGCCTGACTTATATGTATTTCATTGCTAGTCATAACCTAATAAATAAATGAAAAATAAAAGAAAAAATTACACAAAATAGACCTAATGTAAAATTATTTACTTTTAATGGATCCAACTCAAACTATTTATTCTTAGTGGACGCATGACTCAAACTATTTATCTTATTATCCCACTTTCTCTTTTTTTATTTCGCCCGACATCATGCTGATGTCAATACGATATCAGCACGAATACTATGAGATTGTTGACACCCAATTTTGGCCCTCCACCGTATAAATTGATCATCGAGCTATTAATTTTAATGACTTGAATTAATTAGCTTTCAAAAATGCAAGAAATATTTTTTCAAACAATTTTATGATCGAATCTTTGGATTTTCAATTTTTATTAGATTCATATATTGCGTATCGTCTTACTTTACTTTTTCGTATTATATATTTTTATGTTGTGTATTATATAAGTCGTTAACATTCAAAAGCTCCTTAATTAATTTATACTAATTCGTTTCGTGGTCGAATTAATCGATTGATTTTCAGATTGGTTATATATGTAATTTAAATGGTTAGTTTTTAAATATTCTCCTCAAACCCTTTTTACTCTTTTAAATCCCCAAGCCCAATTTTTAAAAAAAAATAACCCCAGCCCAGTAACTTTCTGCCAGACCCGTTTTGGGCCAATTCTGGCCCATTTCTGCCCCTTTAATTATTTTCTGCCCAGAACAGGCCCAATCCCTTTTAATTAAACCCTAACCCGCCCCCTTTTCTTCTAACCCGGCCCAAACCCTGAACAATTAAACCCTTTCCCTTTCTCTTCTTCCCCAGCCGCCTCCCTTCCCCATTCCCGTCCAGATAACGTAAAACCAGAAAAAGAAAGCAAAAAATGGCAGCTTTCTTCTTGGCAAAATGCCAAGAAAAAATCATTGCTCCCTCCCACGCGTCCCCTCTCCCCATAAACCCCGAACCAAGCGAAAAAATCAGAAAAAGAGAAGCAGCCGCCGCGAACCAGAAAAGTTTCGGCCAACAGTGGCCGACTTTGGCCATGGTTTGGTCAACTACACACTCCATCTCCTCTTTTTCGTACTCCTTGCACGCCAAAGAAACTCCTCTTACGTGTCTCACATCTAAACCATCGATTTAAATCGATGGTTGAGATGTGAGACTTGTAAAAGTGGTTTCAAATTTTGAATTCTTGATTTGAAGTTTTTCCCTTTTTGCCCCTGCTTTGGGGGGCTATATAATCAGTGTTTTGCACACTGATTTGGGGTCTTCTTCTTGAAAATTTTCGGATTGAAAAAAAAAAAAAAAAAAAGAGAAAGAGTTCACTAGTCTAGACTTTATAGCGTCGAAGTTCGTTCTCGGACTCGTGGTTCCCGTTCGCTGCCCGCCAACAGGTAATGTTCTTAGGTCTCTTCTTCACTCCGTCTTGATATTCATATTTGTATAGGTATATGTATATGAGGATGTATATGCGTATGTACATATAAAATTCGAAGAATAGTGAATATATGTTGACTTTGATGGCTGGTTTTGTTGTATATATACGTATACATGTATAAGACTTGAAGAATGTTAAATATATGTTGATTTTGATGGCTGGTTTGGGCTGTATATCTATGTATACTGCTGTATATCTGCGTATATATGTCTAAAACTCGAAGAATAGTGAACCTATGTTGACTTTGATGGCTGGTTTTGTTGTATATATACGTATACATGTATAAGACTTGAAGAATGTTAAATATATGTTGATTTTGATGGCTGGTTTTGGCTGTATATCTATGTATACTGCTGTATATCTGTGTATATATGTATAAAACTTGAAGAATATTAAATATATGCCAACTCCAATGGCTGGTTTTGTTGTATATCTACGTATACATGTATAAAACTTGAAGAATGTTAAATATACGTTGATTTTGATGGCTGGTTTTGGCTGTATATCTATGTATACTGCTGTATATCTGCGTATATATGTATAAAACTTGAAGAATGTTAAATATATGTCGACTCCAATGGCTGGTCTTGTTGTATATCTACGTATACATGTATAAAACTTGAAGAATGTTAAATATATGTTGATTTTGATGGTTGGTTTTGGCTGTATATCTATGTATACTGCTGTATATCTGCGTATATATGTATAAAACTTGAAGAAAGTTAAATATATGTTGACTCCAATGGCTGGTTTTGTTGTATATCTACGTATACATGTGTAAAACTTGAAGATAGTTGAGTATATGTTGGTTTAGATGCTGTATATCTCTGTATATCTGTGTATATATGTCCAAAGCTCGAAGATGGTTAGGTATATGTTAGTTTAGGTGACGTATACCTGCGTATATATGTAAAACTTGAAGAGTGTTTGAGTATATATGAGTTTGAATGGCTGTATATTGCTGAATATCTATGTATACATGCACAAAACTTGAAGCATGTTTAAATATTGTTTGTTTTGGCGGTTATTTGTTGTATATCTATGTATATGAAGATATATATATGTATATGTATGTATAAAACTTGAAGAATGTTTGAATATATGTATTGTTCGTTAGTTTAGCTGCTGTATATCATGTATATATCAGCATACGCATGTATATGTATGTATAACTTGGAGAGTTGCTTGGTTATATGGCAAGTGTAGTCGTGTCACGGTGTATATACAGCTGTATACACGCACATATACATGAATATCTACATATACATATACATATATGAACATGTATCTACATTTAAATGTTGTCCGGTTTGTTGGGCTGCCATATCTATGAATATATATACATATAATGTGTATTCCTACATGTATATAGGGATTTTTAAGTTGAAAGTTTATTAGTTTGTTTGATTATATAATGCTATCACAATGCCAAGTCTCCTATACACCTATATACATATATACATAACGCATGTACATGAATGTATTTATGAAACTCGAAAATTGTTTGGTCGTATTGTCGTTTCGTAGTGGCTTATATCTATATATATATTATGTATTGTTATATCCATGTGTCTATGCACCTATATACACCTATATATATAGTGAATATTTATATTATATGTGTTTGTCCCAATTCATACCATTTCTTTTTCTCATAAGTCTTAAGGTCTTTTTATTAGTATTTGATATCATTTTGTGTTGTCATGCAAGTTGCGAGTTGCATATCACTTGTGAAATATAATATTTCTTATTACTCATTCCTTATCTTTATTTTCTTTGCATGTAATATTGTACCGAGTCAATTTTTGACTCCTCCTTGCATTTCGTTGAGTATCGGGTCAATCTCGGCCTATGTCCAGCTGCTCGGAACTATCGGATTCTATTTTTCGGGGTGGCAACGTACCTTTATACACTGGTATACACTTTCTGTATACAAAAAATTGCTTACACAGGAATATGGGCCAAAAGCCCAAATGGCCAGCAGGAGCAGTCCGGCCCACTTGTCATATTAATCTTTGCAGCTGAAATGAATTGGGCCAACAGCCCAAGGAAGCAAAAATAATAAAGGGCTTGGCAGGCCCAATATAAAAATTTATTGCAGGCTTTTGAAAATTGGGCATGTCAAAGCCCAATTCTATTTAATTTATCTTGTTTACTTTGTTTATATTATTTTGCTTGAAATAATTATTTTATTATCTTTATCATTAACTTTAATTTATGTTGTTTTGTTGTGTTTTAATCTAATTAAGTTTCCCCGAGTTAGCCATCTACGTCGTTTATGATCTTGACTATAAAAATCGCCTTTAGGAAATTAAATTCTTTTAAAATCCTTCTTAAAATGTTTCAAACACCTTTTTCTTTAAAATATTTTTGAAAAAAAATATATGTACACCTCTGTCTTTAAAATACTTATAATTTAATAGATTTCAAAATTCTAGTTAGTTGATTAAATCCATCAACTCCGTTTAAAAATAAAATTAGTTAGGTTTAATATTAAATTTTCTTTAACTAGTTTACTTAATTAATTTTAATTGATTGAAATATAAATAGAAACTTAAATATTCTATTTTCTTACTCTTAAAATATATCACTTATATTTATCAAAGTTAGTGATATAAAATTATATTATTTCAAAGTTAGTCAAAATATTTAATCGTCGGATAACCGCACGTTAGCGGATATTTCGGGTGCGTAAAACCTTCCCGAAATAGAAATATGAACCCGAACCTGTTTCTTTGGATTTTTAAAAGATTTCCTCTGTTAGGTCTTTTAAAATAATCGGTTTTCTTAATTTCCTAAAAATTAAGTGGCGACTCTAAAAAGTTTCAAAGATTCGGTTTTGCTTAAATCAATTAAGTCGTAAATCGAATTTTTAAGCCGGAAGTCATTTTCCGACGTAACAGAAATGGCGACTCCGCTGGGGACTTTAATTAGGTTCTAACCATTAGATTGGATATTTTGACTAACTTTATTAATTGTTTAGATGATTGTTTGTTTGTTTGTGCTTTATTTGTTTAAGTATTATTTATTTAAATGTTATGGTTTAAGTTTTTAATTATTTAAATGTCATTCATGCATAGCATATTCCGCCACCCGGCAACTTTTTTTTATTTTCCATAAAACGACGGTTATGCGGGTCGCAGCCGTTTAGTCCAAATTTTCCATCGGGGTACCCTGACGAAATGAGTCGATCTTGCGGGGTCGACGGTCGTTAATTTCCCCAGCCCGGGTTGTCCGCTCGGGTCACCTTTCCACAGTCAAAAAATAAACCCACTCTTAGACGCCTAGTGTAGAACGAAACCAAAAACCCTGTAGGTGCATTGGCCTAGGTCGACCCGATATCCAAAGGGTATCGGGCCCATTAGTAGCCCACCTTGAGTCCAAAGTGGCCTCCGGCCCAACTGGACGATCATATTGTTTGTTTAATTTGAAGGATGTATATGTCTTTTAAATAAATCATCGTTCAGGGGTTCGGGGGGCTTTCTAACACATTTTGTTTTGTAGGTGGGTAATCGATGAGCTCACTTGGTTCAACAAACGTCATTACTCGGTCCAACCTGGTTAACAGTATCGACACCACATCCGGAGAAGAGATGGAGAAAGCCGGAAATGAAGTAGGATCTTCGTCTAGTTAATTTATCCCCTGCGTGGGAATATTTTCATTGTATTTACATTTTTCCCTTTCACCAAAAATGTATCCCTTATTATTGATGCTTTGTAATATATTTTATTTATTTATAATATTTGCTTTTCGGGGAACGATGAAATATTTAAAAAGACAAGATACATCCTTCAAATCGATAGGCCAACCCTTGGCACAAAAGGGTCACTTATTTTTTTTTAGGACGCGCAATAACTGTTTCTGTGCTACTTGTTATCAATGTTTGTGTGATTATGTTAATTTGTTCGGAGACATTCTAGCCCATTCCTTTCAAAGAAAAAAAAAAATCTTTTAGAGCCTCCTAAGCATAAAACCTCAGTCACTATCAAAAGTCCGTCCAAAATACTCTTCGAGTCTTGAGTTTTTCAACAAAAATTCGAATTTCACTTCTAAAAATTCTAAATTTTTGCCCTCTTATCTAACAAGAGGAGAATTTTCCATTTTGAATATTCAAGCTGGTCGAACTACGTAGGACCTGATTTCTCATTTGCGAGATACGTAGGCAGCCTCCCAAGGCTCGGTCCCTCATTATAGAAAAAATTATTTTCCCTCCTTCAATCTTATCACAAATTTTAGAAAATACAAAAATTCTGACAAAACGTCTTCCTAATTCACAAATCTCATATTAAATGGGCAAACATTCGGCCTATTTAGTCATTTTCCTATATCTATGGGTTAGTCTGTCTTCGAAACAATGCGACTATTGTGTGTTTACTTTCCCATGTGATATTTTGCATTATTTATTATGAATAAGCACTGACACGTTTATCTTTTGAGTTATTTTTCATCCGACAGGTACGTAGAATTGATCTGTGTTGAAAAATGACTGGACATTCCTACTTTACGAGGTCTAAGAATTCTAAAGATTCCTTCCCCGACCAAAGTCTATCAAAAGGAAAAGAAAAAATGACTGAGAACAGTGAGGGCAATGGTTTAACCGAAGTTATCGTGACAGACCCCGCAATTGCTAAACAGAACAAATTGATTGCACAGCTACTGCAACAAATTTCTGAAATGAAAGCTGAGATGCAAAAGAATCAAGGTCCGGCGACTCTAGCTGTCGCCACTAATACTCGTGCACTAGACGATGAAAGGCCTCCACTTCATTTTCCTCCTCCGAATTCAACAATCAACCATACTATTCCTCCCCAAAAAGCTCCCATCATTGGCTTAACCACTCCTGACTTCCCTCATGCTACTCAAACGAGACCTTCAGTTCTACCGAGTAGGAAGAGGAAAGATGTTTCTTCTATTTCATCCGAACTAGAATCAAAACATGTCAAATTCGACAATCCTTCGCACTCACTATCCAACGCTTACCCCAAAGCTCCACAAAATCCATACCCAGTTTTTCCCGTCCAATCAAATTTCCAGGCTTCAAATTATCAAAATATCCCTTCAAGTTTTCAAGCTCCATGGCCAAATTACCAAAACATCTCCCCAAATGTCCAAGCTCCATGGCCAAATTACCAAAATATCCCCCCAAGTTACCAAACTCCATTGCTAAATTATCAAAATATCCCTCCAAGATACCAAGCTCCACAATATCCAAAATTCCAAATGACAGTACCTACTTTCCAAAATCCTCCAAACCACTGTCAAATGCCTTTGTCCTCGAGAAATAATTGCAACATTTCTCGTCCAAATCTTGTGAAAAGAACTCCCCGAATCTTTACTCCTCTGGTTGAAACTCGAACTCAACTTTATGAGAGATTGAAAGCTGCAGGTGTGCTCCATCCCGTAGAAGGAAGACCAGCCAATCCTTTCGGAAAATTTTATAAAGCAGACCAGAAATGTGCTTATCATTCCGGAGCTATTGGGCATACTACTGAAAATTGCATCAACTTGAAGCACAAGATTCAGGACTTAATTGATCAAAAGGTGGTCACTCTTCAGGCTGTTACTCCTAGTGTCAATAGTAATCCCCTGCCCCTTCGTCAGCAGGTGTCATCGGGATTTGTGGTCATGATACCTCACCAACTTCGCTTTGATGATTGAGAAGAGGAATAAGGTCGATCGCACGTTATCAAAATCGTTGCCTCACTTGCCCCAGTCTTTGCCAGTGCAATATCACGACGAGGACAATGGTCTAGGGGAAGGAATCTAGAATTTGTTCGAAGGAGATGATGCTGCGGTGACCGTGAAGCTAAGCACGAGACGTCGAGTTGGAGGATCAAATGATAATTTGACATCTACTCTGCTCCTGATTCTCTTGATAGACAAAGAAATTTTTATGTTATTTCTAAAATCGGTGGTAGCCCAAATAGACTCGAGGCCCACCTTTTATATTATTTTACTCTGTTATGATTTAATTCTCTCGTAATATTTTGAAAAAAGAGGTCAAATTGTCCTGTGACTATGCCAAAGTTTCTTTTTTTTCTTTTTTTTTAAATGAAAGCTTCTTTTATCATGGAAGTTTACTTTACTCGCTTCAATTGTTCTATCTAATGGTGATTGTTTATGATTTTAGTAAAAGAACTTTAAAACCTGTCATATTATGTCATGTCACGAGCTTAATGAACAAAATGAGGTGAATATCGATGAAGTTTTTAAAGAGTATGATGAAGAGACCGTGATATCCGAGCTATTTGTCAAAATCGGAACAAGTCCAGCTAGTTTGAAACTATGAGTCTGAGAGAAGAAAAAACACCAGAGAAGTCAGAATCAGTATCCATTTGATAGAGACTCGGAGGAGAGAACTCATCAACCCGTCAAAGAATATGTTAACATATTCATCTGGTCATGTGACAACGTGCTAGTATTTAGCACAAACATCGCCTACTACAGCTTGACGATCAACTTATATGATATCAAGAGACGCTACATCTAGGGATGCAAAATTAGCCTTTAATCTTTTTGTTTGTAATCGCATCATTTGCTTGTAATCATTCTATGTTGGTTACCAGATTATCCCTTTTTTGTAATGAACTACGTTTGACCTGAATTCTCGAGAATGAGATACGTAGGCGGCCTATGTCGGCCTCGGTCATCCCCTTATCCCTTTTTATTTTTCCCTTTTTGTATTGTGAACTACGTTTGACCTGAATTCTCAAGAATGAGATACGTAGGCGGTCTATGTCGGCCTCGGTCATCCCCCTATCCCTTTTTATTTTTTTCTTTTTGTATTTTGAACTACGTTTGACCTGAATTCTCAAAGATGAGATACGTAGGCGGCCTATGTCGGCCTCGGTCATTTTATTATTAAAAGTTATATTTTTCTCTATCTCCCGAGAGGGGAACTACGTTTGACCTGATTCCTGCCTCAACGGGATACGTAGGCGCCACAACGGCTCGGTCATATTCCCATAAAGGAAACTGGGACAAAGTTTTTGAGAGGAACTCAAGATTCTGAACAAGAAGACACCTCCAACAAGTCAGAATTTTAAGCATTAGGAATTTCAACTGGGACAGAATTTTTGAGGAGATCTCAAAAATTCTCAGGATTTTTTTTTAAAAAAAAGGCTAGTGATTCAGTATGACACTTCAACTGGGACAGAATTTTTGAGAAGATCTCAAAACTTCTCGGAGTTCTACCAAGTTACTGATTCATTACGACATTTAACTGGGACAGAAATTTTTGAGATCACTTTCAAAAATTTCATCAAGTGTCGTTAAAAGCCCTGAAGATCCTCAGCCTGATCAGAAAATTCAAAGACAATTGTGATGCGTCAAAGAAGCCATGTCCGAAATCGAATATGTTCATCTAGAGCTTTTTCGTGACATGACAGTTGGCAGTGACCTTTTCTTCAAAAATTCTTTTCTAAATTTACCTTTTAAAAAAAAAAAAAGAATTGCTTTTTTGTCAAACGTATATTTTATATTCCGTCTATCAAGAGGTGAGAGATCGGAGCAGTCCACCAAAGGCGGGATAAGGAGCAGACGTCCGAAGAATCAACACAGATCAATTCACTTTGAAACTAAGAAATTTTCTGTGAATGCAGGGAAATATTTACAGGACTTGTCTGCGAGGAAACTACCGAGGCGTAAATAGTTTGTCTCGCTCAAATCTCCAGCCGTTCATCACGTTTCCATTATCAAGTTGCCAAGAAGACGTCTACATCTTCAAGCTGCCAAGAAGGCCATTGCATGTTCAAGTGGTCGAGAGGGCCATTGCATGCCGAGAAGGCCATTTCATCACATATCGCCAAGAGGGCCACTGCATGTTCAATTCGCCGGGAGGGCCATGTCATCTTCAATCCGCCGAGAAGGCACTTATATTTTCAACTGGTCGAGAGGGTCATTGCATGCACAAGTTGCCGAAAGGGCCATTTCATCTCCAATCTGCCGAGAAGATATTTGCATGTTCAAGCTGCCGAGAGGGCCATTGCATGTCAAGCTGCCGAGAGGGCCATTCCATCATTCATCGCCGAGAGGGCCACTACATTTTCAATTGCCAAGAAGACGTTTACACTTTTAAGTTGCCGAGAGGGCCATCGCATGTTCAATTCGCCGAGAGGGCTATCTCATCAGTCATCGCCGCGAGGGCCATCGCCTCCTCAAGTCGCCGAGAGGGCCATTTCATCATTCAAGCTGCCGAGAGGACCATTGCATCTTCAAGTCGCCGAGATGGACATTTCATCATTCAAGCTGCCGAGAGGGCCATTTCATCTTCAATCTGCCGAGAAGGCACTTACATTTTCAAGCTGCCGAGAGGGCCATTCTATCTTCAAGTTGCCGAGAGGGCTATTGCATTGCCAAGAATACATTTACATTTTCTCAAGCTGTCGAGAGGGCCATTCCATCATTCATCACCGAGAGGGCCATTACATTTTCAATTGCCGAGAAGACGTTTAGATTTTCAAGTTGCCGAGAGGGCCATCGCATGTTCAATTCGCCGAGAAGGCGATTTCATCAGTCATCGCCGCGAGGGCCATCGCATTTTCATCGCCGAGAGGGCCATCGCATCTTCAAGTCGCCGAGAGGGTCATTTCATCATTCAAGCTGCCGAGAGGGCCATTTCATCATTTAAGCTGCCGAGAGGGCCACTACATTTTCAAGTTGCCGAAAGGGCCATTTCATCATTCAAGCTGCCGAGAGGGCCATTTCATCATTCAAGCTGCCGAGAGGGCCACTACATTTTCAAGTTGCCGAAAGGGCCATTACATCTTCAAATCGCCCAGAGGGCCGTTACATGTTCGTTGCCGAAGGGGCCATCACATTCATCACATACTCGAGAAAGACATCATCATTCATTGCCGAAAGGGCCATCATCATGTTGCATCATGTCAACTCATTGTGCATCACTTCGAAAAGAAGAATATAGGTCGAATATGGTAAAAGATATCATCCTTATATTTAAATTATGGTTTATACTAATGGTTTTTGTCTTAGTTATATCGAGAGCATCCGAAAGGGTGAATTCTCAAAACAAACTACAGGTGTGGACGTCATCAAATAGGAGGCGGCACAACGTGGAACTTTTTCTTAGCAGCGAACTGGGACATAGTCTGAAGAGGAATGTCAAACTCTTCGGACGCGAGCTGAGGAACGACTTCCACCACAATCTAACCACACCCCTGTTAGAAGGCGTGTGGGTATTTTCTTTGAGTCCGTAGTCTTCAGTTTCGCATCCAGGTGATCTCAACTCTCACCGGATGCAACGTTTCCAATCTGAGTGATAATATACTAAGAATTTTGAAAATTATGTCCGTGTAAGTTCTTAATTATAGGTGTGAAGTGCACCACATTTATGGTTAAGAGGTTGCAAGCCTCTTTTTCATAATTCGTTTTGTTTGTCACTCCTCCTAAACCAAAGGCTATCTCAGAATAAGAGATTTCCTTTTCAGCCGATAGAGTCGAACTACAAGCAGCCTGATTCCTTAGTCCAAGGATATGTAGGCGGGCACAATTTTGAAACTCGGCTGTGTTCTAACATTTACTCTCAAAATCTCATCCCAAGCATTCCAATTTCTCCATAATTCGATATTGGGTAGCTTTTGAATTTTTCGAAATCGTGCGTAAAATCAAGCGTCTTGAACTACAAAGTGGCCTGAATTCTCATGTAACCTGAGATATGTAGGAAACCCAAAACCAGGGTCCGGCCATAATTTTCCAAAGCCCGTGCCAAGACCCTTCCACGAGATGAATATGTGGTCGGCTCAAAATTGGATTGGTCAAGTTTCTTTGTCCACGATCGCTTTCATCGATCATGCCCAAAGAAAGGGACAGCTGTTGACACCCAATTTTGGCCCTCCACCGTATAAATTGATCATCGAGCTATTAATTTTAATGACTTGAATTAATTAGCTTTCAAAAATGCAAGAAATATTTTTTCAAACAATTTTATGATCGAATCTTTGGATTTTCAATTTTTATTAGATTCATATATTGCGTATCGTCTTACTTTACTTTTTCGTATTATATATTTTTATGTTGTGTATTATATAAGTCGTTAACATTCAAAAGCTCCTTAATTAATTTATACTAATTCGTTTCGTGGTCGAATTAATCGATTGATTTTCAGATTGGTTATATATGTAATTTAAATGGTTAGTTTTTAAATATTCTCCTCAAACCCTTTTTACTCTTTTAAATCCCCAAGCCCAATTTTTAAAAAAAAATAACCCCAGCCCAGTAACTTTCTGCCAGACCCGTTTTGGGCCAATTCTGGCCCATTTCTGCCCCTTTAATTATTTTCTGCCCAGAACAGGCCCAATCCCTTTTAATTAAACCCTAACCCGCCCCCTTTTCTTCTAACCCGGCCCAAACCCTGAACAATTAAACCCTTTCCCTTTCTCTTCTTCCCCAGCCGCCTCCCTTCCCCATTCCCGTCCAGATAACGTAAAACCAGAAAAAGAAAGCAAAAAATGGCAGCTTTCTTCTTGGCAAAATGCCAAGAAAAAATCATTGCTCCCTCCCACGCGTCCCCTCTCCCCATAAACCCCGAACCAAGCGAAAAAATCAGAAAAAGAGAAGCAGCCGCCGCGAACCAGAAAAGTTTCGGCCAACAGTGGCCGACTTTGGCCATGGTTTGGTCAACTACACACTCCATCTCCTCTTTTTCGTACTCCTTGCACGCCAAAGAAACTCCTCTTACGTGTCTCACATCTAAACCATCGATTTAAATCGATGGTTGAGATGTGAGACTTGTAAAAGTGGTTTCAAATTTTGAATTCTTGATTTGAAGTTTTTCCCTTTTTGCCCCTGCTTTGGGGGGCTATATAATCAGTGTTTTGCACACTGATTTGGGGTCTTCTTCTTGAAAATTTTCGGATTGAAAAAAAAAAAAAAAAAAAGAGAAAGAGTTCACTAGTCTAGACTTTATAGCGTCGAAGTTCGTTCTCGGACTCGTGGTTCCCGTTCGCTGCCCGCCAACAGGTAATGTTCTTAGGTCTCTTCTTCACTCCGTCTTGATATTCATATTTGTATAGGTATATGTATATGAGGATGTATATGCGTATGTACATATAAAATTCGAAGAATAGTGAATATATGTTGACTTTGATGGCTGGTTTTGTTGTATATATACGTATACATGTATAAGACTTGAAGAATGTTAAATATATGTTGATTTTGATGGCTGGTTTGGGCTGTATATCTATGTATACTGCTGTATATCTGCGTATATATGTCTAAAACTCGAAGAATAGTGAACCTATGTTGACTTTGATGGCTGGTTTTGTTGTATATATACGTATACATGTATAAGACTTGAAGAATGTTAAATATATGTTGATTTTGATGGCTGGTTTTGGCTGTATATCTATGTATACTGCTGTATATCTGTGTATATATGTATAAAACTTGAAGAATATTAAATATATGCCAACTCCAATGGCTGGTTTTGTTGTATATCTACGTATACATGTATAAAACTTGAAGAATGTTAAATATACGTTGATTTTGATGGCTGGTTTTGGCTGTATATCTATGTATACTGCTGTATATCTGCGTATATATGTATAAAACTTGAAGAATGTTAAATATATGTCGACTCCAATGGCTGGTCTTGTTGTATATCTACGTATACATGTATAAAACTTGAAGAATGTTAAATATATGTTGATTTTGATGGTTGGTTTTGGCTGTATATCTATGTATACTGCTGTATATCTGCGTATATATGTATAAAACTTGAAGAAAGTTAAATATATGTTGACTCCAATGGCTGGTTTTGTTGTATATCTACGTATACATGTGTAAAACTTGAAGATAGTTGAGTATATGTTGGTTTAGATGCTGTATATCTCTGTATATCTGTGTATATATGTCCAAAGCTCGAAGATGGTTAGGTATATGTTAGTTTAGGTGACGTATACCTGCGTATATATGTAAAACTTGAAGAGTGTTTGAGTATATATGAGTTTGAATGGCTGTATATTGCTGAATATCTACGTATACATGCACAAAACTTGAAGCATGTTTAAATATTGTTTGTTTTAGCGGTTATTTGTTGTATATCTATGTATATGAAGATATATATATGTATATGTATGTATAAAACTTGAAGAATGTTTGAATATATGTATTGTTCGTTAGTTTAGCTGCTGTATATCATGTATATATCAGCATACGCATGTATATGTATGTATAACTTGGAGAGTTGCTTGGTTATATGGCAAGTGTAGTCGTGTCACGGTGTATATACAGCTGTATACACGCACATATACATGAATATCTACATATACATATACATATATGAACATGTATCTACATTTAAATGTTGTCCGGTTTGTTGGGCTGCCATATCTATGAATATATATACATATAATGTGTATTCCTACATGTATATAGGGATTTTTAAGTTGAAAGTTTATTAGTTTGTTTGATTATATAATGCTATCACAATGCCAAGTCTCCTATACACCTATATACATATATACATAACGCATGTACATGAATGTATTTATGAAACTCGAAAATTGTTTGGTCGTATTGTCGTTTCGTAGTGGCTTATATCTATATATATATTATGTATTGTTATATCCATGTGTCTATGCACCTATATACACCTATATATATAGTGAATATTTATATTATATGTGTTTGTCCCAATTCATACCATTTCTTTTTCTCATAAGTCTTAAGGTCTTTTTATTAGTATTTGATATCATTTTGTGTTGTCATGCAAGTTGCGAGTTGCATATCACTTGTGAAATATAATATTTCTTATTACTCATTCCTTATCTTTATTTTCTTTGCATGTAATATTGTACCGAGTCAATTTTTGACTCCTCCTTGCATTTCGTTGAGTATCGGGTCAATCTCGGCCTATGTCCAGCTGCTCGGAACTGTCGGATTCTATTTTTCGGGGTGGCAACGTACCTTTATACACTGGTATACACTTTCTGTATACAAAAAATTGCTTACACAGGAATATGGGCCAAAAGCCCAAATGGCCAGCAGGAGCAGTCCGGCCCACTTGTCATATTAATCTTTGCAGCTGAAATGAATTGGGCCAACAGCCCAAGGAAGCAAAAATAATAAAGGGCTTGGCAGGCCCAATATAAAAATTTATTGCAGGCTTTTGAAAATTGGGCATGTCAAAGCCCAATTCTATTTAATTTATCTTGTTTACTTTGTTTATATTATTTTGCTTGAAATAATTATTTTATTATCTTTATCATTAACTTTAATTTATGTTGTTTTGTTGTGTTTTAATCTAATTAAGTTTCCCCGAGTTAGCCATCTACGTCGTTTATGATCTTGACTATAAAAATCGCCTTTAGGAAATTAAATTCTTTTAAAATCCTTCTTAAAATGTTTCAAACACCTTTTTCTTTAAAATATTTTTGAAAAAAAATATATGTACACCTCTGTCTTTAAAATACTTATAATTTAATAGATTTCAAAATTCTAGTTAGTTGATTAAATCCATCAACTCCGTTTAAAAATAAAATTAGTTAGGTTTAATATTAAATTTTCTTTAACTAGTTTACTTAATTAATTTTAATTGATTGAAATATAAATAGAAACTTAAATATTCTATTTTCTTACTCTTAAAATATATCACTTATATTTATCAAAGTTAGTGATATAAAATTATATTATTTCAAAGTTAGTCAAAATATTTAATCGTCGGATAACCGCACGTTAGCGGATATTTCGGGTGCGTAAAACCTTCCCGAAATAGAAATATGAACCCGAACCTGTTTCTTTGGATTTTTAAAAGATTTCCTCTGTTAGGTCTTTTAAAATAATCGGTTTTCTTAATTTCCTAAAAATTAAGTGGCGACTCTAAAAAGTTTCAAAGATTCGGTTTTGCTTAAATCAATTAAGTCGTAAATCGAATTTTTAAGCCGGAAGTCATTTTCCGACGTAACAGAGATAATCTTGTGTGATACTTTATCGGTACATATATATCCACACCGGTATCATATAGAATAAGTTTAGTCCTCTGTGATACCATGCTCTGTGATACCATGGCGGTATATTGATACCCTATTGGTATCATATAGGATTATGTTTTTTTTTTCTTTTAAGAAATAAATAAAAGACAATTAATTTTTTTATTAAACTCTAAATTAGTACAAATACTTCATCGGTGTATTGATACCATATCAGTATCGTATAAGATTGGAGCTTAATTATCTGCGATTATTTCATCGATATATTGATACACTTATTGGTATCATATAGTTTTGAGCTCTTCTCTTAAGAAATAGAATGGTTAAGAGAAAATTATTAAATATATCGATATATGTATACCTTATTGATATATCATACCAGGTGAGCATTAATGTCAGTATGACGTCAGCGCATTAATTTCATATTGACGAGTATTTTTGCCTCTTTATTTTTTCCTCATTAAGAGATTGAACTACTCTTTGGAGTTTATGCAGATTGAAATGCTGTCCACGACTAAATGGGAATTAAAGAATTATGGTGGGACAGCTTTTAAAAGTTATTTGGTTGGGAAAAAGGCAAAGACCATGAATAAGAAAATTAAACCATTCAACAACATTACTTTTTGACTCTCTTCATTGTTTGGTTGGAAAAAAGCCAATAATTCGGATTAGTTTCTTGATCATCACTTTATTTTCATTTTATTATTATACTAAGGTCATTAAACTATTTTTTGTAATGAAAAATCTTCTCAAGTTTAACCAAGTATCACAAGAGTCGTTAAACAATCTTTGTAACTAAAGAAATTATTCACTTTTTTCTAAATATCACGAAAAATTATTAAGCAAACTTTGTAACTAAATTTAACAATTACTCAGTTTTGCCTAAATATCACGAAAAGAATTTACAAATAACTTTTTTCTTATTAAAAACAAAGTGTTTAATCATTTCTTGTGAAACTTAAGCAAATTGAACAAACATAAACGGAAAAAAGTAATTTTCAATATAATAAAATAAAATGATACATCTATTGTGGGTACATATAGTTACCCCCAATAATTCATTTCTTTATATTTTGGGGGTAACCTAGTGGTTTGGGTTTGGGGCTTTCATGTTGGAGGTCTTAAGTTTGAAATTTCTTGCCAACAAAAGGAAGGGGTTTGCCTTCTGGGTCGAGCTCGTTGCATTGGGCTTGCCTAGTGTGGGTTACTTCTCTTATGTAGTTTGCGAGTTATTGCATAGGAGCGAGGGTTTACCCTGTACACACCCAAAAGGATGGTGGTTACGGATTCCCCTTCTCATAAAAAAAAATCATTTCATTATCCATCAATTTCGGAAAAAAAAATTGTAAGATGTTGTCAACACCGAGAGTATTACTAGAACTAGTATGAAGACTAGTACTTCTGCTCAATTTTTCAAAATTGAGCCATCTTCTTAGAAATTTCTTAATGGAAAACCTCATCATGGCATATTATTATTCTAGTGCTTATGTTATATAATAATATTACCACCTGCCTTAGCTTAATTAATAGATTATAGTCATAGATCTTGAATAAGTGGAAGTACTTAATCATTTTACCTAACAATATTCTCTAAAGATAAGCAGAACTGTAAAATAATGGTGAAGTAGCTTAAAAATTGGGACCTATTCTGTTTGTTGTAATACTTCCCATCATTTTGTATGAAAAGATTGTGTTGCCTTTTAATTTATGTTTTTGTCAATGTACAGATTACTTTAAAGTGGTTGCTTTCCCTTCAATGATGACCTTAAAAAATATTTTAATTTATAGATGTGAATGGTATAATTGATCAACTGAGATATTGCGATTTTATCTTATGATTTTTAAATACCAAACAACAATAACAACGTTTAATATACTCAAAGAATTCTATGGATGGAATTTAAAGAATGCAAAACATGTGGGACTTTTTTTTAAATAACAAAACTATTTTCGAAAGATCTCTGATTTTTTCAAATGTCAATTAGAATTTGAGATTTTATTTTTTTCTCAAAAAAGTGTTCAAATGCCAAACACACTTTGCTTTAAAAAAGAAAAAGGAAGAAATGATTTTAGAAGCAGTATTTCTTTTGGTGTTCAATGAAGATGAACATAGTAGTTAAGGGTCAAGTCAAATCCACTAAAATATATTTGCATATGTACTCATATGATTTGATTTTTATAACAAAGAAAAATCAGAAGAGATTAGTACTGCAGTTGATTATTATTATCAAAATAATTTCATATTATATATTCTTTTTCCTTCTCTTTTATTTATTCAGTTTGAACTTTGCATATTCTTGGAGAAATAATAATTGATAAAGATATTTTATAACAATACTTATATTAGTTGATGCTTACTCTTAGGTCTTAAAAAATAATTAGGAAATAAGTGATTAATATTGAGGATAAAATATGCTAAAAGTATATATATATTTCTATTTCTACTATACGGAAGAGTCAAACCAAGGACGACCAAGGTTATTATTTTAATTTCATTTAGATATTTTATCCACTTTTTATAAAAAATATTAATTAGAGCAATCATACAAGGGGAAAATTATAACTATGACATATTAGTTATTTCTTCACCAATCGCCTCTAAACACGTGTAATATATGTTAACTAATTCTTTTTATATTATTTCAATCTTATCATCTATTATAAATTTACTTATTCATTATTAACTTCATTCATATACTGTGGACCCTTGTTATTCAAGTTTCACTCTATTTTTTATTTATCGTTAGCTTTTTTAATACAAATTTTAAAATACTTTTAACTATAAAAATCATCTTTCTGATAATTTTATAACTCAAATGTTTAATTTTATTTTTTAGAAAAACATGATATATATATATATACACACACACACACTACTTTTGTCTTTCTAAATATCAGTCTTAATTTTTTCTTTTTGAAAAGACAAAATAATGTGTACTTTGATCAATATTTCAATATATATTTTTTCATCGTATTGATATGAGTAAAATTGTAATCTAAATTACTTTCCATATAGCTTGTGAAAAACTAGATTTAAAAGCTAGTTTTAACATTAAAATATTAACTTTTTTAACCTAATTTTATTTTTAAAATTAATCAAATTGACTCTCAAGAAGCAACCTCGAAAACTTGACAATTATTTAAGAATGAAGGTGTATAAAAATTCTACTCAAATACAATAAGACCATCACATTGAGCCCGTTAACGGGCCTTTTCGCATCTAATATATATAGAAAGGTCAATCCACGGACAACCAATGACAGATTTGTAATTATGCTCATCATCCAAAGGTAAATGATTAATAGCCATATAAAATATCTATTGATTTTCTCATTCCAAATTTCTATTCTAAAAAATAAAAATAGACATTTTGACACAACTTAATTCTAGAAACGTCATTACAAATTTATAATTATGCTTATCATATAAAGGTAAATGATACATATCCATATAAAATATCTATTGATTTGTTCAATCCACGTTTTTATCCTAATTTTTTTTTAAAAAAAAGACACTTATACACAACTAATTCTAGAAACATCATTCGTATATTCATTCTTATTGTTTCAGCTAAAAATCCACGTGTCTACTTCTATTTTCTCTATTTTTTATTTACAATATTTCTTTATTTTAGCTAAAAATATATGTACCTACTTCCTTTTATTTGTAATAGTAATAGGCTTTTAACTATGCATAATGGTGAATTGGTTTATTTGTAATCACATAAAAGACTTGATCTTTATATTTTCTTTTTGATTCCTGGATTATAGAGAAACTAAAACAATTATAGTGCAAGCTTTGAGGATTTTTTTAATTTGCAAGGTTGAATTTTTTTTAGGCACACAACTTTTATGGCTCACTTTCTACAATTAGATCATCTTTTTAGCAGCATGTTTTGCAATTAATAAAGCATTGTTAGTCCTCCTCCTCCTTCATTACGTTGCCGTTTTAAGTATTTTGAAATCGGAATTATTTTCTAGAGATTGCTAAGCGACGGCAAGGGTGAGTTTTTGTGTGACTTTGTCTTGTTAACGGAGGTCCCAATGTTTTAGAGAGAATTCTCATTACGGTTTTAAATCAGAATTATTTTTAGAGATTTGCTAAGTAACGACATGGGTGAGTTTTTGTGTGACTTTGTCTTAGTACTCTTCAAAGCTTAGCCTGTTTATCATAGGGTCGATTTTACTAATTTATTTGAATATTTTTATGAAAAAGTTACTTTTTTAAAAATCCAAATAATTTGTTTGAATATATGATAATTATGTTAATATTTTTTAATTGAATATTGTTTTGTAGAAAAAATCTACATAAAGTTAGATTATTATAAATTTTTTTTGTATAATTTCAAATAAATTCACACAAAATTTACAATTTTTTTAGAGACATTAGTTTAATGTGTTACATAAATATTTTATTTTAAAAATAAATAATGATTTAATGACACAATGTATTTTCATTTAATACTTAAAGCAGTAATCTCTAAATACACTTAATTCTGTTCGAAGAATGATAGGCAAGAAGCCATATATTTTCAATATTATCACCTTGGATCTTGTTGTCAAAACTGTATTTGCTAATATAAAGATTTAAATAACTCAATTTGAAGTTCTAAAATGTTGTTTCTTTATTATACTAAAACCAACTAGGTTTTTAAAAATGTTAATTGAACTTTTTTATCCTTTATTAAAAAGCTTTATTTTAAACAAAATTATCTTTTCACTATTTTGCTAAAGTTATTTAATTATTTTATAAAATTTAAAATGAAGAAATTTTAAAATTTATGATAAGAACAAAATATTTTTTAAATAGTAAAAAGTCCTGAAAGATGTAATGAAAAAACAAAATATAGTAATGTTAGCTACAAGAGCCTGTGTTATTTTTTGTCCCGATTTATTGATATCGATAGATTTAAATATATATTTTTAAAATTTTAAGTTGTTAATTATTGTATTTGTGTTTGTTTTATCCTAATTTCAATATTTCATGACTTAAAATAATTGATTAAGCTGATATAGTAAATCACAATTGGAGCAGCTGTAAAAATGATTTATCAAGGATAATATTATAAAATCCCAATTAAAGAAGCAGACATTTGCAAGCCAGTAGGTCCAACATGTGTTTTTTTTTGTCTCGATTTATGTGACAACAATAGATTTTTTAATATATTTTTTAAAATTTTAAATTGTTAATTATTGTATTTGTTTTATCCTAATTTTAATATTTATACGACTTAAAATAATCGATTAGGTTGATATAGTAAAATCATAGCTGGAAAAATGATTTAATAGGGGTAATATTGTAAAATCGAAGTTGAAACAGTCGAAAAAATAATTAATTAACGTGATATAGTAAAATCCAGCAGTTAAAACAGGCACGATAAAAGATTAAATTTAAAAAAAAAGTCAAAAATATCTTTATGGGCCCATATAATAAAAGAGAAGAAGCATACAGTTTAAGCAACATGTTGTCCAACAGTTGTCCACTTCTTCACATTTATTAGATAGTAATATATATATATATATATGTGTGTGTGTGTGTCTGTCTATATGATAATAACCAAATAAAAGTGAACGGAAAGAATTAATATCCAACCACTTATATCTCTGCTAATTCTAATTAAGGTAACAAATATGATGAGGTTTCTTTAAGAATACGTTTAGCGAAAAAACAAAAAAAGAACAATATACAGTTATAACTATAAGCCTCCAGTTCACTTTTGCGAATGAAGTTCTCTGTTGGTTTTGTTTAGTTGTTGGATTAGTTTTGGTGAAGTTATATTAAAGCTTCTTCGTGGATTTGGTAAACTGATTTTGGAAAAAAAAAAGGAAAAATTATGTATATAAATAAATACATACTATTTAATTAGCAATATAGCCATAGTTTGAATTAATTACGGCTCGCAATAAATATTTAGCTGTAATTACAGTTTAAGTTTTGTATAATTCGCATAATTTATACAAATACTGTGCGCGCATCAAATTGTATAGCGAAATACAAATACTGTAAATTGCATAACAAATTATATAAACATTGTGCATGAATTGTATAGATAAATATACAAAACGCAACTCAAAAAAACTGTGAATTGTATAGCGACTTATACAAACGTATACAAATGTTACGCGAATTATACAAACGCTGCTATAACTATAGTTATGAAATATAATTACCCAAACTATAGCTATATAGTATAATTAATTTCTTTTTAATTAGTTATATGCGAAAATTCCTCTTTACATAAAAAATTATATAACTAGGCTAACATCTTGCCCAAGAAAGCTAAGTAAAAATGAAAGACTATGATAGTGCTTTAGTGGCTAGAGAGAAGAAATTGAAGTTAAGAGTAGAAGAATATAAAAATGTGAAGTACAACTTTCATATGTAGGTTTGAAAAATACTTAGTTATACAATCAAATGTATACAAAAGCATTCGCAAATAAAATGTATAGAGAGAGACTCATAAATAATAATGGACTTATACAACTAGGAGCTATCATGTATATTTTTTGATAATACACAAATGTAAACTATAAAAATCAATTATACAGAATATGAATTCCTATAATGATGTTTGTATGTCTACGATTGTTTGAGATATACAAACAACGATTAACTTATACAAATTTGAAATTATGTGAATATAATAGCTATATTGTATAATTACTAGTGCATATAAATCACAATCATAAACATTTATATATTGTTTAAAAACTTATATCACATAAATCACATAATATAAAGAGTTAATTACCATTTTTTTCTATCCTTTTCAATTCACAAAAATTCCTTATGGCAATCCGGATTATTAATTCAATTTTGGATATAAAAATTAGGATTTTTAAGTATCATCAGTAACATTTAAAGCATAATACATTAAACATTGAGTTAATTCAAGAATCAGAATTAATGTATATGAATTACTGAATTCATATGTCTGGATGAAAAGAGTATATTTTTGAAATTTTTGAAAATAGGCGAAAATAATAAAAAATATAATTAAAAAGTAGTGTAATTAGGTAATTTATTTATTTTTTAAACTTTTTTATTTCCCAAATGAAGTGGGCTTTGGCCCACCCGCAGGCCGTAGGGATGCAACACATGAACACAAGAGACTCAAAACAGGCCCAAAATCAGGTAACATTCAGAGCAAAAATAACTTCTAACTTCTAAGGTTTTCCAGGTAAATCTTTTCCGTTCTCCTTAACCCTAATTCCTACTTGAAATCGTTTGTATGAAGCGAAGTTGCCTAGAGTTTGTAGGTTAGAATAATCGTGTAAATTCGTTGATTTATAATGAGCAAAAGCTTACTTGTACACAAATCCTTTTACATCGTTGTTGTTGATTTGTTTCAGGCAAACAGTAGTTTGGAGTCCAAAATGAGGCCTTTATTTGTGGGGAATATTGAGTATGATACCCGTCAATCAGAACTGGAGCGATTGTTCTCCAAGTATGGAAGGATCGAGCGTGTTGACATGAAATCTGGTAGCCCCTTTTGTCTTTTTTTATTCTTCTGTTGATTTAGTTAGTTCTATTGTTCCACTGTTGTTCCTTTGAGGCGGAGTTGATTGATTGTTTATGTTCATTTGAGAGATTAAGATTTAATTGTGTTGGCTTCTTAATGCATTTATTCTTGATGTTGTAAATGAGTAGTAAAGGTAAATACAAAAATAATAGCAAGAGGAAACTGTGCAAATAATTGAGACGTTAAATTCATCAAAGAGGGAACATCAGGGTACTTAGTATCTAGTTTCAGATTTTACAGTGCATGGATGATGTAACTTGTGTTTTCTGTTGGAGGCTCATTCTTGTAGCATTCTTCCTGGAAGGTGAATGTAGAGATGGGTGCTCTTTAGGTGTATACTTTTGTTAGTTCATGGTACTTTTTACATGACTACCCCAAGAAAAAAATTAGCAAGAAATTAATACACCAAAATAGCTTTATTCTTGCAATTATATTGCAAGTTAAAATGCATTAGGTCGCTCTATCTTCAATTGTTAGAGTTACATGATTCTTTAATGTCAGGACACTTGTTTTTAAAATCTAGGCAGTGTTGACCTTTTCAAGCTATTAATGTTTTGTTTTGAATGGCACAGCCAGTTCAAATTGTGTAAAAGGAGTTGGATGGTTCTCACCAGTGTAAAAATAGTCTAATTACGATAAATTTTCCATGTCTTGCCAGATTTCATATATCTGACGGTAATCATCTTGGGATGAGTACTATCGGGGTTATTGATTAATATTTCATTCATATTATCGTGCTAATCGCCCCTTCCCGATGTATGAGTATAGGTTTTTTTGTTCTGGATACTACGATAGTGATTATTTTGGTTAAATGTAATTGCTTTGCTACATAGCTACTGCGTTTTTAGCTATGTATGAGCACACAAGGCCTGTCAAGACATGGTGGGGAGCCAAATGTTAAATTCATTTGGAGGATCTCCATATTTAAGTGTTTCTTTTGACGCAGGAACATCTCCTAAGGAAAAAGAGCTTCTATCATGGCTCAACACTTGCAAAAACTTGGAATCGTTCTGCATTTCTTAGATCAATCTTCTGTCATTCACTTACTTCACTGCCATGTTGTCATTTTCCAAGAATGGTTGTGGTGGGATCTATCTGTTCTTCATGCCATGCCTACCACTATTAGTAAGAGGATGAATGAATTCTATCATGCCTTTGCGTCCATATTCTGAATCGTGCTGTGAAATTGGTGAAGCATGCTTTCCAATGACTACTCAGAATTGACTTCTTGGATTTAAACATTTAATAAGACTTCATCATCATCATCATGATTTTGTTCATGCAAGGCCCCTCTCTCTCCTTACTTTCATCAGGCCTTCACATACTTGCAGGTGTTGTACTTTATATTTCCCAAAGGGGATGAAAGCTTTGATTTAGCTGATGTACACTCTGCTCAAAAGATTTCAAACTTTCTCGTCTTGCTTTTCGTCAAATTTATAGTGGAGTCTTTATAATACAGGCTTCGCGTTTGTGTACTTTGAGGATGAGCGTGATGCAGCTGATGCCATTCGTAGTCTTGATAATGTGCCATTTGGGTATGACAAGCGCCGGTTATCAGTAGAATGGGCAAAGGTATTTTCCTAGCACTCTTACTTCTCAAATTCAGTAAATGTCATTTCGTTAGACATTACCTTCTCCAAGAGGCAATAGGATTGAAATGCTGTCAACCGTTTATGTAAGAACTCTGGTTTGTATCTTTGTTTTGGTAGGGTGAGCGTGGTCGACCTCGTGATGATTCCAAGGTTGCAGCAAACCAAAGACCAACAAGATCTTTATTTGTCATCAACTTTGACCCTATTCGCACTAGGGTGCGTGACATAGAAAGGCACTTTGAACCGTATGGAAAGATCCTTAATGTTCGAATACGCCGAAATTTTGCGTTTGTGCAATTTGAAAATCAAGAAGATGCCACAAAAGCCTTGGAGTGTACACACATGAGGTTGTGACATCATTTTCTTCTGTTTGCTTATATTGCAATTTCATGTCTACTTTATGCTATTTTTCTTGTTTCCTCACCAGAAGTGAGTTTTTGGCATTTGCAGTGAGATCCTTGACAGAGTTGTTTCTGTAGAGTATGCTTTGAGAGATGATGGAGAGAGGGGTTACAGGTCTGATAGCCCTAGAAGAGGTTATGGCAGGCATGGTGATAGTCCTTATCGAAGGTCACCAAGCCCATTGTATCGCAGGGGTCGACCTAGTCCTGATTATGGTCGTCCTCGTAGCCCCACCTATGACAAATACAATGGTTCGTCATATGATCGGTACAGGAGTCCTGAATATGGGAGTTATCGCAGGTAGATTCGTAGTGTCTGACAGAAAATTTCATTTTACTATTTGAATCTAGCTAGACTGTTTACAAAGTTCTGTAATTTGCTGTAAGTGAGGAGCTTTTGTTAACTTTTTACTTGTCAAAATAAATTGGAGAGCTTTTGTTCACTTTCTTTTTCCTTCATAACTTCAGCAGGTCTCCTGTTCGGAGGTAAAGAACTTGAAGCAGTAATTTATCGGATGAAGGTCACTTCAACTTTCTGATGTCGTAATTAAATATTTGCTGTTTATTAATGTAATGGATTGTTTATAGCATTTTGTATTGCTTAAACTTTAGCGAGTTTGGCTGTTCAATTTGGGTTGGCAAACATTTTCATGGTGGAAGCACTGCCTCTGCTTTTTTAGAGCAGTTGGCATGTATTCACGTTTGAATGAAAAGGAACACATATAACAAAGTACTTGTTAGCTTATGACATTCAGCACAAATTGGGACTATAGTCTATATAGCATTATGCTCCAACTGATGTCTGCTACTAATGCCATGTTCTGCCTTTTCCTTCTCTCGTTTTGATTGTTGCCAACTTTTATTGGGTTGTGCAGCATCAAAGTAATGTTCTAATTGTTAACACCTAATTTTGGACCAAACTTAAATTATATATTTTTTTAGTGTTTAAATATTTTGAATTAAATATTGCTATTTTTATTTTATCTATAATAACTTTTTGATGTAAATTTTATTTTAAAGAAAAGAAATTTCTAAAAAATATATGTTTTCTTTTAATTTTGGTTTTAATGTATAATCTAGCATTGTTAGTACTTTGTTAACTATATTTTAGTTTTAGCTAGTTAATTTTTCTTATTTACTTATTTATTTTTATTTATAGTAATTTTCTAACATTTTCTTTTCTTTTCAAAAACCAAAAACAAAAAAAAAATATAAAATAATAAAATAAAAAGAAAAACTAAAATAATTCTTAAAACTACCCACAAAACCCCACTCCCCCATATTTTACCCAACTAACCCACAAAATCACCCCACTTCTACACAACATGACACACTACAACTTCCATTTTTTTTTGGCTATAAATACACACACACACACAAGCAAGAAAGGGGGTGAAAAAAGAGAGGAGTAAAAAAGGAAAAAGAGAGGTCAACCAAAAGAAGAGAAAAAGGAGAGAGAATTAAAAAAAAAAAGTGAGGAAAAGCTGCAGAAAAGTAAAGAAAAGTCAGCACAAAAGAAAAGTAAGAGGAGGAAAAGTAAGAAAAAGGAAAGAAGGAATTTTTTCGAAGAGAATTGAGTTCGGTTCCTATTCGAGGTTTTTCGGTTTCGCCTTTAGCTAGTTCATCGCACAGGTTTTTACTTTATTTATTCTCTGTAACTTTTATTGTTAATCAAAATATACATAGAGTTATTCAAATGATTGTTTATATTGTTTGGTGTGCCAAGTTGATTATTACGTAAAATTCATTCCTTATTATGTTTGATATTTTCCTGAATATCGTTGACATATATTCTTGTAAGTTTGTTCATTAGCATTTGTATGATAGACACTAAAGAAGAATACGTTATATGTGAGTGAAAAGTTACGGATTTTTTTTTTTTTTTAAAAAAAAAAAGAGACAGAATATGTTAAGTATATCATCTTCTAATAATTTATTGAATAAACACTTGTGTATATATAACTATTTTTGGGTGTACAGATGGTTGAGTAGAGTACTTTATTTTATTTTATTTAGCTTACTTTAATTTATAGATAAGACAAGAATAATATACAATTAAACGAAATTAAGTTGGAATATTGATGATGGAACTTAATTATATTGATCTTTCATGTTTCGTTTGTTTGTTTGTCGTATTCTAATATAAGTTACGGCAAGAATTGGTTGGACTAACTTAAAATTTAAATCTTGGAAATTATAGGTAAGTATTCAAAAATTATAATTCTTCTCATGTCATTCCAAAATATATATATAAATCAAAATATAACGTAATTTAAATCTGGAAGAGTAAAAAAAAACAAAGAGATAACTAAATTCGTGGCAAGATTGGAAAGCGCTGCTATCAATACACCACGAGCTAATAAAATATGATAATTTTTTTTAAAAAAATAAATTTCAGATAAATTGAAGAAGATAGGTAAATAAATTTTTGCAAAACCAAGAAATATAATATTTTCAAAATTAGATTAAGTCATACATAAATCAATAAAGCAACCATGCTAGAACCATGGGACTCGAGGGGTGCCTAACACCTTCCCCTCGGTCAACAGAATTCCTTACTCGATCTTTGTTTCGCAGACCAAAAATAAAGAGTCATTTCCTTTTGATTAGGGATTTAAATTAGGTGACTTGGAACACCAAAACTCAATTCCAAGTGGCGACTCTAAATAAATAAAATAATCCCTTTTTCAAAATGTCACTTTAATTGGAGAAACTCTATTTTTCGAAACCACGCGGGGGAAAAATAGGGGTGTGACAGGTGGCGACTCCGCTGGGGAATCTAACCAGAATTCAGGCTTAAAGAAATATTGATTTATGCATGACTTTATTTATTTATTTATTATTTTGGTTGGTTTAATGTGCTATTTGTCTTTTTATTTACTGCCTCAATATTATCTGAAATATATAAATTATCCTCTCTCGCGCACACCCTTCTGAGTCTTCTGAAAGTCCATTTTATTCGGAGATGCGATTTACGCTCCCGAAACTTTCTTTGAGATACCAGAGATGCGTTTACGCTCCTGGGAAGGAATTTAGTTAACACAAGTTTTAGGATGGGAAGTTCCAGACAGTGAGGCCGGAAAGCCCTGCTACCGGTAAGCTGTTACTTCCCAAACTCGAGTTGTCCACTCGTTTTACAGCCGGTCTAGACACCAAGTACATTAGGGTTTAAAACCTAGCTGAACCAGTCTTAGGGTACGCTTTGTTTGCATCATGAAATTTGACTTAGTGGGGCTCGACACTGGGGTCGAGTCCGTCTAGGACAGGCACCCAATTTTAAGACTATCATGCACATTCTCTATGCTACTTGTTGCATCGTCAGAGGGGCTATATCAAATGTTGACCGGCTTTTAGAAGAATTGAAAATAAGATAACTTTGTGTTACTCTTTCTTCGAAAAAAAAACAAAAAAAAAACTAAAAGATTTTTTTTTCTTCTCTCTTTCTTTCCTTTAAGAGAATAAAGACGCTTTAATTTTCATAATTCACCTAAAAATTATTTTTTTTATATATAGGGTTTAAAGTGAAAATAGATTTTTTTTTCTAGTTTGGTGTCATAAAGTTCGTCAGACCTAAGTTTTTTTTTTTTTAAAAAAAAAAATAAATAAAAATAAAAAATAAATAAATAATAAATAATAATAAATAGTAAAAAATTCGTCAATTTTTCCTAAAGTATAGACTTTAAGATTTTATTTATTCATTTTTTTTTTTTTAAAAAAAACATAATGTCTTGAAAAAATCATGTTCATCTCATTTTCTCGATGAGTCTGCCCTCTGTTTCAAAACGTATCAATAATTCCTCTTGATGTCACCAGTGTCAATTTTTTTTTTCTAATTTGCCATCACCCCACAGGGACAAAATGAGCTCAATGGGAAGATCTGATAAGAGGCCTAGAGATGACCAGCCACCCCAGTTTATGGTGTTAGACAAGGCTCCGGTTTATTTGAAGGCATGGTACGAAAATATGGGAAATTATGGAAAAGGGGAGGTATTTAAGCGCCTAGGATACTTGCGAAGTCTCTTGTATGTTGAGCCGCGAAGGGATGTGATAGAAGCTTTAGTCTCTTTTTGGGATCCGTTGAACAATGTCTTCCGTTTTGCTGATTTCGAACTTACTCCAACTCTAGAAGAAATAGGAGCATTTATGGGTACGGGCAAGGACCTTCACAAAGGAGACCCTATGATGCCCAAACGTATTGGTGCAAGGAGATTCTTAGAACTGATGCACATTAAACAAATGGAGATGGATTGTTTAAAGCAGGGTTGGGTTCATTTAGATTTCCTCTACAAAAGATATGGCCGACAAGATGGATTTGAGGTCTATGGAAAACAACTCTGTAACAAGGGGTGCCGCCAGACTTGGGAGAAGCACAGTTACGAGGCATTTATAGTGGCTTTCTTAGGAACTATGGTATTCCCAAGAAGGGGGCAAAAGATTGACATAAACTTGGCCGCTGTCCTTCCAGCTTTTGAGAAGAGGCCTAATATTACCCTTGTACCAATGGTTCTAGCTGACATCTACCGCGCCTTGACAAGGTGCAAAAATGGTGAAGACTATTTTGAGGGATGTAATATCTTGTTACAAATGTGGATGCTCGAACACATCCGATATCACCCCTATGCAATAGACTTCAAAGTAGAATGGAATGATTACATCGGCGGTCATAAAGAAAGGATTGAAGATCAGGTTTTCCCTGAGGGCATCAAAGCTTGGAGAAGGTATCTTAACGAGTTAACGGCCGATAAGATTGTATGGAATTATCACTGGTTCCCGTCAGAAGAGATAATATACATGTCCTCCTTTCGACCATTCATTGTCCTAATGGGTCTCCGTGGTGTCCAACCTTATGCACCACTCAGGGTCATGAGGCAACTGGGTCGACGACAGTGTCTTCCCCGATGTGAAGACATGCGAGAGTTTATGTATGAGTTTCATCCCGATATTCCTCTTAGAGAGTCAGAGATATTCAAGATTTGGGGAGGGCGTATACTCTCGAGCTCCCAGGAAAGAGTGACAGATCGTAGCAAATGTGAGGTGGACCAGTCATACTTGGTATGGTTTTATGATCAGCCCCCGCTTAAGGCCATGCCCGAAAGATCGGCAAGAGGACCCATAGATTATATAGCCGAAACCGAGGTCAAAGTTAAGCAAGCCCGCCTCGAAGTTGAGAGGAGTTATCAGTCCACTCTTGATGGCTTAAGTAATGCTTTGAAGAATGTCCGAGAAGAACTGGCACAACACGAGGCAACAGTCGAGGCTCGAGTGAGATTGATTCGAAAGAGGGTAGAAAAAGAGCACCAAGCCACCATTCAGTCTTTGCGTGAGGACCTGGGCATTACCATAGGCGCCATGGAGCAACAAGAAGAAGAATTTAAAAGGGAAAAGGCCCTAATGGTACAGACACAGACTAGGTTGCAAGCTCAGTTGAGAGCCTCTATGGAGCGGGAGAAAAACATAGCAAGGCGTTTCACGGTTTACCAGGCAGAGGTCGAGAGTGAAAGGAACCAATGGATTGCAGAGAGGAATGGACTTCTTAACCAAGTAAAAGAGCTTCAGGCACAAGAAGACAACTTGAACCGTGAGATCTATACCACTCAAGATTGGCTGCAGAATTGTCATGAAAACATGGAGGAAGCCAAAGGACACGTGGTTCAGCTTGCTGAAGACCTAATTGATGTATATGGCAGTTATCTTCATCGAGATGATGAGACCTTGGGCCGACAAGCACGGGAATTGGCACCACACCTGCCGAAAGCACTGTTCAAAATTTATTCAGACCTGAGAAGTGACTGAAATCCAAGACATTCCAAGAAAGCATTTTCATTATTGTTATTTTCCTTTCTTTTATTTTATTTTTTGTCAAATCTGTTATAATTTCAAGTCTTAGTTTTATTTTGGGTTATTTGTATTCAGAACCTTTTGGGCACAAATGAAAAGTTATTTTTCTAGTTACTTAAAATTGTGTTTTTCTTTATGTTATTAAAAAAAAAAAGCATTTTTTTTCAGGAACTACGTAATGATCTGATTCATGTTTAACATGATACGTAGGCAACCTCAATGGGTTCGATCAAAATATCGCTAAAAAAAAAAAAAAAAAAAACAAATTCACCTAAAAGCCGGGATGAAGCATGAAAGCCGTCTCCACTATAGAAATGATTTAGGAAGCATAACATACAATGTGTGATTGATATCTGCAAAGTTATAAACCCTAACACGTGTTGTTTTGTTAAAGAGAGAGAAAGCTTTAAGGTGGTTGATTTGTGGTTAAACTGGCATCTCATCCATACAACACAAGGTCAAAGGGAAAAAAGAAGATGACCCGCAAAGACGGAACAGAATCGGATAATGAGGATATCCAAAACTCGATAGTTCAACAAGAATCAGTGCCAGTGGAGGAAGTAAGGATGCTAAGGCAGCAAATGGCTGAAATGTACCAGGCTTGGATGAGCGGGCAAGCCCCGCCACTTTCAATCCCAGAGTACCTAAATACAGCTATGCCGCCCCCAACGAGTGATCCACTCTACCCTCCTGGGTTTGGCCCATATGTTAACACATCCAATGCTGGTGAGACTTCCACTGTGCGCCCTCTGAATACGCCTATGATAAGTAATCCACTTTTCATGCCAGCCGCACAAACCAATACAGTCCCTCAGCCCAAATTGGTCCCCAAATTCAATGATGATCCTTTGTCCGAGGCCTATCCTAGTCAAGGATATGCCCCTGAAATGACTATTAAAATTCCAGATGCCTACTACCAAACTCATCAGTATAATTCCCCTATAGAAGTTGAGAAAACAACCAAGAATGAGGAACATGAAGAAATGGCTAAGAAGATGAGAAGTCTGGAACAGAACTTAAAAAACATGCAAGGATTAGGAGGACATAAAAGTGTCTCGTTCAAGGACTTGTGTATGTTCCCTGATGTTCACTTGCCTGATGGGTTTAAGCTCCCAAAATTTGACAAGTATAGTGGCCATGGTGATCCCGTGGCTCACTTAAAGAAGTACTGTAATCAACTAAGGGGAGCAGGAGGAAGAGAAGAACTCCTTATGGCCTACTTTGGAGAGAGCCTAACGGGGTTGGCCTCAGAATGGTTCATTGATCAAGATATTTCTCGTTGGCATGTTTGGGATGACATGGCTCAAGATTTTGTTCAACAATTTCAGTATAATATTGACATCATCCCAGATCGCAATTCCCTCGCTAACTTGAAAAAGAAATCAACTGAAAGTTTCAGGGAATATGCCATAAAATGGAGAGAACAGGCAGCTAGAGTCAAGCCACCAATGAAAGATCAGGAGTTGATTGATGTTTTTCTCCAGGCCCAAGAACATGACTATTTTCACTACTTGCTTGCCGCAATGGGAAAGCCCTTCGCTGAAGCAATCAAGATTGGAGAAATGGTGGAAAATGGCATAAAATCGGGAAAAATTGTGAGTCAAGCAGCTATCAAAGCCACCACACAAGCAATACAAAGTGGATCAGGTGGTTTTGGGAACCGAAAGAAGAAGGAAGAAGGGTCCATGATGGTGTTAGGATCAAAAGGTACGCAAAGGAGGACAAACTACCCTCATGTGCAAGTCCAACAAGGACAACCTGTTGTACCTCAACACTATTATCCACCCCCATATGCAGTTTTCAACACTCAAGCATATGCCCGACCTCCTCAACACCGACAATGGCGGGCACCTGCCCCACAAGGCTCTCGGCCCCAACAACAGAGCTTCCAGGCACCTTATAATCCACGTCCAAGAGCGGATTATGCAAAGGAACAAGGTCAAAAGGAAACTTTCACCCCAATTGGAGAATCATACGCTAGCCTATTGCGGAAATTAATGCAATTAAGACTGGTTGAACCTATCGTTCCTTATCAGGTCAACCCAAATATGAGAGGCTTTGATCCAACGGTTACGTGCGAGTATCACTCTAACGCCCCTGGTCATAGCACCGAAAATTGTTGGACCTTAAAGAGAGTCATCGAGAAGCTAATCAATGACAAAGTAATTGTGATACGTAATGAAGAAGCTCCGAATGTCACCAACAATCCACTTCCTGCTCACAACAACGAGCGTGTCGTTGGAATGATAAGCACTTATGTGAAAAGTGAACCAACAGATAGAGAGAACATTGAAGGTAGGCCCTCAAAAGAAGAGTCAAGCATGGTCTTAGAATTTATACAAAGGGGACCATTGATTGTGAAAGGTGCAAATTCAACTCCTGAGAGCTTAACAAAACCAGTATTGTATGTCCCTAGAGCTATTAAAGGAGGAATACCATTAAATGGGCCAAAACTATATGTTCCCGGAAGATTTTCAAGTGCCTATTTAACCCAAGACGGTTTAAGAAAGACAGAGGAGCCAGTTGTAATAAAGTTTGCAAAACAACTCCCGATCACAAGCATGAAAACTGTCCCGTGGAACTACAACAAAACCATTGTGACATACAAAGGGAAAGAGCTCGCCGAAGAGATTAATGAAGCAGGCGGTATGACTCGTTCTGGACAATGTTATGTCCCAGAGGAACTAAGAGGAGCCAAGCACGCAAAAGAAAGCCAGCTTCCGGTGAAAAAGCCTATCACTGAAGAAGAAGCCGAAGAGTTCTTGAAAAAGATAAAGGCTCAAGATTATTCTATTATCGATCAGTTAAGAAAAACCCCTGCCCAAATCTCCTTGCTATCATTGCTCCTACACTCCAAGGAGCATCGTCAAGTATTGATTAAAATTTTAAATGAGGCGTACGTTTCCGAAAATACCACGGTAAGTCACGTGGAAAAGATAGCCAGCAGGATATTTGAGGTAAATAGAATCGCATTCACGGATGATGAATTGCCTTTGGAAGGGTCCGGGCACAACAAGGCTCTACATCTAACCGTGAAATGTGAAGAACATTATGTGAAGAGGGTCCTGGTTGATGGGGGATCAGGTGTCGACATTTGTCCTCTTTCCACATTACAAAGTTTGAAGATTAACACCGATAGAATTCGCACTAACAATGTGTGTGTACGAGCATTTGATGGAGCAAAACGAGATACAGTTGGTGAAATTTACTTGATCGTGACAATTGGGCCGGTGGAGTTTGGAATTACCTTTCAAGTAATTGACATGAACACCTCTTACAACTTACTCTTGGGAAGGCCATGGATCCACATGGCCAGGGCTGTACCATCTACTTTGCATCAGATGGTCAAATTTGAACATGACAAACAAGAAATCATTGTCCATGGTGAAGACGACCTCCCGATGTATCGAGACCCTTCCACACCATGCATAGAGGCCAAAAAAGAATATGAATTCCTCAATTATCAGGCCCTCGAGATAGTAGCGGTCAATCAGCTTATGGAAGGGAAGCCTATACCAAATCCTCATCTCTCTCCTACTTCGTTCATGGTGGTAGCTCAAATGATACATAATGGTTATGAGCCTGGAAAGGGACTGGGATTGTCATTGCAAGGAAGGGTAGATCCAATCAATCCAATGGGCAATCAAGAAACATTTGGGTTGGGTTTTAAACCAACTAGAGTTGACAGAAAATGGGCAAAGGAGCACAAAAACAAGGCTTGGAGCTTGCCAAGGCCGATTCCTCATATTCTTGAGTCTTTCACTAAATCTCAACGTGAGGAGAGTCCAAACCCATCTGTCCAAAATGATACAGATGAAATCTGTCAAGGTCTTAAGGAGATGTTTTATGAAGTGAATATGGCTCATATGGACGAGGGCCCCAGTCATGCAGATGTGCAATTCATCGGCCCCAATGTCCAACTCAACAATTGGGAAGTCACTCCTCTCCCTAGCAGGAAGGAGTTTTGGTAGTTTATTTTGCAGCTTTTCCTACATTTGCACTATTTTTAGGGTTGTAATCTAAATGTCTTAGTTGTTCTTATTCCATGCTAGTCCTCTATCATTTTAATCCAGTTTAATGAAGTTCCAATTTCCCTAGTAAAAGCGTATCACGTCTTTTCGCTTTTCTGATTTTGTTTTATTTTCATTTCAGTTATGTTAATACCGACTTTAATAACATGACATGCATGCGGAGTTTATGTCTAGATCCTGAAAAATTGTCTGATCTCAAAACAATAAATCAAGACCTTGAAGAATATGATGAAGATGGAGCATATGAAGAAATTAAAAAGGGATTGGACCAATTTGAGAATAAACCTAAGCCCAATTTAAACGAAACTGAGACAGTCAATTTGGGAACTCGAGAGGAAACTCGAGAGACAAAAATAAGTATTCATGTCGAACAAAAGACCCGAGATGAACTAATTCAAGTTCTATTCGAATATAGAGATGTCTTTGCTTGGTCCTACGATGACATGCCAGGTTTGAGTGTTGATCTGGTAGTTCACAAACTACCCACATATCCTGATTTCTCACCTGTCCAACAAAAGCAAAGAAAGTTCAAGACAGACGTGAGTGACAAAATAAAAGAGGAAATTATGAAACAACTAGATGCAAATGTGATTAGAGTTGTGCAATACACTACGTGGTTGGCCAATGTGGTGCCAGTGCCAAAGAAAGATGGGAAAACCAGAGTTTGCGTCGACTATAGGGATTTAAACAAAGCGAGTCCAAAGGACAACTTCCCATTACCCAACATTCACATTCTAGTTGATAATTGTGCCAAACATGAGATTCAATCTTTTGTGGACTGTTATGCTGGATATCACCAAATCCTCATGGATGAAAATGATGCAGAGAAGACTGCTTTCACTACCCCCTGGGGGACCTACTGTTATAGGGTCATGCCATTTGGTCTTAAAAATGCAGGGGCAACTTATATGAGAGCTATGACCGCCATATTCCATGATATGATGCACAAGGAAGTTGAAGTATATGTTGATGATGTCATTATTAAATCTAGAACACAAGCAGATCATGTACGTGACTTAAGGAAATTCTTCGAAAGATTACGAAAGTACAACCTTAAGCTCAATCCAGCTAAATGCGCATTTGGAGTACCTTCAGGAAAGCTTCTGGGTTTCATAGTTAGTCGAAGAGGCATTGAGCTAGATCCTGCCAAGATAAAGTCTATTCAAGAATTACCTCATCCGAGGAATAAGACAGAAGTCATGAGCCTTCTAGGGAGACTGAATTATATCAGTCGGTTCATCGCGCAACTTACCATCACATGTGAGCCAATCTTCAAGTTGTTGAAAAAAGATGCCGCTGTCAAATGGACGAGTGAGTGTCAAGAAGCTTTTGACAAGATCAAAGAATATCTAATGCACCCTCCAGTATTAGTCCCTCCGGAGCCCGGAAGACCTTTATTCTTATATCTCTCAGTGATGGATAGTGCCTTCGGTTGTGTTCTAGGTCAACATGATGCCACCGGCAAAAGGGAGCAAGCAATTTATTATTTGAGCAAAAAGTTCACAAACTATGAGGCGAAATACACTCTCTTAGAGAGGACATGTTGCGCCTTAACTTGGGTGGCTCAAAAATTGAAGCACTACCTTTTGTCATACACAACCTATCTCATATCTCGAATGGACCCTTTGAAATATATTTTTCAAAAACCTATGCCAACGGGTAGACTGGCAAAGTGGCAGATCTTACTTACGGAATTTGACATAGTGTACGTTACTCGTACTGCCATGAAAGCACAAGCATTGGCTGATCATCTAGCAGAAAATCAGGTTGATGATGAATAACAGCCATTAGACACATACTTCCCAGATGAAGAGGTTAACATTGCTGAGGAAGAAGGGCTAAGGGATAGCCAGATATGGAAGTTATATTTTGATGGAGCTGTCAATGTCAATGGAGTGGGAATTGGAGCAGTCCTTATTTCACCAACTGGACACCATTATCCTGCCACCGCACGCCTTCGGTTCTTTTGTACCAATAATACAGCAGAATACGAAGCTTGCATTATGGGATTGAATATGGCAATAAATTTAGATGTGCACGAGCTAGTGGTTTTGGGGGACTCCGACTTGCTTGTTCGACAAGCTCAAGGCGAATGGGAAACTCGGGATATTAAGCTCATCCCATACAAGCACTGTTTAGAGAACCTTAGCAAAAGGTTCAAGTCCATTGAGTTCAGATATATCCCCAGGTCCCACAATGAGTTGGCTGATGCTTTAGCCACCTTAGCCTCAATGCTTCCATACCCAGGCAACACCTATATCAATCCCCTAGAAATTCAAATCAGGGATGAGCATGGTTATTGTAATATAACTGAAGCGGAGCCAGATGGTGAACCATGGTATCATGACATCAAACGGTTCTTAAAAGAAAGAGAATATCCACTGCATGCCAATAGAGATCAAAAGAAGACTATTAGGCGACTTGCCAGTGGTTTCCTTCTAAGCGGGGAGGTTTTATATAAAAGAACCCCAGACTTGAATTTATTAAGATGTGTGAGTTCTCAAGAAGCAGAAATGATCATGGCTGAAGTACATTCGGGGGTATGCGGCCCGCATATGAATGGTTATGTTTTAGCAAAGAAGATTATTCGGGCAGGATTTTACTGGTTGACCATGGAAAGAGATTGCTTTCGTTTTGTTCGAAAGTGTCATCAGTGTCAGATCCATAGTGACTTGATTCACTCACCCCCTTCAGAGTTACACTTTATGTCTGCTCCTTGGCCTTTTGTTGCTTGGGGCATAGACGTTATTGGGCCAATCGAGCCAAAAGCTTCTAACGGGCATCGATTTATTCTGGTCGCCATTGACTATTTCACCAAGTGGGTGGAAGCTGTTACTTTAAAAGCAGTCACCAAGAAAGCAGTGGTGAACTTTATCCATTCCAATATCATATGTCGTTTTGGTATGCCGAGGATCATTGTCACAGACAATGCGGCAAACCTTAATAGCCACCAAATGAAGGAGGTTTGTGAGCAATTTAAAATTGCCCATCACCATTCAACCCCTTATCGACCCAAAGCAAATGGAGCTGTAGAAGCAGCAAATAAGAATATCAAGAAGATTCTTAGGAAAATGGTCCAGGGATCCAGACAGTGGCATGAGAAATTACCTTTTGCTCTTTTGGGATATCGCACGACCACCCGTACATCAATCGGTGCAACTCCGTACTTATTAGTCTATGGAACTGAGGCTGTTATACCTGCAGAAGTTGAAATCCCTTCGCTTCGAATCATTGTTGAAGCAGAAATTGATGATACAGAATGGGTGAAGAAAAAGTTGGAGCAATTAGTATTAATAGATGAAAAACGATTGACGGCAGTCTGTTTCGGCCAGTTGTACCAGCAAAGGATGGCTCGAGCCTATAATAAGAAGGTACGCCCCCGAAATTTTGAGGTCGGTCAGCTTGTTGTAAAACGCATCCTTCCCCACCAAAAAGAAGCTAAAGGAAAATTTTCCCCAAATTGGCAAGGCCCTTATATCGTTAAACGAGTATTACCAAAAGGAGTTTTGCAATTGGCAGATATGGAGGAAAAGGTAGCCGACATAATGGTTAATGCCGACTCGGTCAAAAGATATTATGTTTAATACCTTTGGTTCGACACCGGCATGACTAGTATTCCCAAGATAAGATGACCTCTGTTCGAACACCGTCTACCTCTTCAAGATTTTCCCTCTTTGGAACCGAAAAAAAAGAGAAAAAAAAAAGAAAAAAAAAAGAAGCAAAAAAAAAAAAAAAAAAAAACCCTTCATCGAACTACGTGCGACCTGATTCCTAAAAGGATACGTAGGCAACCCTATCTTGGGGTTCGGTCTGACCAAAAAAAAAAATAAATATATTTTGGCGTGTTCAAAGCTGAGGCACACTTTAATGGTTCCAAAGTTGTAAATCTTTCTAAAAAGCCTTTCTCACATGCCTTAAAAAGACTTCTCAATCACTCTTCAAGAAGCTTCAAAGCACGGTGTCACAGATGTGTGATTTTACAAAGGTGAGAGTCTTATAGGTGAGAGCCCTACGACACCATAAGACGACGGTAAAGAAAAATGAAAGAGAGGTCAGCTCTAAATTGAAAGGCACAACATTGTTTTATGAGATTTAGACTATTTGGATGGATCGAAACGTATGAGCTGAAATGCATGTCATGATTCCTTAAAATCGGTATGTACGTTCATATAAATTCTTTGATTCTTTTATTTCTTTCTTTTCCTTGTCCCCTCTTTAAGAGATAACCTTCTCTCGTAAAGTTATGATCCATTGCGTCACCCCATCGTACTTGTGTTGAGTCTCTGCTCTCAAAATCTTGTGTCAAGTGTTAAAGGAAAAGTTGCAAAATTCACTAACAGTTTTTCAGTTGAAGAGCGAGGGGCATACACAACCGGTGAAACACATTTGTGGACTAGCTAAGATAAAGAAAAAGAAAATTTTTGGCAAGTCTCCATAGGGGAAGATCACTAAGGCAAGGGAATGCTTTCTGAAACAAGATGATCCACGCAATATGCACAAATCAGTATTCGATCGAAGCATTCAATGCGCGCATCCGAAAAGATAGGGATTGACTTTTAAGAGCTTTCAAGCAATTTGATCAATCACCAATAAAGTCAATCTTCCAAGCCGAGTGGATTGCATGACAAATCAAACTCCACGGGATCAAGGCCACAAATCAACCACCAGTTAGGAAAACTAACAAATTGTTCTTTGATTAAACAGGTATGAGCAAATCCTGTAAATAGTTTTGAGAGACGAGCACCAAAGGTAAGTTCTCAAATCTTTATGTGCGATCCAATGTGCGCATAGTAAAATTATTGTTAATTCATATCAGAAATCCGTAAAAAGGACCTTTGTTTTCCTAGTCGAAACTGGGGCATTTTTTTATTTTTATAAAAAAAAAGTAATAATAATAAATAAAAATTCGCGATTAAAAAAAAAAAAAAAAAAAAAAGGTTTCAAAATTTCTCAGTTTCAAAACTGGGGCATATTTTATTTCATCTTATTTTTAAAAATTAAAAAAAGTAAAATAAAATAAAAATAATTCATTCGTCTAGGGCGCGAACCCTCATAATATTCGCTTAGGGAACGAACCCTTATAATATTCGCTCAGGGCGCGAACCCTCATAATATTCGCTCAGGGCGCGAACCCTCATAATATTCGCTCAGGGCGCGAACCCTCATAATATTCGCTCAGGGAGCGAACCCTTATAATATTCGCTCAGGGCGCGAACCCTCATAATATTCGCTCAGGGCGCGAACCCTCATAATATTCGCTCAGGGCGCGAACCCTCATAATATTCGCTCAGGGAGCGAACCCTCATAATATTCGCTTAGGGAACGAACCTTCATAATATTCGTCTAGGGCGCGAACCCTCATAATATTCGTCTAGGGCGCGAACCCTCATAATATTCGCTTAGGGAGCGAACCCTCATAATATTCGCTTAGGGCGCGAACCCTCATAATATTCGCTTAGGGCGCGAACCCTCATAATATTCGCTTAGGGCGCGAACCCTCATAATATTCGCTTAGGGCGCGAACCCTCATAATATTCGCTTAGGGAGCGAACCCTCATAATATTCGCTTAGGGCGCGAACCCTCATAATATTCGCTTAGGGAGCGAACCCTCATAATATTCGCTTAGGGCGCGAACCCTCATAATATTCGCTTAGGGAGCGAACCCTCATAATATTCGCTTAGGGAGCGAACCCTCATAATATTCGCCTAGGGAGCGAACCCTCATAATATTTGCTTAGGGAGCGAACCCTCATAATATTCGCTTAGGGCGCGAACCCTCATAATATTCGCTTAGGGTGCGAACCCTCATAATATTCGCTTAGGGCGCGAACCCTCATAATATTCGCTTAGGGCGCGAACCCTCATAATATTCGCTTAGGGCGCGAACCCTCATAATATTCGCTTAGGGAGCGAACCCTCATAATATTCGCTAGGGCGCGAACCCTCATAATATTCGCTTAGGGTGCGAACCCTCATAATATTCGCTTAGGGAGCGAACCCTCATAATATTCGCTTAGGGAGCGAACCCTCATAATATTCGCTTAGGGAGCGAACCCTCATAATATTCGCTTAGGGCGCGAACCCTCATAATATTCGCTTAGGGCGCGAACCCTCATAATATTCGCTTAGGGCGCGAACCCTCATAATATTCGCTTAGGGCGCGAACCCTCATAATATTCGCTTAGGGCACGAACCCTCATAATATTCGTTCATATCATCATAGGGCATGATAGCCCCCATTCTTATTTTCCATAACGCATAAAATCTAATTTCATTCAATAATGGAGTATTCATTTTTTTTTCTTTGTTTTAATCATTTTATTATTTTTGTTTAATATTATGTTCAAGTCAAGCAGAATAACCTACAAAATTTTTCTTAGCACAAACTGGGGCAGAAAAATTTTGCTTTGTTGTTTTTTTGAGTGCAGGCAGGTCCCTCTGCGACCACAAGTTTGGACATCAATATCGGAGTGACATTTGTTCGATTGGTGAAGTGAAGAATAACATTAAGAGTCGATTCGGACCCATGTAGCAGCTCAACATATCAAGATTCTGCTTCTGAACTTCATTTCAGGAAACAAGTGTACACGAATAGTGTACTAACTTTCTTCTGGAGAGGCATCGGTAACTCAATTGAGATTTCAAGTTCAAGCCTCAAACACAAACTTCAAGATTAGATTTTGAGATCAAGATACCCGCCAGGAAAAGGCAAGGTGATAACTGAAGATGCAAGGGAAGACATGAAAGAAAAGAGAGTCGAGCCAAGTAGAATTGAATAGATCTTGTATCGTTTCTTTTAGTGTTATTGCCTTCAATGTAATAATAGGAATCACGAGCCGGAATCTCGATGGGACTAGACTCAACTCTCTAATCCATCTATCCATCTTTGCAACTATTTGAACTACACGTGACCTGATTCTCTTACAACCCGAGATATGTAGGCTGCCCAAAACCAGGGTTCGGTCACTCTTGCTTACTCTTTTTCCCCCATTCTTTTTCCTTACCTTTTAATAATGGTTAGGCCAAAATTAGGCACATTAACTTCTTTGCTTGAAAACTCTTCATGTTCTCAAGAAAAGAGGGGCATCCTGTTAACACCTAATTTTGGACCAAACTTAAATTATATATTTTTTTAGTGTTTAAATATTTTGAATTAAATATTGCTATTTTTATTTTATCTATAATAACTTTTTGATGTAAATTTTATTTTAAAGAAAAGAAATTTCTAAAAAATATATGTTTTCTTTTAATTTTGGTTTTAATGTATAATCTAGCATTGTTAGTACTTTGTTAACTATATTTTAGTTTTAGCTAGTTAATTTTTCTTATTTACTTATTTATTTTTATTTATAGTAATTTTCTAACATTTTCTTTTCTTTTCAAAAACCAAAAACAAAAAAAAAATATAAAATAATAAAATAAAAAGAAAAACTAAAATAATTCTTAAAACTACCCACAAAACCCCACTCCCCCATATTTTACCCAACTAACCCACAAAATCACCCCACTTCTACACAACATGACACACTACAACTTCCATTTTTTTTTGGCTATAAATACACACACACACACAAGCAAGAAAGGGGGTGAAAAAAGAGAGGAGTAAAAAAGGAAAAAGAGAGGTCAACCAAAAGAAGAGAAAAAGGAGAGAGAATTAAAAAAAAAAAGTGAGGAAAAGCTGCAGAAAAGTAAAGAAAAGTCAGCACAAAAGAAAAGTAAGAGGAGGAAAAGTAAGAAAAAGGAAAGAAGGAATTTTTTCGAAGAGAATTGAGTTCGGTTCCTATTCGAGGTTTTTCGGTTTCGCCTTTAGCTAGTTCATCGCACAGGTTCTTACTTTATTTATTCTCTGTAACTTTTATTGTTAATCAAAATATACATAGAGTTATTCAAATGATTGTTTATATTGTTTGGTGTGCCAAGTTGATTATTACGTAAAATTCATTCCTTATTATGTTTGATATTTTCCTGAATATCGTTGACATATATTCTTGTAAGTTTGTTCATTAGCATTTGTATGATAGACACTAAAGAAGAATACGTTATATGTGAGTGAAAAGTTACGGATTTTTTTTTTTTTTAAAAAAAAAAAGAGACAGAATATGTTAAGTATATCATCTTCTAATAATTTATTGAATAAACACTTGTGTATATATAACTATTTTTGGGTGTACAGATGGTTGAGTAGAGTACTTTATTTTATTTTATTTAGCTTACTTTAATTTATAGATAAGACAAGAATAATATACAATTAAACGAAATTAAGTTGGAATATTGATGATGGAACTTAATTATATTGATCTTTCATGTTTCGTTTGTTTGTTTGTCGTATTCTAATATAAGTTACGGCAAGAATTGGTTGGACTAACTTAAAATTTAAATCTTGGAAATTATAGGTAAGTATTCAAAAATTATAATTCTTCTCATGTCATTCCAAAATATATATATAAATCAAAATATAACGTAATTTAAATCTGGAAGAGTAAAAAAAAACAAAGAGATAACTAAATTCGTGGCAAGATTGGAAAGCGCTGCTATCAATACACCACGAGCTAATAAAATATGATAATTTTTTTTAAAAAAATAAATTTCAGATAAATTGAAGAAGATAGGTAAATAAATTTTTGCAAAACCAAGAAATATAATATTTTCAAAATTAGATTAAGTCATACATAAATCAATAAAGCAACCATGCTAGAACCATGGGACTCGAGGGGTGCCTAACACCTTCCCCTCGGTCAACAGAATTCCTTACTCGATCTTTGTTTCGCAGACCAAAAATAAAGAGTCATTTCCTTTTGATTAGGGATTTAAATTAGGTGACTTGGAACACCAAAACTCAATTCCAAGTGGCGACTCTGAATAAATAAAATAATCCCTTTTTCAAAATGTCACTTTAATTGGAGAAACTCTATTTTTCGAAACCACGCGGGGGAAAAATAGGGGTGTGACACTAATACAATTTGTACTAAACGAATGGAAACAGAAAAATCACTCCAATGCCATCACTTTTTGGAACTACACTAATCCGATGGAAGTGAAATTTTTAAGTACAGGTTAGTGCAAACGTGTAAAACCAATATTATAATCTGGGTTATTTTGTTTCAGCACCCATTGCTACTTCTGAACTAACTGCGAAACACTATTTCGTATTTAGAAGGTTGGCCATAGTACTTCAAAAGTTTGTCTAGACACAAGATTGTTTTGTAATACCGATAGGGATTGTTGCCAATATTGGGCGATGCTGCTTATCCGGTTGCAACATTTTACAATTAGAGTTGAATCTCATGCAAGTGTTCTTGTACGATGTAATCAAGTCATCACCTAGATATTAATTAAGGGGCTAGAAACAGAATACTATACTTACAACTAAACATGGAATTCATTACACATACAGCATCGATGCGTTTGTTGCATCATACATGAATAATATGCTAGCAATGACCAATACGGATGACAGTACTTGAAGTGAGCCATCTTCACTCACAACTACTACATATAAGCTAGATGAATAATTGTAGTGGCATAACAAATAATAGCACACCATGTTAAACGTGTCTTTAGACTGACTTAGCCCATCAATTGGAGGCTAAGAACTATTGTTTGAGTGCTTTTTCAAGCCATGTTTCAGCATCCTGCATCATCTCTGGGCTAAGTCTGACCATGAGGATGCAAAACTCATTTTCGTCCAATGCTCCATCACCATCCAAGTCTCCTTCTCTCACCATAGCCTCTGCGTCTTCTCTGCTCATTCCTTCCATTCCCAAAAGCGCCGAGTTTTTCTGCAAACTAGACGGTGTGATCAGCTGGATCGTTGGGTCGGCCAGTAGCCGGAATCCTCCACATAGCTCCTTAACAAAGTTATCCACGCCCAGCTTCTCCGCCATCACCGGTAACAAATCTTGATATTCACCAACTTTGCTTTCCATTCTCTTCTATTAACTTGTCCTTGGCTATATATCTACTGTAGAAAAGAAAACTTAAGCTCAGGGTACTTAGAAAGTTGAATTAAAATCCCCTTTTATAGTTAATAACTCTCAATCTAGATTGAATTTAAAAAGCCTAAAGAGGGTGGGAAAAGGTAGGCTATGGTCCACATTTTTACAGTAGTACCAACTGAATAAATAGGGCCCTCCCCTTTTGTTAATATAACTAATATTTAATGTTCCAAATTCATTGATCCAACTGGGCAGAGGATTTGGGAAATATACTAATTCTCTTCGTTTAAAAAAAATTACCTAATTTTTTTTTTATATCTATTTAAAAAGAAATTATTCATTTTTTTTGGGCAAAATTTTAATTTTAACTATTCATCTTGCATGTTTAAGACTACAAACTTTAATGTCATTTTGGTACATTTAACATAACTTTCATTCAATACCAATAGATTAAAAAGTCTTTTTTTATTGAATTTCGTATCAAGTCAAAATATATTTTTTTTAAAGCGGAGGAGTATACTTCCTAAAATTTCTCATGGTGGGACCTCACATTTGTAATATATGGTGCAGGGTGCATCTAAATGTATATGTTCATTTTTTTTTTGAGAATTAATTGCAGTACCTTTCCCTTTTATTTTACTTGCATTCACTTTTTTCTTTTAACAAAAAGTTTTGCAACCGATTGTAAGATCAAATATTCCAAGATTCGTATTTTCATGTGTCATGACGGAATTTTCTATTGTCGTAATAGTTTTGTGTAAAAGAATATTACAGTTGATTAGAAAAATAGTTTGAAGAATAATTACAGGCCTAAATCATTCAACCATCGAACTTATGAAATATGTACAAAGTAAATAAATAATGTATTTAATAATCTTTCTACAAAAGATTTTTTTCTAAAAAGAAATTAAGGTTTTTTTGAGGAAGCTCCCAGGAGATACAAGTGGATGGGGATGTTTCAAGTGATGTCAAACTTGTCCCAAGGATTTTTACAAGGATTTTTCCTTAAGTTTTGTCTTTTTACTTGTCCTCCTTCCCTGAAGCTTCCTATCTTCTCATTTTAAAATCTTTTGGTCCCATAATATTGATTGGAATTTAAGTTATATTTATATTAAATTAAAGAAATTTTACCCATCAATGTAATTTGATCTTTTATAACAGGTTATGATATAAAAATGTTAGTCAAAGAGCCAATCAGAAGAACAAATGCGTCTAAGTATCTTGAACGATTGCTTTAAAATATAGAGTTTTTTGTTTTGAAAAAAATTGGGTCAGGGACAAGGGAAAACGAGGATGACAAGGTGGGAAATTGAACCTTCACTAATAAGGTGAAACGTGAGGTAGCTAACCATCTGAATTACACTTACTATCTATTCTTGGACTATACATCAAATGCGCATTAAATAAAAACTTTGCAACTTCTTGGATTTTTCCTCCCTAGAAAAGGCAAAGAGGATGTTTTCCAATCTCCAAGTTGATGGAGAAGTTTTGTTCAATTGTCATATAAAAGGTCATTGTTAACGACTTCCATATGATCTCTATACCTAGTCTAATTGAGGTACCTTTTTCAGTGACTTCATTGATTACCTCATAGAATTTATAAATTGACCTAAAATCTAGAGCATAATTAAGTAATGTATAAATGTGAAAGTAATTTAGATTCAATCATTGAAATGAGGATCAACCACCTTGATAATGTTGTACTTGACAATCACAATTTTGCCTTCCTTGTACTTGTTAGCATCATGAAAACTTTTCTTGTATTTCCAGCCCAACATCTTGCCACATTCAGCACATAAAATATCAGACACCACATGTGTGCCAGTTATCATCTCCATGTAATATGGAGGCTCTTCCACAACATTGCTAGCATGAGAAAATAGGAAAGCTCGTCCACCTCCCTTTTCGTGCATACCCTATTTTATCATATAAAAATCAAATTATTATTGTGTACCATGAAACATTATTATAACAACATTACTGATTTTCTTCGTAATCAATTTTCTAAATTTTATTCTACCTATAACAGAGGTGACAATACTGTAAAATTAACCATCATTAATATCTAAAAGTAAAATAAATTGTACGTACTTTTGTTGATAACGACTAAATGAGATTTAAACAACATCTCACTATAACAATCACCATCACTATAATGAGATTTGGCCGTATATTTTTTAACAGATCATCAGTAAACCAACAAATATTCCAAGAAAAAGAAGAAAAAAATTAATTTACTTAACTATAAAATTCTTGTCAATGATATCATTATGATCTGCTACAATGTTCCGGCAATTGAAGCAGCAATACCCTCGTAATCCAAGTGATTTATCCATTTGATAAATTTATATGATTTAATTTTAGGGAAAAATAATGAACTTATATGTATTTATATATTCGACTAGAAGCAGTATTAATTGTTTGGTTATTAACATTTAATAAATATATAGCATTAAAGACTTGGAAGAATAAACGTAGAGGATTTGGATATCTTAGAGATATGCTCGAATCTTGATTTTAACTAATCTTATCGAGTTATTGTTTATCTATAGTAAAATTAAATCTTACCTGGAAATTTTAGTTTTTTTTTACTTTTTTTTTCATATTTTTTAGAGACAATTTCACATAAGCACTCATAGTCCCTCATGTTTACGATATTGTTGCACTTTTATTCCTCCCACAAAATTTTGCTTATTTTTTTAATTGATTTTTGTCCATTATTTTATGTATGAAATATTCAGATTTCTTTTTTTTATATATAGTAGAATAATAATTTTATGTGAAGAAGGTGAGAAACACACCTTATTCTATTAAGCAGAAATATTATTGCAATTAAGCTAAGAACACTTTGACATATGATGCAATAATATTTCTACTAAATAGAAGAACAAAGTGATCATCCTTCGAACAATATTTGAATGTGGTTTTGAAACAAAGGGTAGAGGCTAATGGCTATGTATGAAATTTGGCAAAATTGTAGTTCAAAAAAATACTTAGTTGATGGATAAAGATATTTCTTTTCTTTTATCTGGTTTTGGCCCTATGAATGCACAAGTATTCATACATTTGATATTAAAATTGAGAAATTCTATGTCTTGAATCTTTATATTCTCTTATTTATTACGTAATATACATGAACAAATGGCAGTTGCCTCGTTTTTCGACTTTGACAAACTAGAGTCAAAAAATCACTGGAAAGAAAGAAAAAAGTGGATGATGCATCACCAACATATATTACAAGTTAACGATTTCAAAACATTTGCCTAACCATGGCCAAAGAAGAAGAGTTTTAAAATGGCTAAAAACCAACAAAACTAAACGACTATATACACTCTTTATACAAAGTACATATAATCTTCACCCACACAAATAAAGGGGTATGAAGGAAGTTAGGTCTTCTGAAAAAAAAGATTACCAAAATCCATCACGGATTCAAATATGTGATCACAAATTAAGAAAAGGAAAAAAATTAAATAAAGTTGTCAGGTATTCTCCTTCGATTAATTACCTGCCAACTTTTTCTTTGTGGTCCATCTCTTCCTGCAGGCTTCTAATGCCTCCGCCTTCATTCTTGAGAGTTCTTGAAAGCATTGTTGATATTGTGATTCTATTGTGTCAAGCTCCAACTTTAACTCACTCTCCTCATCTTTCTCTACTAACGATAAAAACGAACAATTGCTTGACAAACTCATGTGTTTAGAAGTTCTACCTGTATCTGTCAACGTTACCTCCAGATTCTTTCCAAATTCATTTGGTAATATGCATTCTTCATAATCTCCACCATTTCCGTGCGACTTACATTCATCATGACACAAGCCCATGAAATCTAGCTCCGATAAGTTTCCACTAGAACCTTTAGAGATTACATCTGCACATGTAAAGTAATCGCCAAAGCCAAATGAATTCTTTCCCATAACTTCAGAAGCAACTGACTCTTCATCTATCACATTTTCCAAACGTGAAGGGGAAGCAAAAGTAACGCGACAAGAAGTGCCATTTGAATTAGCATACAATTTATCTTCATCGGCTTGATGAGTAGTGCTAATTTGGTTCTTCATATTGATAGCTCGAACATCATCTTGTCGAGCATTAGATGTAGTAGGGATGGGCGACAAGGTTAGGTAATTCTCTAGAGCCTCATCTCTTTGACTTCTCCCTCCACTAGAATGATAATCAGAAGGCTTCCAACTAGGCACAATTTTCATTATTAGATAGTCAATGAAGTCAGCAATAAAATCAACATCACGATCATCTAGTTCCAATTGTTCAACCATCTCAGCCGCAACTAAGAGTGCAGTGTCCGTATAGAGATAGAAATTGAAGTGTATATTCCTTACTCTGCCTGCAAAATTCAAAGGCTTTAACTAAACAAAAGCTAATTTGATTCCAAAATGTGAAGGAAATAAAACCAATAAAGAATTGGAATGCATCTACATACCCGAAGGGCTTTTAATTCGCAAGGTCAATGAAACTGAGTTCTCATCATTCTTCTTACCCGTCAATTTAAATTCATTATTCTGATGAAACCTCTGGAATTCCAGTGTCGGAGCACAAGGACTTCCACAATGGGAGTCTGTATATATTGATTGGTTATACTCGGAATCTACATCCATCGAATGAGGTGCAGATTTCAATGAACTTAATGATCTTGGACTTTGGTAAGGCGACTGCAACAGAGTATGGCTTGGCTCGTTTGAATTCTCGAATTGAAGAAATGGATCTTTCAGAAGGTCCTTGGCAGGCAATCTCTGAGAAACAGGAACCAGGCATTTCTCGATAAATGCTTTGATTTGGGGATCAGTAACTTTGCTGAGTGAAGCAGGTTTAATACCCTGAGAATAAAAGTTCCTTAGATTCACAAAAACATGTAATGACTAACCAGGGTAAAGAAGCAACTTTATCAAACTTACCGAGCTAACTTTCTTAAATATTTGAGCAGGATTTTTGCATTCACTGTACGGATATTCAAAGGTTACTAATTCCAACATACACATTCCAAAGGAGTATATGTCTACTAGTTCATTGTATTCTTCTTCGTAAAGCTCTGGGGCCATGAATTCCGGGGTCCCTTCAGAGCAATAGATAAAGTTAGAGTTTAGAAGAGGGGGCATTATTTCAAAGCATACTGATACAAGAAATATCCATACCAATAACACTCTTAACAGTAGGCTGCTCCATAATGGTAGCCAATCCAAGGTCACCAATCTTAATTTCTCCATGATTTCCATTGACAAATATGTTGTCACATTTCAAGTCCCTGTGAATGATAGGAGGGTTCTGACCATGAAGATAGTCTAACCCTTGAAGTATCTGCCTTGCCCAAGTCTTTATTGCCTTCATATCAACACTTACATACTTCTTACGGTATCTGAAAATTACAACTCACATAGTTATTGTAGGACAACACAATTTGTAAGTAAAGAAAATGAGGAACTATGAGAAACGCACTGCCTCAGGTTCCCAGATGTGAAGAGTTCAGTGATCATGTTAACTGTTCTCCTCTTGTCATCAATCCATGAATCACAGAGCTTCATTATATTGTCATGCTTCAATTGTCTAAGAAGATGAATCTCCGCATACAACTTTCCCAAATTGTCAGGTGACTGCAAAACATCCTCGACTTTCACTCGGCTCCATGCAACTTCAATACCATCAAGTAAGTCAAATGCCTTGTAGCTGAAACAAAATTTTAATAAAAAAGACAAAATGCTTTATGCGCTGAATACACAATTAGTTCTATAGAAAGGAACAACAAAAATCAGCAATAAAGTTAGTAACATACACAGTCTTGAATGCTCCCTTGCCCAACACTTCACTGTACTGTAGAGGAAACACAAGCAAGTGATATAAATGATCGTTGGTGAAATATTAGTCAAAAGTTTTCAGTGCTAAACAGCATAAGCTTCTTTGTCTTAATATTCAGACTTCTTGAATCTTCTGTTTAGAAGCAAAAAGGCTACTTTTCCTTTTCCATGTTGCTAAAGAACTAGAATTCAGCCTCAAACAAAAACGAGAATCCTATACCCCTTCTTTTCCTTTTCACAGCTCTCTCAACCCTACAGAAAGTTTCACTTGTGCCTTGATTAATCTTCTATTATAAAGAAAATAACATGTTGCATTTTGAAATTGAAATCTCACATTATCATCCCATACAGCAGTGCAGCAAAAAGAGAAAGATACTTTGGATTAGAATAAACTCAGCACTCTAATGCAGTTGATAATGAACTTACTACTCAAATCCCCATTATCCGCAAGAATCCACATAAACCAGTGATTTCAGATTCTTTCCTTCTGTCCCCACCCTTTATATATATAAGTACCCTCTCTTGCTTGCTCTCTTCTTTTCACCCGCCACCAAACCCCCACCCCAAAACCAAATTTAGGAAGCAGGATGACTAAAGGAGTTTGCAAGTTGGAAAGTTAAATACATGGCTGCTTGAGTAGCATGGTCTTTAGCAGGCAGTTTGGGTAGTTTGTTATCTGGCTAATAGGATTTTTCTATTTGATTAAACATCTTCAAATTGGTTTGAGCTGGCCTTTATTCTCCACCCCACAGAAAAAAAATGCTATATCTCTTGTAAGGTTACCATGCTAGGAAAAAAGGGATTACACAAACTAAGTAAATCTTCTTCAAAGGTCGAAAGAGGCTTTCTGTTTTAATCAAGAGGAACATTTCAATAGAGTTTTGTTTATATTTCACCTAGATAAAATATGTTGTTGAAGAAGCAACAATAAATTAAGCTCTTGCTCACCGAAAGTAGAAGCTTCCTAGCAAAGCTTCAAACCAAGAGATTTGCTTGATCCCTTTCAGCTGCAGATGAATATGTTGTTGAAAGGTGACATTACGATAACTCAATTTGTCCACTAAACCACTCAGGGGTGATCAGTTGGACTTTGATTAATTAACACCTCTTTTTTTTTTTTTTTAAATTGACCTCCTTCCTTTAATTCAAAGGCACATGAAGGAGAGGGATTAGAATAGAAAGAAAGAGGATTTTGAATTAAAGGCACAATAAGACATTCCTTCTCGTGAGCTTTTTTCTTTGAATCACAATAGATGAGATTGGTTATGTTTATGGCTTAACAATACGGGAACTTTTTTTTATGACAAAGGGAACCCGCAACCGCTATCCTTTGGGTGCGCAGCACAGGGTAAACCCCTGCTCCTATGCAATAGCTTACAAACCATACAGGAGAGGTAACCCACCCGCACTAGGCAAGATCGGTGCGACGAGCTCGATCTAGAAGGCAACCCTTGTTTTTACTGGCAAAGGATTTCGAACTTGAGACCTTTAACATAGAGGTCCCAAGCCCAAACCATTGGGCCATTCCGAAGGACCAAAAATCCAAACTAACTAAAGAAGAAATGAATATGCATTCATTCGCCTCTGAGCTAAGACCACCTCAAAGCATCTATATGAGAACAATGTACTATGCTCCTAAGAATAAACAAAGAAGGGAACAGTTTTGCAACTTGACATAAACTATGAAACAGAACAAGAACTGAGCTTTGATCCCAAACTAGGTCATTGTAGACTCACTTCCTTAATTTGGATCATAAAAATGTTCAAATATCAACAAAGAAGAAGCAATATAAAAAAAAAATTACCCGAACATATCGCCCCTTAGGGTCTTTCTCTACATAATCAACAGGTCGTTCATTAGCAGATGGCCCCAAAAATCCGCCTTTGTTACTGGAAGAATGGCGCAAAGGGCTTCCAACTCCAAATCCATTTCCGGAATGATACGATGAAGATCCTGATCCAGCCCCGAAACTCATTCCGGTAATGAAGCAAACAATAACAAAGGAAGAAGAATAAGGAAAAGGGAAAACAAGAAGAACAAACAGCAACACCCAGGAAAACAGGGTATTGATCAAATGCTGCGATGACAACTTTGCATGTCGGTAAATGAAGAGAATGCCGACCCCGTGTGGAACAATCTTCGACGTGATCGGCATTCAAATTCCAGCCTAAACACTTAATATGGCATCCACATCAAACCAAATCATTTACAACGACACTGAAATTATTGTCATCCCAATTCCCAAACTTCACATTACAACATCACCTTCTTCTTCTTCTTCTTGATGATGATATATAAGTACTCCTCATGCAATTAATTAACCCTTCCAAATAAAAAGTTACGATTTATTTAATAATAGGATAAAGAAGGGCTAAAGATAATAGGGGGAGAAGAAGATGAAAATAAACAAATATAAACTATCGATAAGAAGGGACGATAGACATAGAGGAATTGAACTCTTTTAGCATCAGGAAAGAGAAAGAGAAAGAGAAAAAGTATGAATTTTGGGTCATGAGGAAATTTTGATATAAGATGGGAGAAAATAATGCTGGAACGAACAGTTGTTCCGTTATTGTTTGCTGATCCCAAGTAAATAATCCGGTCATTAAGGATCGAACATGCCACCTTCTTATAGGAAGGTTTTTGAATCCATACGAGGTTTAAGAAAATATGAGTTATTATTTTTAGAATAATAGAAATGATAGGAGTAATTTTAACAAATCACTCTTATTAAATAAGAGTTATCTAAACATTGAAAAATGAATATTATTTTCAAGAATAAAATAGACACAAAATGGTAATTTATTTAATGATATTATAAGTTGAACAAGAATTGTTGCACATATCAAAATATCACGTAAACAAGTAAAAATAGATTGAGAGATTATTATATAAAAGGAAAATTCCATATTTTCCTTCCTTTTGATGAAATGTTAAGTGTGATGGGGGATACAAATTTTATTTTAGTTTTGTACTGCTATAAACAAGTTTATAATTTTAGATAAGGGTACTTTTAAAATATTTTTGAGCTGAAGGTCTAACAAAAATAATTTTTATATCTCTATTATATGGATAAGGTCTGTAAATATTTTACTCTTTCACATTTTATTTTATGAAGCTACACTGAATATGCTATTTTTATAAAATTAATTTAATGAAATGAAATGTCAAAACATTTCTTACATTTAAAGTGTTTCTAAAATTCAAATTTCACAAAATCTTTCTATATAGCTTATTTAAACTAGGCCAAATACATAAATAGATATCTAAACTTGTCCTCATTTTTCATTTAGACACCTAAATTACGACAAGCTCCTAATAGACACCTCAACTGCTCATATTTAATCCCATTAAACACTTTTATCCTACTTGGTTTAAATTTTTCAGCCAAAAATAAATAGTTGCGGTCCAAAAAATTTTTTACACATGATTAATATATTATAATTATTCAATTTATATATGAGGCCTCATTTAAACCCCAACTTGGTATGCCATAATGGTTGCCAGACATTTGAATTGAGGACAAATTGAGTAGTTTAACTAAAATAAATTAAGTAGAAGCAAACAAGCAGGTGTCGTGGTGTAGTTGGTTATCACGTCAGTCTAACACACTGAAGGTCTCCGGTTCGAGTCCGGGCGACGCCATTAGTTTTTTCTAATGCTTGATGTAACATTTCTAACATTTCTCTCTTTCTCCGCTGATATCTTCAGTTTCCATTTTGAGTTTTCCACTGAGTTTATACTTTTGCTACAAAGCAGTATATGCATATAGTGTCGGTGGCGACTCTATTACTGATCGGCGTTTTTATCGGGTCAAATTCCGACAACAGCAGAAATGGAAAGGAAGTACAACCATAGAATCCGAGTCAAAGCAGACTTGGCCGCAGTATTACGGAAATCGTGGTATCATTTAAGGTTATCCGTACGGCACCCGGCCAGGGTTCCGACGTGGGATGCGATCGTGCTCACGGCGGCGAGCCCTGAACAAGCCCGGCTCTATGAATGGCAGCTCAAGCGAGCCAAACGCGTGGGTCGCATCGCCGATTCCACCGTCACCCTCGCTGTTCCCGATCCTCATGGCCAGCGTATCGGTTCTGGTGCTGCCACTCTTCATGCCATTATGGAACTTGCTAAACATTACCAACAGCTTTCTCTCGAATCTCAGGTACCAATTTTAAAGTTGTACAGAGAGATCCAGGGTTTTAAAGGCACGGTGATTATATATAAACTTCAAAATTTCTTTTATCCAAATGTACAGTGTGAGTTTGAGATAATGTGTACCCGTATAAGTAAGCAGAATCCGGGTATTAGTGAAAGGTGTTGGACAAAAACCCTTGTCCTTTTCAGGCCTTGTCACTAAGCCTATTTATTTGAGATACATTGGGCCAAATTCATCCATTCCAAAGTTTATCAGTAATTCTCATTTGTTTGTCAAGTACTCAAGTTCGGTATTGCTAATGACAATTGAATTAGAGTGACATTTTTGTTACTTACCAGTGATATCTCCAAATGCTTAGGTTATCATTGTGTATACTGCACCAGTTTTTGCACATTTTATCCCACCAACCTCTAGAAACCCTGTCGAATATGGGTTGAGAAAGCTTAGTTTGATATTAATCTTGATGCAAGTCATGAGTCTATACAAGATGAACACATAAATTTTGAGAATTAGATAAATTTCATATCTACTTGAGAGGATTTTCAGGTATATCCATTAGTTAGATGAGAAACGGGTAAACACTGTTCTTGATGTCATTGTTTGAATTCCCAAGCTAATTCTTGATTTTAATTGGATCACTAAGCCAAGTTCTATTTATATATAGGTCAGTAATATGCCTTAGGCCCAAATTTTGGTGTGCCCCAAATTTTTCCAAGAATATTGATTGACACATTTAATTTTGACTAGAAGCAGTAACTCAACAAACTAAAACTAATGCAAAATCATTTACTTTTACCAACATACATGTGAAAGGTCTTTGCAGAAACATTTCTCCTTCTTCAACAGTTGTTGAAATCCTTTGTAAATAGCTAGTACTAGACGTGAGCCGATCACATCACCACATGCACATCATTCTACACACACAATATATAATTGCCAGCAAGTATGGAGTTCATCATCCTCTTTTGGTTTACTCTTATTTGTCCGCATGTTAACGGTTTGCAGAATTATCAGTTACACAGTACGTCTTTCACTGGCCTCCTACTTTATGCATTTCAAACAGGTGCATAACCACTGTTAAGAAAAAGGTTCTCCATCCACGGCCTGTGGCCGACAGATGGTGGAGGCAGAGCCGACTCAATAAACAATCCACCATTTTAAGTGTTTTAAGCCTCTAAATTTTAGGAGCTCGTTTTTCAATTGTTATTAAAAGTAAAGTCAGATTTATAGATTTTTTTACCTTTAAAAAAATATTGAATTAAGCTACAAAGAGTTCGTACTAGTAGTCTCTTCTGCTCTGCAAACTATTCCAAGAAACAAACATTCCAAGTTTAAACAATGTCCAATAATTTTAAGTTTAACTATCAAGTCTGCTGAGTAGAATCATCCTTTGTCCTTTTGAGTTTGCACAAATTTCCTTTTGGTTTAGATGTATAACTCACACCCTGACACACATGTTTAACACCAAATCAATAATATATACATGAATTTAAAATATTTTTACTAATGGGATGCACGGCCACACGGGATGCATGAGCGGCACACGAGATGCACGTGTGGCGCATGAGATGCACGTCTGGCACACGAGATGCACATGTGACGCACACAAAAACTAATTTTATTGAATATAGTTGAGAATTCTTATTAACATTTGACTTTAGGCCACCAACTCCATTGAGCGGCCCTGATTTCATTCTGTTAAAGACCAGTCGCGCAAGTGTTTGTTGCTATCTTTTTTCGGGACATCATTTTTCATACATCAGCTGGGAGCAGGTGTAACTTCGTAAGTAAATCGCTTGCTTCTCTTTGATACAGTGTGGAAGTTCTCAGAGGAAAGAACCTTCTCCATCATTTATTGACTTGATTGCCAAAAAACACATCTTATTACTTCATGCTGGAGGTGATTCTAAAAGGGTGCCATGGGCAAATCCTATGGGAAAAGTGTTTCTGCCACTTCCTTATTTGGCAGCTGATGACCAAGATGGACCAGTTCCCCTGCTCTTTGATCACATCCTTGCTATTGCATCTTGCGCAAGACAAGCTTTTGAGACTGAAGGTTCTTAACCCTATCAAATAACCAGTGATACTTATTTTCAATAGGATATTAATTAATTTGCTTATATTCGTATTCTGCGAAAAAAACAAAGTCGATTTTGTTATATGTCAATTTTTTGCTAACGTACCGTGCTATAATCTCTGTTTCTTTATGAAACACCATTTTGAGCAGAGTCAAAGGGTTTTTGCAGGTGGGATGCTTACAATGACCGGAGATGTTCTTCCTTGTTTTGATGCCTCAACTCTGGTTATGCCGAAGGATGCATCCTGCATTGTGACTGTTCCTATTACTCTGGATATTGCTTCCAATCATGGTGTTATAGTTGCAGCAAAATCTGGGATTTCAAATGATACTTATTCCATCAACTTGGTGGAGAATCTTCTTCAGAAACCTTGCTTAGATGAGCTTGTTAAGCACCAAGCTATTCTGGATGATGGTAGAACATTGCTTGATACTGGAATAATAGCAGTTAGAGGTCAGGCATGGCTAAATCTTGTAAAACTTGCCTGCTCGAGCCAATCAATGATCTCAGAACTCCTGGAAAAGAAAAAAGAGGCAAGTGCTCATTTAGCAATGGCTTTACTCAACTCTTTTTTTGTATTTCCATGTATGAATATCTAACTTGGGAAAAGTTTACTGTTCTCTAAGAAGAAATATTCTACGTTTATTGCAACAAGTTTACCATACTAGATAGTTGATACTTCATTTGATGTGCAGAGGTGGATTTTTTCACAAAAGCATGCTTTTCTTAATGTCAAAGAGTGAATTATTGAAATTTTCATTCTTCTCTCAGTTAAATGTTCTGTAGTTTTGGCAAAAGCACTTGAAGTAACTGAGTGCAGAGGCATTTGAGTCTTTTAATAGATTATTATTTGCATATATGATGGATATTTCTTGGTAGCTATTTCTGAAGATGCAATAATGGAGGTTTTAATATAGCATGAAATTTGCTCATCTTGTAATTTTTTTGTTTCCTCCGTCTCTGGTGTACTCTTAACTCCTAATAACTTTTTTCGTCTTCAGTTCATTTTGACGATTGCCATATATCTTAATTTATGCATTGTTTCCTATTGGGGATTTTGTTGTTTCTCATTTGATCATAAGTTTGACATACCTTAGCTCCATATGTTGTAGAGATTTCTTGTCTTTCTTGCAATACTCTGTACTTCTACTTTTTGTATTTTGGCACCGTGAAAAGAAGTTACTCTTCCAATTATCGAAAGTCATCGTTTGGTTATGTTATTTACATTTATATTAATTGGGTCTTGATCTATGTAGGCGAGTTACTTTTTTGACTTCTGTTATTCGGCAGATGAGTTTGTATGAAGACCTTGTAGCCGCTTGGGTACCAGCAAAGCACGAATGGTTGCGATCCCGCCCTTTAGGTGATGAACTTGTCAACAGATTGGGAGAACAAGAGATGTTCAACTACTGTGCCTGTAGGTTGAATGTTGTTGACTCTTGACTGTGTGATGATGTTAGTAATTTCCTAAGTAATTGCATATTTCCAAGGTCTGCTTCCTTCTTTCTTGTGTGTAAAGAAGCATTAACCTATAATAGCCGTCAACACGACTTCTTTAACTAAAAATAGCCAGTGGTTGTAAAGTATACTTTTTCAATTGTCTTAAAAATAATGTGGATCTTTTACTTAACTAATAAGGTTCTAATCTCTTTCCTTTTGTTGAAAAAAGCACTCTTTTGAAATGCATTCCAAAAATACAAGTGTCATGGGTTGATTAAGAGATTGTCTTAGAGAAATCACTTAATCATATAATGACCTTATTTGAATGGTAATATCCAAGTCTTAAAATTTTGAAACATATGGAATTGCTTATCCATCTTACACTTGATTTATAGGTGACTGTACCAAAAGCCATTAACGCTACAGCTACTGTCTGACATAATTTACATGTATAGTTCGGAAGTCACTTAACTGGTTAAGTGGATCCTAAATACTACTACTTAGACTCGATTTGGATATTCTTGAGTAGTTTCACTGGATCAAACTCGGTTAAAGAATTATGGATCAAAACAGTACTATTCATATAAAATATCTATTGTTGCACTCTGTGGAAACCTTAACTGTGAATTTACAATGCTTGTGATACATGTAAATTGATTTTTAGGATTAAACTACTCTTCTTTTCTTGAGTTTGATGTAGGTGATCTGGTATTCTTACATTTTGGAACATCTAGTGAAGTTCTGGACCACATGACTGAAACTGGTGCTGGACTTGTTGGTCGAAGGCACCTGTGTTCTATTCCAGCAACCAATGTTTCTGATATTGCTGCCTCAGCTATTATTCTTTCCAGTAAAATAGAGCCAGGAGTCTGTATAGGAGAAGACTCTCTCATTTATGATTCCTTCATTTCTGGTGGTATACAGATTGGTTCCCTGTCTATTGTTGTTGGTGTTAATGTGCCAGCAGCCAGTGATATGACAGAAAAGGTTCCATTTAGATTTATGCTTCCAGATCGTCACTGCTTTTGGGAGGTTCCTTTAGTGGAACACACAGAGAGAGTTATTGTGTACTGTGGCATCCATGATAACCCGAAGGTTCCACTCTCAAATGGTACCTTTTGTGGGAAACCCTGGAGGAAGGTTTTAGATGATCTAGGCATTCAAGATACTGATCTGTGGACTTCAGAGGAAACTCAGGAAAAGTGCTTGTGGAATGCCAAAATATTCCCTATTCTTCCGTACTTTGAAATGCTCACCTTGGCATCATGGTTAATGGGCTTGGACAACCAAAGAAATGAAACCCTGCGTTCTTCATGGAAGCGGTCCCAGCGGATAAGTTTGGAGGAGTTGCATAGATCCATCAACTTTCCACTCATGTGTTTAGGTTCTAGTAATCATCAGGCTGATTTAGCTACAGGGATTGTCAATGCTTGCCTAAACTTTGGCTTACTTGGCCGCAACTTAAATCAGTTGTGCCAAGAGATTCTTCAAAGGGAATCAACCGGAATCGAAGTTTGCAAAGGATTTCTACTTCAGTGCCCAAATCTTCAAGCTCAAAATTCGGCAATCCTTCCTAAGAGCAGGGCATATCAAGTTCATGCTGATCTTCTACGAGCATGTGGCAATGAAGAGATGGCACTTGAAGCTGAGCAAAAGGTATGGGCTTCCGTTGCTGATGAAACTGCTTCTGCTGTGAGATATGGGTTCAAAGGTAAAAAATGACCTATCGAAAGTTGTTACAAACACTGACCAACTATCCAAGAACTGTTTTTTTTTCAAAAAAAAAAGATCTGTCATCTAACTTTTCTTGATCTAACATCTGGTACCCCCCCCCCCCCCCCCCCCACACACACACACACACACACACTTATTTTCTTTCCTTCCCTTTCCTTTATATGCAATTCTTTACACATACATATGGTGTAAATACAATTTGTTAATGAAATGTTATTTCTTTATCAGAAAACTTAGCCAGGTCGTCCAGTTGGTTTTCTACCACAGCAAATCCTGGTAATACTAGTGGTTGTTGCGATGAGTCTTTCCCGCATAGGAATGTTAAGATTGAACTACCAGTTCGAGTGGATTTTGTTGGGGGTTGGAGTGATACACCTCCTTGGAGTCTAGAGCGTGCTGGTTGTGTTCTGAACATGGCAATAACATTGGAAAATTCTCTTCCTATTGGCACAGTCATAGAGACAGAGAAAGGGACTGGGATATACATTAGCGATGATGTTGGAAACCAGTTATTAATTGAAGATCTATCATCTATTGCCCTTCCATTTGAAGTCGATGATCCATTTCGTCTTGTAAAATCTGCATTGCTTGTAACCAATGTTATCCATGAAAAGATCCTTCAATCAGTGGGCTTGCGAATCAGGACTTGGGCCAATGTTCCTAGGGGTAGTGGCTTGGGAACTTCCAGCATCTTAGCAGCAGCTGTTGTTAAAGGGCTTTTACGTATTACTGATGGAGACGAAAGTGATGAAAATGTCACAAGACTTGTTCTTGTCCTAGAACAGCTCATGGGGACAGGAGGTGGTTGGCAAGATCAAATTGGAGGTCTATATGCTGGCATTAAATTTACTGCAAGTTTTCCTGGAATACCGTTGAGGCTTCAAGTTACTCCCCTCTTGGCTTCTCCTCAGTTAATAAAGGAGTTGCAGCGACGGCTTCTTGTTGTTTTCACTGGTCAAGTAAGTTGTGAACTGAAATTAAATTCATCAGTTTTTATGTTTCAAGTTTACATTTATCATGGTGCTCATGATTTTCCTTGTGGTTAATTCATGTCCAAGTTTACACCTCTTACTTCTTATGCACCAACTATAACTTTTGTTCTAGAGTTCATCAATTTCAGCTGTTGACAATGTATATGCAGGTCCGACTTGCACACCAAGTGCTGCATAAGGTTGTTACTCGTTACCTTCAACGAGACAACCTGCTTGTTTCAAGTATCAAGCGCCTCACTGCACTTGCAAAGATTTCTAGAGATGCTTTAATGAATTGCGACATTGATGCCCTTGGGGACATGATGCTGGAGGCATGGAGATTGCATCAGGAGCTGGATCCTTTCTGCAGCAATGAGTTTGTTGATAAGCTTTTTGCATTTTGTGATCGCTATTGCTGTGGGTACAAGCTTGTAGGTGCAGGTGGTGGGGGTTTCGCCTTATTATTGGCAAAAAGTGCCGAGTCAGCTGAGGAACTGAGATGTTCACTCGCGAATACTTCTGATTTTGACGTGAAAATCTATGAGTGGAAAATCTTCTTGGAGAATTAGCTGAAGTTATTCCATCAGTTAATTACTAGTACAGTACTCATTCTTTGATCTGTATATTTGAGGATGTATACACTATCATCGCACCAGTCTCCTGTAGGTAGAATTTTACAGTATGATCCAAATATGAGAGAGCTAAAAGTCAGTATCTATGCAAATGTACCACGAAACTTCCTGATATGTTTCTAGATTTCATGAAACTATACAAGGTCAACATTCATTCAACGCAAATTATCAGGTATTTAATTTACCCAGCACAGCCATTAATGGTATCGATTTGTTTAGAACTGAGTTCTTTCTTGGAAGTTGGATAGGAAACAGTTGTAGCAACACATTAAATTATGTATTGTGAGTTGTTGTACTGAGTATGGAACAGTGAACTTTCTTTCTTTCTGAATGACATACACATTTCCTAGTTCTAATTAAAGAAGTCAAGATAGTGATATAAGGGCAAGGAATCAAATTCTTAGACGGAAAGCAAAAGCTGAACGGTGCTTTGTTTAGGGACTGATGAATCCACTCCTTCCTTTTATCCAAAAAATTTAGAGGTAAAAATACCCTGTAGCCTTTAACATCGACCAGTTTATCGATGTATACAATCAAAGATTACACAATTTATTGTGAATATCAAATGGTTTTTCGAAAAGATCACGACTCTCTGTAATATTTTGAATGGAGAGTCCAGAGATGAGTGAGCATTTTCTTTTTGGAATGAGTAATTAGGATTTAAGAAAGTATTTGAAGGAAAATATTTTTCAAAAATATTATTTTTTATATCACACTTTATGTTTATTGTATCCTCCTACCAGCTCAGTACCTCCAACCCCTACCTCTTAACCATCCCAGCCCCACTTCTCCCCTCTGTCACAATGTTTTGCTAGATTATTATGTTTATAAAAAATTCATCGCAACATAGAATTTTACTAGATTTGCTCTTAGGTAACTTTTTTCCTTTCAGCATACTTGAAAAAAACCAACTCATTTTCAAAGAATTTTTTTTTGTTGAAAGTATTCTCCATGGTACCAAACATACCCTTAATGTATGCAAATCGATAGAAGTTCAAAACGACAAAAAGTTTCGTAGGGCACTAAAATTTTCCCATTCATCCATGGCTGTAAAATGTACTCAAGACTAGTGATTTCAATTGCTGACCTCATCAGTCAAGAAGAGAGAGAGAGAGCAACATTGAAAGAAACAAACATGCAACATCATCATCGTCATTTGTTTTACACATACTAGTAATAATTTTCATCGGTAACGTTTGTCGAGTAGATACTTCGGTGAGCCTATCACCTTCTTCCACGTCATTTTGTCTCCATTATGAAATGCACTATATTCCTCTGTTAAACAATCTTTTTTTGTAGGTGGGGTTGTCTTGGAATTGTTAAAGATTGCAACTTTATTCCAAAGCACATCTGCATTCTGGAGAGAAGATGGGTTTGTTGACAAACAGAGTGGAGAGAAGTGAGATCAAACCAGGAGACCATATCTATACTTACAGAGCTGTCTTTGCTTACTCCCACCATGGTAAATTCATAATGCCTCCTTCCCAATCTCACATAAACAAGAAATTTAGAAAATTGAAATGTGGGGTTCTTCTAAATTACTAGTATTAGTACTATTTACTACTTGCATTGTGCAAATCGCTGCTGTGGAAAGTTTTGAGTCTTTTAGTCTGCTGATTTTATCAAGTTTTTTCCATTAGTTTTTCCCTTATAGTGTAATCCTTGATTTCTTTCTTCTTTCATTTCTTTTTCTCATAAATCTTTGATTTGGTTCTAAACACAAGAATTTTCTTTTCATAATAAATTAAATTACTCCTATGTGTTTGATATTATTTAATCTAGCGCTCTCTCCATTCTCAATTTGTTTGTATCGTTTTGACTTGGTAAAGAGTTTAAGAAAGTAAGACAAAACAAGGGAAGGAAAGGTCGCTTTGGATTGGATGTTCTTTAAGAAATTGATTTTGAATATAGTGGTTTTTATTTAAAGATATGATAATGTAAAATTTTCTTTAATCATGAGGCCATGTAGGAAATTGGAACTAAAGAATCGCCAGAAAAGGAAAGAGACATTCTTTTTTAGACGGATAAAAAAGTAAAGTAAGACAAACGAATTGAAAGGGAAGAAGTACTAGCTTATTTACTTCCATTTGTTAATTTGAATCCTGTGTTTAGGTGATTGCACCTTCTTATTGCTGTTACAGTTCTTTGCATATAGTTGTTACTACTTTGCTATTTGTTGTCATGTTTTTCCCCACGACCTTTTTTTTCATTTTATTACTGCTTTGATTTGCTTGAGCTGAGGGTAGCAGTAAGGACTGCGTACACTCTAACCTCCCCCGACTCCACTTTGTGAGATTCATGGGGTATGTTGTTAATTTGAGTCCTTTCTTTTCTGACACTCCAATTCTGTAAAAATTTTATGCGTTAAGAATTTTTTTGTGTGTGCACATGTGTTTAACAATAAATAGCTTGTTCTGTAAATGGATGTTTATATTTGTATGTGGCTTCAATAATGTACATATGCTTTATCTTGGACTTTACCTATGCTCAAAAGCAGGAAAAGCCGAAAACTAATTAAAGTAACACATATAAACTTCTGAAAGGCCATTTTTCCTGATAAATTGAAATACTCTAAACTTCTCTGTTTCAGTCATACATAGTGGGATGACATTGATCAAATTAGACTAAAATAGGCATTGAGAAGCTGCTTACACCATCAGCCAGTTCTCTAACCAATGAATTTCATTCTATCAAAATCACTTGATAATACATTCAGAGTTTTCTTTTATTAGATGGATGTGTTTGTCTATTTTATAATACAATCCATAAATGTAATGGCAACATTTTTTTTAGTGCTGAATTGATAGTTCTGCAAACTGCTTCAGGCATTCAATGAGGTGTGGTGACAATAATATGGCCACTTTTGACAATAATGTGTAGTAGCTGCTGTTGCTCTTGAATACTGGAGTACCCAAATGTGTTGTTTTAACATTTTAGGTGTAAGAGGACCAACTTGTGTTCTTTGTATTAGCTTCTCAAATGATTAGTCGATCTCTAGTTTGTGTTGTCATCTGATTCATCACTGATACAAACATTTAGAATAAATGGAGAGAAGCAGAAATACAAAACCAAAATCAATAAGGAAGAAGGAGACTTAAATACATAGGAGGAAAAGACAGAACCTATCTGACAAGTCTATTAATTGTTGGTATTAATAAGCCTAATTTACCATTAACTGAGTTATGAATTTTCCACCAATCTAATTAACCCAGTAACAGTATGTTCATGAAACCCCAAATCATTTTCTTATAAAATATCAAATCCTAAACTTATGCTCAAGTATTCATGGTTAACTGACTCCAACAGTGTACTTATTTTTATAAAACAGTGTAGCTTCACCTATGAGAATTTCTACCAGTTCTTCTTTTATTCATCAAAAGATCATCCTGATCTCCGTTAAGATTACTGCCCTAGCCTTGTCCTATCATCTTTATAATAGAGCTCTTCACTTGACGGACTTATTGGGGATTTTTCTTTCTCAGAATTGGAAGAAAAAGATTGAAATGATCGTTCCAAATTTAGGCTTTACCTTTCTTTGAGATTTTAAACAAAATATTATTCTTTTCTTATGAAATATTTATTATTTGTGGATAGAGCTAAAGCTTATGAAGTAAAAGCTGACACTAACTGTGACTCAACATTGGACTTATGTTTTATTTTTAAACGCAGTCAGTTCTCGTCCTTCATGGCCAGAACTCTGAAAAGTTGGATTGGATCTAGTCTAAAAACACAAGCTGTGAAATAAGCACAAGGTTTCATATTTGATGGCCATCTAACTCCTTTTCTTTGCAAAAATGCACTATCTTTTGATTTCTACTCATGCTCTTCTTTTTCTTCTATTCTGGCTTAAGCATGAGATCTTAGTAGCTCTTGAAAAAAGGCTTTGCTGCAAAGCATGTGATCCTGATTATGTGGCTATTTATTCTGCTAAGGTGCTTCATATTCTGATGGTTTTTACTTAAAGATGCTGGACTTTTCTTTTGTAGGTCCAGAGAGTAGAACTTGAGATTTTTAGAGGGACCAGTATACTCTTTAAAATATATTGATTATCATAAAACTTTATAGGTGCTAAATATGCACATTATCTTTGTGTTCTTCTGCCAGGTGAACATAGTAAATTAAGGTGTATAAGTTGGTGATGTTGTGGAAAAATTACCTATGAATCTCCTACAGGGTGACTTTGTTAAAACTTGTATTAATTGAGATTTCTGGACTATGGTTTAGGAAGTGACGCCATAGAATAATATCTCCAAGTATAATATCAGTCTGATCGAATTGATCATTTATGCCTTTAAAACTTACCTACCAAATCTTCACATATTTACAAAATTTTCAGTGTATTTGCTGCATGAAGTGATTACTGTTTGCAGATTTGCTTGCAAGGTTCAGAGCAGGGCTAAAGTTTTGTCCTTAATTTTAGCGGCAGTCTCCGTGTTGATGCATTAGTTTCTTAAATTTGATTTTTACTAATATGGATTCATCTAAAGTCCTTTTTTTATGTGAAGGTAACATTTGTTTATATCGAGAAGGACAGTACATAGGTCATTAGGTTGTATTGAAAACCATATCTACAACATGTCAATGATTGATCCAATATTCTCCAAGTATATGTGTTTACACAAAACAATACAATAACATACCCAGTGGAATCCCACAAGTGGGGTCTGGGGAGGGTAAAATGTATACAGACCTTACCACTACCTCGTAGAGATAGAAAGGCTGTTTCCGGAAGACCCCCGTCTCAAAAATATCAGGAAGTACATCTGTTTACACCAAGAACAAAAATGTTAAATGCAATTTAACTTGATCTTCTGTATATCACAATTCATCCAGAAGTCTTGTCACAATCATGATGTCTTATGAGGACTTGTATCAACTCTTCAACACCAAGACTTCTTGAGCCTTGATTCATGAAACAAATGGTAACTCTTTGTTTCATGTGGACATAAATCTGGTGTCTACAGGCTTCTTTTCTCGTGATTTTTCTTCACGACTCTCTGGCGTTGTCATCTGCATGCCATCTATACTTTATGATAATAATAACTTTTATTTTGTACCTAGATACACAAGAAGAGACCCTGTAACATCAATGTGTATGGAATTACTTTGCCCTCATTGAACTATCTTGAAAATTCTGTCTTGTATGCTTTCATGTTGTTTGATCTGAAAAATGGCCCTCCTTTCAAAAGAGAGAAAAAGTAAATTCCTGTGAATCAGCTGTGCTTACTAAGGCATACAAGTCACTATTTAGTCACTGCTAGTTCATATTTCATATTGGTCAAACTTATTATACTGTTTGGACTAGTGATAAATGGTAGTTGCATTTCTCTTCCCTAAAACTAGTAGAGAGACAATCATCATATTTCACAAGTCTTAGCTCCCAAGCAATTTCATATGATAGGCATTTTTGTTGGCGGAAGCAAAGTGGTTCATTTTACACGGGTTGAGGGCTCTTCTGATGCTGCTGATGAAATATCAGGCCTTTCTTCATCCTGCCCAACCTTTCCAGACTGTGGATTTAGGCTTCCTAACAGTGGTGTAGTACTTTCTTGTCTAAATTGCTTTCTCCGCAGTGGTTCACTCTACAACTTTGAATATGGAGTTAGCCCCTCCATTTTCCTTTCCAAAGTGCGAGGGGGAACTTGCACTATTGCTGTGTCAGACCCTCCAGAGATTGTTATCCACCGAGCAATGCATCTTCTCCAGAATGGATTTGGCAACTATGATGTGTTCCAAAACAACTGTGAGGACTTTGCGTTGTATTGCAAAACAGGTCTTCTGACACTTGATAGATTGGGTGTTGGAAGAAGTGGACAAGCTTCTTCTGTTGTTGGTGCTCCTTTAGCTGCGCTTCTTTCCTCCCCTCTGAAGTTTTTAATTCCTAGTCCTGTCGGCGTGGCCACTGTTACTGCAGGAATGTACTGTATGAGCAAATATGCTACTGACATTGGTGTTCGAAGTGATGTCATAAAAGTTGCAGTGGAAGACTTAGCTGTAAACCTCGGCTGGGGAAGCAGTAATGAAGGAGCTATTGTGGAACATCATGATTCTAATCACATGATTGACAGGTGACATCATCCTCATTGTATTTCTTAGGAAATGCTATTGATGTTGTATTGATTTGTGATAATTAGTGTAGTTGACTTCTTATCATAAGAATTCTGTGGCAGGAACTGCCATTTGGCTGTCCATATATGCCACCAGATCCGATGTACATTGAAAATAAGTTATTGGTAGTAGTTTGTTATCCTGCGTACAAAGATATGTCTTTACGTTTTCAGAACAAGTCACTCTAATCATGTAGAATATGGACTTGTTGCATATTATCATCTGAATAACGCTCTCCTTCCCTACTGCCACCTCCCTCCTTTATCGACCCTTTTTCCATTAATGGTTGGGAAAAGCATTTCCTCGAATTTGGTAGGCAAGAACTCTGCCAGGTTCAAGGAAATTCCAGGAAGAAACCCAGAGATGAGAAGTATTCCATGGACTCCTTGGCCTTCCCCGTGGTAGAAAGGTTGACCTCCTGATATCAACAACAAATATTAAAAGTAGCTTAGATTTAACTTCCCAAGTGAAAGAAAAAATTAACCTGCATCTGTAGTTTTGCCATATAATTATAAAGTCTGACATCTAAATAGCCCATTGGCTTTTGGTCCCACCACCACTGAGTGAATTCCACTTGAGAAAGCAAAGAAACATTTGCAGTCATATTTGGCGTTGGTGATCTTGGAATTCACGTGGCAGTTTGGTGCATGCTGCTTCATGCAGTTAAATTACCTTAGTTATACATGTTCCCTGGATCGTATTTCTGCTCAATCGCAAGAAGCATAAGAGGCTGAACTTGTACCACCTTTACTTTGTTCTCATAGAGAGAATTAGGTTATTTAAACTCAAATAGTATAGTAATGTAATGACAGATTCATATGGAGGAAAAGACTTAAATAATTTAATTTTTATCATTTGTATTTCTACTAACTAGTTAAGCTTGCAAAAATGCATTTGTGTTGACAAAAAAGTTCAGAATATGTGAAATCATGGTTCTTTATCCTCTGCACTTCTTTCAAGAGTAGAAAAATGGAGAAAGATATAGAGAGATGCAGCAAAAGAGAAAGGAACCGCATCCTATATTTTCTCAAATGTTCCTACTATTGTAATGAAAGTCATCTGATTTCTGTACAACATGCAGTTTACAATAACAGATGTCTCATAAAAGGGGAGAGCCTGTCAAAACCCCACCATGTTTGGTTCAACCTATAATGGTAATTAACTCAGACTTCTTGACAAGTCTTCATTGTTACTTCATGCTCATTACCATCATTTCCATTTAGCTTTGCTTGAGTTTGTTTGGCCTTCTTGCTGCTTTCATCTCCAAATTCTGCTTGGGTTGCCAGTTCTTTGACCTCCTCTACAATCCCTTCTATTCTTGATGCTATTTCTACGAGCAGTGATGTTAGAGTGGCCATTTGAACAATTTCCATGAGCGATAAAGCAGTAGGTTTCAAGCTAAGCTCTTCTGTACCAGGTGCCTCTTCAGTTGTGGGATCTGGGGTTGGTATATGCTCATAACTTCGGAAGGTTTTGAGGGAATTTTGAAGGCCTTCTACCGAAGAATTCATTTCATCAACAAGTATATCTAGATTTATTGAATTTTTCATCGTTTTTATCATACTCGACATCTCTTTTAGCACCTTGGAAGAACTAGTACCTAATCTCATGCAGACATCATTGAGAGGCTTCTTAAGGAACTCAGAAGTCTGTGGCAAAAGCAAAATAAGAATGGTTTAAACTCAATACTATCTTAGCAGAAAGAATATCAGCAAGAGTCATTCAGATAGCTAGGAATTTTTTAGTACGAGTGTTTTTTACCTCAGTATTGGAGTTAATGCCACCATGGAGAGTCTCAATGCAATAGGCACAACTTCTCATTGAAGCTCCAATCTTGAGGTACTGTTTCCATGGATGTCGGAAATTGAATTTTCCATGTGCTGGCTCCCATCTGGCAAAATTGGCCTGTCATATATGTAAGACGTTTAGTTTATCTTCTATTAGCTAAACAGGAGATAGGTTTGATAGATATTAGTACATGCTAGATCAATCATTATCAGAGAAAGTTGATGACAAACCATGGATTCTTCAGCAGCCTTAGAATTAAGTACGCATTTGTATCCTTGCAATCTCTTACAGGAATCTTTCTCATGTACATTTTTACTGCCATCTACTCTGAAGTTCTCAGCAGCATATCCTGAATATTAAAGTCCAAGAACTATTAGTTTCCTCTATCATTGAGAGCATATACTTGTGATATCATGATTCAGTTATAATGTATATTACTTTCCAAGGAATCAGCAAGTTTTTCCAGGTTGTTACTGATGAGATGATGTAGCTCAGCACCGGCCCATACTGGACAGAGAACCATGGTAACTAAAATACAGATGGAGGCCCCAATAGCAATAGTGGAGAACCTTTCATGAGCCAATTCAACCAACTTATCAACGCGATAACCTGAAACTGACACTAAGCTGAAGGTAAGGATGAAGATCATTGCACCATAGTCAAATCGCGCTTTTATTGTAGGTATAAACCGAGAAAAGGTTGCTGCCGCAGCTGCAAGGAAGGAAGCCATGTATAAAACGTGTTAGGTCCATCTACAGTTATTTCTCAAACAGCAATCCATAACTAGTACAAAGTTTTCATAAACATATATATAAGAAACTGTTACATACCCAAGATAAAAACTGAAGCTTGGAGAATAACAGGTTCAAATTTATTTCCAGCTTGACTTGCAACCCAATGAACGCCAATTCCTAGAGATCCAGCTAGACATGTTCCAATAGCCCTATTTACACACTTAGAAAGTGTAGCACCTGCCATTTTGACTCCAAATCAGTACACTTATAGTATATGCACAATGAATTAATAAAGGACAAAACAATAAATAATCCTACTCACCTACAGTGTACTCAAAAACTACAACAACAGTCATAACAGCCCACATAGCATTCCCTCCAACACCATCATAAAGAGGCCTCATGTAATAAAACACTGACACAAGGGAAAGAGCCAATCCTACTTTAAGGCAATGAACAACCTTTTTTGGCTCATTTACAGCTAAATTCCATGCCTTGTCAAGAAATCCCTTGATGTTAACAAAAATCCCCATAACTAAGCTTTGCAATCTACTGCATGTTTGCCTGGACTCTGGTGCTAAAATTCGCGATGAGCCACTAGGCATGTTAACCCTCCATTCCAAGCTTGTAGACACTTCATTTTCCTTAACCATCTTGTCTAAACACAAACCTTGTCCAAATTCTTTTTTTTGTCTGCTCAAGTTTGAGACTAATCTGGTTAAAGTTGAGGACTGCTGAGGATTGAGTCTAAACTTCAAATTACCATGTGTTTTTAATGGTCAAGTATGTCATAATAATGCACACATCACACATATATATACTCATGCTTTTGTACTTTGTAGGGATTGTACGGGAAATTTCATATTTTAGTTAGGTAAGCTCAGGTCTTTTTTTCGAAAAAAAAAAAATAGTGGACACTGATTTGATATTCATATTTATTCCTAGTGCTTGATCTAAGAACACCAACAGTGTGCCTAAAAACTAACATATCAAAACTTTTTTTCAGTGGAACGGAATGTAAAACGTCATTGATTTGATTTTTGTTTTGTTTATTTATCGACTAACATTATCTTCCACTCTTAATTATATTATCCTTTGTAATTTGTATATAATCAATCCTGATCTTTTTCTACATATATATAGAATTTTTGTAAGAATAAGTGGAAGATTTTTGAAAATTTCAGTAGTGAGTTCAGCCTCAGCTTGTTGCAATATACTATAAATCATGTAGTTGAGTTAATTATAATATTTTTTAAATTTCGTGTAAAAATTATTTATAGTTATAATAAAGTTTTTATTTAAATAGATAATTATGTATATATGTGTGTTCATTGCTTATATGGTAGAGGTTTTTGTGTACGGAGTAATCTAACTCATACATAGGAGATTAAAATTATCGGTTCTTATAAGTTATAAATTAAATGTTCAAAGTCAAAGATGAAGTAGGACAAACATTTTGATGATTGTGGTTCAAAGTTAAATATAATTTGATCTTAATTATGGGAATGGTTAAATTTTAATTTCTTGTACTAATACATTTTGTATGCATTGAACAGACTAATTAGAGATATTTATTTTGTTCTAAATATTAATAAATAAATTATCTAGTCCATTTGTACTTATACTCTTAAACTTGATATAATTATTCTGATCTATGTAATTCGATTTATTATTTTAATCTATTAAAAGGTAGGACTTTTTAACGAGTCAATCTATTCCTAGTAGATTGGATAATGACAAATTAAGTTAGTGAAATAATAATTAGTTGATAATATCGTGTTTCGGTCATGAGATAGAATACACTCCTTTATGATTACTTATAAGTTTTTATATGAAAACCCTGCATGTGGATTTTATATTTATCATGTGAAATAAGTTAAGTATGACAATTAGGAGTGAACAAAACCAAATCAAAAATCGAACCAAACCGCAAACCGAGTCAACCCGACAGAAAAACCTGACCAATGGTCTAGTTTGACTTGGTTTGGTATTGAAAAAAAAAATTATATTTGGTTTGGTTTGATTTTAACTTTAAAAAACCAACCCAAGACTAAATCAATCCGACATTATATATATATATGGATGGTCTAATACAAGTTATAGTCCATAGATATTAGTAGGGATAATTACCTTTTTGAGTTTTTTTAAATAAAATATTAACTATTTTTAAATATACTTTTTATTTATTATCTAGGAATACCATATTTAGAAAATATTTATCATCTATAGCAATTGTATTATGGATTAAAAGTGAATTATATATGTAATATATATAAATATTATAAATGTATTATATTTATTTGGATTAAAAAAATGCATTATGTGTTAAAAACGAATTATGCATGTAATATAGATGTACTATACTAGGTATAAAAATGAATTTGCATGCAATATAGATGTATTGTAAGTGTTTTAAAATGTATTAAACTTATTTTGATAAAAAAATCTAAATACTATATTTAAAGTGAATTATACATGTATTAAGATAAATTTATATAGCTACAAATGGTAAATATTTTTAAATATGGTATATTTAGGTGAGTTTTCCAAATTAATAACTAACAACAACAATAACAACAGTGGAATCCCACAAGTGGGATCTGGGAAAGGTAATGTATGCAGACCTTACCACTATCTCATAGAGGTAGAGAGACTATTTCCTGGAAAACCTTGTCACAAAAACTCATAAGCAGAATAAGCTGACAAATTAATAACTCTAAAGCACAAATCAAAAATAAATCAATACTAATACTACAAAAAAAAAAAAATTAATCCAACACTAAGAGTGATAATAATAATGAATATTTGTTCTTTAGTTTACATTGATTTAGATAATTAAAATACATAACCTAATTTTAATTTATTTTTTTTAATGTTTACTCATGTAAGTAATAAGTACTTATTACACTTATTTTAGCATGATTAACTTTAAAGTTAAGATATTTTCATTATGACTTATTTTAGTATGATTTAATACTTTAAAATTAGAATCATCTTTATTATGATTTACCATTTGTTATGCGATCTCATTATTATTTTTTGTTGAATATTTTTGTGTCTTCACTAATATGATATTTTGTATTTTTTTTTAAAAATATCCTAAATATTTATATTATGATAGTACTAAATAATTTCTTTCTAATTCTATCTTAAGTTGCTCTAGTGCAATTATCGGTCCACCACAAACAAAATGGGAAGCCAAAAAAATTGGATTCCATATATTTTCCTCGTTGTCCTTCTCATCCTTAATGTACTATACTCTATACATATCTTTTCCTTAAAAAATAATGAAAATTTTCCACTAATGAAATTTTCCCACTCTTCAGCATGCCTATACACATGATTAAAATATCTAAAATAATAATGCAAGAGTTCGTCAAAAATCTATGATAATATCAACATACATTTGATTTTCCTGAACATTTTAGTCCAAATTTTAAACTAATTGAGAGGTATAATATCAGTCTGATAAATTACTAAACTCTTATTAGTTTTGCAAATCAATAACGTAAAATAAAAGAAACCTTCTGTTCCGCACTAAATATTATCTTTGTGTTTATGCTCTATTCTACCTATGTGTGATTAGTGCGATATGTCTAGACAAATTGCAGAAATTGGAATGACATAATTAGGAAATCCTCTCAACTTGCCCTTAACCAAAAAAGTAAATCGTCACAACGTGCGCATAACTCAAAAAAAAAAGTTAACTCGTTTAAATTCATCAATTCACAATAATAAAAAAAAATTACACAATCAGATCATTTGTAAGGTAGAACAATTATGTATGATCAAATATTAGTGATAATTAAGAACTAACATGCTATAACATAATAAATTATATTGATAGTATGAAAAATTTATATTAGTTGAATTAAAAAAGTAAATAGTCTAGAAATAAAACTAGAATGAAAAGAAAAAAAAATGTATTTGGAAAAAGGTCCTCCAATGACTTAGTAGTAAAGTGAAATCATCTTCAGTAGTTAATACTACCTAATTTAGGGAAAGAACATGACCTAATTTGGCACTAATACAATTAGCTAGTGCTTTTTTAACTCAAATAAAAAGCCCCTTTAACTCTTCATATTTAAATTTAATTTCATGCTCACTACAGTTATCAGTGTAAAATTAAATATTTAAAAACATGTATAAACGGTTAAAATATGGCTAAGACCCACAAACATCACCATCGCAATTAAAAAACAAGCTATTAAATTATATCTGTAAAATGAAGTTAGTTGTCTTCAAATTAGGTCATGAATATCCCTCCTTATTGGTATGTTAACCTGATAAACGTACCATCATTAGTTGGAAAATTCTGGAAGGAACGTAATCCCACGTTACACGAACAACAACATATAATTTGAAAAGCTAGCTCAACTATCAAATATTAGTTGGTTAAGTTTGACTTTTTACACTTGCTTTTTAATTAATTTCTATATACACTCACATTTTACTTTTCTTTAAATGTGTCTATTATGGGATAAAAATATATATATAATTAAGTGGAATTAATTGACTAACTAGTATTCCAAAAATAAGCAAAACAAGTAATCTTCAAGAGAAAGTTAAACTGCAATATATAGTAACCATATATCCCGTAACCCCGTTCTATATATGGAAGAATATGTACTAAAGGAAGATATTTAATTAAGAAAAGAATGAGATTATTATAATTTATAAAGGCTTGGAATAATGGTTTTAATAAATTAATTCACTCAAAATCTGTTTTGTTAATAGGAGTTTTTATTATTATTCAGTGGATCAATATCGTGATGCTAATTGGACCCACGAGGCAGAAGGAAAACTGATATATAGAGGACGTAAAGGTTAAAATATTTGGTGCTTCAAGAAAACAGTTTACTTAATTCTGTAAAAGTTGATCCGTACAAGCAAGTGCATATATTATGTGGCCATGCACATCACCATGCAAGCAAATGCTGTTCTATAGTGCTCTACAGCTTAGGGCTTGATGTGGATCGTTGAGGAACCTCTTCCATTGCAACTTGACGAGTGTGGTATTGTGTATCGATATTTAAATTAATTTAAGTTATTTATATTGATATCGAAAATTGTTGTTCAAATATTACTGTAACTTATTATATTATAGCTTTTCATAAATTTTATCAAACTACTAGGGGAACTTATTGTAAAAGGTTACCAGTACTGCTTAATTTACAAGCGACTTCATTGAGAGATCAATTTAACTAATATTTATCAACAAAGTGGATTATTTTACACTATCATGCCTTTACATGTTGTAGCATGGTATTTTTATTTGGAAGTCTTTTACTTTTAATAAGGTTATTATCTAGAGATATCTTTTATGTGACATTTTTTATTTGGTGTGTATAACTTAAACGCTTAAAGTTATTTTCGAAAAATAAAACAAAGTAGACAAAGTAACATGAAGAATAGAAGTATGACAAATTTGAACACGAGTCACGTTCGTTTGGATATAAAAGACAAATAATTGGGCATGTGCTCTCATTGAGGCTTGTAAAGAGAACTAGAAAGAGGTAATAGTCATGCAGGCCCGCATGTACCCTGCTCCGCCGGGGCCGCATATAACTGAGCTCATAAAATTTCATCAGAGTTTGACCATCTGTCTAGAGTATCATTTGATTATTCTCTTATAACAATCTTTTCTTAGAAGATTTAAAAACTTTTAGTACTTCTACGTTCCTCACCGTTCTCATCCTAATATTCTTTGTTCCGAATTCCACAAATTGGAATATTTAACATGCAAGCTGCATGATATTTGAACCATATAAATGCGTCAAACCTTATTGAGAAATACGTCGATCACTTGAATTCCAGCTACAAACTTTTTTTTTTTCCTAAATAGCCGTTTGGCCATCTGCTTAATTTTTTTTATTTGATTGTTTGTAGCTAAAAATTGGATGACTCATACTGACACATTTCTTTTACTTGGTTCTTATTTCTTAGTCGTGTGTATACACACAACTATATATATATCATTCTTTTAGTCGTTTAAATTGTCACACGTTGTTCATTTTAATTGTTAGTCGTGTGAAATATTTTACAATCATTCATTAATAGCTTGTTTTCTAGTCTATTAATATCTCAATGTTCCTCGTCAATAAATTAGAAAGAGGAAGTAACATAAATTTATTTTGATTTGAATATTTCTATTTTTAATGATAATTATAGTACATAGCCATTTGTGCAAAATAATTATAAAAAAATGGTCATTCGTTGTATACACATATATATTTAGAGTAATGAAGTTATATTCAATTTTTTAGTGTATCATCGTGTACATTCAGTATATAGCTCATGTGTAAGTAATCTACATGATATATGTAGTGTATACTTTATATTGTATAGTCATGTACTTTTCTTTGATTTTTCGCTATTCTTTTATGTAAACAAAACATAGATACATTTGTTGTAAATTAATTAATTTATTGTATATATTTGAAATTAATGAGTCCGGAGCCCCGACACCTCTAAAATCTATGAACTAACACCCATAATAATATATAAGTTTGATTTTCAATATTCGCCATCTACAATTGCAATTTCACCGCATATAATTTCAATATTCAAATTAAAGCAAGAAATCGTATTAGGATTGAACAAAATCAAGAAAAAAAAAAATTGCTTCCGATCCTATTAATCATCACAAATTGAGCCATAATTCTCAAAAGAGGAAGTATGTATAGAAAGTGAAATTTTATGATATTTTGGATGTGTAATATTAGAATGTATACATAAGTGATATTATGCATATACAGTTGACAGTATATATACAAACTTATTATATCATCATTATTAAGTAGAGTAAATAAGCAGATAACTCTTCGTCAATATATCTGCTTGAGCTGTCTGCTTCTTCATCGTTATTATATGGGACTCACTAAAATATTTTTCTAGTTGTTAATTTAATATTTCCAATACATTTGCTCATTGATGTTCTGCTTCAAATATGACTTTACAATATTAGCCTAAGAAATTATTTTCTCAACTACTTCAGCTGTGATTTTACTATATCATCTTAATTAATTATTTGGATCATGTAAATACTAGAATTAAGATAAAACAAACACAAAATTATAAATTAGGTCTTTCTTTTTAAACTGAAAAGATAAAATAAAATAATTATTTTAATATTTTTCAATGATAATATTAATGTAAAAAAAAAACTACATTAAAAAAAAAATATATAATATGAATAAATCCAAAAATTTATGTATATTATTCGAAATGATGTAAAAGGTACTATAAGTTATAATAATTGTCAATTTTTTATTCTTGAAATTTCATCAATGCCACATAAATTGTGATAGAGAGAATAATATAAAATGTAAATATTATAAGTCTAATAATTAATAACAACTTTTAATATATATATATATATATATATATCTTGCACGGACACTTGTAATTAGCATATCAAAATTGAGTGGAGGTAATATCATTTATACATCACCTAAACGAATATATACAATACTTACACAACAAATTTTATATATACTAAATAATACTTTTAAACCTAAAGTTTTATATTCAAAAAAGTAACTTCATATAAATTTTGTGAATATCAAATGAAAAAAATCTAGGAGTATGAGCCATAACATTTTCAGTGACAAACAACCAAATAAAAAAAGATAAATGGCTAAACGACCATTTGGGTGAGCCTTCTAAAATAATTGTTTGTCGTCACAATTCAATTGCTTCGTCCATTTTCATCTTCCTCAAAAAGAATTATCCTTTTGACTCTCTACTCTAATTTATAATTCTACAAGTTAGATCCATTTTCTTCATTTACTAAAATCTTATATTTTACCAAAAGTATTCCATAAACAAAATTACCATTTGGTTACTCTATAAAAGCACTCAATTTTTAGCAGATAGTAATACCCTCATAAATATATTGACTTAAAGGAGTAAATGATATTGTGGATCTCTTCATCTAAAAACAACCGGTCAAAAATTCCAAACTAAAAATTGGCAAATACTTTTTAATTAATAAAGTCAACTTAATTTTAGTTTTACAGTTAGTTATTCATATATTAATTTTTTTATTTTATATAAAATAATACATAAAGTTATAAAATTGACTCAATCATAACTCAATACATATTTTTATTCGTGATATGCTAAATTCTATACACAAAATAACTAAAAAACTACTATACTGTACTTCATTACATGATTAATTATCTTCCAAGCAACAACCAAATAACCCCCTTAGTTAATGGGTTTACTTGCATATGTTGAGACATTTCAGTCGATATAAAAAAAATGTACAATTCCTTTTCCATGATAACACAAAGCAAAATATTAATCAAGTTTGATTAATTTATATCTCATTATTTATAACAAAAATTACGTTCTTTTTTTTCATTTCCTTTTTCGTTAGAGAAAATTGTATAAGAGTTTATTACTTGTCACATTTTATTTTCGAAAATTTAACTTTATAATTAAAATAAATTTTTATAATTTTTTAGCATCTAAAGTTTTAAATATTAAATCAATTTATTTGAAGAAACTTGATAAATTATGCTAAGTAGAAAGATATTATTAGTGCAGAGTGGATAATTATGAACTTGTCTATTACTTGGTCCTTCTTGGAACCCAGAAAATAAGAAGAAAAACGGAGCATGAACCCCAAATACAATTGATAGATTTTGATTGAATTAGTGTTAGATTGAGCTAAAGGAAAAGGGAAATGGCTAATTTGTATGTAAAGGCAGTGCCGCCGGCGGATCTGAACCGGAACACAGACTGGTTCATGTACCCTGGAGTATGGACCACCTATATACTCATCCTCTTCTTCTCATGGCTTGTTCTCACCGCTTTTGGCTGCTCTCCTGGCATGGCTTGGACCGTCGTCAATCTCTCTCACTTTCTTGTATGTTATCTTATAACCTAACTATGGGCGATTTATTAGTTTGGGGTTTCTTTTAAGAGTTTTTCCTTTGATCCTTTATGTGGAAAGACTTGATCTTTAATTCACAATTTGATTTGCTTTCGTGATTTCGAGTGGTTTAAGATTAATCCCCATTCTGGTTTCGATCTATAGGCGTCTCTGTTTTTCGTTGAAGTTTCTTTTCCCCCCTTGTTGTAGTTTATGAGTCCTTTTATGTTAAAGATTTGATCTTTTGGTCTAGGATTTTGATTTCATTGGCAAAATTTTTCACCCATATTACGAAATTGTACTCTTTATTTTTTCTCGAGATTCTTTTATTCGGGTCCAGAGATTTTGAATTGCTTTTTGGTAAAATTGAATGGGTTAGGATTGGCCCAAATTGTTTCTGATTCGGAATTTTTGAGCTAGAGTTCAAGGATTTCTAGTTCTTAGGGAATGGTATTCAATTCACTTTTAAGAATTCAACCTTACCTTTGTCAAAAAAAAACTTCACTTTTAAGAATTCTATCTAGAAGATAAATTTAATCAAAGGAAGCAAACCAAGCACACATATGGTTGGAATATACAGGGTGTATTCAAGGATGGAATGGAGATGATTCGTCAATTGTTCCATTAAGAAATTCCTCCTTTTCTGAGAAGAATGAGTGGATGTAGTATTGCTTGCTTATTTCAATGTTTTCACAGTTGGCAGATTTTGGGGCTTTATGGTTTTTGCTTTCGTTGTCTATAAACCATTTGCATGCTATTGTACTATAACCTTCTTGTTTGTAGTTTGTACTGCAAGTATCAATTTGAATGGGAAAAGTATTCAGTCATTGTCTTGGTGTGTCCAAAGTCCTGGTTTTGCATTATCACAACTTCTAAGACCAACGAAAATTTCTCACACCTCTCCTTGTCAAACTCACAATGGTAAATAATGATTAAGTAGCCTTTGCTGCTAATCGTTGAGAGAGATTGCTTGTTAAGCAACACATGAAACCATTACGGATTGGTCAAACTGTTTGCATTCATATTTTGTTCATTGGGATAGCATCTAGTGTTAAGATGTAGAGCTACTGACAGATGATCCATCTCGCTACATATGCACCTTATAGTCTTGCGACTTCAAAGATATGCGCACAAATTATATAATATGCGAGAGTTATATTGAAAAGCCAAGCAGTTCATATAATATGTGAGGCCCTTGTATGCCTACGTTTTCCTGCCAGTTTGTGCCCTGAGATTGTCCTAGCTCGTTAACAACAGCTACTTTTTACCTGTTGTTGGCTTTCTGTTTTTATTTGTTATTTGACAAAATAAGCTGTTAATGCACATCCAATGTGGGCATTGCCATGGATTTTCTAGATATAATCAGGTTTAAATGATATGAGGAAAGCTTTATGCTAAGCTGCAGTCTTACTTACAAGGTTGTTTGACCTTGGAATATTTTAGTCTTGACTACTTAGAACAAAGCAATGCGCTTCATTTTACTTAGTTTTTAGTTTTTTATAACTAGGAACCAGTTTTAGCTTTGTCTTGAAAATAGCTGGGTCAGGTAAGTTTTGTAAAATGGTGGTTAGACCGTCTTTGCTATATGGGGTGGAGTGCTGGCCAGTCAGAAACTCGCATGTTCAGAAGATGCAAGTTGCAGAGATGAGGATGTTGAGATGGATGTGTGGACATATCAGGTGTGATAAGATTAGGAATGAGATCATTCGAGAGATATTAGGGGTGGCCTCTGTGGCAGACCAAATGAGGGAAGCGAGACTGAGATGGTTTGAACATCTGCAGAGGAGGAGCGTTGACGCTCCTGTTAGGATGTGCGAGAGGTTGGATTTAGGGGTGACGCGGAGGGATAGAGGTAGACAGAAAAACTATTGGGGAGATGTGATTAGACAGGATATGGCGCAACTTCATATCACTGAGGACATGACCTTAGATAGAAAGGAATGGAGGTCGCATACTAGGATAGAAGGTTAATAGGCTTGTAGGGGTAAGATGATGTCTTGCCATGTGATGTTATAGGTTAGTAGGATTAGTCACATCTTTATATATTATGTTGTTATTGTCCGTCATTTATTTTACTACTTTTAATCTACTATAAAATCATTAATTGCTTTTCATTCTAATCAGTAGTATGTATCTAGTATTTTTCTGCTTTTGGGGCTAAGGTATTTGAGTTGAGGGACTTCCAGAAATAATCTCTCTATCTCTATGAGGTAGTGGTAAGGTCTACGTACATTTTATCCTCTCCCCAGACCCCACTTATGGGGTTTCACCGGTTATGTTGTTGTTGAAAATAGCTTAGTCCCAAGATATATGGCACATCTTGCACTCATGGCACCTCCAATTTGTCGCAGTACCCTTTTTCTTTCGGGAGTCCAAACTGTTATCATGTTAGTAGTGAAACGAATACCCAAAGAAATCTTTAAGTTAATAAAAAAACTATTAACACATGAAAATTGACCCCAAGGACTCTTAACCATTTGACCTCTTAAAGTGGGTCCCTTGTCACTTATTTGAATTTCTTAAGATGTACAAAAGTTACTGCAGTGTGTGAGGATTTCCCTTACTGCAGTGTGTGAGGATTTCTATTTGAAAAATGTGCAGGCATTTCCACAAGCCAGAAGTATGATCACTTTTGAGTTGCTTTTGGTTAGCAACCAACTAACTGGACTCCTTCTCCTCATTTTATGTCTCACTTTCTCCAACTTCCTAAGTATCTCTTTACCTTCACTTTTGCTTTTATTACAACTCAGCTAAGGTTTACGTCTATTCTCATCCATACTAGTCGTCCTTTGAAAAATGAACACACACATGCCGAATATCCACACATTCACACATATATATATTGTTGAAGCCAATTTAGAGACGAGATAGACCTAAAATGACATGGAAAGAAGATCACTCGAAAGACCCTACATTTTCTTGGAATAAATGCAGAATTAGCTAAAGATAGGATACAAAAAGGATCCATATAGGTGATCTCTACGAGTTGACAATAGGTTTTAATCTTGTTAGTACAATGGTTTTGATCCTGTTGCTTTTCCAGAGTATTTTGACCTTATAGATTTATATTTTGCTTCTTAGGGTTGAAGATCTTCCTGATACTCTTCTATTTCTGTAATTAGCAAACCTGTAGTATGTTGTGGCAGGTTTTGATTTCTTTGGAGTAGAATTCAAGGTCTTACATTCTCAAAAAGAAAATGTAAATAAAAATATAGAGAACTTTTATTATTATTAGTTTATCATGTATATATAATCTTTCACTTTTATTTTTTATTTGGTAAGATGATGATGACATGAATTGAGCTTACATGAAGTAACATGGTCAGTGATGATGCATACATATGACCCCAACTTGTTTGGTGTGGAGATGCAGTTGTTGTTGAAGCCAATTTAGATCAAACTAATATCCGAACCGTTTTAGAATCACCAAGTATATTCTTTCTAATGACGTTGAAGGATTTGTACCTAACGCTTAGGCGTCTTAAAGATTCCAGTTTTAGCAATCGAGATTGGATTGATCAGGATAAAAACTTGAATTCTCAGATTTTAAGTCTCAGGCTTCCATTTTTTAAGCTATGAAACTGGACAGAATTTGGTCCTTTTTTCTAAGCTAGCTGTAAAATTTTTGGGAAATATACTTGAGCTTATATTAAAAGAAGGCATAACAACTGAGTAAGAACTCTTTTGTTTATTACCATTTAATTGCAAACACTTTCAGCAAGTAGTTTTTTGAACCATTATCAAATGATTTAATTTACTAAAAGCACAGGAAACGAAAACTGTATTTTCTTGAATCTTTGCAACCTACAGAAACTGGGTAATGCTCTACAGAGGTGTGAAATGCACCTATTAAGAATACAGGAGATGAATGTCTAAACTTTTACACTGAATTGGGTAAAGTATGGTTTTAAAATTCAACTTTCCAAATATTTTCCTTTAATTTGGTCTTTGATTGGCTGCATTTTCATTTTAGTTTGTCTCCTGTTGATATGAGGTTGATTAATTTATTTGATACGTTCACGCGATTTATCCACAAAAAAGAAAGCAAATGATGTCTTCACATGTGACTGAACATGAATTGATGTGCAGATCACATATCACTTCTTCCATTGGAAGAAAGGAACTCCATTTGCAGATGATCAGGGAATATACAATCAATTGACTTGGTGGGAGCAAATAGACAATGGGAAGCAGCTCACTCGCAACAGAAAATTCTTAACTGTTGTGCCTGTCGTGCTGTAAGTTCCATTTTTCTTATCTGTTGACTTTCACAATTTGGTTTGGAAAACGTTGAGATCATCATGACATCTTAAAAAGGGAAAACAAGACGTGATAAGATAATGCTTGTTTATTGGAGTGTTGAATGGTTAATTTTATATGGGACCCTTTAATTAGTCTTCTGAGCTAATTGATCAAAAGGAAACTTTAACCAAAATGTTTTTTCTTGTGCAAATATCATGCTATGGCATGCCTCTGCTTTGTTTTTATTAATAAAACCTACTAGTTGTTATTATTATTGTAGACTCAAATAAAGGACAAAAAAACGTGAATCTAGAAGGCTTGTTGAAAATAGAAAAAAAAAATAAAAATTGGTGGCATTATGATTGTGGTTAGACAGATAGCCAGTTGTTATGAGCAGCTGTCTTCTGACCTAAGTTGTACAGTCTCTTCACTTTCGATGTCGCACCCGTGTCAAATTCTCCAAAAATACACTACTTTTGGAGAATCTGACAGGCATCCGTTGACAATTTTGAAGATTCTGAGCAGTGTAGCTTCTGACTATAGTGAGAAAAAATATAGAGGTGCGTGACACACGCAATAGGATAAAGAAGTTTGACAAAGTAGCAACTAGCAATTTAATGGAAAGCTAGAGTCAATGGTGAGTCTATACTCCCTTTGAACAATAGAGATCTGTTTGTGCACATACACCAAGATTATGTATTAAAATGATCACATTCTAAGATTTGAGGGGCAATTTGAAAGATAACTCACGAGTAAGGGGCTAAAACCTAGAGTTTGTGCCTTGTAGATGTATTTCTTTGAGAAGGAGCGCTCTGCTTCTTCCTGTTTCTTTTCTTTCAAATTTATCACTCCAAGAACTTGCATGCTAACTGTGTTGCACAAATTTACATGAAGAGAGGTATGTAGGTGTTAACTTGAGTCTGACAGTGATATTTCTCTACACAATGACAAGCATTCAACTAATCTAGATATAAAAATAATTGGAAATAAAATTTTATTCCAAATACATAGGTCTTGATGTTCTAACTGAAGTGTGGGGCTCTTGATATTTCCGAAATAGTTCAAGAATCTATAACATGTGCCTCCCAAGTGTTTCCATTGAGAGTTCAATACTTTTCGAACTATTAAAATGAGAGAGAATACGAGGATTAAAGGAATTCAATTTGAGTCTCAACAAAAGGAATTCTACCTTTTAAAAGAATGGGCTCTACTTTTTGGAGAAGCAAGTTTATAGAAACAGAGGAAAAGAACTAGAAAAGGAGGAGAAGAAAATGTTGAAGAAAATCCCTCTCCTAATAAATTCATATTTAAATTCCTCAACAAAAAAGAACTCACATTTACATTTTAAATTTTTTGATCATTGCAATGAAAAACTTATGGACTGACTGACTGAGCAATGAAGAAGTTTTGCAACCCCTCTTGATATCTCAATACTTTTCTATATGAAAATATTATAGGTTTTTTCTAGTATATTAAAGTTGATTAGTTATTAATATTGTACTGATACAAACTTTAATGGTTTATATACCTTTTGTGTTGAGTAAATGTGAATATGTCAACTTCGTTATTTATTTTAATGGTTAATTATTTAAATGCCGCAGTTCCTCAAATATATTCTGTGCGCACACACACACATATCCTGGTTTTTGAGATTTATGGTGTAACCTGTCGGAGGCGTGTGGAATACAAAGTGGCAACTCCATATGTATGCAACATGTCATGCCAAGCCTGTGATATTTCTCAACTTGATTCCTAATATTCTGCATGTAAAAGTACAGTGGAATGTAGTTTGAACAAAGGCCGTTTTGTGTAAACGAAAGAAAATATTGAAGTTGCCTCTTAAGAAACCAACAGTCGCGAACTCTCAGCGAGTATTTATAAGGGGGATAGGCAATAACTTAAGCTTAAGATTGAGTTGTTTTATGAGACATATCAAGGGTGCCTTACGCAATCCTTATAGTTAACTTTTCGTCTTTACCCTTTTCTTTTCTACTGTATTGATGGCATCTTACTATCGAGATTTTTTAGCCAACTCTTTCTACTTGTTTAACTGACAGGTACTTGATAGCCTCACATACAACTGATTACCAACATCCAATGCTCTTCTTGAATACCATTGCTGTGACTGTGCTGGTTATTGCCAAGTTCCCCAATATGCACAAGGTTCGAATCTTCGGAATTAATGGGGATCCATAAATGGTTCTTTCATTTTTGTTTCCAGTTTGTGTTTCTCAAAGTCTAAGCTTTCTCATCCTCCTGCTGTTCTGCGGAAAGTTCGTCTCTGTATAGAAGTCAGGGCAGGAAAGAGTACTTGCTGCTTTAGTGCTAATATCTTTTACAAGTGCTTCTCTAGATAGTGAAGCAATAAATGTAACAAGTTTTCTGTACAGTGTAATTTTCCTTGTAAACTTTATATCAGTACTATAATTAGTTCAATCTCTGTGCACTATACTACCATATGAAGATCTTTTTTGAGCTTATGCTGGAAAATGAATGATCTTTATTTGGTACACTATCAAGTTAAGTACTTCGTATCAATTTGTTTGTCTTACTTTCCTTTTTAATGTAATTTAAAAAGAACGTTTTTTTAGCAACTCAAGTTTTAGTTATAACGTTCTACGTGAATGTTTAGGGATCACAAAGTTTAAAAACATTTTGTTACATCTGCTATAGCTTTAGTTTATAAAGTTTTTTTTTTCTTAAACTTCATCTCAAGTTAAAATCAGACAAATTTAGAAATCACAAATTTTAGAAAACATTTTAGTACAGTCAACATATTTTTACTTTATAATTAGGAAATCTTTTTTATATTCACTTAAATTTCACGTCTAATCAAAATTGGACAAATATATGCACTAATATTTTTAAAGGAAAAGTTACATGCTATGAAAAGTGTATAATTAAACCATTTCTAAAGGGCCGATCCCACAATAGTCGGGTATGTTAGGAACAGAAAGAAAAGGTATTTCATTAATAATTAATTTAAAAGAAGAGGATTAGGTATTGGTTGTGGCAGGTAGGTTCCTTTTTGTTTGATAATTACAATTGGTTTAGTGGCTTTGTTAAATAGTATACCATTATTATTATTTCAATGTTAGACCAAAGCACTTCAAATTGATCTCAGTAATAGGTAGATCATCTAGACATCTGCCAATTGTATAATTTCAAATCAATGTTGGTAAGATGGTGAATATTCTTTGCAAGCTATGGCTCACTATAACTTGATAAGTTTCCAGAGAAAAATAAATCCATATTCAGTCCTCTTTCATTTAAAAAAAGGCTTATCTTTGATTTTCAATAAAGACGAATTTTTCATATAATAGACTATTGAATATTACAAATTTTTCTTATATACTTCGTCACTGATTTTTGCTAAAAATTTATTCACTATCATAAACCATCTATTTGCACAAAGGTAGGGGGCGATAAACTTTACAAGGGAGAAAATTACAACAAAAAAGATGTTAATTATGGACAAATAAATTAAATAAGTTCATCAAACAGAACAAAATATAGCTAAAAATTAGGGGCTGATTAAGGTAGCTATAACTAATGATCATATATGTAGTACATACATACTAGTACAGAAACCCTAGGAAAAAGCTGAATTTAATCAAGGCAACTTCCGTAATCTCAAAATAATCCTAGAATAAATTAACAACAATGTACCCAGATAAACTTTCTAATGTTATCACGTGCGTACTTAGTTCTAATTAAACATCACCAAAGAAATTACTAGTAACCAAAGCACTATATTACAACATATGGAGTCTCGAGTAACCAAAGCACGTGAAAGAAAAAAAAAAGATTTATACGCACATTATTGTTCCTTAAATTTACCAGGATCCTCCAGTTAACATCCCATTCCAATATAATCCAGCACTTGAATTATTCTCCCTTCCCTTTGTCTGCTGATGATGATGAGCTTCATTTGTACTTGAAAGTTGCTTTAATCCTCCTAGAGGGAACATTATTGTTGCACCTCCATTTTCTATACCCCCTGCCCCACCACTTGAATAATTATTTAAAGAAGCTGCTGCATGATCAGTACTACCAGCATCATTAGGCTTTAATTCTTCATGAAATGGAAAACCTGAAGTGTATAAAGCATTCAAATCTGGTGTTGATGGTGAGGAGATGAATGAAGTAAACCCTCTTGACGCTATTCCGCTCCTAAGCAGATCCAGAGCGGAAATTGGGGTGCTACCTGAAGTTGAACACATAATTAAGCTGCATAACTAATTTAAGTATTTCGATGAGTCTATTAATATGGTATCAGAGCTTTAAAATAGAGGTCTTGAGTTGAAGTCCGCAAGAATTTGCTTGTTGAAGATATAAGTAAGTAAATAAAAGTATGTTCTTTTAACAATTTAAGTATTCGGATGGTATCAGAGCGAGCAACGGTCTAGCTTTACGTGCGTGCTTGTGTATGAAAAAGTTAATTAACGTTCAACTCTCACACAATCAAAAAGTTTTGTTTAGAACATAAGTAAGTAAATAAAAATATGACGAGTACCTAGATGATTGTTACCATGGTTGCTTCCATCCATCTTTGGCAATTCAAGAAACTGAGGGATGACACCGTGGAATGACGTGTGATGATCATGTGGCGCGGTTCCGAACCCGAGGCTAAGATCTTGGCCACTTCCAATTACAATATTATTAGGGTTTTGATGATTTCCTGGAACATGGCTATTGGGATTAGGGTTGAGATCGGGGAGTTTTTGGGAAGAAGAGGATAATCTTTTGTTTTTTCTAGAACCACCACCAACAGGAACATTCCTTAGGGTTCCACCTTCAGTCCAATACCTTCTACAAGTCTTGCAGAAATATCTTGGTTGAGTTAGGCTATAGTTATTGTAGTAACAAAACTTTGTATTTGTTGAATTGCACCTTGGACAATTTATTGCCCCATCCTTCACTGGCCTCACCTTCTTATTCATTATTTCTGCACCCATCGATGATTTCACTACTCCAATTTCCTAAAAATTATTAACAAAACAAAAACTATCAAGAAAAAGCAAAAAGATTGATCATAACTTTTGCAACAACAACAACATACCCAGTATAACCCCACTAATATATACAAATCATTTAAAAAAAGATGTAATGAAAATACAAGAAACTATACCAAAACAACTATACGAAACAACAAATTGTAACCTAAATGGAAGAACGAAAACTACAAAAGCAGTACTAGGCCTAACAAAGTGGATAACTTCTAACTTTGAAAAATTAAATTTGAAAAGCAAACAAACAATAATAACGAAGAACTAAGTAGAACACTTTTTTTTCCCATATCACGTGGAAAGTGGAAGAAAGAAAAAAGTGCACTGAATTTTGATGTGTAAAGAGAGATCAATGAACACTTTAATTTGAATAAAGACGCAAAAAAATCGAACTTAAACATTTTTGTTAAGCAAAAAATTAAGTACGTGCTAATAAAATAAATTTGTATTTATACATTTACCCACCTGCGTCGACCATTGAGTAGTCTCCATAAATCTGAGGAAGAAAAAAAAAACTAAAAAGGTTGAGAGAAGTGTTTCAATTTGTCTGGAGGTGTGTCGACCTTAGTGCAAGAAAGAAAATAGAATGTTTTTGAGTTGTTTGTGTGTTGGCTTTAATGGGGTTAGCTTTACTTTCTACATGAAATGATGAAAAAGAAAAAGAAGATATTATTATTTTGTGTTTGTTTTGACTACTACAGCTTTAGAAATAACAATCAACTTTTTTATTTTGTGTTATCTCAACTTTTGTCCGGATTTCAAAGAGGGGATATATAATAGATAATATATAGAATATTATATAGTATATTTTTGAAAACCCTTGTAAGTGGAATTGTGAATGGATATATTCTGTAGTGGGGTTTAGTTTCTCCTTTTGTTGACTCTTTAATAGCTGTAGAGGGACTTTGATTAATCCTATGGTTTCATTACATTTAGACTAGAGTGGATTAATTTGCTGTTTTACGCAAATCTAATGTACCAAGAGCTGTTACACAATAAGATTATTTAAACAATTATAGTTATAGGTAACCATCAATCATAAGATATATATGTTAGTAACCTGAAAAATAAGGCATAGACAATTAAACTGCATATTAAACAAATATATATCGTGTATATAATAGTAATTAGTCAATTAAACATACTAATGTTAATGTATATGAAGAAATGAATTTTATTTTTCTACTATTAGTTTCATTACTATAATTTTTCAGTTATGCAGAGCTCGATTCAAGTGTTTTCATCAAATTGCAAATTCTAAACATATCTCATCAATCCCCGTACTCTAAGCTAAGCTAGCTTAACAAAATTTCTTGATATAATCCAATTACCTATATAATTAATATATATCTTTTATTTTTCATTCGACGTTTGATATTCACATGAAAAGTTCGATCAAATTTGAATTCACACTGGGAGTCCATCTCGACTGCAACATCTAACAATATGTATATTATTTAAGTCGATATTGCTTGAATGCTTCTATTGATCGATCTGTTCTACTGTGTGAAAAGCTAAAAGCTTCATTAGGATTTCACTTGAATTCTTTTCATATGTCCCAAAGTGCATGCCTTGTTGTTTGCCTTCTTGTTAAAGTTGTTGAGCTTATATTGAGAAAGTCAGAGAGTCTTTTTTATATTATACTTACTATACATGATGCAATTTTATTTAACTTGTTAACCACACTTTAAAACCATCTTTTGGCATATTTATTTGTCATTTCAACTTTTTAGGAACAACATTCCTTGCTAGTTGGGAAGATATATATATGATCAAGTTAATAACGTAACCCTCAGCTGGAAGATTCACCAACTATTGGATTATATTGTTTGTACATAGGTTCATCACCTTTTGTCATTTGTAGGCAACGTGTGTATATTATTATAGGTGTTAATTATATTAAACTTTAACCTGCTTTAATTATCCTCTATCTCGATGTCTTTTCTGTTTGTCACACGTAAAAGTAAATTACTTCATACCTAAGTATGATATGATATATGTAGTGTTTCACTTTACTAAAGCATTCCTCACTACCTTTAGAAATTATTCTGAGAAAAAATGACATTACGGTTTCTTACCAACCATATCCATCGGTCCACTGCTTTTTTGCTTTTCTTGATGTATTAGTTATTTTTATTGGAACACATACTTTCTTCTATTTTACGTATTAATAATCTAATTATTCACTTCCAATAAGTTTTGTGATAATTATTTAACGGCAAGCCAATGATATTATAACTACAATTATATTATATTTATCAATAATAATAAATATGAATATTAATAATCAACACTTCATATAAATATTATTAAAGGCTTTACACGATATTTTTCAATCAATATTAAATATTTTTATAATAATATTAGAAAAATATATTATCACTAAAAAAAAATTCGTTATATGTCTTGTTCTATACTAGTTCCTTCTTCGTCTTCTTTTTTTAATCTCTGTTGACCCTTGAATATATCTATGTATACGACAAAGATTTAAGTTATATAAACCAACAATGCTATAGACAACTTCGTGTATAAAAATTGAACTTTTTTATACATAAAAAAGGATCATATCTCCTCTCGATCATATCTGGTGAAAAGCACGCATGTCAGATTATCATCACTCAGACATCAGAAATATTAGGGAGTTCATAAAGAAAATTATTTTTACCGTACCACAGCTGACCAGGGCAAGATTGCTCCCAACATGCCCAAAAGATTACTGAAACTTTTTATAAAGAAGAGAAAGTATGAAGTTGAAAACAACAAAGAAGACTTTTCAATCATGTGATCTTATATTAAAGTTATGTCAAATGTATTAAAATGTCATTTAATCTTGTAATCTTAAACATGTCACGTGAAAATTGAAACTAAAATTTTATCACAAAAAAAATGAATAATTCTTTTCAAACCTATTAAAAAAATAAATATTTTTTTTTAAACGAGGAAAGTAACAAGATTCAAGGTTTAACATATTCTTTATTCTTTGTTATAGAAAAAGAAGACGAAGAAAGAAAGGTATATTAAAGCGGAGCCGACAGCGGAATTGTTAAGGGCCCTTAATACTTTGAAATTAATGGAAAGAGATGTCACCACGGTGATACTATATCGTAATACTCCCTTCATTTTAATTTATTTATTTTTAAAAAATAATAATTTTTTAATATTAAATTTTTATATGATAGATTTAAAATTATAATATTTTCTACATTCTTAAATTTTGTGTTAAATTAAAACAAGGCAAACAAATTTAAAATATATATAATATGTTGTGATGATGGGACACTTAACACTTAGGCTTGGCCCCCACGTCCATTAGATTAATAATGAAGGGCTAAAATTCCCTCTCTAATATCTCACTGTGGAACAGTTTTCTAGTGAGAGGTGATTATTATTATTATTGTTCCACGCATTTTTTCCGGCTGACATAATGATGATCTCTTTAGCCTTTTCTCCAGTTTGAAAAGGACCAAGATTTGAAAAACTCCAACTTGCCTTTTAGTCAAAGTTTATTTGGAGCCATTGTTACTTGATTTTGCTTGGATGATGGTCTTAGAAAAGATATTTGTCTTTAGTAATTTCCATTTTTCTGTTAACTCTATTAATATAAGCTATTACTCCTTAATTTACATATAGCAATAATATTTGACTTTTGTATATAACATTATAAATATGAATCTTGCTTATTAGTGCAGATAGTTTACTTTAGATCTTTGTATTATTGTACTCCAGTTAAGTCAAGAGTTCCAGAGAATAGTAATACTATATACATATATTAACTCAATTGGGCATTAGTAATACTGTGTAAAAGTACTACAATTTGCTCCCATTCAGATGGCATTGGTGTGTCAACTCCTGACCCTTATAAACTTCAGGCAATAAGATAGGGGAAGATCTTTTGCAATGTATGTACGAGTATTTTTTTGTGAAAATAATCTGTTATGACCGTTTACAAATTAATTAAATAGAAGTAAATGACTTTTCCAAATATATGAAGATGTATTATATAGAAGAATAAAACTAATAACAAATTTGTGAAGGACTATAAAATCAAATCTCCCCATTTTTCCGAGTCTCTGCTATTTTCATGATTTTCATTAAATTGATCCATCCAGTGATAAATCTAAACCTGTCACCTATAGCTAGGTCCAGCGTTAATAGAATATCCATGTACCAACCTCATTTTTTGGTTTTAGTAGTACTGAAAGCTTCACAAGTGGAAAAGCAACCAAAATATCTCAGCAATTTGTTGTATTTATACACGTAATTAGCTATGTTTCAGGTATCTTTCATGCAAGGATTTCTGAATACACTCAGAGCTTCTTGTGCAGATGCTTTATGAGGGATTAATGGTGGTTCCGCCAACGTGTCCATGGTTGCATGTTCAAGCATCTCGTTGATATATCAATAGAAGGTAGGACTTGTTACCTGGAAAACAAGGGAAGCTGTTACCTGCTACAACAGGTTTAAAATACACTGATAGTGTGAATCTCTACACTGTAGGGGTATAAATTCAGTATAAAATCTCCATACTGTTAAAGTATATAAGTTGAACTCATCAATTTCAATACCTGTGAAGTATATTATCAGCAGAAGAGGCCAGGAAAACTGACGACGGAGCCATTTATTTTAAGGAAAATGGAACCCGACTTCCAGTTTGAGTGATGAAAGTTTGACATAGCTTCATGAACCGTTCATCAAATGCCTTGACGTATAACATATTGATGATCTTTGTATAATGATGGCATCAGTACTCATGAATCTCTTGGATACTATTGCCATGTGTGAAAGAAGCAGCTTACTTTGTCCGTACATAGGAGTGTCAAATGGGTGGATTGGGTCTAACTAGGTTAGTCAATATCTAATCACCTCTCCCCCAATACTTTTTCGACCTACCTCTAGCCCTTCACGTATCCCTACAACCAGCAGCTTCCCACACCTCCTCACTGAGACATTTGCGCACCTCCTTTTTACATGCCCAAACCATGTGAATTAAAATTACGATAAACTAGAGATCTCGGATTCGAGTCCTGGGTATGAAAATAATCTTGTTAGGGAGAGCTCCTCCTTAAATAGGCCTTAATAGTGCGAATCCAAATTAGTCCGGACATCAGGTGGGATACCAAAAAGATTACAGTAGAAAAGTTTTGGGCAAAAGCAAAGCAAATACATCTTATGCACTCAAGCTAAAAGATCAATGATAACATATGCAAAAGAACGTCTGAGAATTATATGAGCTACAAGCTGATCTCATCAGGGGCATGGTAAATATGCTGTGACATTTGAGGTAATTCACAAACCGTGTCTCTGTAATTCAACTGAAAAAACTCCAGTGTCTTTACATGCTAGACATGATTCCCGTTTTCTAATTGCCATTCAACTAGTAACAGTATTAGTAGTATAATTTCATATCCATCCTAGTGTTTTTCTCCGGGAAGATATGTTTCTCAATCTCCATAGTTAGCTTCCCCATCCATTCAAAAATTGCATGCTGAAAAGGCACATTAATCCTTGTCTTGACAGCCTTCTCCAACTGTTGCGAGAAATAATAAATGAAAATCTACAAGACAGAGACTGCACCAACACAGAGAACATCCACACTCAACCAGCCAAAAATGTAAGTAAAAATTAGTGTTTACTAATCAACTGACCTGTCTTATCCACTCATTCTAGAGAATCCTTAATGCTACTATGCTACCAATTCATCATACAAGCTTCTCATCCAAAGTTGTGGTTCCTAATGGCATGAAGTATTTAGGTTGTTGCAGTCCAGACTCTACACTAGAAACTGAAAGGTTGGTGGAACAGTTGAGGTCATTCCTCATATATCATGAGATCAATGAATGTCATAAAAGATGACAATGTTGCAACCACGTGTATCTCACCCCCTAAAGCACAGGCATTATTGTAGGTAGTATGCAAGCTAATCTGCGCTCCAATTCTGATCACAAAACCTATTGAAAATGTGATAAAGTGGGAATAGTTGTTGCATATATCATCTTGTTATCCTCGACAGGGCTCATTAATGTATCACATATAGGGGTAAAACCAGTTAGGATATTTTGGGAGCAAAGAAGATATGGAAAAGCTAGTACAAGCAGGAAAATGATAAGGATCATAAATGAAGAGACGTGAATTGACTGTTGACAGATGAACAAATCAATCAGCAAGATATAAATCAAGAATATACCAATCTCAACAAGTCTAAGCTTCATTTGGTGGGCGGAGGCTACATGATTTTCAAAAGAGTTACTGATATAAAATTACCTATTAACCTTGCAATAGCCCAAGATTGAGAAGTCACATTATCCATGGCAATATAGGTAGGAATTTTATGAGGATATCTGAAGCACATGTAGATGAGAAAGGGAAAACCATGGTTAGAAGTCATTAGTGAAATACGTCCTGCAACAATATCTCAAAACCAGCAAGAAATTGAAATCCACATTGAATAGAAGACTAATTTGCAAAGTGAAAACCACAACCAAGAATAGTTGAAGCTCATATCGATCTTCCAAATTGGAACAACACTTACTGAGTAGACATGCAAAATCCAGTTAACTAGAATATATTTTTAAAAAATGCAATCTCTTGCAAGTGAAATCAAGCGATCCATTTCATGTAATTCTTTGACACATTGACCAACCTCCAACATATATGTTAAACAGCATTGAAACCGTACAACATTTCTTTCCCAACCAACACTCGAGCATGGTGAATTATTTAATCTGTCGGTCAATCGTGTCAATGTGATACACTCCATTCGACAATAATTTAATTTATACGTAAATATGTTATACACCTCAAACAAACTCATAACAAATTAATCAAGAAAAAATATACACATATTGATACACCCCGGGCAATAAGTTATTAGCCAAATATGTTATACACATTATGTATTTTTGGAAAAAAATAATGAATATAGTTATACTTTATTTACATTAAAAAAGTCAACATTCATTGAAGGTACATACTATAACTTGTCAAAAGTCATATAAAGATACACAGACTATACAATATAACGTACCTATACATGAGCAATACATTGACTATGCATGAAAAAAATTAAATTATAGTTTGACTATACATGAAACATACACTGACTATACATAAAATATAAGTGACGAATTCCGTCTTGATCAACTTAACATCACCTCGATGTAGTCCTAAAACTTAGATATGAAATCTTCTAAATATTTCGAGTTTTTTGATATACAATTTACTCAAGATAATTTATATTTGCAGTACGTGGAAAGTTATTGGAAGAAGAAGGAAGAAAAGGAGAAGAAGCAGAAGAAATTGATGATGAAGAAGAAGAATAATGAAGAAGATAGAAGACGGCGACAGAAGAGGATGCGGAAGGAAGGAAGAAGGAAGAGAAGTCATCAACGACTAAATTGAAAGGAAGCAGTGGAAGCTATGGTCGAATGGCCAGTTCGACCATTTTTCTTGTAAGCAAATTAGCTGGAGCAACTCCTTTGTGTAATTAATCCTTCGTTTTATTCATATATTCTATTTTCTTGTTATTATTATTATTATTACGTATTTCTTTTAAAAAAAAAATTTAAATATGTCACGAGAAAAAAATTATTTCTATTATCCATTAGAATTTTTAGTTATCTATATAAAAATCATCCAAATGACTTTTAAATTTAATTAAAATTTTGAATGAAATGTACGGCTTTTGCTCCTTCGCCAAGAACACACGAAGGAGCGAAAAGGTAAGGGACCAATGTCTAAATCAGATAAATATTTCTAGGGTCACGCATAAATTGAACTCCTAAAGAGTTATAGGACCCAATTAATCTATCCAAAAAACCTGGTGCACCCAAATATAAATTTGACAAACTTTTTTAAGCTCCTCTACAATTCACTCGAAGTCGAAGCTTAAATCTGGCAAGACTTCATACGGGAACTCCGTTCTCTCAACTCTCTACAATGGAGAATCACAAAATCAGTAGCTGTAACACAGCGGACGACGTCGCTTCGAAGTTACCACTTCAACTGATCAAATCAGAGATCATCCCTCCGGCACCGAACCGATCAAAATCGCCTTCCGAATTCGAGCCAGCAATTGATTGGCAGCGGAACTTCGCTGGCTACTCATGGATCGCCTATGGTGCCTCATCTCTCCTCGTCATACGTCAATTCCCTAACCCTCTATCACAAACTGAGACTGTAATCGGCTCAGTGTTTCAGCAGGTTCTCGAGCTGTCTATCGATGGCACTGGCACGGTTTCCGCTGTTGCTTGGTCCCCCGTGACGCCTTCTTCTGGAGACCTGGCTGCCGCACTCGATAACTGCATTGGATTGTTCTCTTACAACTCTGACGCTTCTCATAGTAAGTTTTAATTTTCTGATCTCACTCTCGGATGTGTACACTAGTCTGTTGTGTCATTGATTACTTTACTGCACTTCATTTGTTAACTACAAGAATCTAAAGGAGAAACTGTTGTCAAATTGGATCTCCGGAGTCCGGATCAAGCAATATGAGTGATACATTTATACGTGATTGTGCATGTTATGAGAATGTCTTTGATATCTTTCACAAGAGGAGCAATTGTGTTGGTTTCTGTGTCTTCTTGAGGCAATTTAATTACTTTTATTATGGCCCTTGGGAGTTTGTAGAAGACAATGCAGAGTAAACTTTATTAAATACATCTAAATCACAAATTGGTTGTGATCTGCTTACTGAAATCTTTGATGTTATTCTGCATATTTGGGTCTATTTCAGCCCAATACTAAATTATTTCTGTTGCAAATCAAATTAGTATTTCTTGAGAATCAGAGATTAAAGGTGGATGAAAATCAAATGCCTAATAAAATGGCCCGTAAGGATGTCAAACTTGGTGAAAACATGTTTTTTCCTCAAAGATTTTTTATCTAAATGAAGTCAGCAAATGAAAAAGATTACCTCAGCATTAGTTAGACCTTACGCACTAAACTAAAAAAACAAACTGTTTAGGGGGTGATTCAGTTCTGAATGGGTGTGAAAATGGAACTCGTAAGCACTTGTTTTGCAATCCATAATTTCTACTCTTTGTCAATTGGATCTTAAGTGTCTCTCTCCCCCTTCCTCTCTTCCCTCTTAGATGTATAAATTTATTTACTCATATTCAGGTTCTTTTTGTTGGAGCCAGACATCAATGCTAGTACAATCCACAAAAGTGGACTCAATCACATGGACGGGGTCAGGAGATGGGATAATTTCAGGTGGCGTTGAATTGATGTTATGGAGAAACAAGGAGAGGTCATGGGAAATAGCTTGGAGATTTAAACCAGAACTGCCTCAGACTCTAATTTCTGCTACTTGGTCAATTGAAGGACCTTTTGCTGCTGCACCTCCATACAGATTGGACTTTGAAGGTTCGGGTTCCCACATCCATGCAGGAAACAAATGTGTTTTAGTGTGTCAAAGAGATGCAGATTCCAGACATTTAGAAGCTATGCTACCACACCCATTACCTGTTTCTATGATTCAGTGGAGACCATCTACAGTTACACGGTCAACCAGGGATGGCAGATATTCAAGGAGGTTGGTGTTATTAACATGCTGTCTAGATGGAGCTACAAGGCTCTGGACTGAGACTGATGATGGGAGGGTTAGAAAGGTTGGCAAGGATGGTAATGAACACAAAATGAATAAATTCTGTTTTCGTGTCATTGCTGTGGTTGAGGTAAACCAAACATTAAATGGAAGACTAGGCTTGGATGTTTCTGTAAGATGGACAACAGATGTTAATGGTATAATTACTGTTAATGGGGAAGCTGTGTCTTATGCTTCATCAGATGAGCATCAACATGGCAATGCTGGTCGGTGCGAATGGTTAGTTGCTGTAGGTCCCCAAAAAACAGTGACTTTTTGGGCTATTCATTGTCTCGATGATTTTTCTCCCGTGAGAGCCCCAAGGGTGACATTGTGGAAAAGAGAAGAGTTGAGCAGTCTTAAAGAGATGGCAAGGGGGTCGCTCTTAAATAAAGTCTTTATCATGAGAAATCAGGTCTTTGGTCCACCAATGGTATGCTCTTTTATTAATCTATTACCAAGTAACTATCTAGTCTGGATGCAATTTTATTCCTCAAAATTCCCCAGCGACGCAAAGGTGTCTTCCGAACTGATTAGCACAGAAGATTCGCCTCCGAATAAATGTCAGACTGAATGTTTTTTATCGTTATGTGCAACGGGACTTTCAAATATGGACAGTCACAGCAATAAAATTCTGCAGGTAGCAGTTCATCCTAGCTTATGTGAGTTGGAAATTGCTTCCTCTCTGGACACTAATGGAAAGATCCTTTTTTGGTTGTTTTCTTCTGCTTCAAATACTATTTTGGGTCTCCCAGCTTTGAGTCCATCTTGGAAACTTTTCGGGAAAGGTGTTATTGCACTCCCTCAACCCAAGTATACAAGCTTAAGCTGGGCTCCCGCTCTTTTAAGCGAAGAACGAATTCTTGTCATGGGGCATGCAGATGGAATTGATTTCTTAGTAGTGAAGGCTGTGAAAACGGAAGAGTTGGAAATGATTTGTCACAAAATATGTACTATACCACTTACTGCTGGAAGTCAAGAACAGGGTCCGGACAGCGTCTTCTCAATTCCTTTGCCTGCCACTTGTAACAAAACCTTCATTTCCAATAGCTTTTTGCTGTTAGCTGTGTGGAAGAAAGGTTTTCAGGCTTTATCGTGGAAAATTTACCTTCATCACTATGATTTGTCAGGAAGTCGTTGTGGATGCAGTTTTGACAGTACAAACACCTCCCAGAACAATATATGGAAATTTGAGAGTAGTTATTCTGGTAAGGCATACCTTGTTTCTGTTGAACCTTGTTCATCAGTTTTTCCAGACCCTCATCACCATGATAAAATTTCAAGTTCTGCTGTGATCTGTCCCTCAAACTCCGGAATCAGTGAAGAGATTTTTGCTAGTACTTTATATGGCAACTACTTTGCTTATCATATGGTTACTGGTTGTGTTGATGGTAGTTTGCAGTTATGGAGAAGTGTTCCTGCTGTGAGCTCGAATTCTCAATGGGATCTTGTTGGTACAGCTGCTCTGCATGAAGGCCCTATTTCGGCTATATCTGCAAGTGTCTGTGGTCGAAAGATTGCAACTATCTCTAAAGAAGGTCCATTAAGTTCTTCTACTACGATTCATATATGGGAATGTGTGCGTGTTGGCGGTGCTGGCAGCTTTATACTAGAAGACACTTTGAATTTTGACATAGACGTTGTTGCTTCAAAATGGTTGACAATTGGGAATGGTCAGTTTCTACTTGGTGTTTGCTCAAGGGATAAGTTGCATGTGTACGCTCAAAAGAGATGTGGAGGTCAGTGCAATTTGGAACCGGAAAGATCATTAGAAGGCAACATTTGGTTATGTCTTGCAGCTAGTCATACTAATCCAAGCATTCAGAACTTCTTTTGGGGACCCAAAGCCATGATAGTGGTTGTTCACGATGAATACATTTCTGTATTTAGCAAGTTCTCATATTTTATGGACAAGAGACTTCTGCCCCAGCTTGGTGGAGAATTTTGCGAGGAGAGTTCCCTCTGTCACTATGGTTCTAATAAAGTGCCGGTATTTTATGGTCATGAAAATTGTGACAATGTACGGTATCAGTCCGATTTCCTATTGAAAATGGAAGTGGTGAATGAGACTTCACTGTTTAGCAGTATGACAAAATCTGACTTTACTTCTGTTAAAAATGGGATTTGGAGCATTTTAGAGATAGCAGAACTTGTAGGAGGATCTCTTCCGCTAGTTCACCCCGAGGCATTTCTTGTAAACATACTTTCAGGTACTTATGAATTGTTTGATACTCTTTATGCTTCTCTCAGTCCCAAACTCAAATAGCCGAGCACCATCATCATCTTCATCGAAGACATCTTAAATATGATATAGGCGAACCATTTGTTATGTTTACTAATTCATTTTGTACCAGAGGAACTAATTTGCGATTGGCTGCTTTAAGGAACTGACATGCGCATCTAGGAAGTAGATGCTGTTGTATCTAAGCTACTAGGCCAAATAATTAGCAGCTTCTTGACAACTAAAAATTGAAGTACACTCTTTACTCTTTGTTAGCAAAGCCAGACATTTCTTGTAGCATACAGATTAAATGAGGTTCTCCAGTGTTAATTAATTTAGTGTCCTGATATGTAGCTAAATTTGCAATCCTTGTCTCGTCATTAGAAATCATTTTGTTATAATCATGTTTACTTTGACCAATGGATCTTATTGTTTATCTTATAGGCTTTCCTTTTCATTTTTGAAATACGTAACAAATTTCCTTGTCCTGCTTGCGTTACAAATGAGACGTCTATCGCTCTATCTGTCCTTTTAAGTCTTTTACTTCGACAATATTCTATGTGCTCTTTTTGAAAACCAAATATCTTTGTTTCGGATGTTTTTAACTGAGGGTTGAAGTACTATTGAAAGTTTATGAAAGTAATGACATTTGCCTTTCATTTTAAAGTTAAAAGCTTGTTCTTGGCTGTGCTCTGAAGAAATAATTTGCTTTGGTAACACAAATTCCGGAGGAAGAAAAGGTAAAGATGCATTATGAGTTAGTTTTGGCTTAAAACTAGTAAATGCATCAAGTTATCATACTTAGGAGGAGAAGAAGTCACTTGATTTTGAGTTCACCAGGAATGAATAAACTAGGAGAAATATAATACAATGCTGTTTGGTTTTAGTACATAATATTTGTGGCCCTCTTGATGTGGGAAATCGGAGTTTCTTTAATAATACGTTTTTTTATGACAAGGGAAACCCGCAACCGCTACCCTTTGGGTGCGCTCAGGGTAAACCTCTGCTCCTATCCAATAGCTCGCAAACCACACGAGAGGTAATCCGCACAAGGCAAGCCCGGTGCGGCGAGCTCAACCCAGAAATCAAACCCTTGCTTTCGCTGGCAAGGGGTTTCGAACTGGAGACCTCCAACATGGAGGTCTTTTCGAACTTGAGACCTCGAAATCTTAAGTCCAAACCACTGGGCCACCCCAAAGGGTTAATGTGTACCTCATTTTATCTTTTCTTTTTCTTTTATCATAAGACTTGTGACAGCCTTCTACCTTAGTTTGGACAACTGGTTACCATCTTTCCCACTGCCAAAGTCCAGTTTCATGAAGGAAAAAAGCTCTTCTATAAGAAACTGATGATTGATCGCGCACTTTAATTTTATTCGGGGTCTTCCTTTTCAATTCTTAGGCTCTCCTAGTGAAATCACGCTGACAATATTTAGTATTGTGAATTTAAACAAAGTTGGCCGATCTTGATTTAGATTTTTGTAGAGCTGTTTGACTTATGAAAGTTCTATTTTTAATTAGTGTAACATTCTAATTTTGTTCGTGTTTGGAGCACTTTTGAGATCCCAACAATAGTAGTTCCTCATAGAGAATCACATTTTTGTGTTGGATTCTCTATTTTTTATCTGCTTTATAAGCTGAAGATTTCTCCATCATGCCATTGTAATTTCCCGTTCATTTCAAGGAAGTTCCTTCCATCTAAGAAAGAGAGGTGGCAGGTTTGCCACGTTATCAAAATGGCAAGTGCTAAAGGACATTGCTGGCGTTGTTTGTTGAATTAAGGATTGTTTGGTTTTCATTTCAAGAAAAAATAATGTCCGTGGAAACTCTGAATTACTAATATAATATTTAGTCTCTGTCAGAAATCTATGCATTACTAATACAACTCTGTGTCACTATTACAACATCTAGTTTCTCAATATAGAACTCTTCACAGATAATACTTGCATGACATATATGTGAAAATGAGTGTTAGCAATATTTTGATAAGAGCACCTAACTTAACAAAGATACTTTTGACGTAAGATGACTTGTTCTAGTAAACAAAAAAAAATCTTTTCTATAAAAATAATATTCATGATAATACTGTATATTCTTATAAAATTTTGATTAAAAAAGTAAAATGGAACTTGTACAAGTATACTAATTAACACAACTTGTTTTTAGCTTTGTTACCCACAATTTCTGCATATTAGACCCTGTACCATTACTTTTATTATCCTAGTATTTTATTCCAAGATAATTTATGCCATGAACCTAATGATAGATTTAGTTTCTTTAAAAGTAAAAAGCAATTGTGCTCATTTACTCCTGGAGATGTAGATTTTGAAGCACTTGCTCTTGGGAAACATTTTTATGTGATTACAAAGTCATAGAAACTCTTCATCTTTATCAAAAAAGTCCGGCAAACTTTTTATTGCTTCTGCCTACATCATTTGCCTGTTCCAGGTTTTGTTCTCTGTGTGTTGTTATTCTTAGAATGTTATTTTTCTTTTAAATTCTCACCTCTATTGGTCAGAATGAATATTTCATTGTAACTGTTCTTTTTCAGTTTTATGTTTCCTGCTTGCCTGAAAATATAGCCAGGTTTGTCTACCATGAGAAGATTGTTGCCAATTTGTATCTCATGTGCTTATGCTGCCACCATGGAATTCCCGTCATTCATTGGGCTTAATCATACTTGCTTGTCTGAGTTTGACCTCACGGTCGTGTGTTTCAAATATGTGTAGGTAATTGGAAACGGTCGTATGTAGCTCTACAGTGTCTCAGTAAACACGTATCTTCCACAAAGTTATTGGTGAAAATGAGCTGCCTTCGTCCCTTCAGTGGTTTAATATTTCCCATTTCATTGTCAAACTATCTGGAAGGAAATGTCTTGTTTAATTCTGGTGAGAAGTCATTTCAATGGGGTGGACCTTCAGATTCCTCAAGCTGGGGATATGCTGCATCTGATAATGCGCTCTCTATCTCTTCAGCAAGATCTGAAATAACTGACTTTATAGAAGCAGTTGATAAACTTCAGAAAGTTGTAACTATATCTCCCACTGAAATGATGCAAATTCGTGCTGCTATTAAGCTTCTAGATGAAGTTAGCAATATGCAGTCCACTTCTGCTTATAATAGCCTTGATGGACCTGGTCGTAGGTAAGCCTAACTCTTTTTCTCTGAGGTATTTTAATTACTGATTTTTATTACTTACCAATTAAGATATGTTTGTCAGAACCAAATGTTCAAACACTAAGGCTTTTTCATCCAAAAAAAAAAAAAAAAGAAACTAAATGGAATTCAGATTCTTCTCTTCTTAGTGTGTGCACTGATATCTGTAGATTTTCAACATTCAAATAATTTGATGTGATTGTAGGGTCTCTACTTTTGTCATACTTCTTGTATACGGAGATTTCCCCAATATCAATAAATTAGTGACTCCTCACGTGGTCATTTTTTATTTATTACCACAAAAATCATTTTTTTTCTTACACAGTGAATGAGAGGACATGGAGTTGTGCAGAAATTTTATCTTCAGTTATAGTTGCTTCTAATTGAATTATCATTTATTGATGCTACTCATCTTTCTTCCTAGGTTTTGGGTTTCAGTGAGGTTTCAGCAGCTATATTTTGTTCAAAGATTTGGCAGACTGCCATCAGAAGGTGAGCTGGTTGTGAACTCGGGACTGATTGGATGGGCTTTCCATTCCGATTGCCAAGAAAATTTGTTTGATTCTCTTTTATCTAAGCAACCATCTTGGCAAGAAATGCGTGATATGGGTGTTGGACTATGGTATACAAGTGCGGCACAATTGCGATTGAAGGTATTTATTTTAATTATGATAATGAATTCAGTTGCAGCATGACTAATGAGGTTGTTCCAGTGGTTTGAGAACATTTCTTACCAAGAGGTTGGGAACTCGAAACACCCAGGGACCAAAGTGGGAAGGTGCAACTGTGGACTCCTGGACAGGGGGATTTGCGGGTAGGAATGTAGGATTAGCCACACAAAAAGAGTTTAGCTGTATCTTCTTATAGTTTTTCCATTTTGGAGGTGCAATGCAGTTCTATAGAAATAAACAATTCCACATTTCCAACATGAAAACGTGAAACAGACTCCCAATGTTTAGTTTATGGGACTAACATATTAATGCAGTCCAAGTACATTGCTCTACGTTTCTTAATGATCCTTCCTTTCTCAAACTAGTCACCCAATTTTCTTTCCTTCCTCTTTTGCTGGTCAAGAATGAGATTTGCGAAAATTAAGATCTTCTTTCTAGTATTTATCATTTGCTTGTCCTTGTTCCTTCCTATTTTATTAAGCACACTATCCTTTACCTTCTTCATCAATTATTAATAATAGAAAATAATGAAGGTCTGTCATCAATTTTCTTTTGAAAAAGCAAAATATTGTACCCACTAACAGTACCAAGAAGGTATGAAAATCAGTACAAAAGACTTGACTTGCTTAACACTAAAAAGGACAAATCAAAAGAAGAAAAACAAGCTTTATTTGACACGACGAAATAAGGGAGTTCAACAAGTCCAAGGTATCTGTTGTGATGAAGACCTGTCATGAATTTGCATATATTATTGAATACTGCATACATTCAGCTTCCTTTAGGTTACATTGTTATGAACTGTTTGGTGATGTGGTTGGTTTATTCCAACACAGTTAATGTGAGGTCACATCACTTGATTTTTTTATATGTCTATATTTTGGGCAAGCTTCTCCTGAAATATGAATGATTTTCATCTAGTTTGCCATTTTTGGTTCCCTTCTTTGTGTTTAGGGTTGACCCTGGTTGCTGTTTCTAATTTGTGAAGAGGTTGTAGAGTTCAGGTTCTATTCACACTCTTTTTTCTATTCAACCGATAGACTCTTATCCTTAAATATTTTGATCAAGTTTGCCCCAGGGCTTTGATCTAGTGTAAAAGCGCAACACCTTATATGTGAGTTATGCTCATGTCATAGGTCCGAATTTTGCTGGTACATAAGTGCACTCTTATCCACCGAGTTTTGAACAGTTTGCCAGCCAATAGCCTTCGGGAATTTCTCGGTTATGAAGAAATATTGATCATTTTTTTTATTTTCTGCAAAAAAATAATATTATCTCATGGCTCAGGGTCTTTCTTGTTTAAAAGATGTCTTCAATGATAGAAATGGCTTTATCTCTTGATTAGGTGATGGTGTGGTGATCTAACTAACTTCTGTTACATTTTTTCATGTTAAAGAAATGGACCTTGTGCCCAACTCAACCTAAAAGCTAGCTTAGTATGTGAGGATTGCCCAAGCTAGATATAGATACTATGTTCCCATCTCACAAACAATGAGGGACTTCAATACCCCCACCCCCCGCACGCCTAGGACTGTGCAATATAAGATAGGGAGTCCAACATCAAAAACAATGAATTGGCATGGGTCTGATTCTATGTAAATAAATAAATCTTGGGCCTAACTCAATCCCAACAGTTAACTCATGAGGGGAGGATTGTCCAAGACCATATGACATATACAGAATCCATGTACCCTAAAGTCCTCCGATGTGTGCGACCTTCATCCCTCACCAGCCCACCCCCACTCCACACTCTCATGATTGGGCATGGGCAATTTAATATGGGGACCCAACAATGGAGATGAGAATTAGAATAGGTCCTGCTCTTGTACCATGTTAAAAAAATTAGATCTTAGGCCCAACTTAATCCCAAAAGCTAGCTAAGAGATGAGGATTGCCTAAGCCATATAAAAAGACATGTTCCCATCCTACAAACAATGTGGGACTTCAACACTTCTCATATTTTCATGTGAATAATAATGATATTATCCTAAAACAAATTTTGCAAATTTCAAGAATTTCATTCATTTTAGTATTAAAATCAGACGTAGATATGATGTTCTCTCCACAGGACCAACTTTTCAATAATTACGCTGATATTTTATTCCACTATTAATATCGCAGCAGAGTCAAATTCAAATCTCAAATCTTTGCTATGTCAAATACTTCACGAAAGTAGGACAGAGCATTAATTTTAGACTATTTATATCGTTCTGCTTTCAAGTGTAGCATATTGCAAGAAGTTTTGCTTTTTGAGTATGTCATGCAGTTATGAGTAAACTACATTTCTTCCTTTGGAGAATGAGTGGTAAAAAAAAATAATCTTATTTTAATACTTCATTCACTTGAGTTTGTACTGCGGGACCACTAGAAAAGACGTCAAGCTTTTTAATTCCAGGATTTGGTTCTATGAGAAAGGTACTAAATTGTTGGTTGCGGGACCACTAAAAAAGAAGCCATTCTTTTGTTCCAGGATTTGGTTCTACCTCAGAGGTAATACATTGATGGATGTGTGATAGGTCCACCTCCCTGTGGCAAACCAACTCTAATATATAAGTGGAAAAGGATAACGTGGCAGGTCAATTATCCACCAAGTCCATTGCAAGAATCGAAGGATCTTTCTGTAATCAAAAAATAAAAATGGGCTATCTTTATTCAGTTTCACTGTTTTTCCTTATCCATAATTCATTGCATTAATTTAAGTAACATGATGCTAGGTGAATGTTATCTCAAAAGCTCTATGTTAAACTACAGCTACTCCTACGTAGTGGCGGAGCCAGGATTTAATTAAGGGGGTTCAAAATTTGAAGAAATAAACACACGAACTAGCCAAAGGGGGTCCGATATCTATTATATATACATAAAAAAATATTTTGACCTTGTATAAATAATATAATTTTTCACCGAAGGGGGTTTCCCTCACTGTATGCTGGCTCCGCCCCTGCTCCTACGCTCTTTGGAATGAATGAAGGAATTGGGAACACCTCATGTCTCATTTAATTTTCTCCTCTGTAGTTGTCATAGAAACTTTGACATGGGTGGGTTTTCTGCAGATGGAAAAGCTGGCAAGACAACAATATTTAAAGGATAAAGATCCCAAGGCATGTGCGCTTCTTTATATTGCTTTAAATAGACTTCAAGTATTGGCGGGCCTTTTTAAGATTAGCAAAGACGAGAAAGATAAGCCATTGGTGGCATTTCTTTCACGCAATTTTCAGGTATTATTAATCATCTGCTACTTTATTTGTAAGCCTGGTACAAATATTTTCAAAGTATTGTTACTGAGTTTTTCCAATTTTTTTATGCAAGAGTTTTAACCATTTATGTTGAATCCTTTCTTAAATTTTCTTTTTCACCTGTGCTAAAATTGGATAACTATTGTTACCCTACCGAGTTTTGACAAATTTATAGTTGTCAAAAGTTCATGTTGTGTAATGTCTCTCGTGGCTTACATTTAGGAGTATTTTTATTAAAATGGTAAAAGCAAATCTAATAACCTTTTCTTTTGGGGTGCCAAGGGGCGGGGTTCTAAATGAAGTGATGTAATTTTAACCTTTTCATTTTGGGGTTCCAAGGGGGCGGGGTTCTAAATGAAGTGATGTAATTTAACCTTTTCATTTTGGGGTGCCAAGGGGGAGGGGTTCTAAATGAAATGATGTAATATTAACCTTTTCATTTTGGGGTGCCAAGGATGCGAAGTTCTAAATGAAATGATGTAATATTAACTTTATATATCTTGTGCCTTCTCTTAATTTTATGCATCTTTTGCCTTCTCATGAATACTTCTTGTAGTTTGTCTATTACAACATTCAAATTGGTGGTTTCTTGAGTACTCTTAAAGTTCTCTACAGTTGAAGAGCAGCAACAACAACATACCCAGTGGAATCCCACAAGTGGGGTTTGGGGAGGGTAGAATGTACGCAAACCTTACCACTGCCTCATAGAGGTAGTGAGGTTGTTTCCTGGAATCCCCTCTCAAAAACCCATAAGCAAAATAAACTAGACATGGGAAAAGGGAAAGAAAAGAAAGAGCGACTGCTAAGGCAAAATACATGATAGTATGTAGATACGCTAAAATTAATATACCAAAAACAGAAATTGACAACACAAGATATATTTGAAGAGCAACAAATATTTTTTTATTAGTTCCCTTTTCCGTCACGTTTACTCTAAATCTGTTTTGAAATGTTAAGTACTCATGTGAAGCTGTTACTCTAATTTTAGTTTTCTTTGTAATGCAAGTTTTAGTTTTCTGTTTTCTTCTTGTGGAGCATCAATACTCAATGTTTAGTTGCTTAAAAATTTTACTGATTTCCTCATTAGGAAGATAAAAATAAGGCTGCTGCTCTAAAGAATGCTTACGTCTTACTGGGGAAACATCAGTTGGAGCTCGCGATTGCTTTCTTTTTGCTTGGAGGAGATGCAACATCTGCTGTTACTGTTTGTGCAAAGAATCTTAGGGATGAGCAGCTTGCTCTTGTTATTTGCCGTCTTGTTGATGGTTATGGTGGAACATTAGAGCATTCTCTTATTTCAAAATTCCTCCTCCCGGCTGCTCTTGCCAAAGCTGACTACTTTCTTGCAAGTGTTCTAGAGGTGATGCTTTGAAAAGTGACTACTGTCTTTCAAAATTCTTATTTCAAGAAATCTAGTGTAGTTCTTGATAAAGTGATGCTTTGAATTCTAAGGGATTGTGTTTGTAAATCTTGTCCCTTGTTTGTATATTTATTTTAAGTTCTGTTATTTGCAGTGGATATTGGGGGAGTATTCACAAGCTTACCTTAGAATGCTTGCTAAACCAACAGGGTCCTCGAACGGTAAATGCATATTCTCATCCCGTCAACCTGCCTTCTTAGACCCAAACATTGGAGACTTTTGCCTAATGTTAGCAGCCAAGACTCCCATGAAGAATGCTATTGGGGAGCAAAATGCTGCTTCGTTGAGTAGATGGGCGATCTTGATGAGGGCCACTGCCTTAAGCAGAGGTGGACTTCCTGTAAGTTCATCTGATTTGTTTGTTTTTGCTAAAGTTTTTTGGATTCTTTTCAAGGATTCTGAGATCGTGGATTTTTGTGTTTCTCTTTGAGATCTAGAATGCAGAACTATCTAACTTCGATTCAATCCAAAAATTCTTGTTCAGGTTGTGATTAGGTGAAGTATTTTACATTGATGAAATTATTCTGCAAATTGGTTTTCTTAAAACTATCAATTTAAAACCAAATGGGGTTCTTTCTCGAAAAAAAACATTTTCAAGAAAATAACTTGCATAATTGGAGGTTGTAATTTATTTTCTGCTATACTCCTTTCACTTCTATTCCATGTTACGTGTTTTACCAATACGTAAGCATGATTTTGCTCTATGCTACACATAAATAACTCCAAACACCGACCAATGCCCTAATTTCATACTTTAACAGTCACATCGGAACATGGTTCCGCTCGTGTTAGTGTGGGTGGTGTGGAGGGAGAGAAATAGGAGAGCATTTGAGGGGGTAAAGTCAAGTTCTTCTCAATTGAGGGATGAGGAGTAGCTTCCGATCACTTATTTTCTTTTGGCGCACCATGTACAGGTTCGTTTGAACTTCTTGGAAGTGATGTTGTTGTGAAGCATTTTCTTATAATAGATTCATCAAAAGATTTCTTTTATAACAAAATCGGTTAAGGTCCCTTTCCAATGTAACTTGAGTTTTGGCGAATTTGTTGGCCTAGACTGGTTCTCTTTTTCAAGTCAATACATAGCTTATAGTATTCATATATATAATATATGAATTAGTAACATATTGGATATTTTAGAACTTAAAATAAAGCACATTGAATATGTGTAAAATGATTCTCTATTGCAACCCAATGTAGATCATCTTTTGCACGTCAAGAAAACTCGACTTTGAAATCAGGGTTGATCTAATTTATCTAACAAAAATTGAAAAAAAGAACCATGTCTTTGTTTTTGTAAAGCTAAAATTTGGTACGTGCTAAAATCCTATTGAAAGCAGATTAAGTTCCCGAATACCACATCAGAGGTGATGGTAGGATGCCTAGCCAATGCCAAGACTATTTGCTGATTAGTGTTTAAACTGTAGCTGCTGCCAGCTTTCAACTGATGTGACTGTTTGGCATCAAATTGGAGCACATTGACTTCTATGTTACGTTTTCTCCTCCAAGTCCAGTTTATTTAGGGTTTCTCCTCCAATATCCCTTAAAAGAGACAGTATACCTAAATTTTATTGCATGGCAAGTGACCCTCTTAACCAGCCTGTCCATGTGTATGGGTGTACGCTTATATGTCATTTCAATCAGACATTTTTGTAGGAGGACTAATAGTATTTATTCCATTTCTCTAAGCTTGAAGCTTTGGAATGCCTTTCATCTACTGCGAGCATCACTGGTGATTCCAATCGACGAAGTGTGCCTGATAATATGGACTCTGGATGCCTGCATGAAATGCTGAGTGCAATGCTAAACGAAACTTCATCAAACTGGCTATCATTTGATGCGGCTTTTCAGATAGATTCACATATGAGATCAGACTTGTCTATGCAATACATGTCTAAGATGTTAAGAAGACATCCAAGTTGGGTAGACAATGATATGACAGGTCTTCGGGAACAAATGTGTACTGTATCTGAGAATCAAGAATACAAGCTTTTACTTGAAGCTTTTCAAGATGAATTGGCGTCTACAATTGCATCCTTTCAACTGAAGTTCTCCATTATTCCTCTACATCTTACTTACTCGGTATCTACTTATTCATGAAACAAATTTTATGTTTGCTGTTCTTGTTTCGCGAAGACTGATTGTCAGATTTTTTTTCTTTTTGACTGTGTACAGATCTTTCTGTTACTTTGCAACCACGGTTTGGCATATATAGGATGCCACTTGTTGCGAGACATCATAAATAAATATCCATCAAGTTATCAAGGCAGTGGACTTGATGGTTGCTCTATGTATCCTTGCCTCCCAGGGCTATTTCTCAAAGTATCTGGAGAACTATTTTATATTTTTGCAAGATACATCATTATGTGTAGCATGGACTGTTTCTACTTGAAGTCATTCAGTTTTAGGAGTAATAGAGCTGATGAAAACATCTATTGTGCCGTTCCGGAGCTGTTCAAGAGGAGATTATATTGGTCATTCTGGTGTCTTAGAGCCATGATGCAGTTCTCTTCTCTTTCTTGTACAGAAAATGTTGTAGAGACACATTTTACTGTCCTTGATTTGTCAGAGTATCTTTTACTTTTTGCATCTGCTTGGGTACAAAGGAATTTTAGTGTTCTTATCTTGGCTGTGAAACCTCTCTTGATGGCAAAAATTTCTGACAAGACAGACATAAAGGACATACAGAAACTTCTTCGCGAGTCGCTCGAAATTATGGCTTCTGATTTACCTATTCATGCTGCTGGATCTTCTGTTCAGAACAAGAATCAAATGCCACAAGTGCAATTTGGGGATATCATATTGTCAGTTCCAGAGGAGAGATGGCATGTCATGGTTTCTTCCTTTTGGGGATATGTATCTAATCTTTTAAAACACAAATTAAATATGTTATGTGCAGAACTTGAAGAAAATGATTTGTTTCTACCTCCAGGTGGACATCCCAGTGTATCTACTTCATCAATTTTCCTAAATGGCAACAATATCTCAACCCATAATAGGATTGTTCCAGGACTTCTGGTCAAGATACTGAAGGTCACATGCACTCACATCTCTTCTTATTGTGTGAATCAGTTTGCTTCTGTCCTGCTGGAGAGCATAGATCCAGGTGCACCTATGCTTCTCTCTTCTGAAGATTATCAGTCTCGACATAGAGTGTCAGATACTAAACTTAGTCATAGCAATAATGGCCTGGAGGAGGTGACTGGTGAAGATGAATCATCAGCATTTGAGGTGTTATGGGATTTTTGTTCTGAGCTTAAGAAAGTTAACCAGGATTTTGTGCTTCAAGACCAGATATGTTTACAGCATACCTTGCATAAGGCCTTTAGAGGATGGAGTGAAATGTACCTCAGCATTGTGAGAGAGTGTGAACTTGATGAAACTTGTGACAGAGAAGACAGGCTTGGTAGTCCAAGTAGCAAAGCTGGATCTCCTCTTGCTTGTTTGTCGCCAAATAATCATCCTTTTCAAAGTTTTGGAGGAAAGGATACTCACCATACAAAAAAGGTTTTGCCATTCCATAGTCCGATAGAGATATATAAAAGAAATGGAGAACTTTTGGAGGTAATTCTTCTCCTAAACCTTTGCATTGCTTTGCTTAGTTTTTAGAGATTACAGGTAAATTTAATGCAGAAATCTTTCATGAAGCTAACAATTGCAACTTCTCTATATTTGAGTAGGCTTTGTGCATCAACTCCAATGATCAACATGAAGCTGCTCTTGCTAGCAATCGGAAGGTTAGATAATGCTTGCGGGGCTTCTTTTGCTGTCTGTTTCCTTATGCATCTGAATTTGAAGTTTTACTACTGTTAAGGGTGCATTTGGTACATCATTTTGGTTGTAAAAAAATAATGTGTGGCTTACTATAGGGTTAACATCACTTTAAGATCGTTAAGATTTAAGGGTGTGTTTGGTATGAGCCAATTTTTCCATGTTTGGTTGGTAAAAGAATTTTGAGAACATTTTCTCTAGATTAATAGTTTCTTAAAAATTACGAAATGACTTCCCTAGTTGAAATATGAAAACAAGTTCCATAAGTGATATTCCACTCATCCCCATTCTTCAACCACTCCATCCCACCCCCACCCCTACACGCCCACAGACTGCCTTACCCCACACCCATCTCCTATAGTATTTCCCTAGATTATATATATATGTTTTTGGAATAATATTTTCTGCTTACCAATACCAAACACCTGAAAATATGATAACCACTTATTTTCCAGGAAAAACATTTCCTTCCTACCAAACACATCCTAAAATCCAGCTCTCAGTTTCATACTTCAAAAACACTGACCTGAAATGCACAAGTCAACAACAACAGCATACCCAGTGGAATCCCACAAGTGGGGTCTGGGGAGGGTAGAATGTACGCAGACCTTACCACTACCTCATGGTAGTAGAGAAGTTATTTCCTGGGAACCCTCGTCTCAAAAACCCATCCACAGAATAAACTAGATATGACAAAAAGGAAAAGAAAGGGAACAGAAAGAGCAACTAATAACGGAAAGCACATGACAGTATGTAAATACGATAAAATTAACACATATACGACAGATAATGACAACACATGATATAAAACACGACTACTCCTGCTACCTTACTATACCCCAAGGCCAGACATCCACCTAACACGACCAACCAATTAACCTGCTACTCTATTATGTCCTTTTTATACTTCTCTGAAATGCGACACTGAGATGAGTGACTTTCGAAAACAGTCTCTCTACCTCCACAAGGTAAGGGTAACCTATGTTGCTCGGACTCTTCAAAAATAACGATGGGTGCGTCTTCAAAAATTACACTAGTTTTGAAGGATCTGACATAGGTGCGGCAACATTTTTGGAGAGTCCGAACAATACAGGGGTAAGGTTTGTGTACACTCTACCCCTCCCCAAACTCCACCTATGGGATTTCACTGAATATGTTGTTGCCTATTTAGCCTGTGACTCAGCACATTACAGTTCAGCCATAAAGTAAATTTATTTGTATTTTTTTTGTTTCACATCTTATATTTTTAATTATTAGTCGTCTACATTTTTAAAATCAGTGGCTTCTGTTCCTGATTTGAACTCAGTTTACTTCTATTTGATTCAGGGATTATTATTCTTCAAATGGGAAGATGGACTAACTTGTGGAAATAAAGCTTACAATGTCTGGGCAGAGGCTGACTGGCCACATAATGGTTGGGCGGGATCCGAATCTACACCAATTCCTACTTGTGTCTCTCCTGGAGTGGGTCTGGGGAGTAAGAAGGGTACACACCTCGGTTTAGGTGGAGCAACTGTTGGCACAGGTTTTTTTGCAAGACCTACATTTGGGCTTCCAGGTTATGCCAATACGGGTGGATCCAGTCTTGGCTGGGGGGTTCAAGAGGATTTTGATGATTTTCTTGACCCTCCTGCCACAGTGGATACTGTTCGGACGAGGGCATTCTCAACTAATCCTTCAAGACCTTTTTTCTTGGTTGGATCAAGCAATACACACATATATTTATGGGAGGTAAAAGAATTACGATTAATAGATGAATTAGTTCTTTTTTGCAGTGGCAACAGCAATGGCTAATTTGCTCTTTGAACGAATTTGGCTCCTAAAAGGAATGTGATAAAATACCTGTGAATTAGTTAATACTAATATTAGCTAAGAAACACGCTCTGTACCAGATCTTCACACTGTGGCACATTACGTGTGGCCCTATGTTGCTTGGACTTTTCAAAAATGTCAATGAGTGTGTGTCAGATTCTTCAAAGTAGTGTATTTTTGGCTAAGTTGCTCGTACTCTTTATTTTTGGTGTTGCACCCATATCGACATGACATGGGTGTGGGTGTGGGTGTGGGTGTGGGTGTGGGTGTGGGTGTGAGATCCGCATCCAATTTGGTCAACTAGTTCGGGTACTTTGACCAAACTCAATGGGGAAAGTCTGGACAGTTTTTATGATATCTGCAACCAATACAAAAGCTAAAGTGAAATTTAAGAAAATGGTATACCTCTTATATAGAGATTTCTATGTCACCCCTTTTTCCTTTAATCTCCTTCCAGAATTCTCCTCAAGTTCTTCACATAATATCTCATAATTTAGGTTTTCACTCCATTCTTAGATATTTTAATTATTTTTAGGTAAATCCCCGCGCCCATATCTATATCTCCGAATCTTAAAAAGTAGATCATGAAGGATCTGACCTCTAGATCTGCATCCGCATCAGACACCCGCACCCGAGTCCGAGCTACTTAGATTTTTGGAGAATCTAACACAGGTGTGTCATCTAAAGTGAGGTGTGACCAATTTGTGTTATCATTGTTTCTTTTATTGTTCGTAGTCTCTGTTCTTTTTATAGTTACAACAACAATATACCCCGTGGAATCCCACAAATGGGGTCTGGAGAGGGTAGAATATATGTAGACCTTACCACTACCTCACAAAGGTAGAGAGGTTGTTTATTGGGAACCCTAGTCATAAAAACCCATAAGCAGAATAAACTATATATGGAAAAAAGGAGTCCTTTTTATATTTATTGACCTGAAATTGAGAACATGTTTATACGTTTCATACTTGTGTCATTGTTCGTTTCTTAAGACATAGTATTGAGAATAATTTATGGTATCTGCAGTTTGGCAAAGACAAAGCTACTGCTACATATGGAGTGCTTCCTGCTGCAAATGTCCCTCCTCCATATGCTCTTGCCTCGGTATCTGCCGTGGAGTTTGATCATTGTGGTCACAGATTTGTCTCTGCTGCATCAGATGGTACTGTGTGCACGTGGCAGCTTGAAGTAGGAGGGAGGACTAATGTTCAGCCAACAGAATCCTCTCTTTGCTTTAATAATTATACATCGTAAGTACCCAAATCATGTTAACTTTATATTAGGTGGGAACTGAGTATTAGGACTTCTTCAAAATTATACCCAAGCTGAAATGTTAGATCAATGGATAATGCTCTCTTGCGCTTTACTGCCTCACACTCCTTACTAACATTCAGTGGATGTAACACTCTCTTTGCTTTAATTTTTATACAACATAAGCACCCAAAATTGTCTGAACTTCCTGGTTAGGTATTACTCCCTCCGTCCCATTTTATGTAGCATCCTTTGACTTGGCATAGTGTTTAAGAAAAAAAAAGGGAAGACATTTAAAACTTATGGTCTAAAACAATCCTTTGATATTTGTGTAGTTGAGATTTGTTTCATTAAAGGTAAAAGGAAAATTTCAAAGGAAAAAATTATTTCTAATTCAGTAAGGTGACTTTCTTTCTGGGGTGGATTAAAAATGAAGGAGTGTCACATAAAAGGGACAGAGGGAGTATAATACAGTGAAATCGAGCATTAGTATCTCCTGAAAATTGTCTCCAAGCTGAAACGTTACATTATATGAGGAGAAGGCCTCTTATTTCTTTGGGTACCTCTCCTCTACCTAATTACCACCACGGAACCCTTAGAATATCCAATGCTTTCTTTGGAGGGGGGATGAGGGGCTGCAAGTGTTTTGACATTATCTCCCTTTTTTTCCCTTACTTGGTTTGGTCATGTCTCGTATCAACTTACAGAAATGCTCGATTCTGGTTCATACGTGTGAAACTACAATGAGTGAAGGTGTTATTAGGGGACAAGATAGACCTATATCACAGGAAAGGAAGTTGTTCCGAGAGATCTACAATTTCTTGGAATCAACAGATTTAGCTAAAGATAGGGTGCAATGGAGAAAGAAAAGTCCTTATAAGTGATCTACTAGTTGGGAATAGGTTTTAGTCTTGTTAGTATGCTGATTTTGCACCTATTAATTTCCTAGGAATATTTTGACTTTTAATACATTTATATGCTAGTAAAAATATAGAAATCTTTCATTATTATTATTATTATCATTATTGCTATCGTTACTAACATTTATATATACCTACATTAACTTTTACTTGATATTTATTTGGTAATGATGATGACATGAGTTGAGCACTTGAGCTTTAAGCAGATAAACATGGCCAGTGAGGATTCATATAGCATACCCCAATTTGTTTGGGACTTGGGCATAATATGTTTTGAACGTGCTCTTTCATTGTGTTATTAGTAACACCCAGATGGACAATGGTGATAATCAATTCCATCTAGCAACTTTGTTGGCCTGATTTGAAAGACAAAACAGTCGCACATATCTTCTTCCTTGTTTTCTATTCCCCTACTTTCATCCTTGCTATGCGGTGGTTGAGTTTGTGCTATAATCTCCAACTCGTGCTTTCTTAAAGCCTGCTATGCCCTATTCTAATGGCTGCAGGGATGTCACATATGTTACTTCAAGTGGTTCAATCATAGCTGCCGCAGGGTATAGCTCCAGTGGCGTTAATGTTGTCATATGGGACACACTTGCTCCACCAGCAACGTCTCGGGCCTCCATAATGTGTCACGAAGGTTGGTTCCCTCGACATTTTGCCTTTTTGTCGATAAATGGGATAGTTTCTAATATTGTATCTTGCAAAAAGGCGAAATGCAGAACTAAGCTGCCAATTATTCTTAAAATATCAGTGCCATGGTGATGTCAAAAAGAAAAAGCTCTTGCTTAGAAAGCGGGAGACTTAATGAGAAGAAAACATGTGAGGTTACTTGTATACAAATTATTGGTGGAATTTGGAAGAGGGAGATGAGTGTTTTCATCTATAAAGAGCTAATAAGCTGACTCGTAGCAAAGTTCATCTTCTTGGCATGAACATATGTATAAGCCACTTAAAATCTACCTGTAGTGACCTAATCTTCAGAACATAAGCAGACCCTGGATAATGGGTCCGTTTACTCTGTTAGCCATTATAAGCTTTTAACTTGCTAAGATTATTGTCCCTCTGTACGTTTCCAGGAGGTGCCCGCTCTCTTGCAGTGTTTGATAATGATTTAGGAAGTGGTTCTATCTCTCCACTCATTGTAACAGGTGGGAAAGGTGGTGATGTTGGACTTCATGACTTCCGGTATATAGCTACTGGAAAAACAAAAAGACAGAAGCACACAGAAATTAGTGACCATGGTGTGAATTCCATGGTTGACCCGCAGAAGAAAACTGGTGATCAGAATCGTAATGGAATGCTTTGGTATATACCAAAGGCTCACGCAGGTACTGAAACACTTTTACATGGTTGTGGCTGAAATGCTGTAGAAAGTTGATTGGCAGTACATAATGAGATCTTTCTCTAATTCTGCTTTGTATTGTGAAGGGAGTGTTACCAAAATATCTACCATACCACATACCAGTTTTTTCTTGACTGGAAGTAAAGATGGAGATGTAAAACTTTGGGATGCCAAAAGTGCAAAACTAGTATTTCATTGGCCAAAATTGCATGAAAGACACACCTTCTTGCAGCCAAGCTCCCGTGGCTTTGGCGGTGTGGTACAGGTATGATCTTTGTTCAGATGTGTTAACAGTTGGAACAAAAATTACTGAGAGCTTGAGCTTGGCCGATAAACTAAAGAGATTCATTTTTCCTCTGTTTTCAGGCAGGTGTTACAGATATTCAAATTGTTTCTCATGGTTTTCTTTCTTGTGGTGGAGATGGTGCTGTAAAGTTTGTGATGCTCAATGATCATTTAAAGCTGTGAACAAGTCATGGATTAGGGGCAGAAAGAATTTATTGTTGCATCAAGTGTTTATCTGTAGTGGTTTCTCGTTTGCATTTTTCCTTTGGGATCCACTTCTATAAGCTCTAATAGAGGTGGTGCCTCGACAATGGAAGGATAGCCTTGTGATAAGTACCCTCTCTACCTGTAACCATAAGGTGGTGTTTTGGGTCTCCAAGGGAGCAAAGCGGAAAAGGGCCATTGTTGGGCTCCTGGATAGCGGAGGTTCTTTCGGGTGGGTAGGCCATTGTTGGGTTCCTGGATAAGGGGATCTTTGGAGTGGGTGTGTGGTTACAGTTGAGGAAAATAAAAGAGGAAAAGTTGGTACTAGTATTCAAGAATTGTTGTCAGTGCATTACCAGCTTATTATGGTCTAATGTCTGACCGTCCCCTGCTGCTGAAGCTCTTTCCATGCGCGAATCTGTATGTTATTGCTTCCAAGATTAACTAAGACGTATTACAAGACTACTTCCCAGGGGGCCATAGCAGTACCTCGCGATTTACTACTAAAGGTGAGTTGAACTAGATATTATAGCAGGGACGAGTATTGGCTCAGTGGTTCAAACTCGTCAACGTTTTAGGCTGTTCTCTGGACCTGTTAGATTGATGTGTAGATATGGAGGGATAATTCTGACTCTTTTGTATAATAATATAATATCAATCAAGGTTTGGTGTGATACAGGAAATCATGCCGTTCATGTCCACAGTTATTCTTTCTTTTCCTGTCTGTATACCTTATCAAATTTGCTAAAATGTGAGGATTGACGGATTTGTGTTCCTTATTTGAGAGATTTGGTTCCCCTCGTACTTTTAGCTTTCTATTGACGTAGTTGGCTATTGGTTTTTTGGCTTTTGTTGCCTAGTATGAAATTACATACGAAAAAGTCGATGATACCTAGAGTTTGCTTGCAGAGTAGTAAATTCAGCAACTAGATTTGACAGGTGTCCAGTTGGTGAACCCTCGACGTTTGGTTTAATACATACGTGTGGGTTTAGCCTTTGGTTTTAACTTAAAACCAACCTAAAAAAAGGTATTCGTTCTTCTCCGGTGACTAAAAGAAATTTCACTATTTTTACCCGAATAACTTAATTGTGTTAAAAGAACATGACAAGATGGATGCTTCAGAAATGAAATCGGCGATTTTTCAATTCACTAGCAGCAAATGAAACAAATTAGGTACCCCCTCACGCACATGCTTTTGTCTTCTTTTTTTCCATTCAAAAAAAAAATTCCTCTTGCAGTTTAATCCTTGTAAAATATCTTTTTCAAGTCAGCATATCAAATTGGAATTTGACAAGCGGCATTAAACACTTAACCACAAAAGTCTAATTGTGTAATGATGAAGCTTAATTAATTAGCAATAAGATAATGAATGTGTTGCTGATTTATTTATCCCAACTCATCAGAAGGAGAGTCACCACCTAACTTAGAAAGGACACGTACATACAGAAGAATTTTTTAATTAGGTGAGTAAGCAAAACTTTCTTCCACGTACACCTATGTAAACTTCCTCTTGGCTGATTCCTACGGGCATATACATATTGTATTTTCTTTATTCTTGAAGTACAACCAGTATAGTACAAGTTTCCATAAGTTATGATGGGCCCATGCCTTTATCTATATCCTGTAATTCTCAACTCATGTTAAGGTGTCGTTTCATGGTAAACATATTTGAGAAAAATTTAAAAATTAATGGTTGATAATATAATTTGTTATTATTTAATAAATATATTTAATAAATATTTCAAGTTTTTAAGTTTTAAAGAAAATTAGAATTCGAGCCAAATTTCAGTATTTAAAAATCTAAGGACTACCTCAATTTTTTATATTTTATAAAAGTGTTCATTATATTTAGTTTTGGACTAATTAAATTCAGTCCTATTTTTTCGTATAAACTTTATATCGTTATTATTATTATATATATATATATACTATAAAGTAAAAATTACAGAATTACACAATATATTTTATCATATTTTCTAATAATCCTTACCATTTTAAAAAATTACAAAAATTCCGTATTTTCACTTTCTCTCCTTAGATACCTAGACTATTATTTTTCTCTCCTTCTTAATTTATCCTAAATTATCTCCTAATTTTAAGTATTCTAATCAATATCTACATAATCTTCAGGGAAGAAATCTTTTCATGATTATCTCTTTTTTGCTAAACCAAATAAACATTGATTAATACGTATTTTTTGGGCATTTTTGGTACTGATACACAACACTAGGATTATGCAGTCATTTTTTTACCTAATCGTTACTTTGATTTATCAAATAAAATAACTATTCAAGTATCTATATACTTAATTTAAAGTTTTGATTCTTGGACTTCTTTTTAGATTATTTGGGTTGTAGATACTTGATACTTGACTTAATGTACTTGAAAAATATATTTGATACTTGAATTATGATTTTTTAGATTTGGAATACCCCAACTGAATTTTCACAAATATCTGGTGTGCTTTCATGTATCAATATGTAAACAACATGAAATATGTGTATCAATTCACAAAATTCATATAGAAAGACACACACAGCAACAAATAGTATAAATTTGATACCTGAAAAAAAAATGTAAAAGAACCTCCCACAAACAAGTAAAGAAAACGGTATCCTACATTATTTCAACAATGAAGAAATTATAAGAACTATGTTGAAGAATCAAACTTTCGGCAACAAAAGGCAAGTGGTAATGTGTTTTTCATTTTTCCCCTTTTTTACATGTCATTTTGGGACTTAGGGTTTTGAAGTTAAAGCTATATTCTTGATGACCTCCCTCTCTTCTTGGGAATCCTCTTCAATGGACTCATCCAGATGGTGTTGGCATTGTCGCTTATCGTTTGAGAATCCATTGGAAATTTTCGCTGATCACATGGACAAAATCAGTTTGGAGAAAACTTTGGAACAAAGAATGAAACGGAAATTTTGAAAAGGAAAGAAATAATTGTGTGAAAATAATTTTGGAAAGAACGAAAATTTGAAAAGGAAAGAAATAATTGTGTTAAAATTAAGGAATCACCATTTAATTGTCAAATTTTTTTCCTTATTTAACGTAACAGATTTAAATTCATATTAAGGTATCAATGACACAGAAAAAATTGGGATTTTTGGTAATTTTTAAAAGAGTCGGGAAAACTAGAAATTATAAATAAATAGTATGGTATTTATGAAACTTATACATATATAAATTTAGATAAGTTTGTTCTCCGCAATTACTTCCAATTACCAGTAATAATAGTATTTTTTTCGTATTCAAATTAATTATATATATTTTTTGTTTTCTTTCTTTTTTTTCAAATCTATATTAATTGTGTTAGTTATCATGATTTTTCACGTATCATGTTCGTTATAAAATGATAATACAAATTTATGAATATTTTAATAGTTTTAAAAAAAATTGGGTATAAATCATAAAATATTTCTCTTGATCAAATGCATGGTGAAATTTCATTCGAAACTTCTCTCAAAAAATAATTTACTAAAAATATTTGAAAAATTTATGATTAAACACTAGCTTATTCAAGTTTGTTCCTGAATGAATGGAGGAACTCCAACCATATTGGTGAAAAAAAAATTTTATGTGTTCTTATATAATTTGAATAATTTTTTTTACTTTTGAGAATCAAGCAAAGTATTTTATGATTTTCCCCCAAGGGTAGATTATTTCGAGTCTTAATAAAAAAAAGTGCGATATATTAAAAGATAGAATAAAGATTTACTTGCACTTGTCAAGGTAGTCTTATAGTCCTATAATGGAAAAATAGAATTAGATGATTCGTATTATATTATATAATTTTAAATAATTCAGAAGTGAGACTTAGTTTGAAAGAAAAACTAAAATATTTATGTGAATTGTGATGTAAAGTGGATAAAGCATTTAAAGACAAAAAGATTCTTGAATTTGTTTGAATCTGTTAATTATTAATTCCTTCTTAGGAAATGCCGGGATGGAGTAGTTGAAGTTTGGTCTTTCCAAATTAATTAAATAATGCAATCAAGGAGTTAATTGAAGCTTAATTCTGAAAGTAATAAAAGGAAATTAGGAGCTCTTTCCCTTTATTATTTTGTATTTTGTTTATCAATTTTGTGTGAGTGGAAAAAAAAAATTAGATTACTTATTAGATCGTTGCTCCCTAGGCATCGGTGATCATGATGGAATGAATCATTTTTAATATGTATTTGACCATAAAATTTGAGGGTCAAAAGTTAAAGTTTTGATTTGAAAGTGTTTACGTAGGAAATATAAAATAAAATTTTACTTTTGTATGATAGAAAAAATATATGATTTATAATGCGGCAATTTAATTTTTTTAATATTTTATTTAAGAACTATGATTTGTTTATTTAAAAATATGATAAGAATTACGAAAGTTTTTCATATTCTTTAATAAATTATATGATTTTTATATCTATAAAAAAGAAAAAGTTTTTATTTTTTGAGATCCAAATTATATCTCCGAACAAAATTACAACTTTATCTTAATTTAAATCGTGATCAAACAAATTTTTAATTAGAAAATCTTAAATTTGACCCTAGCAATGAAATTAATTTGATAAAAAAAATATTTTTTTTATAGTAAATCTTAAATAACATAAATTTAAATTAGTCATACTAAATAGTTCTTTCGGACATTTACTGATTAAAGAGGAAAAAGTAAAACACTAAAAAATTGTTCCCTTTAGTCATGAAGAGATCATTCTTCTACAATTTTCTTTCAACCCCACATTTGAAAATAACAAATTACTTGCAACATGAGATCTCTTGTGGAGTCATTTTATCAATAATATATATACACATTATATATAAAAATATCTCCAAAGAAAAAAAATTCCACCAATGCCCTGCAAGCTAAAGCCAAATATATAAATATATAATATATATTTATTTATTTATACTATTAGTACTAAAAAAGAAAAAAAAATTATAGTAAGATCCCAATTATTAGATTTAGGTGGTCCCTTTAGTCATCACTGCTTGGACCCACCATTCCCTATCTTAATCTTCTTACTTATCTATTCATCCAGTCAGCAACATACTTTCTATATTAATACTATTGCTTTTTCTAATTTATAATAATAATGTACTATATTATTTCCATTCCAACTGATACAACATTATTACTGCTATTTCTTAATTAGTTCATTTTTAAAAAAAAAGTATTTTTATATTTGAAAGTACCTCTCATTTGATTTTTTACTAAAAATATATGATATTTAAATTTGTTCTAGTCAAACAAATAATATGATACTTTTAAAAATCTCAAATTTAATCTATTTCAAATGATATGATCCTATCGAATCATATTATGCTAAAATCTGGACAATATTAGTATACATTTCTAGGTAGAGCATAATTTTAAAATATCGAGCAATATAATCATCCTTTAAAGTAGGTGATATAGTAATTAAGACTATTTCTTTTTAATCAGATTTTTTTGTTTGAGTTTTAGGTGTGAAAAAAATCAGAGAGTGAATTTATATGACGCGAATTTAAATTAATCAGACTCCAAAGACTTTCAAACAGCAAAGGAGGAAAAAAAATCATCATTGTCATACTATATTGGTTTTCTCTTTGCTTCAAATGTAACTTTTTAAAACAATTGGTAACAAAATGAGAGCAAAACATAACTTTAGTCTCCTTTTTAAAGCTACACATAATAAACAAAACAAATTGTGTATCTTCTAAGCTAGAAATAGTGTTGTAGTGTGACTTGTACAAAAATACTATTTTCAGGAAAAGGATGAAAAAAAAGAAAAGAAGAAGAAAAAAGTAATAATACTAATGACGTCGTTTAGGACAAAAACCTCTTAAAACGACACCGCTTAATGTGCAAACTGCAAACAAAAACCGACAGCCAAAAGGTGGGATGATACAAGTTTAACTGAAAAAAAGAAAAAGAGTGCTGAAACTGCTGGCGCTGAGGGGTGGTGGGTGTCTTGTCTTTGACAGAGGATGAGTGAAAATCGTGTCCTTTGAATAACTGAGTAACAAAAAAACATAAAAAATTCAATCAGATTATAAGCCCCTCTTGTATATCCATCCTTTTGCCCCTTTGTGTCAACTGTTATCAGGTTAATTTTCTTCTCTAGATATTCTCTTGATGTTCATAGATAATTGTTTATTTTAATGAACATGTTTGAACTTTCAAGTTCTTGGTAATTTTCTTGTGCTGTTCTTGTCTTTTTTCTGTTTTTTCTTTTTTGGCTATATTCCATGTCTGGAAGGAGTGGAGTAAAAATCTCAGCTTTATTACTATCTGATGATGATGATGAATATGTAAGGATTTACATGGGCTTTGGGAGTCAAGATTGCTTGTAAAAAATTTGATCTTTGTGGTTCTTGATTGGGCAAGCTTAGTTTAGTTCTTTGTGTTTTGTGATAGTGAGAAATCTGTAGTTGCTTATTAGCTAACCCCTGTTGTTTGAAATCTGTAGTTGCTTATTAGCTAACCCCTGTTGTTTTTTCTTTGATATCTACTAAGTATGAATTATTTATGGGGGCAAATTTTGGATTTGATCTTGCTAATCTTGTGGTGTTGACTGTGCATGTGATGGTGCAAAAAGAATTTTTTTTTAAAAGTGTATTTGCTATGCTAAGACTGGTAAATAGTTCCCTGGGGAGATTCCCTGGAGGTAACTTGTGGTTGGATTTTTATTTATTTTTTTTGGAAGGGCAGGAGAAGAAAAGATTCTTCCCGAATATTCAGTGCTGGAGTTTTGGTGTAAATTTGCAATCTGTTTTCAAACATCTTGAATGGTACTTTAGTCCTTGAATTGGTACTTTTGGTTCTGTTTTTAGGATTTTTTGGTGTGCGAGGGGGGCCTGGCTCGCTTCGAACACCATTGGATTCTTTAATATTAATGGCAGATTTAGACTGTTGTAGTGGTGAGGTTGTCTAATTAAATGCATGCAGAAATTTACAATTGTACCTTAAGGTATGGCTATCTTTCGGCAACTAATTGATTACTTCTCTGTTCCAGAATATGATCTGTAAAAAAGATAGGAATATATCAGGCATTAGATTCTTCATTCACTTAATTTTGTTGATTGAATTTATTCTCTATTTGTACATGTTATCATCTGGAGAACTTGAGAGCCAGAGTACTTTTTTAAATCTGAAATGAGAGTTTTATATGTTACTCTTTCTTCTTTGCCTTTTTTTTAGTATAAGTGGGCTTTCTGTTACTTTTTACCGAAAGATTTATTTTGTGGGGGGTAAAAGATGAATTAGGATTAGATCATTGCAAGAGGAAATGGTCAGATGTGATAGAAAGGTTCTTGCCATAGGTTGCGGAGCCACTTTTGTCCAAGGGGAGTCATTGACACCCCTTCCCTTTTTGAAAATTCTAACCCCGCAATTGCTTGTCATCATGCATTTTCATCCCCTCTTTAAAGAACAGTTTCTATGATGAGTCTTTTTCCTGGAGATGGTTATTGTTGTACAAAACATTGATTAACTTTTTAATGATTGGCTTTGGAAATGATGTCCTTTTCCCACAAATAAGATGTCATCTATTTGTTGATACTGTTCTTTTCTTATGTGTTTGTCCTCAGACTGATGCATGAATCTTGATGATCTCAGTGTCTGATAGAAGTTTCTGTGACAGCAAAATGTGCATAATAATGGACTAGTAATGGCTGCGGCAGAAGCAAGAACTGCTTGGCAAAGAGCAGCTAATCGATGTTTGGTGCAGGAAGATGCCAAACGAGCTCCAAAGTTAGCGTGCTGCTCATCAGCATCACCCTCATTGAAACAGGTTGATTCGGGGCCTGCAAATGGCGCTGATGCACAAAATCCTTCTGGCACATGCTTCCTTCCTTTTAACAGGAACTCTTCATATTGTGATTTATCCCCTAATTCAAGATGGTGGCTGCATCTTCAACCTAATTATGGATATCAAAAAGGCTTAGTGAGTGAACTGGTTGATTCTATGGAAGCAGAGATGGAGAGTATTGGACCAGTTGTAGATTCAATCTATAAATATAACAAGTCCTGTGATCAGAATGAAGCAGATAGTAGTTGCGTGGATAAAATTACTCTAGGTGGATCTCTAGATTCTCAGGTTGCAAGATATGCAAACCATGTAAACAATGACTTAGGAGTTGGAAGCAAAGAACTAACAGATGTTTGTACAGAGATTTCTAAGGATAGTCTTAATCTCGAGGACACAGGGTATCCTTATGAAGCAAGTAAGAAAGGTCTGGTGGATTTCACAGTCGGTAAACAGGTAGATGAGCATTCTTTTGATACAGGATATCCCTGGATTGATGTTGAAAAAACGGAGCCATGGTGGCGAACCGCAGACACAGAGGAACTTGCTTTATTGGTTGCAAAGAGATCACACGATTTTATGGAGAATTGTGATCTTCCCCAGCCCCAGAACAATTTTGTTAAACAGGACCACGATGTGGATGTTGACAGTAAGATTTATGCTTCTTCTATGGGTCCAAAAGCTGGAAGTATGCATCAAGACAATACGAATATTCATAAACGTGGTAATCTTTCTTTTAAACGTCCGTCTCAGTTAGATGCTGAAGGGAACTTGCAGCTTCATACTTGCAAGTCATCAAGGTATTGCATAGGACTAGCTTCCTCATTGTTTAATGTACTATATATCATTCTTATACTCTCAATTATGCTACCAATATGGAGAAAAGCTCTACTGCACATACATTCAATTACTAGCATCTATATATATGACTTATGAGGCGGAGTGTACAAACTGTGTGGTCCATATCTGTGTCTCTAGCATGCTTCTCGGCTTTAGGATATTAGTGTGCATATGCTTATCTTGATAGTTGAAACTTCCAGGCTGGTTTTCTTTGCATTTCGTTGACTGCCCTTTTTCCACGTTGAATTGCACAACCAACATGAAATGGTCAACACCTATTTGATTTTGTAGTTTTATCTTTGCTTGGTCTGTTTGGGTCAGAATGCAGTCATATTAAGAAACTGGGAATCTTAATCCATGAACCCAATTGCAAAACCTGGTGGCATGTATTTTCACTTTCTGGTTTGATAACTCAAGAAATTAATGATATATTTGTTTAATTTAAGTGTTATTATTTTATGCTGTCATGGGTAATTGTCTCACACATCAAATGCAATGAACATGAGAACTGTTAATTAATTCTTTTGCATTGTTCTTTCGATAACTTGACACTTCACTCCAGATTCTGCAGTTCTTTAGATGTTCATTTGTTTTGTGATTGTAATAAATTATGTTGTCAATTAGCTGGCAATCTGGGGCATGCAACATGTTAGCAGTTTTATGTCATCAAAACAAAGTGATCTTTAGAGATAACAATGTTATCTACTCCTCCAAGTAAATGGCATATACTCTGATAGCCACTTTTCGCTTTTTAACCTTTCTAGATTCATTTCGATTAGTATTTCTTAAGTGTGTCTATGCAGCATATTTGATGATCTTGAGAAGAACTTTTTTACTTGTACATAGTTTGAAGAACAGTGGTACCCCTAGCCAAAAGATTATGCCTGAAATGAACATATCTGGAGATGATGAAAGCAAGGCCCAACTACTAAAAGCACTCCGTCATTCTCAAACGCGTGCAAGGGAAGCTGAGAACGCGGCAAAGCAAGCCTTTGCAGAGAAGGAGCATGTCGTTCAGCTGGTATTTAGACAAGCATCACAACTTTTTGCCTACAAACAATGGTTCCAGCTACTGCAACTCGAGAACTTCTACATTCAGATTAAAAACCACAAAAAACAGCCGATATCAGCCATATTACCAGTAATGTCACCATGTTTGCCCCAGAAGACTAAGAGACCACAGAAGAAGTCTGCAAGGGCGAAACGAGCCAAACGTGCCCGTCCCAAGTATGACTTGAGCAGATATGCAGTTGTTTTTGCACTAGGTTTGGGTCTTGTTGGTGCAGGGTTGCTTCTTGGTTGGTCGGTCGGGTGGATGTTACCGACGTTCTGAACTGTGTAGATTGTATCCAATTTTCCTGTTAATACTAGTTTCGTGAAGATTGGTTTACAGGGAATTTAGTGGATGGTTGTGTCCCTGTCTTATGCATGTGAGTTGTATTATAGATCATTTCTCCATCTACTTTGGTCTCAGCTTTTAGTACAATGAAACACTGAGCTTTACCTCAGCTTGTACTTGAAGACAAGCAAGCATTTATATATCTTAGGCAGTACCATGTTTTTTTCATCCCCAAAATTATGGTTTCTTTAGACTCTCTTGCATTGTCATGATGAAGGAATCCATGGATTTCTTACACTTGTTAATTATTAGTACTATTTAAAAAAAAAAGGCTAATTGTGAGTAAGTTATTGGTTCGATTTATTTCACCAATTATGATATATAGGCATTAAGATTTTGTTTTCCAACTTGCATTTTCAACTCTGAAAACATTATTTTATGCTAATTTACATCTAATGTGGAGTACGCATATTTTTGTGCCAAAAAGAAAACAAAGGGTATATGAAAAAAATATCTTTTACCCGTTCTTCGATTTTATTTTATTTTATATTATTTTTTTGAAAAAAAGAAAAGTAAAAGAAGAAAATAAAATTTTGCTTATACCATTGTTCTGAAAAATAAAATTCAACCCTCCTATAAAAAAAAAATTGAAATACTGAACACCATATCAAAGTATATAATTACATATAAAATTCATATAATTAGCAAATATGTAAAATAATTATAATTAATTATTCAGATGTTAGAACTTTAATTACTCTATGTTGATCTGAATGCTCTTTTGGGGTGATCAATTAACACCAAGAGAATTGTTTGTATTATATTTTGAATATATTTACATGCGTAAGATATTAGTAATTATATAATTGAGACGTTGTTAGAAAAGTCAAAGTTATAATTCTTTATTTTATATGTAAATTGAAATTGATCAAATTATGATAATCAAGTTACATATCACTAAATAAGAAAATCGAACTTTAAAAATTTGATATGGTAGCAGTATTATATTTTTAAAAATCATAAATCAAAATTATCGAATTGAAATTTTTAGTATCATACCCTGGCCACCCCTATTACCAAAGTACAAATACATGGGCCTAGGATTAATGTTATGGGCCGGGTTGTTTCAAAATAACCGACCCACTAAACTCGCAGTTGTAGCACAGCAGGCAGCATCTTGAGAATTTTCTGGGTGAGAGGAAATCTACGGGGAGAAGAAGAAGAAGAAGAGAAGATGGCGGTAATGGGGAAGTTGAGAATGTTCGTAGTCCAGGAACCAGTCGTGGCTGCCTCTTGTCTCATCGCTGGCTTCGGTGATTCTCTTTCTCTATCAACTTTCCTTAAAAGACGGGATCACCAAATCTAGGATTTTAAGTTTGTGGGTTAAAATACACTTCTTTCATCTGCGACAATTGAATTTTACACATATTTTAAGAATTTTTGAACTGTATATGGATGGGAATCAGGCGTCAATGGGCCCTATTGTGGTTGAATCTATGAAATCCAATGGTTTTGAAAGGTCATATTTTTCTGTTCTATTTTGAGGAATGCCCGATCATCAGCTCTAACAAAACCCTGCGAATTGGGAGCTAAGATCACCAGCTTCTCTAGATGTACTAATGCTTGATTACTAACTCCTTGCATATTTATTTGATAGCTGATTTAACGATCCTCAATTTGGGTATTGTAATTTTACATTTGGCAATATTTATATAAAATTGAGGTTCCAAGTAGCTTTTTATAACACTGGACTTTTAAGGTAGTGATTGATCTCAGTATGTAGAAGATCTCTGTTGGAGGATATATAGAGGTTTTTGGAAATGTATAACATTGTGATGAATGCAATAAGTTACTTCCCGTCTTCATTAAGAACACAATTTCTTATGATCAAGTTGGCATACTAGGATATTACTCTGTGACATTTTTCAGGGTATTTTGAGCTCTAAGTATCAAGTTCGACTTTTTTGAGTGAATCTACTTACTTAAAATTTGAAATATAGGTGTTTTGCTAGCAATGGGTCAATTAGAACTTGTAGTGGCAGCTGATATGCCTCTCAATTTATCTAATTGATAGAATTAGAGTAGCAGGCTAATAGGGTAGATAGGAAGGAGTGGTAATTGTCTGCCTTTATATGTTATTTATCTGCCTTTATATGTTTACTATCCTGTAACTACGTATTATCATGTGTTCTTCTCTTTCTTGTCTGTTTATCATATCTAGCTTATTCTGCTGATGGGTTTTTGTGACGAGGGTTTTCAGGAAACAACCTCTCTACCTGTGTGGTAGTGGTAAGGTCTGCGTACATCTTACCCTCCCCAGACCCCACTTGTGGGATTTCACTGGGTATGTTGTTGTTGTTGTTGTATAGAAGATAAAAGGTTTGGCCTAATTCTTATTTTGAGAATAGGCAAATATACAGCAAATAAATAGATAGTTGAGAAGAATAACCTCCACATACTGTCATGAGTATGATTTTGTACTTGTTATCTTTTGTATATCTTCATCTTCTTGACGCGATCAATGATATCACTTACTTCCTCAAAAAAATTTGTCTATATTTATATATAGACGTCTATATGACTTTTTCATTTAGGAGTGACTCGAGTGAGTAAAGGATGGGAGCCTAGAATCTGTGAGCTGACTGCAGACAGTGGGTTCCTCTTTTTGCTTTTTATGCTTAGATCAGCCTAATTCCTGAATGCAAAAGCTATATCTGAGGCATATTTATGCAATAAACCCTAGTATGCATCTTAGACTCTTTTACCTGCTGCATTTTGACTGAGTGAGACCTAATGAAGAGTGTACGCTTTCTATCTTTTAGCATCAAGTATGTTCGCATCTGCATATCAAGCAGTGAAATCCACATTATAGGATTATGGATCAGGATGTCCTTTATTAAAATGGAATGATGGGGAGAGCACTGGTTATCAACCTTGGCTTCTTCACATGTCTATCTATATTCATCAAAATTATATTTTGTTTATTATTTTAAAAGCTGATCTTGTTCAGATTATTATTTTGATCTAATAGAGGGATCTCAGTAAGTGAGATATCTTCTTTGAAACTATAATCTACTAATTGACACATTCATCTGTTCCACTGGGTTTGTAAACCAGTAATTTAGTAACAGGAATTTGGAGAAGCCTGCAGCTGTTTAATCATTGATTATGCCAGTAAAATTCACTGACAACTCTGTCTTTTGTCCCTTATGTGCTTCCAGATGGGCCTTTACTGGCTGTTAGTTATACACATGGGTGTTGTCTGTTATTGCTTCTCAGTAACACTTGGTGGATTAGTTTCTCGCTTTTCAGTAAAATTAGTTTCCTGTGTGGCACAAACCAATTAGGTCAGCCTTACTCAGAAGCCCTCTTGCGAAAGAAATGTGTATTAGTAGCTCTGCAGAAGAATTATGTTGGTTAATGACTTGGTGATTCTTTTTACCAACTCAGAAGTTGAGGTCAATGTGCATCGTGCAATGATGATAATTTTTTTCTGAAAGAACATTCATTGACTTTCTATTCCTATCTGTTTTTCTCTTTGATTGGGAATTAGTTTGTCTTATATTGCTTGCAATTTCAGGCCTCTTCCTTCCTGCGGTTGTAAGGCCTATTCTGGACTCTTTTGAATCATCCAAGCAAGTCCCTGCACCTGCTTTAAGCGATGTAAGTAGTTGTCTATTTTTGTTTTATGTTCTTTCTGGTTTATGCAAGTGTGTTTTTCCCTCTTTTTAGTGATTTTCCTCATCACGTTTGGATATGTCTGTTGGTTTATTTGATCTTGCTTATACCTAAAAGGCTGTATTCTTTTGGGCATAAGCATAAATGGTTCCTTTACAAACTATGCCTGTTCACATTCTTGTGGATGCTAAATGGGATTTTGTCATTGTTGTCCATTTTTACTTTTCTTTTCCATTAGGTGACATGCTTTGACTCTGATTGTACTAGTCTTATAGCTTCATATTGTGCCGACTTAAGTGATGAGTTTTGTTATAAGTGCTAAGTTGAGATTTGAATTGCGAATTATGATCAACCAACATCCATATTTTCACTTTGTCTCAATTGTCCTACTGACTGCTACATATCTCTAAGGTTAATATCATAGAGCTCTAGAAATAGGCTGCATGTGGAATTCCAAAGATTTGAAACAAGTTGATGAACCGAAATGCTTTAAAACTGCTAATAAGTTGCTCATGTCGTATGTGCATGAAAATCTTCAGCTGATTTTCCTTCTCTTCTTCAATTAACATAATTTGCTACTTTGTGTAGGTGGTTTCAGGTGTGACTGGTAAAAAACAAGGATAAGATAGTTGTGAGGTTTCAGTTACAACCAGCTTCTTCTAGGCTTGTTCCATCCATTTTGTTTCATCCTGATCAGAAATGAAAATAAGGTCCTTTTCTTGTGGATAACTTTAAATGTTTTGTGCAAGGGGGGAGACCCTCCTCATTTGTAAGCACTTGACAGAACCAGTGCTACTTGGATTCAAATACCGAATTGACATCAGTCCTAATCAAATGCTTCTGAGGCTTATCATGATTTTGATCCGTCTCTGTTTGAATTGTGTTTTAGTTAGTTTTCTCTCTAGAATTTTGTTCATCTGAGCACCTTCCTCTTTTGATTTTGGCAACCTAGTAGACAACTTAAGTGACCCGAAATAAACATATGCTACTACTCCAGTTGACTGTTTGTGGGAAAGGCTTCACTGTGAAGTATGCCCATTCTATCATTATGCGTATTTCTTCATTTGTCACAACGGAAACTCAAATATTATGTTGGTTGGACTAGGAGAAGAAAGTTCGCTGCTTGTGCCTTTGTTTACTATTTACCAAATTGTATTATATTATATTTGTTGGGTGGAAAATCATAAAAAAATTCCAGGTCTGTCTGTGGGCGGGGGGCCGGGGGTGGTGTTCCCGTACTATGCCAATGGCATGACCAAAATGCAAACTGTAAAATGATGCAAGGATTTATAAGTGGAAATGGAATCCAGAAATATTTACAACAGGTAATGGTGAAATTCAAGGTTAATGATAGTGGATTGCTACAATCAGGCCAGGAGACATGGTGCATTTGTTTCTATATTTCCTGTGTATTCAACCAGGAGTACTTAAATGCCTAGAGAAAGCAACATAAAGTCTGACTTCATTAACATAAGAGCTATTGTTGAAACTCAGCCAATGAGCGCTTCTTTCTTGGATTTTTTGCTCTTCCATGGTATTACCTGCTTGAAACCCTCGTATATTGTTGCCTGTAGATTTCAACAAGAACAATACTTTAGTAATGCAGATGGAATACCAGAAAAGGATATGATATTTTACTCATCACTTATGTACCTTGAATATTTCACAGGATACTTATACATCCTGTACGTGTATTTAGTAATTCTGCCTACCAAAACTAAAGATATCACCTACTTATTTTTGGTCAGAGTTTAAAGTCTGATCTCTCATAATGTTCACCCACTTTATTTATTGCTAAGACACACCCTTGAATTATAATGGAGAAATATTGGGATGGGCATGTTGATGTTGATAAATGGCAATGATAGAATAGCAAGAAAAATTGCAAGGGTGAAAAGTGTACACATTTCCCAATCCATTACTAAAAACAAGTTTCAATCAGCCAACCCCAGCCCATATCCTCAAGTCATTTTTTCCCCATTAACTGTGCCCTATAACTTGGGACACCCATGGCCTACCTACCTGCTCATTCAACCCCATCTATTAGCTTTTAACATTGATACATTATTGCTAACAGCTATTTGTGTTTAGTGTAATACCTAACCCGTTGTCTAAAACTGAAGTTAGCTAGGCCCCTTCTCTAGCCCCACTGCCGTTCTTCTTCAACCTCATCACCTGCTCCATTATTAAGCTTTCTCATTACTCTATCTCTTTTGTTTTCATTCTGATGTTAGTCACTCATTATCAAAAAGATATTTTTAGTTTATTCTTATGAATTCAGTCATCAATTCCTCAAGCATTATTTTAACCACAAAATTATAACTAAGTTGCTATAAGTCGCAATATCTTATAACGAATATTTTATAGTTAAAGAACAAATTGTTGATCCTTTAAATGGGTGGGATGGGGCGGCCAACCTATAGGATCTAGCTTAGAGGCTAGAGTGCGTGAAATTTATCACTATATTGTAAGTTTATTAAAATAGCAGTGTGTTACCCGAAAGCTTTCTAGTTAGGAAGTAGATTAGGCTCCAGTATTTTCAATCCCGAAAATAACGGTGTGAAATTATAATAAATTATAGATTTGAACACATAATGGTGTGATAAATTATAGATCTGAACACATAATTTGAAGGATATAATAGGTTTGATTCTAAAACCTTGTGGGATTGCTTGACACGATGAGATAGACAAAGTTATCCCATCATAGTATAAATGGTGGGGATAAGTAATTTTATGTCGGGATTATTATCCCTTACCCCTGTAGTTCAGAACTCTTAATTGAGGGGAATAAAGCAGAGTACGAATCATGCTTAAAAACTAACTGCTTGACATGAAATAGGACAGAAAAACAAATAGTACTGCTAATAAAAGCAAAATTCATTAATTAGTGGAGCTGTTAATTAAGATTAAGACTTACCCAAATATGAGTCTTAGCCTGTGAGAGACCAGAGAAGCTTCCACTTCTTTTAAGTGTTGCCATTTTCATAGTGCATTCATCATTCAGACTAACACAATCTGCTGAATCTGTACCAGATTTTCCTTTCACACCACTAGAGCGGCGCCACCATCTTTTGCTTTCCACTTTCTTCTTACCAAGAACAAAGGCACTGAGTTGCCCTGTTTCAGAACTAGCAGTACTATCAAAAGACCCTTGTCGACGCCGGTCCCTCAAGAACCTAAAAGATGAAAACTTTGGCTTGCTGGTAATATAAGGCCCATCAAAAACAGTTGTGGGAGAACAACTTTTGGTGGATTCCATGTAAAGCCTAGGAGGTGGCTCTAAGCATATGGAGTTTGGAAGAGGGATAAGATCAGTACATGGACGAGGCTTTCCAGGCTCTTCTTCCCAAGAAAATGGTATTGAAGCTAAAGTGTGAAGAGGGGTTATCATACCTAAATCCTCTTGTAAATTTGCTGAAAACAGAGGAAGTTTTAGTGTTGAACTTGGTTCTGTCCCCATGGCTCTGTTCTGTATTTCTTTTTGGGTGGTTTGGTCTGTAGGTTCACAGGAGAGTTAAGTAACATGAGTTATGGCTAATATTTTTGCACAGGGGAAAGGGCCAATGACTATAAATAATGCATTTGCGACCACGTTCTTGAAGACTTTGGATTTTATGATGCTGTATTAATTGACTCTTTACTGCTACCTGCCTGACATGATGAGAATAACTTTTGCTTTTCCTATTACTGTTCATCTAGTAACGTAAAAACAAAGTGTGAATCAATAACTTTTAAGACTATTGCAATTATTTTGTTGAGCCAGTTTGATGTGACATAAAATTTAATTAAAAAATTGAATCCTATGAAACTAGTAAATATGGTGGAGGGAAAAATACTCTTAAAATTTTATAAATCTTAAATATGGTGTAACATTTGTATATGTAAAAAAAAATTCATCTTAAGATATATATAATTGTTAAGAATATCATCTTTTTAAAACGAATTAATGAGAAAATATTTATTTGAAGTTCAAATAAAATGAAACCCAAAGAGAAGGATTTTATTGTGACTTAATGAATGTAAACTCTTTACTTGTCGTTATTTCATTTATCGAGGTTAAATTATATGAACTTTGGCCAATATTTTAAGATGTATTTTTTCATCATATTAATATGAGAAGAATTGCAACTTATAGCATTTTTCGTATTGTTTTCAACCATCTAAATTTTAGATCTCAAATATTAAATTTAGCTTTGAAATTTAATCAAATGGACCTCAAAAAGCGAAATAGTAATAAGCAGGTAGATCTACTCCTTTGTCAGAGGTTCATCCGGACCCCTTTCGGTGGAAAATTATCTTATTTATATATGGTTAAAATAATTTTTTATATGTGTATGGTAGATATCAAACTCCTTTTGACTAGCTTTGTGTCTATTTTTCAGGTTTTAAATCTTCTTATTGACAATCCTGAATTCATCACTGATGACAAGTAAAAGTGAGCAGAGAATACAAACACGTGTGTTGGTTTAATATCTAATACCTATACTTCAAGTAGAAGGTAAAAAAAATTGTGCAATACTAGCGGGTAGACATGTGTATAGATTATTAAATGGAGAAAAGCAAAGGGTTGAAAAGAAAACCAAAATTTTGACTAATACTTTGCTAAATTATTGAGAGTGCATTGACAAAATGAATGGTTATGATTACTTCTGTAAAGATAGTAGTAGCAGACTGCTATACAAAGTCAGAGATTAACATTATTTGGTAAAATATTTAATGTTGTTTGGATAACAATATTAATAGAATGGAGAAGTCTTTGTTTGTTTTAATTTGAGAACTTACAGTATGTTAGGGACTTTGGTATGAAGGACAGCATTGGATTCTAAAATATACTAGGAAATGTCAGCTCTTTTCAGAGATGGAATGGACTTTTTTGCTTGAATTTTACCATAAAAACATCTAATGCCACCCATGCATATGTCAAAAATTTTGTAGATTTTTATGAACAGACAGAAAACAGTAATTTAAGTTTGGGTCACTGTTGAATTTGCAAATGCCTTGTCTATTCTACATGCTGCTCTTTTTTTTTTTTTTTCAATCGAATCTAGCTGTCCTGATTTTATACAAAATTCTTTAATTTTGCTGTCATTATGACGTAAGTAATTGTTATTTTTTGCACCAATGAGAATCAATTTAATTAATTTTTGAGACATATATCTTAAATTTCATATTAGATCTATGTCACTTCATACAGTGGTGTGTTCTAATATATTATAGACATTGTAAAAGATCTAGTAGATCTTGTTTTTATAAAGGCTCTATTTATCAATCAGTATGTAAGAATTTTTCGAACAAATTGCATTTTTTTTCCTTCTTTTGAAATTTAAAAATTTGGGCATGACGTTGCACCTTCACCTAGAAACGACGCTGGGAGGAGGAGTGGTGTGGGAGGAGTTGGAAAAGGCCGACAACAAGGGTGGTTCGACATTGTTAAAAAAAAAAGGGTGGCAAGCGCCTTAGCCCCCAAATTCGAGGGGCCTTAATTTTTTAGTAAAAATAAATGTTTTCATTTAATCTTTTTTGCATGAGGTAAGTGGTTTGATTTGTCTTTGAACAATGAAAATTGATTTTCTTTTCTTTCTTGATAATGACGGACTACACAAAGGGAGAAAGGAGGGAGATGGAGAGACTAACTTTCATTGAAAGTCTTATATGGAAAAGAGAGATAATTATGAAGAGAGAGAATGATATGATTGATTGACTCTATGAAAGGAAAAATATTTCCGTAAGAATAAAACTCTTTAATTGTAATATTACGTTGTTATTAAATTCATTTTGGGTATATTTTCAATTTTATATATATATATATTATTAAGAAAATAAATCTTTTAATTAAATATTGATTTGTCATAACTTGAAATTTAAATGTCAAAACTCGTATTTATAAAAAAAACTATATTTAAAATATGTAATAATTATCTTTTAAATGATTTATGAGAAAATATTTACTATTTTATTCTATGGTGAATAAATATTTTACAATGTGTGACCATTCTAGTTAAAGAGGAGGATTATTTGTATTGGTACACAAAAAACCAAAGTGTAGAAACCAAAGGTGGAAAGGTGAGAATGTGAAAAAGGCAAATAAAATTTCAATTTTAGACCTCAGCCCCTTTAGAAAAAGAAGAGTCAGACTTAGAAAAAGTAGTGTCTTTCCTACATCTTTTTCAAATTAAAGAAAGAAAAAGGAGACAACCAAAATTAAAGAACACTAATACAATTCATTAAAGAGAAACAAGGATAGAAGTATCCTTTATCTTTGCCCTCCTCCTTTGACTTTAATTTCTCTTCTTCTTTTCACTTAATAATCAATTCTTTTTCTAAAAAAAATAAATTTATACATCCATATAGAAAATGGATGAATTTCTTTTTTTTTAAATAAAAAAGTGCATTTTTTCTGACCAGCCTTTTGCTTTTTGTAGGGCTGAGCCATAAAGCAGTGAAGTTACCCTTTAGATGAGCAAAATTAAAGCAAAGCTTGATTTGATATATGTTTTTGTCTTCTTTGTCGATCACAAATCCAAAAGAAATAAATTATGATTGATATGTCACATTAGTTAACATTCAAGTGTCTTTCCTATGAACATGTGGAGCATTAATTTGCCAAACCAGCCCACACCTATCCAAAATACAAACGAAACTTCCTTCTTAAAATTGCTTCTTCATAAAATGTCACGTAATGTAAAATTTAGATTTTAGATTTGATAAATGTACCCAAAAGAAAGATAATGCAATATTAAAAGTTAATAGAAAATGTGATTTGAGGATGGGGATAGTACCACAAAAATAAGAGATAAGAAAGAGGGTAGTCCATTTACGACTCTTTCAACTTGATTCAATTTCTTATAAAGCAAAAGCAAATTCTATCTTATGAATAGGGGTGTCAACAACACAATACTTTCAGCAAAGAAATTGTGAATCATCTTGATTAAATCGTCAATAAAAAAAATAATGATGATTAAAAAAATTTGAGAATCGGAAACTTGAAAGAATTGGAGAATCATAACTCACAAGTCCCGATCAAGAAAGTGATTACATTTACTATGCCCCCCTTATTTTATTTTCAATACACTATGACACCCCGGGTTTATTCGCAAATATTTTGTATTCAAACCTTTGCATCTACTATCTCTTAATAAGAAGATGATATATGTCTTCGCTACCACAAGTTTAAGAATTAAATCAAATCAAAAAAATAATTTTTTTAAAAATTTAATTTTGAAAATCTATAAAATTTAGTGTGGTTTTAGTAAGCAAAAAGTAATCGAAAAAATTCCGTTCTTAAATTTTGTAGTTCTGTTATACATGTATATTTTTATACATAAATTTTCGATACATTGATTTCTTATATTCCCATTTTGCAGTCTAATTCTTTTCATTACTATAATTTAGTATGTAGAGTTCACATTTCAATTTGATTTCTAGTCTTTATTTTGACAAGTCTAAGAAGATAAAATAATTTGTTCTTAATTGAACCTCTTAATTATTTATTAATTTTTTATTCGACGATCTTCAAGTTTTTTTGTTTTTTTTTTTGGGGGGAGGGTAAATAAGTTTTCTTATATAATGCTAAATGGCTGGAAAATATTATGTTGGAATAAAGTTATAGGATACGTGTCTTGCGTATGTCACATATTTGCATAACAAAATTAAATCGATGAAAAATCTACTAATTAAGTAATTGATTTTAGTTATTGTATGATTATAACATTTGGTTTGATATTTCTACTTTGTAATTTGATGAAGATTAAAATGTCGTGATTGAATTGTAAACGATCCTTTCCTAAATAAATGGAAATCAGTTTATGATAAACTCCAAATAACAAAAAGTTTAATTATTTTAGAGAGAAAAAAAAAAGGTACATTAAGCAAGACCACATAAACAAAGAAAAGCTTATTCCACTAAATTATTAGTCTCACAAAAAAGCCCTAATTATCAACTTGATGATAATAACTTACGTACTTTTTGTAAAGAAAGAATCACATTATTACTATTTGAAAAGTCAAATTGCTTATTAGATTGCATTTTATTAAGTTTAAAAATAGTTTTAACAGAACTCTTTATAGAATTTCTGAATATATAATTTACTTATTTTTAGTAAAATAAATGTCTAATTTGTCTCTGGAAATAAAATTATTGCTCCATTTTTGTCATGCTTTTTAATTGGAAATATATATCGTAGAGAAAGATAGAGGTTGACAACACCGACAATTTTCTCTAAATATTATACTTATTCACGTGAAATCCATTCATACAATTATTAGCTTTATTATACGAAGCTTTCTCATTTTATATTTAAATTATAAAAAGATGTTTGGAGAAAGCAATTTTTAATGTATTTTCTTTTAAATTATTCTGCTTTTTGCATATTTATTTACTTAATTTTTATATCATTGCACAAATAATTAAGCAAACGTGGTGTCGCGTCTCATTTTTTTCGCGAAAAAATGGGAACCTGGACAACGTCATGGCAAACAACTCTTTGGGATTTAAATTGAAGGAAGAGTCGCCACCTAATCTTTTGGGTGAATTAGGACACCATTTCTAACCTAATACTAAATCTAAGCCTAAGTCAACCAGAGATCGGGTAAGGGCTCAAATTACCTCGAAGGGAAGGTGTTAGGCATCCTTCAAGATTCGCAAGTGCGGGTCACGGCCGTATCTCATCAAGACTGCCAAGAGGTCTGATGAATGGAGGAGTACAATAGTTCCATTGTACAAGAACAAAGGGGATATTTAAAACTGTAACAATTATAGGGATATCAAGTTGTTAAGTCGCGCTATGAAGGTCTTGGAGAGAGTGGTGAAGATGAGGGTTAGAAGAGTAGTATCTATTTCGGAGAATCAGTTTGGATTTATGCCGGGGCGGTCGACTAGTAAAGCAATTCATCTTGTTCGGAGATTAGTAGAGAAATATAGGGAAAGAAAGAAGGACTTTTATATGATGTTCATTGATCTCGAGAAGGCCTATGACAAAGTTTCAAGGGATGTCCTATGGAGGTGTCTAGAAGTGAAAGGTGTCCCAATGGAATATATCAGGGTGAGAAAGAACATGTATGACGGAGCCAAAACTCGGGTAAGAACGGTGGGAGGAGACTCAAGTATTTTCTTGTTGAGATAGGACTCCATCAAGGATCTGTGTTGAGCCATTTCTTGTTCGCCATAGTAATGGATGAGCTGACGCAATCTATCCAGGAGGAGGTTCCATGGTGTATGCTATTTGGAGATGACATAGTACTGATTGATGAGACTCGGACTAAAGTTAATGATAGGTTGGACGCTTGGAGACATGCCTTAGAGTCCAAAGGATTCAAACTGAGTAGGACCAAAACAGAATACTTAGAGTGCAAATTCAGTATTGCGCGGGATGAAGCAGACATTAATGTGAGGCTTGCCACTCAACTTATCCCCAAGAGGGAAACTTTAAGTATCTGGGGTCCATCAACCAAAATAGTGACAATATCGACGATGATGTCACACATCGTATTGGGGCAGCATGGACTAAATAGAGGCTTGCCTCTGGAGTATTGTGTGACAAAAAGATACCACCTAAACTCAAAAGTAAGTTTTACAGAATGGTGGTTAGACCATCTTTGTTGTATGGGGTGGAGTGTTGGCCAATAAAAAATGCACATGTTCAGAAGATGCATGCCGCAGAGATGAGAATGTTGAGATGGATGTGTGGTCACATAAGGAGGGATAAGATTAGGAATGAGACCATTGGGGAGGAACTAGAGGTGGCCCCGGTGGCTGATAAGATATGGGAAGCGAGACTGCGATGGTCTGGACATGTGCAGAGATGGAATACCGATATTCTTGTTAGGAGGTGCGAGAGGTTGGTTTTGGAAGTTACTCGAAGGGGTAGAGGTAGACCGAAGAAGTATTGGGGGGAAGTAATCAGACGAGATATGGCGAAACTAGATCTCACTGAGGATATGACCTTAGATAGAACGGAGTGGAGGTCGCGAATTAGAGTAGTAGGCTAATCAGTTGGTAGGGTTAGGTAGAGGTATAGTAAGGTAGCATGAGTAAGCGTCTTTTATATTTGTCGTATGTGTCTTAATTCTATCGTATTTACATATTGACATGTGTTTTTTGTCATATCTAGTTTATTCTGCTTATGGGTTTTTGAGACGAGGGTTCCTAGGAAACACCCTCTCTACTTCTATGAGGTAGTGGTAAGGCTTGCGTACATTCTACCCTTCCCAGACCCCACTTGTGGGATTCCACTGGATATGTTGTTGTTGTTGTAGATTAATTGAAATTGATTTGAAAATTTAAAACTAGGCCACAAATTGGCCAAAATGTGCTAAAATTGAAAGAAGTGGTTAGAATTGAAATAAAATGAAAAGAAAAGGGCTAGAATTAAATAAATTGGATCAAAAAGGCTACGAATTAAATAAATTTGGATAAAATTGCATAGGTTGTCATCTATTTAATAAATATAATATACACACTTATAAAAATATACGATATTTTAAATAATAATATTTATGTAAAGAAAATACTTAATATACATATATATATGCTAAAATTAAATAACAAATATATAATGCACCTAAAAATACGATATTGATATATTAATAATAACAATAAGTAATAAGTAAATAATAATAAATATTGCTACCACTATTATTATCACTAAAATAATTATAATAATTAAAGTAAATAATAATAATAATAAAATAATTTTGTTAATGTAAAGAACAAATTTTGAAAGTTCAAAAGTATTAAAAATAAGTAATTATTAAATAAAATTGAAAATGAACTTATTTATTTTTAAGAATTTTAAATATACATATTTAATCAAATGACAATCTAAAAGGATTATAAATTAGTCAAAATTGAGTGTCAACAGTGGGTTATACTCGAATATTGAAGAAAAAAATTAAAGGGGGTAAATGTGAAAAATATTTATAAAAAATAGTTTGAGGGAAAGGGAAGGCAAAGGGGTAGAAAAATATTCAGATAGACGATTTGTTGATGGGAAGATAAGATTTTATTCAAGTTTATTCAGAATTTATAAAAGAAAAGTAGTAAAAGAAATTCTAATTTTTGTCACGACCATATTGTTCATGTAATCATTGATTAAATTCTTGTGAAAAAATTGAAGAAAGCATAGCGTCAAAAAAAGATCATCAAATGGGGAAGAAAAACGAGAAATAAAATATGGAAGAAACTTAATAGTATATTATATTAAAAAGATATTCTCATTTATAGCAATAATAATTTTTTCACTGACAACTTATAATACATTTACAATACAATTTTAATACATATTACAGCAAAGTATTTGTAAAACATATATAATACAAGTTTTATTAATGGATAATACATTTATCTACACAGTATCAATTTTTTACCAAACAAGCACAATATATTTTAACATATTTTTAATACATTTATATTGCATATGCTAATAATGAAAAATATCTCTAAAATCAATAATTATTTATTAAAAAATATTCGGTCGACCTTCCACGGCCCAACATATACTTACTCTCATACTATTACACATTTCTGAGCCCAAGTTATTTTTGGGCCTAAACTCCCTTATGAGCATCTTTGCAGTTATTGCAAATCAAACTAGTTCTTGTCACGGTATCACTATTTAATTTATTCCTAGCTTTATTAAATTTTTATACATCTACTAATTTCGGAATAAGTTTAGACATGTATGTTAGAAGTTAGATTTGATGAATCCTAGTTTCAAACAAATATGACTGTAGACAGTTCAAACAAAAATGGTTGAAGTTTATGCAAAAATGAGTAGATTCAGCCACATATTCTTAAGTTTAGATCTGGCAAAAAAGCTAAACTTCAGTTGTATATGTCAGAAATAGTCACATCACATATGAAGCTTCAAATAAGGCATGTCTTGACGGTAGAGTTGCAAATTTTACACATTACGTATGGTTTAAATGATGGTCAAATTTAACCATTTGAAATAGACATTTTATATGCTTTTAATGGAAACAAATTAAATACAGAGAACATGGTGACAAACATAGAGAATATCTAAGTCCAACATAAGTCCTTCCATTCCTATACGAATAACAACAGTTTCGACTTGATCAATCATACCAATTCTAGTACATCACCATGTATTTAGCAAGATTGAAGAAACACTTCAATTCTAGTACATGTCCCATGTCCGACAAGAGGAAGTTTTTGCGACCTAATAAGCCAATCCAAATAGCTACCGTTGGAATATTAAGGTTTTGGCAATGTGTGCATAGGCGTCGAGCTAAAAAAAAAGCGGGATGAAATTTCAAATGTGTGCGCGCATCTCTGTATCATGTAGGCGCCCGCTCTGAAAATGACTCGGGCCAAGGTAGGGTCCAACAGCTCTAAGTCACATGGACTCCAGTCTGCAGGGGTCATAGATAATTGCACTGTCTTGTTGCTGTTGAATGGTTGGCCCATTATCCGTCCAAATTATATCAAGTATAAGCTCCACCCCCCTTCCTTCTTACATCTTAAAAAGTATTAGTAAACAAAAGGATAGTCCAAAAAGTCTGAAGTAAATTTTGAGTAGCATAAGGATGACGCCTTGAAAGATTTGAAATTAGAGAAAAAGACGTTGCCCAAACTGAAAATATTTCACGTCTTTGTCACACAGATACTGGACGTGTAATTTTATCTCCTTTTAAAAGCAACCCAATCTTTTGAGAGATCAACTCTTTTGCCTTCACAGTCAAGAAAATTCTTAAAGACAACATTATTTAGCATATTTTCTTCACAAATGGACTAGATCCACAAATTTTGAGCCTTATGCCACCTTAAAGGGCTGCCATTTGTAATCCCACCAAATAACAACTAATGATTTAATAAATAAAACATGAAATAGAATGAGACTCCAAGCTTTTAGGACCACAAGGCCTAAAAATATAATTTTGCTTTAGTTGAGGATCACATGCAGAGCACAGAAGGACCATTACTGGGAACCATGTGCATCCACATTTGTCCTGCAAAAATCAATCCATGTAAAAAAGAACTGTATATATATTGTATAGTCAGTAGTAATGTGCCAAATAATTAATCGTACGGAATTGGGACACGGCCTGAAAAGATAATGGGGGGCCACAAATTCATAGCTGTTATGTTTCAGTTAATGTCACTCAGTGCTATAAAGAAATAGCCCAACCATAGTTTGCCATCAAAAAACAAGCATGTCTAAATTTGTTTGCTTTTTTCACACTAATCACACAAAAGTATTCACATTTTCCACAACTAACATTCACCAAAGTTTCTTAACTACAAGATTAGTAAAGTCTAACATTAATACAGTTCCCCAGTGTTCTTCTACTTTGGAGCAAATCACAAAACTACACAGCCTTCCTAATTTTTCTTAAGAGACGAGAGAAACACGCAAAAATTAAAAAAAGAAAAAACACGTCTATTCGTTAAGCCTTATATCAACAATTTTGTGCAAGTTTTCATCAACCTTCAGCGTTTAGCTCTGAATCTACACTTGGCATTGTGCCTTCACCTTCCAATGATAAGATAGGAAGCTTACATCTAGAAGTCATCTTCTTCACTTCCTCACTAGAATATATAAATATCCGCCTCACCATCGTACAGAACTCTCTGCAATCAAGAAATTAAATTAAAACAATTAGCCAATAGAAAAGCTAATGAAAACCAAGAAGGTTTCAGAGACTCACGGCCATGGATCATCCCCCACAAGCATCATATCACCCTCATCATCTGTGTACACAACCTCCCATTTGTTTCGAGGGCAAAGCTCTCCCTTGATATCGAATATCTTCTCCAGCTCACTTATAAGATCATCATAGCCACTTAGTGCAGTCAAGTCAACCGCACATACAACACGAACCCCTTGCATTTGCACCTATAATTTGGATCATTATGCTTACAGATGAGTAAAGTGAACAAATGGTTCCAACAATCTAAAGAACATAAACTGCCTTATGTACCTTAGTACGAGTTCTTGAAGAAGTGAGGCCCTGTTTGTGTGTATCCTTTGGTAGCGCCTCCGGTTGGACTTGTCTCTTTTCTTCTGAAGGAGTCGGATGCTCAACATCCTGGTCCTTATCAACTTTAGTCTCGTCAGGCACAACGCGTGCTTCATCAGCACAGTTGGAGGTAACATTGAGGCCAAGCATTTCTTTCGCCTTAGTAGATGTGTTACTAGAGTTGCTCCGCAAGTCAATTCCAAATAAGCGACAACCAGAAGACATCTCACGCTTATTACTGCTATTCACTTGGTCATGTAAGAGGCCATCACTTACCCTTGAAGCCATCGGAGAACCATAATCCAACAGAGTAGAACGTGTGATCAGCTGCTTATTGTCTTCAATAGAGTCTCGGAGCAGATTGAGGGAACCATTTGCAATCATACTATGCTGCCAAGCTCCACTGAGATGTGCCCTAAAACTAGTGTTGTTCATGCCGCTGGAGAGGCTGCTATTCTGCTTTGAGGACCAGAATAGTTGGTTATCGTGGCTTTGCACTTCAGAAATACCACCTAACTGACTCACTTCAAGAGTAGGACCAGATCCAGGGCACCAGAATGGAGAAGCAGCTGAGGCAACTGCAATTTCTGCAACAAACCAGTTATTGCACAATCTAAATGAGAAGGGAAAGGAAAACACAAATGCAGAAGTAACTATATACCAGTGCGAGGAAGATCAATGGGACGGGGTCTTTTGCTCTTTATTCCCGGATGTGCAACATCTACACTAGAAGCGACAAAAGGCTCTATTTCCCACGGCGAAACCCTATCTGGCCTTACAATGGATGCTGGTTCATCCCATTGAATCTAGAAGAGAGCAAAATGTAAACAAATGTCAAAACGAGATAATGAAATGTGTCAAGCTTTTCCATCTATGAAACCAAGCATATTCTTTACCTTCAAGGATCGCCATTTAGAGTCTGACCATTGCGAGGAAATGTCACCAGTTCCAACTATGGTTCCTGTAAACCTGATAATGAAAACTGGCGGAATTCAAAAGCTGCAACAGTGGCATGACCTTCAAATTAACACAAAAAGAAAAGGAGCTGAATAGTGAACCTTCTTTCAGGAGAATCTTCTCCTTCAAACCTCATCCTGAAACGCATACCAACTGAGAACCCATGACTCACAGCCTCCAGATACTTGTTTAATCCAACTATAAATTGGCTTGTCCTGATTGATGTCATGTGGCATAAAAAGAACAGTAAGATGCCATATAACATGCACAGTGTAAACTTTACTCTCTGCATCTAATAGATGGAGGAATACCTTGGCTTATAAAACACAGCAAACCGAGTATGCGTTGTAATAGCATGAGACGCAGTCGCAAGAACTCCAAGATGCATACTTTGGCTGGATATCACAGATTGAGGCATAGGACTTTGCAGACGAGCAAGACGTCGAACCCCAACACGCAGTTCTCCATTATCGCCCCTGCAATATTTAAGACAAATGTCTCATCCATCTTATGGAAAACAAAATATAATTTAATTTTATCGCAATGAACCAGCAGCAGTTCCTAACAAGTAAGAAAGAGAGTTAGCACCTCAAGAATACGAAAGCATCACCAGCAACCAATCTCTTGGATGTTACAAATGTACTCCATCCAGTAGTTAGCAAGTGTCTTCGAGGTTGGCCTGAAAAGTAGCTAGGTAATTAAGGAACCAAGACAATATACATGTATACTAGAATCTATATTCAACTAAAAATGTTTATTATACCCGGAATGTTTCCCAACTTCAAAAACTGAAAGCACCAACATTGGTTAATTCTTATTGTACCTAGTAAAAATTACCTCTAAAGATATGCTTAAATCGCCACTCATACCCATGAAGATCTTTGGCGACCAAATCTTGGGTCGGAGTCGCCTGAGCCATGTCCTGTTGATGCCACATATGAGTCCAAATGTCAAAACATACAACCCTCTAAAGATTTGCTAAAAATTAATCAAGTCTAAAACAAGGAGCAGAACAAATGAACCTTCTCTCCCGCCTATATAACATCAAGATGAGTGAAACTTACACAACAGTTGCTGATATTGAAAAAATAAATAGTACCTATAGTTATTTTTAAACCCATTTTCTTCATCTATCTTTAATAGAAACAAAAAGGAGTCAACACAAAGTGAAAGAATTACCAGTTGTGGGAGACATTCATTAGCGTGCTTCCGAAGAACAGAAAATCCTCCGTGTGTGCTCGTATCTGATGCGGTTAAAATCTTACAGAATGAGTGAACTGTTCGTTTTGGCGAATCAGGAGGGCATGGATCAGGTTCAGAAGGCTCCTCTTGCTGCAAGGAAAGAAATTAAGTTGATGAAACACGAGAATTAATCGAACTAACGAATCAAAACAGCATTCATCGAATCAATTGACTTAGACGGTACTGATGTTTTATTAAGCATCAATGAAAAGCAATTATTACAAATAGTCACCTTTGCCTCAGGGTGCAACATAATCTGGGCATAGACTTCATCAGTGTCAACCTCCGCCTGTCAATTGATGACAATTAATGACTTTTCCTCCTTCAACTATAAGTCTATAACAGGACATTGGCAACAAATTCAACTAACAAAGGCTGTAATTCAGAATCAAGAACATACTAGTAACTGGACGTGATCGACCCGGCAGAGTATCTTAGAAGAAAGATTAAACTGAGGAATTTGTTGATTCACAGCTTGATTTGTGGAAGCCTCTAACTACAAAAAGCATCAATATAAACAACCATAAAAAAAAATCTTTTTTCCAAAAATGGAACTTTAGCATCACAGAAAGGAAATTGACAAAGAAATACTTGTTCTATGTGACCCTGTGGAAAGTAGTAAACTCGTTCTCCATCCCGAGGAATATCAACTAAAGGCCCTGCACATGCCTTCCATAGCTCTCTATACAAATCCTCACTTCCCATACCTACTCAAAACAGATCAACCAGAAATAGAAAATGTAACAACTCACATAAAAAGACAGTAGTTAGAAAGGGAAAAAAATCTTCAACTTGCCTAAGAAATGAAGCAAAGCCACAGAAACTGAAAAAAGGAATTGAACTCAGCAGTATTTGTTAAAGAGCTCAAAGAATTTAAACTGCATTTTTCATAAAAACAAGACTAATCCCAATTCCCAAACCAGAAATTTAATGATTTATGAAATGATCAGCAAATAGCAGTAACTAAAGCCTTATTAAAAATTTCAGAAAAATAAAAAGAGACAAAGAAGAGAAACAAACAAGAGATGCCGAGTCAAGCTTTACTACCTCTCCTTTTCAGATAACAACAAAATTTCATCGAAACCCATAAAACAAATGAAGAAAGAAGAAAAAATTAGCAATTCATTTTCACCTGTATCTTGACTATGTAAAGCAGAGGCTCCTCTATGACCTTCAACCAACACCATTAGAGGCCAAAAAGAAAACACCCAAAGGCTCCCAAAATTTCACAGTACAATAGAAAAAAAAAAAAAGCAAAGGATGGTAAGAATAAAGCTTGAAGAAGAAACCTTTCTCAGTGTTCACGCACTTCAATATACACAATTATCATCATTACAAACTCCAAACCAAAAACCTCCAAAGATCCATTTTAGCTAGCAAACAAAATGGTTTAATCAGCCATTTTCTGCACCTCTCCTTCTTTTCTCTCTCTGTAAATGTAAACACAAATAAGTAAGTGTATGTAACAGCTTTTGTGCTCTTTCTACTTGCTTTTTTTCAGTTACAAAACCAGTTTTTGCCTTTTGAGTTTTGCATATACTAGTAACCAATACCTCCTTTTTGGGTTTCCGAAAACCACTTTTCCTTTTTCCCTTTCAACAAATACTCCTATTTATCACCTGAATCATTGTTTCCCAAAACCACTTCCTCATTGTCCATCTTTTCGTCTTCCCTCTATATAGCTGAAATGAAAAATGAAAAGCTGAAATTCACTAGTTTAATTACTGGTACCTCTTTTTATTTATTATTTTTGTTATACGTAATGGAGAAAAAGGATTTTACTTTATGAATGAGTTCGGTACAGAGGAAAATATTTTTCTCTGAAAAAGTAAGTTCTATTAAAAAGAGAAAATTAATTTTATATTGATTTTATTTTCACTGTCCTCTCAACTCATTTTAATGTGAACTCACATTTTCGTCTTCATGTTATTTCAAGATAATCAATTTTAAGATAAGTTAACTTGGGATAATTATCTCATCATATATATAAAATAATTTATTTTATCATATGGCAAAAAATATAGAATAAATAGTTCAAAATTTATCTTATACCTCCAACTAAACATGAGATAAAATAATCTTATATTTTATTTCGAAATTATTATAACTTATACGTGTCACACCTTCTTGTTAAAAATTATATATAAATCACAAAAAAAAATCATTTTAATTATTAACAAAAGTATTTTTCATCAAATACATGTTTTTTCCTTGGGACCAACACACTACTTAAAATATCACTTTTCTCTTATTGAAACTTTTCACTCAAAAATAATTTAATGACTTTTTAAATGTATATTTAGATTAAATCAGTGATTAAAAAACAATAGTAGTATTTTCATGCCCAAAAGTTAAAAAAGGAAAGCTCTAATTGGAAAATATCTATTTTTCATTATATATATATATATTTTAGTGAGCTAGTTCTATGAAAAATATCTAATTTACAATACAATTTAAAAATATTTTTATTTCTAGTAGTGTCATTGTATAATCGCGATTCACCTGTCTTTTCATCTTTTTGGAAAATTTTACTCTCATTTTATATGTCAACAGGTAACCCCTTTGATTTAGGAGTTATGAATAAGAAATAAGTAATTCTTCATCTTTCTTTTGAACTAAAATATAAATATTATATGAGAAATTGATAATGGAAAAAGAATAATGCAGTATAGAGATTTTTAATTTGGAATAGTGCTCATTAAAATGTGAGATATATTAGATTTAGTAGGTCATATCATCTCTATTTTTTGCTTCAGAGAAGAGTATTTTATGTGAAGAGAATTAAATTATTTTGATGGAGAAGATATCATTAAAGTATGTTAATTATAGAGCAGAAGGATACCTATTTATTTTGCCATGAATGGAATGAAGGAGAATAGATGTTAGTACAATGAAAAGTCAACTTTAACCATAGTTGAGTAAAGTAAATGTGACTCTGGTGTGCTCCTCACATAACCATTTGCCAACGAAACCCCTTAACACTATTCATAGCAGCCAAGTAAATCTCTGACTTGTGCCCATTTTTTACTTTTTAATGTTGTATTTGTATTAGTTTCTTGAAAAATATATTATTTTTATATGTATTTTTTTAATATTTTAGAAGAATTTGAGTAATATAAATTATAAATGATTTTAATTCTATAACAAGTAGGGATCTAAGAAGTTATTTTTCAAAAAAGTTTCAGTTTAAGTGTATTAGATTAAAATAATTAGAGATGAGTAAAAATGTTGATTAACTAAAAAAAAATACTTTTGTTGTTTTATTTTTTATGACATCATTTTCCTTTTTGTTCGTCCCAAAAGAAAATGTCATCTTATTCTAATTACAAACAATTTAGCTTTAAATTTTTCCTTTTACCCCTAACAAAATACTTCTCAATCATACAAATATCTAGGAATTATTTTAGATCATAAGTTTCAAAAGCCTTCCTTTTTTCTTCAAACATCATGCCAAGTCAAAGGTGTCACTTAAAATTTGACAGAGAGAGTGATAGAAAGCATGTAAAGTAAATAAGAGTAAAAATATTACTCCATCCATTTCATTTTTATATGGCACCTTTTGCTTTGGCACGATATTTAAGGGAAAAAAGGAAGACTTTTGTTTATGTGGGCTAAAATTATGTAGTAATTGATATTTGTAGCTGAGAATCATTTTATTTTGAATGAAAATCTTAAAATTAAATTATTTTCAATTAAAGTAAGGTGATATTCTTCTCTTTCTTGCATGTTTAACATATTTAGCTTATTCTGCTGATGGGTTTTTGTGACGAGTTTTCCAGGAAACAGCCTCTCTACCTATGTGGTAGTGGTAAGGTCTGCGTACAAACAAACCAAAAAAAATAATATCACATAAAATATGACAGAAAAAATATATAATAATAGAAGGTGGCGAAGCCCCGTGTACATATCAAATTAACATCTCTTCATCAAAAAACTAAATTGTATAACTTGATAAAAGATAGGTTTATGTATTACATATTAATATAACTTGTTCTTTATGGATTTATCAAAAAAATAAGAAACTACTTGAATAAAATTAACATAGCAATTTACACAGTGATCTAAATTACCATAAAAAAGACCTCTAATTTGGAATTCATGTTGTTGGTGAGTTGAAAATATGCATGTGATTTTGTTTAGTCAGGTCTTCACAAAATTTTTGTAACGGCAACTGTTTATTTAGACGCCGTTATGACGGGGATCTATGCCGTCTCTTTCTTTGTCTGCACTATGGCAGGCAAGCTCTGTTGGTTGAGAGTAAACCCGGCAAAATATATTTTCTCCGTGATTTTCTATTTATCCTTTTTTTTCCTTGGATATCTGTTTTAGCATTAAATAAACCTTGTAAATGACTTAATTTACTCAATCTGCCACTGTGCTTTAGTAGCCCCACCAAATTGTAAGCTTGCTGCATCAGCCACGAGTTTTTTATCGACGCGCCTTTTTGTTAACGCGGTGGCACTCTCCTCACGACTTTTAATTTGAAACCTATTTTTTAACTACATATTAACAATAATATTATCCCATTTTATGTGATTTTTTTTAATTTGTTCTAAAAATAATGTTCTCTTGTTATAATTAAAAATATTTATTCTCCACATTTATTTTTATTTATCTATTACGATATTTTAGAATATCCAATTAAAGTTATTCAATTTATCGTAAAATTGTAAGATAGAAAACAATAAAATAATAAAATACAACACATAAAATAGGAGATAATAACTATGAATATGAATCTCTAATGGAGAGCTAAATAAAACAACTAAAGGGACAACACAAAAGGAAGAAATGTCCTCCTTCCTATATATGTGATCATCTCTCTTCATCACAATAAAAAAGTGTCAAGAGTTACCTTTGGCCTATTCTCTTAAATCGGATGTTGGCTCATTATACATATAACTAATAACCTTAATGGAAGTCATTCATGAGACGTTTAGTCTGAGCTATAATGTATAATAATTTTGTGATATAATGTAAAATTATTTTACTTCATATTTTTTTAAAATATTAGATAGATTTTGAATTATTTATCTCATTATTTTCATCTTTGTGATAAAATAAGGTATCATATGTATATTTGGCAAAATAAATTATTGTAAAACTTATCTCACGATAATTTATTCCTAAATTAATTATCTGAGGATAACTTCTTAAGCCATATATCTCCAAAGGACCTCCCTTGGACTTTATTATATGTCTTTTTTAGACCAATGAATACTGTGTATGTATCTCTTATAGTCTCTGTGTTGCTCCAATAATCTCCTTATAACATAGATGACTTTTTGGTCAATTGCCAGCATAAATTCGAATTGAATTTTAGAGGTAGACACAAACTCCTTAGGAGAATTTTGCTAGCTCAGTTGGTTGACTATCTGAACTCTCACTTTGTTGGTGAGGGTTCGATTTTCCGCATTGTAATCCCCTTCCCCTTCTCTCAATTTTTCGAAAAAAGATTAAAAAAAAATAGAGCCTCCTCATCCTCATATCTATCACCCTTAGATTTTTATAGCATGATTTAGTCGTTTAATAACCCTTTGATTATTGTGTTTCTAAATATCATTCTTAGCTTGTTTTAATGCAATGAAAGTTATTGTAATCTATCACGATTCCTCATGCAATTTAGCCGCCCTAAATATAACATGAAACAACACTCAGTAAGTCACGGCATACATTTTTTCAAATCCACCAAAATCTCGTTTGGTCCGATCCCTCATTCACTAGTTGTTTTAGGAATAACCCCCTTACAGTGGCAGAGCCACGTTGGGGTGAGATCCGAACCTTTTTCAGTGAAAAATTAGATTATTTATGTATGATAAAAATATTTTTTTATGTAAATATGATAGATGTCAAGTCTTCTTCATTTAGTTTGTATGTCTAAATCTTAAAATTTTAAACTCCTTTAACAATAATTTTAGTTTGTGTGTCTATTCAAGATATTTTTAAAGCTCCAACAGTAAAAATGATGGTAGATGAAAATCCAATTTGAATAATTTTTAGCTGGACATAATAATAAAAGGACAAAAATGCTCAATTTGAACTCTGTAATGCATCAATGAAGTATTTATGAGAGCAATGTAATAGTAATGAAAGTCGAGTATTTATATAGTTATTTAGAATAAATTTTACAATGCTATAACATTTTAATGATTTCACTTTTATTTAAATTGTCCAATAATATGTATCATACTATGTCATTTAAAAATTTTAAGCAAAATATAATTTTATTTTAAATGAAGAACTTTAAAAAATAAAATTTTATATTACATGAGATTATATAGGGTGATCATTTAAAAAAGAATTATATCATGAAATAAGAAAATAAAAATAAAATAATAATATCATATTAAGAAGAAAGAAGAAGATTCTTTTTTCGATAATAAAATAAGAATTGCATTAAAACTGATTGTCTTCAATTATAAAATTTGTGTATATTTAATGAGTAAAATGAAAAATGGATTGAAGATGCCCCTACACAGCTTTTTCATGTCAAAAATTTAAGACTAAATCAGTAAAATGTGCAAAATTATTTACACTACAATCAAACTCAGAATCCAAAGCCAAAGTATCATCTCTAATTTTCTAAAATGTCAGCTAAAGATAAAGCACAATAAAAGAATAAAATTACTTGGATAATAATTATTCCTTTTAGTCCATAATAAGTAAATGGTTGAAGATATAAATAGGGGTGGGCATAAGTATGAGAAAATTAAAAAATCGAATCGAATCAAATTAATTTGGTTCTTTAGTTTGATTTTGGTGTTATATTTTTAAAAGTTTGGTTCTTCGGTTCTATGTTCGGTATAGGGAATTGAAATTTTCGTGTACCGAAGAATCGAACTTTTATTTGAAAAAATTATACATATATTAGAACAAAAAAAATAAAATTATATTTATATACATATAAATCAATCATCAATTAAATCATTCATGAAACAAGTCAAAGTATCAACAAATTTATAATTTATATAGTTAACTTGAAATATTATTTTCCAAGAGAAACTAAAATATATTTTTTTCCGATTTATGTTATGTAAAGGATATTTTTGGGGTTGTTTTCCTCAAGCAATAGTTGGTGCACAAGTTTTTGGCAAAAATAAATATAGTTTTTTAAACACGATGAGTGTTTCACGGAAGCACATCATCACTTAACATGATTTTAAGTTGTTAAGTGTCTTATAATTTGATTTGTCCTCATTTAAATTTTTATCGGTTTGCATCGAAAAATCATTCTAAAACACCAAATAAAATCGAACCGAAATATTTCAGTTCGATATATGGTGTACACTTTTTCAAAATCAAAAATCGAAGAAACGAATCAAAATTTGCTAAAATCGAACCGAATAACCGAACTCCCAGCCCTAGATATAAATTAAAATTTTATTTTTTATATTATATATTTTTATTATTTTCGAAATTGAATTTAGAAATTATAATTCAGGAAGTGTTGAGGCCCCACTTGACACGTCATCGGGGCGCAGTAATAATTGTTCGCCACGTGGGTGTTGTATAGTGAATCTGACGTGTCGGTGCGTTACTGGTCTGCTTTTTCAAGGCAAGGATATTCTGTGTCCCGATTATTCAACACAAAGCACCACGTTCTCTTTTTCACATTTCTTTTTTTTTATTTTTAATTATTTTATTTTGGAGATGTAATTAAATTCAAAAAGGATTATGAGATTAATCTCTTGTAGTTAAAGATATTTGATAAACTTTTTGAAATATATAATAACAGAGTTCTTTTTTAAAAGGAAAAAAAGCAAAATACAGTTGTTGAAAGTATACGAGCCTGCAAAAATGGAAATGGATTTTTTGTGCGTTACTTTTAAGATTTTATAGATGCAACAGGTTCTTTATGCATTTTTGGGGGGAATCAAATAAGGAGCCAATGACAATTTACATTAACGTTTTTCCCAAAAAGCATGCATCCAAGAAAAAAAAAATATTTTTTGACTTATATTTCGTCATGCATTAAAATTAACTGCTTATGGGTATTTTTAAAAGTTATATTAACTTAAAGCACTTAAAATCAGTTAATCTAAACAGACTTTTAATTTATCCCTTTTTTGTTTTGAAAAAACAACTAGGTAGTAATATAGGTGGCAAAAATGAATGGATTTATTTAAATTTAGACGGGTTAATTGGTTTTGATTTAATAAATGGATAAATAAACTCTTAATTTGTTTGGAAATTACGAAGGTAGTAATTACAGATTTAGTATTACATAGTCTATTAATTACGTTGACTTGTTTATTTGACATAATGTAATTATAATATAAATGCAAGTTTATTGTTTGTTGTACAAGTGTAATTATAAGGTAATATCAAAATTTTAAAATAAATTTTAATTATCTAAAATAAAATATTTAAACTTAGAAAAATAAGAATAGTTATAAATAATATAAAATTAAGTATTTAAGATATATGTTGGCTTTTGAAAATATATTAAATAGTAAATATATGTTCTTAACTAATATCATAAAAAGAATCATTTATATTTTTCAAATTAGTATATTTTAATTAAATTAATCATAAAAATTAAAAGTACAAAATTTCAATGAACATAAAAAATAAATATTTGACAGGATTGTTAATATTATAAATATTAGTAATATTACAAAAAGAAAAACATAACACTATAACCTTATTAAAAATTAATTTCTATTTTAGTTAAAAAAAAATAGAATGCTAGCAAAATTGTGTTAGTGAAAACATAAACCAGAATAAATAAAAAAATAATATGAAAAAATGCATTAAATCATAAGTAAAAGTTGTGGACGAGATGGAAATAAAATAAATAATAAAAAAAATCTTTTTAGAAAATATTACAATAATGATAAAAAATAAATTTAAAAAAAACCCATAAAAATAAAAGGAAGAAAATAATTTTAAAATGTTTCATGTAATTACATGGTATAATTACTCAAACTCCTTACCCTCTCTTGTAGGGGTGGACATTCGGTTCTTCAGTTCAATTTTAACAAATTTCGGCTCGAAGTGTGCACCATATATCGAATTGAATTTCGGTTCGATTTTTTCAAGTTCAATTCGATTTTATTCGGTGTTTCTAAATCGATTTTTCGGTGTGAACTAATGAAAAATAAATTGTGCACAAAATCAATATATAAAAACATTTAAAAATTATGTTAAGTGATGATTTGGCTCATGAAATACTTATTGTGCTTAAAAAAATATATTTATCTTTGTCAAGAATTTATAGCTCTACTGACTATCGCTTGAGGAAAACAAACATAAAGACGAATTCCTTTATATGACATAAATCGATAAAAATATGTTTGAATTTGTTTTGGAAAATAATATTTCAAGTTAACTATATGAATTACTAATTTGTTGCTATACTTTGACTTGTTTCATGAATGATTTAATTGTTAATTGATTTACACACTCACACATCTTATTCTTTTGGGTCTAATATATATATATATAATTTTTTTCATTTTTTTTAATAAAAGTTTGGTTCTTCGGTGCACCAAAGTTTTAAGACCCTACACCGGACACCGAATTGAAGAACTGAACTTTTAAAAAAGAAACAACGATACCGAACCGAAAAATCGAAGAATCGAATTTAGTTTGGTTCAATTCGATTTTTTGATTTTCCAGTGTTTATGCCCAATCCTACTTCCTTGGGAGTTGAAGAGTGTAGTTGCCCCCTTCAATTACACCCAATTTTTCTCTTGCCAAAAACTCTCTCCGTCGAATATTATATGGCATCTTACTATAAATATTTGTTCCATATTTCATGATCATTACTTACTAAATTAGGATAGAATTAATTAATTTTTTTTTGTTTTACCCGTACCATTAATATGACCTTTGAAAATTTAAACTAATTTATAAATTCAATTTTTTTTCTCAAGAGGCTAATCAATAATTTCCTCATTCAAAACTAGTGGAGTAATACTACTGCCACATTATAAAATAAATAAAAAATGATAATACGATTCAAGTTGAATGTGGATAATTTCCAATACGAATTATTCCTATATTTTATGTATATTTTTAAACTTAATTTAATGTGTATTAATATAAGTAAAGAATAAAATAATAAAATTATATTAGTGTATTAATATTTTTTTAATTACCATGGAAAATAAAAAGAACACATATAATATAAAACAAAAAGAGTAATTATTTGGCCTAACAAATAGGTCAAGGTGTAAAGATTATTTTATATAGCAACTTTTAATTAAATATTGTGGCATAAAATGAAATGGGAAATATATGTTATATGAATAAACTTTTGTACAATAAGTGATGTTGACAATACTTTGACATTACCCTTTCCGTACACAACTGTACATGTTAGGTTTTCTTTAATAACCAAAGACGTATGTGTATTAATTTCTCTTTTTAATTTAAGTTTGTTTAATTTTTTATTTGATACAATATTTAAAAATAATATAAAAGATTTTTAAATTAAATATTAAACTCAAGATACGTAAAATATGTTAAAATGTTCCTTAATTTTATTATTTAAATATATCATTTAAGAAAAATAATATACTTTTTATGCAGATAAGAAAAAATATGATAGATAAATTGAAACGAAATTGTAGATTTTCAATTTTTGCGTTTTGACAAGAAATGCATTATACTCACATCTATCGGCACAATCATCATGCTTTAAAATGTGTTACTTTTGTGGTAAAATTCGACTTATTAGTTGGATCATAAAATTTCTTTTTATTTCTAATTTACACACAATTATAATTATTAATGGACAGATAGAATAACGAATTTTATGCTATAAAAGTTGATTATGACATAAGGTTGAACGGCATAAATTAATCCATAATTTCATATCAACATCTTAATGGAATAAATATAATGAAGCTTGTTCCATGTTATAATTATCACTGGTTAGAATTTAACGAGTGAGAAGAATATTTTCACCAGCAAACAATGTCAATCTGTAATTTAATTAATTAGTAATTAAGAATCATAATACAGTCAAAAAATACAAGTGCTAAGCATCATATAAATATAAATTAAAATTAGAAAGGAGAGACAATTTGATATGCAGAAAATATTATAATATAGTTATATGGCGCACGGATGGAGAATAATTATTGTTAGTGGGAAAGGGTGGAGTCCAAATCATGGGTCCTAAGTACTTGTTAATTATTTTATTCATTAATTAATTCTTTAAGCCGTCCTTATATTAAGCTTTAGTGTTTCACTTAATTTAGACAATGGAGCAATTATATATACTAATCATAATTATTTTTAATCATAAAATTAATAACCATCTCTCTCTTATCTTAGGATTGCGTCATGAACCCTCGTTTCCTGGAAACTCACTTTTACTTTGCACTTTCAATGACCAACATTTTTTTTTTTTTTTGGGTGTTTTCACAATTTTTTTAAATAAATTAAGCGTTTAAGTTATACACATTAATATGTAAAAAGAAAAATAAAATCATGCTATCTGGTACAGTTTATTTACCTTTTTTCTTTTGATTTATTACATCATGTTTGTTATAAATGGATATTTGTTACTACTATTATAGGTAACTTAATTTGATTCCCACGTAAAAATATTTAAATATTATCATAAGTATACTAAATTTAAACTCAAAAGTCGATTCATTACCTTTTCATTAAGAAAATTTAACGATGTAATTACCTTTAAGCATCTCTTAACTGTACAATGCATGTTAGGAGGGGAGCTAAGTGTGAAATGAATCAATTATAGGATGCATCATTATTGTCTATTTTATACTTCTTTTTTAGGCCTTTCTAAAGAATATTATAAAGACATAAAGTATAGAATGTGTTTTGAAGACCCCAACTTTTTACAATCCTTTTTTAAGAAAAAAAAAACTTTTTACAATCTTGAAAATGAGATTTGATTCCTCTAACTTTAGATTTTGTTAAGCAACTGTGATTTTGCAATCCTAACCCCTCTTTATTTTTATCAATAAATATAATTTGCTTTACTTTATAAAATTCATAGAGAATTGTATTGAAATTTCAGATAGTAGGTAAGTTAAGATCATAATTTTTTTCATTCGTCAACCAAAAAGAAATAGTGAGTGTACCACCTGAATTCTAAATTTAATAAAAACATAAAGTTTCATGATAGTTTCTTAATTAAACTTATTGTGATCATGAGAATTTTTTGGACAGTAATGACATGATTAGATGCTTAATTTATCAAATATATATTCTTGGCGTGAGAGATGAATAATTTTTTTAATAAGTAAAATGCTATTGGGTAAATTTTCCACTACAAGCACATAGACAAAAGTCAGTTTGAAATTCGATTTGTTTAAACTTAATCAAGAATGGAATATATCATGAATCGTTAATAATGGTAAAATAATTATATTTTGTCTAATATTGACTCCTGGCCTCTTTGAAAGGTTAAGGAGTTGGATTAATTTTCTAATCCTCCAAAACAAAGAATAATTAATGATAATTATAATAATAAATAAAGTGGAATTAACCATATCTTATCTTAATTTATCATCAGTAGATTCCAGTTGGATTAGCAAGATTTTATACTCGGATGTATTATCGTCAAATTTAATTAAGATAATTATATTGGACAATGTGGTGCATCTGATGAAAGTTCAAAGTGGAAATGGAGAAAATAGTGTAAAACTTACCATATAAAGATTCTTTGTTTGACTTAAATGTAATCGGTGATCAGACGCGAATCGAACTATATTTTGAAAAAATTATTCTCTATTAAAGTAGAAATGTAGAATAGTTTTATTTGAAAATTAAAATTATTTTTGGACATGAATTTCACTTGAAAAAAAAAATAAAGCTTCATAATTGATAAAAAAAAAATCACTCGAAAAATTAAAAACTCAGGTACCAAAAAGAGAAAAATCTAATGTTTGGTTCCTTCTCCTAATGTTTTCAGAAAAGTTAAAAAATATTTTATGTTCCGACGGAATATTCTTTTTTGATTCCTTCTCCTAATATTTGTATTTTAATTTCTAATATATTATTCTTAGTTAATACTCCATCTATTCTATGTTAACTCAATTTGTAAGACAATGCATATATTAAGAAAAATATTCAAGAAAATAATTTAAATCATGTTTTTCACTATTGTTTTTGTGAAATCATAGATGCAAGTACAATAATTTATCTCTTAGAAAATATAAAATTTCAATAAATGAAAGAAAAAAATATGAAAAAAGTTCCTAGCATCCATATTGAACTTTAAAGAATTCATCGATTTTGAACAATGAAAAAAATCTCAAAAATAAAGTTAATATGGAACGGAGAGAGTATTAATAAATTAAGGGCATGGAATCTTGAAAATCATAATACATTGAGTCGATGATCAATCATGGAAGCACGTTAAAAGTTAATTAACTTAATTAATCTTTATTTTTACATCAGCCTCGAAGGTGAGAAGAAGATTAGAGAGAATAGAGTATCAATAATTATTTATGTTATGAGAAATTACTCCTACACTCCATGAAGGATTAACAACTAATAATGGCTTGAAGTATGTTAAATAAAAGACGCAAGATGTATAAGTATCAAGGATGGACCACCTTCATCGAAAATTACATTACATATATACACTCAAAACTTTTTTTTATAAGTATATAATAAATAATAATTTTTTATAGTTAATAAAAATAATCTTCCTCTTAGCGGTGTAATTACACAATTTTTATTTATTTTTACATGCACTTGACATATCTAAAGCACCAAATATGATATTGGAGAGCAGATGATTCATTAGTCAACAAACAAAAGAATTAAAATAGTAAAAATATGATTATAAGTTCATAATTGTGGAGAGGAAAGAAACGTCTGTATTCAGCTACAAAATTTATTTTGTACACTATAGGGGATTCTGTTTTTCTCTTAATGAGAGTTTTGGGAGAAGAATAAAATACAAATTATTTTTCCAAATAAAGGTATTAACGACTTCCAACGACCCACCCAACAAATTTGCTGATTTTTCACTAGATTTTTATCTGGGGAAATTCCTTGGAAGGTGGATTTGCAGAATATTGGTTCACTTTTTCTCATTATTAGTACATCTTAATAATTAGCTACTCCATTCAATTCATTTTACTTGTTATTGTATGTTTTATTTTATACATCCCGAAAAATATTAACTAGAGTATGAGGTTGCTTCTTTAACTAGAGATCTCGAGTTTGAATTCTAGGAATGAAATTTTTTTTGGTAGGGAGTACTTCTCTCCAAATGAAGTCCTACGCGACGCGAATTCGGATATAGTCGAATTCTAATGTGAGTGAAACAAAAAAAGCTAAGAGTATGAATTGACCAAATTATTCTTCTTTTGTACGACATTTTTTTCTGTTTTGAACCATATAATTAGTATCTATGAATATTTATGACTAAAGGTCAAAGTGAAAATAAATAATTAATTATTTTTATTTAAAAATAATAATAATTTTAAATTATATATTCTAATAAGAACGATAAGTAAAATAAATGAAGAAAGTATTTACGAGTGTCTATTAATAGAAAAGAAATCCAAGAGCTTAATTCCCATGCATGTTGCTCAGAAAAGTTCTATTTATTTTTTCCTTTCGAAAAAGTTATGCGATAATTATAATCATACAAAGGGCCAAAAGTTTTTTTTTATATATATATATATAGTAAGAGTTTGTTTGAATTAGTTGATTATAAATAAGTTATGAGTATTACGTGTTGATGAATACTTTAAAGTGTTAATAAAACATTTAATTTTACATACACATGCAATTATATATTGGGATACATTTATTAAAATTAATAAAAAATAATTAATGCGTTTGATTTTTAAAAAAAAAATTACTCCTAATAAGTTATTTTTAAAAGAAGGACTAAAACACCCTAAGTTTTATGGAAAAATTATAAATTGAAAGATTATTTTTATCTATCTATACTATATTAAAAGCATAAAAATACTTAGAAATATTGTTTTAGCTTTGAAAAGACTCCTCTTTAGGAAAAATCGTTTTTTCACAATTTTTCATTAAATTCTTATTTAATTATGTTTATAATATTGATTTTTTAAATATATAAAAAATAAATGATATAATAAGGACTTTTAGCCGTGGAAAGACTCCTAAATCTTCCTTATTTAATATACTTCTATTTCTTCCTTATTTGAATCAAGAAAATACTCTACAATCGTTAAATAAAATTTTAATTTACCATGATATGTAGATCCTTTTTTATTAAATAATTTATCTAAATTACTTTTGTAGTGAATAGAGTATTTATATTTTCATAATTTCATAATTAAATTTAATTTTTTTGTGTAATATTTATTACCCGCTTTGATCGTGTATAACAAGACTAGTATAAATAAAAGGACGAAAGGCAGATATAGATGAGAGGGGAATGTAAAATTTTATTTTGAAATAGGTATTTTGTCTAAAAAAATAGTAACAAAAATCCAAGCTATAAATTGAAAAACCACTCCCTAAATTATGACTGATTTTGACTTATTTAGAATCTAAGCCAAATTATCATGGGTTCATAAACTTCAATAATCCATCTATTTAGAATTGGACTCAAAGTTCATATATCTCAGCCAAAATTCACCAATATATAGTCAAATAAAAAAATGTGACTTTATTCTTCTCAGATTTTCCTTAAAATAAAATATGAAAAATAGAAAAAAGGAGTGGTCTCTGTTGGCCAAACATAATTAATAGGGGTAGGTAACTTTAGGCCTAACTATTTTGGTGAATTGTAAGCACTAATAATATAAAGTCAAGTGTTGGTCAAAATTAGGTATATTCACTACTTGAAGAATTAATTAGTGAATTGGCAGTATCTTCTCATTGGGTCATCTATGTTTGGTGCTTCAAAAGTTGGCTACATAATTATCGATTTTACAAAACTACTACATAATGTTATGCCAACTTTCATTTCCTTCCACAAATATTTTCTACCACTTACTCCCTCTCCGTCTCATTTTAGTTATCAAGTATTTTTTTGGATCATCTTTATTTATTCATCATATTATTTTGGGATGTTCAACAATATTTATCCATTTTATGAAATCAATAAATAATTTTATGTTTAGTTTCTAATTTACCCTTATCATTAATTATAACAATTTCCCTATTGCATTTATTTCTTACTCCATATGTCAAGTCAACAGGGGACAAGTAAAGATGGATGGAGGGAGTGTACTAAAAATAGTTACTCCCTCCGATCCTTTTATATGTCGTCTTTACTATAAACAGATGATTTTTAATATATGTCATTTCACAAAATCAATGCATGTTCTTCTTTTTCTATTCCACTCCTCAAATTAACAATTTTTCCTTTTTTTTTTATCCCAATCAAACTTAGGGGAAAATTATATAAATTCAAACAATTTAAATTATGGTTTTTGAAGTGGAAATCAGGCAAGGTGGAGGAGATTTACAAGGTCTATTTTTAATTAATAGCATGTAGAAGAAAAGTAGTCAATCATGATTAATATATTATTGAACTTCAATACCTTATGAGCTACCCTATAATTTAAAGTTAATCTAAGAGGGGTAGATGTGGTGCGACACCATTAAAAGTCACTTAAGAAAGAGGACTAAATTATTGTATGTACCGTAAATCATTAAAGAGATCATTTTTCCAATTCAATAAAAGTACACATTGAATATATATATGTGTGTGTAGAATGTAGGGAATGCAATAATTTAGGGGGCGTTTGATTGGTGGAGTTAGGAAAAATAATTGGGATAATAATAGTACATGGTTATTCGGTCAAAATAAGTATCCAAATATTGACGATTCGTTGTATAGTATACAGTCCGTTATATTTCATGTATAATCAAGTTATATTAAGTTTTTGAGTGTATCATAATATATATTTAGCATATAGCTCCTGTATAAGTACTCTGCATTGTATAGCCAGTGTATACTTTCTATGGCTTTTGGAAAGTTATATTGTATAGTCATGTATGTTTTCTATGAATTTTAGTTTTTTTTATGTAGATAAAACATGACTATATTTGTTATAAATTAATTAGCTTATTGTATATATTTGAAATTATCATACACAAATGACGCATGCATGTCATTAGCATGATGTTAGAAGGAGAAAGTGGAAAAATTATGTGTACCATTTATTTTATATTTAAACCTTGACTTAATATCTTTGGAAAAATCGCCTCAAGTTGAAAGAATATTATGCAATAGGGAAAGTTATGAGTCGTTATAGTCAATTATAACTCATGAGGGATCTTGTGCTTACTTGAAAAGGTCATGTTTACCAAATTTTAAGAGCCTGAATCTGGAGCGGTCGTCAAATATGAAATTTAATTCATTAATAGGTGATGTTTTGATAATTTGGATGACCTTTTAAGATAGTCTTTATCAACTTATAGTGTTTGGAAGGGATTGTCTCTTATTCTTAAGAGATGATCTCTAAAGCAACGTATATCAAACATTATGCCAAAGTAGGAATTTCACATTTTGAGAAAAGGAAAGAACATTTGAAATGGGTCATTTGCACTTTTGCTGGACATGACTTCAATTTCTAAAAGATTTATGCCCCATTAGGCATAAGTACAATATTTGAAGAACAAAATGTGTAAATAGAAAATTTGAATGAATATTCAATCCCAAAAGTTATAGTTTTGGGTAGGAAGAAAGGGTATATCAAAATGAACACTCAGTCCTCACACACTTCTGCCCAAAAATTTGATTGCTATGATTATAGATTTATTGGTAACCACGTTTTGCACGGAATGAATAGTTGATTAAGCCTTTGAAAACATCGAACTATAAATTTCATTTTATAAGGTTTTACAGTGATTTCACACACTAATTGCTATAATGCAAAATGAACCTGAAGATAAAATCTTATAAGCATATAAAATTCCAGATTTAGCAATCATTATATTCCATCGTAGATGCAGCGAACACAAAATTTGACAAGCACAAGACAGCAAAATGAACCCGAATATCGTAGGTGTTTGACCATTTCTATTTTAACTTGACCACATTAACATATCAAAATCCTAAATGAAACGAATCCCCCATCTTGACTAAGAATCACATATGCTCCGACACTCCACCCCAAAAAACATTAAAACAACTTTCTCCGGCCAAAATGTCCATAACAATAGAGGCTACTGCCACAGGCGACAAGGAGGGTTCAAGAACGAAAATTGCTACTGCCACAGGCGACAGGAAGATGAAAGAACGAAGACTCGAAGCACAATGCCTAATCCACAACAGCAAAAGATGAGCTGCAAACTCGATCAACTGTTCGCTTCACCCTATTCTGATAGACAAGAGCTACATGCTTCATCAGATCCATAAGCAACATAATCAGAGGAGTGCAAGGACAGAAACAACAGATTCCATAGAACCCCACAAACTAGCCTTCTTGCCACAGGTCCTGAGAGTTCAACCAGCGAATAGTTAGGCATATAAAATAAGTTGAAGAAACATAAGTTCAAACCACCCTGGGATATGAAGTGAAATGAGAAATCAGAGGACAGATGACAGATTAAGACCGAAGTGAAGTAATTGCCTGAAATAAAATAAAATGAAGGAGCCAAAACATGAGAGGGGATGGGGTAGATGCAACTATCAGACAAAATTCGACAACCAAGGCAAAAACTAGGTGTCTGCCCCACTTTCATGTCTAAAGCTCGAATATTAGTACAACTTTTGGGTTTTTCTGGGTGCGTGCGAAGGGAGGGCTATGGATAGGAGCAGCACAAGGAAGGTCCAATGTCAACACCACAAAATTGAAGCCAAACAACTTCTACTTAACCTAGTGCACCAGAAGATTCACAAAAGAAAATCATCAATTGTTATACTGTGACTTCAAATTTATAAAGAATATGAAGCCTGGAAGTCGCATATGATTTCATGCAGCATAATAAAGTGATGATAAACAAAGATACAAACACCTTAATTGAGCTTGACTATCAAATTTGGATGTGGCCAGGCATCTAATAGATAATGAAGAAATAGACTTTAGTTACTCAAGAGTAACGTCAGGACATCTACTTGGTATGAGGTCATCAATCATGCATTGGCTTTAAAGAAAAAAGTATCTGCACCACACCCCTGAATCCTGTATTTGTAGTAGCAATTGTTGGGGCTGTGATAGATGTACGAAATGTTCCGACACGCAAGGAAAAAAAACGAAATAATGCCAGTATCTACTAATGCCAATGCATCATGAAATACGTTATGCACAGAAATTGGGCAAGTTGAGTCAATAAATTAGAGAAACGCCAAAATGCAAGAATCATAAAAGCATCACGTTTCTGATTGGCAGGAGCAGCAATAAGATTCATATTTGACACCCGCAAACAGGATAACAAGAGGCAAAACTAATTAGAAGCTCCACATTTAAAGGAACAGAAAGAAATGTCGAAACTGAGAGATAAAATACAGAAGTTGGAAGCACAACAACAAACATACAAACAAGAGAAGTCAACTAGGATATTCTTTATAACATGAGGACAAAGTTAAATAAGGCATAGAGACGTCCGTCCAAGACTTTATGACAAGTGTGCAGACGTGTCCTTATAAGCAGCTTGAGCAATATTTCAAGAAGCATCTATGGGTTCAAATCATGGGCTAGCAACCAAACACTAAAGATTAATCTTTTCACCAAGCATAATAGGCCTTGCATTTAGAGCATTCTATTTGCAAGTTTTTTGGTGCAAATTGGTTTCTGTACAGGATTCAGATTCCTAGTTAGACATGAGGAATTTTCATAAAATATAGCATTGTTTTTACGCACTAGCTAATACATTTTCTAAAACAACACCTTATTCTTTTTATCCAAAAAAATCTTTTCAAAAAGCACTAAAATCTTTTCAGTGAGAAGGTAAATTATGTTTTTCCATTGGTTACCAAATAAAATTGTCTTTCGATTAAGTCACAAATCCCCAGCAGACAAATTACTATCCTCTGAAGAACGAACAATGTCTTCTACCAATAACCGAGAAACACAGCTTTTTAAGCTTTCAAACTTGGTGGATAATGGGCACGCCTCCCTGACCTTCTCCACTTAAATACTAGACCTGCTCTCCACCAACCAAGTTTTGAACTCATGATGTGAGCCTACGGAACATCCAGCACTGTACTATCTTTACCATATAACAAAAGCCCTGGATATTGGAAAGGCTCAAGTTCATCAGCATATGCAATAAAATCAACTCTTCTCCTACACCTGTGGGCCAGCATCATGAAAAAACTTATCATAAGCAAAAACGGCTCGTGCTTGGTGACTTCCAAAATGATCTCAGAAAAGAACCTCGAACTGCAAACTAACTTCAATGAACAGGCAACAGCCACTTACAAACAAATTTCAACCATAAGGGGCATCTGTTATCAGCAACTTGGCACACTAAACTATCACAATTCCCACAAGAAGAAATGCAGTGACACCAAAGAAAGTAAACGTCCTATCCTTTTTTTCACAAGTTACACTGCCTTACTTTTTTAGCGCGTGATATAGTAACATGACCAGATCAACAACTCAACAAGCAGTAGTTCACAATGATTTTAAGCAGAATAGGAAAAAATAAAAAGATTGTTAACTCAAACAACTTCCATATCTGCATGCATATCTTTTCCTGTATCTTTTCTTTAGCGGTAACATGCATATCTACTATACCAATTAACCTTCCTTCAATTAGAGCAGCAAAAGAATAAATAATTGCTGACAACCTGCACACTGGATTCTAAGCCAAATTCAATGGATCTTTTCTTCACAGGGTCTACTAATCAAAAGGGTAGCACAGTCTAGACAAAACTACAGATGCACAATTAAATTTTTTTATGCTTAAAAATGAGGTATAGATATCCCACTATGTAAAATGATAATTAAACAGAATCAAAAAGTACAAAGAAGAATGTGTACCACCGAAGGGATTCTTCTCAGACTATTGACAGATTATAGGAGCTGCAGAGCTGAAGAAGAGCTGCTTGATTTGCTGCCTCAAGATTTTCTCTAATAAGTTGTGGATATGTTCCAGGGGAAAGAGCAGCAAGATTCGCCAACGAAGCGACCAAATATTGCTTTGGATCATTCACTTCCTTCAAAGGGTCCTCTTCTTTCTTCCCAGCATTATAAAGATGAACAAAAGTAGCATTATAACCAACAGTCTCCCCAAAGTCTGGAACGTCTGGCTCATCCAACACTCTCTCTTCCTCTGGTCTAGAGAGAAGAGTAACAATACTGTCAAGCATTTTACCCCGAACCTTGGAATCCAATAATGTTGCAGATTCACATATAAGTTTAGTTGACGCAACTGAAGTCAGCTTGAGTTCAACAGATCCTGTGATTAACTTGAGGTTAGGCACCCAAAATTGCTCCACAATGGTCTGAAATACATCCTTCTGAACAGCATTCATTGAAACCACAAGATTCTGTAACCCATGCTTGACCAAGAATAGAGACATAAATATCACAAGATTCTTCAGAAACTTCACTGTTCTTCCATGCTGCAGCCGGTTAAAAAGTGAAACCCATATGTGGCCCATAAAAGGTGATACTACATCATAACCAAGGTTTTCAATAACCGTGTTTAGCACATAAAAACCTTGGTCATCTGTGCTGGCAGATGAAATTAGTGTATTGAAAATACCCAGAACATTAGACAGCCTACCCTGCTGGTTAAGCTCATGGGGTGACTTCCGGAGGAAGGCTTGGAGCAATCGGACAAGAGCTGGAACATTTGCGGACTTTTTCCATGACTCGGGTAAAAGGAGAATCTCAAAGATCTGCATGTAGTGCTGAGGTACGGGAGGTCTATTCAACTCAACAAGCTGAGCCAACAGTTGAAATGCATAAGGAAAGAATTCACTCACATCCTTAGCTAAGACCATCTGTAGGCTAGGGAAAAGGCTTCCTTCAAAAGCAGAAATAAGAGTAGGATCCCTCTCACAGGCTCTCCTAATAAGAACAGCTACTGATTCAAAGAGATAATGATTGAAAATAGGATTCTTTGGGTTCTGGCACACTCTGTTGAGAACATTTGTCAGACCTGTTATGCAAGCTGAAGCAACATCACGAGAAATTTCAGCAGCTCCTAGCACTCGCATGATACACTTCATTATATATTGATTTTCTTCAGATTCTGGCTTCTCCAGGGCACTAAAAAGGTTAGTCATCAACACTAACAAAAAGGGACTAATATCTGCTGCTGAATATCTTGCTCGTGTCCCATCATCTTTGACAAGCAACAGTTTCTCAATGCAACTCGCAGCATAAGAATGAACCACATTTGACTCTGAAGCAAGGAAACGCACAACATCTGGAAGTAATGCCATTGCAACAGCCTTCGGCAGCTGATTTCTGAACGTAGTAAAGAACTTCAATGCACCTGCCTTCAACATTGGAAAGACATTCACATCCCTACTTTGCAACTCTGGTACAATAACTGACCCAAAAAAGTTCTCAACATCTACAAGATCAGTTGATACTGAACTACCACCTGCCTTCTTAGTGGCAAGTGAGACAACCAAATAGATAGCGCAATCCTTATATTTCCAATTTGCATCCGGATTCTGTGAAAACAAACCCAAACAATTTTGTATCTGAAGGGAAACCTTCGCTGTGACCTTGTCTTTGTAATGCATGCCAATGCCCTTGAGCAGTTCACATGCAATCCTCCTCCTTGTGTCAAGATCACTCCCTTCCATATCCCGTCTAATAAACTCAATATAATTCATTTCAAACAATTCCTCATCCTCGTCCCTCAGCATCACATTGGGAATAACAATACTCTGACAAATCTGCTCCAGAATGTCATCTCTTTCAAACAAAGTATGATGAACACTAGTACTAACAGTGGTTAAGAACTTGATTGCAGTGACAGTAAGTCGTTCCCTACTAGAAGATGCAGATGAAACTACAAGAAGACTCCATACAGCCTCCACGAACCCACTTAAATACTTTTGAAACAGTTCTTCCTCCTTCTCCATGTAAAGACCAATATTTTCACAAACTGCAGCACGCAGGCCATCAACAACAGCAAGACCAACATCCCCAGATTCTTCAAGCATGGGGTACTTCACAGTGAGATACTTCTTAAACTCGATCATCCACTCATCCATATGGTCCTCAAAAAACTCCGGCAACTCTTGAAAATTCAACGAATAAAATATCCTACAGCACAACCTCTGAGACTCTATGTAGAGTTTAAGGGTTGCGGCGTTTGCAGCCCCACATGCGACAGCTTGATCAATCAAATTCACAGTTCTTTTAAACACTTCCAAAAGTGGCTTTGCAAAGTTGTCAAGACAGTATTTCAAATCAAGAAGCAACTCATTGGTCTTAAACTGATAACGAAACTTCTTAAACAGAGAATTAATGGTAGCTAATACACCATTAACAGAAGCATAATCATTTGCCTGCGTCAAAGTATCAAGGTTGGCAACAAGCTCAGGCAACAAAGTTTGCCAAGCTTTTGGGAAATCATGTTTTCCAATCACAGCCAACGCTTCACTGAGCTGAGATTGTATCTTGGGTGAGGACTTAAGCATAAGAGAAACAATCAAGCTCTTAATAAGCTCCTTTTCAGGGTCGGAAATGGGGTTTAAGGCTGGAAGATTGGGCTCTTTAGGAGGGGATGGAGCCCAACGGGCCTTGAGATGGTTTTTAAAGTTAACGGCAGCAGCTTGACGGATCTGCTCATCAACTGAAGGCTCAGCTACAAGATGAAGCACCGCGAGACCATAGTTAGATCTCTCTGAGGCCTCGGAAAGTGCGGTTTCAGCTCGACGGCGAGGCTCCGGTAACGGAGATAGCGTATTAAGGAAGCATTGCGACAGAAATTGTGCAGTTTCGGGGTTCCACTCCATTCTAGGGTTTTACAGAAGAAGAGTATATCGGAGGCGTACACTCTATAAATATACGTATAATATATGGATACAAGTTGGGTATTTTAGGGAATTAAAGGAGAAAATTGAAGAGAAGCAATGGAGATTGAAGAGTTACCTGATGGATTTGCGAATGGCCGTAAGAGAAATGAACTAAGTTTGAACAGCTGAGTGGAGAAGGTATTAGGGGGAATTTGGAATTTAAGCTGCCTGCTTCTTAATAGGCCTGGGCATATAATATTGATATTGGGCCTCTCATATTGGCTGCTTCTTAATAGGCCTGGGCATATATTGATATTGGGCCTCTCATTTTTTTCCCTTGGGCTTCATGCATGCGGCAAAAACTACACAAAATAGATCCAATTATGAAGCTATTTACTCGAATTGGACTCGACTCAACTCAATTATTTACCTTAATGAATTCATAACTCGAACTATTTATACTCTTACCATACTTTCTCCTTTCTTATTTCGCGCATTACGTCAGTATAACTACTATGAGTTAATCATCCATGATACTTCATCGAATGATACCATATCGATATCATATATTTCATATATAGATATCATGTCAATATCATATAGGATCGGGTTCTTTTTTTAAGAAATAAAAAAAATTATTAAAGTCGCAATTTTATTTATTAAACTCTAAATTAGTAGAAAATATGTTCTTTATGATACTCCGTCGATATATTGATATCATATCATATAAGAATGATGTTAGTTCTATGTGATACTCCATCGATATATTGATACTCATTGGTATCATATAAGATTGGACTCTGTTGTTGAGAGATAAATAAGAGAAAATTACTAAAGTCACAATCATATTCATTAAACTCTAAATTAGTAGAAAATATATCATTTGTGATATTTGACGGTATATTGATACTATATTGACATCGTAGGGGACTGAGCTTATTGTGATACTTTGTCGATGTCCTTTGTGATACTCTGACGATATGGGATATCCTACCGGTATCATATTGAGCGGGTATTGATGTCAACGCGCGAATTTTAAAATAAATCTATATCATTTTAAAATAAAAAGACGATATGAAAGGAATGGAACATTTAAGGATTAATACCTTTCCTCATGGGATACAGCCCCCCCCCCCTCCACCCCACCCAAAAAGAGGTTGGAGAATGGGGAGGGGGAATAAGGCAAAGTCATTTGGTCATTATCTTTATGAGAAAATTGGCCCAATTTTAAAAAATTATCACAATTGGTCAAATCCTCGGTTGTTTTCAGTCTTCCTTTCTTCTTCTTTCAGAATCAATCAACTATTGAAGTTTCAAAACTTGCTTGATTTGATTTAAAAATAATATGTATTATATGTATTTTTTAAAAAATTTTATTCATAAAAATACCCTGCACCAATATGGTAGAATATATGTTAAAGATATTGAGAGGCAATAAGATCTTTAACCATGCTAATGCATGCCCTTACATTACTAGTGCCTAAAAATCGACGATATTAATAATACACACCTTAACACACAATAGAGTGTGCAGCTAATGCAAACACCAGTAACATGAAAAATATACCAAGCAAAGTACTACTAATACACTAGATTAATGCATGCATTATTTTTGCTAATACACTTTATCAAACGACCTCTTAGTGTATAAGTAATTAAATTAATATTGTATAGTCAGTGTATACTATCTAAGACTTTTGACAAGCTATATTGTATAATCAATATACAATTTTTGACAATATTTCATATAAATAAAAAACATGGCTTTATTTATCGTAAACTTATTTGTTTAATCTCAATTAAGAAGTCTCAACAGTAGGCAATGTTGGTCTATATTAGTAATTGTATTATGACTGATTTTACTAAAAACAATTCTTTCTGCGTTGGTCCAACCAAAAACCCAAGAAGAAACCAAGCCTGTCAAGTAAGTTTCTGGATAAGCCCATTGGGTTCCTCAAATAGGGTCATAACTTCATAAATAACTTAGGCTTGAAATTTAATATGGTCAAATAATTATATTATACATAATTACACGGCATAACTTTAGCTATGTGACTTGGATGGGAGGAGAGAGGCAAGCGAGATCGAGAGAGGGAGGAGAGAGACAAATTGTATATGTATATTTGTTCAATTGTATGTGCATATCTGTCAAATAATTGTATTTGTGTAACTAATATACATATGTATTTTGTACATCTTGCAAGTGAGATCGAGAAAGGAAGAGAGTGGAGAGAGGCTAACTGTATATGTATATATGTTGAATTGACTATATATATGTGTGTCAAAAATAATTGTATACGTGTAACCGATATACATATGTAATTGTATATCTGGTAAAAAATTGGAGAGAGAGGAAGAGAGAAGAGGGAAAATAGCAATAAAAATCTAACTATAGCTATAAATTATAATTTTTTAAATTATAATTATATAATATAAATACATATCATATGTTTGCTTAGTTAAATAATTTTTCCTAACAAATAGCCCAAATTAACCAAACGATTGTGGTTTAGGCCCATACACTCCTTTTTTGGGGGGTTTTGACATGGCCCATACGCTCTATTTATGTATATCTCCAGGACCGAATTACTTCACATTTGTAGCCGAAAATGTCTAAAGTTGGAGACCATAATCCAAATTTAAGATATTAATTAAATCTCAAAGAAAATCTTGAGATATTTCACACTTACCAAACGACCAACCCTGGAGTTTTAAGAATCCAAGGCCAAGAGCAGTGTGATTTGTAATTTTGCAAGAACAAAACAAAAGGTTGGAAGACATTTAAAAACTCCACGTAAAACTTTTGACCCAGTACGATTAATTGCTCCAAAAAAATCAAAACCATAACTTTTGACCAAGTATAGTTGGGGGATCACGTGATACTCTCCAAGTAGCACGTGAACAGTGTGAATTGCGTTGTACTTTCTTTTAAAAATTCAAACAAACAACAAACTGGAAATTACCATTTCCATATCCATAATTCTTAATAAGAAATTGTATACTTCTTTCTTTATAATAAATTTGGAAAAAAGAGAGTTTAGCTGGCTATAATTGTCTTTTTCTCTTTTGAGAGCTTGAAATGAACACGATTCTGTTGTTACATCAGCATCACCTAAAAAGCTAAAAGACTAAAAATAGGAGAAGCCCCACATGCCCAACGCCTATCTCATTTACACTCAAATCCATTTTTTTCAAGGAAGAAAATTAAATGCAGATCACGTGCGTCATACACGCACACATGAACTCATTCACGTGCTATTCACGAGGATTGTACGCTACGACCTCTGCCTATCAACTAATCAACGGTTAAAAAAACCATAATGCATAACTTTAATTCAATTTAACGGAGGAATGAAGCACATCAACATAACTCTCTTCGTCTTATTTTACGTGATATCTTTTTATTTTGTCATGATATAAGAATTTTTTTTTTAAATTTATAATTTAAAATAACTTTAAATATTTATATAGTTAAAACACTTTATTAAGGATAAAAAAAATATTTTAAAATTAAATTTATTTTTAATTAGGGTAACGTAAACTTTTTATGAGATTTACTAAAAAGAAAACAGTGCAAAAAGAAGTATTAATTTATACACCTAAATTATATGATGAATGAATGTCCTATGACACATTTGCACTCAATTTCTTAATATTATTGTTCTCATTCAGTAAATACGCAGTTAAAAAGAAAAAAAGCTAAAACATATTATCCGTATACGCTCATTCAGGCGGAGCGATCGGTCAGAGGTTCATCCGCCTGATGAAAAATTATATTATTTATATATAATTAAAATATTTATATATATATATATATAATAGATGTCAAATTCTTTTTGACAAATTCAAATATCTTGCTTTTTAAAATTTTAAATCTTCTAAATTAAAATTTTAATTCCATCACTGTATTTATAATGGAACCCATGAAAAAAGAGTTTTAATTTTAATTTAAATTAATTCTTTCAGGTCTAATTGATTGGACTCAATAGTTTCTCAAATTTTAAGCTTATAGATTTAGATTTATATCAAATTTATTTTTATTATATTTTATGCTTAATAAGTGGCTAGAGAAGGTACTTGTTTACTTGAGCTATCTGCTTCTCCTTCTCCTTTATTACATGCGATCTGATCAAAATATTTCATCGCTTTAGCTACTTAATCAAATTCCTTCTGTTGCTTCTCCCCCTTCTTTATTATATATAGTTCAATTAAAATATTCGGTCAACTTTCATGTATTACTTTAGCTATTTAATTTTATATTTTTTTAAATACGTCAACTATGAGACGCTTAATGTCTAGTACTTTGATGGATCATGATTTTTCATGATCGTTAACTTATATTCCGGGAAGTATTCTTTCATATACATTGGGACGTGGATTTTTTTCTCATCCATTTCAAAGTATCATATGCAAATATTTAGATTTGGCTGTATTCCTGGTGAAAAATCCTTGATAAGCTTAAAAAATAAAAATATATAAAAAATCTTACACTTTTAATATAATATAGATAAATAAATTTAATCTACTATCGAAATCCTAATGTATTTACAATTAAAAATTGTTTTTAAAAGAAAAAAAAAGAGTGGTGGCATGCTTTATTTGTTCGTCGAATTCGAGATGTTGAAATAAGAACGCGTGTTAGTGAGGGCTGTTGATTGAGCGCCACGTACAGTACTGTGGAGAACGTGTTATCTTTTATTCCTTTTCGCACAATAATATTAAATACTACTCCCCCGATTTTATGCGGTATCGTATTGTTTCTAATTCATATTTAAAAAAAATTATTAGGATCTTATTATAAATAAAAATAATGTAATTTTAAATTAAAATAATTCATAATCATATAAATAATTTTTAAAAGTTTTTTTTTTTTGTTAAATCAAACTAATACCACATAAATAACATGAAAGGATAAGGGATTTTAGGTAAAGAAAAACCCCAAAGGCGTGAAGGAGAAGGTGGCAGTGCGTGACGCCTCTACTCCACTTTTTCACGTGAATTCATCCGCGTGTTTCATTCACCCCAAAAGCTCTACACTCAATTTCTTTTTCTTTTCTTATCATCTAATGTTAGATGTCCATATTAAAATTAATTATATCAAAATTGTTGCCGGTTAAAGAAGGAAGAGTATATTCATTGCATCGCATGCTTTGATGGTGTCTTCAATTTATTTTAATTGTTATATTATGTTTTTTTTTAAAGTTGATTAATTTTAAAAATTTAAAATTGGAGTAATAATTAAAAAGGGACAAATGAAGTACTTACCTAGTTGGGTTTTTTTGGTACATTGATTTTGGTGAGAATCTTTCATGTTTATTAATTTAGTTAAAAAAAACGAGTAATATACCTCATTATATTTTTTCATAATTAAGTTTTTACTTTTTCAAAAATTATGATTTTTTTATTTCATTTCATAAAAACATAAATCTTATTTTTTTTTAAAAAAAGTGAAAAATACTACTTAAGTATATAAGTTAATGATTTTCTATACTAATGTAAATTAGCATAATGATAAAATTAATAAATCAAAACTCTAACATTTTATTTATTCAAGTGAAAATAACAGAGAATAATAATTATATAAATATATTTTGATGTAGAAAATATAAAATAATTAATTTAATTAAGATTAAATATTTAAAGATTATATTTATTTTGATTTTAAATTATAATATATGTAACACTTCAATATCAATCAAAACTTGTTTATTTATATGAACAAAAGAAAATACACTTGTTGTTTATATTACTTGATCCTCGTTTTAAAAAATAACTCTTTTAAATTTTTTATCTAATTTATGAATTTAACATAATTTTTAAATATTTTTTATTTCTATCCTTATTATTAAAATAACTACATAAAATAATAATAGTTAAATGTAAAATTTCAAGGTATTATTAATAAATAATAATTTAATAAAATATATATTTAGTTAAATTTCTTTAAGAGTGTCATATCGAGAAGGATCCATTAATATGAAACACATAAGAGAGTGATGAAAAAAAAATATAGGCATACATATAAATATATAGAAGAACAAACAAGTCATTACTAGAGTCATCAACTTAAAGCTGAAACTACCATTAAAAATTTCAATTTAAAAAAATGAGGTCTGAATATATATTTAAAAATAAAATTTGCATTTATTCCACACCACGGATGAGTTTTTCTGACCACATCAAAGTTATAAATCTGCCAAGCCTAGTGTGTATAGTCGTACAAGGACGACATAGGTACATTAATTGGAATTCTTTTATTTTTTTGAGATTCTTTTTTTTAAATAGATAAATAAAATAGATAAATATATATTTTAAAAATATATAGATAAAAATATAGATAAATAATATAGTAATAAAGATGAATGGTGTATAATTTTCGTGAAATATGATAAAAGCATAAAATATGTAAAACCACTTAATTGATTGAAAGTAAGGTAACGTAGTTGGAAGACAAGTTGTTTGTGGGTCACATGTCATGAAATAGTGTGATGTAACATTTTCACGAGTTTCTTCCTGTTCAGATTGTTCACGTTTTTCTCTATTTAATTAATCACGAATAATATCCCATTACTAATCATGTTTTTTTTACTAAATTCTTTGTGTACCACTCACGTAAAAACCTTTAATTCATAACTATTGAAATAATTGAGTACTTTAATTTTGAGTGAGAATTATTTTTAATACTTAATTTTATTTTTAAAAATCAAATTCTCCTCTCAACTTTAAATAATAATTAATTTTTTATTTTTTAATTGAATCTTTAATATGCCTAGTATACTCTTTTATTATCAATTTCCTTTTTAAAAAAATCATGTTATTTTTATTTTTTCTTGATTTCATGTAAAAAAAAATCATAAAAGCTCAATGCATATTGTATTGAAAAAATGATTATAAAAATAATATTAAATTTTTTGACAAATTCATAAGAATATTATTTCACTTATAATATTAATGAGCTTAAAGAAAAAAGTTGTAAATATCTAGATTAAAAATAAATTATATATAATATAAAGAGGAATTAAGTATGTGTGATATAATAAGGGTAAAATAAGGAATGCAGAGGATAAATATAAGAGTTTGATTCTTGTCCAAAGTTGAAGAAAATTTTTGATTTTTAAAGCAAAGTTCAAGGAAAAAAATGATGTTTTCCAAGAGATTCTAGTCTAGAAGTAAAACAAAAAATTAAGAAATAAATATAATTTTAAAAGTAAAATGAAATTACATAATTCGAATTTATTCAACAAAACAATTTACAAGCAGAAATATAATAAATAAATAAAATTAAGCAATTTTTAATAATACATGAGTAAATTTAAATTGTAAGAAGCGTTATATGCATTATGATTTAATTGACTTTACCAGTAGGTCCCACGCGGGGTCCACATACCTACGTGACTGAAAACTTTAGGTTAATTTAATATATTGTTTAGTGATTAGAGTTGCCCCACATCTTAATGAAGCACATTGGTTTAAGAATAAATTACAGGAGCCTTAGATTCTACTCAATTTGGTTTATTGGTGTGTTGTTAAAGCTTTATTTGTCCCTTAATCTTCATCAAAAGCTCCCAATTGGACAAAATCAAAAGCCTAATTAATATTAATCCCTTTCTTTTGTTACCTAGGATTTCCTTTTCACTTTAGCCCTTTTTACTTCATCAAATATTCATTCACATGGTTGACAATAGCATCGTATTATCTCTTTCTTAATCATTTGGAGAGGAAAAATATTTAATAAAAAATTAAATATATCAATGAATAAAAAAAATATCAAAAATAATTTTTCAATCCTATAAAAATAGTTATAAAATTTATATACATACTATTCTTTTCAAATTCACTTCTGAGATATGTTGTAATAATTATGAATTATGAATAAACTAATAAATAAGAGAAATTAACGAAAAGTGATAGCCCCATATGCGGTATTAAAGAACTAGCATAAAAATATAATTTTATTTTTTTATAAAATTACGCATGCATGGCATTAGTTATTATAGGAATTGTCGACAAAAATATTCGTCCATGCGTCTTAATTTGCTTGGCTTTTACTTATCGGTGGTCTATTTGACCGTCATAACTAAATAAATTATATTAGAGTACTATTTTAATTCTAATGCTTCTTCTGTTTTATTTATACACATTTTGTCAGCTTTAAAATATATTTTATATTTTTAAAATTCATTAATTTTGTCTTATTATTTTAAAACATTAATGACACAATTTATATCATAATATCATGGCATATTTAAGTTATATACAAATACTTTTTATTATGTAGCTTGTTCAATTTTTCTACTTAAAAATTTGTATAATCAACATCGATATATATAAAATGATAAGAGAGAGTAATATATCTGATAACAATAATACCCTAGCTAATTTTATAAGTGAAATTTGAGAATGATAGGACGTAAAAAGATTTTATCCATATTTTAATTTCTTTCCATATTTATTAAAGAAACAACATAGTAAAAAAAAATATAGTAACTATTTTTTATCTTAAAATTTTAAAATAGTAAGTATTTTAAATCTAATTAGTTAATAATTATGATAAATATATTAAAACTGAGGAAATACTAACCATCAACTCATGATTAAATTGGATATGGATTAGCAAAATTGGACAACATTAGAGAAAATTAAAGACAAATGGGGTCATTTGTGATTAAAGACTTCTTTTTATCACAAATAATAAATAGACAAGTTGATGAATCATGAATGTAAAATTTAAATTAGGAACTATTATACTATTTCCTTTATTCATCTTTAATTTTCACTACAATTTTAAAATGTACAATAATATTTATCTTGTTTATAAAATCAAAAGGTAATTCTATACCTAATTTTAATTTATTTTTATTATTAATTACAATTATTTTTAATTATATTTTTCAAAACAGTATATTTAAAAGATAATTTAATAAAAATTATCCTAATTATTTATTATTTTAATCTCCAATGGGGGATAAATAAAGATAAGCTGGGAGTAAACAATCAGGTAATAACCCATAAATGTGTTTTTCCATTCCCAATTTACAAAGTTAATGATTGATTGTCTCGATAAGTGAATAAACGTTTTCAGATGTAGACATTTTGATGGTAATCGGAAACTCGTGTTTATCATAAATACATTCAATTTAACGTAAGGTTTAAATTGACGAGAAACGGTGCATTTTTCCTTCTTTTTAAGGTCACAAATTATTATAAAAAATTTAAAATTTTAATTAATATTTTAAAATATATTTTGATCATATTAATATATTAAATTATAATATATTAATATTTTTTAAATATTTATCTTTATATTAAAAAATTAAATTAATATAATCTAATTTAATTTTTAAAAATTAATCAAATCAACTCTCAAAAGAATAATGGAGAGAGTATTAGATTTAGGAGTGTGTTTGGGATGAAGAAGAATATTTTCTTTTAATTTTTATATAATAAAAATAAATAAATTTTTCATAAGTATTTAAAATATTTTTTAATATATTTATATATAATATAAATTAATATAATGAATTAGAGGACGTGAAAAATACAGTAGAGATTCTTTTCCCCACTTTTTCTCATTTTAATTTTAAAAGAAAGCTTAATCTATTTTCCTAAAATAAAATATTTATAAAACTCGGCCAACCGAAGGGGGAAAAGTCTCCAACCAAACGCACCCTAGATCTAAAAAAATCTAGATAGGTCCTATTTAAGGTGTGCACATGTTTTTTTATCCTTTCTTAACCACGTGTCCAAGTAAAATTTCCTTATTTAAAAAAATAAAAAATACCCAATGGCGACTGTTCCCCCAATCAAATATACATCACGAAAAAGCATGTTCATGTTTAACCCAACCATGGTTAAGTATTTTTAACCATTTAAACCTCCACACATGCAGTTGGGATTTAGCAGAAACCCAAAAATTTGCCTCCCCCACCCCGCGTGCTTCTCTCTCTCTCTCAAGAAAATTAAGAAAACATCATCTCTTATTTTCGTTTCTGAGAAAACCACCAAGCTTTCTTTATTCGGGAAAAACCAAAATATAATAATTTTTCCCAATTGAATTGTAGCTCTGATATAGAAAATCAGTTTTGTTCCAGAGCTTAAAAGTTTGTTTCTGCTTCTTGACTGCAAGTGCAGAGATACTGGTGTGTATTTGTTTTACTTCTTTTTACCAATCTACTTTCTTTTCTTGTTCATATATATATATATGCATTATTATGTCAAAGTTTGTATCTTTCCTGGGTATTTTCTTATAGTGAATGATACCCTTTAGATTTCCAAGCTTTTGAGATCTGAAAGTTGAGGTATGGACAATTGGGTGTTCAACAAAAAGAAGAAGATCAATTGTTTTGAATCAAGTTAAGATGGGTTTGTTTTTGATTGGGTAATTGGTGTTGTAAAATGTGTTAAAAGGTTGAAGCTTTGGAGAAAGAAAAGAAAGAATTGTCCTTTTAATTGTTGTTTCATCGAGGAATATAAAGTTTGGAATCTTTTTTGGGTGTTTTGTAGTTGAAGGGATTTTACTAGGTAGATAGATATGGTTACTGGGAATATGTTGTGGAGTAGTGAGGATAAGGCTACGGTGGCGGCTGTTCTGGGAAATGAAGCTTTTGAATATTTGATGTCTGGCTCTGTTTCAGCAGAATGTTCTTTAATGGCAATAGGGAATGATCAGAATTTGCAGAATAAGCTTTCAGATCTCGTGGAACGCCCAAACGCCGCTAATTTTAGCTGGAATTACGCCATCTTTTGGCAAATTTCTCGGTCTAAATCAGGGGAATTGGTGTTAGGATGGGGGGATGGGTGTTGCAGAGAACCTAGGGAAGGAGAGGAGCGTGAAGTTAAAAGGATTTTCAATCTACGCCTTGACGATGAGGCTCAACAGAGGATGAGGAAAAGGGTCCTTCAAAAGTTGCATATCTTATTTGGTGGAACAGATGATGATAACTATGCATTTGGATTAGATAGAGTTACTGATACTGAAATGTTCTTCCTTGCCTCGATGTATTTTTCGTTCCCTCGAGGAGAGGGAGGTCCGGGGAAGTGTTTTGGATCCGGTAAGCATTTGTGGTTATCAGATGCATTGACATCTTCTCTAGATTATTGTGCTAGATCTTTCTTAGCCAAGTCTGCTGGTATGCAAACTATTGTTTTGATTCCAACTGATGTAGGAGTTGTGGAATTGGGGTCAGTGAGATCGATTCCGGAAAGTTTGGAGCTATTACAGAATGTAAAGTCTTGTTTCTCGTCGTTCTTGTCACTTGTTAGGGACAAACAAGCAGCAGGTAAAGCAGTTGTACCCGAGAATAATGAGAGAATCAATCCCCGCCTTCTCAATGGAAATCCTAAGATATTTGGGCATGATTTGAATTCGGGTACCCACTTTAGGGAAAAACTTGCTGTTAGGAAAGCGGAGGAGAGGCCATGGGACATTTACCAAAACGGTAACAGGATGCCATTTGTGAATGCACAGAATGGTCTAAATGCTGCTTCTTGTTCTCAATTCAGTAATATGAAGCCGGGAAAGCCTGGGGAGCTCTATGGTCATCAGACCCCAGCACACAACCTAATCAATGGTGGGAGGGAAGAATTCCGTTTAAACAACTTTCAACATCAAAAGCCAGCTGCTAGAATGCAAATTGATTTCACCGGATCAACCTCGAGACCCATTGTTTCGCCAGCACACACCGTTGAGTCTGAACATTCCGATGTTGAAGCTTCATGCAAGGAAGACCGTGCAGGCCCAGTTGATGAAAAGAGGCCTCGAAAACGTGGAAGAAAGCCAGCCAACGGAAGGGAAGAGCCCCTCAATCATGTAGAGGCAGAGAGGCAGCGGAGGGAAAAGTTAAATCAGCGATTCTATGCATTACGAGCTGTTGTTCCGAATATCTCCAAGATGGACAAAGCTTCCCTCTTAGGAGATGCCATTGCTTACATAACTGAGCTTCAGAAAAAACTAAGAGATATGGAATCTGAAAGGGAGCTGAGATTAGGAAGCACTTCAAGGGATGCAATGGCTTCAGAAGACAGCCCGATTTCAGAGATTCAAATCCGAGGACCCGACATCAAAGTAGAAGCTGCCAATGATGAAGTCATTGTAAGGGTGAGCTGCTCACTGGAAACCCATCCAATATCCCGAGTCATCCAAACATTCAAAGAGGCACAAATCAACGTTGTTGAATCAAAACTGTCTGCCGGGAATGGTACTGTATATCACACATTTGTCGTCAAATCTAGTGGATCTGAACAGCTGACAAAGGAAAGGTTGCTGGCTGCATTTTCCAACGAATCACACTCTCTAAGGCAACTTTCACCGGTAGGGCAATAGCAGTATCATGTTCTTTTATGTAGTTTTAGTTTTTTCTGCAGAGATTTCGTATACATCAATCTAAGATAGGTGGAAAATTACTATCCATGACGAAGTAGCAGCTAATTTTCTGAGACTGTTTATAGTACTATAATACATGTTCCATCACAAGCAAAGCTAAGATCAATCAATTGCAATCTTAACTACCTTTTTAGTATACCATTATTTTGTACTGTTCATAATTTATATCATCTAAGATGCGCAAAAGAATGTGATCTAGCCGCCCCCCGGTTGAGAATCTGGTTTCATGATCTTAAATTTGTTAATATTGGGGATTGATATAGTCCATCCTAACTAATTTGGGATTGACGCGTAGTTCATTGATACATCGATTTTGTTTACTCCTCCTAACAAAGTACTATGTTGTATTGTAGCCAGTTCATGCTTGAAGAATTGTATTGGAAAATTATTGTTGTACTGTAAAAGGTAGCAGTTAGAAGAATTTCCTCCTTCAGTTTGTGTCTTGTTCGTTGTAGAGTAAAGCTGCTGTTGTGTTGTAGAGTAATCGTTTGTATTTATTGAACATTACAAAAACATGTGAAGGAAAGAGTTGGTAGTCGTGGCAAAGTGGGAAAAAAGAGTTTTCAAAGATGAGAAAGTGACCACGACGTTTTGAATATGGCATATGGGCTTGGCTTGGCTCTCTAGCTTTTAACTACAGTGGGCCTTTGGATATGACAACAACAATTACTACATGTTCACCATTAATAATAGTACTACTCTTTTTCTATTTCTCTCTACTTGCCTTTTCTGATGAGCAGTCTCTGAGTTAGGTTTAAGATAAATATTTTTGTAAAGTACTTTATTATATATACACACACATTAGTTTCTATCAAAACATGGGACAACAGGTTTTGTATGTCCTAACGCGTATTTGCTTTTATGGTTTGTGCATTGTATTGTGATATGACATTAATTTCGAATAAACAATTCCCATGTGGAATAATCATATCACACCGGTAGGAAATGAGACGCAAAAATTTGAGCAATCAAATTGAATGGAAGGGTCTACTTATGTGTACTGTATCATAAGAAATTTGAAAATAATAAATATGACAAAACTTCATCTCACCGAGGACATGATCTTAGATAGAAAGGAGTGGATGTCGTGTATGGGTATGTTGATGTTTGACCTTGTGTTATAGTAGGATTAGTCGTGTCTTTATATTCTGTGTTGTCATTATCCGTCTTATATTTGTTAATTTATTAATTTTATCGTATTTACATATTATCATTTACTTTTCCTTATTAGTCGATCTTTCTTTTTTCTTTTCCTTCCTTTTTTTTTCCATATCTAGTATATTTTGCTTATGGGACTTGACTTTTCAGACGAGGTTTCTCAGAAACAACCTTTCTATCTCTATAAGATAGTGGTATGATTTACGTACATTTTATCCTCTCCAGATCCTGCTTATGAAATTTCACTAGATATATTGTTATTCTTGAAAATAACAAATAAGAGAGATTCGAATTATGAAAAGGCCATGGTGAACCACTTCATCACCAAGAGAAAAAAGATAAAGATGGAGTTGTTTTTAAATCCTCTTTAGTGCTTTTGCCCACGAAGGTTGTTGAGGTATCTGTAAACATTTTCAGAAAGCAACATATAGTAAAGCTCCAAAAAGATAAGCATTTAGTAAACAAAGAATTTCAAACAGGAAAAAGGAAAAAACAAACACATAAATACTCACACACACACAAAAAAAAGTACTATCCTGTTTGAGAATACTAAGGTACGAGCTGCTGTTCTAATCATTCAAAGCTGTCTTAAAAGCTTCAGCTTATGACATGCTTTTTCACAAACAAGTTCTTGATCTCTTATGTGGTGGTAGACCTGTTTATGGGAAAAAATGTATATTGAAACCAATGTAATTCATACAAGAATTTCTGCAAAATTAACATTTCATCACTATCTATCCATTTTCACCAAACCACCATGGCCACACACTATTATCAACTATACTACTTTAAGTAACACTGTCGTCACTATTATTAATTTCCATCACCAGCTACCATTATATATAAGTTAAGTGTTATTTACATCGTACTGACACACACTTTCTTTAATTTTTTTCATATCTTTCCAAAATTACCCAAGTGATATGTCATATCGCCTTCATTAGCTATCATTATTACTATCGATAATCACCACCAGACATCAGCTATAATTATGTATCAAATAATTTGTGTTTACGTTGTTTGTGTTATTTTCTTAAACGTGTGAATTCCAAAAGTGTCTTACAACAAGGTTTGTGAATTTTAAGGATAAAAACGAAATCAGAAGGTGAATGAATGGTGACAACATTCTTGTAGAAGAACCTATTGTACTGTGAAGTACAACAGTTATAAGCAACAACTTGTTTAAATACTGCTTTAAGTCAGTTTAATTTGACAAAAATGTCATCTACAGTCCCTAAGAGTAAGTGACCTCAAATCAGTACCCCCTCCCATCCAGTTCATATTAGGGGTGTCTTGGTCTTTTTAATTTTGTTCTAAAATCAGTGGTGGTTCACGCAACAAAAAGATGTATTAATTAGGTCAACATTCCTCGTCTCAAGTTATTTGTCGTGTTTTTTTTTTCATTTGTTTGAAAACGTTATAATTAAGATTTTTTTTCAAGAAAAAGGTGACTGGATGAACAGGTAAACATGTTGTATGCCTAAAATATATATACCAATTGACTCATCTTGAATGAGGATAATTGTGGCACACCACAAGTGTCTTTTCAATCCATTTGTAACTTTATCTTTTTTTATGCCCATCAACCCCATGCCTTCCTCCATCCAATTTTGAAATCTGAGAGGTCCTACTTCTTTTAAGTATTTTCAAATCCCTACTAGTTTTTAATTTTTTATTATTATTATTGTTATTATTTATTGCCGGTATTATCATTTGTGTGTGACACACTTTTTATTACTCCACTTAATTGTTATTATTATTGTTATTTTTATTATTATTATTGTTATTGTTATTTATATTTATCACACTTTTTATTACTCCAGTTAGTTATTATTATTGTTGTTGTTTTTGTTATTATTAGTGTTATTGTTATTTATATTTATCACACTTTTTATTACTCCACCTAAAAAGAGAACTAATAGTGGTGGAATGGCATAAAGAAAATAACGTCCTCCCCCATGTGATTTTGTACCTTAGGTTTATAAAAGTGTATATCGTGCGGTGGTGATCCAAATACAATACAATTTCCACAAGACTTTCTATAAGAAACTATCATTTACGCGTAACTTTTCTCGTCTTATTTTACGTCATATTTTTAATTTAATAATGTATTTAAATTTTATTTTTTTAATTTAAAATAATTTTTAAATATTTATATGTGTAAAAAAATATTTTAAAATTAAATTATTCTTACTAAGATTTTTTTTTTTGAGATAAACTAAAAAGAGGTAGTACATAAAATAAAACCAACAAAGTCTTATTTTGGACAGCAGAAAAAACGTTTTATGTGTTGTAGGCAGACAGACCAAGTCAAGAAAAAGAGCCAATTACGTTTATTTCATTTAATTTAAACTTAGCCATAATGACAAAATGATATTATACTCTATAGAGAGTACTGTTTGACACTTTTAACACTAACTCTAGGGAGAAGAAAAAAAAACGTTCATAATTGATATGTCAATTAGATTTGGATATTTTTTTCTTACTTTATCTGTTTTCATCTAGTGTATGGCGCAGAGTCTGATTAATCTGAATTCATGTTGTATAAGATTTAATTTAGGAAAAAATTCTTCCTAGTGAGAATTTTTTTACACATAAGACACGAACCTATAATTTCTAATTAAGATAAGAGCAAGCCATCTTTGTGCCAATTAAATTTGAACATGATATCTCGTGGCTTTAAAATAAGTATCCCAAATGAAAAGCAAAAATAAATCAAACGTACTATCAACTACAAGAATGAAATGCAAGTAATTAATGTAGTATATAATTTTTTGGCTTTGCCTAAAAGTTCAAACAGCGAAGAATTATTCACTGCACAAATAAGTCTCAATGATAATGATATTATAGTTGATTATTAAAGCGAAATTAACGCGCATTTGAGTGGGAAATCAATCATGTTTCCTTTTCGTACTTTTACCTTTGAGAATCTGTAATACTTCATAGATAAAGAATTATAAATTATTGTACTTTAATTATTTTTACAATTAATTGATATTCTTTCTTCAAAGTTAGAAATAGATTGTGTTTTGAGAAAAGCTCATATTGACTGAGTTTGCATCAATAAACATAAGAATCCAAGATTCTAACTTTTTATTAAACAAATATTAGTGGAGTTAGTAAAACTTTTGAATTCTAATGAATTTGGATTAGGGTAAATATGAAAAAAAGGTGGAGGTTCCACCGAGATTTGAACTTGGGTTACTGGATTCAGAGTCCAATGTCCTGACCACTAGACCATGGAACCAATTTGAACCAACGCGTTTGTTTTTTATTTTCTATATTTACAAAACCAATAAAGTTACTTTTTGCCTGAATATATCACATAAAATATTAAAAATCTAATGGCAAGATGAAGTTAAGTTCTCACAAGTTACATGATAATTTAATTCATGAAAATGGTGATCCTGAAACTTATTTCTAAATTTTATTTTAAAACTCAAATACTATTGTAGATATGTTTGGCCCCAATAAAATGATTGTTGTGTAAATTTTTAATCGTCAAATAAAATTTTAAAATCTTTCAATCAATGAAGAATTTGTTATTTTTTTTTAACTTCAATAGATCCTATTTCATGAGTGGAGAGTGATGGTATTGATTATTGTGGATGATAAAAATTCAAAGAAGTAATAAAACAGGATTATTATGTATTTATTTTTTTAAAAAAAATTCTTTTTTGGCTTTCAATCTCTTAAGGAAAATGTGATGCACACAATCTTGCTACATTACTTAATTTTGTTTAAATGGTATACTTTTAATGATGTTAAAGTATCTACTTGGAACAAACCATAGTTAAGATGTCAAAATGAAAATTTGTCTCAAATATAAAAATCACTCTGTGTTTGGCTAAGAAAGTATTACTGTGAAATAATAATAAATAAAAATATTATTAAAATTAATAATATTTTATTTATTAAATAGTATCTGCTCAAGTAATATTAAAAAAAAAAGGTTGTGTAATTTCATAATTTTTACTTGTAAGAGAGACGATGGGCTGGCTAACCATTTGGAACTTGTACCTAGTAACGTTGTGTCCAAAAGGTGGTATGAATATGTAATCCAGATCAAATGTGTCCTTCTTCACTTAACAAATAATCCAAATAAGATGAATGGTTTGATCTGTTCTTTTTTGGGCTATATTTTGTTGGGAAAATTACACACACATATATATATATAAGTTTTTTAAAAAAGTAACTCATATTTATTTATATAAAAAATAAAATAAGTCCAATTACTATTTAAAATTCGGCCCAGACTCTTCAACCCACGGCATAGGCCTTTTTTTGTTTTTTTTTTTTCTTCTTTCTTTCTTATTTTCTTTTCATATGCAACATTGAATTTATTTTTAAAGAAAACAAACTTTTTAAAAAATTTTTTTTACTAAATTTCTATAATAAAAAATACATTTTTTAAAAATTCTATAAATACTTATGTGGTGTATATGTACCGTATCGATATTATATAAATCTGTATAAACTTGTATTAATATTGTATAAATAGTTATGTAATATATAAATATCGTATAAAATTATATATTAGCATATATCGATATTATATAAAAGTATGTAAATGTGTATTGGTATTGTATAAATTATATATAAACATGTATTGATATTATATAAATAGGTACGTAATGTATCTTTATTATATAATAAATGGTGCATAATTGTATATCAATATTGTATATATAATTATGTAATGTAACAATATCGATATTAATTTGACTAACATGCACTCTTATCTTAATAAAATAAAAGAACAAATAACAAAAAAATCACAAAAAAAAGTGAAACAATTTAAAAAGAAAAAAAACTCTTTTAAAAAAGAGCAAATAAAAAAATTTTAACATTGAAATTTAAAAAAATATTATGTAATAGTCAAATGAAAAAAAATAATGTTAAGGAAAAAAAAAAAAAAAAGAACAAATGGATGCGAAAAAAAAAAGAAAAAAAAAAGAAAGGAGAATAGCCGTTGAATGGACCAATGGCCAATAAGCAAAAAGTAACCAAATAGCAAAATTGAGCCGAGTGGCGATTTTCAGTAATTAAAAAAATATGAGTTATTTTTCGTATAAATAATTTTTTCCAATGACTTATAGATATAATTATACCTATTTTGTTTTCAATCGTGGAAAGTCCAAAAAAAAAAAGTAAAATTTATGAAAATACACAGCCTTTTTAAGTGATTTGGGCCAAGGCCCAGATAGGGGAGAGGCTGACCTTGAGACAAATATTCTGTGCCTTTTCTATGAAGCAAGCAGAGACGAAGTCGAGATATAAAGCTCATCAATTCAGTAGTTTACTTTTCCTATTTTACAGTAATAGTTTATTCTAAATTAGTGAATTTCATTAAAACAATATACTTATATAAATTTTAGACAAAAAATATTATATTCAATCGAATTCAGTAACTTAAACTCTAGCTCCGTCCTTCGCGGGAGCATAGTGGAAAAGTACATATGATCAAGTGACAAATAATGACACAAGAGAAGGCCACTATATGAGCTTTAGGTCGTCTTTAGTGCTTTTAATAATGATGCATTAGCCATATGTATGGCCAGTGAAAAGGTGCTCATAAACGCAATTTGATTTTTTTAGCCACATGTATCTCATGAATAAAGTACCAAATCAAAAAAATTATTAGCTAGAAAATCAACAAAAGAACAATAATTTTAGGAAAACAAGAAGAAAGAACTTTTTAAGCCGATATCTTGAGGCAATTAGGTGTCGTTTGGTACAAAAATGAATAATACAGGGATTAGTAATGCAGGGATTAGTAATGCAGGGATTAGTTATGCAGGGATTATTTTTCATCCCATGTTTGGTTTATTGTTTTCCATTTAATTTTATGCTTGGTTTAAAATTCTATAAAATGTTTCTTTCCAATTATGCCCTTGAACTTGTATGAGATTCTCTATTTTATGTAATTAGATCAAAGTAGATTATTTTTTTATGACTTGTAACTAGTTAGGAAAATAATAATTTGTCATTATGTTTATTACTTTCTCATTTGAATTATTTGAGAATAAATAATTATAATTTTAATAAATTCATCACTAATAAAATGTCAATCTTTAATTTAATAAAGATAGACCATCTATTATTAAAATAGAAAAGATGATAAACAATTGTAAAATAGACAATCTATATTTACACATAAAAAGTTGTAATTTTAATAGTGTTTATATCTTGCGAGGTCATTCAACTTTGAGAATATATTTAATATCATTGGACTTTATATTGTATCAATAAAATCACTCAACTAGAATTAGTTATAAAAAAAAAATTGACATGTCAAAATATATTTTTGTGTATTTTGTCAATATGAAACAAATAAATAAAATTTAAAAATTTGACATGGTAAATTTACTTATTTTTATATTATGAAAATATGAACCCTCAAATAAATAAAATTTTTGTAAGCTAATTTATTTAAATAAATTTACTAGTACAAAACTACAAATATAAAATACAAAATCAAGAAAACAAAAATATGTAAAAGAATTTGAGGGGTATTTTTGTCTTTGTGTATTTAATCCCATGGTATTAATCCAAGGTATTAGCTAATACCACCAAATGGGAGGTATTAGCTAATACCATGTATGTGGTATTAACTAATCCATGGATTAGTTATACATGGGTCCAAAAATCCTACCAAACATAGTATTATGTAATATCATAAATAATCCATGGATTATTCCTCCTAATACATCCTACCAAACATACTCTTAAGTGAAAAAAAGAAATACAAGAAATATCGTGTATTTGGTATTCTCACCTACAACATAAAGCAATTTTGAGTCATCGTGACTAGAAGTAAAATTATGTATACAAGGGGTTCAATATTTGAATATATCTTATTGATTACCATAATTAATTTAGGAGGGCGATTCAATTAATTAATTTTAGATTTCTTCAGAGAACAAGATACTTTGCTCTTCCGCAGAAACTTCACAAAGTTGTATTTTACTTTTTGTGTTTTTTCATGGTTATTTCCTTTTCATTTATACTGTTGAAGATCACCAAAAAAAAAAAAAAATCCCATGCTGCTATAAACTGATTTAATATAAAAGGAGATTTTTTTTTAAAATTTATTTTTTCAAGATAAATTCTTAACTTGATACCTTAATATGCTGGCCATATTTTATACATGTTTAGTAACTTATGATGCCAAGGATGTTACAATATGGGTGTGGTAGAGTAAATTGGGAAGGAAAAAACTATTTGAATTAATTCATGTAACATAACTTATTAATTCACTCAAAGGTTATAACTTTGAGTCAATTAGGCATGGTCAAATTGGATGATTTAGCAATGGGTCGTAATCAAATTCAGCCAATTCAAATTTAATTTTTAATTAGCTTTTTTTTAAAAAATTTAAATAACGTGTTTAATCATCTGAGTTAAAAAAAAAAAAAAATTAGAGAGTAAAAGGTGGGTAAAGATTTAGAAAGGGGATTTTTTTTTAAAAAAAAAAATCACTTAATTAGGCAAACATATGATATGTATTTACATTATACCGCTATAGCTTGAAAATATTACAATTTATAGTTATAGTTAGAGTTTTGTTATTATTTTCTCTCTCCTCTCTTCATCTCTCTGTAATTTCTTGTCAAATATACAATTATATATATATACAAACTGCATATGTACAGTTATTTTAACAGATATACATAGTCAATTCGATAGATATGCATATACAATTCACCTCTCTTCATCTCTGCCCTCTCTTGCTCGCCTCTCTCCTCCCTCTCTCGATCTTGCTTGCCTCTCTCCTCCCTTTACCAATTTTGTTTACTAGATATACAAATACATATATATATTAGTTACACATATACTGAAGAATTTTATCGACAAACACACAGTTTGCAAGATCATTGAATATTGTTTCACTAGTCAAATAGTGCAATCAAATGTATATAAACACGAATTACACTGAAAAAGTCACAGTCTAAAATCGTATCTTGTTACAGATTTTGTTCCAACACTTTTGGAGAAGAAACCTTCAAAGAATCTTCATAGGAACTTCTTGAGTATTGAGGAGAAAAGAAAAGGAGAAGAAAATACGTTACTTTTCTGATGAAAATTCTTTTTATAATTCTAAAGGGACACAACTTTTCAATTAGTTGCGTCTCTTCTCTTTTCTAAATAATTTAATAAATATATATTATTTAAATATTAATATGGATATGGTTGACCCACATGGGTGACCCAATCCAATTTCCTTCATATACAATTTGACAAATACACATATACAATTCGTCTGTCTCCTCCCTCTCTCGATCTCGCTCGCCTCTCTCCTCCCTTTCAGGTCACATAGCTGAAATTATGCCATGTAATTATATAAAATATAATTATTTAACTATATTAACTTTCAAACTTACAAATTTTTTTAATACAACAAACAAAAAAGAAAAAAAAATATTTTGGCCAAGTTTCTTACGGTTCAATTTGCTCCAAACTGAGGCTATATATATTTTGGAAAACTAACTTAAATCATTAATGAATATATTCTTAGCAGAAGCTATTGAGCTACTACACTTTTGGGGAAATTTGATGCCTAACTTCTACAATCACATTAATGGTGCACTACCTAAAATGAGATGATAAAATCAATGAATAATGTACATGGCCACATGATTTTTCCCATAGACATAAAAATTAAATTTCTATCACCCATATATACTGCAGTCTAAAATATTTTAGCCTATTTTTACAATAATGACAATTATTTTGAGACAGTAAATATAAAAATATCTTTTAATACTGATTAATTTAGAGGTGTTCATGGACTTGTTGGTTAGGATTTTTTAAATATCAAGTCGAACCATTTGTGTCGGGGTTTTAAATATAAAATACAAACCAAACCAATAAAACTCGGGTTTTTAACATCGGATTTTTTTGGGTTTCTCGGGTTTTTGACTTTTTTTTTAATTTCTCAGATTTTTGGACTTTTTTTCGAAATTCTCATTTTTTTGAATTATTTAATAAAATATTTATAAAAATATATAATTAACTTATGATTCAAATATTTCTTTAGTCTTATCAAAATACAAATACCTAAATTTCTTTTTAAGAAAGTACAAAATATGATATTAGTGAAGACACAAAAATATTCAACAAAAAAAAAAAAAAAGAGATCGCATAAAATAACTATTACAAATAAATAAATCATAATGAAGATGATGATGATTTTAAAGTACTAAATCATGCTAAAATAAATCATAATGAAGATATCATAACTTTTTAAAGTATTATATCTTGCTGAAATAAGTGTAATAAATACTTATTAATTACATAAGTAAACAATATTAAAGAAAAATTAAAATTAAGTCATGTATTTTAATTACAATGTGAAACTAATGAACAAATATTCATTATTAGTGTCATTCTTAGTGCTGGATTTTTTTTTTTTTTGCTAGTTATAGAATTGAGTTGATTTGTTATTTGAGCTTTAGAGTTGCTAATATGAAAAATTTGCCTAAATATATCATATTTAAAAATTAATTATCATTTATAGTTGTATAAACTAATCTTAATACATGTATAATTCACTTTAATATATATTTTAGATTTTTTATCAAAACAAGTCTAATACATTTTAAACACATACAATACATTTATATTGCATGCAAATTCATTTTTATACATAGTAGAATACATTTATATTACATACACAATTCGTTTTTAACACATAATGTAATTTTTTTTACCCAAATAAATATAATGTATTGATAATACGTATATATTACATATATTATTCAGTTTTAATATATAATTCAGTTGCTATAAATGATAAATATTTTTTAAATATGGTATACTTACATAATCAATAAAAATGTATATTTAAAAATAGTAAATATTTTATAAAAAAAAAACTCAAAAAGATAATTATCCCTACTAATATTTATTTTATTATATCATCCATTCTAAGTCAAATTGAAAATAATATGTTCAAAAAATAAATTTTATATATATAATGATATCGAATTAATTTGATCTTGGGCTATTTTTTAAAGTTAAAATCAAATTAATTCAAATATAATTAAGGATTTTTTTTTTCAATATCTAATCAAATCAAACCACTAATTAATTTTTTTTTCTCAATTTGCGATTTGATTTGATTTTCAATTGCACTAATGACTATCATGCTCTATGAAATATGTTGATAAAGATTTTAGTGGAGTAGTCTTTATTGCTGTATGAACCATCAAGGCCCTTGGAGATGTTATGTTGTTTGGCATCTTTTTGATGTGCAATTAATTATTCCACTCTTTGCGGTGAAGAATCCTTTTGCCATTATTGTCTACTGCTACCTTTTTCTCTTTTTGTAAACACAATTAAATTAGAATTAAAGCTTTTCTTAATTAAGTCATTAAGCTTTTCTTGATTTTGATTGTAGGTTAGTTTCTTGCTATTAAGTGCCTCCCTACCTAACCACAAAATATAGTGACATGGTCGGGAGTTAAATCACTTTCCATCGTAATTAAAAATTTTGAATTCGAGCTAGACTCTAGATCTTTTTGATAATTTTTTAATGTTTTATATTTTTTTAAATTTAATTTATGTGATTTTTTTTTAGTGTGTTTTAAAAAAAGGGTGACCTTTTTTTATTTGATAATTATATGAGGTCAATATTTCTATTGTTCCATCAAACACTTTATTCCGAAGAAAAATAGATTAAAAGTAAACACTCAAGTGACATTAAGGTTTCTTTCTATTCTAGTCAAATAATGTCACATAAATTTGGACGAATAAAATATATAATACTTATTTATATGTGCCTGAATTCAAAATTTTTAATTCGTGTGGTAATATATGCTATATATTTATTTCAACACTCTTAAACTTTTTAAAGATGGAGCATAAAATAATAAATATCTATATTGTCGAGTTAGGCATATCTAAGATTCTTTTTTAATAGAGCAAAGCTGTCAATCTATAAATGTTACTACTCCTATTGCATGGTAAACTAATAGAAATATCCACCAAACTAACCTAACATATATTGAAATTTTAATATAAGTAAAAATGTCCACACTCTTGGATTTTTGTCCATCAAAATTGCAGTATTTGGTCTAAAAACACAGCACATTTATGCTTTTTGAGGTTTTGACTATAATTGGTTCACTGGGCGAATTAGGTATTCTTCACTGCAGAATTCATTTGCATTTACATCTTATTAGTTGCAACATTAGTCAGATTTTTACTTTTTCCGTTGTCTCAAAATATTTATCGTATTTTATATTTATACGCTGTTAAAAATATTAATTAAAAGGATATTTGATTATTTTACCTTCATTTAAGTCTTAAGCTATTGGACTTGAAGTAATAGAGGGTCTATCACTGGAGCTAATTCAGATCCTTTTTATTTTATCAACACACAAAACTACTGTTTTCTGAAAAAAACAGAACAATTGTCATCTACGTTTATTTTTCGTTTTCCCATTCAGTATTACGAAGCAAAACTAATTCAGAATCATGCAAAGCGCTCTCTAATAAAAGACGATTTTGTACCCAAACTCGAACCATAAAAATTGATTAAAGGTGAAAGGAGTATCAGTTGTCATCAGATATTATGTGACAATTTAAGTCAAAGAAGTCATGCCAGGGTATGGAAATACTGTTAGAAGTTGCATAAATTTTTTCTTGGTATAATAAATGCAGGAAACGGGTATCCTGTTAAGGGATGGGCTGTGTTTTAAGAGTCCACAGATTTTAAAAAAAATTTAATTTTTTATTTAGTATTTGATATTTTTATTAAAATTAAATTAATTCAAATTGATATATCATAAATTATTCCATCACACTTCATATTAATAACGGATACACTATTCAAACATATGGTTGCAATGCAAAAATGGAAAACAAATTATATACTAGGAAAGTCTAGGTCAAGGAGAGGAAAAAAAAGGTAACGTCTTTCGTATTAGTAGCTACTGTATTAATCGATTCGATTCAATTTTATGTATTATTGATTTAATTTATTAAAATTTAGTTGCTGAAAATGTTAGATAATTAAAACAATCAAATATTTATGGAGTATCTATCTTCAGCTAATTTAGTGTTTGGTCCTTAACTGTTTATTTTTTTTATTTAACTGAAAAAAATCTCACATGATTATATATAAATGATGTTCATAAATAGAAATAGTAGTTAGAAGTGTAACACAATTTCTACATTATCTTTATATAAGATAAAATTATTTTTTTTTCTTCTAAATACTCATATAATAAATTGTGAAAATAATAATAATTGTGTGTATTTTTCATAATAAATTGTGAAGAGAAGGTAATACTAGTTTGTATCAAGAAGAGAGAATGTGTCGTAATAGAGAGATAAAAAGCTACTTTGTGTTTCTATGGATGAAAGTAATATTAAAATTTAGAAATATAATTGATAAATATTAAAGTCACTATCATATAATTAAAAGTAAAATAATAATTTTACAATAATCTTATTCGATTATCGATTAAATCATTAATCAAAATGATAATTTAATAAAAAATTACAAAATTATTTAAAGACATTTAACCTAATACCAATAAACTAATCATATTTTTTTATTCGATTTACCAGTTAAATCCGAACCCTCCTACTAGCAGTGGGGAGCCCATACATTAGGCAGTACAAAATAAAAGATTTAACATTCTCCATCGTCACTCAACTATGAAATTTTAAAATTGAAAGTCATTTAATTTTAATTTTTACTTCAAAATTCATTTAACTATAACCGTTTCATTTGTAAAGTCACTTAATTTTGGTTCTTAATTTAAAAGTCATTTGACTATAATTATTCTACTTACAAAGTCACGCAATTTATTCAATTATCTTTTCCATTAAAATTTACTTGAATGGGTATTTTATTTTAAAATAAAATTCTAAAAAAATAAAATAATATCCATTTAAAATCATTTGATTGATTATTATTCGTAAGCATTTTAAAATAACTAACTGCATATTTGATTTTTAGGTAATTTTATTTGAATTAAAGCTAATATTTTCTAGTAATCAAATGTTTTTAAAGGAAAAAAGGGACAACGTTTTGTAAATTTTTTAAAATATGTCCGAATGGATTATTCTATCAAATAACTAAACTAAGGTGCTGTAAACATTTTAAGAAAAGTTTGAATGGTTTTTATTTTTTTAGAATTTGATTTTAAATAAAAATTTCATGTAAGGAAGTTTAATTGATCGAGTGACTTTGTAAGTAAAATAATTTATAAATGAGTGACTTTGGAAGTAAAACACAAATAGTTGAGTGACTTTCGAAGTAAGAATTGAAGTTGAGTGATTTTTTATGATAAAATTATTTAGTTGAATGACTATCGTGAATATTAACTCCAAAATAAAAAGTTAGTTATACTCGATGTGTGGTATACAATAAGTTAAAATTTTAGAATTTTTTTATACTTATTTCATATTTAATAAAGAAATATAAATGTATTGATTTCTATAGAGATAGCAAGGAGTGGTCGTTTAAGGCCAACCAACAAGGTGGTTAAGGTATAGTAAGATTTTATTTTACTAGGGTGTGGCATTTAAGACAAAAAAGAGTACAACATTTAAAGTTTTTGTTGGATTGTAAATTGTTGCACATGCAAGAGAGAAAAATCTTTTACAAGGGAGGGGAGATTTTTTGATAGGAAAAAATATTTGGAATGAGGGGTTTTGAAAATGGAAATGATTAGTAAGGTTAAATACCCCATTTGGCGTAATTTTAGGAAAATGATTATGGAACACAATTGATTATGCTTAATTGAATGATTAGGATTTAGGTGTAGGCGTGTATAGAATTACTATCATGGTCATTGTGAATATAATAAACCAAAAACTTAGTTACTTATAATCCTATTCCTATGGTGTATATATCAATTGTTTGGACTTTGAAGAGAATAAATATTTCTACTAAAGATCTTCTTAATTTTAAGATTGCCATGTGAAAAGTTTACAACAACAACATAATATCATGGGTGAGGTTTGGGAAGAATATATCAAGTTTTCAAAGCAGAAGTTATTATATATGAAAAAGAAAATCAACTAAAGTGAAAAGTTATAGATAAAATATAAACCAAATAATAGGCAGCTATATCACAATGCTAAATAACATCCTACCCCTACAAGTCTATTAATTTTTTATTCTAAGACATGACTTTCACTCTTTTCTACCAAAAATTATTTTTTAAATTTGATGAGATTAAAAATCGAATTTAAATTGGCAGTCCTAATCTTATTCTACATTATTATTCGTTGGGAGACATAAGAACATGATCCTCTGCTAATCTCCCAAACCTATCGCCGACTGATTAGACAATGGTCAATTAATTTTAAAAAATGAATCATATAAATTAAAATTAAAGTAGGACGTGTTAAGTAGAAGACGAAGACACATGCACTTTACAGGAAGAAAGATGCATCTCTTTAGCTTAAGATATTTCTTTCCACTAAAAAGAGAAGGGAGAAAAATATCCAAAGTACAACTCCAAACAACAAACACCCTTCCTTTTCTAATTTGTTTTTTTCTTTTACGTACATCACCGCTACGGTACACACCAGACTTCAAAAATCCACCATTATTTATACTCCCAATGCACCTTCCCTTCTCTTCCCACTTTTCCTCTACCCCCTAAATCTCCCTCTACGAAATAATGGAAGGAAATACCATTTCCATTTCCTTCCTCTTCACTTTCCTTTCCCTGTTCGCCATTTCTGTCTCTTCCACTTCCCTACAATACCAAAAATTAGTCTTACACTCTCTTCCCCAAGCTCAAATCCAGTCCCAAGATTTCGATGCCCAACTACTTTCCAGCGATGGGTCCGAACTGGATCCGGATACCACACTCTCTGTACAGCTGCATCATGTCGACTTAGCATCTCCTTCATCCTTCAATGCGACACCACATGCTCTGTTCAAGCTCCGTCTCCAGCGCGACGCTTCTAGAGCTAAGGCACTTTCTGACCTCGCCGCTGCTAACATCACCGTGGCCCGCCGCGGTGGAAAGCCCCATGCTGGCGGCAGGGATTTCTCGAGTTCTGTTATTTCTGGGCTTTCTCAGGGTAGTGGAGAGTACTTCACGCGCATCGGTGTTGGTACTCCTCCCAAATATGTTTACATGGTGTTGGACACGGGAAGTGACGTCGTTTGGATCCAGTGTTCGCCTTGCAAGAAATGCTACACTCAATCCGACCCGGTTTTTGACCCGACTAAATCGTCTTCCTTCCTTGCTGTTCCTTGCGGGTCGCCTTTGTGCCGCCGGTTGGATTCTGCTAGCTGTAACCGCAAGAAGTGTCTTTATCAGGTTTCGTACGGCGATGGTTCTTTCACCGTCGGTGATTTTTCAACGGAAACATTAACTTTCAGAGGGACGCGTGTCAACAACGTGGCCCTTGGATGCGGCCACGACAACGAAGGTTTATTCGTCGGAGCCGCCGGGTTACTGGGTCTCGGCCGAGGAAGACTATCATTTCCGGCCCAAGCCGGTCGACGATTCGGCCGGAAATTCTCATACTGCCTTGTGGATCGGTCCGCTTCCTCTAGACCATCCTATCTAGTCTTCGGCGAGTCAGCTGTTTCTCGAACCGCCGTGTTTACCCCACTCGTCACTAACCCAAAACTAGACACGTTTTACTACGTGGAGCTCACCGGAATCAGCGTCGGCGGCACTAGGGTTCCTGCCATAAGGCCATCTTTGTTCAAGCTAGACGCCGCGGGTAATGGTGGGGTCATAGTGGATTCAGGAACTTCTGTGACCCGACTGACCCGACCCGCTTACGTAGCTCTAAGGAACGCTTTCCGAATAGGCGCTAGAGATCTAAAGAGAGCACCAGATTTTTCATTGTTCGATACATGCTTCGATCTGTCGGGTAAAACGGAGGTGAAGGTGCCGACTGTGGTTCTGCACTTCCGGGGAGCTGACGTGTCATTGCCGGCGTCTAACTACTTGATTCCTGTGGACAGTGATGGGACATTCTGTTTTGCATTTGCTGGTACCATGAGTGGATTGTCCATAATCGGTAACATTCAGCAGCAGGGTTTCAGGGTAGTGTTTGATCTTGCTGGTTCTCGTTTAGGATTTGCTCCTCGTGGCTGCGCTTAAATTAACGACACACAGAAAAGTATTTCACTTCCAAAATCCCCAGTTTGATTTCTTTGGTTTGGTGGGGTGGAATTGGAAAAGAGAAGCAACATGACAACATGTTGTGTGTTTGTATTATCTGCTAAATTAATGTTTGTGTAATACAGGGAGCCAAGGTTAAGGGATTTAGTGTAGATTTGGAGTAGTAATTTGTAACTCAAAAACACCCTCTGTTTTCTGTAAGATTGGGCAAAGTTGATAGTAGCTGCAAAATTTGCGGCGCTGCTTAAACTTGCCATTGCATTATTTATTTGATTTACTTTCTTTGTGTTTTCATTTTGTTGGGATTTCTGCAAGGGCAACTTAGATGATTTCCTCCACTGCCAGTTTAGTGTAATTTTATGAAAAGACTTTATTTTCAGTGTAAAACTAACTTAAAACTTATGCACCCTAATGTTAATAGTATGCTCTGTTATGGGCGAAATTGAGAGTAGGGAGTGGCATTTAACTGAACAATTGTTTTAACTACTATGGTTACTCAGTTAATGGCTGCATTGATAGTGCCATTACAGGGCAATTCAATTAGTTGTTTGCAAAAAGAAATTGATTTTTATTGTCATCTAGGCTTTTTAAATCAAGTGATAAAAGAGTATCAATTGCAATACGGTGTGATTGAGATTTCAGGTCATGAAGACCTAAATAATCTCTGACACTTGAAATAGAGTACTACTACCTTTATTTAAATGTGTTGCTTATCTTTTTAATCCATTTAAAAAGAAATATTACAGGTATAAATCATAATAATTTACTATTCCAAATATTTAAAAAGATACTTGTTTGAATTTCAAAATTGAAAAGTAGCACTATAGATTAGCAAGGAGGGAGTACTTTAAGAAGATTCACACAATAAAAATCAAAAGAATAGCAAAATTGTACCATATTATTTTATCAATAAAATTATGTTTATTTATATTTTATTTATAATGATTAGTTATTTTTTATTATTTTAAAATTTATAGTAAAAAAATTAACATGTCCAACGAGATTAAATTTACCCTTGCATTTCTTTGATGACAAATCAAATTAATGACAATGAATGTCTTGTAGAGAGTTGCATAAATACATATTTTCCTAATTGAAATTATTGTCCGTAACCCTTTTCTCACATGACCCGAATACCAAAATGTCTGTAATGAAAGTGATAGCCATGCGATTTGTTGATTTTCAGCTACATGGGATGTTGACAAATTATATGTCTGCTAGTTTGTTTTTTCTTTTCATTTGAATTTCGATACTAAATTCATATACTCAATACTATACTGCAATTAAATATGGGTACGAGTAAAATTTATGATTCTGTGGACCTACTAGTAGAATCGAATTAAGTTGGCTTCGTATTGCCTTAATCTTTTCCCCTCTCGTTATTTTGATACTAAAGAACTCTGCACTATTTTACGAGTCCCTGTTAGATTCAGACATTGAATTTTGATCGTAAAAGAATGATAGCATTTTTAACTTTGATTAAAGTGATTTATATAGTTGAATTTACATTTCATTACTAATTATAGTTGATCAATGAGAGTAATTATGCTGAATCTATATTTTTTTTATAATCATAAGGATTAAGGAATGTCAATCTTCAAATTGCGGTGGAACAATATTGAGTCTAGGGACTCGGTATTTATGCACTCTACATTCACCCTTTATTTTGTTTGCTTCCGCTCTTGCTGTTGGGACCCAATATTGAGTTTAGGGACTCTCTATATTATTTATACCTAATTAAAATATTTTTTTATATATATTTAGTAGATATTGAACCCTTTTCAATTAATTCATATAATTATTTTTTTAAATTTTAAATTTTCTTAGTGATAATTCTGAATCTGCCGCTGAAGATAAGTACTAGGGATAATAATATCCGTTCGTTATAGTGCACTATTTATCGCCTGACATGAATAGAAATCAGCATGTGAAAGAAGATAATTATAGAAAAATAAGTAATGATGAATGAGTCCCCCATGTGGGATTTGACAGAGCATGTGCCCAAGTGCACTATATTATTCATACAAATGTAACAACCCATGCCAAATTTTTGTTACTAACAATGTAGACATTTATTGCTAGATATATGGAGCATTATAATAAAGACATTCCTAGCTACCTCGAGTACAAATTTACAACATGGGGAGGGCTGTACTTCCCAAGTGTACCTACGTAGGCTTTCTCTTTTTCTTTTTTATTTAAACTTTTGTTGGTACCACAAGGGTTATATTATATGATTTTTAAAAATAGGTATAAAATTTAAATAAAAGGGCAAGTTTGATGTACTAAGAATTTTGCTATGTGCAGGATCCGAGGAAGAGTCCGATCACAAAAGTCTATTATATGCAGTTTTATCTTGCATTTTTTGCTAGATACTGTTTTCGAGGCAATCCATGACATAAAATTTAAATGATACTCTAAAAAGGGGTTACTTGCGTAGTCGATATTAGCATTGTTGTAACAAGATATCTTCATCTTTTCCTTTTTCTTTTTCTTTAAAAAATCGACGAGTAATGTTGAGGTGATTTCATATCTAATTTTTGGGATTGGCTAATGATGGTTTTGAGCGAATTATCTTCTTCATTGTCACTATACTTCAGTATTTTTTTTTCTAAATAAATTTGATGTATCAAAAACATGAATTTTTCAAATAAATTATATATCAAAAAGTCTCGAAACATCGAGAGGATTTTATATCTAAATTTTGGTACTGTTCAAAAATAAGTTTAAGTTGATCGAAATTGAACTGTCAATGCACACTTTATGTATAACCAGAGTATACTTTATGTTTAGTTAAGCTATGTTCAGCTTTTATGTATATCATCATATGTAGATACAATATTCTGTAAAATCAATATACACTTTTAATAATTTTTGGTACGGTATATTTTATAGAAAGTGTATATTGCCAATGACTTTTCGCTTATTTTTTAAATACATGATTATATTTATTGTATATATTTAAATTAAATTAACCCATTTGGATTAGTACACTATATTGGGCTTTGCTGTTTTTGGAACAGAGTTGGGCTTTCCCATTTCATTGGAAATTTAACATGATATACCTAACATATATATTGTATTTATTATTCAGAGTAATATTTTTTAAAAATTATAATTTATAGTTATACTTTACTCTCTTCTCTCGTCCGTCTTTTTTTTTTTTTATCTGTTTGTATTTCAATTGTATTTGTGTCTTTTGATGGAGGAACTTTATGACAAATCATTATATTTCTCTATTTTCTTAACTTTAATTTTGCACCTCGAATTTTTTTTTACTGATCTTTGTTATATTTTTGTATTTTGATGTCATGAAGGAAGAAGTTTTTTGGCCATCACTCTATTTTTATATTTGCTTTGATTGCGCAATGTATTTTTATTGTTTATATTATTGTATACAGTTCGTTTGTAGCAGAGCGAATAATGTGCCAATGGAAGGTAGCTGCATGCAGCATAAAAGAGAAGAGATTTTTTATTTTCACCCTTATTTTCTCTATTTCATCTTTTGTGTATCAAGACAATCAAGTGTAGACGTATAATTTATTGTGACTGTACTTATCAAGATTGTATGTGTTGATACAAGAATTAGAATGAAGAAATAAGTGAAGTTAGAAAATATAGATATAAATGATACAAACTGATAACAATTTATTTAATGGAACAAATGAATACAGATGAAATTAAGTGAATGAACACAAATGAAATTAAGTGAATGAATACAAGTTATTCAAAATGAATAAATATACTTGAAGACTCATATTTCAAAATAATTTTTCCCATGATTAAAAGTCCATTTTTTAAATACATTTAGGGTTTATCTAGGCAGTTGAGATAGCATAGATAAAATTATTTCATGAATTTAAAAAAATTCCAAATTATTTTATTATACATATGACCTAAGTTATCCACCATTTAGGATAAATAATGAAATGAATAAGAATAAATTTTATAAATGAGAAACATATAAAGCCTAGTCATGCTCTATAACTATAGTTTGGTAATTATATTTCGTAATTATAGTTATAACAATGTTTATATAATTCGCGCAACATTTGTATATTTTTGTATAATTCTCTATACATTTTGTTGTTTTTATATAGCATTTGTATATTTCGCTATACAATTCATGCACAACATTTGTATTTATAATTCGCTATACAATTCACATTGTTTGTATATTTCACTATATAATTTGATTCGCACATAACTTTTGTATAATTGCGCACAACATTTGTATAAAATGTATGAACTATACCTTTCTCAAACTCTAATTACAGCTAGATGTTTATCGCGAGACGTAATTTATACAAACTATGCTATGTTAGCTAATTAACTAATATATATTTGCTTATCCACATAATTTTTTCCGAATAATTTTTCATAAATGCCAAACATATAAAACCTAATTATGTTTCATAGTTATAATTCGAATAATTAGATTTTGTAACTATAATTATAAGAGTATTTGTAGAAATTAATTATTACTTTTATCGACCCTTGTCCCTATTATATCAGATGATCTACCTTTTATATTGGTACCCATACGGCCAATTAAATGACACCGTTTGGCTGAGCTCGTTGGTGGTTAAAGTCGGTTAGGGATTAATTAATAGATTAATTACACGCAAAGATGCGACGAAATCCTCCTCTCTTAGGTAAATGTTTTGACTAATCATATAGAATGAGACAAACCTAAATTTTTGTTAAATTTTCATTTACAATTATCAAAATTGGACTCAGAACGGCGATGGAGGAAAAAGAGAAAATGGTGGTGGCAGGGTTAATTGATAAGGCCACCAACTCTACCCGACCGGAAGTGGAGCCCCGACTTCTCAAATCCATCAAATCGGTGGTCCGTTCTTCTGATTCCGAGCTCCGACTTGCTGCCCATACCCTTATGTCCCTCATGAAACGTGACCACTCTCAGGTCCGTTCTTCTTCGTTGACCCTGAATCCCTCTTAAACCCTAATTTATCTTTCAAGACAGATTTGTTAGTGTTGGGGATTGGTATTTTTTCTTAACTAGAAGGGGTGTTGTAATTTTGTTGATTTTGAAATTTGTGGGCTCCCAAAAGTGTGTACTTTGATGCTATGGTAAGTAAGAATCTGCAACTCTTTATTGTTATGGTAATTAAGCTATGGAGTCTTTTCGGTATGGTTTTTCAGTTTGGTCAGATACATGTATGTTTGCGTTAAGTGTAGGATTTAGAGAGGGAGGTGTTTGGGAAAGTGATATGATAAGTGGTAGGATATACAGAATGCTATAGGGAAACTCTAATTTGATTTTAAGGGCAAATGCCTAGTTATAGAGAAACTTTAATTTGATTTAAAGGGCAAATTATTTACCAGTTTCGAAAGCAATAGGTATCAATAGAGTGGACTATATAAAAAGAATGGTATATAGCCAACCCCAACTAGTTTGGACTGTGGTTTAGTTGATTGATTAGGACAAATATCTATCGAAATCAAAAGAGCAGGACTTCTCAATTGAAGGCTATAGGAATTTCAAAGTTCATGCCAGCTGATGTTTAACATACATTGTTGACACATACTCTGTTAAATGTATCTACGTTCTGCAATTCCTTTGCCCCAAAACAGAGAAACTTCGGTTTCATCTATTTGCTAGATTTACGTTAAGAATCCATTGAGCAGATCTCGTTCTTTCACAGAATTGTATGGGGGTTCATTATCCTCGCTCTGACATTATGTTGGAGATAGAAGCTGAATATGTTCATTCACTTCTATATTATAGCCAGTAAACACAAGTTTTGTTGGTACATCTTGATCCATTTCTGTAATCCACTTGAGAGAGTTTTCAATAATGCAATTGGACTTCCTTTTCATGGTATAGTTTTTTTTAGGGTCTTCAAATGGACTTTTATTAGAATGATATCTGTTAATTATCGATAGGAGGCACTAGCTTTGAAATATCCTTTCATCTTTTGTCACTTCAATCTTCTGAAACTTCATATGTTAATTGTATGTGCAAGTGAATGCATTGAAGATTGTTCATGTTGGATTTAAAATAAGATGTAGAATTAATGCAGAGGGTTTCAGTGACATTTTTGGGAACTAAATGGGGACATCTTCATACATCAGTGGAGTGATTATTTTGGTCATTGATTAAAGATGTTAGATAGTTGTACTTTGAAGGGAAAACTCACTTTTAGATTTTAGATATAAAGTGGTTCATGATATAGTCCACAACATACTTGGGTTTTATGGTTTTTAAATTGAGTATAGCCAGGATGTTGTCCAAATTCCTAGTGTAATATTTATTCCTTTTTGTACTTGTCATAAATACTTGCAGTTCTAACATTTAGCTACTTAATTATCTAAGTAAAAGGAATCCTCTTAAGAAGCATATTAAAGCCCAAGATGAAATATAATGAACGATGCTGTCATACATTGTTGATTTTTTTTTCAAGAAGACTTAAGTAGAATTTGAGTGGGAGTACTTACATGGATGATTCTTCTAATAAGGGAGGTGTGTATGACATTAATTATGTAATCATTAGCATGGTTTCTCTCCAATTATGGTCTAGGATATTTTCCTGATTCTCAAACTATTATTGCTTGTGATAGATTGAAAATTGGTGTAAAGCTTCATTCATCCCGTGATGTTCAGAAATAAATTGTCATATTTGTGCATCGTCTCCTGATATAACTTGTTTTATGGGTTTCTCTTTACAGGTACGATATCTCGCTCTTCTCATAATAGATGAACTCTTCATGCGCTCAAAACTTTTTAGAACTATTGTTGCCGAGAACTTGGATCAGTTACTCACTTTAAGTGTTGGGTTCAGAAGGAATCTGCCGCTTCCACCTCCTGCGTCTGTTGCTTCTAAATTACGCCCCAAAGCAATTGAATTCTTAGAGAAGTGGAATTCTTCGTTTGGCATTCATTATAGGCAGCTCAGGCTGGGGTATGACTATTTGAAGAACACCCTCCGCTTCCAATTTCCAAACTTGCAAGCAAATGCAGCCAGGATTCGGCAGGAAAGGAGGGAAAGAGAGATGAGGACAAAGGAGATCCTGCTGAAGAAGTTTGATACCTTGAAGGAGAACCTTGCTTCTATAAAACATGAAATTCAGTCAACAGTCGATGAAATTGGCGAGTGTTTGAACATTTTAAGCACAAAGGATGAAGAAGATATATTGTTGGCTCCTTTAGATGATGAAGAAAATATGGAGTTCCGCAACTCTGAACTCCGACAAATCCGTCTTGATTCCCTGAAGGAGGGGGAAAAGATTAAAGTGGACAATGAGAATGAAGTTGTGTTTGACGCATTGAGGGAACTATTCAAGGTTCTAGTAAAAAACCATCTAGTCACAGTACAAGAATGGATCTCTGTTCTCATAAGAGTGGAAACAACTGACACTAGGTTCAGGGACTCTACATTAAAGGATTTTATTGATATTCGTAATCATCTCAAATCAGTGAAGAAAAAATGTGAAGAATCTGGTTGTACACTGCCTAAAACTAGAACTGTCGAGGATGAAGACATATGGGAAGAGGGTAACGTGGAACCAGAAAATGGAAAATCATTTAGAATGCCTGACCAAGGTGAGGATTGTTCCTTGAATCTGAATTTCAATGGAATGAGAGTTGAAGATCCTGAATGTAGTAATCTTAGTGTTAAGGGAAAGGAGAAGTTGCAGGAGGCCAATGGTGGCAGTGAAACTGACACCTCTAGAGGTAGGCTTTTAGCTGAAGCTCCTGTTATGAACTGGGGTTCTTTCCTGGATGATTGGGGATCAAACAGCAGGGATGTTTTGGCGAACCAAAGAGGATTAGATCTTGACGGCCATTGGGGTAGGGTGGACCATGATGCGGTGATTCCTGCTGAAAAAATTGCAGAATTGAAAGTCCATGCAACTGTTTATAGGGAAGACCCTGTTGAAATCCAACCATGTCGAGCCCCTTTGAGAAATGGAGGACTTTGTCAGAGGAGAGATTTGAAAATTTGTCCCTTTCATGGACCTATTATTCCTCGAGATGACGAAGGCAAACCAATTGATACAGGCTCATCAATAGAAGATCAGGCTGCACAGTTGGTGGAGCAACAAGAGCCTATCAATGCATACCCTTCAGTAGAGGAGAAAACACATGATTTGGATGATAAACTCGTGGAAAAATTAGCCAAGCAGGCTGTAAAAAATGTCCGGCAAAGAGATAGAGAGGAGATAAAGAAGAGAGAGCAGGATAAACGAATGTTGAAGAGGGCAAAGCTTGCAAAAGTTCGAGAACATAATCAAGAAGTTCTATGCGATGCTGCACTGGCATCAACGTCAAGATCCTTATATGCTGGAGAAGATCAGGATAGATCATCTTTATCTAGATCTTCATCCACGAGTAAGAAAGAAACACTGGCATCTATGTTAAAAAAGAAAGTAACTACCAAAGATAGATTGACTCAAAGGCTTCTTAATGCCCGTGCTAGAGATGCAACAGTACGGCAGTTAACAGTGTCTGAGGATGCTAATTACCGTGAAGCCTTTCCAAATCAATGGTAAGTTAATAACTCAGTGCTACATCTTTTCCTCATAGGTTCTTGGCATTGTTTCCAGGTGTTGTATTTTGTTTGTAATATGAGGTTGCTTCTGGTGGTTCAAACATTCTTTTTCTTGTTCTGTCCCACATCTGCTTAGCTTTTAGGTTGTTAGATTGTAAATCTTTACATTGTACATTGGAACTTCCTTTTCCCAATAAACGAGGAAAATTTTTGTCAATCACTATGGTTTTACATGCATTGCATGTGTTGTTCTTCTTAGCCTTTACTTGTCATACATCGATAAGAAAAATCTGTAGTATTTCTGGAGGCGGAATTTTCCAGTTGCCATGTTCTTGGAATACAGTTAGTCAATCCACACAGTATAAGACTGAACGTACAAAGCAACGAACGATCTTGAATATGGATGATGTGATTCCGCGTGTGATGATGTTGTACAACTTCCTAGACAAAACATATTAACTTTTGATTGATTGATTGTTGGTTCCTCTCTCGTGGTATTGTCAGTTACATGACTGCTGTTGTTAAAATATCTATCTGGGGGTCAACTTGCACGTATCTTGTTTAACGGGATACTTGCTAAGTCCCACCAGCACATGTACTGTTTAACTTCATCCACTAAGGCTTTGATGATGCTATCCGTGACCACTCTTATGACACTTATTGGAGTTTGATCTTTTGTAAGTTAAAAAATAAAGTTCCAAGATCAACCTATATCTCAAGTAATTTTTTCTGAATGATATCATATGTGCCACACCGTATATTTAAACTATGGGTGCATGAACCTCAAATGAACTACAAATGCAAAAGTCAGGGCTTTGGTGTAAGAGTAAGTCGAGAAACTAAGAGAGTTGCGATTATTGAATAAGATAGCAACAACTATGCAGAGGCAACTACCAACTAAAAGTAAGCTGTCAAATGGAAATATGCAGAAAAGTTTGGTACTTATCCTATCCTGTATGTCACTAGTATATTTTTTTATTCTTCTCTAAAGGCTAAGAAAGATAGATTCTCCCTCCATAAATGTGGCTTATCTATTCCACTCTATATTCTGATTTTTGACATCAGAAAAGCAGATTCCATATTAGTGTCGGAGTCATGATTTTCTTTAAGAGGGTTCAAAATTTTAAGAAGCAGACACATGAATTAACTGATCTATTGTATATGCATAAAAAAATTATTTTTATCATATATAAATAGTACTTCCTCCATTCCATTTTAACTTAATTTGTGAGGCAATGGATACATATTAAGAAAAATATTTAAAGACCAAATTTAGATAATATTTTTCACGATTGCCATTTATGAAGTCATAAATATGTACTGCAATTTATCTCGTCAAAAATATAAAACTTTAATAAATGAAAGGACAAATATGGAAAAAATTTAAAACATTTATCTTGAATTTTGAACAATTCAACTATTTTGAACATTGAAAAAAATCTACAAAGTTCAACTAATTTAGGAGGAAGGAGAATAATTTTTTGCCAAAGACCCCCAAATTATAAGGTGGCTCCACCACTGATCGATGCTTGGTATAAAAGCTTTACTTGTGAAAGATGACAAATACTCAATAAAAAGTAATTAATTTTAATACAATTATGCTTCTTTTAACTCAATTACTAGAAGCTCTAGAGTTCGAACACTCCTTCTCCATACTAGGAGTGAAAGGGAAAGTAACGATGTATTTGATGAAATTTATGTATAACTTGAAGAAAGACTTTTCATATCTTTTGACATCCAATCAAGCTTTACTCGGACATTGTTCTTGGTGAAAACACACAACTCACTGTGAAACTTTCTTGCCATATGATCATCAATGCTTAAATTTAACTAAAACAAAAAAGTATACATGTTGAGTTGACACTTGTTATTACTTCCCCTCTTCCAACGCATGATGGGTTTATTCTTTTCTTTCTTAAGCCAATAAGTGCATTGAAAAAGTCAAATGCCCAATAACTAAAATATGAAAAAAAAAAAGGAAGCCAAGATGCTGCCTTGCTACTATTTGCTAGTGCATCATCCACTTTAAGTGACTTTTAACCCAAGTTTTGCTTTTATTCCACTAATGATAACAAAACTAAATTTCAATACTTTATGGAACTCTTGTTTGTTAATTGGAGTAGAATACTTGAAGCTACAAATTATGTTTGACGAAATTGACTCAATGAAAATTACCGACAATATTAAAAGCTAATTAAATCTTGATATTTATTGATTTACTTGTACTTACCATGTTTTATTTAGTAACATGGATTAAGGGAGTGGGGGGGACCTGACAAAATATTTATATTAATTAAAAAGTCTTTATCTTGATAAATGATACATTGTACTTGATTGATAGGAGTATAAAATACAGAAGGGAATCTCATCACAAATTATCTTAGTGTGAGGGAATTCAAGTATAAATTAATATTTCCAAGTTGATTTTTATTTGTCTACTATATTATTTTAGAATGTTAAATAATACTTATTCAAATTAAAAGATAATTTTATATTTAATTTCTAATTTATTTTATCATTAACTATAATTATTTTTCTATTATATTTTTCTATATATTATATTTATTATATCAAAGAAGCTTTAATAAAATTATTTATTATTTCTTAATCCGTGTGTCAAATGAGTAATAACAAATAAAGATGGACGGAGAATTAGAATAAAGCTAAGACCATCATTTATATAATGGACTTAAACCCATTTAAAATTAAGATATAATTAATTAATTAGTTGAAAAAAATTTAAAAACTAAAAAAAGGGAAAAGCACCGTCCTTTTTCCACCTTCCCCAAAGACAAATTCCAAACCCTCCTCCCCACCATCCCGCTCCTCTGTTTTTCTCTTTTTGAAAATCAAACAATTGTTTAAAGTTTAGGACCCCCACCCATGAAAACCCACCAATAATTCCAGAAAATTCATCTCACCCAAGACGAGAAAATACTCAAAAGGCGATTTGTTTTAAGTAGTTCTTGATTTTGATTAAGAATTGAACATATTCTTGTTTCGTGAATGGAGTTTGATAGCATTGAATGTGTATCATCTTCTGATGGTATAGAGGAAGATGAGATTTCGCAACTTCATCCACACATCATTCGTTCTCAGTTTTCGTCCTCAAAGACGGCGACCCACAAGAACAACAACAACAACATCAACGGAAGCAGCATCTTATGTGATGGAAATAACGGGGGAATTTCAATTCATCCAGCGACTAGCGTTCATGAGCTTCTTGAATGTCCTGTTTGTACCAATTCTATGTACCCTCCAATCCATCAGGTTCGACCCTTTTCCTCCAAAAATGTTCTGAATTGACAGGGTTAGGTAAATTTGCTTACTTTTTAATCAAATTCACAAGTTTTGGTTAGTTATATTCCATATTTTGCAAATTTGGGTTTTGGGCTTTCCGATTCGTTTGATGGGTTTATTCAGGCGAAGATTGAATTTTGTTGGGTCAATTGATGTTCCAAATTGTGCGATTCTGAATTTTGGGGTTTCCTTGATCCGTTTGTTGGGTTGATTGAGGAAATGTTGACTTTTATTTCTCGGATTCTGCTATATATTTTCACTAATTTTCCGAAATAATTTTATCTATAAATACTTCTTTGCGGCTTGATTGTTTTAGCAAAGATCTTTTTTCTTTAGAAAGCGTTCATTTGTTTTCTGTGACCATATCTTTTTTTCTTCAATTTTTTTTATTTTTCCTATTGGGTGGAGAGACGATGTAGACGTGATAATTTGTTTGTGTTTAGTGAATGAATTAGATTTTGGGGAGTTATTTCTACTCTTTGGAGCTCGAGTCATTACATTGGGTCTCATGAGTTTGTTTTGCATGAGGTTCTTGTTCATTTAGAATTATTGAATGGCAGGAGAAGTTCACTGAGGTAGTTTAGGAAGAAGGGCATCAATCAATAATCCAGATATTTGGACTTGTGAAGAATCCACAACTTTGGCTTATTGAGTCATCCTGCTGGTTTTTGATTCCTCCACTGAGGTGGTTTTGGAAGAAGGGCATCGACCAAAAATCCAGAAGTTTTGGCTTTCGTAAAGAATCAATACCTTTGGCTTATTGAGTCATCCTGTTCTTTCTTAGTCTCCTGCTCCATGTTTAAATATTTCTACGAGAGATGGTGTTTGTTATGGGTTATATTTACAAAATCTGGTCTATTTGTATCTTCTTGGCTCCTGCTATGTAGGATCAACTTCAATGGCTAATGAGGGCAGTGGCATGCTCACATTCATACATATTAAAGAAGTAGGTTATAAGATGACTGACTGTTCTCAGAATATGAAGTCAGGGAACGCCAATTATGTATTCTGTTAAAAGGTAGCTGGGAGAGAAATTTAGGACGCTGCATTGAGGAGGAGAGTTTGCGCTTTCATGACTCAGAATGTGATGTGTGTTGCCTTGTTTCCTCTCTAGTAAAGGCGTCCTGATGTGTTTTATCTCCAATTATTTAGCAGCTGATATTTTATCTTCATATGGATTGTGTTCAATTAAATCAAGTTTCAAAAGTAACTACGTTCCAACAGCTTTGTGGATTTGTGGGAAGTGTATGCACTGAAAAGTCTAAATTTTATTACAGGCTTGCAAAATCTCAGTTCTCTGATTGTAGTAGGCTTGTCAGCATCTGAGTATAGCCCATGGAATCAGAGTGGGGAGTATAAGCCAAAGATTTAGACTCAAGATCACCTTTTATATATAAAAGAATCTTTCTTTGATAGTGTGATTGGCTATAGCAGTTTTAGTATTGATTTATCGTGACCTAGAGTTATCCGTGAGGCATTTAATTTTGCCTATAGTAATCTGGCGTAAATCCATCTTTGGTAGTTGGAATATGTTTTTGCACTTTGAGCATTTAATTGTCCAGGGATGGGCAAGATTAGCTTCCTCAAATGGGGAGTCTTTTAGCATGCTGGAAGATTGTTTAGATACTGGTAGAAAAGCATCATTATAATTCCTCTGGTATATGGTTAGTGAAGCAATGTACTTTTGTATTATGTGGTCTGTTTATTAGTTGAGTGGCAAAGTTAGAAGTTGAAACTGAATTATTTTTAAAAATATCCTTGTCCTTTATCTATTGGGTAGCGATGTGTATGGTTTGAATCATATGGATCGCTTTCATATTTAAGCAAGTGGTTGTTCTTAGGGTAGTCTCTTGCAACTAATGCCTCCAAAGGTGATGCATTGACTTTTGCTGTAATTAAAAGGAACTTTTTGAACCATGCATTGACTTTTGCTGTAACTAAAAGGAACTTTTTGAATCATTAATAGTCCTGTAATTCTATTGTGTATTTTGAGGCTACTTTAGCAACACACGGAGACTAAAATGAGTGTTACAACTAGTTAAGTCAAAGTAAATTTAGTTAATGATAACTGGGAGCTCTGAAGAATCTTAACAATTTCTACTTGCCTTATCATATTCATGTGTGTTGCTGCAGTGTCATAATGGGCACACTATCTGTTCAACATGTAAAGCCCGGGTACACAACCGATGTCCCACTTGTAGACAGGAGCTTGGTGATATCAGATGTTTAGCATTGGAAAAGGTGGCTGAATCACTTGAACTACCTTGCAAATTTGGCTCTCTTGGATGTCCTGAGATATTTCCTTATTACAGTAAGCTGAAACATGAGGCAGCCTGTAATTTTAGACCATACAATTGCCCGTATGCTGGGTCAGAGTGTGCAGCTGTTGGTGATATTCCTTATTTGGTTACTCATTTGAGAGATGATCACAAGGTAGACATGCACTCTGGATGCACTTTTAACCATCGCTATGTCAAATCTAATCCCCGAGAAGTGGAAAATGCCACGTGGATGTTAACGGTAAGTTGAATATCTTCTATTTATTTTCAAGTAAAAGTACGCTGACCTTGTCCACAATTTTGAGTCTGACATCATAATTGGATCCATATACCGTTATAGTTGCCGTAGACACTATTTTAGGCACTTGTGTAGAATTTATGGTTGCATCTTCAATGTAATTGTATTCATCAGGATTCTCTTCTCACTTGATGGTCTGTCGGGCTGTCCCAATTTAAAGCATCTCATAAGGTGTCTTGACTTCTCTGTCCATATAGTTTTTCAATTTAAATTTTCCCAAATGAGGATTCCAACTCTATCTCTATGGTAAGGTCTGCGTACATTTTACCCTCTTCAGACCCCACTAGTGGGATTCCAGTGGGTATGTTGTTGTTGTTGAGGATTCCAACTGAAAATTTCATGTATTGTGCTAATGTTTCTCCTTTGGGAACTATTTCCAAAGCTAGTTGTACAAAATTAGACTGACTTTGGTCATGTTTTCCAGGTTTTCAATTGTTTTGGTCAGTACTTCTGCCTCCATTTCGAAGCATTTCAGCTTGGAATGGCTCCTGTTTACATGGCATTCCTTCGGTTTATGGGAGACGAGACAGATGCACAAAACTACACCTACAGCCTGGAAGTTGGGGGAAATGGAAGGAAGCTTATCTGGGAAGGTACACCTCGAAGCATAAGAGACAGTCATAGGAAAGTTAGGGATAGCCATGATGGTCTCATCATACAACGTAACATGGCCCTTTTCTTCTCCGGAGGGGACAGAAAGGAGCTCAAACTACGGGTGACTGGAAGAATATGGAAGGAACAACAGAATCCAGATGAAGGAGCATGCATACCAAACCTCTGTAGTTAATGCTAGTTGCATTTCAAACCTGTTGAGTTTTGTTATTCTTGCCTCTGTCCTATGTGCTGAATTTTTGGCTTTAATGTCAATGTTTCTTGGCTAATGTCATAATTAAATTGAGATCTCCCATAAAATGTATGAAAGCTAAGTTGTTATCCACCAATTAATAAGGTTTCTTGCCTACTTCATGTGCCACAATGATCTGAGTTATTATTCCTATCTAGTATTCGAAGTCACTAGGAACTAATCAAGATTCACATTGGACAAAATATTTTTGGCTTGATACAACATTTGCTCTCACTTCCTGGAAGAGCCAAATCTCAAACTTCCCTTTTTGTGCTAGAGGGAAATTCTTGACCTTTTACCACCCTTTGCAATGTCAATGGATTCATATGACTTTGCCCGGAAAGGAATAGAGAAATACAGATAAAATGTATTTATAATTGTGTTCAATTATTAGAAATAGAACTTTCTAAAAATTGATTAAGAGACGAGATTCAGATCAAAATTTTAATTCCTTTTTGTCTGAATTACTAAAACTATTTTGTTGGCTACTTATATGCTATTATTGCTAAAGAACTCAATTTCTCATCAGTTGAGTGGTGACTGATGGATAAATATTTACACTCATCTTTTAATTTAATTCATAACAAGAACAAAAATAAATAAAGAGGAGCAGAACTAAAGAAATAGTAAAGTATATAAGTTGGAACTTGGGTGGAAAAATGTTGCTCCCTCTAACCAATTTATATGACACCTTTGAGCAGCCAGTTTTTTTTTTTTTTTTTTGAAAAAAATTATATCACATATTTTCAACAGTTGTTAGCTTTTTGTTTAAAAAAATAATTAAAAAAAAAAAAGAGTTTGTGAAAAGTCGACGAGGCTTTTATCAGGGTTTAAGGTTCTGGTCTTGTAATACTCCTATTTTCGGGTAATACTATGAGCTTGCTGACAACCTCAAGCAGTTCAATTCTCTATCCCCTTCAAATTTCTTCACCCATATTCAGCATCTCAAAATGGAGAAAAAGAACCCCTTCAGCCCGCAATTCCAAGATTTTCAGTCCCATCTCACCATTCTCCAACCCATCAAGATTCCAAATTTCAGCTCAATTCGGCCGACGAACCAAACGCCAGAACTATTTGCGGAAAAAGCTCACTCAAAGGCAACAGGTAATCGAAAACCCCATTCTTCACAACCCCCCAAGTTCTGAAAATTTTCAATTTGGCTCTGAAAATGGCGATGAGGAAAGCAAGAATCTTGTTTCTGATACTGGGGTGGTTGGTAACACTGAAGAATCAGTGAATGAACTAAAAACAAAGGGTTTGGGGGAATCTGCTTTGTGGAATAAATTGGAGAGCTGGGTTGAGCAGTATAAGAAGGATACCGAGTTTTGGGGTATTGGTACTGGTCCTATCTTTACTGTATATCAAGATTCTGAGGGTAAAGTCAAAAGGGTAGTTGTAAATGAGGATGAAATTTTGAAGAGAAGTAGAATTGATCCAACATTGTACCGGAGCGCTATGATTGAGGAGCATGAGGATGTAAAAGCAAAAATTTCCCTTGCGGAGGTTCTAGCAAGGGATATGGAAAGTGGTAAAAATTTACTTCCTAAGAATAGTTCAGTGGCTAAATTTTTAGTTTCTGGAGAGATGTCCAATACTGTCAACAGGGTCAGCACTTTTACTCTGAATCCAAATCTATCTAAAAAGTTGCCTAGAATTGGATTGGTGGTGTTTTGTGGTTTCTTTTTAATTTGGACGGTGAAGAAAATGTTTATTGCTGGAAATGATGGAGAAGAAGAGTACTCAAGTTTGGAGAAGGAAATGTTGAGGAGGAAGATGAAAGCTAGAAAGGAGAAGGAGAGGACCATGACAGGTGAGGTGGAAGTCATCCAGGGTCCAAAAGAGCCAGACGACATGTCTCTTGAAAGGCCTTGGCTCAATAAGCAAGAAATTATGAGCAGCATAAGGAAAGCAACGAAATTTGATGGTAAATTAGCATTAGCTGAGCAGTTTCAGAATCAGCAGTTTCAGAATGCCGAATTCTATGAAGAGATTCAGGAAATCAGAAAGATGGCGAGGCATGCACGACAACAGGAAAAAGGAATTTCTCTTCAAGCTGATAATGGAGGAGAATCAGGAAATTATCCAGCGTCGACCGAACTCTCCAATGAAAAGATAGTTGCTGAACAGAATTTGTTTGAGGATATTGATGAGCAACATGATCTCAGTGGATTTGTTGAGCCAACAGCTTCCTTTGACAATAACGGAGTCCATACCAGTTCGTCTCCATTGGTGAATCATGAAGTGCACACCTCCAACAGCAATTTAGAACCTCCAGGTGATATAAAAAGTTCTATGGCAAATCCACGTGAATTAAAGCATGATGTAATCTCCAATTATGGAACTGAAAAACCTATTATAACGTCTGGACAATCAAGCAAGCCAAGTGAAATCTCTGTGACATCAAAATCAAAAGTCATTCTGTCAGTTAAGGAAGCTAGGGAATACCTCTCAAAGAAAAATGAGAAACTGAAAACAAAGCCAGAAAGGACCCCTGATAAAAGTGATCCAGAGGTTGAAAATGTATCAATTTCACTTATGGATGAAGAAAATATTGGTAATATGAACCAACTGTCTGATAAAGCAGGAATAGAATTTGACCAGTTGCCTTTATGTGGAACATCTGATTTTGCTTATGAAGATTCTAGTTTCAAACAAACACTTCCAACTAGCAACAGTGCTGTAGCTGCACTGAACAAAGGGAAGAGCTATCGAAGTCTGAGTTCAGATGATGATGAAAACAACAGATATGAAGAGCTTAAACCACTTGATTTGTCATCACCTGAACAAGAAGCAACAGTTGGTGTTTTGAGCTCACAACTTGATGAAACCAAAAACTTTCAGCAGTCGATTTCACTTGAGACCTCGGATTTGACATTGTTTTCAAATCATTGTCAAGAGAAGAAGAAAGAATTTCCAGCCAATGACATTCCTGAACATGTTGATAAAGTATCACCATCAACTGAAATACCTGAAATGAGTAATCAAGAAGATAATGGCAGAACTGCAGAACTGGAACCATCACCAAATAATGGAAGCTGGTTGGAGAAGAACTTCCATGAATTTGAGCCACTCATTAAGAAGATTCAGATGGGATTTAGGGATAATTACAATGTGGCAAAGCAGAAATCTGATGAGGAGCTGAATCTGAAATCTCAGATGTTTCATCTTGAGACTAATGAGAACCTCACCGAGCTTGAGTGGATGAAAGATGAAAGACTTAATGAAATTGTTTTTAAAGTGAGAGAAAATGAGCTTGCTGGTAGAGAGCCTTTTTATCAAATGGATGATGATGATAAACTTGCTTTCTTCAGTGGCCTTGAGAAGAAAGTTGATCAAGAGAATAAACAACTACAGGATTTGCACAAGTGGCTTCACTCAAACATTGAAAATCTTGATTATGGAGCAGGTATTTAATTTCTGTAAATGTTCAAAGGTAGATACTTCTTCATGGAAATAGGATACATAAATCCTAATGTCATTATACCTGGTGAGCATTTTAAAAGATACCGCCCGACATTTAAGTTTTATTGTTCATCATATTTGTCCTTTTCTTATTTCTGAGCCACTTTAAGGACCAAAATCTTGATTTTTTGTTGATCCATTTCATGCTCCTTCTTATTTGAGAGTGGTGGTAGGGTTATGAGTGAGTGGGTAGTCAGAGGAAAAAAACAAAAAATTATTTTGAAATTCAAGGCTATGCTAAGTTAACTACTTTTGTTTATACTCTTTTGCTGTAGATGGCATCAGTTTATTCGATCCACCCGAGAAAATTGTACCTCGCTGGAGAGGTCCACCGCTAGAAGGAAGTTCAGAGTTTCTCGATTACTTTGTAGAACAGCGAAAGGTAGTTGCAGAAGGCATAAAAAATTCAAATCTCATAAAGAAAGAAAGACAAGACTTGCCACAAGGATTGCAAGAATCCCCATTGAGCAATAAATTTGATTCAACTTCAGCTATCTCTACTCATGATGCAAAGACAAAAGTTCCAAGGACCATCATTGAAAGCAGTGATGGTTCCATCAAGGCTGGCAAGAAATCTGGTAAAGAGTACTGGCAGCATACAAAGAAATGGTCCCAAGGGTTCTTGGAATCCTACAATGCAGAGACGGACCCAGAAATTAAAGCTGTAATGAAGGATATAGGAAAGGACTTGGATAGGTGGATTACAGAAAGAGAAATAAAGGAAGCTGCTGATCTGATGGACAACTTACCTGAGAAGGGAAGGAAGCTAATCAAAGAGAAAATTAATAAGGTGAAAAGAGAAATGGAACTGTTTGGACCCCAGGCAGTAGTGAGCAAATATCGTGAATATGCAGATGAAAAGGAAGAGGACTACCTATGGTGGCTTGATCTATCCTGTGTATTGGTAATTATTTCATTTTTCATTTGTCATTTTTCCTACTTAAAAAAGAACTTAGTCAGTTGAGGGCAACAAAATTAAGAAGAGCATGGCCTCATACGAGAGAACCCGTGCAACCTAGAGGTTGTTGGTGCATATATTGTCCAAAGGTTATTGGTGCAATTTTTTTTATGAGCCAAGGGTATATTGGGAACAACCTCTCTACATCCCATGTTAGGGGTAAGATCTGGTTACGCATTACCTCCCAGACCCGACTTGTGGGACTACATTGGGTATGTTGCTGTTATCGTCCAAACTTATACAGGGGGAACTCAAGGAGCTAGTTTCCCAATGTTAAGGCCCTCTAGAGTCTAGTCTTATTTTGTATTGCTCAGTTACATCGTAATTTCTCAAACATAATCTCTCTGTTCTTGTTTGTAGTGTATTGAATTGTACACTGAGGAAGAAGGAGAGATGAAGGTAGGATTTTATTCACTAGAGATGGCTGCTGATCTGGAATTGGATCCCAAGCAGTATCACGTAATTGCTTTTGAGGATGCTGGTGACTGCAAAAACCTTTGCTATATAATACAGGCTCATATGGAAATGCTTGGAAATGGGAATGCCTTTGTTGTTGCACGACCTCCTAAGGTAAATCTATTTATTTGTGGTGTAACTGCATTTCTTTGATTTACTGGTCCTATGCCTATTCTTTACATAATGACAGTGCTTTCAATCTAAAACAGTTAACATCATTGGTGGAAAAATTCCCAATGCATAACAGGAGGGTAATATTTCTTCTGTGAGATCCATCTGTCAGAATGCATAAGGATTAGCATGTGTATCATATTTTTTTGGGAACATTTATGGATCTGTGTTTATTTCTTAAAACGATATCTACTTCCAAATTTGGGATGTTATGCAGTTGGACAAATGAAAGTAGGACTTCCTACTCTCCTGATAAAATTCCTAGAAATCTTAAAATTGTATAAGTGTACTGTCAAGCTCCCCAAATTTCATAAATGTGCTAAATCTTCCTGCTGTCCCGAGCTAGGTATGCCATTAATGCTACTGTTTGTTGTCTAAATGCTTGATATGCTCAATCTGATAGCCTCCATTTCCTCTCTATTTCTTTATTATTCTACTTCTCACTTTATGTGAAAAATATAATAGCTGGCGAATTGTGTCTGTTCTCTGCTTTCTTTTTGCTTCTCTTAGCCTGTTATATCAAAGATCATAATACTGTTATCGAGAATTGTTCATTGCTGTGGAAATATTGTTTTATTAATCCAGTATTGCCTATTATGCAGGATGCTTATCGGGACGCCAAAACAAATGGTTTTAATGTGACAGTTATCAAGAAAGGGCAGCTGCAGCTCAATGTGGACCAGTCATTGGAAGAGGTGGAGGAAGCTATCACGGATATCGGGAGTAAGATATACCATGACAAAATCATGCGTGAACGATCTTTGGATGTAACTACAGTTATGAAAGGTGTATTTGGTACTGGAAAACCTACAAAAAAGAGGTATACTGCAACCATACACCTGTCACCAAATTTTAAAGCAGGCACATCTTTTATGAACTGGATGAAGCCAGATGTACATATGATGCCTAGTTTCTCCCGCTATTAGAACTCTTCATTTGATTTTGACCTTCATGTTTTTCAGGAGGAAGTCACGGAGGAAGCTAAAAAAGCCCACTTCTAAATAGCTGTCATGTTGATGTTTACAGGTACTACATTTTGTAGGTAGTGTTAGTTCTAGTTTATTGTAAACTTATGACACCTTTGGAACAATTCATAAAGTGCATGCCAAACAGTCCAGTTTGAATTAAAATTGTCTGATCTGCTTATAATTGCTAGTTATCAAGGAGCCAAAGTATTATCAACCCTCACCATAGACATAGTAAAAACATATAAGCAGAAAGATTAAAACATGGCATGCCCATCTTATATGAGTTCCACTCAAGTTTGGATTACAGTAGAAGCTTAGAAGATCAATAGGACCTTTGTTTGATATGCATTGATTTCTAACTGAAGTTATCAGGAAGAAAATTCTGGTTAAGAGATCAACAACAACAACATACCCAATATAGTCCCCCAAAGTGAGGTCTTGGGAGAAGGGTATACACAGGCCTTACGTATACCTTAGAGGTAGAAAGTTTGTTTCTAATAGACCCTTGGTTCGAGGAAAAACAGTCCAGAAAAGACAAGTAACTGAGGTGAAAGCATAACAAGCATTCTGAACACTAATTACAACAAAATGATTTGATAATTGAAGTTATAATTCCTTGACTGTACCTCTCAGTTTCTGTTAATTTTCTTTGCCGTGCACTTTTCTGTGTCCTTTCTTGGGAAAAAAAAATGAACCTTTCTTCTCTTTATAGTTATAGTGCAGTTATATCCCTTTAATTTTGAAATCACAGTGATCTTCCAGAACTGTAAGCTGAGATAAGCTAGATAAAATTTTTTTTGAGTGGTTTACCAATACATACTTTACTAGAGAGTAAAACTCATGAAAACAATGAAAAGTTGTTTGCGAGTACAAACTACATTATCATTTCGTATTTTTCTTGTACAGCCCACGTGATCTTTTCTATTTTTCTGAAAGCTTTAGGAATGATGATTGAAAAACTGATGCCACGATTTTGTTGTTGCTGAGAGAGGAACTTAATGGCAGACTGGCAGAGGCAACCCCTGTTAATTGATTCTTTATAACTGAAGAAGTGTTATGCGTTGTGAGAACTTAAAATGAGAGCTCTATAGTCTCAATATTGTCCTTTTAATTGGACAATTTACTTATGTTTTGAGCCGGTGCTTCGCCATATGAGAGATCGTGAGGGCATATTTTCAGCTGCTGGATAATTCCTCAACCTTTGACAGGCTGGCTCTTATGGGAACTATGTTGCCTAGTTTTGTCGCGGACCTAGACTCATTCTAACACCGCATACTGCAATGGTGGGGCGTCACCGCATACTGCAATGGTGGGGCGTCACAATAAGCTGAGATGGTATTGTTCTTTGAATCGAGATTGGCATTTGAAATCTGAGCCTGAAGCAATGAGTTGAGTCGTGTACATTATCATTTGCCACTTTACCCGTTAAAAGATGAGTTTCATGATCCATTGTTGAGTTGCTATAATTATCCTAGACTTAGAAATTGAACTACTCCAACTGTAGAAAGACTGCATGGAAATTTTTGTATTCATGATAGTTTAGTCTCTGTGCATCTCTAAGACATCTCCGTAGTTGTATCAATGTACATTGCTTACTGAGTGAGTTTCTAAAAGCCAAATGAACTTTGTTGCAGCTTATAGCTAAACTTTACTTGCATCCTCATCATTCATAATTAACTCCAACAAACAAATTTGCAACTAGCTCAAACTGTAAACTGGCTGAAATGAGGAAGTTGGTCGAAAGTGCAAATTACCATTTAGTGTGCAACTCTAGCACAATAACGATAAACTGACAAATCTGGAAATGGCCAAAAGGAATTGTCTTCTAACCATTTTAATGATCACCAAAAAAAAAAACATCTTGCAATTTGACAAATTAAATAATTTTCATACACATACATAATAACCCAAAGCACAAAAACGATCTTCATCAATTTTTGCACTTCCCCATTCACCTAATTCTACTAAATCATACTGCAATTGCCTTTTAACAATCCCTTCTCATCAGCACCGTACGCCTAAAACAGAGCCACTACTGACTTGAATCATCACACCACACTTCACTCCACTATCCACCTTATGAGTAAACACCTTCAACACCCGAACTCTACCCACCAACTTCATCCTCGTTTCCACCTCCATTGTGGGTCCAGCTCCAACGCCGTTCGCCGCCGCCGGAATCACCCCGCCGGCGACATCAGCTTTCAGCTTGGCCGGAAGTGGGTAAGACTGAACATCAAATTTCGCCGCCATATGCTGGGTCCTACCACCGTCGATCTTCCCGGCGGGTATAAAAACGAGACCCACCGGCTCCCCAGAGTAGCTGAGCTGCAGCGAGCTGTCGTAGTGAGTGAACTCGTCCCGATTTGGGTTTGTGACGGAGACATACTGGAAGAAGGTGAAGTTCACGGTGCCGTTGGTAACCGAGAAAGTAGGGAATCGAACAGCCTCAACGGCGATTTTGGGAGTTTTGGGTTTGAAGAGGAAGAAGTAAGCTACAACAATGGCTGCAACGAGAAAGAAGAGGAACACAGTGGCACAAATACATGAAGCAAAATTAGTGCGGCCTCTACTGGGTTTAGATCTGTAAGGATCAAACATGGCTAAACATAAAATCTTTTTCACTTGTAATGAAACCCAGTAGGGAAAATTTAGTACCAAGAATGAAGAATAAGAAAGGGAAAGATGTCAATAAAGTGCTGTTAGCCTATCATTAGCAATAAAGAAAGGGGTGGGAAAAACAAGAGAGACATCAGTGACTGCTACATGGTCTAGATCTACTACAGTGATTTGTTTCTGTCAAAATTAAGAAAAGTGGTACTTACCCCTTTTGCTTTTCTTTCTTGTTAAGGAATAACTGTTTGGAAGCAGCAAAAGATTTATGTAAATAAAGAAAAAAAAGGCTAGATTTACTCCTAATCTAAAGATTTTTGTTTAATCTCACGTTATAAGAAATTGACAACATTAATGGCTAAGTTACAATTTCGTATCATATTTGTCTTTTTCTCTGTAGAAGCAAACAAGATCCTCGTAAGCATCCATTTTTATCTAGTATGCTGACATGATGACAACACTTACAGTTGTGCATTAAATCTGATGTTTAGAGAAAAAGGTTTTTCCTAGATTAGTTGCAGAGTTGTTTGCAAGTGTAAAAATGGGTGAAAATTTGGTTTCTGAAAAGAACAAATTGAAGTCTATTGATTGATAGTAAGACGTTTAAGTATCTTTTCAATCAAGATGTTTATGTAGCTTGCTTTCTCGTTTGTGTTCTGTTGGGGGTATAAGGAGGTTTAACATTTACTTAAAAGACTTTTGAGTGAGAAATAAGGTTTGCATAATTAGGTTTGAAGTGAACTAGGCATCAAGTTAAGGTCTAATAAAAATGAGATGATGCTCCACCTCATACCAAACCCATTGTTTCCAAAGGGTGGAAAGGATACTACGTTTATTTGCACACAAACTTTCAGAACCCAATAATAGTTAATATGTTTTTTACGATAACATACCTAGTGAATCTCACTTTCTTATTAATATCTCTAGTGAAAGTAGAGAGGATTATTTTAAAAGACCCTCGACTCGAGCAGCAAATCAAAATACAAAAAAAATAGTATAGACATAAAAACTAACAAAGGAACCATGTAAAGCTTAACGACAAAATAATGAGATAATCGAAGGGTTAGTACAACCGCAACCACTCAAGCCTAGACCCTCAAAAAGCAAAAACTACCTTCCATTGCCTACTACCCTTTTCTTTCCTAGTACATGACCTCCATACCGTAGATGCACCATATCATGCCTAATCACATTGTTACTTACTTTAACTGTGGTAAACTTATAAGTTGTGTGTAAACATCTCGTCGTACAAGTTAGTATTATACCACCCCTGGACCAACTAGCAAACATTCACCTCTAATATTTTGAACACCTAAGGATTAAAAAAAAGGTTTACCTAGCTTTTGTACAATAAAAGAGATCAGTTGAGATATGCACATTTCATCCTTGGCATTGTTCCTTCTAGAATTATTTCAAATGAGAGTAAGAATAACCAAAGTATCCTGCAAGTGTGATGTCAATAACCTCGACTCCTGCAAACATTTATATGAATAAACCAATAACATAAATCATTATTTGAGGAAAAGGATATTGTTCCTTCAAGTTAATCCAGCATAAAAAGATGAACAAACTTTACAGTATTTAAGAATTGACACTGAGATAATGAACTTGGTCACAACCTAGCTAGGTCATTTCCAGTTAACTGCGAAAATTAATTGAAAAACAGGATATTCTCTTGAAGTTGATGCATGCAGACAAAAGGTGTCAGCAGACTCTCCTATGTACACCTATATACCAATTCTTCAGTGAAATATCAATAGGCAATCTCATCAAGGCAGCGATCCATAACATGCGAGATGGACTCAAGGAATGCATCTTCACTTGAGCCAGGAAGCATGGAGTCCAGTGCTTCTTGAACAATTTCCTCAATCACAGATTCTTTATTCAAGGTTTCCCGGCACATGATGTTCCCTATGGTAAATGGCGTGAGGCCCCTCTCTACACCTTTCTTCAAAAGCATAGTAGAGATGCGGAGTGTGCGGGCACTTTCCAGAGGCATGTCCCACCCATAAAACTTCAACAAGGCAATGTCTTCTTCTGCATCAAGGGATTTTATGTACTCAATGGTTTCGGAGCTAAATGGCTGACGAGCTTGTGGCCAATACAGCCAATCAAAAGTGATATCTTCAAACTGCAACATCATAAAAGATAAAGCCACTCAAAAACCAAGGATACCAAAATTTCCCCAAGTCCTAATGGCTTCCTTCTATTGTCTATCTTGAACTAAAGACACCGAGAGAGGATATAAATAACTTAAAAACAATCTCTAAAAATTCTACAAATTTTACAGGAGTTCTCTCTCTTTGCAGTATATCAAGGCAGAAAGCAATGAGAAATTTTGTTAATTGAACTTTGAAACTTCTTCTGAAAGAGCACACTGTACTACTTCGAATGTGTTTATTATGTCTGATGCAGTGCAGATAATCGGACCTCTCAAATGGCAGAATAAGAATGAGGTGGCCGTTTTTGCAAAGGCCGCAGCATTTCACAGGTATCCATAGGCCAATAAAAATCATACTGACACTTAACATGAAACTGATTTCTTTTTAATCCTTTGATTAGTGTTTCATCATCTCAAGGGTAGTACATGGAAATGATGGGTAAACAATTAATACCTTAATCACAAATTTGACCATAATGAATGAAACTTAACATGCCTCTAAATTCTCATCACAGCGAGTACTTAAAATCATAAGTCACTTGCTGGAAGGTTATTTGTATCACAGAACAAAATTGTAAAAGATAACTAACATCACTATGCAACTACTTTAACCCATATAAGTGAAGATGTATCAGGAAATGCAGCAGCAAAAAATGTATCCACCCGCTATTAATATCATTCACCAAAAAAACCGGAAAAAAGAATAAAGACTTACACTCTCAGGCAAGCAGTAACCATGATCAATTGGAATGAGGACGATCTGCCCATCTTCACCTTTGCTCATTAATATATTCCCTGCATGCCTATCTGCATTCGCCATCCTCATATCAAGCACTGCAATCTTATGCACTTCCCCCACAGGAAAAGCACTAGGTCCCATATCCTCACAACTTCCGCTGTTCTCCATGAACTTTTGCAAGGACCCAATCTTAGGGGTGATACCATCTGGGTGATTGAATCCACTGTGTAAACACCTCACAATAACAGTTGGTGGAACACCAGCAAAGCCCAGTTCCTCATCAGAAAATGATCGCCTTCCACTTTTTGGATGATCCAAAAGGTAGGCAGCACATTCCCTTAGAGCACCTTCTCCAACTCTTGTTCCTTTCTTCAGGCCCTCACCATCAACTGACACAGGCAGCCCTTGTGGGTTATTCACAGCCATAGGCTCCTCGTCAATTGGTTTAAACACCGAAACCTTCTTACTCCCGGTTCCATCAAGCATAAAGTACGCTCCTCCTGTGCCTTCGGAGGATCTAATAGGATAATGCCCTCTATCTAAACCTTCAAGTGTAGACCCAATCAACTCACTAATCACCAAAGGCACTTCAATCTTTGGGTTAACAATGATAGGTTCCAAAATACTTGCCCTATCAGGTGGCTCCCTAGGGACCAAAAGCTTATTGTCTACCTCATTCCCACTCTTGTTCTCTGTTACCTTGTCATTCAGTTGTGGTGCCACAATAGACAACTCAAAATTCTTCTCCACCGGTCTTGCTCTAATTTTTGCAGATTTTCTCACAAACAAATGAATCACAGCATCATTGTTCTTGCAGAGATCATTTATAAGCCTCTGATCCTCAAGCCTCTCACCATTGCAAAGCACTTCTTGTTCATCAATATCTACTAAAGCACCCTTCTTTTTTGCAATTTGACGCTTTACGTAACCAACATCCCTGCCCCTGTCCACATTAAAGGTAAACTCTTCACCAGAAGCAGTTTTCACATTGATAACCTGAAGATCTGATAACCTAAGGACCAAATGGAGAACATTTCCATCACCAACTCCATAATCCCTAATGAGGGAACTGCTTCGAGCCAATTCCCGACCCCCACATACCAATTTTTGATTTTTCACAACAAACCCTTTACAGGTCTGAATCTGAAGCTTCACCGAGTCAATTGAATCGTATTCCAGAACCCTCATTGGTACCATTGACCCTGACATAGCCACGTATATCAAAATTGACTCTTGGCTATGTAAATGTGAAGGAACCACCATAGACTCCTTGCAAATAGGGCTAATCGCAATCACTCCAGCTGAAGACATGTTTCACTAATCCAAAACTCTCAAACCCTAAATTCCAAAAATCAAATCAACCTGAAAAATGTAAGCCCCTAAACAAAAATAATAAAAGATAATTAACCGAGAATTTCACAAACCCATCTTTATATACAATCTGTGTTCCTCCTCACAGATCGAAACTGTACAAATCGAAAATGAAGAAACCAGATTAAAATTTCCCAAAGCCCTAGAGATTCATGATTGGCCCATATATGAATTTACTTGAAATGGGCCATCGAAAAGGCAAAGCTAGAAGCTTTGGGAAACTGGGAAATTCGGGTTTCAGAAATTGGATTTGGGAGAAAAAAAGAAAATAACTTAAATAGAGAAATTCAAAGGCAGAGAACAACGAGCGGATCCTAAAGGAAGGAACAAGAACCGAAGACGAAATGGATGATCGGAAGGCTGGTATATAGATAAGGTGAACACAGATCGATGATGAGCTTTTGAATGGTTCCGGCGACGTTTCCGGCAATTGAACGGTGCGAAAGTTAGGTGAAGAAATTTGGTACTTGTGAAGAAAGATATGCGCTGTAGTCGAGGGAATTATTATAGTACAGCGTTGAATGACGACTTTGACGTGGATTCTTGACGGACTTTAACGGCGTTTACTCGGTTTTGGCAAAAGAGGGCGTTAATTGGGCAACAAGTTGGAAAATGACTCATATTACGAGAAAATGGTAACGTTGTTAAAGGAAGGTTCGAGGAAATTGGGCCAGCAAGACTTTCTACTATGCCACTTTGTAATATCTCTCATTGGTTTTGATTAATCGCTATAAAAAAAATCTATTTGCGATGTAAATTAATTAAGTAATCTTAAAAATATTAATTAAAGCCGGATAATATTAGACCTATCAAATTTAATAACAGGTATTTCAATTTTATTATTTTCCTCCCACAACTTAATGATCTACATTTAGGTGTATTATTAGTACTAGTACACCCTTCACCAAATACAGTAAACACCTTCACACTTCTAGCTAACCCATTTCACCCCACTTGTGGGGTGGAGTTTGGTAGTAACAAATGACTTTATTCTAAAAACTTTTGTAACAATTAACAATAGTGGTAATTCCCCCCATTAAGTTTTCTCTTGGGTGGTGTTGCCGTTTGCCTCTCATAACGACATAAAGTCTTTGTAGAACTTTTATAGACGTTAAAGATATTTCCCCATTATTCCCACTTTAATTGAAGACACAAAAGCCACCAAAGAAATAAATGGCAGCTGACCAAAAAGTTGTTATGACTCATTATACACTTACTGTAATTTGAATCCACGGAAAAACATATAAAAGAGTTGAACACATTGGTAGTGATACAAAAAATTAAAAGTAAAACTTTAATATACAATGTAGTAAGTTTTATTTTGTGTTACTTATTTATAAAGCTGATGTCAGTTTGTGTGCACTTGGATAATTTAGTAGAGTTGAACTAATCGTTGAAGCAACACCTATATATTCACATGGCACTCTATTGAATAACATAAAGATTTTTTTTTTAATTCCTTTCTGTTCTTCCCATCTCTTTTTGGATTATGCTTTGTAAAATTTTGCTATTTTTGCTGCCAATTTGTAACTGAAGCTCTGGAAGAACTAGTTAGATCTGGAAGGATACACCAAATGGACAAAATATCTTTAAGGGCAACATTCTTGACATGCCTCAAGCTAAATGATCCTAAAGCCAGTTCAGATTTGCCCTAAACATTGGGAATATTGACATGCTTTTATATTCAACGCAAAAGAAATATGCATTACAAGCCTGTGCTTTTTCCAGCAGTTCCAACCAATCAGTTCAATGCAAGAGGTGGCAATATGCTGGAAATATCAAGAATGGATATTGTTTCGAAATGAAGGATTAAATTAGCCTAGGGATCCTTTATGTTTAATATTGAACATAACTGCAAATCACTCTTCTTCATCATGTACTTCAAAGTCAAATAGATACAGTTACAAAAAGGAATAAAGATGAAAACAAACTGAAATAAAACCACAAGTCTTGAAAGGCACCGAATCACTCTGACAGTCCCATACTACTCTTCACAATGATATAGTTTTCTAACCTGAGAAAATCAAGTTCTATGCAATGGACAAAATCAAAAGCAAATCACTAAATCCTAAAACCTTGAGCATACACTAGACTACTAGAGTACAAATTCAGCAGGCTAACGAATTAAATTGGCTGCAGAACATTTTCTCCTCTTACTTGGGAATGAACCACAAGCATCACCTTGTTCATACAAAAAGCAAGTGCTTCTTGTACAGTTGTAATGGACAACTCCTAGTTATTGGCAAGTATACCTGTTGAAACTGATCAGATTGCAATTAAACAACCCTGACTACACATCCAAGCAACCATAATACCCAGCAAAGCCCCAGCAAAAACCTGGGATGGGGTGTGGCCAAGAAGTTCTTTTAGCTTTCTTTGACTGATAGGATGCCCTTGGAATAAGTCCTCAACGATCAGATTGAGAACCTGAGATGACAGAATAAGATTTGATTAATCAGAAAGTTAAACATGTGCACCAGACATAAATGCAAGTCTCCACAGCATTGGCCTATTGATCGTGCAAAGGATGCAATTAACGAAAAGAGATTCCTTTATTGTTCTTTTAAAGGGATGTAGGTAATTTACTGTGATTGATGGAACAAAAGAGTGGAATCTACAGAACATATGCAACAAAAAGATGAGAAGTTATCCACATGACTTTAACACTGGAGAAGTACTTTCTATGTTTTCTGGAAGAATGGGTTCTCCAGTAGATAGAGCATGTATGAAAAAACGAGGAACAGAGGATGAGAGCCAGCAGTAGAATGTCAAAAAGGATGAGACTCCTCATAGTTTCACTTGGGGTGTGTTCGGCATGGATGTTTTCCAATTTTCCCACGTTTGGTTGATCAAACTGTTTGGAAATATTCTCTAGAAAAACAAATTCTTTACAAATATGAAAAATGACTCCATGATGGAAATAGGTAAAACAAGTTGCATAAGTGACATTCCAAATTTATTATTTCTTCCCACGCACCCAAAACTCCCCATCCCACACCCCTTGACCATCCCGACGCTGCCACCTACGTACCCCCACTCCCCATCTCATCCCACCTCCATGGTGTTTTGCTAATCATATGTTTGTACCTCATATAATATACAATAAAAAAGCTACATATACCTGATTAAACTTTGATTTTCATTTTTGTAGATTCAAACGACAACCAATCATCTTGATGGCAACAAACAAGTTACATATTGTGATCCGTGTTACACTCACAAGAAAGTGTACATTATTTCTTCATGCGTGATTATTTATTCTACTTTTTAAATAATATTGATATTATTATACATGAATATATATTATAAAAACACGATACACACGTTTCGAGAGACTAATAACATATAAATATCCTTGGGATATATTTTCTTGCTTACTTAGCAAACATTAGAAAATAAGTAAGAGACCAATTGTTTTCCAAGAAAATATTTTCTAGGAAATCATTTTCCTTCCTACCAAACACGTCTAGTTACTAAAGGGTTCTTTACTCTGAAAAAGACACGCAAAAAGGTCGTAGACCAATAGCTCATTTGAAGAAATGCAATCTATTATTTTGCAAATCTATGTAACCATATGAAGTTTATCAAGGCACTTTTCAGCTTCTATAAAGTGCTAAGTATAGCATTCTAGGTGAAGCTAACCCTTTCTACAGCTAGCCTCAAAACAATTTATGTTTTACTAATTCCCCTTGTAATAACAGTACAGAGGAAACTGCATGGGACATGAAAGTAATTCGTACGCAAATTCAACTCTAATATCTATTCCTGAGACAAGCAGAAGCAATATGAAATTATTCACAGTCGCTGGTCCGACTTGAGAGATTTTGTGTAGTTGACAGGTAAACCTAAATCACCAACCATAAAACCTTGAGACCGGATAGATCACGGGTTTATTTGGAGCCAGAAATGCCAGATAGTATAAATTATGCTGATCCTAACATAAGAATTAGATGTTCAGGAACAATGATTACTCTTTAATAAATCAAAACAGATTGAGCACCGTGAGCAAAAGTGGGCCATTATAGAAGTCCACAAGTCCAACAGCAGGAATTGAGATATTGTTAATGGTTAGAGGCTATTGGCCCTGGAAAGTGTTGTGGAAGACATTCGACTCATGAGGTTGCTTGTTTTGGTTGGATTGCTGCAAAGAATGCTTATTTGACCCATGATGTGTAGTAAAAAAAGGGGGGCGGTGGTGGGGTTCATTATGCAGTGGATGTTTTCTATGTGAAGAATCAGCAGAATCTACAAATCATCTAACACTGCATTTTAAATGTAGATGGCGGATTTGGACTTTGTTCTTCAATTTTCATTAGGTCATGCCAAGAGATTTGAAGAGTTTACTCCAATGCTGAAAAGATCTGAAGACCTGCAGCAGGCTCCAGACGATTTGGAGAACAACTCCTTTATGCATCATGTGGACTATTTGGCTTTAAGGAAACAAAAGATGTTTCAAGGGGGAATAATCACATTTAGCTTTCATTGTATACAAAATTTATATATGTGAACTAAGAAAAAACTAAGATAGAAGACTTGAACCAATTTGTGGAGATCCTGGATTCCTTGAGACTAATGTTGAGCTAGAGCTTTTACTCTTTTTGTTGTATGTTGGCAGTACCTCTTGGTAGTTGCCTTAATAAAATTACCTTACTTTATCCGAATTTTTTTTTTAAAAAAAAAAGTCATATGGTCAGGAGTTTTCCAGCAAGTGTAAGACTCAAAGTCAGAGACTTACACAAATTTTGAGGTATTAATAAGCCATTTTGCTTTGCCAGATTTTTCTGGTCTGCATATTCAAATTCATGCCTAAATATTAAATGATTTAAGGGGCACACTGGACATATTAAACAAACCAGTATCACCTAACAATTAACATGGTCATCTAACAATGTTAGGACTGGGACCTAGTCAATTTACAACCTTAAGGATTCAGGTACCAGAAACCACTTTCATGTTAGCCACCATTGATAGCCTAATAATCTGAACAAGTATGTATGGACTTTAACATTAAAGAAAACAAATATACTCAGCATCAATTCACCACTACTAATAAATGATGTGGCACTTGTAAGTAAAGACCACATTATCCCCCTTGTGTTCAGATCTTTCTTGGTAAGGATTACACCTTTACATTCTTGCTGTCCTGTACCAGCCCACCATATCTCCCAATTAAAGCACTCACAAGACCTTAAAACTATCAGAGAGCATATTCCCCACAAATTACACACATAAGAATGAGTGAACAAAGATAAAACCGCAAAAAGAATACAGAGGACAATATGATAGGTGCTTAGTTACCTCTGCTTGCATCCCAGCATGCCTTCTGACTCCAATAGCATCATACATCACGATTAAAGTAAATCCCAAACAAACGGGAAACAATGAATCTGCAACTCCATGACAAATAGCAACTGAGGTAGTCAATGCCGTGCACAAGGCTGAGTGGGAAGAAGGCATTCCTCCCGAAGCAAACATAATCCTAAAGTCCCATCTTCTCTCCACACAGAAATTCAAAAAGACCTTCATTGACTGTGCCACGAACCAAGCTATAAACCCCGAAACAAAGGTTGGATTTGCAGCTAATGTAGCTACAATTGGACTTATTTTCACCTTTGCTGTTGCAGTTATACTCAAAAGAGCCATCCCAAAGCTTCCATTTTGCAATAAATTTCCTCTAAGCTCCTCTGGAACATTCTCGGTGTCACTACAACCTTTAAAAACAGAGACCCATTTGTTCTTCGAGGCTTTTGCTGCAAAGCTTCTGACTTTCTTGAAAATTGGAAGAAGAAGCGAAAAGGGTTTTAAGTATGAGCTCTGCTTTTGCCATTCCGGATTGGGGTTTTGGGGATTCAAGAATGAAACAGTAACTGAAGATGCTTTCAACTTCTTGGGTCTTTGGAATCTGAAAATCCAAAAAGAAGAAAGATTGAAAGAAGTGATGTTAGAGTTAAGAATGTTAGAAGGACCCAGGGCTGTATAGGGGGAGTTTATTAAGAGAGAATCCATGAAAAAACGCTGGATAATCCTAGTTCAGGTTCAGGCAGCATCGAAGCAGCAGGTTCAGGCAATTTCGAGAGGCTTTTTGTGGAAAGGGTAGAGCATGGATTGGTTATTTAGATGCTTCACGGCTTCACTTGAAGGCTGGCACGTGAGGTGGTCATTGCAACTTAGCTTACGGCCAAATTTCATAATTTTGAAGATATACTTATTTCTCAAGAATATGCTTCCAAAGTACATTCGTGGTGGTATCTCTATTTTACTAAAATACTATTACTCCATCTTTTCATATTTACCTTTTTATTTTCTTAAAATTCTTTAATTCGTATTCAAGGTCATAAAATTAAAAAATAAATTTACTTATTCTATATTTTTTAATTTAAAATTAGAAAATTAAAAAACTACCTAACAAATAAATTAAAGCGCTTGAATTATGATGTTTCAATCATTCCTTCTTTTTTGTCCCTTACACAAACACTACATTATTCATTCACTCTATTAACATATTTAAAAAAAAAAAATATTGTTTTCATTTACATAAAATTCTAGTAGTCAAACTTAAATTCTCAAAAGCATAATAATAATAACTAGTCTTGTTATACACGTTTTGCGCATAATCAAAGTGTATACCTCGTCTGATAATAAAAGTAACAGAAAAAATTAAATTTAATTATGAACTTATAAAAAGATAAATAATTCACTAATTTTGATAAATTATTTATTTATAAAGATTCTATATATATAGATTCTATCACTAATTAGAACTCATGGTAAATTAAAATTTTCTTTAGTGACTGTAAGATATTTTTTTCTTGATTCAAATAAGGAAGAAAAAAAATATGAGTCTTTCCATAGTTAGAAATCCTTATTTTATCGTTTCTTTCTATATATTTTAAAAGTAAATATTATAAATATAATTAAATAATAATTTAAAGAAAAATTGTAAAAAGACAATTTTATCTAAAGAAGAGATTTTTAATGAAAGATAAAAAGTTCAAATAATATTTCTAAGGGTCTTCACGTTTTTAATATAATATGGATATAAATATACATACCCCACCCCTTCTTTGAGTCATATTAAATGGTGCTTTTATTCACTCTCATGCTTGATTCGTTTGTACTTGGTGGATGTTTAAATATAAATGATCTCATACCTTAGATCATTAAATTTATTTATTTATATTACGTAGACGTTTGGACATATAATTTTATCTCGTGATTTAAAATTATAAGATAAAATTAGTATTAAGAAGTTTATATCATGATTTTATATTTTCAAATACAAATACTGATCACAAGTTTATACTTTGTAAAAAAAAAAAATTCATCACTTTATATCTAAAGAATTTTTTGTGAAAATATCAAATGAATGATGAGATATTTAGGGAATATGAACATGATGATCTAGTTATTAATGATATCTGCCAACAAACGACTCGTATTACTAAGTAATACATTAGAACTCATGTTCTTACTTTTTAAAATTAAAACGATTTTAATTAAAGGTATTGAACACTTTCATAAATAAGTCAATATTGTACATTATTTAGGACTTTAAAATTAATTAAAGTCCTTATTTGAGTTAGATAAGAAATCATATTACGTAATACTTCTAAATCAATAAAAACTTTACGTCATATAAAGAATTTCTGTAATTCTATTTAATTAATATTTTTATGCATTTATATTTAATTAATTTTTTAATCAAACTTTTCAAGAAGCATAGTCTCTTCTGTACTGTAGAATAGCAACATTAGCATTTTACTATTTTTCTCAAATTAATACTTGATTATAATTATAATATTCATAACAAAAGAGTCCTAAAAATATAAAATAAGAAAAAAAAATTGAAAAAAAAAGTCCTATATTATAATAGAAAATATGTGGTAACAGGTGTTAAGAGAATTAATATCAAACACACAACTTTATCTTATATTTAGGACTTTAAAATAATATATAAAGACATATTGGTCTTTAAACTAACGTGGGATTCAATTAATAGTTGTTAGTAGGGATGGTTGTTGGACGGATTAGATATAATAATTTCGGTTTGAATTTTTGATTGTTGAATTTAAGAAATTAAAATTGAGTATAACTTCTTTTGTTTATGATGTTTTAATAAATGCATTATTTGTCTTCATATCACAATATCTATGCGTATGTGATAGATCAAGGAAGCTTGATTCAATAAACAAATACACTGAGGAAATCTTTGTATCTTTTATTAGCATCAAAGTTTTAAGTTGGGTTTAGTATTATCTAAAACCAATTTGAATATTTGTGCTTCTTTGGGACACAAGTTCATGACTACCTGGATTCAAAACACAAGAAAAACAAAAAGATGAGAGCAATTCTGATCGATTCTTGATTCGATCAAGTTCACCATAAATTTGAATTTAATTCAAAAACTCTTTACATCACAATCAACATCGTTATTGATCAACAAGGAAATTGCAGTTGGTGGGCATTAGTGACATGCTCATAGCCTCCAAATATGAGAAAATTTGGGCTCCTGAAGTATATTTCTAGAGCTTACATCAAATAAAATGTGAAGGTTTTTAACCATATAAACTGCATATGGCTAAAACTAACAACTTTATGAATGATCTAATTATTTGATTTTCATGTCAATGACTTAGTGTGCATCTTAGACAAAACTTATACTCATAATCAAGTGTAAACTAGGGAGATGAGACAAATTCTTGGGCAATTGGAATGACATCTAACAATTCCAACACTTTAGGTTCCTCTTATGTTTAATTTCATTAAGGCTTCATAATTTAGAAGTAGTAAGTTTTTTAACATTCTTGACTATTTATTCGTTTGTCACAATAAGTTGATTGTACTAACTGAATTCCTTAATAATAGATGGATAACATGACTTACTTTCGGGATTAGCTAAGGTTGATGAATTATACAACCATTGTCTGCTGCACATATTTTATTGATTGATGCGACACATGTGCAAAACACGTACACTAGATTAGTTTTAGTTAAAAATACTTTAGAGGGGTTTTTTTTTTTTTTTTTTTTACCCTTTTTATTTATATTAACATGATGCCTAAACAAAAAGACATCTTCCATCTTACACCAAGATGCTAAGGACAAGATACATTATACTTCGATTTGGCTTCAAGCAGAACAGCTCCATACAGAGATCTAGATAAGGATAGGGAGATTATAGAACTAGAAGGCAGGCTCTCTTGGGAGCTTACAGGGGTAGGATTATGCCAAAACATCTTTGATTCCTTTCAGACCATATACACCAAAGCACCTTTGATTCCTTTCTCTCCAAACAGACCACTGTAGATACAAAAGAACAAAACATATTCCACAACTGTGATGACACTGGACAGTGAAGAAGATGCTGATTTACATCTTCACACAAAAAGAAATCGACTACATGAGCGATGAACCTCCTGCAGCAGGTTATACTGGGATGGAATAGCTTCGTGCAGCAGTAGAAATGAAGCATTGCACGTTAAGAGGCACTGTTTTACCATAACATCTGCTACGATCACACAATATCCCTATGAGAGTTGGCTTTATCAGGCTGAATGTGTAAGCTATGCAGTAGTTGGTCCTGAAGAAGCTGAGCCATATTCTCCACTTCCCAATCAGTACAATTCCTTCTAAATTTTCACTACCTAAACTTGATTACTTATACATTGGTTTATTGTCACCCTGCTGTTTTCTGCAAAACTGGAGAGATGATGTTTAGAGGAGTATTCCCCACCCAATCGTCATCCCAGAAAAGTGTCCTTTTGTAATCCTCTAGCTTTAACTGTATCGTTTTTCGTACTCCTCCCAAAGGCTTCTTATATACTTCCGCAAGCCGCAAGTATGAGAGAAACTAGCAGAGCTAGTACACCAGATATTGCTGCTTCCATATTTAATCTGACACAATTTTCTTCCGAAGAACTTCCTCTTGACTATATTTACACAATCACTTGAAAAGTAGGTTATAAGGACTCTCACAAAATTAGAGTGTATAACAACAATTCTGGCTATAGTAAAAGTATATTCTGAATCATTTTCTTAAAAAAAAAAAAACGACGAAGAACAAAAACAAGAACAAGAACAAGAACAAGGAGGTAAAATATCATTTAATATGAACATGAAAAAGTGATTTTTATCAGAGAAAGTGTCAAGTCAAAAGGATAAGATGGGATAGGTTTTAGTCCCGTGTAATGTCAATTAAAATAAAATATTATGCTATAATATTTTTTTTAATAAGTAGTGATGAATATTTTTTTTGTATAAGTGAAGTAATAGGTTTAAGTCTCGTGTAATGTCTGTTAAAATAAATTTTAAAATATTATATTATACATTTTTTTTTAAATAAGTAGTGATGATTTTTTTTTTTATATAAGCGAAGTAATAGATTTAAATCCCGTGTAATGTCTGTTAAAATAAATTCTAAAATATTATATTATATATTTTTTAATTTAATAAGTAGTGATGAATATTTGTTTTGTATAAGTGAAGTAATTTCCAATAACAATTTAAGTCATGTCCAAATTCTGTGTACGCCGTCCATTGCATGTATGCTAAGGATCCGAATTGAACTGCGTATGCAAATAGAAAAAATTATCACTAAATTATAACAATTGATATATATTTGCACCTTATTAAATAATTAAATTACAATAAATATGATTCTTCACTATGCAATAATTAGTTGAAATATCAACTCAAATAACAAAAGTATCTTGATAATGGATATACAAGATTCGATTATATCGTTGTTAAATACTCAAATATATTATTGAGTAGCTAATGAAAAGAGAGAAAAATCATAAACTTTTAAATTTAGATAATAGAATAATTAAAAGGTACTTGCATGATTTTTTTGTCATTTTTAAACTAAAAGCTTTCTTAATGTTGTGCTTTATTCAGAGAAGGTCGTTTTATTTAAATTATATATATTGCATTCTTTTTCTTGAATAGGGTCATTTAATATATATAAGGCTTTCAACTTCTTACTTTTATAACGACTCGAATTCATAATTTGATTTGAAAGTGAATAATGTTTACTATTTGAACAATTCTTTTATAAGCATATATAATAATTGTAACTAGTTCAAATGCATTTAATTTATTACAAACAATAAAAATTTTATTTTATTCTCTAACTCGTTTAAGATATTTACGATCATTTTAATCTTTGTCAAAATAAATATATATTTATTATGTTCAGTTCATCTTGTACTTTGCGAAACCTAACCCTACCAAGAATGAATATTCATAAATATATTATTTCATAACAAAAATTAAATTTTGTTTCTTTTTACTGCAAGAAAATCAAACTATATAAAATGAAAGAGCTATTCAACCCCAAAGTTGTGAAAATTGACACACGAGTCCCTGAATAATTAATTTATTTACAGCCGAACCAAGCCAACCGACGTCGACGCGGTCCGTTCTTTTAAATTCCCTGCGGCCCCGTTACAATTTCAAATTTTAATTTCGACCCGTTGGCCTTTTTTTCTCCTTCCTCGAATCGTCGTCGATCACTCGATCTATCGATCAATAAAGAAGTCGCCGGCGCCGACGCTGCTCATTTATCGTTACCTGAGTCAACTCGTCGATCTTTGACTCCGATCAATGGAGAATCTTATACAATTGGTTAACAGATTACAGAGAGCTTGCACAGCCCTTGGCGATCATGGTGAAGAGAGTGCATTGCCTACTCTATGGGATGCCCTTCCTTCCATCGCCGTCGTTGGTGGCCAGGTCTCTCCGATCTCCTTCTCCTTTTTTTCATTTTCCATCGTCGTTGTAACAGTTTCCTCGTTCGATTCAGATCTTTATTTTATCATTATCTTTCTATTTTGGTCCTGAGCAAGACTACTGAATTTTCGATTATCTCTTTTAGCTTGATAATATGCAGTTCATGATGAAATGAGTATGTTGTCAAAATTTAGGGATCCGATCTATTTTTTGATTCTTGATCGAGTCGGTTGTAGGCTTGTAGCTTCATTTGACTGGTTATTTTGGTTCATGAAGGAATATGTGAAGATGCTGTCTTCTTTAAAATATAGAAGCTTTATGTGAAAGAGCCTGTGTACAAATGAAGTTCTATGAGCGCTAGATGTTATTGCGCCAGTGCCATGAATGTAGGGTACTGTTGCTCACTGTGTTTCAGCTTGTGAACATTCATGCACATTTATTAGTTCCTTTTGACTCGATTTATGATTGTCTGCAATCTGATTGTTTGTAGCAGCGTATTATGGTGTGTCTTCAGTCTGATTATATGTCTTAAACAACATTAGTGTGTGCTTAATGTCTTCTGAACACTCTTGGTTAATGTATTTGTTGGTTTAGTCATATTGCTTAACTGTCATATTTTGTATGGCTTATAGAGCTCTGGGAAGTCTTCAGTGCTTGAGAGCATTGTGGGGAAGGATTTTTTGCCTCGTGGATCTGGTAAAGATTGTCTTCATAAGTAGTGCTATTTACATAAAGTTTTATCAGTACCAGATCACAAGAAATATTATTAATATTTCATGTACAGGTATTGTCACTCGCCGACCCCTTGTCCTACAGCTTCACCGGTTAGAACAAGGTAGTAGAGAATATGCTGAATTTGGACACCTTCCAAGGAAGAAGTTTACTGATTTTGGTGAGTCATTAGACAATATATTCTATTACTCCCTCTGTCCCCAGTTTATGATACACGTTTTGTTTATTGAGAGTCTATTTGACTAATTTTCAAAACCAAATTGGATTATATCAACACTATTTTAACATTGAAATTTTTGGATATTAAATACTATACAAAAAAGTACTATGAGATGCAATTCTTCTCAAGTCAATAGGATGGAAAAAAACTTTTAAGTTATTGGTCAAATTTTACATAGTTTGAATCTCGAAAAGTGAGAAGGGTTACATAAACTGGGATAGAGGGTGTATTGTTTATGCCGTACGAATTTTCTCCTTCCGTATATATCACCTGATATACTTCAGCGTACAGTTCTTGTCATCTTGCTCGGTAGTTTCACCTTGCTTTGTTGTCTTTTTGACTTCTAAATTTTGTGTATCTCTTGTTCAGCTGCTGTGAGAAAGGAGATCGCTGATGAGACTGACCGAGAGACGGGCCGTAGCAAACAAATATCTAGCGTGCCAATTTATCTCAGTATATATTCTCCCAATGGTATGGAGATATTTCTAGCTTTCTGCAACAATTAGTGCAACTAGGCATGCTCTCCATTTGGGTATTTACTGGATGAATTAAAGCATCTTGAGTAAAATTTCATGTAGGAGAGCTTTGTCGGTGAATCGTAGTTGTGGTGTATGCTTTAGTGGAGAGCTTTTCAAAATTTTCTCACGCGTGCAGATCTACGTGATGTTGAATATGGTGTTTTGACATTTGTTTCCTATTGAGTTATGCCTTTTTTGAGTTGCAGCCTTCTGTTGTTGCCAATTGTGTCCCTCTTTTCCGGCCATCAATTCAAATAATTTTGAGATAGTCCCGAATAAACAAGATCTGCAATTGTTCTTCCGTGTTGTATATTTCTATTTGTTGATCAGGCTTTTGACAGCTAAATTTTGATTTTCATCATGCCAGTCGTAAACTTGACACTGATAGATCTTCCTGGACTTACAAAAGTAGCAGTTGGTGAGTTGTTTGTTTTGAATCATCAGTCTTGGTTTGTTTTTTTTCCCTTTTCCTGATACTGGACTATTGTTTGAATTAATTCTCTCCATTTATTTAGAGGGACAATCTGACAGCATTGTTGCTGACATTGAAAACATGGTTCGCTCTTACATTGAGAAGGTTAGTTGTAACTTTTTAATTATAAATTTTCTATGCGCATTTATCTAGTGTGTTTCCATTTATGAGAGCAATAATGCAGTTCCGAGCTCTCTTTGGGCCAATCTGGTACATTGCGGAAGGAAGTCTGACATAATGGAATTAGAATATGGTCCAAGAAGGTTCTGTGATTTGGATTTGTTCTTGAGATAAGCTGGAATCGATGTTAGGGCATACCCTAACCTAGTTCACTTCTGACTTGAAATGAGTTTGGAAAGGAAGTGGGAGGGATTGAATAGGACCTGGAATGGGGGTTTGTTGGGTGGGGGTGGGGGTGGTTGGTTTTGTATGGAATAGCCAAGAGTAGGTGGATGAGGGTTCTCTAGTGCTTGAGGAGGAAAGGGGATCATTTGAAGGGGTGGATCGGTAATGGGTTGGCGATTAAATGGGCGTTGATGGAAGGTTGAGGTTGAATGGTGATTTTCTGATCCACTCAGATTCCTCCTAATTTGAATGGCCATTTTGATCATTTCAAAATGGAATTATCAATTGAGGCAGAATGGAAATAGCATCGGAATCAAACTCGAAAATAAATTCAGGGATTACAAACAAATAATGGAATAACAATGTTCATCTATTTCATTATGTTGTTTTAATTCCTTATTTCATTTGGGAGTTGTGATTCTGAATTTACTTTTATTCCAGCGTATGGAAATAGAATGAACATTGCCAATTCTATTTTGTAATTGTTCCATTGCCCCGAACATGCCATAAATTATCAACGACTTACTTTTTATGCTTAAAGATATTGGGTAATATATATTGGATATTGGAAGGATCTCAGTTACTACTTGACATGTGTAGGAGAGTGTTTCTGATTCTATTTTTTCTTGCATCGCAGCCGAATTGCATTATTCTTGCTGTTTCTCCTGCTAATCAAGATCTTGCAACATCAGATGCTATTAAGATTTCTCGCGAAGTAGATCCAAAAGGTTATAGATTGGAAACGTCCTCTTCTTTGTCTTTTCTTCTCTAGCTTGCTTGCTATATTTGATCAGTTATGTATATTTTGATTGATGTCAAATTGGTAGATCTAATTGATTAATTTGGCTTAGTTAATTATTGTTTTGCATATTGTACAATGGAGTAGAAGCTGAAATTTTGAAATGGACTAGGAAATCCCCACCCCACCCCACCCACTCAAATCTATATATGGTGTTTTGAAGTGCGACCTATTATATGATACTTTTTACTTAGTGCAAGTTATGTTTCGTGGACTTCTATTAAGAACCTGTTTGGAAAATCACAATGTAATAGAGATTTGGTGTAATTGAGTGTAATTATACCATTTGACATGATTGGCAGACTAAGTAATTACTTGGCAAGAGAGGAACTTGATGTAATTGAAGGGGTGCAATTACAATTCTCAATTCTCAATGGAGGGTAAAGAATTGGGTGTATGGGTGTATTTATACAATGTAATTACATGAAATTTTGTAAAATTCTTTTTTTTCTTTTATTCTTATTTTTATTTTCCATTTTGTTTTTTTTTACTTCTATTATTTTAAATTTTTAACTTTTTTATCGTAATATTTTCTAAGTAAATTTTTTAATTATTTATATTTTATTTTCTTTTCATTTTCAACCTTTTTCTTCTTCATGTGATTTCATATAATTTTTTTATGTTATCTATTTTTTTGCTTATTCTATTTTATTGTTTCATTAGCATAATTTTGTTAGTATTCTATTTTTTAAATTAAAGTAATATTCATTGTTGAATAAGGTTATAGTTTTACATTTTTCTTTTTGATAATATTAATATTTATAATATTAACATATTTGTCAAATATGCATTTCATGATGTTCGTCGGAATCCTGCACTTTTAGTTTTTATGATTAACTTAATTAAAATATACTAATTTTGAAAATATAAATCAATTATTTTTTATAATATTAGTTAAAAATATATGTTTATAAATTAATGTATTTTCTAAAAGATAATATTTATCTTAAATATTTAATGTAATATCATTTATAAAGCCCTTTATTTGTATAGTATAAATTTTTAATTTTTGATAATTAACTTTTATTTTGAAATTTTAACATTCCTTATGATTGCACTTGTACACCTAAACTATACACTTGTAATTGCACCAGGAAAGGAAGAGATTGAAGACTTGGATTTTCCGGAAAATAAAATTGAACTGAGAAGAGAATGAAATCGTAGTTTCTTGTAGTACCCTTTTTTTTTTTATATAAAGATATAGTACCATATTTTAAAGAGATAATATTTGCACTTACTGAGTTACCGTTGATGAAATTAAAGCAGGTAAGGAAATTTGTTATTCCACACATCTGCAGGTGAATATAGTATTTGAATAAAGGTTTCCTGCTGTTCACACACTGAAAGCTAGTAGGGGTGTCTGGTTATACCTATTAATCTGATGAAACCTAGTACGAGTGGGTGGTTGAACCAAAAGCTGCTTAGGGGATAAGCAACCAATTCATTAAAAGAATTTAGGACTTCTGATGTTCTTCATGTTGGTATAAAAAAATGTTCTTCATGTTGCTACGTCAGAATGATTTTCTTTTCTTGAACGCATAACATCCTTTGCAAAAGACTACACAAGCTTCCCAACTTCTGTTTATGTTCAGAATTACATTTTTAATTTCTTAACAAAACTGATAGCCCCTCTAGATGGAAACAAATTTAATTTCCTTACCAATTTCCCTCAACCCCATGGCTGCTCCTGTTATATAATGCATTTCCTTGCATCTTTAGAGCGGAGAGTCTTTCAAGCATGTAAATAGGGTTTCCTATGATTTAACAAAATGAAAGGCTATTCAGGTTGGCCTTATCACCTAATCTAATACAGTGGCTGCTAGTGATCAAATTGGCCATATAGTCACTTTAAGGACACCTTTTTTTCTGGTTATTTCTTGCTTTTATTTGAATGTTAATCTTGGTTTTAGACTTTCAGGGGCTTCCTGAATTGTTTTTCAAATAATGACATTTGCAAAATCATTCCTTTTATTAGTATGTTTAAATACAAATATTTTTTTGTGACAGCTCAAATTAAATATGTCAATTTTATTATCTTATATGCATACTAGATTATGGGTTTCTGGCTGATTTAAAATACTATTGATTGAACAAATAATGTAGCTAAAGTTTTTTCTTGAGTCATGATATCTTTATGTTTTGCTCTCGTTCTTTGTGTTCTGTTCTGTAGTGATGCAATGGCCACACTAGCTCTTATTAAGTACTGTTTGAGTTTGCATTATTAGTTGTGTTATATCAAGAGTGATGTTGAAAATTAGATGATGAACATTGTCGTTTAACGCTGAAAGGTTACTTGCTTCAGGGGAAAGGACATTTGGTGTTCTGACTAAGATTGATCTTATGGATAAGGGTACTGATGCTGTTGATGTAAGTTTCTACTTGGTCAATAACGTTACATCTATTTTTATTTGTTGGGTGAAAGTGTATTTGATCTAAGCATGGCTTGATTTAGTGATGTTGGAGCTCTTTTGTGTACGTGCTTTGTTTGGTATTGTACTTTTAGAAGAAGCTTTACTTGGGTATTCTTCTTGAATTGTAGGTCTTGTAATAGAAAATCTAGGTTTTAACTTGTTAGTGGGTCTCAAAAATGATTGGGAGAACTTATTTATGTATAAGTCATTAATAAGTCATGCTCTTTGTTGATAGTCATCGGAGAACTTTGGGTAAGAGTCCATTGACATTAACCCTGCTTTCATCTACGATTCAATTTATTTAGGCCAAGTTTGGACACCACAGAGTTCAGCGGGAGCCAAGGAAATGATTAGCGAAACCCAAATCTATACTTTTGGTATATAAAAAGGGTGAACCTGTAGGTTTCTTGTGTACTTGAAGGATCTACTTGAAAGACCTATCCCATGTTTCATCCATTCGCAGGAGGAGAGTGCTTCAAGACAAATGAAGAGTCTAGGTAGCATGCCTTCTCTCAAGTATTTTGACCATTTGTCCTTAAAAGTAGTTTCTACATTTAGGAAGAAGTTGTTCAAGTGAACATATCAAAGTGGTTTGGGCTTGGGACTTCCATGTTGGAGGTTTCAAGTTCAAAACCCCTTGCCAACGAAAGCAAGGGATTTGCCTCTTGGGTCGAGCTCGTCGCACCGGGCTTACCTAGTGCGGGGTTACCTCTTGTGTGTGATTTTGCGAGATATTGTATAGGAGTGGGGGTTTATCCTGTGCGCACCTGAAGGGTAGCGGCTGCGGGTTCCCCTTGTCATAAAAAAAAAGAATTGATTTAACAACACCTAACAATAAACAAAAAGATTAAACAAAATCTCAATTTGCATTTAAGTGAATACATCAAACTGTCTTAAAAGATCTAGTAAATCTACATTCCTAATTTGATAAGGTTTGTTTTGAACTCACTTTTAGGATTTTATTTTCAAAGACAACGGTGACTGGTGAGACATGATCCCTGCAACAGCAGTCCAAAATAAGCTTTGAATTTGTTCCAATTTTGTTGATGTCTTCCCGATTTATGGAAAAAGGTTTGGTTTGTGGCATTGATTAGGAAACAACATATGCCCTTTTGCATGGTATTTTTATGTGAGTTACTAGTGTCTCAATACTTCAAAATCTTCACATGCATATTTTTATGTGAACAACTGTCCATTAAAAATTCTTAAGCTGATAGACGTGATTTGATTTCAATGATATAAGATACAGTGGGAACAACGATCTTTTATTAAAGCTAATAGACGTGATTTGATTTCAAAGATATAAGATGCAGTGGGAACACCGATCTTTTATCTGCCATTTGATTTCTTATCTGAGCATTTCAGAATTCTACTTTTTGGAATAAACAAGTACTATGGTCAGCAACATTTCTTTTTGCTTTTATTTTGTGAACAAATCTAGTAATCACGTGTGCTGCAAATGAATTGTCAGTTGAATGGATGCTGTAGCCTGTACCTAATTCTTTTCTTGAACAAACTTTTGAGCCACATTGAGGTGGTCGGTCACTCCTTTATAAAGGTTTGGTTGTTGTATTAACCATCTTCTTCGATTTCCAGATCTTGGAAGGAAGAGCATATAAACTTCAATTTCCGTGGATAGGTGTTGTCAACCGTTCTCAAGCGGATATTAATAAAAATGTTGACATGATTGCTGCCAGGCGTAGAGAGAGGGAGTACTTTTCTAGTACCCCCGAGTACAGGCATCTTGCCAGCAGGATGGGATCAGAACATCTTGGGAAAGTTATGTCAAAAGTATGTTGTATTCTCAAATAATATTTTTTCTTATTTCTGAAATGTTGTGTAAGAGCCTTGGTGCATAAACCTTTTGAAGTAGAGCAGGTTTCCCTCCCTTTTAAATTCTTTTCATGTGCCTCTGAAGAAAGTGTTGAGATAAGATTTTCCATGACTTCTTCCCCAACATACTTTGTTTTTGTTGGTGCCCTAAATGAGGCTTTCGAGACCCTATTTTTTCCTGATTGACTTAGTCATGAGTTTCAGTTTATTCAGAGTAGACCTAACTGTTATTTTTTATTTTTCTTGTTGCGTATTTAGCACTTGGAGACTGTTATCAAGTCAAGAATTCCAGGTCTTCAGTCTCTTATCAACAAGACCATCATTGATCTAGAAAATGAATTGGGCCGTCTTGGGAAGCCCATTGCAACTGATGCTGGAGTAAGTATCAGCTTGAATTTTCTGTGAATTGCTTTATCCAATTTTGCCAGACAAGCTGAAATGAGTTGGTTCTCTACTTTTCACGTAGTTTTGAATGTAATGTTTGCTGTCCTGTGTCTGAAGAATATGATGTCTTTGTTACCTTCCAAAAAATGTGTCCTGTTTTTGTTATGTATGCTTAACATTTATCAATGCAGGGAAAACTGTACATGGTTATGGAAGTCTGTCGTACTTTTGATGGTATCTTTAAAGAACATCTTGATGGAGTGTAAGTGTTCCTTGCTCCGTCTGTCCTTCAAATAGATGAATTAGTTATGCTGCTTTGTTCTAATCTTAATTTCCATCGCAGTCGACCAGGTGGAGATAAAATATATAATGTCTTTGATAATCAGCTCCCAGCTGCATTGAAAAGATTGCAATTTGATAAGCAGCTTTCAATGGACAATGTAAGGAAACTTATAACTGAAGCTGATGGATATCAACCCCATCTGATTGCTCCCGAGCAAGGATATCGTCGTCTTATTGAATCCTCCTTGATTTCTATCAAGGGTCCAGCTGAAGCAGCTGTCGATGCGGTACAGAATTAAATTTTCTCTGACATGCTTCTACAATCGAATCTAATGAGTGTTCTGCATGTATGATTCCAATTAGTTTTTTTTTTAACAAAAAAAAATTAAGGATCCCCTTGTAGGTCCCCTTTCACTTCTTCGTCTTTTCCTCTGCCTTTAAGTGATTCTTATTCGAGGCTTCTGCTTTTATCCTTTCACTTCTTCGTCTTTTCCTCTGCCTTTAAGTGATTCTTATTCGAGGCTTCTGCTTTTATTAGTGGGGTATAAAACTGTTGAATATGATCTCTCACTTTCAACTCTTGATGTGCAATGATTGCTTGTTGTTTGTTGGGTGTGATATTTCATAAATGTTTAGGACTAATCTCGCAAATAAAAAGCCTAATTTCCGCGATATGTCATTTCAGGTTGCTTTTGTTTTAAGTCGATTTGGATTTTTCTTAGTCTTCGAGACATTCTTATAGAAGGATGTAAGCTAATCATGAATGGGGATGTAATTTCATGCGACATTACAACATTAATAGAATGCTCATTTTCTTCTGGGAGGTTTCATTTACGTTTTTGCTGTATCATTCTAAAAGTGTAACTATGTCAATCAAACAGGATTAAAGTATCATTAATGTTTGGCTGCTACATGTTGTTAGGTGCTTGATGGTGGAAGAGAATTACTTGTGTGGAATATTTTGTGCTTGACTTTGTTTAATTATACTAATCTGAAATACACTAGGGGTTCTGTTCAGCATAATGGCCTGGTGGATACATCCTTGTGTAGTTGAGCAAAAATCATTTCTTAACTATTCCGTCTGCAATGCAGGTTCATGCTATACTGAAGGATCTGGTTCACAAGTCAATTAGTGAGACTGCAGTATGTTCACTTGCCATTTTAAATTACTATTCTGAGTTTGAGATATATGAAAGGAATTAAACACGTGCTATAAATCTCAGCCATCCTTATTTAGGATTCTAAAAATTCATTCTGGTTAGTTAAACAAATGAATCCCATTAACGTATTGTGCTCAGTGATTGCAACCCGAAGAAGTCAAAGAATTCTCTCGTTACCATGTCTAACTTTTGTTATAGTTGAAGGGGGCTATAATGAATGCGCGTATATTGGGTCTTTTGTTATTGGCAGGAGCTAAAGCAATATCCTTCTCTTAGAGCTGAGGTCAACGCTGCAGCTGTTGAATCATTAGAAAGGATGAGGGATGAAAGCAGAAAAGCAACTCTGCAGCTTGTTGAAATGGAGTGTAGTTACCTGACTGTAGAGTTCTTCCGGAAACTTCCTCAAGATATTGAGAAGGGAGGGAATCCAACACATTCAATTTTTGACCGATACAATGATTCCTATCTTCGAAGGATAGGTGAGTTGGATTGCTTTTATCCTTGAAATCCAACGGTCTTTCAATTAGTCTTCTGAATTTTGCTTTTATGTTACACGCGTTATTGCGTGTAAAATATTTTAGTGGTGTCCTCTGATGTGCTCTTTTCAACAGGATCAAATGTCTTGTCTTATGTCAATATGGTTTGTGCTAGTTTGAGGAATTCTATTCCGAAGTCTGTTGTTTATTGTCAAGTACGGGAGGCCAAACGCAGTTTGCTTGATCACTTCTTCACAGAGTTGGGCAAGAAGGAGGTGAGAATTTTGCACCTCACTGTTCCCAACTAAACCTGGAAACTCAATTTTTTTATAGTTTATTTTTGCTTTGGTAAGTGTTTTGGGTGTAATTGAAAGGGATGGGGTGGAAAGAGAGAGTAACACTGCTGATGACTTTGATGTATAATAATCTGTTGCTCTACTTTCCTACTTTATTTTTGTAGGGGAGACAGCTGGGTACTTTGTTGGATGAGGATCCAGCTATAATGCAGCGTCGTCTTTCTCTAGCAAAGAGACTTGAATTGTACAGAGCTGCTCAAGCTGAGATCGATTCAGTCGCCTGGTCTAAGTAGCCACAAACCTTTGTTTTCCATCATTTTTTATTCATCACTATTGGAATGTAGGGATAGGTGGCCGTCATTCTTTGGTTTGACATATATTCTTTCCATAAAAAGTAGATATATAGTTATAGGAATGCTAGCAGTTTCCGTGCCTCGTCTTATTTTGCAAAACTTATTTAAATCCAGATGTATACTCGATTTTGACATTTGATATCTCTTGCTAGCCTGAGCCAGACAATATAAGGATGTGCTGTCCTTGGTTTTTCCAACTCATTGAAACCCAGTTCAATTTGGAATGTCTCTTGATGGTATGATTTGGCCAAGCAATGGCTAGTCCTTTCTGTTTGTATTCTTTGATGTCCAAAGGTTATACCTACTGGGTACTACATAAAAAATTTTGTTTGCTGAGCTTGCCTATTGTTTAAAATGGATTTTAATAATTAAAATTAGCAATTATTGAATGGAGATTTCTACTTTTGCTCTTTTATTAGGAAACATGTGCATTTTAGTTAAATTGATCGTTAAATGGGAAGTTTTTTAATGGTTTGACTTAATGATGGATATGGTGATTATAAAGATGTTTATTTGAACAATAACATAAAATTGAATGTTTGATTCGTCAACACAATATTCGAGTAGCTATATCAAAATGTTCAGATATGATATTATCCATTTCCACATATTGTGTAGGGACACCTAATTCTCAACTATTTGATTGTTTATTAGATCCATGGGACATGGATTTAACTTGGAAATATGGATAGTTTTAGACCGTTAAGAGAATGAGATACCAGTTTTTCATATACTCTATGTTTGACTAAATTTATAAGCTCTGCTTAAATGAGCTTATGTTATTAATGAAAATCTACATTTAAGGTTGGTTCTATTTAGATTGAAAAGCTACAGTTTTATTATATGAACTCAAAGTTTTCATTAATAGAATCAACGTATATATTGATCTCTCAAAATATGAGAAGTAAGACATATTGCCTCTTTATTTTTTAAAGAACACTTTTTAAAATAAGAAATTTTTTAGAGTTTGGTGGATAATAGTGTTTTTTCCTCGGATGACGTTTATTAAATAGGAAGGCATTGCAATTTGCACATGGGGGCAAAGAGACAAACTAGATTTCAACTTTTTACGACATTCATAAATGCCTTCCATAGTCTTTTTTTGTCACACATTACCATTTGGTGGATCGAATTATTCAAATCAAGGAGAATAAAAAGGACAAATAATGTTGTGTAAATATTCTCAATTTTCTTTCTTCCATTATTGGAAAAAGAAAAGCCTAATAAATCACCAAAATCTTTTAAATTGTTTGGGACATGATAAAAATGATGATTTTATGAATAGAGTGCAGTTGGAAGTTAGAGCTCAATAATGTCATTTTTTTTGTTGACTGACTTAATTTGTCATTTCAAAACTTGAGCTATTATATATAATAATAATGCTAATATACTTACTGGCCTTATAAGACACAAATATCTAACGTAAGGCAAAATTAAAGTCCAACACTACTGAACTTGTTACTATATACATAGCAACAAAGTCCCATTTTCCAGAATATAATTAACAACAGATAAGTTATTAATTACGTTCTTATATCTATACAAAGCGTGATTAAAGCAAGAAAACTTAAATTTAATTATAAACTTATAAAAAAAATATAAATAATTCACTAAATAGTTTTCCCTTTATTTTAGGCATGGCCCATAACGACAACTTGCTATCGAAACCCTTCACGTGTTGCCTTGTAGCTTTGAACTATATTTTGCCTTGGAGCAGCCCACGGAGAAAATGATACTCTCTCGGTCCCTCAATCTCATTTTATGTCGCATTCTTTTCTTTTTGGTTCATCTAAAAAAATAAATCATCTTACTCTAATGAAAATAATCTAACTTTTAAAATTTCTTTTTTACTTTTAATGAAATAATTTTTAGCCACACAAATATCTTAGAATTGTTTTGTACCACAAGTTTCAAAAGTCTTCCCTTTTTTCTTAAATATTATACCAAGTCAAAGGATACCACATCAAACTGAGGGAATACTTTTTTCTTTAAATTTATGTTATACACTTTACTTTTGCATTTCTTTTAAGAATTCAATTTTATCTTTAATGAGATAATTTATTTCAAATTAATATTATAATTTAATTTTTATATTATGCCATAATTTCAAAAACAGAAAAAGTTAAATATATTCTCATCCTCTTGAAAATACTTTAAATATACTCTCCTTTATATTTTTTATCCAAATATACCCTTCCGTTATAATTTAAATTAACTTTGACCTTAATTTTGGCAAAGAGACACATGTCAACTTCATAATCAACTGACCCACCCCAATTTCCAATTTTAAATATTCACTTTCTTAAAAATCCACCCGTTTAACCCGATCATGCATATTTTTTTTTTCCTTTTTTTCTTCTTCTTCTTCTCTTTTCGTTGCCCAAAATTTTAAAGCTTGTTCTTTCATCGAAGATATTATATAATTTTACTTTTCTTTTTTCTAAAGAAAGCATTTAAAAAGTTTTGTTTTTTAAAAAATAAAATATTTTCAGTCAAACAATATCGTATAAATTAGGAGTATAAGAACAAAGCCGCCATGAGCAAGAGAGTAATTATGTATGTGGGCGTTAAAGTTTCTAAAATTGCATATATCCTCACTTGCGTTATCCAGCATTTGCAAATGGGCCAAATTAGATCTCCACCTTTTACGACATTAATAAATGTTTTTACATAATCTTTATTAGCTGGATTTAAACACACAACGTATATTTGGATCAAATTATTCAAAGAGAACAAAAGATGACAAAATCGTTTTATATTTTGTAAAAATTTTAGAAATCACATGCGGTAAAATATTAATTACAATCTATTTTTATTCTTTTTAATTTTACTAAAATCCTGCAAAGTTTGAATTGGACGATTACATTAAATAGTGTCGCGATACAGAAATTAGATTATATTAATTAACTGTTTCAGTTGAGCGAAAAGGAAAAGTAAAACGTAAAATTTAGTTTTCTATTTCTAAAATCACGCAAATTTGATTAATATTAGACCTTTTCAATTGTAACAACTTTTCAAATTCAAAATTTAAAAACAAAAAATTGTTGGACGCATCTTTCAAAATAAACATTCTTCAGCTAATTGTGTGATACAAAAAAGGCACATAACTTGATTTTGTATCATGTATGATTGTATTTGAGATAAAATAAATAGAAATATAATTTTGTATGAAAGAACTGATGTATTCGATACAAAATTCTACATACTTCAGCACATTTTGTTCCCACACATAACCTGATTTTATATCATTTGAGACAAAATAAATAGAAACACAATATTGTAAAAGTGATGTAGATGATACAAAATTTTACATATATCAACTACAATATTGTCATTATTGTGTTCGATACAACCCCCCCCCCCCCCCAAAAAAAAAATATACAAATAATTTAATATTGTATCATGCACTATTGTATTTTGATACAAAATTACACAAAATCCAATATTATATCATGCACTGTTGTATTTGATACAAAATTACACAAAATCCAATATTGTATCATGCACTATTGTATTTGATATAAAATTACACAAAATTTCAACATTGCATCAATCACTGTTGCATTTGATACAAAATTACACAGAATTCCAACGTTGCGTCAATCACTATTGCGTTTGATGCAAAATATTATAGATTAACAATATTGTGCCAATCATTATTGCATTTGATGCAATTTTTCTTTTTTACAAATAATCCAATATTGCTTCACTGTTGCATTTGATACAACATAAAGACGATCTAAATTTGTTTATAATTTTTTTTTTAAAAGAAGATGGAGAAAACGAATACAGAATTTTTTAAAAAAATGGAGAAGACAAATACAAAATAATAAAATAAAACACCAACCAACCACAATAGAAAATTTCACATTAAGCGGATCTAAAAAAAAGCTGTCAAATCCACATTAAGCCGTTTGAAACTAGTGTTCTGCTTCTTCGGCGTTGCCAGTTGACTCCGGCCGGCAGAAATCAAAAGTAGAAGATGGAGAACACGAACATGCTAAAGAAGATGAACGTACACTACAACGTCGATTATGTTTGACAGAAAATTTCATATGGTAGATTTGAAATTCAAATTTGACAACCGTCTTCGTGATTTTAGGCGAGAAATTGGCGGAGTAAAGCCTGAAAGTTAATATTTTTGAAATTAGGGATTCTAAATTATGTATCCGTGAGAGAAGGTTTTAAGAGAAAAATAGAGATTTTTGAAATATTTTGATACGGTAGGGAAGAATAGTAAATAAAATAAGAAAATAAGTATAGTTAGGTAAATTTTCTTATATTTTTGAGACAAGATAAAAATGACTCCTAGTAAAGAGTATAGGAAGTTAGATCTCATTTTAGAAAGAGCTTAGGTCAAAAACATAATTTTTTTTTTTGAGTTTCATACGTAAATTATTGAGAGTGAGTTTTCTGCCTGAACTATTATCTAATAATCAATGAAACACATCTCAACTAATTTCTGATGGCGTGTGTACACTCTCTTTTATTTAAAAATCCTGCTACGTGGCACTCGACATAGAAAAATAATTCTACGATGACAAATCTAAATGAATGAATATTAAATTTAAAGTTAAGGTTAAAGGTTAAAATTATCACCATATAAATTAATTTATTCTAACCATGACATTCACCATCTTCTTCTCCACCTTCTTATTCCAAACCAAATCAAACCAAAGCATTAATCCTTTTTTTTTTCCTGATATAATTCAATTTACGATTTAATTTGATTTTCAATTTGATTTTATTCCCACCAAAATTCTAACGTAAGACAAAATTAAAAGCTAGTGGTAATAAACTTGTTATATATACCAAGCAACAGATTCCTATTTTCCAACACAATAAACGTTGTTATTAAGAACAAGTACTTGTTTAAAGCTAAGACACTAATAATGGATCCCATAAGATTGTTAAAACCAATTGAAACAAAGCCAAAACCAATTGAAGAAGAAGCAAATGATCAAGAAGAGGAGCCATTGAGTCCATCAGCAAGGCTATTTCATGAGCCCAACTTCAATGTTCACATCCTCTCTATTATGGCCACCAAATCAAGAATTAACCCTCAAGCTATTAAAGAACAATGGATCCCTAATTTTGCAAACCATCCACGTTTCTGCAGCCTCATGGTACAATCAAATCTCTATAACATCATCATCGTTTGTCTGAATATGTTTTTGGAGTGTCTTTGTACTAAACTACCCTTCAAATTTGATATGCCAATAGGTTGCTATATGTTGTGAAATGCTAGAAAAGATAAAATATAACATAAGAAGGAAAATTGATTATGAAAGTGTGTTGGCTGTTATAATTAAATATTGTTATATAGTACTGTTACAGAAAGGTTTGATGATCCATAGATATCAGATAGTATGCTTAATAGAACAAATATTAATGAAACTGCAAGTACAAATTAGGAACAACTAGTAAAGTCCGCGTTTACTTGTCCAGTCGGGAAAATCAAGAAATAATTTATCATTTTATATTTATTTTACCATTATTGCTAAGTGTTGCAACAACGACATATCTAGTGAAATTTCAAATGTGGGATCAAGGGAGCGTAGACTGTCCACATGCCTCATTGCTACCTTGCGGAGATAGAGAGATTATTTTTGAATGATTCTTTGCTCAAGTGCAGCAATTTCAAGTTAATTAAATACTATAATTGTTTCCAATTCATTACCCAACATATAATAATATAATTAGGAGTGATATAGTAATAAAATTATATTTAAGGGATGTTTCAAGTCAAGAAGGATGGACAGGGAGGGAGTATTGTTAACTAATTAAAGAAGAAGAAAGTAGTAGTACGATTTTCAAAAGGTCAAAACACACTTAACTATTTCACTTGATCGAGTTTCATATTTGAAGTATTGAGTGTGTGAGTTTGTTGATATGGCTTTGTGTAGGTGGTGGATGAGAAAAATAATGGAGAAATGAAATGGGTGAGGACCAATGTGGACATAGAGAAGCACGTTGTGCTGGTACAAGTTGACGAACAAGACCTACATGAATCACCAGACAAATTCGTGGAGAATTATATTGGGAACCTTAGCAAAACATCTCTTGACAAATCGAAACCTCTGTGGGATCTCCATCTTCTAGACGTTAAAACATCAGAATCTGAAGGCGTCGCGGTCTTAAGAATGCACCATTCACTTGGTGATGGCGCTTCTCTTATATCCCTTTTACATGCTTGTACTCGCCAAACAGCTCATCCTCATAGACTTCCAACTATTCCAGGAATTAAAAAGAGGGCTATCAGTTCATATTCGACTAAAGGAATATGGCCATATTTTGCAAAAATTTGGCATTATATGAGATTGTATTGGAACACAATGGTCGATGTCTTGATGTTTATGGCCACTATTATGTTCTTGAAGGATACAGATACGCCAATAAAGGGCAAACCTGGTTCTGAGTTTAATCCTAGGAGATTTGTTCACAGGGTAGTCAGTCTTGATGATATGAAGTTGGTGAAAAATGCATTGAATATGGTAAGTACTATGTATACGTGTATTCTTACTCCAAACAAATGTTATGTTAACGAAAATTAATTAAGGTTGTTTGATGTTTTTGGACTTTGTCATTTGCTTTTACAGACAATAAATGATGTCGCATTGGGGGTAACACAAGCTGGTTTCTCTGTCTATCTAAACAGGCGATTTAGTAAGTTTCAATGAGTGTTAGGAATATTTTCTCCGTTTCAAAATGAGTGTTGCTTTAGCTCATTTCATAACTTCAATTAAGAAGAAAAACGTAACAATAAAAGGTATAATTTTTGTCTTATGTATAAGGATAATTAAGTTTTATTTATCTTTTATCGTTGTCAGTATTTCTTCAAATAGAAACATTAAATCATAAATAACGTAACCATTGATACAAAGGGAATATAAAATAATCTCTTATCTTTTATATGCTATTAATGAATTTCTGAACCATCAAGTCTCCAAAAGATAAACTAAAAGTAATTCTTCATAATAAGTTCAATTAGTTATTCGAAAATAAGACATATGACCTGTTACTACTAGTAAAATTATATAGACGGTGTAGAAGACTCTGTATCTTATTTACAACTTCTGTATTTCGAAGACGAGCAAAAACACTCTTCTTGGTGCTACGAGCCCCCATGATTCCTCCTTTTTTTTTTGTAGATTCCACTATGTCCAGGCAACACCTAGCTATATATGGATTACTTCTAGGTTATTTAGGTCTTATAGCACTTCAATGTGCTAGAACTCTTAGTCTTAGACAAGTTCTCTCAGGAGTATTAACTCCACTGTATGCTCTCTTTTTGTGTTTGTAGGTAAGGTTGTCATGTCCCCCTCTGACTTTGTAATTTTTGCTAATCTTATCTACATGGTTAAATTTAAAGAAAAAGAATTAAGTTATATTCAGAATTTTTATTGTTTGAACTGTTAAGACTAAGATCAAGTCTTCTTATAAACTTTGGCAGGTGAAAGCAAGAAAGGCAAGGGAGCAACAGAGGAAAACAATAATAATAATCTCCCCAAGAATATAAGACTAAGATCAAGTCTTCTTATAAACTTAAGGCCAACAACTGCAATTCAGGTGATACAATCCACTGTTTTCCTTCAAAGTTGGAGTTATAGATCGTCACTATAAATAATTTGTTGCATTACGATGTCATTCAAAATATATTTACGTGTAAGCCTTCTTAAAATATTAGATTTAAAAATTTAAAAATATATTATCTTGCTACAACAAATATGACATGATAGGCTAATTAAAAAATTTACCAATTCAAGTTTCTTATTTAGTTTACTTCAAGTCAAGTAATTGACATTCTACTTAATAAATATATAGGCTTTATCTGAGTTAATGGGGAAGAATACGGAGGCAAAATGGGGCAATATGGTTGGTTGTGTCCTTTTACCCTTCAAAATCGAATTACAAGATGATCCCTTAGATTATGTCAAAGAAGCTAAAGCAATCAGTTTTCGGAAGAAAAATTCTCTTGAAGTTATTTGTACATTTTACATCTCCAAATTAGTACTCAAGCTTTTTGGGATTAAGGTGCGTAATCACTTCATTTTTTATTAAAATTACTATTTTCTTATGTTAAAAAAATAATAGTAATAATAATATCAGATATCAAGTTCAATATCGCACAAAATTCACACTAATACAACAGTGGCGTTCTCTAATTTGGTGGGTCCTCAAGAGGAAATTAGCTTCGGTGGGCATCCTATGGTTTACCTTGCACCCACTTCCTATGGCCAACCTCAGGTAAGTATTACTCCTGTTACCGTTTTACTTGTCATGTTTTATTTTTTATATTTTTTTAAAAATATTTGATTGCGAAACAATAATTTGACTAGATTATCTTAATTTTAAGTTAATATTATTTTTTCCCACAATAGAAGATAAAAGTGAAAATAAAGTTAATTATATTTTGAATATCTAAAATAATAATTATTTTGGATTAGTTATGTTTAATAAGCACGATAATTATATAATCAACTTGTTGCTTTCCCTTTTTCGGCCTCCTTTTTGGTTGTTATGTTTCATAAACATAGAGCGGGGACAAATTCTTTTCTTGCAAAATTTCACTAATTATTCCCTTTTGGCTTTTTGGGACATTTTTGTCGTAAATGAATCTATTTTCAATTCTCTTGTAGCTCTTGTAAATTTTTTTTCAGATTATGATTTTAATTTTTTTTTAAGCAAATGAAAAATCTTATGAAAAAAATATCAGATCATTATTAAAGTGCCAGTAATTATAAATCTTAAATGACAGTCTAATATTTTATATGTACAGCAAGAAAATATTTTCCAAATGTTATATTTCCACAGCGTTTTAAAGAAAGAAAAACATTTAAATGATTATCTAAGAGAGGAAAGAATATTTGCGTAATTCAGCACATGACACAGTCCAAAGAACTTATAATAGGATACCAAAACAAACACCGCCATCCCTGTTTCTTTGGGTGTTGTTTTATAATATATATGTATTTGTGATTTGTTCAGATGTTTGAACCATAATCACAAATTTAAATTGTAGGCTTTGATGATTAATTTCCAAAGCTATATAAATAAGATGACTATGGTTCTATCAGTAGATGAAAATGTGATTCCTGATCCACATCAACTTCTAGACGATCTTGAACAATCTCTAAAGCTCATCAAGGATGCTGTAGTAGAAAGAGGCCTTTGCTCAAATACATAAATGTTTGAAAACATACAACTTCTGCTACTCTAGTTTTAATTATTGCTCAAATAATGTTGCACTTCTTTTCTCATTAGTACTCCCTTCAATTTGTTTGGTTAATTTTGATTCAGTATGCGATTTAATATATATATATATATATAACGTAAAGGAGATGTTTGAATTTTGTAATATGTCAATTATACCAAAATGCCTTTTAATCTTAAGGCCTTAAACATGTTAGGTTTAAAAAAATAGTAAGCCTGGTGCACTAAAGCTCTCACTATGCGCAGGGTCCAAGGAAAGGCCCGACCACAAGGATTATTTTTTTTTTAAAAAAATTATTTAAAAGAAAAAGTAGGTCAAACAAATTAAAATGAATGTGAGTGTCTTAATTATTTACCATAAACTTTGTGTAAACAAGGATAATTATAACTAGTCACAACTCATCTATGACTGAGGCATAATTGATAAATAAAAGAAATTTACATTGAAATGTGCATAACATGATGAGCGATATGTGTATATCATAAGGATAATATTTTAACTTCATGACAGTTAATGTGACTACAATAATACATAATCAAATACTTGTAATATTTTGAGGGATACGTGTATATATTATAAGGTACTCGTTAATGGGAACCGGCCAGTACTTGCGTTGAAGAGCTTTTAAGTGTGTAATGAGCTAGCTAATCTACTTTGGTTCCCAATTTTGCGAGATGAGCAGGCCTCAAGAAATCATGGCCAAGCTCTTCCTTCATCAACGGCTATAGCAAAGGTCAACTTCTTGGCATAGCTACACACGTGAACAAATATCCGCTGCAATATGCATTTCCATTTAGTGATTTTGACCCAAATACGAACTGAAACATAGATGGAAGAAGCGTACAGTACTGTGGAATAGCCAGAGCTTGTTTGGGAAGGAATTCTTTGAGCAAGTTTTGCCGCACCCTAGGTGCCATACCATTTTTAAATTTTTAACTTAGATTCGACATTTTCTATGCTCCATATCATATGATATTTCTAAATTTTATATTTACTCCAGAATAAGTTTTGTAATTAATAGGACATTAATTTTTTTTAACCCTTAGTTTGTGCTAGGTACGGAGGAAAATGTTTTTCATGAAAAATATTTTCTTGGAAACTAAGATGATACTCATTTTCTCATATTTTCTTTAATATATATTGAATCTGTGTCATACATGATGTGTGCCACTAGTTTTATCTAGAAGGTTTTAAAAATTTATGAGCAAACTTTATAATCGGATGATTTTCCCAATGTTATGTTTCGCCAACTTTCAAAGAAAGTTTCTTTTTAAAGAAAATAAATCTGATTATCTAAAAAAAAGGACATTCAGCCATGATAAAGTCCCAAATTTAGATAATTTGGGAACTAATGGGCTACTAGCAAAAACAGTCCACCCTGTTTCTCTGGGTGTTACGTTCTTTTCTAATTTAGGAAAAACTAAGTAAAATAGATATAATTATGAAATTTTTTATTAAAAATAAATTTAATTCCATTTATTTAGTCTTTATGAATTAGGTAGTCCAAATTATTTATTTCGCTTACCACATTTTTCCTTTCTTATTTCATGCATGACATTTACATCACTATTATGAATTAATCTTTTCTGATACTTTGTTAAAATATTGATATCTAGTATCATGTAGAATTGACTCTTTTTTTAAGAAATAATTAAGAACAAATTTGTAAAATTGCAATCTTATTTATCAATTAAACTCTGAACTGTTATGGTATCTATATACTCATCAAGAAGTAATTGAACAATCTTTTCACAAAAGCACTGTCTGTTCCTCCTTAATGTCATTAGAGTATATATTTTATATCAAAGAGTAAATGAGTAGTGCTTTCATTGAACCACTACTTCTTCATCCTTGATATCAAAGTATATATACACTCTCATATGTTACCCTGATGGTATCGAGCAGTTTCACTAAACCGCTGCCTCTTCCTTTATGATAACATTCGGTATCGTTTGGTGTGAAGAATAACACCACATAGTTATGAGATTAAATTATAGAGGCATATAATAATTTGTTATTTAGTTGGCAAGTTCAAGATAACTTATCCCGGAATTAATAATTAGTACATCCCTCCCTTTGGGTGGTATACTAAATCCGAGATAACTTTTTTCGAGATAAAATAGATAAATGACAAAAATAACCCTTTAAACCCTTTTTATACATTTCTTTTCATATTCACATATATTTACATTATTTTTAGTGTCATGTATAATAATATTCACAACCTTCCCTCCTTATTTTTTTATAATAATTCTTCACATTTCTGTTTAAAAATTACATTATATAAATATAATTTTTATTTATAAGTTTATTTGACTAATTTTTACGTTTTTTTTTATATTTTGATATCTCATAAATCTTTTTTGACTTTAACAAACTTAACATGAAAGTTTTATTTTTAAATTAAATAAGAAGAACATACGCATATAAATATTTATGCTAAAAATGATGAAAGTTCTATTTTAAGAATAAATAACTAAAGCTTACAAAGAAAATATAAAAAACTAAATAAAGTGAAAGGTATTTTTATAAACAAACAATCTATTCTTAAAACTTATGCAAGGCATATTATCTTGAATATAACGAACCAAACCCCATAAGAAATAATATTAGCATAACTTATCCCATCATAACTTGTTTCCAATCAAACGATCCCTTAGAGTGTGTGTGTAGACTCTCATGGCAATAAACGCACGAGAATAGTTTAAAATAGGGGGTATGAAAGTGACGGAATAGCTGCTTGTAAATACTTTTTCTTTTTTGGGGCAGAACAGAAGTGTTATTTTCCCTATTATCTATATATATTTGTGTGATTTGTTTAGATCTTTGTATCATAATTTAACCCCGAATTTAAATTGTAGGCTTTGATGATTAATTTCCAAAGCAATATAAACAAGAGGACTGTGGTTCTATCAGTAGACGAAAACGTGATATTCCTGAAAAATATATCTCTAAAGCTTATCAAGGATGCTGTCAGGATCAATAGAAAAATGTTTGACAACATACAACGTCTGCTCGTCTGGTTTGAGTTATTTCTCAAATGTTGCACTTATTAGAATGTTGTATTCTTAATTGTTTGCAATAAATTAACACTGTGTAGACGAGGATAATTAACTGAAATTCTACATGATAATAATACATAATCAAAATGTAGTGTGATGAGCTAGTCCACTTTGCTTTTCATTTTTGAGAGGGCAGCCTCATTGATGCTATTAAATGCATCAACAAAATCATCACCCAGCTGGTTATAATCTGGAACTTTTCCTTCATCAACTGCTATAGCAAATGTTAACTGCTTGGCATAACTACACGCATGAACCGTTAACCCCTACAATACAATATATATGCATTTGAATTTAGCGAATTAAGTAGTTTACTTTTCTTTTGAAAATATTTGAAGTATGAAAAATTCATATAGCTGATCTCAACTCGTCAGTGACTTAGGCTTAGTTGATAACTTACTTGGAAATGTCCGTAAGATGTTGTTGCAAGGAATGCCAATGGATTGCCTGAGGAAGAAATTTCTTCAAGCGGACCCGCTACATTTGAAAAGATCAGTTTTTTGGAATAAAACTCTTCCAGCAACTGTTGCGGCGGCCTATATATATGCCATGCCAAAGTCCAAAAAAAAAAGTGTTAGATCTAGATTAAAGTACAAAAGAGAAGTTCAGTGCACTAAGTACCGGAGAAGAAGGCAGACCATAAGGGTCTATTGTATGCGACCTTATTCTATATTTATGACACCAAGATTCCCCTCGTCCAAAATAAAAGGATAACTAATATTGAGGAAGTAGAATTAAGAACATTTCCATTTAATTAGTAAGAGAGAAAAAGTGGAGTACCCTTGTGCCAAAGAACTTGAAGATGAGTTGTGAAATATAGAAGGTGCATCTGGTCCCAAGAGAATGCTTCTTTGAATTCATTGATACCTTAGCTTTGTGAACATAATCTAGAGGACTCTCTAATTGGGCTATACTTAATGGAATTAAGGCAAAGCCCAAACAATTTCCTTGTACCATTGTGCCATTCTTCTCAATCATTTCAACCACAGCCTGTTGTATATATACATATCAACATAATTAATTAATGAGGACCCTGAATTTTTACATTGCAATAACACATGTACAATATAATTATATATACTACTAATAATCTTTAAGCAAAATATTTTTACTTCATCTATGCCCCTCGATGGATGGAAAGGCCCAAATAATTTCATTTTAACCCCTTTTTCTATTTTACCCAACCCCGCTCCAACTCAAACCCGACCTGTCCTAAATAATAACCAAACTTATTTAGGACGGGTCGGGTTTGAGTTGGAGTGGAATTGAGTAAAATAAAAAATGGGTTAAAATGAAGTTCTTTGGGACTAATCATCCATCAAGGGGCATAGAAGGTAACTTTTGCGATAGTGAGGATATAAATAAATTTATTTTAACGGCGAAGATACATGAGGGATATTTTAGGCCCTTTTCCCGAATAATATTCATGGAATTAAGATTTGCATACATATATATATATATGAAGAAATTAAATATAATACTCACCTGAACTCCTGGTCTCAAATTCACTGCTACAGCGGCTCTGCATCTCATTTTTTCTACCGAAAACTTCTTTTTACCTTCAACTTCTACGGTCATGTCACGAAGAAATTAAATACACATGAAAAACTCTAGAATACCACGTTTAAAAGCAATGTTATATTAAATATACAGTACCGTAGCTTCGATAGATATAACGAGACAAAGCTGCTTGTGTTATTCCCAGTACAACGTCATTAACCGTCTAAAGGAAAGAAAAAGAAAAGGAAACAAGAGCTTAGTCTATGGACACTTAAAAGTTCAAAGATTATATTATTTGGACAACTTACAGCGTTTGTCACATTCTTTATAAATTTGATGTCGTCCAAGCTAAGCGTCCGGTAAATAAATCTCTTACGAGGGGAGGCATTAAATCCTTGTGTAGCTAAGAAAGGTGATTGAGAGTCCTTCAAGAATAGAAGCGTCGCTATAAAAAGCAAGACATCAACAAGTGTGTTGAACAAAATCCTGATGAATAAGCATAACTTCACGAGGTACAACCACATAATGTTTTTTGTATTCGATTCCTTCTTGGAAGAAGAAGAAACTGGGAGTGTGGGCAAAGAAGTAGGATCCGACGTTTTCCGAAAACAAGAGTGTTAGGTTTTGCACCCCCTACGGATTTGCCTAATCGTTGGAACAGGTTTACCGACGTGTTTCAATGATGCAGAAATAAACTGGACGCAGCAGTTTTACGTGGAAAACCCCCGGCTCAAGAAGGATAAAAAACCACGACCTGTACTCTACAGGATTTAACTTCAACTTCACTACTTCAAAAGAGCCTTCAACAACAATTACAACCTCAGTTAGATCTTTAGCTAGTTAGCCCTAAGATCCAACAATTCAAACTTCAACTCAACTTCCCTAGCCTATTTGCTACACATAAACCTCCCAAGGATTATGTTCCCAGTTTATAAGTACTGAGAGATTACAGTGTTCAACTATCAAGAACGAAAGAAAAAAAACTATGCTGCAGAAAGAAACTTGTTAGCTCTAACGATTCTTCTTGTTGTAATTTCTACAGCGCCTCTGTTTTTTTTTCTTTTTTTTTTTTCATCTGCGAATCTCTTTTTTTCTCTCTGAATCTCTCTTTTTTCTGCGCCCTTCTTTCTTTTTTTCTGCGCCCTACTTTCTTCTGTAAATTCTCTCTAGTTTTATAGCTGCAGACAAGTCGTTCTCCAACTTCTTTTCGAATTCCTTTTCCTAATCAGTCTTCCCTTTTTTCATGCTTCTTGAAATAATATTTCCTTCTTTGGAACCTTCTTCTAGGAGTTCAACTTGGAATAATATTCCTTGTTATCCTCCTTATTTCATGCTTCTCCCCTTTTTTCATGCTTCTTGAAAAATATTTCCTTCTTTGGAACCTTCTTCTTCTAGGAGTTCAACTTGGAATAATATTCCTTGTTATCCTCCTTATTTCCAGCACCAATTATTCCATTTTTATTGTGTGATGCGTGTGCAGTTTTGCCACGAAAACAGTACGCTGAAAGAACCAGGTAGTCCAACCTGTTTCATTATCTTTTGTCAGCCATCAAAACTTTACTGCTCCAACAAAGAGAGTAAGCGGGACATGAGGAAGGCTCCATCTCCAAGAGAATGGTGAAAACGAAAAATACAAGTTGCCTCAGCGTGGGAGGTTTTCACGTTAAGGATGTGAAGATCCCATAAAGGTTTCGACATGTCAATAGTTGTTGTGCTTAGGTTCGATATATACTCTTCTACCCACTTGTCTGTATCCTTATTATTATCCAGCCGAGGTACTATGACAAGATCATCTATATTCACTCTCGTCGGAACCCATCTCATTTCTCCACTCCCTCCACATTAACCTGTTCACATTTCAACAAAAATTAAAAACTTCATATATAACCATTCAAAAATATCTTAATTATACTCTATAGCTATAGTTTGAGTGTAGCTATAGTTATAGCAATATTTATATAATTGCACAATATTTGTATACATTTGTGTAATTTGCTATCCAATTCGCTGTTTTTGTGTAGCGTTTATATATTTCGCTATTTTTACAATTCGTGCACAGCGTTTGTATATATGTTTTGCTATACATTTGAATTTGCACACAACGTTTATATAAATCGTGAGAATTATACAAAACTCAAACTGTAATTACAGTTAGATGTTTGTCACGAGCCATAATTAATTCAAACTATAACTATATTAGCTAATTAACTAGTATATGTTTGCTTATCTACGTATTTTTTCCTTTAGAAAAATACTTCATGTACGTCATTTAAGTGAATTGTTGGGCCTTTCTTTATAGTTCAAAATAAATGAATTGTTCAAATTGAGACTTTTTTTACATATTGATCCTTCATTTAATAAGGTTTTTAGCTACTTTACCTTTTCTAGGAGACTCATTTAGGAATAATCAAAAGGGTAATACTGAAAAGTAGCATTTAATTTATATCCATAATTTTTTTGTTAAAGAATTGTGTCATACCTCCAATAATTCACTTAATATTGGCGTGAGTGTGAGCAACAATGAAGTAACTTAAGGTTAGCCCGGTCAGTGCATAAATCTGTCGAAGGATCGGACGGATTTCAAAATATAAACAATCTTACCTTTTATTTCTACAAGAAATTATTTTTGTGGTTTGAATCCATGATATGCTATGACAAATTTGTAAAGAAATAGATTTTAAACTTACTCAATGCAATAAGTTAAACTGAAGAAGCGAAGATTGTCCGGACCACACAACTCATCTCTTAAATGATCGGTATAAGACTCTTCACACCTCCCCTCATGCTCAGGACGGGACATTACTCAAATACTATGCAAGAAAATAAATCTTGAGTCTCACTAACTCCAAAAGTTATCTCAAGAGGCGAGAATTGCTCACAACATATTAAAAAATCACATTTGCTCATTCCTTAAATGGCTCATGTGGGACTCTTCACAAAATTAGATAACATGGATATATTTATTTTAAGTTGTCACTACACAATCAATAAGAGCCAAGTTTTTAGGTTACCTGCAAACTTGAAAAGCGTGAGTGTTTAAGCATCTTGCTTTGTATTTCAGCTTTAATGGCATCAACCTGAATTGGTAATTTCCAGCCCATGATTGCTAAGATGTAAACATTGTAGTTAGGCTCGTGAAACATTCGAGAAGATGGACTTACTAATGTTGCTTCTTCTTCTCCTACATCCAAATTATTTGATATTATTCGGAGAGGTTTCAGAATCATTTTCTTCCCATCACCCATAATTAATATCCTAGATGCTAGAATTAAGTGATAATACTGCTAACAATGCCATTATTTATAGAACATCAAAGAAACATTTAGGGCCTATATTTGGAAGCCATCCGGCTAATTAGATTTGGCGTAGTAGGGTGTAATTAAACTATCTAACATGTTTGGTTGCGCAACACATAATTACGCTCTCTGATACACAGGGAAAGGTTGTGAATTGCAGATAATTACAAGTTGATTACTTATAAACTTCTTTCTTTTTTTCTTCTTTTTTATAATTTTAAATTCTTTTTATTTTTAATATTTTTTAAAATATATTTTATTTTATAATATTTATCATTCTCATTCTCAACCTTTACCTCATTTGATTACATGCAATTTTTCACATTACCTTTTAGTTTATTTATTCTGTGTTTATTTTTCCACTAGATTAATTTTATTAGCATTCTATTTTTTAAATCGAAATTGAATTCATTTTTGAATAAATTTATAAATGCATGTTTTTTTTTAAACCATATTTATGTACATTTTATTGACATATGACATGAGAATATTACGTTAATTTTTTAATTTTGAATTTAAAATTTATGTTATATTTTTAATTTCATGTATTGATAGTATATGACTTGAAATTTTATCTTTTTGTCAAATATTTTTATAATTTTACTATGTTATTATATTTATCATATTTATACTTTTGCCAAACAGTGCATTTAATGTGTCCGTGCAAAACTTGTGTTTTAACTTTTATGATTACAAAAAAAATTGAAGTAACATGAATTTTTGAAAGAATGACACCAATCACACCATCTCATATTTTGACCAAGAACAAGTGCGATCACATATTAACTGAAACAACAACTGTTTTGGGTCATAAATATACCTTCTCATTAATCAAAACATGTTAAAAAAAAATGTAGAATTAACTAATATTGTTATGGATTCGCATGGGCAAGAACTCATTACTAATTTCATATTGCAATATCTTCTGAAAATTTATTGCTTTCACACCAATTTATGAAACAATAGTATCAAGCAATCCTCGAAATTCACTCGTTGAATTACGAATAACTCCTTCAATCTTATAATTAACATATCTACCTGTATTAATCATTAAAGTTTCTCATACATTGGTAAAGAAGTCATCAAAAACTTGTAGATTTAAATAATATAATAAAAAAATAGAAGGCAATAATACCAAGTAACACTATCTAACTAAATTTCTTCATACAAATACCAAATAATACCGAAACAACTCAATCAAACGACCAACTTTGCTATCAATAATTCACCAAACAAGCAGTAACTATTTTGCTTCTTAGAAATACCAAATACAATCAACAATTTTACCAACATTATTTACAATTATTAACAATACTAAATAATTTTAACGTTGACAAAAAAACTTGCCTCTTTAGCAATTTCATATTAAAATAATCAAGAAAATAAGAAATACATTATTTTGTATTACTATTTTATTATAAAAAAAGACGGTAAATGACATTAACTCCTTATTTCAATGCATATTTAATATAGATATCGTGTTTTTTTTCTTGTATTTTTTCAATTTTTACGTTTACACCTTTTTGGGGTTCTCTGTTTAAATGTTTGTTAAACCTCCTTCTCCATACAAATTAATGAGGCTTATCTTTTTGTTCCTTTATTTAAAACGTTTGGCATACATAGGGAGTAACGAACCAACTTTTCAATTGAATGTAGCAGCTAGAATAATGTAGGTTAGCTCCTAAATTTTTGAATGATTACTTATAATTTAATTTTTTAAATTTTTTACAAAAAATGAAATTTATACATAAATGATTTTATTTTTAGATCTGAAAAATTATTTTCTTGTATTCATTTTAATAGTTATCAAGAAATTTTAATTCCTAATAAAAATAAAAGGAGAAGGGGGAAGAGGAATGCCTTCGAATTAAGCAGAGCTAGAAGTCATTTATCCATTAATCCATGTGTAATTAATTAACCTATATTTGCTACGTTTAACGGCTACGTGCGTCATCTGAGACGCACCAGAAGATAGTAATTATTTCTTCCGTCTAAAATTAATGTCATATTTAATTTTTTAAAGAGTCAAAGAAGTTAGGGAAATTATTAGCATAACTTACATAAATTCGATCCATTGCATCAGGAGCAAATTACATTCTATTTATATTTTTTATTAATTTATGAAAATTTCTTCAAATTTTGGTCATTCAGATACAAAGCAATTATATGGATACATAAATGTTGATACATTACCGAACTTGCATTGTCTATTGAGTTTAAATATGAAATTAAAGGTAAAGGTAAAGCAAAATGTCAGTTTTATAAATAACACAAAATAAATTAATATCAATCTCTTTCAAAATTTTAGTAACATCAGAGACAATTCAAATTTTAAATTTTCTTCTCCCAAATATATCCCAAATTATAACAAATTTTCATCTTCATCTATTTTTTTTTTCTTTTTGGTCATTAATTATCATTTTTTTCTAATCTCTTTTTATAGCTTCTCATCTACAAGTTTTTGATAATATGAAAATGCACCTTTTCTTTTTTCATATTATTGAATTCGATTGAGATGTTGATTTCAATTTTTTCAAAGCTCAAAGATTATTCATAATACAAATTCTTTGGGTTATGTATCCAAAATAATTCAAAATTTGTAAATAATACTAGTTGAATGTATCTGATACTAACTTGTAATTCCATTTACATCTATGTATCAAGTGGAGAGTCATTAACAACACACATAATTATATATGATACAGATACAAAGGGTTATGTATATATCAAAAATAATTCAAGGTTTGTGAGTGATACTACTTAAATGTATCTAGTAACTTGTACTTAAATTTACAACATACATGTATTAACCACAAAACCATAAACAAAAATCACAAAAAATTTTATATAAAAAACTTGGGGTTATGTATAGAAAATAATCCTAGGCTTTTGAATGATTGATGAGTCATGAAAATACGACTTTTACGACGCTTAAAACATAGAATTATTGGGTGTTCTCGAGCGGTGTTATTGGTTTAATAGGTATGTTTTGATGTTGTGCAGGAAAATGACTAAGGCATGAGAAATGACGGAAAGCACAAGGAACGGGTGAAAAAACGAAGCCAAGTGTCGGACCACGGAAGGCCCACACGGGCCGTCTCACTCCAGACGGTCCGTGTGACCGACCGTGGCACGACACGAGTCACACGGTCAGTCCACACGGCCCGTCTGACACCAGACGGACCGTGTGACGGACCGTGTACTTGACGTAGCTCGGAAGACAAACCCGTCGAAAATTAAAGAAAGCGTGCAAGGAGATTCATACGGAGGATCCACGCGGTCCGTCTCACTCCACACGGACCGTGTCACGGGACGTGTAAGTGACGTAGTTCGAAGGGCCTTCGTCGAAAATATCAGAATTCGTGCAAGTGGATTGACACGGAAGAACCACACGGCCCGTCTCACGCCACACGGGCCGTGTCACGGACCGTGTGGGTACAGCCAACCACCAGACGGTCCGTTTACACGGACCATCTCACCTCAGACGGTCCGTGTAACGGACCGTGCCCCGTGCCGAAATTATTTTCCTAAATTATGTCAACTTAGTTTTTGCTTTGTATAAATAGGATGTTATTTTATTTTATTAAACTACTTCGTTTTGACGATAGAAACTAGAGAGAACAAGGAGAAAAACTTTAGTTTGGCTTTTGTGATTCGAGGGAATCACGGTTGTGATCATTGTTCAAAGCTTGTAACACGGATTCTTGTTCTTCAAACGTAAGTCCATCTTTATGTTTTCTTCTACTCATTGTGGGCAAATTATTAACAGTATGCTAGGCTAAACCCACAACTAGGGTTGTGGGAACCATGACGACCCAATTAAGATAACGCAAACTGGGGGTAGTTCGTTCAAATAAACAAAGCATGTATTGTTAGATTCTTCATTTTAACTTCTACTTAATGAGTCGACGCATTAGGGTAAGCCTGTATTCATTACATGCCCGAAAGGGATGTAGTGATTAGGAAAAGAGTCTAACAACAGAGATTCAAGGTCATGGACCTAGTCTAAGTGCCTGAGACCGAAAGGTGAGGGTATTCTGAGATCAGAAACAACGGTTAGTATTGCAGACACTCTGAGACCGAGAGGAGAGGAGTGAGATATACCGAGAAAGGACCGAAAGGTGACCTAGGTATTAATTAAGTTGTAGATTTTGCATGCATCATTAGGAACGAATTCACAAATCCAGTTTAGTTGTCGTAATTGTATGTCATGGGGAACACAACCCTAGCCTCTCTCTATCTGTTTAAGAATCGGAGCATCTTTATTAATTACTTTACGCAGTTAGTTAAATTAAATAACGCAACCCCCCATTTACTTTATGCCTGTTTATCTTGGGAATAGCATTTACAACTGAAAGCCGGTACTAATAGAATAATTCTTACGTGTTCCCTGTGGGATCGACCTCAACTCCGGTTGAGTTCTATATTTGACCAACGACCGCTTTACTCTTCTATTCGGAGTGTAATTTGGGCGTATCAAATTTTGGCGCCGTTGCCGGGGAACGCGGCAAGAAACTAGTCTATTAGTTGCTACTTTCAGCTTGTAAGTCTAGTCCCTGATTTTACTTTGTTTTTTTTTTGTTTTTGTCTTTGTAGGGGATCAGCTTTGCATGCCAAGTACCCGAAGCAAGGGTGCAACACTTATTCCCTACGATCCAGAGCTTACCAAGTCAGTTCGCAGAATGAACGCCCAAGATCGTGAAGCAGCAAGGCAGAGGGAGTTGGCAGTGAATCCTGCAGCTGGAGGTCAAGATGGGCTGGGTGTGGATGATCTTGCTGGTAACGTGGTACCACCAGCAGCACCACTTCGCCAGGTACCACTTGTACCACCTCAGCAACACCAACCCCCGGTGAGACCTCAAGGCCCTCAGTACCCGCCAGCTGTACTAGATGATGATGATGACGCCGGGTCTACTGGGGCGATAGTACTCCCACCACTGCCTGCTGGGATCAAATTCACGATCACCAGCACCATGCTGCAGATGTTACAGTTGAAGGGGATGTTTACTGGAGCGGCCACCGAGGATGCAAATCAGCACTTGATTAACTTCTTAGCTACCTGTCAGTCCTCCGAAATTCCAGGAGTTAGCCAGCAAGCGTTGAGGCTGAGGTTATTTCCGTTGTCTCTGTCTGGGGAGGCAATAAGGTGGCTAAATGAGCTCCCCCACGATTCCATCCGCACATGGGGGGAACTAAAGGAGGCCTTTCTGGAACGATTCTTCCCTGCGTCACGGCAATTGAAACTCAAAGATGAGATCGGATCCCATAAGCAAATGCCGAACGAAGCGCTGTATCAGTCTTGGGAAAGATTTAGGCAAAAGCTCAAACAGTGCCCAAATCACCATCTCACTGATGAACACTTGAAGGCAGTCTTCTACAGGTCCTGCAACTTCGTTACCAAGCCTATCATTGATGCAGCTTGTGGAGGGTCATATATGTCCAGGACTTTCCCGGACATCGTGGTCATCTTAGACCAAGTGGCAAAGAACAACAGGGCATGGTACACTAGAGAGGCAGACTGCTCAGGGATGGTATTTGAGATGAGTGAGGCGCAGCGCAAGAAGGAGGAAGAACGGGACCAGGACATGGCCCATATGCGGACACAAATTGATTTGCTGTCAAAGAAGTTCCTTGGTGGGAGTACTGAGAAAGTCAAAGCAATGGAAGCACTACCTAGGTATGACGATCAAGGTAGCGAATATGATGAGGAAGCACAGTTTCTTGGTAGTCAGGGGGGTTACCGAGGTTTCAACTCCGGTAACCAAGGTCGGAACTTCAATCGGGAGAATTACCAAGGGAACTGGCAGAACAGGGATGGCTACAGAACCCGTGATCGCCAGAACGAGGGCGGCAGCAACTCCAAGCTAGAGGATATGATGACAAAAGTCCTAAGCAAAGTGGAGGCCACTGAGGCAGGGGTGCGAGATGTCAAGAGCGAAATTTCCAATGTTAGGCAGCTGGTAGATTCGCACTCCACCTCAATCAAGCAGTTAGAGCAGCAGATGGGACAGCTTTCGGCGGCGTTTAATCAGAGGAAAGTTGGGTCACTCCCGAGTGACACAGTGCAAAACCCGAAGAACGATGGCCACTGTATGGCGATCACCACGAGAAGTGGTCAGGTACTTGCTAACCCAGTTGCTGTTTCTAATGCAGGTCAGGTGAAAGTCGATGACAACATGCCTGGCCCTATGGAGGGTCAGGTAGACATTGGGAGTGATGAACCTGAGGTGGTGGTAGCAGAACCCGAGGTGACCAAGAAGGCAGTAGTGACAGACTCCCCCAGTCACCCAAGTCTGCCAGCCATCCCAAAACCAAGGCCACCATTTCCCCAAAGGCTGCAAAAGAAGGCGGAGGACGGCAAATTCCAGAAGTTCCTATCCATGTTAAAGGAGTTGTCTGTGAACATACCTCTGGTGGAAGCGCTTGAACAAATGCCTGGCTATGCTAAGTTCATGAAGGACTTAATTACTAAGAAGAGGACAGCCACAATCGAGCCAGTCGATAATTTACATCACTGTAGCGCCATCGCTACAAGATCTTTGGTAGAAAAGAAGGGAGATCCGGGGGCGTTCACCATCCCATGCACCATTGGTGCTTATGACTTTGCACGGGCGCTTTGTGACCTAGGTGCCAGCATTAATTTGATGCCGTTGGCAGTTTACCAGCAGTTGGGCTTGGGAGCCCCCACACCCACGACCATGCGGCTATTGATGGCGGATAGATCAGTAAAGCGGCCCGTGGGAATCCTGTACGATGTCCTTGTTCGGGTGGGAAGGTTCATCTTCCCTGCCGACTTTGTCATCCTTGACTGTAAAGTGGACTTTGAGGTACCAATCATACTTGGAAGGCCATTTTTGGCAACCGGCAGGGCACTGGTGGACGTTGAGCGAGGTGAACTCACATTCCGGTTAAACACCGAAGAGGCGAAATTCAGTGTGTGTGCTGCCATGAAAAGGCCTAAAGAGTTAGCTGTGATGTCCATTCTGGACATTGATGACGAAGATGTTTCTGAAGCCTCCTTGGAGGAAAAGATGACTGTGGACACACTGGCAGCAGTGCTGATGAACTTCTCAAAAGATGGTGTTGAGGGGTACAACGACACCATCTATGCCTTGCAGGGCATGGGGACCAGACCGTTCGTGCCAAGAAAGTTGGACTTGGATCTGCAAAATAGGCCAACACCTCCGGCGAAACCCTCTATTGAGGAACCGCCTGTTCTGGAGCTCAAGGAGCTGCCGCAACACCTCAGGTATGCATTTTTAGGTACTAACAACACTCTTCCTGTGATTGTGGCTGCAGATCTTCAGGAACATCAGGTGGAGGCATTGTTGGGGGTCCTACAGAAGTTCAAGCGCGCCATTGGATGGACCATTGCTGACATAATTGGCATCCCTCCAGGCATCTGCACTCATAAAATCAAGCTCGAGGATGACTGCGTGCCTAGCATTGAGCATCAGCGACGGCTTAACCCACCCATGCAAGAGGTGGTGAAGAAGGAGATCATTAAGTGGCTGGATGCTGGGGTGGTGTATCCAATCTCGGACAGCAAGTGGGTGAGCCCAGTACAGTGCGTCCCCAAAAAGGGGGGCATGACAGTGGTCGTTAATGACAAGAACGAGCTCGTCCCACTGAGACCTGTCACCGGATGGCGAGTGTGCATGGACTATAGGAAGTTGAACAAGTGGACTCTAAAGGACCACTTCCCCATGCCGTTCATGGATCAGATGCTAGACAGGCTAGCAGGGCGAGGATGGTATTGCTTCCTCGACGGATACTCGGGGTACAACCAGATCTCAATAGCCCCAGAAGATCAGGAGAAGACCACCTTCACGTGCCCGTATGGGACGTTTGCTTTCAGGAGGATGCCGTTTGGGCTCTGCAATGCCCCAGCTACTTTTCAACGCTGCATGATGTCCATCTTTTCAGACATGGTCGAAGACACCCTTGAGGTATTTATGGACGATTTTTCCGTAGTGGGTGATTCTTTTGATGATTGTTTGCAGAACCTTAGCAAGGCACTGCAGCGCTGTGAAGCGGCCCAGTTGGTTCTGAATTGGGAGAAGTGTCACTTCATGGTCAAGGAGGGCATAGTCCTTGGTCATAAGGTGTCAGAAAAGGGGATAGAGGTGGACAAGGCAAAGATTGAGGTCATTGAGAAATTGCTGCCTCCTATCTCGGTCAAAGGGGTCCGGAGTTTCCTTGGGCATGCGGGATTCTATCGCCGGTTTATTAAAGATTTCTCTAAGATTGCACATCCATTGTGCAAACTGTTGGAGAAGGATGTTAAGTTCCACTTTGACGATGCATGTCGACAAGCGTTTGAGACCTTAAAACTGAAGCTCATTTCAGCGCCTGTAGTGGTTGCTCCTGACTGGGACGCTCCGTTTGAGGTGATGTGTGACGCGAGCGGAGTTGCTGTGGGTGTTGTGCTGGGACAGAAGCGGAACAAAATTTTCCATCCTATCTACTACGCCAGTAAGACGCTGAATGAGGCTCAAAGGAATTACACTGTCACAGAGCAGGAGTTGCTAGCCGTAGTGTATGCCTTCGACAAGTTTCGAGCATATCTACTGGGCACGAGGGTGATCGTCCACACTGACCACGCCGCACTCCGGTATCTCATGGCCAAGAAGGACGCTAAGCCTCGCTTAATCAGATGGGTGCTCTTGTTACAGGAGTTCGACTTCGAAGTCCAAGATCGTAAAGGCACGGAGAATCAAGTCGCGGACCATCTCTCCAGGTTAGAGGACGCAGCCCGGGCCAATGAGTGGGTGGACATCGATGACTCGTTTCCCGATGAGCAGGTATTAGCCGCTTCTGCGGACCTAGTCCCTTGGTATGCTGATTTTGCTAACTTCCTGGTGAGCGATATTATGCCGGAAGGCCTTAACCCTCACCAGAGAAAAAAGTTTTTTCATGATGTGCGCAGGTACTTTTGGGATGATCCATATCTATTCAGAACATGCGCAGATGGGGTCATCCGACGATGTGTCCCTGAGGCAGAAATGTTGAGCATCCTGGAAGCCTGCCACTCCTCTCCAGTGGGGGGGCATCATGGTGGTGCCAGAACTGCCAAGAAGATCCTGCAGTGTGGGTACTACTGGCCCACCATCTATAAAGATGCCCATGATTTGGTGCAGGGGTGCGACCAGTGTCAGCGCCAAGGGAACATTTCAAGGCGTCAAGAGTTGCCCATGACCCCCATTTTGGAGGTGGAACTGTTTGATGTATGGGGCATCGACTTCATGGGCCCGTTCGTGAGCTCGTATGGGATGAAGTATATCTTGGTGGCTGTGGACTACGTCTCCAAATGGGTGGAGGCAATAGCGCTACCTAACAACGAAAGTAAGAGTGTGGTACAGTTCCTGAGACGGAACATCTTTGCTAGGTTTGGGACTCCCCGAACTATCATTAGTGATGGGGGCTCCCACTTCTGCAACTCGTCCTTTCGGGCTGTACTGGCAAAATATGGGGTATGCCAACACAAGGTGGCCACACCCTATCATCCGCAGACAAGTGGACAGGTCGAAGTATCCAACCGGGAAATTAAGGAGATCTTGACCAAGTCTGTGAACGCCACAAGAACGGACTGGGCTAGGAAATTAGATGACGCATTGTGGGCCTATAGGACAGCTTATAAGACACCCATTGGTATGTCTCCATATCAGCTGGTGTTCGGTAAAGCCTGTCACCTACCAATTGAGTTGGAGCACAAGGCACTGTGGGCCCTCAAGGCCCTGAATATGAATTGGAAGGAGGCAGCCCACATGAGGTTGGACCAGATGAATGAGCTGGACGAGTTTCGTCTACAAGCTTACGAGAGTGCTGCTCTGTACAAGAATAAGATGAAGGCTTACCACGATAAGCTCATTGCCCCACGAAGTTTTGATGTTGGTGATAGAGTGCTACTCTACAACTCCAGATTGAGGCTATTTCCAGGGAAGCTGAAATCAAGGTGGTCTGGCCCGTACAAGATCACACTAGTGCTGACTAATGGAGCAGTTGAGTTAGAAACGGGTGACGGACACCGCTTCAAGGTTAATGGGCAGCGCGTAAAAAAGTACTTGGGCGCTGCAGAGGAATCCTCGGTGATAGAGGTTCTCCATCTTGACGAAGTCTGAGTAGTCAAGACCTTCACGTCGGGCCGTGACGTTAAACCAAGCGCTAAATGGGAGGCAACCCATCAATACAAAAAAAAAAAAAAAAAAAAAAAGAAAATATATATATATATATATATATATATATATATATATATATTTAATTCATTCTTGCGAGGGAAAAGTACACTGACTTATGATTTTTCTTGGCTTATTTGTTGTCTCAGGGAAGGATGCACATGGTGGCAAGGAAGGCCAATTAGGCGTACGGGCAAAAAGGAAGGTCAAAATTCCCCAAGGGGAACCGCACGGCCCGTTTACACGGACCGTCTGACACCAGACGGACCGTGTAACGGCCCGTTGAGGCGTCCCCTTCAGGTGAGTGAAATCACCCCAAGGCACCGCACACGGCACTCTCACACGGTCCGTGTGCCGATAAACGGCCCGTGCGTCGAACCGTGTGAGAGGCGATTCGTGTCACCAAACGGCCCACAACACGGGCCGTCTAACGTTAAACGGTCCGTCTGACGGACCGTTTGGCGTGCGTCTAGGGACCAAGCACCGCCGCCCATACCCGCGACACGGCGCGTGCCACGTGGCACGGCCCGTTCTCCCACATGTCTTGGACCACGAAAAGTTGGGTATTTATACCCTCTTTTCATATTTTTCTTTCCCACACTCAAATTTTTCTCTTTTTCAAAACCCCCACACGCCTCACTCTCTTCCTCACAACACCACAATCTCCATCTCTTCTCACACGGTTTGTGCACTCTCCTCACGATCCGTCACACCATCCTTAGACAAATTTTTCAAGTCTCAAGTCTATTTTCCTCCTTCAAGTAAGTTTCTTTGATTTAGTTTGCTTGTGAGTTTAGATTAGTTGTTCTTTGGTTTGTTTTTGAAATTTTGCTTTTAGTTTTGTTCTTGTTAGTACGTTTATGCAGATACTTCGTGAGTGTGACGTCTATAACTCCCTAGGGGCATGATTCGTTAAATCTTTGTTAATGGGTAGTCTTAACCACCATTGTTGCTTTGTTGAACTCTTGAAACATTGGTTGTTTGTGATTTTTGGTTGGTTAAAAATCGGGTTTGTGTTGTAAAATGTGTTTTGCTTAGTTTGAGTACCCGATCCGGCGTTTTTAATGCCCCATTGTGCGTTAGAACTCCAAAAATCCGTCATGGGGCTGACTGGGGATGACGACCGTGACACGGTCCGTTACACGGACCGTGTGACCTCACACGGTCCGTGAAACGGACCGTCCCGTGTCGCCCCCGCTGCATGCCAAGGCACGCCACACGGTCCGTCCTCACGGACCGTCTGACCCTACACGGTCCGTGTGGCGGCCCGTCCCATGTCCCTTGGTCGCCTCGCCCCGGTAAGCGTCACACGGGCCTCTACACGGCCCGTGCCCCTCCACACGGCCCGTGCAGGGCCCCGTCCCATGCCCCCGTATTTTGTTATTGTCGTCATTATAGTTACTTTCCTCGCGCCTCCTTGGCTTTGTGGTGCGAAATTCCCTATGATAGACCGGGTGACGCCACTCTTAAGGGTTTTTGGTCACTTTATTTCCACAGGGGAAGTCTGAGTACCCGTTAGTGTGTCGTCCCAAGTTTCCTGGCGTAACTAATATGCTCTTTATCCTTTGTGCTGGTTGCAGGATTACCATGGCCCCACGTCTACGACCTCGCCCACGACAAGACGAGCAGGAGTCACGTCTCCGGGATTCGATCACCGAATCCTCCAGTCACAATCCGGGGAGTGACTCAGGCAATGACTCTGACGGCGGGTCAGCTGTGCCAGCACCACCCCCTCGCACTGCCCGTTCTCGTCCAGTGCGGCGCTACATCGCGTCAGATTCCGAGGAGGATGCTCCCGAAGCGGGGGTGGCAGGGGAAGCTGCAGTCCCAGAGCAGGAGGATGAGACCGGCACTCCAGTCACTGCCGAGCACGATGTAGGGGGAGAGGAGGATATTTTGCTCCTCCGCGACAGTGACGATGAGGCCACCCAGCAGGCGGTTGCCCGGACTTCTGACCCGGAAACCGCCAAGTGGCTCCTGGTCTTTTTGCGGAGGAGATGGTCAGTCCCTGGGGCTAAGGAGGTCTACGTCAATGGCATCACCAAGGGTACTGGCGGCTATCAGGGGAGGCCAATTATCCCGGAAATGCGGGTCCTCGTGGACAAGTTGGACTCCATTCCGGAAATCCGGAATACATTTGAAGCATATCAGTTTGGATGGATGGCCAGCCCTCCTGGATACTATGGCCCAGATATGATCGCCGAATTTTACTCCAGCTATGCCGCCAGCCTGCTTGCCTCCATAGAAGGCAACCTGCCCAGACGTGCGAAGAAGCGGCTTGCTGCCAAATTATCTCATCGGGATTATGTCACCATCCGGGGGGCACAGGTTGACATCTCGGCAGAGACGATCAACCGCTTTTTATTTGGTCCAGACTACCGTGCCCCACCAGATGGGATCTTCATTTCTCACTATGTGTCTGTCACTGATGAGGTTAGGATCTCGGACCCGTCTACCCGGACTAGGGAGTTACAGTGGATGGCGGAGCATATTGCACTTCAGGGAGTGGAGGCACCTTGGGTGACTAACCCCAAGATTCCTATTACAAAAGCCTCCCTCACATTCGTCGCCAAGTTTTGGTGGTCGGTGGTGCGTGCCCGACTTCGACCCACAGTAAACGACAACACGCTCCAACTCTCCCATGCTGTGTTGGTCGCGAGTTTGGTGGCCCGCCTTGGTATTAACGTGGGTCGCGTCATTGCTATGGAGATAAAGGATCGTGCCCTCTCCGAACGCGCAGGTATGTCATTTCCATGCCTAATTCGGGCACTATGCAGGCATGCCCGTGTTCCCACCACGCACTTCTTGGACCGGAAGATAGCTCCAAAGGGTGTTGTCAACATTGCTATGATTAAGGATATCGACAACCCATTGTACCACAGTCGATCCCGGCGGCATGGGATTCCGACACAGCTCCCCCGGGCTCCCCCACAGCAGCCGTTGGCTTTTGAGGAGCTCCCCACAGCCCCCCAGCCGGGTACAGATACTGAGCAGCCCGGGGCTAGTGGCGCAGCACCTCAGACGCATCCGGGCTACACTTATGTCCCCTACGACCTCCTCGCCCGCATGGTTACAGAGCAGAGGCAGACGCGGGCGATTGTTGACCAGATGGTAGTCCGGGTGCCTCAGGTGGTGCAGACTCATGTACAGTTGGCTGAGGATCGACTTCGTGCTGAACTTCTTGGCCAGATCCAGAGTTTGCAGGAGCAGTTTAACCAGTGGGAGGCCTACCTTCGCCGCATGTTTGGCAGCATGACCGGTGATGAAGTGACTCAGATGATGCAGGAGATGCGGGCCATGAAGGACAAGATTGACGATTTGTATGCACGGTACAACAGCACCGGGCCCGCTCCGGCTCCACCACCCGATTCGTTTGCATCATTGTTTAGTGCACCGGTGGAACCGAGCCTGACTGAAGGCTGGGGGATACCGATCATACCTCCTGCTGCCCCGGCACCCCCTCCTCCAGCGTCAGGACATACGGACAAAGGTAAGCGTCGCAGTCAACGCACTAGCCCACCTGAGGACCCACAGCGTGAGGAGGCACGGCGGCTGCGAAAAGCTTTGAGGGCCCAGAGGCGTGAGGCTGCTGCACGGGAAGAGCAGGCGCGCCTCGCATATGAGGCTGCCCGGACAGGAGCCTCCGGGAGTACTAGGGCGCCTGCTGATGATGTTGCCTGCCAGGACCACCAGTTGGATCGGGCCATGATGACTCCCTTGACGCCTAAGGCGTCCCAGGTATGTCCCGCTCCCATTTTGTTGCTTTGATTGGTTATTCTGGTGCTATGAGGACATTGCACTGCTTTTTGTTGGGGGTGGGGCATCTTATCGTTACCCTGAAGAGTTTTTCTTGCCATGTTTCTTTTCTCTGAAGGCGTATTATCTAGTAGAACTGGCATGTTTAGGTTTATTATGTTTGTTTTGTGTGGTAAAGACAAGTGGTTATAAGAGTTTATAGTAACCTCATTAATTTGAAAAATGAAAATCCACGGAACTTGTAGGTGTGTATCCCATACGGACTGATTCTGTGATCCTCTGAAAACACAATGCACACTGTTTAGTTGGCATATTAACGATTGAAGTCTGACTGTGTTGTGTAGTGCTGAATAGTGGGGGATATGTGCCATGTGTGTGGGAGTGTTTTTGCTTGAATTTAACTGACACACTTGTGAGCTAGAACTTGCCTGGTTGGTCCCCCTAAAACGATTGAATGAGTGGATTAGGAAAGGATCTTAGGCCATTGTTGTTAAGAAGTCACTAAACCTAAAGAAATGAATTAACCAAATGAAGTTTATCCCTTGGAACCAAATAATTGAGCCTTAATAGACCTTTTCTTTCTTACTACCCAATCCATGTTCCAATCTATCTGTAGACCATACTTAGGCCCTGGTCGCTTTAAGGACATTGTGAACCTCAACCTAGGCCAAAGGCCTAAGTTGAGGGTGGCTTATATTGGCCCTGGTCCCTGAAAAGACATTGTGCACCTCAACTTGGGCTAAAATCCTAAGTTGAGGGTGGCTATTGTAAGAAAAGCAGAAGAATAGGGATGGAAAAGATCCAAGTGGTGAGAAGAAAAGTTGAAAAACAAAAGAAAAAATTTTTGGGAACGTGAATAAAATTATATATAAAGTTGAAAAACAAAAGAAAAAATTTTTGGGAACGTGAATAAAATTATATATATATAAAAAAAAAAAAAAAAAAAAAAAAAAAAAGGGGGAAACAAAGATTTTGGGAAGCCGAAAGTGGTGGCTGAGTCAAAGCAGGGCCTTGGAACAAAACACTAGTCACTTTGACCTTAAATATATCTCACCCAAGCCCGAGCCTGCGTTACAAGCCTTAGAAGTCCTAAAGTGATCCTGAAAAGGTCATTCAAGAGTTAAGGTGGTGAAAATAAAGGCAAGCATATGGTCTACACTCGTGTGTCGGTTGAAAATTCTTTCTGAGCGTGAGTGCTTACATTCCAGTCTCTGTGTGCTACATTATTTCATGGTGTAAGAGACTTCTTTGTAGTAAGGGCACTATCGCCGCACTATTCGGGTGCTATACATAACTGGCTTATCTTTAGTCAAGGTCTTAATAGGAGCCAACGAGATATGGTATCGTGTTTAGGTCGATCTAATCATAGTCTGTTGGAATACGCACACATTACAAGTATACGTGAGGAGCATGAGTCTAATGAACAAAGGGGTTGCTATTTATTTCTTTTTAATTACTTGTCTTTTGTGTGTCGTAATGTGTTTTTGGTCATCGCTTGAGGACAAGCAATAGTTCTAAGTTGAGGGTGTTGATGAGTCATGAAAATACGACTTTTACGACGCTTAAAACATAGAATTATTGGGTGTTCTCGAGCGGTGTTATTGGTTTAATAGGTATGTTTTGATGTTGTGCAGGAAAATGACTAAGGCATGAGAAATGGCGGAAAGCACAAGGAACGGGTGAAAAAACGAAGCCAAGTGTCGGACCACGGAAGGCCCACACGGGCCGTCTCACTCCAGACGGTCCGTGTGACCGACCGTGGCACGACACGAGTCACACGGTCAGTCCACACGGCCCGTCTGACACCAGACGGACCTTGTGACGGACCGTGTACTTGACGTAGCTCGGAAGACAAACCCGTCGAAAATTAAAGAAAGCGTGCAAGGAGATTCATACGGAGGATCCACACGGTCCGTCTCACTCCACACGGACCGTGTCACGGGACGTGTAAGTGACGTAGTTCGAAGGGCCTTCGTCGAAAATATCAGAATTCGTGCAAGTGGATTGACACGGAAGAACCACACGGCCCGTCTCACGCCACACGGGCCGTGTCACGGACCGTGTGGGTACAGCCAACCACCAGACGGTCCGTTTACACGGACCATCTCACCTCAGACGGTCCGTGTAACGGACCGTGCCCCGTGCCGAAATTATTTTCCTAAATTATGTCAACTTAGTTTTTGCTTTGTATAAATAGGATGTTATTTTATTTTATTAAACTACTTCGTTTTGACGATAGAAACTAGAGAGAACAAGGAGAAAAACTTTAGTTTGGCTTTTGTGATTCGAGGGAATCACGGTTGTGATCATTGTTCAAAGCTTGTAACACGGATTCTTGTTCTTCAAACGTAAGTCCATCTTTATGTTTTCTTCTACTCATTGTGGGCAAATTATTAACAGTATGCTAGGCTAAACCCACAACTAGGGTTGTGGGAACCATGACGACCCAATTAAGATAACGCAAACTGGGGGTAGTTCGTTCAAATAAACAAAGCATGTATTGTTAGATTCTTCGTTTTAACTTCTACTTAATGAGTCGACGCATTAGGGTAAGCCTGTATTCATTACATGCCCGAAAGGGATGTAGTGATTAGGAAAAGAGTCTAACAACAGAGATTCAAGGTCATGGACCTAGTCTAAGTGCCTGAGACCGAAAGGTGAGGGTATTCTGAGATCAGAAACAACGGTTAGTATTGCAGACACTCTGAGACCGAGAGGAGAGGAGTGAGATATACCGAGAAAGGACCGAAAGGTGACCTAGGTATTAATTAAGTTGTAGATTTTGCATGCATCATTAGGAACGAATTCACAAATCCAGTTTAGTTGTCGTAATTGTATGTCATGGGGAACACAACCCTAGCCTCTCTCTATCTGTTTAAGAATCGGAGCATCTTTATTAATTACTTTACGCAGTTAGTTAAATTAAATAACGCAACCCCCCATTTACTTTATGCCTGTTTATCTTGGGAATAGCATTTACAACTGAAAGCCGGTACTAATAGAATAATTCTTACGTGTTCCCTGTGGGATCGACCTCAACTCCGGTTGAGTTCTATATTTGACCAACGACCGCTTTACTCTTCTATTCGGAGTGTAATTTGGGCGTATCAATGATACTAGTTGAATGTATTTATTACTAACTATTATTTAAATTTGCAGCAGTTATGTATCAAGTATAGCTATTATTTAAATTTGCAGCAGTTATGTAGAGGCATGATCTGAAAACAACATGTAAATGTGCGAATTAGAGAAAATTACACTGAGTTCTACTCTGAGGCACGAAATAGGATACCAAAGAAGGTCAACACCTCCTAATGTCATTTAGTCTCCTCATTATCGATGTGGGCACTTCATACCAATAATAAGAACTCTACTAGACACAACTTCATAGACACTCTAGGACATTTGAACTCTGTGTTCTGATACCAAATTTGTCACGTCTCTAGTTTATACCCCCGACGTGGCGAACACTTGGAAATCATTTTTGGCCTTAAGCGAACCACTTGACTTGGCTACTTTACTCAGCAAAAAAGTTAAGCAATAAATCATAGGCTAGAACTAAGCACAACTATTAAATCAAAGTTTCAAATCATAATAAGCAAACTAACTGAGAAATTAACAATCTAAACGGGATACTGCAATACTGGCTACTAGTCTATGAAGCCTCTATAGGTCTTGACTAAAGAATGGGTATTGCGACAAGTTATGCCTAACTCAAACAAAAAATAACTGAAATTGAAAGGAATAGCATCAAGGAGCGTCTAATTACAAAGAGGTCCCACCATTGGCTAAGTAGAAATGTTGGATCATCTAATGATTGATAGCATTCAATTATATTTCTCGAAAGAAATATAGATAATCGCTAAAAGACTTTTTACCCAACTAAAAGTCGGGGTCGATCTCACGGAAAATAGGTTGAAACAACTCTATACTAGTTATCCTGTGTCACCTGCGAAAGGAGGGACCTGGTCCTCCACCTACTAGAAGTTCTCAGAGAAAAATCCTTCATTAAGCAATGCAACCGAATAAGCCTCAAACCTTGGAAAATAGAAGAGAAAGAGGTCTATTGGTGAAGAAAAAATCCCAGAGGCTGACATAGTGGATGTCATATTGGAGGAGTAGGAGAGTGTAGAACAATAAGGTGATGCGGCTGTTGCTGTAGAAAAGAAAAGGAAGTACGTACACACCAAACAACAACCATCTCTAAAAGGGAAGTCTAGTCGAAGTGCTAGACAAAAAAGTGATCAACGAAGGAAAGAATCCACTTCTGTGCAAAGGGAAAAGGAAAGAAAATAACCTTCCAACAGAAGAAAATAGAAGAACTCATAGTTCAAGTATATCTAAAACTAGAAAAATCAAGATACTTCACATGCATGTGTTTTTGAGCCTCAACTCTTTTTTATTCTTAGGTAGTATATAATTGTTGCAATAACATCGGTACACAAGGATGATAATTCTACTTCTTGACAATGTTGCATAATCAAATATACTAATTTAAGCAATAAGCGTACAAAGCATAACTAAGATAGGGGACCATGCACGTTTGTCAAATTTTATTGAGGAGCTTTCAACTTTGTAATGAGCTCGTAGCTAGTCAACTTTGGTTCCCAATTTTGCAAGATGAGCAGCCTCTTTGATAAGCATAAATGAATCGATGAAATCATCGCCAAACTCATTCAGATCTGGAATTATTCCTTCATCAACAGCTATAGTAAACGTCAACTTGTTCGCATAGCTACACACGTGAACCATGATCCCCTACAATATAATCCATTTAGTGATTTTAACCTATGTACGTACGTTTAATTTTGTATCAAGTATAACGATGTAAATATAGAAGATGAAACACAGTTGTTTGATTGATGGAAGAAGCGTACAGTGGGATAGCCAGAGCATGCTGGGGCAACGAATTCCATTGGATGGCCTGCGCAAGAAATTTCTTCACGTGGACCGACTACGTTTGATAGGGCTAGTGTTGTTTGGAAGGGAACTCGTTGAGCAAGTTTTGCCGCACCCTACGTGCCATACCATTGAGGAAAAATAATTCTTTGATTTAGATGTAAATCTAAAAGGATCTAGCCATAGGCCTGACTGGATATCGTTTATCCACAGACAAAAGAAAAACAAAGTTCCAACAAGAAAACAATTTCTTGATAATAAGGGGTTATTAAGAGAAGAAATATGATTACCTTATAGCCAAAGAACTTGAGTAAAAGTTTTGAAGCGTAAAAGGTGCATTGAGACCCAAGGGAATGCTTCTTTCGATCCATTGATGTCTTAGCTTTGAGAACATAATCAAGAGGATTTTCTAACTGGGCTACAGTTAAGGGAATCAAGACAAAGCCAAAGCAATTTCCTTGTATCACTGAAGCATTCTTCTCAATCATTTCAGCTTTAGCCTGCCACATATGGTCATGTCGACTAATTAATTAAGAACATATAATATGATACTTTTACATAGCAATAACGCAATTATACATGACAATTATTGATTTATTTCTAAGTGAACCCTAAAAACAATATGAAGAAATACTCACTTGGACCCCTAAAGCTGGTCTCAAATTCATTATTACATTGGCCCTGCATCTCATTCCTTCAAGGGAAAACTTCCTCTTGCCTGGAGAAACAAATTATAGGGAAAAAAACTATACATTGTTACGCACAACCCAAATTTAATATTTTATTTTTTTGTCTTATTGTTCTATTTAGTTCATTTTGATAAAGGCTCTTTCTATTTTTGATAATTCTCTAATTCTAACTTTTTACATTGACATATTTAAGATCGCAAGATCAAAAGTCAAGATTTTGATATATTTTATGTATCTTTAATTTAAAATTACAAGATTAAAAAATGTTATTATTTACTTTCTGAAACTATGTATTAAATTAAAATCAGACAAGCAAATTAAAAGACAGCAACAAATATATCACTTTCAATCTTAATTCCTCGACCAATAAATAGCAACAGTAACTGTACTATGACTCTCACCTACCAGAACTCCTGAAAATCCTGGGACATTCAATTTGTTACAAGTATATATATATATATACAGTAACTAGTTGAGAAGATTAAATTACCATATCTTCGATGGATATAACGAGACAAAGCTGCTTGTATTATCCCCAGTACAACGTCATTAACCTTCTAAAATTCACAAGAGAGTAATTAAGTAAAAAAAATACATGAGCTTAGATCCGAACAAACAAATAAAAATTTCAAATCCATGAAAAGATTATAATGTTTTGCCAGGTTTTTGAAAAGCCAAAAGTTTCTTTTTTGAAGCTTGGTGAAATAGACTCTAAATATAAGGTTTACATATATACGTACAGCGTTCATAACATCCTTTATAAATTTAATGTCATCCAAGTTAACGGTCCGATAGATATATCTCTGACGAGCGGACGCATTAAACCCTTGTGTAGTTGTGAGAGGTGATTGAGAGTCCTTTAAGAAAAGCGCAGTTGCTATGAAAAGCAAAACATCAACAACTGTATTCAACAAAAGTTGGATGAGGAACCACAACTTGACGAGGTACTGCCACCAATTTTCTTTCTTAATTTTTCTTATTGATTCATTCGATTTTTCGTTAGAAGAAGTTGGGAGTGTCGGGAGAGAAGTAGGATCAGAAGTTGTCCGAAAACAAGAGAGTAAAAAGGACATGAGGGCAACTCCATCCCCTATAGAATGATGAATACGGAAAACAGAAGTTGCCTCAGCATGAGATGTTTTCACGTTAAGAATGTGAAAATCCCATAAAGGTTTCGACATGTCTACACTTGTCGTGCTTAGGTTTGATATATAATTTTCGACCAATTCGTCGTTGTCCACATTATCATTGGCGATCTGGGGAACTATGACATGATCATGTATATTCACTGTCGTCGGAATCCATCTCATATTTCCGCCACCATCACTCTCATGATCCATAACCTGTTTGAAAATATTTTTGAATTATTAACTACATATATTGATTTTTAAAACAAGCGTTGACCATATATAATTAAATTAAGTATTTTAACTTTAGTACTCCGAACTTGTTTGTTAGCTTACCTGCAAACTTGAAAAGCGTGGGTGTTTAAGCATCTTACTTTGTAGTTCAGCTTTGATGGAGTCAACCTGAATTGGTACTTTCCATCCCATAATGGCTAAGACGTAAACATTGTAGCTAGGCTCATGAAATATTCGAGAAGATGGACTTACTAATGTTGCTTCTTCTTCTCCTACATCTAAATTATTTGGTATTATGCGGAGAGGTTTCACCATCATTTTGTTCCCACCATCCATAACTAATATCCTAGATGCTAGAATCAAATGTATAATTAAGTGATGATATCTCAATGTTTTGCTCATAAAAGCCTAGCTCCAATGATCATTATTTATAGAAAGGAAAGGCAGAGACTTTTTGAGCAGATAGGTTTGTATTCCTTAAAAGAACGTTCTCATTAAAAGCACAACTGCCTTGATAGTTTAGTTTCGGGTAGGAGTGTATATAATTTGGGTTTTCACACTGACAGTTCAAATCAAATGTATCAAAATAGAATCTTTCAACCTCGATTTTTCTTTTTTTTTATAAAGGGTGTGTCTTGGTATGGTGGAACTAGAAAATATTTTTTTACTTTTCCATCTTTGGTCGATACAAGAAATAAAAAATCTTTTAAAAAAATTAAGCTCCTTGAAAATAAGAAAATAAGTTTCCTGATGGAAGGTATTAAAAAATAGACCATTGCCTCATCCCAAACCTCACAACCACCCAACCCCACCCCGGCCCCTCACCCATGTACTAACTTCTATCCTAATTCATTCATCTTCACATGACAATATTTTTTATTTGTATATCAAACATAAAAAAAATAAGTAAGAACTCACTAGTTTTTTTTAGTAAATGTTCTTTTTGAAAAATATTTTTTTAAATACAAAAAATTTCCTTCCTTCCAAACACACCCAAGTTTTCATAAAAAACATAAAACTTGTATTTAAAATATTTCTTTAATCTTAGTAAGATACATCTAATAATTTCTTCACTAAGAAAATAACATAAGATACGAGATGAGTGATGATATTGAACTAAAAAATTAAACCAAAAAAAAAATTAAATTACATAAAATAAATATGAATAATTTAAAAACTATATGAAAATTATCATAATAAAAAAATACTTAATCATGTCAAATAAGTATTACTTATGTAATTATAAAAAAATTAAAATAAAGATATATGAGAGATCGATGTTGTTTTTGTCCACAAGAGAAACTTTAATATTCCAATTCACCGCTGTCATATTCAGTCAGTTCATACTAAAACTCAGACATGACTTAGAGAACTCATATTAATTAAAAGAATAGATACTCTATATTTTCAGTGTCTTAATTATCACACAAAAGACAATCATTATATAAAATATTTATAAAATTATATACATATAACGTCGAATTGGTTTAATTTAATTTTTTTTTTTGTTGAAATCGAATCAAACTAATTATAATTGGATTTTTCTTTTCAACACTAAATCACTAGTTGAAGTTTTCTCTTGGTTATCAATTTGGTGTGATTTGTCAGTTTACTTTATATACCCCTAATTTTTGAAAAGTTTTAAATTTAGATGAAACATTGTACTTATAGTACAATAAAAATAGAGAAATGACAAATCCGAAAAATTGTGGTAAAACTTTGCATATATATTACAGTAAGAAATATCAAATTCAAAAAAATAATGATAAAACCATGTATGTATATATATATTACAGTAAGGTAGAGAAATATCAAATTTTAAAAAATGGTGGTAAAATCTTGTACATATATCTCAGTAATTAAGGTTGAGAAATGTCTAATTCGGAAAAATAATGATAAACCTTGTACATATATTACAGTAAAATAGAAAATATCAAATTCGACAACGTAGAGGTAAAACTTTGTAAAGATAATATTACAATAAGGTAAAGAAATGTCAAATTTAAAAAAGTGATAAATAGTAAACTCCATAAATAAAATAACTTTTATCTTACTGAAATATTTATCTCAAAAATAGTACTATAAAACTCCGTACATAAGGTAACAATATATATTACTGTAAGATAGGGAAATGTCAAATCCAAAAAATAGTAAAATACTCCGTACATATATTATACTAGTAACACACAGAAACGTCAAATCCGAAGTATAGTGGTAGGTGTCAACAAAGCTATTAGTACCATGCATTATAAATTAAAAATGATGGTAGAAAACATTTATCACGTGTAATTCAAAGAAATTATTAAAAACAGTCATAATATGTCACGATCCAAAAATGGATGTGATAGCACTTGCTCAATCTCACCAGAACAAGTCAGCCTAAACCTAACGAGGAACAAAAATACTGTGGGGAAGTAATTAACTAAGATAGGGAACTAAAGCTAAAAATCTTCAAAAACTTAAATACTTCTCAAGGACTGGTTGTCACGTGTACAAGCCACTAACAATACAAAAAAATCACAGAAGTACAAGCCTGAAGTGTCTTTCTTCTCGAATAGAACAAAGCACTAAAAAAATAGGAACAAGAGAGTCAACCAGAAGAAAACAACTTCCTCTCTAAATCTCCTAGGAAGCCTCGGATGATTAAGGAAAATTTCTACTCACTGTCCGGGCTCAAAACCTACACAAGTGTAGAAGCAAGGGTGAGTACCAAAACAATGCGATACCCAACAAGTCAACTAACAGAACTGAATAAGTCTAATAGAATACACAAACTCCTTTCATCCCAACCGACCTCCACAACTACAGTCTGCACAGACAATCGGTCCAGCCCAGCAACACATAATACATAATAGAGATAGTTTTTCAGTAAATCACAATTATCAAATCACAAGCCAGAACTCATAAGTGATAACACAATCAATCGTAGAAATAAAGAACAGGAAGAGACAAATCTCTATCTTCGCTGCTATGTCTGAGGAATAGGGGGTCATCATACCACACAAGAATATGCAAGGATGAGATGCAATACTTATGCAATAATTGACGGCAATGACCTCGGCATCATAACATCACTAAAAAATACCTCAACATCACAACATCGTCGGTAAAGACCTCGGCATAATATCATCGCCGGCAAAGACCTCGGCACCACAATATCACTAGTAAAAATCTCAACATTACAATCTCGCCGGCAAAGACCTCGGCATCACATCTCGACCGGTAAAGACCTCGGCCCCAACTTTTACCATCTCACTCATATCAATATTCAGAACCAACGCAAATATGTGTGACATATAATGAATGAACATGAGATGAAGTCTACAAACAAATTCACTCATAATCACCAACCACAACAATGTATCTCAAAAAAATAGGATCCTCATCACTTAACCACATGTTTAATTCAAGTGTCACAACAACACACCAACTCACATTTATATTTAAGCACCTCATTAAAATATTTCACGAATCACACATAGAAGAAAGGATAATTTGAGAATCCTATGAGAATTACAAAGTTTGTAAGTCCACTTACCTTAGTAAAATCACGATCAATAAAACACTTGTGCCTTCCCCTTTTGAATAGAATCTGTAGCACCACAATCTAGTCAAATAAATTATCACATTACTATACGTCTAGCGTAGACCCAAAAACTAACCAATAAAAAAAAATCAATTCTATAGTAAATTTCCAAAATTTCAAGCCTAGGGTTAAGTCTTAATTCCTCTAGATAGCATAATTCAAATGATATTAGTGTGATATAACAGACCTATCATCTAATTACCTATCTCAATATATCAAACTTAATATTCAATACCATAATCAACATAATGATAATTAGGACGAATGTTTACTGGTTAAGGAACAAGTGGCAAAAATCAAAGAATTAAATTACACTTTTCTTGCCTCTGACCCATTTACAACATACAATACTCTCCAAACATTACTCAATAAGAAAAGTGAGAACTTATCCCCTCTTAAATCCCCAAATGTTCATTGTAGACACCCTTTTCTATATCACCTGTATATTGTAATTAGTAATGATAATTTATGGAGGAAAAAGAGGTAGACTTCTTGCCCAAAACAAATTTGCAGCAATTTCTATTAGTTAATTCCTATAAGTAGTCGTCATTATTACTTCACTATTAGTATTCTTAGTTTCTTATATGCTTTCCACCAATCATGTGCTACTATTATCTTTTCTACAGGAAACAATACCAAACTCATCTATTAGAAAAGGCACAAGTTAAATTGACTCACCTGAATACCTCGTTGTTGTGCTTCGTAAGGGTTTACTAGGGCTAGCCTTGGTCTCTCTCTCTTTTTTTTTTTCCAAACTAATCAAGTATTAAAAGTTTTGTAATTTATTTCAGAATATATATACACCAAGTGGTATAGAATTTTAACAAAATTAATATTTAACCTACCACTTATACTAATTATTCAAACTCACCTAAAAATTAAATAGTCCAAAATACTTATTCAAAATTTAGAAAAAAAATATTTTAAGAAAGCAAAAGGACTAATTCTCAAGAGGACCTAATGGGTCATCACATAATAATATTCACGCATGTCTTATATTTTATATGTGCAAAGAAATAACGGAAAGCCATCAAATATTAATTTACATAACAATCACTTGCACTTTTTAATTGATATAAACAAATATTAGCCCTCTTTGTTTTTTGATTTCTTAATTTGTGTGTCAATGAAATATATGTCAATGTCATTATTATTTGAAAGAATTTTTCAACCTAACAAAGGGTACGATCCCCTCCCATAAATTATAACATACGAATATTCAATAACTCAATTCCAATCTCAAAGAAGGATGATTAAACCTACCTCAATATCGTAACCGCACTCGAATACTTCTGCCAAATGAACAAATCTTGAATTTAACTCCCGAAATGATAATTTTCTATCAAGAATGAAATATACGTGTCACAATGAGTCCAATAACATCTGTGGAGCACCATATATCTAGTCCAGACCTAAAAATTCATCTAAATTTTATAATCAAGTTTAGAATAAAGTCACAATATCTTCGAGATTTAAAATCTACTGGTGTTCATATAATACAAAACTCCTGGATATTAAACAAAAAAACATACATACATATATACATCCGAAAATCCATCCTACAGTAATAAATTCGACACTGGGCGAAAGTGCTAAATTTCTTTTAGAAGCCAAAGTACCGACAGAAGTGTAAAAATCTTCAAAAGCCTAATTAAAGAATTTTTAACAAAAAAAAAAAGTCTCTTAATTTGTTGTTGTGTGCTTATGAGGTAAGTGGTCCTACTGGAATGTTGTGGCGCTAATTAAAGTACTTGAATTTTCTTGAAAACCCAACAAATAATATGTATAATGATATGACCTCCTCCTAGTACACAATTACAAAAACCATCCATAATTAAGATAGGTATCTGGAGAAATTTGATCAACCACATGTTCTCACCGTTACTATCTCCTCGTTCTTTTCTTATTTGCTTATGTATTAAAAGCAGTAATCCTATTAATTTATTTTAATATATATAAATTAAGGTATATAGGGTATTAAATAAATATAATTTAATTTTTTAATTAGATTAATTATCTAAATTTATTCATAACTTAAATAATTTAGTTATTGAATAGTTTAAAATAGTCAAAATGTCCGTTTAAAATTTATGAAAAGAATATTTTAAGAAAACAAGAGGAGTATTTTCAAAATAATCTAATAGGTTATAACATATTATGATATAGGTTAATAATATTTACTTTATTTTTTAAAAGTTGTGTATCTAATGATATGGTAATACACATAATAATTTTTTCATTTTAGATGCATTTTAATTTTATTAATTAGCACAGTATAGCAAAGCATGTACATTAAAATTTTGTGGGTGTATATAAAAATTATCAATTTGACTATTTCTTCAATTTATTTGAATAAAATCAAAATTAAATTAAATATATATTATTGATTTTTAAAAATATAAATCAAACAAAATAGTTAATTACTTTAATTTAATTTTTCAATTTGAATCTATTTTTACCCAAACAATGAATATTGTGAAGCGTGAGGCATAAGAGGAATCTTAAATAAAGGGATAATGAATAATACTGCCGCTATTTCAAAATGAATGAATTCTTGGGGGATTTTTGAGTTGTCAAAATAATTGAATTGTTCACTTGTCAAGGGATATCTTAGAATGTTTTTTTCAATTTTGCCCTTCATTAATTGAATTCCAATTTTGAATTTTGTATTAGAAATAAATGATGCATTAAATTAGTGTTTCAAGTTTGAAAAGGATAAAAATGAAAAACATATGATTAACTTTTGTCTTTATTTTTTTCTTAATATATGTGATATAGCCCAATAATTCATTTATTTTGAAATAAAGGGAGTATTGTCTATGCTTTTAAGTCCATCCTCAATCTGCATTTAAAAAGGGTAGTTGGTGCAATTTAATATATTTTTTACACCTCATTTGAGTTGTTATGTTTAGATTTGGTACAATTTTTAACAAAAAATTAATTAGAAATATTCTTTAACTAATATATCTCTTATAAAATAATTAAACTTTTATTTATATATGTACATTTTAAATTCTTAATTATAGAATAATGAATGCTAAAGACAAAATTAAAAAAAGATAATTAATTTATTTTTAATTATCTAAATTAATAATTACTTTTAATATACTTAACAACTAAAATAAAACAGAAAAAGTACTTAATGATGGTCATGTCAAAGGCCAGGTGCCTCAAGGCGGCTTTAAAGATGATAAAAATAAATTAAAAAAACGTGTAAAGTGAAACAAAACGTTTGGGTATTATTTTAGATAACCTAGGATATATGGTAGAGATTATATAGCCAAACACTTTATAATATTTTTAGCAATAGATATACATATCATAAATGTACTCATGGATGAAGTACCAAGGTTGAAGCTTCATTAATTTAGGAGTTTTTAAATGTGTAATGAAGTAATCAACTTTAATTCTGAATTTTGAGCGGGCTGCCTCGTTGATGCTTTTAAATGAATCGACAAAATCATCGCCAAGCTAATTAGGATCTGGAATTAATCCTTCATTAACTGTTATACCAACTGTTAACTTCTTCGCATAACTACATGCATGAACCATTAGCCCGGCCCCTACAATATTATATGCATTTGAATTTAGCAATTTTGGCCTAATATAAGTATACTTTATTTTTCTTTCATATATATGTTACGTAGCATTACGAAAATAGAAGATTCATAGAAGAATAGTTAATCATTTGATGGAAGATAATATTCAACTCAATAAGTGTAATGAGTGTCAAGTACAAAGTTTAGTAATTTTAATATTCACCCTATACTAGAATACAATTCTCTTTAAAATACTCCACATCATTTTAGTAACTTTCTTTTTTCAAGTAAACTATATGATCCTCAATATCAGATCACAATTATCTCCCTTTTTTGACATGTTACATTCATAATATTCTCAATTTAGGTTCACACACTCTCAAAGCAAACACATAGACACTTAAAACCTTCACACTAGTACCACAATAAGAATTTTCAACCTCACACGTGATACGATCCCCTCCTATAAATTATAACATATGAATACTCAATAACTCAATCTCAATCTCAAAGAAGGATAGTTAAACCTACCTCAATGTTGTAATCACACTCGAACACTTCCGCCAAATGGACAAATCTTGAATGCAACTCTCGAAATGATAATTTTCTATCAAGAATGAAATATACATGTTACAATGAGTCCAATAACATTCGTGGAGTACTATATCTAGTCCAGACCTAAAAATTCATCTAAATTTTATAATCAATTTAGAATAAAGTCACAATATCTTTGATATTTTAAAATCTTATAGTGTTCATATAATACAAAACCTGCAATATTAATTCAAAAAAAATATCCAAAAACGCACCCTACAATAATAAATTCAACTAACGAAAAACCAAAAGCACTGGGCGAAAATGCTAAATTTCTTTTAGAAGCCAAAGCACTGGCAGAAGTATAAAAATTTTCAAAAGTCTAACTAAAGAATCTTTAAAAAAACAAAAAAAAAAAAGCCTTTTAATTTCTTCTTGTGTGCTTATGAGGTGAGTGGTTCCACTGGAATGTTGTGGCCCTAATTAAAGCACTTGAATTTTCTTGTTTATGTATTAAAAGTAGTAATCCTATTAATTTATTTTTAATATATATGAATCAAAGTATATAGGGTATTAAATAAATATAATTTAATTTTTTAATTAGATTAAATATCTAAATTTACTTATAACTTAGATAATCTTAATTATTGAATAGTTCAAAATGCCCGTTTAAAATTTATGAAAAGAATATTCTAGGAAAATAAGAGGATTATTTTCAAAATAATCTAATGGGTCATTACATATTATGATATAGGTTAATAATATTTACTTTATTTTTTAAAAGTTGTGTACCTAATGATATGGTAATAGACATAATAATTTATTCATTTTAGATGCATTTTAATGTTATTAATTAGCATAGTACACACATGCAAAGCATGAACAATAAAAAATTTTGTGTGTGTATATATAAATTATCAATTTGACTATTTCTTCAATTTATTTGAATAAAATCAAAATTAAATTAAATATTATTGATTTTTAAAAATATAAATCAAACAAAATTAAAAAAAAATTAATTACTTTAATTTAATTTTTCAATTTGAATCGATTTTTATTCAAACGATGAATATTAAATAAAGGGATAAGAGGAATCTTAAATAAAGGGATAATGAATAATACTCCTCTATTTCAAAATAAATGAATTCTTGGGGGATTTTTGAGTTGTCAAAATAATTGAATTGTTCACTTATCAAGGGATATATTGGAACGTTTTCCCAATTTTGCCCTTCATTAATTGAATTCCAATTTTGAATTTTGTATTAGAAATAAATAATGCATTAAATTAGTGTTTCAAGTTTGAAAAGGATAAAAATGAAAAATATATGATTAACTTTTGTCTTTATTTTTTCTTAATATATGTGATATAGCCCAATAATTGATTTATTTTGAAATAAAGAAAGTACTGTCTACGCTTTTAAGTCCATCCTCGATCGTACGTAATATATAGTACATCTTAAATCTGCATTTAAAAAGGGTAGTTGGTATATTTTTTACACCTCATTTGAGTTGTTATGTTTAGATTTGGTACAATTTTTAACAAAAAATTAATTAGAAATATTCTTTAACTAATATATCTCTTATAAAATAATTAAATTTTTATTTATATATGTACATTTAAATTCTTAATTATAAAATAATGAATGCTAAAGATAAAATTAAAAAAAGATAATTAATTTATTTTTAATTATCTAAATTAATAATTACTTTTAATATACCTGACAACTAAAATAAAACAGAAAAAGTACGATGATCATGTCAAAGCCCAGCTGCCTCAAGGCGGCTTTAAAGATGATAAAAATAAATTAAAAAAACGTGTAAAGTGAAACAAAACGTTTGGGTATTATTTTAGATAACCTGTATTTATACCAAATACACCCAAGTTTTCATAAAAAACATAGAACTTGTATTTAAAATATTTCTTTAATCTTAGTAAGATACATCTAATAATTTCTTCAATACGAATTAAAATAATATAAAATATGAGATGAGTGATGACATTGTACTAAAATATTAAACAAAAAAAAATTAAATTGCATAAAATAAATATGAATAATTTAAAAACTATATGAAAATTATCATAATAAAAAATACTTAATCATGTCAAATAAGTATTACTTATGTAATTATAAAAAAATTAAAATAAAGATATATGAGAGATCGATGTTGTTTTTGTCCACAAGAGAAACTTTAATATTCCGATTCACCACTGTCATATTCAGTCAGTTCATACTAAAACTCAGACATGACTTAGAGAACTCATATTAATTAAAAGAATAAATACTCTATATTTTCAGTGTCTTAATTATCACACAATAGACAATCATTATATAAAATATTTATAAAATTATATACATATAACGTCGAATTGGTTTAATATATTTTTTTTTTGTTGAAATCGAATCAAACTAATTATAATTGGATTTTTCTTTTCAACACTAAATCACTAGTTGAAGTTTTCTCTTGGTTATCAATTTGGTGTGATTTGTCAGTTTACTTTATATACCCCTATTTTTTTAAAAGTTTTGAATGAGATGAAACTTAATTTGTACTTATAGTACAATAAAAATAGAGAAATGACAAATCCGAAAAATTGTGGTAAAACTTTGCATATATATTACAGTAAGAAATATCAAATTCAAAAAAATAATGATAAAACCATGTATGTATATATATATTACAGTAAGGTAGAGAAATATCAAATTTTAAAAAATGATGGTAAAATCCTGTACATATATCTCAGTAATTAAGGTTGAGAAATGTCAAATTCGGAAAAATAATGATAAAACCTTGTACATATGTAACAGTAAAATAGAAAATATCAAATTCGACAACGTAGAGGTAAAACTTTGTAAATATATTATTACAATAAGGTAAAGAAATGTCAAATTCAAAAAAGTGATAAATAGTAAACTAAATAAATAAAATAACTTTTATCTTACTGAAATATTTATCTCAAAAATAGTACTATAAAACTCCGTACATAATGTAACAATATATATTACTGTAAGATAGGGAAAGTCAAATCTAAAAAATAGTAAAATACTCCGTATATATATTATACTAAGAACGTACAGAAATGTCAAATCCGAAATATAGTGGTAGGTGTCAATTAAGCTATTAGTACCATGCATTATAAATTAAATATGATGGTAGAAAACATTTATCATGTGTAATTCAAGAAAGCTCATCAGAAAACTCCGTTGACGAGGTCTGCAAGCCATTTCATGAATAAAATGTGACCCATAATAATATTCACGCATATCTAATATTTTCTGAAATATATGTGCAAAGAAATAACGGAAAGCCATCAAATATTAATTGACATAACAATCACTTGCACTTTTTAATTGATATGAACAAATATTAGACCTCTTTGATTTCTGACTTGTTTGTGTGGGTATATAAATTTTGTATAGCAAAGCATGTACAATAAAATTTTGTGTGTGTGGGTATATAAATTATCAATTTGACTATTTCTTCAATTTATTTGAATGAAATCAAAATTAAATTAAATATTATTGATTTTTAAAATATAAATCAAACAAAAAAAAATTAATTACTTTAATTTAATTTTTCAATTTGAATCGATTTTTACCCAAACGATGAATATTGTGAAGCGTTAGGCATACGAGCAATCTTAAATAAAGGGATAATGAATAATACTCCCTCTATTTCAAAAGAAATGAATTCTTGGAGGATTTTTGAGTTGTCAAAATAGTTGAATCGTTCACTTATCAACGGATTTCTTGGAACGTTTTTCCAATTTTGCCTTCACTAATTGAATTCCAATTTTGAATTTTGTATTAGAAATAAATGATGCATTAAATTAGTATTTCAAGTTTGAAAAGGGTAAAAATGAAAAAATATATGATTAACTTTTATCTTTATTTTTTTTTAAATATATGTGATATAACTCAACAATTCACTTATTTTAAAAAAGAGAGAGTAGTGTATATCCTTTTAAGTCCATCCTCGAGCGTACGTAACATGTGACATCTTAAATCTGCATTTAAAAAGGGTAGTTGGTGCAATTTAATATATTTTTTACACTTCAATTGAGTTGTTGTGTTTAGATTTGGTACAATTTTTAACAAAAAATTAATTAGAAATATTCTTTTAACTTCTTATAAAAAAATTAAACGTTTATGTATATATGTACATCTTAAATTCCTAATTCTAAAATAATGAATGCTAAAGACAAAATTGAAAAAGATAATTAATTTATTTTTAATTTTAATAAAATTAATAATTATTTTTAATATACCTAACAACTAAAATAGAACGGAAAAAGATTTGATGATGGTCAAGTCAAAGCCCAGCTGCCTCAGGGCGGCTTTAAAAATGATAAAAATAAATTTAAAAAAACGTTTGCGTATTAAGTGAAACGATAGTAAGCATTAAATTATGAAGAATAAATGTATGATAATTGCATAAATCAGAAGTAATTGAATTGAACGGACTTCCCAACTATATATGTCATGTCACGTCTGTAATAATGTGGATTAACCCCTAAATGTTTGAATGACTTTCTTTCAAATAAACATTAATGTGATGCTAAAAGTAATGACAAAAAAACGTTTGATTTGAGCAAATTTTTTAGATGAGAAGCATCAAATTTGCTTACATCCTCTGCTAAACATAAAATTGAAGAATTAACTGAGGCATAATAATTAGCGTCTTGTAACCCAAAAAAATCATCTAGATTTATTCTAAAGTTGATTCGCAGTGGTTAACATTTTCTATTTTAGTTAGGAGATTTAAAATTTAGGCTTAACGACATCTAAATTTGTCTTCATTTTTCACTTAGATACCTAAACTAAGACAAGTTCCTAATAGACACCTCAACTGCTCAGATTTGATTTCATTAAACACTTTTATCCTACCTGGCACTCTCCGGTACTTTTTTTTAAGTTTTCAGCCAAAAATAAATATTTGGGGTCCAAAAAAAAAATTTCATAAAAGTAGGTTCTCAAAATTCTCAGTTATCCAAAAAAAAAAAAAATTCCATAAAAGTAGGTTCTCAAAATTCTCCGTTATTACAATTTTAAATAAAAAAATTTTGCACATGGTTAACTGAGAATTTTGAGAATCTACTTTTATGAAGAAAAAAATTTTTGGACCGCAACTATTTATTTTTGGCTGAAAAAAGTAAAAAATCACTACCGGAGAGTGCCAAGTAGGATAAAAGTGTTTAATGGTGTCTATTAGGAACTTGTCTTAGTTTAGGTGTCTAAGTGAAAAATAAGGACACGTTTAGGTGTTTGTTTATGTATTTGGCCTAAAATTTATATGCACATATATTATCCAATATATATTATTTTTTAATTTTTTTTCTAAATCTAGAGTTCTAATGAGCATCCTTTTGCACCCTAAATCTGCATCTCCATATTAAGCTAAGTTTTTATGAACCTTTTAAGGGTTTCTTTTCTCAATAAATAAAATATTTATAATAGAGAATTAAAGTGCTAAGCTGTAATATTTAAGAAAAAGTACTCGCAGTAGGTAAGCTCAGAAGTACTTGATTTCACTTATGTTGATTTGACACTCTTCCAAATCAAATTAATTATTATGTTTTTTACAATGAATTTTATAGCTTTGACTAATATTTTAAAAATACTTTTTATTAAATTGACATAAAAAATTGTTATTATAATATTTTTATCTAGTTTTTAAATAATTAAATTTGATGCAAAATATTAAATTGATCTAATTAAGTTTAACTCTACAAATATCTAAATATTGATGTAAATACAAATTATTTTATTTGTCTTTGTAGACTTAACACATGCGACAGCTCTTGAGATAGTAGTTTTGTTACGGATTTATTTTACTGAATTAATCTTATTTTATACTTTTAAAATTTTAAATTTGATTATTATTACTTTATATAATTATTTAATAATAAGGATACTATTGGATAAAAATAATAAATTTCTGTCAATTCGTTAAAATAAACAAGCAATTAAAGATTTATTTTAAGTACAAGGGACAAGTAGAATAAACAAGAGGAGGAGTTACAGAATGTTAATGGAAGAAACTAACAAATCTTTCTTTGATCTGTTAAAATGGAAAAAATAAAATAAATTATGCTAAATTTTTTAAAAAACAAAGGGAGCACATTAAGATATGATCCTTAACAGCTTGTTTGGATGGTGGTTTGCCATGGTTTCATAATGTATGGTATGGTATGGTATCGTACAGTACAATACCATACAATGTTTAGATAGACTGTATGGGTTGCTACTGTTTAATGATAATTTGTTGTTTCATTTGACTGTATGGTATTGTATCGTAACTTATAGATTTACAAAAATGTCCTTAATTAGTATAAATATTAAATTTATCAATATCTTTTTAATATTTTTTTCAAAAAAAATAAATACATAGAATCAAGAAGGGAAACATACAAGCTAATTTATCTCCAAACCATACAAACAACGTAAGAAAATTAAAAAATGTAAGAACTTAAAAAAAAACTAAAAAAAAAATGTGAAAGGAAAAATGGGAGGCAAAAAAAAGTTTCAAAAGTTGATGCGGAGAAAAATAAGTAATACAAAAACAATATATATATTTGGGTAAAGTTTAATAAAAAATAAAGGATAAATTAGAACTATTTAGATTTAAATAAGGGTATAATTGGAAAATAAAATAAGGAAACCATGGGATACCACCAAATTGGTAGTTTCAAAAAGTGAGGGTTTTCATGGTTACAGAACCATGAAACTAAACCATACCGAACCATATAATTAATGAAACAATCAAAACAAACATCGTTTCCTTAGTAACCATACCATACCATACCATCAAAAACCACCATCCAAACAAGCTGTAATTAGATTATGCCCCCTATGTTCTATACTAGTTGTCGAGATTATTGTCATGGTTAATAAAATAATTTCTCCCAAAATACTTAGCAATTTTTACAACGCCAAATAAAATTAATTATTTAATTATTCTTCCTCCGAAATAATACTCATAGATTTTATTTTTTGTGGGGCATAGTTTTAAATATATTCATGTTTTATTAAAATAAAAATAGCAAAAAATAATTGTAGAAAATATATATCGACTATATAATATAGATCGTCAAAAGTTATAGAAAATATACACTGACTATACGATATGAATTATTTACACATGATTAATATAATATGATATATTATAATACACTTTATACATAATATATATACACCAGGGATACATAAGTATATACTGAATCCTCATTTGATATCATCTCCTTTTTTTCCTCCCAAAAAACAAAAAATTTGCAAGTGGGCCTACGGATCAGCCCACTTCCCGCCTAGGACTGGATTAGGCTAGCATTTGGAGGCCCTTCTAGACGAAAGGATTGCAGAAAAGAGTGTCCACTAAATGTAATGGTCTTGATCTTTTGTCTTTCGTAAGAAAAGTTTTACAAAAATGTCCTTTTCATTTTAAATTGAATCAAACTACACTTCTTCGGGAGGGGGCATTTTTGTAAGACATTTTTTATGAAGAGCAAAATATCAAGACCATCTCGAAGGGAGGGGGGCATTTTTTAACATAATCTAGGGTATATAATAGAGATTATATAGCCAAATACTTTATAATATTTTTAGCAATAGATATACATATCATAAATGTGCTCATGGATGAAGTACCAAGGTTGAAGCTTCATTAATTAAGGAGTTTTTAAATGTGTAATGAACTAATCAACTTTGATTCTGAATTTTGAGTGGGCTGCCTCGTAGATGCTTTTAAATGAATCGACAAAATCATCGCCAAGCTGGTTAGGATCTGGAATTAATCCTTCGTCAACTGTTATACCAAATGTTAACTTCTTCGCATAACTACATGCATGAACCATTAGCCCCTACAATATTATATGCATTTGAATTTAGCAATTTTGGCCTAATATAAGTGTAATTTATTTTTCTTTCATATATACGTTACGTAGCGTTATGAAAATAGAAGATTCATAGAAGAATAGTTAATCATTTAATGGAAGAAACTTACAGTAGGTTGGCCATAGCATGTAGGTGCAAGGAATGCCAATGGATGTCCTGAACAAGAAATTTCTTCAACCGGACCAGCTACATTTGAAAAGGCTAGTGTTGTCTGAGATGGAACTCTTTGTGCAAGTTTTGTTGCACCCTACGTGCCATGCCAATGCAAACATTAAAAAGAAAATGTCACCATATTGACAACTAAAAGGAAATAAAAATTACCAAAAAAATAAATAAAAATGGAGTACCTTAAAGCCAAAAAACTTGAGGAAAAGCTGTAAAACGTAAAAAGTGCATTGAGACTCAAGAGAATGCTTTTTTCGATCCATTGATATCTTAGCTTTGTGAACATAATCCAGAGGATTATCTAATTGGGCAATAGTTAAAGGAATTATGACAAAGCCAAAACAGTTTCCTTGTACTACTATGGCATTCTTCTCAATCATTTCTGCCACAGCCTGTCATATATAGCCACTGTCAACTTATAATTAATTAAGCGATTAGGCACATATAATCCAATTAGCAATTATCAACGTATATCATCAATGTTCGAACAAATTATGTCTACATTAGTCCTTGTGAACAAATACTTACTTGCACTCCTAAAGCTGGTCTCAGATTCACTAGAACAGTGGCTCTACATCTCATTTGTTCTATTAAAATATTCCTCTTGCCTTCAACATCTGGTAAGAAACAAATTATAGAAAGTTTAATTAGTATAGTTGATATATACTTTCTTCGTGTGATGCAGTTTGACTTGATCCGAAATTTAAAAACTTGTAATCTAAAATAAGTTTCAGAAAGAACACTTTACCGTATTATTAGATGGAACCACAAATTAAAAATGTCACTTCCAATCACAGTTCCCACCCAAAGAAAAAAAGGGAACAAACAAATACTCCCATCGTGTAAAAAAAGAATGATCTAGTTTGACTTGACACTAAATTTAAAAAAATAAAGAAGATTTTTCAATCTTATGGTCCCAAATTAAAGTTATGCTAAATGTAATCTTGTAGCCTTAAACATGCCACGTGTGGAAAGTTAGAATTAAAAATTTTACTAAAAAAGAAAATAAGTCAATTTTTTAAACCGACCAAACCAAAATAGTCCATTCTTTTTTAAACAGACGAATACCATAGATCACCATATGACTCTTGGCTTGAATGATTACCGTATGTTCGGCGAATATAACGAGACAAAGCCGCTTGTGTTATCCCCAGTATAACATCGTTAACCGTCTAAATTTACGAGAGAGAGAAAGAAGAGTTTTCAGTCAGAGACAAATAATTAAGTTCAAATTAATAAGCATAATAACCTACGATGCTAATTAAGGTTTGAATATATACTTACAGCATTTATTGCATTCTTTATAAACTTAATGTCGTCCAAACTAACAGTCCGATAGATAAATCTCTGATGGGTAGTAGAGTACTTATTAAATCCTTTTGCAACTGTAAAAGGTGATTGAGAATCCTTCAAGAATAGAGCAGTCGCTATGAAAAGCAAAACATCAATAAGTGTATTGAACAAAAGCCTGATGAACAACCATAACTTCAAGAGGTACAACCACATATTATTTGTATTCGATTTGTCCTTGGAAGAAGAAGAAGAAGAAACTGGGAGCGTGGGCAAAGCAGTAGGATCCGATGATGTCCGAAAACAAGAGAGCAAGAGGGACATGAGGGCAATTCCATCTCCAAGAGAATGGTGAAAACGGAAAATACAAGTTGCCTCAGCATGGGAGGTTTTCATGTTAAGGATATGAAGATCCCATTGAGGTTTGGATTTGTCAATAGTTGTCGTGCTTAGGTTAGATGTATACTCTTCCACCAACTTGTCTGTATTCATAGTATTATCATCCGCGATTTGTTTGATTTGGGGTATTATAATATGATCATCTATATTCACTCTTGTCGGAACCCATCTCATTTCTCCACTCTCATCCGTAACCTGTACGTAACATATTTAAAATTTACTTTTAATTTATCACAAAATAGGCCGCTATGATAAGTAACTGTTAAAATAGACTAAAACGCCATGGTATTGTTTACTATGTACGTATGTACGTTGTTAGGAGTAATATATAAATTAAGGTGAATTAATCAAGTGTCAAATTGAAATAGCTAGCTAGCTATCTGTCTAAAAAACTGAAAAAGCCTAGTAGGTTAGGCTAGGCTAGACAATGATTTCATCATTAGTTTATTAATTGCTTTATGAAATAAATAATGAATTATCACTTATTTTTGAAATATTTTTAGTGAAAAAATGAAGGAAGGAAATTGTAATTAATTACCTGCAAACTGGAGAAGCGTGGGTGTTTAAGTAACTTGCCTAGTACTTGGGCTTTGACGGAATCAATATCAAGTTGTACTTTCCAACCCATGATTGCTACAATGTGAATATTGTAGTTAGGTTCATGGAACATTCGAGAAGCTGGGCTCAGTAATATTGCTTCATCTTCATTTAGTTTCTTTGATGTTCGTATAGGCTTGAGAGCTATCTTCTTTCCACCACACTCCATAATAATTTTTTAATTAATCCAACTATGACTTAGCATATGGATATAATGCTCAAAGTATTTAAAGAAGCAAGGCAACTTAGCTTTAATTGGGGGTACAATTCAACCATAAATAATTAACGCGAACGCTTTTATTAAATTGGCACAACTGTTTGATAATGATCGTTCCAAGTGATCGATGCCTCACACAATCAGTGATGGCCCGAATTAAAGTCATGATTTAAAATGAAGCTTGTTTGATAGGTTTAATTAAGAAATAATGTTTACATAAACAATTTATTATCTACTATAATTTTAATATAATAATAAGCATTTAATCCTCACATTTTATTTTAACAAGGTCTTAAGGTGTGAAATTATTTTGAAAAAATTATTTTAAAAAGCAAATCATCTTTAGCTGGACAAATATATGTCTAGGTGATTTTTCATCTGTTCATTTTGCCTTGTATGATGATCCACCACATCATTACATCACATAGGCGCCACGTGGCATAAAAAATTGTCTATGCGGAATCTTATCTAGAAAAGAAGACAGTTTTAGTGAAATATATTAAAGAAATGTAGAGATTTTTCATGATAGATCCTAAAATATCATAGATTTGTATAGAAAATCTTTAAAATATTCTAGGATTCTAATGCATTCTAGAAAATGGGACTTATTTATAAATATGTAGGAATTTGTTTAACAATTATTATTATGATATTAGTCCCTAATTAAGTAGTATAAATAGCGGAATATTCATTTGTAAACGATCAAGCAAAAAGCAAAAAGCAAAAACCAATCAAAGTTGGAAAAATTATACAAATTGACAAACATCTACTAGTATTAATATTTATATTTAAAATTGACGTGATAAAAAATATTATTTAAAATATGTGATTTATCCGATTTACCATCTCCATCATACCTGATTTTTTCTCTTGGTTGATATAATTGATGATTGGGTTTTAAAAAATAAAATATAAGGGTGAATTTGTTGGTAATTGATGGTGGGTGGCAAAGAAGAGGGAATTGAAGGTAGTAAAAAAAAAGGAATCGATTTTAATAATAGTGGTGGTGGATTTCTATCTTTTGATGGTGATGATGTAATTTTGGTGATTAGTTTGATTATGAATGTTAAATTTTGTGGTGATTTTTTTATTATTTTTGTGGAAACGATGATAGTATTGTTATTATTTGATTGTAATATGATGATAATAGTAGTGAGTCGAGAATAAGGTTCATAGTATCAAAAATAACAATTAAAAGACATGAAATTTTCTTTTTTCAGAATCTAATATGACATTTGATATGCCATTAATGTGGTGTGAGTACCTTCTATATATTGTGAGAGTGGTGTTATGTATTTTAGAGATGAATAAATTTACTTTTGAAATTGTGATAGTAGTTTAACTAGATGTAATTGACTTTTTGAGATAACGGAGTTAAATTTATGCCTGTTTTTTAAAATGGAAAATGATTTAGTAGGCATTTAAAGGACGGTGGGTTGGTTGATGTAATTGCTTCTTATTTTTATGTTTAATGGTTATCCCTGTGCCATTTGTTAATATCTAACAAGTACAAGAGAAACAGATGAGACTTGCTATTGCCAGTTGAGGCCCACGCAAACTTGTGAACTATTGAATTTAGATGTATACCAAAAAATGACTCAATATTTAGCATTAAATAGGATGGGAGATCTTTATCTTTTTGCATACAGAATAATTCAGAAGTTAGCTAGGTAGTCACTATCTAATAGCAATATAGTAAGAGATTAATGTTTCCAATAACATCACTTTGTATGTAAATATTAAGTTTCAATTTGTGAAGCCATCTAATGGTTGTCGAATTTTTAACTGTACAAATGAAATCTGTCAAAAAATGATTTTCTTTTTAAATATTTACACTGATTCACTTACACTTTTGTCACATTTAACACCAACTAAATGTCATATCTAAAATAAAATAGATTGATTTTATATACATTACAAATTTTAAAAGGTAATTTCAAACTACATTAAAGAGATGTTATAAATGTTAACAACAAACGTTCAATCTTTTGATAAAAAACATCGATTTTCATATATGCTCGTGTATATATAGACTAGGTGTTTGATTAATTATGGAAGGGATCGCTACATTCGTTTATAGAAATTTCGAATAGAATTGCATTACTGCTAGACATAAAATTGAGGGGAACTAATTAACATACACGAGAGAGAGAAAAATGGGATTAAATTTCTGTAAAATTAAGAATAAAATTTATCTTTTTAACAAATCATTTAAAATATTTCCACGATATTTAAGGAAAAGTAGTAGTCTTGTGATTTTGAGTAATAGCTGAACACACAATAATTTTATGTCGGAACAAATTAGAAGCTTATATTTGTCAAATTAGTCCGTCTTAATATAATATAAGAAAATATTTGTCTCTAGCTCAAGTCCTTTTTCTTTTTTTCACAATCTCACCTTTATTATTACTTAAATAATTTTAAAAAAAAATTAATTAAAATCTTCTCTTAATAAATATTTAAATTATCTAATCCTATTTAAATAGTAAAGGAAAATACTAACTACAAAGTGATTATTTATAATAATTTCTTTTATTCTACTCGCTTAAACGATTTTATTCAAACACAACTAGGTATTACTACGATTAGTCTTCCAAAAACTTATCTTTGAAAATCCATTTTTTTCTAAAAGGTTATATTAAAAATAAGTAGATTTTCAGAAGGTAAATCTAGTGTAATGCGGATAAGTATAGATTAATTAAACCACGATTTTTCCTCGTTAACCACAAACTTCCAAAGACTAAACTCCCTATGTATCACACAAGTTATATAAACCTCCTTAAATATCTCTTTGGTACAAATTAAACATAGTAATAACTACCTTTGAAAAGAAAATATGACGAAATACACTGTAAATTACGTTTAACAAGGAAGAGGATAGAGAGATTAAGGAGGTGATCATTAAACAAGGCAGCCTGCAACAATTGGATTAATTTAGCTTCTTTCTTAATTACAATTACAAATTTGTGTTTGCTCATTGAAACGCTAATTAGTACTTGGAATGGAATGGTCCCCAAAATATGCTGCCAATGCATATCTTGACACCCTCAAGTTGGTAAGCCACCTATTTAATTATGTACTCTTTCTTTTCGTTATGTTTCGAGCATTCCTTGGGTTGTCGCCCTTTCCGGACCATGCTAATGCCCAAAATTATGAATTTTTATACATGATAGCATGAATTAAGCTTTTGGAATTGTGGATTCGAGTCTGATATTTTAGTCCTATCAAGAATCAAGATATCATATTGTTATCTGTCGATGAGAAACAAATAGAAGCATATGTCTTACGAGATATATAAATATTTCAGAAAATTTCGATTTTTTGTTTGCAGAGGAATAAGAATTTTTTCATCTCCGTTTGTTCCAGCTAGATACCTTTTGACAAAGCCATTGATATCCATTTGAGATTAACATTTCCCTATTACAATATTTACAATATTAACCCTTGTAGAAGGAAAAAAAAAAGCAAGTCCATGCATTAAATCTCTCGTTATTCGCAAGGTTTGGAGAAGGGTCTAACCACAAGGGTTTATACTTTGCATCTCTTAGAGAAACTATTTTAAAAAAATTGAACCTGGTCACAGAAAACATTACAGCAACCCTTATAGAAAACATTTTCCAAATAATGTTATAAATTAGATTATTCCTATTAGAAAAAGAACAAATTGCATATGATATAATTAGATCTTAATGTGTACCTGTTAATTTCCTGTATTTTTAAGCAGAATATGGTAAATTAATTGAAATCATTGCAAAGGTGACGCGATCAAAATCTCAATATTACGATACTCTGGTTTATTTGAATTATTATTATTATTTGCAGTGTAGCAAACAGAAGCAGATGTGCAATTCATGTAGTAGTGCAGGAACACAAGAGGCAGAGTGCAATGAATTCCTATCAGCTTTAGCAGCTGGAATGAGCGCGAAGCTAATAGTGGAAGTCACCACCGAAGGCTCTCCCTCAACCGTGGCCTTAGCCGCTGCAGCTCGTCAAACAGGGGGGAAACTAGTATGCATTATTCCCGAGCCAAAACTCGACAAAACACAAAAAGTAATTCAAGAAACAGGGCTAAACGACATGGTAGAATTCAAAACAGGGGACCCTGTTGAGGTCTTGCACGACTATGAGAACATCGATTTCTCCTTAGTCGATTGCAAGACTAATGATTACGACGATTTGATGGAGAATCTCGACGTTAATCCTAAAAGATCAGTAGTCGTTACGAATAATTTAGAAGGGAGAAAAGGGGCGGGAGGACATTTGAAGAAAGTGGAGAATAAGGTAAAGGTAAGGTCACTACAGCATCCCATTGGTAAAGGGTTAGAAGTTACTTTGATTGGTAAAAGCACAGAGTTTGGTAAAAGGGAAGGTAGGAGCAAATCAGGATGTTATGCTCATTTAATTAGAGGTGGAGACAAAAGAAATGGTCATCTAGTGAAAAGAGGAGATAAAAGCAAATGGGTTTTTGTTGTGGATGAAAAAAGTGGTGAAGAACATATTTATAGGATGCCAAAATCATCTGGACCCTGATTCTAATGAAAAATGAGAATATGGCTCTTTCCATAAAAAAGATATTCAAGAATTTACAAATGAAAAATGCTGCAAATGATTGCATTCTTTTCCAAGTGAACAGAAGAGAAATGTGAAGGCGATGAAGTTGCTCCAAGTGTTGTGGACAAAGTTAAAAGAGTTTCCTTTTTTCTAATTTTATACCTTTTGTTGTAATTTCTATTTCCGTCCATCCTTTTTGGAGAAGGGGAAGAAGGGGCAGTGGAGATTATTGGTTGTATTTAGGAGAGGAGATAGTGAATTTACAGTGTGAATAGTCTCTTGTTGCTTTATTTTATACTCCAAAGACGAGATTCAGGATTTTAACTTAATTAGTGTGTCTGGAAATATCATTGTATTGAATAAATATCCTACTTAGAAAAACAAATGCAGACTTAATACAAAAATAAATTAGTACTCCTTCGTTCACTTTTAACTTTCTTGTCAATATTACATGAACTATGATCAATATTTTAAGATGTATTTTTTTAATCATATTAATATGGAAAAGATTGCACATTTTTCGCATAGTTTTCGACTATACAAATTTTAGATTTTACACATTAAATTAACTACTCTTTGAAATTTAGTCAAGTTGATCTCGAAAAATGAAATAATGATAAGTAAAAAGTGAATGGAGATAATATATGTAGTTCTAAGTCATATCCTCCACTTGCATCAACTTTTGTTTTCTTTAGTGATTCGAGGACTCAATTTTTGTTTATCACACTCACTAAAACGTTCATATGTAATTCAAGTGGTTGCTGAGGTCCTCTCTGTTTTTTTTTAATCTTTTGAACATTTTGACCAATCAATGATTGTGACTATTTTGCCCTTTTTAAATGATGGTGACTAATAGTATTTTTTTTTTTTTTTAGTTCTTAAATATGTAAATTTTATTTTAAAAAGTTAAAAAATGCATGAGTAAATCAACGATAAAACTTAAGAGGTTTGACTCTTTCAAAATTCGCTCAATTCCACAACAAAAGAAATAATACAACAAGATCGAGATCATCAGGGGAGGGGCAGAGCTACATGGCCTTTATCAAAAAATTACATTATATACATGAAATTTTCTAATCGATTTACTTTTATATACTTAATGATGAACCCCTTCAAAACAACAACAACAACAACAACAACAACATACCCAGTGAAATCCCACAAGTGGGGTCTAGGGAGGGCAAGATGTACGCAGACCTTACCACTACCACACAGGTAGAGAGGCTGTTTCCTGGAAACCCTCATCACAAAAACCCATCAGCAGAATAAGCTAGATATGATAAACAGGCAAGAAAAAGAAGAACACATGATAATACGTAGATACAGGATAGTAACATATAAAGACATATAAATAACATATAAAGGCAGACAATTACCACTCCTTCCTATCTACCTTATTATCCTGCTACTCTAATTCTCGACCTCCACTCCTTCCTGTCTAAGGTCATGTCCTTGGTGAGATCAAGTGTCACCATATCATATCTAATCACCTCCCCCCAATACTTTTTTGGTCTACCTCTACCCCTCCTAGTAGCTCCCAAATCTAGCCTCTCACACCTTCTAACAGGGGCATCGGTACTCCTTCTCTGTACATGTCCAAACCATCGCAGTCTCGCTTCCCTCATCTTGTCAGCTACAGGGGCCACCTCTAGCTTCTCCCGAATGACCTCGTTCCTAATCTTATCACTCCTGGTGTGACCACACATTCATCTTAACATCCTCATTTCTGCAACCTGCATCTTCTGAACATGTACATTTTTTATTGGCCAACACTCCACCCCATACAGCAAAGATGGTCTAACCACCATTCTGTAGAACTTACCTTTGAGTTTAGGTGGTATCTTCTTATCACACAATACTCCAGAGGCCAACCTCCACTTTGTCCAAGCTGCCCCAATACGATGAGTGACATCATCGTCAATATCCCCACTGCTCTGGATGATAGACCCAAGATACTTAAAGCTTTCCTTCTTAGGGATAAGGTGAGCTGTCAGTCTCACATCAATGTCTGCTTCATCCCTCGCAACACTGAATTTGCACTCCAAGTATTCTGTTTTGGTCCTGCTCAGTTTGAATCCTTTAGTCTCCAAAGCGTGTCTCCAAACCTCCAACCTATCATTAACTCTGGTCCGGGTCTCATCAATTAGTACTATGTCATCTGCAAACAACATACACCACGGGACTTCCTCCTGGATAGATCGCGTCAGCTCATCCATCACCAAGGCAAATAAAAAAGGGCTCAACACTAAACGTCCGTATATAATTCAAAATTTGAGTAACAAAATTTAATTATTATTTTTTATCGTGTAAAATTCATATTGAGACACAACATCAACTCTCAAATGCATTTCTTTCAACTACAACTTGTACTCTCTTTTTTTTTCCAACATCAACCAGTAATATCTTAGAGAACTTATTTTCCTTTTCTTTTCCAATGAATGTGGAATTAAGTCAATAAACATAAAAATAAATTAAAGACGACCTTAAAATAGGAAAGTAACTTGGTGACGTTTCCTTTCTTAATTCCAAGAGAAAACCTGCAAGTTAATATAATTTTTAATAGTTCCTCAATTTGTTCTTTATTTGTTTATTCTAATTCTCCATGACCATTTATTTGAATTATTTCTATTAATTATATTGTAAATCTCAATTTAGCTATTACAAAAAACAAAAAAAAAAAGGAAATAGTTACAATAAATGCACCTTCATATTTGTATTTTTCCTTTTTCATTAACCCTAGTATACGTACCCGTAATGCGTTGATAATATTAATGAGTTTCTATTTTAAAACTAATAAAAATATTTTCTATATTTTTTTAAAAAAATTGTGTATTTTAAAATTCAAATACATTTTATTCTTTAATTCAAAATATTTTATTACCGTATTTATTAACTGTCTTAAAATTACCATTGATTTATCCACGTGGACAATTTTTTTACCCCATTCTTACATTTCCTCCCTCATTTTATTTACGATGTTGAAGACTCGCAATTAAGCGGCTTAGACCTACTTTTACCCCAAACCTCTTAAACATAAATATAATTAGCAAATACTTAATTTAACTACTCTTACAGATTTGGTAATGATAGGCAGTTAGAAATTCTCTTTTCTATATTGTTGTCTATGTTGTTTGTTAAAAAGATTCATTAGGAATAAAATGATGATGATCATCAACAGCCACTTACAACCACCATCCCCACCACCTTCTTATTCAATCTTTGATAAACCTTCAAATTCAAGAAAACAATTTACTAACAAACACCCTTTACCTACCTTGATCCTCTACAATTTCTTCATTGCCCACAGTGCAGCCAAGTTTTGATTCATTTTCTTGGTAGAAAAGAAGAAGGGAAATGAATGGAATCTCAAGATTGTTGGTGCTGTCTATGTTCTTTGTGATTTTGTTTGGTTTTCAAAGAGAGAAGAATGTGGTTGTTATGGCTATTGATGAAGATGAAAACGCGCTTTGCAGCGTTAATCTAGCAGAATTTCTCCCTCCTCCTTATGGTGGTCTTGAAAATATGGTTTGTCAAACTGTTTGGAACTCTTTCCTGCTGCGTGTAAGTATTCTTTAACGTTACACACAATCTGTAATTGGCTTTTGGATTTGTAAGACTACTAGCATCTACTATTTATCACCAATCACCTGCTAGTATTCCAAATCTATACCCAGAAGAAGTCCCTTATGCAAAGGTATTAACAATAAGATTGCAAAAAGATTAAAATTTTACACTAACAGAACAATCAACTTTAAAGTATATGATACTATTAAGTCTCATCAATAGCTTATGTTGCCACTTGAATGACTTCAATCTTTAGATATGCAACCAAATATATGAGGTTGATGTACTCCCATCCTCCCAATTTATTTAGCATCATTTGACTAAGCATTGAGTATTAAGAAATGAAGGACTTATAGTAGGTCCACGCAATCATGTCAACCTGTAGAAGAACATCTCATTAAGGAAAGAATTAGAAGGTAAATATTAGGAGTTTCTAGATTACGAAAGGTGACAGTCTTTTCAGGACAAACCAAAAAAAAAAGGCGCCAAACAATATTGAACATCATGTAGCAGCTTATAATGCAATTATAATGACTTCCAATTTCTGATTACAGTACTCTCAGAGTAAAGACAATGTGATCACCATTGTGTTATCGACCATTTACACAAGTGGGTGGATAGGAATGGGATTCTCCCCCGATGGAATGATGATCAATTCTAGCTGTATGGCTGGATGGGTGACTCCTGCAGGTCATGGAACAATCAAACAGTATTATGTTGAGGGCTTCACTCCCTCGAAAATCATACCAGATAAAGGACAGTTGCCATTGACTAGTGTTCCACCTCTCATCTATCTTCAAGGTGCCACAGTTTACTTGGCCTTCCAGTTGAAGTATCCAACTCCCCTCAAAACTCAACCAATGTTACTAGCCTTCTCCACCAAATATCCTCAGCACCACCATCTAACCGCTCACGAGGATAAAACCACCATAAAATTTGACTTCTCTTCAGGTCTGGCTATTGCTGTCTCTCTAAGTGTCAAGTTTAACTTTTCCTATTTCAAAAATAATTAACAAGTGCATTAAAATTAACTGTTTATCAAATGTGCACTTAAGCAATGGCCTTTTTCACAATCACCAATTTATACATATTAGCTCCATTCTCAGTTGTCTTCATAAAGCTTGCATTTAGATGTTTGTCCACTTTGGTTGAGATGTTTTTCTCTTTCTTCTCAGGTTCTTCATCTGCTGCCACTGCTACACCTACTAACTATATTAGCTCAACGACCCATGGGGTATTGGGTATATTGGGATGGGGGCTATTCTTGCCCTTTGGAGCAATTTTTGCAAGATACTTTAGGAGCCAACCATTATGGTACTACTTTCATGTATCTGCTCAATTCATAGGATTCATACTAGGACTTGCCGGAGTGATTCTCGGAATTCAGCTCAACAAGAAGCTGCAACCCTATATTCCAGGACATCAAGGCATAGGCATTCTTATTCTTGTGCTTAGTATTCTTCAGGTTTGACCCTAATCTCATTCCGCAAAAATGATACTGAAAACTTGATGAATCATATGCTAAAACCTATGATTTAGCTGCTGGAACACTAGTCATAGAGGATGAATAAATTAGAAAAGATTGACAAACATGTGATCATTCTATTGAATGGATGCTTTCCTTTTTAAAATTTGTGTAAACGACTTGATGCATGTGTTATGTGAAATATTTTAGGATCATAGAATATGTTCTAAAGTTTGCTTTACTTTTACAATCACGTAGGTTTTGGCATTCTTCGTAAGGCCAGATAAAGACAGCAAGTATCGCAAGTACTGGAACCTGTATCACAGTTGGGTGGGGAGAACTGCTCTCTTCTTTGGAGCTATGAATATAGTATTGGGGATGCATTATGCAGGCGCAGGGCCAGGATGGAAATTAAGTTATGGATTTGTTCTTTCTTCAACATTGTTGACATGCATCATCCTGGAAACATTGTTAAAACTAAAGAAGTTGGATGAACCAACTCTTCCTTCAGACTATCCTATAAATTCAATCTAGCAAAGATCTGTTAATTGTAGATAGACTGGGTGAACAGGTAGATTCCTCCCCCTCGTCCTTTCATTCACCACTAGGAGTGCTCTCTACCATAGTCGTATAGAATTCTATCCAAAAATATGTTTTTGTGGGTGAATGTGGATTCTACAGGCTCAGTACTCTTAAGGGTCAAGCCTCCTTTAAACAAACTCAAACACCTTTGCCAGTGCTCTTCAAAATTTCCCATCTGAAAGAAACAGAACTTTCCCTTCTTCATTTCACATACTTCAGTGCTTTTGAAGAGACTACATGTATTGATAACTTTTACCTAGCAAACATTTGTTTGCAGATATCACCAGTATAGCATTGTGACATTAAATCAGTACGTATTTCACCCTTTATTCATCAGAGCTGCTGTTAGACACCTAATAGTCTAACAATTAGACATGATTGCTTTGGAAAATATCCAGCCAGCCTAAAGGATGAATAGGTATTGTTCTCAGCAATGACAAGTACTGAGTTTTCAGTACCTTTTAATATCAGAGCTTGGAATCATTTGATGTAACTCTAAATTCTAATGAATACTGTAAGGGGTCGTTTGGTAGGATGTATAAAAATAATGCTAAATAGAGTGCATTAGTTATGCTTGCATTAATTATGATGAGATATTTCTTATGCATTATTTGGTTTGGTGTATTAAAAATAGTAATCATTGCATAAAATTCATTTACAAAGATACCCTTCACAATTATGGTGGAAAAGGTGTCAAAAAAGATTTTTTGGGGGTAATCGGGTCTTTAACCATGCTAAATGCATGCATTAAATCCCTTGCATTATTAATACCTAGAAATTGATGGTATTAGTAATACACACCTTAATGCACAATAGAGTGTATAGCATTAGTTATACATAGCATGAAAACGTGTACCAAACTAGGTACTGCTAACACAACTAATTAATGCATGCATTATTTCTGCTAATACACTACCAAACAACCTCTAAGTAAATAAGTGTGCCTCTGCAAGCTTCCTTTGTACTTAGAAATCAATTTAGATCAACATTTGCAGTTGCTCTTTCTTTATTGCACTGAGAAGAGATGTTTGTGCATCCCATTATAAAGTGAAACTAATTCATGCCAGAATCAGAACGAAATGCTTATATATGATATGAGAGAGAGGAGTTATACACAGAAAACAGAAACAACATATCTCATTCATGAAGAAAGATACAAAAGAGTAATACATGTCAATGACGAAGTCAGCTCAGGCAATTTGGTTAATGGTCAATAAACTCAATTAAGCGCTTTCCAGAACTCCATCCAAATCGAGCCCAAAAATCTCAGAATTCTTTCCATATCATTTTAGATTGAACTTAGAGCAGAATATATTGCATACAACTCTGCAAGTCCTAGATCAGATGCAGATATACTTTGTTGGAGCAGTCGAAGATAATATGGTAACGTATACAAGTCAGTGAAACCAATAATCACTAGCAACTGAGAACTAACAAGAAAATGATTTAATTCTATATTGCACTATGCTCCTAAAAGGACAAAAAATGTTCTAACCAAACTGTGAATCTTACACAGAAAAGACAACTCCTTAGCGTCAAAAAGTATGTTGAGAAGTAAACCTGCATGTCAAGAAAAACATGTATAAGCAGAAACCATGCACTGTCCCTACATGGACTAAATTAACATCAGATGCGATCTCAGAGTTGACAATATAGTGCCATAACAGTATGCAGTTTCGATAATTTGTAGAAGTCTTCTATAGGAAGATATGGGATTGCAACCATATGCTACACGAGGCTACAACTTAGCATATTCGCTTGCTGATATGTCACTCCCTGAATCTTTTAGAATTCTACTGTATCTCAAAAGTAAATTGTTCCATCAATGTTATCTCATGCGGTTGGTTATCTCACGCGGTTGGTTGGTCCAGAAGAAGCAAGATGAATCTCTACTTCCCCAAAAAGTAAAAGAATGACCGAGCAAAGGATGATCTTTTTACCCAATTGGCAACAGAGAATGGCCTTGGTGAGGAGAGTAAATCTCTTGCAGAGAACTAACCTTCAAATTAAACTGAGGCATAGTCTGAAAGCCAAACTAACATCAAAGCCATGAGAATTGGAACAGCAATAAACTCCAGCAGTCATGATATACGACCAACAAACATGTATACTCAACTTCAATGGACCATCCAGCTAGGATTATCTGGGAAAAGACATAAAACAGCCTCAAGTAGCAGTCGTTATGCCATGTTCATGTGGATTAAAGCTGGTAGAGCTGGGAACCTCAGTCTCCCTTATAACCCTGCTATATACAGCTTTGAAGGGCTGAGAAGAATATGGTCTCTTGAGCAAACTTATGGGCATTCTTAGAGTTTGTTTGCGGTTCCTCCGGCCCCGTACCAAAATGTTGAAGGTCTTCTCATTATCCGTCTCCGTAAGATTTCTTTGCACATAATTATCACTGCAACTTCCGGTCTTCTCATTTGATCCACTGCCTTCTTTTGATTGATCGCTGGACAACGTAACAAAATGTGAATTTGGAGTGTTGCTTGCTCTCTCTTTTTCTGATCCAACTGCAGCTAAGCTCTCCACCGTTTCTGATGCTGGAAGACTTACATCTTCCTTAACTTCATCTCTGGTGTTTAGATCTACTGGTAAGCTTGTTGTCAAACTAATGCTTTCAGGATTATCAGATAGCTCCTTAGCACCGGAAATTGAGTCAGTTATAGGCTCAATCACAGGTGGTGAGATAGAAAACTCGACTGGGTGGCAGCCAGGCCAAACTGTGGCAGGAACATACTCTGATGCATTAGGAGCTATATTGCATTGCCAAGCATAATGATTCGGATGGAAAGTGCTGCTATTCATGGGAAATGTACTTGGAGGTAACGCCTGGGGTTGAGAATACGGAGGGTAGATGAAGCGCAAGGGGTGCATCATGTTTGGGGTGTGTGGAGGTGAAGGGTACAAGTGATGAGGGGAGGAGCACATTGGATTGGGCATAATGGTTGGTGGTCCTTGATGAAGTGGCATGTTCACTGACCAAGGGCCAACAGGTGGCCGTGTTCCAGGAGGAGAAGGGAGATTAACGTTCAGAGGCAATGGTGCTACGCGGGGAAGGGCTGGGGAAGGGCTGAATGGTGCTGCTGATGCAGATAGCTTTCTGGACAATTCTCGACTTGCCTCACTTATATGAGATGACGCAGATTTTACCTTCAGATGATCCATATCTTGCAAGTTCATACTCGAGATACAGTCAGGATTTAAAGTGCTTGATGAGTCCTTTTCACAGGGATCCACTTTGGGAGCATTGTCAGAAGTGAAGACATCATGAGTCTCGACATTAACCTGTTCCATTGGACTAACATCAACATGTCCAGGTTGAATAGATGCATTTGCAGATATCACATCTGAAATTTCACCACCTGTTAGATCACTCATTTGAATTTCTTCTGTTTTGTCAGTAGCTACTGTTTCACCTTTTAGATTATCAGCAGAATCTGCAACAAGATCCTGAATGTTCCCTTTCTCCATGGATTCTGCATCTCTTATCATTGTTTTGGAATTTTCTTCTGCTCCATTGCTCTCCACTCCAAGTTTCATAACATCTTTACTATCAGGAATTTCATCTTCAGAATCTCTCTCCTGCAACATAGAGATGGTACCTGGCGGGGCAAGTGCTACTTCCTTATAGGAAGGAGATTTTCCGAGGTTCACTATCGAACTTTTCTTTGATAGCGATCCAACCTCTTTTGTTGCAGAAACTTGGATCTGCTCTGATGAAGTATTTAACAAATCTCCTCCAGTCGTGGAGATCTCAGGAACAGCATCTCTGACAGAAGATGAGACGGACTTGACACGGTAGGCCACAGCTTTTATGACTCTTCGACCAAGTTTGGCACCAGGAGTTTGACCTTTTGCTATGTAATAATCTGCATAACTTCCTGGTGATGTCCGTTTCTTTAATACATAATATTTACTAGCTTGATAGTTATTTTTCAATTTAGCATGATCAACATCAGAAACTGGGTCCTTTTTCTGGTAACCAAGGACCTTGCTGATGGTTTGACGCCTCTGCCTTCGTCTTCGTCCATAGAAACCACCTGACCTTGGTCTCTGCACTGGCTGCCATCCATCTTCTGCTTCAGCAGAAGGGTCAGATAAGACTTCACGGACCGTAGACTTCTCAGTTGAAATTTCCTTCTGCAAAGGTCCAGATTGGATGGGTTTGTTCTCAGCAACTCCTCCATCTCCATTGTGATGGGATTCAATTACTATATCAACAGGTTCCATATTCATCTTTGGATCAGTGTGATCTTTGACAATTTGTTTCTCCTCATCTGACTCTCCTTTTAAGACATCTTTAGGAGTGTCAGAGTTTGGAATGGCAACATTGCTTTGATCAGATTTTCCCTTCACCTGAGAAATAAGAGCCTGGAAAAAAATATGGCAAAAAGGAGAAGGATAAGAAAAGGGGAGCATGTCCACTTTTACAAAATATGGAGCATTATTTGCACATTCCATGTGCAAGCATGATAGGCAGTTTATCAGGCATATGCAATGTGAGCTTCAAGTGGAACATTAAGGCAAACAGACCATAAGAGTGCCTGAAACATGTCAAAGCTTCTAAACGTTACCAGTTTTCTTTAAACTAGTCCACTCATTCCCTCCCCTCTTCCAGACAGGTATTACAGATGATAAACCCTCCAGCAGAACATGATTGATTGTTTCTGCTTATTTTTATAACAAGTTTCCATAAGATGAACAACTTCATCCAAGCTTATTTTCATGTATCTATTCATGCTGATACGAATTGGAAAATCATAAGCAAGAAAAAAATAGTGTTCCAATCACCACGTACCTTTGAGACAAAACCTTTTCTTTTAGATCCAACATCTCTCCCTTTGGCATCGGGACTTGGATTGATGTAGTCGAGCAAATCTGACACACTGCACAATAGAGTATGTCACCACAAGATTTAAACTGAAATATTTTACTTACTGTTATCTAGAGTATGGCTATCTGCTTGTACATGTTTGTTAAATCCACTGTGCATAAATATTATGCAATTACAAGTCAGGAACAAAAACTTTTACATTGGCAGCCATTGAGCGTTGTCCTTTCTAAACAAATGCATATTCCTAAAACTCAAGATCTTCAGAAACACCAAATGGAGTGTCATAACAAATTATAAAAAGATGGATTGAGGGCATTGGTTCAATAAAATAATCAGGATGCCTTTGAGCAAAATCAAAGAGATTGAACATGAAGGCATAGTGAATTATCCTGTAATTTCAAAGCAAAAGGACTAGACAGCGGGCAAAAGAAAACATCAAACATATGCTCTGGCAGATTATGATGATTCATGTTTAATTTAAGCAATACATGCAAATATACCTCAAATGACCCTTGCTAGCTATTGATGCATCAGGCTTCTTAGTTCCATTTCGAGCAGCTTCTTGCTGTTCAAAAGCCTTTGACTCAAAATACTCAAGCCATGCAGCAGCATCCTTCAGCAAAGATCAGAATTTTTTTTTAAATAATGAACATACATGACTGAAGTTAGAATGCAATAGCCATCAAAGTTTTTAAAGAAATCTATATTGCATGTCACTTTTCAATAGTGTCATCACCTAGATGTCACCAAAATAGAGATGATATGACGTTTAAAGACAAGCTAATTAGTTAGAAACATCTGGAGTTATACTCCTAGTAGTTTGCCCGTAAGAAACTGTCTGTGTAAAGCACTGATTGCTATTATTTGAGGTATCATAACTTCACAAGGAAAAAAGAAAGTAAAGTGCCAGCTAATGCAATTTGTTCATCCATCTTTTCTCTGGAACAAGAGCAGGCCTACTAATCGTGTAGATGTGTGTGAGACAAAAGTTAACCTGTGTGCGAAGATCATCTGGACCAAGCTTTGCTCGAAGTATCTGCAAGGTTGTTTGCTCATGCTGAACACTCAAAGGATAAGCTTCCATCAAAGAGAGTGCAATTGCTATAGCATGGTAACTTGCAGCTGTCTGGAAATTACAGAAGCACAAAGGTAACTAGATAAGAGAGGTGCAGGCAAGAATCAGTATAGATAATTAGCCAGGTTCATCAGAAGTAAAGGGCGTCTAATTATGCTGCAACAAACTAAGACATACTCATTTCCAAGAACTACAATATAGTGACAGAGTTTGTTTAACAACTGGAAGGTTTCAATCTTCCACATGTTCAACCAAGTTCAAGATAGAACACTATGCAAGCTTGAACCAAAGAATTAGTTTTATTAGCTAAACTACCAGAAACAAAGACAAGCACACCATGCTCTGAGTTTCTGATAGAGATTACGGAGTTTCAAATATCCCAGTCTAAGGCTATTAATATACTGAAGATTGTCAATCAAGTGCTTTATTGCAATAAAATGGTTTGCATGGATGGGTGGAGAAGCAATTTGGATCTTTCTTCATCGCAATAACAATTACCATAAGATTGGAACGATTCATGATTAACCCTTATTTCCTTTTTGCGACCCCGATGTGCTAACAATAATACTCACTTTGAAGCCTAATTCAAAAAGAAACCTTAAGTACGGTCAATTGTATAAGATCACATTGAAGTTGATCGATTAAAATGAAAATATGAGAAGACTCAAAAGAAAATGGAATACTGAATGGACTTTTAGGTCTGCAACTCAATAGTTAGCATGTCTTGCTTATCTTAAGAGTATCTGAGGTCAATAGCAGATGGCAGATGTCAAATCACAAACAAAAGGAAAGGAACCCATCCACCTGCACTGATTCTTGCTTGTGAACACCTTAGCCCAACAGGCAGGCCATAGCCATCAGAAACAATAACTTGAATGGCATTACTTCTTTTCCTATAGTCAAATACACATAATGCATACGTAGCAGTTGATAGAAAAGCAATAACACATACTCAACTACACTTGTTGACGTGAAAACTACCCTGAATCCAGCCCCTTTTTGTTAATCAGGTGAATACTCATCTCATAAACTAGGAAATAAGATGCAACCTTTTTTCTGAATAAAGCCACTTTAGTTTGACAAGCTTAGGGAACTAGGAGCTGTGAATGCTAAAATTAAAACAAAATACTTATAAGCTCCAGAGGAAGAAGAAAGCAACCTGAATATGATCCGGACCGAGTAACTTTTGGTTACACTTCAAAGCTTTATGGAGATATCTGAGGGCAACATGCACATTACCGAGCCCTTCCTCCATCATAGCCACATTTATATATGTCGCCGCAGTGTTTGGATGGGAGGAGCCACATGTGAGATGCAACAAATAAAGAGCTCGTTTTACATACCTATAACATGGGAATGGTAAATTATTAAACAGGGAACATGTGAATAATAACAGGGAAAAAGTGGAGAAGAATCAAACAAAATTATTAAATCATTATTATTTAATGTTAAAAGTGGGAAGCAGACACAGTGGTACAATCTTTCACTATTGGCAGTGCAAAAGTTTTCACCGTGTTGATTTGATGTTTTTTCCTGTTTGGATAAGGACCATATTGAATTAGTGCCAGTGAGCCTAAAAGCTGTGTACAATCTAACCCCGTCTGCAGACTTTATTATTTGAACTATCACTCAAGATCATATTCCCGAGCAAAGTACCAGTGTACAGCTATTGGTAAACCTCTTTCCAACTAACATTAAACATTTCCTCACGAATCAAGCTAGCAACTAGGTTGTATCTCTGTGCTAGACTAACATAACACTCGTCCAAATCGTTGCTCTGATAGTGAATGAAAATTCTAATAGCAACAACTACCACACTTCAGTTCCTAACAAGTTGTGGTCGGGCCGGTCAGCTACAACAGTTATAGTTGTTGGTATTTAAAGCAAGTTTTAGGCATTTTATTTCAATAAGATAATTACTCCATAGAATCAAAGAAGACTATGTTTGACCTGTGCAGTTATTAGGAGTATGATAATGAATAATATTGAGCTTGGATAAAATTTCCAAAATAATGATCCAAAAATGCAAAAGTTGGAGCATTCAGTTGGCAACAAGTCACACCAAGTTTTGACTAATATAAAGTACAGTTGTATTCTTTTATACCAGCTTGAATAGTTGAAAGAGAGTAACTTGCCATCTTAGCGAAGATGACAAGTTTATCGAGACAGATCGAGGAAACAGTGTATAGTCCTATTGGGATGAGGGAGTAACTGAGAAACATACATGAGCATTGAAAAAACGAAAACCAGATGCTCAAGAAAGAAAAATGACTAGTTTGGGATAATGAACCTCCAACTCCACTTCTAGAGTTTGTTCTTTTCTTTCTTTTTCCTTTTTGTTCGTATTTTCTTTTTTTGATTATTTTAGTTGTTGGCACCACCAAGAAATTTTTAAATACATGGCAATTTAGCAGAAACAAACATACTTGAGAGCCAGCTCTGTGTGTTGAAGTCGGTAATAGAAAACTGCAAGATCGCCATAACTTTTCATGGTGTCTGGGTGATCGAGGCCCAACTCTCTTTCATTTATGTCCAAGGCCTTTTGCTGATAGATTGTGGCCTGCCGTGGATACAACCATCATCAACACATTTAAGAATTGAATATGGTTAGAAGTCAAGAGTAGTTAAAGCTGGCAGAAAGAGTAACAATGTAGGACTAAGGAGGTCTATGCTGAAGAGCTTCTAAAGAATACCTGATTAAAATCACCGGTGTGATACAGAACAACAGCAAGAAGGCTATAAGCTCCAGCTGTCATCCGATGGTATGGACCACATACAGCGACCAGCTTGGCAAGAGCCTGAAACCACCACAAAAATGCAGCAGTTGTCACATGGTATGCAATAATATATACCATTCATCACCAAGGCTTAGCTTATTTTCTTCTTCTAATTCCAATATTTTGGTATATCCAAGACCAACAAAAGGAAGAAATCTAAGAACCCATGGAGTTGCGAAGCCCACCAAATTAACTTGGCTTCTCTACAATAGAAAGTTCCACCGGAAGAATGGAGAATGTAATGTACAATTTTTTTCTATCTAGGAAATCAATTACCTTAGTCCCATAGCTGACAGCATCTTCAAGTTTTCCCTTATCCAGAGCTGTTTTGGATGATTCCAAAAGCTGCCTTCCGTCTGCAGAAGAGCAAGCAGCTTGCTGGAGAAAAGGAGACACAAAGATACAAGGGGAGTAGGAAAAAAGTTTATAAGTATGAACTAAAGAGAACTCAGTATGATATCTCCTAGTATTGAACACATTGACAGGGTTGCATTATCACCTTATGTACCGGTACTAGGCTGACAATGTCTACTTTTTGAAAAGGACTTGGGGAACTCATATCATAATCTCTTGGAACCAGTTCAATTCCCACCTAGACAGAAAAAGTACTCGTAAGTCTTCCTGTGTATAGAACAAAAACTCCAGTAACATTCATTTCCATCACCAAAAGTATTCAAGTTTATCTGCACAAAAACTAGATTTTGCTCAAGTTAAATATTTAACGAATACAAACAAACCTTAGTAAATAAAACATACATATAACTCATATACCTTCTTTACAATTGGCTAGTGATGTCTTAGCAAACATTTTTCTTCAATTTATTTTCATTTTTTTGATGATTATTCTTTCCCATTTCAAAGCCAGGGAAATCTAAGTGTTCAATATATTCTCAAAAGAAAGGTCAGAAATAGCCAAGTGTGAAGCCTAACAAATCCATCAAATGCAACCACCCAAAGACAAATGTTAGATGTATAATGTAAACTGAATGATAACTGTTCAAACTTTCATCATTTAATGAATTTTTAAAATTATGGAAAAGGATTATAACCAAGGAACTACACATGCAATACTCCCAACCGAGGTCATTCTTAAATGTTCAGAACAAGAGTTTCAAGTACCTTATGGCATAAACCACGGAGGATTGCAAATTTCCTCACATCTTTGTAGTTTAGGCTGCCAACATCCCATTCATATCTCTTCTTCAAAAATAATTCCAGCCATCTCCACATCAAAGAATCGACACCGTAACCATTTGAATCATCGTTTTTAGGCACCCCAAGCATCATATTCAAGGCAGCAGCAATTATCGCAGCCATATCCTCAATGTCAACAACCGATGCAATAGTTGCTTGCAGAATATGTTTAAAAGCTCGGACTATCATCTCGTGTATACAAAGAGATTGCACATGTGATAACTTCTCAGAAAGCTTAACCTGCCCAAGAAAAAAAGGAGCAAGGACCACTTCAGGGCACAGCTTAATGAGATAAAAATCAGCCTACTATGGTTTTACAGTTGCACATGAAATTTATCATGATCTAGAAATAGATCAATGTAGACACAATAAATTTATCATGATCTAAAACTAGATCAATGTAGAAACAATAGTAAAGAGATAAAGAATGAGAAATTCAACTTTATGATTTTGACGGTCCTAACAAAATTCAACATCTGTATTTGATAATCTCGGTGCAACTAATATACTAAAGTAAAAATATTATGACCTGGAGATGGAAGATACTAGAAAAGAAGACACAAATTGAAGGTTAAGTGGACAAATATATGTGTCACACAAACACATACATAAGGAGAATTTCACTATGGGTAGAAAAATGATCAATGAGACTTACTACTTGTCCAAGGGAACGCATACGTAAACCCCGGGTATGCATGAAATCAGTTAAGGTCCGACCATCTACTGGTGAGAGTTCCAAAGAGCCAAAATCAGCCACCTGCAATGCATTATGAAATGAAACATACCTAAGATACCATTGTCACAAATTGATGTATCTATCATACAATTTTCTTTGTAGGCTTATATATACACAATATTATTATAAGTGTTACCAGCTTTGGTAGGGCAACTTCATTGTAATACTTCTGTGACAGATCAATCAGCTCTTCCGAAGACTATCAACAGAAGGAAGTGGTTAGAAGATGGAAAACAATCAAGGCCTTCGCATAATCTATCACCAAATATTTAAAAGAATTCTACCTTAAGATGAAGCCCAGTCTCTGACTCTTTCAACCTTGTAAAACCAGCATCAGACAACAATGTTTTGAGAACGACCTGATTTTGATCCTTATCAGTCTCAAACTGAGACTCCCCAGACTGCAGGACAGCTTTTTCTGATCCCCCTCCAACACCATCTGCAACAGATTTGAAGCTTTCAGATTGGGATTCCATGTTAGTTCCATCTGTGCTCTTCTTTCTGTTCTTAAGGGACTTAAGAGGTATTCCAAGTCCCTCAACCTTCATCTCATTTTTTGTCTTTTCAGAGGGGGGTTTCTTGTCCTTTTCTGATTTCTTCTGATCTTGTAAGTGCTGTATCCAGCATGCACCAAGTTCCCATCTGATGAAAGAGTCACCTCCTATTTTCTCTTCTTCAAGTTTGGCAAGACTCTCTTCTAGTATTCTCTTAACAAATGTGTGAGAGCAATTTGTCTCTTCATTTTCTAAAGGTTTTGAATGCACTACCTTGCTGTCCACTTTCTTGTGAAGGAGAAAGCGTAAACTGCAAGATAACATGTTAAAGTAAGAAAAAATACACAATTAAGTCTTGAGAAGATGAATGCACCATCCATTAGCAAATTGCTATTGAAATAGAGGACCAGTGAAATGGTGACACCAAAATGACTAACTATTAACTGGCAATTGTTAAAATCAGTAAGAAATGGCCCTTGGCCTAACTCAACCTCAAAAACTAGCTCATGAGGGAGGATTGCTCAAGTCCATATAAAGAGACCACCAGTCCATTCCCCAACCAAAGCAGGACCTTAACCACTCTAACACCCTGCATGCCCAGACCGCCAACTAAAGAAGCTATCAGAAGCAGTTGTTTTATTGCATGTTATTTTGGAAAAAGCTCCTACTTAAGGACTTCTCCTCCAGGATAATTTCTTCCTCATACGAACTTCTCTAAAAGCTGAACCAGAATCAGAATGAGAATCCCAATTTATCAAACTAAAGAATTTTAGTTCAGGAGCTCAACACAACTTTATCTTCACCTTTAACAGTCAAAAAAGAACAAAATATTTTCTTGTTTCCATTGTGACACCACAACAGGAGAAAATCAATAAACTAGTACTAATTGGCTTATTATGAGAAAATTCAAGTAATACCTGTTGATATTGAGGGCATTTGCACCACCATCAGGCTGATCAGGAAATTCCATGCTTTGCAGTGGGCTGCCCACTTTGTCATTTTCTTTTCCTTGAACTTTTACAGTTGCAATATAACCACAATGCCTTACATTCAAAACACCTAAAGTAGCAATATCCTGAATTGAAAATGCAGTAAGTTCTTTTTCCAATCAGATGCACTATATTAGAAGTAAAACAACAAAATTAGGACCCACATAATTTTTCTTAGTATTTTCTTACATGGGCAGCAGTATTTTCGTCAGCAGTTATCCCTTTCAGTAAATTTCTTTCCATCAGATTCTTCATAGCTATTCCAGTTGCTTGAAATCCATCAATTTTGGTATCTACTTTGCGGCTAGCATTTGAAGCATCTTTGGTAACAGATATGCTCAAGTCCCCAACTGTCTCATTATAAATGATTTCTCCATCCGAATCAGAATGAGCCGGTTTAACTTTCTCCATGACATGCTTTATAGCTGAAATAGCTCGGAAAATGGCGACATCAACAAATAAACTATGAAGAAGAAAAGCCTTCCTGTCTCTGATCTGCCTCTCCTCGGTTGTCTTACAAGGCATGGATGCAACATTCAAAAATTCATTGGCATAAGGTAACAAATCAAATTTTCCATCTCGGCCTAGGCCACCTCCATTTGCTCCCCAATTTTCATCCTCCACAGGTAGAGGTGGAAAGATAGCTGGCAACTGTGCTGCCACAGGTGGTATGAGCCATGTGTTGGCTCTGAATCCGTAGGGAAGATTCCCGAACTGTATTAGAAGAAAAACAGTTTACATTCTTGAGTTAGGGAATCTTAAACAATGAAGAAAGCATTCACCGAGTGTAATCAATTTTAGAAAACTTCAGGTGATGAAACATGTCAAGGGAAATCATCGACTTCACCTTATTACGCTCTATGAATGCTTTCATGAGATCATCGTAAGCCTGAAAAGTGAAATGAGCAATGTCAACTTCAACAACTACATATCTTACGATGAAATAAGACGAGAAACTAGCATGATGAATTTAAAGGTAGAGAATCTGCCCGAGCGCACATTGTCAAATGCTCTACTGAGTTGTCTCAATAAATCAACAAGATTGTGACAAAGAATCCCCTGCTTTCCGAAATTGTAAAATCCTTTCTTGCAAGCTTCAACGATAACTAGTTTTCCGTTACAAAGTTTCACCTATAAACAATGACAGATGCTCATCCATATGTTAATTTATGATTAAATCATACCTGGAAATCAGATCACTGAACTCGTTAGACTAAGGAATAATGAAGCTTACTTCAAGAGAGAAAAGATGACCATCTGGCAAAACGTCATCTTGATGTCTTGATGCTCTTCTTATGACTGCAAAAATCAAGGTTAATTTTATTTTTACCTATAACAAGTAACACGAGAAGAGACACAATGAGAATGAGAGAGCATTACACTGAAGAGGAGGCGTGAGATGAGAAAGCGAGAAGAACTCATAGAAGCTTCCAATCTTAGGGCAAGAATTGCTCATCTCTCCATCTACGTCCACTGACGCAGCATCTTTACCCAGCTGCTGAGCCGCCGCCGCCGCCGGCGGCATTGGCGTTTGTGGTGGTGACAATGACTTATCATTTGCCCGAACCTTGTTGGATTTTTTGGCGCTCTTGTTATCCTGCGCACCCCGCGCATTCTTGCTAGTGTCAATTTTCAACTCTTTCCCACTAGTCCCCGACGGCCCAAAACTCGTCGTACAAGCGACGATGTCCAGCAGCCTTCTAACATGCGCCGTTGCGCTTTCTTCATCATAATCCTCTGTGAAAATAAAAGGAATTAATCAAAATGTTTGAGGGATATAACCGGGTTTTCATAATTTCGAGATCTGACCGACCCGGGACCACTTCCTAATATGGAAATATCCTATACGACATCGTCATAGTTCTGAAATATTTTTTTACCTTCGATAAGAGTCAGGACGCAGGGCTTCAGTGCGGAAACGTCCACTATTTCTTTTAAACGTGGACCCCTTAACTGTTAAAAACAGTACAAATCAGATGGTCCTCGTTAAAGATAAAAAGATAAAGAAAATATGACAGCCGTCCGATTGTTACCTCATGAGACAGTGAAAAATTAGTGATATTACAAGTTGTCGTATTTACAGATAGTAATCGACGAACATCGATGATTCTATCCGTAGATATTCCCTGCTCAAACAAAACAAAAACCGTTAAATGATTTAATAAAATCAAAGGATATTTTAAATAAAATACGATTATTAATCTTAATAATCGTGTAGCAATTGTTTTTTCTAGAACAAGCAATATTCTGGGAAATAGTTAACAATAAAATATATTTCATGAAATTAAATTATGTCACATTCATAAAAAAAAAAAAATTACAATCAAATAGCACTTGTTGCGTGTACGTTTTTATGACTGATATATGACTCTTGTTTCTATGACTTTTTCTAGCTTGTGTATCGACCATATGACCTTTGTTTTTGCGATTTGTACCAACTTTGTTTATTGACCATTCCTTTCCGTGACCTAATTGATATTAAAACTAGAAAAAAAGAAATTTGAAGTTGCGTTATGCTGGCAATGAAATGTTGAGATGGTTAACCAACTGTTTGAAAAATTAGCTTTAGCTCCTCATTTTTCTTCTTTTGGAATATAATTAGAAAGCCAAGCTGTCAGAGCTGAATCTGCTTTCCTTGAAAAAGCAACAAAACATCAACCATAATCTAACACAAAAGTACTCGAATAAAATAAAGAATTGGTATTTCAAAGGGACACCAATTACGTTTTTTTTCTTTTTACTATCAAAAATAATTTAAATATACCATTATTATACATTCGAACTTTGAAATAAAAGCAATATGGACCAAATTTTTTTGGTATATAAATCACAAACCTTTAAAATAACTTGAGTCTCATCCGGAAGGTTTATCGTTATATCCATTACAACGGGAAGAACTGAGCAGCACAAAGAAAACATATCATTAGAGAGCAATAAAGATTATAAAATATATATTTAATTCTTAATATATGCTTTGAAAATGTACGTAGTACTAGTAGAAAAAAAAAAGAATTGCTAATACCCTTCTCTTCTTTCTTCTTCTTGTCTCCCTTTGCTTTGCCGCGACCATTCTTGCTGGGTGCCATTTGTCAAACTCAAATTTTCAAACTTTCGGATTGTTTAAATGTACCTATCGATATGCCCACCAATAATTTCACATTAGACTAGCTTTTCGATTGAGTAATTTTGATTCAGATTTTGTATTTATAGGATTCAATAACTTTAAAAGAATAAAATCTCGAACTGATAAGTTTCAAAATCATAATTTGCTTCATTCTTAAATCGAATTAAATGTACATAATCCTCTATTTCGTCTTAAATACAGAGAAATAATTAACGGCTAAAAGTAGAAGCAAAAACAGAGTATTATAAATCTTGCATGTAGCTGATAATAAAATTTACCTGAATATAGGAAAGCTGAAGTTTCGACAAGTTTGCGTGGTGCTCAAACAAGAAAAGGGGTATTTAATGCTTCATTCAATAACAATTATGACAATGAATAAGTAGCCCGCGCACACCTGAGGCTGTAAATGTGTGTGTATAATATTTAAAATTATTACTATGAAGTGATATTATTGATAGAACTGGGAATTTTATAAAGAGTAGTCTAAGGTTTGAACTAGATAAGGAACAGTTGAGTAAAGAGTTTTGAAATTGGAAATGGAAATGGATTGTGCCAGTAGAGAGACAGAAAGAAAGAAGGGGAAAGAAGGGAGACAATTGTGTGGGGAGGATATAGAGAGAGAAGAAAGTGTGTGATAAGGAATGAAGGGCTGAGATTTAACATTCAGAATTATAATGACATATTATGGCAGTTTCTGTAGATTTTATTAAACTACAAAAAAATAATTATGTAAAATACGGGCCGCGGTGATTCCTTTATCCAACTTGCTACCAGCGGCAATATTTGAGACAGAGAGAAGAAAAAGGCGTGGACCACTCAATGACTAATTTTTTAAGTAGTTTTCTCTAAAAAAAAAAAATTCTTATACCTAGAATGGAATAAACTTATGACCAAGTGATAATGAATATTAGGGTGACGATCCAAAAGACGTAAGTAATAATTTTATTGAAAAATATTATAAAAGTAATACGTGTTTAACATATATATTACACTTTTATGGATTTAGATCGTTCAAGAGGGTTGTAATTATTTATTTGTGAAATTTTCAAAAATTAATTAGGACAATCTATAAATTAAATGTAGACTCAATAAAAACTATCAAGTTTAATGTCTTGATATGTCTAGCCATTATCAAAATTATGCTTAGTTTCATGTCTGGTTGTTAATTTTAAGATTTTGTGCACTGTAATATAGTAGGAGTAATAGTTTGTCCCACCAAAGTAATTGTACATCAGTAGTAAATTTACTAAATTATAATATTAAAGTCATAATTATTTATTTATTTATTTACTTATGTAATACTAAGATTGTTGAATTTTCCACTTGCTATAATTGTAAAATTTTTAATCTTATACACTAGCGATAACCCCGTCAAGGTGACTCAGGAGATGTGGATGTTTTGATATAAGGACCAGGGATAATAATAGTGAGATAAAATATAAGATTATTTTATTTATTTTTATAAGAATTTTTTATTTCAATAAAAGTAATTTCAAGACTATTTATTTCATTGTTATTATATCTTATTTTGTACCGCACCTAGATATGATAACAATTATGGAATTACGAATCACAAAATAATTCAGTAATGACTTATTTATCCTTCTCCAAAGCCCTTCTGCATGTCTTTTAAAAAAGCCAATACTAAAATAAATATATTCATTGAATCTTAAAATAAATATATTCATTAAACCGTCTTATCATAATTTAATCACCCAATTATAGTTCCGCTAATTAATATACTCTCCCACAAACCAAATGATTCCTTATAGTTAAGTTTTCTGATTTTGTTATTAGAGTTGGTATAGTCATATTATTTTAATATAATAAAAAAATAGTTTTTCACTTTGTTATTGTATGTGTAAAGTTCAACTCCTTAATATGACAAAACTAATTTTGTGACTATACTGTTTTAATGAATAAAAATTTTAGGGAGCATCCTAATAGCTATATTAGTTAGTTATCTTAATTTTCACTTTATTAGTGAACCATTTCCTATCTTATAATTTCTTTTTCTATTGAAAAAATTATGCAGATAAGTAAATATATACTAGTTATTACGATTCGCGACTAATATTTTTGTATAATTACAGATTGATTTTGTACAATGAATTGTATCAAATATATAAGCACAACAAATTGTATAGTGAATTGTACAAATATTAAGTCAATTGTATAGTAAAATATACCAACGCCGCGAATTGTCTATCGAAATATACATACGTTGTATAAAAATTGCGAATTTTACAAATGTTGTCCGAATTATATTGCGAAATATATGAATATTGCGAATTATACAAACGGCGTGTGCAAATTGTATAGCAAAATACATAAACATTGTTATAGCTATAGTTACGAAATGTAACTACCAAACTATCACCATGGAACATTATTAAGATATTTTTGAATGATTATATGCGAAAAATTTTCTATTCCTCTGTCCCAATTTCCAAAAAAGAACAAAAATAAAAATAAGCATATTGTTGCATGATGAACAGTCGCTATTTGATAAACACTCTATTCGAATATAGAGGTAACAAGTAGTGCTATACATGTTGGTATTTGGAGAAGATAAACTTTGAAGAAATAAAGCTTAACGTGTATACTATGACCAGCTTCTCCATTTATTCATTTTCTAGTAATTTTTTGTGTTATTATTGCAAAAAATGTTCATATTTATAATTTTTGAAAAAGATGTAGGATGGATAATATAACACGCACCACTCGTTTGGATCTACTACCTCATATAATTCATTCAAATTTGCCAGTTTGTGCAAATGTTTTTTCAAAGTCGAAAGAGTCAATTGTGTGAATTTTACACAAAAGACAAAATTAACATATAACCTGTCATTTCCATCTATATTCTGGTTACTTGTAATTTATGAATTGCGGTACTAATTATTACGAGTACGAAATAGAGTATTTAAAGTACAAATTTAATGTTATAATATTTAAGACGCAGATGAAAATAAAGATCATACACAATTATATTCATAAGAGAAGATTTCACATACTTTGGGTCCATAATTTAAGGTGACAGAGAAATTAATGAGAATGTCATACATCGCATTTTTCACGTTAGTGTTTGCTCTTGCTCTAATATCGTTATCGTTATTGTTTTATTTTGGATTATATTTAGGTTTTACACAAAAAAAAGAATTATTTTTCTTTTAATCTATAGTATTTTTGCTCTTTTTTTCTCTTCGTTGTCTTTTTAAAGAATTTGTGTTGTAAATGAGTAATTACGTTATACTTGTGTCGATACGTTTCAAATTTAATATTTTTTATCACTTGGTATCAGATTTGAGTGATTTTGCTGATTAAAATTAGATTTCAAGTTTGTCTAATATTTTTTTATCAATGAAAAAAAATTAGATTATAATTAGAATACAAATTATTGTAATATTTTTGTGTGTTTTTGAAAATCATTACTTTTTTTAATAGTTGTTATTTTAGTAGTTTTTTTAGTGTATAGGTTTAGATTTTTTTTGTGAGTCAATGTAAAAAGCCAAGATTTTTGGGAGATTTACTTAGTCTGGTTTTTTATACTGATTGTGATTTAATGTAAAAAAATTAAGTTACCTTTTTTATACTTTTTTAATATTTATATTGATTCTTTTATGCAAATTACAGTTAAATTTGGCAGTTAGTTCTTAAATATCATGTTTATTTTAATTACAAGTTATTGTTTGTTTTATTTTATATTTTACAATACATAACAACAGGTGAGTATATTGATTATAATTGAGAAGAAATTATATATAATTTTGATACTCGTTATAATGACTTGGTTGAAATTTTATTGTCTCGATTTGATATAAACATCATAATTGATGAACTGAAAATTAAGTATTTGATCTGCGATAAAAGTTCACATGTGTCTATACATAATAATATGAGTGTTTGTGTGTATTTAGATCAAAGAAGAGTTAATGCAGCTTTTTTAGTATGTATCCATTATGTATAACTTAAAAAAAAAAAAAAGGCATGAATGATATAAAATGCAGACATATTAAAAAATTAGTGAAAATCTAATTGGTGAAACGTAGAAATCTCAAGAATTATATTCTAATATTTCAATATTTGAAACGACTCCTAATGAAGAGTTTGATGATCATGCTAGACAATAACGAGTCACGGATAATGTTGCTCGCTATTTTATTTTAATAGATAAGTTGTGAATGCAAAAAAGTTATAAACATTTAAAGATGTTAAAGACGTGATGAAGCTACATGATATGTCCTTGGCTATATGACGTGTCCTTAACTTAATATTCCAAAAAATTATTTTATTTTTCACAATAGTATGATAAAAGTTTATCAGCACAAAAGTTTACATCAAATCATGCAAATTTAATTTATTATAGCTAAGTAATTTAAGAAAGTAAAAATACATTTAATTAGTTATAAATTTAAAATTAAATACTAAAATTTATGTACAAACTACAAACAAAGAACATGTATCATGCATCTAGTTTCTACTAAATTTATACATGGACTCATCAATATATGTTATTTTATTTGTCTCAATTTATATAATATAGATAAAATTAGAAGAGTCAATTAAATCTTCACATGCTTTTAATTATTTTAAGTAGTCAAATATAAAAATTTATAATGTTATGAATATAATTTTTAAATAATATTTATATTCTTATATCTCAATTTATATGGTACGTGCGAAATTTGAAAATTAATATATTGACCCTAAGTTTCTCAAGTCTCTTAACATATGCTTCTCTATATAATAATTAAAAATAATTCCATTTGTCCCAAAAGTTGAAGCAGAACGACAAATTGATCAATCGGCCAACTAACTCTAAGCTCATTAACATTGCTCTTCTAATATAGAGTAATCTTAGTTTATTAATTTTTTAAAAATTTCTCTTACAAATTAATTGATAGCCATATAATTATTATTAACATATTTAAGATCATATTTTTTTAACAACGTATAATTAAATACATTAAATAGGATAAAATAAAATGTATAATTATAAATTAAGTCATCTTTTTAAATTGGACAAATAAAATTAAGTTAATATTTTAATAATTATATTTGCGTAAAAAAGGAAGTTTTTAGAAAAATATGATTTATTTATATTACTTAAAATGATCTAAAAAGAATAATATGCCATGGTAATTGTCAATTTAAAATTTTGATTCTTGAAATATTATCAATGTTGCATAAATTGGGACCAAGAGGTAACATACATTATTTAAAATTTACGTAAAACATACTATAAATTACAATAATTACTAATTTAAAATATTTTTAAAAAATAAAATTTTGATTAACTCTCAAATTGATATATGTGCAACATAAATTGAAACTAAATAAGTAGCATATATTATTTAAAATTAACATAAAATATACTATAAATCATAATAATTAACAACTTAAAAAATTTTAAATTACATAAAAGAGTCTATTAACAACAACAACATACCCAGTGAAATCCCACAAGTGGGGGTCTGAGGAGGATAGAATGTACACAGACCTTACTACTATCTAAAAGTTGTTTCCTAGGAACCCTCATACCAAAATCTCATAAAAGAGTCTATAAATGTTAGATAAATATTGTATTTGAATCTTCACTCTTTTTTTATTCTTTTAGTGGGGGGGAGGGGGGGAAGGGTTGGAGATGGTGGGGTTTGGGGAATTGTTTTACTCCTTGTTTTTGTTTTAAAAAAAAGATCCAATTTGACTTGATACGAAATTTAAGAAAATAAAGAAAAAATTTTAATTTTGTGATTGTAAATTAAAATTATGTTAAATATAACAAAATGTTCTTTAATTTTGTGGCCATAAATATGTCACGTGAAAGTTGAAATTAAAATATTGACAAATAAAGGAAAAAAGTTTTTTAACTTTTTAAATAAACTAAAATAGAAAGTAGATGTTTTTCTTTAAAATGAGATTTAGTTTGGATATTTAAACTCAGAAGTCATGATTGGTGTTGTAAAACCAATAAGATCATGTGACAAATTCTTGGAATTTTTATTTCCACATGCAAAGATTTTTCTGAAGTAAAGCAGGCAATTGAAAAATGAAGATTGAGCGGGGGATTTTCTGTTCTAGTCTATTGAATACACAACTACCAAGAAATTGTTATCTATTCTCCTGCCTTTCTACACTTGCATAATTTTTGGAGCCAGTATAATAGTAACAGTTCTATTTTGTTCTCTAAAAAAGACAAATCATTCCTCAACACATATATTCAGTTATACACAGTACGTAGTATTACACATACTTTTGAATATGCATATTCTGAAGAACCAAACGTACTTTTTAGGATGGACATATTATGAGGAAGCAATGCCAATATAAATGTTTTTTATGGGGTATACAAATGATAAGAATATATATATAGTGTAGCACAGTGAGGCTTCATTTATTTGCAATCGAAATTTGAAGGGTTCGCAATTTAAGTTATTAATTGTATTTGTTTATGCCAAAATCTAAGCACTTATTTCTTCTCAATGAAAAAAAAAAATTTACACACTTTTTGTAGTGATTGGGTAGACCAAAAAAATATTTTTAAGCACGTATTTTCAAACGAAAAGTTAAAAGATAAATTAAAATTGTTATAATTTTCAACTTATGACTTTTAATCTATAAGTCAAAAGCTATAAGCCTATTCAATCAAGCTCTTAATAATTGAGATATTGAATAAAATTTTAATATTATTAAGAGGTACTTTGTGTGATTGACTTTATCCACATTCATCGACTACCATTGCTAATCACCCTTATTCAAATAAATAAAGCCCAAGTCAATTATAATTCTTTTAAATATTCAAATAATTCTTTTATTAAATCAAATTTATTCATTTTTTTATAATACTTAATTAGTTATTTTGTTTTAACTTAATTGTGTATTTGTTATGTTTTTAATAAAGAAATTATGCATGTTCATATGTTAGAAAAAATCAGTCACTTAGTGTTCACGTAAAGACAACATTTTATTCATTTAAATATCTCAGTCTCAATGAAAATAAATAAATCTAAAGTCAATTATAAATCTATTTTTAAAAAATATTTAAGTCATTATGCTTCTTTTATCCTCAACAATTAGTATAACAACACAAATGCTAATTTATGTATATCATAACTAGATAGACCATGGCCCATGGTGAGCACAAGCTCAACATGCTTAATTTTGATACTGTCACAGCAACAATACAACTTAAATAATTATGCTATATTTAGCAAAATAACCTATACAACTTAAATAATTATGCTATATTTAGCGAAATAACTCTGCGCTAACATGTATGGAGATAAAAGAAGAATAAATGAAAATAAATAATGCACCTCTTTTTAAAATTGAAGGCTTAGTTTGACTTAACACAAAGATTAATTAAATACAAAAGACTTTTCAATTTTATGATTCTAAATTAAAATTATATAAAATGTATCGAAATGTGTTTTTTAATCTTATAACCTTTAACATAGTATATGAAAACCTAAAATTAAAATATTATAAAAAAAATCAATTCTCTCTTAAAGAAACTTAATAGAAGGTCATTTTTTTAAAAAACAGATGACGTGATTTATTTAATTAAGAGGGTCAATCCGTTGTACAATTTACATTTACACTTACATTATTAAAACATCAACAATTATCTCTTAGAAGTAAGGTTTGAACACATTATTTACAAAACTAACTATATTTCACCAAACCATCTCACAATTTAAATTTACATGCTATACAACGAAGCAGTCAATTAACTATTGAAATTGTCAAAATACTTCCAACTCCTACAAATTTGGAAAAAAAAAAAAAACGACAATATGAAAAAGCTTTTAAAAAATATTGATTGAAAAAATGATATTAATTATAAAAACTGTCTACAATACTTCATCGCTTCATATTTGGAAAAGTAGAAATTAAGAAGCTAGCCAAAAATGTTTCTTAATTTTCATAAAGAAATAGCGTCTACTTTAGTAAAGCTTCTCGATTGAGATATTTATGAATTACATCAAACCATTTTTGTTTATAACTCCTTTGTTCATTTCACTTGGACCTCCAAAAATACTTCTGAATTCGATCAACCCATTTTTGTTTGTGGCTCCTTTGTTCATTACACTAGGATCTCCAAAAAGACCCTGAATAGTCTTTATTCCAAAGCCATTCTAGGATTTCAACAACAACAACAACAACATACCCAGTAAAATCCCACAAGTGGGGTCTGGGGAGGGTAAGATGTACGCAGACCTTACCACTACCACATAGGTAGAGAGGCTGTTTCTTGGAAACCCTCGTCACAAAAACCCATCAGCAGAATAAGCTAGATATGATAAACAGGCAAGAAAGAGAAGAACACATGATAACACGTAGATATAGGATAGTAAACATATGAAGGCAGATAAATAACATATAAAAGACAGACAATTACCACTCCTTCCTATCCACCCTCCCTATTAGCCTGCTACTCTAATTCTCGACCTTCACTCCTTCCTGTCTAAGGTCATGTCCTTGGTGAGATCAAGTTTCACCATATCATATCTAATCACCTCCCCCCAATACTTCTTAGGTCTACCTCTACCCCTCCGTATAGCTCCCAAATCTAGCCTCTCACACATTCTAACAGGGGCATCGGTACTCCTTCTCTGTACATGTCCAAACCATCACAGTCTCGCTTCCCTCATCTTGTCAGCTACAGGGGCAACCTCCAGCTTCTCCCGAATGACCTCGTTCCTAATCTTATCACTCCTGGTGTGACCACACATCCATCTTAACATCCTCATTTCTGCGACCTGCATCTTCTGAACATGTACATTTTTTATTGGCCAACACTCCACCCCATACAACAAAGAAGGTCTAACCACCATTCTGTAGAACTTACCTTTGAGTTTATGTGGTATATTCTTATCACACAATACTCCAGAGGCCAACCTCCATTTTGTCCAAGCCGCCCCAATACGATGTGTGATATCATCGTCGATATCTCCACTTCTCTGGATGATAGACCCCAGATACTTAAAGCTTTCCTTCTTGGGGATAAGGTGAGCTGCAAGTCTCACATCAATGTCTGCTTCATCTCTCGCAACACTGAATTTTGCACTCCAAGTATTCTGTTTTGGTCCTGCTCAGTTTGAAACCTTTGGTCTCCAAAGCGTGTCTCCAAACCTCCAACTTATCATTAACTTTGGTTCGGGTCTCATCAATCAGGACTATGTCATCTGCAAACAACATACACCATGGGACTTCCTCCTAGATAGATCGCGTCAGCTCATCCAACACCAAGAGGAATAAAAAAGGGCTCAGAACAGATCCTTGGTGAAGTCCTATCTGAACAGGAAAATATTCAGAGTCTCCTCCCACCGTTCTTACCCGAGTTATGGCCCCGTCGTACATGTCCTTTATCACTCTAATATATGCCATTGGGACGCCTTTCATCTCCAAACACCTCCATAGGACATCCCTCGGGACTTTGTCATAGGCCTTCTCAAGATCAATGAACACCATATGAAGGTCCTTCTTACTTTCCCTGTATTTCTCCACTAATATCCGAACAAGGTGGATCGCTTCAGTAGTCGACCGCCCTGGCATAAATCCAAACTGGTTTTCTGAGATAGAAACTACTTTTCTCACCCTCATCTCCACCACTCTCTCCCATGCCTTCATAGTATGACTCAACAACTTGATACCCCTGTAATTATTACAGCTTTGAATAACACCTTTGTTCTTATACAGTGGGACCATTGTACTCCTCCTCCATTCCTCCGGCATCTTGGCCGTCTTCATGATAGTATTGAACAGTCTAGTCAGCCACTCTATGCCATCCTTGACCATACTCTTCCAAAAATCTATCGGAATCTCATCCGGTCCGAGTGCCCTCCCTCTCTTTATCCTATTAATAGCCCTTCTAACCTCCTCAACTCTGAACCGCCTGCAATAACCAAAATCTCAATGACTTTCGGAATGTGCCAACTCGCCCAGCTCAATATCACTATCTCCTTTTTCATTTAAAAGTTTATGAAAGTAAGCTTGCCACCTTTGTTTAATAGAAGTCACATCCACTAGCACCTCCCCCTCCTCATCCTTGATGCACTTCACTTGATCCAAGTTGCGAGCTTTTCTTTCTCTCTCTTTAGCAAGCCTATACATGTGCTTGTCCGCGCCTTTATCACTTAGCTCCTCATATAGGCGCTCAAATGCTGCTGTCTTAGCACTCGTCACTGCCATCTTAGCTTCTAACTTAGCTGTCTTATAAATCACCTTAAGCCTTTGTTTTTCATCCTCCTCCCTACACTCCAACCACTTTGTATAGGCCACCTTCTTAGCTTTTACTTTGTCTTGAACTTCTTCATTCCACCACCAATCACCTTGACGTCCCCCGAAGGTTCCTCTCGAAACCCCTAGTACCTCAGAGGCTACCTTTCGAATGTAACCAGCAGTATTGTCCCACATATTATTCACATCTCCACCATTACTCCAGGCCTCTAAATTTCTCAGCCTTTCTTCCATCTCATGCGAGAGGGCAGGAGTTAGGGACCTCCATCTAATCCTCGGTTGGGCATAGACAATCTTTCTCTTCTTATCTCTCTTAATCTCTAAGTCCATAACTAGAAGCCTATGTTGAGTGGAAATATTCTCACTCGGAATAACTTTGCAATTCTTACAAAGGCTTCTATCACCTTTTCGTAGAAGTAGGTAATCAATCTGAGTTTGAGCTACCGCACTCTGAAAGGTTATCAAGTGACTTTCCCTCTTCTGGAAACATGAGTTAGCAATAACTAACTCAAAGGCTTTGCCAAAATCCAAGAGAGACGTCCCCCCTCCATTCCTTTCCCCAAAACCAAAGCCTCCATGGACATCTTCAAACCCACTATTGGTAACCCCAATATGTCCATTAAAGTCTCCCCCAATGAAAAGTTTTTCCGTCACTGGTATGCCCCTCACCACCTCATCCAATTCTTCCCAGAAGAGCCTCTTGACTTCCTCCTCTAGACCCGCTTAGGGCGCATAGGCACTAACTACATTCACTACGTGCTTACCCACCACCAGTTTAATAGACATCATCCTATCGTTAAACCTCCTAACCTCCACCACATATTCCCTAAGGTCCTCATCTACTAGTATACCTACACCATTTTTGTCCCTAGAAACCCCCGAGCACCATAGCTTGAACCCGTCTACATCCCGAGCTTTGGTCCCTACCCATCTAGTCTCCTGAACACACGCTATATTAATTTGTCTCCTCTTAAGACACTTTACTAGCTCTATGGATTTCCCTGTAAGTGTACCTATATTCCACGATCCTATCCTTAATTTAGATAAGCTTGTGCCCTTCCTGCCACCCCTACCTCTTACCCCCGACCCCAACCAACGACATGATCCTACTCCACCATCAGCTCCGGACGCCACCAACTACGAATTACTCTCACAAAAAGCCATTCTAGGATTTCGACTTTATATTTTGGTTCACTTTCCGCACATATTTCATAAATACTCATTATGTTTTTAAATACTGCTATTCAAAATTATAATATAAAATGCCTAAAATTTGCAAATATATATCTAGTGCATAGTCAATAGCAGTTGAATCAATTTACCTTTTTTTTTAAATTGTCAAGTGACGTTTAACTCCTCTTTCGTGAAACATATTTTCTCATTGAACTTTATCTATTATATCCTTTTCTGGCAATAACTTTCTAACTGCAGTAATGAGATAGGATTACATTTATTTATATCTAATTTGTTTTGTCAATGTCCAAAAATATGTACAAATTATTTAATTGTCTAGGCATATTGTGGAACACCTTAACTACACCAGCTTGCAGTAGTGTTGTGATAGAATGTGGACCTATGTAGAGATTTTTCATAAGAAACATTTGAACAAATAATTAACAAATATAAAGACTTCATAAAATAGAAAAAGTTTATGCATAAAGTAGTTTAGAATATTACAATGAATGTGTTTTATGAAAAGAATAAAGTAGTACAATTGAAATTGCTTTTGGTACAATTTTTTATGTTGTGTTCGTCTCTTTTGATTGTTCAAAATCATATAATATATTGCACAATATATACAATGAATTAATATTGTGAACAAGAAGGTGGTTTGACAATGGACTCTACCTTCTATCACTGAGTTGCTATTTCATTTAAGAATGACTAATAAAACATGAATTTAAGTGCAAGCGATATACATGAATTTAAGTGCAAGTGATATTATGCTCAATGTGATTTTAAGTGCAAGAGTATTTCGCTTAGCGTGATTTTAGGGCCTAGGTACAGGATTAACTACATCATGTGATTGTTTTTAGGCACGTTTTTGCCAAACATGTTTTGAATCGAAAGAGTATCAATTTCATCTAGACCTATATGTCAATCCTCATTCAGGAAAAGTACATAAAATACCTATTTGGGCCTAAACAAAATTTATTTGTTTTGCCTAAACAAAATTTATTTGTCCAAAAACTTAGTTAACATAAGTAAATTATTGATAATACCCATCCTGCTCACTTAGTCGGTCCAAGCTAAGTAAAGTTTGGCTTTGATATTTCAAAATAAAAATTTAGATATTAAAAAATTATAAAAAAAAATTATTATTACATAAATATTAGTAAAAATTTATATAATTTGACCGTAAGAATAAAAATTATGACAATTAAAATTTATATGAAGTGCAAAATAAATTATTTGGAGTGTGGCAACTGAAATAGCAAGCAAATCAAATTTAGAAAGGAACAATTGGCAATGCATTGGGTACCAAACACAGCAACCTTCCAAAATAAGTGGGCGTTACACCTTACAAGTTAGATAACATCAGAACTGCTCTTTTGGTACTTTTAGCCAACAATTAAAAAAATAATTATAAAATAATCGAATAGGAAGAAGACACGTGGAATACCTCATGAGATCACTATAAATAAATTCCCAGTGATCACAGTTTCATCTCTGAAAAGTCTATTTTGCCCTCAGAAGGAAATTTTCCACAAATATTTTCCTCTTTCGCGCGTCCACGATACACCTTTCTCCCTCCCAATTTTCGCTTCCGGTTTCGAATTTTGCAACAATCTTGGAGCCAAAGCTTCCAATTGTTTTCAGAGGATTTTAATATTATTATTTTCTTACTTTAATTTTATTTATATAGAGAATAATGACAAAATTATGGTTTAATTTTGCTTACTATATGCTATAACCTTTTTGAGCATATATATCCTCTAATTTCATGAAAATCTTGTTTTCTGCGACTCACAAATTTCAGATACATCTGATTCCCTTCGAGCTTCGGTTTTAATTTGATTTTTCTGGGATTTTTTCAGTTTCGTTTCTTCAATTTCGCCGATTTAGAGATTTCTTATGAATTTTGCTTTTACCTGGTTTCGCTCTATGGATGGTAAGTAGAATCTCAAAAATCGTCAATGCTATTTGGATTGTGTTTCGCTAACTGATTGATTCGTTGAAGTGGTGAATTTTTGGAACAGTTGTTTATCTGTTTCGGGTTTGAATTGGCATTGAGATTTGCAGAATTGGGGATTTTGGTTTGACAAATTTGTTGTTTCAATTCGGTAATTAGGGTTTTGGATTTGGAATGGATGAGGATTTTCTAATGTACAACTTCGCGTGCTACGAGTACAAATAAAGGTAACGGAATTTTGATGAAGAAAAGGATGATGGTGAAACGGACGGTGAAAGTGGAAATGCCGAAGCTGAAGCGGTGCAAAGCCGAAGAAAATGAAAGCGGCGGCGAGGGAGAATCTTGTTCGGGGAGTCCGAAGAAATTGAAAACCGATGAACTCTTCACAGTGCCGATAAAGGAATTAGAAGATTACCGCACTAGTTTGGTAGATTCATTTTGTAGAGAAGCTTTGAGTTACGCGGGTGAAGTAAAATCAGGCTTGGGTTTAGCTGGAGCTCCGACAAAAGCTTTTGAGGTTAATAGCAATAAGCCTCCACTTTTGAAGTCTTCTCGTGGTCGCATTCAAGTGTTGCCTTCAAAGTTTAATGACTCTGTTTTGCCTTCGTGGAGGAAAGAACAAAACCAGCAAGAACAAGAACTATTATGTTCGAATGAGAAGGATGACGGAGAAGCTTTGCCTCGGAAGAAAAGGTTCAAGCTTGAAGGGTCTAATGTAGATAAGCATTTCCCAAAAAATCAACATATTCATTTGCCTAGTTCTGTAAAATTTGAGGATAGGGAATTCTCTAATATGCTAAGTAAAGACTGTTCTAGAAGTTCTGTGACGTCCGTAGGTGAAGGTGGTTCTTCAGTTGTGGTGGAGAGTGGTGAATGCGGAACGAGGGCAAAGAGGGGCTCTGCGAGGGAGGATAATTGTAGGAAGGAGAGAGTTGGAAGGAAAAAGGATTTCTTTGAGCCCGGAGATTTTGTTTTGGGAGACATAGTGTGGGCAAAATGTGGAAAGAATTACCCTCCTTGGCCTGCCGTGGTGGTTGACCCGTTATGCCAAGCACCTGAGTCTGTTCTAAGGGCTTGCATTCCAGGCACGATCTGTGTGATGTTTTATGGCTACTCCAGAAGTGGGCAAAGGGTAATCTATCTTTCTTGATTAGTTATTTTTTTTTTATTGGTGGGGCGCTATGCTTCTGGGTTAACAAGTAAAAGGGTAACATCTTTTTTTTCTTTTTCCTTTTTTTTTTTGTAAAACTCAACAAGATTAGGTGAGCATTTGTTTGCCTTGGTACATTGACACACTTGTATACTTAGTTATGGTAAAAGGATTAGAACTTCTAAGCTATTATTTTTGTAGGATTATGGGTGGGTCAAAGCTGGAATGATCTTTCCTTTCCAAGAGTATATCGACAGGTTTGTCATATTCCATATATCAACTAACTTATGGTAACTTTGGATACTTGAATTTTCACCATTATTTTTGTCCAGATTTCAGGGGCAGACTAAATTGTATGGCAGCAGACCAAGTGATTTTCACATGGCAATAGACGAGGCAATTCTAGCTGAACATGGCCACACAAATAAAGGCCCTGAGATGGAACAGGAGACATCTCCAGCAACTAATGACAGTGGAGTTGAAGAGGCTACTGGGTCAAATCAGGAGCTGGAGGTCTGTTTCTCTGACCAGGCAAGTTTGCAGAAGGCGTCCTTTTCAGCAATAAGATCTGAAATTGAAAATTTGTTGATAATAGGCCCTAATCAGCATGTTCTCAGCCTTATCCTATTCTTCTGAGTTTCATTCTTTAGGTTTATATTAATCTTCTTACTATTTGGAATATCTATTAAAGAAAGGAGCAAACCTACCTTTTCACTTTTAGTCAAAGTGTTCAAACTTTTGTTGTTGGAGCATCGGGGTTTTGAGATATGATCTTAAAACTGCTATAATGATTTGAAGAATCTCTAGTTGTTTAATTCTGATGACTTCTGGTTAATTCTTCAGCAGGATGGGTATGATAAGAGGAAAGACACTCAACCATGTGACAGTTGTGGTTTGATTGTTCCATGCCGAAGTATGAAGAAAGTTAAAGATACAACGTCCAAGGCTCAGTTTTTCTGTGGGCATTGTACTAAGGTCATCTCCTAATTTTTTTACTATGCAATTCAGTGTATTCACATGTATTTCCTTGGTTAAGAGCTCATGCTTAAATTCAACATTTATGCTATTCAATTGATACTGTTGTATGTTCCTTCTATTAGACCTTTATATTGCAATACTTTGTTTCTGCTCCCGATTTGTGATTTTCTATGTCGTTCAGTTGAGGAAATCAAAGCAATACTGTGGCATATGCAAGAAAATTTGGCATCATTCAGATGGTGGGAACTGGGTGAGATTTTTTTTTTTTTTGATTTTAGTCTTTGACTCCTTGGCTGGCAAACTAGAACGACTAAGAACCTTTCTTCACGTGATATTGTAATAGGTGTGTTGCGATGGTTGTGATGTTTGGGTGCATGTGGAGTGTGCAGATATTTCCAGCAATGCTTTAAAGGTAATTTTTGTATGCATTTTATGGTATTGTCTTTCTTCTTTTTTCCTAACTTGATTCTGGTTAAGTGCATGGAAGATTTATCATTTGTAGCAATCTTTTGCAGAATCTACAGAACACTGATTACTTTTGCCCTGAGTGCAAAGCAAATTCTAGCAAAAAGTTGTTGGTCTCAGAACAGAAGGGCCCAAAAGCAAGGTATCTTCTGCTTAAGTTGCACTTTGGTTGATGTATCCTATCAAAAGAATAAGTTCGACTTGTGTTTGGCTGGTTTATTCCTTGTTCTGGCGTGCTGACTGCTTGTATTGTTTTTTCTTTGAAATTTTAACTGTTTCAAACAGATTAAGAGAGAGCAGTGGAAGTGTGATGCCTGACAAGATTACTGTCGTGTGTACTGGCGTCGAAGGGATTTATTATCCAGATATTCATTTGTAAGTGTTCTTAAAGTTCTGGAAAAGAATGGGGTTAAAAAATGCTGTCATTCAAAATCTTGAAGTCCGTTTGAAAAAAGAAATCTTGATAGATCCTTGTGAGTGCTAAGGTCAACTGCCTGCTGCATTCTGATAACCAATCTTCTATATTGATTGTACTCTTCTGTTAGAAGCATAATAATTCGTGAACAGTTTTGGACATTTAACATACCAAGAAGAATTCTAGTACTCAGTTAATAACAAATGTGAAAATCTTGCATGAAGAAAAGACACTCTCTCGTGATTCAACTAGTTTGCTGCAAAATGTGTGAAGCACTTCTAATTCTTGTTTACTCCACACTTAGCTGTAGATATGAAGTGCTCTAGTTTACCTTTCTTATTATTTTTTTATTTTTAAATCAGAGTTCAGTGCAAGTGTGGTTCTTGTGGAACAAGGAAGCAAACGCTTAGTGAGTGGGAGAAACATACCGGTTGCAGAGCTAAGAAATGGAAGTGCAGTGTGAAAGTAAAGGGCTCAAATATAACACTTGACCAATGGGTGGGTACCAGATTATGAAGTTTCTAAATCATATGTCATCTTCTCTGATGTTGTATCTTAGTCCATCTATTTCATTGCATCCTGTCACTGATAACTGAGTGGATCGACAACTAATTGAAAATGGTTCTATTCCAACAATCCTCAATGGTTCATTTTTTGGTGTCAACTTCATGAAGGTTTTATGTTGTTGGGTAGTGATAGACTAAAAGAATGACTAATAATAAATGACTGATATTTGTTTTTATTTTGCGATATGCTTTTTTTCTTTTTTCTTTTGATCGGTGCAACATGCATTATATAGATCATCTTTGACGTTTTGTTAGATTTTTGGGTGGATTTTTGGCCATCAATAAACATGGTACCATTACTGCAACATTACTTTTGATGGGTGTTCATTTCAGTTTTTGGTCGAGAAGTCAACTAGTGCTTCAAGGAGTGATCTTCTTCTGTTTGTTAATATCGGAGTAGGTTCTGTTTTATGCTCTTTAATCTTAGTAGTATGGATGCTGCAGCTTTCAGACAATAATGCTTATAATGTTAGCTATCAGAAGTTGGATCAGCAGCAGCTTTTTGCATTTTTAAGAGGTATGCTCTATTCCTTCTTTCCTACTTTACTGGAGTTCCAGTGCTGAGCATCTCTTTTTATGTGTATTCTATTGTTCAAGCAATCATGTGTGTCCTCCTTTCGTCGCAGAGAAGTATGAACCTGTTCATGCAAAGTGGACTACAGAGAGATGTGCTATATGTAGATGGGTTGAAGACTGGGACTATAATAAAATAATCATATGCAACAGGTATCCTGTAAAATAACTATTTAGAAGAAATAGTATCTTTGGATGGACATGTTTTTTTGATTTGGTTGGTGAGATTTTGTTTTCTTGCATAACTAATGACGGCGATTCAGGTGCCAAATAGCCGTCCATCAAGAATGCTATGGAGTAAGCAATTCTCAGGATTTTGCTTCATGGGTCTGTCGAGCATGCGAAACCCCTGAAATTGAAAGAGAATGTTGTCTTTGTCCAGTCAAAGGCAAGTCATATTGTACACCCAGAAATTTTAATAAAATGTTTCTCATTACTGGCTTTTTAATCTAGATTTTTGTAAATGATGCTTTTGCAGGTGGTGCCTTAAAGCCAACTGATATTGATACCCTGTGGGTTCACGTTACATGTGCATGGTTTCGGCCTGAAGTTGCTTTCCATAATGCTGATAAAATGGAGCCTGCTTCTGGGATTCTTAGAATTCCTCCTAACACTTTCCTAAAGGTATTTTGGTATCTATATGCCAATATTTGGTGGTATCTTTATATTCATTTGTTTGGTCTCAATTATTCTGCTGCTGATCTGGTTGATGCAATAAGTAATTTCCTTTTTCTGTCAAATTATTTAGTCATTGTTGGCTAAAAAAGCTCGGTTATAAATAATTTGCAGGCATGTGTTATCTGCAAACAAGTTCATGGATCTTGCACACAGTGTTGCAAATGTGCCACCAGCTTTCATGCTATGTGTGCTTTGAGAGCTGGATATCATATGGAAGTAAGCTGCCCACTTTTTTCCTTGTCTATGTTATTCCACAATGATAATCTCTATAAAGAGATGCATTCAGTTTTAGAAGAAACATAATGTGCTGGTTTAGCGTAAATCCAAATATCATTCATCAAAATTCAGGTTTGGAATGATTGTTCTAGGGCTTTGCATTGCAAAGCTGATGCATATGAAGGTTGTGATGGTCCTCACCGATGGATCTGATTTCATGTTCACAGTTGCTTGCCTTAAATATATTAGTCATAACATCTAGGCAGCTTTTTCTTTGTTATCTTGTAAGGGATGAATTCTAGCTTTTGTTACTGGTAAGGTCTCTATTTCAGTTTCTTTTGGAACACTTTTTTGATAGTTGTGCTATGTTGGTTAGTCGTGTGCACTTTGGCTTATCTTCTGGGTACTTGCCACCTTCCACCAACACACATACTAGTTGAATATGCAGATGTGGAGCACTTAGTGTTGGCTCTGCTGGCATTCGAACCTTGGTATCAAGGTTGTTAACCAACTCTTGACCTATTAGGTTGCCCCCTGGGAACCCGAGGATTTTTTATTATCATGCTCATAAAGTTTTGGAACTCCATTATTTTGAATTTAGTTTCGAAAATAGCTTCTCTACCTTTCACAAGTTAGGGGTAAGATCTGCATACACTCATCCCACCCAAAATACACTTGTAGGATCACAGGGGATATGTTGTTGCTGTTATTCGCTATTATACCATTGGCAATGATGAACATATGCTATACGACTCAAGTGCTGAAAGTTGCCGTCTCCCAATTTCTTTTCCTTGTGTACATAAATGTTGCATTCTGGAACTGGTTTTAATTGATCACTTGAATGCATCGTTTGTTTCTTCTCCCTTCACGTAGGGATGACAAACAGTGCCGTGCAGTGTGGTTGTGGACCAAACCCACAAAGGCTGCAACCTGCCCCTCCCCTTCCTACATAGCAAAAGTTTATGTTTCCAATTCGCCTTGCCTTGCATATACCCACCCGCATTAACCCACCACACATAATTCTTTGATTTTTTCCTTCTTTTTTGACTGAGTTTGACACAACAACACATGCAGTGAAATCCTACAAGTGGAATTTGGAGAGGGTAGAGTGTACACAAACCTTACCACTATCTTGTGGAGGTAGAGAGGTTGTATCTGAAAAACCATCGGCCAAGTGTTCACGGAGTTTGATGCTAAAATGAAATTTATAAAATCCTTCTTCATTTCCCCTCTAAGTACTACTCCCTCTGTCCCGTTCTATGTGAACTCTTTCCTTTTTAGTTCGTCCAAAAAAAATGTCACCTTACTATAACTAGAAATAAACTTTCAAATTCCTATTTTGATTTTTATGAAATGATTTTCAACCACACAAATATCTAAAAATTGTTTTAGACCACAAATTTCAGAAGTCTTTCGTTTTTCTTAAACACCATGCCAAGTGAAACAGTGCCACATAAAATGGGACGGGGGGAGTATTATTTTATTATTAACGGATGTTAATTTTTTTTCTCTTTTTTACTTTTTATTTTTATCTTTGTTTCTTTTTTGCTTGTCACAATTTCTTTGATCATTTTACTACTTTAGCATTTATCACAGTTATATTTATACAACTTGTATAAGTTTACAATTTGTAATATTTAAGGACCTACTTATAACCTAACAAATTGTGACATCTGCTGAATTAGGGAATCTAATGGTCATGTTACTTAGGTCTGAAATTAAATAAGTACTTTATAATATACCACCAAAAGAGTAATGGTGGAAGATAGAATAGACCTTGCAGATGACAAGTTATTTAAACCTTGAAAGTGGAGTATTTTGAACGTACCTATTGGAGTAGCAATATTTATTTTCAATCACTTCGCCTATATACATGTTAATATATATTTAGAGTCAAGAATTTATCGTTTTGGTAAACTGAATCTGATTCAAAATATTTAGCTTTTAGAAAAATAGAAAATAACTTTCAACTTTCTCTCTAAATACCTGTCCTGCTTCAATCAGTGATAATGTTGATTAAGCGAAGAGTTTCAAGAAGAGATAGATGATAATTAAATAAATATTCGTACTATCAAATGGCATAGCAACTAATCTAGTCAAATTTGCTGAATGAATGCAAGAAAAATTGCTAACCACTAGGGTATATAGTTCCAAAAGTGTTGGTTCCGAAATGTGGAGAGAGGGAGCCTACAATTTGCAAAAACCCACACTAAATTCTTTAAAAAATGTTTCAACCCCCATTGCACCCGCATAAAGCCAGACCAGCACCGCCCTGGATAAGTCAAAACCCTTCCTCTTCTGCCCCGTCACCTCCCTACCTTCACGGCTATAGGTCATGCACTTGAACTATCTGTTATTCCCTCTATCCCATTTTATGTGACATTTCCTCTTTATAGTTTCTCCTTACTTCTCTATATCTAGAAATAATTTAACTTTATACTTTCCATAATGAGTTGATTTAGGACCACACAAATATTTATAGCTTTCTTTAAATAACAACATACCCAATGGAATTCCACAAGTGGGGTCTGGGAAGGGTAAAATGTACGGAGACTTTACCACTACCTCATAGAGGTAGAGAGGCTGTTTCCGGGAACCTTCATCTTAAAAACCCACAAGTAGTATAGACTAGATACAGAAAAAAGGAAAGGGAAAAGAAAAACAAGAAAGAACGACTAATAACGAAAGCAATGATAGAAAGTAAATACAATAAAATTAACAAATATAAGACGGATAATGACACCGCAAGATATAAAGACCTGACTAATCCTACTAACCTATCCCTACTAGCCTATTAGCCTGCTACTCTAATACGCGACCTCCACTTTTTTCTAAGGTCATGTCCTCGGTGAGATCAAAAGTCTTTTTTTTTTCTCTTAAGCCTTATGTCTAGTCTAACACCGTCACATAAAATGGGGCTGAACGGTGAAGGAGTAAACGCCTATATTATGTTTGTCATGTGAGTTGTCTATAAATATGTGTGTGTGTATATATATATGTAGACATTTTCTTAACAAAAGAAAGTCTGTCTTCATATGTATTTCTGTTGTTTTCTCTCTCCTTTTTTCCCCTCCAATTGGAAATAATTACCTGATTTGATAATTCAAAATTCTGAATAACAGTTGAACTGCTCAGAGAAGAATGGGATACAGATAACAAGATGGTTATCATATTGCGCCTTTCATAGGTAACATTTATATATTTTCCTATTATTGTTTATCTATTTTCTTTTCGCTTTGTTTCTTATCCTTTTTAAGTTTTAAGTTAGCTCCTATGACATATGAGTAATTTTCTCTTTCTATTTAATCTCTTCATCTTTGACTTTATACCTAAGGTTGAGTTCATTAAGCTTTCCAAATAATTTTTGTTTGGGAAGCTGTTTCTACATTGTTCATTTTCCCCCATGGTAATGTTCACTTAGATAAATGATATGCTTGAATTTCAGGACTCCAGACACAGACAATGTCTTGGTCATGCGGACTCCGTTTGGAGTGTTCTCTACAAAAGGTTTGGTTGAAAGACAAAGTCAAGAACATTGTTCAGGAGGCAAAAGGCTCATCTCATCTAAGACTCTTGAGCTCCCTGATGCATCTGATGCTGGGACCAATAGCTTTGAACCTTTCTCTGCTGCAAGGTGCCGTGTCTTTCAGAGGTCTAGCTACAAGGTACTATGCTCTTCTATACTTTTTTTCATCTGGTACGAAATTACTTATTTGCCTTTTGCACCTCGTTCTCGTTATTTCAACGAATATTGCTTTATGATGATTCTTTTTCTTTTGTGTGTTAGGGGTGTGACTTTTTTAAATCTAGGAAGGATTAATTCATTAATAAAAGGGAAAAACTCCTGTATACAAGTAGTATACCAGAAAAAGAGTAATCTACAAAACAAATTGTTCTGTACAGAAGATACTTATTACTCAACACAAATAGAAATCTCATAGATGAACCAAAAAGACACGAGGGATGTATAAAAGGCTATTCTTCAAATGTATAAAATCAAGTTCAATTCCTTCTGAAGCTCTATTATTCTTTTCTTCCACATTACCTTTATGAGAGCTACGGAGCAATGTCCATGCCATGCACTCTCTTCTGTCTTCTAAAATCCCAGTTTAACAAATCATACTTATCGTCCCTGACATGGTAAAATATAGTACAAAGCATCTCAGAATTTCTAACCATGAATTTACCTGACAATGCAGTAGAAGGTAATCTACATCCTCTCCGAGTTTTTGCATGTAAATTACATTGGCGATCTTCCATTTCCTCATTTATTCAGCTGCCAAAGTCGTCTGTAGTTGTCAGCCCTACAAAGGCACAGATTTCTTGGTGTCGTGGGAATCCAGACTGCAACATGTGACAAAACCGTCACATCTCTGTTAAGCATCTTGTTTCAATGGGCTTTTATTGGGACTTTACTGAAAAAAGACGAGTTGATTACCATTCTCTAACAAAATCTGAGGGTAGAGTTTGTTTGTAGAGCATCTCAAGCATGTTTTGAAATTCCGCTATCTCTCAATCCTAGAGATCTCTCCCGATTTGGAGATCCCAAAGAACATTTCCTTGTGTCTTCCAGATTTCTTGGATTTTTGTCACTTTTTGGCATGAAATACTATAAATGTTTGGGCAGATGGCTCTCAAGATGTTATCCCCACACCACCTCTGTTTTCAAAAACTTACCCTACCCCCCATCCCCTACCCTGAAAATAATGTTACCACTAAGTTCCTTCTGGCTTCCACCTTTCCATAACTCCATATTTTTCCGCTATCACCTCCATCCTTAGTGCATGCTCCTTTTTAATATCCGAAGCCACTTTCTTAACAAGGCTCTATTAAATAGATCTATCCAAAAAAGGGAACTTGACTTTGGACTTGTGACAGTTTTCCAACAAATGGTCCTATGTGCTAAAAGTGCTGTCTTGTTTTATTAATGGTTCTATAGAGCCCCGTGCCAGAGTTCCAACATGGTAAAGCAATCAAATTGTACTCTTTGATAATAGTTCATTGAAGAGAGGAAAGATTGCGAAGTTGAGAAAAATTTCTCAATGAATGATGAAGAGCTCAAATTGGAAAAGAACAGAGCAAAACCGTGGTCCTCTGTGCTAAAAGTGAGTCTAAAACTGCTGTCTTGTTGTATTAATGCTTGAATAGAGCCACACCAGTCAAACAGTCAAGACTTTTTTCTCAGAGCACTAGAAAATCCTTGTTTGCCACACAAAAATCTTCTCTCATATGCTAACTGTGAAATTTTTCACATTTTGCTGATGAACTTATTAAATTATGACACTCACCAACGGTGCTGCATTATAAGCTTAATTTATCTTCGAACCCCAAAAAAACATTTTCGGAATATATTTCATTGGTACCAATACTTGTACACCATTCCATGTAACATGGACACTTGCTTTGAAACCTTTGACTTCGTCTTCAATGAAGACAATCGATCCTCCTTTTGCTATATATCGATGTATATGTATGACTTGGTTTGTTGTCAAATTTTTTTTCCATAAAGATGGCCTGTAACAAGGTAATTCATCTAAACCAACCTTTGTCAAAAAATAAAAAGGTCTAAACCTGGGGGAAACCTTATCATAACAAATGAAATGGGTGAGAGCATATGTATCAGTTGGAGGTACTGCCAAGAAGAGTATATTAGTTGCAGGGAAGTGATAAACTAATTTTATTATTCTCCTATCCTTTTTGTATTCTTTGCATCTAATATCTTTATCTATTTTTATGTGAAAGATTCCTTGATTTATTTTTTTCTCTTGCCTCTAATTTGCTTCTGTTTTGTCTAGAGGGTGGGGCAAGAGGCAGTTTTCCACCGACTGATGGGGCCAAGGCGTCATTCTTTAGAAGAAATAGATTGTTTAAGTGCACAAGAAGTATGTAATATGTTTCTTCTTGTGTTTATATCCATCTTGTGTTGTGACACCATTTGATTGATTAGTTTTTCCTTCTCTTTGTTCTAATGTTTGCAGTTGACTAGAGATGTGAAGGTTTTTTCAACACTCAAAGAGCGGCTGATCCATCTACAGGTAAATAGCCTTCTTTTTGTACTGCATGTATTATATGAAATATTATCCCTGTTAATGTGCAATTACTTAAACTATCAAACCTGTATGCCAAGTTGCATGATACCTGTTTTAAGCAAGTTCATTACTCCAATCTTTAACCCCAGAACTAAATTTCACACCATCAGTTCTTACTGCCATACTTAAGCAACTATAATTGTGGTAAGGTATTTATCAGATTGAAGGAATATTAATGCAGAGAATAGAATCTGGAACACATGCTTCAGTAACTACAAATACATTTGAAACCAAGCTTACACACTGTTTCTTTTTAATCAGATGAAAGAAAATCGGAGAGTTTGTTTTGGTAAATCTGGAATACATGGATGGGGCCTCTTTGCAAGACGAAATATCCAAGAAGGAGAAATGGTATTTTCCATAAGTGGAATTAGAAGATTTTTTTGTTACTGTTATGAAGGTTTTAATTTGGATTTTGAAATGATCCACTGTTTTTGGCTGCTTCTGTAGGTCCTTGAGTATCGTGGGGTGAAGGTGCGGCGTAGTGTTGCTGATCTACGAGAGGCACAATATCGGCTGGAGGGAAAAGATTGTTATGTGAGTATTTCATTACTTTAGGTGTGGGGTTATGTTATGTGTACATGTGCCGAGACCATGTGTTGTTTTGTCTTGAACATGTGAATACGAGTCTGATTAATATACTACACTATTTTTAAAATACGCGGCTTAGATTTTTAAGATATTTTTTTTTCTTAAGTTGTGAAACTTCCATCTCAGGATACTAAGCGAAGCTTTCAATCATTTACTGCACAGTAGTCCAGAAATAGTCTTTTTTCCCCACATGCAATCATTAGTTTAACTCTTTGTAAGTTTGCTAAAGATCTCGTATGCCACGCTAGAGTTTGCTCCCAGAAATATAGCCATCCCTGCCTCCTCACATCAATCCCACGACCACGAGCCACGCTATCCTATTATCTGTACTCCAGTACAAGGGTAAGGATGATACAGAAATTGGCGAGCCTATAAAATCAATGATCTCTAAACTACATCTGTTGCTTCTTAAGATTGGGTGTCTCACTCTCAGCTGTTGATGCTAACACATGTTCTCTCCATGCAGCTGTTTAAGGTAAGCGAAGAAGTGATGATTGATGCGACAAATAAAGGGAATATCGCACGCTTAATCAATCATTCGGTAGGCTGTTGTCTTCATTGTCAAATTTCTGCCTGAGTTTATTCTGCTGTCTGGCTGTTTGGTTCTTATTTCTCTATCATATAAGTGCATCTTTTGTTCATATTTAATTCAAATTTAGAATATGTACTCGTTTATTTTAAGTGGTTAAGTTTTTTATGTTTGGTTGTTATCTCATGTAGTGCATGCCCAATTGCTATGCGAGGATCTTGAGTCTGGGTGAAGAGAGCCGGATAGTTCTTATAGCTAAAAGCAACGTCTCAGCTGGTGTTGAGTTGACGTATGACAGCTTCTTGCTTTTTCTTTCTTCTGTGAATCATCTATTCGTTCATTTGGTTTCTGATTGATTTTTCCAATCTGTTAATTGGTGCTTAATCTTGTTTAACAGGTATGATTATTTGTTTGACCCGGATGAGCATGATGATGTTAAAGTTCCCTGCCTTTGTGGAGCTCCCAATTGCCGGAAGTTCATGAACTAGTGTAGCTGATGTACAGGATTGGTCGTACAGTGATATGCTAACGTGAATACAACAAATATCTCTTTTTTTCTTATTTTGTTTTTGTTTTGTAATAGAAACCATTTTTGTCACTCAGTCCAATTGAATTTTAAGTTGCAAATATAGTGTATACACCAGCTATATTTAGCTGGCTTTTGTCATTTTTTCTCGTTCGTGTCTTAAAAATTTCACCAAAGGTCAAAGGAAAAAAAAAAGTTGGATTCTGCAACATGTATTGGATTTGTTTGGCAGAAGAGGGCTAATGTGCCATTGCGTTTTTTGATCTCTAGCTTTATATTCAGGAGATGGTCATTCTTTTCGTCGCCTTGGTTTTGATAAATTATTTGGATTAAGTTCATTCCAATATATTTGTATTAGTTCTTATCAAACTTCAAAGAGTAAGACGAGTTGGAAAACATTACGCAAAGGAAACATTTTTAAGATCATACAGTAACAATTATAAATATATATCACATAATATGTTGAAATTAATTAAGAAATACCTTTTGAAGTGTGAGAAAATATCTTGAAGCATTTCAAACTCTAGTTCGTGATTTCAAACTAACAGTCGAATTCTCTCAATACTTGGGTGGACAAGTAGTATTTAGAATATTAATCTTGCTTTCTAGGAAAGCCTCTACTTTTCCTAATTCAAAAAGAAGAAGGAAACTTGCAATGTATGTCCCTTTTTTTTTATTAGAAATAAGATTATGAGTTCTAGTTAAATATGAGCGCTATAAAGTATCACAAAATTAATTACTGAGTATTCCTATTATGAAAGTAATTCTAATTAATTTGAATTATTCTTACCATAATAAATTGGGATGTTTACATCCTATTCATTTTTAGAGTCTATATTATATGAATGTGTCAACATAAAATATTTACCACCAAATGTCTATATTTTTTTTTTTACAAAAGTGTGCATGTGTGACTCAAATCCTAAATAAAAAAAATTAACATATCAAAATAAGACGGAAACGCTATTGGTGATATTGTTGGTGTTTTTTTGGTTATGTTGGTGATATTGGTGATTTTTTGTGATATTTGTTGGTGATATTGTTGACATGTACACTTTTGTAATAAAAAGTTAAGTTTGTAAATATAATATGGCACATCACAAAAATGTAATAAATGCTCTTAAATGGTTTTTTCTTGCAATTTTTCCTAATAAATTACAAATTATTTCATTAAAAATTCGTAATTGCACTCCTCATTTTTATTTCAAAATTTTCATTATACACTATGTAATTCTCCATGTTAAGATTACAGATACTAATTAATAAATTAAATTACAATTTAATTTAATGATTAATTTCCTTTAGAGCAATATTTAACTTATTTCATGCACCAAATTCATAAATCTACTGGCCCGAGTTTGCACATGAAAATTTATAAGGTTCTCATAAAAGGGTATATCATCAATCTCTATATTGAGACATTGATTCCATCAACTAACTAATTATTTCACCAATATATATTATTATCATTCAATTTACCAAGACATATTGACCCATCTCAGAATCTCACCTTTTAATAAATCAAAATGATAATTAATATATACAACTCATAATCGTTATATCAGGATTAAGAATATAAGTATATGTAATAAGTAGTTTAGACAACATGTTTTTAGTTAGTCCAAAACATCTATCTTTATTTGGTCCCGTTCAATACATACAAAATGTATAAGTTTGAGAAGTTAGAACTATACTATTCTCATAATCAAGGTAAATTACATATCATCTCGTGCTACAATGTTCTTGATGGTTAGTTTGTCCAAATTTCCATCTAGATTGTGAACAATAATTTTAACTCATATATGAAACCGACAATTTAATCTTCTATGTATAAAACTTAAATTTTATACATCAAATCATGTAACTATATAAGTTGAGAACACATATATGACAAAACAATCTATTTGATGTAACATCTTATTAAATTAAATAAATAAATAAATAACTGTTTAATAGATAATACTATATCGAAACACATGATTAATAATATATCTTAACATATAAAAGTTATTGAACGTTGTATTCAAACTTCAAAAAGGAGTAAGATGAAAGAAAGAGTAGAATTACATCAAAATATTATACACATTCCAGAAAAGAAAACGAGGAGGAAGGAAAAGGGGAAAAAGTTGAACACGAAAATCCTAGCTCTTAATGATATTGATTGCAAAACAAGGTGTATGAGGCGTTCTGAAGTGCCAGAGATGAACTGTATCTCCTCTTTGAAGATGGTTAGCTTCCACAAGCTTGTTCCATCCTCTGTTGAACACGAGTCTCTTCAAGCTCTTCCATCTGGTAAAGTTCATGTCATGTAATTTACAGTTTGGATCCATTACACTCACGTCAACACCCGCAGCATCTTTGTTTTCTATCCTTTCTTTCTCCGGCGTACTCATGTAGTCGAGTAATTTGGTGCACCATTCATTCGGAAAAAGGAACCGGCTCAAATTCACGCTGACGTCCGAGTTCTCCACACTCTTCGAGCCGATGTAAACCGGTTGACTCCCTTGGGCAAACAGAATAGCGAAATACATATTTAGTGGAGGCAAATCTAATGTATTCTGCTGCGGCTGCTGATTATTGTTCTCGTTCAATCCTGCAGACGGGAAAATCCGTTTCCCGAATAAAACTATGCTCTTCTCCTCCTCTGCAACTTTGATGTCTTTGCCAAAGAGTCTTATTGTAGGCATCGTTCAATTGATGCCAAAGTGTAAACTAATTTGCATGTTAACATTATTTATATATGAGTTAATCAGCACGCGTTATTGCATTATGTTTTCCTATTTTTATTTGGATTTGGAAAGTTTTTAAACAATCCGGTGCGTGTTAGGATTCCTAGTTAAACTGTACATCCTAACTGAACAAGAAAAAGGAAATTTACATATTTTCAAAAGTTTATTACTTTGTTGAAATTGTTAGTTTTTAATTTTTGTTATTTTGAGGGAAGGACAAGGTGGTCCGAAATCACATTTGTCAAATACCAAGTCAAATTATTTGTTTTGAATTTTTTAAATTTATAAATCAAACCAAGCAAATAAAATCTGAATTTTTCAACCTCGGATTTCTCGAATTTTAAGGGTTTTCAAAATTTTCGAGTAAAGTATTTATATAAATATGTAATTAACGTGTGCTTCAAGTATTTTTTTAGTCCTACAAAAATATAACTATCTGAGGTGTTTCTTATGAAAATAATACAAAATATGATATAAGTGATAACACTAAAATATTCAACAAAAATAATAATAATTGAATTACATAAAATAAATATATGCAAATGAATAAGCAATAATGAAAATGATCATAATTTAAAAGCATTAAATCATGCTAAAATAAATCTAATGTCACGCCGCGAGAATACACCCTGTATGTGGTCGACACTTGAAAATCACTTCGAGCTCAAGCGAACTACTTGACTTGACTACTTTACTCACTTAAGCAATAAATAATAAGCTAGAGTCAAGCAAAACTACTATATCAAAGTCTCAAATCATAATAAGCAAACCAACTGAGAAGTTGAAAAAATATGAAAAAGTATAAGAGATATTTATAAGCTATGTTGAAGTAACACTTTTATATATAAAATAATTATTAAAAATTTAATCTATAATGTCAGGTTATTTTGATCTTATGTTGGCTTTTCTAAGTTAAAAATGTCGGCTTTTCTAAGTTAAAATCAAACCAATCATATTACAGTTTAGATTTTTTTTTTCCATACCAATCAATTCAAACGAAACTACTACTAATTTTTCTTTTCCAATTTGACTCAATTTGCAATTTGGTTCAATTTTTTATTTGATTTGGTTCACACCCCGGGATCAATGAAAAAAAGAGGAACTTACCTATATATATCATATTTAGAAACTATTTACCATTTATAGCAATATAATTTTTGATACATATATAATTCACTTTTAATGCATAATTCAGATTTTTTACTAAAATAAATTTAATATATTTTAAGACACGTATAATACATATATCTTTATTATATGCAAAATTATTCTTATACATAATGTAATCCATTTATACTAAATGCATAATTTATTTTTAATACATGGTGCAATTTTTTTAATCAAAATAAGTGTAATACATTTTAACACATTTATAATACATATATAATTCACTTTTAATATATAATACAGTTGCTATAGATGATAAATATTTTTCAAATATGAAATATATAATATAGTTTCTATAGATCAATACCCTCCGCGGCTTCAACAATTCGTTGCTTCTTGGATCATTCAAAAAGGTAATTATTCCATGAAAAGAAGGGGAGTTTTCAAAAATACCAAGTTTTTGGATAAAAATTACATGTCCCTACCGAATCATTGAAAAATACCATATAAAATACCAACTTTATTTACAAATTTAGGAGAGAGAGTGTTTTGAGTGTGATTATTGTGGTGTGTGGTATGATATAATAGTGTTGGAAAATGAAAAAGAGTGTGTTTTTTTTGGTATTTTGATAAATAAATTTTAAAGTGTAATTTTAGGGGGTGAAAGTTGTTATTTATGTAAAAATTTCTGAAAAGAATCACATTTATGGACAAAGTCTCCAAGTATGGGCTTCCCGGCCCAGTCTTGTAACAGGCTGAGATCCGTTCTCTTTCTTGGGCCCAGTGGATCTTCCCTGACGAAACGAAAGCCAGTCTAGTTTGAATCCAAACATTGGCGCGCCTATAAATAGATTATACGGCTTCACTTTGATCATTTCAAATCTTAGAGATCACCATGGGAAAGCGTATGAGGAGAACCAGACCGCTCTGTAGCTGTGTATCTCCTCAATTGAAATTTCTCACTCCCAACTCTATCTTCTCCTGGTTCTCTCTCTCTCTGCGTTTTTGTATTTTAATCCTATTGCAAAAGCATTTGAAATCGAGCTAATGTTCAGATTCTATGCTTGAATCGATGCGGCAGTTGTCAAATCCTATTTGATTGACATTTCACAGTTCAATGCTCTCTAAATTTGAGCGAGAAGCACTTCCTCTTTGAATATTAGTTAAAATTCATTGCTGAAATAACTCCTATTGTCGAATCTATTGCTTCTGTGATCAGGTGATTTCAAACTGTATTAATAGAATTCTATTCTCTCCCGGTCTCGTGCATATTTATAGTCTCTAGAAGATGGGTAGTCCGATTGGAAAAACTTAGCCAAATAGATGCTATGTATTAAATTTGAGCAAAAATTCTCAGCCCTTCTGCTTATTGCAATGCGTGTTATGCTGCAACTGTTAATTGCATTTATTGATAGAACAGTTCATGCTCTTTGATCCACAAATTTGAGTTAGAAATCACTTATTAATTAATATTCGCTAAATATTCACAACTGATACATTATGCCTTCGATCAATGTACTGTTTCTGTATGAAGGCGATCTGATTCTGTTAAAAAGAAGAGTTATTAGACTCTCTCTGGCGCTTCATATTTGCTATAGTACTGTGTATTAAGAAATTGAGTAATCCAATTGCTGAAATTATTGAATTTTGCAACATGTATTGGATTTATTTGGCAGAAGAGGGCTGAAGTGCCATTGCTTTTTTCGATCTCTAGCTTTATATTCAGGATATAGTTATTGTTTTGGCATTAAGTTCATTCCAATAAATCAGTTTTGCTGTTGTATTGGTTAATTCCAAACCTCAAAGAGTAAGACGTACAAAAATTATTGAATGTTGCATTCACATTTCAAGTATATTATTATTTGCGTACTTTAGACTTCAAAAAGGAGTAAGATGAAAGGAAGACGATAATACTAATAGAAACTGGATCATGTTGGGATGTGGAGCCTGTATATGTACTGTATATAAATATTGCATCACCGTGGAGGTTACCTTTACGGGTGTTACCACGAAATTACTTTCTCTCTCTTAGGTTTACTAAAACTGTCTTAATTCTTGAATTGTTCTTCGAAATCACCAAAGTGTTGTTGTAATCGATCCTAACAACTGGTATCAGAGCACAGACGATTCAACACGATCACTGAAGATGGATAGTTCGAAGCTTGGAATCGAGAAGTTTGATGGATCTGATTTCAGTTTCTGGAAGATGCAGATCGAAGATTATCTCTATCAGAAGGATCTTCACGCACCCTTGACGGGGGAGAAGCCTGAAGCCATGGCAGATGACGTATGGAAACTCAAGGATCGCCAGGCATTGGGGCTGATTCGGTTGACGTTGTCTAGGAACGTAGCTTTCAACATCGCAAAGGAGAAGACTACAACAGATCTTTTGAAGGCGCTATCAAATATGTATGAAAAACCATCGGCGATAAACAAGGTATATTTGATGCGTAGGTTATTCAATTTGCAGATGTCTGAGACTGGATCTGTAGCGGATCACATAAACGAGTTCAATATGATTGTGAGTCAACTGTGTTCTGTGGAGATTAACTTCGAGGATGAGATTAAGGCGTTGATTTTGATGTCATCTCTGCTCGAGTCTTGGGATACTGTTGTTTCTGCGATTAGCAGTTCCCGTGGGTTTGAGAAACTGAAGTTTGATGAAATCCGTGATGTTGTTCTCAGCGAAAGTATTCACAAATGAGAAGTGGGAGATTCATCGGGCAGTGCTCTCAGCGTTGACGGAAGGGGAAGAAGCAAATCGAAAGGCCAGCATCAACATGGTCGATCAAAATCAAAGAATCGTGGGAAGTCTCCGAACAGACCCAATGTGGTTTGTTGGAATTGTGGAGAGAGAGGGCACTACCGGTCAAGTTGCACGAAACCAAAGAAGAAGCAGAATAATAAATCTGCAGATGATACTGATTCTGTAAATTCGGCGGAAGATATTGCGGATGCTCTGATTCTGAGCGTGGACAACCTGGTTGAATCCTGGATTCTGGTGCATCTTTTCATTCTTGTCCGAGCAAGGAACTGTTCCAAAATTTCAAATCTGCTTATTTTGGAAAAGTGTACCTTGCAGACAACAAGCCCTTGAGGGTTGAAGGAAAAGGGGATATCTGCATTAAGACCCCATCCGGAAACCAATGGACATTGGAAGATGTCAGATATGTTCCCGAACTTAAGAAAAATTTACTCTCTATTGGTCAGTTGGATAGCACGGGCTACACAATACAGTTTGGGAATGGTTCATGGAAGATTGTGAAGGGGGCTGTGGTTGTTGCTCGTGGCACAAAAATTGGAACCTTGTACACCACTACAGGGTGCATGAATATGGTCGCTGTTGCTGAGGGTGGTTCTGGTTCGTGTTTGTGGCACAATAGACTTGGACACATGAGTGCTAAGGGAATGAAGATGCTGGTTGCAAAAGGAGCATTGGAAGGTCTGAAGTCAGTTGATATGGGTCTTTGTGAGAGCTGCGTTATAGGCAAACAAAAACGAGTTAATTTTACAAAGACTCCGAGACAACCAAAGAAGGTGCGGTTAGAGATGGTTCATACAGATGTTTGGGGGCCTTCTCCAGTTTCATCAGTAGGAGGATCCAGATTCTATGTAACCTTCATTGATGACTTTAGCAGAAAAGTTTGGGTCTACTTCTTAAAGCATAAGTCTGATGTGTTTGCGACTTTCAAGAAGTGGAAGGCTGAAGTTGAGAATCAGACTGATTTGAAGATCAAATGCCTGAGATCTGACAATGGTGGAGAGTACGACAAGTCAGAGTTCAAAGCATTTTGTAGTGCTAAGGGTATCAGATTGATGAGGACAGTTCCGGGGAAGGCAAGACAGAATGGAGTTGCTAAAAGGATGAACAGAACATTGAATGAACGTGCAAGGAGCATGAGGATACACTGTGGGCTGCCAAAGATGTTTTGGGCAGATGCTGTCAACACAGCGGCTTACTTGATTAACAGGGGACCATCAGTTCCCTTGGAGTTCAAGATTCCAGAGGAGGTGTGGACCGGGAAAGAAGTCAAGTACTCGCACTTGAGAACCTTTAGCTGCACATCTTATGTTCATGTTGATCCAGAGAAGAGGGACAAGCTTGATGCTAAGGCTGTGAAGTGTTGTTTCATAGGCTATGGTGCTGATGTGTTTGGCTACAGGTTTTGGGATGATGAAAATCGAAAAATCCTAAGGCACTATGATGCCACGTTTGATGAGTCTGTCCTATACAAACACAGAGAGCAGAAAGATTCAGAAACTACAAAGCGAGTGGGAGTTGACATTGAGTTACCCAAAGATGTTGCTGCAGAAACTCAATCAATTCCAGACACTGTTGCTGAAGAGTCTGAGGGTGAACAATTGACACCTGAGCAGGTGTTGAGAAGATCATCCAGAACCATCAAAGCACCTGACAGGTATTCACCTTCATTACACTATCTGTTGCTGACTGATGAAGGGGAACCTGAATCCTATGATGAGGCTGTACAAGTGGAGAATTCAACCAAGTGGGAGCAAGCCATGGATGATGAGATGAGTTCACTTGAGAAAAATAATACGTGGGTACTGAAAGAGTTACCTACGGGGAAGAAAGCTTTGTCAAACAGGTGGGTGTTCAGAATCAAGGTTGAACCAGACGGCAAAAGAAGATTCAAGGCAAGGTTAGTAGTTAAGGGATACTCACAAAGGAAAGGTATTGATTATGCTGAAATATTCTCTCCTGTTGTGAAGTTAACTACTATCCGGATTTTACTAAGTATTGTTGCTTCTGAGAATTTGCATCTTGAGCAAATGGATGTAAAAACTGCGTTCTTACATGGAGATATAGACACGGAGATTTATATGCAGCAGCCAGAAGGTTTTGTTGTTCCGGGCAAGGAACACATGGTATGCAAGCTCAACAGGAGCTTGTATGGACTGAAGCAAGCACCAAGGCAGTGGTACAAAAAGTTTGATTCCTTCATGATCAAGAATGGATTTAGCAGGACTGAAACGGATCAGTGTTGTTACTTCAAGAAATACACTGAGTCTGTTGTTTTCTTACTCTTGTATGTGGATGATATCTTGATTGCAGGATCCAGCATGCAGGAAATAAATAATCTGAAGGCAAGTCTATCTTCAGCCTTTGATATGAAAGATTTGGGTGCAGCGAAGCAGATTCTAGGGATGAAGATTTCTCGGGATAAATCTGCTGGCACTTTAAATCTATCCCAGAAGCAGTATATCGAGAAAGTGTTGGCCAGATTCAGGATGACTGATGCTAAGCCCAGAACTACTCCTTTGGCAAATCACAAAAGGTTGTCAAAGGAGCAGTCACCCAAGACAGCTGAGGAGCGAGAACATATGGCACTTGTTCCATATGCTTCAGCAGTTGGGAGTTTGATGTATGCTATAGTCTGCACCAGACCAAATATAGCACATGCAGTGGGAGTTGTTAGCAGGTATATGGCGAACCCAGGAAAAGAGCATTGGGAAGCTGTGAAGTGGCTTCTAAGATATTTGAAAGGTACCTCTAATACTTCACTCTGTTTTGGCAAGAATAAAGTGGTTTTGAAGGGCTTTGTGGATGCTGATCTTGGTGGTGATGTGGACTCAAGCAAGAGCACATCTGGTTACATCTACACCATAGGTGGTACAACTGTAAGCTGGATGTCTAGGCTTCAGAAGTGTGTTGCTCTTTCATCTACTGAGGCTAAGTATGTGGCAATGGCTGAAGCTGGAAAGGAGATGGTGTGGTTGGCTGATTATCTGGAAGAATTGGGCAAGAAGCAAAGCGAGAAGATTCTTTATTCAGATAGCCAGAGTGCCATACAGTTAGTGAAGAACCCAGTCTATCATTCGAAGACAAAGCACATCAGAAGAAGATACCATTTCACTCGTAGGGCAGTGGAGGATGGTGATATGTGTGTGGAGAAGATAGAGGGCGCAAAGAATCCTGCAGACATGTTGACCAAATGTGTCGATGTGGGGAAACTGGGGTTGTGCAAGACCTCAGTTGGACTTTTGTAGATATGAGTTCTACAATGTTGTGATGCAATAGGAAATATTGATGCTATGATTACACTGTTTGAGAGAATACTGATTTGGTTACTTGATCAGTCTCCAAGTGGGAGAATTGTTAGGATGTGGAGCCTGATTAATATGTAGATGTACTGTTTATATATTAATATAAATATTGCATCACCGTGGAGGTTACCTTTACGGGTGTTACCACGAAATTACTTTCTCTCTCTTGGGTTTACTAAAACTGTCTTAATTCTTGAATTGTTCTTCGAAATCACCAAAGTGTTGTTGTAATCAATCCTAACAGATCATACTAGAGAGTTCAATTACATCAAAATATTATCCACATTCCTGAAAAGAAAATGAGGAGGAAGGAAAAAGTGAAAACGTTAACACGAAAATCCTAGTTCTTAATGACACTAGTATTCGTACCCGCGCGTTGCGCGGAAAATTTTGAGTCTATAAAATTAATAAATAGTGTTCATAAGTAAAAATTAAAGATATTGGTAACACCAAAAACTTACTTCATAAGCATTATTTATAAGACAAAATATCTTTAAAAATCTAATGACAACCTATATATTTGGTCAAACAAAATATAATTATGTGAAGTCTACAGCATAATACATTCTAAACTTATTTTAGAATATCATGATTAAATTATCAAAATGAAGAGCATATCATATAATTCAGACATCTTTATTATATTAAAATAAAATGTCAAAACCAATGTCACCAAGAAAATTATATCAATCAAACTTCACAATTTAAAAAAATTATATAATTTATCCATGAATAGGTTAGATTAATTTCTAAATAAAAAGTGTATGTATAATAGTATTAATCATATTTATGTAGAATAACATATACAAAAATATTGTCTGAAAAGAGAACAGACTTCAATATATAATGCATTTATTGTTTTAATAAACACAAATAAGATTAAATAGATAATTATGTTTTGAAGGTTTTTTCGTCATATTTTATAAAATGTTTTCCTTCTGATGTTGTCGGGATATTTTTGATATAAATTTAAAAGCTTTTTATCTTATTGTGTTGCAAAACTATTTTAGTAAATTTTATATAATAAATTTATGATCGTTGTGCAATTATACTTTATAAAAATTTTGTAAAAGTATTTTTCTTTCTTATTGGAAGGTTACTTTTATTACATTTGTGAAAATATTTTCTTTATCATTATAAATGTACTTTCATTACAATTATAAAAGTGTTTTACGTAATCATCTTATAAGAATACTTCTAGTATAGTTTTGAAAGTGTTTTTAGTATAAATTATGCAGCTTAATTATTATTTATTTTTTAATACAGTTTAATGTATGTTGGGAAAACTAATGTATTGCACTTACTAAAACTTGATTCCAATTAAAAAGGAGTTTTAATTAGGATAAAATTTATCTTATAAATAAAATGAAAAATTTTGAAATTTGAATTATTATTTAAAAGATATGCATACTAAATAAATTATTTCATTAAGACCTCAACTAATTTTATAAGAATCTAAGTAACTATCATTAAATTTTTTTATTTTTCCAAAATTAAATATTGACAGATAATCAATAAGATAACTTTGTTAATGTATAAAACTAAATGCCCAAAATATTTTAATTAAAAATTATGAAATATGAAGTTAAAAATATAATAAATAAATTAGCCACTATTTTAAAAGTTTAAATTGATTGCCAATTATATTAATATTAGAATTTATGTTTTAAAAATATATTGTGACGGTTGAAAATGTATTTAGCTGTAAATTTTATCTGGACAAAAATTATTTATTTATTTAAATTGAGAATTATAAATGATTTATTTACTACAATGGGAAGTTATAAAACTCCCCATTTACCTGGAAATGTAATGGGAAGTTATAAATTCCCCCATTAATTGGATAAACATTTATTTTTTCAAATTAAAAATTATTTTTTTTAAATGGTGTCTTTTGAAAAAATAATTAGGTTAACATTTTTTTCCTGAATAAAATTTATTTATGTATTTATAAGGAGAATTTTGAAACCGTATGTAGCATATTATTTTAATCAATAAAATGTGTAACCAAATAAATAAGAGTTTTAAGTAGTATAAAATTTCTACAAAAAATGGAAAAGTTTTAAATTTGAATTAATAATTTAAAAAGTTATGCATAATAAATAAACTATTTCATTAAGATATCAACTAATTCATACGAATCTATTTAAGTATATTTAATTGTTATTATTTTTCTTAAATTAAAATATTTCCAGATAATTAATTAGTTACGTTTGTTAATGTATGAAAAGTTAAAACTAAATACCCAAAATATTAAAATTTAAAATATGAAGTTAAAAATATAATAAATAAATTAGTTATTATTTAAAAAGTTTAAATTGATTGCCAAATATATTAATAATAAAGTTTTTGTTTTTAAAATATTATATAACTTTTTTAAAAGGTGTTTAGATTCACATTTTTTTTATAATAAAAATTATTTATTTAGTTATTTTGAAAAGTTGACTCGTAATTAATATGATGAGGAGTTATAAACTTCCCATTTACTTGGAAAAGTGATGGGAAGTTACCAAACTCCCTATTAAATTGGATAAACATTTTTGTTTTTCTAAAGAGATAAAGATTGATGTGATTTTCAAATTATGACGGTTGAAAATGTAATTGGACAGACAGTTTTTTAATATTAAATTATTTCCATTTGTTTTTATGTATAATATTTATGGGAAGTTTTAAAATTCCTATTTATGTGGTCATGTTTTTTTTATTTAAAAATTTTTGTATATATTTTTTTTCATATATCATACTTAGATTGTGTACAAAAGTTATATTAAAATTTTAAAATATAAACTATATTATGTAATTTTATTTGGCAATCAGTATAAACCATTAAAATAAGTACTAAGCTATTTAGTAGTTTTTTGTTAAGTTTGTATTGTTAAATTTAATTTCTTAGGTGCGCAGTTTTTAAATTTTAGATATCAACTAAGTTCACTAATTAGTTTAAGAATGAAAATGAAAATTTGCACGGAAAATTTAGTTTTAAAATCTATTTTGACTTTTGAAAATGTATTTAGGTGCACTTTTTTTTCTGAATAAAAATTATTTATTTATTTAAATAGAGAATTTTGAAAATGTAATTAATATCATGGGAAGTTATAAAACTCCCCTTCGGTTGGAAATGTGATGGGAAGTTATAAAAATCCACATTAAATTGGATAAACATTTTTTGACAAATTATTAAAGATCAATTTTTTTAAAAAAATTGTGTCTTTAGAAAAAATATTTAGGTTAACAATTTTATTTGTAGAATAAAAATTATTTATTTATTTTTTATATTGAGAAATATAAAAACCATATTTAGTGTAATGGGATTATGGAAGTTATATAACTCCCAGTTCATTTTCAAAATCAAAAGAATAATATTTATTTTAAATTGTGAATTTCAAAAACTTATTTGGGTATACAATTTAATTTTTAATGTTGCAAAATTATTTATTTATTTAAATTGAGAATTAGAAAATTATATTTTGTATTTAGTTTAATTTAAATTAACCAAGATTCGTAGAAGGACTTTTATGGGTGTTAAAAAAACTCTTATAGAAGTACGTCTGTTATAAATGAATTCAACTTCAGGATTTGTCGAATTTTGATGAAATTGTATTTTATCTAAAAAGTTTTTAAAAATAAACTTTATCTTTTTGTTGTTTCAATTTATGTAACAATTGTTACAAATTAAATATGTATATATATTTTTGTAAATTTTATCTCTACATGTAAAATAATTTTGATAAATTTAATATTTTTATAGTTACAATTTAGAACTACAAAGAATTCATTTTTTTTTAAGAATGACATCCCTCAAAATACCTGCTTATTTTGTCGACTTTTGTATTCAAATTGTCATCTATATTTTAAATTAAAATAAATGACATAAAACAATATCAAGATCGTAAATTTTTTTTAAAAAAATACAATATAGTCTTTAAAATTAATATTGAAGTAGTTGCTACCAAAATACATTAAAATTGACTTACAATACACATATTTTATGATATGATAGCAAAATTGCATATATATTAAAATTAATAAATATAACGGGAATGTTTTCTATCCGAAGTTTGCATTTATTAACCTAATTTGATGAGTACTCATAAAAAGTATTTTAATGTATTCTTTTTAAAAATCGATAGTTTGAAAATATTTTTATCGATGATCTTTTATTTTATTTTTACAAAAAACATATTTGAAATATTTAATTTTTTTTTTAAAATCAAATGTAGTTTTTTTTTGTGATGTTTATATGACACTTTTGCATTTGCAGTTATATAGGCATAAGAATAAAATATATAATTGAGTTTTCAAAGATTGGGATAATAACATAAATAAGTTGGTGAGGAGTTTTAGGGATGATTTTGGGTTAGTTGTTGTTTTTTCTTGATCTTTATCCTTTTTTTAAAAAAATTTAACCTATATATTTTTAACTATTTCTTTATCAATATTTTCTACTTTATGGATTGTTATTTTGTTTATATAATTTTGTCATGACATTTTTTGATTTTCATAGATATTGTCACTTAGAACAGCAAAATTGCGGTAAAATAAACAATTTTATGAGTAAGAATTTAATCATCTTTAAGAAGAGAAATGTGAAAAATGGGGCCTGGGGGTAGTGGTAATCTTTTAGTCTTCTTTTATTATTTTTTGTTCTTGACAGTGTTATTTAATATTTTTTTCATAATTATTTAATAAATTAAAATTATATTTTGGAGATAATTGGTTTTTACAAAATAATCAAATTGAAATGTTGAGAATTATTTTAACAATAAAATGTGACACTATTTTGCAACATACAAATTTATAATATATTGCTTTTTTTTCTTTAAGAAATAATAATTTTTTACTAATTAATATTCCAATCTAAATTTGTCAATTTAAAACTGCTCAATGTACACCCACTTCTTCACAATATCTAAAGCTACCTAATTATTTATTCTTTTAAATAAAAAAAACAATTAGTATTTGAATTATACATTCAATATTTTCTTTCATATTTTGAATTTTAAATAAATTAATAACTTTTATAATTTCTTTCATTTATAATATATTTTTTATACTACAACTATAATAACTTTCTAGTCTTGATAATACAAATATTTATATTAAGAATAAGGAAGAAGGAATTTTATCATTTACATATAATTTAGAATGTTAAATTTTTCAAAAATAATGTGAATTAGTTATAAGAACACTAAAAGTACCTGTAAAGAAAAATAATAATTTCTACAGTCAAGTAGTTATTTGACAAAAATAATAATAAATTATATCTAAAATTGATATATTAAACGAATGGCCAGCACCTCGTTTTGTCTAAGACGTCATTCTCATTTTTTTTTTTTTAAGAAAATAAGAAGTAGCAAATGTTTAAAAAAACAAATAGTTTACACCAAAATTATATCTAAATCAATTGATTTCTTTAGAGAATTTATGTGGATTTCATTGTGTGTTGTGTGTTATATTTGTGCAAAAAAAAAAAAAAAAATTCAAACAATACTATACATATATAGATACTACTGTTAAATTTGAATAGTATATAAATTGTAAAAAATTCAACACTAAAAGCTAGTGTTAACTATCACAAAGATTTCCAACATCAACGTATTAATTAGTTACTAAAAAATGAAGTAAGATAATCATAATTAAGTAATACATAATTATCAATGAAATAGTCATTCCTCAATTGAATAATAATAATAATTCTAAATCAAGAAAAAGGAAAACATATACATGTGCAAGTGTTCAAAAAAGAAGAAGAAGAGAACGAATAGTAATCCAAACTTAGTAGGTATGCACCATATATAATGAATATTCTAACTTATCACTTCAAATCATGAAGATTCATGGCAAAAAACAAAGAGATTAGAAAAAGAAAGTCTTGAAATCATAAGAGCACCATGCGAAGCAAAAGAGCAATATGGAGTTAAGACAATCTTTATTTTTATAATACGTGGGTTATGGGGTTAAGCGGTTTTTAGAGATAGAATTAGTTATTCATCTTTTAAAATTTGAATTTAAATTTAATTATTTTCTCATTTAAAAAAAAAGATATTTCAGATATTTATTTAGATAAATGCAATGTTAAAAGACAAAGTCCAAAAGGAGATCAAAGAAGGAATTAAGATACTATTTTCGTGTGTAAAATTGTGTTTATGTGAATTAGTTCTATAATAGGGGTTATAGACGTGCATGTATTAGTTTACCTTTTTTTAAAAAAATAAATCTATTTTTGTGCCTTTTATGTTTTTCTTTTTAAAGTTTAAAAACATACAAAGAATAAATAAGGTTGCAATTATTGTTTCTAATAATTGTCTATTATTAGAAAATAATTCAAATAGTAATTCGAATAATAATCTTATAACTTAAATATTTTTTGAAATTATTTTAGATTTTTGGAACATGCAATAAAATAAAAAAGTTCTATGCTTGATTAGAAATATATATTTTTGACAAATTGGAGAAATCAAATGGCTAAATGGGTTAGTGGTTGCCATTATTATAGACTTCATAAATAAGGGGTGGTTATACATTTGAGGAAAACCATATTTAAAGTTTTTTTTTGTCAATATGTTAAAAACTATTTTTGTTTTTATTATATTTTAAACTTTTTTTTTGTTAAAAAGCAAAAGACCTATACGTGCAAATTAGTAGTATACTATACTAATCCGCTTTGCTTCTTCTTCTTTTTTAATATTATAAAAAATATTTTTATTTTTATGTTTGTATTTTTTTATGTTTTAAATTTATTTTATTAAAGAGAAAAAGATTTAACATGCAAATTAAAATTTAATTAATTTTATTTGCGGTAAAGAAGAAGTAAATAGATAATCATGACTAAAATTTTTTTTAATGTGAATTTTTATATATAGGATTTGTTTTGTTTAATTAGTTTTTATGATAATTAATTTTTAAATTTTAAATATTAACTAATAACTAATTAAATAATTACGTAGCCTAAAATGCCATATGTCATCTTAATATGCTGTCACTTGGATAAATGTGGTGGTTTTATCCTCTCCTTTTAATAATATATAGAAGATAGATGTTTTATATTTTGATATAGATAATGTGTAATCCGTTAATTGAAATTTTCAGTAGTTTTAAATATGTAAATTTAATAATTAATAGTAATATCAATTAATATATAATATTATTTAGTTAAGGTTTGACATCAATTTAAAAAAATTGATTTGTTCTTTTTAAGATTTTCGTTATTGCTTAAATACTTATATAAAGTTAGTTAATATATTGATTAAATACTTATTTAAAGTTAGTTAAATATAAATTTTTAAAATTATTTTAATTTAATTGTAGAAAATATTTTATATTTATATATTTTATTTTTATAATTGAATTTGATTTAATTGTAGTAAATATTGTATATTTATATATTTTGTTTATATAATTGAAATTAATGTAATTGTAGAAAATATTTTATATTTATATATATTGTTTTTATAATTGAATTTATTATTTAAATTAACTAATAATTTATCTAACTAATTTTTTTCCTAAGATGCCACTTGGCATATTTATAGGCTGCCATTTGGCTTAATATGGTGGCTTTGTCCTCTCCTTTTAATAATATATAGATATAGATTTATAGCAAAACAAGGTTTATTGTAAGGCATTCTGAAGTGCCAGAGATGAACTATATCTCTTTTTTGAAGATGATTAGCTGCCACAAGCTTGTTCCATCCTCTGTTAAACACAAGTCTCTTCAAGCTCTTCCATCGGGTAAACTTCATGCCATGTGAATTACCCTTAGGATTCATTGTTAAAATCCAGCAACATCAGCTCATTTCTCTAGTTTGACTCAGTCTTTGGCAGTAGCTATTTTCTACTTGGTCGTTGCTTTGTTATTTTGTTAGCACACGTAATGCTTTTCCTAGTTTCTAATATGGCAGATTTCTTTTCCTAGAGTTTAGGGAAATTTGTTTAGTGAAATTGTGTTAGTTGTTTAGTGGGAGCATGATTCCACAAATTCTGTCTATATTAGGTTCACTATCGTATTGAATAAAGAACCAACCACCAATTAGTTTTTCTCTGCAGATTGTTTCAGTTTCTCCTCTTTACTTTCCCTACTATTTGTCCTTTGATTTCTGAGCTTTACATTGTGTCAAGTTCGACATTTGGTATCAAAGCCAGCACAATGAATGATCTTCAAGTAGTTGGCGGAATCAAAAAGCTCAATAATCAGAATTATAATACATGGGCAACTTGTATAATGTCCTATATGCAAGGCCAAGATCTTTGGGAAGTTGTTAACGGAAGAGATGTTACACAACCAGAGGCAGAGGATGGAGCATGTTCGTGACGCGAAAACGCCGAAAGAAGCCTGGGACACACTTGCTGCACTTTCTCAAAGAAGAATGATGCAAGGTTACAACTTTTGGAGAGTGAGTTATTATCAACAGAGCAACGTGATATGACAATTGCTCAGTACTTTCACAAAGTCAAGAGGATATGTAGTGAAATTTCAGGTTTGGATTCAACAGCGCCAATTGGTGAAACCAGGGTAAAAAGAATTATTATCCATGGTTTGAGACCTTAATACAGAGGTTTCGTTACTGTTGTACAGGGATGGCCAAATCAGCCATCACTTGTTGAGTTTGAAAACTTGCTTGTCGGCCAAGAAGCTATGGCGAAGCAAATGGCACGACTCTCGGTGAAAAATGAGGAAGAAGCACTCTACACCAACAAAAGCAAGAGCATCAAGCATCATACTACTGGTGGATCCAAGAAGAAAAAATTTCATGGAGATGAAAATTTTCAGACAAGAGAAGTTTCGAAGAATCACAAGAATGACAAAAGATTCGACGGAAAGTGTTACAATTGTGGGATAAAATGTCATATGGAAAAAGACTGTTGGTTCAAGAAATAGTTCGTGGAAAGTAATGCTGCTACGTCCAATTCAAAATGAGAAAAGCGAAGATGCTTGGGATGCTGAAGCATTTTTCGCTATAGAAGAGGACTTAGCGCTTACGACGATAATATCTGAATCAATTTATCATGAGAATGACTGGATCGTTTATTCGGGTTGTGCAAATCATATGACAGGTGATAAACAAAAATTGCAGAATCCATCTGTATACAAGGGTAGCCGTGTTGCGGTGACAACCAATAATTCAAGGTTACCAATAGCTCATATTGGTAAGACGGTGGTTTCTCTTCAACAAGGGGCCAATCAGATGTCACTTCGAAATGTCTATTATGTTCCTGGTATGAAGAAAAACTTGCTTTCATTATCACAATTAACAACATCAGGAAACTATGTTCTGTTTGGTCCTGATGACGTGAAGACATATCAGGATCTCAAGAACTTAGAAAATCCAATTATGAAGGGGCGTCGATTAGAGACAGTCTATGTGATGTCTGCGGAGTCTGCATATGTAGAAAGGATGAAAAACAGTGAGACTGCTGATTTGTGGCATATGAGATTGGGTCACGTGAGTTACACCAAGCTAAGTGTGATGATGAAGAAGTCAATGATCAAGGGTCTTCCTCAACTTGAAGTAAGAACAGACATCGTTTGTTCAGGATGCCCAATACGGTAAATATAAAATGTGATCAAATTTAATTTGGAGTTGTCATAGTAAGTAAACATAGATGTTTATATAATTCTCATGAAGTTTCAGAATAGAATCAAGGATTTGCTATTATGAATATCATTTTGTTTGTTTGTTTTTCATTGTAGGTAGGTAGGATTTATGTTTATGTTTGGTTGTGTATGCAAGTGTTGAAGCAATGAATGAAGGATTTGGTGATGGACAACGAATGGTTGTTACCTATCAATTCATAATATAATATAATATAATATGTTATTTTTAAGAATATAATATTTAAAGAAATTGTATTATTTTGTTTTCCGTCATGTAATGCCCCCACACTATTAATTTGATCACAATTCTACAAGAAAAATAGAAGTAGAATACGGGATAGAATATTTTATAAAAATATAGGATAAAATAAAGTTGTTATACAATAACCCAAGAGAAATTGAGAAATAAAAATTAAGTTAACTTGATTGATATATAAAATTAAGATCACTTAAAGAGTTGTTCTTGTTAAAAACAACAGTGATACATAAGAATGTTGATCTTGAAATCAGAAAATTCTATAGCCATAATTCATTCATAATTAATTCTATTTCTTTACTGGCCCTATATAGAGTGCATCTAAATTAATAAGGGGCCAATAAATATCGAATATCGGATTACTAAAAAGAAAAATTGTAGGAAGTGAACAAGCATCTTTGTGAATGATTATAAGATTATTTTATGCATTTAAAAGCAAAACTCTCCAGCTTTTGATGCTATGAAATCAAATAAAATAAATTTATAAAATTCAAGAATTGAGGTCTATATTTGGTGAATAAAGGATTATGGTAGGATAGTTGAGATACCTCCATTTTTTACGAATGGAAAAAAGTCCTTGTGGGGCATCTCCTCCAAAAAATAGGTCTTGCAATGTACAAATTTGGATTAGTCAAATTTCAATAGGGCTGCTTGAGCGAACACTAATAATTTGGCTTACTGAATATCGATTTTTAAATTTACTAATTCGCTAGCTAATCTATAAGATATCGATTGGATTTAGTAATGAATAAACAATTATTTTGGATAGAAATTACTAAGAAATTTTCATCAAACTATTAGTAAATTAAATGTATTTTTTTTTAAAAAAATCTTTTGCAAAACAGGGTTTAAAAAGTTTTTTTCAGCAAACTAAATATCTTATAAGAAAATATTAGATTAGAGTCTAAACTTTTGTAAGTTATTGCAAACATTAAACAATAGTTTAATCTTATCTGTAAAGTTGAAAAATATATGAGTAAATATTAGGCTCGAATCTAATTTTGTCCGAAATGATAATTTCATAAAACTTATATATTTTTACAAAATGTAAATAGAGGGTCTAAAGGCACATTTAGGGCGCAAGTCTCGAAGTATGGGCTTCAGGCCCAGTGATGTAACAGGCTGAGATCCGTTCCCTATGGTCCTTCGTTTATTGGGCCCAGTAGATCTTCCTTGACGAAATGAAAGCCTGTGTAGTTTGAATGCAAGCATTGGCGCGCCTATAAATAGCTAACGTTTCTTCAGTTTGAACTTTGCGTAGTCATTTCAAATCTTAGAGATCACCATGGGAAAGCGTATGAGGAGAACCAGACCGCTCTGTTGCTGTGTATCTCCTCGATTGAAAGTTCTCACTCCCAACTCTATCTTCTCCTGGTTCTCTCTCTCTCTCTCTCTGCATTTTTTGTATTTTGATCCGATTGCAAAAGCATTTGAAATTGAGGCTTTGTTATTTCTATATCAGATTAAGTTTATGAATTCAAACTAGAAACGAATTGAATTTCGAGCTTATGTTCAGCTGCTATGCTTTTAGTGATGCCCTGTAATGCGGCAATTGTCAAATTTTATTTGATTGACATTTCACAGTTCAATTCTCTCTGTTCCAAAAATTTGAACGGGGAAGCAGTTTCTCTTTGAATATTAGTTAAAATTGATTGTCGAAATTACTCCTGTAGTCAAATATATTGCTTCAGTAAGTAGCCGATTTGATACTGTATTAGCAGAGTTCTATTCTCTCCCTGTATCGTGCAAATTTTATGGTATCTAGAAGATACTGTTGACAATCTTAACAGATACATAGTCTGATTGTGCTGAATACATGTCTAACATTCTTAGCTGTTCTGCTTACTGCAGCATGTGTTATGCTGCAACTGTTGAATCTGTTTATTGATCACAGTTCAAGCTCTTTGATCCACAAATTTGAGTTAAAATATTCATAACTGATGCGTTATGCCTTCGGTCAATGTACTGTTTATGTATGAAGGCGATACTGTGTCAAACGAAGTGTTATTAAACTCTCTTTGACGCTGTATATTTCTACAGTAGTATGTATTGGAAATTAAATATTCCGATTGCTGAAACTTCTGAATTCGAGAGCTTTCTGCTTTCTCTAGGAGTTTAAATGTTATATTTTCCAGAATTTAAATGCGGAACACATAGCAATTTGAGCTACAATTTAGCTTTTCTGTTTATTACATGAGTGTTAGTAACAACTGGCAAATGAGTTTTCTGATAGAGGTTTTGCAGTTTGATGTTCTCTGATCCTTGAGTTTGAGCAATGAATGAACTCATCTTTGGATGTCAGCTAAGTGGATGATACTACACTTAAGAAGGCTACCATACTGTATCATAAAAAGTATTATTAGACTCTTTGTGTTACCGCATATTCCAATTTTATGTATCTATAGAAGAAAATAAATGATTGTGGAAACATTTGAAAGCAAGGCTTTCTGATTCTTCAACCAGTTCAATGCTATATGCTCCATGGTTCAATTGTGAAACACATTAATATCTGAGCTAAAATTAACACATATTGGCATGCTCGCTGTCTTGCAACTGTCAAATGGGTTTATTGACAGAGTATTTGCAGTTGAATGATCTTTGGTCCACAAATTTCCTGTTACTCAATTCAAGTTCGAATATTAGCTAAGATTTGATTACTGATACTATACCATATTTTCTATAAGAAGGTGAATAACTGTCGTGAAAGTCTCATTATCCGAATTCAGCTTCAAATTCAAAGCTTTAGTTAGTTTATGAATTCAAGAATGAGTTTAGAAATATTCTGGGTGGTGGATACCCATTAGGTCGTGAATACAAGTTCAATAGGATTGCTAATGCCTGTTCTTCTTTTGACGTCACTTTTAGCCCATCTAGTACTGCAAATAAAACTCAAATAGTTTGTTATATCACTGAAGCCAATACCTTGAACTCTAGATATCAGCTTCTTTGTTCAACTAGTATCATTTGCATGACCATGAACATAACTGAGTCTATCCTTGTTTTGTGTCATACGGTGGTTATCAAGTTGCTTATGAATGTTGAGACTGAATTTATGACTATTTGAATTCTGTAAGGTACGAAGAGGACCTGTGGACAGAGATTGCTAAGTTCTTGGATGGAAAATCTTTGGTGATGCTTGCATCAACGAGCAAGTGGTTCCATCATATCATTATGGAGGACAGCATATGGAAACATGCTTGCTTGCGAGACCTCAAGGTTCCTGATCCTGGAAAAGTAACATTCAAATGGATCAACTTATATGCAGCAGCCTTTAGTAAGCATTTTCTCTTTTTACATGAGTTTGACATTTAAATCAGAAGTGACAATCAAAATGTCTGGTTCTCTAATGTAAGGAATAAATTTATTCGTTGCAGATGGATGCCATTCTTACAAGTTCCGCCAGCAGGATAAGCATATTGGTATAACCACTTCTCCAGTTTTGCTTTATATGGTGAATTTTGGTATTACCACATCACACTGAGGTGTTGACAATTTCTGTCAATGGTTGTTGATACTTCTAAATTGTTTGAATGAATGATCAGACTGGATGCGCATTGGAGCATTTTCCTTTGACTCGCAAAATGCACTCCTGACTGATAATTTGATCCCTCCCTTGAAAATCCTTAAGGAGAAGACGACAGAGAAGATATTGGAATCAAACGGGTGCTGTGTGGTCAGAAATGTCAAGACTGGAATCTGGATTGCTGGTAAAATTCGTGATTGTGTAAAAGAATTTTTTATCAGCATGACTTTTTAATCCCTTTGTTTATTGGTTCTTCCAGATTTGCAGCTTGTTCGTTGCCCAGTCTGTGATCTAAATACATGTGATGGTAAGCTGTTTTTTTTTTAAACATTTTAACAAGGAATGACAAGTTTACTGTACCTTCAGGAGCTTAATCAGTCAGGAGGGTTTTCTACTAATTGTACAGTTGGCAGCAAATTGAACAGTTTCCACTTTTATATTTGTGAAAAATAATCTATTCCATAGTTACTCCTTTTGGGTTAAGTCCATTCCCCCTATCCAAAGTGCTCTAAAAATGACTAAAAATTTAATTGTGTTACTCTATGCAGGAACCATGCAGGTATTAGATGCAAGACATATTGAACTGTTTCTAAGTGAAGGATACCAGAATGGAAGCTGGGATTATGAGTTGCTAGGTTCCCACAATGAAAAGAAGCAAGCTAATGGAGCGTCTGCTGGTATATTTGACATCAAACATCTCAAAGATCGCTCAACTTCTGGTATGTTCAACAGCTCAATTCACTGACATAGTTATAAGATACTGCTAGCTTAGCACTCTGATCTAACATGATCCATCTCTAAAATCTAACTGCCAAAACATAAAAAACTTCATGCTGGGGCCTTCTTGGGTTCTTCGTGAATATCAGTACAAGAACTCACCAACTTTTCAGGACATAGATAATTCATAGTCATGTGAAATAATTGAAACGACAACTTTTGTTACTTTAGATCCTGATAAAGAACAAAGGACTTCGACTTATTCTTGATGAGATTTATTTTGTTCCTGTGTCATTTGTAAATGCATGTTCAGCTATTCTTGATCTCAAATCATGGGTAGGAAAGCTCAATGATTGGCAACCAAAAGCTATGATAACCCCTTATGCAGTAGCAGTTAACACAAACTTGCAAGAGAATGAAGGTATATTAACCCTGGTTTCTGCAACTTTTATGAGTAACAGATTGTACCTCAACTTTCGCTCATTATTTACAGTTACATTGTGGTGTCAGGTCTTCATGTAAAATTCCATGTCATGAAGTCTGGGAAGAATGGTGAAATTGTTTCAATCAGAATGTCGGAGCAGCTCCAGTGATATTGTCATATACTACCAAGAATTATCTTACAACATCTGCCAAGTATAATCTTACTGTCTACAGACCAGAGTTCATTTTTTCATCAAATATTAGCTATACTCCATAAATACAACAATTAGCCCACTATCAACAAGTTTCAAACGGTTTGTACTCCACCAGGTTATACCTAGCAAATTTAAAAAATGTATATTTCTTAGCAAACGATTCTTGTTTGTAATGTATTACTTACAAGCCAAACTGGCACAGGCAAAAATCACGACTTGCAGCCTGATTTTTCCTTATGGTTTCTTTTCCATTATAGAAGCTATTAAATAATAAACAATTGACTTTTTTTTAGTATCCACTTGTTATGAGTTCCCAATGGCAGTATTTTAAAGGAAGTTGAGCTGTTAACATCTTCTTTCTTAGTACATTGTATATCTTGGATTTTATAACATCTGTGTCGTGTCAACCAACTTGAACTTATGACTTTGAAACAACTAATAAGTTAATGAAATTCTATCTGGTTTGAATCTTTGAAATACTTGGCAAACCACTATTTCTGATGGCGGTTTGTCCATATCCAAATTGACTTTCTGAAATACATGGGCATTCTGAAGTTCTTGTCTTTCTATCTTCTGCTCTGTTTAACTGTCTATGCAAGGTACGATTGCCCAGATTCCATATGTGGGAATAACCACTTTGACATACGATTTCCTTTTGGAACAGAAGGTCAGAACCTTCAGAACTGTAGTTATCCTGGTTTCAGTCTTAGATGCAGCAATCAAGGTAGATCAATTCTAAGTCTTCCAGGTGCAGGAGATTTTTATGTACGTGATATAGACTACCGTACCCAAGAAATACAACTCTACGATCCATCTAACTGCCTCCCAAAACGGCTGATCGATTTCAACACTTCTTTTTCTCCTTCTTCACCTTTCAAAGCTGTTGCCTATCGGAACTATACTTTCTTGACTTGCTCAACAAATTCAAATTTGTCTCAGTCAAATGTCATTGGTTGTCTAAGCAATTCCACTACTTCAACTTTAGCTACTTCTTCTGTAAGTGTTGCAAGCCAAATGACAAGTTTGTATAGCTGTAGCATACTCAATACTTCATCCGTTCCTGCTTCATGGGCATTCCAATATGAATCAGATTTTTTAACTGACCTTAATACTGATCTTGTGTTAACATGGGATGAACCAAGCTGCCAGGACTGTGAAGTAAAACAAGGTATTTGTGGGTTCAAGAATGCCATTATCAGAGAAATTCAGTGCTTTGATAGTCCTGGAACAGGTAAATATTTTCTCAATTTGAGTCTCCTTTCATTTCTTCTTCTATATTTCCATTTGAGTAACTAAGAGTAGAATCGATCAAGCAATTATTCCTCAATGGTTAGGGTTGACAATCTGTGTCCTTGCAAACCTCCCCTCCCCAATTTAGATTAGGACAAACTGGGACTTAAGTTTTCCGGACTCATTATTTTCCATGCGGCATCCGTGTCAAATTCTCCAAAAACGATACAATACATTTGGAGAATCCGACATGACCCATTTACTTTTTTAAGAGCACGAGCAACATAACTTGGGGCAATCACATAGGTGGATTTCAAGGGTAGCTGAGAGGACTAAAAAAATTATCAATATGGTTAAGGACTCTTTGACTTTGAATAGTAGAAAGCTTTTAAGGCTGGTTTATAATGCATAAGGCGGTAATTATAACTATAGTACTTGTGATGATGTTATACGAAGTGTTGATTGTCTCACTGGGAATAAACATTTTTATATTCATCACAATTATTGGTAAGTGCATTTGGCAAATTTGAAAGGCCAACCTGCCCCTTATTTTAATACATTAATCAAATGCCAATCCTTATAGGGAAGCTGACTTCTATTCAAGTGGTATTGTGTTTATTCAGCAACTAAGTGATTGGTTGAGATCGTATACATAAAAATGTATCGTGTATGTCATTCTATTACTCCGTCGTGAAAGAAAATAACCATTCAACGCCTTACGGTAAGCCAGTAACCAATTTAAAGCTTACTGAAAGTTGATTCTGTCAATTTGAGCATCAAATTCATAACTATAAACTTAGTGAAATAGTTCAATATCATCATATAAGACTCAACACGGTTAAGCGGCTGAGCCTGGTGTGTTAGCAATTTACGTTATATATAGAAAAAATAAGAAAAAAAAATATCATAATGTATTTGTCTCAAAGTTACCATAAATTTACTTGCAGGTAGCAAAAGAGGTCGACAAATTTTAAAATTTATTGCAATAACCTTAGTTATTCCAGCCATCACATGCTTAATTGGTGTATCATGTTACATCTGCTTGGAGTGCAGCCGATTCAGCCGCGCCACCGCTGCAATCCAAAGCATCACCAGCAGAACAACCGTAGCACCACAACCGGCAGTGGCTACTGGCCTTGATGACTCGACAATTGAGTCCTACACAAAAGTAGTCCTAGGAGAGAGTGGGAGAGTTCCAGGGCCAAATCATGGAACTTGCACAATATGTCTGGCAGAGTACCATCCTAAAGAGATAGTGAAGTGCATACCTGAATGTGAACATTGCTTCCATGCTGGATGCGTTGATGAATGGTTAAAGATCAATGGCAGTTGTCCTGTTTGCAGAAACAATCCATCTCCTGCTCATTTTACTTAGCTTCTTCGTAGCACGTAGTTTGTTTTACATATTGCATTTTGAAATTTGTAAATTACAATGCGAAGTTGTACATATGCTTATTGGGCGTAAATTAACATCATTAATATGGTTTAGTAGAAGCTTAGCTGGTTCTCTTTATTCAAATACTTTGTTCACATGCCATGTCCAAAGATTGAAGTTTCCAGACAAATTTTCTGTCTGCTTCTCTTTTCATGGGCATTTGATAGTGTCTCCTACCACCTTTTTTCGGCCTATTTCTTTAATTTTGTTATGGCCGTTATACAACAACAACAGCATACCCAGTGAAATCCCACAAGTGGGGTCTGGGGAGGGTAAGATGTACGCAGACCTTACCACTACCACACAGGTAGAGACGCTGTTTCCTGGAAACCCTCGTCACAAAAATCCATCAGCAGAATAAGCTAGATATGATGCAAGAAAGAGAAGAACACATGATAATACGTAAATACAAGATAGTAAACATATAAAGGCAGATAAATAACATATAAAGGCAGACAATTACCACTCCTTCATAGGCAGACAATTACCACTCCTTCATATCTACCCTATTAGCCTGCTACTCTAATTTTCGACCTCCACTCCTTTCTGTCTAAGGTCATGTCCTTGGTGAGATCAAGTTTCACCATATCATATCTAATCACCTCCCCCAATACTTCTTTGGTCTACCTCTACCCCTCCTTGTAGCTCCCAAATCTAGACTCTCACACCTTCTAACAGGGGCATCGGTACTCCTTCTCTGTACATGTCCAAACCATCGTAGTCTCGCTTCCCTCATCTTGTCAGCTACAGGGGCCACCTCTAGCTTCTCCCGAATGACCTCGTTCCTAATCTTATCACTCCTGATGTGACCACACATCCATCTTAACATCCTCATTTCTGCGACCTGCATCTTGAACATGTACATTTTTTATTGGCCAACACTCCATCCCATACAACAAAGATGGTCTAACCACTATTTCTGTAGAACTTATATGATTGGCTACCAAAAGTTATGATAAACCCTTGTGCAGTAGCAGTCAAAATAAATTTGTAACAAATGACGGTAATTAAGTTTTTCATTCATCAATGACGAGTAAACTCAAATAAATGTTATAGTTTTGCCAAGCCATTCTTGTTTTGTATACAATACTAATCCCATTCACATTTATCACAGGAAAAACTCATATTTTGTAGCCTAATCCTCTTAATTATGGTTTGTGCTTTCTTGTACTCCCATAGAAGCGGCTTAAAGATAAACTAGCACAACTATTTATCTGTATCCTTTCTTTTTCATTCAGGCTCTTACATGTCCTTGTGTATTTGTATTCACTTTTTTCTTTTAACTGTTGCACGTACCTGTGGCAACGCGTCCTCTTTCACTCCATTCAACTCTATAATATAAGTTGGATTTTAAATCTGTTGTTTGACAGGCTCTTTGGCATGAACACAAACTCAAACTTTTGACTTTTGAAACAATTACAGTAATAAATTAATTGAGTTACTTTCTCTATACCTTTACTATTTCTAATATAAGCAGCCTGTCAGTATCAAAAATTAATTCTTGAAACATATGGACAATTTGCTAGTCCTCTTCGTCTCTTTTCTTCTCTTTTCATCTGTCTATGCAAATTCTGATCGCCCCCTTGAGTCCATTTGCGGAAATAATGATTTTGAAATACGATTTCCTTTTGTATTAGAAGGGAAGCAAAATCAGCACTTCACATATGATCCTGATTTCATTCTAAAATGCAACAACCAAGGCAGAGCAATTCTAAATCTTCCAGGTGCAGGGGATTTCTATATACGCAATATCAACTATCTCAAGCAACAAATTCAACTCTATGATCCATACAATTGCCTTCCAGAACGGCTTACTAACTTTCAACTTCCTTCTTCTTCAGTCTTCAAGGCTGTTTACTATCGAAACTATACTTTCTTGACTTGTTCGACAGATTTCGCCAGGTCTCATTTCAATGTTATTGGTTGTATGAGTAATTCTACTATCTCCACTTTGGCTACTTCTTACCAGGGTATTGTTTTGACAACAATAAAGAGTTTGTATAGCTGCAGTGTAAAGAACACTTTGTCTCTTCCTGTCTCGTGGACTCCTGATGTTGAGGAAGTTTTTTCAACTGACCTTAATAATGATCTTGTGTTAACATGGACTGGAACAGGTAAATATCTTTTTAATTATACACTAGTATATTTTCCCATTTACCAAGGTTGGTTAAGAGTACTGTCATTCAATTCTACTCGAATTTTGGTTAGTTTAGTTGGCAACTATAGGTGAATTCACGATTTGAAGATGCCTTGGTCACCATTATCTTAACATTTAGGGATAATATCATGTGAGATTGTTCACTGATAGCGTGAACAGTGACAAAAACACAAGTACATAGGTCAAATATAGTTTCTGCACTAAATATAATTAAACTTTAACATACAATTGAGTGGTATAACTTAGTGGTTAAGGTTGTGCAAAATATACTGTAGTAGTATCTGATGGTATATACACATTATTATACACATTTTTTTCCAAAGTTAATGAGTGCACGTGCACCCCCACCGTTCAACGTGTGGGTCAGCCTCCGAAGGCAATGAACATTAAGTTTGTTGTTCTTTAATAGCTCAGTGTTTTTGGGCTAGATCAGCTGAAAAATATTGTTTGCATTGAGTTTAGTCTGCACAGTTTTTCTCTATACATCCATACACCTTATACGTACCTTTTATTTTTGTTATATGCAGAAGATTCATTAAACTTAAATTGACCCTCAATCTACTCATACAATTTGAATTGATTATATATTGCAAAGTAGTTAATTAATTACCAGGGTTAGCTGAGAGTGTTCAACGTAAGGTATTTATGTGGCCAGGGACAATTTGACTTTTATGGGGTCACAATATTTTAAGGGAAACGAAAAAAATAGCTTATGGATAGAGGTGTCAATTGGATCAAATTTGGGTGAATCAAAGTGAGTTAAAATTTAATTCAACTCGAATTTGTTTGGATTAAATTGGGTTAGTTTAAAACGGATTGGGTATGTAATGGATTATAAAACTGGTTAAGACTCAACACAGCTCAATTTTTACTTATTTTATTTGTTGTTTTACATTATTTTAAAATCTAATATATATAATTGTAATATATGAATGTTATATTGATATAATCAACTGTGAATAACCATTGACCCAAACATATTAATAAGTTCATTTTGAAACGTCGTTGTCCCTTCTTATATAATAATCCAATCTCAAATTTTATGGAGGAATAATTAAAGTCATTTATATTTAAGTGTTAACATATTACCCCACCAACTTAAAATCGGATCAGATCGTGCAGAAGATGATGTACACCATTCTATTACCTTAAATGAAATTAATAAATTCAGAATTAATGGAAGATTTGGAATATTGATAATCTGATTAAAGGTTTAAGCTAAAAAGGTAAAGTTATATCGCAACTGAACACGTCAGTTGTTTGTTTATTTATGTGTCACCTTTTGATTCGGCATGGTGTTTAAGGAAAAAAAAAAGAAGATTTTTAAAATTTGAGATCTAAAATCATTTTAAAATATTTGTGTGATGAGAATCATTTCATTTAGGGTACAAAAAATAATTTAAAGTTAAATTGTTTCAATTAGAGTAAGTAACATTTTTTCCGGAATAAATTAAAAAAAAGGGTGTCACATAAGATATAAAACAACAGTAATTTTTTTTAAGACTTAGTAGGAGCAGCATTCTTTTGCCTTTACGTTAACCATGATTAGTTTTTGCTTGCAGGCAGTACTACAAAAGGTAGACAAATTTTCCGGATTGTTGCACTATCCTTAGTGATACCAGCCGTCACATGTTCATTAGTTCTGACATGTTACATCTGCTGTGTGCAAAGTCGAGATAGCCGCCGAGCGGCAGCTGCTCTCCCCAGCACTACTGCTGGTGGAGCAGCCGTAGTACCACTGTCCGAAACGACTATTGGCCTCAACGATTCGTCGTACACAACAGTTGTCCTAGGAGAAAGTCGAAGAGTTCCAGGGCCAAATCATGGAATTTGTCCAATATGTCTGGCAGAGTACAATCCAAAAGAGACAGTGAGATGCATACCTGAATGTCATCATTGCTTCCATGCTGAATGCATTGATGAATGGCTAAAGGTTAATAGTACTTGTCCTCTTTGTAGAAATAATCCTTCCCCTGTTCATATTAATTCTTCATGACACATTTTACTTCCCATATCTCCAGTCTTATCTGTGTATTTGTCTTCCCAAAAAAATCTAATTTTTCGGTTACTTAGGGCTTGTTTGGACCTGGTTTCGAATTAGGTTGAATTGAAGTTAAAATTTCACTTACATTGAATTTGAATTTCTTAAGTTGTATATGTGAAAAGTATCACCCTCAACTCATGCAATTTTACAAATGGGTAAATATGAATTCAATAAGATATCAGAATATCCGAAGATACTAAATTAATAAATCACATATCTTCATTTGGTGTTTATTGATCTTCATTTCGAGGTTATCCTTTAGAGGTGTTTGGAGGCTAAAGGTGTTTTGATGATGTATATTAGGATGATAAATGATATGTATGATGGAAGAAAGACTTGGGTTAGAATGGTGGGAAGACATTAAAAGCATTTTCATGTTGAGATGGATCTACACCTAGCCAATTCAAAGTTCTCACTCAGGGGGTTAGGCAAAAAAAGGTGTAAATGTGTACTAGAGTGCAAATTACAAACTCCAAAAAGAGAGGAAAAAAATCTTCTTCAATAGCAACTCGCCAATAGGATAACACAGAGAAATAAATTTTAAAAGATTAGGCAGCATAGTCTAGTACCACTAGGCTAACTCTCCTTTTTTATTTAGGTAATGCAAAATTAGTATATGTACAAAAATATAGAAAACTTATCATATAAATACAATGTAATTTTTTATTAAGGGAGTTCGGGGTGAACCCCTTAGCACTCACATAAGTCCACTCCTGCACTATGTATCTGTGTTAAGTCCTTTTCTTTTTGCGTTGGTCATGGATGAGTTGGCATGGTCTAATCAAGAGGAGGTTCATAATATATGCCATTTGAGGATGATTTTTAATCCTCTGGCACGTACATAAGTAAAGAGGACTTTTGAATCTAATTGTGTTAAACTAAAGATATATAATCAAAATTTCAAAATGATTTTTTATCTTGTAGTCTAAAAAGTACCACGTGGAAGGTTGAAAAAAAAAGTTTCCAAAAAAAGCAAAGAGACTATCATTTTGAAATGTATTAAAAAGGAAAGTGAGTCAAACAAATGGAAATGAAGAAAGTAAAATATTTGCGCTTATATATCAAGTATAAATAATTTTATAAAGTTTCACTGGTTCAATAAATCAACAATTGTTATAACTAACTTTTCTCGGAAAAAATATTTTCACACGGTCCAAAATTATTACTTCACATTGAGCATGATATTTTTCCGAAAAATAGTATAAATTTATGGGTCAAATGGAATATCTGGAACTTCTCCAGCACCACCAACCACTCGTTCAGACTTAAATATCCGGAACAAATGTAATGATATGGTTCCATGTTGGTTGTTGAACTCTCTCTCAAAAGAATTAAAGACCTTTGATCAGAACTTCAACATAGGTTTGGGCAACCTAATGGTGTCAAACTCTATCACCTACAAAAGGAACTGTGATGAAAAGAAAGAAGGAAATTTTCATAAATAACCTAAGCTTGAAATTTAATATGGTCAAATAGTTAAATATTTTACATAATTATACAATATAACCTTGACCATGTGACTTAGAGGGGAGGAGAGAGGCGAGCAAAATCGAGAGAGGCTAATTGTATATGTATATTTGTCAAATTGTATGTGTATCTCTGTCAAATAATTGTATATGTGTAACTAATATACATATGCATTTGTGTATCTGACAAGCGAGATTTGGGATTGGGAGGAGAGAGGCGAGTGAGAGAGGGCAGAGAGTGGAGAAAGGTGAATTATATATGTACATCTGTCGAATTGGTTAGGTATATCTGTCAAAATAATTGTATATATGTAGTTGAAATACATATATAATTGCATATCTGGCAAGAGTTGCAGAGAGAGGGGGGGAAGAGAGACGAGAGAGAGGAAGAGAGGAGAGAGAAAATAGCAACAAAATCGTAACTATAGCAACAAAACGCTAACTATAGCTATAAATTATAATTTTTTTAAAATTGTAGTTGTATAATGTAAATACATATCATATGTTTGCCTAGTTACGTTACTTTTCCAAAGAAGAAAGCTATGCAATCTAAAAAGAATGATAGGCTTATTATTGATACCTATTGTTGTACTAAAATGGTTCTATAATACTTTGAATAAAGTGTAATATTATCCACTTGGGACTAAGCCTAAGCCTGTAAGAATTTTTTCCCCAAAGACCTCACACCAATCAAACATCTTGCAAATAACTACTTTCTCTTTCTAGTTACAGTTGGCACACCTAACAAAAACCACAGCCCAACGAATACAACTTTTATACTTTGATTATATTTCGCCTTATCAACAAGGCTTGTATGAGTGACAACCAAAAGCTATGATAACCCCTTATATGAGCAGCCTTGGTAGGCAGAAGGATATACAATATGTATTTATATTCACTTTTTTCTTTTGACTCAAGCGTTTACCTGCGACAGCACGTCCTCTTTCAGTCTATTCAACTCTTGGATTTTATATTTGTTGTTTGAAAAGGCTAATACTAACATCTTTGGCATGATCTCCCACTCAAGCTTTTGACTTTTGAAACAACTAAGTTAATAAATAAATGGAACTCGCTATGTCTATGCTATTTCTAAATTCCAATCTGATAGAATATATATAAAGTGGCCTATCCGTGTTGAGATTCATTCTTGAAAAATATGGACAACATGATTGTTTTCTTTGTCTCTTTTCTTCTCTTTTCATCTGTCTATGCAAAGTATGATTGCCCCGTGAATTCCGTTTGTGGAAATAATCGTTTCGACATACGATTTCCTTTCGGATTACAAGGGTCACAAAATCTTCAACATTGTACATATCCTGGTTTCAATCTAAAGTGCAATAATCAAGGCAGTGCAATTCTAAATCTTCCAGGTGCAGGGGATTTCTACGTTCGGGATATCGACTACCTCACACAAGAAATTCAACTCTACGATCCATCTAATTGCCTTCCGAAAAGGCTTATTGATTTTCAAATTCCTTCTTCTTCTTCTTCTGTATTTAAGTCTGTTTCCAATCAAAACTATACTTTCTTGACTTGTTCGACAAATTTGGTCAGGTCTCGGTTCAGTGTTATTGATTGTTTGAGTAATTCTAGTATCTCCACTTTGGCTACTTCTTCAATGAGTCTTGCAAGCCAAATGAAAAGGTTGTATAACTGCAGTGTGAAAAACACTTTGTCTCTTCCTGTTTCGTGGGCTCCTCAATATGAGGCAGTTGTTTCCACTGACCTTAACAATGATCTTGTGTTAACATGGGATGAACCAAATTGCCAAGATTGTGAATCGAAACGAGATCTTTGTGGGTTTAAGAATGCAACTACTGGAGAAATACAATGCTTTGATGCTCCTGAAACAGGTAAACATTTCTCCATTTACAGTCTCTTCGCTGTTTCTTGTGCTAAATCAGCCTGAAGACACTATTAACATATTGTGTTAATGTCCGCTTTGGGCGAAATCTGCACAATTTTCACTAAAACTGATCTTACACTATTGAAAATATCCATACACCTTATATGTATTCAGAGGATTCATTTTAGTTAGCTTGATCGTTTAACCTCTTAATAAGTTCATTTGAAATGTCAAGTTTGCCCTTCTTCTGTAGGGTAATCCAATGTCAAACTTTATGAAGACATTAATATTTTAGTGTTTATGTATTATCCCACCGACTTTAAAATCGACTGAGATCGTGCATAAGATGACTCTATCACCTTAAAAGATTGTTGTTTCATCTAAGAGCTTAATATATTCAGATTTGATGATTGAAACATTCTTTTGTCTTAACGTTTACTATGAATTTTTCACTTGCAGGCGGTACGGACCGTTTAAAAATTTTCCGAATTGTCGCACTAGTCTTAGTGATACCAGCCATTTCATGTTCAATGTGTGTGGCATTTTACATCTGTTATGAGCAAAGGAGAGAGAGCAGGCAAGCGGCGTCTGTTCTTCCGAACACTACTGCCGGTGGAGCAGCCATAGTACCACATGAACCGGAAACGACTCTCGGCCTTGATGATTCGACCATCGAATCGTACACAAAAGTTGTCTTAGGAGAAAGTCGGAGAGTTCCAGGGCGAAATCATTTGACTTGCTCAATATGTCTAGCAGATTACCATCCAAAAGAGACAGTGAGATGCATACCTGAATGTGAACATTGCTTCCATGCTGAATGCATTGATGAATGGTTAAAGATCAATGGGACTTGTCCTGTTTGTAGAAATAATCCTTCCCCTGTACATATTAATTTTTCATAGCACATTATATTTCTACATCTCTAGTCTTCTCTGTATATGCACTTATGTTTCAAATTATTCCTTTTCTTTTGTTACCTCTAGAAAAATAGGAAGATACAATCGAAGAAGAAATTACCTTCAGGCGCGGAAATTCGACTTTCTCGCTAGTATACAGGATGGGGAAAGTACAAGCAATTCTGTTTGAGATACGACAAAGAGTCGTTAAGAGATGACTTATCAAAATAGTCCTGTTCTTTCGCGAACACATGTGTCTATTCAATTTTTCGTGTAAATACTTTAAGAAATGGTTGCATCAGTTGTGACCACAACATTTTAACATCATATTGTCAACCATTCTTTCAAACATTTTTATGCTAAATTCTTGTTCCACAATGGAGTACAAGTCTATTTTGATGCTCATATTATAGAATCTTCACTCGTATAACAAATTCAACTTATATTGATTTTTGTTATCATCGTTACTTGGTTCTTCACTTGTAGACCAACATACCAATTTAACCATTTATGAACTATTATGTCTATATAAAAAGTTGTCTTTCAATAGATACATCATTTCATGAAAGTCACAATTTTTCGAGTGATTTCATGAAATAGACGTATAACAAGCCATATTCAAATTAATTGTTTCATCAACTAAACGTCATCAAGATGATCTAGACTGACCAAATTATGAATATTTGTTGCTATATCAGTATCCACCGGGGATTTTTTGGGAATTGAAGAACTATACAATTTAAACAAATTTACATTTCAAGTTCTTCCAAAATTTAACTGAACATTAAAGTTTAGTATTGTCATTTAGTCATAAGCCAAACAAAATGTTAATATTGTTAAACATAATGTACATTAAAACGTTAGTATATCATCTCTTTACAGGAGGACATCAAAATGATAAAATAATATTTTTATCATGCTTTTAACTATATATATTGTTCTTCCTAAATAAAGTAAGCTATATATATATATATAGCGAGGTTGAGTCTATGAACTCTTAATGAAAGTCCATATTTCGTATGAGTGGGGTATCAAATTATAGGAGCACCCTTGACAGATTTCATCTATGTGAGTGTGAAAGTAGGCCGCTTTCTATGAGAATGGGCTTGTTCTAAAAAACACTCATGAAAATCAGAAAAGCACAAGACCGTAATGTGCTGGCTATCAAAGCTTATGTCAACACGTTGATAATTGTGTGTAAGCAGTGATACTTTATTTCCCTTAAGTAGTCATAGTTAAAGTCTGAGACTACGACTCTGAAGTAAAGGTTATTGTTTTACTAAGTGGAGGTTCAATGCAGATACACCTTCCTTATGCATAATAGTCTACCTTCAACTAAATTGGTGAAGAACTCTCTTATTTTAATACTAAAATGAGTGGATGAATGTTGGTGCAAAATACATTTTAATATTAAAATAATAATATTAATTTGTATCATGAGTTAGTGGAGAATGTGGCAATAAATTCCCATGTAACTTCTATAACCTCTAACTCTTTATTTGCCATTATCTAACCTTATTATTCCTTGTAACTCATGTAACCATTAACCTATGTTCTATACCATTAGTGTTTTGTAACTCATGTAACCTCCAAGACATGATTCCTCCATTCATGATAAGGATGAATCTCACCAATAAATAGTGATGTTTCTTCCTTTGTGAAGGATGCAATTGAGGGAGAGAAAAAATGTGAAGTGTGGATGAAATATTGTAGTGTGTGGTGAAGTGTGCAATAGTGATAGAGAGAGTTAAGACTAACGGAAAATATTCTAAGTCTTCAACTATATTCACTATACAAAAAAGAGTAATTATATGTTAAAAGGAAAGTGTTTTTGTGTGGAATTTTGGACTATTCAACTAATCCGGAGTTGTTTGAGTCATATAACGTTGTTGAGCTATTGTATCCTGGAGGGGACAAATAAAAAAATGTACTGATGGATCGTTGTAAGTTATACCGTAGTGGGCTTGAATCTCTTTAAAGAAAACGAGATATCCGCTCCTCAGCCTAAATGGATTTTGATTCAATTTTGTAATTTTATTTTTTCAACTGTAATTTATTATTTTTGTGATATATTACACCATCAATATATATATATATATACATATTCTTTGCAATTTTCTTCGTGATCATGCATTCCTTTGATGTGCATAATAATTTCAATTAATTACCATAAGTATAACTACTCACTTTGATGACTCCTGTCCAAAGAAGATGGGTTACAAATCCGGTCAATATCAGTAGCGTAATCCTTTTTTCACTAAGTTTTAATGGATTAATATCTTATATAGTCTTATGTAATTTTTTCCAGGAAGTTACTCAATTTTGGTTTTTAACTCAAAAGTCATTTAACTATAGATTTTGTTCATAAAAAATCATTCAACTATGAATTTTAACTCAAAAGATACTCGTGTTTTACTTACAAAGTTACTCAACCTATTTAATTAATTATTTTGGGCTAAAATTTTACTCGCATAAAATTTTTATTTCTAATCAAAGTTCTTTTTTCTTTTTTAAAAAAGATATCCATTTAAATCATTTAATGATCCGCATTACTTGACTCGACCTGCTATATTTATCTATTTCTAATTTATTATTTATACTAGTTTTCAAAGCATATGAATTACACTATTAATTCGGTATGCTTTACCGTCTACTTTAAAAATACATAAATAAAGGAGGAATTCACTAATTGTAGAAATAACAAAACAGAAGAAATTAAATTAAAACTTCTAAAATAAACGGAATGCTTGCAATTTTTTTAAAGTTGGGAGGACACTCAATAATCTGATGCTCATGGAGCCTCCACAGGTGCTACTTAACAGAGAGGAAGAGCTTGAAATTTAGAATTTAAAAATTAAAAAAAAAAACGCAGAGGATTTGAGGACAAGTGAGAATAATTTTAAGGAAAAAAGATAGAAAAAAGGGGTTACTATTATTATAAACTTTTAATTAAAAAAATGTCATGTAAGTAAATTTTAATGTAAAAATTAATCAAATAGGTTGACTAAATTTATGTGAAAATGTTCGGTAATTGAGTAATTTTTTAAATAAAAGTCAAAGTTGAATAACTTTTTATAAAAAGATTTCATATTTGAGTACTTTTGATTTATAAACAAAGTTAAGTAATTTTGAGTGAAAATAGTGCATAGTTGAATGAACTTCTCAGATATTATTATCTCTGGTTTTAGTAGTTTAATAATTCAACTAGTGGTCTGGTCTCCTTGTCTGTTTGTGATCTTCAATGGGCAATTTAAAAAACTTTTGACACTATCTGAAAAAAACATTTCTTCAAGAGCCATTGCAAAGTTCCCTGAACTTGGAATCTCATTGTTGAGGCCACATGTTTTTCTTTTTTCTCAAGCCAAAAATTGGATTCAGTCTAATAAAAACATTTACACTCTCACTTATGAAACCATTGGAGAAACAAAAGAAAAAGCAGAGGAGGAAAGCCTCTTCTCCGGTTTTTAGAAATAGTCATGTTCTTTCACGGACAGATGTATCTCTTCAACTTAAGACCTCTATATATTACGAACTTCCTCATTGTGTGATGATTTGAGAAAGGAGAAATGAAAATGAAGAAGATGAGAAGAAGAAAACGGTCTTATGAAACCTAGGTTTTGGTCTGAAGACAACTCTTGTGGAATAAACGGGATAGTTAAACCACTTAATCATCCAGGATGTTAGGATTGTGGGTGCCTTCTTTGCCACCAAATCAACAACTCCTTTTAGTTATGGCTTCCTAACTATCAATTTCTTATACATTTGATGGATTTTCGAAATAAATATAGGGTTTGGATAAAAGCTATTTGGCTCGCTTCCGACTGTATTCTGGTATTAATCCGCCCAATTGCTTAAGAACCCAAGCCAGAGGCAAGGACTCCAATCTGGAACCGGAGATACCCACATTAATAGCAGGTCTGATTCCAGAATTGAATAGGTCGGCGGATAAAAAGATTTGTCCATCAGTAATGAAAATTACATTAGTAGGAATATAAGCCGAAACATCTCCGGATTGAGTTTGAACTATTGTAAGGCGGTCATACTTCCTTCACCTGATCGCAGATACAAAGGAAAGCTGATGGATTAAAATGGCATCGTAGACAACTATAGGAATACTAGAAGTTTTTGTACAGACTAGCTTAGGTGGAATGATAGAGTCTAAGTTTGCTATTCTTAGCACAATAGAAATTAGACACGTGTACACTGTATTTTCTTTTTTTATTTTTATTTCTGCAGAAATACTACTTGTTTCTATCTAAAACTAGTCAGAGAATTCCTCAATATATATCGTTTATTTTTCTTTATATTACTTGTTATGACTTTCCAAATGCATACGTTTAAAAGAATGGAACAGTTAAAATAATTTCAATTTGCTAATTTATCAAATGAATAATTTGTATCCTCTCTGCTTTATTCAGCCTCAATACATGTTAGAGGCTTAGTCCGAATTCCCTTCATCAAAAAATTACACTTAGTGAATATTAAATCTCTTTGATTTATTTCGGTGTTTATCTATTTATATTTTGAACCCCTGATAAGAATTTTTGCTCCGTCACTATCCTTGTGTATTTGATTTTCATTTTTTTTTTTAACTCTAGCGATTACCTGAGGCAACACGTCCTGTTTCAGTCTATTCAACTCTATAATATAAGTGGGATTTTATATTTGTTTCTGAACAGGCTCATATTACATCTTTGGCATGAACATCAACTCAAACTTTTGACTTTTGAAAAAAATTAATAAATAAATGGAGCTCTTTATGCCCCTTTGCTATTCTAAATTCTTATCTAATATAAGCTGCCTATGCGTAAGATTTCATTCTTGAAACATATGGACAATTTGCTAGTCTTCTTTGTCTCTTTTCTGCTCTTTTCATCTGTCTATGGAAAACATGAATGCCCCCTTGATTCCATTTGTGGGAATAATCGTTTTGACATACGATTTCCTTTTGGATTAGAAGATCGACAAATTCCTCAGCACTGTACATATAATCCTGGTTTCAATCTTAAATGCAACAATCAAGGCAGAGCAATTTTTAGTCTTCCAGGTGCAGGGGATTTCTATGTACGAGATATCAACTATCTCGCGCAAGAAATCCAACTCTACGATCAATATAATTGCCTTCCAAAACGACTTGCTAATTTTCAACTTCCTTCTTCTTCTGTCTTCAAGGCTATTTACTATCGAAACTATACTTTCTTGACTTGTTCAACAGATTTGGTCATCTCTCGTTTCAGTGTTATCGGTTGTATGAGTAATTCTAGTATCTCCACTTTGGCTACTTCTTCAACGAGCCTTGCTACCCAAATGAAAAGTTTGTATAATTGCAGTGTAGATAACACTTTCTCTTTTCCCGTCTCGTGGACTCCTTTATATGAGTCAGTTTTTTCAAGTGACCTTAATAATGATCTTTTGTTAACATGGGATGAACCGTATTGCCAAGATTGTGAAGTAAACGGAGAGCTTTGTGGGTTTAAGAATGCAACTACTGGAGAAATTCAATGCTTTGATGTTCCTGGAACAGGTAAATATCTTTTTATTTATATAACAGTATATTTACCAAAGTTGTCTAAGAGCGTCAATCATCTCTGCTCGAATCTTCATTAGTTAAAGTTGACAGTAAATTAAATAGCATTAAGTTTATTGTTCTTCAATATGATATTGCTCGCTTTGAATCTAGTTTTCACGATTTTTTTTCTCTGTAAGTTGTCTTAGACTAATAAAGATATCCATACACCTTACATTACTATTCAGAGGATTTATTAAACTTATCCTCAATCTACCATAACTGTTTCTTCATTCAAACTTTGAATTGATTATACATTGAGAAGTATTAGTTAATTACCAGGGTTAGCTGAAGTGTATTCAACGAAAGCTATTTATGTGGCTAAGGACAATAATTTGACTTTGATTGGGTCAAGATATTCCAAGGGAAACGAAAAAGATAGCTGAGTTAGAGACTTTGAAGTATTTGGGTAAGTTAATTTAGAAATGTCAAGTTGGCCCTCCTTATATAATATTCCAATGTCAAATCTTATGGAGGAATAATTAAGGCATCTATATTAAGTTGTTTGTGTATGATTCCATTAGCTTTAAAATAGGCTGAAATCGTGCAGAAGATGACGTATGTTATTCTATCATCTTAATGAAATTATTTCTTTTGCCTTAATGTAACCATGATTAATATTTGGTTGCAGGCAGTACAAAAGGTATACAAATTTTCCGAATTGTTGCACTAGCCTTAGTGGTACCAGCCATGACATGTTCTTTGGGTGTGACATGTTACATCTGCTATGAAAAAACCCGAGACAGCCGCCGAGCGGCTGCTGCTCTCCAGAACACTACTGCTGGCGGAGCAGCCGTAGTACCACAACCGGAAACAACTATCGGTCTTGATGATTCGACGATCGAATCGTACACAAAAGTTGTCCTAGGAGAAAGTCGGAGAGTTCCAGGGCCAAATCATGGAACTTGTCCAATATGTCTGGCAGAGTACAATCCAAAAGAGACAGTGAGATGCATACCTGAATGTGAACATTGCTTCCATGCTGAATGTATTGATGAATGGTTAAAGATTAATGGTACTTGCCCTGTTTGTAGAAATAATCCTTCCCCTGTTCATATTAATTCTTCATAACACATTTTCCCTCACATCTGATCGAGTTTTGTCTGTATATGCATGTATATTTCTAATCACATCTGATCGAGTTTTGTCTAATCAAACCATACTGGTTATATTTGATCCCTCTCAAAAACTTGTAAATTTCACTTTATCCCCAAAAGAAAAAGAAATACTACTATAGTTTAGCAAATATTAGAAAAGCAACTTAGTTCCCATTTGTATCGACTTATTTTAGGTGTTCTTAATCCAAAATAGTTTTTAAGCAATTTTGAAGTGTTTGGATAAAGTTATTAACCCCTTGTTTTGAAAAGTACTTTAAAGTTTTGAATGGTTTGGATGAAGTTATTTAAGTTAGAAATCTTAATTTATGACTTTTGACTTATAAGTCATAAGTGAAAAGTCAATCCAAACAGACTCTTAATTCAGGGGGTTTGTACTATTGATGCATCTCAAATGTAGTAAGTTGTAGAAAAGGACATCCTGCATGATCATTAACCTAAATAGATTAATTGTTACTCCTAGTTCTTAACATTCGAACTCAGAGATTTGCAATTTTTTATTTTCTAATTCATATATATACAAATATTTATATTGTTATTCTATATTCTATTTGACACTCCCTATGTTTGAAAAAGATATCTCCCTTCTTTTGTTAGTTTATTGTAAAAAGAATGATTTTTTTTTCAATATTTTACTTTCAGCTTTTCACATGACATATTTAAGATCACAAGGTTAAAGATCATCTTTATACATTTGATATAATTTAATTTAGAATCACAAAATTAAAATTCTTCTTTATTTTCTTAAAATCCGCGTCAGTCAAATCAAATTATTCTATTTTAAACAGAGAGGGAATAAAAAAACTAATAGTTTGTCTATTTTAATTTATGTGATCTGATTTTAACTACAAGCATTATACAAATAGTTACATCTCTTTTCCATTCGAGAGTTCTTATTTGAACATAGAATTTTTAACTATTTTGAAATAAAACTTAATATATATTTAACAATTCAAATATTTGAAAAGTACTACGAAAGAAGAATGCAGTTAAAAATAATATCTTTTGATTCTCTAAATACTCTTATCTGTTTATTTTTACTTGTCTCTTATTGATTTGGCACGAGAATTAAGAAATAATAAATGATAGAGGTAAGTTTATCAAATTTTCCTTTGAATATAGTAAATATAATGTTTTAAAAAATATGGGAAAATAATTATAATTAATGATACGGAAAAAATTAAAAACTAAATATAAAATTATCTCTTGATTTCATAAAATGCACAAATATTATTGACATCTGTTGTTTTCATTTTATTTTTCCCTGGGTTTTTATTTTTTACCTTTGTATCTCTCCTCCATCATTATTCATTGCGCAACAATAAAGAAACATATATAATTATTAATTGGTTGCGTTCTTTGTTTAATTCCTCAAGTTTGGTGAAGCTTATTCCTCAACTTCTAATCATGAAACTTTCTTGTCCATGTAATTGATGACACGACATATATTACTAGTATAATTGAGTTTTCATTTTTAATTCCTATTTGATTATAGATTTTGAAATTAAATCTTCAAATTAAAAAAATTTGATGCGTTTTTAAAGTTCGTGATTTTTGAAACATAAGTGTTTAAATATGCATTTTACTCAAGGAAAAGGGGTAAAAAAATAACTCTCCATTATATTTTTGGCTTAAAAAATCCCTTCGTCAAATTTTTAGTTAAAAAATATCCCTCGTTCTAACAGAAATGAGAAAATGCCAAAAATAACTCTTAACTATTAGAAATGAAGCAAAAAATATCCTTCATTAGTTTTCGGCTAAAAATACCCCTCCATTAGAATTTTAAAGTTATTATTTAAATATCATCTTCCATTAAAAATCCAACCCCAGTCCATCTTCAAATCAATCTTTGCCAGACTTTGAGTAGTTCATATTCTTAGTATATTAAAAAAAAAAGCTTTAATTTATAGTTGCAATTGAATTTTCTCTTAAAAATGATAACTTATATTAATTATATTACATTATTAACACGAGCACAACAATTTCTATGCAAGCTTCATAGGTTCGAAAATTTGAAGAATTGAATCCTATTTAACTAAAGAAACTGATTGAAGGAGGAGACAACGATTATGACGAGGATGAATGAATGTTATCATTCAGAGATCGACTTTTTGAGATGTTTGCAAGTTAAATGACAATCCTTTTTGACATGAAAAGGCTAGCCTTTGACCTAATATTCGAAGAGAAAATCTCTCGGGTCCCTAAATGAGTTCCTCGTGGACTGGTCATGTGGCATTTTTTGTTCACATAACATGCATAATATCGTTTCCGTTTGCGAAAGAGGTATTTTTTTTTTTGAAAAATTTTTAAGGGAGGGATATTTTTGAACCAAAATCTAACCAAGGGGTATCTTTGCTTTATATCTTATCGTTCGGGGATATTTTTAACCCTTTTTTGTTTAGAGAGGGGGGTATTTCTGAGCCAAAAATCTAATTAAGAGGTATTTTTGAGCTAAAACCTAACGGATAAATATTTTTTGCTCCATTTCAAATAATTTAGAGATACTTTTTACCCTTTTTCCTAAAAATAAAATTAAAGATTTGAGCTAATTTTTAAAAGTTTAAAAATAATTAAAAATCAATTTTTCAAAATCTAATTAAATTTTATGATGAAATAAATATTTAAAAATGTACTCCTTAAATTCATGATCAAACGATGACTCAGGAATGTGACCTTTTCATAAATCGAAATAGACGAGTTCTTACATTAAACAATCGAATTATTGAAGGGCTTTTGGAGATACGCACCGGCCCATCGGAATTCAGTTTTTTATTTATTAGTCAAAATTACCATTTATCCATAAATTATTATACATTTACCAATTATAACCGAGATTATTTTTAAAAATCATTTTTGAAATAATTAATTTATTGGTTTGTACTTTGTATTATATCAGATCCTTATGATTTCGGATATTAGATAAACATACATGCCTTTTTTACAATAATTGTAAACTACGAACAAACTAATAATTTTCCTTTAATTTATGTGTTGGTTAAAATTTCTTTATGCTTTAAGAATATTCTGTGCTATCATACCTATTTTCCTTCAGACTAATTAACTGTAGCTAAACTCTTCCATCAAATTAAAAGAAGAAAAAATGGAAAGAGATGGACGAAGTTCTCTATAATTGTCAAACCTCAATCACTTAAGGTGTGTTTGGTATAAACGAAAAAAAATTCATTTCTTACTTTTTTCCTTGGTGTTTAGTAAGTAATTAAGCAAAGAAAACCTTTATTATTGGTAATCTAGGAAAGCATTATGGATATGTTGCTGAAAATATTATGGGAATGGATGGTCTTAGAATGTCACTTCTGAAACTTATCTTTGAGATTATTTTTTAAAAAAAAATAGAATATTCTCTTTCCCACACCAAACAAACCCTTATATAAAAATGTTCCAGGGGTATAACTGACTTTCCAAATTATTATATAGATTACAATACGCATCACACCAGAATAAAATAGATTCAATTGGATCATATATTATAACGTCGCACATCATTAACCAAAAAAAAATTAACAACTAGTACATGATCATACGTATACAGAGTTGACTTAAAATAATATATGCCATGGTACCTAGATGCTCTGGCAACAAAATTCATTGGAATCTAATTATATATAAGCAGCCTTCTTTTAGTTGATTCCAGATTCCAGAATCATGGCAAGTCATCAATTAATCATTTTCGTTCTTATAGTTACCATATGTCTTGTTGTACCATCCACCTTGTTAGTAATCTGCATAGCATTTCGCTTCCGCGTCGCAGGCATTCACCGCCAATATCAACACAACCGCGGTGAATCAGGCGCGGAAGCAGGGGCTGCCCGCGTGGTTGGTCTTGATGACAAAACGATTCAGTCGTACCCAAAAATTGTTGTCGATAAGAACGAATCGGTTTGCTCGATATGTCTGGCGGAGTACATTGCCGGAGAGATAGCAAAGTCCATGCCGGAGTGTCAACATTGCTTCCATATTGATTGTGTTGATAAGTGGCTGAAGTTGAATACTACTTGCCCTGTTTGTAGAAAGTGTCTACTATTCTCCAAATTGCATCATGATAACGTCGTGCCTAATTTGTAGCTTGATGCTTATAAAGGTTCCCATTTGTTACAAAATCATGTCCATCTATTGTCTCTATTTTGTTTTTATCCTAACAGAGAAGGGGATTACAAGATGAGAATCAAACTCTCATCAACAAAGTGAAAATAGTGTCCTATCATGACAATTTGACTTGTAAGCAAATTGCAATTGAATCGATGAGACGTGAAAGCTTTATATTGATATTTCAAATTGATTATAATTTTCAAGTAATATTGTCTTAAACAAATTAAAAGAGTAATGTTTATATAAAGTTTTGACCAAATCCTAATGAGTGACACTCTTGATTCAAGGTATTTCTACCATTTGAAAACCCCCCACCCCACCCCCTCCCCAACCCAACCCAACCCAATCTTAGCCATAAAAGGGCTAAAGGGAAGTAATTATTAGATGGAAAAAAAAAATCCTATTTGAAGATGCAAAGCTTACAAATTCTTGATATAAAAAAGTTGGACTTTTTATGAGTACAAAATTTGTTGTTTCCCATCTACTATATGTTTTTTCTTTGTATTTTGAGAGCTTGACAGACGCACAGAAAAGTTGATTATGTAATTTACCAAGGAAACGTAAAATAAACTTTGGTCCAAGTCTTGCCTTCCTTGAGAAAACAAAAACATAAAATTTGACAATAGAGAGATATATACTATGTTAAATTAATTAATCACTAGTGAACTTCCTTGCAAAAAAAATCTCTTAACAAAAAGGTCAAAATCTCCAGAGATGAGACCTATGAGCCTTTTGAGTCTCTTCTTCATTCTTTTTCTTCATCATTGTTTCCTTAGTAATACTCAAACATTCTCTTCAAACATTTCCATTTGTGGGAATCTCACCATACAAGACCCTTTCCAACTACAATCCCAAAACACTCAACAAAATACAAACTATAATAACTTTTCCCTAATATGTACTGATCAAGGCAATACACTTCTCAATATTCCATTTTCAGGAGATTTTCTTGTACAAGAGATCAACTATTCCACTAAAGAGATAAAACTCCAAAATAGTCCATCTAATTATCTTCCAAGAAAGCTTCTACGTTTAAGCCTTTTTTCTTCTCCTCCGTTTTCGATTTCTTCTTCTTCATCTCGGAATTATACCTTCACCGTGTTATCTCGTATTCATGGGGATCTTCGACGACTATCATGGGATGTTCATCTTGATAGTAACACGACAAACAGAGGAACCAGCAATTCCGATGTTCCATCTTCAAGAACAGGTGAATTTTTTGTCTCGTATAAGAATATACCTATACTATTCTGGAATTTTCATTTAAGAATATGCTGGAATTTGTCTCGTACTATTCTGGAATTTTCATTTTGTGGATTTTTCCGAAGTCTAGTCATCGTTTATTGAATGAATTGAGTTTTAATCTTGTAGCTAGCAACTTGCTAATTGTCTGATGTGCCGGTCCATTCTTCCGGTATAGTTTTCTTTGATCACAAATCGACAGGTTCTTTCTTCCCTTTCGTCTTGTGTAGCTATCACACCTAACTCATTTGCGTATACGAAATGTCAATTAGAAGAAAAGTCCTAAGGTTTTAGGCTAACGTTTGTGCTTGAGACTTATTTTTTCGACACACACGTAAAAATATTTTTATTTAGAATTAGTTGATATAGAATTATATTATATAGCTAATTATTGATTTTTACAACGTATATGATAAGTTGCTTGAATTAACAGGTAAGACTTCACGTCAAGAAACAATCTTGATCCTTTTCGTGGGTGCGTCCCTCATTCTACCATCAATCCTCTGTTTAATCTGCGTTTCATGCCGAGTTTTTCTCGAACTAAGCCACCGCCGTCAAGTTGCAGCTGCCACAGCCGCCACGTCAAGGTTAGCACCAATACCGATGATTGTGGTTGAAGGGCTTGATGAGTCCACGATTCAGTCCTATCCCAAAGTGGTTCTTGGTGAAAGCCGGCGAATTTCGGGTATAAACGTTATGATCTGCGCAATATGCTTGGGTGAGTACTGCGCAGGAGAAACACTGAGATGCATACCTGAATGTGAGCATTGCTTCCATGTTGAATGTGTTGATAAATGGTTGAAGATGAATAGCAGTTGCCCTGTTTGCCGAAAGCCTCTCCGTTCATCAAATTGTGCGGATGCTTTATAGCTTCAGTGACTGAGACTTCGATCGCGTATATCTATAGATTCTTTATTATATAAACATAATATGCACAACAAATTATACTTGCTTTGAAATATTTTCTTTATAGCCTGTGCTTTCCATTCAACGCGTAAATATTGTTGTAGCATGATTGTGAATATAACAAGATTTCTACTTAAAATTCACTTCGAAACGAATTGGTACACCAAGAGGAAAAGACTCTAAAATGGGAAAACATGATTGTGAATATAACCCAAGATTCTTGACTTGGTTCATTTCAAAAACCATTACTGGTTGGATTCTGTTTAGGAAAGATGGTGAGTCGACATTATTGGAACCAAATCAACATTAGTCACCTTTTATTTACTATAAAAGGCGAATTACTGCTGTTCGTCCTTGGAAGTTGTTGAAATCTATAGAAAGATACACACGCATACCTACATAGTAAGTCAAATAGAGAATAAGCTGACACTTAAAAACATGAGGTTACAATTACAACCAGCTACGATAGCAGCACAAACGAGCACAAAATTACTTCTTAGCAAGCAACTTCTTTGGAAGCATGTCCAAAGGTGTGGTTTTGAGTAAGAAAAGCCTGGCTGCACGTTCTTGCAGAGTGCCTCCACACTTCAACCCCCGCGCTTGAAGTTCTGACTTTAACCTCTCCATACCAAGGACCTAACACAACAAAATCAAAGTACATTTAATTAGGAATTACTGGCGATAAACACTACTGCATCCCCCAATGAACAGTAACCCAAGCTTCCAAAAACATAAGTGACCAGAGAACAATATCAATGTCAAAATCATAATATATAGTCCCAATTCAAAATAGCAACTAATTATAGATCCATATGTATTCATGTCAAATTTCCATCTGAGACGAAGAGTACAGACTTAAGAGCAGTAGCTGATAAACCAAGCAATGAACTAAGGCCAGAATTGTCACAAGAAATGAAGACCAATAAACAGAAGACCTACAATCTCATTCCCCTTAAAACACTAACATACTCGCAGCAAAGACACATAGGTACCATTTGATTGTGTGGTAGGAAAACAAAGTACTAGAAAGATAATTATTCGCACTTTTTGACGCATTTAGTTAAAAATAAAGTTGTTGGAAATGCGCTTAAAAACTTCATCAGGGAAAGATTTCCCCCAAAGTCCTGCAAATGTAAGGAAAATAAATTAAACCCCCATTTCCTTTCGAACAAAGTATAACCAGAGAATGACTTCCCTACTCTTTATTTCTTTATTTCACTGTAATTTTCTCAAGAATCATTTTCCGGCAACTTTGTTAACATCTGATTGAAGCCATAAAGGAGTTCTACACTAGTCACTGAAGCAGTACCACTGATTCAACATTAACACCACAAATAAGAAAAGCAGCAGTGCCATCAACTGTGCAAAGTAACAGCAGAAAATAATAAATTAAACATGGGCACTAGCTAAAGAATGATATCAAAATGTACAGACCATGACCGATGAAGTGTTTATTGACCCTTTCAAGGGTTCCAATCTCGACGGTTTCAGTTTACCTGCAGTGCAGCTTGCAGGGAATAGAAGTTTAGGGACTCAATCCTCCTCCTTATTTAACCACTAAACCACACACCCGAAAAGAATTATTTATTAACTGCTATTGATCTCACAGGAAAGGCTGTGTAAACAAGTTTCGATCACTGAATTGCAGTCATTAGCAACTTGTGAGCTACCCAAACAGAAAAATTGTAGCATTAGCAAAACAGAAAGTTGAAGCACTGTAATTTTCAGTTTGATCAACAACCAATTGACAACAAATTATTACAGCAAACATAGAAAGGCTTTAAAGATACATATTGATCAACACACATGTAATAAGCAACGGAAATCAACTACATTATATTAAAGAATATGCATACCTCCAATTCCGTCGCTGAATTAAATTCCTCGAAATTCAAAGGTTTTTCCAAGTCTAAATCCTTTGAGACTGCATCTTCCTGAGGAACTTGTATAGGGCTTAAATTATTACTGGGTTCTTCAACATCATTTTCTTTCACACCAGAGCTTGCTTCCACAACAATTAGATCAGAAGTACCTGAAGCTTCTTTTTCTGTTTGAACATTTTCAGTCGCTAATGCAATATCAGTGCCCAAAGTTGGGGCAACAACACTCTGCCCAATATTTTCTAGACTGTCTGGAGTGAGGGAGGATAGACTTTCACCTTCACAGTGAAAAGCATGTACATCGATATCTTCACCAGATTCAAGATTCTTCCGAAGAAGAGTATCCTTTTCTTCCTCGGAACCGCTCTCAGATGCACCACCATCTGCTTTTTTGCCAGTCACAGAATCCAAACTTCCCTCTGCTTCTCCATTGGACTCTGAATTGCCCCCATTATCTATGACAATGGATTTGTTATTCTCTTCTTCATCGTCGTCACTGTCATCATCATCCAGATCCTCACTATCACTATCACCCATTATCCTCTTACCCAACCTACGAAAAGTCACAAGCTTTAAGTTATAATTCCTTTTTTTATAAGGTACAAGCTTCATGAACAAATGAGAAAATTCTGCATAAAGATTGCGTACAAAAATGTGTACAAACAGTGGAGACAAAGAAAAACATGATTTCTACATCTTGCATTCAATCATATAATCATTCAAAATTTTACTAGATTTTCTATCAGGGAGGTAACATGTGCAGCTATGATTGTTTGATTATAGCTCTCCTACCATTTCGTTGACCATTAGGCGTCACCCTTTGAATTGTCTAACTACATAGTAAAACTGAACAGTGACTACGCCACCACTGTATATTAAGAACAAATTGAGTAGTCAAATACTAGGTCAAGGGGAAATTAGAGATAAAAAAACTCGCAAACACATTCGGGTCCAACTACAGGAGAACCAGCATACTTTATCCAAATAAGTAAATAAATAATGATATAATTAAATAATAAAAAGAAGAGAAGCAGGAAAAACAGGAAGGAAGAACTTCCCCTCCTTTCTTTCTGACTACTTAATCTTACGAAACTGATAATGGACCATTTCACTTCTCGGTCCCTGATTGCCCGACATCAGAGCAAACAGCTAATAAGTTAAACTTGTTAACCAAGGTTCTATGATTGCCGAATGAATCTTTTGAGGCAAAACAACTCTGTAAAAAGGGAGGAACCTACTACACAAGAGTATTGCCTATAAAAACTATTTGATTTTGGAAAATTCAAAACATGGGCTCATGGCACTCACATTAGACTGAAGTCTATTCCACTCAACGAAAAAACATAGATGACATTCAATTGTTCAGCCCAGGATATGTCTTCCAGAGAGAAACTCAATTCAACAGATAACAACAGCTAACCTAAAACACAAACTAGTTGGGTCACGCACGCATCCTCAATGACCATTTCCTCGTTCCAATACTAATACTCAATAACCATTCCTCATTCCAATACTATAACTTGAGGCATTTCAAAACATATTAGTGGTTCTTAAACAAAAAGGGGCAAAAAAATGCAAGAAGTAAAATGTGACAGGGCTTACCATATCTTGAGCTTTTTGGAATCTTTCTCATTGAGCTCAGCCGCCTTCCTTTTAGATGACACGAATCCCTTCAGGGACTCCCTAACTGACCTCTCCACTTCCTCCATACACTTAGCAGAATCCTCCCTATATTTCTGCACATACTTATCAGTGTTACTTCCACTAACACCCTTCTTACCTTTTTTGGCAGCTTCCTTTGCATTCTTCTTAAGAAACTCCTCCGCCATCTTCTCCAGTTTCCTCTCTTCTGCTTCTGCTCTCCACTCTTCCAGCTTCTTCTCCGCATTCACATGCCTTAGCCTTCTACCACTCATATCCCTACACGCGTCGAAGTTATTCGTCTTCTTCTGACCTGCCTTGGTTGCCGCTCCTCTCAGCAATGAGCCGAAACCTCCTTTACCACCCCTTAGCCGAAGCAACAAATTCACCACAACCGGAAAATTACACTTCTCAGGAGACCAATTTGTGAGATTTTCTGGCGACCCATTTACGATACTTTGGGTTTCGGGCAACCCGTTTGCGAGATCTAGGGTTTGGTGGTCATGAAGAGGGTAGAATGAATTGGAAGGTACTAGGAGCTGAAGGTGAGAAGGGATTGAAGTTAGGCTCTGTATTTTGTGCTTTAGGGTTAGGGTGGAGATGGATGGGGTAGTGAAATTTAGGGCTTTGTGTTTTCCATCGAGAAATTTCACGAGCACTTGATGAATCACTGATCCTTCCGTCATCTCCATCGCCGGCTGATTGATTTGCTAGTTTCGCTTCTGTTCTTGCTCGTTGGAATGTGCTTTCAGCCGATCGGCGATTGGGATTTGGGGAAAAAGAAATTCTGTTTGCTCTTCTTTGAATATTTATATACGGGACCACTCGAATTCATTATTGATTCGGAAAAGGAAAAGGCAAAAAAGGGATAACCTTAAACCGGGTCGGTTCTTTTTTTTTCCAAGCGGATTTTTTGTTTATACTATTAAAAACTAATTAAAATTTCCCTTCTTGCGTAGTTTAGACTAGGATTATGTATCAACTGATTCGGTTTATGTGTAAATTAATTGGGATTATTAATTATCGGGTTTAAAAATTGATATGGAATTGATAAAATTTTGATTATTAAGTGACAATCAATGATTAATAATTCAGTTATAAGATATCTTGATTATTTTCATTTTTTATACGTTCATTAATTTTTTTTAAAAAAGAAATAGAAAATTAGAAATTATATGTACAAATAAATAAAAAAAATTTACTTAACAATTTTGTATATTTGTATGTACTACTAGTACCATTTACTTTTCGTAAAGAATTATATGAGTAAGACAATCATATGTTCAAAATCAACATCTTGCGTTTCTTAAACATTAAGATAAAATACATGTAAGAATAAAAAAATAATTTTACTTTATTTTAAATGAAATTATAGATTATAACATGTTTAAAAAGTGACTAATCGTGATGCCAACCAATAATCAATAATCATTGCATAATAAATCATTAAAATCGACGAACCAATAATCAAACTATTAAGCCAACTACTGGTTTGGGTTCTCCCTAAAAGATTGGAAATAGTCTACAAATGACCTACATCAAAATAAGTCAGATTAATTTTTAGTGAGTAAATCATCTTATACTCTGGTAAATCAAAATTTAGAGTCCATAGGCTATATAAACTTTGTTCTACTACTAAAACGCTTGTCCTTTCCTTGATAATGCAAGAATGTAATGTTACTTAGAAATCTATCGCCTTTGTTTTCTAATTCTCCTATTGGATGTGCCCTAGAAATTAAAAATGTTTTAAGAGTAGAAAGGCAGCAAATTAGAATTACGTTGTGACAAAATCAGTTTCCCCCTTCTCTCACACTAGAAGGACAAAAAGTACTCCCTTCCTCCGCCCTAATTTAATTTAATCCATTTTCAAAAAATAGTAAAGTAAAGATCATAAGATTTTAAAAGATAGCATATATCTTTACTTAAATTAGGACGATAGAAGTAAATATATATTTAGCCTAATAATTGAATGCATTCCCAACAAAAAAGGTCTAAACTAAAGCACAATTTTGAAATGTGTAGGAATATCAGTAGTTCATAATACATGTGTGCTAACTGCCCATGAAATTCAGGCAACATGTCCTTAGCTTTCCTCACATGACAATATAAATAGTATTCTTTAGTTCTCCTTCTCATAATCACCAAACACGAGAAAAAAGCAAGCAACAATATGGTGAGGCTGATGTATACTTTGATCGTTCTCTTGCTTGTTTTAGCAAGAGGAGCAAAGGCCAAGCCTTCTTGTGAAGTAGTTTCGAAAAGGCTAGCGCCTTGTCAGTCGTACATTCAAGGGAAATATCATTCGATCAAGCCATCGGGCAGATGCTGCAGAGGACTGATTGATCTGAGTAACATGATGAAAAATGGCAAGGATGATTATATAGTTGTTTGCAAGTGTATAAAGAAAGCACTTTTACATACGGATTATGATCCCAAACGTTTCCAAATTGGTTCGCAACAATGTAACACTGGGTTTACTCTGCCTCCTGTTGGCCATTACACTAACTGTTAAGTCTACTTGGTGGGCCTAATCTTGTATGAAAAATGTGAATCTTTAATACAATGTTCTACTAACAAACATAAATTAAAAATCTATACGGGTGGTTGTATTGGTACTAAATCTTACTAGGATATCATGTTTTATTTTCATCCTTTTTATTGTCATGTTGAATATACTCCTAAGTCCTATATGAATTAAGTATTTATGGAACAGTGCAACTACGTGCATAACTTGTGTAGCAATGAAGATACACAAATCCAGTATTCCAACATCATCAACAAACTAAACTTCGATGTAGAAAATGTGAATACTATGTAAATGAAAAATGATATATTCTAGAACTCATCTAATCAGCCACAAATTTATCATCTCAGATTATTTATAGTTCGTCTCATCCAAGTAATTAATCTAATACGTGAATTTGTATACACATAATTCCTTATACATGAATGAATTGACACCTTGCCTTAGAATTTTTATAAGAGGGAAGGGAAAATCCAAGCCCAGATAGTCGTTTGGGTATTAAGAAAATGGTAAAATTAGTCAAAACAAAAGGCAGATTACATCAAACTAAATGAATTACATCAACTCAATATTTTGCAACTAAAATTTGAGTGTTCAAAAGTTATAAAAATAGAACTACATGTTGCGCAACTTTTTTCATTGTATATTTTCAATAGTTGATCAAAATTTACTAACCTTGAAAAACAAACCTAACTAACGATAGCTATACAGACTAATATAGGACACAGAGTAATTATTACTATTTCGTAAGTAATAAGTTTGCCTAATGATTGTACTTGATTAATGACCTACCATGAAATTTACTCACTTTAATAGTTCAGTCAACTTATCGTCTATCCAACTAATTAACACCAATTTGTTGTCTTCAAGTAATTGAAACTTACTCAATAAACTTTAATTTGGAATAAGCTCAAGGAATAGTGCTTTCAGTGTGTTATTAAGTCCGAAATATGGTTAGGGATTTAGAGTGCACCTTGATATGTCCTAAACTTATATTGAATGGATTAATATAAATTTTTGGACAATCGTCAGGAGATATTTTCTCAATTTTTGTTGCAAGTGAAATTGAATTGATGGGAAGAGATATAATGAAACAATTCAATAGGATGGATATCGGTTCTTACATTTGAAAATTGGGATGATTTTCGAGTCAAAAACTTAGAATTTTTATACTTAAAGCATATATTGAAAAAGATATTCATAATTCCAATTACTTAATTAGAATTATGTTAGTATAATATCTTGAAAAAGGCAATTCAGTCAAACTGTAACTTTTTATATAATTAATAAATATGTTAAAAATTACGAAACGATCAACATAAGGAAAAAGAAACCTGAGGGGGAAGATCTAATTAAAAAATCATCAAAATAAAAAAGTGAATATGTAATATTATATCATTTCAATCTATACCACGTACAATTTTCACTTTTGGTCAATAATTACATGCACAACTAGCCAGGGTAATTTTGCTTTAATTTGTTGTGATCTAACATCGTCTGAAGAGGAAGTATCGTGCAAAATTCCGATTGATCATCAACATTAATGTTCATGAGAATTATGTGTATAACAGATAACTAAATAGGGCTAAAAAATAAGGCATGATATGTGTGTGTATATATATGTCATTCATTTTCACAAGAATTAAAAAACATATACCAAAATTTTTTTTAAATATAAATACCAACTAATGTCTCGTTTTTTTGTGTTTGTCTCTTTAGTTCTACTAATAAGTAGTGTGTCAATATTCGAATATGTGTTGGGTGCTCCTACTTGTCAATCAGTTAGTTCCCAGCTATCTCCATGCCTTCCATATATTAAAAAAAATAGTGGTAAAAGGAGTCCATCTTCACCTTGCTGTACAGGTCTAAAGAAAATTTACAATCTTGAAACATCAAAAGGAGATCGAGTTGTTATCTGTAAATGCTTAAAAAAAGAACTCATTAATCTTGGAAATAATGTCCTTTCCTATCGTGTTGCTCAACTCCCCTATACATGTGGTGTTTCTAGTTTTAGAATGCCTCCTGTGGATAAAAATTACAACTGCAACAAGTACGTGTTTATACATTCAAATTTGGTATTCATTGTTTGCTTTAATTTGTTTCATCTAAGTTTATAGTTTTATTATACATGCAGGATTTCTATGCACTGATGATGATGAAGGGGGTAATGATCTAGGAAACAAATTTAACCATTTATATAATAATCTTAAAGCAAGATCAATTCGTTGTAATATGTAAATGTAACAGTTGATTATAAAGAAAAAACAAAGAGAACAGTTGATTCAAAAGGAAATGAATTGTCCTCTTGATATTTTGAATCTTATAATTCTTATATCAAACTGCAATTATATTTAACTTCCTGCTTATTTTATTAGTTAGTCTAATATACTAAACAACATAAACTTATTGAATAATGCAGAATCTATCAATATTATTGCACAAATAAAAAACGCATCATATCTTTTTTTTAATTGAAGTGCTGCATCTTCGCATAAAAAAATATTCATAAAATAAATTTATTATGCGTATATAATTATAAAAAATATGTATATACTTTGTGATTTCGAATCGATTATTTTTTCAATTTTTTTTAATAAAATCAGAACTAGACTAATTACTTTCAACTTTTAAAATATAAAACCAAACTAAATTAATTTTTTCTGATCGAATTATACCCCAATGATGAACACCCCCTCCTGATTATGATAAAAAATGCTTCTCCCATGTTCGGGCCAGCTTGGCATATTATTTTTTCTAATTTAGTATTTTGTGTTAAGAGCCTATTTGGATTATTTTTTCCTGGTAACTATACGTTAAAAGTCATAAATTTGAAATATTAACTTACTTTTTTTGACTTATTTTTGATATATTTGCTTAACACCAAGTACTTATTAGCAATTTTTTAATTTGCCTAAATAATTTAGAAATAAACACTTAAAATAAATCAATTCAAATGTTGTAAAAGTAGGTATTGGCAAATTCACACCCCAAAAGCTAATTCAAAGCGAAAAGGATTACTCAAGCTTTATAAGAAGTCTGGACACCCACCTCATTAACCACCGATATGAAATTTTTGACATTCTTCAACACTCCACTACTCTGATACCACATAAAATCAGGTCTTTGGCATAATTTACATGCCAAAAGCTAGCTCAAACAGAGGAGGATTGCTCAAGCCTTATAAGGAATCCACCCATCACATTAATCACTGGACTTTTGTCATTCTTCAACAAATACGCTCTTATTCTTGAATTTTCTTGTTCTAAATTCTCGTTTATCACCGTCCTTCTACTTAATTAATCAATTTATTAATTAATGTATCATCCAAAAATAAGCATAAGATGTCAACTTAATAGGGCGAATTAGATAGAGGATTAGCTTATCCATTGACGTCGTCTTCTGATTAGATATATTAATATTTTCATAAGGCATGTGAAATATTTTTTGTTTAAACTATTACTACCGCCTAAATCATTATATTACAAAAACAATATTTCTGTGACTTCGTGGAATTTGGCTGTCAACATCGAATCTTTTGACCTGAACTTCTATAAATTAATTATTTTAATCCATCTCATTAGGTATAATTACTTCTCTAGTCATTCTTTAAGTTATTTGTGTTTCACTATTTTTTGTACTAAACTATAGGTGTAATAATTAGATCAGTCGAACTTGGGCTACTTTATCAGCATGGAAACTTCTTTAGTAGGGAAATATAATTAGAAATTTAATTTTCTTTTTCTTTGTGATAATTTTTTTTGTTTGTTTGCTTTCCGTTTTTTCAGAAATTTCTAATTAATGGAAGACTAATTAAAAGCCAAAAGGTCCTCCTTTGCCGATTAAGGACAATTAAAACCTCTCATCTTAATTATTAAATTAAACGTGTAGTTTATTTTATACTAATTATATTATCACCAATCGCTTATTATAAGACTTGATTAAATATCTTATCACAACACGGCTTGACATAAGTAATTCGTGCAATATATATACAGATTCAAAATTTAAACTCAATGAGCTCACTTTTAAGATTACTAGTATTAAATCCATTGTATTTTAGATTCATATTCACTATTTATTACAATTATAATATATTGTTGTACATAAATTTATGTTTTGCCTCAAAAGTACATATATGTTCAGTTGAACCTATGACTATAATAACAAACAAAAAAAAAGCACAATCTGGTGCACTAAGCTCCATTATGCCCAGGGTTCAAAGAAGAGTCTAATAGCAAAGCGTCTATTATACGCAATTTTACCTTACATTTCTGCGGGAGGCTATTTTCAAGTTACAAAAGAAATGTACCTAAGTCTTCTTGAAAATCCTGTTTTCAAAGTCTACAGACTATAATATACATTTTCCTTGTAAAATTTTCAAAAAGTTCACTTACATTTCTTTTGAAAAAGTTGTGATATTTAAATAATGGAAAAGGTTGGTCTAAGGTTACACATATGTGGAAATTCCTTTTCAGCAGCTCTTCATTGACTTGTGACTATAAAGTCTTGAGAGTTTCTTCGTTGTTCCCCTGCATAGATCCCATCGTACTTTATTTATAGCAGCAATCTCCAGGTACCTTCTTTTCTATTACTTTCTTATAGGAGTATATATTTCCCTGATCAAAGTACATTAGTATTAGTTTCTCTTCACTCCACTTTCTCAAGGTGTCTATTTTTACCTTTCTTTTACATATATATATACATATTCTTTAGAGAAATTTAATGTATAGTACTACTGGTATATGATTTGAGCTCCGACGTTCATGTTGCATGAGATAGTATTTTGCGGTTTTCTTGAAATAAACGGCTGAGTTAACTTAAGGAATCATCTTATAGCCAGGGGCGGAACTAGAATTCTAGTAGCAGGTTCGGTAGCTTTGGCCAAATCTTGTATGTACATTAAGAAAAATCCAGTTAATGTATATAAATAATTTGTGCAGAATTATGTTTTCTCAAATCTAGGTAATCAATGTAATAAAATTTTCTCATTCCTGGATAACCTGTCATAAAAAAATTAATGGATTGTGTGCTTATTTAACTGCAAACTTAGTTTCACTGTTGACCTTCTCAGTTCAAGTCTTCATAGTACTTATTTGATTTTTCTAAGTTGGCTTTCATTTTCTTTCAGTTGGAAGAGTTGGGCTTCAAGCTAGAAGAGTAGTTAGTATAGTGTAGTGAGGAGGGAATTGATCACTCTTATTTGATCATTTTCCTTCTAGAATAAAAAAGTTGACGAGCATACAGTATAGAAGAAGCTGAAAATGACTATTCTCAAAGAAGAAAAATATGTAAGGTTAGTTCGATAAATTATGATCTTCTAGCTTGTATTTTGCAGCCCTTGACTAGTGAACTAACACAACACAAATAGTGATATAGAATTATCTGTGTTTCATCCTGCAGTATTCTTTAAGTTTTCCATCTAATATGACCTTTTCTTCTCAGGTTTGAACATTGCAAGTCAGAAGATAATGGGATGTTTTCTGTCAGAAAGCCATCAATCTGCTCATGGATGAGTAATATTAGAAGAGGAACTGTGAGGGGTTCCGATAGAATAAGTGGCTTTATAAGAAAATCAATGTGCATCCCTTTCCTAAGTGACAGTCCAAGAAAAGTTTCAGGATCATCAACAAATAAAATTCTTGATCCTCAGGAACCATTTCTTCAATTCTGGAACAAAATATTTGTCTTCACTTGTATAATTTCAGTGGCCATTGACCCATTGTTCTTCTACATTCCTGTCATTGATAGCAAGAGGAAGTGCTTTGATTTGGATCGTGCATTAGAGATCCCTATTTCTATCCTTCGATCAGTCACCGACCTTTTCTATATCTATCATATCATCTTGCAGTTCCGAACTGGCTTTATTGCTCCTTCTTCTCGAGTATTTGGTAGGGGTGAGTTGATTGAGGACTCTTCCCTTATAGCCAAGCGATACTTGTTTCCGTATTTCATCATTGACATTTTAGCCGTTCTTCCACTCCCACAGGTTTGTCTAAATCCATTATGCTTCAAAGATTATATATCTGGTATATATATTCATTTAAATTGAGGCAGTATGATATATAAGTAACATGTATACTTACCCTTTGTTGGTACAGATGGTGCTCTTTATCATCGCTCCTCACATGAATCGCCCCATTTCTCTGGTGATGAGAAGACAGTTGGTGTTTGTTATATTTGCACAATATGTTCCAAGACTCTTTAGGATATACCCATTATACAAGGAAGTAACGAGGACAACAGGCTTTTTAACTGAAACAGCGTGGGCTGGAGCTGCTTTCAATTTATTCCTATTCATGATTGCCAGTAACGTATGTTTTCTTAATCATTCATCATATATCAATTGTGCTTTAAGTTATATGGTCAGAATATGCAGACATTTCATACATGTCTTCTGCAAAAATAAGTCATTTCTTGCATTTCTGACTACCTAATTATAGAGGAGATCAACACAGGTGTTACGTTATGTATAGACCTTCTTTTTCCCCTCCACATGTATAATGATATGCACAAATGTCTGGCCTCAGGTAGTTGGAGCCTTTTGGTATTTGATTACAGTAGAAAGACAAGATGACTGCTGGAGCAAAATATGTAAGGGTACTCAAAAGTGTGTGCTAGACAGCTTATGTTGTGGACATCGAGGGAAAACAAACATTCAGTTTCTAAATTCTTCTTGTCCTCTCCTGAAACCGGTACACGAGAATGACTTTGATTTTGGGATATTTCTTGATGCTCTTCAGTCTCGAGTTGCAGAGAAAAGAAACTTCTTTTCCAAACTCTCCTATTGCTTCTGGTGGGGGCTGAGAAATTTAAGGTCTGTGGTTCTGCTTTTTGGTTTCATTATCCTTAGAGATCATTTGATAACTCTTTCTCATCTATTCTTCTGTCTGATGTATCTCAGTTCTCTTGGCCAAGACCTTAAGACTAGCAACTTTTTAGGGGAGATTCTCTTCGCCATCTTCATCTGCATTGTTGGCCTGATTCTGTTTTCCTTGCTTATTGGCAATATGCAGGTATGCATCGCTGGTTCAATTATTCTAACCTTAAACAGTCTTAATCAGTCAATTCTGTTTTAGATTTAAAATTCGTTATATTCAATGCATTGAGCTATAAGTTTGAATAAATCAATAATTTGACATTTATTTTCAAGATGAAGTTGTGAGTTTCCATTGGCAAAACTAGATGAATAGATGAAACTTTTTTACATTGGAGAATTGAAGTCAACTAATGTTGCATTAGTTTCTGGCTACAGGAATATTTGCAGTCTATCACAGTCAGAGTAGAAGGAATGAGATTGAGAAGGCGAGATGCAGAACAGTGGATGTCTCACCGAATGCTTCCTGACAACCTGAGAGAGCGCATTCGAAGATATGAACAGTACAAATGGCAACAAACTAGAGGGGTTGATGAAGATTATCTAATTTCTAACCTTCCCAAAGACTTGAGAAGAGACGTAAAGCGCCATCTATGTTGGTCGTTGCTCAAAAGAGTGAGTGCCTATATTTGTGCTCATGATTTCCTTTCTTGCATTCTTGAAACTGCTGATCTTATTTGATCTTTACTATGCAGGTTCCCATGTTTGAGAAAATGGATGAACAGTTACTGGATGCATTGTGTGACCGACTGAAACCAGCTCTTTTCACAGAGAATAGCTTCATAATCCGAGAAGGCGATCCAGTGAATGAGATGCTTTTTCTCATGAGAGGTACTTTACTAACTATGACCACCAATGGTGGAAGAACCGGTTTCTTCAACTCTGCATCGCTCAAGGCTGGTGATTTCTGTGGAGAGGAGCTTCTTACATGGGCTTTGGACCCCCACGCCTCCTCGACTCTTCCTGCTTCAACTAGAACAGTACAAGCTGTTATAGATGTTGAGGCTTTTGCCCTCACAGCTGATGATCTCAAGTTTGTCGCGGCCCAATTTAGACGCCTTCATAGCAAGCAGCTTCGGCATACTTTCAGGTATGTACACCAACCCTTGTTCAATTTCAAAACACAAGTCTTATACTGACATAAGTTCTGGAGAAGGCCTTGACAATTTCAATGTGTTTTGTGCTGTTTCAGGTTCTATTCACAGCATTGGAGGACATGGGCAGCCTGCTTTATACAAGCAGCATGGCGCAGACACTGCAGGAACAAGCTTGAGAAATCATTGAGAGAGGAAGAAGAAAAACTACAGGCCGCTTTGGCAAATGAGACAGCAAATTTACCAAGTCTTGGAGCTACAATTTATGCATCAAGGTTTGCTGCTAATGCATTGCGGGCCTTGAGGCTCAACCACCCAAAGGGTTCCAAATCATCTACCAGATTGAGTCCCTTATTGCTTCAGAAGCCAGCTGAACCTGATTTCAGCTCCTAAAGCTAGAAATATTGGAAAGAGGCTCATCTATATATGGCAGTTTGGTTTTTAGTGTTAATTTTTAGAGCTAGTTAGGTAGAAGAGCCTGCGAAATCTTTGTAATATAAGAACCTATGAATATAAAATAGGCATAGCCATCCCTCCTGCCTTGTAAATTGTGGTACTCTACTAAACTATGGCTTTCAATATATTTTGGCTATTTTACATGTTCTCACAGTCTAGTCAAATTTGTTCTCTAATCCAGAACCTAAATTGAAAAGAAGAGGAGCAAGAACATAAGGTTCGAACTTAGAAGTTCATCTTTTGCCCATACTGCTGATCATGGAATTAAAATGAAAAGAAATATAAGACTAACTTTATAATAAGTCAATAAGATGTCCAACATCTAAAAGGAGGACAAGTAGAAACTGAAATTCAAAGACTATAGGTAAGATTTGTTCCTAACAAAAAGAGGAACAAATATACCCCAGCTACTATCCTATTTAATATAAGCATCTAAATAGATAACAATACTACTAGAATTTCTTAGCACATAGCTTTTCCAACTCCTTGGCAACTTCTTCAATTTCTTCATCTCCTTTGGAGCAAAGCATTTCCTTCATGTACTTTGCCTTTTGCCTTACAAGTTCACCATCCTTGTCAAGCACAACTTGGTTGATTATGGCTGCAACTTCCTCTCTATGAAGCTTTCCATTGCTATCCCTCACAACTTCCACAGCAATGCCAACATCCTCAACAAGCCTAGAATTAATTGGTTGATCAATATGCATAGGCATCGCAATAATTGGAACTCCATACTTCATGCTTTCCATAACAGAACTCCATCCACAATGACTCATGAAGCCGCCTATACTCAAATGCTCCAGGATTTTTGCTTGTGGAGCCCATCCATTAAAAACTTTTCCCCTATTTCCTACCCTATTGAAAAACCCTTTAGGCAATGCCTCTTCAAGTTCAAGATTTTCCCCCTTTGGGAACCTTATAGGCCATATAAAATTCACCTTACTATTTTCCAACCCATAAGCAATCTCTAGCAAATCTTCCTTTGATAAAAAATATTCACTTCCAAAAGATACAAAAATTGTGGATTTCTTCTCTTTTTCATTCAACCATGTTATTAACTCTGATCTACCATCATCAAGACTGGGTTCTTGAACTAAAGGACCAAGAGGTACAACTTTTTTTCCAGTTAAACTAGTGATATAATCACTGTACTTACCCTCAATCTCCTTAAAACTTTTTATCAAAACAACATCACGAGATAGGTAGAAACATTCTCTAACGCGCCTTTTATCTTCTTCAAGCTTTTCAACAGGGATAGATGATTCCTGTTTCTCAATCCGAGCCATCTCATAATCGCGATAATAAATAGACGAAAATGGGAATTTTACCCCTGGCTTGTTGAACACATGCAACATATAAGCTGTCATCGTAGAGCTGCTACTAATAAATTCAACAGCAGGAATTTTTAATTCAGCAGCAGCCTTTGGAGCCCATGGTTGAAGAAAATCATAAATCAATAAATCAGGTTTTAGGGCTTTCAACATTAGGGTAAAATCAGGACTAGCTAAGTCAAAAGCTTCTTTGAGAGTGCTCATGAGATAGGGTGGGAGGCCGTTGGTAGTGTGGTGACAAGGAGGAAGATTTGGTAATGTTGGCAGATGAAGTTCCAAGAAATGGATCGATGATGAAAATTCCGGGCTAAGCTTTTCTCCGATAGAGTTGAGGACAACTGGAGTAGAACACAAGTAAATAATGAAGTTTCTTTGGCTAAGCTTTTTGGCTAACTCAAGAAAAGGAGAGATGTGACCATAACCCAACCATGGAAACATCAACACACGAAGAGGCTTATCGCGATTATCCATGAAACCATTCATGATTAATTCTTTTGAGTTTGAATTTCTTTCTTCCTCAAACTTGTATACTTTCTTGTTGAAATTGTTTGCGTGGATCCATTCATATTTATAGTTGCTCGACAAGTTCCCCATAAGGTAAGTTCATGTTAATAATTAATGCACAAACACGTAGAAGGAAAATGCAATAATATATTTTTGGCGTGTACGTATAATATCTGCATGCACATGGTTCATTTTCCTTTTACAGTTGATTCACTTCCTGTTCTGTTTCTGGTAATTACTACTACCATTTGGGGAGCCTATGTTTAGTTTGGGTAATTAATACTAACGGAAAATCAATCCATAAATATAAATAGAACCCCACGTTCCCAAGTGTTGCCATATATTACAAGGTACTACAACAACAACACACCAATGGAATCCCAGAGTCTGGGGAGGGTAGAATGTACGCAGATCTTATCACTACCTTATAGAAGTAGAGAGGTTGTTTCCTAGAACCCTCGTCTCAAAATAATAATAATATTTTATTTTATACTAGTATACGTACTCGCGCGATACGCGAATAATATTAAATTATTATTTATAAGTATTTTATATTGTGATATCTTATCAAACATGTTGAAAGATATTATATTTTAAAATTTTCAACTATCATATTGTTTCTCAATGAAATATACACCATCTCTCCCTACACTCCAGCCCACCGCCACCTCACCCCACCCTCAAGCCCTCATAATTAAATATGTATAAATAAAGATAACGAGACATGTTTTAAATTGTTAATATTGACTTTTATTAGCTTATCACTTGGCATAATATAATTATCAAGTTCTTCTCTTATTAATATAAAACAAATCTATTTTATTGTTCACGCCTTTTAATTTTAGTTAAAATTTATAGGAAATAACCCCCCCCCCCCCCCCATTCTTTCTACTGTACTTTAATCATTTTTTCCTAATTTGTCGGCGTTCTTTTTGGTTATGGTGTGTGTTACACATAATAAGCAATTGACTTTTCTTACTTTTTTTTAATTTCAATGTATAAAATTTTCATTTATGCCCCTTACTATTAAAATTCGCGCACGGACATCATGCTAGCGTCAGCATCGAGGATCAAACTCAACCCTTTATGATATCGATATGGTACCAATAAACCGATAGAGTATCACAAAAAATATTTTTTCTACTAATTTAGAATTTAATATATAAGTTTGTGACTTAATAATTTTCTCTTAATTATTTTACTTATTAAAAAAAGAGTTCAAAATTATATGATACCGTTAGGATACCAATAGAATGACGAAGTATCACAAGAATATATTTTCTACTAATTTAGAGTTAAATAAATAATTTTGTGACTTTAATAATTTTCTCTTGATCTCTCTATTTATTAAAAAAAAACTCAGAACTATATGATACCGATAGGGTATCAATATGCTGATGGAATATCACAGATAATTAAATTCCAATTCTATATGATACCAATATGGTATCAATATACCAATGGAGTATCACACAAATATAGTTTCTACTAATTTAGAGTTTAATAATTTCTTTAATTGTTTCTTATTTATTTCTTAAAAAAAAAAGCATAATCTTATATGATACCAATAAAGTATCAATATAGTGCCAGAGTATCACGAAGGGTTGAGCTCATTCTATATGATAGCAGTATGGTTTAATACCGTTAGTGTATCACAGAAGATTATTTCATAATATTCATGTTGACATCGATCATAGGCGAAATAAAAAAGGAAAAATGGGGTAAGAAGATAAATAGTCTGGGTCATGGGTCCAGATTTATTTATCATATTTTATTTAAAGTTATAACTTCGTCTATAATACCCCTCCCCCCACCCCAAACTCTCTATCTATCTATACTATATTAAATGTGTGAAGGCCCTTAGAAATGTTGTGAAACTTTTTGCCCTTTATTAAAAGATTCTGTTTTAGATAATCGTCTTTTCATCATTTTTCTTCAAACTAATTTATAATTGACTTGACATAATATTAAAACAAAAAAATTAAAATTTGTGATCTAAAATCTTTCTTAGATGTTTGTATGAAAAGACGTTTCATTAAGGGTAAAAGAAAAATTTTAAGACTAAATTGTTTTCAATTAAAATAAAATCACATTTTTTTTAGACAAACCAAAAAGAAAAGGTGTCATATAATATAAAATGGGACAAAGAAGTAATTAATTAAAAGAGCATGTTTTAAGGGAGAGCAATTAGTTAATATATATATTTTTTTTATTAGTAACAAATAGATAAAATACTAATTGTTAAAAAGAAATTAAAATAAGGGGGAGAGGAGGTAGTGAAGCGAAGCAATACATTTCTACCACCTTAGGAAGTTGTCCAAAACGATAACTATCAAAATGAGCTAGCTCAGTCCCGTCGAATTCAAGCTTTGTGAATCAAGAAATTTGAAAGATTAGGATGGATCGGCTTTTCATTTGAAAGGGCTCTAAAATGATCAGCCTTATCCAATTTTAGTAGGGTCATCGGTTGGAGCGGGTCAAGCTTCTTTTTTTTTAATTAGTTTTCTTCTTTTTAATCTAAATTTAAACTTAAAATTTTGTCAATATATTAAATTTTTTAACAGGTTTAACAGAATTATATGAATGAACATTATAAATACAATTATAATATATGTTATACATATGATTAGTTGTGCTTTTGATTAAACTCTCATATCTGAAATATATAACATCAAGAAATGAGAAGATTTTTAAATAAAATATAACAAATTCATCTTATGACTAAAGAAAAATAATAATCTTTTTTTTTTTACAAATAATAAGTAAAGAAAATTTGAAAAAATAAAATTGTAAATTCAAGAACAATTACATCTTATAGGCTTACAATTTTAGTTTTCAAATTAAATAATATTTTTGGCCTATGGGCCAACCCTAGCCCGGTCTCGATCAAGCCTCAAGGGCCTAGTTGGATCGGGCTTACAACCCCTAGTTCTAAATAGTTATATCTCAATTCTACATAATAATAACAGGTGAGGCTGGATCGGCTCCATGGGCTAAGCCTAATTTGACGGCTCTATTCAAAACCTATACAACTAAAAATAAATAACTAGGTCCATGATGTTTTTATCGAGTCTAATAATTAATTGATAAATACAAAAAAAATATACTACTCTCTTTGTTGCAAAAAGAATGGTTTAGTTTGATTTGACATGGAGTTTAAGAAAAAAAAATTCAATTTTGTGGTCCTAAACTAAAGTATGTAATCTTAAATAAGCCACGAAGAAAGTTGAAATAAAAGTTTTAACCAAAAACATTATTTTAAAAACAAACAAAAAAAATTACTTTTTTACACGGAGAGATTATTAGATAACCTTATTCATGGATCGTTACATATTTATACGTTATAATAACCAAGGATTGAAGGGTAATGCTAAATGAACTTTCTTCACTACAAAACAAAATAAATGAAAAGGAGAACATTTCGTGTTGACTAATTTTACAAAACTTCTATCAAAATTATGATGCTTATAAGCTTAGTAAAAAGATTATAAAAAGCAAGGTTGGTGTGACCGTGTGACGACCAATTGAAATGATCGGCAGCGGCGTTCAACAGCTTCAAACCTAACTTAATTACTTCTTTCGTCTCAAATTGTCTTATCGTAATTTTCAAAAAGAGTTACTTCAAATTACTTCCTCCGTTTCATTTTATTATTAGGTCACTAGATATAGTTCTTTCTCGTTGACAATGTTAGTGTAGTAAAATATACCTCCAATTAAAATTTTCTTAAGAGATGTATCCGGTCAAGAGAGGCTAAATAATATAAAGTGGTAGAGTATTTATCATTTTCAAAGTTCAAAACAAAATTAATTATCCCTTAATAGTAATTTATTCTTGAAAACTACAAAAACATGGGATGATAATACATAAATATATAGAATATCAATGCACAAAAATGATATCTTAAGACATAAATAATAATAAAAAAAAATCCTCTTAATGAATGTTTTATAAGAGACATGAAAATGAAACTCACAAACAGATTATTATAGACGGATGAGTAGAACAATAGGCTAGTATATCCAATAAAACATCTTCTTTTAACTTTACGTAATCAATTTAATTATTCAGTTATCGTGCATAAATACATAGCAAATTTAATTAGAAGAATATTAATAGGATGTGATATTCTTTAATTTGTTCCTTTTTTCTTCTTTTTCCCAATCCTTCAGTTATCTCTCGTAGGAGAATTAATTAACTTTAAAGTAAAAGTCAAGAAGCTTGTTGAGAGTTAGTTGATTAGAGTAATAAATAAAGTCAGAGACATCCCATTAATTGGCCACCAAAAAATGTAAGCTTGCGTGTGATAAATATTTCTTTGTGATCAGCTGTCATAATTATAATTAGTACTCATGAACATATAAATGTGATCATCACAATAGAGTTATAATTTGAGATTCAGAAGCTTAGCTTGTAGAGATTTTTAAAAAAAATGGAGTATCAAAAGAAGTACGTAGTTGAAGTTGAGAAAGCTAAAGAAGGCAAATCAGATGGAAGGCCATCAAGAGGGCCTGTTTATCGTAATGTATTAGCCAAAAATGGTTTCAGGCCTTTGCCTCATCGACTACAAAGTTGCTGGGATATTTTTTGGTTAGTCATTCTTTTTAAAATGAAGAGAATATTATGTAAAGTCACCGTTATTCTACTTTTAATTTTTTGCAATAAAAAAGTGACTTTCTTGAAATAATAACTGGAATTTGTACCATTTGAAAAGTTAACTCTAACGAAATATATCTTCCAACATGAAAATTTGCAGTCACCTCAATACCCATCCTTGTTCAACATAGAGTTTAAATGGTCGAGTGATTATAACTTAATCATATATACCCCTATTAAACAGTAATATGAGTAAGTCTACTGTAGGATTAAAAGCTTCAACGGTTACATATGGATTTTTTTTGGTCAACAAGACGTTTCAAGTGCTAGTGTGGAAATATTATTATAACTAGATGGGTTAATCGATAACTTTTTGCTTGGACTAATTTTAAATATATAAAGTAAAGTAATTAGTTTACAATAAATATAATCATGTTTTATTTATTTATAAAAATAATAAAAAAATATATGATAATTATACAATATAGCTTGCTGAAAGAATACTATTATACAAAGTAGATTATTAATACATAAATATATATTTATAATATACTCAAAAATTAAATATAACTTGATTATACATGAAATATACATTAACTATACATGTTTATACAATAAATGACTATTTTTTTATAATTACTTTGACCGAATGACATCTGTCGTTATAATTATCCCTTAATTAAATTGTATAATTAAACTTTTTCATCTAAGTTTCAATTTTTCTTTATCTAAACTTTGCTTATTGATATGGCGTTGTCAGTGAGTCTGTCCAAAAATTTCCAGATAACCGAATGTTAGGTGAGCGGGAAATGTTCCATGGTCAGGTATGTATATATCATCCTTTTATAATAAGATTTTAGGATCATCCAGGGTTTACACATTGTTTCACTTTTCAATTTTCTTTGAGCAAAATAACTCAAATTTCCGTTTGCTGAAGCTCAGATTTTTTTTTTACTTTTGTGACTAATTTGTAGGCAGGTAAATACGTATGGTTAACTTACAGGGAGGTCTATGATTTAGTGTTAAAGGTTGGAGCTTCTATTCGTGTCTGCGGTGTTAAGCAAGTAAGTCTTAAAAAAATTCTTGGTGTTTTAGAAATTCAATATACATTTCATATCTTTTAACAAGCTTAGGAAACATTCTTTGAGATTATTAAAGAAGAGATGCAGTTTGTCAGAACCATGGGTTGAATTCTGTTATCTAATGAGTTTTTATCTGATTGCTTATATACAGGGTGGAAAATGTGGTATATACGGTGCCAATTGCTCGAACTGGGTAATTAGCATGCAGGTATATATGTAACTTCCTAAATATACTTTAGATTCTGAATACATCGTTTTCAAGTTCTGCTTTTTGCTTCATATCTGTTATTTTTCCGCTAACATAGTACATGTTCAGTGTTGGTGATAGTGTATCCTGCATTAATATACAGACCTTGTGAGGTCTTTCCCCTTCTCTGGCTCCGAGACTGAGGCATCGGTGCAATATAATTTAAGGCCCTCATTGTTTTCTTTTATAATTTTTGAAATTTTGTTGTTGTTCCCTTTTTTTAATTACATTACATCGTAAGTCTTTTAAGAAATATAATTGGATAATGATGTTGTCTCAACTACCTTCAGAAACATTCTTTAAGATCTATGCAGATTTTTAAATTTTTTTTTATATGTAGTACATCAGCTTAGTATATGGTGTCCAATAAGCAAAGTAAGTAAACTGGTCTTTTTTTTCTGCAGGCCTGCAATGCTCATGGTCTTTATTGTGTCCCCTTATATGACACTCTAGGTACGTGTGTCACCTCTCCAGACCCTCCCCGTCTTCCCTTCTCAAAGCGAAACACAAAGTTAAAGAAGAACACAAAGAGGATAATATATGTTACCATGTTGAGAGTAATGTTTTGGTGCATCTCACAAAATGTGTATATTAGGACATAGCAACACCAGCCATAAGAAAAGTATGTTACCAATGGTTCACGCCATTTTTGTCAGATTTGGTTTATTCAAATTAGTGTAAACTACACTTAAGAAAGTATTGAGAGAAATGCAAGAAGAGCATATCACAGCTATAGGGTAATTAATAATTTCATTTTCCAATATATAGACGTTCCCACTCATTATTGGAACATTAATATGGCTTCAGGTGCTGGTGCAGTTGAGTATATCATTTGCCATGCAGAAGTTTCCATTGCTTTTGCAGAGGAAACTAAAATTTCTGAGGTAATAATGATCACACTACATCCTGAAACTTCCCTTGGAATTTGCTCCATGTCATTAGTCTACTTGTCTCCAATCTTTTTCTTCATATTATAGTCTAGTTCTTCATCTACCTGAAGTTCATTCGATCAGCAACTGACTATTTACATATTAGGTGCTGAAAGCTTTTCCTAACGCTGGAAAGTTTCTGAAAAGTAGGTAACTACTGTTTGAACTTCTTATGATTAGAGAAAAGATCAATTTGAAGGTGCTAAGTTTGTCACTCTTTTATATAGGTCTCATAAGCTTTGGTAAGGTCACACAAGAACAGAAAGACATGGCTGGAAATTTTGATCTGAAGTTATATTCTTGGGATGAATTCCTGTTGCTGGTAGGTTACTTGGATGTAGTGTTACAAGTCATATCTTCCTCCTTTTTTCGTCTATCACGGAGAAAGGTTCTTCACTTAATGGAAGTCTTTTTGGATTTCTTACTGCCTAGCTCTTACCATTTGTAATAACTTTTGGTGATTTTAGTAGTATGGAAGTCACACTAAAAGAAGTCTACTTCGACAAATTTCCACAGCTTTTCTGTTCTTTTTGTTCTAATTCGCATCCAAACTTTGAGTTATTAGTGTGGGAGCAGTATGTTCCAATAGATTTGTATTTTATCTGAACTTATGGCTGCAGTGTCGTGCCTGTAACACATATAAAGGGTAGGAAAATGTTCGGGATCTTAACCCTAGTTTAGTTTCAACGGTAGTCCTGAATAAAATTCTATATGACCATTTTTCGGAATGTGCTTATCATCTTATGTTATATCCAAGGCAATTTTGCAGTCCATATCTTCATCTCATGACATGTCTTTATAAGTATATAATCAACTTCTGTTCCTCTTAGGGCTATTGAAGTTTTGCTCAACTACTAGAACATTCCTAATATCCTATTATTGGAACTAACCTTCGAAAAACAAATTTATGCAACTTATTTTCCATTTTCTGTAGTTTATATTCATATTCAGCATTAATATGCAGGGAATGCAAGAGAAATTTGATCTTCCAGCTAAAAATAAGACAGACATATGTACAATCATGTACACAAGTGGAACAACTGGTGACCCAAAGGGAGTCATGATCTCCAATGAGAGCATTCTATCCCTTATATCTGGAGTGAACCACCATATGGAGACCGTGGGTGAAGAGGTACAATTGATTGCCCTTGTTCTGCTTTCCAGGACAGTTAAAAGTTAAGGCCTTCAGTAAGAATCTCTTCAGCGTGTCAGTCATGATTTTTGCATGTAGAAGTTTCATATATATATTTATTTACCGTTATGCTTCAGGCAGGTTGTTTTTAATTCAACTTTTTCATATTTCATTTAGGTGTATTGCTATTTACTAATCCCTCTGTGGCATGCAGTTCACTGATAAGGATGTATATTTATCGTACCTTCCTTTAGCACACATATTCGATAGAGTCATTGAAGAATTATTCATTTCTAAAGGTGCCTCAATAGGCTTTTGGCATAAGGTAAGTAAAGAAACGTGGTGGATGGATTACTTTTGCTTCCAAGTACTTGAAAATAATTGTGCTTTATTCACGGAATCCTCAGGATGTTAAACAATTGATTGATGACATCAAAGAGCTAAAGCCAACTGTATTTTGTTCAGTTCCGCGTGTGCTGGACAGGATTTATTCAGGTGAAAGTACAAGCTAAAAAAATTGCATGATGTTTTTACCACGTGCTTAATGTTCTTTATTCTCTTTACATAGTTCTGGGATAAAGATTACAGAAAACAATGAGCACTGATTTCCATGAATACATATTTCTAGCAGAAACTTTTTCCTCAACTGCCATAGAACATTGCCCTTTTAATTACTTCATGGAAGTCTCTTTTTTTTTCTCTTGCAAAGATACTATCATCTTATAATCAATATTCCTAGTGCGAAGTTCTTGTATTTTTCCACACCATTCAACTAAGATTCTTAAATGGTTAAACATTTCCACTTTCAGGTTTGGTGGAGAAGACTTCGTCTGCTGGTTTCCTTAAACATAAATTGTTTAACTTTACTTACAACTAGTAAGTGCCCATTTGATCTTGTTTGCAAGGGAAAAAAGATAAGTTATCTTTGAATTGTACTTATTCCTTCTGTAATATTTCCTTTATTATGTATCAATCAGAATGATACTTAAATGGTAGAAGCCTTTTACGTAGATGATCTTTTAAGTTTGCTGTCACTACTTGAGTCCATGTCTATGCACGTGATTACTAAGCCATCTGACACTCATGGAGGTCTTTGGGCTGTTAGGTTATCGTCATGCTTTCGATCTTTGCCATGTTAAAAAAATATTCAATTGCGGCAAATATACCTGTATAACTCATATGAGTGTGAGTGTGAACAGCAACAGCTTAAATATATGTAGACTGTAGATACTCTTTGCTGTGTAAAATTGTCAATGTGCATAAATGCACCTCTCAGATGAGTTATGGCATATGTAAATCAATTAGGATTGTTCAATTGTCATGCTGCATGGAAATATTACTAAGATCTATTTCGTTTGTATAATGATCATGGATAACAGCACTGGATGTAGTACTTAAGGACGTATGGTTCATCTTGGCTCAGACTCTGTAGGTGTGTTAAAAGATCCACTAAATAAATACAAATAGTAGAGTAGAGTTTGAACCCAATAAATCAAATGGGTGGTAATGTCATTCTGAACTTGGAACTCATAATGCTCGGTTCTTGGAACTGCCTCTAACGCACAACACATTTTTTGCAGCAAATTGCGTAACATGAATAAAGGGTACAAACATTCAGAGGCAGCTCCTACTTTTGACAAAATAATTTTCAACAAGGTAGGAAGCAATTGCATCTTTCTCAACAGCTTCTTTTTTTCTCCAACTTCTTGGTGTCACAAAGGAGAGTCTTCTGAAGCGACTTGCTAATGCCTTATGAGCTAATTACTGACTTAGGTGAAGGAGGGTCTAGGAGGAAACTTGCGTCTCATTCTATCAGGAGCAGCACCTCTCTCTTCCACTGTTGAAACCTATTTACGAGTTGTTACATGTGCTAATGTTCTTCAAGGATATGGTACTAGTTATATTACTTATCAACACGTTCTACTTCCAAAGGATTTTCCTAAATTGTTCAAGTAACAATTCACCAGGCACTGATATTTAAGCTCTCATTTAAACAAGTGTGAATAAGATGCTAACTTTTCTTTGCAATTCTGTCTATAATTCGTCATTTTCTTTGACAACAATCCTTTTTCTGCTAAACTGTTCCCTTTTTTGACCTGCATTTACATCGACAGCTTCTTTCAGGCAGATGTCATAAAAAATATTATACATACTACTTTTCCCTCTCTTTTGCTGTTTATTCAGAATATAGGCATGGTTACATTCTTGAGCTTGGTAAATATACTTTGCACAGATCTGTTGATGAAGTGCTGATTTGAAGACTGCAAAATGTTCTGAAGCAACTCTAACTTCACGGTATGTGCTGTAGGTTTAACGGAGACCTGTGCAGGCTCATTTGTTGCAAGACCAGATGAACTGGCAATGGTTGGTACTGTTGGTCCTCCTTTACCAATTATAGATGTTTGTCTAGAGTCTGTTCCTGAAATGGGGTATGATGCCCTTGGAGATACCCCTCGTGGAGAGATATGCATAAGAGGGAAGTGCTTATTCTCAGGATACTATAAGCGTGAAGACCTCACCAAGGAGGTGTTGGTCGATGGATGGTTCCACACAGGTGTGACTGGATATGTGTTCGCAACCCAATTTCTTAGTTTTTGGTAGCTTGCCATTTTGCTTACTATATAAACTTGAAACAGGTGATGTTGGTGAATGGCAACCGGATGGGAGCATGAAAATTATTGACCGCAAGAAAAACATTTTCAAGCTCTCCCAGGGTGAATATGTTGCCGTTGAGAATCTGGAGGGCATTTATTCTCTTGCCTCTAGTGTGGATTCAGTATGTTTCTTTTATTTTACAGATGTCTTTAATATTACACTCATCCTAAAATTTTGTTCCTTCTGTCCATCAATATTAAATGATCAAGTCCATTCTAGATATAGTTGTGTCGTCACATTTTCATTTTATCTTGAGGACTTTGTCTGTACATTTGTAACAGATATGGATATATGGTAGTAGCTATGAGTCATTTCTTGTTGCTGTTGTGAATCCCAATATGGGAGTTCTTCAGTCCTGGGCTGATGATAATGGAATTACTGAGAATTTTGATACAATATGTGAAAACCCAAAGACAAAAGCATATATTCTATCAGAGCTAACCCACATTGCCAAGGAAAAAAAGGTCATTCCTTATCCTGTATCTATATGTATACAGAAGAGTTCTGTACTGAATCACTGATTTATTGGTTTTAAATGATTGAATGTGTGATTCTGCTAACAGCTGAAAGGCTTTGAATATATCAAAGCTGTGCACCTTGACCCTATACCATTTGACATGGAGCGTGAACTTATAACCCCGACTCACAAGAAAAAGAGGGTCCAGTTTCTCAAATACTACCAGGTTAGCTAATCTGCTTCTCCCAAGTTAGATTTAGGATAATGCCCATATAGTGAAAAGTTTTGTTTCTATAATGGATATCTTAACAAGTCTTTTTGTTCAATTTGGAAGCCAGTCCCTTGTTTATTGCTGATACAGAACTAACATGGAATTGCAGAATAACATTGATACACTGTACAAAAACACAAGATAGACAACCAGACACCTCGAATCCAAGTTGGAGCTGGAGAATAAGTAACAATATATATGATGTCAAACTCTAAATGCAGCTTTTATCTCAACCTAATATTTGTCTGTTGTAATTCATTCTTGACTGTACCTTATAAAAGTCCTATTATGTACTGCTAAATATGTTGCTATTTCTTCACAATTGAATGCCTCAGACGTCTATTTACTGGACACGGTTTTATTCTTTTTCTTCAAATATCAACTCATCCATTTGAGATTTTTGGAGTGTTCGTGTACATACCACAAACATAAAGAACTATTCAGATCGAGGCATCGATATCTCACTCTATTAAGGAGATTCAAGCTTACTATGTATAATCCATACTATTCACCAATATATCTCTTGACTTGTCTCCTCCAGGATACAATACTCCAACAATATCGTATAATTCCGGATTAATTGAAAAGTTCAAAGCTCCAATATAGTTAATTAGTTAAAAATTTAAAATATTTTTCTTTGTTTCAACTCTTTTTTCCTACACTAACTTTTTTACACACTACAATATTTCTCCAAACTTGCGAATAATATATAGGGGTGCACAAAAACTGAACCGATCAATTAATCGAGTCAAAAAAATGTTATTGTTGTAGGGTTAATAGGTTGTTAATGATTTATAAAAAATAATAATCGGATTATTGATTCAATTTTGATTTTTTAATATTTGGTTATTAGGTAAATGAATAACCCATTAAAATTGTAATAATTCATTATTTTACCCCTCTATAAATATTAAATATTAGTATCACCACCTTACTATTATTGCATTTTCCCTTTAACCTTCAATTCATAGTTTCATACTATACCATGACTTTGCGTTCACAAGAAACAAACTCTTTTATTCGTGTTGTAATTATATAGTTCTTGTCATATTAGTTACTATATTTCTATTGCATGAGCATTCTGTAAAGCTACATTATTGTTTTGTCGCCCAAATTGGTGAACAAGTCATATATTTATTTTATGAGTATTTTCTTATTAATTGAATCGAAAATTGAATTAATAAAAACAAAAATTAACCAATTGAAAATTGATAGAAAAATATCTTATTGGTTTGATTATTAATTTAGCATATTTAAAAATAAAATTGCTAAACTAAGTCGATAGTACATAAAATCGAACGGACTGATGCACACCCCTAAGAAAGCGAAGAGTGTGTGGGTTGTTAACGGAAAATAACAAAATTGTTGGGACCAAATCGAATATAACACCAAACACCAAGTACTCATAATGGAATTTATCCTTCTTTCTTCATAGTTGCTAAACGTCGTCGTAGTCTGACATATAAATACCTCCCTCTCAATCTCAAACGTTTACCGTTAAACCCTCCGAAGGAGGGCAAATAAGGCTTAAACCCTAAAAACCCTATCCTCAATTTCTTCTTCTTAAAAAGAAAAAAGCCTTAATTTCTCTCCCCTTCATATTTTCCTCCATTTTCCATGCCGCTCAAGTTATTACCACAGCTTCGTTTCTTCAATTCTCCATTCTTAGTTACTCGTTTTCCCACCATGAAATGCAATTCAACTTTAAAGCCTAAAACAATGCCAGTTTTTTCTAGAGTGTTTCCACACAAGCTCAAGTATAGGTCAATTGGGTTTCCAATTTTAGCAGCCCAAGAACAGGAGATTCGTAGGTTCTCGAGCCGCTCAGGGAGACCAAGACCCGGGTCGAATGCTGACGTGCGAGTTTCGAAGAGTTTGATTGAAGATGAAGCTGAACTTAGTGATTGGGTGAGTGGGTTGAGGTCTGATTCTTCATTTACGAAAACTCAGGTGTACAGTGATAGTGATGATGAGGGTGGCAGGGAAAGGGGTAGGGGAAAATTTGGCAATACGCGTAATGGTGGAGAAGAGAGAGGTGAAAAGAGAAGAAGAGATGACGATTTTAGTGGGTCTAGGAGAACTGGAGGCCGAATGCAGTCGAATTCCAGGAATGGAGGGAGGTTTGGAAGTGAACTGGCGGACGAAAGAGGTAGAGGACGAGGTCAAATGCAGTTAAATTCAAGAAATGGAGGGAGGTTTAGAGGAGGTAGAAATGAGGATGTTAAAAGAAGTGGTGGTCGAGATGGAATGGGGTCCTCCCCACAGGGAGGAAGGTTTGGAAGTGATATGGAGAGAGAAAGTGAGGGTAGAAGAAGTGGACGCCGGGATCGGATGGAGGCGTTTCCAAGGAAGAGAGGGAGGTTTGGAAGTGAAATGGCAAGTCCGGGTGACAATAGGAGGGGTAAAAGCAGGGTTAGTAGTGGATATGGTAGAGATATGGCAGCACAAGGTGGTATTGGTAGGTTAGGGAGGAAAGAAGGGGAAGGTATCGGGCGAGGGAGTTCTGCGTTGTTGGATGAAGATGATACAGACAATGAGGATCTGGAAGAGGAAGAGGAGAATGGTTATAAGGGGTTCCGAGATTTGATTGACAGCGAGGAAGAAAGTGAAGAATCTGATGAAGATGATGAGGTTGGGGATGAGAAAATGGTATCTTTGGAAAAAGAGGACAGTCCAAGGGCATCACGCCCGAGTTCACCTGGAAAAAGTGATTCCCACCTCACGGAAACCAGGTAACTTATAAAATCATGAGTATGTATTATGCGGCATGCTGGTTAGAATTTTTCTGAATAGCTGTATGGAGCTGTTGGAAGCATGCGGCATGCTGGTTAGAATTTTTCTGAATAGCTGTATGGAGCTGTTGGAAGCATGCTGTTAAAGTAATGAATAAATAATTGTCATAAAAAATAATGCATAAATAATAGCACTCGCACATATGATCCAGAGGTTGCTGAATCTTTTACTAGAAAGCAATGGGGATTTGGGTGGTTGTTGTTATTAAGTACTTCGAACTCACTGACTTATAATTTAGATATGTGATAGTCGTTACTAGGGAATATGTTGAATGAAAACAGAAAGAGATAGGCTGGGAACACTTAATGGATTAGTTATCATCAAGAACTACAGAAGAGAGACAATGTATATGCTTAATCATTTTGTGTAAGAAAACATAAATGAAGGGGACTGATAAAGAAACATAGACAAAGGGGCTGAGCGCATGAATGACACCTCATCAATTAGTTGAGAGTGGATCTTTTGCTTGACTCTACACAATCAAAGAAATTTTGCCCAAGAATGTGGTAAATTTTCCAGTGAAATGGACCTTCTGTAGAACTTCTATTATTGTTCATGCTCGAAGTAACCCGAAGGAAAGTTGAATTCTTTCATCAGTTTTAATATCGTTATTATATTAGATAATAGTTGTATCCTTTTACCTGCAGATTTGATCAGTTCCCACTCTCTCCCTTGTCTCTGAAAGGAGTTAATGATGCTGGATACAAAACGATGACCGTAGTACAGGAGGCAACGCTTCCCACTATTCTGAAAGGTTAGCCTTTATATTTTGTAGAAGCTTGAAGCAGAGTGAGTTGAGATGTCATTCATCAGGTAGTATATAGAGGTTGATGGCTTTGTTTATGATAATTCCAGTGTGTTCAACCAGTCTGAAAGTACATGCAGAGACATATTATGTATTAGAGTGCTAACCTAGCCTTCTCTGTTGCAAGGATTTTTTTTTTTTGGGTCTTATTCATCTATTGTATGCGTTATTGATGACCCTGCCTGTTGTAATCAATTGTATTTGGTAGGCAAGGATGTTCTGGCCAAGGCAAGGACTGGCACTGGGAAAACGGTGGCATTTTTGGTAAAACACTAAATCTTTTCTATCAGAGAGTACCCAAGTAAACTGTTGCATGCAATCCTTCGTATAACAAATGGATTTATACTCATTAATGTCATCTGTTAATTGGTGTTCCATTTTCTTACAAGTTTATAACTTCCTTGGGGACTTGTATAAGTGAACATCCCGGATTTCTTAGAACAGGATTGACATCAACACCATTATATGAAATGAGCGATGAGTATCTTCAAGTTGTAATGTTACCAGTATGTGCAGTCTTTTGGTTTGTCAAAAGTGAAAATAGAAGCGCAAGCCACTGTTCCCTGTAGTTTCTTAGAAAATGGAATAGCTCTACATAAGGCTAGGGTTTGAACCCCATAATTTTGTCCTCTTAAAACATTAAAATTATCTCACTGGTTTAGTATGTTATTTTTGTTGTTCCATTTCCTGTAACTTACTTGGTGACTTACAGGGAATGATGAGTATCTTTGTTTTGTTCTATAGCTGATATGTGGATTCTTTTTGTTGTTGAATGGGAAGTAAAATGTAGTTCACTGTTCTTTGTCTTTGTTTTAACATGGAATTGTTGTGCTTAAACATAATGACGAGTAAACTTGTTTTTTCTAACAATTGCAACGTGAATCTTTCCTAAGAGCTACATATTTAAAAAAGAAATTCCTGAGACCTATCTTTATCAATATTATATTGAATCATAAGAAGAAAATGAAAAAGAATAACCTCCATTCTTCCAAGTTACATTTCCACGTATCTTTAATTTTTAACTCTTATTCCATGAAAATGATTAGTTAAATATTTATCAAAATTGATACCACAAAATAGTTTTTTTTAAATTGCCAGATATCATAAGATAGTTGATTGTGGACCTGTTTGTAGTTTTGAGTAAAAAAAAATCATTTTTTTAATTTCTTAGAAATTCATAAAGTTTTTTGTATGCCATGAAGCAACCAAGTTGTATACAGTTGTGGCTTTACTGTTAAAAACTGTTTAATCCAACTTTAACAAATCAAACTATATTAAGACATGTTTTAACATTCAAAGTTACCAGTTTCAAAATATATATATATATATATATTTAGACATGAAATTTCTTTTGGTGAACAAAAAGGTGGTGATAGTCTGCTAATTTCGAGTGCCAACTTTACTCTGCTTATATATGACATGTTTCTCAATAGGCTGGGTGTTATCGTTCTTTGGTAAAAGTATATGCTCTTTTCTTACTCTGCTTCATACTTCAGAAAAAAACCATTGTATATAACCAGAAATGGACAAACTAGAGGGAAGCTAAAACATTTTAATGCACATAATACTTTAAGACAAAGTGGTATCTGTCTTGGGTCATGGGTGAACTTCTCTCATTTGTTCATATCTGCCTATTACTAGTAAATTTCTTTCCTATTAAGAAAACCAGAAAGGAGAGTTTCAACACCCATTTTGTGATTGACTTACGGCTTTGAAATGGATTTGTTAACCTAATCCTTTTTAATTAATAAAATATCAACTCTGTCAAATTAATCATGTTAAAGATTCTCCAAATATTGATATAGAGTTTGCATAGTCATCTAAAATTGTCCACATAAATGGTTGGCATCTCTGATGTCACGTTGGCCTAAACTATTCTAAATAATTTGATTTCAGCTTCCTTCAATTGAAGTTGTTGTAAAATCACCTCCCAATACTCGTGATCAAAAGAGGCCACCAGTTCTGGTGCTTGTGATATGCCCTACCCGGGAGCTTGCAACTCAAGCAGCTGCTGAGGCCAACACCTTGTTGAAATATCACCCTTCAATTGGGGTTCAGGTTGTTATAGGAGGAACACGGCTTGCACTTGAGCAGAAAAGGATGCAAGCAAATCCCTGTCAGGTAATTATTTCTTTGAGAATCCATTTCAAAAGTAAAATAAAATATTTAGCAGAAGTCGAGTCGGGTGGAGTAACTATTACTTTATACTTGTTCATTATACAGTTCCTGCTTTATAAATGTATACATGGCTCTTGTAATAAATGAAGCAATAGATCTCTAGCTGAGAAGAAGAATTAATTGAGATGAAAATTCTGAAACATTAGTGAAATGTTTGGTAAGCTTAAGTTTTTGACGACTCGAAAAAGGAGGTTCATTACATTTAACTGTTGGATACCAGAATCTAGTATAACTACCATATATCTACAACAATATTGATATGCTTGTGTATTTGACGGAACATTGCAGGCATGGGGTTACAATAAGAGAAAATTACGCACCACATGATGAGTTTTAGAAGTGCTTCTCTTCTAGTGATCCTTATTGGTCTGGCAAAGCACCTTGTTGTATCAATATTTGCTGACTTCCCTAGCTTAGTCTTATTCATCTATTAATGCATTCTTCAGACCGAGTAAGGCATGCTTATTAACTTTCTATGGAAGAGGTGGCAGGCAAGTATTTGAGAAGATACAGATGGCTATGTAAAGGCCAATTTTTAACCATCCCAGTGCATCCTATCATTGAGAATAATTAATTTTTTTAGTGAGTCATGATTACCACTCTCCTTCTAAACGAGAATGGGTGTAGTTGCAAGTCAGCATTCAATTAATGATCAATATATAACAGACCAGAGTGTTTTGGTTGCTTCCATGCTTTCAGAATCTACTTTCCTTATGTTGCTCTATTTCTTAAAAAATAATTGATATATTGAATTTTCACTTCCAAAACTAACTACTAATTCCACTATCAAAAAGGAAATAATTACTTATGTTTTCCAATATGCAACTCAGATACTTGTGGCGACACCTGGAAGACTCAGAGATCACGTAGAGAATACAGCAGGATTTGCTACTCGATTGATGGGTGTTAAAGTGTTGGTCCTTGACGAAGCTGATCATTTGTTGGATATGGGATTCCGTAAAGAAATTGAGAAAATCATCTCTGCTATTCCGAAACAGCGCCAAACACTTCTCTTTTCTGCAACAGTTCCACCAGAGGTATTTTATTTAATTACTCTCCTGGAGTAAGTAGTATAAAAAGATACAAATGAATTACCTTTTAATTTTGCAGGTCCGTCAAATTTGTCATATTGCTTTGAAAAGAGACCATGAATTTATCAATACTGTTGAGGAAGGCAGTGAAGAGACACATGCACAAGTAGGTATTGGTTATTTATCGGAGTTCCTAGGATTGATAGCTTAGTTGGATCTGACTTGTCTTTCTAATTCTTTGTGAAATCTTCAGGTTCAGCAGATGCATCTGGTTTCTCCTCTAGAATCACACTTTTCGCTTCTTTATGCTACACTAAAAGAGCACATTGCTGATGACCTTAACTATAAGGTACTACACTTCGAAATTAGGATATTGTAGGCTTAATTTTTTTTCCAGGTTTCTTGAGGGGGGAAAAGGAAAAGTAGGTCAACTTTGGTAGCCTGGAAAATGTAACGCTCTTGATAAGTCACATTTGTTATGCTGCTCTTCTGGTTCATGTCATCAATGTGCTCTTTGTATCCTAGAAGCACCCCCTAAAAACATATTTGAATCCCTAGGAACTGTAAGAGCCCGCTAGATGAGCTTACAACTTATCGCTTATAAGCATAGGTCAAGTTAGAAATCCTAACTTATGGTTTTTTGCTTTTTTTATTTTTTTTTTTAAAAAAAAAATTGACTCAAAAACAAGTGCTTATAAGCACTTTCTTTAATCCTTACCCAACTACAGAAGTGCTTTGGCTTAAAAGCACCTAAAATAAGCCAATCCAAATAGGCTCTAGGTCTCCCATAGCTTACTTGTCACAGATCATTTATGCTATTTTTGAATTGGAAGTTCAAATAACAATCACTTGCAGAAGTCACCAACTATCTTGATTCTGATTCTGGAGTGCAGGTTCTTGTATTTTGCACAACTGCAATGGTAACAAAACTCGTTGCTGAACTTCTTGGTGAACTTAACTTGAATGTCCGGGAGATTCATTCTCGTAAGCCACAAAGCTATAGAACAAGGGTTTCAGATGAATTTCGCAAGTCAACAGGTCTTATTCTAGTTTCTTCGGATGTTTCTGCTCGTGGAGTGGATTATCCAGATGTTACCTTAGTCGTACAGGTATGTCTTATCCATTTGGGTTATATGTGATGTCATCTGCACAATATCAAATGTCCTTAGTGCAGTCTAGTGTTTTAATTTCTCTACTAAGCCAAGGCTGATGTGTTTTTGTAAAAGTTAGTTTTGTCAAAACTCTCTTCCCGTGATGAAAGCAGGTCTTGTTTTCTATCATGCAAAAGGCTGAGTCATGCATTTGTTCTTAAGTTGGGTTTTGTTACTAGAGTTATTTAGCAGTTCATCTTGACAGATTTCTTATGGATTTATAGCCTTTTCATCTATTTGCTAATGGATATCATGTGTCTGTAAGCTTATGTCAACTCCTTTCTTTTTTAGATTGGAGTGCCGGCTGATAGACAGCAGTATATCCATCGTCTAGGTAGAACTGGGCGGAAAGGAAAAGAAGGACAAGGCATTTTGTTGTTGGCTCCATGGGAAGAATTCTTCTTGTCTACTATTAAAGATTTGCCCATATCAAAGGCACCTGTACCTCTGATTGATCCAGAGGCCAAGAAAAAGGTTGGTATTAACTTCATGCGAGCATGTTTCTTTCTAGCTTGGCATAATCTGGACTTATTTATTCCTTGGTTTTCTCTTACTGTTTTTCCAAATGCCATTATTTGGTAATAGCAACATTATGTTTGTGTAGGTGGAACGTGCGCTAGCCCATATAGATATGAAAACCAAAGAATCTGCATACCAGGCATGGCTTGGTTACTATAATTCCAACAGGTCTATCGGTAAGGATAAGTACAGACTTGTTGAACTTGCCAACGAGTTTAGTCGGACGATGGGGCTTGACAACCCTCCAGCCATTCCAAAGCTTGTTCTCGGGAAAATGGGATTGAAAAATATTCCTGGACTACGTTCGAAGTAAGTTGAGATAGCGTTGCTTCTTCTCATATATGCATACAAATGTATATATACACAGTGCAGCTTGGTGCTGCTTTTACCCATTGTTTTTTAATTACTAGGGAGAATGAAAGCCTCGACAGAACATAAGTTGCGTTCCTCTTTTGCTAATAGGAAAATTTTGCCTTTCCTCTTTCTAATTGAGCCAACTATTTTGACTGTTCGTTTATTAGCATGCGGGAATCACAAATACCCACAGTTCTCACATATCAGCAACTTTAGTTGTATTTTAAAACCCAGAATGGTGCTAAAATTTTACTGTTCTCTTTGAAAACTTTACAACTCCAAATTTTATAATCTAAATTCTCCATGGAATTTGCTGGTGAAATTGGCTCTAAAATAGTAAAACATATTTATTGAAGAGGCCTACATATTTATTCTGAATAGGAATGTCTAGATAATGCAATAAGCTTTTGAAGTATGGAGGACAAGTGAACACGAACTTTTATTGGAAAAAATAAGCAGGAATCTGCATATGGAATGTAAGAGGGAATCTCATATATCCGTCAGGTGTAACTATTACCAACTCTTGACTACATAAAAATTTCTTCAATAATTTAATATTGTGGTGTTGATTTAATGTGGTGTGTACTTGAGCAACATCTCAGAAAAAAAAAAGAGTTGCGGTATAAGAAAATGTAGCAGTTAAACGCCATATTAATCTCCAGGAATGTATGACCGTTAAATAAACAAAAAATAGCAAATTGCACTTTCGAGGGATTATGTTTTGAATATAAATTGTCATGGCAGATATCTGGAAATCTCTGATCGATAAGCTTGTCACAAGTCCTGGTGAATTACCAGAGGTTTAGTATAAATTGCGTCGAACTTGGAAACTACTTGTTTACCGGGAGTTACCAAGACATTTTCAGTTATACATTTTTCACTGCACAAATTTGACCTTTTGATTTAATTCCAACAATTTTTACTCAAACCTTAAAAAATAATGGATTGTCTTCTTCAATAATCAAGCCTATCAAAATCCAACAATAGCGTTTTTCAACCAACCTATTCCAAATCAATCACAAATAAGCAATGGATCTTCAATATGCTGGAAGAAGATATTGGACGAACTATAACGCCCACTCTGACAGAAATCGGTAACTGCTTTATTTTAATTCATATTTACCAAAATACTTACACTTGGGCACCTGTTATAATATAGAACTTAACAGTTACTTTATCCTAGTATTTACTTCTTATATTCAGTTGCTGAGATTTAGGAAAAAGTTGAGAAGGCAATGATTTGATCTTCTACAATTCTTATTAAAAATAAGTTCACTATTACCTGCTACTTCTACCGACACAAGCAGCATGTAACAATGCCCACAAAACTAGACAGATGAAAAACTGGCTTGTTTTTGCCACAGCTGGAGTTGAAAACTCATGGTCCATTCCAGCTTTCGTTGATGCCACAGGCGTGCTTTTAAAAGCAATAATATGGCATGCTTCTCCTAATCATTGCATGAATCAAAGAAAGAACTTCCTGATGCAAAACTGCCTTGAACAGTTACTAGCACAGCAGATGAAACATGACGTTCCAAAGGACTAAATTCTTTGCGACCACCAAAGTCACATCCTGAACGGGTCAAAGCTAGTACAAGTTCATTTTTGCTGACATTCTATTGAAAATAGTACCTTTTTTATGGTAAAACTACTAAAACAAGTTAAAAACTCTAAATTCTTTAATGAGTTTCTACTTCATATCTCTATAAGAACAGAATAAAACCTATATCTCTTTGTAAGAGGGTTGCTGCAGCTAAAAAAGGATTTCATAGCTAACATACATAACTAAGAGCTGAAGGACCAGATGTGACCACTTTCTAGCAAAATCTGAAGAGTAATTTCTCTTGGTCCAAATCTTCACTGCAAACTCAAATGAGGATATCACACCAGGCCCCTCTCACCACTGTTTCTTCCATCACCAAATCATCGTCTTCTTTCCAGCTTAATACAAAAGGGATAATGAATCTGTTCCCTTTAATGATAACTCCTTCCAGCCACTGATCTACCAAAGCAATTAAATCCTCCTGCTGGTAATATCAAAAGAAAAAGTAGAGAAAGTTTCGTCATCAAAGAAGATGTAGAGAAAAGACTGTGAAACTACCCAAAACCATTTCAGTTTCACATACAAGATGCAGCAATTCGAGAAGAAAAAGCCCCCTCCCCCATCATGATTTGAACAAAGCCCATGGGGAAACCATAAATATTACCTTGGTTTACCTTTGATGATGAGGTGAAGACGGCTGATCTGGAGAAGACCGTCGCCCAGAAACTGCATGAAATCGCTGTTCCTCAAACGCTCCCCGCTGTTGATTTCCCTCACTTGGCTGAGGTGGTTCATTTGCACCTGAGAAACCTGCTGGACCAAGAGACCCGAACTCGAGTTGTTCTCCTTGTGAACCATAGCTAGCATTGTGGTCAAATGGATACAGCATTACAACAGGGGAACCACCAGGCCCATTTGAAGTCACTCCACTTGGGTTCATTGCTGTTAATGGATACATGCCATATGCCACATTAGGAGGGCCACTATGGCTTGAATTTCCACGCAACTGACCACTTTGGGACAGATAAGGAACAGAATCATGTCTATGTGAGCTCCATGATCTGTCTGCCCGGTTGTCACTGGATGCCAACCGATCAACTCTTGAATTTGATTTCTCAGATTGGCTGCGGTTATAATTGCGCCCACCAGCACGAGATTTTGGATTCATATTCCAATGCCCCTCTCTGTCAACATGGTTATCGTTTCTCTCATAGTTGTAATTGCCCCTTCTGGTATTAGATGAGTGTCGATCCCTGACAGAAACCTTCTGAAGCAACACCAAATTGCAAAGGTGAAATATCCACTTGAAATGAAGTAAACACGTATTCAATTAAAAATGATCTTGTGTACAGAATAGAAGAATAAGTACTAAAAATACACAAAATCAAGCTTCCCCAAATTTTAAGAAATGTGATCTGTATGTGATATTCATGGACATGCTAGAGGCAAAATGTCACTGTGACCAGAGGTGAATCTATGATTTTTAGAACATTAGTGCACCGCTAAAAAAAGAAGGAAAAATGTATTGAGTGGGAATGGGTCCCTCTAATCTTCGAGGTAAATAACTCAACATTCAACCAAGTGCACTATTTAGTCTTTTTGCAGCATGGGCGCCACCAAATAATATTGCACCAACTTTAGAAAATATATACATAAAATATCTAGTTTTATGGATAGACTCATAGACCACGGATTCAGGTGTCTCATATTCAGCACATAAATTCGCCTCCATCTGTAACCATCCTCAACATCAACTCAAAAGCATGGAAAAGTAAAGCAGAATTGTGATTTCACTTTTCATGAACATCTATCGTGGATGAAGTGACAAGGATATGCCATCTCCCACTGATAAAAGAGGCATATGAGCACCATTCTTTACAGACAGAATGAAAACGTTGAGTTGCATTATTTTTTCAAACAAAAGATGTTACATGGTTCTCTACAATATCCATGGTGAAAAAATAGACCTTGAGCCTAACTCAACCCAAGAAGCTAGCTCTCATTAGGTGAAGATTGCTGAAGACCATATTAAAGAGACCAAGTACCCCATCCACAATCAATGTGGGGACAACCACCCCATCCCCAACAGATATGCTCAAGACTGGACAATATAACATGGGAGCCCTACATCGAGTAAACAAAGAATTGGGAAGATCTAGCGCTAATACCACATGAAGAATGAACCTTGGAACTAATTCAACTCCAAAAACTAGGTCATGGGGTGAGGATTCCCCAAGACCATAAGAAGAGACCAAGAACCCCATTCACAACGGATGTGGCATTCTAACATCCACCTAATACTGTCAGTTAAAGAGACACATAATAGAGAGATATAGAGATAAAGTTTGATAATGTAAAAGTTTGATGAGTCAATTACTTACAGGATTTGGCAGGTATGTCCCTGTCCCACTACGGAATCTTGGTATCTCATCAACATACCGCTGAAACACATTAGGAGGTCTATTAGAGGCAGACTGTAGGGGTGCAATGGGCAATACGCGAGGACCACAGCTCATCAGCTGGGTAAAGAGGTTCATGTTGGCTGAATGAGGTCTTCCAGGGCCATCCCAAGGGAAACGACCCTGTAAATATACAGGGGGTACCATTACTGGGGAAGGATAAACAAGTGGTCCGGGTTGCCGAGGGTTTTGGCAAAACCTTCCATATTGCAAGTTTTGCCAATGACTGGCAAAATCGCTGTTGAGTATATCGGGCTTGTGTTCATTAGGTGGCTCCGAAGAAGTAGCCCCTCTAAAAGAACTGGACGGAGTTAAATCTTCAGAGTGGCCGAGTCCCTCAGATGTATCAAAGTTTGGGCCAGAATCACTATGATCTAGACATTCTTCTCCTCCTAAATGGCTTGTTGAAGAATCAGGAGTTCTCGCCTCAGGTGAAATATTATATATTGGAAGCATCGTTAGAAATGGAACTGGTGGCCCAGTGGGATAAAATGCAATAACCCCAGAATTATCAGTCATTCTTTGCCGAGAACCAGGCCCAATAAGCATTGGCGTAATGGGTATCATTGGGTCCGAGCCACTTGTTTGAGCAATTTCATGTTCAGGCACATGCCTTGCAAGGTGCATGGAAATAAGAGATTGAGGTCCTTGGGTGCTCTCAGCCATTTCAGTACCCACATTTGACACAGAATTCCAATCCTGATCATCATCCTCAGCTTGATCTGAAACATGGTCAGAACTCATTTTACCTTTTCCATAAAAAGAAGTTGGCTCTGCAGCAACTGTTTTCTTTCCCCGTCTTTCCCTTGTTGACTTTGTGCTTTTAGCAGATGATCCGTCCCAAGAACTCTCAGAAGAGGTTTTACTTCTCATAGAACTACTATGAGCGCTGGATGAGAACCTGGAACTTGCCATCCTTTCTTCAGCATAAATGTCATTCAACCTGCTATCCTGAAACTGAATATTCTCAGAATGTTCTTCCCTTATCGGTCCACGGTTTTCCTTCGTATACTTCTGCTGAGCTCCCAGAGGGTTGCCAGAGCCACCAACCCAAGATGAAGGAACAAAGTTAAAACCTGGATGTATAGACTGTTGCTTAAAATCAGATGGAAGTGTTTCATAGTTTCCATTTTCTGGGTCAAATCCAACACTGGAGCCAGCATCTGGATCTTGCCAGTACTCATTTTCTGCCTCACCTGAGTTCATCTCCATAGAGCTAAAATTTTCATTACTTCGGTCACCTGGATCTTCAGAAGTTGGATTCAAACCGAGGCCTGGGAAGTACTGGTTGAAATGGGGTGAAATCAAACCATGCGGAAATTGCATGTTTGAAAATGCAGGATCCATAAATGGAATATTAGGGGGTACTCCTGGCATATTTCGTTGATTATAACCCATAGAAGTCAGAAATGAAGGAGAGATAGGAAAAGGTAATTGAGCTGAAGCCCAGTTAAAAGGAAAATGAACTTGCCCATTAAGTCCATGTATTGAAGTAGATGCCATCATGTTCACAAGATCTTGCTCTTCCTGATGCATCCCATGGGTCCCACCAGCGGATGATAGCTCTTCATTCAGAACATCAATGCTTGATTCTCGGTGGAAGCAATTTGATACAACGTTAGATTCGGTAACAGGATCATGACTCTGATGGGATAGAATGTGTCTTGGCATGTTATCATTTAAAGATCGACCACTCTGCCCTGCTACATTATCAGATCCTTGATTCCTCCTCTTATAACTGCTGTCCTGCCTCCACAGAGTGGGTTGCATTTTTGCAGTCTCTGGAGCTTTTCCACGCCTTCCTTGATTGTTACTGTCACCATAGGTGTCTGTAAGCTCAGGACTAGACCTTGTTCTGGCAAAAATGAACCTACCCTGGATATCATTCGCTATTTGATCAGATTTAGATTCTCTATGAATTTTGCCTGAATGTGAAACCTGAGAGGAAGTGGTTTCTATCTGCCCTTGATCAGAAACCCTTGAATTGCTCAAATTGCCATGGCTCTTTCGGTTTTCAGTATAAGAGGACACAGAAAAATCATTCATCCGAGATAAGGTTCCAGAAGAATGATTACCATGTTGAGAAGAAACATTCGGTGGATTGGCTCCCTCCACCTTACTCACCTTTTTTCCACTAGTGTTGACCCTAAAATTCTGAGAGTCCGATAAGTTATCAGGCGGCGACAATCTTAGGCGTGGCAATTCAGCCTCTGGGGCATCAGGCCTTTGGCCACCGCCATGTCTGTCCCATGTATTCATGAAAAACTGATTTACTTCATAAATTAGATTTTCTTTGGGGCAGTCCAGTAATCTTGCCAGCCTTTTGGCACCAAATCCAAACGCACTCCGAATCCTATAAAAGTTACCTGCCAGAGTAAAAATCAGACCAATATGAAGTACCAAGAAGTAATGATGTGAAGAACATGTCATAACCAGATCTTTTGAAACCATGCAGTTAACTTTCTATTAAGCAGTGGTCATACAAGGTTGTGCCTCAGGAATTTCCCTCAATCAAACTTTTAACTAGACAAAGAAAGTAAAGCTACAATAGTAAACAGTGATGTAACTTTCTGTTCTCCTAGTGCACCAACATGCATCATGTAAAAAAAGTAGTGGCAAACCCCCTTTTTTCTGATATGGTTAACCCCACCTGCTGCCAAGGAGTCCCCAGACTTTCTCTTTTGCAATCTACTCAAACCCTCAAATCTCAAGATCATTAGGTGGAGGGTGTTTTCCTCTAGGTTATCCCTCACTTGTCAGTGGAAGCAAAAAACAAATTAAATGTAAGAACCGTCAACATATATAACTAAATCTTGAGAACTGAAACCAAATACAAGTAAATGCCCATGATCAAAAGACCTCCTCAAGTATGGCCAAGGGTGATTGGAATTTAATGAAATCTAAGTTACTCGGACTCGAGTGTGGGTGTCAAATACAGGTGCGGATCTAGAGGTCGGATAGGAAAATTATAGAGAACTGAAACCAAATATTAATAAATGCTCATAATCAAAGACTTCCTCAAGTATGGCCAAGGGTGAATGGAAGTCAATGAAATCTAAGCTACTCCGACTCGAGTTCGAGTGTCAGATGCGGATGTGGATCTAGAGGTCGGATCCTTAAGGATCTAAATTTTAAGATTTGAGTTACGGATCCAGGTAAAGATACGGATACGGGAATTCGGATAAACATAATTCAAATGTCTTACAATAGAGTTATGTCTAAACACTCGGGGGTTGGCCTGGTGGTAATTGACTTGAGCCTTGGGGTTTGCTCCCTTTCAAGGTTTCAAGTTCGAAACCCACTGGGGTGCAAACAATTTTTTAGGGCCATCGGACTGGGTAAAACCTGAATTAACCATGGTGCACTTGCGGGAAACTCCTTGCCGAGGGCTTGTGCACCCCCGAAATTAGTCGGGGCTCAAAGAGACTCGGACACCCGGTGCAAATAAAAAAAATAGAGTTACGTCTAAATTACGAGACACTATTGGGGAAAATTTAAATGTATTATGAGGGGAAAATATTGATTAAGATGAAAATCTCATAAGGTTATATAAGAACAAGGACTGGCATAGAAATTTTTATACAAGGTACTCCATTATCTTCAATTTCATCTTTAACTTAAGTTTTCATCACCAAAATTGTATCTGTGCCGAATTTCTCCAGTGATTTTGGTTTAAGCACCCAAAATTGGTTGACCAAATAGGTTGAATCCCACACCATGGGTGTGGCACCGAAAGTGAAAAGTCTGAGCAACTTAGAAAGAAATAAATGACATCAATGCTTATTGACATTAGTAGTTTTAAAGTATGCACCTCATGCATGTCCCTTGTTTTAATAAGAATAAAATGCTTAAAATAACATAAATAATATTAAAAGATGTATTTGTCTAATAAATGAGAATTTTTACAAATTTCAAATGATGTGTTTATTATGTTCAAGGGTTTGACTCACTTAGGTGATTCTTCCTTCATTGTGTTCTACTTGCTTCATTGCGCAAAAGCGCCATAGAAGTAGCATTTGAACGAAAGATAAACAAAGTCACTCACTTTTACATGAGCACTTGAACGTGTGCATTGCAGGTAGATTTCATGTTAATTAGTTATCACCAAACTTGTTTGATAGTTTACCCATATTCTACTCATTTTACGAGAGTGCTAAAACTAAAACCACATAGGCATCTAAAGTTAACAATTATTAACTGTCTTTATAAATTTTTAGCACAATCATTATCTTATTCTACCTACAATTTCTTTCTAAAGTAAATTATTTACACAAAATCAATTACATAAATACTTCATTTTCCTATTCCTAATCCTTATTTGTACAAAATGTTGATAAGCCACTTTTCCCCTTCATATACAGATTTCACGTTAGAAAAAATTAACATTTAACTATTTCTAATATATTTTTCTATTTGCACAGGGTGTCCGAGTCTCCTTGAGCCCCGACTATTTTCGGCGGTGCACAGGCCCTCGGCAAGGAGTTTCCCGCAAGTGCAGCTTGGTTAATTCAGGTTTTACCCAGTTTGATGGCCCTCAGAAATTGTTTGCACCCAGTGGATTTCGAACTTCAAACCTTGAACGAGAGCAAACCCCAAGGCTCAAGTCAATTACCACCAGGCCAACCCCTGAGGGTTTTCTAATATTCATAACCTAACTTAATCCGATTAGACAATAATAATGGACAAAAAAAATTGAGTGTACTTACAATTCAAAGTCATTTTACTATCATAAATTTGAGGTAGAAAGAATGCAACAAAAGTATTAAAACGGGTACGTAATTACATGTCACGAAAAAGTACTTCGACCTTTCTGCTCACTTATTTAGTATGTTATTTTTGTTTCTTTTTAAATCGTCTACAAAAGCATCAACTAATAGTTATAATTAAAAGTTATCAGTTCAAAATGGAAGATTCAATATCTCTCAAGGGGAGGCAGATTAACTCTCATCAACTCAGTCCTATATTCACTCCCAACCAATATGATGTTTGTTTTCCCATTCCAGCAGGGGTTATTAAGAAACTGGACAAGGTAAGTTTCTCTGGCAAGGAAACAATGAATGGAAGAGTTATAATTTCGTAGAATGGGAAGCAATGGCAACTGGGAAAAAACGAGGGGGATTCGGAATCAAGAACTTGAAATTCCAAAGCAAGGCCTTCAGAATGAAGTGGTTATGCAAGTATAGCAATGAGAACCAGACTCTATGGAGGAATGTAATAGTGCTAAGTACGATGAGGAAGATCACTGAACGACCAAAGAAATAACGACACCCTATGGAGTTAGTTTATGGAGGTCTATCAGAATATTATGGAGTGAATTCAAAACCAACATTAGTTTATGGAGGTCTATCAGAATATTATGGAGTGAATTCAAAACCAACATTAAGATTAAAGAGGTAAACGGGGCTAAAACTGATTTTTGGAAAGATGAATCGCATGAGGCATGAAGGCTGGAAAGTCTGCTTCCAGATATTTATGCATTAGTTTCTCATCAACAAAAGACTAATGTAGAATTCTAAACGCCTCATGGATGGAGCTATAACTTTAAAAGGCATTTAAATGACTCGGAGATCCAAAGAATTGCAGATTTCCTCAGTACCATAGAACAGTTCAATGAGTAGGAGGTAGATCAAGATACCTTATGGTGGAAAGGTAATAAGAAGGGTCAGTTCAAAGTAATGCTTACAGGTTGATGAATCAATCATCATTGCATAAACAACTGGCCATGGAGAGGCATCTAGAAAAACACAATTCCACACAAAGTGGCTGGCTAGCCAAGGAAGCAACTCTTACCCAAGACAATCTGATGAGGAGAGGTCTACCACTTTGTCTTAGATGTTTCTTTGGGAAGAAAATGCTGAGACAGTTAACCATTTGTTTCTTCATTGCAAAGTCACTGGACAGCAATGGAGGATTTTCTTAAATCTCAAAGGCATCTCATGGACTATGCCTAGAAAGATTACTGAAGCAATTACAGGCAAAAAAATAGAGATAGATGGAGAATTGTCCCTACTTGTATCTGGTGGACAATTTGAAAGGAAAGGAATGCTAGATGTTTTGATAGCGTAGAAAATAGCATGCAAAAGATAAAGCTAAACTGCCTCTTGTTACTATGTTTTTGGTGTAATCAAATGTATTCAAATGACACTATCTCCATAATTGATGCCCTAGATACAATTTATGTAGGAGTTATCAGGATCTTGAAGTAACTCTTACAATTTGGTTTTCAGTACAAAGGTTGTACTGTTTGTGAGAAATATACAGAGTTACTAGTTTCAAAAAAAAAAAAACACTTAACATGTTATCAAACTAATAATTCTAAGGGTAAACCAAGCCTAAACCTTCAACACCAGTATTAGCAGGAAAAGATAAGCTCATCTCACTAAAATTTAAGTTCTTTGACAATAAACATATTGTTAGCACATGTTTGAAGCCGGTATTTACTGTATATTATTAGACAGTCTTTTCGGTAGCTTAAAAAGGAAAGAGGATACATTCCCAATAATTCATAGAGAGTTGATACAAAAGTAAAATAAATTATTTGTTATTCTTTACTAGTAATTAAATTTTTTATGAAAATTCCATTTACTTTTTCAAAAAAAGAGAAATCCTTTACTCTTTTTATCTTGTAAGTAATTGAATAAATTACTTTAAGTAAGCTTATACTCCTTTCAAGCCCATCCTTTCAAATTTCTCTTCTATAAGAACTCAAAAATTTAGAACAAATTCTAGCTTTAAGCTATTTCCCCATCCAGAAGATTAAGGTAACTCTTAATGGAGTTTAAAAATCCTAAAAATTAGGACATCCTATGTGGTTTAAATAAGAAAACATTTAATAACTAAATTTTAGTTGATTTCAAATCCAATGGGCTTTTAAATATATATAAGATATAAATATAGACTAATAAGTACATATAATTTGAACCTTTAGTCTCAAATCTTGTAAAGATGGAAAGTAAATTCAGATTTGAAAACAACTTTTGTATTCAAACATTATCCAATTAAGTTTTGACATGTTTTCCGAAAAAATTTTTATCCCAAAACCTATCCAATCTTACAAGGAAAGGAACACCGTTTTATTTTCAATTAGGACTTCCTAAATACTTCAAAGAAGGAAAGATTTTATACCTAAAATTCAGATCATTCTTATTCCTAAATATTAGAAAGATAACATAAATTACTATTCTTATTCCTAAATATTAGAAAGATAACATAAATACTATTTTGCCCAATGTAAATAATGTTTTTAAAGGATAAAAACATGAACGGCATTTCACCAAGGGCCTTTTAAATATAATATGGATTAGTGAACAAGAATTTTCAAATTTCAAGTACCTTTACTCACACTACGGCCAAGGTTGTTGTTTACTCGTAAAGGATCTATCACATTAAAATGTTTAGAGACAAACGGTAGCCCTTGGTTTTCCTGCCCACCGGGGAAAACAGCATACACAGAGCTACAGGCATCAAGAAACAATTTACTGAGAAGCAATTCCCCACCATCTTTGCGAGGAGGTTCAGCTGTAACACGAACAACAGAATAAAGCCATTAAATAAACTTATGACAAACTACAGGAAATCAAAAAAAAAAATGACTATACACATGTTCATTACCAGTAACATCAGGAAGTGAGCTAATTGGCACAGGACCCCATAAACTAACACAAAAGTTGTCCCAGTCAAAGTTGCTGAAGAACTCCAAGAAGCGGTAAAGGACCTATGTATGAATGTGACACTCCAAAAAATAAGAAATAACCCCAGTAAAACAAAAGGAAAAAACAAAGAAGTAAAAGTAACATGCACCTCAAGTGGCCCAGCAAAGGTATTGTTGTACACATGAAATATATAAAGAACTAAGGTTTCCAGGGCGTAAGTTGAAATGAGACCGTGATGAGCACCCAGTAGACGGCTCTCATAATAACACCATGCCTTAATCAAGATAATACTGCGCTTGAATAGATGATTCTGGTTTATCAGGTGATCAACCTACAAAATACAAACAGGTACGGTAAAGAGTTCATATTCCTTCAATGAGAAGTTATTTCTCAACTAGTCCCATTTAGGAAAAGTAATTACTTAGCACAGCATGTTAACCCTATGGCTGTATCATCAAACAGCAGACCTTGTTATAGCATAAGAAACTACACACCTCCTCCAGGAAGCAAAGGGTACACAGACCCCCTAGCTGATTGAAAGATATGTCAACCACGATATTTTCAACTAAACATTTTATTAACTTCACCTGCAGGCAGAGAAAAAAAGAGAACAATGAGAGGGATTCATGGATAATAGAATCAACAAGACGCTGGTGCATATGAAGAGAACTATAGAAAATTCAACTATATAACCAACATTAGCAACTACTACCCTTATTAAGCAACCCAAATAGTAAAAAATGATTGATTATTCAAATGTAAGTATTAGCTTGCTGGCTTTCTTTATTTCCTTTTTCATTTTTTTGAAATAGAAGTATTAGCAACAAACTCAAATAACATTCCCTTCCTCACGCAACTCCACTCGACACTATAATCTCCTAGTGCACTATGTTTGGTCCAAAATACTAGTGGAAGTAGAGGATATCCCTCGCAGCTTGCGAAAAGTTACTGCAAAGAACATAGTCCAACCAGAAAAGTCTAAAAAAAACCTATATGTAGCCTCAGGAGCTCCAAACATGATGCAGCTAATTATTACAACATCTGATTGATAAGATCCAACCCCGAACTTATAGATCCTTTTCTAAGTTACTGACAGATACTTGGACAGAACAAGGGGAGAGTAAATGTCTCTGTGTCTAAGTGCTATGGTAAAATAACACTGTAGTGAATGTCAACGGTAATCATTCCTAAAGCAACCATAGAATTAAGAAAGCATAAAAAGTACTCTCTCCATTTCAATTTTTTTTTTTTGATAACCGAGAAATCCTTCTCTAGCCTGCCCTTTGGACCAACCACAGCCATCTAAACTCGGTGGATAATGGGTCCGCCCCTCTACCCTTCTCCACTTAAGTACTAGGTTTCGCTTTGCATGGTGTGGGGCTTGAACTCGTGACCTCGGCCACAAAACCTCCACCCTTTGCCACTTGAGCTAGGCCTTGGGGGGCTACTCTCTCCATTTCAATTTGTTTGCCTTAATTTCCTTTTTAGACTATTTAAAAAAGAAAATCACGTTCTACATATTTAGTAGGCTCTTTATACACAACATATGAAAATCACTTTCTATATGTTTAGTAGGATCTTTAAACACAACATACTACCTGGCATATTAGGACCACAAAATTCAAAAGTCATCTTTATATTTTTAAACTCCTCGCCAAGTCAAACTAAGAAACAAATTGAAAAGGAGGGAATATGACATTTATTGGCCTTCAGAACAAGCATTACAACAAATCAAACTATAGACGTAGTTGCATGATAAAATTCCCCAAATTCTCAAAGTAGGCTCTCAATATATTTCTGGCCAAATATACTATATATGATGACCATTACAACTCCATTAAATATGGGAAAAAGATAGAATAAATGCAACAGATGTATGTCAAATGCCAGATGCAAAATTCAATATATAGGAGCATTCACACAAACTTTTTTAACCATGGTGTGCGGGTCAACTTGTGTGCACCCGACTTATTCTACAAGTTACCTGCCACCTCCCATTAGCATCGAGTATGACATAATTATGTCCACCAAGGCTAGGACAAATGAGAAGAAATCACCAAGTGTTTTTGACTATGTTGGAATTTGAACCTAGACCCCGTGATTCTCAATTCACATCATTGGCCACTAGGCCACACCCTTGGGTGCTTCACAAGAACACATTTAAGCTGAGATATATTGCAGAACCTATAAGTTCCTTTTTACACAAGGAACATTCTCCATCCTACCAGAAGTCAAATACCATTTAACTACTAAGGAAAGCCAGCCACAACTACCCACTCTCTCTAATAGGAACCAGTGGAGATTAAGAACATTCGTGCAAACCTCAAGTAAAGGGGGGTGTATAAAAAGGACTTACTTCTGCCTGAATGTACTGAACCTCCTTGACATGAAATTCAGCATTTTCATTTTTCTCCTCCTTCTCTAGCATATCACGAACCTGATGAGCCCATGTATCTTTTAAACTTTGGTTATTACTGAAGGCAGTTAAATCAATGTCCCCGTCAGGAAGATAAGTCTTCAAGGGTACTGAACCGAATGTAAAAACCTGGAAAATGTGAAGTGGTTAAAGAAATTACAAGCAAAATGCCAAAAAAAAAAAGACAACACATAAAAAGGTTGGAACATTTGCTCCTTTTTTTTTTCTCTTTTTTGTGTTTAGATGAGTAAGTAGAACAAAGTTCTATACGGCAACTCCAAGAATTCACGTCCTTTGTGAAAAAAGACTTGCAACAAACAAAAAAACAGCACAGTGAAATGTACAAGTCATGCACACTTATCCCGAAGGCTAATTTCACCCCCAAAAATCGAACAACATTTTTTACATATCAAATTATGTGACTATGAGAGCAATGACTCCACTCTCTGAGGGAGGGAGGGGGAGGGGGGGATGATTACTAGACCATAGTTTGAACCACCTAAAGATATCACCAGCTCACCATGTACTCTCTTCACCCATCTCCATCACATACGACACTCTACCATCTCTTCCATTTTCATACTTCATAACTCATCGGCCTTCATAATATCCCCAACTATTGTATCTACTCCAACCCCTTTACTTCTGGAAAAATAAAATAAAAATAGAATCTCCACTTCATAGTTATATTACATGTGACAAGAAAATCCCAACATCTAACCAAACCTTAGTTACCCACCTGTCATATATTCAATAAAGAGCTCCAGAATACAGAATAAAGATCACTAACTTCAACAAGATATACATCATTCCAAAAGTTTACAGCACACACTGAAGTTCCTAATGCATTGAGAACAATTGAATTCATTAGTCCTTCTTCATAAAAGTAAGTCACTCATATCACAGAGGAGAAGCAAAATATTACATAACATAACAACAGCAAATTCCAACAATGCTGCAATATAACCACTATTATGGAACATCAAGACAACCTGACATGGGAAGCACTTCATGATGAGCCGCTGGACGTAATCAGCAACAGCATTTCTGCGCTCCTCGGATGGTTGGTTGGGCTTAATGCAGGCAATGAGCTCTGCAGTCCTTTCCTCAGCCTTTGACCATCTCTCAGGATCAAGGACCCCGATCACGGGTCCTGCATCTGGCACTAACCCATTCGGCAATAGCCCACTTGGCTCTGCCCATTCCTCAAGTTCGCCCATACAACACTACCTGTATAAACCAACAACAAATGTTCTTCTCTTGTTTTCACGAACTTCAACAATAAAAACCCAACCTTTTTTCGCCAGCTGCCCTCTAAATGCCGCTAAAAGGTTTCAAAACTAGTCTTTATCCTCACAAAACTAAACTAGCAACCCCTTTATCAAGTATCTCATACAAAAGCTAAATCTGAATTTCAAAAGAACCCCAAGAAAGCAGTTCAATGGTATAGTTAATAGATAGATAAAACAAGGCCAATTCCTGAATTGCATAACCATAAATTACTGTCAATAGCACTTGATAGTTTCTATGTGCTCCTAGATATCAACCCAAAAAGGAAGAAAATGACAAAACAGAAAGAAAAAAACCCACCTTTCCCCAGGAAACAAAAATACAAATTAAAACGAAAGGAACCCTAGAAGGGTCTGATAGGGGAATAGTTGATCAATGGATTAAAACAGAAACCGGCACCCCCTAAGCGGAACTTCCAAGAAATCAAGAAAGCCTGAAAATACAACAGAGTGACAAATCCACAACTTTTCTTGATTTTCCTACCAGATAAAGATGGAATTTTTTCATTCCCGATAAGCGTACATGGGGAGTTTCTGAAAATCCAAAGGGGAATAGAAAAGGGAAAGAGATATAAACAGGGGAAAAAAGGCAAATGTATTTCTGGAAAGGAGAAAAGGAAGCGCAGAGAGGTGTTGTGTGTGAGAATGGGAAGCACAGATTGAAGTGTATGTCTGTGTGAGAGAGAAAAATGGGATTCTGGAAAGAGAGAGGAATCGGTTTTGACGATGTAGAAAAAAACAACACCACTCCAAATTGGGGAGAAAGGGAGAAGAGAGATTTGTTTTTCCTTTTCTTTCTTTGTTGATCTCTTTTGGCCCCCTTTTATCCTTCTTTTCTCTAATCAAAAAAGAATGGAGGGGTTGGGTGTGTAAATTTATAGCAAATGATACCTTTTGATGATACTATAAATTCACAAAAAATAGAATTATTGTTATAATTAATGCCCTTTTACTATTTAAAAGATAGAAAATTTAGGTTCACTTACTGCATAAAATCTAATGTTTCATTTTATTTGTGACTTGATTATTCATTTTGTTTATGTCCATTTTTAGTTATTTTACGATATTCACGTATTATTAATTAATTTAATCACAATACTTATTCAAATATGATAAGTTACGAGAGAAATTCTTAGTTATTTTGTCATTCTTGAAAAATTTCAAAACACGACTTACGATAAATAATTCTACAATGAAATATATTGACATATATTAATTTATTAATTCATAAAACTATTGCTCCTGAGTAAGCCACACATTTTACATATTTTTATTATTTCGTGTGGCATCATCAAGTGATACAAATTTTGAAAAATAATCTACAATGTAATAAAATATCCTTAGTGAAAATTATTTACTCCAACGGTCTCTAGGATTTTTTGAACAATATAGTGTCTTATTCTGGAAATATTTTCATTCTCCCCTCATACTAATATAGCTCATTTGGTCAAAACTATTAAAAGCAACTTATCTTAAAATTTATTGTTTTTTCCAAAAAAAAAATGATGAGAGACAAATTGAATTTGCCAAACAAATTTTAAGTAGCAATTAGTATTTGATCAACATTTTTAAAAGTATATCTAAATTTATTTATCTCACGGGGATTTTCAAAAGAGGTAAAAAAATAAATAAAATTAAAGTACATTTTCGGCTTCTGAAAAACAATTGTTGCCACTCCCTATAAGCATTATTTTTTTCCCCAAAAATCTTGTTAAATACCTCAGTTTTTAAAATAATAACTTTATTTGAAAAAAAATATTTTTAACAGGCTATAAATTATAGAAATATTAATAAATTATATGAGCTTAATTAATCAAATAATGACATTTCTACTATTGTACATGGAATTATTCAGCCTAACCATTTTTTTTTCAATTCACTACCTTACAATTATCAATAAATTCAATTTGAATGATCCATCAAAAGTCAATTGATCTTTTCTTTTTTTGGTATTTTATTAATAATATAAAATATATATTTCATACTTAATTGGGAAAGCAAATATCAAATGTGCATCACACGGAATCCACTTTGGGCCAACAATCTAGAGGTGAAACACGATGCCCTATAGTTAGGGCCTTGGCTATGGGCCTTAGCTCGAACCCGCTAACCAAACCCTAAGGCTGGGCATAAAATATCGAATCATCAAATTGAATCAAAAATTTTGATCATTTGATATGATATTGGGAGTAAAATTTTAAAATTACGATATTTAAATTTAATATTGATATAAGACATTAACATCACTTGGTATGCGGCATATCCTGAATATCGAATTATTTACTTAATGTAAGTCATATACCAACATATCAATTGTTCATCAGTACAAATTCAAAGAGAAATTTAAAAACTAAACATAAATAATTCAAATATAGATGTCTTTTACTTGTGTCAATTGATTTCTCTTGATGTCTTCTTACTTGTGGATTTTCTATTATATCGTATCTTTATATTAAAAAAAATAATTAGAGAAATAGTATTAACTCTGTAATATAGTCTGCTAGAATTTCAATATGGCATTATCGAATATCGTACTGAACCAAAGTTTGATTCACCGATTATTGAATCACCAAATCGAAATTATAAATTAGATATTTAGTATCTATCTTTAGTAACCAATTACTGAATTACCAAACTTGAAATTTAAAAATTTTGAACCAAATATTGAACGCCCAACCCCTACCAAAACCTATTTAATTCCTCTTTTTTTTTGTTTTTCTATTTAAAATTTAATAGCAGAGAAAATAGTCAAATGAACCTTTAATTTATATATTTGAATTCTCAACTGCATATTTATACTTTCAGAGAGATTCCATCACTTCCTTAAGACTGTTTTAAAGCAAAGTTATTTGCTTCCTAAATGTTGAGGTGGCAAAGAAAGTGTAGTTCACTCTCTTCGAGAATAAGGAAAAAAAAAATACTCTGGTAATTAAAACTTGAACTTTATAAAAAAAAAATTAGTTTCATGTTAATATTTTTCAAGTTCTTTAAAATTATTTTTCATTTTGTGGACTTTTCACTGCTAAGCCAACTTCAATCTTCAAATCATATATTTCTCAGAATAGCTTTACTTTCACTAGTATGAAAAATTGTTAGTAACTTAAAAGCAAAATAAGAAGATAGAAGGATCGATCTTTAAAGTTATTATATCAATTATGAAGAAGAATTCATTAATGAAATCATCAGGCAACAAACCATTAATAAAGAAGACTCATTTGCTGAAATTGTTGCAACCATTAATAGAGTTTCTTATGTCAACATTGTTAAATCCAAATCAATACTAGTTTTTCCGCTAGTTCAGTACCTTCATCCTAGTAAAACGGTCCTATTTACTAGAAATTCTCTGAAGAATCGTTCTCTAATTTATATTATAGCAACAGAAGAAGAAGCAATTTCACTGACAGAGTTTTTTATTAGTCTCTAGATACAATAGAAAACGTCGAGATTTCTACGATGCTTACAACTCTGGGAAAGATCAAAGAGGATGTGGTAGTCATGGATGATGGTATCCTCGTCGTCGATCTACATAAACAATTCATCAAAGTCAAAGAAAAAGAGGAATTAATGAGAAAAGAAAGATAAAAAAAGAAAAAGGTAATATTAAAGGAAAAAGTAGAATATAGAAAAATAATTAATTTTATTATATTAAAAAAGATAATATTATGTAACGATGCATGCAAAATACTCCAAATTTGGATGAGAGTTTGTAACGAGTTATATATTCTAATTGTAAAAGATTCAAGAAAATGATAAATTATCCGGTAAATATAAGTGTATAGTTGCACATTTTGGCAATAGATTGAAAGATCCTTTTGCTATTTTCTCTTAATAGTGTTACAAAACGTATGCGAGGCAATTTAGATATATCTACTCTTTCTGATGCCTCCCTTGTAAGTGACCTTTGCGAGAATATCAAAAAAGTAAGCTCATCTAAAACTTCGGGAGAATGAGTATATTATTATAAAAACGTGTATAAAGTATAAGTTTGATCGTAGGTTTACTAAATTCGTTAATTATTTACAATTATAATTCCAAAATTAATTCTTGTCTATTTAATATATATTATTATATATATGTGTCTGTATGTTTCCTATTAAAGCTATTGAGATCGGCTGAACCTGTTGATCATATGTATCATATAGTTTTAATATGCACATTTTGGTTTAATTATATAAAAAAGATGAATTTTTACATATTGCAACTCAAAAGTACCTTAATTATGCTTCATAATTATAGTTGCTAATTACGATCCATAGTAATATGTTAGAGGGAGGAGAGAGGCGAGCGGGAGAGGCCAAAGAGTAGAGATATGCGAATTGTAAATGTATATCTGTCAAATAATTATATATATGCATATGGTATACATATGTATTTCCATATTTAGAAAGCGAGATCGGGAGATGGAGGAGAGCGCGAGAGAGATATAGGCAAATTGTATGTGTATATCTGACAAATAATTGTATATATGTAGTTGGTATACATGTGTATTTGTATATCTAGCAAGTGAGATTAAGAGAGGAGATAGATACAACCAAGAAAGGGCAGAGAGTAGAAAGAGCCTAATTGTATTTGTATATCTGTCATACAATATATACGTGTATGTATAATTTGTATCTGTATATGCATGAAAGGGGAGAGAGGCGATGTAATGACCACTAAAAATTATCTACATGCCATAATTAATTCAAACTATAGCTATATTAGGCTGTTAACTAATCAACTAATGTATATTTTCTTATCCACATATGTTTTCCTATAAAAAATATACGGTGCTAAGAGATTAAGAGTTTCCAATGTGACAAACTTAAAAATTTTGAACGACTAAAGTGAATAAGAAAAATAAAAAATATTAATGAAAATGTTAAAAGTGCTACCAATAACCCTTAGAAAAGTACTAATCAAAGTTACAACAACAACAACATATCCATGTAAAATCGCACAAGTGGGGTGGGTAAAATGTATGCAGACCTTATCACTATCTCAAAGAGATAGAGAGGCTTTCTCGAAGGGACCCTCAACTCAAATATATCAGCTCCAAAAGAAGAAAATACTAGATGCAAAAACGACTACAGTGGAAAACAATTGAAAACTCATAAAATATAAAATTTAAATTAGAAAAAAATATAAAATTAAATTTTTTAATCTCATTTAAAGAGATTCATCAAAATATAAAACATAAATTCACGTGAACCAAAAATTCTTAAATACGCCCGGGGTGCTATCTAGTATGCTACCAAGTTTTGCTCCATTTACTAGCTGTTGCAAGAGGTACCTGGAGTCAATAAAAAGTGGCAAATTATAGTGTAATTAGTGAGTAGAATTGTATTGATTTAAAAGAAGGGCATGAGTTTCAGATTCTAGCAAGAGGTCCCTATACTAGTTGCTAGCAATATAAACGTTTGTCATATGTAATTTCCATTTCTATATTTCCTTTTCAAGTATATTACTCCCTCCGTTTTAATTGTTTGTGATTCCACGAAATTTAAAAATATAAAGAAAACTATTGAATCTTCTTATTTTGTATCAAATCTAATAAAATATTATTTCTTGTCTTTTTCTTCGTATCTCCATTTTGTCTTCATTAGAGAAAAGGAAAAAATATCACAAAACATTTTTTGCTTAAACCACCCTTGTACCACGTAGCTTCAACCCTCACTATTAGTGTGCCGCTGACGCTAAGAAAGAATCAGCCTATGAGGACATAATAAAAAAAACTTTGAAATTTTATCCTTCAGAAAATATAAATACGATATCTAAATATAAAAAATCACAATATTATGAAAGATTCAGCTTATTTTTATTTTTAAATATACTAATTTTTGGATACGTGCGTTCCACATGTTATTCAATGATATACAAACGAATAATTTTGTTTTTCTATCATCACAATGACCGGAGGTAATAGTAATCATTTTCTGTTTGTAAAAACTAAGAAGTGAAGACCAGGAAAGCTTTCAAAGTTTTTCTTGATTTTTCATGATAATTTAAGCAACAATTTCAATTATTTTTATTTCTTTCGAGATCAATATTCTATGCAAGTGGTAAAAATACATTAACAATAATCTAATACATCAATGATCATAATCATAAAATTTAAAACTAAAGATCTATTTAACCTTACTTAAATGAAAGTAATTAGAGTATTGTTAAATGAAAATAAAATAACTAAAGCAATCAAAATGATACTCCCTACAAATACACAATACATCATTAGCCGTTAGTAGTCATAAGATGTTGACTTGTATATTTATCCTTCTTATCTATAAAAATCGTAATAAACTATAAAGAATGTACCAATTTATGAAAATCCTGGAACCAGCTTTTCGAAATCAATCCCCTTTCTTCCATACATCACGAGTCTTGCTAGCACTATATATGGAGATGATGGTATTCATATATCATCTCCCAAAATTTGAAGATAATGAGAATCGAATTTGGCGATTATTCAATCCCAACATATATTCATCAACTCCTAATGTCCTACATCTTTCACTTTCTTTATTTCATGCAAATTTACTTAAAGAGAGGGGAAAAAAACGTATCAAAAAGAAAATACTAACGAAAATTTGCTCGACTGAAAATATTCTTGAGGAAAATGAGATGATTTGCTACCTTTATAAAGTGTTTCTTGATGTTCATTAGGATGTCCTTTCACATATTTATTTAATTAAATTAGCCTACATTTAATCACTAAAGAACTTTTCAGATTCTGCAAATTTTTTTATACCTTTAATCGCTCATTAATATATAAAACATGTACCCTTATTGTGTTTTCTTATAAAGAGAAATGACAGTCTATCAATTAATAATGACTTTCCAACTTCTTTGTAGTTTAACAATTACAATTGGTAATGACTTTCCAACTACTTTTACATCCAGATGTTCATGATTTTGATCTTTTAACACAAATTAGATGAATACATAAGTCTTATAGAAGTTACAATGATGTATGATCTATGAATTTAAAGCAATTAATTTTGTATAATATGAATGTCATTTGTGTGAGCATTAAAGTACCACTTCATTTTCAATCATGTTTGATTAATGTAATTGACAAAATTATTTAAAGATTTTTTTTTAACTGAGTGAGCAAAATAATAATATTTAATTCATTTAATTAAATATTCATTTGATTTATCATAGGAAAAAAATGGTAATCCAATTTCTTTCTAACAATATTATTGGAGTAAATTTTGGTATTTCAACTTCTTTTGTTCTCACTTTTAGTAACCCGCCCTGCTCTTAACTGACCAGTGCTACAAATACCCCGTACCATAACTGCTCCTCTATTCAGAATCGAAATTTTCTTTTCCAAAAATCTGCCATGACAGATTTTAACAAAAAACTCAAAGACGAGGAGGAGTCCATTAAGCGAATGGACTTGCAGCTTCCGTCGTTTGTTGCCGACATCAAGCAGCGACTTGATAAGATTGAAATAGAGCACAACCAGCTCACCTCCATGTTCAACTCAATCATGGATGCTCCCTCCAAACTCCCAAAATTTAAACTGAAATTTCCGGAATTTGACCTTGAAAACGTAAGGTTCTGGATAAGGCGACGCAACAGCTTCTTCGAGCTTTGTCAGATTCCAGATCATACTGTACATTAAGGGAAAAGCTGAATACTGGTATGAATGCTATGTTTCGAATCAGGGAGGGTCAGTAATTACTTGGGAGAAGTTCTGTGTGGACATTTGCCAACGGTTTGGTGTTGAACCCATGGAAGTAATGCACAAATTTAGAAGTGTCGTACAAAGCGGAGATATGGATGTTGAACAATACCTAGAAAGGTTTGAAGAAGCCATGTCCGCCATGGTTTCTGCCTATCCCGGATTACAGGAGACGTTCAATGTGTCCTGCTTTATTTCAGGATTGAAACCAGATATTAAGCCTATCGTGGTTATGCACAGCCCTACCACCCTGACTGATGCCTTCCAAGTAGCTAAGCTGCAGGAAAACTACCTTACAGCAAGCGGAGGTTGAGGAAGATGAGAAGGACTAAGATGAAAATTTTCAGGTTGAATAGCTAATATCTGTTTATTTACTTTGCTTTGTACTAGTAGATAATATGCCTTTACAAATTTGTCTTGAATCAAATAAAATATGACTGTTGGTGTACAAATAAATTTTTGTTCATTTGGAATTGTGATTCCATCACAACTTGTTATTGATTGTGTTTAGGGTATTGCTTTATTTTGTGGTTTGTGACTGTTTCTTTATTAATTTGTTTGTTTCTCCACTATCCTTTCTCCCCACTTGTGAGATTTATATTGCTGTTGGAATTGTGATTTTATCTTGTTCATGACATTTTTGGCTGCCGCTGTACTATATCGTTTGATAGGTGAGGAAAATCATTATCAAAACAACAAGAAAATAACTATAAATGTACAAGTTGTGTATGGGCTGCCAGTATAGTTCTCAATCAAACAGGGAGTGACAATTGAGATTTGCGAGAGAGCACTGCTTCTCAAAAAATATATAACTAAACAGATAGAGACAGCACCTTCTAAAACTGTTGTCCACTTTGACCAACTCTTGAAACGTTCTCTTTAATTTCTGAAAGGAGGGCTATGGGTTTCTGTAACACGTCTGTGCAGTGTGCTTTATACGGATGCAGTGTTCACATTAGGTACTTGCCACAACTTTGAACAATGTAGGACTACTTCAGTTTAGCTTCTTTGCTGGGATGAGAAGAGTATTATGAACCTTTGGTGATACCATACTGTGTGTATGATGAGAGAGGAGCTTCCAAATCTTATCACTAGTTTTCAAATAAGACTTCACAACTCACAAGTTGACATTTCATTTACACTATAAACAACTATTTCCATGATACAATTACTTGACAAGGTGTTTTGACTCTGTACTATATAGAAGATAATATAATTTTACAATTCTCAGATAAGATTTCATATACTTCCTCTTAATGATTTCTGTCATTACTCTATCCATTCTCCTTTTCCAAAGCATGGCTACTGCAACCATGCACCAAAGTAGTCATACCAAGCTCCTTTGCTTATGTGCTCTCTCCTGATATGTCTGCACTTGTTGATATAAGGTACATTGACAGTCTTCATATAATTGGATCTCTCCCTCATATAGTTCTGTAAAGATCATAGGTGGCAGGATAGTTATAGGTTCTAATTGGATAGAGCAATTCTCAAATGAGGTTGAGCTCTTGTAATAGATTTGTAATTTGGCAGGTCTGGGGCAAGAGAAGGCTCAAGGGAGGGATGAATTCACACTAGGAAATCAAACGCTTGACATTATTTTCTTTCTTAATATACCTCTATCTTCTATGTCGCGCTCATGACTCCATGCATGTGGAGATTGTGAAGCCAATAACGGCCAAATCAGGTTCTGTTTTCTTGCGCTCCGGACAAGTAGTTTCGTGTGTTGTCTTATAATGCTGTTCACAGCCTTCAGATAATTGCTCGAGTCATGGTCTCTGAGAATTGTACCACCAGAACCATATGCTGTAGGGACACTTAGAATTTCTAATGGATGTGGAGAATTCAGAAAGACTCTGAAAGCTCTCCTAGTAAATGCACAATGGGTGCTGTCTAGGGAATAAATCCCACTGCCTGGAGGAAGCAAAGGGTGTGGGGTAGATGACTTCTCATCAGGCTGGATGATGAATATCTTTCCCATTGGAGAGTACAACAGTTTCTGCAAGAATAAGCCCACGCACCAGGGTGCATTAGATTGTTACACAAAGCTAGAAGTACATTGAGTTGTAAAATTCGGTTCTCCTATGAATTAGATAGGATTTGAAGTAGCTTCAAAAAGTTTATTGTGTATATTTGAAACTATCCCAATTTTAAATCTAGAATGATATATGAGAGAGTATACTCACATTTTTATTCAGACAAGTATGGGATCTGAATGTTCTATTTAAACGTTTGAGGACTTGAGTCACATGGTTGGGATAGTTGCATGAAAATGCCCTTGGTACAATGTCTCTATGCATCATCACACACTGCACATGATTCTCATCCAAACCCAAATCATTGAGTACCTTTTGACCACCACAGAACACAAATGGTGATCCAAAAGTGACAACTGGTAGAAGAGAGGATGGTTTGACGACCTTCCGAGTTAGCAGCATTAAGTTGACCAGAAGTGAGAGGCTTCCTCCAAGAGAGTGGCCAGTAAATTGAAACTTTGCCTTGTTTCCAAACCTCTGCAGATGCTCCATAATCTCTGGCATGAATTGGTCATAAATTCCTTTTGCAGCTTCATAAATTCCTCGATGAACCAACGCATCCGTTTCCTGTGACAATGAAATTATTTGTTGCTAATTCAGTTCATCTTCTCCATAATTATAAAGACAAGATTATAGAAAGTCACTTCTGATGCCTACCTCAAATTTGCTGGGTTCAAAGAAGAGATTTGCCTTCCATGACTCCAATGAGTCTGATCCCTGCAGTTCACACATGGATAACTTGTCAATCTGGATGGAAGTGAATAATATCCACACTATTTGCATTATATATGACACACTTCCTTTTGAATCCATTTTCTATATTCCAAAACCATTTTTTTCTTAAACTTTGTGGCAAGTCAAACATCGCCATATAAAATTAAATGGAGGTAGTTTCTTTTTCAGTTTTCCACTTTGATTGCAGATTCAGTTGTTAATCTGGGCTTTGCTATTTTGATACACTTCATGTACCTTTCGTTTGTCATCAAGTTTACTAGAAAGGAATTACCTGAATAATAAAACAGCGAGTATATGTGGTTAAGTCATCACAAATAAACCATTCGCAAGGTGAGGACTGAAGTGATTGAAGGTCCCTCGCTGCCTCCAGCTTTTGTTTCTCATCAGCAGCAACCATTGTTGTCATTGTTGATGCAGCTACATATGCGGCCATCTCTGACTTGTATGCTCTTTGGGAAGAGTTATCTTTTTCATCTGCTGAGCACCCTTTGTTAACTTTCAAGGTCGCATCATCAACTACTAATTTGGACTCACTGCCAACTGATAATAGGCCCTTAGCACGGGATTGGACGTAAGATGCTGCCGAAGCTGCTATATCATAAGCAACTAACGGCGGAGGTAGACGCTTATGCTCAATTTCCTCTGCTTTATCGGGATTAGGCACTGAATTATCTGATGATGGAACTGGCACACGAATTGAATCCTTGTCGAACTTGGCCTTGATAGCCATAGCTTCTGCTTTTTTCACCAAGGAAGATGTTACGAAGTCCAGACCATAGCATCTTTCTAAATCCCTAGCCTGCATATTGGAGGAATGATTTTTATTTATTATACTTGATGAGAGCAATTTAAATAGATACTAACTACTTGATTATGCTACAAGCAGGAAGGATTTCCTCAAACACTGTTGATTTAGAGGTGTGAATTGTTGTAGGTCCCTGTTTGATTATGTGGCTAGTTTATCAAAGCACAGCCAGGGTGCCCTTATTTTGGATCACCTAAGGCAGGTGTTTGGGACGGTACTGGAAGGCTTTGGTTGAGTAGAGGATATGGTCACCCAGGGTAATCTACCTACCTTGTTTTACAAAGGGCCATGACAGGATAATTGGCTATCCTGGTGGTCTAGAAATAGGATTGGCCATCAGATTTTCAGAAAAAGAAAAATATACACAAGGGACCTTATGCATGTCCTGGATAAGTGAACAAACCTTGATCTCGGGAATAACATAAGCCATGTTGCATAAGAAAGCCAGCTTAGAGAAATGCTTGGAATCTGACCAGGAGACTCGTCTTAACAACCTTGAGAATGATTCTCTATCAATGTTCATCTCATCAGCTGCATCGTTGTCATCCTCATAGTCTACTTCACAACCTTCCTCCTCGCAGTCTTCACCAATATTTTCCAGGTTGTCTTCAAGTATCTCTGCATCATCGTTTTTCTGTTTCTCTATCCAATTTCTCTTTAGCTCCATGAGCCTGCTAATCCAATTGGACCTTGTCGCTTCCTTAGCCTCCATCCCATTGTTGTCATGATCATGATCATGATCATGATCATGACCAGTCTCGAAGATAACATCCTCTATGTTAATATCTTTACCGGTCTGGATATCAAACAGGAATGACCGGATAGAATCAGGGAGGAAAGAATTTGACAACTGAAGTCTAAAGGGACCTCCTGTAGAACAACTACTCTTCAATTTTGGCTGTGTTTCTGAACTCTGGGTACGATTAGCACGACAAGAAAGGTGGTTATCGGAATAGGATCTCCTCATTTGAACTTTTTCATGAGTCACTTTGCTCGAAAATGACCTCCGAAAGTTGTCTTGCTCCATCCACGCATCTTTAGAGCTTCTGTTCATAAGAGAGTTCATTATGGATATACAACTGCACGCCATGATTGGCAAGAGACTTTATCACTTCTTGCAGCAACCTAAAACCTATACATTAGAAGAAGAAATCAAGGAGAGATAAATAAGTTCTGTTGGAGACGTGTTGAATTCTAAACAGTAAATGAGATAGTTCTTTAAAAAGAAGCTATTCATGACAAAAGTATGCTTTGTGCACAACGAACACATAAAGGATGATTCTGTTTAAACACCCGCAAAGCACAAATTAAAAAGGACTTTCAATCATGACTAGTTTATCCTAACATAACTTGCCTGTCTATGAAAAGGATAAGGGCATAACAGTAATTGGATCAACCTATAATGAGGCAGCATTATAATATAGTAATAGAATTGTAGAGTTGACACCAATTAATGTTCCTCGGAATTTACAATCTTTTCCGTTTCATATTAGTAAACCAAAATTTGACTTGGATCTCCAAGTACATATGAACCTTTAACGTGGGTTGAGAAAATTTGAACTGTTTTAAATTATCTAGGTAGATATTAAAATTTTGTATGACTCGAGATGAGTCCCTTTTCAGTTAGGGTTTTTTGGAGGCTACTCTATCATAGACCCTATTTCAGGCCTATAAAGGGTATTATATAGCATCTCAAATATCTCATAAATTTTAGGGATATTCATAAAGAAAACAGGGTTCAAGAATGTCAAAATTATCTATTGCAATTTATTTTGTATAGCTTTAAAATTTATTGCAAACAATCTCTTGTGATTTTTCAAAGTAATTGTTTCAAATTACTCCATTTGTTTCTTCTACTTGTTAAAAAAAAAATCACTTTTATTGTCCATGCATATCAAGAGAAAATAATTTTTTGATGAAACGATAAATAATTTGAGACTGAGGGAGTAACTAGCTATCCATGTCGTTGTTTGGAGACTACATTATCCTTGTGAAGTTCACACGAAAGAGTAACTAGGTTCGTACCTTAGTAAACAACAAAGATTTGTCCCCAGCTATGAATATGACAATATAAGCATTTTGCTGTCTATTTCTATGTAGAATCCCTCAGTTTTAATGTCCAAGAAGAGGATAAAAAGAGGATCAGTACTAAACTTCATCAGTGGAAACAAATTTGAGCTCCATCTTTTCATGAAAAGAACATGGAAATTTTATTTTATATACTAGGTGCTGAATTAGTCTAAAAGGAGAATAAATGGGCACGGGGGGTGAAGGATGTTGGAATATACCTAACTATTCCTAGATCTATGCCAGATAGTAGGGTGTAACAAATTCGTTTTAACAAACTAAATTTGTTTAAAAAAGTATTAACATTTCCTTTAAAAATTAAAAACAAGGTTATTTATTAAACTTTTTTTTTTCAAATTTATAGCCTTATTATTATTTCAATTCATAGGACATTACTCCCTCTAGTTTAATATATTATAAATGAATTGGTGGGGGTGGGATGGGATACACCCCCTTAAGAAGTATATTTGAAGGCATTAACCAAAAGATAGTTTATCAATATTACCCTTTTTTATTTCTTCCCAGACTCTTTTTAAAAGTAAAAATAATCATTATTTGGGATTTAAAAGTAGCCAAAAATCTCATTACAAAGTAGGGTAATCTTGGAGGAAAAAAAATAATAAATTGATTCTTGAACTTTGTAAAATTAATTCAAAAATAGATGTAATACTCTCTCTGTTTTTAATTTTTTTACTTTGTCCATGTATCAATAGATATTTTATTTTACTTTTTCCTTCTAGCACATTAATAAAGTTCTCTACTTTTCTCCAAAAAGTATTAGCGAAAACGTTTAAAATTCATCTCTAATTAAATTTTTTTTAAAGGATGTGTCGAATCAATATAAACCTAGTAATATACTATTCTCCCTGTCTATCTTTACTTATTCACTATACTATTTTGAATGTGCAGTACTACTTGTCCAATTTATAAAATCATGAATAATTTACCATTTGTAAAATCATGCTTGCTATTAAATACATTAAAATTTATTTTTTTTATATTTAGATGACTTATATTTAATAGCACTGATTGATAAAATTACACTATCATTTACTATACTTCTTAATTCTTATACCAAATCAACAATAGACAACTATTATTAGACATAGAAAAGCAGCCCATGAAATCTATTTATTGAGATTTAAGATCAAGATGACACATAAGTGATGGTTTGATAAGAAGTTAGAAAATTGAAGTTTGGGTATGGGAACATATGTCCCTCCTAATTTCTAACTCCTTCATTGACCATATCGTCCATCAAATACCTATGTATGATGTATCCTTGGAGTTATCGTCAATGACTAAGGGCTGCGGATTATAGGTCCATCAATTCCCCTACCACCTTAATTAATGTTCATTGAGTTTTCTATGCTAATTTCTTTGTTTTTTTTCTTTCATTTTAGTTGTCACAATTTTTTCTAGAGTTAAATAATATAAACTTAAATTAATAATTGAAAATACATATCACAATTTACAACACTTATCCTATAATTGTTTAATATATAAATTTTAATTTTAAAACATTAAACTTATATATAATCTAATAATATAGTTTAAAAATTTATCACTTTTTAATTTTTGAAAATGCATCGATGAAGAATATTTTTAACTTTTTTTGCTACACTTCTTTTAATGTGTCTTATGCATTAATAACAAATATGCCCAAAGTTAATTAATGCACTACTTTGATTAAATATGCACATGGAAAAGAATTTGTCAATAGAGGAATTTTTTTAAGAACATTACAATATTTATGTAGGTGATTAATATTTTTTTAAAAGTTTTTAAAAATAATTAATTTTAAGGATAAAATAAAAAAAATTAATTCTCTTGAGTTTCTAAATTAAGAATTAATTGGTGACAGATATTTTTAGCAAATATAGACAAATAATATGAGACAAAGGAAATAGTAATATTATAAATATTTTCTTCTTGCCCTTCAATCTTCATAAAGGAATACGGAGAAGTAGTGGCGTTCATCGTTTGATTTAGGTCAATTTTATAAATTCAAATCAAATATTATCAATTTTTCATAATTTATAGTTAAACTAAACCAAACTCAAATAAATAGCAGTTTATTTAAGTGACTTGAAATAATTTTAAACCAAACTATGAACACCTAAATTTTTGGAAAGTAGTGACCACTTAAAAAGAGGTTCCTTAATAAAGAACACCTGCTCCCAGAAAGTTCTTGGCTAATTAATGATATATCTTTCGTTTTCGTTTTCGTTACTTGTTAAATTTGTATCTAATATCTACTTTAAGAAGATTCTAGTTACGTATTGACTTATCAAATTATTCTTATTAATTAATTATATTTTAGAAATTTAAATCTTCCTAGTAGTACTCTTATAAGTTAGGAAATGTTGCTAAAATAGAGAAGTAAACAAAAAAAATATATATATTTTTAAGAGAATCGTTTCTTGCTACTTCTCACAAACCCGTACTTCTTAATTTATTTTTCTCAACAATCCCTGGTTTACCTTTTTTCTAGGTAAAGTACCGTTCAATTGAGAAAACTTGCCAACTCTATTGGTTTAGCAATTACATTACGCTACAAGAACAAATAATGGTCACATAACTTCTAGAGGATACATACAAGTGTGTAAAAATTAACTACATATTTTATAATTCGAATTAATTTGAGTCGATTATATGAATTTTCTCTAATCTATCTTGCTCTAGAGCCACAGATTGTTATGCTAAAAACATGGTTAAAGCAGCAACGATAAAGACATTTGCCATAATCAACCTTAAGCTATGGGCCAATGGTTTCTCCACTTGGTTCAGCTATATACAAAGAAATTTTTAAGCTATCAAGTCATTTTAAGGATACTAATTATGAGCAAGTCTAGTTAAAATAAGAAATTATCTTCCACACCAATATATGTGGTCTAATAAATTGAGAATCTGAAACTCTTGCAAAATATTTCTGTTAATTTCTCTCTTTTGTTATGGCACTTTAAAGTTTAAACATCTTGCGGCTTGCAATTATGATAGCAGTTCAACTGCTTGAAGAAATAACTCATTAATGCTTCAAAAGTAGGTTCTTAATTTACCCCAGCTCTATAATTATGACTTCCTCTTTCTTTTTCTAAAAAGGAGATTGTCTTTCTTTTAATCAATCGAACTATAAAGGAATTTAAATATATTGTATACTCAACTTCACTCCAAAGCATAGAATATAAATAAGCCTATATGTTCATACGTGTTATTGAAGTGAACCATCTACTAACAAACTATAGCAGCATTTAAGAACAAGAACTCCATCAGCATTTACTCCAAATGTTGACCACAAATGACAAGACCACGAAGAACAAATTTTGAAGAACAGATTTTGTCATTTCTGAACAATTCAATGTACTAAGCCATATAATATGACAAATTTAATATTGGTTCTTTCATTTCGGCAATATATAAAAAATTTATATGTATACTTATATGATTCGCAACCTATAGGTTATTTTAAAAATTAGACGATCCAAAAATATTAAACTGTAACTATTTCATGCCGCAGTCATGGTCGTCTTGAAGCTGACCGCACCCTTCTGGGCCGGTCGGTTCATGTGACGCCAGCATCCTTGAGGACTGCCTTTTATTTTTTATTTTTTAAAAAAAATCTGTAGTTATCTCTTTAATTAATATATCAGTGATACTGAGAAATCATTTTTTTTTAAAAAAAAATAAATTGTAGAAAGGAATTTATTTTAGTATACTAGTATTAAGCAAAATATAAATAAATAATTACCTGGAGATTTTTAAGATTGTTTCAACGATTTCCACTCGACTTCCGGGTTCATCCAATCAGATTCCAAAAGCCGCCGGAACAGAGAATTTTTTGCATAAATTAAACCATCACGTTGAACAGAGAGCAGCAGAAACAGTGGAAGAAATTCTGATTACTCCGATTAATCTAAACTCTGATCACTCCAATTAATCGTCTCTGCCGGAGTCAGTTTCCTCCCGGGTAAACGTTAATGCTTCTGCAAACGGGGGAAAATTGAGTACATTTCCAATTAGAATAATGAGGTGAGAAGCTCTTGCATCCAAATTTTCAGAAACCTACCACAAAGAGCAACGTAAGGAAGGACAGATTTATTGTCAAGCCGAAAATCAAATATACCTTCAAACAAATTACTGTATTAACATGCAATGCTGATACACCTCTCCGAAGCAACTTCAAGTTTCGATTAACTCACATTCCAAAGCTCCGATTCCCATTTTTTATGCATAAATTCGAAACCGAGAGAGCCTCAGAAACTTCGATCTGCCGGAAAATTTTCTCGAAGAAATCGGTTCACTTTCGTCCAGCAGAAAAGAACAGTGAACGTCAATGCAGTATCAATGCACCAAATCCGATCAGAACTGTAACAAATTTTTAAAAAAAAATTAAACAATTGTTCATCTCTAAAACTTAGGTGCTGCTGAGAAAAGTGAAAGAATTTGGTACATTTTCATGTGCGGAGGAAGCACATGAACACCAAAAACGTTTCTCTCTCTCTGTCCTAATTTGTGTTGCGGTGTTTACTCGGAAATAATTATTTTTTAAGTATTATATAAGGGGCCTTGGCAGGGTGGAATAACAAAAACCAGCCTGAGAGAATCTTGTCACGTGGCAATTGAAACCCTCTCTCTTTCGAGAATCTTCAATTCTATTTGACATTTTTAACCTTGGCAATTAATCCCTTAATTAAAATTTTAAAATTGTAGTTATATGAAAAAAAAAAAACTCCATTATTTATAATGCTTGTAACTAATTAGTTATTGCAATTTCTCAATCTGTAAATTCCACTTCAAAAATAGTGAATAGTTGAATCAATCAAATTGAGAAGGAGTAATACAGTGGAACTAATAATTCGTCGTTAAAATATAAAAAATTTATCAATTAAAAAGAAAATAAATAAATAATACATGTTTTCATCAAGATTTTTATTTAATAAAGAAATGACGAGGAAAAGGATGGGAATATTTCTATATTCAACAGGAGATCAGATCCTATTAGAAATAAATATATTCTTTTTTTAAGCCTTCAAATTAAATCACGTTTAATATTACTATTTAACTAATAACTTAATCAAATGCCATAGACATGGAAATAATAATTAAAAAGGGGGGTATTTTAGTCAGTAAACAAAATATGACAGATGAGAGAGAGTGTTATATGAGGCATAGAAGGGCAGTTTAGGTATTAAATAAAGTGAGCGCCAAATGTGCGGTTGCATGCAGCGGAACACGGGCGTCTCTCGCCACCCGGCTAAAGTTTGCTCAATATTCCAAATGCCCAAAGAAACCAAAAGAAGCAAAACCACTTACAATACTTATTTTGTCACTCTTAAACGTGCCAACTCACTTTGGAATTTTTTGAATTTGAATACTCTATGCATTTCAGTCATTGTACACTTACCCCTAAGATCCTCTTTCTTCATTTTACGTAATAATGGAAGTGGAATACAAATATATTTTTGCTATTTTTAGGTTTTTATTGATTCATTTTTTCTATTATTGTATTCTTTTGTCATTATTATGTTAATTTATTGCACTTAAATTGAAGATTCAAAAAGTAATAAATGCGATTAGAATATCTAGCTCCGAAAATATAGGATCTTACTTTGAAAACATCCCTGAACTCTAACGCCAGTACCGTCATGATCTGGTGGCAACCACCGCCATGACTGGTGACCAACCTCCCATTGGGGTTCGACAGTCTGTACCTAGGGCATCATATGTCAATACGCTTAAACCTGCTTTGTCAAATGTTAAACCTATCCCTTTGGGACCTATTTCATAATTACATGGAGAATCAATTGTTCTACGAGAAGAGGAAGAGATCGATCAAATGATTATAAATGAAAGTCTTGAATATGTTGTGATTGGCTAATTCTCTCATGGTTTGCCAGATATTCAAGATCTGAGGAAGTTGATGCCCGAACTCAAGGGAGAATGCAAGATTGAGCTTCTAAGTAATATACACGTCCTTATTAGGGTGAGCTTATTGGAGGACTATATTAATTTGCTTAAAAAACTTGCCTTTTACATTACTCAGAAAAACTGAGCGTTCCTATGAGAACTCTAAAATGGGATCCAATGTTTAATTCAGAGGAGTAGACAACAATAGCGATAGCATAGATTTTTTTCCATTCTCTTCCGGCAAATATTTTGGTAAAGAATCAGTGTTCACTTTGGCGGCTGCAATAAGGAAATCCCTTTAAGTGGATATGGCCACCAAAAATCAAATGAGGCCTAGTTGTGCAATGATGAAGGTAGAAGTGGATTTGTTGGAAGAGTTCCCAAAGCGAATCAAAATTGGTATAAAGAAGATGAATGGTGAAGTCATGGAAAAGTGGATAAGGATCAAGTATAACTATGTGTCAAAATACTGTAAGACTTGCATGATTCAAGGCCATGAAGAACAACAACGCTTTGTGGAGCATCCAGGGGATTGAACAACCTATTCATGGACAAGGATTTTAAAAGATATGAGATGCCAAAATGGAGTCCTAGTATCAATCATCTGGCATGTGTTAATGATACAATATTATTTTGTTTAGGGGATACAAACTTAATTGTCAAGATGATGAGGATTTTAAGGAGATAAAGAGAGGTCTCTGGGCAATTGAGCAATAAAACTAAAAGCTTCTTCTATTTACATGATAAAACTGCTCTAATTGTTGCCATTAGATTGAGGAGGCTGATTGTTATTAGGCAAGGCAACTTTCCTTTCACCTACTTGGGATGCCCTATCTACTATAAGAGAAGAAGGAAAATGTATTTTGAGGAGTTGATCAGGTGGAAAGAAGAGTCCTATCATGGCAGAACAAGTTTTTTTCTTTTGGTTAAAAAAATATATTTGGTCAATCATGTTCTACAATCACTACTTGTGTACCTATTGTCTGCTATGAATCCTCTAAAAGGCACTATTGAGATAGCTACGTCAAATTTTTGCTAAGTTCTTCTGAAGTAGATCAAGTGGAGTTAGAGGGAAACACTAGGTAAGGTGGTAAGATTTATGTTTCCCGAAGGAGGAAGGTGGAATGAGATTCAGATCCTTATATGATATGAATAATGCTCTTTTTGCAAAGCTATGGTGGACTTTCAGAACTTTTAGCTCCTCTTTATGGAGTAGGTTTATGAGTTATAAATATTGCAAAAAGATGCATCCAACTATTGTTTGGAATGCTAGGGCATCACATGCTTGGAAAAAAATGTTGAATATAAGAGAGGAGGTGGAACATGTCACTGAATGGCATGTTAGGGTTGCTAATGCAAGCTTTTGGTTTGACAATTGGACCAAATAAGGAGCTTTTTATTTTGCGTAAGGTGATACTACCTTGCATGGAAGAGGAAATTAAAGTCAAAGAGCTCATTGAAAATAGCCAATGAATATATGGAACACTGAAGAAGGTTATTTCAGCTGAGATGATTGATTATATTTTAAGCACATTAAACCAATCACCATTGAGGATAATGAAAAAACATATTAGATGGGTAAAAATTCAAGGGAATTCTCTGCCAGATCAGCATATCGTATGCTTAGACCAACAAGGAGTGGGATTGATTGATCTAAACATATATAGGTTAAGGGGCAAAATCTCTTTTTTCCTATGGAGAATGATCAAAAGAAGCATAGCTACTGATGACAATATTCGGAGAATGAGGGGGCATGTGGTGTCGAAGTGTTATTGCGATGATAGTGGGGAGATAGAGACAATAATTCACTTTTTACTAATAGCTCCCATAACCTAAAAGCTATGAAAGCAGTTTACTGCTTGTGCAAGTACTAGCATTGAGGGAGAGCAATTATTTTCTATAATGACAGATGGTGGGAGTATGATACTAATTCAAGAAGGAAGTACATTATGAAGGCAATACATGTAATCATTACGTGGGCATTATGGAAAAGAATAAACTCAATAAGAAATGGAAAGACGATTCTTTTTAACCAGATGTATAATAATTGTCAGTTAACTGTGTATTAGTTGATAAGAATCTCTTTTCTGGTGATGCAAAGTGTGCCTTATAAATGGGAAGAAATGTTTGATCTACTTCAAAGGTAGAGTCCTTCATTATGTTTTCATATAGTAAAGTGGGCTCCACCAGCACATGGATAGATCAAATGCAACACTGAAGAGGCTTGTAAAGGTAACCCAGGTTTAAGTTCTTATGGTTTCTATCTAAAGGAAATAAAAGGGGATCTTATATATGCAAAGGGAAAGATCATTGGTATTACTTCAAACATGGTGGCAGAAGCAATAGTTATATTACAAGCTATGAGGTATTGTCAACAAAATGGCTTCATAAATATTCGCTTAAAAATAGATTCAATGTGTCTTAGACATATGATTATGAGGAAGTGGAAGATTCATTGGGAAGTTAGAGGACATAATTAAAGAAATCCAGGAGATTATTAACAGGAGTAACTCACACATAGAACCTGTGTTTAGAGAAACAAATCAACTGGCAGATTATATCACTAATGCAATTTTCAATCAGGAAAATATGTTACAGTTTCATAACTTTCTAGAACTACCATGCGTGGCTAGAAAGATTTTAAACATGGGCAAGGAGAAGGTACTAGCAATGAGAATCAAAACAAGGAGAATTATTGTTTGTCATGAGAACTAATAGAAAGCAAGACATAAGTTTACACAACTATTACATTTATAACAGAGATGGTAGCCTAAACAGTTATTATATAGCTGTGCAAAACAAAAACTATATTATCAATCAAAAAAGCTTTCTAACATCAGCAAAAGGGAAGAGTCAAAGAACTAGATCTGAGTTGTGCCATATGATCACTTTGAAGGGAACTGAAAGAAGACGAGTGAGCGACTTGTTTTTCTCCATGTCGGCTTCAACTGTAAGAAGAAATAGGAGGGTCGGGAGAAGAAGAAGCAACAAACCAGCAAGTGAATAATAAACGGTACTTACTTGGTTCACAGACAAAGGAATCCAGGTTTGACTCTTCAGTTTCAGTCATACCAGGATGAGACACCTGTGAGAAGGTAGTTTTACATGAGAATACCAAGGAACAGAAAGAATAAGAAGTGGATAGTGCTTACCTTTGAGAGTTGAACATAGCAACGTGCCATTGAAGATGTGAAGGAAGTTTTTCACCCACAGATAGAGGAAGCTCGAACTCACGTCCACAAACACATCCTAATCGGCGGAGGAGCAGAGAAGACAATGAGTATTACTGCTAAATTTGCTATTTAATAAAAAAAATTATTCGTCGCTAAATATAATCTTTTTAGTACTTTATTGAATGCGTTATTCACATGAAACCGGCTTTTTTGTAAATGGTTGAACAAATTAATAGTCCACTCAGGGTGGGTAGCTAAAAGGTCAAGAAGTCTCTCAAGAACATGAATCAGTTCGTTAGGACTAAGACTTATCTTCCTTCCCTCTCCAGATTAGTTAGATCATTGATATGCCCATAGATTATCCACCAAAAATGTCACTAGGTGAGGATATCAATCTCTACTCCAGGAGAATTGCCTCATTCGATGCGATTGGCGATGCATTTCAACCTATTCGTGCTGCAGAGCGAACATCTATTTTGAGGAGAAAACTCTTTTCTAAAGTGAAGTGATTCAAGTCGGTACATCATAAATTAAAAAAAAGACTTTAGTTTTTCAGTTATCTAGTGTAATCGAAATTCCTGGAGAGCTCTATATTTGTGTATTAATAATTAGGCCATTTACTATTCTTGAAGTTTAATCTCTCCCCACCCCATCCCAACCCCATCCCCAAATGAACTATATAACCAAGAAAAATCATGAACTATAGAAGGACACGTTTCATTTTGATTTTAGTTAAGTAGCTATGCAGATTTCAGTGCTTACATTGGTTGTGTTATCATTAAAAGCAAATCTAGTATTTCTTGATGGTTCTTCTTAGTAAAATGGTTGTGTTATCGTTAAAAGCAAATCTAGAATTTCTTGATGGTTCTTCTTAGTAAATTATTTAAGCTTTTGACCAACTCCACCATACCTCTTTATAGCATTTGTGCCAGTAGATAATAATATATCAATTCAAAAAATAATGTACATAAAATATTTAGTTTAGTGAAAAATTACGAAATCACGTGCCCCATATATTATACGTATAATATTGTATTGATCGTAACGAAATCAAAGTTGATGATAAAATTAATAAAGTGTTTTAGCTATCACTTTCAATATTTTTGTTTAATAAATAAATATCAGTTTATTGCTACAGTTCAGCTCATTCGTCAGTAGTCAGTACACATGATTTTCGAATTGATCAAATATTAAATAAAGAAACGTGAAGGAAATTGCTACAGTTCAGCTCATTCGTCAGTAGTCAGTACATATGGTTGTATTTCATTCAATGATCTAGTGAATAATGTTGTAAGTAATAATGATACATGATAGTCATGTACTATAAAAAGAATGTTCATATACTTGGAAACTGTATTGAAGAAGCAAAATTCATTTCCAATAAGTAATTCTCTCTCCTAATATTCTAAGTGCTTTAAAGACAATTATAATTGTCCTTACTTAAATTGACCCATACTGTACTTGTATTTAATATGAGAGTTTTGTCTTTCAACTATTTTTTTCTTTCATCAACTCATCCATTTCTTTGATTGTGTTAGTAGTAGACAAACTTTTAATTTGTTGTTGTGTTTGGAGCTCAAATAGTAGCCGGAATATTTATTTTGTAAGATTTAAGTGGTGAAATCATATTGTCAAATATAATTTTATGAAAAATTTAAAACGAGTGCTATTTAGACTTGTTGAAAATAATAATTTTCGAGGATGGTTGATGCCTGGCGGTGAAATTTGAAGTCATTTCATGAAGATTCAAATTAGTTTTGAACTAGAAGCAACTGAAAATTATAGAAAAAATTTCATATTTATAAATAACGACGTGTTATATACTTTTATACAAGGTTATATAATCTAACAAATACTTACGTTATTTACTTGTTCAAAATAGACATTGTATAATAATATATAAATATTATTGAATAGAATTGGTTATATGAGTAAGCTGAAATTAGAATTAGACGTGTGCAAAGTATTGTGTTGAGGTGACAATTTTAAAAAATACCCAATTAACGATGTCTTTACTATGGTACATTGATTTCTCCTCCTATTCTCATTTTGTTATCCTTTTATATCGAAAAATCGAACAGAATTAAAAGAAAAGGACCTAATAAAGTAATGAACTGTATGAGGTGAAAGATGTTATAGTTAATTACAATGCAATATTTTCAATATTTATGGGTGTGTTTGATAGGATGGAAAATGTTTTCCAATAAAATGAGTAACAAAAAAAAACAGTTTCCTCATTTTACCTTCTAAAAATATTCCAGAAAAACTAATCAATCAAATATAAAAAAAAAATTAGAAAATATTTTCTGGATGACTTGTTTGGTTTATAAAAAAATCGAAATCTGTCCAAAGTAGGAGCAATCGTGCAAGACATGATCATCTTTCATTTTGGTTAGAATTTAGAAGGTTCAAAAGGAAGAAATTAAAAGAAAAATGGCCAAATATGTCAGTACATAAAATTGAGAGTATTATAGTTTGAGTACCATATATTTCTTATCAAAAATTCACGTTTTTGTTAGGTAAAGATTAATAATGCTTCACCAAATATTACAAGGACGATAACCAGAATCATCAATTATCAAGGGATCAAAAGTGCAATTGTCCGTAATAAAAATTACTCCTATGTCCTTTGACAGATTGTTATTGATAAAAAGAGAATAGGACATAAATACATAAGCTAAAGAGTCAGAATCTGAACTGTCTCGTGATGTTTTTGGTACATCAAATTCTCCTATTTTAAGACAAAATGTTCAAAGGGTGTCAATTTAGAACAACACAAAGACAACCTCGGATTAGTGAGAAGATCATCATCAACACAAGCTACATTTCTATTTTTTAAATTATCTAACCATTTAAAACTTTAATTCTCCAACTAACTAGATACAGAGTGAAGCCTGATAGGATCTTCAATACTTGCATATGTTCTGTAATAACTGTTGAATCTAAAGGCAAAACATATGAGCTTTGAATTTTTATATAGAGTGTATAAGCTGCGTCCAAACCTGCAGTGTACGCGTTCTCCTCCGTGTTAGAAGATGAGTGTCGTTGTAGCGTTTAGTCTTGGTTGGATCCTTCTCTCTTTCTTAACCAGGTCATTGCATCCATGATCCAAATCGAAATCAACTTCCTTGATTCTGAATTTGACATCATCTTTTAACTGCAAACACCAAAATTTTTGACAGAAAATGCTTTTAATATTCCACTAATCATTGGAAGCTCGTGGTTTCTTTTTCTTTCTCTTGACCTTCTCAGAAAACCGTTTTGTCGGGTCTAAAAGCACTTCAAGTTGCATCTTTGCCCAAAGGTCTTCAAAATGGTCATGAAATCCTTTTTGAAACCAATTCAAAATTTCTGGAAACAATTCTCGAGGGTTATCATCCCACAACTTCCTTAGCTTCGCACAATTATCGATCCTCCTCATCTTGCTCAAAAGATTGCCAACCCGCTTATGGCCCACCTCAGGCTTCAAAATGCTAGCTGGTGAGGCTGCCAAGAATTTCTGTACATATTTTAGGCAAGGCAGAACTTTGCCTTCAAGCAAGGAACTAGCAAAAATGGCCACCTGGAGGATATCATCTTTGATTGGCAAACTATGCAGAGGGAGCTTCCATAGATGAGGACCAAAAGTTGGACTCACCCAACAGAGGACCTGGTCATTCAGTGGGTCATAATAAGGTTTTGGATCTGAGAGAGGTGCAGAAAAACTGCATAGTGATGGAGCATACTTTATGAGCCAATTCTCTTTCACGCTAGTCGCTCCTTGGATATATGGCCTTTTCGTATGCAGTAGTTCAGTGTAGACTAAATATTGTGGAGCAGATTTAGAAATCGATGACCTTCGATGGAGGAACACGATTTCTTTTACCAAGCAAGCCTGATATCGAACTGCATGAACTTTCATGTCAGACTCCGATAAGGATGAAACATCCTTAATGCGTTTAGCAACTCTGTCAGCCCAGCCAGCACAAATAGCTTGGCCCAAAATCTCCTCCTCATTTAGTTGAAGAGGACATTTGTTTGAAGGAATCCTCCAAGCACATTCTACATCTTCCAAAGTACCATGAGGCCATGAGAAATTTTGCTGCAAGTCACATAAATTGGAGTTAAAAACAAGATTGATAAGCTGCTTCCTCAACTTGGACATTTCCTCCATTGTTTTAAAATGCAACGTGTTGTTTTTGCAGAATTCCAGTGGTTCACCAGAGAGTTCAAAACATTGTAGAGCATATGCCACAGTCAAAACATCACTGGTGGGGTTCGAAAATTTTGCACGAGACACTCTAGCAGTTTCTTTCAGCTTTTTTATCCTCATTCTCTCCTCTTTCCCTAAGTCTCTCCCAGTTTCTGCTGAACCTGGTTTCTCATCCTGCTTCAAGACATCTAGATCTTTACACTTCCCTTCAAACTCTATAAGGAAAGGGTTTGACATACTCAAAGCTGCAGCTGCTGCAACAGCATAAGCCAAGACTGTGTTTGCGCGCGAATAATATTTCACCTTTTGCATAATTTGGATTACTGTAAGGAGCATACGGGAGTGGCGAGGACTCATCGGATATTGTGCCATGGCCTTACCTAGAGGCGTCAGCCTTCCATTGCTATCAAGTGCTTCAAGAACCTTTAAGCAACGCTCTGCTTCAACTAAGGCAGCTGGCTCTGGAGGAGTTGGGAAAGGGAAGTTAGCAACCTGAAATAACAATGGACACATATCAATGGTGGTAGTCTAAAAATACCAAGAGAAATAACATGCAGATTCATCTAGAATAGAAATCCTCAACCTGCATGAGATAAGCAAGTAAAATGGCAAATGAGTGATTTTGTTCCTTATTGACTGGAATGGGGTGAAGAATGTAGACCGGCCAATAGTTTTTTCAGTCTGATTTTTTGGTTGGGTCAGGGGGGAGGGGGAGAACCTGACAGTAGTTAGAAAGCTTGGAGAGCTCCTCAAAGGGATACTTCTCACTCTGTTTCTGGAACCCACAAGACTGTTTACAACCTATGGGACTCCGGCAGCAACAACAACAACATACCCAGTACAGTTCCCTTGACGGAGTAGAGAAACTGTTTCCGATAGACTCTCAGCTCGAGAACGAGGGCCATATTACATTATAATAAAACATATAAGGATGAAGAGGGCAAAAAGTTCCATTACTGATCAAGACAATCATATGAAATGGTAACTATTAACTACATTACAATCTGAGCATATCTTTTTACTGTAACATAATTCAGATTAGTGCAATTACCCCAATAAAATGAACCACCAACAAATAGCTGAAAATATGAAAAATGCCATCCTACCGAAAATAATTTGTACATCTACAATGACAAAACACGCATACATGTTTCTCGACACACAAAAACACAACAACAACAACAACATACCCAGTGAAATCCCACAAGTGGGGTCTGGGGAGGGTAAGATGTACGCAGACCTTACCACTACCACATAGGTAGAGAGGCTGTTTCCTGGAAACCCTCGTCACAAAAACCCATCAGCAGAACACGCTAGATACGATACACAGGCAAAAAGAGAAGAGCACATAATAATACCTAGATACAAGATAGTAAACATATAAAGGCAGATAAATAACATATAAGAGACAGACAATTACCACTCCTTCCTATCCTCCCTATTAGCCTGCTACTCTAATTCTCGACCTCCACTCCTTCCTATCTAAGGTCATGTCCTTGGTGAGATCAAGTTTCACCATATCGTTTCTAATCACCTCCCCCCAATACTTTTTTGGTCTACCTCTACCCCTACGTATAGCTCCCAAATCTAATCTCTCACACCTTCTAACAGGGGCATCAGTACTCCTTCTCTGTACATGTCCAAACCATCGCAGTCTCGCTTCCCTCATCTTGTCAGCTACAGGGGCCACCTCTAGCTTCTCCCTAATGACCTCGTTCCTAATCTTATCGCTCCTGGTGTGACCACACATCCATCGTAACATCCTCATTTCTGCGACCTGCATTTTCTGAACATGTACATTCTTTATTGGCCAACACTCCACCCCATACAACAAAGCAGGTCTAACCACCATTCTGTAGAACTTACCTTTGAGTTTAGATGGTATCTTCTTATCACACAATACTCCAGAGGCCAACCTCCATTTTGTCCAAGCCGCCCCAATACGATGTGTGACATCATCGTCGATATCCCCACTACTCTGGATGATAGACCCCAGATACTTGAAGCTTTCCTTCTTGGGGATAAGGTGAGCTGCAAGTCTCACATCAATGTCTGCTTCCTCCCTCGCTACACTGAATTTGCACTCCAAGTATTCTGTTTTGGTCCTGCTCAGTTTAAATCCTTTAGTCTCCAAAGCGTGTCTCCAAACCTCCAACCTATCATTAACTTTGGTCCGGGTCTCATCAATCAGTACTATGTCATCTGCAAACAACATACACCATGGGACTCCCTCCTGGATAGATCGCGTCAGCTCATCCAACACCAAGGAAAATAAAAAAGGGCTTAGCACAGATCCTTGGTGAAGTCCCATCTGAACAGGAAAATATTCAGAATCTCCTCCCACCGTTCTTACCCGAGTTATGGCCCCGTCATACATGTCCTTTATCACTCTAATATATGCCATTGGGACGCCTTTCATCTCCAAACACCTCCATAGGACATCCCTCGGGACTTTGTCATAGGCCTTCTCAAGATCAATGAACACCATATGAAGGTCCTTCTTACTTTCCCTGTATTTCTCCACTAATCTCCGAACAAGGTGGATCGCTTCAGTAGTCGACCGTCCTGGCATGAATCCAAACTGGTTTTCTGAGATAGAAACTACTTTTCTCACCCTCATCTCCACCACTCTCTCCCATGCCTTCATAGTATGACTCAACAACTTGATACCCCTGTAATTATTACAACTTTGAATATCACCTTTGTTCTTGTACAGTGGGACCATTGTACTCCTCCTCCATTCCTCCGGCATCTTAGCCGTCTTCATGATAGTATTGAACAGAAAAGGAAAAAACAAAGAAACCCACTGGGTGCAAACAATTTCTGAGGGCCATCGGACTGGGTAAAACCTGAATTAACCGTGGTGCACTTGCGGGAAACTTCTTGCCGAGGGCTTGTGCACCCCCGGGATTAGTCGGGGCTCAATGAGACTCGGACACCCGGTGCAAATCAAAGAAAAAAGGGAAAAAACAAAGGGACCAGTATTCTGCTCCATAAAATCTATTAATGAAACTTATCCAGAAAATGGAATCCTGACAAAACACACATACATGTTTCTGTATACGAAAAAAAAAAAAGGAAAATACAAAGGGATCAGTACTCTGCTCCATAAAATCTTTAATGGAATTTATCCAGAAAATGGAATCCTTTGACAGAATTCACAGTAGCACCAAGATAAGAGGCACTATCATACCATCATACATGCCAATAGAATGGAAAGGAGAAAAATGCTCAAACTGAACTTAACTTATATAAAGTATCACATAAACTCAATGTCCCACTACACGAGTACTTAGCAGACCATTTAAGGTATTATCAAACAATCACTATAGTTCAGACTTCTAAACAAATTAAAGATGGTGGACCTAAATGACTTGTTGAATTGTAAAACTCCTTTCTAGGAGTCACTGCTCTGAAAAAGAATCAATTCAGACAAAGCTAAAAATATCTGGACTTCACATTTTGTATTCCAATAACCTAACAACAACAACTTACCCAGTAATATCCCACAAGTGGGGTCTGGGGAGGGTAAAATGTACGCAGGTCTTACCACTACCTCATAGAGATAGAGAGGATGTTTCCGGAAGACCCTCAACACAAATAATAAATAGTAATAGGTACTAAATAACAAGAAACTACAAGAGGAATGCTACAACTACTAGTATGGGAGGGTAAGTGAGACAACACTCAAATATCTATTAGTTTTCTATTCTAATCTAAGTCCTTCGTAGCTTCTTACATCCTATCTAAGGTCATGTCCTCAGTAAGTTAAAGCTAAAGTTGAGAGCCTGAGACATGTCCTGTCTTATCACTTCTCCCGAATAATATTTGGCCTACCTCTAACTCTCCTAAAACCATCTATATCTAACCTCTCACAGCTCCACCTAGAGGAATCCATGCATCTCCTCTTCACATCACAAACTATCTCAGTCTCGCTTTCCACATCTTATCCACCACTGATGCTACTCCCACCTTGACCGAGATATCTCAAACATAATCTTATCTCTCCAAGTAAGCCCACGGAGCCATCTCAGTATTTTCATTTCCACAATTTTCATCTTCTGAACAAGAGAGCTCTTCACTGGTCAACACATTGGCCCATACAACATAATTGGTCTAAACACCACTCCATAGAACTTGACTTTAAGTTTTAGTTACTCTTCTTATCACACAAGACTCCAATTGTGAGCCCCCCATTTCATCCACCCTACACCAATATGATGTGCAACATGGTCAATCTTTCCACTACTTAGGATAGTAGACCCAAGATGTGCCAAAGAGAACTCCAACAATAGAGAAAATATACTTTGAGCATACCATATTGAAATCAAAGATTATACTAAAACTCGATATTGAAAATGTAAAATGAAAGAGAGGCATTAACAGTAAGCTAGATAGAGTTGAATGAATAATTCAAATTCCTCTATTTGCCAAAAAGCATCCCCTGAAATAGAAGCATTCAAAAATAAAATGAAGTTGCAAGATACCAGCAGCCACACAACAGAAAAACAAAAAAGAAAACCTTATACAACATTATTTTAGAATTGCAACTACTTAAGCTAATCACCAAAGGTATTACAATCATCTGCATCTACATCTGAAGATTGAGAGGATCATCCTTTTGCTTCATTTATCTTGTTTTCCCTATATTGTCACCTGGAGTATCAGAAACAAGTATGGACAAGAATTTAGAACCAAACTAATGATCTTGGTTGTCCAACAGATTCCTTAACCTATCCAAAGCTTGGACAGCTTCGGTCTTAGCTGCCAGAGCTTCCTGGACCCTCATGTCAGCATTAATCCTGGCCATAATAGCGACATTGCGGAAAGACTCATAAGCAATGGTAGCAGCCGCAACCAACTGTTTAGCCAAATGGAAATTGATTTCAATGGTGTTATTAGCAGGATTGGGAGTGACATAGAAGTAGGTGAAATTAGGGTTCGCACAAGGAGGGCACAAGTAACTAGACGAGGAAGAAGCAGCGTCGGGCACACAAGAGAGGTGTGAGATAGAAGGGCATTTTGAACATCGGAGATGGAGGTGAGGGGGAGGAGGGCTGTGGAGGAAGACATCGAAGCAGATGGGACAGAAGGAACCAGGGTGGGAGTCCAGCACGCAGGCAGTGCAAAGATGGCAGTGGAGACCTCTGAAGGGGAGAAAGTGGAGGATGAAGGGGCGAGTGGCGCCGCAAATCGCACATCGGCAGCCGGAAACATCTCCGGATCGCTGCACATCTTCAGAATGCTGCACATCTTTGGATCGCTGCTCCTCCATTTGCTGCATCATCAGATTAATCACTTTGCGGCAACCCTATCGCGAATCGCTATCTCAAATCTACTTCTACGGACCGATACGGGACACTAGTTGGGATCTTAGGAATCCCACCGCCACTTCCCTTATATAGTCTGTAGCATTTATGACTGATTAGATCCAACTGTAGTATTTATGACTGGTTTAGATTCCACCGCACCGCCAGTTCTCTTTGCTATTAAATGAAACTCCTTGAAATGCAAAATATTCTATCTACTGAACATGACTTTCATTTTGCCTCAACTCCACATTTCAATAAATCTCTATAAAGACGAAAAAAGAACACACCTCAAAAACATCTCGGGATATTAATTTTGAGGCTTCAGCTTATTTGTTATTTCAGTTTGGATTGTCAAAATTCTTATAAACCTTAAAATATGTCAAGGGCTGCACTTTTACACAAGAAAAATGGCACTAGTGCAAAAATATGCCGCGTCATCAACAAGCACAAGTACAACTCATATATTACACTAGACTTTCACATAATACAATATTTTAGTCAACAGGTGGATAACTTTTATAAGTAAAAGCACATTAATCTAGACAATATGAATAAATTTTGCCAGCTGCATATGTTCCTTTTTTGTGATGACCATGGTAACTGCACCAGGTTGCGTGCATCTCGACTAATTCCCACCAGCACAAATACTAGGTAACTCCATCCACGAAGGATTGCACAGATAGGAAGAAATAACCTAATGTTTTTGCCTCCGCTAAGAATTGAACCTGAGACCTCAAGGCCACACCCTTGGGTGAGGTTGCATACACCCTTTTTATCAGTTACAATACATTGATGTTTTTATTTTATGTCTTGCGAGTTTTTAAGCACATAAATAAGGATTTAGTTGTGTAGGTTGTATGTGTTCTCATTAGGCCACATCATCACATCACATAGAGACTTTTAAATCACGTGACATTATGAATTAAAAGGATACCAAAAAATGGCTTTGTAAACTTAACCGTAGCAGTTCCAGTTCCCATTAAAGAGGACCCAGCATTAACCATAATAGCACGCACATCGGCAAAATCCACATTTACTGGCCCAGGAATCGTACAAAATGTGCTGGAGGGAAGGATATACACAAAATACTATTTAAAACTTTGACAGGTCAACAATTAAAAACTCCAAACCTCTCAGACTTTAGAGTCCATGGCTCCAAGAACCTCAAACTCTCTGAAGCAATTGACAGAAGACATATTTTTAACAGATATGCTGGACTATTAGTAGTTTCCAACTGGACATATCAACTGATTCTCAGGTGTGTACTCTTAGATAGCTCCAAAAACATGCAAATTCAAGCTTGTGTCTCAAATATTGGGAGCAAGACATGATTGGAACAGCAAGACTATGTTATGCCCTCAAGTAGGAAGTTATCTTTGCAGAAAATCTCCAAGTAACAACAGCTCGCAACAGTCGAAATGTCTAAGCAAGGTGTCAATATTAAAACAATTGGTCCATTAAAGAATTTTAGAGGGAGAAAATTAGTCAGTAAGACACATCTTCAATGCTGGTGTATCTGGCAAATACTCAAAATAATAACTTTTGACCAAGTGATACAACACACAGGAGAATAGCCTATTTAAAACAAGATACTTGCCTTGTCAATATGCATGGACTTCAGAAGTAGGACAACACCATCAACTGGTACTTTCAATATTTCTGCATTTGAGAAGTCAAAGAACATGTCATTGAAGACCGCAGAAGAATAAAGCCGATAACAGTGACCAGGACCTGTTCTTCCTGCCCTTCCTGCACGCTGAGCAGCTGAAGCCTTACTTATAAATTGTATTTCATATGCTTCCATACCGTTAGAAGAGTTGTACTTTTTGACCTTTTCTCTGCCTGTGTCAACCACATATTTTATACCAGGAATGGTCAATGAGGTTTCAGCCACATTAGTGGCAACAACAACTAGGCGTTCTCCTTCCTTGACCTTTTCAAACACACGAAGCTGTGCGGATGCCGGAAGCATAGCATAAAGAGGTAGAACACACATTGGACCAGCACTGGTCCCATTAGCCCCAATCTTAACCTTGCTTAACACAGGTTCAGATTCATTTGAGGCCATCCCTTCTTCAGTGACAGGAACAATTTCCTTTCCGCAGGAATCAGGCTCTGACGTCCTTTTACTGGCCAAAGCCTCAAAAGCAGCCTTCAGTGATGTTAGGCTTCCCTCCTTACCTAAGACATCTAAGTTACCATCAGAGCTTGGAGACTTCTGGTTTAGCAGCCCTGCATCATCATCACTATAAACATCCAAATCACTATCATCTGCTGAATCATATGAAATTTCTGAATCAACTTCATAAGATTCACCATGATCCTCATCATAGGAATTAAAGCGTTCAGTTATCTCATTTACAGAACTCCTTTCAACATCAAATGCCTCACTTATCTCCTTGTCAACCTTCTCCATGATGTTATTCCCTTCAGATACCAAGGATAGGTCATTATCATTTTTTGAAGCTCTATCAACTATCTCCTTAGAAGCTTTGCGCAGCTTTTGACACAAGTATTCAACTTCCTTTTGCCCTGTCACAAACACAAGTATACCACCTGGTGGCAATCTCTTGTGAATTGACAATATCTTTTTATACGCTTGGCCAACATAGTCCACCATCTCAGTTCTCTTAGAGAAATGAATAGTTACTGGGTACTGGCGAGTAGGGACTTCCATTACAGGCGGAAGATCACGGAAAATTTTTCTGCCAGATATGAAGTCCTCAACTCGAAGTGTAGCACTCATCAGCACCAGTTTCAGTGGATAAACTCTCTCTTCAGGGCTTACTGTTTGTCCGGAAAGAAGCTTCTTTTGTTGCTCCTCATGTTCTTTCTACAGAGAAAACCACAACGAATGGAAGTCAAGTTAGTAAAGGGGGAGAGAGAGAGAGAGAGAGCAGAAGAGAAACAAGGAGACAGGAGTCTTAGATTAACCACTAACATTTTTAAGGTCAACTAGGAATAATGAAATGACAACTGATGGAGATAGCAAGCCACTTTCTCACCTGACGCTCTCTTATTATACGTGAAAGCATACCGATTAGTATATCGGTGTTCAAGCTCCTCTCATGAGCCTCATCCAAGATTAAGATAGAGTAACGCCTTAAAAGAAAATCAGCCTGCATAAAAGATGGAGGGTCGGGAAGAAAATATCATTGTAAGAAGATTTTATGAACTTGCTTAACAAAATAAAAATTCAAGAAAACAAACAGCAGGAAATTCGAATTGCTCAAAGGATACAGTGAGAAGACAGCAACAACTAAATTTTTGCAGTCGCATCACAGTTTTCCTTTATTGCATAATATACCATAGGAGTCTGCTTTTTAAAGACAACCCTAACATGCCAGTTTCTAAGACAAGTAATATGAGTGATCATTTTCATATTGCTACAGGTAGCAAATATTTATGTCATGTATTCCCTATCTCCCTCACCTTCTGGAAACAACCTCTCTGTCTCTATGAGGTAGTGGTAAGGCTGCGTACATTTTACCCTACCCAAAACCCACTAGTGGGATTTCACTGTTGTTGTTGTTATTCCCTATCTCCCTCTACTAAACAAATAGAGATAAAACTACAAGTCCAATCCTTTGGATACAGCCTTCGTTTGAAAATAATTTTAAAAGAAGTTTGTATAGCTTCAAAACAATCAATCTTTATGAATCAAGTAAAATTCACAAAAAGGGTGCATTGCCTCTTTGAGTGAAGAAGAGAAAGGCATTGCACAGACACTCTCGATCCATTTTTGCTGCCCTATGTAATCGTTATTTCATTTTTCAAATATTGTTTCTCCTAGCTGCATAGAGCTAAGAGCATATCCCAAAAGTTATAAAATTATTTACCTGTCAAAAAAGTAATTTCAACCTATACCAGTTTATACAATTAGAATTTTAACTCATATCTGAAAAGCAAGGTCAACAATGCGCGTGTTTGATATTTGATTCTTGCAAAGCACAAAATCGACAAAGAGCAAAAGAAAACTAGATTGAAGCATCTTCAATGGACAACATGGAGAATGAATTGAATATCTCATGTAACGTGACATTGCCCCTACCAAACAAGTAGCTTCATTCAGGAGACACTGAATACAATTGGAACGTTAATCCTTCCCTTCTAATGACACAGAAGGGATATTTTTATGCACATAAGAGCCTATTGTTTATAGTAAAGCATGAAGGTCTAGTTTTCATTTAAATTATTTCAAAGTGCACACCTTAAGTTTTCATTTAACATTATTCGATTTAATATTATGCAAATTAACAAAATGTCTAGGTGTGCCTAATCATTATTCTCAAAGAGATTATTTCTCCCAAAGATAATTATATTAATAATAGACCCTTGTGGTAGGGACCTTCCCCGGACCCTGCGCATAGAGGGAGCTTTAGTGCACCAGGATTTGCCCTTTTTAATTTTGTAATGAGACCTCACAACCTGCAGCACAATAATCATCTCACAGCAGAAGGTTAAAAACAAGAACAGTGGGATTATAGTTGCATTCACACACATACCATGAACTGCATCCCAGTTTTAAAATTGATCCCGCTTCTGAACTTTGCTTGGACATTAAACTGATTACCAATGTCTCTTCATGTTATCTCAACAATTTTAAGGAGACACTCATCCAAATATTAACTTCAAACAGAAGCCCATAGGGCTAAGATTTTCCATTATTGGATTAAAAATGGATCTGAATTGAGTGGAATGGGGATAGCGGATTCATATAGCCAACTCCAGCTAGTTAGAAATGAAGGCATAGTTGGTTGATTGAAATGTCTCTGTGGCTTCTTTGAAAGTAAAATTTATGAGGTTTCGATTCTTCACTATATACTTTATTGCCCTAATTGTCTTAATCTTTTCTTAAACATTTAGCACTAAAATGGTTTGCACCCCTTTGTAGAGTTGGAGACAATATGCGCAAAAGGATGATTGTGGGGACACAATACATAACACTTAAAAGGTAGGAAAGAAGATTCAATTCACCTAAACCTAACACTGAAATCTTACCTGCAGTTCGCGAAGCAAAATTCCATCAGTCATGAACTTTATGGAACAATTGTCTCCTATCCTCCGGTCATGTCTAACTTGGAAACCAACCTCTTTGCCGAGACGAAGACCAAGCTCAAATGCCACTCGCTTGGCAGTTGCAAGTACTGCAACACGGCGTGGTTGAGTCACACCAATAATACCACCACGACCATTGCAATGATTTGAACCATAGCCAGCTTCATAAAGGAACTGAAAGATCCCAAACAAAAAGCAAGAGATAAAACCACCAAAACAAAACTGAAAATTTAGAAAGAACTAAATAAAACTCTTTATCCCCAATGGAAGGAAAAGGAAGCATATAGAACAACAGAATATCTCACCTGTGGAACTTGGGTTGTCTTACCACAACCAGTCTCACCACAAACTATTACACAAGTGTTGTCATTTATAGCTTCCATTATCTCCTGCTCCATCATGACTATTGGCAGATCACTCCTGTTATTTTCGACCTCCTTTGGTCTTGAAACATGCACCACAACTGGAGTTGTTAAATCTCTTTGAGGAAGACAGTAAGCTGAGTTGCTGCTGTTGCTCAGACTGGTATTTTGAACAGCCTTGGCACCATCCTGCTCAATATGAAGAGACCACACAGAACACAGATGTCATGCATATGAGAGAGCCTTAGTGAAAATTAGGCACTGGTTCTATCGCTAACACAAACTAAAAGACGTATAAACAGACAGTTAAGCAATACCATTGATTTCCTCCATTCTTCATTATGACAATCATGAACAGAAATGTGATTTTGCTGATAATCTGACTTTAAACATTCTGCAGTTCTATCCTCTTTTTGCTTTCTTGGCACAGAAGCATCTCTATCGCATACTAAAAGTTCACTATGACAAGCCAGCTCTTGAGGAGACCCTGCTGTGATGGGTGCATCACTTGGGACTCCACCTTTTCCTATGGAGGACTGCAAAAGATTGCCATTGATTATTGGACTCGGCTGCATTTCTTCGGAATCATGCAAGACCTCACTAGAGAGGTCGTTGGCAGTCCTCTTCTTGACTGGTCGATCTCTATGTGGCACATCTAGCCCTGCCTTAGAAAACTGCATTTCTCTTCTACGCTTTTCCCGGCTAGTTTCACCCTACGATATTGCAGGACATGCTTTTAGAGCTAATGTCTGATCAGTCAGATATAAATTATAATCGAGATGGAATATACAAACCTGACCCAAGTTCCTTGAAGACCACATAAGTGAATAGAGATCATCTTGGATCTGGTGCTTCCTGAAATATGAATTATTTATCATTCTCAGGTAAAACGTTCTTGAATCCTTTAAAGTGAAAAGTTGTTCAACTTAGATGAGGCAGTACTTACTTCAAGGTCTTAATGCTTTCTGCTAAAAGGATTGCCTTCTCCTTGTCTTCCTACATTTGTCAAATCTGAATTAGTTGAAGTCCAAAATATAGATGAAACGTAACTAATAAAAAAGAGAACAACGAGCATTCCTGGACGATTTACCTCAAGTTTCTTGAACTTTTTTTTCTGTGATTGGCTTAAGTTAATATTATTCTTAGGCTTAAGCTTTTTGGACACCTGATCAAATATATTGAATTAATCAGTCAACTGCAAAGACTGAATACATGTAAAGAGTACTGATTTTCGATTTATACCTGTTCCTTTTCTTTCTTCTTCTTCTTCTTTTTCTTGTCTGGCAATATAATTGCATTGCTGTCTTGACCATTTAGGCTATTAAGAGAACAAAAACCAACATATTTTACAGTTAATAATCCTAAATTTACATTCTCAACTGAAAGATAGAAACAACAATAGTTTCATCAGAAATTGATTATTGATTACCTCCAGTTGTCTGCATCGAGGTTCATATCTGCACAAGGGCGGCTCAACACTGCAGCGGCTTTAGGCCCCAAAAAATAAGGGCTTCAAAATTACAAATCCACCAAAAGAATCAACAGCTCAAATACAAAAACATATATATACATCCGAAGACGCAATAAAGTAACAAGTTTGATTATACATACATAAACAGAGACGGATAGCACACTTGAAAAAAACAAAATACCCTACCCTGGAATATAAAAAATATGCATTTATTGTTACTATTAATTTTTAAAAAAAAAAAAAACAAAATGACCTAGTAACGTGTTTCCGTTTGTGAAGTTTGTCAACTTTGCTCTGTAATAACTTGCAGTGTTGCAGACTCTTTCTTGATAAAAAAATTCCCTTTTCTTTGTTGCTTCGACTATTCTTGTATTAGTGAATATTTGTTGTACCCTTATGTCTTTTTGTTTGTTTAATGAATAGGTTCTCAATAAAATACCAGTTCATATCATTAGAATTGGGCAAATTGCTTTTTCATGTATGTATAGAAAAATTGCTTCTATTTTCTTGTGGCTGCATTGTTGCTTGAATAGGGTTATCTCTTTTTTTTTCTTTTTTCTTTGTGTGGGGGAGGGGGAGGGGGAGGGGGAGGGCGGTCTATTTATTACGTTCTTGGATGTGGAACAGCTAACAGTAGCTTATTTTAATGGTAATTGCAGATTAATTCTGTGAAAAGTTGATAGTGTGAATGTTTACTGAAAAGTTTTAGCTATATTTTGTAGTTTGCATCTGCATTATTGCTTGAGCTGAGTTAATTGTGGGCATTATCGTGTTATTATTATGGTGGTGATGGGGGCTATTGTTCTTTTTTAATTTTTTTTTTTTGAGAACTCAAGAAAAGGTCATAACGAGATGAAAGTTTATTTTGATAGTTGTGACTTTTTCTTGAATTCTCAAAAAATTTATTGAAAAAAGACAACAGAATCTCATCATCACTACAATAACAACACAGTAACACCCGCAATTAACTCAGCTCAAGCAATAATGCAGAAGCAAACGACAAAGTATAGCTAAAAAATTTCAGTAAGCAATCACACAACCAAATCCTCACATAATTAATTTGCAACTACCATTGAAACAAGTTACTATTAGGTGTTCTGCATTCGAGAACACAATATCCCCCCCACCTCACCCCACCCCCACACACAAAAAAAAAACTGTTCAAGCAACAATACAATCACAAGAAAATACAAGGAATGTTTATATACAAACCTAAAGAAGCAATTTGCCCAATTCTAGTGATATGAACTGGTGTTTTATTGAGAACTTATTCATCAAACAAACAAAAACACATAAGCTTACAACAAATATTCATTAATACAAGAATAAGCCGATAGAAAGTTTGGGTAGGCGGAACTAACTTTTTTAGGCTTAAAATAAGAGAAATTTATCAAAACAACAATATTTTAGCATTAAATAGGACTGTATAACTATAGTTCATTTAATTATGAATAATAGAAATATATCAGAGTAGGAGAGAGAAGCGAAGCGAAGCAAACAGATCTAAAGAGAATGATGCATTTAATATAACTATTTTTAATAATATTTATAAATCATGGCTATTTTTAATAAATAAGTTGAAAACTTTGACTAATTCTATAAATTTTTCCTAAAATTTATTAAAGGAAAAATTATGCGAATAAGCAAACATATACCAGTTAATTAACTTACATAGCTATAATTTGAATTAATTACGGCTCGCGGCAAACATCTAGTTGTAATTACAATTTGAGTTTTATATAATTCACGCGATTTATACAAACATCGTGCATGATTATACAAAAGTTGGTCGCGAATCAAATTGTATAGCGAAATTTACAAACATTGTGAATTATGTAGAGGATTATACAAATATTGTGCACAAATTGTATAACAAAATATACAAATGTTATACAAAAACTGTAAATTATATAGCGAATTGTACAAACATATACAAATGTTGCGCGAATTATACAAACACTGCTATAACTATAGTTACAAAATGTAATTACTCAAACTATAGCTATGCAACATAATTAAGATATTTTTGAGTGGCTATATCCAAAAATTCCTCTTTATTAAATACCTTTAGATTAAAAACTGCCAATTATTTTAATAAGACTTATACCTATGTGCCAATTCCTCAGCAATCCTGAAAAATCTCATCTTGAGCCCATATATTTTAAAGAGGACACTTTTTTTGAAGGTTAATCACTTATTGGGCCGTAAAAATATTTAAAATACGGGCTTCAATAATGGGCTTAAAACTACACATAATTACCTTTTTGAATTTTCTTATAAAATATTTATTATTTATCACCTAGATTTTCTATGTTTAAAAAATATTTACCATCTATAACAGTTGTATTATGTATTAAAAGTGCATTATACATGTAATACATATGTATCATATTTTATTTTGATAAAAAAAACAACATTATATATTAAAAATGAATTATGAATGTAATATAAATGAATTACATTATGTATAAGAGTAATTTTTCACCCAACAAAGATGTATTATAAGTTTTTAAAACTATTTTAAACTTATTTTGGTAAACTATTGCTATATATATATATATATATATATATATATATATATATATATAAATGTACCCCATTCTTTTAAAGGAAAAATTATTTGAACGAGTATTTTTAAAAAATAAGTGTTAATTTTAGCAATATTTCTTATTTATTATCATTTATATCAATACACAACAATATTATGATAAATTTGCACTTGTATTAAAAGTGAATTACGGATACAATATAAATATATTATAAGTGTTTCAAAATATACCAAGCTTGTTTGGTAATTAAGATATTGACACAGTAAATATTAAGGTGTGTAATAAATGTATTATCTATCAATAAAATTTTATTATATATATTTTATAAATAGTTCTCTGTAATATATATTAAAATTATATTTTAAAATGTATTGTAAATACTAAGCAAAAAAAATATTATTACTATAAATAATAAATATTTTTTTGTAATGATCCGTTAGGTCATTTTAAAAATAAATACTCTCTTTCATAAAAGATTCTTTTCGTAAATTTAAGTTGAAAATTTTGGACTATTCGATAATTACGGTCATTTAGTTGACGGATAACTTTAGATAATCCATGTAATTGGTGGATTAAAAATAATATTTTAATTAATATTCTATACTATTTATCTCATACTTATCAAAAATAGGCTAATAGAATTTATCACTTTTAGTATATTAAAATAAATAAATAAATAAATAAGAAATAAAAAGGAGAAAGAAATTTTTTTTTTAAAAAAGAAAAAGATATAAAGATGAAAAAGGGGCTGCGCAGCAGCCCTAAGAAACATACAGAACGCAGAAAAAAAAAAAAGATCAACGCGCAGTAAAAAAAAATTGCGGGAAAAAAAAGAAAGAAAAAAAAGAGAAGAAAAATTATGATTTTCATCCCAAAACATCAAGGTAATTATTCTCATCCTTTCTATTAAGTTTTCATGAGATTATGAATAAATTTTTAGGGTAGAAACGGGTATAATTTATGTTAAATTAAGAAAATATAGTCCTAGGGTTCTTAGAATAAAATTTTGATTTGGGGGTCAAATAACGATCCGCTTTAGCTGAAATTTAACATATGAGTTTATTTTATGATGGGTAAACATAATTTGAAAGAAAATTTCAGATTTGAATTTAAGGGCTCGGGGTGACTTTTTGACCCGATTTTTTTGAAAAAAAAAATATGTATAGCAATATGGGTGTCATTGGACTCGTATTCTTATGTAGATTATGTATTTGAACAGATTTGATCATATGAAAGCGTTACGAAAGACTCAAGATTTGGATGTTATTCTATTAATTGAGGCAAGTGAATTTCTTAACCTTTGTTAAGTATATAGAATCTCGTGCTTCCTTGTGTGAAGGTTGTAAATGATTTTGACATATTGAGTTAGTGTTGACGTTGTATTAAGACCATGTTGTTGTGAATTGTGCATTGTGTTAAGATTAGTCATTTTTCCCATTATCATGTAAGCATGCCTATTTGCATTGACCTGTGTGACAAGTGTTATGAGGATTGGAGAAAGAATAAGAATTAAAAAGGATGTACTATTTCGAGGGACGTGTCGCACGCCGCGACGAATATTATGATTCGAGGGTCGTGTCGCATGCCGCGACGGATACTACATATGATTCGAGGGTCGTGTCGCACGCCGCGACGGATACTATATATGATTCGAGGGTCGTGTCGCACGCCGCGACGGATGCACGGGCTAAAAGTCCCCATGGGTCCCGGACTGCGAGGCAGCGGGTGTGTATCACTAGGTCAGACATGCATCATGATATTTGACATTGCATTGCATTGCATCACACATTATCATTATCTATGAGCTTGTGAGTATCTTTTATGCAACTTGTGATGGATGCACTTGATCATTATATTGTTGAACTATAAATATTGGTGTGGGTATTGAGCTATAGGCTATGTACATTGTGAACTGTTAGGTTGAGCTGACTTTATGCAGGTGGTAGTTGTGGAGGTTCTGTTGGAGTGTTAGGAGTACTTCATTCTATATTACTTAATTTTGTGTTTAGTAGTTCACTTGTTGGGTACCATGTGTTTGGTACTCACCCCTTGCTACTACATTTTTTGTAGGTTATGAGCCCAGATTTTTGTGATACCCTCTATATTTTTCGTGTCCGAGGCTTCCTGTGGAGATTGTGTGAGGTAGCTGTTTGCCATTCCAGCTGACTTCTCCCTCCTATTTATGATCTTGTTCTACTTTAGAGACAACATCATTTTTGACTTGTATTTTCTTTTCAAATCTATTGAAACACATTAGAGGCTTGTGCACGTGACAACCGGGTCTTGGGGGATTTTAATTAAGTTGACTTATTATCGGTAGTTAAAGTTTTCACTTTGTATTATCCTCCCATATTTTATGGCTATAATTAGATTTTAGGCTGACTTGTCTTGGTGGGATAAGACGAGTGCCATCACGTCCATTTTCGGGTCATGACAATTTTAAATATAGTAAGTTCTCTGCCTTACATTAGACAGTTGAATATATATTGTCAATACACACGTAACTTAAATTCATTCTACATTAATCAACTTTGATTTCTTCATTTACACTAACTAAATTTTAAAAGGCAACACATATATAATGGGACATTAATTATTGATTTTGTAAGATTTGTCCAATAATGCAACGTAACGAACATAATAAAAACCTTAACAAATGAAAACCATTAATTCGTAGTGCTCAAAACTTTTTGAGTGCCTTTAGGTTTGCTGTCCATTAAAGAGGAACACATCATTTCTGTTAACTTTTTTGTTGAGATATTAACTTTCCAGTTTTGATGCAACATCACTATTAACGTGATGAAGTGAGGTGAGATAATTAAGGACCATTTACTTATTCTTTGCATGCACATTATATGAGAGGAACTTTACTATCACAATTAATAATAGTGACCATTCTCGGTCATCACCGATTATATGAATTTTTACTTTTCTATTAAAGTTTATTTTGATATCAGTATTACAATTGACTCACAAAAAATTGTCAAATTTTATATTATCTGTCGACTTACCTATTATACCTCTCCTTTTTTAGCTAAACTTGTGACGAACAATATGATGAGCAAGCTGGAATAGAGAGAGTGTTGAAAAATATAACAAAAGTTCTACATAGATGGTTAAAGTGATGGGGTGGACTCTTTATAAGGCTAGACAATCTTTCTTCCTTTGAGCATGATATCAGAGCATGACCCATCTCACCTAATGTTGGGCCTCCGAAAAATTAAAATTGCCCACGCACCAGATGCTAAGCACTGGGCGTGAGGTGAGGTGTTGAAAAAAGGACAAAAGTTCCACATTATTAGTTAATGAGATGGATGAACTCTTTACAAAACTTGGGGAATCCTCCTTCCTTTGAGCTAGCTTTTCGGGTGTGAGTTAGACTCAAGACCTAATCTTATAGAAAAGCTAAGAGGTATTCTACAGCTTATTTGTTTTACTTTTCATTTTAATCCGATTTTTAAAACCATAAAATAAAAGGTGTTTTGATTTATTCTACCTATTAAAGTGTTTTTTTTTTAATTTTCTTATATTTATGCCAAAGTCAAACAGAAGTAAAAACAGAAGGGGGTGGGGGTTATTATTTTAAAAAGAGTACCTAAAGGAAAACAAGATTTGGACGGTCATTAGGATAAGGTTTAGGTAGGCCAAACTATACATATCCCTAATGGAATTAATTTTAAAAAAATGATTCATGTCAATTTCATGAAGTAAAAAGGTAAAGTTTGTGTGATAAAGATAGTTTGTCCATATTCATTGAACAAGAATTATCCAATTAAAGTGTAACACGATAACTTAGCAATAGAATTTGTTTTATTGATCATAGTGTGGCAAGTATGGGAAATTTTATTGGACAAATTCCTGGGCATGGTAAATTTGGTTGCTTTTGCACTTTTTCATAATTGAAGTCTATTCATGTTTCAACTTACCTTTTTTAAAAATAAAAATTCAAAACAACGTAGGTAACCCTTTTTAGAACTTTATTATAGATACTTTTGTTTAATTAAATTGAAAAATCAAATAGAATCCAAACACTTTTGCTATTTCATTTCTAATTTTTTCTTTGATTTTTGATTAAAAATTTAAAAGTTTTTGATTTCTTGATTTGAATTTTGATTCTGATTCTATGATACGTAAAAGAATCAACTAACATTAAATAATACTCATATTCTGTTTTAATAACTATAATAGATGTGAATTTATTCTTCTTGATTAATTATAGTTTTTATTACAGAATGTGATATGAGTATTTGATTATCGATCATATAAAATATATATTAGTCGTATTTTATTAATGATGAAGTTTTCTTTTTCTTAAATTTCATTTGAATTTTTTACCTTGTACCTTTATTGCTATAAATAATAACAAATTAAAATAACCTCCCCTCGTTTTCATTGAAAAAAAAGGAAAAAGAAAAAAATGCACCTATCAAGTTCAGGTGATTGATAAATGCTTATGCTTTTCTTTTCATACTAGTTAAAAATTAAATTACTCTCTTCTATTTAATTTAATTTGTTTATTCAACTTTCTCTTTTAGTTTATTTTTAGAAATATCTTTTTTTTAAAAATAATTTTATAATTTTAATATTTTACATGATATGTTTAATATTACAAGATTAAAAGATATTTTGATACATTTAACATATCCTTAATTAAGAGTTAAGACCATAAGATTAAACAGATTTTTTTTAGCTTTTCAAATTTCGTGTCAAATTAAAATAAAAAATAAATTAAAAAGAAGGAAGTACTATCTTTTCATTTGGTTAACTGTGATTCAACAATATTAAATGACATGAACCCCCCAAATTACTAATGGATGACAAATCTGAATCATTTCACAAAATTAAAAAGGAAAAATTGGTCTTTTTTTCCAATAAATTATTTGGAGCACATGGAGTAGGCATACTATTTTTGTATTCCTTAAATGAGGCCAAAAGGTTAAAAAAGAAATATTGAAACCATTTTGGCGTATGTATTGGTGTTTCTGGTTGTTCAAGTCCAATGAACTTGAACCAACTAGAAATGTGGCAAGAATTATTGCTTTGTTTCACAACTCACAAGCAATGTGAAGGAGCTTTCAATGAATCATTTCACAAAAATATGAATAGTAATGGTGGTCCTCAAGGAAGAGCATGGGAATAGCATGGCCACTCAACTTGGAGATAAACTCTCCCAATCTCTTTTCATGTGACTTTTAATTTGTCTTTTTCTAAATTTTTCATTCATGTTGTGCCGATGAATAAAATCTCATATGGATAGTTGAAAGAAAAAAGGTTGCATATGATAAAGTGTCGTGGTACTCTTTATGGTGTGAGGTCTTTTGGAAAGAATCGTGTGATATCACATAATATTAAGAATATTTTTTGGATTGTTTTAGGTCAACAATTGATATATATCGAACCTAATGGACCATTTAAACGAGTATGAAGATGACATAGTCATGGCGCAAGGCTCGACTTTGTGATTTTGCCCATCTATGAGTTGTCAAGCCATTTCTTAGTTGAGACGGAGATTATTAGGTGAGCAAAAAGTGATTTGATAATTTTAGTGATGTGAATCTTTTTAGGAAAAATCATATAAATTTGGCTTAAAATAAATAATATTATACCAAAGTGTTTATAGTATGAACTTATCACCATAATATTATAAAATGTCAATCATTTTTTTCAACGTGACTTTGTAATTTACATGACTTTTTAACATCCATTGACAAGAACTTCTTTTCCTTAACCAATTAAATAAAATAAAATATGTGGACCAAATAAGCAAGTTGTTTAAGAGGTAAAATTATATTAAGAAGTTGAGATTGAAAGGTCAAATTAATTAATGGCAATATAATCCCCTTTTCCCTCTTTTTGGTTCACTTCAGACAAAAACCATCTCCTAGATTATTCTTTCTAAGAGGACAAGTTTTTTTAGGAGAGAATTCTTAGTACTTCATAGTTTACTAGAAATGTACCAAGGGGAAAATTTTAAAAAAAAAAGAAAAAAGGAAGAGAATCAATCAAAAATGTCCACTTAATATATGGAGACAATGGTAAAGTTATATTTCTTTTAAATTTGGGATAGGAACATCTCGGTAAGAGTTATATATTAAATTCTACTTATTTTAAAGGGGAGTTTTCAAAAATACCAAGTTTTTGGATAAAAATTACATGCCCCTACCGAATCATTGAAAAATACCATATAAAATACCAACTTTATTTACAAATTTAGGAGAGAGAGTGTTTTGAGTGTGATTATTGTGGTGTGTGGTATGATATAATAGTGTTGGAAAATGAAAAAGAGTGTGTGTTTTTTGGTATTTTGATAAATAAATTTTAAAGTGTAATTTTGGGGGTGAAAGTTGTTATTTGTGTAAAAATTTCTATATTAAAAGTATATTATTCTCAAATATAAAGTAACAATATAAGCTCAACATAACAGTCATTAATAATTAAATAGTGGAACGTCATGATTTTGAATCTTTTTGAAACTTTTTTCATATCAAAATAGCAATGAGAAGAAATTCTTTTGTTGGTATACCATTTAGTATTCAATTAATCCAAACTCGTACTGAAAAATTACAAACATCTTCTATTTATATTTATAGCCCAAATTCGAGAATTCTTAGATATTATAAATTATACCTCATGCTAAAGTCATGCTTAGAGAACACCACAGGAAAATTACTTAGTGGGGCTTCCAGGAATACTGAAAAAATGTTAGGTATGTGAGTAGGTGAAACAGTGGAGCCAAGGCCAAAGCTAATTAAAGTCTATAATTCGTAAGCCACACAAAAGAATTTGCTACAACAAAATTTCTTTTATCCTTCGAATTTTTGGGTGAATTTTACCACTGAAAATAGTAGAAAGTCTTTCCGTTTCACTTTTATTGATACATTATATAAAAATTAATTTCTTACTTTTGTATATTAAGATAAATTTTGTTCATGTTTTACTTCGACATTAATTACTTATATGTTAAATCAATTTTCAAAACGTAAAATTATACATGAATTAATATGAATATTAATCATTAATTTAAGAAATGTGTAAAATTTAAAGTGATAAATAAAAATAAATAAAGTAAATATTAGTAATAGATGGGACTCATAAAATAAATAAACGGGCATATTGACGCCTATTGCTTACTTATTCCCATTTCTTCTATGATATATAATATAATTCTTTTTTCTCTTTCTAACTTTTTTTTTTAAAAAAAATATAATATTTGGTTATACATTGGATCAACATGCTGAAAAAAGAAATATCAGAGTTTAAAAGTTGAGTTCGGACCATTTAAGCGAAAAGTCTTTTTAATTCACGAAACTTCAACCTTTTTGTCCCCCAGGTAATATCCATGCATATTCAAACAACCCTTTAATTTTCATTTATCTCTCTTCAATTTAACCTCAATTATTATTTCTATATACGAACATCTATTTGAAGTCATAATTAATTTTTATTTGTTTATGCACGAAATATTAAACATCAATAAAGTTTTTTTTTTATTCACAGTTAAAGTGTAACTGATAGAAAATCAACATACAGTAAATCTCTGATTGTGTTATTTATTAAATCAGAATCTTCAATATTACATTTATTAAAATCTCACTTTAATGTTATTATGAGTAATTGAATTATCATAAGTGAAGGAACTTGAGAAAAAGGAATTTAATATGAAATCAAAGAGTGAATTGATATTCTTAAAATTGTATGATTAAATGATCCAAATTAGTAAAGCCAATGAGTGAAATTTAGCAAAAGAATATTAGGTCCCTGGAATATTCCAAAATCCTCTAAAATTAAGTTGATTGTGAAGGAATATCAGTGGAACAGTTGAAAAAAATTAGTTTTTTCTTAATAAAAAAACTTATCATATGTAGTTGTTATAATCCACAAATCACATTGCTTTATAATGGCCACTCCTTTATACTCTCTACAAGTGGGACACACACCCAACCTTCTAGCAACAACTGCTTTATCATATTCTCCTCATTCAACTTTTCAATTAGTTTCGTAACTTAGATTATAACATATAATATACTATCTCCATTTTATTTTACGTGATATTCTTTTACTTGGCGTGATATTTAAGAAAATAAAATTTGTAATCTAAAATAATTTTTATATATTTGTGTGATTGAGAATCATATCTTTAAGAGTAAAAAGAGAATGTTAAAGATAAATTGTTTCCAATTAGAATAACGTGACATTCTTTTTGGGACAGAAAAAAAAGAAAAGAGTACCACATAAAATGAGAGAGAGGGGACATTTCACTAGTTAAAATATTATTGATTGAATAAAAAATTTATACAAAAACTATTCGTCTTTTAGTTTATTTTTTCCCCTTGTAATTCCTAAAAAAATTATAATTATTATTCTTCGAGTGAACACTAACAAAATTGACTTTAAATTTTAGTCTAATAATTATAAATCACAGATAGTATGAATATTTGAAAAAGGTCATGTCTTACCTATGTTGGAAGGACCCAATTAAAAGTTTTATTTAGAAACGAATTATCTCAAAAAGTCAAATTCATTATTACTCCTTTCAACCAATTTTAGTTATTATAAATTTTATTTTTAGAGTCAAATATATAAATATTGACTAATATTTTAAAACATATATTTTTTATTATATTGAAATAAAAAAATTACAATTAGTAATACTTTTTTTTATATATAAAATTTTTTATTTTAAGTAATCAAATTAATTTAATTTTAAAAATTAATCAAATTAACTTTCGAAAAACACAATATAACAACTTTAAAGGGATATGAGTAATATAATCATTATATTTTTTTAATAACAAGGAGAAACCGCAATTGTTATCCTTTGGATGTGCACATGGTAAATCCTTGCTCCTATACAATAGCTTATAAACTACATAAGAGAAATAACTTGCATGCCCGGTGTGACAAGCTCAGCTCAGAAGGCAAAACTCTTCTTTCGCTGGCTTCAAACTTGAAACCTCCGATGTAGGAGCAAGAATTGAGATGGTTCGGGAATTCAATAATAATTTTCATTTTCTTTTTGACCTAAAAAGGGAGAAAACATTTTAAGATAAGTTAGTTAATTTAGTAGAATAATGGGTCCCAGTGGCCAATTGGAGGTGAAATAGTTTTGGGCTTCCAATGGGCTGTTATTGGTGGGCTTGTCGGTGGAGTATGATAATGACACCTTACATAAAGGAAAGATATATCTCTCTGTATTTTTTGATAAGACTTAAAAGTCACACAACCAAAATAACCAACCACCACCAATTCTCAATCTCTCTTTTATAGAAAACTTTTCTAAGTTTGGGTTTAATTAAAAACTTATAACAAGAATTCTTCAAGGAAATGGAGGCACAGTTCATTGAAAGATACCATACTCATCAGCCTAGTGAACACCAGTGTTCTTCTTCTCTTGTCAAACACATCAAAGCACCTGTTGATATCGTAAACATCATATCTTTTTTTGTTTAATTATTCTCTTGATTTCTTGTTAATCTTGCTTTTGGATTTTTTTTTTTTGGTGGGGGTGGGGTGGGGGTTCTTTAGGATTTCTCTTATTTGTTTCCAGTTATAGGACATTGGGTTTTTCTAAGCTGATTTCTTTTTGTTCTATCTTCTCCTTATTTGTGGGAATACCAATTTTTTGAGTTATTTGTATTTTTAGTGGAAGCTAGAGTGGAGTCATTCAGAAAGAGGCGTGTTTATTTGTGGGAAGTTTGTATCAAAATGTTTTTTCTAAAAAAGTCTTAGCTAGCTTTTGGTTCAAATATCTATTTGGCCATGAAATTTGATCGGATTTTTTTAGTCTCATGTTCAAATATTTTCAAGTTTCCAAAAACTGGGCAGGATATTTGGGACTTTCACTCATAGAAATCTTTGGTCAAACTGGAGCTTATAGAAGTCTTTCTTGATTGAAGCAGTTATTCCTGTAAAAAACAACTAAAGCAACAGTTGCAAAAGTAAAAAAGGAAAATACAATTTTTTTTTATGTGGGTAGTTATCAAATATTATGATCATTTTGTTAGTATGTGTTTTGCATTTGAGTTCTAATATGTGCTTGTTGGTTTTGTTGTAGGTTTGGTCACTAGTGAGGAGATTCGATCAGCCTCAGAAGTATAAGCCATTTATTAGCAGGTGTACTGTGAAGGGTGATCTTACTATTGGTAGTGTTAGAGAAGTGAATGTCAAGTCTGGTCTTCCAGCCACGACTAGCACTGAAAGATTGGAGCTTCTTGATGACGAGGAGCACATCCTTGGCATCAGAATCGTTGGTGGCGATCACAGGCTAAAGGTATTAGTTTCCTCTAGAAGCATAATCCCTCAAATATCAAGGTGAAGATTCGCTAAATTTAACAGTGTCCTATATTTTTCATTTACATTTTGTTCGTTGAAATCTTAAGTTAGAAAGTTAAAGATATCAAATGAATTGGTACTAGATGTTTCATCTTCAATGATATTATTCTAGGTTCTAATGATTACTTTTTGTGGTTGTGTTTTGCTCATTTTTTCTTGTTTTGCTCATTTTTTCTTGTTTTGCATTTGTAAAATCTTCAGGAGTCTTTTCTTAACTAAGCTGCTTCCTATATCTGTCTTTATACTAAAGTATCTAGCAGGTCTGACCTGGTGTTATACTTTATCAACTTTTGCAGAACTATTCTTCTGTAATTACAGTCCATCCAGAGACACTTGATGGTAGACCAGGGACCCTGGTGATTGAATCATTTATGGTGGATGTGCCTGAAGGGAACACTCAAGAGGAGACCTGCTATTTTGTGAAGGCCTTAATCAATTGCAATCTGAAATCACTGGCTGATGTATCTGAGAGAATGGCGATGCAGGGAGGTATTGTACCCATCAGTGTGAATTGGTCCTCGAGTAACCGGATTGAGATATGAAATCTTTGGGCTATGGATAGATTTGCAAGAAGCTAGACTTCAGCCTCTTTGAATTTGCTTCTGCTTGTAATCTGTCAAGACTCTTATGCATTAACAGGAAGTGTTATCTGTTATCATGCAAGTTCTATTTATGAAAGTTTTGTTTCCCTTTACTATCTTTGCGGTTCTTATGGTGGTGTTGAGGGTCTTTTCATACTCTGTAAATACTTCTGTAGGGAAGAGCTGGTCGTCGACTTGTGTCGATCTGGTAGATGCAACTTTTAGCTTATGAAAATTATGAGCAGAATGGTATTGCAGCTTGTTTCAGAGCTTTGTATATATAAGTTGTAGAACTCTTGCCTGGAATGGAGTAAAGAAAGTGATTTTCCTTTATTATTGTCTCGTGCTTGCTCTGAGTCTTGCTGTTTTGTCATACTTTGGTAGAAACTAAGAAAGTAAACATAATTCCTCATGTCATTTGGGATGGTTCAACCTTGTTTCATGCACAGATTTTGGCGTGAAAGTGAGACTGCTCAACATCAGAAGTTAATCCGCGTGTAGGTAGTGCTGTCTGTTGCGTGGTCAATCTCATCTTTTCACTGAATTTGCTTCGCTCGAGTCATACCTGCTGGTTTTTCATATCAAAAGATACATGCATCTAAGTCAGATGTTTACATTCGTATCAAGTGTACAGAGGCATAAGCAGAGTCCATGTCACATATTTACATCGTCTGAGATATTGTAAAATTAGGACTCTACGTATCATTTGAATTTGATAGTAGTTTCCATTCTACTGTCAACTTATCTCCAATCTTCCCGCAATTGCAGGGCATTGAGCTCTAGCATTTAAGCTGAGTTTTAACTATTGATTGGATGAATTAGGTGTTGATAATACAACATGAAATGTTGATGGGAGTGAGACATTAAGGAGGACTTTTTTGCCCAATCTTCTAGGGAATTGCAATAAAGAAAATTAGAACACCATTAAAAGGAGTGGTTATCTGTCATTTTTTTTCATCTCTTATCTTTGTTCCTATCCATAGCACACAGTAGTCAAATTTGCATAGGCTGTCTTCCTTTGCATTAATAAATTATGGATTATTTGATACTGGTGGTACCATCTTCTTTGTTTGAAAAAGGTAATAGTATATTCATATTTCATCAGCAAGAAGATAGGTGTGACTATTGTGTTCTGACTTAAATGGTGAGAAACATGAAGAGCAAGGATTCAAATGGGCATATGAATAATTTTTTAAAAATAACTTTTGATTCTCAATCTACTTCATTGACTGCAAGGCTACTGTGCAAAACTCCAATAATCATAGCCTCCTATAGATAGAATGAGGACTAGAAACTAAGCTCAAGGTTTATAGGTTGCTCAAATGTGAAAGGTCACAGTCGATTTTCAGTAAGTAATTTGAGATTGCCATAAGACCTTCTCTATAGGCAAAGGTATGGTACCTGCATTCGTATTTTAACATGAGTTGCTGTTGATTAATTTCATGAGTTGTAGTTGCAAGATGGTTTGAGAAGAAACTATTATAAGTGAAGAAGATAAATCATTGACCAAAGGGTGGCTGTAACTATTATCATCTAATATTCAACAGTTGGATTTGAATATAAGAAACTTCCTCAAATTTGTTTGGTCTTTAACTCAGAACAAACCAGCCCTGGTTACTTCTCTTGGCCAAAAAGATGTGCTAGTATGAAAAAAAATGAATCTAGTCCGTGGATGACGAAACTCAAAAGGATAATCAACACCAATATAACAACCAGCTGCATTCTGATTAAGGGTGCAAGACTTCCAAGACAGTTAATCCTCCTAATTTCTTTCCAGAAGGGAATCATTCTTGGATCATAATGATAAATGGCTAATATGCGGTTTCATTGTTAGATAGACCGCGTTACGAGTACATCAATTTTTCCCTTCTCCTTTGGGATCTATTGGTAGTGCTATAGTTAAGTTACCTGTCTTCTTACCCTTTCTGTTGTTAATACTTTTCAATTGAGTTAAAACTTTGAGATATGATTTCTCTCGTTTTGTACCAGATAGCTGCAGGCTGCAACTTTTAGATTGGCCTTTAGAGATACACTGAAGAATAATTGGTAATTAATGAACTAGGTTTAAAGAGTTCCATACAAAAATGATAGCCTTTGATAATAGTGGAAAATGCAAACATAGACAAGGAAAGAAACAATGATATGAACAAAAGAAAAATTCAGCAAGAGTTCATCTCTTCTTTAACTCTCCCCTCTCCTCTTTGTAACCAAACATGGAGTGAAGAAAGAAAACCCAATCAGTCATTTCTCATGAACAGACTGAACCTTTTGCTCAAATTTGCTTCTAACAGTGTCGATGTTTGCAAGGAAGCAAGGGTTGCCATGAGACTGATATGGTTTGATAGTTACTGATCACTAAGATCTTTTCACAAATTAGTTGCTACAAGTTATGCTAGTAAATGAGTGCAGAAAAAAATATGGATAAATAACATGGGAGTCGTCATACTAAAACGCTTATGTACTCACTCTAAATGGAACTACTGAATTGTTTCTTTTTTGCAATAGAGTGATCAAGCTTTCCGACTAGGAGATATAATAACATGCTTAAATTGATTCCAAGTATCACTGTATTCATGACGTATGTCCAACATCTATGAACTTCATATATCTAAAAAAAAATTACATGTACAGAACTGGTGCAACACAGCATTTGTTTTCTGTTATAGGAGAATAAGATACTTTGCATACCTCTACCAGAAGTCACAGCAAGAACACTTACCATCCCTAAAATGGTGAAAGCGGACACCATCTTTTAGGAAAATCTCTCGCCTTCTCAGCAACGACATATATTTTGCAACTGTATGACAGTCTGAACATATTCTCGTATTGTTAATCACCCTAATAGGCGCAGGACTTGTGGTCCTTATCAATCCATATGTAATTGCCATTTTCTCGGTGTGACCAAGCAATGCCTTTTCTTTCTCTACTTCAGGAATGTTCTGATAAACACATTTAGTATCAGGTTTATATCCTAACTTTTTCATCTCAGAAATTAACTTGTACAACTCAAAGAATATCTCTCCTTCTTCTGGATGAGTTTTTCCTGCTGTAGAAAACATGTGAATCCTCTGATTAACTTTTAGCCAACTCCATACTGGTCCGATTTTTACTCCCATAGCTTCCATCTTGTCTCTGATACGGTCAACATCCTTCCATCTATTTGAAAGTGCATAGAGGTTCATCATTAAGGCATAGTTAGCTGCATTATATGGTTCTAACTTGAAAAGGTATTCAGCTGCAAGCTCTCCAAGCTCAATGTTTCCATGGATCCGACATGATGTAAGAAGAGCGCCCCAAACAGCAGCATTTGGCTCCACTGGCATTGACTGAATAAAATCCGATGCTTCATCAAGGTAACCGACTCTTCCCAGAAGATCAATCATGCAAGAATAATGCTCAATTGTGGGAATAACTCCAAAATCTGTCTTCATATGATCAAAATATTTCCAACCTTTATCAAGCAAACCAGAATGTTTACAACTAGAAAGAAGGGCTATGAATGTTATGGCATCTGGTTGGATGTTTGCTTCTCTCATTTTATCAAAGAGTGAAATTGCCTCTGTACCTAGGCCATATGTGGCAAATCCGGTGATCATGGAATTCCATGAAGCTAATGTTTTGTCCTCCACTCTTTGGAAAACCTTCTGGGCATATTCTAAGCTCCCACACTTACTGTACATGTCTATGAGAGCCGTCGATACGTAGACATCATCTATAAAATCATTTTGTATACATAGGCAGTGTATCTCTTTCCCAATATGTAACAAAGAGAGACCTGCACATGCTTGAAGTAAGCTTGCAACCGTAACTGGGTTGACTTTGATACCTTCATCCTGCATCTGCGTTAAAAACTCAAATGCTTCTCTGAAGTATCCTTGTTGTGAACAACCCGATACTAAAGAGGTCCATGAAATGACGTTAGGAGACATGCCAGAACTTTTGATCCTTCTAATCATTCCCAAAGCTTCCTTAATGCAGTTAGACATTGAATAACCAGAAACCAGGCTATTGTATGTCACTATATCTGGTTTAATCCCTTCTTCCTTCATCTGATTCAAAAGATCACCAGCTTTTTCAAAATGTCCCTTGCAGGAATATCCCGAAATTAATGAATTCCAAGCACAAACGTTTCTGTTTGTCATACAATCAAAAACAGCTTGAGCAGATGTCAAATCATCATTTTTCTTATACATATCTACTAGTGAAGTTGCGATATGCAGGTCATAGTCAAGTCCATTTCTTAAGACATGGCAATGGATCTCCTTCCCAATTCTCAAATATTCTAATTCACTCACTGCTTGAAGAGCACAAGTTATAGAGTTGCGATTTGGCTGATAACCAGCACTCTGCATTCTCCTCACAATTGCCAAAACCTCTCGATATGATCCATGAAGAAAATGACCAGATAAAAGGCTGTTCCAGGTTATTATGTCTGGTTTTATGTTGCAAGTTTTCATTTCATGAAACAGCTTCCATGCATCATCAAGGTAACCAAGTGCAGTATACCCCGAAATAATACTGTTCCAACAAGGCAGATTACGATTGTCTGTTGAATCAAAAATTATTCTAGCAAGTTTGAGATTGTCATTTTTCACATACATGTTAATCAGTGCAGTACCTACGAGTATATTCGATTCTAAGACATATCGGATAACATACCCGTGAATCTGTTTCCCTTCATCAAGAGCTCCCAATTTCCCACAGGCTTGCAAAACTTTGGAAATGGTTAAGCTATTGGCCTTAACATGTAAAGCTTGCATATCACGAAACATTTGTAGACCTTCTTTCCATTTTTCATTCCTCAAATTAACCAGAATGGCTTCATTCCACAGTAAAGAGTCATGCATTGATGTTTCTTTAAAGACCTTATTAGCACTCTCAGTCCCACAGCACCTCCCATAAAAATTCATCAGTGCACATTTTGTATAGACATCTAAATCAAAACCCTTCTTGATCAGACAAGCATGGACTTCCAATCCTAACCACTTGTCTCTTAACTTTGAACAGATTTTCAAAACAAAAGCTAGAATTTCAGTGTTAAAGTTCACCCCTTTACTGTGCAACTCACCAAAAACTTCAAGAATTTCACATGGGTTTCCCCCAAAATATGTATATTCTTCAAGGAAAGAATTCCAGTACAAATAATTCTCTGCGAACCCCACAAAGAATAACACTGCAGCTGATTGAAAATCACCGAATTCCAAGTAACCTGAGATAAAATACTGCATATTTTTCTTTGAATTCCATTCATTAGACAATTTTATCATCTTGGCATGCATAGCTCTGACTGAATTTAGTGAGTTGAACTTCTTATCATAATCAATTTGCAATGACGAAAGTGATTTAAGAGAGGTCGAGGGTGAAGTTTCAGGAAGTGTTTCTGCTGCATTTACAATGCCAAAATTTGTGGATTTACATCTTGGTTGTTTCTGGGTGCGTGGCCGATGTGAAGAAATGAAGTGGTACAATGGAGTAGCAGCAGCCTCCATGGTAAATTTTGAGCTTGAAGAAAATTATGGCATCCAAGGTTAGTTGATTGTAGAAAAATGACAGTTGAAGGAATAGAATTTGGAGGGCTATAACAAAAGCTACTAGAAGGGAAAAAAATTTACAGAAAGGGAAAGACATGAGGAAATAAATTCTTATGAATGAAAATCAAGAATCTATTTTAGTGGATAAGGTTATCTAATGTGTACTTACTAGATATAATTTAAAAATACAAAGTGGACCCTCCATACCTCAAAAGGTTTTCTTTTTACCTTTTAAGGAAATAAACAAAAGCAAAAAAAAAAGATTGAGAAAATGCATAGTATAGAGGGGCAGAATCAAATGAAAGTTTTATTTATTCCTCAAGACAATCATTAGTCAACCACATCTATATTTTTGCTTTTTTTGGTGACCGTTAGAGGTCAGTTTTCATGTATCTCGATAAATTTCACAGAATATCTAAGAAATTATTTAGTGTTTTGTCTCTGTTAAAAGTTGAATCTAAGACCTTATGGTGCTCAACCCCTGTCATTGACCACTAGACCACACTCTTGGGTGCTAGTCAACTACATCTCAACTCCGATGTAGTTGTTTAATTATTTGATTTTCTATTTTCATTGGAATCTATTGGCGCCAATTTGTCTTCAAATACTAAATTTTTATGGAATGCCTCCTCATTATGAAGTACAGATAATTTCATTATCCCTGAAACTTTGTTCTTATTAAGGAGCAGGATGTAAGTAAAATGCAGCAGTTCAGCGGGCAAGATTGGTTACTGTGTGGAGACGTTGATCCATGATATTCCAATGCTCAAATGAATCTCATGTAATGGAATTCAACACTCTTAACACATATAATGAAATATTTACAATAATCCTTCTGCTATTTTAGTTGATCTAATTTCTGGTTTAATTGCGCATGATCTGTAACAGGTTTTGAGTTACTTGATGCTCCAAAACCACGTACTAGTATCTAAGTTTTCTTGCAGAGGCAGGATCTTTACAGTTTTCGTGCCCGTTGATGTTGAATAGCTACCGGAGAGATCAACATAAACCAAGGAAGAAGGAATACAATCAGCCACTTCTGCTGACTCCAAAAGGCAGATTTAGGATTTTAAGTCATTTGCAACTCCTTCGTGATGAAGGGTAGTTCAAGCTGAAGGCAGTTAGTGCAGACAAAATTATGTCTGCTCCTGCTCGACTCCATTAAGCCTTAACATCATAGATTCAGGGTCAAAAATAAATCCTCATTTCTTTCTCTCGTGATCATAGAACACTTTTGAGCCAATAGTAGAGACTACAGAGTTGATCCCGCCTAACTGCATAGGAAAAAAGTAGAATCAGTAGACAAAAGAAAAGAGGTGGATCTCACAGTAGAATATTTAGTAGATTTCTTAATACATAGACAAAAGCCACTAGGTTCACGTGAGCCCATAGACGACACTCTAGCTCCTGAAGAGGAACAGTTTCTTTGTTGAGTTAGAATTCTGCAATAATATATCACAGCAGAATTTATCCACTCTCACTCAAAAGACCTCTGGCATTAGCACAAATCCCTAAGTGCAAGGCATGTTTAAGCCAGAAGCCTTTGAGGGAGAGTGAAAAAAGACTGCCCTGTGAAGAGTAACACATCAGTTGTTAAACAAGACACTTGTTATTGGCTCTCCCTGCCAGAGCTTCTTTCCCAACATATAAACATGCAGGAGAGAAGCCCTTGAGGGAGAGGCAACAATAAGGGCCCTGAAGTTAAATGTGGTTTGATAGGCAAATTGAGTGATTTAGAAGAGAATTAGAGGGGTCTATTTATAGGCAATTTCATTTAACAGAAGGGGAAAAAAGGAATTTTGTGGGACCTTGATATCTTGGCTCTTGATAGGAGTGGCAAAATCAGATTCTTTTGATTCATAACAGAGCCCCATTGTATAATGTATTATAATCTTTGTGTCCATTTGAAGACAGAAGTCAACCCCTCGTGATTAAAGAATAAATGCGTCTCATCCTCTTCTCTATTTGACCTATTGCCTCACGAATAATTCCTGCTATGTTCATTATCTCAATAATTCTCATTTCTCAACATAATATTCGAATACTACTACAATTATAGCTGAACCTCAACATCTCGATAACATTTCCAGATCGAGTGAGCATGGCAGAGAAACGAATTCCCAGCCATGTTATATGAACTCAGGATGAGTTTAAGTAGACCACCAAAAGGGTATATCCCTCCATCTTTAATTTGAAGTTTCGAGTTCTAAATCCGGGATGATTAAAACCCAAAACCAAAAAGTACTGTAACAGGACTTCTTAAGTCTTTCTGTAGCATATATTTGAAAATTTTCCAAAAACACCCACTCTAAACATACCCTTTCAAGTGCATAACGGCAAATGAAAAATCTGTGGACTACAGATTTCCAGTAACTTTAATCAGCCATTACGCCGCGTCCCCTGAATTGGGCTATAGCTGAAAGTAACTGATCTAATTTTAAAATCAACAGATAGTGCAGAAGGTGGCATGAACTTTAATTAAATAGGATCACAAAGATTCTTTTACAGACAAAGTTAGACATTATATGGAAATATTGTCGTTTCTTTCTGAAAATCTATCTAGTATTTACATCAAACCAGTAAGGATACACTTTTTAATTACACTGTCTTGTTTGTTTGACAAAGTGTAATTATAGTGTAATGTGAAAATATCATGTCAATACTATAAAAACAAATAAAAATAAAAAATATAACAGAAATTTTAAATTCAAAATTAAAAAAATTAACATAATACTCTTTTGCCAAATTTCAATATAACATACATAAATATGATTTCAAAGAAAATAATAAGTATATTTATAACTTTATCGAACAATGAATTCAACTTTAATTTTAAAATTAGAATGCTAATAAAATCATGCTAGTGAAAAAAAAAATAAAACATATAATAAATTTAAAAAAAAAAGATAATGTGAAAAATTATATTGAACCACACGACATATAAAGATTGAGAATAAGAAAGAAATGAAAAATAAATATTATAAAATAAAATATAGTTTTAGAAAAAACTTAGAATAATAAAAATTATTTTTTTTTAAAAAATAATCAAAATAAAAAATAAATTCAAATGAAAATATAAAAATAAAAATAAAAGAAAGAAATGAAAAGTAACCAGCATGTAATTTCAGCAGTAATTACATGCCATCTCCTTGTGAATTGGAAAGTGTAATTACACTCAGTCAATTACATCCAATTACCTGCTGACCAAGTAATACCTGCTGACCAAGTAATTAACTGTCCAATCAAACATGTCAGACAGTGTAACCACACCAAATTTCACCAAATCCAATTACCAGGTGTCCTTCCAAACAGGCTCTTAATCATGATTAAGTAGTATGTATTTTCATTTTGATTTGTTGACATTAAGGTTAACTATTTAGTTAAATGTAAACACCTGATGCAGATAAGTAATTATCCACAGCTCGAGTGGATCACCTTATCTACATGAATCTTGCTTTAGCCTAATTACGCAACTTGTTAAATAATTGTACGATAATCACTGTTAAAGATCAAATAAATCATAAAGTAAATGATCTTTGTTTGGAACCAAAAAACAAAGTATGAGGTCCCCATACTAATGTGGAAAAATGGACCTTACATCTTGTAATCGACGCATGTTAAGTGTGATAATAAAGAATGATTCAATTGGAGATATGGTTTTGCTTTTTTGATTTGAGTAATATAATAGTAACAAATACTAATTTTCATGACAAGACAAATGGCTGTAATAGTTTGGATACTGTGGTGAAGTTGCTCAAGAATTATGGACCAGAAACATTGGTAGTAGTGAGATCTGAACAATGTAGAATGTACACAGTCTTTATCATTATTTCTCCGAGGTAGAGAGGTTATTTCCGAAAGACCTCGGCTCAACCAAATCAAATCAGTAACAAAACGAAAAAAGATAGCGGGGAGAAACATGACAACTCATACAAAGCACTGCGACACATTTACGCAAGGAACCGTAGCAACAACAAAAAAGTGCAATCATCTAAACAAAGTAGTCCACAGATGATATTGAATACCAAAAGTCAAACATGAATAGGCTAATACGATAACCAACACGATGCTCTATACCACCACCAAACAAAATACATGAATAAGCAAGCACCAGAACTTAACTATAAACATCTGTAGTGAGTCACAAATGTCATTACTAAGCTACACAATTTTATTGGAAATATAAAAAAGATGCATTTCTTTGCTGTTTTCTGCTTTCTGAATGAAGACAGTAATGTAATTCTCTCATGATGAAAGGACACCTCAATCTTGGGTTGAAAAAACCAAAACTGAAGCTATTGTAAGGAGTTACTGAGCAACCCCTGTAATATTGACTTTGTCATTCAGTCCGTACTCCGTACCCACTAAATCATTCTTAAATTTATATATATTCATAATTGATAAATAAAGAATCCATATCTAGGATATGGTCTTGAGTAGAATCCATTTATCATATAATGATACATGTGGCGGATAATACTTGGTTTAGACTTGGAGATGGTGATCAAGGGAAGTAGACATTTTATTCCACAGCTCTTTGCTCACAAGAACAAACACAATATTACTTCAAAGAGCTGGCAAAAGAATATATGCCATCAATACTTTTTTCTTTCGTATAATTGGAAAAACTAATGTAGTTAAAATCCACAGTTCTCTACCCTTTCTTACTTAAATACCAGACTTGATTCATGAAACAGGTAGTTGCTGCCCCAAATCTCGACCCTCACTTAAATACTAGACTTGATCACAAAAGGACTCCAACTCGCCATGTACGCCTACCAGACACCTTGCTATGTACTATTTTTGTCATTTTACCAACGCCCTTAAGGCGAAGAAGCCATCAATTTTTAAAATGGACAACTGAGCTAAGCAAGGTTTTGTAAGACTAGTTAAATGCTTATTATGTTTCGAATTACAACAGAAAAGATCAGTCAATAATATATGAACACCATGCTACACATTACAATCAGGCAAACAATCTAACATATGAAAGCTTTAGTGCCTCAATTAGTACAGAATTAAGGATTCAATGTCACTTCCAGCAAAAGCTTCTGTGAGCTGTGTAATTTAAAAGATAATTAACTTAACGACAACATTGAACCATAATTCTGATGCAAAGATGCTACGCCAAGGCCTATTAAGAGAAAAGAATGTGCACACAGGGCATCAAAAGAATGTAAGAACCTTTTACCCTGGGGCTTCAAACCCTCTGAGAATGCAATTGGCTAATAGCAGAACTTGTAACTTAAGACTTTTTATCCAGTCCTTTATGCGTGAAATAATCTCAAGCACAAGTTTATATATGTCACCAGCGTTCACGAGGCCGGCCATCTGGAAAAACAGGAGCCAGAATCTTTTCTTCCTTCTTCTTTGCACCATTAACTTGTGTAGTCAATTTGTTATCTTCAAGGTTAACGGTACCTTCATCATCACTGAAGTCAGGAGGTATTTCATCACCATCATCACTCCAGTCATCATCGGAATCTTCATCATCTTCATCTAATCCATCACTCCCTAAGTTATCAATGTCGGACCAATCTTCACCTTCCTCAGCATCAGCTCCATATTTGGACTCAACTTTTTCTGTTTCATCGGAACCAGTTTGTGAAGTGATTCTCCGGGATCTTGAAATGGAAACCAGAGAGCGAAGCTTTTCCTTGATGAGCAACAACCTGTTCTTTTCTTTCAAGTGTGAATCCTGATAAGCTTCACGGAGAAAAACGGAGTCTCGCTCCCCTTTTAAAGAGACATAAAACATATCAGGATGCCTTATCAGCATGCCTCTTAACTGTTGAGAGAACCTAAATTCTTCCCTAAAATGAGTAAGGTGATCAACAAGAGTCCTTTTTTCGACTGTGAGGCTCAGAAGTTCATGAACCACACCACAAGCGTGTTTTTCTTTCTCCGGAGTACCAGGCCTTAATTCAGAGAAATCCTCATAAGGAGAAATGTAAGGCATATCTCTAAACTGACTAATCTTTCTCATCTCACCCTTTGAAAGTTTAAGACCCTTAGGCAACTTTACCATATTGAACCTTGGTGGTCTATCGATGATCAAATCCTTCTCTTCCAACTCTCTTTGCCTATTCTCCTCTTCTGCAATCTGTGCAGCAGACACAGCAAGCTCAGGGTCCCAGTGAGTCAACTCCAGTGCTGGCCCTCGTCCAGTTGGAACTACCTTGAAGTATTGCGGATATCGCCTGCAGATTGTATCCTGGAATTCTAATGGAAGCCCTAAGTCAGTCTTCAGATGTGCAATCTTCTCCAACAGAATCCGTTTGTCCAAAGACATCATCAATAGTTTCCTCAACTTGATAACCAACAAGTCCTCCATTTCATTCCTAATCTTCATTTCTTCCAAGTAAAGCCTCTCTGCCTCAGGAGTCATTTTGAACTTAAGTAAGTAAGCCCCTTCTTCCACAATCTCAAACACTCCAGGAAATTTCTTCAATAAAGCGATGAATCTCCTTTTCTTCTCCAGACCCAATGCTCTTCTATACCTACCCAATTCACGCAGCGACATAGTTCTATCAGGCTGACTCACTAGAATCTTCCTAATCTTCATAACCAATTTCAGCTTCTTATCCCTTTGAATCACATTATCAAAAGGAAGCTCTTTCCTCCTCTTCACTGTACCAGATGCTCTAATTGATAAATTGGGCACCTGGGTTTTCCTTACATAACACAAAGATTCATTCTTTTCTCTAAAAGATATACTTTTGCCCAAAAATGGAGTCTTTTCTACCTGGGTTTTCCTTAAATTACATAAAGATTGATCCTTCACCCCAAAAGATAAACTTTTGCCCAAAATTTTAGTCTTTCCAAAATGCTTTGCTGATGTAGCCAGATTGGTCACTGGACAAATTCTAGTTTTCTGAACAAAAGATGATTTTTGGGAAACGGAAAAGGGAAAAGCTCCATTAGGAGCAAATGGTCTTGATGTTGAGGAAAGAAGAAACTTGGGTTCCATGAGGAGTTCCAATTCTTGCTAGAATTAGCAAAGGAACAGATTATGAACATGAAAAAAGAAAGTTTTACGCAGAGTTTAGAAAGCTAAGCTAGCAATTAGAATGTTTTATGAAGCAGTACGAAAGAAAGAAGAAGACTATACACTGACCTTCCTGATTCGAGCAGAGCTGTGAACGCTCGAGATGTTGATATGGTTAGGGTTTATCAAAAATACCAAAACCCCAATGAGAAGATAATATCTGCATCAATATGCACTATCATCTACTTGGAATTTGCCCATGTTGCATTTTTTGTACCGTCTAAATTATATCATAATCATATATATCAATGAGCTTCAATACCAAAATTAAATTATCATTTTGCCCCCGCTCTAAACAAAATTATAAAATATTTAATTAATAAAATAATAATTAAATATTATATTATACTAAACACTACAAATAGGAAGATTATTAATTCAAAAGTTAATAATAATATTTATATTTTCCCTCAAATTTTTGACTTTTTTTTATTTGTTTTAATTTATTAGAAAACCTATAAAAATAATTAAATTACAGTCTCGTAATCATCCTTTTTTTTTTAATTTAGAAAGTTCAAACGACATTATCATTAATTTAGTGGCTTAATAATCATTTATAAGCATTGCAACGTTATTGTAATTAATTTTTTGTACTCTTTGCTGGAAATTAGCTAATGAAAGGATTGTAACTAACAGAAAAGTCATTATGTTGCTAATTAAATTTGTAACTGATGCAGTTTATATATCTTTATATACGTAAACAGCTAGGGATAAAGAATAATACTATATTTTCCTCAATTTTGTTTTTACTTTTTCTGTGTTTTTCCCTTATTTTTTCTATTCACAATTATTGCATACCAAATGGTGGTAATTTTTACATTTATGATGGTTATTATATATATATATTCAACAACAATTTAAATTTTTTATTTTCTTCGTGTAAAAGTGAAATCTTAAAAGCTGTTTTAAATGGTTTGTTAATTTACTTTCCCTCCTCCATGTTGGTCTATTCATATTTCGGATTATCGTTACTTTAAACTACATGTAAATGGATAAATATCTATACTATAAATTACCATCGAATGTATCAATTTTTCAACATTCTTGTATGCATTTGTGCATTTATATTTACCCATGAACTTCACGAAAGTAAGCACAAATAGTATCTAATCCTTTTCCCTCTCTCAATTCAGACTCTTTTTATTTCTTCTTCACGTATATATATTTTTAATTTTATATTAAATTCTTTATATTTTTCTCAATTTTTGCATTTTTTCATTTTAATACAACTTTGAATAATGAATGGAAAAAGATGATCCATTATATATTTTTCAAGATATGGCCAAAATATGAAACACGTAAATTTGCGGTATCTCCATAAAACTAGCTATGAAATATTTTATGTATATATTTTTTAATAAATCATATACTATTATCTTATGACACTCACTAAATGACACACTTCTTTACATATTAAGTTATTTCCCTAGGGGACTAAGGATTTATTCTCACCTAAAACACTAAGAAAAGTTGTGTTGTGGAAAAGATCTCTTCATTTATAACGATTCATTATGGCTTGAATAAAAATTCGACAAGAAATAATAAGAGTCTCTTTGGGATTACTTCCTTTTCCCCGTTTTGCTTCTCATATAAAATAGTGATGTTACATTTTAGTTAATTTGGGTCCTCATTTGGCCGGGCAGGTAGATGAGGTGAGAGATTTTAAAGGAAAGTTTGAAAATTGGCTTGTTGGACCGTAGTTTGCACGAGGGAAAAAGTAATCACTAATTTATTAGTTGTTGTTTACGGTATTAGTTTCTTCTTTTAATCAATAACAGTTGTGGTGGAGTAGAGGTCTTGGATTCGATTCCACTTGGATACGAAGCGATTTGCCCCCAATGTGGAACTTCTCGGCGTGAATCTGGATGTAGTAAAAATAAAAGTACGCTAATTTAAGAGCTGAAGATGTCCAGTACCAGAGTAGAGTGTGTACTAAAGTGAAGCAAAATGAAGTAGTACTTCAAAAATGCAACATTTTCTTCACTAATTCTTGGCCATACAATTGCCTCAACCAACATGATCAACAGCCCCTATGTAATCCTTCTATGACACGTGGAATCCAATGAGTGGTGGAATATCCTTCTTTCCATCCCCACCCCCAAGCTTCATAGCAAACCAGCCAAAGTGCACCTATTGATGATGAAATATGCCAAAATCTAAAAAGAAATGAATCAAAATTAGCTAGTACTGTACTACAATTTTCTCATCTTATGTTATAGCTAAGAAGCTTTCATTCAACTTCCCTTAAGACCCCATAGAAATTTCAGTGTAAATTGTGATAAAGAATTATACTATGGAGGCAATTAATGCAGTAAGATTGACACCTCTCTCTGTTCTTTCTGATAGAAGAAATAACCCCAAGAAAATCCCATCACATCCCATTTCTTTCCCATTCAAGAATCTTTGTTCAGTGGAAAATTTATCAAGAAATGTTCAAGGGGGTTTAGTACTTCTAACCTCAGCTCTAAATACAGGTTTAGCTAAAGCATTAACATATGAGGAGACGCTTGAGCAATCTACAACTAGCCCAGGTGCTGAGTTTGATGCAAGTGCAGTTGTGGAAACTGTGACCATTTTTGCATCGGAGAATCCTTTAGTTATAGCTGGTGGATTTGCTGCTTTGGCCTTGCCAATAGTTCTATTTCAGGTTCTTGGAAAGCCTCCTAAGTCATGGGGTGTTGAGTCTGCCAAGACAGCTTATGCAAAATTGGCAGATGATGCAGGTGCACAACTGCTTGATATAAGAGCACCTGCAGAATTGAGGGAAGTGGGGAGTCCAGATATTAAGGGTTTGAAGAAGAAGCCAGTTACTGTTGTTTATAAGGGTGAAGATAAGCCTGGCTTCTTAAAGAAACTATCTTTGAAGTTCAAGGAGCCTGAGAATACTACATTGTTCATTCTAGACAAGTAAGATTTGAAATAATTGCTTAATTGACTGATGCTATGAAGGTATTTAGCTTATCTTGTTAAAATCTTTGTAAAACCTTAGCAGCAGGATGTATCTAAAAGTTAGTAGTTTTCAATGAGGACTGCTTGTGTTTAACATGTTCTTTCACATAATAAGTGAGTTCACCATCTTATGCGGCAGCTAATTAGTCAGTCACAGGCCTCAATGTGTATTTCTTAAACTTCTGGTTAACTACTTGGATCTTGGGGTTTGAGTTTAGCTCTAATAATCTTTATTCTATTAGGTGTTGCATCCAGGGTTTAGAAGAACAAAGATTAGTTGGCAAACTGAAAGTTTCTATTCCTGTGGTTGTCACACATGCAACTTCCTTAATAAATTTGTGATGGAGTTCTTGTATTAGCCAACTATCCAATAAATTGAATCTAATCCTCTCTTTATGAATTGTAATGAAGCCAGATTTGATGGGAACTCTGAACTGGTTGCGGAGCTAGTCACAGAAAATGGATTTAAAGCTGCTTATGCTATTAAAGATGGTGCTGAAGGACCCCGGGGATGGCTGGTTATATTCGCAAATCTAGTTGTACTTGGATTTTATTTAAAAATAAGTTGGTGGTCATGAAGCTTAATGAATTCCACTTTCTGCAGAACAGCAACCTTCCTTGGATTGTTCCTAAGAAAACATTGGGTCTTGATCTGAGCAATCTGTCCGATGCTCTTGATGGTGTTCTAGGGGTATGTTTCACTTTCCAAACCATGCTACTAATTGACATATCTGACATCTACATTCATATTTCTCAAACTCCAAAGAAGTAATTTGCTAGCAAAGATAGTACGCAATCGTATTAGTATAACTTGAACAGAGATCTTAGTCTAGCAATGTAATGGCATACCCAATCTTTTCTTGTTATTTTTGGTTATTAATGCCCACGAAAATTTGGAACATGCTCGGAATTCTTGCAAAAATATGTTTTGCAGCTCATCTGCATTCCACTCCATGTTTCTCAAACAAAATGCCTAATGAATGGTATGACAATGATAGATGCTAGTTATATATTATGACCTTTCTCCTTTGCTCTTCCTAGAAGTCTCTATGTTACCCTTTCTTTTCCATGTATTCCCCTAAAGCCCATCCAAATCAATGTTTTCCTCCTTGATGAACATGCACTCAACTATTCTTTGTCCCGTAGCTTACTTTGTGGTTTCAGACCTGAAATTAATTGTTAACAAAGATGCACTCTTGCACACTAGTTAGTTTTGCACAGATTATCAAATTCATGAGACAATATGGTGGACTAGTATTTTAGACTTACTTGATCATACACTTATCTTACCTTCTCATTTTTCTATATACAGGAAGGTTCTGATGCTGTCACTGTAGGCTTAGGTGTTGCTGCAGCAGCTGGTGTAGGGATTTTTGCCTTCACTGAGGTCAGCTCTAACTTCTTTTATCCCTCATCCGTTTGTTGAGCTCAATTTAGTGGACAGCTTATTGTCGGTTCCTTTTTTAGGTAGAAACAATTCTCCAACTGTTGGGTTCAGCTGCACTTGTCCAACTGGTTAGCAAGAAACTCCTGTTTGCAGAGGTTTGTTGGTGATATTTGCAGTGAATACTTTTCGCAACTAGTGCATGTAGCCTCGAAAGAAGTGTCCATATTGCATCTGAGAAGTGTTCTATGATAATCATTTTATGCTCAAGAGATGACTGGTATCTATGCCTGTAAAGTAAAATTAAGAATGATTCGTCAAAGAGAGATTGCTTGTTAATTTGTATATTTTAGTTACAAAACTCTTTTATGCCGTGAAAGCAGGCAATTTTCAATAAAACTTTTGTTGCTAAGACAATACAATATCATCTATTTCAAGTAGTACAGCTGTATAATATGCTAACTCTTTAGTTATGCCTCTATGTTCTTAAATTATCAAGACTTTAATTGACACTCCTATACAATATTTTCTGTGCATTGAGCTGACTGCTTCACGTATAAACATTATTTTCAGTTCACAATGGTTTAGGAATATATTTGTGGTAAAATGGCCAAGGGATTTGAATGTTTCCTATTGCAGGTCAAATGAGTAACTTTATCGACCAATTCTCCCCCGTCTTAAATTAGATATTGAGCATGGGGATCAAAGTTTTTAGATTTGAGAAGTCCTTTAATATTGCAACATTTTCTCTTTTGCAGGACAGAAAGAAAACTCTGCAACAAGTTGATGAGTTCCTCAACACTAAGGTTGCTCCAAAGGAGCTGGTAGATGAGATCAAGGTAATCTCCACATATGTCCAGAAGTACTCAAGGTTATTGTCTCTGCAAAATATTTCTTCATAATAATAATTTTGTTAATCATGTTTTTGGTTCCTTGTCATCCTGAAAATTCAGCAAATAGGGAAGGCTCTCCTTCCAGACTCTGCGAGTAGCAATGCTCTACCTGCACCTGCAGAGCCAAGCCCTGCAACAGCCACCAGCACTATTGAGAAAACTGAATCGGTTGCTAAGGAGGAAATTGCTCCATCTAAAGTAGAAGCAAGTTCCCCGCCTATTCCAGAAGTCAATTCAGTCCCTAATGTGGAAGTGAAAGCAGATGCACTACCTAAAAGTTCAAGGCCACTTTCACCTTATCCTAATGTAAGTTTCCATTTTTATGTTCAGCTGCTGTTTTCATCATTTCATTCTTATTCTTTTTATGATTTCCAACGCGACATCTTCCAGTCCTAGTGGCTAGCATGCTAACTAGCACTATCAATGGACTAAAGATGGTCCTCTTTCGAATTCTGAGATTGTGCTAAATCTATATATACTTTATGGTCATTGTTCTGCCAAGTTTAACATCTTTTGCTATGAATGTGTTATATGTATGCAGTATCCTGATCTCAAGCCTCCAACATCGCCGATGCCTTCACAACCATAGAACTAGACTTGCAGACTGCCATATATCCAAGGCATAGCAGCCCTCATATTCCAGCTTAGCTGAGCATAAGCTTAACTGTCATCTATGAAATTTTGAATATTACATAACATGCATTTGAAGAGAATTTCTTTAGTGCCAGTACAGATCACAGTTCTTAATAATATATATGTCCTCTTATATTCCATCATATCTTTGTAGAATATTATTGGATATCATGTAGATACAGATCTTTTATCAGTTCTATTTGAGTTTACAAATAAAATTACATTTTGGGCAGATATGTGAGAGCATAATAAATAAGAATATCAAACTTGAATAGCATCAACCTTGAAATACCTTATTTATAAGACCACACCTGGATATTTCTTCTAGGTTAGATTTTGGCCTATGCCATTTTGCTTCCTGTTTATGTATCAGTTCGGATCTTAGAAGGGATTATTTCTCAATATTCCAGTCTAAGGGATATCCTTGGTCTGTTTAGTTACTGTTGAACTCATTTTCACTTCATTTTCCCACCCTTTTATATTTTAGGTACTTGATCACAAAATTATAAGTTTGATTTCACATTACAATTTTATCTTTTTGTTTGACAAGTATTTAATAGGGGGCATTAAATGATGAAGAACTTTTGAAATCGTTACTTACTATTTAAGTTTTAAAAATTCAAGTCTTAACAGCTTGTTTGGATGGTGGTTTGTCATGGTTTCATAATGTATAGTATTGTATGGTATGGTACCGTACAGTACAATACCATACAATGTTTGGATAGACTGTATGGATTGCTGCTGTTTAATGATAATTTGTTGTTTGATTTGACTGTATGGTATTGTATTGTAACTTATAAATTTACAAAAATGTCCTTAATTAGTATAAATATTAAATTTATCAATATTTTTTTAATTTTTTTTTTTTTAAAAAATACACAGCATCAAGTAGGGAAACACACAAGCTAATATATCTCCAAACCATACAAACAACGTAAGAAAATAAAAAAAGTAAAAACTTTTTTTAAAAAAAATCCTCAAAAAATAAATTAAACGTGAAAGAAAAAAGGGGAGGCGAAAAAAAGTTTCAAAAGTTGGTGAGGAGAAAAATAAGTAATACAAAAATAATATATATATATATATATTAGGGTAAAGTTTAATAAGAATAAAGGATAAATTAGAACTATTTAGATTTAAATAAGGGTATAATTGAAAAAAATATAAGGAAACCATGTGATACCACCAAATTGATGGTTTCAAAAAATGGGATTTTCATGGTTAGAAAATCATGAAACTAAATCATATCATACCATATAATTAATGGAACAATCAAAACAAATGTCGTTCTCTCAGTAATCATACCATACCATACCATGAAAAATCACCATCCAAACAAGCTGTAAGAAATAGTTAGGAGAAACTTTTTTTCAATTGGTCGCCTCCTCCTTCTCCTCCGTTACCAACAGAAAATTTCATTGTTTCTCCAATTTGTAGTCGCATCACAAGCTTTTCGGAGTCGAATCATAAGTTAAATCCACTCACTTTTATAGCACAAAGTCAACAATATTTCTTTAAATTCTATTTGGAAAAGAAAGAAAAAGTTTTACATAAATAAAATTAAAAGCTTGAGTTTATAAGTAGCAAAATATTTCTTTTAAAATAATTTAAGTAATATGGGCTACAAAATTGCGAGGATTAAATAAAGAATGGTAAAAAATAAAATAAACAATGCCTCAAAGAATGTAAATAAAGTAATTAGATGTGTAACTTCTCTCTATATTATTATATTAAGGGAAAACAATCCAAAACATTTCAATTCAAAAAGAACCCCTAATTATTCAATTTTGTAAACTATAAAGTATATGAGCACACTGAGTATTAATTCTAGGAACAACAATAATTACATATTAAGTTAAATCTCACAAGTAAGATTTGAGGAGGATAAAATATGTGCAAATTTTATCACTGCCTCACAAAGGTAGAGGGACTATTTCTTGGGCACCCTCGTCTCAAAAAATTCATAAGCAAAATAAACTAGATATGAAGAAAAAAGGAAAAGGAAAAGCAAAAAAAAAAAAAATAACTAATAACGAAAAACACATAATAGTATGTAAATATGATAAAATTAATATATATAAGATGGAACTGAGTATTAATTCTATGTTGTGATGATAAATGGACTAAAACCGAAAACAAACGCAAAAGCTCGAGGACCAAAACTAATTTTACTCCAACTATAGGTTTTAAATCTCAAATTATGGAAAAGTACTCGGTGTTTGGGAGCACCTAGTGTCAGTGGCAGTGACGGGGGTTTGAGTGCAGTTAGCTCTTAATTCTTCTTCAAAAATTAAAAACTGAAATAAAGCGGGAACTCAATTTCTCCTCTGAAACCATCAAAATCCTCCATTAACAACTTACTCAAATCTGCTCTGCTTTTGCTGCTTCTTCTCTGCAACAGCCATGGCGAGAACCAAACACCTCGCGAGGCGAACTCGCACTAAGCCTTCTGGTTACTTCTCTATCTCTCATTTTTTATAATTTAACCTAACTATACAGATTTCGCCGTAATTTTAGAGTTTTGAATGAGGTAGCGAGTGCGAAATGTAAATAATAAGATCTGACTTAGTTAAGTAGATGTGTTTGTATGATAAATTTCAACTATATAGAGCTCTAGTTGAAGATAAGAAGCTGGTGTTTCTGCCTTTGATATACATTCCGATGGTTTATGTGTGTGTGAATGTTTACACTAGCATATGCACTTCGTTTTGGTTTTTGGATTTGGTTTTTGTTGAGTTTGTTTTTTGAACCCTAATTTGGTGATGTTTGTACCTGTAATTTCAGCTGCAGCTGCACCTTCAGCGACTCCATCGGTATGCTAATAACTTTGATTTTTTTGTTCTCGTGCTAATTCGAAGTTCATTATGGTTAATTTTTTGGTTTTTCTTTGGGATAAATCAGACGTCTACAAGAAAAAGTCCAAGGACTGCGCCGGCAAGTAAGTATGTACAGTTGTAAATTAATGTGCGTTTCTGTATTTTCATGCTTTGGACATGTAGTTGCGTCACTATTTTTTGTTTCGATCAATTTTTTGGCATAAATTTCAAGCTAGTTGGGTTCAATACATGAATCCTTCTAAATCCATTCTGTATTTTCCCAGCCAATCCTATATTTCTAAATGATGGGAAATTATTTGTGTTTCAGCTTCGGCGCAAAAGCCAAAACAGAAGAAGCGTTACAGGCCAGGGACAGTGGCGCTTCGAGAAATCAGGCACTTTCAGAAGACATGGAATCTTCTTATTCCAGCTGCTCCTTTCATCAGACTTGTAATTTTTCATCATATGAACTTACAACATATCAAAGTTGTTTTTCTATCACATTTCTTTTTTAGTTACATTCGTCATGGTGTTGTTCTTCATCTTGTGCTTGCCTACAGGGATAAAGTTAGACTGCTAGGTATAGTTTGAGTTGAGCAGCCATATGATTAGATGAAATAGGAGAAATGTTAAACCAATTGTAGCTTGATTGAGTGCTTCATTACCATGTAATCTAGCTGAAATGGAAGAATGAACTTGAAGTCAAATCCGAATAGTTGCAGTTATCTAATGTAGATTTGGGGGAAAAGTGAGAGGGTTATCAGTTTTATGACTTATGCCTTAGTTGAGTGGAGAATAGGTGAATTACTGCTGCACCTGGTGGATGAAGCTAACATTAGGGCTTTCCAGGTGGAAGTCAATTGATGAGTATTAGTGAGACTAAATTGAAAAAAAAAAAAGATGCTGAAGGGATAGTAAAAATACTATGGAATGGGGAGAATAGCCCCCTTTTCTTTAAAAGTAAAGAGTAAACCCTTTAAAAGAGGCATCTATGGCAACCTGCAATTGATATATTACTGTATAAGTCAGTTTATCATTTTCCTTTGGACTACGTTAAGATGCACATTCACCTATTTCTGACTGATTTACTTTCTCAATTGAGAACACACTGATGTTAATAAATAGAAGAAAGACAAATTCATTCTCTTTCTTGAGTTTATCTCTCTCTCTCTCTCTCTCTTTTCTTTTTTTCTTTTTTTTGTTAGACGAGTAACATTGAGTTTATCTTTTTCTCTCTAGTATTTTGTTTGTTTGGGCTTGGCTGAATTTAATTTCATGGTCAGTTTGACCAGTATTTGGGATTATACACTATTGTCCAAAGAAAGGTTTCCTTTTGTTTTCATTTCAGAATGGGATTGGAGTAGGAGGATCATTTATGATCTGCCGGACTTGCAAAAGTGTAAACTAGTTAACTCTATTCAATTAGAGAGGATTTTCTTGTGTAAGAGGTTTGGTAATTTCAATTTTTAAGGTGTTCCATGCAGAATTTCTAGTCAAAAAAAGTTTCTATCCTCCTGCTCTATATTTCAGGAAGCCCTTGGGACTCAGTTCATGGTTCTGGCAGAAAGTGTGAACCAGGATTGCATGCCAATATCTGCATTCTGACTATCTGCAGATAAACATTCTTCTAAATGTGAATGTGTTGTGGAACTGCTATCTTGATATCCTCGATCATAATTTGGTTTAATTTAGACCAAACAGATTATGAATGTATCATTGTATTAATTAAAATTCACAAACCTAATTGTTTTTTCCCTCTTTTCTGTCTGGGACAGGTTAGAGAAATTAGTCACTTTTTTGCCCCTGAGGTAACTCGTTGGCAAGCTGAGGCTTTAATTGCTCTTCAAGAGGTACACCAACTTCTCACCATAAAAACTGGTCCTGTTAACTGCTATCTGGATCATGTGCATTACTTTAAGTTATTTGTAGGAACCATGTGTTCCTAGAGAAGAGGGGAGAAAGAGATTCATCTGAATATATTTGTTCTCATAATTCATCTAGTAGTTTTATATGTCAATAACATATCTAGTTTGAAATAGTCTCTGCTCCGTAGACCTATTAAAAGCATTATAATGTATGTTAGAGTAATTCTACTACCAATTTCAGAATGTGCTTAATAATCTCCGAGAAAAGGTTTCTCCAAGTTATAGGAAGTTACAGCATGAGTTCCATGACAATATAAAGCACGTTCCAATTGGGTGATCAGGGTAGTGACTGTGTTATGAGAAGAGCCAACCTATTATCAACGTGATATTCCTCTTTCCAGTACCACTTTTAGTACACATTAGGTAAGAAAGAGAATTGATATAATCCTCCTAACAAGCAATCAAATATGGGCAAGGTGATTAGTTAGCTAAGCCAGCTGGAGTTTCTGGAAGGGTTGTCATATTTAGAGATGTTTATTACAAACTCTTTCTCCATGAAGGTTTTTTCTACTTTGATTATGGTTGTGCATTTTCCTTATACGAATCTTGCTCAACTGAATTACTTTTACATCTTTAAATTGCAAAAATACTATTTAGGAGTATAGAAAACTACCTATCTTTGATTTTAGCTTAGATAAGCTAATATCCTTAATGGTAAAGACTACAAATAAAGTTGCTACTTGGCTTTCCCCTAAATCAGGGTGTCGAGTCCTTTTGGATATTGTTCCAATCGAGAAGACATATATTATTACTAAGTCTTGCTGATTCCTATCAGCTTTTGTTTTGTTGTCATAAATACAGCAGTTATACTAGCATCAACATATGATAGATCTTGCAGCAACAAGTTAGTCAACTTTTCCTCTGAAGCTAAGCCAATTCTGACGCATAGTCTCTAGCATGGGGTACCTATTTTTTTTAAGTTCCCAAGCAAAGAATGAGGCATTGAAAAGAAAAGGGAATTCTTACTGAGCATACCCTTTGGCCTCCTCTAATATGCCCATTATTTCTTTGTGCTATAAACCAAAAGTCCTGTGTTTTCTATTCCTTTTTTACTGTATGCATCTGCAAGTGTAATTGCTATGTGCATGTATAGATGTAGTTTTTTCTATTTTTTTCAGTGACAAATTGATGTTGGAGTAAAGGGAATTGGCTTGTTGTGATCATTGATCATAAACAGATAGAATTGACATCAATATAATAAGACCCATTAAGCTGACAGGGTGCTGTGGATAACTTGTGAGGGAAAAGGACAGACTAAGCATCAGCTCTAGTATCTTTGCAAGCATGCATTTCTGCTTCCCTGTGAGACTTTGTTTGTATCTGGTAGAGCATCAATGATATTGTGAAATCATGTACATTGTGTACTCTACCAGAACCTAGGAAATGTTTCTGAAATCCATTGTCCTGTCAGTAGATTTGCTCAAATAACAGACAGTCATCGGGGAACAGTCAGCAGTAGAAACATGCAATGTCTATTTAGTATCAAAAAATGTATATATAGTCATCGGGGAACAATCAGCAGTAGAAACATGAAATGTCTATTTAGTATCAAAAAATGTATATATAGTCATCGGGGAACAGTCAGCAGTAGAACCATGAAATGTATATTTAGTGTCAAAAAATGTATGATTAGTGTTGATACATGAACTATTATTCATCTTCTTGCCGTGCCATCTAGTGTATAGTTTGAGTGAAAGAAGTCAAAGAACTCTCCATTCTTCATAAAGCTTCCTCAAGAGTCAAGACAGTGTTGCAGTCATGTCAAACTCTGCTTATTCTATCAGGCAGTTTGTCTTTACCTGCATAGATAGTATACAAATAGTCCTATCATTATCCTACATCATGCTTTTCTTTGGGTGTTTCATCATTAATATATCATTAAAATAGCAAAATTTATGTACAAAGTAAGAAAGCTTGAGTGTATAGTACTAGTTCAATTAACATTATGATTTTCAGCCTTCTTTTGTAAAAGTACCTTTTTCCCCAAAATTTATGTCATATTGAACTCTATTCTTAATCAATATCAGCAAGTGATGTAGTATTTTGCAGGCTGCTGAAGATTTTTTAGTTCATTTGTTTGAAGATGCGATGCTATGTGCTATTCATGCGAAGCGTGTTACACTTAGTAAGTTTTCCTCCTCAAGTCTTCCTTTTTTGGTTTTCTTTATAATGATATTTTTCCTTCTCCCTGCTTGACCTTATTCAACATCTCCCTACTCATTTCCTTGTTGCTCGGTGGAATGGACTGGCAGCCTGGTGCATCAAATTACCTGTCTTTCACAAACTATATGATTCTGTTGTAGATTTCATATATCTATCAGCTTTCCCAATTGTGTTATGCTCATCCTCCCTCAGGCATAGCTTTATGGCATGCAAATGATGAGCCCTTTTAATATTCTAATATACTTTGTCTATTCCATGCTAGCTTTGTTTTAACAATAGAGATTGTAGCACATCCGTAGATGCACATATTTTCAAGGACCTGCTTTATTCACTCCATATATACATTTGCTAAAGATGCGAAAGTGAAATGAGGCAATCTTCCCTATTGCCTCTTCCAAGTTAGCCTCTTTCATATGAATTCTTCAATCACATCAAGGGTACCTATAGGGGCCAGGTACAGCCTATTTGAATATGGAGTACTTTAGGTGTTTAGTGCAGTGAAAAGTTAGCCCAATGATCTTTTAAAATAATACTGGGAAACAGAGAACAGTTACCTTGGGCCTCAACTTTATGGATAATGGGCAGTTGCTGTTCTTAACACCACTTCTATTACTAGTGCTCTGGAATATCTTCTTGTTTGCTTGGCATGCTTTGTTATATGTTGTGAATTTATATTGTTTCATCATTCTTGATGCACAGTGAAAAAAGATTTTGAGCTGGCTCGACGACTTGGAGGAAAAGGACAACCTTGGTGAAGCATTACCATCCTACCCCAAGTAGATAATCGTACAGCTTCATTTCAAAGAATCAGCTTCCGACGGAGTTTATAAAGTTCAATTATCAGTACTTGTAGATTGTTCCTATTTGACCATTATCTCTTGTTGTAATTGAATGGACTAATTATAGTACATTAGCTTCAAGTTCCCAATACCGTAGTAGCCATTCTTACAGCCGTAGTTTGACTTGGTTTGTCCATGTGATAATAGTGGCCGAGCTGTGTATATGTCATGCAGAAAGTAGTCTGTATTTCATGGTTTAGGCTGCAGATACATATCTTTTAGTAGGTTTATGTGTTGGCGAAAAATTCTGGTCTTTTCAGTAAATCTATTTTTAATGGTAAATTTTTTATTCTTGAATTGGAGATCATGAAAGTTGAAAGTGGTTGGGTGATTTTGCAAATATTTGATAAGTAGATCTTTTTTACACCACCACTTGTACCTTGCAAGTTTACACCCTTCACAAGTCGTGTAGGAATATCTTATGGGAATTGTAACAAATTTGACTATCTGGGGCTACGGAATCGTAGCTGGGGTGACTTTCTGGCATAAGTTCTTTTTGTAGCTATCTGGAATTGTGTGGCAATTGGACCTACCAATCAAATTGGTAAGACTAATGATCAATGAAAATCTCTCTCTCTCTCTCTCTCTCTCTCTCTCTCTCTCTCTCTCTCTTTTGGGGGGAGGACTTGGGGTTAATCTGAAGCTGTCATTTTTATAAGTGACTTGACCGGATTTACTAAGCTTTGCTTTTCTTGTAGTCGATCATTCAATCCAGAATGATCGCTCAAAATGTCTAATGTGGAGAGAATGACAAGAGTTTGCCAAAAGATATTTAACATGGATGTAAAAGCTCTTTATCCGTTCAAGTTAATTATCCATTGTTGAGTTTATGCACCATATAAATCAAGACAGATGAAAGATCCGTATGTAAAAATGAATGTAAATAATGGAAGGCATGACAACTGCAAGTCAAAGGGCATTAGTAGTTTGTTTGGTTAGGACCAGCCGTTGTTTGATGATAGCAAATGCAGACAAATCTGTCGAACCATTCGGGACAAGTATAAAAAAACAGAAGTTGTCCCTCCTACCTTTGTATCTCAACAGAAATTCTGTGCTATTCCTCTTTTTCTTGATCCTCATTATTCTTTATCTTTTTAGTTCTCAACCTTTTTTGTACCTAAAATGGATCAAAATCTCCATCACAAGCATAAACTCATGCGCCGATGTGCCAGCCATGAAGAAGGTACACCCCTTTGTTTTTTCCTTTCATTATTTTTTTTTTTCAATTTTAACTCCTTTTTCTGCTGGGAAACAGAGGTTAATAGTACAGAGTGGGAGTTCATCAGCATGAGCAAGCAAGAAGAAGATCTTATTTACAGGATGCACAAGCTTGTTGGAGACAGGTAAAGGTTGAAAAATAACTAGATTTTGTATAAGTTTATACCAGTATCTTCATGTCTCATTGTATTATTAATGTTGTTTTGGGTAGTAAAATTAATGATATGTTATTTTGTGAAGGTGGGGACTGATAGCAGGAAGAATACCAGGGAGAACAGCAGAAGAAATAGAAAGGTTTTGGATAATGAAACACAGTGATGGGTTTGCACACAAGAGAAAACAGACAATTAAGAAAAGTGTAGCACCTATATAATCAATCATTCTTCTCTTTTGAAGAAAGCAAATTCTCTTTTTCATTTTGTTTGGGGGACCCAAACTCACTCATCATTTTATCATTTTCTTGTCCATGTACTTCCACTTTTACATATCTATCTTGTGACTTTTAGTTTCCTTGTATCTTTATGTGTGCAATATATATTATCTTACCTTAGGTAACAAATTATTATTGTTGTATTGGGGCTTATGATTAGTTGAATATGAATCCAGAATATTAGTTAATGGTGCAAAAATATCAATTGTGTCCAACTATGCATTACTATATACTCTCTTTGGCCTGTCTTACTGGTCATATTTTTCACGTTTTTTATAAAAAATACTAGTAGTTAAAAAGTTAATTTGACAAAATTATATTCATTTTTACATATTCTTTTTAACCATATAAATCCTTCTCCATATTTATTGAGTAAGAATAAAGAGAAAAATAAATAATTACAATTATATGTCGGTTTTCTAAGCTATCAACTCTTTTGGACCAACTAAATCAAAACAACTAAAATGGATGGGAGCGAGAAATAAACAAAGGGGTTTAGATAAAAGAAGATATCATTTCATGTTTCCAAAAGAAAAGTGGAGCACCAAAGTTATTGGAAAACGGTTATTAAAATGGAAATTTGAATTTGATAGAGCAGACATTGGGTGGCTAGCTGTTTTTTCATCAAATTCAAGAAAATATTAAAAGCAACTCCATGAAGAAAACAAAACTTGCTTACTTAAAATTTCTTTTTTTTAAAAAAAAGGTTAATTCCATTGTGGACGATCAAACAAGAAAAATTATAGGATGGATTAAATTTTAGATTTGTATAGTGGGCTCATATATATGGGCCAACAAATTTGGCTAGGAAGAGCCCATTAGTCTTTGCTCATTCGGCTTAAGAATTAGGGCCCAATAATTTCAATTAACCCAACAACTATTATTTACGTAGTACTTACAAAAATCTCATAGCGTAAAGAGTTAATTATATTTTTTCCTGCCTTTTTCAATTTATAAAATTTCTTAAAAAATTTGGCAATCTGGATACATTAATTCAGTAACCCCCACACATTATTTCAATTCCAAATACAAAAATTAATAACAAAACATTTTTAGCATGATATATAGAATATACAGGTAGTTTAAGAATAAGGATTAATGTATTCGAGAATTATTGAATTAATATATCCGGATGAAAGAAGGAAAATTTGAAATTTTTGAAAATGGATAAGAATAATAAAAATATAATAAATAAAGAAGTGTAATTAGACAATTTTTTCATTATTTACTCCATTCATATAGTAAAATCTTAAACCAAACAAATGACACGAAAATTGCTTGCTTCATGAGTTCCAAACAACTTTTCAAACAATTCTTTTACAATATAGCATAGGTTAACCTTTTTTTTTTTTTTTGGATTTTCAATTTTGATGGGAAAAAAAACTTTTTCTTTTGTTAGACGTTGAATATATATTATATATATAGTTAAAGAATTAGAGACCTAGAAATTGGTACATGCTCACTATTACTAGTGATTTCAAATAGATTGTCAAAACAGGTTAACTTATGAATTTTAACTCATTTCCTCTTTTACATCCCAACAGTGAATGTTCAATAGATTAAGAGATCATTAACTTTATTAGTTGTTATGATATGATTTTTTAAAATTCATAAAAAAAAATTAATTAAAAATTCGTTTGAGTAGTATAATCTTTACTAATTCTTTAATCATTATCTATTTACGGGCCTCTTCATTCTAGAGTAATTAATGCTAAGAAAAAAGTTGAAAAAATAACTAACTCTCTCTTAATTATTTAACTTGGCAATTATTCTCTCGTTTCATTTTAGTTGACATGATAAAGTTTGGTACAAACCTTAAGAAAAAATTAATTAGAAGTATTATTTGGCTAATACTCCCTCCCTCTCAATTCAGTTATCATAGTTTCTAACATTAGAGCGAAATTATCTAGACTTTGATTAACATTTTAAACTATATTTTCTCATCATATTGGTATAAAAAAAGTTACAATCAACAATACTTTTCTTATAGTTTTTGAATATCTAAATATTTATTTAAAATATCAAACTAAAATTAAGGTCAAAGTTTATATCTTTGTTTTTTTTTTTCTAATTATAAAAATTTAATTTTCTTCGAATTCCTATGTAGTGCCTTAAACCCGCAACCTGTTCCACTCTGCATTAATTTTAAAAATAATTACTTCAACCTGCCTTGTCCCGCACAATTTTAAATCTTCCCTAACTCATATGACTCTAGAGCTACTGCATACTCACCCTACGTTGCTCCATTGAGTTAGGGAAGATTATACATTATTTTACAAATTGGACAAGTATCATTGAACATCTCAAAATAATATAGCAAACAAGTAAAAATAAACCGGAAACATATGCACCCAATTGTATTATGTCATTATGATGTCTTGTTAAATAAAACAACATCGGATTTAAATTGTATAGATTAACCATGTAATTAAGTTACCCAGTACAGCAAGTTATTATTTATCTTTTTTTTTCCTTTAAAGGTTATTACGGCATGTACACTATAGTGATCTTCTAATGGAGGTTCCATTCCATATTTTATATCCTTCGTGCTCAACGTGTTTCCTAGTTTTTAAACAATTGCTTTTTGTTTTCACTTTTACTCGTTAATGTTAAATTTTGCATTCGCTTTTTAAAAGATATGATTATTGATTAATATGAGTATTTTCTCATAAAATAATTGATGAGTAAATAATTAATATTAAAATAAACTACAAAAAAAAAAATATTTTTTCAAATATGTTAAAATAACAAATAAAAATAAAATTTTATTTTTATAAAATATTGAACAAGTAAAAAAGAATTGGAGGAGTAGTAGGGACCATCATTATATTATTGATGACTATGCTTCATTAGAGATTATATATTGTATTTGTTTCATACACATAGAATTAAGCTTGTTTTCTTAAACTTGTAACTCTCTCCGTTTATTTTTATTTGTCACTATTTTGCTTTTTAAAATTGTTGGGTAATGCTAACATCGTGTCTATAGCAAGACCCATGAGGGGGCTAGGGTAGCAGGGGTCGGAGTCATGATCGAACATGGCGCTTGCTTGGCGGACTTGGTTAAGAAATATAGTTGCGCCTTTGCTAGCAGCTGTAACTTTTGGCATAATGATAAGCGCTTGATCGTAACAAGTGGTATTAAAACCAATGACTCAAAAATAAAGTCCTGTTAGAATATTTTAATTTTAAATTTTTTTATCTATTCTTAATGAAATAATTTACAATCACATAAATATTTAAAAATTATTTAGATCGCAATTTTTTTTAAATCTTAAAATACTATGATAAGTCAAATCATGTCACATCAAGTGAGACTGGGAAGTAATTAATTCCAATGCTTTTTCAATGAAATTTGAGAGAATACTGTACCATTTAGCAAAATACACTGATAAAACAATTATTCATCATTTGCTTTTATAAATACTCTTTTTGGGGCTCTACTCCTTTTCACAGTCCACAACGCGTTTGAGAAAATTGAATATAGAAAGCTTTCATATGGAAAAAATCCGTAACATATAGTTTTTGGGTTCTATTTTCTCTTGTGCTAGAAAATGATAAGACCAGTAGTAAAGGGAGAAAAACACACACACAAAAAGTGTATATCAAAAGTCAAAAAGAGGGAATTTAAACAAACGAATCTATTTCTTCTCTCTTTTTTTATGGGGTTTCTATGTGTGGTTTTTCAACTGCTCTCAAGTACATAGAGAGACACACACACACACAAAAATAAAGAAAGAAAGAGGGAAGATGAAGTGTATGGTGGGGTGTGGCATAGGGGTTAGAGGTGTGCTAATAGCCACCCACATAAAATTAAGAGGTTCATTATACAGATTAGCTCAATGAAATATTATAATATTCGCTTTATTTCAAAAGAAAAAAATTATCTAGTTTAATTTGAGATGAAATTTAAGAAAATAAAGTAAGACTTTTCAATCTTATAATACTAAATTAAAGTTATGTCAAACATAAAAATTAAATATTTTTTAATCTTGTAACCTTAAATATATATGTATGTATATGCACAAAAGATTAATTAGTTGGTGCTTTATTTGGAAATTAAAGTAAAGTATGATCTACTTATAACACGTGTTAAGCTTTTGTTGGAACGTTCTTAGAATCTTGTTATTATTATAGCCATCTAGCAAAATCCAACCACACAACTCTAATAATGAACTATTTTATACTCCCTCCGTCCCATTTTAGTGATATCTTTAACTTGATACGGGGTTTAAGAAAAAAAATCTTTTGAAAGTTGTGATCTAAAATTATCATAGATATTTATGTGACTGATAATCATTTCATAAATGGTAAAAGAGAAATTTTAAAGTTAAATTGTTTTCAATAGAATAAAGTAACATTTTTTAGAACGAATAAAAAAGGAAAGAATATCATATAAAATGAGACAAATAAAATATCAATTTAAATATTACCCTAAATTTTTCTTTTTTCCTTCAAATAGGGACCTAATATGGAAAGAGTAGTCCCATCCAATAAGTAGACAAGTCATTAGTACTAGATGTACCTCATTTATGAAGATATTATCAAGTAGGATAATTTTGTTCTAAAGATATATATGTCATCCTCTACTAAGTTTTTTAGAATATGAATGTTCTTTTTTTTTTTTTTTTTAAAAGAAGATTGCAAAATAATAATAATAATCCTTTACTGAGCTTTGTCGTTTCATGCACTAATTAGGGATCAAACTCTCTTTTTTTTTTATCCTATTTAAAATACAATAGTAAATTAATCTTACAAGTAGTTCAATATTTTTTTTAACGGATTAAATTTTTATGTTCAAGTAACATGCTAGCAACAATTCTTACAAAGTATAAGTGTGGTTGTTTTAAAATTCGATCTGTAGAGCAAGTAAAAAATGTCCTTTGAAAATATGTAAAGACAGATTGGTATATACATATATAATAATGATGATGATGTTAAGGGGGCCTAATATGTACATTGCATTACTTAATTAATATTGTTAGCTAAGTGTTATGTCAAGAGGACAAATAATTATTAAACGTGTATAGTACATTTTGCAGAAGTTAAAGTCAACTCAAGGGAGGCTCTACCGATATTTTTTATTAAAAAATGTTAATTAAAATATTTTTTTCTTTGCTAGCTATATACTTGAAATAAAGAACATAATTGCAGTTTCAAGATGCCAAAAAAATATATTTGTCTGGAAAATCGTTTGGCAGAAATAAGACATGAGATAATTGCGTGGGTGCATGTACTAATTAATATGTATTATCATGTAAAATTATTGACACGTACTAGGACTTTCACAAATTTCAAAATTTTAATAGTGATTGACACAGATCGTTAGTTATGCGTTATCCCTTTTCATTTTTACGTCAAATTCGAATAATAGTTGACATTGGCTTATATTATCTCTTGAAAATCAATCATGTTGAAAAATCATTAATCGTTAGTCCAGTGTCATCATATATTTATCGGCTGCGGCGTAAGCACAATTTGTCAAATAAATAAATACTATCATTTCATCTGAACATAAATATCTTTATATATATGTAGGAGAAATAATTATAAATGTGGATTGATAGGAAAGAGTCTTGCTGCAAGGGGCAGTGTGAATTCAGACATAATAATTTTGTATCTTTCGTTGGTGCTGATTGTCTTTTCTAACACTTTGCCTTGGTGAAGTAGGAAAAACCAACATGACAAAAGTTGATAAATAAGATCAAGGGTGAGATTTGTTTGCAATTTTCTAGCTAGCTTTTGGACAATTAGTAGGGACCATCACTAAAAAGTAAAATGAGTATTTAACTATTTAAGTTCTAATCCGATAAATTTCATAAATTGAAGGGAACAAAAAGTGAGAGATGAATCCCAAAATGCTAGTGCTACTAGTACTAATTATTAGAGGGAAATTTGAAAAAGTAAACTAAGGAAGAAAACAGAAAATGTCTTGGAAAAAGATTAATCAATACTTTTCCCATCTCATTTTATGTGATATCCTTTGACTTTGCGTGGTATTTATAAATTTTTTTTTTTAAACTTGTGGTCTAAAATTATTTTTAGATATTTGTATGGCTGAGAATCATTTCATTAAGGATAAAAAAAAAAATTTAAAGGAAAATTCTTTCCTATTAGAGAAAGTTGATATTTTTTTGAACGAACCAAAAATAAAAAAGTTTCATAAAATGAAGGAAGTACTAACTGACACCTTCTAAAAAACAAACATCAAATAAATTCCTTAAACTTACATTAAATCGCAGAGACAAATTAAAATAGATTTTCGCCTCCGTGCGGGGGTTTCCCCGCGGGGCTATTCATGTCCGTACGAGATTGACATTCTAAATTTCATCAATTTTTTTTCTTTTTTTCTCCTTAATTTCTTTTTCTTTCTCACAGTATAGTACTTAAAGGGTAGGGAAAAGGTTAATATATAGGGAACTTTAAGAGGAACAAGCTACTTCATATTTTGCTAAATTATATGAGAAACATTTTATAATTTATCTATAGTTAAGCTGTAAAAATGAATTCTGATTCATATAGAGAGAGAGAAGGTAATTAAAGTGCAAATAATTACCAATCAATTGAACTTCTATTTATTCGAAGTATAACATGATATATGTTCTTTTGGTTTTTAGAAATAAATATAGGGGAATTTCATAAATAGCTTAGGATTAAAATTTTATATGGACAAATAACTATATTTTTCATAATTATACAACATAATCTTTGCTATGTGACCTAGAGGAGAGGAGAGAGGCGAGCGAGATCAAGAGAGGGAGGAGAGAAACAAATTGTATATGTATATTTGTCAAAATGTATGTGTATATCGGTCAAATAATTGTATATGTGTATGACTAATATAAATATGTATTTGTATATTTGGCAAGCGAGATTGGGAGAAGGAGGAGAGAAGCGAGCAAGACAGGGAAGGGAGTGGAAAGATGCAAATTGTATATGTATATTTGTCTGAATGACTATGTATATCTGTCAAAGTAATTGTATATATGCAACTGGTATATAAATATGTAATTGTATATCTGTCAAGAAATTACAAAAAGAGAGAAAGAGATGAGAGAGAAAATAACAACAAAAGCTTAATTATAGTAATAAATTAAAATTTTTTCAAACTATAATTGTATAATAAAAATACATATCATATATTTGTCCAATTATGTTGTTTTTCTATAAATAAATGCTCTTTCTTTGGGCTTTACTTGTTTCCTTGACCTGGTAAAACAAATATTCGTATATATCCACAATAAATTAGCTGAATTTTTTCCCGACGCGTTTGAGAAAAATGGAGTTTATGAAAAAATGGTTGGTATATATTTTTTTGGCACTTAATACTGATTCAAAGGGTTCTATATTAGAAAATGATGTTATGATTATTATAGCTCCACCCAATGTCACAAAATCCAACCACTCAACTTTCAATAAATAGACAAGTCAGTACCACTTGATGGAACTCATTTACATGGATGTTGTTTGGTGGGATACACCCTATAAAATTAAATAGAATAAGGATAACTTTCACTTTTTACAAGTCACAATATGTGGTACCATTTGACTTGACACGTTATTTAAGTAAAAAAAAGTTTAAAATAAATCTTAGATATTTGTGTGACTGAGAATTCAATTTACCAACCCCCTTGTTTGGATGATTGTACTGTTGTATCACATTATTAGTTTAAATACAATGTTTGTTTTGTTACTTAAATTCTATTGTATTGTTATCTATCCATAGTTAGGTAACGATGAAAAAATCAATTTTATCTAACAACCGATTTGGTGTGGTTGAGTCGTTACTTTAGTATTTTTTTTTCTTATTTTTTTACTTTATTTATTATTTAATAATTCTATTTTATCATTCATCCTATTTTTTCATGGTATTTACCTCATACCCTGCAATTTTTTGTAGGTTTGTCATTCAAATTATGGATATATGACATTATGTAACGACGAAGAATAATATAACTTGTCCAAATATTATATTCATTAAAACAATATAATACGATACTATACAATACATTACAACACAATACAACATATTATGAAACAATATATAACAACCATCCAAACAAAGTGTAAAGGTAAAAGAGGAATTTTAAATCAAAATGCAAGTAATAATATCAATAAATAAAATTTTATTAGCCTAAATTCGAAGATTTCCTTGATAAGGTGATTCTGAAGTAGCTTTAAGCTTGAAGAACAATCCATGATTTGATAGAAAAGAAAAAAAGGAATTTATATTTCGCTAATAACATATATGACAATTAGGTTTCTTTATTAGGGCTAGGATTTAGGGTTTAATGATCGATAATCATTCCCTCATATACAAATATATTCATTGAGAAAATAATAAACGATATTTAATACTGAAGGAGTAACGATCGATATTTTAGTAATCGATATTTTAGTAATCGTTTGGTATTTTAGTTTTGGTCCAAATAAATGTCCTTATACATAATAAAAAAGGAATCAACTTTATTTTCGAAATTTTCCTAATTTACATATTCCTAGGAAGTCTTTTAAATTAGTGTAATTTTTTATGTAGGGTAATTTAGTTAAATATCTAATTTTTTTTTAGGAATTACTCTCTTTGTTCGTCTTTACTCGTTCGCTAATAATTTGACATATCTCTTACGAAGAGATAATAAAATGATAATATTACTATATCGCCTTTTAAATATAATAACTTAATATTTTGGAAAATGCATTGAAGGAATAACTACGACATTTACACATTTAGATGCTACTATAGTACTATCGAGAGGATTGGCTGCCAAAGGTATTTGTTCAATAGTAAATTCTTTAGATTCAACGTCAACCATGCTTGAATCGTTGGTGAGGAACATTACGAAATCGCCTAAAGAGTGCAGATTGATGCTGCACATCATCAAGAAGGACAAGAAAAGAAAAAATATATATTATTCTTAATCAGAAATAGCATCGAGGAAATGAATATATATAATAAATAAAAAAAATTATGTTGAAGGGGTGAAGGCTGAGTGTTATGGGAAGAAACCAAAATATAGAGGAGAATAAAAAATCTTTGTATAATTTGTCGTATCGTACACTTCGGGATCTAATTTTCATAAAAGAAACAAAATAAAATAATACCATAGTGGGTTACAACTCTCAAGTGGTTCAGTTTTCCTTTTTTCATGCCCAAAAATTCTGTCATGTTTTACTTGCTAAAATCTTTGAGATTTCTTGAAAATGAGATAAGGATTGTAATTCAGATGTATCTTTCTTTTTCTTAGACAATTTGTCTATCCGACAGCAAAATCTCTTGATTGCAGTCTTGGTGGTATAATTCTATCCATTTTTATTAAAATAAGTGGTGTCATAGATAATCAAAAGACATTAATAATATTCTTTAATTTAATCTCTTTTTCAGTTAAAAAAAAATTTACATAATCAAAAATTACTAAATAAAGGGCAAGTTCAAGCTAAAAACTGTCACTTATTTGGAAATGGATGAAGTACTGCATTTTCCAGATTCTTAAAGGGCCTGATTTCCATTATCATTTCAATGGAAGGAAGAAAAATCGAATGCAAATACAATGGAGATAATATATATGTGGATTAATTAGAAAACATGCTAATATGGTTCAAATTCCTACTTAAAGAAGTTGAATTAGTGATATTTCTTTCGCAATACTTTTTGCTAACGTTATTGAACGGAATAATTCTAATAAATAACTAAAGATTAGCTAGGTGTTATATCATTCCAATATTATTTCATCAAATTCGACGAACTACAATTAAAAAGTGTAATATCTTGTATAAAAATGTCAAATGTCGATTTGACTCAAATTTAACTAAATTAAAATAAGTTGAGTTGATAAATTCTTATAACACGAACTATCTATCCTAATCATATGTTTAATTTTCAACATGGTTTTGATTAGTTTGGGCTAAGCAATATTAATTATGAAGAGGACACTATAAAAAGGCAATTTGAACATTTTATAAAAGGCAATTTGGTAATTGGGGTTGTATAATATATAGTATAATTGTTTGAAGAGTCATAGTTATAGAACATTAATGAGTACTTAACTTCAAATGATTAATAAATTAAGTTTGACTTTTCATGTTTGTTAAACAAAACCTCTAGTTTTCTTGATCTTTTTTATAACATAGCCTGTACTTTGTCCTACTATTCACTTGATCCAAGAGAAGAGGAGGATAATTAATTATCTCTCAATTAGGCACAACTCACTGCCAGCATTAATTATAATTAGTAATAAAATTATCTGACTAGATGCATGTTCTTTCCTGTTTAATATGTACGTGTTATGTGTGTAACCAGATTCAAATCCCATGTCTTATACTTAGGTATTTTCTTATAATTAATTAAGTTTTCCTTCTTTGCTGGATTTATTCTTTTAGAATTCCTAAGCTTGACGCGTTGAAATTTCTACTTTCCTTTTGTAATTATATAATTTTACTAAATAATTAAGCAAATGTCTATACTTAAATTTAATAGTAATAAAGTATGGAACATTAATTAATGGGTTCATATGTATTTTTTTAATTCAAAATAATTCATTCTAAAAGTGGAATAAATTTAATGGTTGAATACGTCGAGTTTTAATTTGAAATACACTTCTTCGTAGTACCTAATGCACATTTTCTCTTGAAATCCTAGATCTAATCCTAATTAAAAGCGAATTTAGTGTATAATTTATAGGTTAATTTAAACCCAATAACTTTGAATTGAATCTTCCATATGAGTATGTCAAAAAATAATTAATAAATAAATAATAAATTTTAAATTTAGTAAATCAAATAATGATGCAAGAATCCCATATAAAAACCCACAATTAATGTTCAAATTTCATATTTATCTCTCCATAGTCCATGCATATAAGTGTTATGCCTTGAACAAATGTTGTAAACATATTATACTAGTAGTCTCAGTGACTTTTAAAAAGAAAATTCTTGAAACAAAATAGGATAACAATAAAAAAAAGCACAGACATTAATTCTACTTACTAAGTCAAACAAAAAGTAATCATTTTCTAGACTCTGTCAAAATGGAAAGAAGGAAATTGAAATCGAGAAAAAGAAGAACATGACCAAAAAAAGGATCTTGACATCATAGAATTTATTTGACTAGTTAGTAGTTATACATGAAAAAACAAATAAATCTTTTAAAACGTTTTAATTTTACAAATATCATAAACAAATATACATAAGAAACTATTTGACATACTGCTAAGCTATGTACGCGTATGCCTTTCGTTCAAAGCCAATGAAAATATAATTTGTATAAATTCCGACATTTAGTATGACGATGAGAAAGTATTGTTTTCGATTACAAATATTAATTATTTTGGTAAGTAGATTTATTTTAAAATATTTGATATTTTAGAAAAATAACGAGTTAATTTACTTTCTCTCCTTTCAAACCTAACCGTGTTATTCTAATTAGCAAGATGTTAGTTAAGAGACGAAGGATAATTTAGAAAAATAATTCTAAATATAATTAGAGGTATGCAAATAGTAGCTTAAGATGTTGAATTTTCTCGGTGTTAGCAAGGACAAGTACACAATTAATTATGCAAAAAAACAAAACAGCGTAACTAACCATTTTTAAATTCTAGATTTGAAAAAGAATAGTTATAAGTTTCAATTTCAATAATCCAAATCCCTTATAATGTCATGAAGTTTTACTCGTAAAAATTAAAATGTCAAAATAGTTGCTATTTTTCAATTACAAAAATGAAAATTGCAATTCAAATATATATTACTATTTTTCCCTTTTTTTGATTGTTGTCATGTTGCGTTTTTCGTAAGTCAATTTGACTAATTTTCAAAAGTTAAATTACATTAATTTATTTTAAAATAAAATTTTAAATATTCAGAAACTATCCGGAAAGTACTATTAATTACATTTTTTTGCATATCAATATATTGAAAAGATACATTATAAAATATTAATGAAAATTATATTATTTGACTTTAAAAAAATTATATGATCTTTTTCAGCTTTTAAGTTAGTCGACAAGCAGCTTTTGGAATGATACTTTTCCTTATAATATGCTTTATGACTTTCAATAATATAATGGTCATACACGTGCAACACATATGAGATAAATTTAGTAATAATCAAGTGAACGAAACTGAAAATGCATAAACATAAATTGTAAATGTATATATTTAGAGTCTAACATCAAATTCGAAACGCAAGAAGCTTCTTAACTTTTAGTTGAAAATATTGAGATAACTACAAAAAATCATAAGCCACAGAAGAACCACAAGATTTTATGTAATTGCCAAATCAGTCAAAGGAAGAATATTCAAACGTGGTTCTTCCGCGTTGTTTCCTTTAAAATATTGCCACTATACAATTAATTTGTTTATATTAAATGAGACAAATAATGTGACAACAAGTTGACGTAGAATCCTGATGTCACATATACACAACCCCTTTATTACGTTTATGTAATTCTCTTTTTTAAAAAGTTATAATCCTCCCACCAACCATTTTATATATTATCTCTTTCTTAATCCCTTTTTTCTGAGTTCCCAAAATTGATATATTGAGATAATTAACGGTTAAGAGTGACAGGTTTAAGACTAAATATCACTTTCGAAATAGCGATATATGTAGGTTTAATTTTTCTTTTTTTTTTTAATATTACTTGTCCATTTTGACTTGATTCATTCTCTAAAAAAAATAGTAATCAATAAAATAATTATTATATACATTGAAAAATAAATAATATTTAAAATAAGGATAAAATAAATATAAACTAATAATTATCTATTGATATATATATATATATATATATATATATACACACTATATAATTTGATATCTATATTTAATATATAGTAAATAATTTTTTTTTACCTGAAAACAGCCTATTTGGCTAAATTATGCAAAGAGGTTTTCTCTTCTTGCTGAAAAACCATGGGCTCTATCATTTATTTTCCCTGATACTGGAAATTTATTTTAAATAACAATTGCGGAACAACTTGGGACTTTACTACTTTGACCTTCCTTTTGTCTCTGTCATTGATTGCATGCCTAAATTATTTTTGTTCTTAATAATTAATTATTCATGAACTTGGTTATTTGATAGTCTTGATCTATGACAATCACGTTGATGAGACGAAAATGGTAAATACAACTCTTTTAGGCATATAGATTAAAGAATTTTTTTTAAAAATATGATATTTTTCAACCGTTAATTTTCATAATAATATAATAACAAAGGTACGCAACAATGATTTTTCTGTAGTTTTGCATTAAGGAAACCTCAAATAATTTATTTACGTTTTTTTTTTCTAAAAAAAATCCAAAAGAGATTCGTCCAATAACGAAAGGAAAGTGAATCTATTTTCAAATCTAAATGAGTAGAAAATTGCAAGCACGTGTTTCCACGTTCACACACAACTCAATACTTAACACTATTGACCTCTTCCATTTATAAAGCATATAGTATATATTACTTCACTTGAACTATAATATTGTGTGATATTCTGCTAAAAAAATTTATATTTTAATATTTAATATTTGTCTAAAAAGGATAAATGTTCTGTAGCAGTAATTATTTATTTGTTTTTGGACAATAGTTAGAAATTTAAGCAGAAGTAGGAAGTTAACATTTTCAAGATAAATTATCCTTTTAAAACATGTATTATAAATTATCAGATTAATTTAACCCATATATTTCTCAAACATAAATACAGTCCTCTTGAAATAATTTCTTTATCTGAATAATATTAATTGTGAAATGAACCTCAGTATTGTCTTTTTACGACATTGATATCCGTATCAACTTTTACATTAACATGTAAAAATATGTTTTTTGAAAATTTTGAACTAAAAAGTATTCTATTCATTAAACTTATAAAAAGATACTTTTGAGACGTATTGACCAAATATCAATTGTCTCTCCTTAAACAATACTACTACTATACTTAAGCTTAGCCAAAAAAATTCTTATCTTAATCATGGCTAATTACGCGCTTAATAGTGGCAGAATTTATTTGTGTTTTAGATATGACATTTGTACCTAAAAATGGAATCTCCTCCTTAATCAACAACTATATCAAATTAAAAAAAAAACATGTAATCTTTAGTTTGACTACTTCATATAGGTCGTTTGGTAGTTGATTTGAAATTGAGTTATGCACGTTTTAAATTTTGCATAAGTAATATTATTTTTGATAGCTAGTTGAGAAATAAGTTATTCACGTGTAAAACTAATACTTGTTTGATTTATACTAATTTTGTTGTATGCGCTTTACGTGTGATCAAAACGAGAAAAATTTAATTTAATTATGAACTTATAAAAAAATAAATAATTCATATAAAAGTAATTTTGATAAGTTATTTATTTATAAAGATCCTATAGAGATTCTATCACATATTGGAACACATGGTAAATTAGAATGTATTTTTTTATTTCAAATATGGAAGAAGTAGAAGTCTATCAAATAAGGAATATTTAGGAGTCTTTTCACGGCTAGAAGTTCTTATTTTATCACTTTTTTCCATATATTTTAAAAGTCAGTATTATAAATAAATTAAATAATAACTTTAAAAATAATGAAAAAATGATTTTATCTAAATCAGAGTCTTTTTTTAACGAAGGGCAAAATGTTCAAACAACACTTTTAATATAGTATAGATAGATAGATTATGAGAAAATTTATGTATTATTTAATATTAAATGATTGAATAAGTAAATCCTACTTAACTAATTCTTACAAAATATAATACATAAATTTTCCTATAATTAATTTATATGTATTATTAATACGTGAATAACTCTAATCGTAATTTTTAAAAGTTCAACATCAATTATTGATGAATAATAATAAGATTACCGAGTAAAAGAAGAAAAAAAGATATGTGAAGCGTGGTGGCCCAAAAAAAAAGGCATCCTTTGAATTAGCCACCTTGTAGGGTCTCTTCAATATTTTCTTGCATTTTGCATTTAATTCCTCCATAGTAAGGGGAAGAGAAATCCTAGACCTCAAAAAAGAAAATTCCAACAAAACTATAATCTCAAGAGTCAATATTTGCTCCCCTTTCCACATTTTTTCCTCTTTATATCCCCTCCATTTCCTTCTCTTTTTTTCTTAACTATCCCAAAGCAACTTCACTTGCTCTCTCTTACTTCTTTCTTGGCAACTCTCCATCATAATCCATTCTTTATTTTTTTCATATATATAAACACAAGTCTCTCTCTTATCCTCAAATTACTTACCTATTGTGTCATCATTGAAGTTTTGTAAAATGGAGAAAGTGTTGGAGAAAAAGAAATTGATAAATGAGTTAACACAAGGGAAGGAATTTGTAAAGCAGTTGAAAAATCAGATTGGTCCATTGGCTTCTCCTGAAGAATGTGATTTACTAATTGGGAAAATATTGTGTACACTTGAGAAATCATTATCAATTCTCAATTTGAAGGCACTTCTTCTTGAAGGTGGAATTAATAATACTAACAACTCTACATCTTCATCAATTTCATTTCTTGGTAATAATAATAATAGTCCCATGGGTGAAGTTTTGGATTCTTCAAGGGATCAATTGAACAAAAGTATGGTCTCCAAGAAAAGGTGATTTTTTTTTGAAAAAAAAAAACAAAGAAACTCTTTTGGACCATATTCTTGAAATTCAATTTATTTCTTGGATTTTTTTCAGGCTCAATTTGTAATTATTATTTTTTATTTGCAGAAAGAAATCACAACAAAGGAGTAGTCAAACAAGCATTTTGGTGAATGGAGTTGAAGGTCCACAAGAAGATGGATATAGTTGGAGAAAATATGGCCAGAAAGATATTTTAGGGGCTAATCATCCAAGGTGAAAATCATTTTTCCTTTTATTTTGCTGTTTGTTAACATTACTTTTTATATGATTTAATTTATTTTTTTTTGGATTTTTTCTGTCCCATATTAGATAACTACTTAATCAACTGTTGGATTACTCAAAATAGTATTATTTAACTTTTTTACTAACTTAAACTGAGGTTTCCTTGGAAGTTAATGAAGGAGGTGGTCAGCTACTTTAATGGCAACTTCCCACTTGCTCCTATTCATTATCATTATTTTTGAAACCCCTCATCATAAAAAATAAAAATAGAAAAAAGTACACAAATAATAATCCCCATCATAGGTCCTAGGTCTTGTCTGTGATTAAATTGGTGTTTTTAGGTTACATTCACTGCATGAATAATGGATCATTTCATGTGGTCCCTCTCAAGTACAACACTTATGAATATCTCTTGTCCTTTGGTAGCTGGAGAAAGTAAACCAACTCCTTTTTTGAGATGCAAGAAAGTTTATCGAGTCGGATTTAACTTATATACGTTAACAATGACAACAATTTCATAATTTAATATGTTATACTATGTCGATATGTTGTCTTAATAGTTTTTTTGGGTAAATGCAGGGCTTATTATCGGTGCACGCACAGGAATACACAGGGGTGCTTGGCAACAAAACAAGTCCAAAAATCAGATGGAAACTCAACGATGATTGAGGTCACATACAAAGGAAGGCACAGTTGCAAAGTTGCACAATCAGAAATCTTTTCACTTGATAACCAAAAACGCCGTAAACACAACACAAAACAAAAACAAGACATGGTCATATTCAACTCTGAACCAAATCATAAAGTTGATGAAAACTTTAACATCACAACAAAAGAAGAAGTTTTCACACCCTTTCCATTCCCTCCTACACCACTACAACTCGAGAATATGGAAGAAACAGAATTCTTTTCCGATTCCATGGCACCATTCTCGTCTCCAATAGCCCCAGAATTACCCTCCTACTTGTCAACGTTGACGTCTCAAAATGAAGAATTTGGAATGGAACACATGATTCTACAGAGCTCAGATTCAGATCTCACTGAATTGATCTCCATCTCGACCCCAACTTCGATTTCAAATTCCTCATTTGGTGGTGACTCTGATTTGTCTGTGGATTTTGAACCTAATGTCACATTTGACATTGAGGAATTCTTCAAATAATTTGATGTTACAACATTCCTTGCAAGTTTGTAATAGCAGCAAAGTAAGTTTTGTGCAATAATTAGTGTAGTATTATTATTTTTAGGCCTAATTGATCCTAAGCAAAAGTCAATTGATTTTTGTTTAGAGAAATAGTTGTAATAAAAATTATAACATCAATGAATTCATGTTTGTAATTACAAGCTTTGGCTATTGAAATTCAAGTTACATTTCAATAATTCTTAGTAACGAGAATTAATGTAATATAGTAACAGTCTCATAGACGTGATGAATAATTTACTCATATCTAAATAATTATACTGAATCAATAATGTGTTGTCACTATGCACAAACATTAATCTTTGATTAATTATTATATATCTTACGTCATTTAATGTTTAACTATTTCCATTTTTTATTTTTAAAAAAAGTGAGTCTGTACTCTTTCATTGATTCAGCTAGTTGGAATTTTCTTCTTTAATTTCCAACGTGTTAACTATTTCTAGAAAAGGGAAATTTGTTTTCTAGCCCCAGAGGTATTTATAATATTTATGAAATTCAATGAATTGTTACTGCACATTTAAGGATAAATATAATTCTAAATATATTTAATTGAAATTTCAAAAAGTACTTCAAATAAGTGATTTAAAAAAGATTTTTGGAGTGAGTTTTAGGTCAGGGAGTACTAAAAATACTCCGGGGCGCAAATTGGAGGTGCAGATTTTAGATTCATAAGGTGTTAGTCCTAGATTTTGGAGGATAAGTCCCGAGCATAAGCATGTAGGTTGTGGACATAAAATCGTAAGCTTTTTTTTTAAACTATTTTTTTCTTTAAAACATTTTTTAAATTATTGGTCTAATGATATTTAATTTTATGTTGTTATATTCTTTTAAGTTGTAGTGATTTTCTTTAAAATGTATAAATAAATTCTCATAAAAAATGATATTGATATAAATAATTTTTTAGATAATCGTGTTTAAAATTGATATGATAGAGCTTTCATAACACTATCTTCCTGAGATAACTATATTCATTTTTTTATCATTATTCTTACCCTTTTTATCCTTCTTCTTCTATAAAATATGTAAATAATAATAGTAAATATGAAGATGAATAATGATTTCTTTTTAAAGATTACTTTGACTAAAATTATTTTTTTATTGTTAGTTGTTACATTTCTCAAATAGTAAGTAGTTGTAATACTTTTACCTATATTATTAGGTATTAATAACTTTCTCAATTAATAATTGTAATTTTTTTCTATAGTATTAGTTATTTTTAAAAATTTATTTGTATAGTCGTTGGAAGTTTTACTTTTTCTTATTTACTCAATAATAAAATTATAAAATTGAATTTACAATATGTCTCACCCATTGTTGCATAAAAACATTTCAAAATATTTATCTGAAATTGAAGTTGTATCTTTACAATATGTCTCACCCATTGTCACGTCTCGTCATTTTTCCTCTTTTTTTTAATTACCTTATGTGAGAAATTTTACCTAAGCTCCATATGCAAGTTCTACTCTAAAATCATATGGCCTAAAATGTCTCCAATTTGTACTCATTTTGTGGGATAAATTATGCAAAGTGGTCACTCTGCACTTTGTTTTATCCCAAAATTAGTTCAATTTTCAAAATTAATCAAATGTGTTTTTGTTTTTCCTTTTCAATTTAGCCATTAATGGCCGCTGCTTCTTCTTTCTTCCAATTTCGTCATTAGTGGCTGTTGGTGCTTCTTCTTCATTCCGCTTCTCTTGCTACGTCATTCTTCTTCTTCCGCTGCTTCATCATTCTTCATCTTCTCCTTTTTTTCTTTTTTTAATTCGACATATCAAATATGTGAATCATTTCGTGCAAAATATATATCAAAATAGTAGAATCATCGAGAGGATTTCATGATTAAAGTTCATGACTATTTAGAGGTGATTTGGAGTTGATTGAAATTGAATTGTCATTGTATATTTCATGTATAATCAGTATATACTTCAGTATAGATAAGATATATTCAGCTTTTTGAGTGTATCATAATGTATAATCAGTGTATAACTCAGGTATAAGTAAGATCTATTTTATAGTCAATATATACTTCCTATGACTTTCAATAAGCTATATTTTACAATTCATGTATATTTTCTGTGATTTTTAGCTATTTTTTACATAAATAAAATACGACTATATTTTTATGCAAAAAATTTATAAATAACATAATTTAAAAGACTAATTACCATCTATCCTTACTCTTTTTAATATTACTATAAGGAATTCATTGTCTGGATACAAAATTTCGCCTCATTAATTAACAGTTTCAATTGAGTTAAAAAAAGAAAAAAAAATCGAAATTGTAATTAGATGTGATGTGAAACTTTTCCATTTGTAACAGCCTTTCAAAATTCAAACTCCACATGAAAAAAGGAAAGTTTTTCAGCTTCTTTTATAAATAAGTGAGTGTAGTTAGGTAATTATTCCTATTTATAAGCTAATTACTTTATTATATGTATTTGAAACTAGCCCCACGTTTTTCTAGACAGGCCTTTTGGGTCTTCTTGGATTTGATTGGATCGGGCTTTATGTGAAAAGGCCTCTTATTGAATTGTGATAGACAATTCATAAAGTGGCCCAATTATAATGAACAGAATCCTTGAAAGTCCAATTGACCTTTGTTTTCTTCATCCTAAAATGTGGACCAATTTGAATTACACTCTTTATTCCTTTTTGGAAAAATTTCGCGGATAAACAAATATATACTAGTTAATTACCTAACATATTTATAGTTTGAATTACTTACGGCTCGCGACAAATATCTAGCTGTAATTACAGTTTGAATTTTGTATAATTTTTATGTGATCTACATAATCGATGTGTGCGATTATACAAAAGTTATGCGCAAATCAAATTGTATAGAGAAATATACAAAAACATACACTGTGAATCGTATATCGAATTATACAAACATTGTACACGAATTGTACAGCGAAATATACAAATGCTATGTAAAAACTGCAAATTGTATCACAAATTATACAAATGTTGTTATAACTATAATTACGAAATGTAATATCGAAACTATAGCTAAGAATCATAATTAAACTTTATATATTTTCCATTTATGAAATTTTCTCTATAAAAATTGACAAATTTTATTAAAATCGAAAAGATGTGATGATGAACCACCATAGATGAAATTGAAGTCCCTAAGTGATAGTAATAATTCAATAAAAGAAAGGTAGAAATGTGGGGCATATGTTACTAGGTTATGGAACTTTTAGTCTTGGATTGTTGATGATTAATACAGAAAGGCACTTTTAAATTATTGATTGGTTTGAACTTTTGGATAAGTGGCCAACACATTAAAGTTTAAACCAATTCCTTGTTGCATTTGGATAAAAAGTGGCCATAAAAGTTTCAACTTTTCCTAGATTTGGATAAATGCAATGTGCCTAAGAACATTCACCACGTTATTGGCCTTCACTTTTATGTTTCCCATTGCCTTTGCCGTCCCCTATTTGTAAAATGAGTATATATTATCCTTTCTTTCTTTGCATCTCCTACTATATCAATCATACTTTAATTCTTTTTATACAATGGGGAATTTTCACAAATATACAAAAAAAATAAAGATATTTACATGCCCCTAGCAACATTTTGAAAATTACATGTAAAATAGCAATTTTATTTACAAAAGTAGGAAAGAGAGTGTTTTGAGGGTGATTATTGTAGTATTTGATGTGATATAATAGTGTTGGGAAATGAAAAAAAAGGGAATGAAAATTAGTGTAGTGTTTGATGTGATATAATAGTGTTGGGAAATGGAAAAAAAAGGAAATGAAATACATGTCAGTCCACTATGTAATACATGTTAATTTGCCGTGAAAACCATGTAGAACACCGTATATTTCTGGTATTTTTAAGTGGTTAACTCGCCCAGTTATTTGGTGTCTTGTTTGGTGTTTCATCTGGTTGTGTTCATGGTTTATTGATGTTTATGTAACTTTCCTAAAAGGTGAGGAAATTTGGAAAAACAAAAAGCACGTCAGGTGGTTTGTGTAAAACTAGTTCTAAAATGGTATAACAACCTTGTGGTATATTTGTTATTTGTTTTTTGGTAAAATCCTTGGGATGACATGTTACTTGTTTAAATTTGGGTATGTGATTTGTTCTGTAAATACAGGTACTAAATGTTTTATGCAAAATTCATGGTATACCATGCTGGTACTTTGGTTTCGGTATTTTTAAGTGGTTAACTCGGCCAGTTGTTTGGTGTCTGGTTTGGTGTTTCAATTGGTTTTATCCATAGTTTAACATTACATGGTGTTTGAGGGAGGCGCCGGCTGATTTGACCGGCGCGTCAGTCGAGACTGACAAGCCGTCCACTCGCAATTAATGTCACCCTTCATTTTTTTTTTTAAAAAAAAGGTGTTGCATAGTTTGGTACAGTTGTTTGGTGTCTGGTTTGGTGTTTCAATTGATTTTGTTTATGGTTTAACATTACATGGTGTTTGAGGGAGTTTATTAGTAGACATGGGGAGACGCGCCGGCTGATTTGACCGGCGCGTCAGTCGAGACTGACAAGCCGTCCACTCGCAATTAATGCCGCCCCTTCATTTATTTTTTTAAAAAAAAGGTATTTTATAGTTTGGTAATTATGTTGCTAGTTTTGTAAATAAAATGGAATGTGTAAATATTGAACAAAAGTTGTCTATTTGTGTAAAATTTCCTTATACAATTCTTTAAAATTTCAAATTGTAATTGATAGGTAAATTTTACTTCTTAGAATTTTCCTTACGTTTATTACCTATGGTTGGATAATATGATTGAGTTAGGTCCATTCATAAGGGCATTTAGTTGCTCAAACCATTAGTTTACTTTTCCATTGAGGTCGTTTGTTAGTATAGTATGTATAAAAATAATGCTATGTAATATATAAGTAATGTTTGCAGTAATTATGATGTAATATTTCCTATATATTGATTGATTTGGTGTATTAAAGCTACCTTGCATAATTTTTTTAAAAGAATTTTTTTATATTTACAAAGATACCTTCCACAAATATGATGGAAAAGATGTAAAAAAAAAAGAAGAAGAGGTAGTTAAGTCTTTAACCTTGCTAATGCATGCATTAAATCTTCTTGTGTTACTAATACCTAGAAATTGATCGTATTAGTAATGCATACCTTAATACACAATAGATTGTATTAGTTATACAGAATATGAAAAAATATATTAAACAAAATTTTGCTAATACACCTAATTAATGCACAGAGGCGAATCCAGAATCTTGAGGTGTCGGGTGCCACATTATATTTATCAGCTAAATAAATTTTATGACCTAATACTATTAATAGTAGCACCTTTGGTCATTGGTTTTCATGGTCCATCAATTAGAGGAGGTCTCGGTTTCTATCCTATTATACTACAATATTTTTTTGGGCCAATAAAAAACCTTGAAAGCCTTGTGAACTACATTTGTTATAAAAAATGTTCCTTAGACCAGACTCGACAACCCCAGCAAGAGCAACTTGACTCTTCACCAACAGACTATAAAAACACTTGTGTCGCTGGATGCCATGTTATATATTTATACGAATTATATATATTTATACATATATAGAGAGAGAGAGTGAACAACTACTATTAGTCAGAGGAATTATTTGCAATTTCTTTACACTAGGATCTAAATAAAAAAAAGTTAGAAAAATCAATCAAATATTGGTTAAAGTGATGGAAAATTCAACATACTCTTATTTAAGGAAAATGATGAACTACATGGGACCTTCTTCTATTAATCAGCACGAGACCCATTAAATTTTCTAGAAGAGTTGAAAATGTGAGTCCATTAATGTATCTTCTGTTCAATTTTTATGATATTCATTGTATGATTAAGTTATATTCTTTCTGTTCTTTTTTAGTTATTATAATTCTCTTTTTTTAACAGTCAAACGATACAAACTTTGACTAATATTTAAAAACATATTTTTTAATCATTTTGTTTTGAAAAATATGCAAGTCATAATACTATTCGTATATTTTTTTTTAAGTATCTAAAATCAATTCTCAAAAAATACAATATGATAAATTAAGTTTAAATGATAATTGATATTAGTAGTCTAACGTGCTCACTTGTCCATAATCTAGATGATGGTCAAGATGCCAATGCTGCAATAATGTTCTATATAAGAATGTCAAAGGAAAGTTGCCATGTATTTTGGGGAAATTATTTTTCCTATAATATAATTTGAAGAGTGTTAAGGAGAATACAAGATCAATAATGCCAGAATATTTATGGAGAACACGTTATTATATATTTCTGTTTCTGGATTAGGGTTGTCAAAATTGACCAAAGTTTATGTCTTGTTTCAACATTATTGTGTTAGGTGATCATCAGTGATTTAATTAAGAGTAAACTTTGATTGACTCAATAAAATATTTTCAATTTTAGTTTGGTGAGTAGAACGTTAGGTTTATTCGGGATTCATTTAAAATGGATAATTTAAATCAAAATTGAGTTATTTTTGTTGATTTTTGGGGATTTTGTTCAAATGAATGATATTTTAATAATGATAGGGGTATATTTAATTGTATAGTATAATAACTAGAAATAAATTTAGCTAATAGATGAAAATAGAGGAATATATTTGACCTTTTTCCCTGCCAAACAACCCCTTAACATTAATAAGAACACACATTCTAATAGGAAAAATAATAAACTACAATTTTAATTTGTATTGGTTATTTTTTATTGAACGTGAAAGAGCTAAAAATGACAGTAAATCCACAGTAAATCTCGAATAATTACAATGATGTTGCATAAGACTACTTAAATGAAGAAACATCTCCTTTTATAATTAAGGCTCAAATTCAAAAAAATGTAAGTAATTGAATAGAAATTCTATTTATTGTTTCGCAATATTTGATCATAATTATTTCATTTATATCTGAACTTCAACTTAATACAAATATATTGTTTTTACATAAAATTCTACTTCCGCTGTCTCAATTTATATCACTTCCTTTTTTAGTCAATCTCTTTAAAAATAACATATTTCTACATTTAATGAAATAATTTATAATCACATAAATATTTACAATTTATTTTAGACCATAAATTTTAAAAAATAATTCTTTATTTTTTTATTAATACAAATATATGATTTGTCCAGCCATCCATGCGTTGACCCACCTGCTAATCTGACGATAGTGCAGTGTTCCAGTACGGAACTCTTCGATGTCTTTTTTAATTATAGTGTACGTAATTGTTTTTGGATTTTCCTATATTATTTTTTTAAACTTGGTGGTAAACGAGTTACGATAAATAAATTGAATTAAGGGAGTATTTGGCTGTGTTGCTTACACATTATTCCTTCATCCTATCTATTTTAACACATCAACACATAATTTTTATCAATAAATCTTTACTTGACTCTTGTTATTATCCATAGTCATTTTTGATGCATTTTTTAACATATTAAATAAATTATATTCAAAAGGAAATATAATAAAATTATCATTTCACTTAATGTTACTTAAGAGAGATATCAAGTCAGAAGTATACAAGTAAAGATAGATGATGAAAGAAATAATTTAATGATATTTTCATTATCATTTATTTGAAAATACGAAAACAATGTGAATAATACAATTGAGACAGACCCAACAATATGTAATCTACTTTTAATTTATATGACATAATTCAAATTTTGAAAGTCAAATAATTTAAATTTAATCGATAATTTGATATATAATTTTTATTTATTTTTTTTGAAATACACATGTGATTTATGAAAATTTTACATAAAAAATATACATTCGGAAACTATATAAAAATTACATAAGTTATAATAATTGAAGCTAAAAATATCTAAAAAATAAAAACTAAAAAATAAAATTTAAAAAATACCAGATGATTGTAGGAACTAATTAAATATTCCCACTTTCAAAGAGATGCAACACTACCGTACAATTATTAAAGAATACAATTTAATTTAATTCTTTTCGTGGACTAAACAGAGGGTTAAATTTGAAGACATGACATTTCATTTATTTATTCTGACATTATATTAAAACATATGATTATTTAATTTAAAATTTAAAAAATTAAAAGAAAGAACTTTAATTATTGGATGTATTATGTATCAACAATACCGATATTTCCTATAAAGAAATCAAGTTTGACTTCGAGTTTTTTGGCCTTTGCGAACCAAATGGAGCCTTAATTATCAGAAGTCAAAACTTTAAATTAATGGGGAGTCCCCAAATGTTTATTCTAATATATTTGAATAAATGTACATTATATTACGTAGGAAATGTGAATAAATAAATAGCACTTCGTCAAACGTACTTGCTTGCTGATTCAAATTTATTTTATAGTTCATGCTATATAAAAATTAAATTCAATAGACATCATTGTGTTAAATAATTACATAGTAATCAGAAAGCCATATCCCGGGGCCAATTTGAATTGACTATAAATGTTACTTGTGTAATTGTCTAATTCATTAAAAATGTGGGCCCTATCATAATATTTGGTAAGTTTTAAAGAAGAATAACACTTGTAATTAGAAGGAAAAATGGTTTACAAGTGGTTATTTCTTTACTTTCATGCCTTGAGAGTAGATATACTCTGATGGTGTCAAGAAGGATACAATAGTGCTTCAGTAAACTACTTCGTACCATCAAAGTATATATAATACTCTGATGGTGTCAAAGAGGAATAAACGTGCTTCACTAAAAATACTATTTAGCTACTTCTTGAGTATCATTAGAGTACACAAACTCTGATAGCATCAAAGAGGAATATTATGTGGCGTTTCAATAAAAAGATTGCTCAATTATGGATTGATATCATCACAGTATATATATTCTAAAAGTGTCAATGATGAACAAATAATAATTCAGTGAAGATACTACTCATTTATTCCTTGATACAATTAGAATATACATACTATGATGGCATCACAAAGGAACAACCAGAACTTCAGTGAAAAGACTGCTCAATTATTGCTTGATATCATTAGAGTAGATCATTAATTTCTTTTCATTTCTTAACTCTCTTTAGCTATAAATATAGTGATCCACATGTTTCAAAATAGATTTTCCTGTACTTCATTTAAAAATTAATATTTAACTGTGAAAATTTTAAAATTCAATTTAAAGTTATGTTTCAAATTTAAAAAAGTAATTAATAAGTTATTTTCTAACTCATTTTTAAAATAGTAATACATTCAAATACAAATAATATTTCAAATATTATAAAAAAATATTGCTAATTACCAAAAATAAATATTATTAGATCCGTACACATCTTAAGGTACCATTACTAGTCTGAGGAAAAATGTCTATATTATCATCCCACTTACAAAATCAATTAACTTGGAAAGGAAATTTCCATATTTGAAGCAACATATACGGGCATTCATTTTTAGATTCCCCTAATCTGCATACTTAATATGTAATCTATCTGCAGGTTAATACGAATTTAAAACTTTCTTAATCAAGTTAATGGCAGAATTAGTGCATATAATGTTACCACTAGGGATTTATTAGAGAGGCGTGCATAGTCTAAATTTGGCAATACGTGCACATATCAGGCTGTTCACTAGAATAATTTTGAAATTAAATGAATTTGAAGTCAATTTTTTTTAATAGTGTCACTATTCAAAACAGGTTGTGAGTTGCAACCAAACTAACTATTATGTGGGCGAACCAACGATACAAATTTCAATCTATATAACTGTTCAACTTATAAAATACGAAAATAATCGAAAGTTCAACTTATAAAGCAAAAAATGACAAAATCACTAAGTTTAGTACATAGTGTTCCCCAAAATCCGAAAGTCATCACACCAAAGACATATAGTCCCAAAATATTAAATCTAAGAGTATCAACACCAAAATAGATAATTTAAATAGTTATATCCAAAACTAAGGACATCATGTCATAACTGATAGAATCCAACATGAGCTAGAAGGATAACTCACCCTGGAATCTGATGTACTGGAGATTGACCAGAACCGAGGGCGAGTCAAAGTCGATGAAACACTCATTGCACTCCACAAAAGCGAAACAAAGAAAAATACAAGTAGGGGTCAGTTCAGGGCAACATATACTGAGTAAGTATCATATACCGGCTCAAAATAGAAATCTATATATATAAAAAATAATATCAGAAAATCAACTATAACACTTAACAAGTGGCAAGCAACAAGCAACAACACATAATAATTTAACAAGATCAAGAACATACATGAGGACTCAGGCCTCCATATCAGACTCTTGAAAAATGAGTTCCTTGAGATTGCGTATTTCAAACCGTTTTGAGTATATTTTCCTTTTAATATTATCGTGTTGGAAAATTAAAACTCAATCCAAATATACCATGCTGGAATGTGACATACAATCCCATAATATCATGTCAAAACGTGACATTCGATCCAAATATATTTAAGTCATTATTCTTTATCTTTACTTTCTACTTCATTTACAATATTTCATCAAGGCTTCTTTATTCAAGACATAACTATAATAGGGCATGTTCATGATTATGAATTTCATGAGCTTGAAATTGCAGATTAATCACAACACATATCAATCATTCAAATCATAATAATTAAATACATAGAGTAACTACACAACATCACTCAATGAACACCAATATTTATTAAAATCTCTCTAACATATAGAATAAATCATAGCCTAATATTTAATTATATAAAATATGTGATAATTGCATCAAGGTTATAGAAAAGAAAAAACCACAAGGATTCTCCTATAAATGCACCCTGCAACTCCAATTTCCCATTCCTATTCCATTCTGTTAGGCCCCACGCTATCACATCGCAAATTTCTAAAATATTACCTGCACATTTTGAACTTTTCCTACGCTTGCCAGCTTGTCTGCAAGAGTTTTTGCCCTTCTTCTTTTATTAATTTTCCTTTTTTTCTATTTATTATGTATTAGAAGTGATAAATTTTAATTAAATTATTAATTTAATTATTTAAAATTATTCTTCAACTAAATAAGAAAAGCTATTGAGTAGTCTAAAATATCCTTTTTAAAATTTATGAGATAAATATTTTATAACGTAAAAAGTTCTATATCTCAAAACGACTTGAGGGTCGTCACATATAGATAATTTAAATATTTTTAGTTGTCTTTTTTTATAAACATAAAAATTGTAAAAGAAAAAACTATCAAAATTTTCATAATTAATAATCATATCAAAAGGAATGTGATGAATACTTGCTGCTTATGTGATAAACAATTACAAGAAACAATTTTCCATTTATTTTGGCATTGTGACTGGATCAAAGAAGTCGCAGAAGGGATTGAAGCATGAACAGGTATCACAATACACTTTGGGAAATTGGAAAGAGTGTTGCTTATTATCAAAAGAAAGAGATGTAACCAATTTAAGAAGGCTATGTTGACAACAATATGGGGAGCGTTGTGCTATCACATCTGGAGGGCAAGGAATTGGAAACAATTTTAAAGGAATCCATGCACAACCGGCTGAAGCGTTAGCACAAATAAGAAAGGATATCAGAACTAGATTAGATATGTTTTCTACCTCAAAGAGAGCACATAGCAATAGAGAGTTCATGTATAGGTTGTAGAATTAATAGTTTCATGTTTTCATGTTTCTTTTCTTTGGTTGAGACTTGATCCTCGTGGCACCCTACCTAGTAGATGGTCATGGAGTTAGGTGCTCCTTAAATTGTGACACGCTTGTTGATTTTTGATAATAATACATTCACAGTTATTATAAAAAAAAACAAAAAATCATAGCAAATGAGCAAATTATAGCTCATAAAAAAGGTATAGGAATATCCTAATATACCACATTGATAAAATCACATCTCAATCTTCTTTTTATGAATAATTATTTGTGATTACATACTTTTCTAAACATAATTTTATAAAGATCTATTAGTCAACAACAAAAATAACTTATACATATAATCTTTTCACGTGCAGTTTGAGTCTATTTTTATATAACTAAGATAATGTGTCTATTTTATTTATTTATTTTTAACATAAATTTATGAATCAAAGTTTCACGTAATTTCAAAAATTAAAATAATAGTTTACTATCTTAAATCATGTATTTTATCAAAAGAACTAAAATTTTAAATTATAGTTTCATATCGAATATCTAAAAACTATTAATTGTCATACCGAACGACACGTAAATAAGAAAATCTTGCAATAGTGGATGTCTATTAATTTTGTCAGGGCAAAAAAGGAAAAAAAAAAAAAATAAATCTCATGACATGATGCTAACGTATGTTGACATCACTGTACAAGTTTGTCATTTTAATGGAGTGATAATTTCCTCATCTAGAAACAAAACAACCGTCCCCTTCAAATTTTTAAAAATCGACCCCTTTGTAAAATTGGCACCACACGCACATGTGCTCTACATTCAAATCTACTTATTATATTTTAATGGCTTTTAGCAATTTTGATCATTTTTTTTTGTTTTAATTTATTTGAACTTTATGTTAAAGATGAATTTTTTCTTTTTTATTAACAAATTAAAAAAGATATTTTTATTTAAATAAAATAAAAAATAATTTATTTTTATAGATGAGAAACAACATAATAAAAATAATGAACTATGCTATAAATGAAATAAAATAGTCAAAACCTCTTTCTTAATTAATATTACAGCTAATAATTTGAGATCTATGAAAAACTAATCAATACTACTCTGTATATAGTAACAAGTTAATCAAACAAATATATTATTGTCATTACACACGTACCAATGATTCCCTATTTTTCTTGTATAAATAATGGCCCTCATTCTTCTTGTTTTTATATCATCAAAGTAGTCACTCTTCTCCCCTTTGTTGAACCAGAGCTCATCCTTTCATAACAATGGCGGAAATTCAATCTCAAAATCCTCATATCGCAATTTTACCTTCTCCTGGTATGGGTCACTTAATCCCTCTAGTAGAATTTGCTAAGAGACTCATTTTTCATCACCAATTTTCTGTCACTCTTATCCTCCCCACTGATGGTCCTATTTCTAATGCTCAGAAAATTTTCCTTGATTCGCTTCCTTCTTCCATGGATTATCACCTTCTTCCTCCTGTTAACTTCGACGATTTACCCAAGGATGTGAAAATCGAAACTCGTATTTCCCTTACTGTTGTTCGTTCTCTTTCTTCACTCCGTCAAGTTTTAAAATCCATGATCGATACGAAGAAAACAGCTGCTCTTGTTGTTGATCTGTTTGGTACTGATGCATTTGATGTGGCTATTGATTTGAAAGTGCCCCCTTATATTTTCTACCCTTCTACTGCTATGGCTTTGTCTCTGTTTATGTACTTGCCCAAGCTTGACGAAACGGTGTCGTGCGAGTATAGAGACTTGCCTGACCCCGTTCAGATTCCGGGTTGTATACCTATCCGCGGAAAGGATCTTCTCGACCCAGTTCAGGACCGGAAAAATGAAGCTTACAGATGGGTTCTTCATCATACCAAGAGGTATAGAATGGCAGAGGGGATAGTAGCGAACAGCTTTAAGGAATTGGAAGGAGGAGCCATTAGAGCTCTACAGGAAGAAGAACCCGGTAAGCCGCCCGTTTACCCGGTTGGACCGCTTATTCAGATGGATTCTGGCAGTAAGGTGGACGGGTCGGAGTGTCTGACGTGGTTGGATGAACAGCCACGTGGCTCGGTACTGTACATCTCGTTCGGTAGTGGTGGGACCCTCTCTCATGAGCAGCTCATTGAACTTGCATCGGGGTTGGAATTGAGTGAACAAAAGTTCTTGTGGGTAATTAGATGCCCTAATGACAAAATAGCCAATGCCACTTATTTTAATGTCCAAGATTCAACGAACCCTCTCGATTTCCTGCCAAAAGGGTTCTTGGAAAGGACCAAAGGGGTAGGTTTAGTGGTGCCCAATTGGGCCCCACAAGCTCAAATCCTGAGCCACGACTCAATCGGAGGGTTCTTGACTCATTGTGGGTGGAACTCAACTCTGGAGAGTATGGTTCATGGGGTACCGCTCATAGCTTGGCCACTGTATGCGGAGCAAAAAATGAACGCGGTTATGTTAAGTGAGGATATAAAAGTGGCAGTGAGGCCAAAAGTGAATGAAGAAAATGGAATAGTGGGAAGGTTGACAATTGCTGAAGTTGTGAAAAGGCTAATGGAAGGTGAAGAAGGAAAAGGAGTGCGCAGTAGAATGAGAGAACTTAAAGATGCAGCAGCCAAAGTTCTGAGTGAAGATGGTTCTTCTACGAAAGCATTAGCTGAATTGGCTACTAAATTGAAGAAAAAAGTGTCAAATAATTAATTGATATAGCTAGCCATTATTTTGTTGTCAAAACTCTCCCTATGTCTCTAGCTAGTTCCAGCCATAGTTAGTTGTAATTTAGTTTGTGCTTTGCAGTTGAAAAGTTAGACATCTATGAAAACTACAATCTCTCATTCTAAATTCAGTCATTATGGCAAATTGAATTAGTGTACATGTTATGAAGGTTATTAAATATTTTCCTAAAAGTGTGCACAAACACTTTAAAGGGGTAGTTTGTTTCCTCTTTTCTGATGTAGTTAACAAATACTATATCTGGATTATTGATTGTTGTATGATGAAGTAGTAGGTAAGCATGATGAGCAGGGAAGGAGGACCCAACCACTAAGAAATAGTGAGAATATGATGATGATGGGCATTGATTGGGAATAAATGGAGTGGTTGGTTGGCATTGACATATGTGGTCTATCACCAACAAGAAGGATATTTACTATGTATGTCGTGTAGTATGAGTAGAATAAGAGTGTTTATGCATGCAGAGACAAGATACAAGTCTACAACAACCTTTTGGTGTTTACCTGCTCATTAAATTGTGTTTGAGTATCTATCTTCTAGAATGTGTTGAGGTGAAACGACTTTTATAAATATTAATCCTTATAGAATTTATTCTTAAATTCATTCACTCCTAGTAATTTATGTGGTTATTTTCTAGCTTAAAAGTATCTCTAACTTGACTTGTTAACTTGGTGGGTTTTTATTAAAAGTGCACGTACTACTTCTCTATTGGTGCATGTGGAATTTAAAAAAGGAAGTTCTAGATAGTTACTCAAAAATATTTTAATTATGTCTCATAACTATAATTTGGATAATTATATTTTCATAGTTATAGTTATAGTAATGTTTTTATAATTCGCGCTTGTAGCGTTTGTATAAATCGCGCGAATTATACAAAACTCAAGCTGTAACTACAACTAGATATTTACCGCGAGTCGTAATTTAATTTAAACTATGACTATATTAGCTAATAACTACTATATATTCGCTTATCCGCGTAATTTTTCCAAAAAAATAACATTTAACTCATCAAAAAGTATGAAAAAAATGAGGAACTACGAGCTGTGAACAACGTTGGTTTAATCTTTAAACCATAAAAAACTCCCAATTGGACCCCCAAGTCGCATGCAAATGTAAAATCAACTTCTTCGATCATAAAATCTAATATTTCAAAATTTCAAGAAGCATATAAATGTATTAGAAACAAAATAAAAATGTACTAAATGAAGATCATGTTATCTAGAGAATATTTTTTTTCCCCCAAAACTAAAAGTAAGTTAAAGTCACATTAGAACAAAGCTTTTTAAGTAGAAACGAGCTTTAGTCCAAACAAAGAAACAAGGGTAATTTGACTTTTTGTAATTCCCTTTTCATAATAAATACCCACGTTTTGAACATGTGACATCGATCACCTAGTTCTAAATATTGTCATCAGAGATTGCTTCATTCATTACTCACTAAGAGAAATCTACCCACGTTTTGATTTTTTTTCTTTCATTTTGCAAGTGTATTCTGACAAGTATTAACTACGTCTAACATGATTCACAATTATTTAAATTTAATGTTTAAGAGCTTGCGTCCGTATAAGTCCGAACAATTCAAATTTAGACAGATTTTAATATTGATATTATATCTTCGATGAGCTTTTCTAATTCCTTGTACAACCATCGATCATATTTATATCATCAAGAAAATAGAGAAAGTTATTATTATTTTCTATTATCCTAGTGTTTGTCATATTGTTGGACCACATAAACACCAAGGTATCGAAATTAGTTAGATTTTCATTATCCTTATTCTTTGGTTTCAGACAAGAAGTTATTGTCCATCACGGTGGCCCAATATAATGTGGGTGATCAAACACACATATATAGAAAAGTCACCAATTTTGGACTCTGATTTCTGATGTTTTTTCCACACGCTTATCATTATTATATGAAAATGTAAGTAATGGTCACCAATTTTTTTATTTTTCAGCCAAAAATAAATAGTTGCACTCCAAAAAAATTTATTTTTGGCTGAAAAATAAAAAAAACAGTACAATTAACGTGAAAAAGGACTGTGGAGAGTGCCAAGTAGGATAAAGGTGTTTAATGGAATCAAATCTTAGCAGTTGAGGTGTCTATTAGAAAATTGTCTTAGTTTAGGTATCTAAGTGAAAAATAAAGACAAGTTTAGACGTCTCTTTATGAGTTAAAGACAAAAATAAAAGATTGTCACTCTTCGATCATTTAGCAGCGACTGTCTAAATACTACTTATTCTCTCTCTAAAATATTTTTTAGCTAAAGGACTCTATGTTAAAAATTTTATAAAAATCTAAAGTCTCTGAATGCAAGAAAAATCTCCCTAGCTTTCTAGAGCTTTTACACAAGTGCACCTCCTTGTTTATTTCACACAAAAAATATGTTTCATTAATCAATTATGATAATGACTTTTCAAACGGGAGTATCTTGATATTTTTGAAGAATGATATGGGATGAACCCACACAGAGATGTATATACTCTCGAGTGTAAATCACAAATGAAGAGTTATGATTATTATAAAAAATTGTGACCTTTGTTGAAGAGTTACGACTTTTGTAACGGATTGTGACATTTCTAATGGTTGTGACCTTTTCGATAATGCATATATAATAAGCACTTTCTGTTGTCTATAAATAGAGAATTTTCTTCTCATTCCTAATAACGTATTTTCCGACTTCTTCTTCTACAGAAACAAATTCTAGCGTGCTTTACTGTTGTTGAGTGATTTATTGAAGCCATAGTTTTAGGTATCGATACACTGGCGAATAAAATCGTTCTATCATGAGAGGATATATTCCATTAATCTTGAGTACTCGAGGGAAATAATTTCCTTAAGAAAACAATGTGCATCAAGTGGGTCGGCTCGATTTTCTTCTTGTCAATTTTCTTCTTATTTTTTGGAATTTCTTTTCATTACTAATTTTAATTATTTTTTTTAAAACTTGTTAGATCCAACGGCTTTTGATCCAGAATGACAATATAATGAGCTAGAGATGATGCAAGTTTAATTTGGATGTGACTTTTTAGCTGATTGATTCTCTAGTGTAAATTGGAAAGATAAAAATATAGTACTGCTTAATTATGACCATGACGTAACACGTTTGAGGGAAAAAGAGGTGTCATCATTCATGATAGAGAAGTAAGCCTTAGATTTATCTAATTTATTGATTGGACAAAAGTTATAAAAGGAGTAATAATTTCACTCATAATGAATGAAATTTTGACAAGTGTCCCACCACTATATTTATATTAATTACTAGGTAGAGATGGCAATATTGAAAATTTTTAGAGGTAAATGTGCACACATATATGATAGGCAATGGCTTGTGTCTATATACATAGACAAAGATGACTCTTCGAAGTGTTTTTATTCTTCATGTTTTTCCCTCAATAGCTTCCCCTCCATTAATAATATCTTGCAATTCTAAAATTGATCAAGGAAATATGGAGATTTTGAACCTCACTGAACTCTTCAATTCTTGTATCAACAATAAATCTCGTTTGAATGCTTAAGTTGGAGAATTTCTAATTTTCTTTTCTGTAATCTGATTGTATCAATGGTAAGCTATAGAGTAGAAACATGTCACATTTATTTTTCCTCCATCAGAATCAAGAAGATCAAAAGAGAATACTTTTCTATCATCCTTTTGATTAATTGTTTGTGTCTGAATTCTGTCTTTGCGGTTCCCTGGCCTTGATAATCCACCAATCCTAATATGGATTAAGAGTAGCAATTGGAACTATCCTCGGAGGTGCTTCATCCTTGGCTATCAAATAAGAAGGCTGAGGTAGGCGCACATAATGCATTAGAGCCCGTGAAATCGCAGGACCAGGTTCTGCTTTGGGGTAAAGAGGTGCACCTAAACTATATTGTCTGGAGTTGATATTCCCAACAGAGGAAATACTGTACCCACTTCATATATATTTCTATTATATAGAAGAGCCAATGAAAGGACAACCATGGCTATAAAGAATTGTACAATGAGCATTATAAATTATACTATATACTTGGCGTTATCTTATTTCTCCACCAATAGTTTCTAAACACATGTAATACATATTAACTTATTATTTTTGTATCATTTTAATTTTATTGTCTATTATAAATTTATTATTCATTATCAACTTCATTCAATTTTCACTCTATTTTTTATCAATCCTATTCTTAGCATTCACTATTTAAAATCAAGTTAGCCTTTTCAATATAATTTTTAAAATATTTTTAACAAAGTAAAAATTAATAGCGTTCTAATAAAAAAAGTTCTTACTTAAGATAGCCAAAATTAATATATTTTTGTTCCAATATTTTGTAATTTGTGATATACAACAAAATTAAATGAAAATGTGGTTGTGTGTCGGATAAAAATATTATTTTAGTATTATTTTATAAAATAAATTTTTGTTTGACTTAATATATTAATAGCACTATTAAAATTGTTAGTAAAATTTATTTTGACATTGAGCTACATTTTTTCCGAATGAACACTTAAATACATGATATATATTCATATGTGACGTTTTTTGTTCAAATTTTGAAAAATAATTTTTTTTTTTGTATGCATGTTCACAAACGTCTATTATATAGTTATGTTAACCACATAAAATATTTCATTTCATTTGAAATACATATAATTAGAGAAAGTGTGATATTTTATATCCAATATATGTTTGTTCAATTCAATGTTTGTGTCTGATATAATATTAAATGAATATTGGATTAGATAATCTTTTAATGTTGGTTGTGGCAACTTAAACAAGTTATAAATTATTTAAAAATATGATTAATCACATACAAATACGATTTAAGATTGTAACATTGAACTCGTTAACGGGCCTTTTCTAGTATATATATACACGTACTTATTTCTGCAAAAATTTCAAGTCCACTCAAAAGTTTTGTTCTCTAAATGGTGTATCATGCATTCTCCCTCCGTTGCTGATATTTTCTATGCACAATTTAAAAGAACTTCATACAAATATGAAACAAGAACATGGACAATTCACCTTGCTATTTGTCGCACCAAGACCATGCTGCAGCAGATGTTTAGCCAAACTTAGGAAACTATATAAATAATTCTTTTATTGCGCACTGATTGTCATTAAATGATAAAAAGATAGAGATACTTGTTCAGAAATATTTGAAACAAGTCCCAATTACTTGTGGGTTCTGTGGAATTAGCCTATACATTCGAGATAAATCCTCTACCTGAGTGTACGAAAGAGAATGCGCTTGAATGGAGAAATATAACACTTAACAAAATTATGCAGTCGTGATTTTTTAAAACTCAAAACATATTTGATTTTTATACTAACATACATGAATCTTTATTATTGTGCAATCATGGTTATGTAGTATATGTACAAACCACACACTTAGACTAATACCACATGAACAAAAAGCTAACATCTTTCCATGTAGTAAAAAAGTGAACTATATGTGCCGCTTCATTTTTAAATTAAAAAAAAAAAAGCAGACAGTCAATCAAAGTGTTGGACATTAACTCTTCCTCTTTGAAGAGATTATTAGAAGAGAGCAAACAATACAAACACAACTGTGTTCGTGAAGGATACTGCCAGTCCAAAAATAGAAATAAATAGAACCTTGGAAGATAACCCATTTAAGCTTCCCTTCTAAAGGTTTTACAAAAAAAATTTAGAACTTCTTAACAAAGCATTCATTACAAAGACATGTAACAATTAAATCAAGATTTTTATTATTATTATCTTTGTCAAAACATAAAATTTCAGGATTTCTTTTTAATAATTATGGTGCTCGAGCCAAATTATGCAAACCTCGACTAATTTCATGGGACGCCTGATATCTACCCTAGCATAACACAAAATCACATACAGTATTTATCTATGCTTAAATTCTTAAAAAAAAAAATCTTCAAAAGTTAAGATTTCAACTTGTTAAGTTAGCAAATTTCGATTTTGACCTCTAAAAGTTGTCTCACTAAGAATATGGAGATAATGAGACACTCTATCCTTCTCTTTCTTCAATTACTTCTCTGCCTGTGTTAACAATAGCATAGCACAGATATCAAAATTTACTGTGCTAAGAATTTCTTGAAATCAAATTTAGTACAATTCAAAATTTATCCTTAACTAAAAAGAAGTACGAGATTATTGTTGATGAAACCTTAACTGATGAATAGAATACAAAAGTATTTCCCCAGTAGTAGGAAAATGGAGATTTTACCTTTGTCCAATTTTCTCCGTGATGACCCCGAACCAGCATACCTCATTGTCGCACACATCAATCATATCGTATGTTTTTAGTGTCCTCATTAGATTTTAAAGACGATCAAGTGGAACAGGACGAACCTCAGAGACACACACATACTCTCCTAGTGGCTCCGTAAAATCATCAATCACCAGCCTTGTACTGGACTCTGTAATAATAAGCATCAATGGGACAAAGAATAGTTGCATGGTAGTAAGAGCCTTCTGCTTCACTTGCAACTTCAACTTCATCACCACTGTTATTTGTTGTTTCTTGAATGCTATGGTTCTTATGGTATCTCAGATAGAATTAATTCTTGATTGGTTTGGTTGTGCCATTCAATTAAAACTATTAAGGGGAATTGATTGACAAAAAAGGTTTTTGGACAATATTTATTTCCATTTCTTTTTCAGTCTTGAATATTTTTTCCAGTACATTTTGCAGAATAGTTTCGATTGTAAAGCTGACCTTTTGCATAGCCTTAAAAGTATTTTCGCACCTGTTGATTCCTAATCATTTTGCTATAAATTTTGGGACTAAGTTGTTAGTGGGTTTAATGGTTCGATTTGGCCAGATTACTAATAAAATTAAGGTCGTCAGATTTTAAAATTCTTAAAATCAAATTAAAAAACATTTTGATTCGAAGGTTTTTGATTTTTCGATTTGAAAGTAATAAGTTTATTGAGGATATACACATCTTGATAGACACATATATCTAGTACATGAACAATCACTACTGTGGATTCAATTAATCAATAATACTAGAGTTATTATTACACGAATAAAGTGATTTAGTTAAGCAATACTAAAGTCATTATACACCAAAGATCAAATCTCTATAAAAAAAAACCAAGCTCAATAATCAAATAACTATCCGAAGGAGGGGAGGGGAAGGGGGTTACAAGAAAATTATATACCAAAATTCTAATAAGAGAATTTCTAAATATAAATGGTAAAGTTAAAGATTTAAGTTGATTAAAATCTAACAAAATATTTATATATTATTTACGAATAATACATAAATAATTATAAAATTTATATATATATATATATATATATATATATACACAATTTTTTTTGGTTTGTTTTGACTATTTTGGTGATTTTTATAGTAAAATCAAAATCAAGTCAAATAGTATAGATTTTCAAAATTTATAAACAAAATCATTGAGTGCCTAGACAATGTGTTTATCCAGCGTCCCACAAGCCATATTGAATGAAGCAAAAAAAAAAAATCTAAAAGACACCAGCTATACCTGGAAATACTAATATTGAACCAAGAGTGTGGATTTTTTTGTCTTCCATGTAAACACTGTGCACATTCTGAAGCTTTGGGGCTAAAATATTTACTCGATCGATGAGGAAACAATGGTGAGAAATAGCCTTTAACATCTTTTTTTTTTCTTTGCAGCTGAACTATTACAATTATGGGAGCAACATCTATAATTTTAATGTCACAACATTTGCATCATTATATCGTTCCACGAGTCTATAGGACCAGGCAAACACCAATGTAGACAATCATTCTGAACTTTTTGGTTCTTATTTTCCGCAGCAAATGGGTGATACTGCCTGTAGACTCCAGGATGACCGTCTGGCCTCAGCAGTGAAAGGAAAGTTGTGTCAAATAATTTCATGTTCACCCCGAATTCAGATGCTCTCTCGAATTCTTCCAACTCGATTTTGCGCATTGCCTCATCGACATAACCAATGTCAACCTCACCTTCTTTGAAGGGCCCTGTTCTGTTACAATAACCTCCTGTATTCCATTCACCATTCTCAAAGTGATCCGGAGTAGTGGTTCTAAAAAATGTGTACGCCTTGTTCTTCGAGCTTGTGATGAATTTCATAGTTGAATTCAGTGCTTTGCGATACGCGTACTGAAATCCCACCTGCGTAATGTTCTTACCAGCACAGTTGTGGCAGCCAACAATCGTGTCATTCTCAAGGTAAATTGTAGATTTCAGGTACCATTTGCCACCAGCAATAAATACATAATCAAAATTGTGAAATTGTTGAGTCCATACGTCATCCAGTTTGTCAAGATGAAGCTGAGTAATGTCCGTTGGAACTCCATTGTCATCTTCAAAAACGGTTGATTTTGCAAGGAAAGGTGACCAAATGACGGATAGATTGAAGTCGTGGTTCGGAAAGTACCATCTTCTGCTTTTGTATTGCTCGTCATGGTAGACGTCATCAACTTCTTCCTCCTGCTCAATAAGTTAAACGTGATTAGCGACAAATAACACCTTTTCCCCTAAAGTTTCTGCTGCACCGGACACAATGAGATTTTATGAACTGCATCTAGTAAGACTTCTATAAATCAAAAATCTCAAAAAGGTAATCAAGTACGTAGGGAAATGAAAGAACATGGATATAACGTGCCAACTTGGTGAATGAAGCTTGTGTATAAGAGAGCAAAGGGTTACTCTACATATATATAATTACAGCCCTGTCTAGTTATGCTAGAAAAGTTCCAGGCATTCGGATTTATCCAAACCCCTCGTTATAATAAGTTAGAAACTTTGGATCCTCTTTTCATTTTGCATTTCATTAATCTTTGCCAAATAAATGCTTAGCATAAGACTAAGAAATCAGTTTTCTGTCGAAAAAATAATAGACGTATATTTTATGCTGATTATTGATATTTATTAGATTTACTAATTTAGTATGGAGATCAGCAGCCTCTGATTTTATTTATAAAGAAAATTCCACACTCACTCAGTTATTTCCAAGTAAAACAAGTACTCTACCAAAGAAAGAATCAGCGCGATCAGCAAGCACAAGACATTTGTAGAAGAGGGATTTATTGGAAACACAACAGGTGAGTAAAATTTCTATCAGAGCCTTTCCTAATTTCTCTTTTATAATCATCATTAAGGTTATATCCTTTTCAAATATGCAATTTGAGAAGATCAAGTCCTAAGAGGTTATTATTTCATCTACGTACTTTGAAAAACTCTGTCATCTCTTACCAAATTTTTGCTTAAACCTCAAGGAGATAATAATGAGGCCAGCTAATTTTCTTGGTCAAAACTTCAACAGTAGTCTTAAATGTTCACCTAGTTAGGTTTGGAACTAAGCTTGAATCAACTTATCAACAACTTTCAAAACAAATGTTACAACTACAAAGAGCCTTTGCAAGCTGGCTTGCGGGTCCAACATTCATATAACCGAGAGTGACATTACCGATAAATCCAATATGTAGCTATGCCCACCTAATCCACAGAAAGATCCTAATTATGTTTTGTGAGATACAACTAGATAAATCACCAGCTTATACAACATATGAGTGCCCCACAAATAGCAATGACATACACTAACAGCCACAAGAAGCTTGTATTTACTTGATTTGATATCCACATTGACAATTTAAGAGCAATTATTGATGTTAGCAAGTAGTTATGAGAAAACAACTGAGTCACGTAAAAATTGAACTCATCAACAAAGAACAACACAATGAAACAAAACAAAACAAATGAGAACAAAGAATAGCTAGTTGCCTTGTTCCAGTAAAACTCTTTTAGAGCTTGAAAATGTACCTGTGAGAGAATACAAAGCAATGACTGCACATGATTGCGCATAATTGAATCGCCTATGAAGGTGAATGATTTGTTTCGCATCAAATTGAGGAATTTCTTAGGGTTAAATCTCGGTAACTCACAGTCTCTTGGATTCCATCTCCAGTAAAGATATTCAGTATCAGGTCTCCCATTTTTCATACAATTTTGATGAGATTCAATCGAATAGCAAGTGGCATTCGTGTAAACTGGAGCACGGGGATCATGAACCCAATTTCCTATAAATAAATCACATGTCCCTGTAAAAAAAATTTAAAAGAAGAGACACAGTTTGTCAGCACTCATACATCAGTGACCTAAGCTCAGGTGCAAATCTAATTTATTTTTTTTTACTCAACGTTGTTCCTTCTTCTGTTAGTAAAATTGATGAGCCAAACACATCACAAAAAAATAATCTGCCATCCACAGTTTATTATACCCAATAAAGAACAAATTTCCCTGTCAAATGTTATCTCACTAATCCATTTTTCATGGAGAATGTTCAGTTTCTCCTTTTCTTAAGGGGTTTTCATAACAAATTGATGAAAGACTTGTTCATCTAATACCAAAATGTACAAAATTAATCACAAAAAATGCAGAGAAGTGAACCAAAATTACCCACGTCATTGATACCACAAAACCCAAAGCATAAAAATTCCAATAAACAAAAAAATAAGAGATTTTTCAACTTTCAAGAATCAATTTTTACAAGAACTGATATGGCATTCATGCATAACCATAAAAAAGAAACAAGAAGAAGAATGTTAACTAACCATTTTGCAAAGTTTGGTTCTCTGGAAGATCAACGGTCACCAGAGATTCACTCACGGTCACCGGAGGTTCATTCACGGTCGCCGGAGGTTCACTCAAGGCCACCGGAGGTTCAGTCACGGCCACCGGCGCCGGAATTGTATTGTTGGAAAACACAGCTGCATTACTCACCTTAATCTGAGAGAACCGTTCTAAATTGGACAAGAAGAGTCGATAGACAAAACCCAACAAAAGAAAACAAACTGCAAATTTTACAAAAATTAAGGAAAATGGTTTCTTGATAATGTTGTTTCCATTGGAAGCCTTCATTGTTCTTGGTTTCTCTGCACTTGTTGTCACAGTGACCTACTAGACTAACAATAACACTTGTACATTTTAAGGTCTCTGCAACATTATAATAAGAAAATAGAAGAAAGATAATAAAACAAAGATAAGAAAGATGATGATGGAAAAAATAAAGGTATATAAAAATATTTTATTTTTGGCAATTGGCAACCGTCACTAGGAAAAATTAAAAACAATGAAGGGGTCGTTAGAAATTAGGCAAAGTAAGTTATACAAAAGTACAAAAAGACTTAAATTTAAATTTTTTTATTAAAATTGAAGGAATATTTATCATTCTATCGTAATTTTTATTGGTATCTAATATTAATCTATAATTGTGTCTTATGTTAACTTGTTTTCCTTGATTTAACGAAAAAAGATCTTTCAATTTCGAAAATTTAAATTTATATTAGGTTAAAATTTTAAAAAGATTCTTTTTGAAGTGAAAAATTAAATGATATGTGAAAGTTAAAGCTGTGTTTGACATGCATTTACTAGAAACGTTAACTCTTTTATATAATCAGACAATATTTTGATGCTTCTTTGGGAAAAAGGAAAAATAAATTCTATGATTGGTTTGATTAGAAATAAAAGGAAAAATAAATAACTATTTAATATGTTATTAGTGTATGCTATATATTGAATGATGTAGAAAAAATTTACTTAACTAATAATTGAATAATTAATTTGGTAAAAAATATATCATATCTAAATTAAGATTTAAATAGTTAAATGAATTTGATACTTAAAACTATGAAGGCTGTAATAATTATGTACATTTATCTTTTTTTAAAATGATATTTAAATGGAGTTATAAAGAAGAATATCTTAAAAGAAAAAGAGTGGGGATTACTAAACAAAAACGTTAAAAGAAAAGGGTAGGCATGATTCTTGTACTTTGGAGATTCTTTAGCCTATATTATGGCTTTTCTTTCTCCTTTTTCTCATATTTTTCTTGGTTGGTTTGCAATTTGCCAATTGTCATTCGATTAATTAAAGATAGAAATATTGAAAAATATTTTCAAATAACCAGAAAATATGAAGACAAAATATAATTATTAAAGGTAAAAAATACTTTACAGAATTCTTGTTTCTAAATTTGTTTCTCTCCCGAGCCCAACCGCCATTAATGGAGGAAAGTATCTACTTTTGCAATTTCTACTTCTATTGTTACCATGATAAGGCCTGTTATTAATGAAGTTGCCTTTTTTTTTCTTTACATTCAAAATTATTATTTTGACTTGTTAGATCATAACTTATACTTGAACATTCAAAATTTTATGCTTGGTGTTTGAAATTTTATACTTAGTTGGCTAAATTTTAGATAATTTATAAATTATTGGTACGTACCAAATTGCTTAAAACTTGTGGGTATTATAATTTTTGTTCTAAAAATCATGGTGAATTGAATCTTACTTCTCTCTGACTAATGTGATTTTTCTTCTGTGCAGAGAGCGGTCGAGAAAATAAAATTTAATGTATGTGATTAAAGATAAGATAAATAAATCAATAAAGTAATGGACCACTTCTTTTTTAGTTTTTTATTTTTTTTGCAATCCATTTTGCTTTTGGTTTCCATTTCCCAAAAAAGCCGATTAGGGGCGTTTATTGTTGGATTTTTGGTGAAAATAGATAGAGTAATTTGAGAGATCATTATGTTTGTTTAAAATTGTTATTTCAATATTTTGCACTTTTAAAAGTTTCAATAAAAACTTATACTTTAAATAACTCTGGTGGTTGATTGAGTGATATGATAATGAAATGGTTGAGATGTAAAAAATGTGTGAAATCGATGACATATTAGGAGTGTGAGGTAGGAATTTTAATTTAAAAAGAATGAGTGAAATAAAAATAATTAAATAAAAAGAAAAGGCCGGCTGAAAGCTATATTTTTGTATTATGTTGTATTGTATCATACCGTATTATTATAATAAATGTAATGTTTGAATAAATTATATCACTTTTTGCCATCATATAATGTTACACATTAATAATCTGAAGGATAAACCAACAAAAAAGTATGAGATTATTAAATAATAAATAAAGATAAGATGAAAAAAAAATATATAAGATAACGATGAGATCACACTAAATTGACCATTACACAAAATGAGATTTTTTAACAATACGTAATAATGAATTAAATAACAATTAAAATAAATATTATAATTAAATTAATAGCATGATTATGTTATTTATGGATTCTAGTCTTAACCGACACTAAATAAAACTTTGTATCTCAAATAATTGAAGACTACACTTAGATATAGTTTAATTAATAAAGGTAGAATTCAAGATCTAAGTAGTGAGACCATCGTGATACTGATTAGGTAAATCCTGTTAACTTTATTATGGAATAAAGACAAGACAACCCTATTCCCACTAATAAATCCAACACAGCTAAAGTTTATTTGTCAGCTTTAAGGCTATTTCTTATTATATCTACTTGAATCATTTTTCAGCAAATATGTTTATTATTTTTATTATGAGATTGGACAGCATTAAGGAGCATTGCACGTGAAGCAGATTGCCCATAATAACTTTTGATATGATAAGTAGCTTGCTACTGGCCTTATATAGTTCAAATTTTGAATAATAATAATGAAAAAAAAAAGAAAAAAATTATGTAAAAAAAAAAAGCGTATTAATTTAGTGCATTATATGAGGAAAATAAATATGTTAACACTTAGTTTTCTTTTTTAATAGTTTAGGTTTGTAGGTTGAACTCTATTTATGCAACATTTAGTTTTAATTCTTTGTAGTTTAGGTATATTGGTTATGTTAATTTTTTCTTTTATGTGTATTATAGGATTTATTCTTTGATCTTATTTTGTGTTGATTATTTAACTCGATAATTGTAAGTTAATTTTTTGTTTAACATTATAACTTTAAACTTGACAAATAATATAAAGATCTTTATTTTTTAAAATTATTAATCTAGAATGTCACACAAGTTTGTTAAAAATAAAAAATAAAACTTCCTTATATTATTTTAGTGGTTGCAAATTTTGGAAAAATAACTAAGGAAAAACTACACAAATTGAATTTATTAGGAAAAGTATTTACACAAATTAGATCCAATCTAATATAATTACTCTTATTGGATCCACGGTTCAAATATTTTATCTGATTGCCCACTTGTTCTATTTACATGACCAACATCCCTATTTTTTTTAAAACCATTGATGTATAATATAATTTAATGGTATCAATGAGTAAATGAACAATTTTTTCACCGAACTATTGCTTCTTCATTTTTGACACCATAGGAGTATAAAAATACTCGATGTTATCAAGAAGTAATTGAACGGTCTTTTCACTAAAGCATTGTTTGTTGTTTCTTAATGTCATCAGAGAGTGTATATATACATATATATACTCTGTAATGATTTCAAGGAGTAACTAAGTATTATTTCCATTGAAACATTGTTTGTTCTTCTTTGATACTATCAGAGTGTGAGTCTGTGTGTGTATATATATATATATCCTAACGACATCAAACATGCATTAATAATTAAAAACAAAGAGGGTATGAAAGTAAAAGGATAGATGGTTTCCTTTTTGGGTACCAGGGTTTTTTTCCATTAAATAACAAATCATCCATATTTTTATTGTAATCCAACTTCAGTTCAATCTTTGGTTAGAAGTGAATTAAACATCTAAATTCCATGGATTATTTAAGGGAAAATTATTTGGAAAGTCCATCTTTAAGACTTAATTACATGAATAATATAATTTATTTTTAATATTACAAATATGAAAGTTTATTTTACGTATATAACATATTATTCGTTTACTTCAAATTAAGGAATTCTTTTTAATCTTTAATAAAATATTATAAAAAGAATACCAAATATTTTTCTCTCTCTATAGTCTATATAATACAAATATTCTAAATAAATATTTTATCCCTACGACAATCAATATTAATAGTATTTATTTTAATACCACTCCTTATTTTCAAAGGCAATTATTATTATATATGAAATACATATTCATGGTGTAAGTTTATATAATACTTATTCATCGTATAAGTTTATGAAATACTTATTTATGGTATAAGTTTATCTAATACATATTCATAGTATAAGTTTATTATTTTGAAAGTATTACGTATAATTTTCATGGTTTAAGATTTTACATCTAAAATATACCATGTAATTTTATGGTATAAATATAATTTATAGCAAAAGTGATTATTCTTATTTTTTTGTACAAGTTTATAAAATAAATATTCACGGTATAAATTATTATGTCGTAGGTATTTTTTGTTTTAAGAATTATTTATTAAATATGAATATATTTGTAGTATATACATGGTATAAACTTTTTACATTTAAAATATACCAATATTTTTATGGTGTAAATATATAATTTGTGGCAAAGTATACCTTATTATGTATATATTAATTACACCATGTATAAATTTATTTCACATATTTATATAATTACATACCAGTATAAAACGTGTGTGTATATATATATATATATTATATGGTTTATTTATGATTTCCTATTTTTAAAAATGTCCATAGAAATAAGGAATATATATAGAGAAGAATGAGAAGATTAGTTAGTAAACCTGTTTCGGTGGAACTAATATTTATTTTCTTCCCGTTTTAAATCATTTTTAGGCTATAAATACTAATAATTTATTGTTATATTTGTTATCTTGTAATAATTTTTTAAAAGTAGGCTAGGTATTTCCTTTCCATTTGAAGGCCCACTACTAAAATGATAGGCTAATGTTATTGGGTCCACATTTCTTCTTTATTACCTTCATCTCATTCTTTGGCCCCTCTATGGCTGGCTCTATTTCCATAGCAGCCATCATTGAATTGATCCATAACAGTTTTGGCCCTGCACTCATGCCACGACCAATATTCTTTTCCAAATACAGAAATAATTTGCACATTGGCAATTGATTTTTTATAGAAAAGAATAATAATAGTAACTCATTATCATCATATGATATGGATTTTTTTTTCTAATGATCTTCAGCTAAGATTTCTAAATATACCAGGGATATGGCCAGTGCCAGCACGAGCCCAACGTGAAGGAGCTTTGAGCATTTAAAAATTGAGTAAATGCCAAATTTGGAAGGATGGCAGATTTACAGTAAAGACTTGCTATAACAATCTTTTGTGGAGAATAAGAGGAAGCTGGTTGACCCTGGAGAACAATCTGGAAGACCATCTGTGACGACTCAACTTAGATGTTGGATATACAAGTACAGGACCATTTAAAGCTATGCCAACCATGGACAGTATTACTAGCGGGCTGACCGTTACACTATCACACCCTAGAGCTGCTTGCTTCAATTGGATTGCAACTCATGAGGACTGTTTAACACATGACAGTATGCAAATAAAAGGTCTCACTGCAGCAGATGTGTTGAATGTGAAAAAGCTAATGAGTCAGTAAATCACCTATTGCTCCACTTTACGTTCACTGGGCAACTCTGGGCCATGTTTGTAGCGATTTTTGGAGTCAAATGGGCTATGTCAATTGCATAAAACGTGCACCTCTAAGTAGCTCGGATGACCAGTATTCTTCTGAGAACAACAGATTATATTAGAAGTCAGTCTGTACTTGCGTTCCTTCAACATATAGAAGGAAATTTTCTAGTCTGTACTCTTTCGTGTACCTTCTTGGTACTCATTAATAAAATCTATTCATCTTTTTCATCAAAAAAGGGAAAAACAGCTCCACTCTCCAGCCAAAGGCATGTTATTGGAATAGGAAGTACCTCAATGATCTGTATCGGCATTAATTAAGAGGATGTGCAGACCTCTTCTTCTAAGAATATAGTGTCTGATAGTTTTGTTAATTCTTTGATCAAACATCCTAAAATAATATATATAGCGTCATTGTCCGAGTGAGATCTGTCCCCAGAGATAAAGGTATGAACTGTGTCTCCTAAATATACCCAACTGCAACCAGCAGTTTTCTTAGCCTCTCTTCCTCTCATCATCTTCATTACCCTACCCATCTCGTTCCATTTTCCTTCTGAGGCATAGATACCAGCCAACTGTGCATACCTAGATCCGTTCCCTCCTTCAATTTGCAATAGCTTATCCTCTGCAGCTTTTGCAAGTTCAGCATTTCTGTTCAGTTTGCAAGCATTCAGAAATGTACCTAGAATTACAGCATCTGGTTCCATAGGCAACTTTTCCATTAAGCTTACTGCCTTGTCAAGTTGATTTGCCCTTCCATACAAGTCAATCATACTCGCATAGTGATCAGTTCCAGGTGATATTCTGTAATCTCTGGTCATAGAAAAGAAGTACTCTTCTCCTATTTTTACTAATCCACGATGCCGGCAAACTGATAGAAGGGCAAGGAAAGTGACTTCATCAGGTTGGAAACCTCTCTCCGTCATATGACTGAAAAGCTGAATAGCTTCATTTTCATACCCATGGAGAGCATAACCAGCTATCATACTATTGTAAAGGATAGCATCTCTATCAACAGCCAATTGAAAAACCCTCTCTGCATATGTTACATTTCCACATTTTGAGTACATATCAACCAATGAATTTGCCAACTTAGCATCCATTCCGGTGCCAGTTCTTAGTATGCAGGCATGTATTTGCTTCCCATAATTAAAGGTCGCATGTATGGTGCATGCACCAAGCAGATTCATAAAAATAAGTTCATCAGGAACAGTTGTTTCCTGTGTCGCTAACTCTCTGAAAAGCTGAAAAGCATCTTCACATTGATGCGCTTTCACGTATCCAGATATCATAGCAGTCCATACAACATGATTCTTATCAGGCAATGAGTCAAAAAGCCTTCTTGCTTCTGACATATTACCCATTTCTGAATATCCTATAATTAATGGTGTGACAGCAAAAGGGTTGTCTTTCTGAGTAGTTGTACAAACAGAATGTGCATAATTCAACACACCACACTTGCAATAAAGATTTACGAAACTACTGCTAAGAAATGGATTCAAACTCATTCCTTCCTTCAAAATCAAAGCGTGAATTTCCTTCCCAAGTTTCAAATTCTTCACGCCGGAACAAGCACTTATAACGCTAGAAAAACTATGTTCATTCCATTCAAATCCCTCCTCCATCATGCTCCTGAACAACTGGATGGCCTCCTCTTCATACCCGTTTTGGGCAAAACCAGAAATCATAGTGTTCCAAGAAACTTCATCATTCAAATGTGGCCTACTTGAAAACACATCCCGGGCCATTTCCACGTCACCTTCTCTAAAACAAGCTGCCACCATAGTATTCTTGGAAACCGTGTCAACAAACCCAACATCAGATCCATCAAAGACCCTCCAAGCATCTCTAAAACACCCGCATTTCGAATACATAACAATCAATGAACTCAGTGAATACCTACTTAAACTATTTCCAGTTTTCAACATATACGAATGTAATTGCCTACCATATGACAAAAGACTCAACTTTGTTACTAATCCAAGCATGGTAGTCAAGGCATATTCAGAAACTTTCTCCACAAATTGCATTTCGGCAAATAATCGAAGTGCTTGATCCTGAAATCCTTCAGAATTGACATAACCTGACAACATTGTATTGTACGTAACACAATCCTTTAGGGGAGAAGCATTAAAAAGTGTTCTCGCTTTATCAAAGTCTTGATCTTTAACATAGGTGTTAATAATAGCATTCCAAGTGAAAACGTTTCTTTCAGGCATTTCATCGAACACCTTCTGAACATCTTGAATAAGAAAGTGCTTTGAGTATATATGAATAAGGTGGTTGACATCAATGATTCTTGGGGTTAAACCCGATTTGATCATACGGGTTTGAAACTTGGCACAGTCTAACAGTGATTTCATTTGTGTGTGTGTGTGTGTGGAGAAGGATGGGTATCCAAGTTGTTGGCGGGAGAGAGCCAGTACCAGTGGCAACAGTTGGGCTGACGGGTCGAGTCTAGTATGAGTGAGAATACTATTAATGAGGATTGAATCGGATAAGGGGAAACACTATTGATCCCTTTTGAGCTAGGATGAAAGGAAAAAATATGTTTGCTAACACTAGTATTTACGTATCTAGACTAGTGAGAAATATCCACATCAAATCATATGGAAATTCAATTTTGTATAAGTGGCAAACTTTAGAAAAGCAGTTCATCACGTATTTTCCTGTCCAAATAGAATTTTGGAAATAGATTACGTTTTTAATAGGTAAGAACCTAAGTTAGCGGCTAAATAGATATTTGTGTCTACAAAATTTCTGCTATATGTGCAGGTTCATATATTAGAAATAGCCTCTTGTAAAAATACAAAGTAAGACCACCGCATACAATACAATAGAACGTTGTGGTCAGACTTTTCCCCAAACTCTGCGCATAGCGAGAGCTTTAGTGCAACAAACTTACCCATAGGCTAAAAATAGATATTGCTAGAAAGAATTTGGTTAGCTAGCTACTACTCTGCCCCTTGTTGGCATAAACCTTAATTCCACTGGCATAAAAACCTTGCCATGTCTAAACATTTAAAAGAATGAAAAGACAACAAATTTCTGCCATTGAAAATCTCATACAGAAATGTAATATTTTTAAAACATACAATGGAGATCAATGGAGTACCAGAAAAATCTTGCTTTAGTTTAAAGAGAGTTAAAAATTAGAGAAACAATGTGTATTAAAGCTAGAAAGCTAACAGCGCAAAGGAGTTTTAACGCAATATTCCAACCACTATAGACATGATTCAGTGCACACAGCAACTACATTTTGATGAATTTTTACATCGACACAGAAAAGTATAAGTTCTGTAAGACACTAATTTATCACTGGCACGCGACAAAATAAAAACAATCCAACTCCCATTTTACATGTCTCGTTCAAAATAACCTACATTCCCTTGTCAGGCACTACAGCTCCAGATTTTCGGCATACGGTAAGCAGCCTCCTAGTAAGGCCAAACTCTTTTTTTATGACAGTTATGCCTCTACTTTTGGAGGTCTCATGCCAAAACCACGCTTTGCTTTCTCAACGCTGAAAAAAGAAGTGATTAGTTAGTTAGCACGGCCTGAAATCAAAATATAATTCAAAATGTTCTATAATTATGAGAAATGGCTGAAATCACAAAAATTTGCAGGACTTATAAACAAAGGGCATAGTGAGTATAGTGAAGTGGTATTACAAAAAGAAACATCCAAGATTCATGCCAGCTATCGTGCCACTAATTTCATCATCATTTTCTCCATGGCAATGATAGCAAAAACCAATCTTTTTGGTTGATGAATGTCAGGAAAAGCTAGCCATCTGTGAAGAGGACCTAAGCATGTGCTATAACAGTGAAGGATACACTAAGCTTTTTCCCCTTTCAAAGGTCTATCACAAAATATGAAAGATCGAAGCAAGAAATAAGACACAATGTTCAAGACTACAATAGATAGCAGTTACATTATAAGGCAGCAATGTATCAGGTTATCATAGGTCTACAATTAACAGTACATCAGTTGTTTATCTTAATCATTGATCTTAACTGTAAGGTGTCTGGAAAACGGTCAGAATGTTTGTGTTGCCTGTGGGTTCTGTATGTAATTTTTCAGAAGTGTCTGTTAGTGGAGATAGCTAACACAAAGTAGGCCAAGGGTCATTCAACCAATGGAGACAGCAACATGAACCTTTATGGAGCAATATGAACATTAAATAGATCACGACAAAGAATTATAGAATTGATACTCACGTCGGAGCAAGTTTTCCCAGGCTCTCTAATTCTTCACCAGAGTCCTCGTCAAGGACTCTGCCAGAAATTTCAAGAATATAAGACCTGTCTCTGTCTGTTGGGAGACCTCTACTCGCAAGCAACTTCAGATCCTTTGGGTTAAGCTCTCTCCCATTGACAAATACTCCAGTACTTCCACCAGCACAGTTATCAGGCATGGGATAGTTGAATTCTTCAATAAATGGCTGCAAGAAGAATAGTTTTAGTATGGGAAAGCATAACAAAAGCAGGTGAATACAGACTACATACTGGAAAATAGTAAATCTTACAGGGATAATGCCCAGACAAGGACCACCCATCACTCCCCAAAATCCAACTCGAAAATCATACCTAGCATAGGAAATTAAGTCAAAAAGCAATATACTCATAAATGTGATTATATTATAAACCAAAATGTGGTACAGAACTAGGTAAGCGGAATCTTTGCAGCTGAATAAATGTAGACTAAATGACAGAACTGAACCATCAAAAATGGAACTAATTTAAGTAAATCTAAAACTACAAATTGTGTAATCTGTCAAATGATCAATACTACAGTGGAGTTTTTCCCCAGATATTCAGAATCTTTTTCTGGTATCTGAGAAGCAATAGTGATATATGCAGGTTGTGATATTGCTTCCAAGAGGTTCCATGCTGAAGATTTCTCATTGTAACCCTGCAACTTCCACAGGATCATACTTATTGATGGATTTTATGTTGCAACTTGATTAATGAAATTTTATGAATTTGTATAGATTAATTAGGAAAATCATGGTCTCTTGTGAATATTTCACCAAGCAAACTAGAATTATATAGAGCTTTATTTTACGCCTTCCACCCAAAATCTAAATTAAATAAATAAGCAAACAGGTATATAAAATAGTCACTTATGCTATTTCTGGCCTCTGACATGTACATCAGCAACAAGATAAAATGTAAGAGTAAAAGACATCATGTTTAAACTCGAAGAATGAACAGGTTGAATGATTGAAGGTCCGGTCACTTACCAGTAATGTCCAGGTTGTATTGGTCCAGCACGCTTTTCTGCCCTTTTAATCACCCGATCTGGTATAAGATGCCCATTAACTGTAGTATTGGCTTTTTCTCCCTCGGACGAATCGGATCGGGTGAATTCTTTAAAACTGTTCTTTATAATGCCGGAGAAAAATGATGCTTTAGTGGATTTCAGCTGGTCTCCTTCTTTACTGTATACACCAGACCCTAAAGACGAGCTAGTGTTACCATACTCATTGGATGGTATGTCCATCTCAGTTGCTACAGCTAGATCTTTAGTGGAGTTTTGCTCTGAAGTTGTCTTTTTCTGCATCAGCTTCTCTGCATCTGAGCGCGCACTTCTGTTTCCATGATCCAGGCGGTTGGCAACATGATATTTGTTAGAATGGTCAAAGTACTCTTGCAGTGGTGAACCAGCTGGCGGTGGAGATTCTTTAACCTTCATTGGCAGCTCACAGTCAGACTTGTCCATTGTTGCAGCCAATTTATTGAGGTTGTCCTCTTCCCTTGAACTGAATGAGGATGTAGAACAAAGGCTTCTCATCTCGGCAGATTTAAGGGAACTTCCACGGCCTGTTGACAGTGACCTGAGTTCTTGATCCATTGCATGGAAATCATATTTAGAAGTATCATAATCTTCAGATGAAAAGGTCATGCTAGGACGGTTTGTATGACCATTGGAGTATCTATTCCCTTCATTCAAAATGACTATATGTTGATGACCAATCTTGTTAGTGCTTTTATCTGCTTGTTCATCAATAGAAACAGCCAGTTTATTGTCTGAAACTGCAATAGCCATAACTGCAGAACATGACCCACATTTCATTTTTCCCCTTTTACCACCTTGAAAAACATCCTTAGGCAATTGCAGCAGCTGAAAACAATTTAAGCATGTTAAAAATGGGGCTCCACCAGCAACAGGTAGACATAGTAGTCCACTTGGCTGACCCCTGGGAGGAAGTCGACGAGCATAACCATCTACAGCAGTGTTCAGGTCACCAGAATGAGCCATTTGCGATTGAGGATTCTGCGGCTTCAATGGAAGAGGATTGGCATTTCGAGGATTATAATCTTGCTTACCAAATGCACCACTATTTTGATGACGATAGAAAACTGAGTTCTGCGAAATGTCGGAGAACCTTTTCTCACCAAAAGCAGTGGGTGGACCTCGTCTATGGATTTGATTTACGTTGCAGCAGTGAAAACAATTGCAAGATGGATGATGAGGATTAGCCTGAGGCGGGAAAGGTCGATACGGATCTGTAGGTGGCATTTCATTGTCCATTGACCGCCCAGAAAAATGGGCACGAGATGGCTGCAATTGAAATGAAGCGCGGGCTTGGTATGGATCTCCACCAAGAAACTGGGACCTTCGAGGACCTGCATATCCCTGGATATGGTCTCTAGGAGGATAAAATCCACCGCGAACCATGTCATGAGCATTAATATAAGGCAAGGGAGCATTGTAGTGGTTCAGGTAGGGAGGTCTTTCACCAGAAACATGATTTTGTGCCAAAGCTCCATTCATGATCCTTGTGGAGCTTTCAGGAAACCGATCAATGGGAGTTCCAAAACCTTCATGATGAGCCGTCCTCCTTTCAAGTGGGACTCTTTCGTTGGGCAACTCAGACACATCATCAAACCGACTGAGCTGCTCTTTTAGCTCATCAAACTTCCTCAAGAGCTCTGCTTTCTCATCAACTGGACGATCAACCTGACTGAACTCATCCACATCCTTCCTATACAACCTCTGATCGTTATCATAATTTGAACCCGACCAGTAGCCAGAAGGACCCTCTTCTGAGTTAATGGAAGACGCGTACCTCATACCTTCAGGATCTACTCTTCTTGCCCTGGGCAACACCTCTACCTCACTTCTCTCCTTACTTCTCCAATCTGGAACTCTACCTGTTCTTCGGGATTCAATTTCTTTTCCGCTCTGAGAGTCAAAAGGTTCAAATTCTTTAACCATATTTTCTTGAATTTCTTCATCCTGATTGAACCCACCTACATCATTCCTGTACAACCTGTTATCACCATCATAGATCGATCCTGAAGAGTAGCACGACGGACCCTCTTCCGAGTTAATGGAGGAGGAATACCTCATACCTTCATGATCAGCTCTTCTAGACCTAGGCAACAGCCCTGCCTCACTTCTATGCCTACTACTCCTATATGGAGTAACTCGGCCAATTCCTCGAGTTTCAATTTCTTTTCCATTCCGAGAGTCAAAAGGTTCAAACTTGTTGCCAATGTTTTCTTGACTTTGTTCATCAATGTTAGTCTTATACATCACTCTGTCATCCTCATTAGCCCAATCATCAGCAACATTCCTCAAATTAGCCCTGTAAGTTTCAGGCGCATCTCGCAAAGCCCTCCTCCTCTCCCTCGTGCTGGAAGAACTAGTATTTGACTTGACATCGTACCCAGAACCATCAGCCATATTCATAAGTTTCTTCTCTGAAAGATCAAAATTCTCAGGCTTCTCCACAATTTCTCCTTCAGACTTGTCCTCAAATTTATTCAACTCCCCATTTTTATTTTTAGCTGTAACTTTAACAGGAAAAGAGGGGGAAAAAAGAAAAAGAGAGCAATCTCAGAAGACTTCGACTACAGTAAGACTAAGAAAAACCACAAATACAAACAAATTAATCTTCCAATCTGACCATATATTAAAAGGGGCAACAGTCAAAGAAAATGAAATAACACAACTTGAAGAAAAGTCAGATTCAAGAATTGGTCTTTACCCTTTCTTCTGAGTACAAAACAACAAGGAATAGCAAAGAATGCAAAGATTAAGAAGTGAAGTGTACCTCGTAAAACAGCACCACAACCCCCACACTCGTAAACAGAATAATCAGTAAGCTCAGGTAGCAAATTTTCACACTTTGGGCAACGAACCAAACGAACCTTTGCTTGTTCAGACATTTAAGGATGTCTTTCAAACAATCTTGAAAACCCCAACAAGGAAGATCATACCAAAACAACCATCTTTACCCTCAAATCCTCAATGAAGAAATTAGCATCTATGGCCCTTTAGCTCTCAACAAGGTACAGACATTTCACAAGGTCCTTTGAAACAATCTTGAAAACCCCAAGATCATTTCCAAGAACCTTAAGTTCTCTTTCAAAGCTGTTTAGTTGTCTGTCATCAATGCTTCTGTACAAGAATGCAAAAGAGGGTTGTGTTGCAGAAAATTCAACAATAAAGTAAAAGTTTTGTAGGTAGGTAGGTATGTTGCAGATACCCCTGCTTTCTCACTTCTTTGTTTCACATTTGGCTTTGGGAGAGAGGCACGGAACTGGAAAATTCAAAATAAAAGAAATGCTATCGATTTATTAGAAGTTGGAACAGAAACAAAAATTGCACCAAGTCAATAAATCCCGTTAAGTTTTTCTTTCAACAAGAACAACAATATACCAGTGAACAATTGGGGTTTGAAAAAGTAGAATGTACGCAGATTTTACCATCACCTTATAAAGGTAGAGAGGTTATTTTCTGAATCTCGTCATATAAATCAGAATAAGATAGATATGGAAAACAGAAAAGTTAAAGAAAAGAGAAAGTACGAAAAATATATAATAATAAATAAATACAAGACAATTAACATATATAAAGCAGATAAATAACGATACCGGAGAACTCCTTCCTATCTAATCTATTAGTCTCATATTCTAATTCGCGACGTGCACTCCGCATTAAGTTTTTCTTTGTTTTATGAAAATAGACTCAATAGGCCTTTTTTAAAAAAAAAAAAAAAACAATAATGTTAACTGAGATTTTCAAATTTCTTATAAGAGAAGTGGACCATCATTTTTGATATTTATATCTGCTTTCTAATTTTTACGTATATGAATATTTTATACTTTTAAAATTTAAATTTGAGATTTTTAATTAAATAAAGGGATGTTTCATCCCTCTCTTAATTGTGGTTGTGGAGAAAAAAATAGACTGCTAATTTAATAGTTTCCACAAGAGATGATGTCCAATTAAATTGATTTGCAGGAGTTTCCAACTGTGAAATTTGTGGCAGACGTGCACACCCTAACACACACATAACAATTCATTTAACATTTTCTTCTAGAATAAAACGTATTTTGTAAAACATAATACATTTATTTATTTAAGTTTAGAATCGTTCAAACATATTTTAAATTTTATAGAGATTATATTCCTTAAACATAAAAGTGGAGAAGAACGCGTACATTTTCAAATGATGTTAAGTTTCATCCACTCAAATGTTAATAGTACTATTTACACGCTTAACGCAATTTGATTGATTTTAATAGTTTATTTATATTTTTTTATATTTAACATAAGTTATATAATTAACTTTTAGCGAATTAATTATATGTTGTTATTTTTTAAAAAAAAAATCTAAATAAAGATAGACAAACTTTATATATCCTCCCAATTCCATTCAAAACACCTATGTGTTGTTTTTATTTAATTAAAAAAATATTGATGAATGGTATTTGTTAATAGCTCGGATTTGCTTGTTTAATAATTTTTTTTTTTTTGAGGATTTAAGAATTAAATAAATGTGAAAAAAAATAATAATAACGTCCTTGTCCTGGCATGGCTGTCTTTTATGACTTGGTAACGTACTTTCACGTGTTGTGGCCTTGTGGGGTACGAGTTAAAAGAAGAAAAAACTAACAAAAAGAATATCTTCTCTTCATTTTAATTTTTTTCTTTTAAGAATTAAATCGTATAAATTAATATATTTTTTATTATATTAATATAAATATATAATTTTTAAATATTGAGTTTATTTAATTTTTTATATTAATTATTATTATTATAAAAATGATAAAATGTGAGAAATAAAAATGGATGGAAGAGGTATAATGGAAAAAAAGAAAAGCAAAGTTTTGGAGTTTATAGAAAGAGGTGAAACAAGAGGTTGAGTGGAACTATTGTTAATTTTGTTGTTTTGTTGAGTTTGGGAATTGGGAGGAAAATGAAATGTTACCTAAAAGTTAAATAAAACTCATGAGGGAACTGACATTTTTGTTTCTCAAAAATCTGTTTTCTGACTCAGCTTTCCTCCTTTTCCAATTATATTTATCTAACTCTATTGGCTCATCATTATAAACTTTGAGCTTACTTACAAGTCTACAGCTTTATAAATATTCTATTCTCATAATACCAAATTGTATTTTAAAATACACAATGTATTACGTACTATATACTTGTTTGTTTATGTCAAAGCATACGTACATATGGTGCTAGTAGAATTCTTAGGATTGTATTTGTTTATATAAGAGATTATTATATGCTTAATTTTTAATTTCAAATCATAACGCAATAAATATTAATTATGAAAAAGTCAATAAACCAAATTTGACATTCTTGTTGAAAGTGTAAAATCTTTCTTTGAATTTGAAGTAGAGATGGGTTCATTATTATAATGATGAAGGCAGGTAGTGGATTCACCATTTTCTATAAATACATAATTTTTGAATTTTTATAAAAAAATTCATTATATATACTTTATATATATTATTAAAAAGTCTCATATCGAAAAGAAGGAGTGACCTTTGAATAGTCATAAGCTAGATTGTGAAATTGAGTTGAACACAAGATTTATTTCTTTACACATATATTATTAGAGCAGTACTATTACTTATCCCAATTACTGTGTAACAATGTTGGCCCCTATATTGAATTGTCCATGCTTTATATATCCAATCTTGAACGTAAATTGGGTGTTAAAATCTCAAATCTGATAAAAAGAATTCCAAACCTATCTGATAGAAAGAAAAAGACGTTTCCGTTAAATAATGACGGTAAGAAAATTAGAGGCTAGTCAAAACCTAGTCTAAAAAGTTATTGAATAGCAACAGTACATTATACATTTGCTCACAAAACAACAAAAATGGTTTGATTCCCCTTATGAGCAATATGACCAAGAAGACAGACTCAACAACAAATGTCTGCTTGCATTAAAATTTATACTTATTGTCTACTATCAGTTAATTATCCCTATATTTCCAGTATGAAATACTTTTTTATCATGTCAATTTTTCGTTTTAAATGTTTACACATTTATAGAAATTAGTTTGTTTTTCTATTATGTTTAGAAGAATATAATTATGCCTACCAAAAGTCACCTACCCTTAAAGCAAAAGCAAAAGAAATGGATTAAACGCATGCAGTTTCTTATTTGCTTTATAAAAGTTTGACTTGTTCATCAATTAGACGTGTCAAGTTTGCTAATCTTCCTAATTATGCTCATTCCGACTTTTACGATGAAAGCTACACAAAGTTATCAAATGTAATTGACAATATCTGCCTATTGGTTCGAAAAGATGTGAATTTTTCCTAGACTTTGAGTTATTTAAATGTTAATGACTCTGCAATTTCATTTTTGAGTTATTACAAAAAAAAATCAAAATTAAGATGATGATATACCTACAAATTTAAATGACATCATATTGAGGTTGCAAAACCTTGCTATCTTTACGCTACAGTGATTAATAACATTAATTCGGTTTTAATATCTCCCAATAAATAGTAACGCAAATTTAGTGTTTTTTTTTTTTTCAGTTGATATACATAAGTTAGGTAAAAACTTACTATGCATGTCATGTGTTTGAATTAGAGTTCATTTTACTTAATTATAATTAATTAACACATGTTTTACTTTACTAAATTACCTAATCATGGAAAATTACATCAGTTTGATACATACGTTCGTTGTCTACAATGATATGTTATTGTTAATCTAGTAGTATAAATTAAAGATCAATTTTAAAACCACAAGTGTTTGCAACTTTTTCTCTTTGAACAGTTTTTAGAAGTTTATTCATTTTATTTCTCAAATCAAAGTCAGCTGTTTGGTTGGAAAAAAAACTTTTAAATATCAATTCAGCTTTTTGATTACCATTTAAAACAATTTCATCGACGTAAGGATATCATTATTCGAGAAGTACTACTTTTGCTTGATCCACCTGACTTTTTCTCTGAAAGCTACCCAAAATGATCATCCAAAATATCTTAATTTAATGGTTAATGGATGCATAAATTTTAACTTTTATAATTACTTTGATTAGTTGTACTTGAGTCAATGCTTTTTGGAAAATAATTTTTTTTTACGATCATCCTTCTCAAATCCCACTTTATAAAATTACATTAAATATATGTTATTATTAACTTAATAGTGTAAAGGAATTTTAAAAACTAATCGGTCCATGGATTATGGAAAGTTAATTAGTAAATACTATTTATACAGTAGTAGCTTCTTACAATTATTATTATAGGATAGAAAATAGTTGGCTGGTTGGCAAATCAATGTTATGATTAGGATGATTGTGTTAAGGAGAAGCATCAGTTGGTTAAGTACATATTAATGCATCTTATAATCTATTCGGATTTTCTTTGGCTGTCATTCTCAATGTTTGGTTCTGAATTTTAGTTAATTGACTCTGACTTCAGAAAGGATTATTATTATTTGTTTGAGATTCCACGGCAAAATGGGCCTTGACCGGACTCAAAAGATGATGTTGTTGAAATTTTTCGCCACTATCTTTTTTCGAGACAGTTATTTAGTAAATGATTTCTTTTTTAAAAAAAATAAAAAGTATAAGCATTTTAGATCATGATTCGAAAATTCATCTTGAATAGACTTATTTGATCACATAGTCTAAAATTTTGTAAGTTATTATAAATGTTTAATGATATTCTAACTTTTTGAGTCTAATCTTGTCTAAAAGGATAATGTTTCAAAATCTATTTTTCACAATTTTCAAAAATTTACAGGAAAATGATCTAGATGAAGACCTAAACAGGAATATTTGAGTAAATTCAGACATCTACGTTTCTGGACCACTATTTCTTTTCTTTTTTCCTTATTTCCTTTTTAATTCTTCTAATTATTCATAGCACCATGAAAAGAACACTTATAGTTATGTGACCATCCATGAAAATTTGCCTCCGAGCCGTCATAAAAATCCAGAAGCAGGCATCTAATGTCTAAGCTTGTGTCACTTCAATATTTTTAAAAACTCATGTGGAAGAGCTAGAGAAGGAGAGAATGAATCCTTCTCTTGAAATAAGACATTCTACTTCAATTTACATTTGAATATTTGTTATATCAGTAAAGCAATAAAAGATTTCACTCTCAGTTATATATTTTTTTTTAAAAAAAATCAACACTTATATATATGACTTCCCCTTTTTTTATACCATGAGTTTTGCTTACAAAGAAAAGTTGCTGCTACTGGGTATTTGTCTTGAGTTTTTTTTAATCACAATTGGGGTTTTTTTTAGAATTTTCTTTTAGAAATTCTCTATATTTGACTAGTCTTTTTTTTTTTGGAAAAAGGTTAATGATTCTATAAATATAGGCTCATTCTTTCTAGTCTTGTAGCATCCGCAAAGTAGTCCTAGGTGCTTTGAAAGTTTTGTGTAGGTAGAGAAATGGTGAAACGCAAGTGTTATATTAACACTTGTATGTGTGAATCTCTTTTTATTTTAAGTGAATTGTGTGAGTTTATTTCATTCATATTTAATAATCTCATATTTATTTAGTGAATTACTCCTCTCCTCTTATAAATATAGATTCATTGATTGAACCACATTAAATTAAGAGAAAAATGTCTTCTTTATCTTTATGAGATGAGTCAACAGAGGGGCCTCACGAGGATAATGCAGTCTTGCTTAGACCTGACATGCATAACCTCATGATTTTGACATTCTAATTTCATACTGAAAAATAATAGCTTGAGAAAAAAGTTCTTGTCATGATGCATTACTAAGTGTTGGAGTTATCAAAATATTTCATCACTGAAATTGGAATAAACATTCTCACTTTCAATTCAAAGATTGTGAGTTTGAATTATTAAAAGAGCAAAAATATAAAAGCTCCTGATGAGAGGTTAAAAAAAAACTTCTAATACATATCTAAATTTTATGGACTCAATTGTTTGATGGGTAGGTTCAAACTGTTAGGGTCATGATCTCAACCAATGGATCATGATTCAATTTGTAAAAAACGCCAAACAAATCAGACGAGTTTGAATTAATTTTATCATTTCTACATATTATTAATTCCATTGCTCGATGAGTAGGCATCTTTTAACAATAAGATAAAATACAAAAATGAGGAGAGAAATTGGAAGCGCGCAGTTAATTATAATTTATTTGTCCTTTAATTCTTTAGATATTCATAGGATCAGTATCAGTATAAACTTATAGTAGAAAAAAGAAGAAAAAAAACACATGTTACAATTTAGAATAATTAGGCTAAACTTGAAAAAAGGGAATGAAATTTTGATATTCTAAAAGAATTTTTTATCGTGTCTGAAATAGAAGTGATTAGATAAATTCAGTTGAATATTATGTGATAATAAGGTATTTAGATATAGCATTGGGATAGTATGGACTATGGAGATGTATCGCGTGACATCATTTATGGGTGCACATCACAACTTTTGATAATCCATTTGTCTATCATTATTTCCAAAAATACATAATTTTTTTTTGGCACTCTTTGTGATGATTAATTATAATTGAGAATGGCAATGGAGCGGATGAGGGCAAGTTGAGCTTCACTCGTAAATTTTTTAATCACTCCACCCTGTTTTATATGAATGTTGATGAAGGAAATGGAGCATTGGCGTGACTTTCTTTTTTCAAGAGAAGTGCTATTGTGAAAAGGTGTGTATGATAGACGCTGACGATGCTTTTACAAAAGGTAAATTTGTAATTTAACTTTTAAATTAGGAATTTCAACTTTTAAGGTAATACAGATTGATACATATATACATCAAATATTTACCAATACAAATTTATCCACTAAAAAATCTCGCTATCATTAATTCCAAAGGCCGAATCCTTGAGGATACATGTTTGATATTCAAAAGTTCTTATACTTTTTGTGTCCAACAGTAGTTGTCCTCTGTTGACTTGACACATAGATTATAAAACAGAAAATGATAAGAATAGTTGTGTTAAATCATTCTTATTAAATATAAATCATCTTACCATTAATTTATCAACATGAACAAGTATGCTGGACATCCTAAAATAAGATGATGGACAGGTAAAGATGGACGGAGAGGATAAAAGACAAACTTACAAATAAAACCTCAATTTCAGCACAAACAGACCATACAGTGTATTATTCATCAAGATACACACAGCTCTACATGATTCTTTACATATACAATTGAACGATTGTATCAAAATACACACAACACCAACATGATCATTTTGCATAAACATAATAAATTTATTTATTAATTACATACTGCTTTGATCAAGCAGTAGACACAATTCCTCCGTGATCCTTTTTCCATAACCATGTGAATAATTAGGAAGCAACTTCAAGAGATGGATAAGCTGTGTGTAGCCAATAACTGGATCATTAGCGTAGAAAGTGCTCCTATTATACTTGTCAAGTGGAGCATTAACCTCGAAACGTGTTGGTAAATCTGGATTAGCCAAGAACATACGTCCAAATGAGATCAAATCTGCATAATTCTCATCTATGGCTTTGTCCCCATCAGATTTACCATAACCACCAGAAGCAATTCCATCGGTCACTGCTTCTACTATTTTCAGGGCAAGTTGATAACGGTTTGAACCAATAGTGAATTGGTCGATTAAGTAGCCACTTGCGGCTGATCTCAATTCCATCAAATCCTGTATCGCCATCAAAAACTTGTTAATTAAGAAAATGAATTAGGCATATGAAATTGTCACATACTCCAACATAGTCTTAGAGCAGACAAAGGTCGAGCAACTTATAATTACCAGCATTACGGGCTGCAGTCCTCCGAATCCATTAAAAGCTTCGTCTTCTTATGCGTGATCTCATATTAAGCCTAGAAGCAGGGTTTTGACCTAGAGATTTGTCAGCCTGAGACCAGTATGAGATCAAATGTTGCGTATTTCTCAAGTGATATGTAGATCAGATAAGGCATTAACCCACCGACGAATAAAATGTTCTTAGATAGCCTGCGTATTAAGGGAAATTGATTGACATAGTGTAGAAGAACTCTTAACTAATTAAGGTGTCGTCCTGGCTGAGAATATGTAGTAGGGTATACCTATTCATTTATTGCAGAATTAAGATGTCCGAGAGGACATTCAAATATTATTTGTGATAAAATTTTAATTAAAATATTATGTTTTTGGAAAAAGGATTTAAGCTATTTCATAGATTTATCCTTTCAGATATTATGAATATATTTTAATATATTCTATTCAAATATAAATAAAATTTAAAGAAACAAGAAGGGAAAAAAAAAACAAGAAAAAGAAAACAAACAGGCCAAAAGAGGTATGAAAACTTTAGTTTTTATTTATCAATACTTTGTATAGTTGGCTATACAAAATATTTACATTAGATTATGGATTCCATAAATTCCTCTCAATTCAAATGTACATGTTGCAAGTAAAAGTCAAATTGTATTTTTTTTAAAACTAAGGATGAAGAAGAACTTTTTTTTAACAAATTGATATAATATTTGAATTTGAATAAGTAGGGAATTTGACTTTTAATAAAATTCTAACTTTGTAAACTCTCTTCTAGATATACTCCTACAATAATATTCAATATTGTCAAGCTTGATTCTCTCTACTTTTTTTTCTCCTTGTTATTTTCTTTTATTATTATTGTTACTACTGATCATTAGTTTTCTTGATAATTTTTTTAATAATTTAATTTTAATATGTAGATGAATGATGATCATATTACAAAATAATTTTTTTCCATACAATATCAAGGTCTAAATTCAATTAAATAATATTTTTCATTCTAATTAATTTATTTGACTGTTGATAAATATATAATATATTGGATTACATGAATAAAAGCAAACATCACATTTTACCAAGAATTTAAGTTAAGCATTTCTTTTAAGTTCTAACTTTTTTTACTATTTTTATTATTATTATATTATTAAAATAAATATTCATATTATTTTATGTGTTTCCTAATGAGCCAAGGTAAATCTCCATCTTCTATATATCCATGTATATAGGTGATGCCTTTGAACGACCAAGGACACTTTCGTCATTTTGCGCTTGCAGAAGATGGTGACAATAACACGCGCATCACATGACAGCAATATGCGCACCACATGCCATGCCCGGCACAACCAACAACGTCCTTCCTTGTGCTTTGCCAATGCCTAGCGACTTCTCCGTGACCCCCTAGTTAGAACCTTCTGAATCGATCCACGTGGTTAGCCCTCCATCTTGCACTTATTCGTCCCTCGCCTTTCCTATTGTGCTCGTGTGGAATATAAAGGGATCTTCGCCTTGCTCTTTCCTCCGGGTTGGATGTGCACGGCCTGCGTATTATAAATGAGCTCCATCTAGCTTCCAAACCGATAAACAATTGCCATGTGGGCCTTCTGATGGACGAAGAGAAAAATTACTCATTCTCCTGCATGCACCATTTAAGACTACATTCCCTAAATTGCCCTCCACACCCATCTATCTTATTTTGATTCATCTTATAATTATTTAATTTTATTTTTCTATTTAGATTATAAAATTAAATCATATTTTTAATTTACAATCATGAAATTTAAATTTGGGGAGTTTTCAAAAATACCAAGTTTTTGGATAAAAATTACATGTCCCTACCGAATCATTGAAAAATACCATATAAAATACCAACTTTATTTACAAATTTAGGAGAGAGAGTGTTTTGAGTGTGATTATTGTGGTGTGTGGTATGATATAATAGTGTTGGAAAATGAAAAAGAGTGTGTTTTTTTGGTATTTTGATAAATAAATTTTAAAGTGTAATTTTGGGGGTGAAAGTTGTTATTTGTGTAAAAATTTCATATTTTTATGTCACCCAGGACCAATAATACTACAAACAACATATTCAATAAAATTTTACAAGTGAGATTGGGAATGATAAAATGTATGCAGATTTTACCACTAAATCATAAAAATAGAGAAGTTATTTATGAAATTCTCATCTCAAAAGCGAAAAATACTAGACGTGAAACAAAATTACTAGAGTGAAAAATAAATATATCAATATAATACTAATATATTAATATAATTTTATACGTCGAAACTAAAAAAACTGAAGTGCAAAGATATATAAATGTCCTCTAATCTTTAATCTTGAGTTCCTCGGGATGATGAAATCAATGATATGTCACTGCGTGTCAAACTATTAGTTGTTTGATCTGACGGTTGGAGTGTGAAATTGCACACTAAACGCTGCCAGTTTGAACCTTAGTTACAACATTTTTATTTTCCTCGGGACAACCCACCACCAAACTCATACAAAACTTCCTTTTCCTTATTTTTTTTCCCCTTTTCTTGATTGAATCATACATTTTTCTTTCTGCTATTCAACAATTGTTTTCCCTCTATTTTATAAATGCTAATAAAAATGTTTTCTTTTTCAAGTTTATTGGCCTTCTCGACAGAGTGCTGAACCAAGCACTACTATTGGTGACCACAGAGAGTGCAATCCATAACTGTCAAACTATGAAGTAGAATATATTATGAAATCAAAGAAAAAGAGAAAATGACAATTACATCAACTCTTGAAACCATCAGTAGTGTCAATAAAGACACAGGCGACAATGAATGGAAATATTAGAGAAATGTTAAACGCAAATCGATTATTGAGCAAGATATTACAACTTTACCAAGCAGCAGTGAACAACTTAAAGGACAACATGGAACATTTCTATAGATTAAGCCATGGTAATCAGTGTTAACGGCTGAGCCTCAATCGTCAAAGGTGACAATTGTGTCAATCCAAGCAGAAAAAGCAAGATCAGAGGAAAAGGATTCAGCTTCTAAGAAGCAAAAACATAAAAACATTACCAGCTGGGACAGGTTTTTAATTGTTTGCAGTGGTCAGGCACCATTTGTTTCATGAAATGTGACATTTTTCGGTTTTAAAAAGTGTGTCTTTCCACATGACATGTTTAAGACCGCGAGACTAACAGTCATTTTGGTATATTTCTACATACTTTAGTTTGACCGCAAGATCCAAAAGTCTTCTTTATTTTTACGAACTCCGTGTCAAGCCAATACCACGGATTGAACACTACTACTAAGACAGAAAGACAAGCTAATTTTCTTTCATGTCAAGCATAATCTCAATAGATTAACTTCTTTTGGTTCTGCGTGGGTCATCTATTTTCAACTCATAGAAGCATTTCTTCGATAGGCAGAGATAACGACAAAGCAACGATCAATAAACAAGTGCGAGATTTGGAAAAGGGAAAACATAAATCCATGATTTTACAGCCTCAGGAAAACTAATTCTTAGTTATGCAGAGTTTATTTTGTCATACAGGGATTCAAACAGTATATGAAGGCCATTAACTCTATCCCATTAGTTTTTAATCTACAATTCCACTGACTCATTCACAAGAGAACATCAAAAAGACAAAAGAAGAAAATAACTCATAACTGAACCAGTAAACCTTTAAAAAAGGGCAATACATCTATATCTATGTATACAGGCAACAGAGAGCAACCTGATATTGTTCCATAATTAAAATTAAGCATGGAATTCGTGCACTAAACAGAGACTGAATGTTTTTTTTTTCTTGGGGTAACATGTCTTGTCGAAAGTTTAATTTTAAAAGTTATATAAGAAAGAGATATTCTTTATGAGATAAACTAAAAAAAAAAGACAAACAAATTAAATGAGATATTATATTTTAAATTCAAATTTAATCATATGAATACAAATAAAAGTGTGAAAATAATCAAATATATTTAGTGCTTCCTAATTTACTAGTTTTTGAATAAGCAACTAGACACTTTATTTATTTTATTGAAATTGGAGTAATTCTGTGCATGGTATTGTAATTTGACATTATATTTTTTTTTATTTTAAAGACGAGTTATATTGATGAATATGAAAATTTCGTTTTTATTTATCAATGTTAAAATGATCAATAAATGACATTTCCCAATATGTTTAGAGGACTGATGTGTTTGATATAAATTGATCTTCTATAGCTCGTAATGATTGTTTACTATAATGATAAAAAACTATATATCTGAAGTTAGCATCTTTGAAAATTGTTCTAATGTGTCATGTTATTAAGTGAGACGGTTAGAGGATAATTAGAAATCTTTATATTGTAAATAATATAATAAAAAAATTAAACATAAACTTTTTTATAATGACATAATTATTTTCACTCGTATAGATTTTGATTAGAGACAGGAAAAGGTGGAGGGAATGGAGAGACAGATATTAACTTGATCTAGCAAATCGAACTTAAATTATTATTAATTAGGGTATAATTTTAAAAAAACTTAGCGCAAATTTGATTTCGTAATATTAATTTGCTTTCTAGTTTACAATCAAGCTATAAATTCCTTTTTTATATAATTTTTTAAACCTATTTATCATTAATGAAAATATGTAAAGAGGAAAAAATAATATAAAAATAGAAGTATAAGATAATTAAAAAATATATAACATTAACTAATGTTCATAAAAGCTAAAATAAAATATACCAATTTAGGAGAAACTAATTCTCAATTGATTAATTTGCTCCAAGGTGATTAACATGAAGAGATAACATAAAGCTTATAGTAACAACTAACAAGGAGGAAGAAATGCAACAAAAAGAGATTGATCATGTATTAAAGCATTAAGCAAATATCAAGGGAGGGTCGTGATGCCTTGGGACCAAAAATCTCATATTCAAGACCTAAATTTAAAAAAAAAAGACTAGAGGTGCTCAATTATTCGATCTGACTTAAATTCAAATTCATCTAGAAAGCAAAAAGAAATACCAAAAACACAAGAAAAGCACTAAGCATATAACCTATTTCAATGATTCTTGGTACACTCCATCATCTTCCAAGGCATAATCCTAGAGCAAAATTTAGCAATAACTCTCAATTTCAACTTTACTTTTCTTTTTCCATCAGCAATATCCCTTTGTTTCTTTGAAGCATCAATAACCTCTTCAATTCTTGATGATGAATTAGGAGAAGATTGATCTTTGCCTCTAAAAGATGTATTATGATATGGAAATATCATGAACTTTTTCTCAATCAAATAGTTTATTGTAACCAATTCATGAGAGTCATACAAAGGGCTCCCACAATCCCAAATCTTCAATCTTTCTTCTTCTGTGTTCTTCTTCATGTCAACACTGGTTTTTTTGTTTGGGAGAGTAGTTCCTTTATCACCTGCCATGTTTATGAGATTGTGTGACAATGACAATGTAAAAAGTATGAACTTTTGTCACATATTTATATAGGGGAGTCCATTATTTGGATTAAGAGTTATTTTTTTCTTGACTTGGAGGATACATACCTAAATTGGTCAAAATAAAATGTTTCATGGTATTAGTGTTTTAATATTAAGTTATATATGTACATTAATTAATTATGTAGTAATAAATTTACCTGAATGGAAGAATGTTGGTCTTTACACCACTCATTCCAAAATAGTAGTCAATTTGACTAACTTTTAAAGTTAAATTAAATTATGGTAATTAATATTATAAAATAAAAATTTTAATATTAAAAAATTATATGAAAAATATTATAAATTATAATTTTTTAAAAATATTTAATATGATTAAAAATTACATAAAACATTGGTCAAACTTATATCGTTGAAAAGAGAACAATGACAAGTAAAAAGAAGAGAGAGTACTAGATCACTATATAAGATACATGTGTATGATTAAAGTGAAAAAGATTATCTTTTTTTTTCTACTACTGTCATATATTTTAAATTTTTTCATTACACTGGATAGAAAAAGAAAAATAAGGAAGGAGGATTAAAAGATGAAAAATTGAATTCTTAATTTTAGGGGTGTACATAAATTTTTTTTACCCAAATAAATATAATACATATATATTACATATATAATTCATTTTAATACATAGTATTGTTATAGATGATAGATATTTTTTTCAATATGGTATATATATATATATATATATATATATGAAATTTTTTTCTTGGATTGACTCGATTGTAATTTGATTTATTTTTCAAATTGATTTTATTTACTTTACGTAATTTCCCTCCATCCAGACAGATTCAAAACTCTCAAGAACTGAAAGTTCAATAGCATATCATCAAATATATTTCTTTGACTCGATTGTAATTTGATTTATTTTTTAAATTGATTTTGTTTACCTCTACTTAATTCCCCTCCATGTGATCAGACAGATTCAAAACTCTCAAAAACTGAAAGCTCAATAGCATATCATCAGATATATTCACAAACGTCATGGCTATATTTTATCATAGCTTGTTGTTGTCGATTATTAAACATCAATTCTTTACTATATTATCTTTCATCTTTTTACCTTCTTAGGAGTGCTAATCTTTGGTTATGCTATTGGTTTATCGTTTTTACCATTAGAGTCGCATTTCTTTGCTTGTTGATACATCGAACATCATTTATTTATTTATTTCAATCTTTTACCTTCCAACCACATCAATCATCATAAGACCACTTTCAATATTGTTGATACAGTTAATTTGAAATAAAAGGACAAAAGAACATTTAAAATAATGATCAAATACGCATGTAGTTGTTTGATATCTAATACGTACATCGATTGAAATATGGAAAAAGAATATATTAATTAAATTGTATTACGTAAAAGAAAATAACTCACAGATAATGAACATCCCTTTTTATTTTTTATGAAACTGTGAAAATTATATATTATAGTTCTATTTTATATACTAATATTTAAGGCGATTTAAAATAAGGGGTGAAGTCATGTAATCAATATTTGATTAAAATTAACCATATGTAAATGACACTGATTTGTGAAATTATTTTTTGTGAACTCAATCAAAAGCTCCATGGAAAAGCATCGAAGCTTTGAACTCAAAAATAAGATTTGCAAAATTATTTTTTATTTTGATTGAGTGATATTACAAACGAAATAATCTGTTTTGCAGTTTGTATGTTAATTTGGAAATCGTTTGATGAAGATTAGAGTTGATTTCAATTGAAATTTTATACTGAAACTCGAATAGGAAGAAAGAACAATAAATTGCATCTTATATGTATGTCCAAATGCATCATGAATGGACACACAAAAATAACATTATGAGTATAATTTTCTACAACAATGTGTGCACTTCACATAAATATATACTCTTATTTTCTCAAATTCAAAATTATATGTATTTAAGATTGATTCAAGAAAGACACTTTTCAATAACTAACTTCTTTTGTCATTCCAAAAAACTGTATATATATTTCTTTATTGTAGTATATTTTGGAATGATCAGGACATAGAGACAAATGGCTATGAAAGATACAAATTAAAGAGCAACAATAACAATGCATAAAGTTTTCCATAAATTAAGGATGTATCCAAGTTCAACATCAACAATAGGCAGTACTAAAATAGCTCTTGACAACATCATAACATAGTATCTGTAACAGTCTGCTGTTGCTCTGACCAACACATCTTGGAGTCTTGAACTGGCTAACAGCACCTCCTAATCCTACAAAATGATCTAATATCTTCTGAAAAGTCCCCTTCTTCACAACTCTAAGCTCAAGGGCGCCGATTACATTGACCTTCCGAGACCCCACATAGCCTGCATCAACGAATGATTTGTCCAAACAGTTGCAGCATTCTTGCAATGTTTCATCGCTACCTTCACCACTGAGTTCCCAGAAAATCACATAGTGCCCTGGATCTGTTGCAACGTTCACGTGGCTTGTGAAATCGACTACCTCTAGTTTTTCGTCTACTAAGAGCCTGGCTGCTGCTTCTACAGCTAGCTGTAAATCTTTTTCAGTGTTCTTGTCAATGTTTATGCTTAGCAAAAGATTTCTGCGGCAGATGAACTGGAGTTCTGGTGTGGCATTGTGGAATCCTTTTATTTTAACAACATCACCGAGTCTATAACGATACAACCCTGCATATTACATGTACAAACTTGTTCAAATATTGACCAATACTTGGAAAATCAAGAATCTAAAGCAATGGATAAGCAGGAACATGTACAATGAAAGATGAGCAATTGTTCATGCGTATAGTAAAAAGTACATAAAAGTATACAATTTTTATATCAAGTCCACTATGCACCATCATATACAAAAGTATAATTGATGCAATGGTCCTTTGTCACCTACTGATATAAATTCTCCCTACACTTGTTGGGCAATTAAAAAATATTTCAGAGACCAAAGTGTCAGGGTCTGGACAAATAATTGAATCAATGCCTTAATGTTAATATGGTACTCTTACATGAACCAGTAATGCATAGTATAAATGCAACATAAATTCATAATAGTCATTGACACAATTATCAATCATTATGGTAGGAAGAAAATTGTACCTGCAAAGTTGGTGACAACAATTTCATACTCTTCACCTAGTTTAACTTCAGCCAGACCCACAGGTGTAGGATCAAGGCCATCCAAATTTACCCTGAGAGGAATGAATTCGAAATAACCAATATTAGGAAGCACTGCATAAGTAACTAGTTCAGGAGGCAACTTAGGATTGACATTTGCTCCAATCCATCCTTCAGAAGAACCATAATCTGCACTCAGTAGTGGTAGCTCCCCTGCATAATGCCTCAATTTCTTGAGGTAAGGTTCCATGGATCCCGTCATGATTCCATATATGTACCTGGCATTTGGGAAGAGCACGGGAATCAAACCGTACCAATTGCTTAATCCACGACACTTATTATAAATGGTATCAGCCTGTTCTGGATCAGGCTTCAGCAATTTCAACATTGCTGATCTCATGGAAGGGACCGTGACTTGGCTAGAGAGCACTCCCTCTCTTATGTCTGCAACGAGTTCTTCCCAGACTTGTTCGAAAGTTCTAAAAGCATGGACAATGCTGTGGGAAAATGTAGAGGAGACAACTTGCACTTCGTCCCGAAAAATGAGCCCACACAAGAGATGGCAGTACAAAGATTGGTGGAAATCAGGACCAAATATAACTTCATCAGGGCTACAACATGGAGTTTGCATTGCCTTCATTGTCTTCTTGAAATGTGTGTGACGATATACGTTAGTAGTTGCAGTTCCAGCTGCCAAACCTCCCTTTGTCTTGAACTGCTTGCTGCTGTAAATGAACTGCAACGCCTTCCCATTCTCAATTGGGAATTCTCTGCAAAAATGAAAATAAGAAAGAAGAGAAATATTTAGTCACAACATTAAGAATAGCTACAACAAAAGTTGAAAGTTGGGTGTTTTGAAAATTCGGAGTTCAACTCCAAAAAATATATTCGGACATAAAATTCAGGAATTCAACTTGAAGTGTTTTCATGTAATCATGGTTAAACACCACAAATTAATTTTCAAATATCATTTTTCACTTTGAAAGTACACGAGTAACTTTTTTCAACTTTCAAGATAAAACATGGCCAAACGGAAAATGACAGCACAGCACCAACTAGTTTGTGAATGACACCAAAGTAATATGAGACAACCAATAAAAGAAAGCTGTGAGATAAGGTAAAAAACCAAAATGTATTCATTTACAAGAAGATGTTGTGAAGTAATGTGACTTGAGGGGAAAAAACAAGAATAATGATTTATATTTTCCTGAATCAGCCCCACTTTTGCAGATAGTATAAAGAATCAAATATGGAAAATGACAGCACATATGACAAAAGTGGCATTGCAATTAGCAAAGCATTAATTTTAAGATAATCCACAAAACTGCATTACCTATTCCTAAACGCAAACGACGTTTTGTATATCTGCGTAGTGGATTCCATCAATTCATCATTGAAAGGTACAAACTTTGGCCTTCCCTGAGTGGTACCCGAACTACAACCAAAAGAAAATTTCCATTAACTTTCCAAGAAAATCTTTATGCAATACCAAGAATCCTTTCTTTTTTTGGTCTGAAACAGAGCGGATTCATATAGTCAACACCAACATATCTAGTGTAATCCACAAGTGTCTCGACTTAATTATATAAAGCACATTTAATTAGTACATACGAAAGAAGAAAGGGTACCTTAATGAGATTGTTGTAATGGGTTTTCTCGTGAGAACAGGGGAAAGATCCCCATCAGCAATTCTTTGAATATAAGGGTCTAAATCTTTGTGAGTGACAAGAGGAACACAAGCCTTGAAAGTCTCAGGGTCAGTTCTTCCATTTAGACCCCATTGCTGTAGATACACAGTGTCTCCATTCTCTTCTAGTATCCTTTTAAGTGTCTCTTCTTGAACTTTACCAGCTTCTTTGGTCAACGCTTCAAATTCCTCAATCACTTCTTCTGGATCAAATTTCATCTCTGTCTTGAAGTCATAAGCAAAACATAAATTAAGCTTCTTTTTAATCAATCAGTACATGTTTAAGAGTAGTCAAGAAGAATACTAACTTTCTGTAAAATAAAAGATGTAACAGAAGGAGGGGGAATATGGGTAGTGGATAGAACAAAAATAAGTTCAAAATTCAAGAGGATTGGCAAGTATGAAAAGAAGAAAGTTCATGGAAGATGTTAAAGCAAATCTTTGAATTAGCTCTACCAAGTTCCAACCCCCATGGATGGAAAAATGCACATCTTTGACACTGGTCCACTTGGTCAGCTCTTAGAACAAGTCAAAAAAGAACCCAGAATATTAAAATTTAAAAATCTCTACACATAGATTTGATTAGATGCTCTGATCAAAGTTCCAGTAGAATCTTGAAATAGCTACAAAAACAAGAAGAATTTTGGGTATCCATTCTGATTGATTAAAAATGGATGATATAACTTTTTGGGTACAGCAAATAATACCCTTTACTCCAGTACTCCATAAGAAGAAAGAAAATTAACCACGAGAATCACACCAACTCCAAAAAGTTCTTCTTTTTTTCTCAAGGCCAGCAAAAGAATTTCAAAAATAAGTAAATACAAAAAGGCAAAGAAGAATCATGATAACAAATATTAACTGGAAAAAAAAAACATAAGCAGCAAGTTTTCCTGCCAATAGCTCAAATTCCGACCAAAGAAGACTCTACCTTTGCAGACAAAAAAGCAAAACAATAATATGGGTATTTTCAAAACACAGTACCTGTAATATGCACAGTGGCTAGAATGGTGAAAAAAAAGGAGCTCAAAGTCAGTGAGGAAATCAATGTAATTGTTTATTGGTTAAGGTATGATCAACCACTATATGACAAGACTCTGAAAAGGAAATAAAACAGTAATGTATTTCCCACCCCTCTCTAGAAATGGTTTATAGAATATGAGAGATAAATGACCTTTTGTGAAAATTCTTTGGACCAGGGAAAATATATATATATGGAGTGGAGGACACTGCACACCTCCCTCCGTTTGCTTTTACTTGTCAGTGTTTTGTTGTTCAAGTTAATTTGATTAAATTTTAAAACTAAATTTAATATTTAAAATCTAAAATTTAGATAGTTAAAAATTATATGAAAAATATTATAAATTGCAATCCTTCTCATATTAATATGATGAAAAAATACATCTTAAATTATTGATCAAAGTTCATATAGTTTGACGTTAATAAATAAAATAATGACAAATAAAAATGAACGGGGAATAAAATATATAGGGGTTATTTGGTACTGCAGAATAAGGCAAAATATTCCATCTTAGATTTAATTTTTCAGGTGAAATGGAAACTCAAAAATTATAATTTTAAAACAATCTAATCCATCTATCAAACTTCCTTGGACAAGAATTGGTGGGACTAAGGAAAATCTATAACCCTGTTTTTTGGATTTTTCCTTCAAATCAAGTGGTCCCAATTACTAAGTAGAGATAGACACAAATTTTATTAGTTTTATTAAGGAAACAAAATTAAATTCAGCCTTTCCAACTCGTTGATGTAATAATCTCTATTTATTAGCTCAACTTATTTCAATTCAATCCATTTTAACTTATTTAGAATTGGGTTGATATTCAACCCAAATTGATTCGAGAGATGAACTTGTCGAAATATTTTTAAAATATTATTTTTAATTTGTTATGTTTTATATAGTCAAACAAAAAAATATATAATTTATTTAAGTACTAAAATATTGAAAAAGAACAAATAAAGTAAGTAAAACTTAGTAAAGATTGGGGCGGGTTAGGTCGTGACCCGATCTATATCCCATTACTCAATCCGTTTTGATCCAACCTATTTTGACCAAGCAAATTTGAGTTGGGTTAGGTCTTGACCCATTTATTGTCTTAACCTATTATAACCCATTTAAATTTGACCCAACGCGCCCAATTGCCACCCCTCACATTTTTGTTCTCCATGTATAGATTTGAAATTGGGAAATGAAACAAATAATGTGCTAAAAAATTGTGATATGATGTATACTAGTCAAACTATATTTAAATTGGAAATAATGAGTGAGATTTATATTTGTAATTGTGATATTTATACTAACATTTAATAAATTAAGAGTAGGGATGGCAAAATTAAATTATAGGCATCCAATTAATTTTTTCAATTCTTTTAAGTTTGGATAGGTTAATAATACGTCCATTTATCAGCCCAATCTATCTCAATCTAATTTATTTCAACTCATTAAGAATTGGATTGATATACAATGCAAATTGATTCGAGAGAAATCTTGTCAAAATAGTTTTTTTTTATTTGATATTATATATAGCCACAATAATAAAAAAAATTATTAGGTATTAAAATATTGTAAATGAACAAATATATAAAGGAAATAAAACTTAGTAAAAATTGGGTTGGGTCTTGCCCCGTCCTATAACCCAATACCAACCCATTTTGACCAAGTAAATTCGAGTTGAGTTGGATCTTGACCTATTATAACTCGTTCAAATTTGACTTAACCCACTCAATTGCCACCTCTAAATTAGGATTTTTTTTTTAGTAGGCTATATAAAAAGTAATAGTTTTTTCTTGATATGTTTAAAATGAAAATCTATTTTTGAAACAATAAACAAGTAAAAATGAACAGAGAAAGTAATCGGATGTATTATTAATATTGATTGATATTAGTTACGATGAGATATTTCTTATAGAGTATTCAATTTGGTTTATTGAAAATAAGATGGATTACATAATTTCTAAAAAGTATTATTTATCTACAAAAATATTCTTCACAAAATACGATAGAAAGGACATGAAAAAGTTTAGACGGACAATTGTATTTTTTAATCATGTCTAAAATACTCTTGCATTGTTGATACCATAGTTTACTATGTAATACACACACAACAATACCAAACAAAGTGTACAGCGAATACTTGCATTAGTTATTCACAGGTTAAAAAATTATACCAAATAAAATATTAATAATACACAAAGCTGATATACACATTATTTTTTCTAATGCATGTTATCAAACAAAAACTCGTTTGGTAGTGTCACTAAATATGGTATGCTAGTAATATCGGTATTAGTAATGCAACTCTAAGTTATGCTAAGATAAGAGAGAAGTACTAAAAACACTCTTAAACTTGGCACGAATTATTAGTTTCGTGTCTAAATTATTGAGTGGTGTATTTAAGCTTAATCGTCAAGTTGAGGAGTGTTTTTAAGCCTCGTGTAGCGCGTGAATGATACAATTTTGTGTATAAAATAAGAGGGTGTATTTAAGATTAGTTCGCCAAATTAAGGAGTGTTTTTAAGTCTATCAATAGTATAGGGACGAAACTAATAATTCGTGTCTAGTTCGGGAGTGTTTTTAGTACTTCTCTCATTATTTTTTATGCGATATTTGATCTGGTATATTAAGAATAATATGCAAATGCATGCTTTAAAACTCATTGCATCATTTGAAAAATAATTGTATTTTTAATCATGCTAACACATTAACATTCCTTGCATTGCTAAAATCATGAAATTTCACGCATTAATTACACATAGCATAATATCAAATAGTAGAATATATAATTAACAAATTAAAATATTAGCACAATCCCACGAGAAAAGAACAAGGCTAGATTTCCAAAGCCGGAACTAGAAGAAGTTCAAGTGTTCATCCCAACCTAAAAAATTTTAAATTGTATATACAAGGTTTACTAATTTTTATTTATATACATTATTAAAATAATGATTTTTTGATTCTTAGGATTTATTCTCAAGTATTTAACTTATGTACAATACTAATATAAGAATTTTAAATTTTAAATAAGTAGTTTCACTTTTTATGAATGATGATTAATTTGTAGTTGTCATTTACCCGACCTTATATTATAATTTTCTTTTAAAATTATACATTAATATGCACAAGCAATCAAACAAGATCAATATGTTTCGTGTGATATATGTTTATTAAAATAATTTGAGTTTAAGTTTTATGTATAGAAAATAAATCATGATAAAAAATGATTTTCTTTTTAACGAGTTTGCAGGAGAAGGATCACCGTTCAGTCTATTGGAATTCAATCTTAATTAGTTAATTAATTAGCCTCTAATTTACTGGTATTAAGGGGCGATCATTGAAAGTTGACCCTGGCTTTTTTCTTTGTACTAAATTAATAAAAGAAAAGAAATAAAAAAAGAGCTACTTAGGGTGTATTTGGCATGGAGGAAAATATTTTTAGAAAAATATTTTTTAATTTTTTTAATGTTTGGTTGACTTAAATATTTTGGAAAATATTTTTCGAATCAACTCATTTTCCTCAAATGTAAGGAAAATGACTTCCTTCTAAAAATTAAGGAAAATATTTTACAAGACTCTCATTCAATTTCAAATTAAAATATTTTTTTATCTCATCCCTACCACGACCCGCATCGCCAAAATTTTTTATACTATTTTTAAAAAACTAAAATAAGATTTAAAGTTTATTTTTGAAAAAAATTACATTTTGAAATCCCCCCCCCCCCCTTTAATTTTGAATTATGAAATATTTTCATGTTAGGAACTATTTTCCCAAAAAATATTTTCTATTCTCCAACTAAAAATAAAAGAGATTTTGTAAAAAATATTTTCAATCACTAACCAAACAATAAAATATATTTTTCACTCACCAACCAAACATGAAAAATGGGTTAGAGATCAACTTATTTTCGAGAAAAATATTTTCCTCCCTACCAAAGACAACCTTAATTACTTCGTGTTCACCATTTAATTGGATTATAATTAACAGGATAAAATGGCGCAAATTTATCCTATCACACATATACACATTATTAGATATGCAAATTATTTTTTTCATTGGAGGTAATGTTCACGGGAGGATCAACCTCGCACCTTGTTAATGAGTTTAATTTTCAAATCATATTTCTTATATATTTATTAATTTTTTCAATATATATAAATATAAAATTCACGTAAAAGTCATTAAATTTAAAAAACCTCCATCTAATATAATATCCTAATTTTGCCCCACTAAGAGTCTCATGTTATGCAGTATGGTGCCTTTTAGGTACATATCCAAGAACTATTTTTTTTGTAGCCTAAAATATACTTTTGGGACCTCTTATCTCTTTTAATTATATCTAATTCTCAACTTAATTTTAAAAAAATCAGGTATCCCACATATAACATTTATGAGTAGTTTCATGTGTTAGATTATTTTGTAGTGACCAATGAGACACTCATTCTTTGGTATATATTTGGTTTATAACCACCATGTGCAAGTTTATGCATCATTAAATATCAGCATGTGAATATCATTCATTAGTTTTACTCTTTGAACTTCAATTTTGAAGCATATCCTAAAAGTAAAAGGTAAGGTACTAGTCCACTTTCTAGTGTGAATGTCACTCATGCACCTTGTAGACTGAATTCTAATTAAAGGTACAAGAAAAGGCTCACTTTTTCTTTCCACTTTGATTAAAGGAAGACAACTAATATTGATTAGAAGTTTTTAAAGATGATTCTAGGGTATATATTGATTGGATATTATGCTAAGGTCATTGGCTGAAACAAACTTGAATTTTGCAAGTCTCATGCATGCTTTATGTTATTGTTTTCTTGTGGTATAATGTACAAGTATAGCAAAGACCCCAAAGAACTTCAATCTAAAATCTAAAGACTAAAGATTAGTTTTAAAACCAGATGATGCTAGTACGTACACACGTTGTGATGGTGCACTGCTAGTTGATCATTAAAATTTGACCCAAAAATGACCACATACGTTAAAAAGACCTAAGTTGCTTGGACTCGGGTGTGAGTGTTCGACAGTGGTGCGGATCTAGATGTTGAATCTTTCTTGATCTAATTTTTAAAATTCGAGAATATGGATCCATGTATGGATACGGGTGTCAGGGTGCGCTTAAAAATAATTAAAATATCTAAAATTAGAGTTATAAAACCTAAATTATGAGATATTATGTGGATAACTTGAGGAGAATCCTAGAAGGAGATTAAAGGAAAATGAGTGACATAAAGTTTCTATATAAAAGATATTTCATTTTATTCAATTTCACTTTAAAGATATTTCATTTTATTCAATTTCACTTTTAGGAGAATGAGTGACATAAATTTTTGTATTGATTACAGAAATTACTAAAACTGTCTAGACTTTACCTATCGATTTTGGTCAAAGTATCCAAAATTGATTGATCACATCGGACACGAATCCCATATTTATATTGTGTCAACACAGCTGCAACACCAAAAGTGAAGAGTCCGAGCAACCTAGAAAAAGACTATCGTAATTTTTTTTTCAAAAGAAAGTTAAAATTCTTTAAAAACAGACCTATTGAATTTTCAGAGACATTCATTATAGAACACTTTGAATTTCACAAAGCACTTAATGGTTTCATACCTTTTTCAATTCTTTATTCTTCATTTTTTTTTATTTACCAACTTACTTCTTTTTCTAAACATATTTCTTTCGTAGTCTCTTTAAAAAAAACTAATGAAAATAAATAACACATTTTAAGCGCTCAAATTGATCAAATTTACCTTATAAAATAAAAAAAATAGTTACTTTTTTTTTTTTTTTTTTGTGAAGCTTCATCAATATAAAAATAGTTCGTTAAAGCACAAAAAATAAATTATTTATGAGATTTAATTTCAAATATTTCGTCTATAAATAATTACAATAATACTTTAAATACTTTCATAGTATACTTCAATTTTAAATACACTCTATGTATAATAAAATCAAATAATTACACTTTATGAACTATGGAAATTTTACGCTTACACCTATTATAAAACTTAATCTAGAATGTAATGTATTAAAATATAATTATTAAAGGACAAATCAAAACCGTATATAGAATACTTTTTTTTAAAGTTATTCTTATGAAAATAGAAAATATATATATTCATGCATTTGAAGAAGAATTAATAATTTTTTTAAAAAAATATTAAATGATATATATTACTAAATAAGATATATCAACTATAATAATAAATTTCTACCACTTTAAATACGTAGAAAGTTTTATTTATTAGAAAAATATAAATATCATTGGAGAATGTGACTGTAGGATTTTTATAATTAAAAAAAATCAGTTTTTCTTTTATAAAAGATGAAGAATCTATCATTAATATGATTGAGTCATAGTATAGAAACATTTTGTGTAATTAATTAGTGTCAACGCTTTAAAGTATTTTGAGTTTTGATTATCATTGTTGAAATATTTTTATATTATATTTTAAAAAATTATTTAAATATATAGTTGAATTTACTTAAACACAATAATTCATAAAATTATTTAATTAGAAATCATATTAATTATAAATTAAGTTGATTAATAAGTTATCAAATCGTCCTAACATCGGAGCACGAGTCTACAACATCAATGGGCGAGTACTCTCTTAAATTGTTGTTAATTAGATTACCACTTATTATTAAAATATTTAATTTAGTATTTCTAAAACAGAATAACTGATAAATATGCAAAGCTTCAACACTAATAAGTGATTATATAGGGTTGCTTTTGAATGAAATTGACCCTTATGAACTATATGATTTTTACAAGATGTCACTGTCCACCATATGCAATGTATGAGGTTTGATATTGTTCAACTAAAATGTAAAGGAGTTAGTTAGTTAGTTAGTTAATAAAAGTTAGTTGGAGTTAGTTGTGATTATGTTAAGAATTAGTTGTAATTAGTTAGAAACTAATCATGTGCTTAGCTGTAAATAAATAGTATAAATAGGGGACTTGTAAATAATTCTGCACATCATTGAATACAAGAATTTTTTCCCCAAATTGCTCCAAATTGTTCATGGTATCAGAGCAATTAAGATAGGGCCGGAAATTCACCACCGTCTTCAGATTCATCCTCGCCGTCTTCGATTTCATCACTGACGTCTTCAATTTCACCATTATCGCCGTCAATTTCGATGGAGAATGCTGGTGGAAATGCAGCTGGTAGCTCGCAAGGAAGCATAACAGTGGATCATTTACATCCACTATATTTGCATCCGTCAGATGCACCGGGATCCCTCAATGTAGGGATTATGCTTACCGGATCTGACAATTACACTCTATGGAGCAAGGCGATGGAGTTGGCACTTCTAGGGAAGAATAAGGCCGGATTTGTCGACGGGACGGTAATGAAAGAGCATTTCTCAGGTAATCTAGCCAGGTTATGGGATAGATGTAATGCCATTGTTGTTTCGTGGATTCTATGCAATGTAAGCAAGGATCTTCATGGAGGAGTACTATTTTGCTCAAATGCACAGATGGTTTGGGGAGATTTAAAAGAGAGATTCAACAAAGTGAATAGCTCGCGTATTTTTCAGTTACATAAAGAAATATTTACACTTGTTCAAGGAGTTCTGCCTGTATCAATGTACTATTCTAGGCTTAAGGATTTGTGGGATGAATATGATTCCATCATGCCACCACCATCGTGTGGTTGTCCTAAGTCTAGAGAATTTTTTGAGCATCTACAATATCAGAGAATACTACAATTCCTGATGGGGCTTAATGACAGCTATAGTCAGGCCAGAGGACAAATTTTACTGATGCAGCAAATTCCTAGCATAAATCAAGTGTATGCTATGATTAATCAAGATGAAAGTCAAAAAATGGTTGCAGCATGACTCCAACAGCAATGTTCACATCAAAATCTGGAAATGGAATTCAAAGACAAAAGAAGAACTATAATCCTGGTGTTTTTTGTGATTTTTGTCGCATGAAAGGCCACTCCAGGGCTGAATGTTACAAGCTGATGAGATGTGATTTTTGTCACAAAAATGGACATGTAAGGGATGATTGTTATAAGTTGAATGGGTACCCACCAGATTACAAAGGAAAAAGGGAAGTAGTAGTTGCAGGGAATACAGTGTATGATACAAGGCATCAGCAAAATCAGACTCAGCATCACCAGCAGCATTCAACACCAGCAACTGCTCAAAATGTTCCTATGCCCATGCTCACACCTATTCAACATCAGCAACTGCTGAAGATACTTGAACAGTCCAATGTTACTGAGAAACATGGCATAGCTAACATGGCAGGCAAAGGTAATCTTTTATTAAATAAGCAAGACTTCATTAAATGGATTGTTGATACTGGTGCCACTAACCATATGATAAGTGATTCTAAACACTTACATCATAAAGGGCTAATAGAGAATGCAGGGCAAGTACAATTACCTACAGGGGACACTGCACAGGTGTCACATATTGGAAATTGTCATCTTGAAGGAGGTGATATTCTTAAGAGAGTACTATGTGTACCAAAATTTAAATTCAACCTCATGTCTGTATCACAAGTGACAAAAGAGTTGAATTGTTCTGTCACCTTCTTTCCCAAATGTTGTGTATTTCAGGATCTCTCATCTGGGAAGGTGAGGGAGATTGGTGAGGAGGAGGATGGACTCTACATACTATGTTCACATCTGGAAGACACAAATAAAGAACAGTCAAGATGCTTGGCAGTACAGCAGGATGCTGATGCAACTATTTGGCATCAAAGGCTATGTCATGTCCCATTGAATGTATTGAGGAAGATTAGCATTTTTCGAAGTCTTGGTAGTAAGTTTACAATGAACAATTGTGAGATTTGTCCACTTGCTAGGCAAACTAGATTGCCCTTTTCACAAAGCAGTAGTAAAACTTCTTGTGCATTTCAGTTGATTCACATGGATGTTTGGGGTCCTTATAGGATAGAAACTTATGATGGCATGAGATACTTCTTGACTATTGTTGATGATTTTTCAAGATGGACCTGGACCTTCTTGATGAGGTTGAAATCTGATGTCACTGAAATTCTGAAATATTTTTGTCTTGAAGTTGAAAATCAATTTGGAAAGAAAATTCAGAGAGTCAGGTCTGATAATGGCTCAGAATTCTTCAATACTAATTGCAGCACTTTTTTCAAGCTTAAAGGTATAGTACATGAGAGTTCATGTCCCTATACACCTCAACAAAATGGTGTAGTTGAAAGAAAACATAGACATATACTTGAGACTGCAAGGGCCATCAAGTTTCAAGCTAGTTTCCCTGATAAATTTTGGGGATTATGTGTATTAGCTGCTGCATATGTATTAAATAGAATCCCTTCTACTGTATTAGGCAACATATCTCCTTTTGAAAAGCTATATGATAAACCACCCTCAATTGATCATATGAGGGTCATTGGATGCTTGTGTTTTGCCACTGTCCTTCCTAAACAGGATAAGTTCAGTCCAAGAGCAGTGAAGGCTGTGATGGTAGGATATGGTACCACTCAAAAGGGCTACAGATTATATGATCTAGAAAACAGAGTATTTTTCACAAGTAGAGATGTAATGTTCATGGAAAAGATATTTCCTTTTAAAGGAAGTCTGCAGGATCAACATATTCAACAACATTCCAGCAATGATTTTAGTTATGATGATTTAGTTGACACTTCTCCTATGCAACTATCTGTTCCAGCAACTACCTCAACAGCTCCAATACCTACTGCAGTTCCTTCTCAGTCTCCTGTCATTAGAAGATCCAATAAGGAGTCCAGACCCCCTATTTGGCATAAAGATTACATCACAAACAGTAATTCCCATAATTGTTTATATTCCATCAGTTCTGTACTGGATTATTCAGCTCTTAAGCCACATTACCAAAGTTTCCTGTCAAGTTTCTCAGCTGAAACAGAACCAAATTGCTACACAGAAGCAGCAAAGGACTCTAGATGGATAGATGCAATGAAACAAGAAATTCAGGCACTAGAAGACAACAACACATGGGAACTAGTGGATTTACCAGCACATAAGAAGCCTATAGGATGCAGATGGGTCTACAAGATCAAATATAATGCTGATGGCACAGTAGAGAGATTCAAAGCAAGGTTAGTTGCCAAAGGATACAACCAAAAGGCTGGACTTGATTACCAAGACACTTTTTCTCCTGTTGTCAAGATGACAACTGTTAGATGTGTCATCTCTCTTGCAGCTACTAACCATTGGCCAATACATCAAATGGATGTTTACAATGCCTTTTTACAAGGTGACTTGACTGAAGAGGTCTACATGTCTATCCCTGCTGGTTTTTATAAACATTCTGGAGGTCCTAAAGTCTGCAAATTATTAAAGTCTCTTTATGGGTTGAAACAAGCATCAAGACAATGGAACCTTAAACTTACTACTGCCTTAATATCATCTGGATTTCAGCAAAGTTCTAGGGATTATTCCTTATTCACTAAGAAGCATGATGATAAGCTGGTCCTCATCCTCATCTATGTGGATGATCTTTTGATAACTGGTAATGATATTTCCTTGATAAATGATACTAAAAATGCATTGCAGCAATCATTCAAGATTAAGGACCTGGGAGACCTTAGATATTTTCTTGGTTTAGAATTTGCAAGAAACAAGAATGGCATTTTGATTCACCAAAGGAAATATGCATTAGAAATTATCTCTGAGGTAGGTCTAGCTGGGGCCAAACCTGTACAGACACCTATGGAAATGAATCAAAAACTCACTACTCTAGAGTTTGATATTCATACAACACCATCTACTCCTGATCCTCCTCTCCAGGATCCCTCCTCATATCAAAAATTGATAGGCAAGTTGCTATACTTAACCACTACAAGACCTGACATCTCCTTTGCTGTACACAGTTTAAGTCAGTTTATGCATTCTCCCAAAACATCACACATGGAAGCTGCTCTTCGTTTAGTGAGATATATTAAATCAGCCCCTGGTCTTGGTATTTTGATGTCTTCCGCTGCTAATCATACTCTTCAAGTGTTTTGTGATGCTGATTGGGGCTCTTGTGTTAATAGTCGAAAATCTGTCACTGGTTATCTGGTTCAGTTTGGCAACTCACCAATTTCATGGAAATCCAAGAAACAAGCTACTGTATCTCGTAGTTCAGCTGAAGCTGAGTATCGAGCCATGGCTTCCACTGTTGCAGAAGTCGTCTGGATTGTTGGATTGTTCCAGGAACTTGATGTGCACATCCATCTTCCTATTCCTCTTTATTCTGATAGCACCTCTGCTCTCCAAATTGCTGCCAATCCTGTTTTTCATGAACGTACTAAACACATCGACATAGATTGCCACTTTGTTCGTGAGAAAATTCGCGATGGACTGATTGCTGCCACTTATTTGTCCTCCTCCGATCAACCCGCAGATATATTCACTAAAGCACTTGGACGTGCCCCTCATACTCATCTTTTGTCCAAGCTAGGCATGAAGAACATCTTCATATCTCCTAGCTTGAGGGGGGGTGTAAAGGAGTTAGTTAGTTAGTTAATAAAAGTTAGTTGGAGTTAGTTGTGATTATGTTAAGAATTAGTTGTAATTAGTTAGAAACTAATCATGTGCTTAGCTGTAAATAAATAGTATAAATAGGGGACTTGTAAATAATTCTGCACATCATTGAATACAAGAATTTTTTCCCCAAATTGCTCCAAATTGTTCATAAAAAAATATATTTATGCATATTTTTAAAATAGCATATTAACTTTCTCTTTTCCTTCTTCTAAAGATAGATAAAAAAGATTTAAAATAAAAAATCATTCAACTTTTCATAAAAAAATATATTATAAATAAAATTGTGTAACTAAAATTATAACAAAAATGATTAAACTTTCATATTGGCAATTTCAATAATTGCTTATTATATGTAGCACTTAAGTAAGAATTATGTTTTAGAATTTTATTTTTCTATAAGTATCGATATCTACCATATTAAAAGTATTTTAAGTTTTGACTATCATTATTGGAATATTTTTTATTACATTTAAAATTATATAAATATGTACTTTAAATATTTGACTAATTAATAAAATTATTTAATTTAGAAGTTATATTAATATTAAATATAAGTAATGATTCACAAGTTATCAAATAGGCATAACACATGAATACGAAACTACAACACAAATACATGATTTTATGGATTTCTATTAACTAAGATCAATACATGATTCAATTTTTTTTAATTTTAATATTTTACTAAAATAAAATGCACATAGGGATACATTTGATGCTTCTCACGTGTGATTTCAACATTTAATTTCAGTCATAAATATTTTCTTTTATGAATTTATTTACTTATCATTATATAAATTTCTCGTTCTTATTTAATTTTTTAAGTATGGAAATATGAGAAATAAAAAGAAAAAATAAGAATAGAATAAAAGAGTGAAAAAAGAACTAAAATTACTTCTTTGCGTAAAAAAGCAAGAATAGAATAAAAGAAAAATAATTAAAATGCGTTCATCAAGATAATATCTTTTGAAGCTTTATAAAAAAAAATCAAATATATTTATATGTAAGTTTATTTATAGTGTGAATATGAATTTGGGTCGTTGTGATCAATTTATTGTTGCCAAACAGATTTTTCCTTTCTAAAATATGAATGCAATTAATCCCTGCTAACTAAGCATTTAGTCAAGCCTATTGTTCAATGTTTTCAGAATGTAATAAAAGCTACTAAATAATAGTATTAGATCCATCTAAAATATATGTACATAAAATATTTAATTTGACGAAAAGATCATAAATCACTTTTATTTCAATATCAAATTAATTACCCCTCACCCCACACCAATCTTACACCACCAACAAATCATACCGACAAAAAATATCATAATTCATTTATTTTATTTTCGATGAGATATATCACTAACATATTCGACTAAGTCTTTAATATCAGTTTCTATATTTTGAAAAGTAATATTTTTGGTGAAAATCGTTTTGTATTTAACTAATTAATAATTTAAAAAACACTTTTGAACCATAATTAATATTTGATCAAATTGTTTAAGTGTATTTTCTCAAAAAGAGGGAGAAATTATTTGTTTTTCAACTTCTAATTCTATCCAAAAGCTCTTTTAACCTAAAGCTATAAGTTTCTTCAAACATCTCAATTTTGAAAAGAAAAAAAAGGAAAAATACTTTTATTTCTGCAGCGCATTGAGCATGTTTTCAGCGTAGACTTACTTCGCGTTTGTGTCAAAAGTTAGGTGAGTTTTACTCTTTAGTTTGAATGATAAAGCATTTTGCAAGTTTGAATTCATATGAGAAAAATTAATTTGAATTAAGTAAAATTCGAGTATCAAAACATTAGCACAAACTGCTTTCGTAGATATGCATGATAAAGGGGTCTGGGGGACAATCAGGCGACCACATTTGTCAGATTTGGATCCGGACAACACAAGAGCCTGTCATCATAACCTAATGCTTAAGAGGCTAAAGTCTAAGGGGCTACAATACGAAGTAAGCTTCATCTATAACTTTAAGGAATGTTAAAAGTTACGACAAAATTCTTTGTAAGAACTTTACCTACTATTCGTTCCTAAATCTCTTTCACCCTTAACTAGTTAACTTGATGGAACATCAATAGTGTCAATGCTAAAAATAAGAATTGAACCCGATTCACGTAGAGGTGGCAAATGCTTCAATTGAATTCAGATGGAGTAAGACAAAATAAATTAGATCACAATCCGTCCATATAAAATATAGGTAGATATGAATCTGATCAAATATGATTTGAATAAAATGGTTCTAACCCACTTTAATCTCTTAATAAAAAAAAAAAAATCAAAACTAGATTGTTAATGTTCAACTCCTATCACCCCAAACCCACGCCCAAATAATTACTTTTTTAGAATGTTTTTTTTCATACAAAAATGAGTTTCAATTTTTTCTCCACCCACACCTCTATCATCGTCGATTTTAAATTAAAAATTATCAAGAAAAATTTATCCACCATATGTGTCCCTCACCCGCCCCCACCTTACCACCATTTTCTTTAAAAAAAAATTAAATATTTTTTTAAAAAAAATAATTTAAATATTTTTTTTAAAAAAAATAAATTTTCACCCCTAATCCCCACCCTTAAATTCTTTTTTTTTCAATTTTTTTTAAAAATATTTTCTACTCCCCTCCCACGTGCCTCCACCCTACCCTATTCCCAACCCCAAATTTTTTAAAGAAAAATTCAACCCCCCTTCCACTTCCACCCTACTCCCTCCCCCCCTCCCCCCCAAATCCCACCCCGAACTCCCTACCACCTTCCTCAATTTTTTTTTAAAAGAAACAATAAAAGTTAAATTTTTTTCACCACCTCCTCCATCACTTCCATCCTACCCCCACTGGACCTCCTACCCCAACCCTAATTTTTTTTTTTAACGAAAAATTTAAAAGATTCAAAAAGACAAAAGTTTCATCTCCCCTCCCCATGCCATCCCCCCACCCCCGACTCTCTATCACTACCCCTAAATTTTCTTAAAAGAAAAATAAAAAATAAGTGAAAAAAATTTCGCCACCTTCACACAACCGCTTCCACCCTACCCCCACTCCCACTCCCAAATCTTTTTAAGAAAAAAAAAAATTCAAACACGCAATTTTTTTTATCAGTATGAGTGGGGATCTATGGGTCTATATTAATACCCATATTTATCAGTTTTGATCATATTTACATGAACTCTTAAAATAAATTAGTTCATATTTATCCATTTAGAAAATATAAATGATCCATTAAAACAAAGATGGATTAAATTAACTCCTTTCACTTTATATAAGCTGAGATTGTCACCCTTAAATTCACATAGTCAAATATCAAAGACCTAGTCATTAAATAGCACTTGTAACAAACTTAGATATTACTTCAAATTATATTCCTAATTTAAGGTAAAACAATAAAAAGCTTGTATAATATATGCTCGTCACGCATCTATTAATTTACTGCAAATGATCACATACTTCAGTATTTTTTTTATGTATGATTTTATCCTCAGAGTATGAAGATATATATGTAAATTGCATTATACACTTCTTATTTTATCATATAGTGGTCACCCCACAAATGGAAAGAGCTGTTGAAAGTGGTTATCCAACTTTACCAAGTGTCTTCTAGAAGAACTGAATAGTTCTACTTAATTAATTATCATACACTAAAAAATTTATTCGTATAAAATGTTATAAAATATCTAACTATATATATTTATATATAGAATTTTTTACACAAATAGTAATTATTGGTGCAATATTTACAACTTCCATTTTATTTACAAAAATAGCAGCATATTTACCAAAATATACTTCAATTTTTTGCTGTCAATGCAATTAATGAATTGACTAATTTTTTTTTATTCTCTTTTTTCTTTTTTTTAATTAATTTTCTGACAAGATCATTAATTGAAACTTGGACTTTGGTCCTTTTTGTTTAACTTTTTCTGACATGCATTTAATGCAAGTCTTCCCACCCTTTACCAATTGAAACACCAAACAACTGTACCAAACTATGCAAAATCTTTTTTTTTTAAATAAATGAAGGTCTGGCATTAATTGCGAGTGGACGGCTTGTCAGTCTCGACTGACACGCCGGTCAAATCAGCCGGCGCGTCCCCCATGTCTACTAATAAACTCCCTCAAACACCATGTAATGTTAAACCATGAATAAAACCAATTGAAACACCAAACCAGACACCAAATAACTGGCCGAGTTAACCACTTAAAAATACCAGAATCCAAAGTACCAGCATGGTATACCATGAATTTTGCATAAAACATTTAGTACCTGTATTTACAGAACCAAATCACATACCCAAATTTAAACAAGTAACATGTCATCCCAAGGATTTTACCAAAAAACAAATAACAGATATACCACAAGGTTGTTATACCATTTTAGAACTACTTTTACACAAACCACCTGACGTGCTTTTTATTTTTCCAAATTCCCTCACCTTTTAGGAAAGTTACATAAACATCAATAAACCATGCACACAACCAGATGAAACACCAAACAAGACACCAAATAACTGGGCGAGTTAACCACTTAAAAATACCAGAAATATACGGTGTTCTACATGGTTTTCACAGCAAATTAACATGTATTACATAGTGGACTGACATGTATTTCATTTCTTTTTTTTTTTTCATTTCTCAACACTATTATATCACATCAAACACTACACTAATTTTCATTTCCTTTTTTCCATTTCCCAACACTATTATATCACATCAAATACATTACCCATTGGGTATTTAATGTCAATAGTGAATAGTGGGGCCCTTTTTTCTTTTTCCCATTTTCTTACATTCCTCAACATTATCCTTTCAAATCAAAGACATTATTCGCTCTTGGGCCTAGCCCATCACGGATTTATCCCTTTGGGCTCACCCCAAAAGGCGCCTCACAGTATATGGATCAGTACCTTTACTTATATACCCAACATCTCTCTTGTGTTTTGCCAATGTGGAACATCTCATCTCAAAATGGGTTGTTACATATATCATCCGATTTGACTCGTATTTAGATTAAATTTTTCTTTCTTTTTGAAAATCTTTTGCTGATTATTGACACGCCATTTATTTGGGCTTTTGCTGCTCGGTTGCCATAGTATTACAAAGCCCAAAAATTCATGTGGACCAGTCCATCATAAACCGAGAAAGAAAGGCAAAAGCTTGATGGGCTTCGAAAATAAATTTTGGTTCCATGATCCGTAGCTTTCGTGGAGTAATTAACATATATAGACAACCGTTAAATACACCAAAGCTAAAAATGAGGATCAACTAATTTAAAAGATTATTTATTGTGCGTCACTTGAAAAATTATTGATTGTGGAGACCAGACTGAGATTAATAATAACCAATTAATTGCTTATGAAGCCAACAATATGAATACTTTAAATTTAATTGAACGATTTGGTTGCTCAAAAGACTGCGTATTCAACCAATGCAAAATTGTTAAAAGTATCACAACAGATTAACGAAGAAGGTCAACTTTACGGGGGAAAGAAGCTTTTCATGACAATTATTGAGAATTATGCTATTTAGAAAATGTCCCAATTCAAGATGAACATATCAAACGCATCAATGAATTAAATAATTATGAAAAAAATTATGAATCAAATAAAAACAATATATTTAAGTGTATATCATGAATTTAATTGGTTGATTTTTTTAAAATTATAAATTATGTATAGGTAAATTATTTTGTGTTCATTCAATTAGTATTTGCATTACTATTTGTACATATTTTAATCAATGCTATCACCGATGATGTATACATATTCAAGTATCAATTAAAATTAATCATAGTTATTTTTTTATTATATTTTTCAAAATATTATATTTATTATATTTAAAGAATAATATGATAAAATTAATTTTTTATTTATAATTTTTAAAAAAAATATAAATAAGTAGTGGATAAGTCATATTGGACGAAAAGAGTTTTTATTTTAATTTTTCGAAGTTGGAAGGCATGGATGGCCACTCTTTTCCCTTGTTTCCTAACCACAATATTATAAGTAATCGTATTTTTGTGGTAATATGGGGATTCTCGTAATTGGCCCTTTCGTACCTCAGGGGTTAAGTCCATAAAGACCAACTACCCACTCTTTCATTAGTGGTCCGAATTGTCCCTCGGCCCCACAGCTGCTCAACAACCTTGAAAAAAACTGAAAACCTTTTTTTTTTATTATTCGTCCGGTATCGGATATACCTATATTGGAATTCGACTAAATTTAAATTTGCACTAGAAAATTTCATATTGAGAGTAAAATGATCTCTAATGAAAATGACTTCGTATTCAAGAAGACTCAAACCTAAATCCTCTAGTTAAGGATAATGGAGTAATTACCACTCCACCTTAAACCCTATTGGTAAAAACCTTTCAATATTCCATCATAAGTTAATTTCAGGAGATTACATCATAGAATTAGAATTAATAAATTACATAAAAGATTAAAGTAGGATAAATAAATAAATAATTAAAACGGAGTAATAATTAATTAAAGCAGACAAAGAGAGCACACTTGTAGAACGCCGTCGCATAAACTCAGATTTTGCACGTTCACTTTCCTGCTGCATTTCCATCGATCTCTGCTCATCTACGCAGCCGTAGCCGCCACCAACCACCGCGATTCACTACACTGCCACCGTAAACATTACATTTTCCTTAACTCGTCCAAATTTCCGATCGGTACTCTGGTTTTGAACAGATTGTTAAGGTTGAGCTATAAACTAGGCAATCTCGATCTTATATGGCTTCTGAGGATGTGAAGGCGGGCGAATCAGCAGTGGAGAAAATTGTGAATCTTGCTGAAGAGGCGAAGCTAGCTAGACAAGAGATCAGGCCTACAAGCCATGCTGTTATCAGTATCTGCAAGTCACTTGCAGCCGGAGGAATCGCCGGAGGCGTGTAAGTTGAGACATAATTGAATGTTCTGCATTTTGAGCTACGCTTGAAATATCAAATATCCTGAGCGTTTTGTTTTAATTGTATTGTACATTAATCTTTATTGTGAAATATGAAATGTATTGAAAGGTAAATAAATTTTACAACATTAATTCACCTGAGAAATAACATTAGCGAATACGTGTAAATTTGATGGACTCAACTGAAAGTTTGTATCTTTCCCCCACCCTCTCTTTTTCCCCTTTAAATTGAAAAGTTAGATTTCATTATAATTGAGTCAATTGGAATTTTCAAGGGTGTTTGTTCTTCATAAAAATTGAGGTTTTGGTCTCATATCCATATTAACTTTCCATAGACTGCGTAAAATATTGTCTGTGTTTATACTTTTGGTGTAAGATTTGCAAATCTACAGTGTTTCATCAGTATATGAGGTGTTCATGATTGCTATTTGTTCACTTGATCACATGATTTGATTGTAATGAATTTCTTGTGTTTTTTGTTTTTGGCGGACATGTGCAAAAGTGTCTTGCATGTTCCAGCATGACATTGAGGTTTTGACTCTCTTATCTCAAACAAAGACTTTGATGAGATTGTAGGATGTATATGAGTCTTAACTTGGATGACTGAACTGTGTGGTTTATACTTCCGGGGAGTGGTGACTGCCAACTCTATCTACATTCTACTGTTTAAAGATAAATTGTGGATCTCATTGTCCCTTATGGGTAGTAAGAGTAAATTTCTGGATAAATTGTTGTTTTGAATTTGAGAGAGAAGTATTAAGATAATAGTTTGAAACATAGCAATTTACTTCAAAGTTTGGATTGGATTATTTAAATGTGCTTGAACATGAAAGTTGTGTAAGATACTAATGAAATATTTTGGGATCTCCAAAATAGAAAGATTGCCATATGAATTGATGTGGAGGTAGTAATTGCGTCTGATAGTTTGAATTGCATAAGTTTTCTATTGAAGAGAATGAGTCAAAGTTTTCGAGACAAACAAAGGTTGAAAAAAATGAATTTTGCCTATATTTCTGTATTGATTTTTCTTTCAACATGCATAAGCTTTCAGAAATTGTGAATCCCATTCCCAGCCTCTTTATAAAATGCTGACTCTCCCACCAGGCACATGCATTTCAAAATTTGACAGATCTGACGAGGTTGTCCGGCACATATTATTTAGCAAAATCTTATTTGTGCTGGACCTGATAATTTTGTACTTGTGTTCCATATGATGTTATGAGTGCTTGAACAAATTATATTTTCTCTTAATTTTGACTTGCTTCCGCACTTACAACCAGTCTCCTCATCCCGCAGGTCACGAACTGCTGTGGCCCCACTGGAACGGTTGAAGATATTGCTCCAGGTGAAGTTTCATGCCTGCAGTTCCTGTGCTATTTCAATGGTTTTACTGAAGGAGGAAAAATACAAAACTGATTTCAAGCATTTCATACTTGCTTTGAATGATGGAGCACCGTAACCCAAACTTTAATTTGTAATCAATGGATCAACTTTTGTTCCTTTTTGAAGTTTAGGATAGTAAACTTATTTTCCAACATGCTTTATTTGAAGGAGCCTAATCTTTTATGTGATACTTACATTTATCATTGCATTTAGGGTTAGTTCCATCTCCACTAGTTTGCTTCCTACTTTTAACAGGATCTGTCTCAAGTGCAGGTTCAAAATCCACATAACATAAAATACAACGGGACCATTTCAGGCTTAAAATATATCTGGAGAACTGAGGGGTTCAAGGGACTCTTCAAGGGCAATGGCACCAACTGTGCACGTATCGTCCCAAACTCAGCAGTCAAGTTCTTCAGCTATGAGCAAGCTTCCAAGTATGGTCATATCTGATCACTATGCATTTTTTACAAATCAGACTTGCTTCTCACGTTCCCTTAAACTCAAATATCTGGTATTTGTTCCCTCTATTGACTTCTTCATTGATATTGTAACAGGGGTATACTATATCTTTACCAGCAACAAACTGGCAATGGTATGTCTATCTTTCTTTTGGTTTATTTAGTTGTCATGTGTATTTATTTTTGGTTTCACCACCGAGGAATCCTCAAATGATTTCCTTGTGAATGTACTATGAAATTTCGTATAGGAATAGCCATAGGTAGAAATATCTATAAAACCTTAAGCGCAACTCTTTTAGTACTGTCTGTTTAAAATTTTAAGCACTCCTCATCAGATATGCAGAAAACTTTAAGCCCAGTTATTTTCCTACTATCTCTATAAAACTTAAAGGAGTTTGTTCCTACCGGATGTTACTTACTATGATTCATAGTGCTGTTGTTTCGGAGATTAAGTTTGAGCTCATATATGTTCTTTTAAGTCCTATTTTTTACTTTGATGCTACTTCTAGTTCAAGTTCATTTTCTGCTAATGTATTTGGTTGTTAGTCATGTGAAAAAAGAAATTCTTTGTGTTTACAGATGTTATGCTTGATCTAGCAATGGGATATATCTGTATTCTCCTTCTCCTTGTCACTGTATCTGCTTATTATGTTGTCTAGCAAGGGCCATGGCTTGGTGGGTGCCAAAAACTCAATCTGTTCTAGTGCGCAAATGCGAGTTCTAGTTGCGGGCAGCCACTTTGTGCAAAATGAGCCGGAGGTTAGGTCTGTACCCAGTTCAACCCTTCCAACCCCCTGGATTGAGGGGCCAAAGCTGTGGGTAATGGCTATATACTCGCCAATATTTTCTTTTCCTTATTGACCCTCTTTTAGTGATTTTTCTGACGTGTTTTCAGGAATCATCTTTTTTAAAGAAGATAGAATTATTAAGATAAGAAAAAGGGAAATAAATATTGATTATTCCCGATCACATATAAAGATTCTTCCCTCCACTTCTCTTATGTGAGCTTATTTCTATTCCAGGATCCTACTATTTCTGGTGCTTAGGTTACTAGTATAGTTTCTTTGTCAAAAAGCTTACAAGTATAGTTTATCTTTGCAGCGAGCCTTATATTAATGTCACATTGGACCACTGTATTCAAATTAAGACATTTTACCCCACAACACATATGGTCCAGGACATTGGTAGTCGAGTCAAAACATCAGCTGAGCCAACAAAAATTAAACCTCTAAGCTTTCATATTTCAGGGTAAATCTGGATTTAGATAGAAATTTTACCCCATAACACGTTCTGTCCAAGATGTTGGTAATCAAATCAAAATATCAGCTGAGTCAGCAAAAGCAAACCTGAAAATTTTCATATTTCAGGACAAATCTGGATTTAGGTTAGAAGGTGTGCATCCTCATTCTGATCCATCCATAACTTCAGTTGCCAACGTAAGGTTCTAATGACAGATTAGAGTTTGAGCGTGGATGCAGTTAACTTTTTCTTCCATATGTTGCTTGTGATTGCTACTGGATTTTCTAGTAGTGGCAGACGAAATTATACATAATTTTGGCGTGTAAGTCATCCTAGGCAAGCAGCTGGATTGATCACCAAAGCTCACAAGATATATTTAAGCCTCATATTTTGAGCATTTACTTGCTAAACAATTCTGCACCTACCATGCTCATTTAATTTTGTCAGCAAAAGAGCATCTGATAAAGTTCTTTTTAATGTGTTAAGTTAATGAAGATAGTCTGATGATATTGCTGATCTTTTGTGCACATAAGAAGTCATATACTATGCTAGTAGCTGGGATAACATGAAAAAGTAAAAGAAAGATTACCGAGAATTTGGCATCATTTAGACTGTTATCTTCCTTTTTCCACAGAGGATGCTCAGCTCACTCCCTTACTACGTCTTGGAGCTGGAGCTTGTGCTGGCATAATTGCCATGTCTGCCACTTACCCAATGGACATGGTGAGGGGAAGAATCACTGTGCAGGTATTTTATGAGTTCTTTGAAGAAATATTACCTGTATTGATGTTCTGCGTACGGTGCAATGACTATGGAGCCCACTGCTGCTACAACTTTCTTGAATATCCTCTTTTCTGCTTTGCAGACAGAGAAGTCCCCTTATCAGTACAGAGGCATGGTCCATGCACTATCCACCATACTCCGTGAGGAAGGTCCACGTGCTTTGTATAAAGGATGGCTACCTTCTGTCATAGGAGTTGTAAGTTTTACTTTTCCGAATTTATAGAATGAATCTTCCATGTGAAGTTGTTTATGTGGTGGAGATACTCATAATAGAAATATAATATGCATAGTATAATGTTATTTATATATTTAGTTGCAAGAATCTACTTAACTACCGAAAAGAATGATGCTTCAAAGCTTGTTGAGAAGAAGAAAATGAACTGAACTTTATCCACTAATTAATTAGCGAAAATAAGCCAACTATTCCAAGCAGAAGTTTAAAATAAATGTCTCCTTCCTGAATAGCGTGATGAAAGCAAAATCAAAAGAACAAGCAACACAAATAGAATCTCCTGATTCTTGTGAAAGTTCATATCTTAATTGTTGTTTGCAGATTCCATATGTGGGACTTAACTTTGCAGTTTACGAATCTCTAAAAGAATGGTTGGTCAAAACAAAACCACTTGGTGTAGTTGACGATCGTGCTGAGCTTGGTGTTGTTACAAGGCTGGCATGTGGGGCTGTGGCAGGGACCGTTGGGCAAACTGTTGCTTACCCTCTTGATGTTGTACGCAGAAGGATGCAGATGGTGGGTTGGAAAGATGCTGCATCCATAGTTACTGGTGATGGGAGGAGCAAGGCCTCTGTTGAATATTCTGGTATGATTGATACTTTCAGGAAAACTGTGAGGTATGAGGGCTTCAGGGCCTTGTACAAGGGTTTGGTGCCTAATTCAGTGAAGGTTAGTCTTGTCTTCACACCTTGTCTCTTTAGGTGTTTTCCATGGAGACTTGGTTGAAGTTTATTAATTTCTCTTATCTAGGCATATAGAATTGGCTTCCCTTTTGTGCCAACTTTATTTAAATAGGAAACTCTTGATCTTGGTTACGCTTTACTTTTTTACTATGTTACGGAGTAGATGGCATCCACTTTTACTTATCAAAACCTCTAATTACATTTCCTTAATTGATAGTAAAAGTTAGTTGTTGCCTTGTTGATCTCCAATATCTGACACTCTCAGCATATTGGCAACAATCAACTTTCAGCTTCATTTTCCCACATAGTCATGCTAAATAGACTTGTGTTTCATCTTGGAACTAATTGGACCAGCCAATGTAATATTTAATGGTTTTTCTGGAGGAGAGCTCTGCAGTGTCAAAATCTCCATTTGATTGTAAAATAGTTGGTCTGTGCACAGTCAAAAGTTCATTTCACAAGCTCTAAGACCCTCTTGACTACTATTGGCAATGTAACTGAGCTTCTTATAAAACATGAAACTGTGAATTATCTTCTTTGTACCTAGACATGGTGAACTTTTTCAGACAAATAACTGGTTTAACTGAGATACTAAGATTGACTCCTTTTAAACTTTATTTCGAGATCATTCCTAACTGTTCATTATTTGTTCAGGTCGTCCCTTCAATAGCTATTGCATTTGTGACATATGAGCAAGTGAAGGGCCTATTGGGAGTTGAGATCAGGATATCTGACTGATGAAGACAAGCTCCACTGTTTTCCTCTTCATATGATAATTTTGTAGGCAAGGATAGATAGAGTGACAATAACAAGGCGGGTTACACCGTCTAAACAGAGCATTTATGCTTCTGTTCTAGCTTGTGACGAAAATCTAGGATTTTCTAGCTGTTCTTACAATTTCCTTATGTATCTGTTTATTGCTTATTCAATTGTCAATAAGCAAATTTTTACAAGAACATTGTAGTGACTCGTTTGAATGTCTTGCTATGGTTCAAGTGAAGAAAAGCTGATTGCTGGTTGCCTTTGCTAATCCTGGTCTCCCTTGTACTTTTAGCCTAAATTTTCTGGTGTCTTCATCAGTTTTCAGCTCTTTTTTTCTCTTTGGGAAAACTTGAACAGATTAGGTAAGAAGAAGGGTACACACTCTCATGATCCGATGTACTCTTTAATTAGTCTCTTCTGTAATGTCATTTTTTGGTGTTCTGTAGAATGTGTCGCGAATCATTTTTTTTTATGTGGCTGCTATGATGTATACTTTCTATTGAGCTCTGCTTTATCCTCAGGAGGACAAACATTTTACTACCTTGCAAAGTAAGTGGGCGTTCATTATATGTAACAGGTGAAAAGCAAGGATTTTGAGCTTGAGAATGGAGAACCTTTTGACAAGGAGCGTTGAACCAGATATATTTATATTAGTTGTACCAATGATATTCAGATGCCAGAGCAACAAGAAGAAAAAGAGAGAGTTGCATTTGCAAAATTATCAGTACTACTCTTTGACATGTATTGCACTCATCTTTTAATACAAATAACATTCTACAATGAACATAGCTTCTAGCCTTGCTGGAAAACATCTCTTGCCGCTAGCCTTGCTGGATGTTGATTTCCTTCACATTTTCCGGCAATGCCTGAATGAAAAGGAAGTAAAAGAGGAATCATCTTACTGGTAAAAAGAGATGAACTTTTTAATATTAACACATAATCAAGTAGTATTAATTTTGTGCTCCTTGTGTCCAAAAAAGAATGACTTGATGTCAAAGCATCTAATTTTGGCTGCCTCCAAATGATAATTACAAGGTTTTTTACCTGCAATCTCTAAACTTGGTCGAGAATCTCTTCGTTTCTGGTTCAATGCTCCTGCATTTATTGATTCCGCCCCATTTTCTGAAACGCGGAGCAGAAACAACTTTGTGTTCTTGGCTAGCTTTGACGTTTTCATTAATCTCCGTTGCATCGAAATCAAGTTCTTCAGATGATAACGAAAGAAAAGAGAGAATTAGAATGAGATTCAGCTCTTTAAGAAACGATGTCCTTGAATTTTCATCACCATTGTCTTCTTCATTTGTATCCACCAAATGTTCTTCTAGCTCCATTCCCTTGGTTGCAGCAGATTCAGCCATTTCTGCTCTCTAATTTTAAAACTATAACTAAATAAAAACTGCAAAAAAAAAAAAAAATAGAAAGCAGTGGAGTTATTATACATTTATGATCATCAGAATTTGTGTGTTAGGAATATTTGGAAGTATATTTGAAACGAAAAGGATGAATTTGCACATACGTAGGAGTGCAATCAGTGTGTGCTAATATATGGTTTAAACTATCCACCCTTTTTTAATGCAACAGCAACCAGAATTTGCTGTATAATAGGCAAATGTTTGGCTAACAGAAAGGGCATGACCTTTCAGTTGTTTAATTCCCTAACAAGATGCTCAATTCATGATTTTGTAGGGGATAGATCATCTGTTGGATTGCATAGTAATCTCTAAACATGCAACTGCAGTAAAAGAAAGTCGAAAAAGATCTATTAGTATACTTGTTTTGTAACTCCTTATAAGAAGATGCACTTTAAAACACAATACGTTGAACACAAAAAATAAGAAAGAGATACAGTGAAGTAGGGCAATTTTCCCCCTATGTTCTGACGGGGAATGGAGAATTTTTTTATAAAAACTGATTTCCTTTTAATGAGCCCTGCCGTGTGAACCCCGTAAATGGACCTTATTGTGAATTACCAATAGTTATAAAAAAAAAACCGTTTCCTCCCTTTTGTTTGTAGAGTGTTCTTTTGTTTTTGTATTTTCTGATTAGATTACTTGAATGTTAAGTTGAGTTTAAGTACAACTCTTATAAGGAGACTTGTTCTAATAAAAAAACTATCAAATTAAGAGATGATAACTCCAGCCCGGTTTTGTTCAAATGAAACACTTGTTGTTTTTTCGAAACAGTAGCATGCCATTGCAGTTGTGGTTTAGGATATTGTTATGGTGGAATTCGTCGTCAAGAAGGATCTAGGAGTTGTCGCAAGCTAATTTGGTGTTTGTCAAATTGTGGGAGCATGACACTAATATGCCGGTGCCAATTTAGAAAGCAAATGGAAAGCACATCAACCAGAGATAAGTCAAGAAGGCATCAATGACACTTTTTATACCAAAAATTTCCTCTTACATTCACAAAATACTTGTAACTTTCAAAAACTACTACTGCCAAACAGATGTCACAAAAATTTTTTGCAAAAAAAACTCTCTCCAAAATTGTACAAATGGCTCCTAAATAATCTCTGCAAGCTGCTGAATGAGGGAGCTAAGTTGCGTCTTACTTATAACCCTTTCAAATCTCACACATTTTAGGGTTGTAAATCTAGTCTGACAAATGAGGCTCAGTAAAGAGCTTCTGAATGCTTCTGTTCGGAACTGCCAGTCCCTTCCACACACGAGAGAGGTAAATATTACACAAAACAAGTAACAACAATGAATATCTGAGACTGCAACCATGTTATTTGTTGATCAGGTTGGAACAGAATGTCTCATAACATGTTGGATATATTAGAAACTAGTTAAGGAAGATCCGAATCTGATGCATGACCAGATGATCTCCTTGTTCTTGGGCTGTTCATCATCATTAACTGAGTTTCAGAATACTGCCTTATAGTACGAATGCTTGGAGGTCTTACGGTCCGTCCCTTTGGTGTTCCTGAAACAATGATCTCATGATAATGTTTAGACAATAAAAAACATTATGGAAACTACACAATCAGAATCATTTTCCTTTTCTTTTGTAGCTTGCACAGACAGTTTATGATAAGGGAAGTCATGATGCAGGTAGACTAATCATTGCACAAGGTATGGCTTGCATCAATTCATAGATACATAGTCCGAGCAGATGATGTGGTTGCTCTTATTTATAGTATTGATAAGAATTCTAACATTATAAGTTTGATTGATATCAATGTAAAGGATCGTAAATGATAGCACTATTTTAACAGTGAGATAAGAAATTCTTAATATGATTTCTTTACATCTACCTCTTAAGTGTTCCACACTCCTAGTGAGGTTTTAGCGAATGCAAACTTACTTTAGGGATTTGTTCTTAGTAATGAGCAAATAACAATAAAATGAGGAGTATATGTTGTTTCTGGTGTCCCTGAGGTTCTATTAGGCAGTTGAGTTTCTTAAAATTTCAGAACAAGGTAAAGTAGCCTTTAGGAGAAGGAGCATTAGGAGAAAATGTTGCATGATATAGCTATTGAGCCAAGAAGTGATACCTGGTTGCTTGCCGACTTTGATATCTGCAGGTTTCTTAATTGAAAGTCTCTTGGTCAAATTATCGGGAGATGCAGTATTCTTCCTTTCGGTTGGTGATGGAAGTGCATCATCTGCCGTTACAGGATCGTCCCCACATGCTGAAGTTCCATCACTTCCAGATTCAGAATTTATGTCTCTGTGAATTGTGCTCGACTTTTCTTTCTCGGTCACCCTGTATGCAAACATGTGGAAAGGTATTTGTGTGACTGGTAGAGGATCAGATTCAGAATTTCCTAGGAAGGGGAAGCTCCTTAAGATCACAGCTTCAATCTCACCATAGTCGACTGGTGGCAATGGTGAGTCTTGTTGGGTGTGTTCAGGATTCATCACCAAGAATCTCTTCACATAGCGGAGAACCCTGCAGATGGATGAAAAACTTGGTCGTTGATATGGATCAGGATGCCAACACCTCTTTGTCAAGCTAGTCACATATTTTGGCGAGTGAAATGGGAATAATGGCCTCTCTCCTGCCCTTATATTTCTGCTCATTTTGTCTCCTTGTAGATGGCTATCTTCAAAGGGAACTTTCCCTGTTAAAACCTCAAAACATATCATTCCAAAACTGTAAACATCAGATTTCTCAGTATACTTGATGGTTCCTCCATTCCCTGACTGCTCCTGTTCAGCTAGGACTTCTGGGGCAAACCAAATGAATGGGAGTGTCCCATTATTTTGATTCACATTAGCTTTCTGAGGAAGGTTGATGGAAGATGATGAGCCAAATCCACAAACCTTTGCATGTAAATACCCTTCTGTCGATACGTTCCTAGCCTTGACAAGGATGTTGGAAGGACTCAATTCACCATGATAGATTTTTTTGGAATGTAGGTATTCCATGCCTCTTGCAATCTGAAGGAGTAAATCAATTGCAACTGGAAGAGGAAATGGTACGCGCTTTCTTGGTCCAAAGATCTCTTTGATGTAACTAGATAAATCTTTGTTCATAAGTTCCATGATTAAGAAACATTCTCTCTTTTCTTCGTCAGTAAAACCACAGGAGATGTGCATTATATTTGGATGCGAGAGATTCAGTTCTTGAGAAATATCTGGAATTAGGGGCTTTATATCCCCAAACAAGTGCCTTAAACAGAAGGTCTCCCCCAACCATTGGATCTCCTTGAATTGGCTTCCACTACCTAATCGCCTTCTTATATGGTAATCCTTAGAATTTACAAGAAGTGAGCTAGGTGAAAGCTTATGATCACTCTCTGTCTCGATGTCATTCAAGTTCTTCAAGAGGAGATCAGCAAGTCGCTTCTCATGCTTTGTCAACATATATGAACCTGAATTCTTCTTCTCTTGAATTTTGTTTTTCAAAGTCCACTTATCTTCATTCCAAACTAAGCTTACCCTTTCGCAGAACTTCTGGGAAACCATGTACTGTTCTCCGAATTTCCATTGGAAGATTGTTGGGTCCTTACACTCTTTCTGATACTTCATCGAGTAAATGCATCTCTTCTTTTGTATCTCGTCATGGTCACTACCTGAAATCTCTCCTGCTATTTCTATTGCCTCGATGACAATTGGCACAGAAGAGAGCAAATTGTGGATGTGAAATTCAACACAATCTCTATTCTTATAGAGAACTATGGCTTTTGCCCAAAAATCCTTATGTTCCAGGGATTGCTTGATGTACTGTTCTGCTTCTTTGAACACCCTGAGAAGCTCTTTTAAGGGGTTCTCAAGAATTTTCCATTTCATATTCTTCTCTTCAAATCTCAAATTCTGTTTCATCATTTCTGCAATTGTCTTGTAGGCACATTCGAGCATATCCACCAACAAGCAACATTGTCTTTGATTTATTTGTATCTCATCTTGGAATATCATTAGAGCTTTGAGACTCCCAATTACCTCTCCTATCTGCCTGAATTCCTCCAACGCCGGCATGCTTGGACATAAACCAGAGATGGATCTGGCCATAAACATATCAATTAATCAACTACTAGCCTGAACATATATTTTGAAAGGAAAAAAAAAATAGCTTACCAAAAAGTTATGATTTTTGAAATGGGGTCCCAACAAAACCTAAGGGAGATCAAAATTGCTCTTGATTAAACGTCAAACACCAAACTGCATCGTCCAGTTCTTGAATCACAACCTGAGGGGATTCAAGAACTGGAAAATGCGAAATTGAATTGAATCTGAGCTTTCAGGAAAACAAATATGATACTACAATAATAAAGAACTTGATTGCATTACTATGAGGATGAAATCACAAGAGGACAATCAAGCTCTCTTGGAATTTTCAGAATTACAGAAACTAAGCAAAATATTTTTAAGGAGGAAGTTGTTGATGGCCCAACACTTGGCAGATTTCTCTACTAATTTTTGCTTGTGCCAAATTGCACTTTTTAGGCCGGCAAAGTTGCATATTCAATTACGTTCTGTTTACATTTTCGAGTTTGTAACACCTCCAATTATTTCATGTAAAGTTAATGCATTCAAATGGTATTAATCTAAGAATATTAGCATAATGAAACCAAGATCGGACACATAGAGTACTTTGAGCCATACCGCGCATTGATAAGGACTAGGTATTTTTATCTTTTTAAAATAAAATACAATAGTATCAATGGGCAGCTATCACACGATAATGATATAAACAGTATAAACATTAGGGAAGGATCTAGCTACAATTAATAAAACTAATATATTTATTTTTTTTAAACAAATTGAACCTACATTGATCTCAATAAATTTCAGCACAAGAAAGTGGATCCTTGGCCAAGAGGTGGATCCACCCATGTCATTTTATTTTATTGTATTGTAATAACCATATACTATATAACAACGTAAAGAAGTTTCACAATTAATAAGCAATAATTTAGATTTTACGAAGATGTTTTATATTTTTTAAAGTCTTTATTCTATAGAAAAAGTGTTTAAAGAAAATAATGTGTTTATGTCCATTTTTTCTCTAATTAAGCTTATCTGTATAACAATAAGCATTCCTAATGTAAACCCTTTTGTAATTAATTTGATGAATTCTTTTATCAAAGCATTTTTTTTAAGCAATGAACGATTTCAACTAATGCCAAGTTTGTCACTATATTTTTCTTACAATAGATGAAAACGGAAACTACCCAGTTGAGAATATTGAGCCAAATCTGAAATGCCCAGTGGCACTGTGACAGTGTGAAACTCAAAAAGTACGCTAAGCAGGATTTCCGATTTACATTTCTCCAGGGAAAAGCCGGCAGCAAATCTCCGGCGACATGCGGTGGTACGTCGTTGCTTCGGTTCTCACCGTTCTCACCAGCTCACAGGTTTCTCTTTATTCCACTCTCCATTTTCTGGCTCTCGAAGTTTCGTTTTCCGTATCATCTCTGATCTATGTTTTTACCAACACTTAGAGGATTAGCTCATCAATATGAGTGTGAAATTGCTAAGCATTGAATCTAGGGGAGTAAAATCAAGTTTACTTTTCATCACGAAGCGTATTGCGCCGATTAATTAGATTTTCTGTAAGCGTTTTTTTTAGTTTAATTAGTGGTTTAGTTGCATATCAAGGATCCATTAATTGTATATTAGATACATGTAGGTTGATAGTTCTGGATTAATGTTTGAATTATGCATCATCTGGCAGGGAATTTTGACGACTCTATCTCAAAGTAATGGAGGATACAAATACGATTATGCTACGGTTCCTTTTCTGGCTGAAGTTTTCAAGGTATCATTTCTGAGATTAGCTTTATTCGCCTAAGAGCGGTACATTGTGTTCTATCATTATTAATGATACTAGAATTATAGAATTTTAGGATTTCTCTTATTTGTTATAGCTAGCTTACAATTAAATCCTATCCAGAAGTAGAAAGGGACCTTTAAATTGGATTCTCATTCTTCTTATACAGTTCTATCATGTTCTGATCCTTTAAATTTAGTGCCGTGATTTCCATTATGTTCTATCTGAAATAAATAAACTACAATGAAGAGCTGTTGAGAATCCTCTGGCTTGCAAGTAAGTACTTATTAAGAAGTTGGAACTAGGAAGGAAGCTTTAAATTGAAAACAAGGTTCATTTTTCCTATATCAGCTATCTTATTATGTCCCTTTTGTTTAAATTAATGTTGTAATTAACATTTTATACCAAATTATCAATCTTTCCTGAACATTTTATCATATCTTAGTTCTGACCAAAAGCTGGGTATGATCTTTACACTTTTGAACATGTAAAGAGAGCAAAACTATTCTGTCACCTGACTTTTGGATGCATTTAATATAGTATGTTCCTCTCTTATCTTCAGCTTAATGAAACGAACTATGCTATGACTATCCTTTTTTTCCTTCAAAAAGTTCTCTTATTGATCATCAATTAGAGAAATCTCTTTAAATTATGGACAATCCAGTTTGACTGGATATCTACTTTTAGAAGGAACTTCTGGAGAGGGCATTGAGTGGCGCTATTTTCTGTGTAGTAACCCATCTTGCCTGATAGTTACTCCTCCATTTGACGATCTTCTCTGAGATTTTTCTCCTTCCTTCATTTGTCAACCTGCAGCTTCTGGTATCTAGTGTCTTTCTCTGGAGAGAGATGCAAAAATCACCGCCTCCTAAGATGACGACGGATTGGAAGAGTGTTCGCTTATACCCAATTCCATCTATCATTTATCTCATCCACAACAATGTGCAGTTTGCTACATTGACTTATGTAGACACATCAACTTATCAGATAATGGGCAACTTAAAGATTGTTACTACGGGAATATTATTCAGGTGCTTGGTGCTGTCTTTTCTGCCCAGTTTCTCTACCTTCTTTCACTTCCCATTCAGCATCAATTCTTTATTTCCTGTATTGAAGTTGGTAAAGTAAATTAGAAAATTATCTTTCACATTTTAGGCTGTTTCTGAAGAGGAAGCTTACAAACTTGCAGTGGATGGCAATCATACTTTTGGCTGTTGGAACAACCACAAGCCAGGTGCTTATGGAATCTGTTTGCCTATTTCTAAGCATTATGATTTGGGCGTGCTAAACCATGTCATGCATATAAATTTTCACTTGGAGACCTGAACTGAAACCTAACCATATGTTGTTAGAACTGGCATGACAAATTGAAGTCCTGTGTTCCAGCTATTTAATTGGAAGTATTGCCTCTTCATCATGAAAGATGGTTATGACTCTGTGATTGCTCATACAGATTTTGTGCTGCAAGTATGTAATGGATTTCTTCATTATAGGATTAAGATTGACAGTGAACTTACCTGATGGATATACCAGTTTAGTTTGTTCTGGTTAAGAAATATGTCCAAAAAAGAGAATTATGCTAATAGCCTCTCTACTGTTTTTGGGCCAATCATAGATAAATTTTGAGAGCCATCTTGACAAGATGTTTTTTGGTACTAGATGTCTGCATTATAGTTCAAACTTAATTTAATGACCACTTCAGTCTCCAGTACACTTATCGTCAAGTACACATATATTGTGGAAAAGTAGATGTCATAATGTTGCCTCTTTTGTCACCCTTTCAAAGAAATATAGTGATATTTTCTGTTCCAATGTATGGAATGCTCTATCCATTTTGGGATGTTAAATTGTTTGACCCTATTCTATTTATGGAAAAAAAAATTCACAACTTTCAAGAACTCAAATTCATTGGACTATTCAAATCTTGAACTTTCTCTCTATAACAGATGTCCAACCATTTATTTCATTTTTACTTTCACTGTTAGGTCAAATTTAAATCTTTTGTCCAGCATGATACTATAATATGAAATGGGATTGAGGGAAATATTAATAATTGCTCCACATTTGACTGATGTTCAACACAGGTGAAAGGCTGTGGAGAGGCTTCTTGTGGCTCATTCTTTTCATCACCCATTCAAGGATATTTGTTTGGTGTACTCTCTGCTTGTCTTTCAGCATTAGCTGGTGTTTATACTGAGTTCTTGATGAAGAAGAATAATGACAGCCTATACTGGCAGAATGTCCAATTATACACGTGAGTTCTTCCTGACCAGGAGATACATACTGTCTCCATTATTGAATGCAATTGAGCGTATTCTCTCGTACATATGTTAAAACTCCAACGTGGAAGATAGTTTCATAGGACCGTAAGGGAGACTGACTTGAATCATGTTATGTGATCAAATGCTATTCTAGTGGTACATGCCCATGAAATTGATCTGTTAAATTGAAATAGTGCATTGTACTTACAGATTTGGCTCAATATTCAACATAGGACGACTTCTTATGGATGATTTTAGAAGTGGGTTTGAGGAAGGACCATGGTGGCAACGCCTTTTCAATGGATATGGCATGACTACATGGTTGGTAGTGTTAAATCTTGGAACAACTGGCCTTTTGGTTTCATGGTTGATGAAGTATGCTGACAATATTGTAAAGGTATCTTGTCTTTCTGAATTAGATGCATTTACTTTCTGTTCCTTTTGTAAATAATTCTGATCACAATCAATATGTTTGTTATGAAATGTACATATTGTAGAAATATTGTTTAATTCCCCTTGATTTTCATGGCAGTTGTCTCTCTTGTTGTACTTTAGAGTTACGAAGCCTACTAAATAACTTTAAAGAATTTATAGATTTCTAATTCTGATTCTCAAGTGACTTATCCAGGGGATGAGAAAGCTGAGGAGTTATTTTGGATGGCATCTCTGCTTAGAAATTGAGATAGACTAAGGGGAAGGGGTGGTGGCAGGACATGTTTGTAGTTTCTTAGAAGGAGCTTTTTAAGAGGAAGAAAGGTAGGGGCTAGACTGTTTGGGCCTTGGGATCATTTGGTTGGGAACAAGTTATCCCGGTATTTATTATCCCAGGATAGAATAAGTTATTCCACCATGTAGAGATAATCCAAAGACTACTAATATCCTCAACTAAATGCAGGATAAAATAATCTTGCATTTTATCCCGAGATTATAACTCACGCCAAACGACTCCTTTAGGAAAAAAGACTAGGGTCATGTTAATGACATCTCATTATCTTGACTCCTCCACTATTGTTATACTATATCTCATTATGTCGACTTCTCCACTATTTCTAAAGATACTTCTTTTTTTGACTCCATTCTTGCTATAGTTTTTGCCTTAACTGGGTGTTTTTAGTTAGATACTTTATGGTCAACCTGGCTTTGACTTATTGATATATGGAAGCTTAAATGAGCTATTTGAAATTCGACTTATCTTATCTAGCACCAGATTTCACTGATTTATGTCTTTAGTCATTTGAGCCTTATTTTTGTGATCTGTTCATCTTTTAAAGGATTATTCTGTTATTACTTATCAAAATCGAAGTCTTTTTTGTTCCTCAATACATGATTCTAATCTCTAGGTAGAGTTTTTAATCTTTTTTGTCAAATTTTCTTATAGTTTTATTGTATTTATGCAACTCTTTATGTCAATCATTTTCACAATCGATCGCTAAAAGTGTTCAAAAAACCTGTCATCCTGGAACACAATTTTTTTTTTAATTGGGAACCACACGATTGCGTGGAGCCATCAAAGCGCGGGATGAGCCAAAACAAGAATACAAAGAGCTCATATACTTGGACGCCATTGTGAATGGAAATGACATTTATATCCAGACACAATTTCTACTTAAGATACTCTCTTTCAATTTCAATGTCGAAAACTCGTTTTTTCAACTTCAACCAAATATAGTCCAAATGCTACGAAACCCTTTAGTTGAAGTCTCTATATGCATCTCAAATCTTTTTTGGCAAAATAACCAAACCATAGGAGTTAGTTTTTGCTTTTTGGATAGAGATGGTGGAGAAGTCTAGGGCATCCACTTCTGCCGAATTTGTAATTATTCTAATATCAGATTTATACTAATTGGTTCAATGTTCTTCAACAATGCAATCTGTTAATTATATTCCTTTCTCACTCATTTAGCTTCTACATAGAACATCACATTACCATACTAGTTATCAGTAAAGCTTGTTGCATGGCCATATAGCTAGTCAATTGTAGCATCTTGTTGATGTTAATGTTACTCAGAGTAAGAAGATAAGTAGCAGTTTAATGCCTATCTGTTATTACAGTGAAGTTATAAGTAGCAGTTTAATGCCTATCTGTTATTACAGTGAAGTTATAGGTTAATGTAGTCAAATATATAGAATTACTTTAAGATCCTTACGCACAATTTTCTGTGTGTGTAATAGCAGAACTGTGTGACCGTCATGTTCTATTTGGAATTTTGTTTGCTTTCCTCTCTGTTGAATGATTGCTCCTTTGCTCTTTCTTTTGTTTCACTATCTGAATAATCAGATTGTTATTCTTTTACAGGTATATGCCACCTCTATGGCAATGCTCTTGACAATGGTGTTATCAGTTCTACTCTTCAACTTCAAGCCAACAATACAGGTAAGTTGCAGGGGAGCTGTTCCTAATTTGCACTGTTTATAATTTGCTCTTGTACTTCATAACTTGTCTTTACTGTGTCATTGCCAGTTTCTTCTTAGTGTTTACTCTTTTAATTTGTCTATTGTAGCTCTTTTTAGGTATCATTATCTGCATGATGTCCCTACATATGTATTTTGCTCCTCCTAGCACACTAGTGGATTTGCCTTTGACGGTAAAACCGGTTTCTGAGAGTGTATCTGAAGTTCCTGTTGAAAGGAAAGCAGATTCCTGATGTACAAAATACTGCCACCATCTTTTTCCGTTGATTTTTGGCGAAGCTATTTACAAGTTTGGGGCTCAAGGAATGTAAGGGGCTGAAGGGTTGCATGACCATCACTTGGATCCCAGGAAATCAAGATAACATGATTCAGGAGTAGAGGTTAGAAGCTTTCTGATGATAGGAGCTTCTTACTGCCCTGGTAATGAGCATGAAAGTAGGACGAGCACTGTCAAATCATTGATGTCTTCCTTTTTTAACCAAACCTTGTACAAACTTAATGGTACATTAGAAAGCACTTTGCTTTTCTGGTGTCACTACAAAACACACGAAATCAAGAAAACACAAGCAAATACTAAGATAGGGGATTACATTACTTCTGTAGTGTTCTGTAATGATTCATATTCAAAGTTAGCTATTATAGGTTCATGAAACTTTTGAGTGGAACGAGTTGCATGAGAAACAGCGGATTTTTATTTTTTTTTGTGCCATAATATCTTGTGCTTTAACTGTGAAGATTGTGTAATTGCCTGAAAGAATAGCTTAGCTATTTACCTGTTTCATGGTTGTAACTCTTTGATGACCAGGTTGGTAGATCTACTAGTCATTCACTAAAGACAGCTAATAACCTTGAGAGTATCTCATTGCTGTACATATTATTTGGCTTAAATAGCTAAGCTACATTGTAAAAACATTTTCGATGGAATATCATTTCAGTTTGAATTCCCAAAAAATAGGCTTAATATTAGTGTCTTTTTATTATATCCTCATATAGGTGTGCCCAAAATCATAATTTTTTTTAATGAATGATATATTTTGAATCCATAATTTATAAAAAAAAAGTAACAAGTTTAGTTGTATGAACTTAAAATTAAAGCCCTAAATTTGGCTCTTCGGAAGACAGAGAGTTTAAACAAATAGCAGCCACAATTGGAAATGTATGATTCAACGAATTAATTGTAGTACTTTTAATTATCGATTTTGTGGTGGCTAGCATTTGACAGAACATCTACTTTCTTCCTGCCATTCAATATGTGCAATTATTTGCAAAGCGTTAGCCCACCTACACTGTATCACTGATTGTAAAGTCTTCCTGTATTGATTTCAAGCATTAAAGGTTATCATTTCTGAGAGTCAATTATTAAAAATCAAGATTTTTAATGATTGCAAAGAAGAAAATAAGAATATAGTTTTCTTACTAATAGTAGGTTCTAGTGAACATTCTGGACATCATTTTTTGAATTTTGTGCTTAAGTAGTCATTTCTCTAATGCAAATATTATGGTTCAAGGGGAAAAGAAGAAAAGCACCAGAGAACAATAGTGGTTCTTATATGTATTTTAAGAATTTTAAAAATAATTTTATTATCAATGCAAGCAGATAATTTCATTTGGGTATTAATTATGTGCACATAGCATCTCGTAACAATATTTCAACCATCTGTAAGCCTCGCACGATTTTGCCTAATCGAGCTGGTTATTTTTTGTTATGTGCATCAACTTTCACAATGTATTGGAGGCTAAGGTTTACGTCCTCCTCCGTGTAATTATATTTTTTGGTAAACATACAGGTTAGAGTCATGCCTAACTCCGCCATCATTTGGATGGATATTAAAATAAAAAATATATATATGTATTTTAAGAAGAAATAGCTGTGTTTTTTTTTTTTTTTTGACGTACAATGAGATTGAAAAGTAATATTATATGACTATTGAGATTTGAAATTGTACCTTTGAAACCAGTGAAATAATAATACTATGCCAAAACAAGCCATAAAAATGGCCTACAGCTCACCATTTTCTCCACAGTATTTTAAAGAAGAAAAGTTCAATCGGACTTCACTTGAGCAGCATTGAGGGGAAATTTGGTAAATTTTGATCCCAACAGCAAAACCAATCTATGTCCCATCAAGGAACAATTTTCTATTGATAGGTGTACCATCTTGGGTAAAAAAACAATTCCTGGAGTTACAAGTGTGTTTGTATCTATTTGTCAACAATTATCTTTCTCTAATCCTTACACTCAACCCAACCCCTATCAAGAAGTAAAGTTTTCCTATTTCCTATCAACTTAAGACCATCCTATTATATAAACAACAACCTACCAGTGGAATTCGACAAGTGCGGTCTGGAGAGGATAGAATGTACGCAAACTTTATCACTACCTCATAGAGGAGACCATCCTATTATATACCCAAATTAAAATCCTTTTTGAAAAAGAAAAAACTAATTCATGTTTTCACTTTTCTTCTTTTGTTTTGTTTTCTTTCGGATTATATCCGCTTTAGGATCTCGATTAATTCAGATTTGTGTTACTCAAAGCTCATTAAGTTTAAATAGTTTAAAAAAAATTAAACTCCAGGCATTAGCAAAGGTAAAATGATCATTTTCATTCCATCACAATTCTTGATAATATGTATTATTACGAATGGAAAAGTCGTAACTTAAAAATAAATGAGAAAAACTAAACTACCTTTCTTTCCTCTATAAATACTTTAGTGCCCCAATATTTTTCTCCACACCTCCACAAAGTTTCCAAGAACAATGAGCGGAGGTGGAATGGAGTCGATGGCACGGCCAACTCCGCCAGATGTGGGCGGCGATGGCGGTGGCATGAATAGCCAGCACGGCGGAGACCGGTGTGGGTACGGCTTTCATATGCCGTTGCATTACCCAAGATACACACGAGCTGAATATGAAGCCATGCCAGAATGGAAACTTGATTGCTTGCTTACTCAATATGGACTTCCTATTAATGGAGATGTTAATCAAAAGAGGAAGTTTGCTATGGGAGCTTTTCTTTGGACCTATTAATTAAATCTCCGTTTTTCTTTCTATCTTGGAATTATTTTAATCCTTTCGGTGTGTTGCAATTTCTGTGTATATAGAAGTTAAACTCTGGTAAAATGGGTTGATCGTGTTTTCGTTTCTATAAATGTAGTACTACGTGCTATAAGTTTTGTTATCAATTATTTTGATCTATGATTAACTTAATTTTATCTACCTTTTTCCTCTTCTTTTTTTCTTAATCGGATCAAGTTATAAGTTGTCTTTCACAAATGAATTAAAATTACGTGCTAATAACATGTTCTGTTCCTAATTAAAAACTAACAGAAAATCAGTGATCGATGGTCACTACGTTCCTCTTTATATTAACATCACATACACATGAAATTGGCAACTAGTTAGATTATTGTAGCTCTTAATTTTAATTTTTATTATTATTTTCAATAATCTATCCTAGTATGTTATTTATTGCGTGACTATCGTATTATTTTATTGTTGTTTTTAGCTCTTTTCGGATATGTTGAAGAACAAAAAATCCCACATTGGTGGTTAATGAGATGGGTGGACTCCTTATAAGGCTTGGGCAATCTTCCTTCCTTTGAGCTAGCTTTTGGGGTGTGAGTTAGGACCAAGACCTAATTTTATAAATTGGAAGTGTCAAATTTTTGTTAATTAATTAGGCCTTTTTTTAGGTACTTATTATAGGAAACGGTTGCATATATAAAGGAAGTATAATAACAAATTAAAATCTTTTTCCTAATTGAACACTTCTTCTTAAAATAAGATGATATTTCTACTCTAAATAAAAAAAAAATTTCCTTTCTATCAGAAAAAATTGCCAACTTAATTAAGGAAGTATAATAACAAATTAAAATCCTTTTCCTACTTGAACACTTCTTCTTAAAATAAGATGATATTTCTACTCTAAATAAAAAAAAAAGATTTCCTTTCTATCAGAAAAAATTGCCAACGTAATTTTTTTTTCCTGGGTTTTTTGGAAGGAAGTTACTGGTGAGTTTTCAATTTATATAAAAACTAGTATAATTTATACAATGTTGCTCACTGTATAATTACACATAAATATACAGATCAATTTATACATGTATGTCATTAAGTGTATAAAATTTTCATGAACTTATACATGTGTGCTTACTTGTAATAAATTTATACACTTGAACATTTGTGTTTTTTTTTAAAGTATACAGATCAATTTATGCATGTATGTCATTAAGTGTATAAAATTTTCATGAACTTATACATGTGTGCTTACTTGTAATAAATTTATACACTTGAACATTTATGTTTTTTTTAAAGTTGCATGGACCAGGTTTGTATAAGTTTTCCTCCGTAATAATTTATATAATGTATAAGGAGGGCTAAATGATGGATTCCATGGAAATGTACATTATATTGAGATGGGGGATTTCATGGTTGTATAAACATTACCCAAAATTTTCAATGTACTGTATTTATATATACACAGTTGCAATTGGCATACATTCCATAACTGTATAAATACTAAAAAATCTTTATTTTTGTATAATTCTACCCTTATACACCCATGTTTATATAAATACATTATCAGATCTGTCAATATATATTTTTTTTGTATAAAAATATGAAAACAAGACATAGATATTGTGAAATCTACAACTTGGGAAAAATGAACATTACATGCATATATAACAAAAATGAAAATGTTTGGAAATATAGAAACTGTATGCTTCCATTTTTTTAACATGCACAATGCATACCTCTCGTAATCCTTTTTGATGAAGACTCCTTCACCATATTGTATGGAAGATGAGTTGAAAATTCCGGCTAAAAAGTAAAAAATTTGGGGAAAATTTGAACAGGGTGAGCAAAAATAAAAAAGCGCCAAAAAAAATAAAACTTGAAATTTCAAGTATGCATTTTGAAAATAAACTGAAATATTACCTTAGTTAAACTGATCTTGACTTGATTTGTGAAGATTTTGAGAGATTTAAGGGTGTGAAAATGGCGTAAATTGGGGAGGCGGTTATGGAAGGTGGAATGGAATCATGTGTATAATGGAGTCTAATGAAGGAGGGAAAAGGAATTAGATTTTATACATTGGGCTGGTGGGGACCACATCTTTTATAGCAAAAAAAAATAACGGGTATGCTATTAATGTAATAAAATTGAAATGTAGATAATAAATGATATTATTAGTCTTAAGTTTGCTTAATTAGGTAATAATTCCCTTTCTATATCTTTACTATCTCCTTTTTTTATACCTAGATTTGTTAAACTTGGGCCAAGGGTCTTTCAGAAATAACAGTTTTACCTTTACGAGGTAATGATAAATCAGATTTACTAAATCTGCATACATTCCACTCTTCATATACCTCACTGGTGGGATTTTACTAGGTATTATTGTTATTGTTGTTGTTGTCGATGTGGATGAAATTGAACACATCAAGTCAAACTCCAAATTTAGTTTGTCGAGAAATATAATACAAATGAATGGAGAAAACTTTATATGATCTTCTCGAATGTGAAAAATTTAGTAGATACATTGAAGAAAGACATAAATACTATCGGAGATGTGGATGTAGATTGTGAAAATATTTACAACATGTTTTTGTGTCTAGATAATGTAATGTTTTTATGTACTTGTAAAAGATTTAATATTGTTGCTCTTAAGTCATAACTTAGCTGAGGTTGTCATTTCTTTGTTGCACGAACTTTAAAGATTTGTTGAAAACTCGTTGGCCTTTGTATTTTTATTATGGTATAGAAGGAAATGGACCAGACCTGGAACAAATAGCCCTTCAAATGAAGCCCATCTGCTTATGTAGCAACTCAATGGCTTCATGGACCCTCAGATATCCTTAACTCTTTCATATTTGGGCCTAGTCTATACAACTAATCGAGAAAGAAAATACAAGATAGAAATGCAAGTGAGAGAGTTAGTGCATCCAAATACATGTGAATCTCACTAGAGACATGTATCTTTTATACCAGATACTGATTGAAATACGAATACATTGAGAGAGAAGCGAGCGGGAGAGGGAGAAAGACGAACGAGGGAAGAAAGAGGCGATAGCGAAAGTTAGTATATTTCAGATACATGTGAATTACATTTGGATACAATGTACGTAAAAAAAAATTATCCAATATAGAAAAGGGGAGATTTCATTGGAAAAATTATACAAAATATCCCCTCATAAATTTCATTTACCATATTTTTAGCCCCATTTTTAATAATTACTTAATATGACCATTCAGCCTTATTAATTTCCAAAAAAATGACGGTGCGCTTATTGTTGTTTATCTTCTTCTTTTTTCTGCTTCGCTTTTTTTTCTTCTTATTCTTCTGCTTTGTATCCTTTTTCATTTTTTTAATATATAATTCGACGTGCCCCACACGTGAATCCTAAATTATATATCAAAAATTTTGAAATGTTGAGAGGATTTTTTTTAAAGTATTGATGGAACATGATAGAACATTCTTTCGAGATGATTTTGAGTTTAACTGTCGTGCCCCCATTTTTCGTAGAATATGCCTACGACGTCGGGATAACTCTTTTTGGAATGTTTAATAAAAAAACAAAAAGTCGAAGAGTCGTCACATAAGGAATTAAGGTGTGTTACGACACCATTTTACCCAAAATAAATTAATCAAAAGGCCTAAAAGCCACTGGAGATCGGGTAAGAGTTCATATTACCTTGAAAGGAAGGTGTTAGGCACTTTCAAGGTCCACAAATTGTGGTCCTTGCCGTATCTCGCATTTTAGGTGAAGGTTGAAAAAATTGCACAAAAGGTTTCTAATTTAAAATTGTTCTAAATTTAAGTGATAAGAAATATAATAACACATAATTTAACAAATAGATGTGGAAAAAAAATAAATTAAAATAAGCAAATGACTAAGCTAGCCCAAATAATTTAAAAATAAGCAATTAAGAAAATACTAAAAAAAACCTAGAATTTAATTCTACTCGGATCAGTGCTCGATTTTATTGTTCGGGAGATAAAATCAGAGTTTTGTCATCTCATAGCTCACTCGACTTATTAACCAAAAGACAAAATCAAAGCTTTGTCATTTTTATAGATCGAATTATTTACATCATTTTCGAAGGTCCTGTCTACCCCTATCCATCCAAGGGAATTTATTATTAACCTAAAACGTAATCTCAAAAATGAAAAAAGTCTAACGTTTTCAAAGTGCCTATTGTCCCACCTTAAGGTCCAAGAGGCATTGGACTTCTAATTGTAATAGGTTCTAGACTAAAAGAAAATTTAGGATTCCTAATTAAACACATTATCACAACAAAACATAGAACACACAAGTCTCATATACGCCTCTAAACACACTTCAAAACAAATAAATAGAGCATAGGTTATGACAAAGATATGTGTCTAAAATATGTTAACAAAGGAGATGACCAAAAACAACTTAAGTTACAACTTATATATATATATATATATATATATATATATATATATATATATATATATATATATATATATATATATATATATTAAATAAATTGAAAATATTTACATAGACCATAGGCATAAATTCTACAAAATAATTTATAATCCTATAAACATGATTTTTAAGTGAAACAACTTTCTAAAAATATTTATTAAACACTATAAACATTATTTCTAAACATTTAGCCAGTGTGACATATTAAAAACATTTAAAACCATATGAGCAACATGTTATTGAAAAGAAAATCCTATAAATATAAAATGACATGCTAAAATATTTAACATATGGGCATGACCTAAATAATGCATCTTTTTTAAGAATAAATTATTTTTTAAAAGTTTGTATATGTTATTCAATAAAAATATTTTTAAAAAAAACATACGAATATAACTTGTCAAAAATTTGTTAAAACTTATGAGCATGATTTTCGATATAACACGTTATTAAAAATCCTTGTCAAGTCTAAACACAAAATTAACATATTAAAAATTAAGTATTAAATAAGAAGTTAATTTTTCAAAGTTCTTGTTTTAAAAATTTAAAAGTGAATTCTAATTTAAAGATTTAGTTGATCGTTTTAGAATAGTCTACTAAAGAAAAAGCATGTTTACAAATAATAATAGGATCATATGGAAATTACATTACTAACTTTATGTCATTTTCTTCTTTTAAATAAGTAAATATCCATCAACATGTTTAACAAAATTTTGAATCTAAATGTGATAAACACCATGATTAATCTGTCACACACTCACACATCAAAAGGAAGAAAAACAAATTAAGTAACACACTAGTTCCCTTTCCTCCTTTAGTCTCCAAATTTTATTATATAGAGGTTTTTACAATAAATATTACAAATCAGAATTTAATACTGAAAAATAAAGTATATAAAAAAAATTAAACAATAATTAGCGCGTCCAAATTCCATCTCAAGCGCCGTTCAATTTATATATATATAATCTACAAATAGTTATGTAGTAGTATATATATAATATATCATTAGTATAAAAAAAAGCTTTTTTTTATTAAAAAACAACAACAGTAGAATCCCACAAATGGGGCCTGGAAAAGGTAGAATATGACAACTTGTCATTTTCTGAACAAATCAAATAGTCGAAAGGCTATATTTAGTTACAAACATGATCGATGGGCCGTTTTAAGTTTAAAAAGAAAAAAAAACTTTTTTTTGTAAAGAATTTATGGCAATAGACATTTTGCATTTTCATGCTGTGGTAATTTGCATGTGGAATTTCCCTATCCCAACTTCCCAAGTATTGTTTGCTACCCCAACGACCCACCCCACCTTCTGCGTTATGGGCCTCTTTCTCTTATAGAACACAATCTTGTCTAGATATTTGGCAACACATTAATAGTTGGGTTGAACCTTCACTTGTGGCAAGAAATATCAATACTAATATATGTAATTATAAAATCAAAATTTAATCTATTTATGTAATATATTTCTTAGCAAAGTAATGTTGCTTGACACTCCTCACGCATGGGTAGCTCTGACCCTATCGCGAGGAGCTTATACTCTTATAATATCGATAAAAAATTTTCACTCAATATTTAGCAAATAAATGTAATTATATCTTTTTAATCGATAAAATGTGTAAAATGAACTTGCTCAACTTTAGGAGGAAAAATGCAATCAAATCATTGAGATAACAATTATTTATATGTATTAATCTGGATAAAACGGCTAGATAACTTTTTATGTCTCGATGATACATTACAACAATTCAAATTAGGTGGTTGTTAGTAATTGAGGTGTCAAAAAGGAACAGAATCTAAAGTCCAGCTCAATTTAGCATCCATTTAAAATTTAAATTTATAACTGTTTGAACAACTAATATAAAATTTTAAAATCTTTTATTTATTTAATATATTTATCTATTAATTCTAATTAATAGAATCAGATGATGTTTGATGGGGGCAAAAAGGTGGAAAAAAGGAGGTGGCACATGGGTTTCCAATCAAAAAAGTTTGACTGACCCCACAATTTAGCTGGTTCCTCATTTTCTCTATTTTCACTTTATAGAATAAATTTTTTTTTAAAAAAAAAGAATTCTATTTGTAGATCCTGAGAAAAATATTTATTCAATCGTGTTATTTATGAGGTATTACAAACAAATTTTTATGTAATGGTAGACTAAAAGACAATGATGAATTACATTTTCCTATATACTACTCCGATTTTTTTATGTTTAATTGTCCAGTATTGACTTAATACATTCCTTAAACAACAATAAAACAGAACAATAATTTTACTGTACCATTCTTTGAATATAATGAATTAAATACTCTGAAAAATGAATATAGTTAATAATAAGGATAAATTGACTGACAAATTATCTCTTGATTTTCTATACGGAACAAGTAAAAATGAATATCTATTTTTAATATAGTGGACAAGTAAGTATAAAAACAAAAAGAATAAAAAGTCCTACTAGCTATCTATATAAACCTCCACAAGTGGGAGCCAGCATTTATCACTTGTTGTTTGCAAGATACATACATTTTTTCCTCTGCTGAGTTAGAAAAGGGTGGGGGAGATTAGTTATACTTATAATGGCTGTTGTAGTTTCAATGTTGTTGGCCATCTTTGCCATGGCTTTTTTCACTGTTCAAGCTCAGGAATTTGCCCCTGCTCCTGCCCCTACTAGTGATGGTTGGTTCTATCTTCATTTATTTATATGTAAAATTTTCACCTCTTTTTAAAACATTTAAGTTCGATCGATCTCTATTTTGAATTTCCCGTTTGGAGTAATATATATGGTGATGGTAATTTGCAGGAGTATCAGTAGATCAAGGGATTGCATATGTGTTAATGCTGGTGGCTTTAATTCTAACATATCTCATCCACCTTATGGATGTTTCTTCCTACAGCTTCTTCTAAAGTTAATTTCTCCACAACTTCAGTAGCAACCTTTTAATTATGTCTGCATTTTGGGAAATGGTTGTAATCATTCTTCATATGGATTTAAGTGATTAATCCATTCATGTTTAATTTAATTTCCAGTAAATGGTTCTCTTTTTCTGATTTTTTCTATTGTCAGCATCCCAAGGGTCAGACCAGAATCTGTCTAATTTCTTCTGGTATATATAAAAGAAATGAACCATAACACACTGATTAATACACCTAAAAGATTTGAACTCTAGAGAAATGAGAAGCCACTTAAGAGTAGCAATCTATTGCTTTTTCACATGAGATATGTATCACTCTTCAGTGTCATTTTTCCTTTTCATTACTATTTTAATTCCCCACAATTGAGCAAAGAGTGCTTTGAACAATCTCTCCACCTTTACGAGGTACAGATAAAATCTTCATATACACTACCATCCCCCTGTATTTCACCGGATATATTATTGTACGTATCACACTAGTGTAACGCATTTCCACGAGTATTTGCAAGCAAACCCAAGTACATTCTCCCTCCAGGAAGTTTCCTGCGACTGATTTTATATGCTACTTCCACGCAACACATCAGCCTAGTCTTTTTGTTCACTGTGTAAAGTTTCTGAAATAAACAGAGTACATTTTTTTTTCTTTTTCTGAATGTGTGTGTACGACAACAATTACAGTGGGAAATGGCTATGAGTTTACAAAGGCATAACTGGTTGCCATTTATTAATCAGATAAGCAGCTTCGTCACTGGAGAAACTTTCTCCGCTTGCTTAAATAAATTATAACCTTCAAGCCTCACCAGCAAAATTGGCTAAGAAGAAATTACCCGCCATGAGCCAAATCGCTGCAACAGCCAGGTTTTAGGTGATTACATTTCATGGAATATCGTCCTTTAAATATTCAGCCTCTTATTGGTAAGTAGTTGTGCTAGTATCACTTGCCTCATTGGCTTGGAAGAAAAATCACAATGCTATAGATCAGCACCTTCGTGCTGCCGATGCATATGCCTATGGTGCAAAAAATATTTTACCACCTCATAGAAGGAAACAACGATCCCAACTGAAGGTCCAGCACGGGCGACTCGGGGGCCAATTCCAGCGAACAACCCCTTAAGTCCCCCATCCCTGGTTCATGAGAACAATAATTAGCACAAGACACAGCACCAAAGAACTATTAAGACAACTGTCTACAAACTTTTTAACACTTAATTTGAAAAAATAGCAAGATGCTGGTCTCAGTAAGACAAGGATATTCCAGGGTTCATCTTGTCCTTTAGACTTTGCAAGAAATGGCCAAGCGTGAAAAGGGTTCAAGAATCAGTTTTCTTTTTATTAAGGCTAAAATCACTTTGATAGAACTTCAGCTCTGCACTCTTTTTTTTACTAACTCAAAACCTATTTAAGGACCCAGATAAAATAGAATTATTTTCTCAGCAGCATGAGATAATCACCTTGTCTTACAGTAAAGGACTAAATTGAGACAGACAACAAGACAAAACAGATATTCCAGAACATCTAGCCAATCTATTGGATTCATCATTCTCAAATGAAAGGCAAGGAAGACAAGGAGCTACCCCCATACCCCTTTCAAAAAGAATACATCCTCCATACATCTATCTTATCATACTTAATTGAAAAACGATTGTCCTATCGGCAACTGGCACACACTGAAGAAACGGATTAGTGTGTGAAAACCAGTCAATTCATGAAAGCTCATCACTACTCCAATTGACTGCCTTTTGTCGACTAGATCAAAACAAATTGCAGTATCTGGAAAAGATAGGGAGGTGGAAGGGGAGATGGGGTTGCAACTAGGGCTGGGCATAAATTACCAAAAACTGAGTTACCGAACCGAACCAAAATTTTTGATAATTTGGTATCCGGTAATTCGGTATCGTATTCCACAGTAAAGTTTTGCGATTATAATATTTGGGTTTGGGATTGGTATGAGACATTATTACCATTTGGTATAGTATTTCCGGAATAGCGAATTATTTACTTAATGAATACGATATATCAACTTGGTCATTACTCATTAGTACAAGTCCATAGAGAAATTTAAAGACTAAACATAAATAATCCAAATAGATATGTCTTTTAGTTCTGTCAATTTGTTTTCCTGAATGTCTTCTTACTTATTAATCCTATGTTATATTGTGCCTTAATTGGAGCAATAGTATTAACTTTGTAAGACAATCGGCTAGAATTTCAATATAGTATTACCGAAAACCATACTGAACCGAAGTTTGATTTCCCAATTACTGAATCGAAATTTAAAAATGAGCATTTGGTATCTACCTTTAACTACCAATTACCGAATTACTGAACCGAAATTTAAAAATTCGGTATTTGGTATCTACCTTTAACTACCAATTACCGAATCACCAAACCCAAAATTTGGAAATCCTGAACCAAATACCTGACGCCTACTCCTAGTTGCAGCCGAAGATAAAGAAATAAAATGAAGTACCTCCATATCTCAATCAATGTTTGTCTTGTGGTCATCCTCAGTGCTCGTTCAGGATCATTCTGACATGACAAATGAAAATTCCATTAAAACAACAACAAAAAGGAGGGAAATAATAATAACTAGTTTCCAAAGCAAGAAGTGCAAAGAAGCAAGAAAGTTCCATGGGGTTTGAAGCGAAAAAATGAGAAATAAAGCGCATGCTAGAGAATTGGCATTCCAAATCATACTGTAAGACTACTCAATGGGGATTCACTAATTTGGCTCATTATTATCCAGATTCTAGTCTAATTATCCACATCCACCATGCTTCTTTAAGTTAATAAAAATAACAGGCAATCAGGTTCCAAACTCTTAAAGTTGTGCAAAACCTCGCCTTTTGGAGTTAGAAGAGTCCTGTGTAGTTCTCTCTTATTATAAGTTTTTAGTTGTTGATCCTCAAGAGAACTAACTCCTTGCCTTGAAGGAATGTATGGAGATCAAAGTCGCTATCGAAAGTAGCTTCTGTTGTGTGGCTAGTTGCAATAAAAGTGTGTCACAGGACAACCTTTAGAAAAGAGGTTTTCAGCTCTGTAACAGGTGCCATCTTTGTGGAACAAATTCAGAAACCATCAACCATTTGTTTGCGCTGCCCTATTGTTTCACAACTATGGAACTTATTTCTGAATATGCTCGGAAAACAATGGACAATGCCTCAAGAATCAATTGATTTGATGAGAAGGTGGCATAGAAGGGAGTTGTCAAACACACGTGGACGATGGTGGAGAACTATCCTATCTACTATTTGGAAGGAGAAAAATGCAAGATGCTTAAAGATACAGCTCTATAGAGAAGATAAAAAACAACTGTATTACTTTCGTTTTCTTTTTTGGTGTAAAGAGGATTTGATTAATGATGCTGACACTCTATTAAGGCATATTTGACTCCATGCTGATTTGATGTAAAGCTAGATCTATTTGTAAATATTTTAAGCACAAATTGTGCTGCGTTTGTAATACTTACGCTTTTCTCCAAAAAAGTTCTTTGAATTTAACTGCACTGAGCAAATAGAAGTTCTTTGTATTTGGTATAGTTCCCGACTATTGGTTTCATCAATGTAAACCCATGCTTAAGGCAACAACTATTACATGATCATTTTTCACTTCAAAATCATGTTTAATCCAACCCAAAATTTATCAACTGATTGACGTTAAGCGTAATTATCCGCTCAGCATGTTATTGGATCGAGGAAAGAAAGAATTACACACTCACACTCCACAGCCAAATTAAAAGAAATTTATTAGGTGTGTACACTATCAAACAGATATTTCTCAATATTCTGTACTTAACATCAGCCCATTATTAAGAGGTCCAACTACTCATGTGAGCCAAGAAAATTTTCACAATGGACTCTTTCTGTTAGTTGTTTCTTAAAGGAGTTGTTTAGATGAATAAAAATGGGAGAAGACCAACCTCTATCTGTCTCCTAGTTCTTGCAACATCTAAAGGACATGTTACAGAAGCAGCAAGACTTCCTGCAACAAATCCAGCAGCGAAGTTTGCACCAAGGACAGCTGTCGCACTTGCTTCATCTCCCACCACACCTAGTAGCTTCCTCCTAACCTTCACAAAAGTAGCGAAGTTCTATTCAATTAAACACAGTGTGGGTCTAGGCATAGGACGAAGTTATGGACTAGAAGCACTTACTGGCTCAAGAGTAGACCAGCAAATTGCAGTGAAAGGAACATCACGAGCTAGTTGTGCCCCCAGACCAGTCCAGAGGAGGCGGTAGGCTTCCATAATTGATTAACAACAATGTGTTAGCATAGCATTAAAAATCAAAAGGCCAGATCTGGAGCAGTAGAACTTCCATAATGGATTACCCACAAGAAATTGAATATGTCCAATGTCATATGCCATAAGTACACTTTTAGCAGATTCATTCTGTGTGTCTCTAGCAACTAAAACTAGATGGCAGTTAATTAACTATGGCGGGATTTAACTTGTATTTCCTTTGCCAGAAGTAAGCTAATGTTGAAGGATCTAGTATTTCTTAGCAAAAATCAGATAAGCACAAGTTAACTCAGAGCGAACTTCCTCACTAGAAGCATTATAGGTATGTTGAATTTTCCCATAAATAACAAAGCAATGAGGTCTGTTAAATATTTATTTTACAAGAAAATCCTGCACTTCAATGGGAATTCCAAGGAAGAGACAAGCTCCTCCTTGTGTATAACTACATATATTGTGCATGTACTATTGTCAGTGTCACCGAAAGAACAAAAGATAGAAGTTTAGTTGGTTTGGGGGGGCTCTAAAAAGGGAAAGAGCATAAGATGGCCAAAATAGATGGTACGAAGAATAGGATATCACTAATGCAGGTTAAAGGTGGATGGGCCTAAAATATTTATTGAAACCACTTCTATATGCGTATATGTACAAACGTAAAACAGGAACCTAACGATTCAATACTAATGCTAACCATAAAGAGGGGTAGACAGTACAACATAACTATCTGCAGCCAACTAAAGTAAGTTTGATGAAGAAGTATTACAATTTTGATAGCTGTTTGCACTATTGACTGGAGAAACGACCCCAACTAATGTCTTCCACACTCCTGGGGGCTTTACACCATTTTTTGTGTCTTTGAAGGCCTATAAACAAATGAAGTCATATGAAGAAGTAAAATTTAGCAGAAAATAAGAGAAGAGCAGCAGAAAAATAAGAGATATTGTACGAAACATAGATAACATGATAAACCCAAACGCCTAACGAGATGGTGCTCTCTCTGAAAAGGAAATTAACATTATCTAGTAAGTTCAGGTACCCTGAATAATTATGAAAAAGACAAAACATCAATAAAAAGAAACTAACATTTCAAACTACCTATGTGACAACCCTTTAATGAACAGCCCCTTAATTTTCCCAACAGTGTTAGTGGAACAAGATTTCCATCTTCAACTTTTAGCTTTAATCAGCTACCCACTAATTCACAACATCGAGAGCTAAGAAACATCTAGAAAGAATATAAACTGTTATCCAGCAAAACATTTTTAAGAAACTGGAAAAAGGTTGTATTATCTCCCCCAGCATATAGATGCATGCCCAAAATATGCGATGTACTTTGATCAGTGAATGTGAATTAAAACATTAACATATCTGAAAAATGTAAAATTTACACATTCATCAAAGTTCTATCCATGAGATTAACTGTAATATATACAAACATCTTCTACCAGTAAGATTCCACTAGCATGCATCAAGATAATCAGATTTACCTGCATACGTGTTCTTGCAAGCTCAACAGGATAGCAAGTGATGCAAGCAATGGAACGTGCCAAGGACCCTGCTACCAAGGGGACATATGATGTAGCAATTGGTATATTATGTAGCGTATACTCTTCAATAGAGTTGCGGAAAATGTCATAAAGAGGCAAATATATCCCCACCTACAAAAGGGAAAGAAACACTTAATAAGAACTATTACAAAACAAAACAGTTGATAAAGCAATTGCATTAACAGCATGCTTCAATATTTAATAACCAGTGAAAACTGAAAAAACAAATGAATTTCTGAATTGAAACTTACAGAAGGGATTGCCAATGTTAGACTTGCATTAGTACCTCTCCACAATCTGGTAAATCCTTCCTGTACAAGTTACCTGGGTTAAATAGATGACACAGTTGACATTACTTACACAGAGACAATGAAATGCAGAAATGCACTGGAAGAAGATGCTGAGAGCAACTCCCTATTTTGAAGGCTCAATGGTTTCTATTTCTTTTCTTTGTTGACCTGATAATATTGCATGACTTCAGGACAACTATGGCACAGCTATTCATATCAGCTTCCAACCTATAATGTCAACACTCAACTTTTTTTGGGGGGAGGGAGGAAAAAAGTAGTGACAGTAACCCTTGCAAGGTTCTCTCTATTTACAGAATTTACACCTTTTGAATGGACATCTCATATAAAAGTCATAGATATTCATAAGGAGAAGAGAATTAATTGTCTCTCGTGATCCAGAAAAAGGAGCTAGAATTTTTTATTTGAAATGTTTTCGCAGCCTGACTACAAAAATCATCCTCAAGACTTTCTCATATGAGTAGTTCTTGATGGATTTTCATGTTATATTAATCATACATTTGAGTGGATTTTCAGATAAGACACTCGCATTTTCAAAGCAGCAGATCTCAAACTATATTAGAGAGACAGAACTACATTACTTCCCACAGAAAGTAACTAACCTGACGTATTACTTTATAAAAGACATCAAGAGTTCCTTTATATCGAAAACACTCTGGAGAACATCCTGGTTCAGCACCAATAACAGCACGAGTGCCTGATGATTTGAACTTCACACCTGTAAGTACCTAAACAAGATAGCAGGGCCAAAATTATATGCTGAAGAATATATAGTGAACAATCAATCAACTTAAGTTGGTCCTTGCAACTTTAGAGCGATAGCGTAGGTAAAATTGAAAACATTCCATGCACAAGATCTCAGAGATAGCATGAAACGCATATAGCTTCCACAATCAAATTATCCTTTTTTGCCTCCAGGTTTAACAGGTTGAAGTCGCATGGAAACTAAGAAAAACAAAAAAGTGGGAGCAAAATGCTGGGAACCTACTGTATTTGAATGAATATGTCCCAAATTACACAGGCTGTCATAAGGGACACCGGCAGCCTGAGCTTGTAACCTTGTCTGCAAAGCAGGAAAAAAAGATGTCATTAAAATGTAAACAACCTGAAAGAAGTGAAATAACAAGAAAGCAATATCATCTCAAGATTAGTAGTTTTAATCTTGCAAGCTGCTCAACAGATTACCCTCGACAATAATCCGTGTTTAAGCACTAGTATTAGCAATGTAACAGTAGAACACATAATACTAGAAATATGAATTCGTAGTATAAACAAAAATAGCATAGGGATTTAGGTTAAATGCTTAAATATCAAACAATCAATAAATCAATCATTACTCCTGAAAATCCCAACTTGAGGCATTTCATTATCTATACTAATCAATTTACCTTTTAAAAGCAAATCCAAAGAACAACATGAGCTTCATTTAAGATTGAAGAATCAAAATTGGGGAAAAGTAACCTTTGCAACATCAAGAGGGTTGACGAGGATGGCGGAGATAACAGCTGCTCCGGCGGCGGAAATAGCCCTCTCTCCAAAACCCAAATTCACATCCGTAAAGTTGTTGGAATCTGAAACGGCGACGTTTTTGTCGTATTCAACGGCGGTCCTTGCTGCAGTAGTAGCTGACCCAATCCATGAAGGCAAACCCTGTTTTGTTGATGATGATCCAACCATCAAAAAAGAATTGTATCTTTTTGAGATGGAATCAATCGAAATTCCTAATTTGCGTGATTCTGAAGGTGAAAATTTTGAACTTTCAATATAACGGGGATGAAATTTTTAATTTTTCGCATTAAATCGATGGAAATTTCTAGAGGTTTTATGCGATTCTTGGAGATGGAAAATAAGATTATTTTTTTAATTTAATATGTGCATGAAAAAGCTGAATTGAGAAGCAAAATGAATTCGTGGCGTGGCCATAAGGGCGCCAAGCAACAGCAGTGGCGGCTATTTGTACAAATCGAATATCTCTTCCTAATTTCTTGGGAAATGTATATGACGTTCACCTATTCCCTCCGCAATTCTATTATACTATTCACCAGTGTTTTTGGCATCCCTTCAAGTAATATAACTTTTTGATTGATTTATACTCTTTTTTCGAGTATTTACTCTTTGTCACAAATATAATGATCGAATAGTATTGAAATAGTTATTTAGTTTTAAAAGAAAAGATTTAATTTATCATTTTATGTTTATTTTATCTTAATTTTAATATGTACATGATTAAAATAATTGATTAAGGTGATAGTAAGATCATGATTGGAACAAGTGGAAAAATAGTTTATGACGGATAATATCGTAAAATCATAGTTAAGGTAGTTAAATAAATAATTAATAAAAACGACATACTAAATTCAAGTAGTTAAAGCAGGCACGTCAATAAATAGTCATCTTAAAAATATTAAATTAAAAATTCATGAAATATTTTTATTGGTTCCATATAATAAAGGAGAAAAAACAGACAGCTCAGGCATATTTACAGAGAGCCGCTTGCTTTCACATTTTTTATTTTATATTAAAAATACTCATTTTAAATCAATTTAAACTATCAAGAAAAATTAATAACGAAGTATCTTTTTTTAATTTTATTCTTAACATCAATTATTCTAGAATTAAAAGCTATATACATAAATAAAAATTAAATAACTAATATATTAATCAAACAATACTTCTAATTAATTTTTTCTTAAAATTCTATCAAACTTTATCGTGACAATTAAAAAGACACCAAAGGAATATCATTTTTATTTAAGAAATTAAAAAAAATTATCGTTTTTGTATGTATATGAATTATATTTCAAATTCTATTAATAATATAAATTATGTTATGTAAGAAAATTGAAGTGATAATGTGTAATATTATAAATTTATTAAATTTGCATAAATATTGAGTATGAGTAAGTTTATTTATACCATCCCATATGTGAACATAAATATCATTTGAAGTGTAGATGCTATTTAACAAAGTTGATCATTTTATTAGCTTAATTTAATGGACCATTAGGAGCTTAAGTTTGTTATTGCTCAAACTATTTTGGTCTACGTCTTCTTTATCAAATTATATGTGTCAGCTTTCGTCTTCTTCAATATGTCCAAGCAAAATGATTTTTATATTAATAAAACTTGTATTTTATATATTTTATAAATAATTTTTTGTAATATGTATTATAAATCAGACAGCCATGTTAAATATTCTTGGATTTACTAGAGGTGAGTTGCCTCTTAAGTACTTAGGCGTGCCTCTAAGCACTAAACGGCTATGAGTCACTCAATGTCAACCTTTGATTGACAAGATGCTGGGAAGAATTACATGCTAGACAACAAAGTTTCTATCCTATGCAGGTAGGGAGTAGCTTATTAAATTAGTATTATTCTCTATTCAAATTTATTGATCATAAAAAAATTTGTGTTACCAGCAAAGGTGATCAAACTTATAGAATCAACTTGCAAAAGGTTCTTGCAGATGGGAGGTACAGAGGTAACAAAGAAGGCTTTGCTTGCCTGGGATAAGGTGTGGCTACCAAGAACTATTGGCGGCCTAACATTCTTGATATTACAGTTTGAAACAGAGTAGCCATCAACAGACTGCTTTGGAATCTGTGCTCTACAAAAGATACTTTATGGGTTAGATGGGTGCATTGTTATTATATGAAAGGAAGGCCCAATATGGGAGTCTAACCCAACACAAGCATCTTGGGTTGTCCAAAAGATTTTGAAGATGAAGCTACACTTACAGGATGTTGGTTTACAAAAGAGTGATTTGTCGAACCTGCATAGTTTTTTCATTAGGAAGACGTATGTCTTGCTAAGGGGTGAGTTTCAAAAAGTACAGTGAAGTAGAATCACTTGCAACAATCCAGGCTCACCAAAATGAATGTTTATCCTTAGATTGACTGCCCTTAGAAGACTACACAGAAAAGACAGGCTGCTACAATGGGGTGTAGTTGATGATCAACATTGTGAGTTATGTGACAAGAAAATGAAACCATTGATCATCTTTTCTTCAACTGTGAGTACTCTTGTGAAATTTGATCTATGCTACTTCAATGGCAAGACATCAATAGAGTGCCTAGGAACCGGAGGGAAGAACTAAGCTGGACGTGCGCTAATGCTAATAGAAATAGTCCAATAACAACCATATTCAAGATGCCCCTTGCTGCAGCAGTGTACCAAGTGTGGATAGAGAGAAACCGGATGACATTCCAGGCCAAACATTGTGAACCTGCTAAGATGGTGGTTAGGAAAATTGTGCAGGACATATTCTACAAGAGGATCACTCAAGAAGAAACTTGCAAGAATAGTTTCTACCCATTTTGTTAGCCATAGATTACTAATAGCGCATAGGTTTTGATGTCTTGTTATTTGGTTTGTTGTTGTGTGAATGCCATAATATCACAACTCTTTCTGTTTATGTACTGATCCGCTACTTTGGTAATAAAAAAAAATTGTATTATAAGTTTAAAAAAAAAAATTATTATTATAAATGGTAAATATTTTTTTTACTATAGTTATTGGCTTAAATCATCAATACACACTTAAACTTGTTCGTATTTTTTACTTAGACATCTCAACTAAGACTAGTCCCTACTGAACACTTAAACTATTCAAAACATAAACCTATATGGGTTGGGTGGCGAGGGGGGGAGGTGGATGGGTGGTTTTATATATATATATATATATATATATATATATATATATATAAAAAAGTTAGGTAATGAAATAAAAAATAAATTTCCTTTTTTGTTTTTTTATAATTTATTATTTTAATATTTTTTTCTTATTCACATGCCAAATGTCATTCTTTAATTTGTCACTTTGCCATGTCAGCGCAAGTGAATTACACACACTTTATATTTTTTACCAAATCAACATTTTGTGCTTAATAGATACATGTTTTGAATAATTTAGGTGTTCAATAGGAACTAGTCTTAGTTAAGGTATCTCAGTGAAATTTTAGATGTCTATCGATGACTTAAGTCATAGTTATTCATGTAAGTGCCCTTTTGATGTACCATGACCATACTTTTCATGATGATGCTTATATAATTACTAGAGGGGTGGTGCCCGTGCGAGGCACGAGCGAGGGGATATATGATGTTGCAGTTAAATGCACAAAGAGGTCCTAAATTATGTAATACAATATGGTGTGTGAATACACTACTAAGGCTCCTTTGGAATGTCAATCTGTTTTACAGCTTGTACAAGAACAATGTTACATTTACAGGAACAGTCAAAATTCTAGGGCAGATGTTTCCTCCGCTGGGGGTGTGTAGGATATAAATGCAAGTTGTAGGGGGAGCGGTGACGTGCATCTGGACCTTCGTTCACCTGCAAACATGTAGAAGGCATAGTCAGATTTGTTACGGGAAATATTGTGGGTAAGTAGTAGTCGGGGAAGAATCGTATTTTGGGACCATCCAGGAGGTCTGTAATTTGCAAAACATGTACCACTGCAGTACATCAGAGATTCCCTCTTGCCTTAAAGCAGCATATAAAATCAGTAAATGTAATTAGAGTACACGTTTAAAAGGAACAAATATAAGTTGGTTATAAGAGAGCCATTTTCCCCCATACCTTAGCTCAGGATGCCTATCCAATACAAGAGATATTGCTTTAAGAACCGATATGTCCTTACTATTCTCATTTCTCACTTTTCTAGTCAGCATTGCCGATAGACATGGTCACTCATTAGTGTCTTCATGAAAGCCTCAAATAATGGAGCATCAAATCACATGGCTTCATCTTTGAATTCTCGTGCAAATCCTAACACATCATCCAAACCTAAGTATGTCCAGTTCTCAAATGGAAATGCTTGTGGAATCATACACATGATCTGTGTCAGCTAATGCCAGCCTCTGTTTATGAGTGGCAGTTGGCAACTTCACATAAGTGGCCAATCCAATAGCTTGAAGAAATCTAACTACATACCAAGTCATGTCAAGTTGCCACCATTCTAATCCATGTCTGGCCAAATATTCAAACGCATGGTGGTTGTTGTGCGAACCCTCTCCAAATGCAAGCAATGCCACCCACTTGGTATTATTCAATTATCGCCGCAATAAATATGGACAAAAATAAAAGAAGTAATAATACAAATAAATTGAGCTTTTATACACTAAAGTATAAAAATCAATACGCTTACCAGTTGTTCCTTGATAAATCACCAGTATTCCACGCTTGCTTTCCCCATACATGGCATGCGTAATTTACCAGCCAAGTTATGTGGTATACCCACACAATTCTCACCCCCTACACAAACAGCAATATTAGCAAATGAATCAAATGCATAACACAGTGGCTTAATCAACCCAATCTCATTTCTACAACTTAAAGAGTGTTGCCTATGTTACTATCAGATAATTCATCCAAGTACCAGTTTAAACTTTCTTTCAAGACTCTGCTGGGTTGTTTTTGGGAAGTAATTCTTTTTATCCTCCAAGAAGAGCATTATTGACGGAAATCATTTTATTACTACAACTACTTCCATTGAGACCTAAAAGACATGTTGTAGGGCACAACAACAGATAACCACTTGATTTTGTCCAGTAGCTCGTGAATGAGCAGCAACTTTCTTCCACAAAATGGGCTCAGAACTTGAGTTAGGCGGGCAGAAAGATCCAAAAAAATTGGGAGATTTGACTTATGAAGAAACTAAAGTAGTCTAATGAGCGATAAGACAGTAGTTTTCTTCCATAAAAATGGCTTACAACTTCCCATAGGGAGCTTCGACACATGAAGAAGATACAACACACAAAGTTGTGTCACAACTTGAGTTAGGAGGGTGGACATATACAAATACATCAGGAGATTTAAACAGATAACAAAGCTTTGCTTAACAATACCTTAAATACCCAAAAGATAAAAAAGAAAAATTTATTCAAATTGTGAATAGTATTTCCTCATTTGCACACATGATATTTCAATCTTTATGGTAGTGTATGTGGAAAAAATGTAAATTTTATCAACCAATTCTTCATTTTAGCCCAATTAATAGTTTTTCCCAAAGTGTTAAAAGGGGAAAATGAAAGCTTTCTCCATGAATGTAATTGTGCAAAGGAAGAAAAGCTACTTACCATGCCCCGAACAACGTAAGGAAATCCTCCCATCGCATATAACAGAGATGCGAGTGCGACAGGATGGATCGCATAAGTATCACGAACAAACTTATAAAAAGCCTTGCTTCTCTAAATCTCCCACATTGTTAGGCTTTCCACACTATTCGTAAACAAACAAAACAGCTCATCAGTACTCAAGAAATTTTCTCCCTTTTATAAGTATGCAAATAGAGTATAAGATAACAGAATCACCCTCTTTGTAATGGTGTTGGTATCGAACATCCAATTCATATGACTGAACCAAAATCCTTAATAGGACTGTGAGGGTCCTTGTCTGAATCACAAAACTGATGGTGGTACCTATGACCACTCACCCAATCAATTGGATTTCCCTACAATCGCATTAGTTAATTTTACAGTAAATATGAAGATAAGAAACATTAACTTGTATGGATTTATTGAATTACCTGAAGTGCTTGTACACCACAATAGGGAAAAAAAAGTACTCAAGCCATTTGGGATACTATGTGGAAAGGCCTCTGGTAATTCACTGATATTTTCATATAAGTCAATATAGTTACTTTCTTTCCTAAGCCGAGAAATAGCCTTTAGGCTGTTTCTGTAGACAGAAGATATTACCTTCATGGCCTCGAGAATAGCATGTTTAATCTGCTGAGATGCCCAGAAAGGATCAGCATGTGCACCACCGAGAGTTCCTGAAAGAGATGACAAACAAAGCCATCATTCGTAGTAATGTCCCTTCATCATGGATTCTAAATATTTTCCTGTCCTAAACCAAATTAAGTATAAAGGTGAAAAGTATATAACTGGTAAGAGTTCTTACTGGAATAATTGCACCCGCTATCCGGACCCTGTAATGTTCCTGAGTTGTGATCCTCAGTTTCTCAGCTGCCTATTCAATTAGAATTTTAGTAATGGAAAATAATTTTTTGTTCCACAAATTTGAACAACTATTTCTCATATACCTTCAAAGCTGCTTGTGAAGATTTCCATAATATTGCAGCACAAGCTTCAGGACTGGTCAAAGAATCAGACGTTGTTAGATAAAATTATTGGTAAGCCTCAATTATTGGGCTTGTCCATATTTATGAATCATCATTGGTAACATATTGGAACTAATCTTGAATTTGGAAACTTGGTGTTTACTGTGCAGAATGATGAAAATTGCAAGAATCCTACATAGGAAGCCATTGGGTATCATCCTCCAGAGACAACATAGACCCCATCTGAAAACAAGAAAGAAAGACAACTTGAAAGGGGGATTGTGGAAACTGCATATGAGAGTGATGAAACTTTGAAAGAATCCTTATCCAAGAAAGGTCTACCTCTAACTGAGGATACAAAAGACAACACCTTTAAGATTAAATGTGATGTCGTGATTCTTGGTTCTGGATGTGGTGGTGGTGTCGCAGCTGGAATCGTTGCAAAATCAGGTTACAAAGTCGTCGTGCTAGAGAAAGGTCATTACTTTGTGCCAGAAGACTATTCTGATCTTGAAGGCCCTTCTTTGAGTGAACTCTATGAGACAGGTGCAATGCTTAGTAGTCTTGGTTGAAAGGTACTGATTATGGCTGGAACAACAGTTGGTGGTGGATCTGCCATAAACTGGTCTGCTTCCATTAGAACTCCAAATGATGTTCTCAAAGACTGGTCCGTGAGTCACAAGATTTCATGGTTTGGAACTTCTGAATATCAGTCTGCCATGGATGCAGTATGCAAACGTATTGGTGTGACAGAGAATTCCGCTGAGGAAGGACTTCAGAATTAGGTAATACAAAAAGGGAGTGAGAATCTTGGTTTGAAGGTGGAGAAAATACCAAGAAATTCTTCAGAGAATCATTATTGTGGTTCCTGTGGATGCTATTAATGCAGGTGCCGATATCTTGAGTGGATGTGCTGCAGAAAGGTTCATACTGGAAGATGGAACTGGCATGGATTGGAAAATGAGAAAAAGATGTCTTGGAGTAACTGCTACTACTGAAAGAAAGAAGATAACAAAGAAGAAGATAACAAAGAAGCTGCATATTGAAGCTCGTGCCACGTTTTCTTCCTGTGGATCTCTCTTCACACCTCCATTACTGATTTCCAGTGGACTGAAGAACAAGTACATCGGGACAAACCTCCATCTCCATCCTGTTCTTTTGCAATAATGACATCCCTTCATAAGATGGTGCCTGAAGAGACCAATGCGCAGGCCATAATAAAAGCTACAACTCTGGGGCCTGCTTCTTTCGCCACCTTGTTTCCATGGACTTCTGGCTAGGATATAAAGGAGAGGATGACAAAGTACTCACGAACAATCGTCCAGGCTTGTGCTCATCTTCCCCAGGCACAAAAATAGTAGGACAAGATTTCAGAGGTGCCGAGAGTGCCCTGGCTATGACAGTTGCTTTTGATGTTAATAATGTCCTATAGTCTCCTAATAATGTCCTATAGTCTCTTGTCACTGCAAGAGCTTCCAGAATATTAAGCCGAGTGACAAACCCAAGCCAGCAATAATCGTGCTAGGAACTACCATGTATGGCCAAAGATAATGTATTTTTTCAAATGGAGCAATGAAAATAAGAAAGGCATAAAAGGTTATGAGTTTTAACCAATAGATAAATCCATAAATTTTGAAGTTCAATAACACTAACATAAGAAAATGAAACCAAGAGAAGTGAGTTTTACTAACCTGTTCCTGTCTTTCATTCACGTCTTTTAGGGAAGCTAGAGATAAGAAGGAAAGTACAGTGATTAATAAATTGTCACTCCAAGATATCATTCTGTTAAACATGTCTTGAAATTCTTGTAACAAGTATCTTCTTGTTATGAGTAGCCTGGTATCTTAATAGCACCATTTAGATGTCCAGCATAAAGGGAGACTTGGTGCAACACCAGTAGTTGCGGGCTATGTCACCAAGGTCAGATAGCAGAGATGACCTCTTACCAAAAAGCAAGGTAAGGATGCATACATAACACCCAATATGATCTGACCTTCTCCGAACCCTACATATTGGATGCGCTTAGTGCACCGAGCTATCCTTTCCTATAAAGTTTACACTTCATAATTCAAGTTTCAAATACCTTGACATTATTCAACTAACTACATTATACTATACAACTTTCACAAGTTTGGAGAGTTCAAGTTCATTTTATACTCAATTTTTGAACTTTCGCATAATATTCAACTAACTTTCAATTGGTCAGTTAAAATTTGAACTTTCAAGCACAACCAAAATCGATACCTAACATGAAATGAAATAGTGATGAATTCCAATTAACCTCAACTTCCAGTAGAGCTTTGAGGTTCTCCTCCTGTAATGCACATTGTCACAAACATACTCTGCAAAATAAATTTTAAGATCCAAAATTATCATCAGGAAATGTATAAAGGATTTCAAGTCCTTCATAAACAAATACTCAAATAAAATGAGTAAAAAAAGTAGGAGAATAATGAGTGAATTACGCAGTCATCATGATCCACATTGAGAGTGAGAATTCGATTTTCAGTTGTCATTACAATGATCATCATCTTCCCAAGGGCAGCTACACTCTAAGGCCACTAAAGCAGCAGCTTTAGGCCCAAAAATGAACCCAAACCCCCCAAATTCAATTCGTTCAAATATGCAACATACATTAAAAAAAATTTGACCGACGCAACAAAGAACCAAAAGCAGATGATGAAGGAATACTCTACTAACATTTGATAGTAATTATAACTTTTTATTAGGTATATCTTCCAAATTCATGCAAAAAGGATATACTTTAAATATTATTGTAGCATAATATAGTTGTACTTTTGAATATTATTTAATCATAAAAAGTGTAAGGTGTAAAGTGCACGTATTTTTTAAAACATGAGAATACTCACCCGTCGATATTTTTAAAGAGGTCGAGCAACATAGGTATCCACCAAACCGATGACATATGTCCTCTAATTTCTTTTTGTCAATGTTGGGATTTAAACCTTGAGACCTCATTGTTTCTCGATGACTGGGCCACACCCTTTGCCACAAACATATTCTAAAGGTAGTATGAACCTTATTGCACCTGTTGTTTACATATTTACCAAATTTCCAAGTATACATGTAAAATAATCATAACCAAACAGATAAAAGTCGTAAACTTTACCATACCATGAGAGCGTTCAACTCCTGGAAAGCTTCCTGCAAGATCTTATCAGTATTCTCCCACATTTCCAGTGTATATTCGATTAAGAAATATAACTTGGAGTCAAATCTATAATTGATTAAGGGCAAATCATGACAAATTCCATAAAACTATTACCTGAAATCAGCCGAAGGAGTTGCAGAAGCACAAGAAAAATCAAAGGAGAAGATGGATAAGGAAGAAAGATTTGGGAAAAGGAAAAACGAGCACCATTTTTTCTCTTGCTAATTGGAACTGGAAGACAACCTTTTCTTTTGCAATACCAGTGGCAAACGAAAAGGAGACACGTCTTATGGACTACCACTCACAATAAAACTCAAATATTATAAATCAGGAAAGTCAGAAGAATGCATGTAAAAATTCACAGTCATATCAAAAAAAAGTGGCAAATCACAAAATTCATACTGGACAAAGACATACAAATTAATAATAGTACATTCTTCTCTTAACTTGTAAAAACTGCTAGTTATTTGAGGTTGAAGCTAGGAGTAACCAATAACACAAGATGAGTAGATTTTAGTACCTGACATCTTGGCGCACAACATAGGTATGTTGGCGTGTGATGGGAACAAATGAAGTTTCTATTGAACTGTAAGATTTCGACTTTGTCAAGCTAAGCAAGAGTGAACTACGAACTTTGTTCACTTTTATTTTTCACTGTGACTAACATTCAAGGCTTTTGAAATTTCGAGCCTTGAGGAGTGGGACTAAGCCTATGAAATGGAATATTTTGGGGGGATAAATGCACCAACAAACACTTGCACAGGAAAGAGTCGAGGAAATGCAAACTTGGTGTACCACAACGACCATTAAGTAAGATGCATGGAAATGAAGACCGAGCATCTAATAAGTTTCTTTGGCAAAAAATGCGAAAATCATCACTTTATGCACCCCATCAACCAGTGAGTAACATGCAGGTAGAACTTCAGACCAATAACAACATACAGAATCATACTACGATGAGGCATATTAACAAACAGCTTGCATGCACCAAGGAAGTATACAAATTTAAGGTATAATTTAAGGCACTCACGCTGTTGTTGTAACTCATGTGGAAGGAACTTGCATCCGAAAATTATAATCCCAAATTTGAACAGATTAGAAAGTTAGAACAATGTTACGCCGGCCGCAGACATGGTGAAATCGCAATTACAAAATTTCAAAGATTATAGAAACCCAAAATTATAGACATGTACATTACACAACTTGCATGCACCAAGGAAGTATACAAATTAAAGGCACTCACACTGTTGTTGTAACTCATGTGGAAGGAACTTGCATCCGGAAATCATAATCCCAAATTTGAACAGATTAGAAAGCTAGAACAATGTTACGCTGGCCGTAGACATGGTGAAATCGCAGTTACAAAATTCCAAAGATTATAGAAACCCAAAATTATAGACATATTACCGGAACTAAAGTTTGCTGAAATCCGCAGCTGCTCAATTTGTCATTACCTGAGAACGGCCGAAGTCGTTCTGCTCCGTGGAGGATGACGAACCCAATTAACAGTAAAGCAACATTTTGAGAGCAATGTTTGAGCAGCAAAGCGCAGAAGCCGGAGAAAGAGACCACAGGAGGTTATTCAGAGGTGTTAATGGCCGAGGGAAAAGCTATCGTGGGGGCAAGTGGAAGAAAGGGGAATTGATTCGGCAGTGTGGCCGGCACTTAAATGCCCCTGCAAGCCAGATTTATTACGAAAATGCCACTTACCATGAGACCCCCCAAAAAGGAAGTTATTACGGAAGTGCAATGGCTCTGTATTACCCCTGGAAAACCAAATAATTACGGAAGTGCCCTTGGTCGTCCAACCAAAGTGGCACTTATTAATGTTCTTAATTAATAAGAATGTGGTGCTTAATCAACAAAAAGGAAAATGTCCCATCAATAATTTTATTTATAGCATGAAGGAACGTCTGTTGGCTTTTCTTGTTTTGTTTGGGGAATTTTAAGACCGTCTGGAATTAGTGTAAGGTAGGGTAGTTTGTTGCTTGAGTGGTCTGCATCAGCTGTTTTTAACCTAATCATTTTGTTTACCTTTCTCCCATTTCATGTATTGTTATATTCCGTGAAATGCAAGTATTATCTGCAACTGATCAAAGGCTTAGCTGTTTATTGCCCCCACATGCATTAATTCACCTTCAAATATTTTGCATGCAAAAAGGGCTCCATTTTGAAAGACAAGTTTCTAAATGAAATTCTCAGCAAAAGACAAATTAGTACCCACACCGCTGATTATTAAAGTGGCCTTCTAAAGAATTTTTAAATAATCACCCCATGACAAGACTAAATTAATTTGTGGAAATTAAATTGGTTTATCAAGTAACTATTTACTAAACCATGATGCTAATTACATAGTACAAATTCTCAGTGAAGCTAATTAATCAAGACTCAAAAAGCATCAAATTCAAGGACTCTAAAACGCACACACACAAAAAAAAAAATTGTAAATCTAGGGTTATGAGAATGATTATCTAAGTACATACTCTACTCTAATTTTTTTTTTTTGGGGGGGGGGGGGGATTGTAAACAACTGGTCCATCTTACAAATTTAGAGGTGGGAAATGGGCTACAATTTTGATGAAATTTATCATGGTTCAATTTGAACTAAATATCTATTCAAATTCTACTGAAGTAAAATAAATTGATCTAATAAATATATTGGATTAACGAAATTACATTATGATGGCTAATTTTATCACCTCTGCATATAACTCAGACAATGACAGATCCAAAATTTTCATTAAGTGCGTTCGAAAAATAAACATATAAATATATAAACTAGATTGCAAGTACAAAATTAGTATTTATGGTCCAAGTTGGGTGGTATAGTACCACAGGGCTATCTCTCTCTTTGATTTAGGTGATTCAAAATTAGTAGATACACAAAAATATAGAATATTCACCTTATATATACAATGTAAGTTTTTATCGAGGGTGAACCTTCTGACACCAATGTAGGTCCGCCCTTGACTCAGAATATACTTGGAAAAAGAAAAAACGTTAGGCATGTCAGTCACATGGGGGCTGGGGCTGTCACTGTCCAAACTATATTGTCTTGTTCCTGTATAGAAGATTTATGGGCCTCAAAGTAGTGAATACGTATAATTATGTTACACTTGTCTCAATAAAGGGAGCTATATGAGTGCCAGCTCCTTTAACCACCTACATCACTTGTAAACTTATAACATGAGTACAACATACAAGAAAAGTAAATACACAAAAAATAAGCAATAAATTCAAATTAAAGTAAAAAAAAATTAAATGGGTTAAAGACTAGGTTGATAATAGTGTATTAAACTAAAATGGAGATTGTTTTTAAAATGAATTATATTGGACAGACTAGTAAAAAACCAATTTAATATGAGATTGTTTTACTTCCAAATTTGACATTTGAACGTGTTAGACAAGTCATTAATTTTTGGGTCATATTTGACACCTCTATCGTACTCCTAGGACTAGCTAGACACTAAAGCGTGGATAGATATATATAAGATTGTGTCATCAATGAATAAATCAGGAATTGAATGAGTTTGTCTGATACTATGTTAAAAAAATAAACATTTGTTTTAATTCAATCTCAAAATCAACTCATGAAATAAGAAATACCTGTTCAAAATTATAAAAAAAATCAAAAGATCATCAACGTAGAATTAACTTTGTTATATATAGCACCACTTAATTACCATTTGTAAGATTTCAAATGTATATTAAACCAAAAAAAAATTGTCCTTGAAGAGTGACAGGGGGTCCAATCTATACGTTAGTCATATATATATATATATAGCTTGTTTAATAGAGCAGAAAAAAAACAAATATTTTGGTGGAAAATTAAATTCATCCACTAGGTTGCTTCTCAGCTTTAATTTTGGATTTTAATTTTTATTACAGCTGTTGTCATTCAACTTTAATGCTTTTTAAATTTAGTATTAAGGGAAGTACTATGAAGAAGAACAGCTATAACAGTGTTGGCAGTATCAAATTTGACAAGACAGCCCCTACACCTCAGAATAATTAGTCATAATTAATACGCAATAATGTCATATTTGACTCTCAACGTACTTTCACAAAAAAGTTACTGTACTCAGAATTTTGTATAAGTCAGAAATTAAACCCATTTAATAATTAATGATCTATTATTACAACTGTTTAGTTAGTTATTGACATTTTTCACCAACTAAAAAACCCCTTATAAGTGTCTTGCTTATGTTTTAAATTCATATATTATTTTCATGCTGTGTAAGAGCTGTCAGATAGTTTCATTTTTTTCTTTAAATATGACAGAATTATTGACTTAACCTCGTAAAGACAGACATCTTTATTGGCCTTTTTTTCCTTAATTAACAGAGAGAAAATTTTCTTGCATTTTCCTTAATTAGCATAAAGTCAAAATATATTTACTTTCTGGTACATTTAAAATACTTTAGTACTTAAAGTTATAATGGTTGTAAATTATGTTTACATGACGTGAAAAGTGAAAAGACTGTTCATTAACTTCAAGTCTTCAACTAGAATTATCTAGCGGTGTTATCGATAAATCGAACCGATAAAAACATTATTGATTTATTATTATTGAGTTTTTAATGATTTTAAAAAAAAAATTATTGAGTTATCGTCTTTACTATTAGGTTGTTGGGTAAATCAATAACCTAATAATTTTATAATAATTTATTATTTTACACCTTTCGTAGATATTAAATATTAGTAATTTCACAGTAATAGTACTTTATTTATTTTAATCGTTATCGTATTTAAGTGATTAGTTATCCACTTTAGCATTTAGTCTTTAGTCTTTGCTCTTTCGTACTCCATCTGCTTTTATTAATGCAAATTCTCATTATCATTCTTATCGGGCAAATCAAAAATCAAACCGTCAAGGACTTAAAATCGATAAACGAAAACTGATAAACATTATTTTACTGGTTTAGTATATTTAAAAATTGAAAATCGATAAATCGAATTGATAATGTATAAGATTGAGTCGAACCAACCGATGCACACACTTAGAATCATCCTTTGAATAATTTTTTAAATGAGCACCAAAGGATATGGTATGGTGGATGGGGTTGCTCCTCCCTTAATCAGAGGTCTCGAATTCAAGCCTTGGGTATGGAAAAATCCTTGATAAGGAACGTTTCCTCCCGTATTGAGCTCTACGCGACACGAATCCAAAATAGTCGAGCTTCAATATGAATACCGGATAGAAAAAAAAAACTTTTAAAATGGACCATTGGGAATAACCAAGATATTATATTACTAATTGTATACGTTTTATTTGGAATTATTTTTATGCAGGCCGCCTCATTAAGATGGAGTATTACTACTATATAAATATAATAAAGTGAGGCCATTATAGGATGTACGTAATTTGTGCAGTAATTTCTCCTTACTCGAAAGGTTCCTGCAATCGGATAACTTGCGCAGATGATATAAAAATTATTTTACATGGTCGCGATATATATAACTAAATGCAAAAATAAATTTCATCTCTCTTATGAAGCATGTGCATGTACATGAAAATAACTTAAAATCATAATATTGTGTTTCCATGGATTTAAAGATTCAAATGACAGAGAGGTGAATATGAGGATCTAACTACAAACGAAATTAAATACAGATGTTTCTTGAATCATTACGCCTTTTAAGTAATTCTATGGAAGTTGTAATATAAGTAAGTAATTTGAGACAATTGTTTATAGCAGTAACTAGTTGTGAAAATTCCGTAAATGCAAGAGTGTAATATTAATTCATAAATTTATTTTTTAAGTGATATAATTAAATGATATTAAATTATCTTATTAATTGTAAGATAAATATTTAATAAATATTATTAATATTGATAAATTTTAAGTGGTAATGATTAAACATCGTAAGTTTTTATTCGAAAATAAATCTTGAAATGTATTTGTGTAATAGTAAATCATCTTTTCTTTTGGTGCAAATCTAACATGAAAAGGTCTATTGAGATGTCCTTACTTGAAGTATTCAACTATTTATCGTCATCAATCATTGATTTTTACTCAAAATAGCTACAAAATATATATATATATATATATCTTTATTCAAAATAACAAAACTATAATCGAAGAATATGAATTAAACTAAAGTTATAATTAAACTGAATCCCATTATATAAATATATATATATATATATATATTGATTAAATAAAAATAAAATAATATTTAAAAAAAAAATCGAAAATGACCCTGCTAAAGCTGACGCATCAACGAAAATGTGGCCAACTCCCTATAAGAGAAAAAAATATGGTACTGAGGGAGTACAACCTGTTATGCATTCATTGTATTTCCAATAAAAATCAATTTTTGTGGGACCAATAATACCCCTCACACACCTCCTTTTCCCTCATATGTCCCAACTCAATCTTTCTTTTTAGGGAAATTAGCATTTTTTTAATCCTTCAAATATTAGCAAATTATTATTTTGGTCCTTCTAGTTTTTGGTTGAATATATGATACCTTTAATTAATATGCGCATTTTGTTTTTCTTTGTGTATGTTTACAAATATAACAAACTTTTAAGAATTAAATCATTTAATTATCAATTTGTTATGTTACATCTGTATTAGATTTATGACAATACTCTTTTTTTGAGAGATAAATAATTGAATTATTTAAAAAGTTGTTTAATGATGTATTCATATGAATCTTTATATACGTGATTTTTTACTTGCGATAGTATATCGAGTATATTGATGTTGTTGCATACAAATACTTTATTGCTATAATCCTTAAAAATAAATGGGCAGACTGCAAAAACCAAATTAACCTTTTCCGAACACAATCTTGACTACATAATATACATCCCCTCAAATTTTGGCTACTATTTCCAATCATATTTTGTCACTTTTATATCGTATAACAAACTCATTCTTATCTCTACTAAAAAAATATCCTAAATTAATTACTCTTTTTAGTTAGCTCAGTTTAGATATTTATTCTTAATTTTGAATCTTATTTTATTTGAAATGGAAAAGAAAGTACGCACATGCATACGGTGGAGATTGGACTAATTTTTTTTTACTAAAATACAATCTATTTTTCTCATTTTTTTAGATTAAACTTGGACATGTGTAATCTTTCTCAATATTTTAAACTTATAAAGGACAAATAAAAAAGCAAAACAGGAAGAGAGAAGCAATTGGGCGTCAAAGTCAAAATTAGAAAGTCCTATAAATGCATGAAAGACTGCAAATGCAGGTGACAAAGGCTGCACAAGAGACCATTTGTTCGTAGTGCTACAGTGATAAAGCCAAACAACCCCTAAAGACTCAAGGCCAAGTGGCACATTTATAACTTTATCGGCTACCAGAAAAGAAAAAGAGAAAAAAAACTTTATTGGCAATATTCACAAAAAGAATTAAGTACAGTCTTACTCTACATTATTCGACTTAAAAACTTTGAAGTTTGTCTTGATTTGATAGACTGTCCTTATATTTGGTGACGGAGCCACAAATTCAACAAATCATATAATATGTAAAATTTACATATGTTATGTCTTGTAAGAATATTATAAAAGCAAAACTATAATTAAGAAGTGTCTAAATATAGAAAAGTAAATTTATAAATAAGTTAAAAAGTGTCATCATGTAATACATATACATAAAAATAATAACAAAGAGTATAGGTTGAACCCCCTCAACAACACGTTAGTGTACGTCTCATTAAAAAAATAATCCATATATACACTTATTGTTTCAGTTATATATATTCTAAGATACTTAAATTTGGTTTTCACCTAACAATTTTCTTGAGTCACCTTGAGGTATACATTTTTTAGAATATACATGTACGAATATGTTCATTAGAAAGTTGTCTCGCCCACACGTCCATGATAAAGAAAAGGTACAAACACAATAGGCTTTTACTGTTTCTAGTCCTTTTTTATTCATTGATATCAAAAGAATCGAAAGATCTCTACATTATAAATTATGAGATTTTAGTTCACCTAATTCATCACTTTGCATTTAATATATTTATTTTAAGGAACCTAAGTCAAAAATTAACTTTAGTACTAATAGTGGATGTAGCAACGATTTCCCCGTTAAATTTAACATATGTTATCAGAAACAAACAAACAACAATTTATAAATAATAATAATAACATAACATATAAAAATTCCACTAAATTCTTAAACAACTTAGCATAGTTGCAGAGACATAATACTATTTTCGACACGATTGACAAAGACTAAACATTAAATTACTAGGAAGACAAAAAAGAAAAACTTGAACTAAAAATCATAGTTATGCACCAAGAATTTCCAGCAAAAACTTCCCTTACATTTTCTCGGAAAGAATATTAGAGAAGGTTGAAATGAAAAAAAATTAATATATTTACTTTGCACTTCCACTTCCATTATTTGTCCATGGCCATCAAGAATAATAGAAACCAGTTGCCCACCTACATGAGTCCAAATTTTCGTCCAACTTACTATTTTCATCAAACTTCAACTCTTCTGGTAATGAAAATGGCAATAATACATCATCCATTAACGGAGAAGGTGACCGAAAATCGAAGAAATCCTTGAGGAAATTCTGATCCATTAACGGCAAACTATCATCAAACATAATCCCATTTTCATCATTTTGCATAGCGATTTCCCTTCTTTTCCTCTCAGCATCCATTTCTTCCTTGGTAATTTTAGCACCGGCAGCAGCATCAACATTGTTATTTTTGTTGTTGTTGTTGGTACTATTATTATTGTTATTGTTGTGCCTCAAAACAGAGGTGGGAGAACAGAGGTTTTCAGATTCCCCTGTAGAATCATAATCCGATACTGAAGTGATCATACTTTCTTTCTTCAAGGGCGGCTCAATAAAATTGGTTAAAGCATCAGGTCCGCGTATTTGAATAGCGGCCTGATCATAAACCATAGCAGCTTCTTCAGCCGTCTCAAAAGTACCTAACCAAATCCTCATCTTTCTCACCGGATCTCGAATCTCCGCAGCCCATTTCCCCCATGGCCTCTGCCTAACACCACGAAACTTCTTAACATTCCCATCTTTCTTCAAATCCACCAACTTCTTCTTCTTATTACTCGAATTCGACGATTTCTTCACATCTCTCTTCTCGAACCTAATCTCCGTGACGTATTTTGTCACTCGATTTTTCTCCTCCTCCTCATCATCGCTGGAAGAATCAGTAGCATCACAATCAGTATAAGAAATCTTCACAACTCTGGGAGTGAAGTTGTTCTGATTACGCTTAGTAGTAGTAGAAGTAGTGAGAGTCTTGTGGACTACACACTTTCTGATTTTTTGTGAAGTTTTTCCTTCCATTTTTTGGACATGGAGAGTAAGGAAGAATTAGAGTTTATATGAGGAATCAAAGAGAGAAATAAGAGGAAGAACAAGTCTTGAATGAGGAGAAAGTGTAACAGTAAGTGAAGGAGTTTAACGACTAGTCAATGAAACCAAAGTGAGAGAGAGAAGAGGGAAATACATGGAACAGAATGAAGAGATTATAAAGGAAGAAGATCCCAATTTTGAGAGTAGTCAAACTTATCTACTATATTTACACCTATTTTTCCTCATCCTTTTCGAATTTCCTTCTAATCTTTTTTTAAATTATTATTAATGTTTTTTCCTTATGCCTATTTTAATTTGAGATAAAGATATTTTAGAAATTATGATAATAACATAAACCCACTCATTTAGAGCTTACCTTTATCTAAGAGGTAAAGATAAGAATGCTTTGGAGCTAATCTTTTTTAATTATATATATATTTGAGCTTCATTGTATTACTTAAAACAATATATAATATTTTACAACATTTATTTCATTTTGAAATTTCGAGAAAAAAAATATTATTGTTGTTGGGTGAACTTTTACTTAGAAAATTTACATTTTTAATGAGATATGAGTAAATTTATGATATAAATCCAAGTATGATCGTATTCGAATTGTTGATCAATTTTTAATATGATTTTATTTTCCTGGATTTTATTTTTGGTGGAGTAATGTTTTCTTTTTTTTAATTGTAAAGTAATTAGTCAAATTAAGAGTTTATTTAGCTTAAAAATGAAAGGCGGTTAAAACGATCCGCCGCATGGGAAAGTGGGCCAGGTAAATGAGCCTATCGCGTACGCTCCTTGCCCAGCAAGTTTTTCCTCTTTTCACTGTCCCTACGTATCATCAATAATTAATACTTTTTCAATATTGCTATACCAAAAAGAAAAAAAATAAATTCTTTTATTTCATCATAATGAAAAACATGGTTTTGGTTTGAAAACTCAAAAAAATCAATTATAATAATCCCTTCATCCCAATTTATATTAGTTACCTTGACTTAGCATAGAGTTTAACAAAATAAAATAAAAAATTAAAATTTATGATCTATAATAAGTTATTAATATTTATGTAGGTAAAAATTATTAAATAGATATTTTAAAATTAAATTATTACTAAATGTACAAATTAAATCATATAAAGTGGGACAAAGAAAGTAATATAATTCATGTAGTTTTAAAAATATATATTTTATTTTTTTAACAAAATTAAGATATTAACTTAAAGTCAAAATTAGATGTACAAACTCAATTGTAAAATAAATTTTTTGAACTAGTATCGTAATTATAATATTCGTTTTGAGATTAAAAAAAATGTATATATTTTTTTAGTCTATTTTCCTAAAGACCTTACTCTAGAATTCGTCTTAGACCTATGTATACATATAATTAATCATTGTAAATATGATATACATTCTTCATTTTAAAATATTTATCATATTTTATCTTTTTAAGTAAATTATAAAAGTTATAGTTAATATGGTAAAATTTGTTTTATTTTTACACTGATATGAAAAAAATTACGATTTATAGTACTCTCAAAAATAAATTATGATAATTATTTTGGAGTCGAGAATAAGCTGATGTATCACCGGGTTGATTAGCGGCCACGTGTCAGCAAATTTGCCAAATACCCGAAAATTAATACTCCTACGAAAGCTCACTAAACTTTTACTGATTATATAATTGATTAAGTAAATCACTAAACTTTTATTTGGAATATACTTTTTTGCTTGTCAACCAAGTACCTAATATTCAAACCCATGAAAATAGTAGTTTAGACTGTAGAGATCATAAAATAAAATGCAGAAAAGGTCAAAAATATCTTAAGAATCGCAAAACGTTTAAATATATCATTCATTAATTTATTTTAATTTTTTTTAAAAAAACTTAGTTACATATTTGGTTCATTTATGTCGTAAATTCTTTTTTATATAAAGGAAAATTGATCTTCCAAAGTTGGATTTGTTTTTCTAAAATTTTTTACTCTAAGAAAATTGATCTCTAAAGTTCGATTCCATTAAAAATAATATATATATTTTGTTATACTAGCCTTTGAAAGACGATTTGCGTTTTTTAGATTATTGGCTCTAAAAAAAAAGAAATTTATATCAGAGGATGAAAATTATTTTTTTTATTTTGCAAAAGAGGTTAATTTCTTCACATTTTTTTAATTAAAAAAAGCGATCGAGATGTTGATTTTTTTTTACAAAAAGTAAATTTCAAAAATAAATAAAAGAATTTGGTCAGAGCTTGAATTGGTGGGTTAGAAATTGGATGAGTGGAATTATTTAATTGGGATTAGAGTTTAAAATTGAACCAGTAATAAATTGACTTTTTCAGTAAAATGTAATATCACCTTTTTGAATACTAAACTATTGATACGAAAGTGAGGTATTTCTTGTTCCTCTGTTAATTATGTAGAGAAAAATTAATCTAAGCTTCAACTTCTTTCATTGTTTTTTATAAAAGTTTTATATTTGTTTTAATTTTCTTAGTTTCTTAGATATATTTTGCTCGTTGGAATTCATTAAAAATAAAATGCATTGATTCTGCTACCATATGAAATAATTTTGTGATAGTTTCAAATATATATAATAAAGTAATCAATTTATTATAAATAAAATCATATTTTATTTACATAAAGAATAGTCAAAATCATAAAAAATATATAGTGACTATACCAAAATATAGTTTACCAAAAGTCATATAAAATATGCACTAACTATATATTACGATACACTTTGTACATGAAATATATATTGAATATACATAAATATACATCGAGTGATAATTTTTTTGATAATTGAAATGATCGAATGGTCATTTAATATAATATCCTTATAGGTTGAGCAAATCCTATATATATATTGTGCAAATTTAAATTGGTTATAACGCAACATCTTTTATTTGTTCAATTATTAAAAGATATGTTTCTTTTTTTTTTTTTGGTGTGTGTGGTGTGTGGGGGGGGGGGGGGGAGGGGGGAAGGAGTTCTACTTAGCATCCGTAGAGTTCAAACATTTCGGATTCACATTGTGTAGAATCCTATTTGGGAAAAGTCCTCCTAATAAAGATATTCTTTTACTTAAAATTCAAACTCGAGACCTTCGATTAAGGACAAAATCATCCATTGTACCACGTGTAATTGTGCTATTCCTTGCACTCCAAGGTATAAAAGAAATTCAAAATAAAATATTAGCCAAAAAAAAAAAAGGAAAAAAAATGACGATATCAAATTAAGCAATATTCAAATTATAATACGTAAACATTTAGCCGTTTGCTGTAAAGGTGGATTCAAACACTGATATTTATATAATTTTTCAGAGATTTTAAATTAATACATAATAACAACTTAGTTTTGAATTAATATAAATACTTATAATATTTAATTGAGTCCTTACTCCTTAGCAATTATAGAGTCTGATCACTTAGACCTATAAATTATTTCCATATAGTGAAATAATATTTCATAAACTAGTTTGTTTGACTATTATATTTATTTTTTGAGATATCAATTTAAAATTGTAAAATTCATTTGAGATAGAGGTGAGGTTCAAATATTAAATTATTTTCACGGAAGTCATTATACCTTTGTAATTATGACTTTAGAATCAATTATTTAATAAAATTTTAGTAATTTTCACATATATTTTATATACGTCCATTTTTATTTTAAAGTATTTCCAAATCTAACCAAGGAACATTGCCAATTCAAATTAGAAAATAACAAATTACCAATCTACAGAGTTGAAGTCTTTTCTTTTTTGGGGTACTGGGATTGAAAGTATGGGGGCCTAAGCAAAGCAGGCTTGAGGAAAAGGACCAGTCCATTCTTTTTAATTCGTCTAAAAAATAAATTTATATTTTTATAATTAGAGATAATTTAAGTTGAAAATTCATTTTTACCTTTTATGGAGTGGAATGCCTTATAGCTACATAAATATGTAAGGTCAATTTTAAATCATAAATTTCAAAAGTCTTCTTTTTTTATCTTAAATTTTGTATATAATCATATGGTGTCGTATAAATTGTGACACAGGACAATCGTTTAAATTAGGGATGTCAAATAGACACGTTGAACTAAATTGGAAAGATTAAAATGGGCTAAGAATTTGGATTGGATCATGACCCGTCTAAATATACTTTGGGCTCGAATGGGCTTAAAATCGAGTTGGGTCATGACTTATCCAATTAGGCTCATTTAATCTCAAGAATTTTATCATATTGTTATTTGTCTTTTATAACCACAATTTGAATTCTAACTCCAGAAAAAAATTTTATTTTGTCGCTAAACATTATAACAACCAAATAAACAGATATTAAGATGATTCACTCACTGCAAATATAAAATGACTTGAATTGGAGATTTAATTAGACTCAGTTGAATTTTTTTTTTAAATGAATTAAAACTTCAACTGATTGAAATTGACCCGATTTAAATTATCTTGTCAATTCATAATTGAACTACGAATTACGTATAGGGGCCTAGTTTAAATGGATGGCAAGAGTCCCAAATTCAATAAAGTAAGACTTCCTATTATGGAGTACATAATAAAAGCTAACAAATAACATCTTTTATATGGCTAGTTTTCTAGCGAGATTTCTAGCTTGAAGTAAGGCTTTATGTGATAATTTGTAAAAATATATATACTTGTGACAAGTAGGATAAATCACAAAATTCCATTTAGATAGACATTTCAGGAGGTTGAAAGTGATGCCATTTCACTTATTTAGGTATCAAATTGAAAGTGATGTTCATTTCCACTAAAAATTTTAATTGTTCAGAGATACATTAAAGCCTTTCCAATTGTTACATACACCGGCAATGTAAGTTCACGTGTAATGTGACTGGTCCCATAATATTATGAGTATAGGGCCCTGGCCTTTCGAGTTGTTTTCTCCATTACATGTTCATGTATATACACTCAGCGATAAAGACGACCAAAAATTTGGGAAGAGTCAGTTCAAAAATAAACCAGATGACTCTTCAAGGGAACAAACATCACTTCCTCAACTTTAATTGTTGTTTTAAATAGACAAATACTGACGACCATAAAGACATGAATACATTAATGCACCACCAGATATTAACAGCAAAAGTAACAGGATACCTAAGTTAATCTATAAAATCAATGTGACCACAAAAAGAACAAAACAATACATACAAAGATGGAATTTCAACAGGTAGGCTCATTTATCTGTTTCCTGATTCTTATGCTGCCATGGTTAGATAAAACTAGATAATAAGAAGGTGAAGATATCCCTCCTCAGCAGATGGAATGATAGTTCTCTCTCACACACGTTTTATAGAGTGTTTGTCTGAACTAACGAACAAGGTTGGAAATTAAAACACGAAAAATATCAAAAGTTTTACACAAATGACAAACCATTGAAATCAAAGTTGTAACCATAGTCCAGATACATAACACATCCCAGATTTCTTCAAATGTTTGTATTCATATAAGAATATTCAAAGCATCTCCTTTTTTCCTTGTAGAAGAAAATGTTTAATGCTATTCTACACTGGTTAAATGAACTCATTTACAAGGATTCAAAGCCTCATGTGAGCAATCTCTGTCACCAGGGGGTCATCAGGATTTGGGTCCGTCAAAAGTGAGCAAATTGAAAGCAAGACCTGAAGGCAATACAAAACTCTTTTCTCCCTTAATAAGTTCATCTATATGCACGTTTGTAAAAATCAACCAGTTAAATTGATCTAGAAGAGCAGTACAAAGGGAACACATTAATCCATAAAAAACATTGATGATGCCGTTAGAGAACTGAGACATGATTATAATTAGCAACACTGTTGAATGATAATGGACATCATACATAGAACTGAAGTGATTTCACCAGTACTTCAGCAACTTGAATTAGAAACCACAAGAGGCTAAAGGACACAATCCTAATTATATGTAATGTCTAATTAAAGTATTTCCCACTTTAACAGGTCAAAAATTTGTTTTCTATCCAGCTATCCTTCAGATTATATACTTCTTTTGGCATATCCTTCAGATTATATACAACTTGCAAGGGCTCTTTATCAACCATGACTTCCAAGGCTCTAAAAGAATATTTCTGCTTTCTTTAGCTTGTATTAGTTCTGAGAAGATAAAAGGTAGCTTGAAAAGTAAGAACGAACCTTGGAGATAGTTAAGGCAGGGCTCCACTGCTCCTTCAATATGTCCAGGCATATACTGCCATTACTGTTAATATTTGGATGGAAAATTTTTGTCCTAAAAGCAACCTGAAAAGATACATCCATAACTATAACACAATAACGTTGGCAGGAGAAAAACACATCAATATACAGGCACACATCAAAGTTCCACCAAATGTTGCCAGATAATTGTCATGGTTGACAGGGTGCGTTTTCTAATAGTTGGACATATACATATTTTATTTGACACAATACTATGAAAGTATACAAAGTTACAGACACACAGAGAGCGAGAGAGAACTACGCTGATATTAACCATGATTTCTTTCCAGATCAAAGCTATTGCACATTCTCAATCCTTCACCAAGAAGACATTTATGCATTCTATAAATGTTGTACTGACTTTACAGGAAGATCCTAGTGTCATTCATGTTTTTTTTGGGGGGGGAGGGATAAGGTGTTCTTGATGAAAAATTATTCTACTGGTAAGATGTTTCCCTGGAGTTCCCAGACATGACTGTCAACTCTTAATTAGTACAAGTCAGTCTTTAATAAGCCTAAATTTCATGAAAAAATGCTCCCACTATTCCTCTTTAGTCCCCTATCTGAGAAAGCGGAAAAAAGTCAAGCATGCAAAATAAACAAACTGATGAATCAACCCCCTCCCCAACTTACAAATCTATTCATTGTTTTCTCGACCTCAGCTAGTTTATGTAACTTAGAAAAATTGACATCTCCACTATCCAACAAGTGTAACCAGCAAAGCCTACAAGAAACAAAACCAGCAATGCATCAAGCACTGACACATCACAGGTTCACAGTCCAGACCTACTTATTCTGTTCAGTGCTATATCCTATAATCTATGATTCATGACCAGGAGTTCATTACCAGAAAATCGTTATAGACATCCTCATTCAGATTCAAATTAGAAGACATTAAGAATCCAACAAAACTATGCTCTAAGTGATAAACCTGAAAAATAAATAAGGCACTGGCAAACAACAGAAATAATTACCAAGGCGGAATTCATTAACTCAGATAGTAATTTGAACCAATTCATACCTTGGGAAGCTTGAATGAATAATCAGGAGGAAAATTGACAGTAACTAAAAGTACACCGCCAGTATAAGGGCTGTCTGGGGGACCCATAATTGTGGCCTGCCAGTGAAACATGTCCTCTCCAACGGGACCTGTTACATATGGTACAAAGGCAAGGAAGACAAGGACAGTCAATGATCTACCACACAACATGTACTACAATCCCTTACAAAGATGCAAGAATATTTACACACCTTGTTGAAGAATTAACGGAAGGCCCTACAGCATAACTAAAAAACCGTACAAGGTACTCTTGTAGAATATCTCTAAAGGACAGAAAAAGGTACACTTAGACGGAAACAACTATAGCATTTCAAGAGAAGTATAAAGTTATGATACACGTAACGCACTATGATGACAATGTAAGACAAATAATTCCCACTGAAAGACATATAGGCAGGTGCTACTTTTAATTGCAAAGCTTCAATATGAATGACATAATTCTCCATCAGCTCATGAGGAGAACAAACACAAAGTGGGATGCATGAACAAAATGCATGATGAATGAGTGATAAAATATACAGCAAAGCCACACTTCTAATTGCTTCAAGAAATTAGAAGTTGCCATATAAATTATGTCAGATGAATCCACTACACAAAACCTTCACGCATAAACCTTTTTCTTCCCTTCAAGAGTAAAAGTCACTTTTTCAAAAATAAACAGTAAGCAAATGTGACAGCCTACATTATGGATAAAAAGGAATCACTACAGAAAAGCTTTCTGGTCTTTATTAGAAATCCAGAGTGCCAGCACAAGAAAGAAAAGTTCTTATCCATAACTATGTTGAAGGATGGAGAAAATAGAGATACTGCCTAAACAATAATGCCCGAAGATTGCTCTTCATAATCCAGAAAGCATACACAAGAATGAAAACACAGCACTAGATGATACTAAGAGAAACTACAGTTGACCTCACATGAGAAGGCTTGTCAAGGGAACCAGGCATGACGTCCAAGAATTAACCTATTAAAAAATTCAACATAACACTTTTAACAAAAGTTTGAGCATTACCATCTAAAGTTCTAATGGTAACAAGCACAGCCTTAGAAGGCTTAGTAAAATAAACCTTACAACAATTTGCCTTTCCACGTGCTTGCATAACAAGGACGGTTAATATATTCAGAACTTCATAGAAATAAAATAGCTATTTACATTCAGACATAGCATTATAATTTTCCTTTGGAAGTCTTTGTTGTGACAATTGAGTGAAACCTCTTTTCCTTGGGAACCACACAAAGTTTGACTCTCAGACAAAAATTATCATGGGAGAAAGCATACTCAACATCCCCAGTCTTTACCACATTTAGTTGGCTCAGCTTAGCTGCTTAATACCTTTCCCATATATGGAACCATGAATTACTCTAAGGTACTTGGCATTTTCTTTTTATATTATGTTGCAAATCAGCATTCATAAATTGATCCACGATTCTACTGACAAATCCTTCACTATTGGAAAAGAGCTATACCAAAAGGCAAGCATAAAAAACAAGGTATAGCAGAGGCAAACCAATCAAAGTTGAGCCTAAACATCTTATCAATACATAAATAAATTTCTTAAATTAATTTAAGTGGCAAGTAAGAAACAATTACATGAAAAATGGAACTTTCAAATGAATTTGTGGTACGTGATTTAAATTTTGTTTGGACTTTTATATGGCTCCGAACACCAAATAAGGAATCAAAAGAAAAAAAGAACTCGCTTTTGAAGCATGGATTCTCATAACGGATGATAAGTAAATAAATAATAAAATTACAAATAAGAAATAATATATTAATACATTTAGAAAAAAATTGTTTATTTAAAAAAAATACTTTAATAGGTAATTTATAATTATACAAATATTTATACTTGTTTTAAATTATAAATTCTAATAAGTCTAGCTAAATAGTTTACCCTTCATAAAATAAAGTGCATTATATAAATTGAGACAAAAAATATTAAATCACAAGGTATAATGATGGAAAACTTACATAAATATACTATATTAAAAAATATTTACCATCTATAGCAATAATAATTTTTTTCATTTAACACTTATAGTACATTTTTAATATATATTACAGGGAACTGTTTATAAAACATATATAATACAAGTTTTATTGATGGTTAATACATTTATGGCAGTCAAATTCTTATTAAACAAGCACAGTATATTTTAAACACTTATAACATATTTATGCTGCATGCATAATTTACTTTTTAATAGATGTGCAAATATATCATAATGTTGTTATATATTTTTTTTAAATAATAATAAATTAAAAAATTGCTAAAATCAGTAATTATTTATTTGAAGTAATTGCCCAAGTAATTTTTCCTATAACGATTATGTCATTCGTGTTACATTTTGTTGGTGTAATATACCACAAACACAACATATTACAGTTGAAAAGATAATAAAAATGCATTGGGGCTGAAGCGTGGATATCTCGCTCTCTTTAAGGAGATTTAAGCTCACTGCGGCATAATCTATACCGATCCAATAATAATACATTTGACTTGTCCCCTCTGGGATACAACAACCCAATTACGTTGTATGACTCAAACAACTCCGGATTAGTTGAAGAGTCTAAAGCTCCACAAAAAGAATACCTTTCCTTCAACATATAACTACTCTTTTTTGTATAGTAAATATAGTTGAAAACTTAGAATATTTTCTTCTTTATCTCAACTCTCTCTTTCGCCATTCTAACCTCAATATAAACACAATATAATACTTCTTATTTTTCTTCACTCTATATTTTCTCGTCTCTTTTTTCTTCACAAAACAAAGTAAGATTGTCACTATTTATAGTGTGAGTTATTCTTCCTTATCATGATAGGAAGATAAGGGTAGTAAATTGGGTAAATGAATCGCCCAGAGGTTATATAAGTTACAAAAATAAAGAGGTAGAATAATGAGATAATAGTGTGTTCGAGATTACAAAAATTATATGAAAAATTACTGTCACATTTTGCCACAACTTAATGTGAGAAGTAATCAAAATTTACACGCATGACAATTCGTGTGAAGCAAATTTAATATATTTTAATATTAAAATGTTACTCCAACACATTTATTTCACTTTTGGTGTCTACCAATTTAGGAGTATAGTGTTTAGGTTAGTCTGTGACTATGACTTCGCTATGTTATCTTTCGTCAATACATAATATTGGATCATAATTTTCAACGGAATTAATAATTAAATTATAAATGACAGTAACACATCTAATTATTTCTTGTGATTTTTTATAATTTTGTTATAACAAATTATGAAATATACACTTGACTAAGATGGCCCATAGATATTCAAACTATAATTCGATTCTTCTATTTTTGACTTTTTAATAGTGAGTGTCAAATTGCTTTGATTTAATTTATTCAATTTTTTGATATTCATGAACAACGACGAGAATAGGAAGTCCTAAAAAAAAATTAAAGAAAACTATTAAAAACACTCATAAACTTGACGCAAGTTTTTAGTTGTATCCCTGAACTTTTGATAGTATTAAAAACACCCATTTACTTGACTAACTAAATTAAAATACACCCCCGAACTACCACAAGTGTTAAAAAAATACCCCTTAACTTGGCAAGAACTTAGGAGTGTATTTCACTCTTGTTACAAAATCAATTATGTATTTAAATCTAGTTAGTCAAGTAGAGAGATGTTTTTAACACTATCAGTAGTTCCAGGATAAAACTAATTAGAAGTAATTTTTATACTTTTCTTTTTAAAAAAAAAGACAACAATAAGAATTACTATTAATAATAAATAAAATAAAATATAAATAGCAAATAAATTCCCAAAATACAAAATGTGAAAACCCTGATCAGCGTCTCCTCTAAAACCTCAGGACATTGTCGCACTCATTCTCTTCTCCGGCCGAACAAAGATGGAGTACGTTAATCCTGAAGGTCTTCGTTTAGATGGTCGCCGTCCAATGGAGGTTTCTTTCTCTCTTTTTCTTATCACACTATATTTCTTCTCTTTTCATCGTTGTCTTCATTCTCTTATTACTTTGATTCGTCTCTGCCCCTTTTACTCTCAGATGAGACAACTTTGTGCTGAAATAGGGGTTGTGTCAAGAGCAGATGGGTAAACACAACACTTCTTTCTACTTGCATTATTAAGTTAATCTACCTTTCCTTTTTGAGTTTAAATTACCTTGGTTTGGTGCAAATATATGAGTAAGTTTCGATATGCTTTAGATAGGCTGCATCATTTTATACCTGTATCTCAGTTTGCTTACTTCAATTATTTGCAGTTCCGCCTCTTTCGAAATGGGTAATACCAAAGTCATTGCTGCAGTTTATGGTCCTAGGGAGGTAAATTCACCTAACACTCAATCTGTGGATTCGCCGTTTGAATCAAATTAGTTGTTGTTTGTTGGCATTATTGTCAAGGCGAAGTAATGGTTTCGAACTGAAAAATAAAGGAGGGCAGTTGATTATGTAGAAATAGCAGTTTGCGCGACCTTGTCTTTCATGATGGAGGGAATGTAGCTTGGTAAAACAAGAATTTTTTTATGGGTTGCTTGCTAACTATTGAAATGTGGGGTGGCGGAAGGGGAACGGATAAGCCTGCCTCATCCCAATGCTGTTGCACCATATCTTCTTTTGTTGTTATCTCAATATTTTTATTTACTCTCATCATGGTTGTGAAATTATAGCATTAATTAAATATGAAACTTATTAACTTAATGGCTAACATCAGTCAAGAAATGAGAAACTACTTGAAAACATGATAAGCTACTGAAATGAAATGTTGTAAAGTATAAAATAAAAAATGAGAAGGTTAAGAGAGACAAATAGAAGGAAACAAACACCGAGCCTGATGAAAGGACAAAGGGCGCTGAAACCAGAGAAAAACACATTGGGATTGAAAAAGGATGGTAGAACAATCAAAAGTATTAAGGACGCCATATTTGATATTTCTTGCATCATGTAATTCATAATATACAAAATCCTCTACCAGCCCTGCCATGTCAAGTTGCCTTCCTAAATGATTGCATAATATACAAAATCCTCTACCAGCCCTGCCATGTCAAGCTGCCTTCCTAAATGATTCATTGGTTATCCTATTGTCCTTAATATTGAGATTTTCCTTTGATGAAGTAAAGTAATTAACTGATCAGCATTTGCGATGCCTAACAGAGCAAAAATGAAAATTTTGGTTAGCTTTGCTACCTTTTTTTTGTTAACGTAAACAATTCTATCAATAATAGGAAAATCTCTGGTATACCGTATACAAGCAACTACAATAATATACCCAGCTAAATCCCACAAGTGGGGTGTGAAGTGGGTAGAACGTACTTAGACCTTACTCCTACCTTTATGAGGTTAGAGAGGCAATTTTCGAGAGACCCTCTAAGAAAGTGTAATCTAAGCAGGATTGAAAGGAAAAATATAGCAAAATAAATGGAGCAGATGAAGGAACATGCAGTATTGAATTGAAGAATAAGATACTACCTGCTAACTAATACTACTAAATAAGGAGAAGAGGAGAAGAGGAGACTGAGCCCTGCCTATCCCACATAAAAGTATGACAATTCTATGCTACCTTATACCCTCATCCTCGTCCTCGAAGCAATCCTATCTAGGATCATGTATTCAGTAAACTGTATATGTGTCTATGTCCCGTCTAATCACCTCTCTCATTTCTTCATCTACCTACCTCTACCTCTCTAAATCTACTATAGCAATCTCTCACAACTCCTTACTGATGCATTCGTGCACTTCCTCTTCGCATGGCCGAACCATCTCATCCTTGCTTCCTTCCTTGTCCACCCTACCTTGTCATGTATATCCTCCTTTCTAATCTTATCTCTCTTAGTATAAATTCACATCCATCTGAGCATCTCCATCTCCGCTACTTTCATCTTTTGAACGTGTGCGTTCTCGACTAACCAATAATCGTCTCCATACAATAATGTACATCTAACTACTACTCTATAGAATTTATATACAGTGATGTACATTTAACCACTATTCTATAGAACTTACCCTTAAGTCTTAGAGGCTTGCAGACAATGATAGTTAAATATGTTTAGCACTTCATAGAAATAGAAATAACTGTTCAAATTCTGACACGACATGATTATTATTCCCTTTGAAGTCTGTGTTGTCTGACCACTGAATGAAACTTCTTTTCCCAGAGAACCACACAAAGTTTGACTCTCATACAGAAAATATCATGGGAGAAAACATACCGAATCATCCCCAGTCTTTACCACCTCTAGTTGGCACAAATGGACTGTGTAATAGCTTCACCATATATTACTCCAAGTACTTAGCATCTACTGTATACTAGTAGTATAACAAAAAGTAGAGAAACTACAACGTTGTTTGATTTTTGACTAATGTCACCCAATCATCTATACAAATTGAAACCTCATGAGTGCACAAAAACTAGAAACGTGAGGCCATTCCTCAAAGGTACATGAGTTTCTAGCTGTGATTTCTCTTTCTTTTTTTTGAGATTCTAGCCGGTGATTACCTCCTTCACTATTCCTGGCATGACCCATTGCAATTCAAACAATCTCAAACTCTCACACTACAAGAGAGTTGCCACTGGACAATCTAGGAGGAGGTCCACATCTTCACACACTACAAGAGAGTTGCCGCTGGACAATCTAGGAGGAGGTCCACATCTTCATGTCAATGCTTGCAGATGAAGCACTGACTGCCATATGTAATGCTGTTAGCTTCTGTACATTGAACTGCAACTCCTAACTAACTATTTTAGTGGAGTGAACCAAGACCTGATCATTGAGCCAACAATATACTCAGTAGTCTATGCGTGTATTTTTGAACTTGAATCAAACTAAATAGAATGACATGAACTAATGGTAAAACTTCCAGTTTTCTTTTCCTACTTACTTTAATAGTCATTGTCTTCTAAGTTTCTCGATAACCCAAAATCTTCAATATAGAACAGAGACTTTTATTTAATTATTAAGGTCTTCTTTGAATCTTTTGGTGCTCTTTGCTTATAGGTGGAATCATATCTTAGGCTTATTTTCTTGTGATTTTCTGCAATTATCACTTAGCACATGAGTAAGTTCAGTCATCGAGAGGATGACATGATTATAAAAGACCTAAATTTGCTAATCATAACTTATCTTTAAGGTTATGCATGACTTTTATCCAAAGTCAACTGAGTAGCTGGGGAATGATTGTAACGATAAACTTTTATTGAATTTATTTGGCTAACACGTGTGTAAGAATAAGGAATCTATCGTGATCGTTTCAGGCAAAGTATTTTTGTTTTGGAGTTAATGCTTACTGATAAATGCTTTTAGCCTACCAAGAAAAAAATAGATAAGATATTGCTATTGTAAAGACCTGTATAAATTTGGCACTAGGTCCGTTTTGAAGGCTTTGTCAATTTGCGAAGTACAACTGTGAATTTATGCTTGCCTTCAAGCATCTTCTCCATATTTTATTTGATTTATTGTCTTGGTGTCAGTTGGTCCTGCAATAATGAATTTATTGAATGAATAGTAAGAAAAGAAGAAAAGGGCAGATACATAACTAGGCTGTAAGCCTTATCGTGGGAACTTAAGGGTATCTTGATACATAACTAGGCTGTAAGCCTTATCGTGGGAACTTAAGGGTATCTTGATACATAACTAGGCTGTAAGCCTTATCGTGGGGACTTAAGGTATCTTGATTCACCCGAAGTTAAAATTTGAAATGCATACTAAATATGTCTAAATGCCAGTTACGGTCTTCAACATAGAAATTTTTGTCATGCATAAGATGTGTTTATCAAGGATTAAAATAAGCAGGAGAAATTGTGGAAAAGATGTCACTACAGTTGAACCAAAACCAATTGTTGTATGTGCTAGTGTGTCAAGATTATAGCTCTCAACGGAACTTCTGTTGCTGCTGAAAATGGATAGTGTCTCTGGAAGTTTAGGTTGAATTTAAGGATCCTAATCATGTTTGAGTGTGTAGTATGGTGCATCATCACAGCAAACTGCTTAGAACGGCGTTAAGCTCAATCATAGACGATGTAAAATTGTAAACAAGTCCAGTTTTTGCAGCAGAAAGCTCCTAAAGATATGGGATGCTGCAATTATAGACAATCAAATTAGTGCCTTGTTGTCCTTAGGTTCTCAGTGCATTGAACATCCAACAAGGAAAATGAGGGAAAATTTACAGTTGATGCTATTATTTTATGAAGTCAGAAAGTATCACACCGGTATGGTAATTAGATAGATATCTGTATGCTGGTGTACATGCACATTTATAAGAAGTATCTAACCGTTACCACTGTGATCAATGATAAAAGGATATTGGTCTAAGTTTTGCTCTATATAAAGGTTTATTCAAATGTTTCAATTGTTAGTTTTGTCATTCAGGTTCAGAATAGGAGTCAACAGATGAATGATCAGGCACTGGTAAACTACCTTTCATCATGAATTCATAAGACTGCAAGATGTATAACCTTAAAAGTGAGATGATATGATCTTTACGTTGCCACTCTTTTAGGTACGTTGTGAGTATAGCATGGCTAATTTCAGCACTGGTGATCGCCGGAGAAAAACAAAGGGTGACAGGTGATTCCATGTTATCTTGTCAGTCCTTTTTCCATCTATTTTTATGTGTTTTCACGCATGTGATGGTATCATCTTACTCTGCTGACAGTTCCATTATTAAAAAAAATCTGCATGCGAGGTTGAAAATTTAATGGACAAATCCTAGAGAACTAGTGGTGGTAGAAGAACAGTTATCCCAGCTCTGAACTGAAGCTATTTTATGGTTCGAAAAATGGAATGCATATAGAGCACTAACGGTTATTGGATGGACAGGAAAACATATGCTATGGGTGCTGGGTTTTTGTGGGTACTTGGTAAGGGCATAGCTAGTGATGTGTGGACTTGGTGCACATCATGGGTTCAAACCCTGTCTCAGACACTAGCCTGGTATTTAAGTGGGAAGGGTAGAGGGCTGACGCCCACTGAGTTTTAAACCTGGCGCCATTAGTCCTCAGTTATTTTAAAAAAAAAGTACTCTACAACCTGATGGAAGACTTTGTTCAGGTACTGGTCTAGTCAAGTAAGATGCTACTAGGATACTAGGACAGTAACTGTAGTCTGTAGTAGAAAAGGAAGCAGAATCTTAGGAATACTTGTAGTGCCCCCAAGAAGTAATCTTTTATGGCAAGTCTGCATAGGGCGGCTGAACAAATTTTCCACAGACCATGCAAAAATGATCTTGAACTGAAGCTAAGTAGTTAACACAATTCATGAATCATTAATCTTAGTACGTCAATTCTAAGTTTATCATCTTTATTACCTACAATTAACCAAAAAAATTATTCAATCTATGATTACTGACAATGAACTGAGAAAAGTTATTCAATCTGTGTTGCTTCTGGTTACATGATGTCATTCTGATGATACCTTCGTTTTCAATTTTTAGGAGATCCACAGAGATATCTCTTGTTATTCGCCAGACAATGGAAGCTTGCATATTGACACACCTGATGCCTCGCTCTCAGGTTCCGTGGTCTGCTTAATATCTTTAACTCGAATAAATTGTGGAGTCTGATCTCCATTTACAGTTTCTTGATATTTTGCTTTTCAGATAGACATTTATGTCCAAGTTCTCCAAGCAGATGGAGGTAAGCAGAACAGTGTTTTAGTGTTCTATTCTTCTGTTATTCTCCTTCAGAATCATCAAAAATTCAGAATAGATATTTAGCTGTTTGCCGCTGCATGCCGCCCATATTTTGCAGTTCTATTTTATTTTCTCTCTAGATGTACAGTCTAACTAAGTTTAGTGCATTATTTAGGTACAAGATCAGCCTGCATAAATGCGGCCACACTGGCACTAGCTGACGCCGGGATTCCAATGCGTGATCTTGTCACATCGTGCAGTGCTGGATACCTGAATAGCACACCTCTTCTTGGTAAATTAATTCTGAAAAACTTAGTTGATTTTCCAGTTCTTTGTTTCAAACTGATATCATTTTTTTCTGTATTAATATGTGAGTCATCTAGTTGAGATTACTTGTTAAACAGATCTAAACTACTTGGAAGACAGTGCTGGAGGGGCTGATGTCACTGTAGGAATTTTACCTAAGTTGGACAAAGTGACCCTTCTGCAGGTTTTTTAACTCCCTTTGTCAGTAATGATTGCAATAAGGCTTTTGGCCTGGTGAATCAATGAATAACCTTCTGTGCTGCAGATGGATGCTAAACTACCAATGGATATTTTTGAAAATGTCATGGAATTAGCAGTTGAAGGCTGCAAAGCAGTGGAAAGCCTCATCCGAGAAGTAAGACTGACAAGTCATTGCCTTCTTACTTTTTCCGTATAATTGTTTCTATAAAATTTTCTACTATCAGCATCTACTGTCATTCTTTTTTCAGATATTGTTAGAAAATGCCAAGACATTGGTGATTCACCAAGGTTATGGCTCTTAACAGGCTGAGGAACTTTTATTGAGTTTTTGGTAAGATGATACTCTTTCTAATGATCTAATACTGGTGAATTTCTTGGTCAAGATTGCTAATGTTTTCCTCCAGAAAAATGAGAAGCAAAGAAATTTTGTGAGTCTTGTTTTGTTTCTTCCATATTATTCTTGGAGCATTTTCTCTGGTGGGTGGGAGTGGGGCTGGGATGGGTTAAGAGTGGCTTTTAGAATAGAAAAATATGTTCAGTCAAGTACCATGAGAATTTTTTTGGCGACAAATAACTGAAGATTGGTGGGGAAAAATATATTGCAATCAGTACAAAGTACAGGCTAGTCCATTGAGTCGCGGACCCACATTGAGCTTTCCTAGTACTCGAGCACCCATTAACTTGTATTGAATTATATATATTTATATAGGAAATCAAGAAGAATCATATAGAATTAAAAACTCTTTTGTGCCAAATGCAGTTTCTGTTACCATTGAAAAAAAAAAAGGAGCGTCCAAATAATAAATGGTTTGACTGGTGCAGTGGTTGTATGTATATAGTCCTTTGATTGTGCTTCTGTTCTACTTGTCAGGGTTCAATTCCCACTCAACACATCATTTTTATTTTAGAAACCTACTGTTCACTTCTTACTTAAGTTATAATTCACTGGGACATTTTAAATTTTTTCTCCCTATGCTGATTGTTCTTTTTTCTTTTTCACTCGCTGTCAACTTTTCCAAATAGCTTTTTTCTCCTTTTTAAACAAGAAGTTTTCCTTTATCCAAGATAATATTGATTGTAGTTCTTATTGTTTCTCGCTATCGTGTTCAAATATGATAGTCTTTTTAATACAAGTGTTCAATTTGTTCCCTTAAATTTTATGATGGGTAGCTAAGGGAGCATCCATGACCTTAGAATCCTGGGTCTGCCACTGGTCTATAAATTCATTTAGTTAGTTCGATGGAGATGGATCTTATATAGCAAAATCTTTACGAAGGTCTTGTAATCTTCTAGCATAAATAAATTGTCTTCAGGTCTGCATGTTGTTTCTGGAGTTGCATTTAATTGGGAAAAAAAGCTACTATGTGAAAACAGCCACTTGTAAAGACTACAGTCCGTGAGCCGATTAAGAAAGTGCATTTTATATTTAAATCTCAACGTAATCTCAATTCTTCTACCTTTTCTGCATGATACAATAATAAAAAAAATCAGTGTACTTTTCCTATTTAATTGTTTTAAAGCTAGAGTTACTAATGTATGCAGATTCTTTGACCAATAGTTTATTCTGCTTGTTCCAGTTTGCTGCTGCAATTTTTTCAAAGAGTGATGGATCAGAAAGTAACTACCATTCGTCGAGAGCTTCTGGAGAAATGATTTTCCTAGTAATTCTTGGCTTTGCATATGGTCTTTTCTGCCATGCCATACTGCTTGTAGGATGTGTAATTACAGATCGCTCTTAAAATTGATGATTAATCCACAAGTTAAATTTATTGAAGAAGATGATGGTATGGTATATTTCTAATTTCAGTCCTGGAAAGGAACAAGGCTTTTGCATTAAGGTATCTCATAATAGGCCGAGTTCTAAAGGTGACTAGGAGAAAATGGTCACAATTATGCATTTTTATGACCCGATATCCATTCTCAAGATTAAAAGCTAATGATGTGGCAGTGACGAACCTATGCACATTATACTCCAAATGACAGAAAAATTCAATCTTTATACTTCACCAAAATGACATTCAGTCATCAAGCCGCCAGCTACACAGAACTGAAAATACTAAGCAATACAAACAACTTCAAAAGACAACACCAAGCAGCCCTTCTGAAAAAACGATAGGCTTTGGTGGCTCTAATTTATAATAACATCATTCATTAACAAGCAAATAAACCTAGTATAGAGTTTACACTCCCTCATTAAGCTGTTTGTAAGCTGAAGGATCACAGATCACAAAAACTTGATGGCACAGCCACAAGCTCTACACGACCGGTCCATTCCTCTCCTGGCTTCAATGTGATGGGCTTCTCTATTGCTGCTCCATCAACGCAAAGCATCTGCTTATATTCATCATCGCCAAAATCCGCCATTGCTTTGGCTTTCTTCTCCCAAGGATTCCACACCACTGAAAAAAGACATAGATACCAAAAAGCTTTTAGCTATACAAATTATAGTTGGTAGGATTTTTCATGCTTCTTTAGAAACTTATATCATCATGCTATACAATGCACCAAAAGTTTAGAACTACAAAATAAATTTTCCATGTGCTAAAACCTTGTATTGATGCTACATTCTTTGAAAATGGAGGAAGTGCCCTCCCTAAAGACTCTACATATATTATCAAGTTAAGAGAAGAATGCATGACTAGAGAAACTACAGTAAATCATGGTCAAAATATAGCTCTTGTGGGTACAGCATACATTAGTGGATACTTCCAAATGAGGACATTATCTCCCTTCATGTTAAATTGAAGATACTTACCAGTATCTGGCAATCCTTCCTTCCTTATCAAATATGTTCGTTTCCTTTCATGATCAAGAACAGCGATGCGATTTGGAGAACTAAGGTAGACGCGGTCCATCTGCAAGAAACATGAATACTTCTTAATCCTACAATAAAAGGTGTCTTGCAGTTGAAAGAACAAACAATTGATAATGGTAGAAATGATGCCATCGCCCATCAAATACCAAATATTTCAACTTCTTCCAAATAAAATTCAGAAACAACATAAGCAAGGGCAGTCCAAATACACAAGGGAAATCCGAATGGAGGCCTTAATTTATTTTTTATTTATGAAATTTATTATATCCAATTCACTTAATCTTTCTTGAGACATAGTATTCTAAGTTTGACAAACTTCTAATAATTCTTTCTTTTTATATGAAAAGTTTATATTTTCTAAAAATAATACACAATATTTTTTAGAAAAATACCTATAGCCTATTATTGCATTAAAAAAAATGAGGCTCCTCAAATTAGGGGGCCTGAGGCAATTGTTAATTTTTAAACCTCATAGAGCAGCCACTGAACATAAGATGTTAAGCGTTATAAGAGGTCATTTCTTCGAAAAGGTGAAAAGTAGCAAAACAATTAACCGAGGTATGCATGCAAAGTGGGATTTCTTTCATGTGTAGGAAGTTAGATGTAAACAAAAAACTCAAGTGATTATCTACAAATATAGCTAGAGCAACATGTTTAAAATGTCAAAATTAACTTAATTGCATCAAGAAAGAGTACTGGGAACAATTAACTTCAATTGGTTAGACATTAATTGAACTTTGTCAACCATTGGATATTCTTTTCTTTATTTTGTCTCTGTTAGAAATTGAACCTGAGACCTCATGCCTCGTGGTGTCCAACCTACTACATTGCGTGTAGTATATAGTTCTAATCTTTTGACATTTTGCTCTAGCTATAATTGTTGATAATTACTTGAATTTTCTTGTCTTTGTATTTATTTATCTTTTAAAATCTAATTTAGTAAAGCGTTAAAGATATTCCGCTTTGTTTGCATAACTTTGTCCTCTTAATCGTTTGCTTAAAGTAGATTAAGGACTTAGGAGAGACTGCAAAAACAATGCCTAGACAATTAGCTTTGGAGCTATAATACATACACTAATGGAGTAAATGGCCATAAACATCCCTTAAGCTACATCCTTGCCCTATCACAACAAAGGCATCCCAAAACTTACAAGTTATGCCCCTCCGTTATTTTTACGTTGAGAAATACAGCTTCACCCAGAAGCACATGACTATCCCACAAATCCAACACTTTTGTCACCTTCCCTACATTATGCAACTTGGGACATGAAAGCTGGAGCTAACACTAAAAAGATTCAGCAAACCCAATACATTGTTGTTCAGTTGTACTGTTTGTAGAAACAAAACATTAATACAATAATATTATTACCCAAGTAACTATTAATAATATATATAAGTCTTCAAGTTATAAAGGTAAATGACGAATTATGTATCTCATTTACACAGGAAGTAAACTACTAATTATAAGATACTTCACAAGGTAGGGGTAAAGACTACATGCACAACATCCTTCTCATACCCACTTGAAGAATTACACTTGAATATATTGTTATTGTTGTAAAAAACAAATTAAAACAAATTATGTATCTCTTTTCACACAGTATTATATTTACTTTATTTAAACATTAAAATTGGAATCATATAAATGAGAAAAGCTAGATAAGAAACTATCTTTTCATGTTATGCACATTTCTTAAATTAATCTAACCAAATATGTATTCCATGTAGCTATACTAGTGCCATTGGAAAAGCGGGCATGGATGGAGTAGTTGAGTATTTATCCTCCACTTCTTCCTGTCTATATTTTTCCAAATGATGAAAATGAAAGAAACGTCTATAAATAGCCAACTTAAGTTTTCGCTCCTTGCTGAAGAAGCTAAAAGAGGCGACAATAATGGTAGTTTTGAAGAGATAAGCCACATGCATGACACATTTTCTGTTTGAAGTTGTTAGTTTTTTGACAGAAAACCAATAGAGGGATCTACTTGTAACTTCTAGGATAGTTCAAGGAGGTTATTTATTCATTATTATAATAAAGGATGCGGCTTAAGTTTAGGTTATAGTTAACGGATGTTTTTGGCCATTTACGCGAACACTAATGCTACTTTTGTTCAATTAGGAATTGATCTGACTACTGCGGTTACACAAAGCACACAAAGAATCACTCCTTGTAATTGTCAGGGCTCATTATGAAGGATCCAAGATTGTGATAGAGTCTTATATAGTGTCACTCTTTAAGATATCTTAAAGATGCTACCATGAATGATGATATTTCATCTTTTATCTATAACCACAAAATTTTGAGACAATGTGGCTTGTATCGAAATATTTACCTCAGATTCAAAAGTTATGGCATCTCCTTGTTCTGTAAAACGTTCTTTCTGGCAAAGGTTGTCCAGATAGTCCAGTGTCTCTAAACCTTCGATCCTTATTTCACTGTGGATAAAATTCATGTAATAGTCTAAGATATTTGAAAGAACACAAGTCATTAAATTATTGTCCAACACATAATATAATGATGATATAAAACAAAATTGCTGTCTTCAAAAATTTGAAACAGCTACAACTTTTTTGCAAAAAAAAATACAAAGATGCCAGGGAAGTCATAAACTCATCAATGCTTCCAACATCAGTAGAAATATTGATAAACAGGACATAAGAAATAATGAATGGAAAGCACTTCTCTTATAGGAGAGAGGCTTTTGAATGAAAAAGAAATTGTTCAAGAAGTGTGAGAAAGAATCACAAAAGAAATAGCTTTCAACTAAACACGCAGACGATGAACAAAATTCTGCTTTAATAAAGTAGCTTGTGGAAACCTTAAGACTGGACACAGGGGCAAATGTATTAGGGTACGACAACACAGCCCAGTTACAAAAGAACAGAAAGGGAATAACATACCTTATGTCGGAAACAGAGAAGTATGTATGATACGCAAATGAGAAGCTGAACTGTTTGCCATTAATGTTTCTGATACGAGATATCAAGGACAAGCTTCCATCTGATGCCAGCGTAACCCGGAGGCGGAACTCAAAACTAGAAGGTATTAATAAAAGAGGCTCATCAGTAACTTCAAAAGCTAAAACTATAAGAAACCAAGTAAGCATAAAACTGATTTTTGACATGAAATACAATCAAAATGTGACTTCCATTTCTAGCACGGAAGTACTTCACTTTCCTATCTATCAATGAATTCCTTTTGAAGTCACGGTCACAATAACTAAGGTGCTATATCTCCGCAGAAAATAATCTTGATAGCTCCCAATTTAATGAAATCGAAAGCAACCAACTTCCAAGTTAGCTAATTTAAGTCTGTTTTTCCATTTCCTTCTAATCTTTGATTTTTATATAGGTGCTGATTTTATGATCATGTTCTCATAAAGTTATTTTAAAAAGCAAAGAGGATTTTGAGATTAAAATACTATATGCATTCAACTTAAAACAATCGCAGATTTTTGATATGGACGACAAATAGCTTTATCTAAATCTCCATACTAGAACCAAGTACAGTTTGCTAGGCTTGAATGACCATACCCGTGGGCCCAGAACTTCAGATCATCTTCTGAAGGTTTGAGCAGCAAGTCAATAAAAGATTTTCCTTGTGGATCATATGAGTATAAAGATGGAGGGTCATCCTCAATGGTCCAGATTCTGTTTCTTGCGAATCCAAGTTGCTCAAGTGAACCTCCATTTCCATACTGCAGCATATAGTCAAACAAAATGTTGGACAGTACTCACAGAAAGAACTTCAAGAAGATAGATAGAATTGCACATTCAAAGGTACCTGCGGAAAGCAAGCAGAGATTCCTCCTCGTGTAGCTTTTGGAGACTTGAAGATGCTCTAAAACATAAGAGCAAAATTAGAATAAGAAACAGAATCAGCTTTCACACTAATTCAATTACAGATACAGCTTTCTGCTAAGCAGATGGTATTGCAGTTTGCAAGTGGATAGATGATTTAATAAGTATCCTCTCCACATCAAACATCAAATCAGAATTGTAGGACTAAGCACTCTCAATGAGTCAACTTTGCACATTTTGCTGAGTCTTGTCTACAACATTGGAGAAACCTCTAGATCCAACCTTTACACCAGAGACAAGTGATATAGTACTTGAAGGAAGCTTCATAAAATAAAAAATAGAAATTAAAGAAAAAGCTTCAATCCTAGAAGCCACAGATCTCCATCACTAGCCAAAATACTTGTTTTACTCATAAGAATTAACTGCTATTGAAATGGAAAACCTCACCTTACTGCTGTTAAACAGGAGTTCTTCCCCTCGGTCATTCCGCCAAGAAGTAACTTGTGCTCCTTGCAAGCTAACCTGAATTAAAGGGAAGTGTCAATAACCATAGAGGGTTGGGGGAAGTAAAAGGTCTGCTAATACGAGATCCTATTCCAATTACAGCAGTTTAAATGGCATTAATGACTATGTAATTGATCAAGGATTTCAGAGATGATTTAACTTTATTAATGATCTAACATATGCATTTAGAATCATCAAGTCATTAGATCTAATTAAAGTAAGAAAGAGTTTACAAAATCTTACCCGTGCAGAGGCACCCTGATGATTCCGAAGCACAACCTGTTCAATACCATTCCAATCTTTTGTTACTTCAATTGCTACTGCATGATCCCAGACTGCTGCATAGTGCCCCATTTGCAAAGCACTTCTGCTCTTGGTTCACAGTATTTCTAGGAAAAGCCTTGAAAACCCTTATTATGCTATTTTTGAACCTAAAACTGCTGCCAGCAATGAATCGACCAGACAAATGCCACCAGTATATGTACGAGTTCTTCAACTATCTTAAACACAATTCTTCCTGGAATCTCGAAATCTAGTGAACCCCAAAATACAAAAAGTCTCCAACAAAAATCTGCCTTTTCTATTCTGAACTTTTTCACCACCTCTCACATACAATGTAACATTACTCAAATTATACCTTCTTTTATCAGCAAATCAAACTTCTAACTTGAGCAACAAAAAGCATCATCATCTGCTTAAGCTATCCCAAGAAACCAACAAAATGCGACATTTGGCAACTGCGTAGAAGTACGAAAATCCTAACCTAGATTCACGGTGCAGCATGTGATATTTACCTAAGGAAAAAGACAAGTAAAACTTGTAAGTTAATAAAGTAACAGTCATACAAAAAGATAAAAAAAAAATTACTTCAATTGTAAACTTTTACACTAGTTCTCTAACATAGACCACAAAATTCTCAAAACAAGATAAAATCCCAAGTCCCAATGCTCAAATCCCGAGTTTCAAAAGATTCAACAGATTCAGTAAAATCAAGAAGTGTCTTTTTTGCACCCCCATTAACCTAAAATTTCTAACCCCCCCATTTGTGAAAAAAAAAATAGTGCAAATGCACCTACTTCCAGAAATTACCAACTAAACTTCCAAAGAAAGAAAACCCCATTTCAAGGAAGCAACAAAATATGAATAAAATAAAGGAAACCCATAAAGATCTAGACTTTATTCGATGCACAGAGTGTAATGCACACAAGATGGAAGGAGAAGTTAACAGTACATTAATTAACAGCAATTAAGACTTAAAAACCAGTTAATAATAGAACAACAAAGGTGTTAAACCTTGCTTATAGCAGGCAAATCTTGAAATCTTTGCAAGAGCCTCAAGTATAATACTGCATTAACACTTAATGGATGAAGCAAAAATTGAATCTTTTTTTCTTTTCTTGACTGCGCAGGGGAGAGAGAGGAAGGAGAAGGGGTACAAGGTGATATGGAAATGGGCCAAGATTTTTAGAAATAAAAAGGGAGGGATTTTGGGGGAGAAACGAAGAGGTATGATAGTGACGATTCAATTTTCAACTATCATCTATATATTAGGAAGAAAGTCTAAGTTAGTTGCTAATTAATTAAATTTAAAATTATTATATAATTTATAAATTCAATTTATTTATACAATTAGTTAAAAACAAAATTTACAATCGCCTTATAACAAAAAAATGCAGATTATTGACATTCATTCTTTAAATAAACAATAAAATTTGAAACAAGCACATTTAGGATTCTTTTTGTGGTAGAAATATATTAGATTTTTTTTATAATAAATATTTAAACTAACTTGCCACTTCTACTCATTGTTTATAGCAAACAAAATGCGAACCAGATAATAAATCATTTAGGACTCTTTTTATGGTAATTAATCAAATTTTATACATTAAGTATTTTAAATTAAATTTTCATAAATATTAGATATTTAATATAAAAACTGATACCTTCCCACAAGTTTTTCTTAAAAATATATATTTCTAACCTATGTTTAATTCGATGGTTTTTATGAGTTAAACCTAGGTTAGAAACATATTTTTTTTAAATTAAAAGAATTTTTGCATTCTTCTTTGAGTTATGTTTATATATTGGATTTCTACTATGCCAACTTCTCAATTAATGGGTTCATGTATCTGTTCCAATAAATATTTTAAATCAGTATTTTTCATCTAATTTTACTTCATCGTCTTATTATTTACTCCTATGTATTTTGTGCTATAGTACATCCTAATTTGCAAATAAAAGTTAATAAGAAAATTTATCTGAGTTGCAAATAAAAGCTAATTAAGAAAATTATTAAAAATTAACGTGAGGAGTTGAAAATAACCAATTTCAATGTTTCACTTCAGCCCCCCCCCCCCCCCCCCGCCCCAGTCAAATTTTGAAAATTTCAATTTTTTACTCCACCCCCAAATCGCCCACCCCTGCCCCCCTCCCCCCAAAAAAAGAATTGAAATATTTATTTTTAAAAAATATAAATATTTTTAGAAATTATTTTTCTACAAATTTTTTCTACTCTCTAGTTAAAAATATATCTTCTTTTTTAAAAGATATTTTTATTCATTAAAAAAAAAATTGAAAACATTTTCTATTCAGCAACCAAACATGAAAAAGTGAGTTAAAAATCAACTCATTTTCCTGGAAAACATTTTCCTCCACATCAAACACACCCCTAATAAAGACAAAATTACTAAATAATAAGTTATTGCAAAGAGATACTAGTATTAAGAAAATATTTTTATAAATTAATGATGATCATTTCTCTTTTGAGAAAAGATAGAGTTTTTCAACATATCCAAATATAAATTTTACTTTCAAAGGGATCGATCCATAGCTGATTAGAGTCATAAAGTTTTTTAAAAGAAAATTATGATTTTATTTTTTTACGTAAATTATAATTTATAATACTTTTACATATTTAAACTCTAAATAATCATGCTTTATTCCCAAAATATTTTTAAACATGTTTGTATTTCTAGAATTTCTTTCGTTCAGTCTTCAAACCAAGTAAATTAAAGTATTTTATCAATAATATCCTATTTTAACATGTACAAGAATCCTTTTAACTAATTAATAGAACACCAATGGCTTCAAAGAACCATACACTCCCTCAGTTCACTTTTACTTGTCACAGTTTCATTTTTCGAGGTCAACTTAACTAAATTTTTGAAACTAAATTGAAATAGATAAATTTAATATTTGAAATATAAAATTTAGATAGTTGAAAACTATACGAAAAATACTATAAGTTGCAAGCATTATATATTAATATGATAAAAAAATATATCTTAAAATATTGATCAAAATTCATATAATTTGATCTCGATAAGTGAAATAGCAACAAGTAAAAATGAACGGAGAAAGTATGTGTTATTAGCTTGTCGGGTTTAGTACGTGTTTGGTGTACGAAGGAAAATTACATTTCATGAAAAATAATTTGTTTAATTTTCATATCAAAGACACACTTAGTTGTTAATGTTTATATATATTAGGTAATAATAATTAAAGAGAATGTTAGTACGAGTACATGCATGAATGGAGATAAATGCGAAATAGATACGTAAGTTCATATACTACAAGTTTAATTAAATGATTGATCAATTATAGCAAAAAGAATATTATTCATCTGTCAAAATCATAGTAAATGAAGTTGGAATACGGTGAGCATCAACATCATATATACATCTGCCATATTAATCCATAACATACAAAATCATGAGGCTCTTAATTTAATTTTTGACAGAAGCAAAGAAAGAAATATTATAATTTCTGCTGTTTAGGTCTTATCAATATTGAATGAAAATTACACTGTATAAATTCTTTGTATCACTTTGATTTCTTACTATATTTCTTTTTTTATATTTTGGCATGCCCCCTTGGTAAAAGTATAATTTTGTCACCATCGATGCATGTGTTTAGGGTAAATAACATCAATCGAAAATTATAAATCTAGTCAAATTGAAAAAAAACTTGATCAATGATTTGGTTTGACTAAATTCGATATTAAAAAAAATTGACTGTATTTAAGTTGATTTGGTTTTAACTTTAAAAAATCAACCCAAGATTAAATCTGAAATTATATAAACAAAATTTTAAAATTTATTTTATAAATAAAAATATTTACTTTAATATAATTTATAAATATTTTTTTTTTAATTTTTCTCTTTTGAACATATTATTTCAAATTCGACTAAGAATTTTGAATGGTGCAATAAAGATAATAGTCCATAGATATTAGTTCTCTAATAAAGGTCAAATCAAATATATACTGATGCTAACAAAAAGATCAATTCAACACTGAGAATGACAATAATATTAATATTAATTTAAATACATAACATAATTCAATTTTATTTTAATATTTAGTCATATAATTAATACTTACTGAACCACGAAGGTTTTAAGAAAGTGTGCACATATTATAGAAAAACAACTATTTGTGAACCAATCTTTTATATTGAAAAACAGGGTGTGTTGTCGAGTTTCATGTGCTTTTACAACTTTTGCCCATCAAATAACAGACACCATTCTTTCCTCAGCTAAATAAAAAATCCTATTTCTTTAGATTTGTGCCATCTTCAAGATCTTAAAAAATATGCTTGTTTCTTTGTTCCTTTTTTTTCCAAAAAAAAATCTTATACTAGTGTATATACATATAATTTGACTTTCATATTACCCAAATAATATTACTCTATATCACTAGGCAGTGTACGATGTACCTATTGAATAATTCATAAGTTTGACTTTTAAGTTGTGGTTGACATTGAATGGTTTTTTTTCATGAGACATTTTTAAATATCGTTAACTTTGAGAAATCATAATTGTTTTCATCAATGATCTATAAAATAAATAACGTAAGAATACTCGACCCAAAATCTAGAATGCATATTAACAAATTAAAGGGTGGCTTAATTGATGGTATTGGAATAACTAATTTCACCATATAATTTAACATAATAAGTCCGATAAGTATTTAGTTGATTGTATAAAAATAATGACATATATATATAAAATCAAGGGTGGACCTACCCGCTCGATAAAAAGTTACAGCGCACATTAGAATAAATATTATATACATATACATATACATATACATATACACACTAGACTATGCAATTTAAGTGGCGAATATTGTCTTCCGATTGCAGATTCGTTTTATCATATCACATTTCGTTTGATGAAATTTTCTTTGTTTCTGCGAGTTGCTATTGCATCTGTTGAAAGAGCTTTTTTGGTAATAAAAACGAGTCGCAAAGTAGGATGAATGATGACTTAGCTTCTTGACTGATGTTGTTTTAATGAAAAAAATTGTGTTTATTGATGTTGGAACTGATGATATTATTTTGTCTTTTCAATCAATGAAACATTATCAACTGGTATTATAAACGTGCTTGAGAAGTATTGATGACAGTGACATCTTTTTCCGATCGATACGTTGCACTATGATTTACATATTTTATATTTTTATTTTTTGACCCCTCGAATAAAAATCCCAAATATCTGCCATTGTATATAACTTATATACATAGCGCTTCATTGATTGATAGTAATAATTAATACTAATACATTAATTACTATTTCAAGAAATCTCATGTGTAATATATATCCTTTATGAACTCACTACGTAGCAATCAGAGCATGATAAATAAATAATTTAATAAGTAGTATATGAACCAAACCACGTCAATAATTGAATCCAGATAGCCAATTTTAATTTGGCACTATGAATGACTCATACCTTAAGTTTTCAATTCTTACGTCTTAAAACACACATAATGTTTGACACACAACACGTTGGATTGTGACGAGGAATTAAACTTCCAATCATATTCTTTTAAGATTTTCCTATTACATAACTTCTCCCTAGCCATAGGAAAATTTTTAAAAAAGACAATTATTGAAGGTTGTGGACTTTTCATATTATGGTTCCAATCATATTCACCTTTTTGTTATCACGGTGACTCACTCGTAAGGTTATGGTGACATGTGAAGTTCGACGTGTGAAAAATAAAGATGATTTTTTGATGGTACAAAAGATTTTAGATATTTTGTAGAATTCGAGAATTTTGTAGAGTAATATCTTTGATATTTTTATTTGAAAAAAATCTAAATATTCTAGAGTATTAGATATTTTAGGAAGGTATTTGTGATAAATTATAGAATAGCCTAGATTTTTAGTAGATAGTTAGAAGAAAAAGTTACATAGGTATTTCTTGTAGATGTATTTAGAATGACTTCTAGAAGCATATTCGTTAGACAAGTTTAAATAGGGGTAACCCTAGTCATTTGTAACCCAACTAAAAACCTCTACCAATTGGGGCTCTCCCTTCACCAGTCTTTCCTAATAAAGTTCTTATTTCCAAAATCTTCCTTCTCCTTTCTAGCTCCTCCTTATTTAGTTGAATCTTCCGATTTTAGTTACAGATATTGGACTAGCAGAAGATCTCCCGATTAAATTTTTCTTCTGCTATATTTCTCTACAAAAAGAAAAAAATTTAGTAGGGGACAATCTACATGATGCTTACATACTATGGCGAAGCAGGATTTTCACTACAAAAATATGAACACACAAAGAAGTCAAAAAAAAAAAAATTATATCTACCATATAAACTAATTATATAATATATTCCAGCTAAGAGGATTTGAATGAACCTCTTACACTTGTAGCTCGATCCTTGATTACAAAGGACCATATAAGCAATATCAAATAGTTCAGATTAAGGTTTGAATGGCTGATATTAAACTTACATTAGATCCTTGTGTTTGTTTCTTCAATAGTTTTTTTCAGTCAATCATATATGTGGTTTGACATGAAATATGTATATGTGGACAATGGATTGATTGAAATGAATACGTGGATTTTAATCGGTATATACGCAAGTCCCATCCAATTGATTGGGTTAATTAATTAATTATAGAGAAAGAATATAAACTATCTGTGTCATATATAAAGGACAAAATCAGGGCAAAATGAAGAAGTTGGAAAAGGTACGGAAGCCAAAAAAATTTCAAATAATTGGTGCCTTGTCTTGTGCATGGGAAAGTTTTATAATTTAGCATGTGCTTCTCTAAATAATTTGGTCCATGAAATATATAGTCCATCATGATAATATTGTCCCTCATCTACCTACATAAAAAATAATTATTTAGATCTGTCATGTTCACAGAGTACATACACTTGCTACGTAAATCATACATGCATGTTCTCTAAATTATTGTAATATTGTAACTTGTAAGTATAATAATTTGGACATATATTGCATGAAAATTTAAGAGTTATACTACTACCCTATTTTAGCAAATCATGAAAATTTTACTTACTTTGTTCTATTTTTAATGTTGTTTTAATTAGCTTTTTAAATTCACGCTCATTAAGAAAACAATAAATACAAATTAGTATAGTTTAGAGTAGTACTAAGTTATCTCAGTAAAGATAGATTGATATTGCCTTTTAAAAATTGTGCATCCATCTTTAATGTTAAGGGTAATAGTTAAAAACAATCATTAACTTTAGTTTTAAATTTCTAAAGTGAAAATTTTATTTGGACAATGAAAATGAAGAGAGGGAGTATTATTTTCCATCCTTTTGGTTAAATATTTATTATAAAGCAATAGTAGTCGAATTTTCAGATTTTTAAAATATAATTAATCAAAAATAATTTAATAAAACAAAGAAAGAAAACCTAATAATTATTTGAGCCGTCTTCAAATTATTTCTCTCTTCAGTAATTCCGGCATTGTTTCCTCTCTTGTTTTAAATATTTGTGGTCCTTTCAGTCTTATATCTTCCAAACACCAAAATTGTCTCATACGAAATTGCTATATTTATGGGCAGCAATGCATTTTTCTCATTTAATGACACCTGTTTGGTGGACGTTTGAAAATCAAGCACGTGAACATGTTTGCGCCACGATTAAAAAAATGAAAATATGTAATAAAAAATTATTACAAAACTAATTTATAAGTGATGTGAAAGGACAGAAAGTCCCTCATCCTCTTTGTGCTTCTCTATTCCATATTTTTGGGAATTTGGAATCAAACATTATAGGAAGTACTTAGCAAGACTAAAGCACACCAAGTGCTATCTTCTAGTAATGGATGCCTAGAGAACAAGGATAGTTTGTCCAACTGAGGAACCAGTAGGAAGAAACATCATAAACATAGTACATCACTTTCATCATCCAAACCAAAACATTTCAGTTTCATAGCATTTCCTCAATCAAAGTCTTTAGTTAAGTCGAACATTAACATTTATATACGCTATTATAGCCACATTCACCTCAGAAGTAAAAGAAGAAAATAAACAAAGGAAAAGAGCACACATCGGTTCTCCTCACCTGTAAACTACAACTAGGTAGGTAAAATTAGAAATCTTGTAAGTTCTGTAATCCTATTCAGCAGTTCCGTTCTGTTCCTTTCCCGCAGTTAGCAGTAATTTTGGACTTATAATTACGCCAAAATTACACGATCAGACTAAATTTTATGATCTCAAATTAAAGTAAGGGCTGTATCATTGATCATCCAGCTGCTACTGCATCAGTTCTGGGGCTGGTATCAAGTAGTTGATGAAGTTTTGCTCCAGGGCTATTGTTCTCATAAACTTCACCCTCCTCATTGGTTCGATCCGAGGAACCTGAGTTGTTCACTCTTTCTAGCAGGTTTACTGTGCCAACAGGTTGCAGCCTCTTATCATCAATCTTACCTAAGCTCACTTCTTCTGTCTGTCCTAGCTGTTCATTTTTCAGTCTCTCCTGTGCAGTCCAGACAAGGATTAACACTCCAAACACAACCTATAGGATAATGATTCAACAATAACAAAAAAACTGCAAAAGAAAATCTGAAATTGGACAAGCTTATACCATTAAAGCAGTATTGTCTAGCTTCAGTTTTTCCGAGTTCTCCATTAATTTGTTAATCTCGGATTTGAGTGTCAAGTTTTCTGCTGTTAAAGCCTGAACTCGTATTGCCAATTCTTCAGCTTCAGCCTGAAGGGAGGGGAAAATAAGGAATAGTTTAGAGATCAGAATGGTAGTTGGCCAAATATAAACATTGGCTACATAAATGTATCAATAACCATCGTTTGCTTCTATATGCTGTGTGCACACTATCCTCTAACCTGTTTTCTCAATCTTGATCGCCTTGCAGATTCCCGATTAGACTGTTTTCTTTTCTCCCGCTTCAGCTCACGCTCATTCTGAACATAGTTACATATGATAGGAATTAGGTTCAAATGAAAAACCATTTTCTCATAAAATTCCGGAAGAATCGTTCAGACATCTGAAGGCCGCTGTGGAAAAAAAAAAAAACAAATTTCACCTGGTACTTGTGCTATATACCTGTAACCAGGTTTCATTAGGCAGTGCAGGGGTGAGTGGTGAACCATAAGTTGGGCTAGCTTTCATATGTGCACTGGCAGGATTTCTCATTTCCAAAGTTGTCATGTTAGGAGAAAGTACTGTTCCTGTCACTGTCCCAGCAACCTTACCAGGACTAACAACAACGATTGCCTTCTCATCATCATCATTTACTTCCTCAGTAGGTTGACTTCTTCGTGAGCGACTCTTATCATCACCAGCTGTTTAAAATTGAAGAATTGACAGATTAGAAAATGAAATCAAGCAAATTACTATGAATAAAATCAAGAAAAAGATAACAGTGATAAAAAAAATCCAATAACATATATAGCGCAATGTGGAAAAAACAATGTACACACATTAAGTGTCCCCACATAATCAATGCATGCTAAAACCAGAAAGTGGATGAAAAAATCAAGAAGAAAAAGCTCCAGAAGTTTGATCAATATCGCTTCGACATCTCTTTCAGAGGTTAAAAGCTAAATTTAGTAAAGCTACAAACCTTTAAGGATGCCCTATGTCATTCTGCAATGTAACATGACTAAATAAGTACGTACTTTCTTTGCGACGTATATGGCAATAGCCAAAAGTTCTCCATAGAATACTTGAGTAGGAAACTATTAGAAGTTGGAAAGAAATTTCAGCATGATGCAGAGTTCTTTCACTATTTCTTCTTTCTCTTCTAAACCGTCAATTATTAAATAAAAAACTTAGAGAGATCAAACTCTTACAGTTATCAGGAGTTGTTTCATAGCTCCTTTTCTTATTTCTCCCACTGACCTAGAAAACGAGAAGTAAAATTAGTATCCACTGCTTTCATTCTATGCAAATGAAACTATTAAATTGAGATGCATAGATTTATCATCAGTAAGGAACATACCCCAGCACCATTTGTGTTACTTCCATCAGTTGAACCTTCAGTTTCCCCACTGGTCACAAACATGAGAACTGAAAGTTAGTTTAAATTGTTGAAGAAGAAAAATCACAAAATATTGTCCATAATGAAGGAACAAAATTGGAAAGTAATCAGATTCTGCGAGAGTTGAGCATTTTACTGAAATATCTGAACAAGACCTTTCAACCTATTTTTTTTTTTACAAAAGAAAATGATCTTTGATTTTCTTTCGTGTGACACAAATGATCTTCAATACTATTGATAACTAACAGACCTTTGTGAATGTCCATTGTCTGTTCCACCCTCAACATTGTCAGTGCTCGCATTTCCAAGTGACATTGCCAGTCCCTCAAATTCCTTCAGTTTAGTCACAAAGCCACGATCAGAATTTCCCGAGGACTTGGCAGATGCATCTAAACTCAAAGAAGCACCATCCTACACAATGTAGAGTAATTTAGCTGATTTCCTGGGTCATACAGCGAGCAAACAGCAACAGACCAGACAGTAATGCCATTCTGGAAACAAATAAGTTCATTTATACTGAAGGGCTTAGAGAGCAAACTGGCATATATACCATGGCTTGGCTGACAACAGGAGATGTCGCCATTACATGACCTGGAGGATGAGATCCCTGGATTATTGTTTAAAAAAATAAAACTACAATCAGTAAGAGAGCCAATACATTGTCATTACTGTAACATTATGCAGATATGCAGTTGTATGCTAAATACATGCATCATCAAAAGAATTAATCTCTGGTATAAATGTAACACTTAAGGAGTCGAACCAAAAAATCCCATTTTCCCCAAAGACAAGGGGAACAAATAAAGGCAGTTCAAATGTTTATAAAAGAACTTCAATAAATGATGAGCACGAAATCACATGCCCGGTGTGTTAATTCTCAGCTGATTAAAAGAATCAAAACGAGATCCTATTGCATTATTGCCTTAGGGAAATAGCATATATCCCAACGTCCATTCCAATAGATGGGTAGTGTACTTATAGTGATGCAGATACTGGACAAGATTATTATCAAATTTGAAGGGCAATTCTTGAATCATTAGCTATACAACTGTAAGAACTGTTTACTTTGTCCTACATGTTACTTGTCCGCAGTTCATACAAGAAATCAGTTCATCCAACTAGCTAGTCAACACCCTGAAGTCTAAACGAAATCTGATATCATATCTAAGTGTCATGTTCAGCAACAATAGCAGTGCTCTAACTATGGCTCCACCAGAGTCCTGATCACAAATTCCAGGTTAAAGAACTTCGCCAAAAATACTACAAATCAAGGAGCATTTGTGACATTTAACATAAAACAGATATAGATCTCTGGAAAAGCAAACTCACAATTGGAACTCCAGGATGTGCATAAACCCCGCCATGAGCATATATTGCTGCATAAGGGGCACCATAAGGTGGTACCATAGGCTGTGGGAGTAAAGGACCAAATTTAGTCATGACGCACTTGAACTCCGACGATAAGTTCCGTTGCAAAGCAATGGATATAGTTCAACAACAAAACTGAAACATTTCTGCCAGGAAAGTACCTGTGGCCCCCACATATAAGGGTGAGGGGTATGACCAGGTCCAACTGCTGAATTGAAATATGTAGGTACAGCTACTCGAGGACCATAATATGCCTGAAGCATTAACTAGTTAAATCCTTACATAATTCATAAAACATAACAACTTTCAATATTTCTATAAAAAACTTAAAAAATATTTACCTGGATGGCTGCCCAATCAGGATACACATGGAGATTGCTCTGGTCCTGTCATAGTGAATAAAAACCAATTAGTCAGAGATGAAATTCTAAAAAATTTCATGACATATAAAAGGAATAAAAGCGTGTACATCATGTAATGCACAAATCTAGGTTAAACTGGTTCATACTTCATATGGAGCAAAAGATTGTATCAACCACGGGGCAAGAAAGTCAAATGCCTTAAAGGCACTAAACCTATAACCATAATCAAACTTGCTTACCGGTGCAGGCGAAGATGGTTTCTCAGGCTTACAAGATTTCCCATCCTCACTGTTTCCCATGTATTAGGAACCAAGTAGATATCGTACTAAATTAGAGGTGCAATCAGAATTTCCTTTTGTAGTCACTGATAAGAGTGTTGTCCCAACTAACTACAGAAAAGCAAACCCTGTCAAAGAGAGAGACACAGAATTATACAACATGAATAAACCGCATACAAATTCCATACTTTATATTCAAAAATATATTAAGGTATAGAGATTGTCGGCCAGCTTACTGGGAAAACAAATGAGTCTCAGAATTTTCTCTAATCCATTACAAGTAATCACAGTAAAAAGAAAATAATATAATGGACAGAACCTAAGACAGCAAATATATTCATAGCATCACCATCAGAAACCGATATAGCAACAGATACTGGCGTGAAATTTTTCCAAGATGAACAAACTTGAGTACTTATGCCATGAAACACACATGTAGAGACTGGACTGAATTTATTGCCTGCTGGCATACTACTATGCTAGTTATATTATATTGCAGATCAGTCTTCACATGTGATCTCATCCCGTTCCATGTGACGTAACAGAGATGGATTGCTATAACTACAACAACAACAACAAACCCAATAGGATCTGGGAGGGTAGAATGTACACAAATCTTACTACTGCCTTTGTGGGGTAAAGAGGTTGTTTTTGAAAGACCTCGGCAAAAGAAGTGTAATCAAAGCAGATTATAAAGGAAAATAACGATAGCAGAAAAATAAGATAAACAAAGCAAACGAGGTAACATATAACAGCACAAATGAAGGATAAGATACTATGCGCATACTAGGTCAGACTACTTAATAAAGAGAAGATGAGAACTATTCCCTGCCTCTCTGATGAAAAAAAGCAGGAGTACAAGATAACCTACTTAATTGGCTGACTTCATTATAATAGGTATAAATTGATGAGACTATGAGAAAAATTATCCTACAGAACCTAAAATCCAACTAACTATTGTAGTGCATGTTATCTTATGAAATTAGTCTTATTGAAGAATTAAACACATTATTAATAGTTTTCTCATACAGCCTTTAAATTTAATGATTTTTACCTCATAAAATGCAAGTCGCGAATTAAATATGTATTGATGTTCTTGTGCATAATACCTTTAACACCTTTAGAGGATTCTCAAGGATTTAATAATCATTGGGTAAAAAGTCTGTTCCTCTTTACGTGACAGATTTTCAAATTACATAATGTCAGCTATTCATCTGTCAGCCGGTGCTTCTAAGTTCACCCAAGCTTGAAATTATATGCAGGATTAACTCGTATACACATGATAGCGCAAAGTACGTTGACTTAAAAATTAACAACAGATAATTGTCTAAACCACCCACAGGTTGAACAAGGAAAGCACAAGCACAACATACTAAACCACACTTACTAGATACTGTAAAAATATAGATAACTCACTCTTCTTGATGAAGTAGCTTATATAGCCATTACTGTAAATACATCTGACATTCCTTTTTCCAATTATACATCCATTTCGTTTTACCAAGTTCACTGTTAGCCAGATCCATCAAAATCCAGTCAATTCTGCTACAATTAATCCCTCTTGATTGGCCTCATAACTTTTCGGCAATAGAATGTTAAATCGTTATTGGACAAAACAAAAGGTGAAATCTTTATCATGTTCATATATTCTCCTAACTTATATCCAAAAGGCCACTACTAAGATATACTTCTAACCTCTCAATACTAATAGATAATTGCCTCAATAGAGCATAAGGCCCCATCCCAGGGCTAGGCAAAAACACAAGGCCAGGCAAAAGATGACCTAATTTTCTTGGTAAATTAAGGTGCTTTCAGACGCCAAACAGGATCTACACCCCATAACCTCCGTTCAATACCACAATAGAGCTGGATGCTCATCATGTTGCTAAGCCCACACACATCCCATGACCCAAAGAGCAAGAAGAAAGGTAAAACAGAAAGGTAAGGGGCACAGTGGTAACTTCACAGTCCCCACCTAGGAAACCAAGTAAAGACGCAAACATCACAAAATTCTGAATCTACAAGATAAATCATCGTGTTATGACAAATTTATCCCCGTCATCCCACCAAAATCACAACTTGAAAAAAAAAAAGAGGAATTCCTAATTACGTTTCGAAATTCAACATTCCCCATAACTACTCTAATTTTTCTCACAGCTACAGTCTGTTACTGTTTTTCCTTCTCCTCCCGGTTTTCCGGTCACGAAGATGCCTCAATTCCAGCTTCTTTAAAACTCCATCCCGCTCTATTCCAGTCTAAAATTCAACAAAAACTAACAAAAAACGACTCCACAACAACTTATATCACATAAAATTCAGGAGAGTTTACAGAGATCAAACTCCATTCAAAGGAAAAAAGAACTTTTGATACAGACAAATTGTACATACCTTAATCCGTTGAAGATAGGAGAATTTTTTTAGTGAAAAAAGTTTCAGTGTTTGTGCATTCTGTGTATGTTTTCTCTCTCTAAAAAGGACGTTCAAAAAAGAGAAAGGGCGTGTGGCGTGAGGAAAAGATAGTAGAGAGAGAAAGAGAGAAGAAGGGAGCGCCAAGGCAACATTCCACGTCACTCAACACGTGTCCGTACTTTAAATAAAGCTTTATACATTGTACATATACGGTATACCTGGATCCTCTATACGCCTTGTGTACTTGTATTACATCATACCTATCTCTCACGGGGCGGAACTACATTCACACAAGACTAATCAGATAAATATCGTTCGTCAGAATTTTATGGATAAATCTAAGGGCCATAATATTTATTTGTTCATAGATAATATGTAACCGTTACAATAATAACACGTAATCTAAATATATTAGATAGAATATATAAATCTTTGATGATTATATTTTCTTTTAAAAGAATCATTTCAAGTTAATATTATATAAAGTAAAAATAAATAACTTTAAATATCTTTTCTAGGTTTCGCGCAGTACCAAAAAAGGAATTTCCAAACGCTTTTTGAATTGATTCATTTTTTCCCCAAACACTGAATAAAGGGAACCCTAGTTCCACTTGCTATATTGAGACCTATCATCAGTGAAGACCTATTTTTTATATGTGTGATTTATAAAATTACCTTATTCACTTTTGTTATTTATTTAGAATAATTCTTTTAACATATTCATCACCCACACGTAATCTAATTTTTTACCGGTCTGAGAATGATATTTACAAGACAATAATATAATGATAGTAATAAAAATGATATTTACAAGACAACAATATGCTGAATTAAGTTTATTTAATTTTTTTCTCTCATTGTTAAAAGTATGCATGTTAATTAGGTGGTTAAACTTTATTTTGACGTATAAATGGATTGACTAATAAATAAGTAGAATATTAATCCATCAAAAATTATTTAAATTGAATAAAATGGATTATTAAGCAAACTCGTTCAACTCTTAGGAATCTTGCACAATATAAACTGAACACAAATATCAACAACAAATTGTAAATTTTTGCTTTGCAGAGTCAACCTTTAGGGGCCATTTGATATACTGAATGTGTATATAAAATTATCTCATATATGAGATTACTTATCACATTATTATAATAAAAACAACGTGATAAATTGTTTTAAAATAAGTAATACCTTTATTTAAAATTACTATTCCTCGTCTCTTATTCATTAGCCACCTGCATTGTGTCAAACAAAATACTTGCTCCCTTCATTTATTTTTACATTCTTACTTTTTGACTTAACACATTTAATAAGAAAATAAATATTTATAATATTTCTATTAATTAATATTATCTAGTGACAAATAAAAATGAAGGACGGATAGTGTATATATGGGAAGAGGAAGGAAGGATGGTTGGGATAGAGTGGAGTGAGCTGGCGCATTGATAATGGTGTATCCTTATTAAATTATTTGTAACACAATGAATTGGCTAACACGTGTCGAGTGAAGAGTCGAATGACGCGTCGTTGGCCTGGCTGGGGGGCTTATTGGCCAACTAATGCCACCAGTCATGTGGATGACGTGCTACTTTTTATCGGCAAATTAATTTAATCCTATTTTTATAATAGTGCAAAAGAAAATTAACCACATTGGATTGTATCATTTCAAGTCCGCTAACTCTATTATCTAGTAGTTGCAACTCCACATATTTTCCCTAAAGACTTCTTCACTATTTCCATTCGTAAAGATGATTTTTATGTTGTGAAAAAGTCAAAGTTGCCCTTCTCTTCCTTTTCCACCTAGTATTATCCAAAAAAAAAATTACAATAACCGCAATAATATATAGAATGAAATTTTACAAGTGAACGTGAAAAGGATAGAAAGGCTAATTTCGAAAGATTTTTTGCTCAAATATATCGCTTCCAAGTAAAAGAGAAAAAAGTAATAGAAATAGTATAGTGGCTAAAACGAAAAGTTATAGAGAATCTAAATTAAAAACAATATCAATGGCAAGGTAATGTGAAAATTGAAAAACATTAACAACACGACTATAATGACACGTCTAGTCATATGATAAATCTTAAATCATCACAGGATAAGACAACATTCTATCCTATAAGCCTTCTACCCTAATAGACTTTCTCACTTTTCGATCTAAAGTCGTGTCTTCGGTAATATGAAGCTTAAGTCATATTCTATCTACTCACCTCTCCCCACTACTTTTTTGGTTTAGCCTTATCCTTCCACGGAACCCCCAAATCCAACTTCTTGCACCTCTTAATTGAGGCGTCGACACACTTCCTCTTCACATACCCAAACCATCTCAATCTTGTCTGTCATAGACATTATTCCCACCTTTTCCCGTATAATTTCAATCCCAATCTCGACACTCCTAGTATCTCCATACATCAATCTTAACATTCTCATCTTTGCAACATGCATCTTTTGAATACATGAATTCTTGACTAACCAACACTCCACGCCATATAACAAAGACGATCCAACCATCACTCAGTAAAACTTACTTTTAAGTTTGAATGGTAATTTCTCATTACACAACACTCTAGAGGTAAGCTTCCATCTCATCCACGTTGCCCCAATGCAATGTGTGACATCAATGTCGTTGTCTTCACTACTCCGTTTGATTGACCCAAGATATTCAATTTAAAATTTTCACATAACATATTTAAGATTTAATACACTTGATATATCTTTAAATTAAAATCATAACATTCAAAATTCTTATATGTTTTCTTAAATTTCATGTCAATTCACTTAAGAAGTTATTACGATCTCTTTGTCCCTTTTTGAACGGTACAGTTCAACTTGATATAATATTTAAGAAAATAACAAAGTTATAGAATTTACCATCTAAAAATAAACTTTAAATATTTATGTGGCTAAATTATTTCGATACAAATTTAAAATAAAATAAGATAGAAAAGGAACATTTTAATTCATAATCTCACGAATTTGATGATCAAGTGATTTTTGTAATTCATTTGTTAAGTACTTCTCATAATACTAGACATCATGTGCCCGCGCTAGTGTGAATTCAATATCTGTTATTTTTTTGCTTTAATTTAAGTGATATAGATAGAATTTGGAGCTTTAATTAAAATTTTAATATGATTTTTAAATGTTTAAATTATTAATATTGTGACGTAACATGTTTTTTAAAAATATTTTAAGCCGTTAATTATCATGATTAGTAGCGTGTTTTAACACTAAAAATAAGACAGACAAACTACAATGGGAGAACCATAAAAAATTACAGATACACTCTCAAGATGCTCAAGCGGGCATGTCGACCTACTGCCTGCTTGAGCAATTACAAGGGGAGAACCATAAAAAATTATGGGTACACCCTCAAGATGCTCAAGCAAGACTATCGACCAGCTGCCTACTTGAGCAATTACAGCAGAAGAACCATAAAAATATTACAGATATACTTCCAAGCTGCTCGAGCAGGCATGTCGACCTGCTGCTTGTTTGAGCAATTACAACGGAAGAACCATAAAAAATTACGGATATACCCCCAAGCTGCTTAAACAGACATGTCGACCTGTTGTCTGTTTGAGCAGCTTTAATTGTAATCATCATGATTAGTAGCATTTTTTAACACTAAAAATAAGTCAAACAAATTACAACAGAAGAACCATAAAAAATTACGAATATACCATCAAGTTGCTCAAACAGGCATGTCGATCTGCTGCCTACTTGAGCAATTACTGCGGAAGAACATAAAAATTTATGGATATACCATCAAGTTACTCAAGCAGGCGTGTCGACTTGTTGCCTGCTTGAGCAGTTTTAATTATCATGATTAGCAATATTTTTTTAACACTAAGAATAAGACAAATAAATTACAACAGAAGAATTATATAAAATTATGGTGCCTGCCTGAGTGGCTTAACTGCCTCTTTGTAATATATATAATATTATAACATATAGTAACGTGCAAAAAGGAAGGAAAAAAATAGACGCCGTATCTGGCAAATTGCATGAGATATTTGGGTTAATTAGTAAAGCATTGGGCTGAATAAAGGAATATATTATAGTTTGTTGAAAACATGAAATGTACTAGCTCTGAATTTTCTATGCGACGGTCATAAAATGCCAAACTACTTTATAACATATCTTTGCCCTTTAGATTAATGGGTGCGGTAAGAATTAAGATGGTCCAATCCTTTTTTTTTAAAAAAAAATCTAATGTCCAATCCGTTGCAGTATAAATAAATTCGAATTTGAACTTTTTCTTTTAATTTTCAGTATAATAAAGCAAAATTTTTAAAGATAGTGCAAGTCAAACTGACTGGAAGACTTGAGAGACTTTCACAAATAAAATAATATAGCTATATAGAATTGGACAAATTAATAAGTAGGCTTGACCGCATATATATAACCTTAGTTTCTTCAAGTAACACACAAATATTTCTTATGTTGTTTTAGAGTTTTTAAAGCAAACTTTAAAAAATATGTCTGCAAAATATCTTTATCTATTCTCCCATTTTCATTTCTTTTTGTTCTTGCATACTCTCAGTAACAAAATTTCTCCTTTTAAAGTAGCATTGCATGCACGCATTTTCTAACACAAAATATAATGAAGCAAGGCTCGTGTGCAGTACGAATTTTTCATAAGTAGTAAATTCATAAAATATACCTGTAAATGCCAGCTAGTTCCAAAGACTAATATGATAAATGTCATAAGGATTTTATTCGTTTTGTCATTATCAAAGAAAAAGTACCATACCCATAGACTAGATGTACAAGTGAATCTGGCAAACATCAAAATAGAACTTCAAAATACCCTTTATTTTGTCCTCAGTTTTCGAAAGTAATATGATCGTGTATGTTTTATCCTAATTCTCTCTTATAATAAGAAAAATAATATTTAGCATTAGGTTTTGAAAGTACATACGTAGATATGATCGTCTTTGCTTTATCCTAATTCCCTCTTATATAATTAAAAACAGTCAAAACTAATTAACAATTTTTTATAATAAAATATTAAATATTTATTTATTTTTAATTAGAAACCTTAATTTTAATTTTTTTCAAAATGTAAACTTATCTTTATTTAAAAATATTTCATTTTAAATATACAATTTCTTAACATCAAAATAAATTATATCGAACCTCAATATAAATAGTGAATATTTATTTTTAAAGAAAAGTGTAAAGAAGAAAGAATAGAGTCAAACATATGCGGCAGTTGATGGTAGATGACTCAGCGAGAAGTGGCGCCCACCGTTGAGATTGTGCTGTATAATCACTGAAAAGGACTAGCTTCCACCAAAGAATCTTCTCCAATATTTAATTCTTAGGATTATTGAAGTTGTTGACCGTCGACATGCCTAAGCTGCTCAACTAGGTAGCTGATTGATATGCATACAAGTTATTTGAGAATATATTTATAATTTTTTTTAATTAATTTATTTTATTTTTAGTGTTTTATATATTTAAAAGATGTATAAAAATATTATAGATCATGATAATTAATTTAAAAAATTATAGTCTATAAATTATATTTTATTACAAAATAATTTTAATACTTTTCTGAGAAGAGATCGACATAATAATTTTCAATGAAACTTCTAAAGAAGAAAAATAAATAGGTGTTTCTTTTTTCTCTTCTTTGAAAAGATACGTTAATTCCTCTTGTGACAATCTTTTTATAAATTTTAAAAAGATATAACTTTTTTCAATAGTTGCGTTTCTTTTTTTTATTAAGAAATTAAATTTATAATATTTATATATTATTATTTATTAATATGTATTCAAGTTGACCCATGTGAGTAATCTAATCTAATTTTTTCATCATTATTTGTTGACTTGATTTTTTTTTTTAATTTAGTATTTGATATCTGCATTGGATCTTGATTAATCGAATTCGCATTGTGTGGGACTTAATCGGATGAAACATCTTCTAGCAAAGATTTTTTTATACCCAAAGCTCAAATATGAGATCTCTAACTACAGGAGGAATTAACCCCATCTTGGCACCACATCCTTTTTTGTTGGTTATTTGATGAATTGAGACTCTCCTTTTAGTCCTATTACACCATTGAAGTCATGGTACTGATGTTAAGGGAGGAAATTACTTATAAGTCTTTTTTTTTTTAATTTATAAGGTGTGTTTGAATGAATATAAAATTAATAAGAAGATAAATAAATTAAAATAGATGAAACATTAATAATAAAATCTTACATATAAATAGTGTCTTATTGCGTCTAATGTCTATATAGGTATCTTTTGGCACACAAACACACTTTATGTAAAATTTAAAGATGTTCGATATTTATAAGAATTTGATTATTTTAAATTCATGTAACATAAAATTTTATTTTAAATATTTTTATATTTAAAATTTAAATTAAATTCTTTATAAAAATAATGTTATTGACTATACCATACCACATTGCGGTATTTCCTAATCATCTGAAAAAGTCAGAGTCACCAGGGCTACTTTCAAAATTGTTCCGGAAAATCAAATGTGGGGCCTATTCTTGATTCCATAACTCCCTGCCATTCTTTTTCTGTTTATATTATTCTTCTTTAACAAAATCAATCCACTATGGAGGATGGTAAATATTTATTTATTTTTAATTAAAAATCTTAATACAAGTTATTCTAGATATAAAATTACTTTTATAATGTGAAATTTTCTGTAATGAACTTGAATTTTATTGACTTTCATACTAATCAAGTAGGGTCTAGTTTGTTTTGTCACACTTATTAAATTATTGATAGAACAGCACAACATGATAAGTCAAAGAGCTGAGGAAATTCATGTCCCACCAATTTTGACCTTCCTTTGGATATAAATACTACTAGATGGCCATACTAGATACTCTATTCATTTCAAAATAATTTTTTTAAAAAACTAATGGTATTTTTTATATTTTATTTTTATTTAAATAATTAATTTTTATATATTATTTAGGAATTAAAAATTTTATATTCTATTTATTGGATGTAAATTATTAAATATATATTTTGTTTTTTAGAAAATGAATAATCTTTTTTTAAGAAAATACCCTAACTAAAAGTACTATGGAGGAAGTATTTTTCTGTCCCAAAATATTCGTTATATTTCTTTTCTTGATTTAATATTCTAAAATAAATTTTAGAGATTATAAAATTATATAAAAATTACTCTATTATTATAAATTATAATTTATCTTCTGTTAATAGCTAAAAAAAAGAAGAAGATGCAGTTAGTGTTAATTAAAATTTATATAATTTACCTTTTAAAAAAGCCAAATACTATTTTTTTTAATTTTTCAGCCAAAAATAAATAATTGCGGTCTAAAAAATTTTTTTTTTCATAAAATAGGTTCTCAAAATTTTCAGTTATCCAAAAAAAAAAATTTTTCCATAAAAGTAGGTTCTCAAAATTCTCCGCGAAAAAAAATTATTACAATTTTAAATAAATTTTTTTTACACATGGTTAATTGAGAATTTTGAGAATCTACTTTTATGAGAAATTTTTTTTTTTGGACCGCAACTATTTATTTTTGGCTGAAAAATTAAAAAAATAGTATCGAAGAGTGCCAAGTAGGATAAAAATGTTTAATGGGATCAAATCTGAACAGTTGGGGTGTCTATTAAGAACTTGTCTTAGTTTAGATGTCTAAAAGAACATACAATCAGAGAATATCTCAACAACTAACAAATATATTTAATATCATCATGTATTTATTTGGTCGTACAATCTTAATATCTACAAATTACAGTACACATAATTTAGGTGATATTGTTTTCCCATCGAAAACTTCCAATATTCATAACGAAAAGTGCTTCGACGAAATTCAACTTCTGCAAAATAACTTTTTATTTTTTAAAAATATTATTACTTTAACTGCAACTCAAGCATTATCATCTGAATAATCATTTTTGCGTAAAGAAGAAATAGGGGTTAAATATAATTAGATCAGACGGCCAACGAGGACTGCGAAGCATCTTAACACCTACTTCCTTTTATCCTATTTTATGTAATATTTTTTTAATTCAGTATATTATTTTATTATAATTAAAAATAATTTATAATTATGCAAAAATCTATGAGTTATTTTAAATCAACAATAACATATCCAGTTGAATCGCACAAGTGAAGTCTGGGAAGGATAAAAATGTACACAGACCTTCCCACTACCTCGTAGTAGAAGTCTATAAGTTATTTTAGATCAAAAATTTTATTTATTATGCCTTATTTTATATGACACCTTATTCTTTTCAGTTCATCCTAAAAAGAATATAATTTTACTAGAATTAGAAATATTTATTATATATACATAAAAATAAATGTAAAAAATAATAATGATTTTTTTTTTTAAAAAAAAATGCGACATAAAATGAGAGTGGACAAATATTTGCTAAATGGGGCCCACTCAATTTTCAAACTTTTGGTGATGGTGTGGATGGGTAAATTTCTTAGGTCCACCATAATGACGTGTACCACCCACACCCAGTAGTGACATAAGTGGAGCCCACCTCTTTTGCCCTTTCGCAAAGGCCAGCTCATGATCACGACCATCTAGATTAGATTGTTGTTGGCTGGCCCACGTGGCACCTTTATGACTCCACGTGTCCATGTAAACGTGGTCCTTCACTAGTGGTTCAATTTCGTACGACTTTGTTTTTCGTAAATGTCTATAATGCCCTCCCGTGACAGGTGGCTTCGGCTGGATGTGACGTCACACCTGGTGAGAGGAAGTTCAAATTAAAGACGGAGATTTGAAAGGCTTAATTAATTAGATACTAATAAGAAAAAGATCTTGACCATTTAATTTCAACAAATTTTTTTGCAATTAGCAATAAAAGAAGAGGTAAAACATGTTTAGATCCGAAGAAATTCTAAATATATGTATTTTCATAATTAATCGTATTGATTTACAATGTATTTTCTTCGTTCATTTTAATTATAAAAAATTCTATAATTTAATTTCACTTTTATTTAACAAATTAAAATTGAATAATTTTTTTTTCCTATTATACCCTCAATTCAATAAGTATGAATAAGGTGCATTATCCAAGTTGTGACATCCAACATTTGATGAATGACACTATTAAACCATCTCCATTCTCTATTTTCTGTATTTGAATAATAAAATAGTAATTGAGTATTTTAATTACACTCTAAAAGCTCTTTATCTCTAATTATAAATATGTGAATACTAGTTCTTCCTCTCTATTTTAGTTTTTGATTATTAATGGAATATGTCATATAAGATCAATAATTAAACTTTTAATATTTATAATTATTTTCAAATGCAATTATAACATCTAATTGACAAATATATTACTTTCATGCCGAATAATAATTTTTTTATTTTAAAAAATTGACACTTTAAATATGTAATTATAGCTATTTTAATATTATTTATAGTATATAAAAACCATTTTATATTGATTTTCTAATGTAATATAACATTTACAAATATATTATTGATAAGTATACTACTTTCATCCTGAAAACATTTTTTGGTTGAACAAAAAAATTTGTCACTTTATATATAGTTGAAAATTATTTTAGTATTACTTATATTATATAAGACCATTAATTAAGATGTAATAAAACATCTATACTGACAATTATATTATTTTATATCCGAATTAATAATTTTTTATTTTAAATTTTTTATCACTTTGAATGTGCAATTTAGAATATAATATAACTATATATCAAATATTTGAAAAGTGATAAATTTTATATTACATGAAAATTATATAGGATGATTATTTGAAAAAAGAAATAATCTACGTTATGGATTAAGAAAACAAAATAGAATAAAAATAATAATACGATATTAAAAAGAGAGGAGAAGAGTATTTTTTAGAAAATAAAATAGTAATCTGATTTGGAGTTGGTTATTTTTAAATATAAAAATTCTTTATATTTAAATCTAAAGAGTAAAATAAAGAACAGACTGAAGATGCTTTTATAGACGTTAAAATGGGCAAGAAAATAGGAGAATAGTGTAGGTTTGAGTTTTCAAGGGTTAAATTTTAAACCTCCATGACAAAATCTCTTTTTTTGAAAAAACATGTGCGTATATACCCAGGGATTTAGTGAAATCCCACAAGTGGGGTCTGGGGAGAGTGAGATGTACGCAGACCTTACCACTACCACATAGGTAGAGAGGCTGTTTCCCGGAAAACCCTCGTCACAAAAACCCATCAGCAGAAACTAAAAAGAGTTTAAAATACTTCCAAACTATCAGAAATAGAGCAAAAATACCCCTTGATTAGATTTTGGTTATAAAATTTCCCTCTCACAATTTTTTCAAAAAAATAAATAAATTATATGCGTTCTTTCTAACAAAAATTGCATCATGCATGCTATGTGGATAAGAAGTGCTACATGATCCGTCCACGTGGAACCCCATTCAGGGATTCAAGTTATTTTCTTCTCGGATATTAGGTTTAAAACTAGGTTTTTTATGTCAAAAGAGACTGTCATTTCACTTGCAAACTCAAAAGGTCGATCTTTGAATGATAACACTGATTCATTTTTGTTATAATCGTTGCCTTCTCCTTTAATCAGTTTCTCGAGTTTGATAGGATTCAACTCTTCAAATTTTTCAAACCTACGAATCTTGTATAAAAATTATTGTGCTCGTGTTGGCAATAAAACACAATCAATATAAGTTATCATTTCAAGAGATAATTCAATTACAACTATAAAGAATTTTTTTGTTTTAATATAATATGAATCTAGACTATTCAACTTTTGATAAATATTAATTTAATAATGGGTTGAGATTTAATTTTTAATAGAAGATGAATATTTTAAATAATAACTTTAAAATTTGAATGAAAAAAATACTTTTTTAATGAAAAACTAAGAAAGTAATAGTATAGTAAGAAACTCACAATTTGAAAATACATTACATATACTACAAAAATATGTTTTTCAAAACTAAGAAGTAATAGTTACTTATGAAATTCACAAAAGAATAGGAAAGTTAATGTGTGATTTTTACCATCTCTTTTTTAAAATATCAAACAATTGAGTAGAGGAATGTGACGTGGGAGGGTTTTGCCGTTAACCGACAGTGTGACGTGTCCAGCAGGCACATGCTGGGTCCAGCTGACGTGGTCCACACCAAATTTTGAGATCCGATCTCTCCATATATATATTTTAGTCATTACTTGAAAATTGAAACAACATTTTCGGGTTCAAGTTTCCTTGGGTACAGAGTCGTATTTATTAAACATCATTTTACCTCTCAATATGAGATTTTTCGATACGTATTTGGATTTAGTCAAACTCCAATATGAGTATCGGACACGTGGTGAGAAACAAAAAAAAAAGAAGTATATACCATAAACGAGAGACAAAAAAGATGATATACAATTTAAAATATAAATACATAAGGAGAGAGATAAACGAGAGACGAAAAAGATGAAGTGTACACCATATGCATATGAATCACACTACATACATGTTTACAAGATACTAGATATAATTTGAAATACAAAAAGATAGGAAAAGCGACATGTGTGTGTGAGAGAGGGGGGGACGAGTGAGAGAGTCCATATATTTCAGATACATACGAACCCACTCGAATATAGTATATCTACTAAATTACGCATAATTTTATCCCATGTATTTGAGATACATATATTTAGATTCTCCCAATACATGTAATCAAAGATCAAAATTTGACACGAATAATAATTTCAAAATTTTATAAAAAGGAATAAAATTAAATCCTAAACTATGAGATTTGTGTAAGTTTTCCTTTATTTTATTCCAAAAGTATGTCGAATCGATCTACTAAACTAACAAGATTAGTCCACTAAAACAGGCTGAATTTTAGTTTTATCTTTTGAAATGTAGATGCTACTTTCAAATATTATATTATTGATCTAATTTTGAATAAATGGCCAACTCCTAAATAAAATCAACCTCAACTCAGTCATAAAATTGCACGTTTTCTCTTAAAATCTACATAAATTCGTTAGAAACTGATATCATATTCAAATATAATTTGTAGAATATTATGAAATGCATATATAAACTTAAGCTCCATAAAAAAAATCATTTATTATAAAAGGCATAAATTTAAAAAGTAGACCTTTTGTGCCATGTTAATTAGTACTAATTAGGAGTTAATAAGAAGTGGGAATGTTTTATTGTGTTTGTTTCATATAAATGCATAAAATATATGTTTGTTTCTATAATCACTTTTTACTACTTAACTTATGTTAATTAATTTGCGTTGTCAGTTTTTACCGAACATTTATAATACAGTTCTTTGAAATATATTACAGAAAAATATTTATAATACAAATTTTATTGATAAATAACATGTTCATTGCACACTCTAATACGTACTGTGTCAATTTCTTATTAAATAAGCACAAAATAGTCATTTAGGCCATGCGTTTGGACCTTTGAGTTGGAGATGGGTCATGTACTTGGGCCACTTAATTCTGGGCCCGAACCTACACGGAATCATTATGGGCCCATTAATGCCCAAAATGAATTTGTTGCTTTATTCTCCTACCCTGGACTGTAAAACCCCCCCCCCCCCCCCTACTATTTTAATTGTTTCTATCTTTATAATGTTAGAAAGATATTGAATAACATCTAAAAATGGAAGAGACATATTTTTTGTTTCACTGTATAACTGTTAGTTCTAAATCCACCCCAAATTATGTGGCCAGTTCAAATTTTGAGAGTCAAAGAATTAAAGTTTATCATGAATTTGAGAATGAAGTTTTCAATTTTTTTAAATGAAATTTATCCATTTATATTATATTAAAAGTGCAAAGGCCTTTAAAAAATGTTGTTTCAACTTTTTGCTCTTCATTAAAATACTTCTCTTTAGACAAAAGCAATATGTAATATAACAAATTTTAATAATATTAAATATTAACTATAATAAATATAATAAAAATTAAATAGAAAAGTTTTTCTATTAGTTTAGTGCAAAGCACGTACACTAAACTAATATATTTAAAAATTATATAATAATAATACAAATCACAATAATTAATAATCTAAAATATTAAAAAATTATGATAAAAAATAAACTTGTTTAAATTGTGATATCCAAAGGGTGAGACATACATTGGGAAGGAAAGAAGAATCATTTAAAGAAATTGGGCTCGTGCGGATATATTATGAGCTAAAAGGCAAAAATGTTTGATCCTTTCAAAATCATACTTTCAGAAACGAATATATGAATTGTTATTTAAGTTTCAGACATGACTCTGTACCTTTTTCTTAAAACGGGCCAACTTGCATCGCGAAAAAAAATTATAAAGCGACTATTAGTTAAATGACGATCTCAAAAATAAATCTTTGAGCTTCGGCCATAATAAGAGAGTGCATGCAAATCTCTCTCAAAGCAATTCTTTATTTGAGAATCATGGTCAAGGTCAGAAATAACACGATGTTTATTTCTATAACTTCTAATTCCTACTACACTAGAATCGAATTAAATAGCTTGGTACTATTTCAAATTCAAGTTGTTGGGCCTTTATAAACATTTAGTTGACTTAACTAACTTTTTTCTAGTTAGTTGGGGAAGACAATTGACATATTTAAACTGAAATTTGCATTTCAACAAGCAACATTGAAGACTTAACAACTGTTACTGGTGGGTCTTTTGCCAGCTTTCCCAGCTAATGGCCCAATTCACTGGTATACATTATTCAAATTTCATTTTTCTCTATTTTCCAATTCACTTGCCTTTAACTAAAAAGGCATAATACAAATACATCCTTTAATTTATTTTCAACTAGCATCTACGTCTTCTAATTTTAAGTGTGCACAAGTAGACATTGAAATTTGTATAAAAAATTAAACAAGTAGACACAAGTCCTGCCTGACATAATACCATGTAGGATGCCACATAGGAAATAAAATTGCAACGCATGACACCATGTATGAATGTATCTATTTGTTCAGTATTATACAAGTTTAAGTGTCTGTTCAGGTACATTCAAAATAATAACCCTTTTCTTCTTAGAAGGGTTCCAGACATGTATACATTGTCTAAACATTTTTTACATCGTTAAATTATTTTTATAACATATTTTATCTTCATACTCGATTCCGCATTTTAAAAAGCTTATCCGGATGACATCATGGTGGAAAAATCTGTTTACATATGACAAATAGAAAATTTCAATTCAGTTATGAAAATATCTTGAAATTTTTTCTTGATTAAGAAATATATAATTCTTAAATTTCTATATAAGTTCCATTTGACACGAAAATTCAGAAAAAGAAATTGAAGAAAATATCGAATTGTCATTGATTGGAAAACGTTACTAACAACATTTGTTTTGACATACAATTGATTGCGTCACAAATTATGTGTACATGCACCACTTTCTCTGTGTCTACAAATAAGTGAAATTTTTACTCCAATAATATTCATTTTATCTAAAAACAAGAATGACTACTTTGAGGTCTTATATTTTTAGAGCAATAATATTGTTGTTGCTTATGGTGGCTACAACAGATTGCAAAGAATGTGCATTTAAGGCTATTTTTAACTTTGGTGATTCAAATACAGATACTGGTGGTTTTTGGGCAGCTTTCCCAGCTCAAGCTTCTCCCAATGGAATGACTTTCTTCAACAAACCTGTTGGAAGGGCTACTGATGGCAGAGTCATCCTTGATTTTCTAGGTGAAAGATCGCTCTTCGTTTTCTCTAAGTTATATACATTATCACATTATTAGTGCAATTTAATCGATATCTACCAAGTGTTTAGCAGAGGCAAATATGCATCTGGATCCATAATGTTTGTTGCTGCTAAAATCTCAATTAGTAGATTTGAACTCACAATTTTAACAGTACAACGAGTTCAATACTAAAAATCTTTCAAGAGTTATTACTGCTAGTTAATTGTAGGTTAACTTAGTGTAACTCTTTTCTCAGAAAGATCATATATACTGTATAATGATGCCTTCCTGTTGCTGAATAATCTTCCGTCTTATGTCTTACAACTCTATTAATTCTTTTGTTCCTTCCATTATGAGTCATTAAACACTGTCAAGTTTATTAGATTAACAACAACATCCTTGCATTAAATATTAATTGGTTCTAGCTATAGACAAATGGTTTGTCTTATATGTTGAATGTACGTTACAGAGACTGAGTTATAATCTGAGTTCTGAAAAAAAGGCATGGGCGTGGAGTAGGCGGATCCAGGATTTAAGCTTTATAAGTTCAACATTTAAGCTAATTCTTACCGCTGACCATTGAAATTGTAATATTTCAAAGTTATGAGTTCAGATCTTCAATGAACTTTTATATATAAATTATATGTTCCACGTTGAAAGTAGTAGGTTCATACCGGGTATGGTGCTTCTGAGAGGCAGGGGTACGTAGGATCGGATGAACCCAATAGTTTTTTCATAGACTCCATATTCATATTAGAAAAATATATTTTGTAATATTTTTCTCTTCCTTAAAGCCCCTAAACTCTTAATCTTGGCTCTGGCTCTGCTTCGGACTCAATGTGGATGCACCAAGCTGAATAATTAGCTTTAAATATAATCTTTAGAAAGAAGATATCTTAGTGAAAAGTGTGACCATTTCTGTGTTAAGTGTCCGCATTGGAATTCAAAAAGTTAACTTGTTTTATTTTACAAACTTTTGGACCAAGGATAGGTTTACAGGATTTTTGGATTATCATTGGAAAAAAACGAAATAGCCTTAGCTGGAAAAAGAAGCAAAATTTGTACCTTCTCATATTTCATTGGAAGGTTTTGTTTGTCGTTACTCTTTATAGGTTGGTTCTGTATCCCAACTAGTGCACCTGTGACTTCTTCGTGTGGATTAGTTTCCTTGTACATTATTAGCCCTTTTCACTGTACCATTTAAAGTTTTAGATGCGATGGTCATACAATTAATCATTTGGGAGTTTCACTGGGTATATTGTTGTTGTTGGATACACAATTAAGCATGATATTGATTATTAAAAAGAAATTTCACGTGTTTGACTCATGAAAAAGAATCAGACTAGACTTATACAGGTGCACGTTGTTAAACTAAAGCATCACACAAAATATTTGCCCTTTTGTTGTTTAAACTTGTTACAGTTTTTGAAAGTTTGATTATTTCTGGTACGTGCAGCTCAAGCATTAGACTTGCCATTTTTAAGTCCATATCTGCAATCAATTGGATCTGATTACAAACATGGTGCTAATTTTGCAACATTAGCATCCACTGTTCGGTATCCACAAACTTCCTTATTTGTTTCTGGAGTTAGTCCTTTTTCTCTGGGGATTCAGCTTCGACAGATGCAAGAATTTAAGGTTAAAGTCGACGAACATCCCCGTAAAGGTAATGCCGTTAATGTTCCATATATTCGATGAATATTACATTGTTTTGTTAACCATAACTTTATATGTCTGAATTTTCAGGTAAAACTAGTCTGCCTTCACCAGACATATTTGGAAAATCACTATATACATTCTACATTGGCCAAAATGACTTCACTGGAAATCTGGCAAGACTAGGAATAAGTGGAGTGAAAAAGTTTCTACCTCAAGTGGTTTCCCAAATTGCCAGCACCATCAAGGTAACAAACATCTTTTCCTTCAATGTCCTACAAAATTATGTTTTAAACACACACACATATATACATATATATATTTTGTGATCGGGGTTGGTCAGGCACATGGTGCTCTAATATCATGTTGAAGTATGTAATCGTCTAATTAAAAAAAATTATAATTATGGTTTTCAACACAATGATCATCCTTTCCTCAGGATTATATCATATCTTAAACTATAATAATTTCTGTTTTCTAATTTTAAGAAAGACTTCTAATTCGTTTTAGAGCATTAAACGGCGAGATCACAGGGCATTCAAGAAAGATAGTTGTTGAGGAAGCATCTGATTATGAGTCCATTATCGAACTAACTTGAACGCCTATTTGATGCTAGCTTGTTCTGTTTTATTTTGCAGGAGATATATGCATTAGGTGGGAGAACATTTTGGGTGCTAAATCTAGCACCAATTGGATGTTACCCTGCATTTCTGGTGCAACTGCCTCATAACTCTTCTGATATAGACCAGTTTGGTTGCCTAATATCATACAATGATGCAGTCGTGGATTATAACAATATGCTTAAAGCAGCATTGGCAAAAACCAGAAAGGAACTTTCTGATGCAAATGTTGTATATGTCGACACTCATACGGTGCTCTTGGAGCTATTTCAACACCCCACTTCTCATGGTATTACTTGTTTCCGTTTTCTTTTAAGATACTCAACAGTAAAAATTCGACTCTGTTGATGATGGAAGGAGTATATATATTGAAGCGAAAAGTGTGTGTCTTTTTTTTTTTCAGGGCTAAGATATGGAACCAAAGCATGTTGTGGATATGGAGGTGGTGCATACAATTTTAACCAGCAAGTGTTCTGTGGAAATACCAAACAAGTAAATGGAAAAACAGTAACAGCAAAAGCCTGTAAGGATCCACAAAATTATGTAAGTTGGGATGGAATTCATGCTACTGATGCAGCAAACAAGCTCACTGCATATGCCATTCTCAACGGTTCTTATTTTGATCCTCCTTTTCCACTTCACAACTACTGTGATATCCAGCCTATAGGCTGACACATGACACTGCTGTGAATAATAATAGACCTCCACTTATGAGTACTAATTACTCATCAAGTTGTCAGACTTATATGCACTCGGTGTTTACATCAAATCATGTTATGTTGCCATATTCAAACATATGACGTTCATTTATTAGTTTGGTATAAAGACGAAGAGTTCTTCTGGTAAATGATCTGGCTTATGACTAAAATGTGACAAAGCTTGATGGAATATTTTAACAAGGAGTTGATAATTGAAAGATTATTGAGTTTCATCAATGAGTTGTGATCCATATCCTAATCTAATTTTCTTTTAATAAAAAACACTATCCATCCTATCCAATATTAGTTGAATTTAGTCATTAAGTATAGATTTAGTTTGTGGATAAAAGAACTTATCCTTCTCAAATTGTGATTAAACTAATACATCATCAGCAAAGATACTCCTGATTGCATCAGAAAGACAGAAACACAATTTTCCAAATGTCTTTAGTGGCTGATAGCCTTAATGATTCTGTTGACTTCTCTTTTAAGGGGTTTTAATCAAGTACAAAATACTTAGCTTACATGTCAATCTTCAGCAAAAAATGCAGACAGCTCAACAGAAGATTATTCTCAGATGTCAGGTTGGCCCATACATCATGTCAAAACATTATAAAATTTTGATTTACAAATTAAAGTTTTAGTTAATTGTGCCTTCTTCCTGTCAAGAATAAAGTACTAAGTAGTTTTAATAGAAACAAACAAGCATGTGAACAGTTAGTGTGTTAACTTTGAATGTTTCTTTCACTTTAAGACAGTCAACTTAATATTTTAATGGCATGGTATTATTTAAAACACTATCAGTTAATGACCTCACTTTTGAACATTCTAATCATTTTGGAGTTTCTTAATTGGACTAAATAATTATCTTCAACCAACCATAAAGTTTATTTGATGACAGTTTGTACACTCAAAAGGAATCTCACCTTTTATGCATAAGAGAGAGCCTATTGCCTTCATATTTTATTCATTTGTTTAGAGGGTGTTTTGGTATTTGAATTATGCAACAAATTCAAGAAACTATATGATTTCCTAATTTTTGATGAGATGTGAATGTATATACACCTTGAAAATGGAAAGAACACAAAAATTGAATGTGAAAAATAACAAAGTTGAAAGGAAAAAAAATAAATCAAGGAACATAACTATTTTCAAGAACTGGTTGAGTTCTGATACCTGAAGCAGAAGGCATTCTGCTATTCCCAACCCAAACATCATCCAAAGCCTCACTTTTTTCAGATTGTTTCTCCATATTACTTCTCTTTTTTAGCTTAACACATTTGTATATCAAAGTTCCAATCACAATTAACAATATTAGTCCAACAATTCCTACTCCAAATCCTATAACCCACCATTTCCATTTCCCCTTTTTATCCTCCTCCTCCTCTGGCTTCAATGAAGGAAACACTATTGCGAAATGGCCTTGTCCTCGCGAGATACACGTGTTGTTCTTCGTTACATTGCTGAACTCTATGGTTCCATTTGTGACAAATCTAACACATTTCATTGCCACATTCTTGTTGTTGTTGTTGCTGCTGCTGTCGTCTTGTGGGAAATGAACCAAGATGTGATTTTCCATGGTATTGAGCTCAAGCATTCCATAATTTTCTCTGCTTCTTGTTGCATCATATGCTAAAAAGCCTATGACAGGAGTTACAAATGTGTAATTTGTAACTTCATAGTATTTAGATGATAAATTACCAAGATTTTCATAGATGATATCAAATCTCTTAACAAAAGGCCATGGTAATACTCTCTGGGGGATTTTGAAGAAGCTGAAATTGGCACCTCTTCTCCAAAAACTTGCACTTCTAAGACGAACAGTTGAAACTTCCATGCCTGAGAAATTTATAGGAAGGGGAATATCATACAATTTACCCGTGTACCGTTTCGACATATTCTTGATTGCATATTCATGAATGAATGAATCCAATGAGCCTCGATCTAACGTATGACTTGATCCTCGTGCAACATTTAATGATGACAACAATAATAACAACAACCAAGACATCACTGGAATGACGTGACATATATTGTTATTATTAGACCCCATCAACAATCACATCTTCATTCCCATTTCTTCAAAAACATTATAATCTTCATCAAGAATTATAGGCATGGAAAATCACAACTAATTAAACAATATATGAACCTCTCACAAATGAAAAAGCAAAGGGGTTCTAGGGATATTAATCAAGAATTGACATGTGTGACATAAACTAATGCAAGAAAGACCAAGAGAGGTAGGGAAGATGACAACTAATTAAACAACAAATGAACCTCTCTCAATAAAAAGCAAAGGGGTTTTAGGGATATTAATCAAGAATTGGCATTGCTAATCTCCAGGATTTGGAGGAGTATAAGAGGGGCTGGACTCTATTAGAGGTGATAAATGATTGCAACAAACAGGATTATTTAGGTTTAATGAAAAAAAAATGGGCTCTTTATAAATGTGATTCAAATATTCTTAAGGGCCTAACCTTAATAAAAAGAAATGTATTGTACTAAAAATGAGGGTCCCTTAAGAATTGTTCTACGTTGTTACTACTTGTTACTCAATTTGTTTAATCAAGTTTGTGTCAATTGGATTAGTTGGAAATAGGATATGTAATTTTATTCTTCTAATTCATTACTACTTTATAAATTGTGCCAACTGGACTTTTGTTGGGATCACAATCAATCTTCCAAGAAGGACAAAGCTATTTATATAAAAGATTTGTATGAAAAGCTTATTTTAGGAGGTGGGTTGAAGGGTCCATTTTGTTGGTAAAATCTATCTGTATTCTAAGTTACCTTTTTTGCATATTAGAAGAAAATCAACATAGAAGAATCCTTGGTGGAAAATACAAGCCATTATAAAAATTAACTTTTTTTCTGGTATTCAATATTTACGAGCTTGATTAATTTAAATTTGTAAGGCATAATATATAATGAATATCTCTAATATATATGATAAAATAAAATAAAAAGTTATGTCCAATTTAAAGCGATCTTAATTAATCTCGTATTGTCTAATATTTTTAAAACCTTTTTTTTAAAAAAAAGTTTTGACCTCCAAATGGAATAGGTGTTATGCGTCTTCGATAATTTAGGCAGAATGTTCTAGAGATATATGTGCACATATGGTATGAGAAAGATTTTCACTCACAGTTTGTAACTATGCAGGATTATGAATGTTTTACACACATTTTTATCACTTAGTTTTTATTGTATTTTAACTTTGATTCTTTTTATATGTCGTTTTAATTATAAATAAATAGTCCTTAATATATATCATTTCATAAAATCGATGCATAAATGACATTGTTCTTTCTATTTTACCCTTGATAGTTAATGAGTTTTGAAAAGATATATATGACCAACTAGAAGAATTAAAAAAACAATTATGTATATTAAATAAGGGTAAAATAGTAAAAAATCACTTTTTTTCTTAATGCAAGCGCAATCACAAAAGGTAACATATAAAAAGGCCCAGAAGAGTACTTAACTAAGCGAGATTTATGTGATTTGGGTTATAATTAAGGGTCCATAAATTTTATTTGGACATGTAATTTGAATTTCTTAAGTTGTGTTTATATATAAAATTTCACAGTTTGTGAAAACTATAAAACTTACTTGACTCTTATACAATCTTATCAAATAGGCAAATCATAATATATAAATAAAGTAACATAATATCTTAAGACGCTGTATTAATAAATCACACATCTTCATGTATTGCGATTACATCATATTACAATCTTTCTAATACACATAATTTTTCTAGCTATCCTTTAAAATAGTTCCACCATATAGTATGAATAATTATTCACCTTGAGCATGTGAATAATACATAATTTATGAGTCAGATTTTTCTATTTTGAAAAATTAAAATTATACTTAAATTTTCTTTCTTTTCGAAGAATTTAAGATTTAAAATCATAATTTATAATTTTATAAATTTTTATGCAAGTTTTTGAAATAAATATTGATTTCAAATTAAAATATAAAATTAGATTATGATCAAACTCCAAATTATTTTTTGGTACGCTACTAACTTTGGCCGGCGATGTGACACGTGGATGTTTATGGTGAGTCAAGTTGGTGCATAGGTGGCTTTAGTGCGTCCAACTCAACATAGCATACGAGCCGAAAGCTCACATCCACAGGCAAAAAGAATTGGTCTTAGTGCTAAAGACTGCAAAAACTACAAATTTAAGATTCCTATTTTTTATTTTTAAAAAATACTACGATCCACATAGCTGATTTAGAGGTGAGTTATATAAAATAATATTGAAATTTTGTTTATGTAATGTTATCTCCGATCGAGTAGCTGATAATTATTGTTTAATTTTTACTTAAAAATCTTCTCACTTTTAATATAATAATAATTATGATATGATGATATTGTTTACAACAAATTTTAAAGTGATAGAAAATAAATCGTAATCACAAATAAAATATGAAGAAACATAGTTTTATTGATAAACATGTGGGTACAAATCTTCTCCTCCTTTGATTTTTCTCTCATAAGATTTCTCCATGATTTGAGGGTCGTTAGTGGCGTAATGATTTTGACCTCCTTGATTCCTATTTTGATCTTCTTAACATGAATATCCTCAAATTTAGGGGATATTTAATACCCTTTATATACGCATGAATTAGGGTATAGGGTTGAGTAGCCTCCAAGAAACTCTGATTGAAATAAAACTCATCTTATAGAGTCCTACAAAATTTTGATGTCTACATGATATAACACGATGATACATTGGTTAGAACTTGGAGTGTTCCCAAGATTCCTCATCTTTGAAATCTCCAGCATGGTAACAAGATTTTGTATATGTATATTTGTTGTATATGTATACAAAGAGAGATGAGTTGTATATGTATCTTTGTTAAATTGAATATGTATATATTTGTCAAATAACTATATATATGCAATTAGTATATATATGTATTTGTATATTTGGCCGGAGATTGTAGAGAGATGGGAGAGAGGCGAAAGAGAAAAAGAGAAGAGAGAGAAAATAACAATAAAACCCTAACTATAACTATAAATTATAATTTTTTTCAAACCATAGTGATATAATATAAATACACATCTTATGTTTGTCTAGTTAAAGTAATTTATCCTAAAAAGAATTAATCTTAAATAATTGATATCGCCTACATAATCTATTGTTTCTACTGTGTCTTGTGATTTTTGTCCTTAACTAATGTTAACATTCAGAGAAAATTATAGTACCAAACAAATGAAAAGTGCTCCCATTTATTAGAAATGATGAAATGAAATAAGAAAATTAAGATTTTGAAGATAGGGAAGCAACCAATAAGACAGCAGAGAGGTTCCACGTATTACACTGCAAAATCAAATTCTGTTGCCACAAAGAAAGGAGAAAATATAGATAGATGGATAACCAGAAATAGGAGAAGCACACAAAATTCACACAAGGGAAAAAAAAGGGTACTTTTTGGGGATATCAAGAAAGAAAGAGAGGCCAAGAATCCAAACCATACACAGTCTTTCCAAGATTCCAAGAATTGGACAAATGGCAGCAGCAGCTTCTACTTCCATGGCCGCTACTGCCGTCTTTGCCTCTCGATTCCCACTTTCCTCCACCACCAAAGCCGCCCCAGCTCGCTGCTCCGCCTTGCCTTACCTTCCACCTCGTCTTTCTGCTGCTGCCTTCCCATCTTCTCTCAAATGTGCTGGTACCCCTCTTACCATCTTTTGTATTTCCTTGTTATAATCTCTCTTGCTACTTGTTTTGGGCTATAGCATTAATGTAATTGATGGGGACTAGGAAAGTTGTGCGCATTAATGTAATTGATGGGGACTAGGAAAGTTGTGCAGATGTAATTGATTGAACTTTTTCCTGTTGCTATACTAAGAAAGTTGTGCATATGTAGACTCCTGAATTTAAAAAGATGTTAGCTTGTTTATGATTTCAATCTTGTATGTTTCAAATACAATGTGAAGTGATTGTTGTTGGACTGCGTTGCTGTGTGTGTGAAAAAATTTCTTCCATACTGTTGATGAATTTAGTTGGAAGCTTACTTTATCTGTTCTTCAGAATCCATGTTTGGCAAAGATATTTTAACCTTTGCTAGGATGTCATTTTGATGCTCTTTCCATTTGCAATGAGCTCATCTACTGCTTGATTATGATAAAAGAGCATCCTCGTATACGCCATGCTACTCGAGTTAGGTCCTAATTCCTTTGGTTAACTCAATTTTTGATTTGTGTCCAACTTCAATAAGTTATAGTGTGAAGTGTTCTGTCTGCAAATGCATTTGGCGCCACTTTAAGGGTCCTTATTTTTAGATTATTGTCCCTAAGAAAAGGTGGAGTAACAACTGGATTCAAAGGTTCAGATAACAGGTCCATCTACTCAGATACTTGTGGGCAAGTTGACCAGATGTCCAGACACTTGTGCTTGTGACCCATACCAAGCTGTATTCTGGATTAATTGTGGTGCGACAAGCTGACCCAAACACAAGAATCTTTTAAAAGAAAAAGGAAAATGATATCTACAGTTGACGATTGTCAATTTGAACTAGCCATTTCTTTTATATTTGTGTTCCACATTCAGTAGAATTATGAATGTTACACATTTTGATTGCTTTGAATGGAACTACACCTACTATCATTACATTTTATTGGACTCTTTTTGCTGAAGTAATCTGACATTAACCCATTTTTTAAACTCATGTGTAGATTTTATTTGTTGCTTGCAATTGGATTCATAGATTCAAAGTTTTGTCATGCTTTTTGTAAAAGATGAGGGGTATTTATGAGATATATCTACAAGTTGTCACACTTCAATTGGAAGTGAACCTTGTATACTGTGTTGATGCCTCTCAACTGGATGTTTTAAGATAGAGGGTAAAATGGCATAACATTGTCTTTATTTTAAAATGATATTTTCTTAGAGGTCTAACGAGTAATGAGAAGGGAATATCTCATGTGTATTATCATGTTATTTCCAAGAATACAGCAAGTCCCTTCCTTAAAGCTGGGACTCTATTCTACCGTGTAATCATAAGAATTTGGTGCAGAAAAGGCCTAGATCAGATGAAAGTGATACCCTTTGCTGCTTCTCAAAAAAAAGAAAGTGATACACTTTGCTGATTTTAATATAATTACTTTAAAGTTAAACGTGACATAAACTACTAAGCATCGCCATCAAGTGTGCTGCTTGCTATATACTGTAGACTGTAGTTAATACTTATTCATGTGGCTGTGCTCATCATCTTATGTTAATATTCTTACAGAGACCAAGAGGTCTTCACTATTCCAGGTCAATGCCTCTTCTTCATCAGAAGAATCTGGTGCTGTTGATACTAGTGAATTGTTGTCTGATCTAAAAGAAAAGGTAAACTGGACACTTGCGAACTGAGATCTTCTCTATTGCACTCACTTCAGTCATTTGATATACACTCTCACCCTCGGCTGCATTAGTAGCTTAAAGGTTATAAAGAATAAATAATATTGTTCTGTACATAGTCCAAGCTAGTGTAAGTTGCTCGTTCATGTAAAATATTTTACTGCCGAACCTGTTATATTGATATATTTGTCTTCTATTTTGTAGTTCTTGTTGTGTTATAAATGATATTTAGGTGCTAACAGAGTTTTTCTGGTTAACGGCTTACAGTGGGATGCCCTTGACAACAAATCGACAGTTATAATTTATGGAGGCGGGGCAATTGTTGCAGTTTGGCTGTCTTCAATTGTTGTTGGTGCTATCAACTCAGTTCCTTTGGTAGGTTGATCAATGTGATAGGATAAAGTCTGTTTAATTTCTGTAAAGTGAAGCGAGATTGTGTGTTTCTTTTTAGATTTTCTTATGTGGTTTCCATTCACCTATCTAAATTAGCTAATCTTTCTTCCTCTTTCTACAGCTCCCAAAAATCATGGAGTTGGTAGGTCTTGGATATACTGGTTGGTTTGTCTACCGCTACCTTCTCTTCAAGGTAAGATTTTTTGTGTGTAGCTACTTGCATCATCATAAACTCAAGCACCAAACAGGCAGCACAGAGCCTGTTTTTCAATATCAGCATTCCATTATATTACTTTCCTCCTATGGGGTGTAGTTTATTAAAGATCCATCCGGGACTTGGAGGTTGGCTGTTAATTAGCTACAACAAATTAATAGCCTGAATTTGCAAGGCTGTGCTTTACCTTGTTTTCTTTTGCATAGTTGTGAATTAATCTTTATGATCATGGTAATTACTAATTGGTCAAGGAACACTTTATGGATATCCTTTAGTCAATTTATATTTTATAACCCTTTTTTCCATCATATCCCCCGCGATATTCCTTCCCTCCACACCACAAACCAAGGATCCTTTAAACTATCAACGTTATCCACAACTCAATTCCATTATCAGAAAAATCCACTTTTAGCATCAAATGGGTAACAACCACTACAGATTTTTTTTACCTTCTGGTCGGCACTGCATCTTTTACCATGAGATGAAGCATGTGTAGACAGTGTTGCAGGTCTTTGACAACTGAGTAAAGCTTTTGGATAACTCCATTAGGAAATATACTCAGCTGAGAAAATCTAATCGCTTTTCCATATATTTTGGTTCTGGAGATGGTTAATTGTACTTGCTAGTGACTCAATTTCTTTTTCTTGCTGACAGTCAAGTAGAAAAGAATTGGCTGAAGATATCGAGCAGTTGAAGAAGAAGATTGCGGGAAGTGAATAAATGCGAGCACCAATTAATTCTGTACAATGAGTCATATGCTCATGTGAAGTAGAGTAGATTTTGATGCAATGTTCCTTTTATGAGAGCAACATCTTCAAATAAAATTCTGTATTTACCTTACAGTTCATATATAGTAGTATGATGAACCTTTGTTTTGTTTGTAAAGTTGTTATAGTAATGCATGGATACTTATAAAACACAAGAACTTGGCCATTTCCCTTCTCTTTAAGACATGGTTCGACTAGTTTGAACTGTTCCACCTCCACTATTTCTTTTTCGACTCTTACTAATAACCAACATAGGTGTGCTAACTTGACAAAAGAAATTCATTGATCTCCAACTAATCCTCTTTTTCTTTTTTAATATCAAGAAATCTATTATTGAGCCTTTTCTTGGAAGCTCTGTTTATCTGAACATAGCTTTAAAGTTAAAAATTATCTCAGAAAGTGAACGAATTCCCACCTATTTTTTGGTTAGAAACCTAATTATTTCAAAGCTAACTAATCTTGTAAGAATGTTTTCTCTTAGAAAAGATTATTTTCGTCTGTCCTTTATGGTATACCCTAAAAGAATAATTGGAGAATTAAACAACCTTTTCCCTCCACAGCAATTTTTAGAAACATATCATAGTAAAAATTATTGTCTTGTCATAATATTTATATGGTCTAAAATTTGTTCACTTTATGTGATACTATTTTGTTTTTAGGATGTTTTGAAAAAAATATCTTTTTCTTTTTCAATTTTAAATAATTTAATTCAAAATTTTATTTTATATTATATGACATGCTTTTATATTACATATGAAATGTCTATTCAAAATCGTAAGTTCATTTTTTTAAAATTATATTTCTTAAATTATGTATCTTGTCAAATCAAATGCACACGCAAAGTAATTAGTAAAACTAGAAGGGAGACAGACCATTAATGCAAGGTAAGGTTGTGTACAATACACCTTTGTAATCGAGCCTTTTCTCGAACTCTGAGTATAGCAGGACCTTTGGTGCGTCGGGTTGTTTTTTTTTTTTTAAAAAACAGAAGGGAGACGGAATAATATGATAATTTAAAAGAAGCCCTTTTAGTTTCTTAATTTCTGTACTTGCCCCGGTCCATTAAGGGTTTTTGAGGGGTTTCCAATTACATCGTCACTTTCATCAGTGTGATTACAGTTAGGTTTTTCCATTGCAGAGCCAGATTCATCACGCAGTGAAATCAAGATGATGCGATTAACAGAAATCGCTAAATCCAAACCCTTGACCTCATCAGTCGAAACCCTAGGCCACCAATTCATGCAGAAATGCTTCGTCAGTCGAACAGCAAAGGGAAAAGGTAAATTGAAAGCAGGGCAGCCATTGAAAAGATCTAAAGTTACAACGAAGAAAGGGGCAGATGTTGGAAAAAAAGAACCGCCAAGGAGGAAAAGCGAATTCGACGAAATGGTTGAAGAATGTTTGTCTTCTACTGCTCCAGTGAGATCATTGAAACCCAAAGAAAAAGCCCGAGAAGCTGAAAGGGAGAAAATGGGTTTAATTAGCAAATCCAAAGATGAAGAGCTAAAAAAGATGAACAAGGTGAAGAAGGAGTTTGCGAATCCATGGCCAATTGGTCCACCGGGTTTGGATTTGATTTCGCTTGGGCTTGTTGATGTAGAGAAGCTTCCCAAGTATGAATTGACAGTTGAAGATGGAAGGAGGCTGGCGAAGGAGTACAGTAGGGTTTTAATGCGCAAGCATAGGCAAAGGCAGGCTGCTGAAACGACATTGTTGAGGTTGAAAAAAGAGGCGATTGAGGCATTACCGGAGAATTTGAAAGCTGCTGCATTAGTTCCTGATTTGACACCATTTCCTGTGAATCGGTTTATGGCTACTTTGACGCCGCCTATTGAAGGTTATATTGAAAAGGTTATGGAGGCAGCTAAGAAGAGTTCTGCAAAGGAGAAGCTTAGATGATTGGAGGGTAAGGTGATATTGTAATGCTACCTCCTTTGTGCTTTTTGTGAACCCCTAATTTGTGATAAAAAGACAATTTTTATGAGCATTGGCGTGAAATAGGCCCTACTGGAAGAAATAGGACCAAATAGACTAGAGTGGACTTGGAGGAGTTCTTATAGATGATCCTAACTAGTTTGATATTGAGTTGTAGTTGATTGATTTTGATCTTGTTTTGCCTCTTGAATTTGTACCTTTGAAATTTGATTTATTTGTGTGATGATTTGAGCCAGAAGTGTTTTATGAGCTAAAACTTGAAGGTAAGGGCTAGGTTTAGTACCAAGAGATGTAACTTACTGTTTGATCCTTCTTTACCCTTGGTAAATTGTTAGGACATTGGCTCACTGTCGTTTAGATCATCTATGCTCTAGTTCCTTAAAAGCAAAGGTGTCATATCTCCATAGACATTGTCAAATGACAGACTGTTTGTTGTTTTACAGATTTTTTGAAAGCATGCATACTATCTGTTCAGGATAATCACCACCTAGGATTAACCTTTCCTCTATGCGTTTCATTTATCCTCAAAAGACATTTTTTTGCACTTTGGGATGTGATGATGGTGGTGATGGCTGGTGTTCCCTTGGGATTTAGTGGGCCAACCTGTGGGCTTTCTCAATATAGAATGCTTTTGTATATTGTATAATGTTCTGTAGAAGATATTTCTCGTCTGAATTTTCTTAGAGAACTATTTCTTCATTATTTGAATGTTTGGTTGAGTGTAGAGATACATCACATAAAACAGTAGTGGAAGATGTGATTGAGTTTGGATAAAGTATTTATTTTATGTGGAGTCGCTTGACTCAGAGCAAGTCATATTGTAGAACTGAGATACTTGTTAAAGAGAAGGACTATGCCCTTGAGCAATTTAAGTCGTGTTCCCATGGTAAATCATTACCTTGAGGCTAATCAGGAAAAATGATTCCATGAAGAAGTAATAGTTAATTATTTTTATGGCATCCCAAACATATCTGTAACCAATATGATTTGTGGGTCTATGAGTGACCGACACTTACTGGACTCCGTAAAATTCTATTTCTTCACTACTATGGTGTTAACCATATTAAATGATCTTCACTTATTGAATTTGGTGCTGGTCTTCACTATGTTTTGGGAAGATGGAAATGCAACCTAGATGGTCATGGTTCAATCCTTGTTTCTAGAAAAAACCTAGGTGGATAAATTCTAGATAAAATTGAGATCCAGCTAGTAATAATGATATTGAAGCTACTGCAAAGATGTATACAAACTTAATATCGCAGCGACATTGCGTTTTCTCCTGGTATTTGACCTTATCTTGCTGTATTCCTGCACTGACTTTAATATTCTCTGATAGGCATGATGAATACTGCATAGGATTACTGGTCCAAATATAAAAATCCTTCTTTTGTTGAATAACCTTCTTCTTTTTTTTTGGTGGAGAACTCATTTCTTTCTTATGTTGTCATAGACAGATTGCCCTTCATGTCATTTCTACTATGTTTTGTAGCAACCTTTATGTTTTAGATGTTCAGACTTCTTTATCATTGAGGTTATTCATTGACGAGCTTAACCTCTTCTTCGCCTCCTTTTAACTCCCTTTCATCTTAGTGGGATTATTTTTCTAATTTTGATAGGAAAGTAGCCACTGTTATATGCATTGACTTAGTAATTTGATTCCAAATGCAGTTAGAAAGCCTTTTTTACGGAGAATGCAAGGTTTGCTGGTGATCTTCATGGCATTAGGAATCCATTATTTAGCAGCAAGAGGTCTCTGGAAAACAAGAAGTTGAATAAGCCTGGAAAATTCAGACAAAAGCCTTGCAACAATTCACTTTGTTTTGGTTATAACTGGCTTTTTTCCGTCTTTATGCCACAATATGTTTGGTGTCCCTTGCACTAGGTTTGTATTAATTGGTATATTTCTTGATCAGGTTCTTGTGAAAAACAAGAGGCATAGCTTTTTTCCCTTTCAATCTGGAGGCTGCCACCAATTTATACGAGATAACTTAGTTAAGAAGCTCTTTTTTCCTTTCTGAATATAAAGTTTTCGTACTTTAATAGTGAGAAAGTAGTTTGAATGTTGTAAGTATATTGAGTTAGCTGAAGAGTTGATGTTCGTTTTCGCCTTTTGAATTAGTATAGACGAATCTCCTGTATATTCAGAGTTTCTCAAAGACCAGGAAGTGGAAATCAATAAGCTAAGCAAGAAAAGTTGTAGGCAAAGTTGAAGTCCATAGGTTCCAAATTCAGCTATTCAACATCAATTCTGCGAAGTTGGTGGACTTAATCATAAGTTCAACATTGGAATATATGTAATAGTGGTTATGAATAGTTCCAATGAAACCACAGAGAAGTGTGAGAGATTAATTTCAACTGAGTGGGCACTTCCGCAGCATGGCAACTACAACCAAGAATAACATAACTAGGAAGCATAGAGACTGAAACATTAAAGCTTTCTTTTTAACGTTCATCCTCCATAAATCAAAGGCAGTAAGAGAGATCCAGCACCTCTCCACTACAAAGACCTGATTCCATAACTTAGTCATTGTTACAAGCCTACAAACATGTCACTCAAAAACCACAAACTCCGAGAGAGACGCCACTAAATCGCAAACTGTAACCTTCTGTCACTGGTGTTTATAGTAAATCTACAGCAACTAACTCGGAAGGCACTACCTTTTTTTTTGTCCTTTTTTGAGCATCAATGTTAGGCTTTTTATAACATCTAATAAATCAAGAGTTGCACGAGTAAAATAGACAAGGGGTAGCTATTATTGCATCTGTTTCATCAAAGCATAAATCTTCATACAGAAATACTAGTGCACAAAGTTTAGTCATATTAATTAAAACGGTACATATAAAGTTGTCTCTCTTTTTTCTTGTATTAAAAATTCAAGCTCCAAAGAAAGAAATATTATGAGCCCAACACCCCAGTGACGGCACTATTTAGATCTTGTCGATGTCTTCGTCTTCAAACTCAATGTAATCATCACCGGCGTTCTCATCTTCTTCATCCAAATTAGCAATACCCTCATTGAGCCTAGTGTTCTCAGGCAACTCTCCGTATGCCTTCAACAACCTTGCCTCATCTGGCATATACTTTAGAATTACATCAGCCTTGTCATCCTGGCAAAAACCCAAATAGGAAAGTTTAGAGTAGCTATTGAACAGAAGCCAAATTCACATTCTATAAGAACTGAGAGAACATAAACAAGCAACCTAATGTTGTCACTTATCGCCCAAGTATCATTACAGAAAGTACCCTCTTATGCAAAAAAGTGGTGCGCATAGGTCAAACCCCCGCTCTTATGCAATAGCTCGCAAACCACATAGGAGAGGTAGCCCGCAATAGGCAAGCCCGGCGCAACGAGCTTTAGCCAGAAGGCAAACCTTTTATTTTTAATAGCAAGGGGTTTCGAACCTGAGACCTCCAACATGAAAGCCCAAGCCCAAACCATTGGGCCATTCCCAAGAATTTTTTTTTTTGGACAAGTAATCAAAGATCTATAAATACTTGCACTAATCCAGTGCAATAAACAGTAATTACAGATTGTGCGGATCCTCTATTTTATTTAGAACTGCATCTACATCACATCACGTAGAACAACCAGAATTCATCATTGAGCACAAAAAGTGGATATCAAGACTTCATATTTATACTTTATAACTCAAATAACTAAATATAGAACAAATAAAGATGAAGATTTTACTTTTGTACTCTTGTGAGACTCAGTAATTAAAAAAAACCATTCCTGTCCTTTAAGCAAAAAGGATGACAACATCAACAACATATACAAGCACCCTTAGAGAGACTTAAACAAAGGATTGTGGAACTAAATTAGCTTTGGCCAAATACACAAATTGCAATAATGCATATCATGCGTTATCAACAAGGTTATCAAAATTTTACAATCAGAGGCACGAACAAGGAATATGAATCTTCCTTTTATCTTTAGGAAGAAACCTCATCAACTCTCAGAAAAGATACACACACATAAACACAGCAGAAAACGACCGCAAGGGAAAAGGAAAACAACAATTTTCAATCAATCAATCAATGATCTCATCTCAATCCTGAACTAGTTGAACCTCTGTATTCTTTCTCAATTCTGGTCCAAATCTCAATTTTTAATGGGAAAAAAGGATGTGAGTAATAAAAGAGAGAAAAAATTAATTTCTTACAACAGAGTCAATGAAACAAATTCCAAGCAAGTAATTTCTTCAACAGCTGCAAAAACTATAACTTAAAAAAAATTAAATCGAAAAAAAATCGGATCTTGCCTGATAATCACGGAGACCAACAAGAATGATATCACCGGCTGCGATCCAGACTTTCTTATGCATCTTACCACGTATGTGACAAAGGCGTTTAGTACCATCGATACACATAGCTTCACATCGGCCATTACCAAGCATACGAAGAACTTGAGCATATTCCTGTCCATCTTCCTTAAAAACAAGCTCTCTCTTTTCATCATCAGCTTCGTTCTTTCCTCTCTTCCTGTTCTTTCCTCCCTTTCCCTTATTCTTCGGCATGATTGCTTGCTAGGTTTTGCTTTGATGGATACCTTCAACCCTAATTTGAGCGATGGAATGAAACCCTAGAGACGAAGACTGAGTAGAGCTTCAATTTGTTTTCTTATCAGAAGAAAAAAAGTGATTTAATTAATTTAGGTTTTCCTCTTTATATAAATTCATGTTGTCCTTTTCCAATTTCCACTAGAAGAGTCGGTTCTTGAGACTATTTTACCCTTTGGCGGTTACCTAGTGGGCCTTGATGTTTGGGGGCAAAACTGTAATTAATGATGCATTTTATTTTCTGTAAGTTCTACACACCTTTGTTAAAGACATTTATTGTACAATTAATTTTCCGTATAATGATTTTTTTATTTAAATATTCTAATAAAATATATAAATTAACATAATATATTTCAAAGAAAACTTTAACTATTTTAATGAAATGTTATCCCGGAAGATAGTTTTCTTGCATTTGTCTAAACTATACTTTCCGCTAAATAATGATCGCAATGTTATCACATATAAATTTAAAGTAATTAAATTTTATCGTACAAAAATATCGGGTGAACAATTAAAAAAATAGAGTTGGAGGAAGTATCAAACGTGTCCCAGTCAAATAATTGTAGTTATATTAGATTGCGCATACTCAATTGTTTTTTATTCTATTGTGATATAAATAAGAAATTCTTTTGTTGTTTTCTAGCCAGATAACTTCAGAGAATAAAGATGTTCCCTGCAGTAATGTTCCAATATTCTTGCAAATGCATAACCTATTTCAATAGATTTCCAAATATTTTATTTTTAAGGTTGAATAATTCATTTCATTCTAACTTATTTGTCACTTTTCGCGTCATTTACCAATTTTTAGAGTATATAAAAAAATATATATATATGAAAAATATAGCTACTCAAAAACTTTACAATTATCTCTTTATCAAAAAAAAAAAAAAAAATACAACTCATTGTTCTCTCAATTCGAATCTGAAAAAAAGACATGAAAGTGTCGTAGACTTTGGAAATTTTAGCAAAATCTTGTGGAAATTCAGAGATGATGCCAAAAGATTTATCAAGGGAATAGTACATAATAAAGTTTTGGATAAGCATCTTGCATTTGCCACATTCAATGCATGTGATACAACTAGGAGGAATAACCAATCAATGAAAGAATATGAAATCACTAGAGTTGGGCGATTAAATAAGTGGTCGGATTTGTTTGTGAACAAGAATCAATATCAACTGCTTGTTTATTGGAAGAAAAGCTTTTGCTGGCATGTTTGATAGAGAGGACATATATCCAGGACAAGCAATTGAACTGGTCACCATAACCAATCTTTTTCGCATAGCTTATGGATCAAGTACAAAGTGTTTCAAAACATAGTCATATATTTTAGCACCTGCAAGCTGAGGTTTAACTGACGTAAACAGTAGAGGAACAAGAACGTTCACTGCAAGAAGAAAGGACAAGATGACTCGATGATGTAAAAGCTCAATGGCGAGAGCTCAGTTCCAAATTGCCATGTAATACCATACCAAGTTTATGTGCCACCTTCTATTTGGGATTTTCATGGTTTAGCAGGAACGCTGTTTGCTAGCACATTGATACAACTCAGCGACACATTGTTGTACAATGTCTATTGCAGCATGACATTTCTAATAACACGTACACAATATCAGGACAACCTTTGTACTAGTATACATTTGAACATTTCAGAATAACCTTCTTTCAACGTTATAAAAGAAACATTCTTTCACTCATCAATTCCATTTACATCCTTTTCCATTTCTCTGCAGAGCATGGTAAAAGTGATTTAATTCAAAATATTTCCATACCTAGCCTATGGCGGTTAGTGCCATGTCTGAACCTTCTATTACATGCTTTTATCAAACCAAGAAACATCGAGTGTTGAACTCATCCAGGAAGCGAAAACAACACTGTCCATTGACAAAGGAATCAACTCCTGATAGTAAGTTCAGCCCTGAGGTGGAGCATACCATTAGTAAAATATGGACTGTCCTCGGCAATGAAAGAGGTCCATGGTATGGCAAATAGATTGCGGTAGCCAACTGCCTTGCCTCCCGTGAAAGTGTAGTTACCTTTGTACTTGCTGACATAGTCCTCCCCTGGTTTTGTCCTTGCTGCAAATTCATAATCAACAGCAAAAGTCACTGAACCCTTTTCCTGCATCCCCAGAAAGAGACCAAAACAGTGGAAAGAGCTTTGCTGATCCATGTTGCAATGTGCAGACAGGAAAAAACCTTGTCCCCCTAAGTGAAATGCTTGAGAATACACTCTTCCTGAAGGAAAGAGGTTAGCACATTCCTCCCGCTTGAGATCCAGGTAGACTAAACATTGTTGCCGTGGAAGTTCAAAATCAACCACCTTGACAGGCCGATACTTGTAAGCACGCTCCACAAAACGACGACTAGAGGATGATTCTTCTGCAGCTTGGGTTCGCTGACGATGAGGAGCCTCAGCTTTATAAAAGAGAGCCTCAAGCACAAGCTTGGATGCAAACTCATGATCAAAGTCATTACATGCCAGAACCTTCCGAAGCTTTCTACAGCTCATGAAAGGAAAACGGATGCAACGACCAAGTCGTGAACCAAGGATTTCTCGCCGTTCCTCTAATTGTGGATAATGAGTCCTAGTCCACTTCAACACAAAGTCATACACTGCATCCTCTGATGCTACCTGGAGGTCATCACTGGACAAAATAGCCTCTACTCCAGCAAGAGGCAACTTCATGACCTCTTCCTGAAACCTGTCCAAAAGCTCATTATCAAGAACATACAAGTGTGACAGCCAATGAAAACTCACCAAAAGCAGCAGTACAGGGACACAAATAATAATGCAATTTTGAGTGACATAATGTAGGGAAGAATTCCAAGAAAAATTTCTGGCACTGGATAAGAAAGGTCTTCAAGGAAGAACCATTAAAAAAGAGGTTATGTTTCCTAGAAGACATAAATATATCATCAATATATCGAACCAAAGTATGCTGTGGACACTGAATATCATTATATGACAAACATACAGCTGCATTAGAAGTTAGAACATAAAATAAACAGAACCAAGAAGAAATAGCGTGAAAAGGGTTTAATAGAACAAACTTGGTAATATCTTTGTATCTTGCAGCTAGAAATTGTTCAGCGGCATCTGTCAATGGTTGAACTGCTTCAGCCATCAGGACACTAGAGGGAAGCTCCAAATACAGCAAAGCAGACTCTGGAGTCATAGGTAAATTTCGCAGCAGCCGGCTACAATGCCGCATGCAAGAAGCAACTTCAAACTTGTCGGCAGCCAGAAGTATATCCAGCAAAGCAGGTGCTGTATTAGTGGTCAATGTATTGCTATACATAAAATTCAGGAGCTCCATCAGTGCAGCTTCCTCTGCTCCATGAGAATGAAAAAAGAATACTTATTTCCCATGAAATTGATAACAATTCCTACAGCTTCTCTAACGTGACAATATTTGGCCGATAATTGTCAAATCACTAGCACTAGATGCTGATATAACAATGAACATGAACAGAAAGAATATTCTCTGTGCTTTGCAAGTTTCTCATAAAAAGGGAAGCACAAATCTTTGCTCACACAGTAAAGCCCAGTTCAAAGTAACAACCGACAAGATTCAGTGAAATGATATAATGTGCGTCTTAAATTTCTGCAAACCTGAAGCATTAACTCTTAGAGTTACTTGCCTTTGCTCAGACTCCCTCATCCCATTGGAGAAGAGCTACATAAATTACAAGCGAGATCTGTTAATTATTCACATATAAACTCAAAACAGTGCACATGCGGCTTGCATTAACAAATGTTTACCTTGTAAAAGAAAGGGCTCTTAGCTGCTAAAATGGGGGAGCTGATATGTAAGGTTTTAACTTTGATAACTCTTGGAGAATCAAAGTTCCAAGATGAATCATCAGCATTAGCAGCTTCATCTCCTGCAGGCACAACTCAGCATGGCTTCATTATCTTTTCATGGTACTTTGAAAGTAATTGTGGAAAACAAAATACAAGTTATGAACACCAGGAATAACTAGAGAAACATGTCATATGATACCGCAATAAGATAAGCATCAAAACTAGATAGCAGAAAGAAAGTGAAGGTCAATGCAACAGTATATTACAAAATACACAGACAACGAAATGCTGCTACTCCATTCTGCAACATATAGCAGAAATAAAGGGTCAGTAAGACGTACTTCTCTTTAAGCATGGTTCCTTTCCTTTTTACTATATATTCATCCCTTGCAAGGGAAATTTTCCTTACATAACATAACCACTCTAGAATTTGTTTACAGTATGCTTGGTATCATACTTCGAAACAAGATATCCACACGTCAATTCTTTTATAAGCATCGACGTTCAAATTAAATATAAAGAGCGACGAAGGGTCATGGTTACGAAGAGATCAGCTACTGACTCATAGCAAAGTGTCCTTCATATCTCTCTGACTTAAATATGTTTCTGTTATATTTCATTCTTTTATTTTTATGTTTTAATACAGTAGAATAGCATTGAAGTAGCAACTATTTGGACAACATACATGAAAATTCAAGAAACCTCATTGTTTATTATATAATAGTGTTAAAATAGAATAGGTAAATACAATCCTACTTAGAATAGGAATAGGAATAACAATAGTATATAGAATCCTACTTGGAAAAGGATTGTATTATAGTATCCTAGTTGGAAAAGGAGTCTAATATAGTATCTATAAATAGGTTCTCAATGTAATAATGTAGACAACAATTCAATAATATTCTTCAACAATATTTCCCACAAATAGAAACCGTCAAAGAAATGTAGGACTAAATTTGGCTAGAACACCTGAGTGTGGTTCTTCGATCATTGCAACAACTGATTCATCTTGATTTCCGTTCTCAACATCCTCAGTATCAATTTGGTTACAATTTATAACCTGTTCTTCAGGACAAGCAGTGATATCCAGAGCTGCAAACAAGTGGCACATATCTGGTTATCATCAGAAACAAGAAAAACCCATGCCAGCATAATAAAGATCAGAAGTCTACCAAAATGAATAACGTCATTTCAGGTTAAGAAAAAGTGTATTTGTAACCCCCTCTCCACTTCTTCTTTTCCCCCAATAAAATAACAAGAGAACATGTAATAAATGTTTAACAGCACCTTTTTCAAATGGAAAAACAGAATTTGTTAAAACATCTTTTTTTAGAATGAAAGAAGTAAACACAAATTTCTTAAAACATCATCCATATCACGTTGTATAACAACAACAATCATATGTCAACTGGATCATTTCAATATAAGAACAAGCACATTGGACACGATATGATGTTGTCTAGTGGAATCAAAGATCAATTATAAAAGAAACAGATTTATGCCTCAATCCCAAATTAGAAAGGGTTGGATATTCCTCTATCCAATCTGTTCTTCCTTTCATTCATTCAGATAATTATTACAGTTAGACAATCAGTATATTGTCAACCTATTGCAACCTTACTCCTTCAACCTAGGACCAGTTACACGTGCAAGCGAACATGTGAAGAGTTCAAAGATCATTTTAATTCAGTTAAATCATTCTATTGAACATGGATGACAAAAAGCAAGCAAGACTCTTTCGTCTCATTTCTCTTCTAGCGGAACCACAACCAACAACAACAATAACAATAACATACCCAGTTGAATCCCACAAGTGGGGTCTGGGGAGGGTAGAATGTACGAAGACCTTACCACAACCCAGAACAAATAATTGGTGGCATCTGTTTAGTGGATTTCACTTGCAAGTGAATTTGAACAAAATTTGAGCTCGAACTTGAAGTTATGGTTTGAAAATTTGTTTGGAGTGAAGTTTTTCAGTTCTTACATTTCCACTTACACATTTTCCACGCCACCCAAAAAAAATAAAAAATAAACGATAGTAATTTGGTTGAAGCAGAGAAAGGAGTATTCAAAGTTGAAGTTGTAAATGAGTATTTGGAAGTTAAAGTTTGAACTTGTACATGAATTTCACTTCAACTTCAGCATTTGCCAATATCTATGTACAAGCCAGCAGATACTGAAATTCATTTCAGAATTTGCAACTGTTGAAATGCTACTTATTACTTATAGGAGATCCAAATACAAGTTAAGCTTTCACAAACTTCTTCTCTAACTTCAATTTCAATCAGTAGCTTCTAAACTTCAACTTCAAAGATATGTCCAAACTGGACCAAATTAGCACAATAATTTCAAAGTTCCCAAATTGTTGCTCCTCGATAACTAAAGGAAGCAAATTGGTTTTTTTTCCTTTCCTTCATTTCTTCTTCTGTATCTCTCAAGCGAAATCACAAGTCCACAATCCCAAAACGATGACTTAAACCCACTGTTCAAATCTCCATACATAAAACTTCCTGTTCACTCTGGAGATCATCCTTATCCAAAAAGAAGGTCCATCATTTTTCAATCTCCAAATCCTCAGTAACATAAAATAGTCAGAAATGAAAGCAACTTAAGCTTTTAAATAGATACCTAGTCCATAAATTAGCTAGAAACTCAAGAACAGAGCCTAAACGCCTGATTACAACGCTAAAGATAGAGAGAAAAAGGAGCAAAAGGGACAAACCCATTTCCTTCTTGATATCTTCTCTACGGCGTTTGCGATTGCGAGCCCAATCTGCTAGACTCTGAGAGTGAAAACTATCTGCATCGGATGAGTCGGCCATAATCTCGATCTGCAGGAGACGATCGGAGAAGTTGCTGTCGTTGAAGGCAAAGCCAAAATCCGGGTCCCTGGTACGGCTGGGAGAATATTCCGGGTCCATAACAGCCGTTCTCGGGTCGAAAAGATCCAAATTCTGATCCTTCATGGCTGTAAACTCAAATGTAAAGTCTCTCTTTCTCTGTAAAACCCCGGCGGAATTTTCTTTGTGATTGTCTCTGAGTTGTTTGGGGGGAAGACGGGGAGCGGGGGTTCAGTTTGGGTCAGCCATAAAAGTTGGAATTAAAGTAGAAACAAGTGGGTTTTATGAATCATCAAATTTTAAGTTTGTCTAAATAAAATAAATATTCCTTCTGATTTCATAAATTAAATTTTTATGATTCAAAACAAATGAATTATTCAAAATTATAAATAGATATTTGAAAATTCTCTTTCTATTTGTAATTTTCTTTGATAAAATTTTATATTTTTTAAAAGTTACAAAATTATTTATAAGAGTAATAGTGAAAACATATGACTAATTTTTTTTCCTTAAATGCATTTCTCAATATCTGTGCATTGTTTTAGAAATTAAGTTAATACAAAATTGAAAAAATAATGTTGCTTTTTCATTTTTATTTGTTCAATATTTTTAAAATAAATTTTCAAATGTTACCTTGTCATTTTTAATATATTAATTAAAAAATAATTTTTTTATTCTAAAACTATAAAATGTAATCCTCCATTTTAGATGGACTTAAAAAAATGTATTATATAAATTGGAACATAAATAATATATTATTCTTTGGTAGCAATATTTTAAATATTACGACTTACAATAACTGTTATTTCAAAAAGAAAGTGACTTTTTTATGTTCAAATTCACATAAGTATTAGTAGAATATTTAGGAATCTAATAATGTAAAAAGAGTTAAATTATATTTTATCCGCATATTTATTCAATAACGACGACTTACTCAGGAAGTTCCACAAGTGAAAACTGAAAAGGATAGAATGCATGAAATTTCATGATTACATCATGGAGATATAGAGTGTGTTTCTGAAAGACACTCAGCTTAAACGTATCCACACTAAGTGAAAGAAGAAAAAATAATAGACATAGAATAGCAGCTAAAATGAAGAGTAATGTCAATTCTGTTCGAAAAATTAAAAAAAAAGAATTAAAATAAAAGTAGCAATAACATCAATAATACAACTAATCATATGACAGACCTAAAACGGCCACAAGACAATACATGATATATCTATATTAAAAAATATAATAAGAAAATAAAATATAATAAATATCTAAAAAAAATTGTTGGTTTCAAGTGTATAAATGAGCCAAAAAGGTGAATAGAGGATATTTTTTGACCTAAAAATGGATGACGAGAATATTTTAAATCTAATAATTATTTTTTAAATAGTTAAATAGCATTTTAAACCCTTTTTTATTTTAAATAATATGTTATAATTTAGTTGATCCTCACATTCTAATTGAAACGGAAACTTATACAGAGAAGCACTTGAGAAATAACAAACAACTATATTAATAAATAAATAAATAAATATAAAGATTTATATTACTCCAATTAATTAATGAAGAAACACGCTTTATATATGCCTATTAATTTGATGCGGGAAAATATCTACTCCTTTTTCAGCCTATACGACAGCTAGCTCCTCCTTTTTAAGTCTCCACGTGTTTAATCACTTTGGCAATTGAGTTATTAATTCATTTAAACAGTTAGTATTATTTTATGAGCCATGGTTTATGGATAAATTATTTAAAATATGCAGGATTAATACAAAGAGAAGAATATTTCCAAACGAGTCAACGGTCAAATAGGCTGAACTCCCCCACACTCTTTGGTCCAAAGGTAGCTTTAGTTTGGACCATTAGAAAAGTAGGAAAGCTATTAATTATGTTTCTCCATTGAACTCGTCAAAAAGCCTTATTAGTAGTAGGTACTCCATTGGACCAGCCTGGTTCAAAGCACCAAATACAAGTTCAATTTTGATAAGACGCATAAGAATAACGTTTGATTTGATGCAATATTAATAAGGATAGAAAATGTTATGAAAGAAAACTGCATCGCTTTAAGAACCTTTGCATTGCTGGTACCATGATTTTGCTATCTATTAGCTATACAAATGGAGTGTCTAATTAATGTTTAATTGAAAAAAGTGTTATAACACAATGCATTATTTTTTTCTAATAGTACATTTTAAAGTGTTTGATTGGAGCGTTGTTCTTTTAACACTGATTAAGGCTCAAGTTCGACTGATACTATAGTGGGGCCTGAGAAAATTTTGGTTGTTTATCTCAGACAACATATTCCACAAAAATCTGGCAAATGATCACCAAGCTCACAACACAAATAAGATGTCCCAGTTCCTGTTACAAGTGTCCTCGTAGAGCAGGAATAACTACTCTTTCTTTTTTTCTGGAAAACAGGAGCAAGGGAAGGAGATCGGGGAGAAGATTACAAGGTAGTAATTGAAACCTTGATCACCAACGAGGTGAAAGTTCAGATAGTTGAGTCAACTAACTGAGCCACTAATTAAATTTCCCGAGCAGGAAGAACTCTCCTTTTCACTATCGTTTTCATAGTGACATTCACGACATGCCTCTATTTAGAAGGAAATTACTGTGATCATACTTCAACAAATTTTACAACAATTTCCAGGTGAAACACAAGAGACTATGTCCACATACAGTACACATCTCTCATTTACAGATGAAAGTCTGAAACTACAAAAAAGAGAAATTTCCCATTTCTCATGTACCAAAATTTTTGAGTCACAAAACCAGCATTAGCAACTCATAAAGTATTAACACTTTTTGACATTTTACAGTTCAAGAAACCTCAGATAAACCTTTCATAGCTCTTGGCTGCACTTGCTGGTTTTCAAGTCTCGCTTCTAGCAGCTTTGCCTTCAGTGTATTCTCTTTTACAACTTGTGGTAGTCTTGAAGAAGATTCAATCACCTCACGATCCGTTGCTGTTACTTTTGATGTCCACTTCTGCACCGGACTGGCAGGGCCAGTAAATGTCGTTGGATCAAAAGACTCTGCCATATGCTTATCGTCCTTTGCAAGTGTCTTAGCTTCATAAGGCACTGAATGATCTTTAAGCAAGTTATTCAGCAAAGAACTTCCAGTTTTTATTAAGTTATTCTTTCTCTTCTGGAATTTTCTTTGTTTCGTGACATGTTTCTTAAGCACACATGAATCGTTACCTTCAACAAAGGTCTCTTTAACCACCATTGCCTCGAAAATTTTCTCTTCAGGTTGGATTCTTGAGCTAGTCACATCAGGGTCCTTTGAAACTTGAGTTTCAACCTCTGTCTGTGGTGGATTAGATTCTCTCACTCTTTCAACATGAATGTTTGGGGTAAATTCCTCATGTTGACTGATGCCATCATGCTCTCCACTTAAACCTATATTTGATTCAGAAGCACGTATAACGTTGTCAAATGAATCATCATCTTCCTTCTCTGCTCTGGGGGCACTCGCAAGATTGTTCAAGTGAAAGGATTCCAAAGAATGCCGGCATAAGCTACTATTTTTTGCTCCTTTCAGGTTTAAGACATTATTCCCGTAATCACTAGATTGTCTAGCTTTAAGGAAGGTTTGTATTTCGGACCTCAACTTGTCTACAATTGTTCTCTTTTCTGCAGGATCAAGTAGTCTTTGGGCTTGCTTCATTTGCATTCTTTCATCTAACCAGGCTTCAGAAATATGGATGATCAATCTGTCCTTCTCTTCAGTCAATACTTGATCCTTCCTAACTTTGCTTTTCAAGAATCGAACTTCTTCTTCGTACTCTTTAATTCCGTAGGAAAACTCATCACATAATCCTTCGAGCATAATCCGTGCCTCCCGTTCTCTTTCAAGTTCTTTTAAAAAAGTAGAAAAAGAAGATTTCACTTCAGCAAGCTCTCGAGAAAGCTTACGGTGAATATTTTCCGAGTGTTTCCTCAACTTTCTTTCATCTCGTAGTTCATCCATCAACGTCTTGACTGCCTCTTCGGCTCTGTCATGCTTGCTGTTCTTTCTTCCAATTCTGTACTCATTAATTAGCATCATCAAGTCATTTATTTCTTCTTTGTCTCTTTTCCTTTCTGCTTGTAGTTCCTTAACACGTCTTTGGGAGTGATCAACTTCTTTTCTCAATGCTTTCACCAACGACATGTTTGATGCGTGTTGTTCTTCGAGGCTCCAAATCCTGTTAAGTATCTTAAGTAACTCTGCTGATGTTTTCAGGCTGTACCTCGACTTTCCAGTTCTACCTTTAAGGTCATTTGAACTGGTGGGAGTCTCAGCAGGTTTATAAGGAGCCATCTGTATGTCAGGGAACAGAAGGAATTTAGACATTATTACACCACTGTAATTGGTTGTCATGAAATATTCTGAAGTAATCAAATATAGCATGTGCAAGACGGACTTGAATACGATTAAACAAGTTGACAGGGGCAGGTAATAATCTTCTCATTTCAAGACAGGCCAGGGTTGATTTCTCAATCTCAAAAAATCACATTTCTTCAAGATTCTAATTTTCTTCAACAAAGAAGGTGACTTTCCGATATAATAACTATTAGTTGAGTGAAACATATAATATCCCCACTATATTCACTAGAACATACCAGAGCACATATTTCTAAACGAATACTGATATCTAGCCATGGCCCACATCTAAAATCAGAAGCCAAATATTTACATAATCCCCTAGTCATATAGATACTATCATGTGTTATTGAAGGCATCATACTTCAATTAGCTTAAACATGTATAAATCCATGAAACTTTCAGGTAGCCACCATTTTGACAGTACAATCTGTAAATCCGAGAAAGGGGCCAGGAGGGGAAGTGAGTAAGAGAGAATAATTAAGCCATGAAAACAAGCATATGTAGTTAGAAAGGACAATACCAATTGTTCCTTACGAAGTACAGATACATTCCTGAAACAACTGCCAATAAAGGGGTAAAAGTTTACTTAAAGAAGGAAAAGTTACCTCCATTGAGCTACAATAACTTGCCGGTGATTCAAGCGACTGAGCACCCCCATTCTTCGCAATTAAATGATGATGATGTTGTCTAAGTGATGCAGCAATATCCCTCCCTAAACTACTGGTGCTTGTTGGCTGCAACATCGAAAAAGAATCACGGTCTAATCAGGTTATCGCCTTCTGGATGCAATTTAGTTTGATAAGGCCCTATATAATTTAGCAGAAATGAACCAAACAGACATCCTTTTGACTCCAATAAATTTGACAGACTAGGAACTAAGCATTCGAAAGATTAACACAACAACCTACACAATTGACTTGAGGATAACAAGGTTTCTGTAAAACAATTCTATGTCAGTGGCAACTAACAATTATATTACATAGATACTACTAATATATATGAACTGTTTGTCTTTCTGACATATGTGGCATGTTATGAGCATAGGTTAAGGCGAATCCAGAATCTAGAGTAAGTAAACTGGAAGTATACACAGTTTGAGCAAAAAGGAACACATTCAGTTGAACCCACATAACTCGTCTTTATAATAATGTATACAATGTGCAGTTTGGACTTAAAAAAAATAAGTTTTTTGTACTTGACCTGCTGTGGTGGGCTATCTGGTGGGTCAGCTGCTTGGCTGGGAAGCTTAGATTTGTCTTTGTGATTTTGAGGTAGAGGGCCAAGTTTACTCATCTTGACAACCTTTTTCACTTGGGGTTGAAATTCCCAGAGATTTGCACCAAGTTTTCTGACAGATAGTGAAGCAAAATTGGAAGAAAAGGGCAAATCTTGAAGCAGAGAACCATCAGATTGAGCCAACCCAATTTTCCATGTAGGTGAAGGAGTAGTACAACTATTCCCTCTTTTCCCCACCAAAACACCTTGTTTCAACTTTACTACCAACAATTCTTCTTGTTGTTGCTTTTTCTTTTCCTCTCTCTCCATCTGTCTACCAAAAAAATTCAAATTCTTGTTGGTTGTCTTACTCAAAAGTCCTCTTTTTCAACAAAAAAAATTCCAACTGTTTGATTTTGTCCACCTCCCCATGTCTCTTTACTTTAGACTACTAACTTTTTTCACCACCCCTTTGTCTTTGTCTCTGTCTCTCTCTCACACACGCGGACAAAGGTAAATTGTTGAAGTTCTTGTGAGCTCAACTATTTCTGTTTCTTCTGTCTTTCTTCACATACTTACAGTATGTCCCAGTTAAAAACCTTTTGTCTGCTCTATGTCCCTAATCTTATCTCTCTCTCCATTTCTGTCAGCATCTTTTGTCAATTCTCCTTTTCGTCAACTTTAATGTTTAATGCAGTCAAGTTGATGCTCTCTCTGTGTGTATTTGGGAAATATTAAAAGGGTAATATTTACCTTAGGCTTTTAATCATGAGGATTATTGGTGAGTGTGACACGTACAAGTTACACTCATCAGTAGCAAAGGACCAAGAATCAGACACAGACGCATGCAAAGCAACAGCTACTCTGCTAGGCAAGTTAGTCAAGAATTTATTATTAGGAAAAACGCTTTCTATCAAATATTTTTCATATTCAAAATTTAAATTTGAAACTTCGCATAACCACTTTCCCATTAAGGATTTAAGCAAACTGGCCATTTCAAAGAAAAGCCAAAAGTTTTGGTAGAAAGAGTCCAAATTTAAAGGGAAAGGGTTATGTGGTCCATAGGCTATGTATATGTATAACTTGCTAGATCTGGTGTGATCTACATCATTCTTGCTCCCGATTTGATTCGCAGTAAAAATTCTGGCATTCCATATTTATATTAATTTACTCACTAAATTATAATTAACTAATATATAATATAATTTTAATTTTATAATAAATATCCAGTACAAATAAATTTTTACCCTGGCTCAACCCTATGAAACCTCTCCTTTCTTCCCTGGTAGCATTTAGTAGACCGAAAGAAGGAATCTTTAGGCTAAAATCATGCCCAAAAGGATCCTAGGATTGCAAGATTTTACCCTTCTCACATAATCACTACTGTTTTCTACGTTTAAAGTCGTTAATATTTTATTTTTTCTTTTTTTTTAAAAAAAATATTTAACTTTTCTTTTGATGATCGATAATATGCGTGTATTGGTTCATTTGAATGTAATAAGATCATTTTTATATTTTATAATTAATAATCTATAAAAAATATCAACATTTCTTGTTCAATCAAGTGGAAGCTATGGAAATACTTTTGATTTTAGTAATTACATATACTTCCAAAAAAAAAATATAATTAAAATGTGAAAGTGTAATATCCTCAAATAAAATTCTACCTCTAATTCTACACAACATGTTGTTTGTGAGGAAAAAAAATTAATGGAAGGAAATTGTCAAATTGTTGCGTTATTGAATTATATTTTTCAAAACTATAAGTTAAATTTAGCCATGATAAATATGAAAGCTTTCGGCCTATAATTAACTCCAAAAGCTTAAGGGAAATGGCTGATCTAGAAATTGTTATCCCATAATGTTCTTATGATGTAGAAGTGATGATTATACGCTATAACGACTATCTCATGTGTTGTATCGTTACTTATATACAAAATCACACCAATCCCATTTTCCATTTAATTGAAAAATGAACAAAAGAGGAATGTCGTGGGAACATAGAAAAAGACAAAGTTGATGGACCACAAATGAATATCCAACTAACTTATGACATTTTCAACTTCCATGTGACAGCTAAACGATAAGTACATATGCATGGTGGGCCCATATTAATGGGCCTTATTATTTGCAACATTGCTACTCCAACCAACTCTGGGCCCATTTTATGTTTGCCCCAAAGTATTGCCAAAAGAAGGTTGCAGTAGGCAGTAGGAGAGGGCAAATTTTTATTTTCCAAAAAGCTTATTGGTACGAAAAGAAAGAAACCTAAGAGAAGACGCTTTGATAAAGCAAAAATAATATAATGTGGTAATGAATATTTATGGTGTGGATAGACAAAAAAAATCATTCTTATTTGGACGTGAAAGGGACCTTTTAGGTGCCCTTTAATAGAAGGAATTAGAAGTAAAAGAACATTGGGTGAAAAATGGATAGCTCATTGTTACCACAAAGTTTGGGCTCAATTGGAGATAAGATAATTTCAAGCCCAAGCCCACAAAAACAACGATGAAGAAAAACACGAATCGTAAAGTAAAATGAAAAAAAAGAGGAATATTAACAAATACCGACTAATAAATATCTTAATTATGCTCCTTACCTATATTTTACTTAATTATATTTCGTTGTTATAGTTTCGTTTGTTGTATATATTTTCGTTTGCTGTCAATATACAAACATGCTAAGTGTATACAAATTAGGATATTTTTAAAAACTTATACAAATCAAATGTATCAATATGATAATTATATACATGCTAGGGTAAGCATATATAAATTCTGACTTTATATAAATAGGAACATTCTGGATTTATATAATTAAGAATTGAATCATATAAATTCTTAATTTATACTATTGGGAGCTCAATTATACAAATTCTTAACGTTAATAGTCATTTCATTAAATTATAGTGGCAAATTGTAATTTAGTGAAATTATAATTATGTTAATTAATTTACAAATAAATGTTGATTTACTTGTGTTATTTTACCAAAATAGAAAGGAAGAAAGCGATTTATCTGTTTTCTTTTCCTTTTTTTCTTTTTTTAACTTTTTTTTTCGTTTTCATTCGGTGTTCGGTATTCAGGGGGTAAAGTACTCCTAACAAATGCGACTTTGTACCCAAGAGGACTCGAACTCGAGACCTCTGGTTAAAAATGAAGAAATACTTACCACTCCCTAATCTGGATTCGTTCTTTCTTTTTTTTTAACTTTGCTGCCTTTTTTATGTTTTTTTCTCATTTTTATTTTGTTTTTATCTTTTCAAGTGATAAATATTATTAGACAAAATTGAATGATGGGAGAATTTGACCAATGACACAATATAATATGAGAATATTTTTTTATGCAAAGGAATAAAATTAAAGCACAAAGGGTAAATTTCATCCACTTATGGATGTATAATTTCGTTACACAACTTTGAAGAAAAAAGTAGGTCTCTGCGATACTCCTCCCATTTGGAACTTTAACAAAAATCACATTTATTAATTAATTAATTAATATAATATATAGTTTATCAATTATTTTTATTTAATAGTATACATTTCTTAAAAATTGAAAAATAACAAAAAAAAATGGAGTACAAAAGTATAATTAAAACATATATAAATTTTTATCTTGAATTTTAGGGTTAAACCTACTTTGGAAAAGTCTATTGTCGTTTTATTTTGTGCCTAAATTGCGAGTCCGCAGATCTTCAAATCTTCGCTCACAAAATTTTAATCTTTTTCCAATAAAATACAAGTTTAAAATACAACTTTAGAATTTAAAAATGAGAATTTCAAATCTCAAAATTGCAAATTTTAACGTCAAAATATGTAATACAAATAATTTTTCCATGGTCTAGACGAACTTTCATCATACTTAAATCACTATTGCTTCCACTTTTAAATAGATTCCAATGGTGAAAAACACAGGCAATAATAAAAAAAAAAATGGTGTCTGACATGGATTGTAGATCTGAAATGCCAGCTTCATCTCTTTGTACATGTATAGGAGTAATTTTTCAAACATGTGTGTGTATATAATATTAATAATAATAGGTTTTTTTTTTTTTTTACTATTCTATTGGTTGTGTTTCAAACTTCAGCGGACAATACGACATATCTCCTCGGAATTTGTGAAATTGTTTGGTGTGAAGAAGACAAAAAACTAAGAAATTCCCATTTTTGTTTTACCACAAGATTACAATATGTAATTAATCTAAACACTAGTCTAGTTTATCAGTTTTCACATATGAAACTAAAATAGTCATCTTAAAGGGAAAAAGTGTGACATAAACTAGTAAATATTTTTTTTATTACAGTTGTATTCGGACAAGATTTGATAATGATGGTGAGTACCAACTTGTAAATTTACATATTCCGTGCAATTAGGTCACTTGCCATCATCACTTTTGCAACCAAACCATCAGTGTCTTGTAAAGGGGGCTTTCACAATCTTGCCTTTCATTTTCTTGGTATAGAAACAAGAAACAAGTGATGTACCAAACTCAAAAACACACTCAAGGCATGGGCATGAGTATGACTTAACAAAACAGATTTGAGTATGCCATTAGCCAATGGAAAAACTTAGTTGTGGAGATGTTGAATTCTTGAAACCACCACTGGTTTTTGACAACAGCTCATCACTTATTCCATTACCTTGTGGAAGGCATGCTGCCAACTCTCATGATTCATCAACTCAATTTGGTAACTAGATGTGGTCCCAAGCCTAAAGTCCATAAATAAGCCAATCATGTGCTGCCCAATTGAGGATTCATTGAGGAAAGATAGAAAAAGAGGGGAAATTTTGGTCTAAAAATTATTGCAAAAGAGCACAGTATGAGGTCACAAGTTAGAATAGCCCATCTTCCAGTTTTGACTTTGTGATTTGCGAAGACAAACTTGTCCCTGTCTTGGGAAAGAGAACTCTAGCTTATGCAAACACAGAAACCAAAGACAAAGAAATGTAACGATAACCTATGTTGCTCAATGATCTGGATAACCTATGTTGCTCAATGATCTGACTCTTCAAAAATGTCATACGAGTATGTGTTGGATCTTACAAAAGTAGAGCATTTTGTAAGAATCCAATATGAGTACAACAACAATTCTGAAAAGTCCGAGGAACATAAACATAGATAGTAACCTTCGGAAGCTGAAATGAGTGTGCCTCAAGACTGCCCAAAAAAATTTAAAAATATTCTCATTTCATAAATTAGCAGCCTCATTGACTGGTACATGTTGTATAAACCTTTCAAGAACACAGAAATCTTTGCATTGAGAGGAGATAGGGAAAAAAAAGAACAACAAGAGTACAAACTCAAAAGACATGAAAGGAAATGAAGAGAGGATTCTAAGGTGCCCCAATCACACCAATTGAAGAGCAGAGAGTCTCAGGGAACCATCTCAAGCCTAGGCTCAAAGCAGAAACCAGTAAAGAGCTGAAGGGGAAACCTCTTTGTCACAGGACATTTCTGTGACCACCTCCACTGTTTCTGGTTCACATCATAAACAAGAAGGGCAGGAGCTCCATAGCTCTGAATGTATATGAGATCATCTGTACCACTGCTGGCAAAAACATCATCAAATTCCCCAAAACCTTGAAAATACTTATGCGGCATGCGGGCAATTTCTTGCCATTCCTTCCCCTTAAGTACCCATATGCCAATCCCCTTAATTATGTCAGGACGATCTTGTTTCCCAATTCCTCCCACCATTACTAACTTCTCCTTGAGGTTCATTAATCGACCACATGTTAGAGAACATGGCACAGGAATGAAAGACTTTATCAATAAATCATGTGATGATCTACTTGAGAGGTTGTAAGTGATCAGACCGTGACGACTTTCTGGACTACCACCTCCAGTTGCATAAATCAAGAAATACAAAACACCATCACAGATGACACTTTCATCCCCACCTCTCCAGCCTGTTAGAACCTCAGACAAAGGGGTAAACCACATCATTGTTCCAGAATCGTATATGTGGATTGAGAGATCCCACTGATAGAAGTTGCCTGGTACTTGCTTAGATTTAACAATGGCCACTCTGTAACAAGACGTTTTCATGTTTACACAGATTGCCAATGCACTGTAATCAGAAAACTTGAGACCAGGAGGCTCCTTAAGGTTCTTGCAGCATTTGGTAATTGGGTTACAAACATATAGCTCGCTTCTACTGTCATTGTCCATGACACAAACTAATCCACATGAAGAAGCAATGAACCAATTGGATGTCTGTATGCCAGGGAGTTCAATACCATACCATTTTCGAAGGGAAGGATCATAGGCATAACCAACTGGTTCCTCTGAGCTTGTGAACATAAAGTACCACGGTTTTTGAGACAGCACCTGAGAGAAGTTCCATAAGAACCTCGTTGAATTCACTATCTCATACCATCTTTTACACACACAACTTGCCCTAAAAATGCTCGCAATGGGAAGATAGGCCAATATTCGTTCCAATAAATCATCAGGCAGTATCAAATCCACATGAACTGAGGAAGCTTCTCTACTATCTTCATCATTAAGCTCTGAAAAGGAATCAAACTCAGCCATGTCTGGTGCAACATAATCAGGGCAATGACTGACCCAAGAGGTTTCCCCTTCCATGATGATGGAAAGGGACCAAAACCTACAGGCAAAAACAAAAGTAAAATTGAGTGAGATGTAGAAAACACAAAATTAGCCTCATCTCATTCGCTAAATTACAGGTATATTAGTATAAGTAAGTGATCAAATATACTAACATTAGATCAGAGGATTACAAGATCATCTGATATCAAAACGTAAAGAATGACAAGAGGGGGTTGCTCAAGTGGTAAACACCCTCCACCTCCAACATTAAGGTTGTGGATTTGAGCCACCAAGGGAGCAAAAAGGTGGGGTTCCCAAAGAGGAGTTAAAAACAAACAAACTAAAGCATGAAAATGAACATATTAGTGAGCAAAGCATTTTTGAGAAAGCTAAATAAAAAAAATGTCACAAGACCTAGATGGCTATAGGCCAGGTTGTACAATGCAAAATACTATTGCTCAATAAAGCAAATTGAGCAGTATCAATAAATTCAATTCAATGAAGCTGTTATTATGAAAGGTCAATAATGATGTTGTACTTTGACTATGCCTCACTTAACAGAAGAAACATCAATCAAAAGCAATGACATGGAGCAGCGACATTTCACTCAAAAGCAAGTAACAGAAGACTAATACTAGTAAGATTGCCAACCAATAATGTTAGAGAAAGAATCTTCACCACAACCAAGAGATCTTTTATTTTTAGTTCCAATACTTCATGACACTTGTATACACTAACACAAGTAAGTTCACTTTATATGCCTCATATATATAAGGATAATATGGGATTCAAAGGCAAGGAAACAAATAAATAAATGAAGAATACTATTTCTAAATCAAAAAGCACAAACAATACATAGATCAACAATCTTGTCCTATTACCTACAAGCAAAAGGGAAAATCCCACCTCCAGTATTCCACCACTAGAAGTTAAAACGCATTTAATGAAGAGAGACACAAAATGTGAAAAGAAGATACAATATCCACCCAAAATATACAACAATGGATTTGGCTAATCCAGAAACGAAGCCTGGTTTTGTCAGCAAATACTAAATAACGAACAAGAATATGTTATCCCATGGGGAAGAAGAGAACTCAGAACAAACCACAAACTAAGCTAACTGCACAGAACAATCCAATAGAACACGAATCATAAACTTTGGCCATGGAAATACAAGAAGGAAATAAGTTCTCAAATAAATAGATCTCAAACATCTATTTTTGAAGAAACCAAATTTTCTTGAAATGAATGAAATAAAAAACTATACCTTTGCTAAGAAACCTCCCTTCACCAGCTCTCGAACTAATGAGTCCCCAGTCAGATTGTTGGGAATCCTCAAGATTTACCAGCAAAACAGTAAGAAAAACTACAATGAACACTATTAAAACACCCTTTTTTCAGACAAAAACAACATCCAACAGCAAAGAAAACGAAATGGGTATCCAAGATTATCCCTCAAATCGTAAAGAAAATGGTAAAGATTGGATTTTTACAGCACAAAACACATCTACCATTTAAGCAGAGAGAGAGAGAGAGAGAGAGAAGCAGAGGAAAGGGGATTTTCTTGATGTCCTTCTTCCTGTTTGTGTTTTGTAGCCTAAAAAAACAACTACCGGCACTGGAGTGACAAAGAAAGGCGGTATTTAATAGGGCATAGAGAGAAGGAGAGGAGGGGGAAAACTGGGGAAAGAGGAGAGGTGTATTTAAAGAAATTTGTTGGGGTTTTAATGGGGGAAGAAAAAAACATTGGGATTTTGGCCACAATCCAGAAAACACTCTAAAAAGGATATAATGCTGTCTTACTCATCATACCAAATTTTTATGTTATTTTTTTATTAATTTTATTTTTCACCCAATATTTAATTTAAATTTGATTAATTTGCATTTATAGATAAAAAAATCATTTTGAGAGCTCAATTAAAAGTGATTTTATATTCAAACGTAAATCCAAAATCTATATCATTCTTTTCCCTATTATTTTATTTTCTCCCCCTCGTTTCTATGCGTTAATCTTTAAGGGTGAAGGGCTGAAAAAAAAAGGTACTGCCTAATTTCTAGCAAATATTTTTTAGTAATTTACTATATAATTATAGTATGCAAATTGCTACTTTTCAAAAAAAGCTTTAAAATTGAAATATAGCGTAAGATAATGTTAAATTGCAACAAAAAAATATACAAATAAATTTTAACATTTTGACACATAGATCTACCTAATTTTTTACATAGATTCGATTAAATCAAAGAGAAATACGAACACATTTATAATAATAAGAGTTGAATTTAAAATTTAAATTTTATGAGTATAATTTTTTAAGTGTATACTAAATTCAGTATATTTTTATAAATTATAAGTTGCATTCACTATTAAAGATAAGGATAAACAAAAATTAAAGTATAGCAAAAATATAAAATTATAAATTTCATGCATTTAATAATAAATTTGAGATTGTAAGACAAAATTGAGGGTTGCTTGATAATTCAATTTTTCAGAATACAAAGCATCAAATATATTTTTATAAGTTTTGTTTAATCATTGTTTTGATATCATTATCCTTTTAAATATATTTTCCGCACACTAATCACATAACGACGTATATTTTTAAATATTTCCACTATGAACTTTCCTGTTTGTTTGCATTGATTTAGTAAATTATATTTTAGCTTATTTTCTTCATTTATTTTTATTTACAACATATTTATGGAATATACTTTACTACCTACGCATATAAAGAATAGTGTCAATGTCCCACTAATTAAGCAAAATCTTCTACTCTTCTCTGATTTGCTTTTGTAGAAATTGTGGGTTTATTTTTTTGGTTTGTCATAGGGATTTCCTCCAATAGCTTTACTTTACCTAATTAATGTCCCTTTACTCTTTTGTCACATCTTCAAATTCTCACTTCTTTTATGATACGTTTTTTCTCTTTCTTTTTTCTTAAGTATTTATTTTGCTTTTTTAAATATAGTGCTTTCGTGTGGTTGCATTCAATTATATAGTAAAGTTTGTCGAAGGACGTCTGCCGGTAGTATTATGTGCAAGAAATTGCTATTCCTTCATTTTTTATTTCGTCTTCGATATTTATACAGAGATTTAATTAAAATTTGAAGACACAAACAACATGCTACATGAGGCACGTGTTGAAAGAGGGATTGTTAGATAATGCTAATATCTTATTTATGGCAAGACCCATGTGGAGGCTACGATAGTCCGAATTGAAGTCACGAACGTGACGCTTGCATGGTGGGTTTGGTTAATAAATAAAAGTTGTGTCTTTGCTTTCAACTATAACTTTTGACATAATGATAAGCATTTGATCCTAACACATCTACTATTTTTTTTTATACAGAAACATTATGTGTTCAACATTAACCGGCTTAAAATCTTTGATTTCTATTACTTTGTCATGTATGTTAATATAATCTTAAAAAGTATGAATAATCCTCTAATTCATTTCTTAACGATGTAAATATAATAACGATTGAACTAGTTAGAAATTTGTAGATAATTTTTTCTTTACTTGAAACGCTGAAAAAGACATTACTTCCTTTTTGTATGTATTAGGATAGTGATTAAACTTTTAGACGTGTCAAAGACATTATCTGTAAGAATATTTCGCCTCTGATTATAATTTAATTAGAGTAATCTTCTATAATTTATTACCCAGAAGATGATCCTGTATGCAATGATTCACAAAGCACCCCAAGTGGTTTTTCTTGGAATTCGCTCTACATTGAATGTTCGTGAATTTTTTTTTGTCATTTTTACTTAATTTGTGAGTCAGCATATACATATTAAGAATAATATTTAAAGATAAAATTTAAACCACTTTTCACTGTTTTCTTTTGTAAAATTATATATATATAAAGAAAATATTTTTATAATGTAATTTTTTAACGAATGAAGTTAGGACAGGTGTATCCTATCTCCGTGTCCCTGAATTCACTGCTAAGAGGTAGGGTTGTTTAGAAGCGGAAGTCAGCTGACAAAAAAGAAAGTTAGTAGGAGTAGAAATATAGCTCAATAGTTTGTAAATTATGATGTTATGTACTTGTTCACACCCAAATATATTAGTGCTAAAGTACACTAAAATCTTAAGAGGTTTTAAAAAAAAAGGAAGAGAAAGCTAGATTTGGTAAATGATTGTACAAGTATTATTCGTGCCAGTAACTTGATTTTACCCCCATTCAGTCGGGTTGTCAAAAAGAACCTAAAAAATCAACTGAATCGATGAAATTTAGTTGTATCAAATCAATTTATATTTTTTTTTTCGTAAAACTATGACCTTTTATTTAAGTATTTAATCGTTTTGAATTATTGATATTGTCATTTTAATTTATAAGAAATTTTTTTAAAATCTCTGAATCAAACCTAATAATCTCTCTCTCCATCCCATTTTAGTTGTCAAAATAAGATTTGACACAACCCTTAAAATAATTAATTAGAAGTATTGTTTAACTAATAATATCCCCTACAAATGATTAAACTTTAATGTATATATGTACCTCTTAATTCTAGAGTAATTAATACCAAGGATGAGTTGAAAAAAATTAATTAATTCTCTTTTAATTATCTAAATTGACAACTATTTTGGAGCAACTATTTTTAGTATACCTGACAACTAAAATGGGACGAAAGGAACAGTCAAATTAACTTTTGAAAAATGTAACATGACAACTAAAAAGAGACGGAAGAAATATTGAAATGTTTTTTTTTTCATTCTCACCAAATCAATATATATATATATAGGCAGTGAAAATGGGCAGAAGGCGCCCATCAATTTTTTTTTTTTCACCCAATGTCCGAAGCTCGGTAGAGCCTCGCACATAGCAAGTCCCACTCAGGGGTGGCGCTTCTTAACAGGTAGAATCAATTGTCATTAAAGCACCAACGGACATAGAAGATTAATGGCAATAATGAGGAGAAAAATATGTTATAAACATGAGTAATAAGAAGGATTAATAGCTCATCAATAGCTATTAAAGGGATGAAAATAAATCAGTCATTAAGGCTATAAAATCAATTTATCTTTCAATTTGTTAATAGGCAGAAATTTCTTTTTTGAGATACTATAAATCATTTTTTTTAAATACTATAAATCTTTTCAAATGTTATATTTATTATATTCAAAGGGTGATTTGGTAAAATTATTTTTGTCATTTATTACTTCTTAATTCATGTGTCAAGTCAATAAGAGACAAGTAAAGATGGACGAAAAAATATAAATTATCTCTTGATTTCATAAATGAAACTTATATGAATCTTGCTCTGATATTATGAATGAAATTAAATATGGTTCAGAGCTCGAGCTATTCATTATTCAACTAAGATTATATATCCACACATAGCCGCACGTACATTTACAAAAGGGTAACGCTATGCGTTATTAACTTCACTTGTTTGAAATTGAGACGTAAACAGGAGTATTACTATTATTGTTGTATGTCAATGTCATATTTATCATAGCAAACGGAAAAAAAATTCTAGATTGTATTTAGGAGTGGTAATTGGGTGAATTAGGTCAAATTTGAGTGGGTTATAATAGGTCACGATAACAAACGGGTCAAAACCCAACCCAACCAAACTCAAATTTGTTTGGGTCAAAATGTGTTAGATCAAAACGGGTTGAGTCGGGTTATAGAGCGGGTCAAGACCGAACCCGACCCAACTTCTACTAAATTTTACTCTATTTGTTCTTTTTCAATATTTTAGTACTTAATTAAATTATATTTTTCTTTATTTTGATTATATAAAACATATCAAATTAAAAAAAAATATTTTACAAATATTTTGACAAAATCTCTCTCGAATAAATTCGGGTTGAATATCAACCCAATTTTAAATGAGTTGAGTTGAGCTAATAAATGAACGGGTTAATCTTCAACAGATTAGATGGATTAGATTTAATTTTGACACCCCAAATTATATTAAACATTTCTTATTGGACTACTGATATGTTACAAATTCGTGCTATTTTGGCCTCTAAAATTTACGCTACTTTAGTTTTTATTATTGTGATTAAGCTAATTTTAAAATGTAAATTAAAATGACCTATTTTGACCCCATTATAGGGGACGGGGAAGGCATGATGCATGTCAGCCTAGTATCCGATTTTAAAATCCTTTCAAAGTTAAACAATTAAATATTTATTATTAATTAATATTGTTAATAAGTATTTAATTCAGTGATGAAGACATGTTACAACATGAGAACGACTGCTGCTAATTAACAATAATCTCCTTTCTGTTGCCTTTTTCTGTTTACTGGCTTGTGAGATCTGCAGGCATAATAATAAAAATTAACTTTAATTAAAATATAAACTACTATATAATAGCCAAAGCCGGTGGGGCCTGTTCTTGAAAGGTCATTTACGAAGATGACATTTTCATCTCTCTATTAAATTTAATAATTATAAAACTATAAATGACATGATTAAAGTTTACTAGTAATAATTTATTTCACGCAACCTAATGTCCACGCTATGCTCCTACTTTTCCAACATAACTAGTAGAATCTCATAAGTGATGTCTGAGGAGGGTAAAATGTACGCAGACCCTATTATTATCTCATAGAAATAAAGAGGTTATTTCTTAAGAATCCTCGTCTCAAAAACTTTTCCTTTAGTCATGTATTTTAGTATAATATTTCACGTTTTAATTGGTTTACCTACTTTTAATCTGATACGGAATTAATTAAGAAAATACAAAATTATTATTTCAAAATAAAAAATATATTAAATATCTCAAAATATCATTTTGATCTCGTAACCTTATACTATCATATGAAAAAAAGTTAGAATTGAAAAGTACTCTTCAAAAAGAAAAATAATTTTTTTTAAAATAAAATAAAATAAATAAAATAAAATTTAAAAATATTTATTTTTATGATTAATTAATTAATATTTTCTATATTAAAATTCGTGAGGGAACCATGGGAAAAAAACAAAAAAGAGGAATAGAACATTGAGCTTGCAGAAATCAGAATACGTGGTCCATTATGTTGTACGTTAATCTCTGTTGAAACCAAAAATATGATAAGATACATAGTATAAAATATTAATATAAGCTATTTTATGCTATTTCTTTTTCTTGTAGTGTAGCGGGAAAAAATGGTTTCTTCTTTCCACGTAATATGAGGCAAAAATAGTAGTGAGCAGAAATTATACAAAACCAATAATATACACAATTTAATCTCGTGATATATATCTGTATAGTATAGTTTTATCTCAATCTTGAGAAGGTAATTGGGTTGTTGTGGACGATGGCAGAGCCACATACTTATTCAAATACCGTTAAATGAAAAATTATACTATTTACTTAAAAATAATTTTATATTTATATATAATATATGTCAAACTTTCTTCGTGTCTACTTCTTAAAATTTTGAACTCTCTTAAAAAAAATCGTGACTCCGCCGCTAATTCTGAATAAACTCTAGGGTCTAGACTCAAATAATACATATCAAATATTAAATGTGCAAGATAAATAATTTCTCCATCCCAAATATTAACTAAATTTTTTCGTCATTTTTGCAAGTATTGACGTTCACATTTGTTTGTTAAAGTTCAAAATTTTTGTAAGAGGTGAATTATTAAAATTATCTTTTTATTTATAATTTCTTAATGTGCATATCTAAAGAATAATAGATAAGTCATAGGGAAAACAAGCAGCATAAAGTTAGAGCAATAACAAATTGTATAATAACCTCATCCAAAAGAATATTCACAAAAAATTATTGATATGCGAATATTATGAACCAAAAGAATATAACATATATCTTAATCGAGAAGAAGCTATTAATAAATTTTATTAATGGAGTATTAGAATTTTGTGATTTGTGATGATTTGAATCCTCCTACCCCCACCCCGACCATTGACATTGTCTGAGTGTCTCCCTGCACATAAAAAATTACTACAATATTACTTAATCATCATAATAAAGATAAGGAAATAATTAAGAAAGTGTTTTTTCCTTCTATCGTCCCTTAATAAATGGGGAAAAAAAAAACCCAATACATAAATTAAACACTCCCCGCTGGGTCCATACAAATGGCATTGACCTCTAATAAACTTTAACTTAAGTGGCATGACAATCGGAGCAGTTCAAGCACATTAGTGTCCTAAGATGAAAATCAAATGGAGATTTTAAATTTAAAAAAAAATAATAAATAAATTTGCTTATGAATTTTATTTTTTTATCTTTTGAGATGCAAATTCTTTTTATGATTTCATTCAGTAATTCTTTTCAATGAATCATATAATCATCTTTCAGACGTGCCAACTTTATTCTAATAATTCTTTTTTTTCTATAAAATAAATAATCTTTACTGTAAATAATACGTACTTAGTGTTTTTTCTAAAACAAAAAAATCTGTTACTTAAAGAAAGAATAAAATCATAATCTTTTTAATTAAAGAACTACAGGTTGTTTGGTTTGAAAATATTCGGAACTAAAATCAAAATTATAATCTAGATAACTAAACTTTTTTTTTTTGTATGCGATAAACTATTTGAATCATATATATATAATTCTAATTTTAATTAATACTTCCAATTAAATACACATAAAATAAATTTAATATCAAATTTTAAAGGGAAATTTTCATAAATAGTCTAAACTTGAAACTTAATATGCTCAAATAACTATATTTTACATAATTACACGTCATAACCTCAGCTATGTGACCTGGAGGTGAGAAGAGAGACGAGCGAGATCGAGAGAGGGAAGCGAGAGACGAATTGTATATGTATATTTGTCAAATTGTATGTGTATATCTATCAAATAATTGTATACATATAACTAATATACATATGTATTTGTATCTCTGGCAAGTGAGATTAGGAGAGAGGGAGGAGAGAGCCAAGCGAGAGAGGGGCCATATGGAGATAGGCGAATTGTATATATATATCTGTACATCGAATTGCCTATGTATATCTATCAAAATAATTGTATATATGCAGTTGGTATACATATGTAATTGTGATATTCGGCAAGAAATTGCAGGGGGAGAGAGGAGAGATAAAATAGCAACAAACCCGTACCTATAGCAATAAAATTCTAACTATAACTATAAATTGTAATTTTTTCAAATTATAATAATATAATATATATACATATTAATATATTTACCTAATTACATAATTTTTCAAATTCTTTTTTAAATTGACGTAACTCACCTAATCCCTCCGACCAAATAATCCGTGAGACAACTGAAAATAGCAGCAGTGAGTAGTGGGCACCCCACTTATAAATTTGTAACATGAATAACACCTCTTTCCAGCCAAGACTTTTTCGTGTCATAAATGACTCATGTCTCACTTTCAATACTTTATATTTAAATTAAACTTTCAAAACTATTCTATTGATTTGTCTTTTTATGCTAACCAAGTGACTAATTAAGTGAAAAAAAGGACATTAAGACATGCAATTGGGTGTTTAATTAAGACACTTGTAAAGATGAATATTAAATATATGATTACAGATGTAGAACAAACAATTATAATATTATTAACCTGGTAGACCTTTTAATCACTCTAATAAATGTCAGCCATTCGACTTTATAGTATATTTAGTTATGTACATATACATAGTCGAATGTTGCAATCAATTGAGGGCTCCAATGTCTTGTCAATTCCAACAAATTTTATTCCATGCATAATACTCTGTTTATATATTTCCCCCGTTAATTTTTATTTGTCACAAATATACGTTGAATATTTTTATGATTTTTCATAATATTTCAAGCTATTTGATGTATTTTTTTATTTTAATTTTTTTACATAACATGTTTAAGATTTCATAAGATTAAGAATATTTTGTTACTTTCTATGTAACTTTAGTTTAATATCACAAAATTTATTTTTTTAATCTTAAATTTTGTGTCAAATAATAAATAAATAAATTAATTAAAATATATTGAGTAATTAACTTTTTCTTAATATGCTAATATTGAAAAGTCCTATTTGACAGGTAATAAAAACATCTTACAAAGATGATTTTATAAAGAGAGGTTCAGAATTTAAAAGTTTTGAATTTCTACGATGACTTTAAATTAACATAAAATAATAACTTAACTCAAAATCAAATATTATAAATAGTTATTAGAGTAGTAAACTTTTTAACATATATACAAGATCATCTAAATAAAAATTATTAAATTAACATACATACATAATTGATTAATTAAGTTCACTCTAATTTTAAGATTTCTCTGATAAAAATATTTATCATTCGTAGCAACTTTATCACATGATAAACGGATGAAATAAAAGACATGATCTGATGGGAAGTGCAACATATCTAGGTATGATATAGGAATAGGCAGGTAGATCACATGATGGTGGGGGATACAAGAAATAAATCAAGAAAGTTGTAACTTAAAATGCATATAGTCTACGTAGCCATGAGTTGAGTATTGACATTATGAATAAAGTAATGACAAACATGTTGGAAACAAAACCATACAGTATAATCCGTCCTAATTAAAATATCAAATTTCTATATTTAGTAAAATATTTATTAATTATATAAAAATTTATTTAGATTTTAATTTTTTAACCTTTTTTTAATTTCAAATTAAATATTATCACATAAATTATGACGAATAAAAGAAATATTTAAATGCCAGACCAAACTAGAGATCAAGATATCCCAAGGGCTAAATACCTATTTCCCTTATGGTGGTTGTGATTTGGGGGGTCTCACCGAGATTCATTCACTTTTTTTTTTTTTTTTAAAAAAAAAGTTAGTATTATACTTATTATTGTTTTGATAAATCTTTTCTTCCCTTTAAACAAAAATATAAATTACATAGTATAAAGTGTTATTAATTATCTTTTTCTATTCTTTTTCACTTTACATAAATACCTTTATAAAAAATGGCAATTCAAATATGTTAATTCAATTATGAATATAAAAATTAGAGTTTTTAAGTATCAACAGATAACATTTAAAGCATGATATATTAAGCATAAAGTTAATTTAAAAATCAGAATTAATATATTCGAATTATTGAATTAATGTATTCAAATAAAAAAAAGAAATTTTTAAATTTGTAAAAATAAACAAAAAATAATTTTAAAAATATAATAAATAAAGAAGCATAACTTGATAAATTTTTCAAGTATAAAAGACAAAATACCAGTGTTATTAACACGCACCATTCTAAATTTTGTACTATAGTGCATCTTTCCTTTTCTTCTATTTTTCTCCCTTTTGTATCATTTCTTGTTCTTTTCCTTTATAGTCTAAGGGGGTTTCTTCATAATGAAGCACTTGTTTTTATCCCCTCAAAAAAAAAAAAAATGTTTTCTTTTTAATTAGTTCTTCAATATTCTATATATGGGTTTTCTTTGCAATGAAGCATTTATTTTCCTCTTAAAATTAGGCAACATGGTTCTTCTAGCATCGGCTCAATATCTATTATTTATTTATTTTGATTTATATGATATAGATAAATTGTCAATATAAAATTTGGAGAGTCAGTTAAATTTTGATATGATTATAGTTATTTGAAATATAATTTTTAAATAATATATGTTATGTTCCTTACAAATTCAGTATTGCGATGCATGAAGCAAACAATGATGTGAGGCTTGTCACTCAATCTATCCCCAAGAGGTAAAACTTTAAGTATCTAGGGTCCATCATCCAGAGTAGTGACGATATCGACAATGATGCCACACATCATATTGGGGAAGCATGGACAAAATGGAGGCTTGCCTAGGAGGTATTGTGTGATAATAAGATACCACCTAAATTGAAAGGTAAGTTTTACAAAATGGTGGTTAGACCATCTTTGCTGTATGAGGTGGAGTGTAGGCCAATAAAAAAGGACATGTTTAGAAGATGCAGAATGTTGAGATGGATGTGCGGTCACACCAGGAGTGATAAAAGTAGGAATGAGACTAGTGGAAGAAGCTAGAGGTGGCCCCTGTGGCTGATAAAATGTGGGAAGCGAGACTGCGATGGTTTGGACATGTGCAGAGAAGGAGTACTGATGCTCCAGCTAGGAGATGCGAGAGGTTGGATTTGAGAGTTACGCGGAGGAGTAGAGGTAAACCAAAAAAGTATTGGGGGGAGGTGATCAGACAAGATATGGTGAAACTTGATCTTACTAAAGACATGACCTTAGATAGAAAGGAGTGAAGGTCGTGAATCAGAGTAGTAGGCTAATTGGTTGGTAGGGCTAGGTGGATGTCTGGTCTTGGGGTATAGTAGGGTAGTAAGAGTAGTCGTGTTTTATATCATGTGTCATTATCTTTCATATACATGTTGATGTTATCATTATATCATGTTGATTTACACACTATCATGTGTTTTGTGTTGTTAGTCGTACTTTCTGTTTCCTTTCTTTTTCTTCCCATTTTTTTCCATATCTAGTTTATTTTACTTATGGATTTTTGACACGAGGGTTCCTAGGAAAACAACTTCTCTACCTTGTGAGGTAGTGGTAAGGTCTGCGTACATTCTACCCTCTCTAGACCCCACTTGTGGGATTCCACTGGGTATATTGTTGTTGTATGTGTTACAATCCTTGTTCCAATTTATCATGTGTCATCGATAAATTCTTGAATTTTGCAATTATTATAATCTATATTACTTTTACGTCATTTTCAAATAATATATGTTACTCATTTATCTCTATTACTATGACACTTACTCGAGAGTCAATTGAACTTTTTATATGTCTTTAAATATTTTAAGTTGTTTATTATTGTAATTTACAGTATTTTACGTAGTTTTAAAGTTCTATATATTGCTCCCTTTGTCCAATATATGTAGCATAGATAGAATTTCACTAATCAATCAAATGTTCTTAATTATTGAGATGTACTATACTTTTTACTAGTTTTCAAATTAAATAATTCATACTACTCTTTTCGTCCCATTTTATGTAACACCGATATATTAATTTCAAAAATTAATCAATTTTGTTTTATGCTTTTAGAAATAGTTTAAGTTATCAATTATCATGATTAAATAAGACAAATAAATTAAAACAAAAGAATCACTAAAAATTACAAATATATCATCAACTTGCTTAAACAGATATGTCGACTTATATAGCTAGCTTGAGTAGCTTAACTCCCTCTCAATATGAATAGCAAAGCACAAGTTCTGTCGTTTCCAAATTAAATGAATACACATTATTATTTTTGTCTCATTTTATGTGATACCAATAAATCTCATTTCAACCATATTTGTGGGATTCCACTGGGTATGTTATTGTTTGTTTGTTGTTTGATAAATTAATTTCAAGTGTCAATTGACTTTTTTCTTTTATGTTTTTAAAAATATTTTAAGTTGCCTATTATCATGATTCTTAGTATTTTTTAATATTTTTTAAAATATATAAAGAATTACAAAAAAAAAAAAAAGACAAATAAATTAAAACAAAAGAATCACAAAAAATTATAAATTTATCTTCAAGGTGCATGATATTTTTAATACAACAAAACAAATAATACAAAATAAATAGTCTATGTATAATAAATCCAATCATTATTAATAAAAATATTACTAATACATTCTATTTGACATTATTCTTATACGTTCAATCAAATAACACCTTATTTTCTCACATGGTTACATCAGGCGGTGAGAAAGGAAGGAAAAGGGTAAAAATTTGTAATTTGTATATCAATTTAATAAATGTGTATTATATATTTTTATATATAAATTTTATATTTAATTATAATTAACTAATTCATGATTCTTTTACTTTATCAAAATTTTATTATGATAAGTTATAGTAATAGTATGTTGTAAATATTTGGTTGGGATGATAAATCTTTTATTAGTAGGTGAAAGTACAATTTTTAAGCCAATCTGTAATAGACACGTGTTAAATCTCAGTAAAAAGGGTTTTCTATTTTGAGGTTGAGGCTGAAGGAAAGGTCAAATCAGTTGGCACAAGGGTAAGTATAGTACGGACAAAAATGATTTATTAGAATATATTTTTACGTTTTCTTATATATATATATATATATTTGATTGGTAAAAAAAATTTGTAAAATATTTTTTTGTATGAATTAAGTAAATGACTTTTGTAGTCTCATGGTATCAGTATGAATATACAAATAAAACACGGTGAAAGCCTAGAAATATAAAATGCCTACTTGCTCGGTTTATTCAATTAAAACCTTATAATGCAATTGCATTTTCTGATTCAATTGCTATTTTGTTTCTATATTTTTGATTTATCTACTAGGTCAGTCTGGTTGATTCTTTATACCTAGTTTTAATATGAAATATGATTGCATCCAAATAGTAGGATCATAATAATCTCTTGTCATAAAAATGATTGAATGAGTAGCAACACCAACCATTAGAAATGATTTACGCATAATCTGTGAACAACGATAGTTTTGTACCATAATCAACAGCTACATACGAATAAGGAGGTATGGAATACATTTGATGAGCTACAATAATGATTAAAGAGCCTAACATAGCTAGTTTAAGAGATAATTGAGCACATTATGGTGTCGTTAAGATCTCATAGAATAAGTTTTATAATAACATTTCACATTAATCATCTCCTTCACCTGTATTATAACTTGCTTTGTTTCGTAATTAGATTCATTATAAAAAAATAAACAGAAAAATATAAAATATTTGATAAGATTTGACTGTATTGAGTTATAACCCACTGTTTGTCCATCTTGATTTAATCATTTCAATTTAAGTAATTTTGAGATAAATTAATAATTCATTTCTGTATTGATTTACCCATATTATTGGGTTTGGAGGGCAAATTAAATAAAGTTTAAATAGGTTAGGAGATTTAATTGTTTAAAAAAGTGTCACCTAGCGTCATATAACAAAATTAAACTGAGACACAGAAATTTAATGCAGCAACAACAACACATTCAATAAAATCCCACAAGCAAGGTCTGGAAAGGGTAAAATGTACGCAGACCTAATCATTGTCTCATAGAAATAGAGAAATTTCCGAAAGACTCCCATCTCAAAATATCATCCCCAAAAGCAAAAAATACTAGATATGCAACCAAACGACTAGAATGGAAAACACATGATAATCACATTGACAAAATGAAGCAAAAAAGGATCCCTTAAAGCTTTAACAATTAAGAAATGTGTGAAAGCCAAGCGTAATGATTTCTGTGAATATTCACAGAGATAACACTTAGATACAAAATCCTCTTTCTATGCAATACATCATGTGATTTATTAGACAGACATAAGGATCCATCCAAACAAGCTGCTTAGATGTATTAGAAATTGGACAACTTCATGACGGAAGCAAGAAAAGAAAGAAGCAAATTACAAACCACTTTAGCTAAAGAATAATCAAGATGTCACAGTTGAAGAAATAATTTCATACACCTTCCTGATGAACGCTTTCCAATCGACCTTTAAAGACCAAAAGACTAAAGCTTATTTCATCTTAAACTTAAAGAGGTGCTTAAATTACCTGTAAGTCGCACGGTATTAACTTTTAAGACACTCTTGCGCCCAGTGTTGCACCTCACAGCTATAACATTGTTTAACACTGGAACTTACATGAATGTACCTATCAACCAAACACTGCCTGCAGCATCCATGAACAACCACACATGCAAAATGCAAACTGTTGAAAAGAGTACCAGCTTGCAGTGGGTGATATCAACATTTGAGGTTAAAACATATATTATATCAACTACTACGTGTAGAGAGAAGCACACTGATGATTATTGAACAAACACATCCATGTGTTGCATGGCACATACATGATTCCTGAATAGGCACATGCATACACTATCAGGCTTGACATAAATCTATAATTGAATATTGAGTTGGAAGCCATCTCTAGACACCAATAAGAGGACAGTATTTCCGTGTTAAGGTAGATCATAAATGTAAAATTAGGTCTTGGGCCTAACTCACACCCCAAAAGCTAGCTCAAAGGAAGGAGGATTGCCCAATCCTTATAAAGAGTCCACCCATCTCATTATCCACCAATGTGGGACTTTTGTCATTCCTCAACACGCCTAGTAGCATCTAGTGCGTGGACAATTTGGGGGCCCAACATTTGGTGAGATGGTTCCTGCTCTGATACCATGTAAAATTAGGTCTTGGGCCTAACTCACACCCCAAAAGCTAGCTCAAAGGAAGGAGGATTGCCCAATCCTTATAAAGAGTCCACCCATCTCATTATCCACCAATGTGGGACTTTTGTCATTCCTCAACATCATTCTCTTGATGAGGTTGCTGGGATGGTGCGCAGTACTATATCAGCTTATGAATCCAAGGTCCAGAATGCATTTGGGGATCTTGAAGAATCAAATATTCTTGGTCCATACATGAGTAATGCCATAAAGGAGATAACCAAAGCATGTCAAGCTTTTGAAGCGAAAGAATCAGCACCTTCAATTGCTGTTGCAGCATTGCGAATGCTTCAGTGTGAGGTCTCAAAAGTTTACATATTGAGGCTCTGTTCATGGATGCGGTCTACAGTTGAAGAGATATCAAGAGATGAATCCTGGGTCCCAGTATCTATTTTACAAAGGAATAGATCTCCATACACCATTTCTTCATTGCCTCTGGCTTTCTGTTCAATTATCACATCTGCAATGGATCAGATCAATGTAATGATCGAGTCTTTGCAGAATGAGGCCATGAAATCGGAAGAAATATTCTTGCAGCTTCAAGGAATCCAGGAATCTGTTAGACTGGCCTTCTTAAATTGTTTGCTGAATTTTGCTGGTCACCTGGAGCAAATTGGAGGTCAGCTTAACCTGAATAAAACCAACAGAGAAAGTCCATATTTTCAGAATGGATATCTTGAACTAGAAGAAAAATCATCTGAACCCCTGCCAGGAAGTATTGTGGATCCACATGTACAGCTGCTGATGGTTTTAAGTAATATTGGATACTGTAAAGATGAACTTGCTCGTGAATTGTACTGCAAATACAAACAAATTTGGCTGCAGCCTAGGGGTAAGGATGAAGAGGACAGTGATATCCAAGACTTGATTATGTCTTTTGGGGGGCTTGAAGAGAAGGTCCTTGAACAGTACACTTTTGCAAAGACAAATTTGATTAGAACAGCAGCTATAAACTATTTCTTGGATGGTGGAGTACAATGGGGTGCTGCGCCAGCAGTTATGGGTGTGCGAGATGCTGCTGTGGAATTGCTACACACACTAGTAGCTGTTCATGCGGAGGTCTTTGCTGGTTGTAAGCCTCTACTGGAAAAGACGCTTGGTATACTTGTTGAAGGCCTAATAGATACTTTCCTGAGTCTTTTCCATGAAAATCAAGAAAAAGATCTTAGAGCATTAGATGCGAATGGCTTTTGCCAGCTTATGCTTGAGCTGGATTACTTCGAGACCATATTGAATCCATATTTTACACATGAAGCAAGGGAGTCACTGAAAACATTACAAGGAGTCCTCTTACAGAAAGCAACTGAGTGTGCTGCTGAGGCTACTGAAACTCCAACTCACAACCGCCGGCCAACACGGGGAAGTGATGATCTTCTGGATGACCGGCATCAAGGGATGACTGTATCACCAGATGACCTGATTGCTCTTGCCCAGCAGTATAGTTCTGAGCTACTTCAATCTGAACTTGAGAGGACTAAACTCAATACAGCATGCTTTGTGGAATCAATTCCCCTGAATTCTGTTCCAGAACCAGCGAAAACAACATATGCCTCTTTAAGAGGATCTGTGGATTCTCCAACTAGAAGTTTTAGGGGATCACAACATATAGGTTCCCCGAGTTTCTCCAGGCCAAAACGTAGATAAGAATTCATTTACGTGGCATTTGTTTCAAAGTTTTGCCAAAATGAACTTTCGATCTGCTTTTCAATCTAGCACCAAGAAATTGCTTGGGCTTTCACGAGTTCATTTACATGGCATCTGTTACATCCTTGACATGGTATCAGAGCAGGAACCATCTCACCAAATGTTGGGCCCCCAAATTGTCCACGCACTAGATGCTACTAGGCGTGAGGTGGGGTGTTGAGGAATGACAAAAGTCCCACATTGGTGGCTAATGAGATGGGTGGACTCTTTATAAGGATTGGGCAATCCTCCTTCCTTTGAGCTAGCTTTTGGGGTGTGAGTTAGGCCCAAGACCTAATTTTACAATAAATAAATCACGACAGCTACAAGAGCTGCAATGCCTCAACTCATCAAAAATATTGGGAATCATTTTCTCACTGAAGCAAGAAATTAAGTAGAATGTACGCAAGCCTTACTACTACCTCATAGAGGTAGAGACGGTGTTTCGTGGGAACCCTAGTCTCAAAAACCCATAAGTAGAATAAACTAAATATGGAAAAAAAGGAAAGAAAAAGAAAAGGAAACAGAAAGAGTGATTAATAACGAAAAGTACATGATAGTATGTAAGTACGATAAAATTAACACATACACAACAGATAATGACAACACAGGATATAAAGACCCGAAATTCCACTACCCTACTATACCCCACGGCCAGACACCAACCTAATCATACTAACCTATTAGCCTGCTACTCTAATTCGCGACCTCCACTCCTACCCATCTAAAGGTCATGTCTTCGGTGAAATCAAGTTTCACCATATCTTTTTTGATCAAGCTACACAATTTCTAATTACCAATTGCATGTTAAGTGAGAACTGACACTCAGGCTGATAAGCCCCTACTAAGGCATCTCTCCTGACATTTCATGTAAATTCTTGGCAAGTTATTATTAATCACAGATGCCATAAGATAAAGAGAACACTACTGACTAGGGGAGCACATGTACCATTTGGATTGCTCAAAACTAATAACGAGAAACACACTTGAAGGCAACTCCAGAAGCATTTCTATAATTTTAAAAAAAAAACAGATAAATATTGCATACTTCAACACCCTCTTCCCTCTTCCTTTGTCCGGGGGGCTTGGGACTGGCTGGTTTAACAGGTGGAGTTATAAGGATCACCTAAACAAAAAACGTAACAACAAATAAACCAACACCACTACAAAAGAAACCACAAGGAGAACCAGCATTGATGTCCAGACAATGTGAGATCATATAGAACTTAAAAAAACATTCAAAAAAAGCATTTTATTCGAACATAATCAAGATGTTGGCCATAGTAGGAACTAAAAATAGAGGTAGGTCGAACTCGAAGGAGGTGACTAGACACTATACAAGTTCAGTTGACCAAGGACATGACCTTAAATAGGAAAGCTAGATAAAAAGACATAAAAATCAAGGAGTAAGGTAAGTAGTCGAGGTGTTGTCGTACTTCCTAGTAAAGTATGATTTAGGTATAAATGGTTACACTTTCTTATATTGGTATTTGTTCTGTTGCTTTGTCCCCTTACCTGCTTTTTTGAGCCTAATGTCTATCAAGAAATAGCCTTTCTGCTCCACAAAGATAGAAATAAAGTCTACATACATATTACCCTCTCATACCCTACTTACGGGATTGCAACTGCTATGTTATTGCTATAGAGGTAGACTTGGCACTTCACCACTGACCTTCTAGGGTAGCATTCATTACTGGAGGAAATGGAGGAGAAAATTACACGTCAAAGCCGAAATTCTCCCATATATGATGTCCCGCGAGAGACCTTTTGGGTCCTGGCTACTGCAAAACATGACTTCAAATGACAATATACTTCAGAGATGCATAGCAGCTGAAAGGTAAAAATGTCAAAGCTCCATCTAGCATTTTTATGAGATTGGCTAAGGGGTAATTGCACAATGGAGGGTTTGACCAGTACAGGAAAAACAATTCTATCTTGCAACTCTACGTTTCATACCATGCAGAAGTTGATTCGTGAAATCCACAATTTCACAGCACCTTCAACAACTAAAAACATAGAACATCTAGAATTGTCCAGTTTAGAGACCATTCAGTTCTTACTCGGTGTGTACTCATAGTTGAACTCGATCACGATGCCTTAATAGAACATTCATCCTCCATAAACTGCAAGATGCACATTGATTAACAATTACTACACGTCGTAGGAGAAAGCACATTAGATAGTGTTGAGTAACTAACTGTTGAAGATCAAAACTGCTATAGAGAACTGAATGTGCATTTTAGCTAAACAAAACTATGTCCTTCAATCCTACTTCCTAGCACTACCAAAGTAACTACAAGAACTTGAGAGAGAGAGAGAGGAACAAAAGCTGGGCCCACAGTTGCTCCAAAGCAACATCTCTGAGCTGATAACTCTTGACTGTCAAATTAAGACAACTAAAGCTCAAGAGGGAAGAGATGTGCCCCCATCCAGAGTTATCTGGCAAAATTGGACAACTGGATCTTAAAGAAGAGAAACACCCCACTCAAATTATCTGGCAAATTTTGACAATTGGAACTTGAATAAAACAGATACATCTCACTCAGTGGGCATTTTTAGAAAATAAATAACACGACAAACTGAAGCCAAAGCATCCCAGCTACTTCAAGCTGCCAATACCTTAACTACAAAAGAGTACTCACATCTGTAGTGCTTTACGGGCAAGAGATCCAGGTCAGCAAATAAACAAATGCTTTAAAAACACGAGTCAAATATATCATTAAAACCACTGTAAATGACTATTAACAGATTGCTTATTAGAAACTCCTTAATCCCTTCTCATGTTTGGTGCACGGACCCACCTAATTAATTGGGTGGCTAACACAACATCACTGTGCAACTAGTACTTCCTCATGATAGAAAACATACAAAATTTCTACCATTCAGTACCTATACTCCAATAAAGTTCATAGGCAATTATAGATGAAGAGAACCAGAAAACTTGGGTGGGAGACATCTTCGTGATTTTGAATGAGCCAATTGCAGAAGACAAGAGAAACTTGTAGTGAATAGTGCTCCAGAGGAGAAAATGCAAGCAAACATGATCTGCTACAGGCACCAGAGATGAGATTTACTTTGTTACAAAAGATCTGCTCATATCATTACCTATATATATAGCAAATCAGAAAACATAAAAGTACAACTGCACCAATAAATCCAGACCTATCCAATTTTTGATGATTCTGGTTATCAGATAAATATATCCACAAAACTAGTTGCACATAGAAGAATCCTCGAAAAATCATCCTTGACCCCTCTGCCCGGGCTTCCAACAGACGCAATCAAGGAGCAGAAACCTGCATCTAGGAGAAAATTGAAGCCCACCAGATCAGATAAGAGAACTGGCAGAAGAAAAGAACTTGAGTTGTCTACCCGCCTCATTCCAACCAAGAAGGGATGTTTTTATAGGACAGCGGAATGAAACAGATATGTACACAATCAATTAGAGATATCAACTCAATGCCACCAAAGACTAGTTACAGCTTTCTGAAACACGTACGATCATGTAATCAAAATCACCAGAACATTCTAATATCACATTATGCAAGACCTGACTAAAATGTTGCATGCATGGGCTCACCATCAACATCTCCAATCATCAAACAGAGGCAGCCAACCACCAGCTCTACCCCCATTAGAGGGAAGGGGGAGAAAGAAAATGGGTCTAACTGAAACCTGATTACACAAAAGAATTCCAAGAGAACTCCAAAGAACCTGAGCACCTGAAATCATAGTCTGATCCCTCTTTACCAAAACGTCCAATCTAATGATGCAACAGCTAAAATCAAAGCACAGTGGAACAGACTCATAAATATATGCAACAGAAAATGATAAAAAGGGGAAACCCCTCTATAATAAAATGATATCTAAAGCATAACAGCCACACGTAAAGCGCAACAGGTGAAGGAAGAGTTATACTCGATGAATGAAGGCAAAGACAGCAGCATTTTCCAAAACAAGCGAAACACAGATCTGGAGCGGGGCTTCTTGGAAGATCCCCTTATAACTTACACAAGGTTTCTAATCAATCACCAATACAATAAAACCAAGGAGCAACACAGAAATTTAATGTAATAGATATAACAATGATCCTGAAGTTGAATGAAAGTGATAAATATGTTTTTTTTTTAAAAAAAAAGACTACTGGATGCAATATATTTATGGACTGATAAAGTGAACTCTCAATTTGATCGAGAAAGCCTAGGCCGTAGAGAGCTCTTCTCTTTATCTTTCTCCAAATTAGACAAATATAATTCACATATTTGGGAGAGCACAAGGACAAATAATGATTTTTTTTTCTTTTTTGTATATAGAAATACCTCATTGATTTGTAGCTAAAATATTTAGAGATATCAAGTTAAACAGTTTCATTTTGATGACAAGAACCTTTGTAACCTCAATGCATCGACTTGATGCTTCACTAATGAAACTCATCTGATCAAAAAAGTTTTAGAAGAAAAGAACTATTACTAAGTAAACTAACGCTAATTATTACACTATGTCTAATTTTGGTTTGTTGATGAAACTAATTGTCGATATTTCACCTAAGAAAGATAAGGTCCAATCGTGTACTAGCGAAGCCAGAATTTTCATTAATAAAATTTAAGATCTGAAGAAGTAGACACACGAACTAATCAAAGGGGGTTTGACATTTACTACATATACATAAAATTTTATTTAATCATGTATAAATAATATATTTTTCTGCCGAAAAAGGTTTGTCCGGACCTCTAAGTCCTAACCATGCTCTGCCCCTCCAATTCTCCCCTTTGAGTTTTAAAATAATCTTCTCTCCAACCAAAGGGAAAGATGAAAGTAAGTGACCTTATTAACTATAAGATGGATTTAACTTAGATTTAATAATATTTTTTAATATTACAAGTTGTGGTTTAAATAGGACTCAAATTTACTTTAAACCATTTTCCAATATACTCAACTGCATTATACTATATGATCATAAGCTTCTGAGTCCAAGATAATGGAACACAAAATAGCAGTTTGATTCAATGCAGAATCAAGAACAAGAAATTACAAACTAGATTACATCACAAAGCTAATCAAAAGTAACCAAAAAATAGCAATGAAAAAACAAACGAATGGATGAAATCTGCAACTAAGGAGACTTGAAGGGTGGATTTTTATTTTTGAAAATTTTTGTATATGAAACAAGTTTCTGGCAGTTGATCATCACCGTTGATTTGTATAAGAAGAATCTGGACCTTTTATTATGGTTCCTTCTCAAAGGATTCAGTCCAGAACCCTGAATTCTGACCGAACGGACAGAATGGAATCTTCTTCTGCATCAACAGTCCACACAGCAAACCTCGACCGTCCGATTTCAAATCTTTCTTTCCCGCCATCTCTGCAACTGTTGGCACACAGTTGTAATCTTTCAACGCCGCCGTTGACACTGCCGACGAGGAGGAGGAAGAAGTTGTCGAATCAGTGCCGTCGGAGAAATCGTAAGAATCGCCGCCTGAAGATGGTGGCTCGCTCCGCTTCGATCCTCCTCGGCTAAGACGTCGCTGCCGGCATCGACCATTCTCTTTGTCTTCCGTCAAATCACGGAAGCAGATGGCAGATGAGCCATTCAACAACGAAAAATCAGTAGTACTATACACCGCAGCAGCAATGTTCAAAACTCCATGGAATCTTCCAGAAGGCCGCCTGACTTGTACAGCTCTGAAAGCCGGAGTTGTATTACTAGTTCCATGATTCCCGACTCCTTTAAGACAGCTACTTATGAGTAAACGCACAGTACCGATGAGAAAATCTTTGATGTAACCGACGGCGTAGATTTCAACAGAGACACCGGAGGTTTCAGCGGAAATGAATTCCGGCGAAACACGGAAGAGAAACTTATCATTCCAGGTAGGGTTTTCGCCGCCGAGATGATCGATCTTAGTACGAAGCTTGGTGGATGAATCAACCCAGAGTATGGCGTAAGTTTGCATACGGCGCAAGTTAGCGACTGGGGTTTTGAGGGATTGAGCAGAGATTAAGTTGATCTCCAGAATTTGAGTTCCCTCTTCCATGGGGGGAGCTTAGCTTCTTCTTGTTTCTCTTCAGATTCTGTTACATGTTGATGTACGATAGGACATTGATAAGAATTGAAATTTTCTTGATTCAATTGATGGTTCCAGAGAGAGAATTGTGAGCTAAGGACTCCGAGCGACACAGAGAGAGAGAAAAAGAGGATTTTCCCGCAATCTCTCCTCCCCGCCCGCCGGCGAAGGTTTCTCTTTCTTTGGAATGACATATATACCCTGGAAACTGTTTGCTTGATTGTTGGACTCGAGACCGGTAACGGGCTGGGCCCATTACGAGGGTTCACTCCCTAAATGAATATTATGAGGGTTCGCTCTCTAAGCAAATATTATGAGAGATCGCTCTCCCTAAACGAATATTATGAGGGTTCGCTCCCTAAACACATATTATGAGGGTTAGTGCCCTAAATGAATATTATGAGGGTTCGTGCCCTAGACGAATATTATGAGGGTTCGCTCTCTAAACGAATATTATGGGGGTTTACTACCTAAACGAATATTTTGAGGGTTCGTGCCCTAAACGGATAATATGAGGGTTAGTGCTCTAAACGAATATTATGAGGGTTCGCCCCCTAAACGAATATTATGAGGGTTCGTGCCCTAAAGGAATATTATGAGGGTTCATGCCCTAAACGAATATTACGAGGGTTCGCCCTCTAAACGAATATTATGAGGGTTCGTGCCCCAAATGAATATTATGAGGGTTCGTTCCCTAAACGAATATTATGAGGGTTCGTACCCTAAACGAATATTATAAGGGTTCGCTCCCTAAACGAATATTATGAGGGTTCGTGTCCTAAACGAATATTATGAGAGTTCGCTTCCTAAACGAATATTATGAGGGTTCGTACCCTAAACGATTATTATGAGAGTTCGCTCCCTAAACGAATATTACGAGGGTTCATGCCCTATGAAGAATAAAGGAGTTTTATTTTATTTTACTTTTATTTTTATTGTTAGAAATAAAATAAAATAAAATATACCCAGCTTTGAAAGTAAGAAATTTTGAAACTTTCTATTTTATTTTTTTATTTTATCATCTTTTTTTAGATAAAAAAAAAGCCTCGGTTTTGAAACCAAGAAATTTTGAAACTTTTTATTTTTTTTGTTGGTGAATTTATTTTTTATTTTATCATCTTTTTTTTTAAGAAAAAAATGCCCCTGTTTCAATTTTCAGAAATAAATATTTTTTTTTATTTGAGACCGAACCCGTTAGTAGGACTGCCTACGTATCTTATCATAGCAAGAATAAGGTCTAACGTAGTTAATACGAATCATTTTTTATTTTTTTTTGCAAAATAACATCTTTTGAAAAGAATGTTAGATAGAAAGAAATTGATTTTTGATTGTTTATGTCTTGGCTTTAGATGGTACAACAATTAAGGTTATGCATATGAATCACCTTCAAGTACTCCTAGGCAATGTGAGGTCAACTTTGAAGTAATTTCTATAGTTTCAAATGATACCTCAAGCATATTAAGTATTGACAAGATCTATTCATCTTGTATCAAATATGGAGTTAAAATTATTCATGTCCTCATGTTTCAAGTGTCTTGACGAAACAAAGTCCTAATTCACACAAAATAGAAGAGTTGAGATCGTGAGATATTTTGAAAGTCACTCACACTCCGAAAGATGTTCAATGCATGAGATTGAGATACCATATGCTTGACTTTCATGTAAGTGTCCACGAATGTGAGAACATCGAAAATGAAATCAAATAGGACTTGTATTCAGCTTAAAATATAGGTTTGGAATGGGTAAGGTAATCTTTTTGGATAAGACGAATATTTTCTCCCCAAGCATTGGACTATGCTCTCAATTTATTTTCTTCATTTTTACATTTGATTTTTTTTTTTACTTTCTCCTTTTTTATTTTTGGAGTTTTCTCTCCTTTTGTTGGAGGTTTTTTTCTTGACTATCACATTTTCACTTTCACTTTTCCATCCGACTTAAGACTTTGTCAGTGCATTCTTAGAGATGAGAGAAAAATAAAATAGTGCATTTGTATAGTCAAAAGGATATTATCAGTCCACTTGAGCAGTGCTTAACTTATTTCATGTGTCGAATTCATAAATCCACTTGCAAGGTTTGACACGATTAAAACTTATAAGCTTCTCAAAAAGCATATTATCAATCTTTATATCGAGACATGAATTTCGCCAACTAACTTATTATTTCATCAATATATATTATTATCATTCAATCTACCAGACATATTGACCCATCTCAGAATCTCAATTTTAATAAATCAAACGATAAATAATATTTACAGATCATAATAGTTATACCAGGATTGAGAATATAAGTACCTTTTAACATTTTAGACAATATGTTTTTATCAGTCAGTCCAAAACAACTATATCTACTCGGTTACGTTTACTACGTACAATCTAGCACAAGAAGTTGGAACTACACCGTTCCCATAATCAAGATAAATTATATATAATTTTGTGCTACAATCATACCTATGACTTATCCAATTTTTATCTTAAATTGTGAATGAAAATTTTTTTATTTATAAGAACCGATGATTTAATCATTTATTTATAAACTAAAACTCTATACACTAAACGATTATATGATCTATTAACCATGAATTACGTATCCTATCAACTAATTCCATTACAAATCAAAATATGGTCATTGTGTCCCTCAATTAGAGGAGATGACGAATCCTTACCAATTTCCTTCACTTTCTACACTAGTTTCAATGATTTTTCTTCTTCTCCTCTTCTACGTGTGTTCATAATATTACTACCATGGCGTATTCATCATCAAAGCAAGCACAGTACCAACTGCTTACTGTACAAGAAAAATCTGCTCAATTTGATGTGAAAAAGAAGGGCAAATTCTACGTGAATGTCTCCACACACAAAGAAAATCAACTCAAAACAAGTAAGATTAAGATGTGTACCAAGCAACAATGGAACGAAAAGTTTGTTTTCGTCGTTCCGATCAATGTAAGCTCTAGTGTTCGTTTCGAAATTTTTAAATCTGGTACGTTTTTATCACGAGACTCTTTATTAGGTGTTGCTGAGTACCAATTGGATTCCGAAAGCGAAGGAGAGGAAAATGCTGTATGTGATACTGATACAGAGTACAAATCGGATAGTGATAATGATGGTGACGAGGATTATCCGTCGTTTTGTTCGAATTTTAGGGTTTCGGAGAGTTTGAAGATATGGCGTACTCTTGGTGATAGATAAGAAGGTCTCGAAGGGAAAGTTGAATGTGGAAATTGAATTGGGGAAAAGTCCATCAATGGTTGGTGACATTAACTGGAAAAGATTTGGGATGAAGTATAAAGATTTTATGATGTCACAGTGCAACACTTGCACCTATTACAGAGCATCGCGATGATTTCACGTATCAATGATTGAGTTCCGAAGTAGGCCAAAGCTAGTGAATCTCAACATTCGTATATTCAATAGTTAGCCTAATTATGTATATTTCTCGTTTCAATTTCTACAATTGTAGAGCGTACTTTTATCTGGCTTAGTACTTTTATATACATTGCTTTACTTCTTTGTGTAATTCATAACATGTTGTTGATTGAAAAGGGTGATCATCTATAAATCAGTTAAATGCGTATTTCAGACCATGGAGAAGAGAAATTTGCAGAGTATAGAGGCAACGAACCTTTTGTACATAATAACACTATCACGCCTCATATTGCACAAGAAGAAAAACCAGATGGGACAAATACTGAGCAGAAAAAGACTTTTACTTATACATAGCATACAATGGAACACAATGAGACCACATGAACCTATTCCATCAAAAGGAATACCAAGCTTTTTATTCTTTACATGGCCAACCCCACAGCTCTGTCTTGAAGTGAGTCATTCGATGGCTTAAAACAGGTTGATCCAGCTGCTGGTATCCCATTTCGTTTCAATTTGAGCTTCTTCTTCCTGGACAATCTCTTCTCCAGGTCCTTAACTCTTCCAGAAAGACTGGATATGGCACTGAGTTGTTCATTCCCTGATTTGATTAGTTTCTCCATCATCTCCCTTAATTTTTCATTCTCCTCTATCAGCTTTCTATCGCTCTCGGACAGCGCATCACTATCACAGGATACTTGGCTAGCAGTAGGTGATGATGGTGACATGTCCACTTTCTTCCATTCTCGTACTTCGGTAGGCATTGAATCAACAGATTGGGAAACATCAGCAGAATTACTTTCCACGGGATCACATGTCCATGGATATGTGCTGCGGTCCTCTGCTTCACCAAGCTCTTTCTCCCCTGCCAACTCGGTCTCAGTAGTTGCAGCTTCTGATATTGGAGCAACCATAGCTTTACTACTGTCCACTGGTTCGTCGGTCACAGGTGCTGCATTATCGTTAGGCACTGGTTCTTTCCCTTGCATCTCAAAGTTCTCCTCCTCATGCCTGTGCTCAACCTCCACATCATGCTCTTTGCCTTCATTATCAGGTTCCGAGACGACAGCCTCATTTCGAGCTAATTCCTCACCTTGCACTTCCTTATTTTCATCCCCAACTTTCTGCTTATCCTGAATGTGGTACTCTTGAGCTTCGTTATTCATATCAGTGGATAGTTGAGGCTCTGCCAATAGTTCTACGGTTTTTCCTGAATCAAGAATTTCAATATCTCTGTCTATCGCATTTTGCATTTTCTCCTGCAGAACCTCAGCTGTTTCTGATTCCTCCATGTTGGTAGAATCTGTAGGCTGCTTTGTGGTGATTGTGTCTTCCTGTGATTGTATTGAAAAATCATCTGATGCACTACCCCCTTGTTTAAGCTCCTTTTCGATCTTCTCCATACCAATCTTATTATCCATATCAGTGTTTGTATCTTCAATTAACGGTCTTGCATCTTCTTTCTCTCGTTTGGGAATGTCAATCGGTACAGCTGCATCTCTTTCCAGAGTTTCTGCATTTTCCTGAGACCCCAAAGTGACTGATGTTCTACCCAATGCTTCCAAGTGGTTATGCTCTGTATTAGAGTCTCTTTCTTCAGGTACAAGTGCAGTAAGGTCTCCTTTGTCATATTGGAGGACTAGGTCATTTCTGATTTCAGCCGAACCTTCAACATTGGTCTCTTCATCAAGGACTCCTAGAGGGAGTTCTTCCAGTTCATCCACCCCCTCGCTCTTCTCCTTAAAGCCACAACCTCTAACCTCTGAACCAGAATTTGCTGGTGATTCTTCCGAAATTGAAGTATCTTTTGGCAAAGATTGTACATCATCTCCATGCTCTTCTAATTTCTCAACTACTACCGCGTTCTCATCTCGTAACTTATCATCTACTTTAAATTCAAACAAAGGTTTAACTGATATATCTCCCGTGTTCACTGCATTGCCACCCGAAACATCCTCCATTACCTCCTCAATGTCCTTGTTTTCTTCTTTTCCCACATGAACCTCTGCATTGCCTACATCATGAGAGTTGGGTAGCATCTCTGTCGCACAAAGAGGCTGCTTTTCAGAGGGTCCTTTGGTATCAAACTTTATTCCTTCATCCCCCTTGGCTAAATCAGCATCCTGTTCTGACTTTTGCACCTCCAGGGCACCCTGCAATGAAACGTTGTCTTCCACCGTCGTGCATGTACCCTCACTAGATTTAGCAGTTAAAGCCTGTTCATTTTCTGCCGATTGCTTCTTACAATTTAGAAGATCCAGCTTCTCCTGCAGGCTAACCAGCTCCTTTGCTACAGATTTTCTGTACTCCCGAACAGTTGGATGCAACCCCTGGCAAAGAATAGAAAAGAGATCTTAATTACTTCGACAGAAAAGAGAGAAGAAACTTTATAACCACAAATTCAATCAAATCAGACATTAAATCACCAACAAAAAACTTAGGCGACATGTACACTGAAATCCCAAACTCAACTGATTAGGAAGTAGGTCATGCTTATAAAAGACCATGACTCAAAGTGAATCATGGAGTAAAGAAGCAATATAATCAAGTTGATTTTTACATAACCAATAACAGCTTTCATCTTAGCCGAGTTAGGAACCAAGAACAATAATACAAAAGATTCCCACGGAAATGGATATATTTTGAATTGTACCATCCTGAGATCAATATATACAATGTTATGATGCGAAGTAACTCAAATTTCAGATCATCTACTTGCTTTAGCTACTCGGCTATATGCACAAATCGCATTTCTAGTGATGGTTTCTGTAATTGATGTCATCCACATACCTGAATAGTGTCGAGCTTCAGCAGAAGACCCATAATGACTTCTGTGATAATAGTTCTCTGTTTGTTGTCGATTCCATCGACGGCTGAGCTCTCCAATTCCTGAATACGTTTTTTAATCCCATCCAACTGCTCCTCTATCTTGGCTATCTGCTTTAATTTCTTCAGAGGCTCCCATCTCCGCACATTGAAACCTCGGTATGTTGACTGAATCATGGTAGCTGCCGTATCATCGGACAGTTGACTCCTCTTTTCTCGTTTCATCTCATTGCCTCCATCCACATCTCCATTCGCTAATTCTCTGGCCTGACCTCTCTGATGTCCTTCATTGCTGGACTTAGCTTTTGCAGCTACTCTATCAGGTTGATCTTTAGGCTCATTGGCAGCTTTACTAGTATCACCCTGACCAGTTTGGCTCCTTGCCTGGTGTTTCAGATCAGGGAAAACAGTAGATTGATCCTGAAGTTTATCTTCTTCAGTCTTCCCTTGGGCAACCTCAACAACTTTTGTTTTGCTTTTACTTGGCTCCACTTCTATGTTTTTCTCTGGCATGCTTGTTGTTGAAGATTTGTCTAGTTGAACATGCTCCTTCTCCTTTGATAAGACGGGAGGTTTGGAGCCGTCACTGCGAGATTCTACTAATTTCCCTTTCCCACCAGGAGGACTAGGAGATCTAGAATTGCCATTACTGCTTTTCTTCCTAGGCAGGGGATCAACCCTCAGACAAACAGGAGGCAACTTGGATGACTTTGAAGGAGAAGAGGATTGACTTTTACCACCTTCTTGAGTGATTTTCTTCTGTTTAGCATCACTATCGTGCCTCTGGGCAGCTTCCTCTTTTTTCCCATCCACAACCTCATTCTGCTCCACTTGCTTTACAGGAATGGTTTTCACAACAGACTCTTTATTCAGCCCCTTTCCACGGATTTCACTTCCGTTATTCACTTCATTTTCTTTAGAAGTGCTCTTCTTGTCTCCAGAATCATGTAACATTGGTTTGGTTAATTTTGGAGGGGAGGTTGGCTCCTTCTCAGCAATGACGCTAGACTCGGTCTCCTTACTAACTTCCTTTTTATCTTCCTCGGGTTTATAAGGCATCCAGATTATCGGAAATGGAAACTGCTTCATGAATGCATCATCATGATGTTGCTTTCCGGGTAAATCAACCCTCTGCGTTGGTGACTCCGAGTTGTTCCCATGATGAGAAGGCCATACATTCCAGACATTTGGTTGCTGGAAGGGCCTGAAATCGCCAAACGGCTTCACAACTTGCGGATTCTCTTCCTGCTCTTTACAATTGGATCCATTAGGCTTCATCCGCTCCCTATTCTTCATGTCATCAGGTGGTAAGCACACAACTGGATAAGGACAATTCTTGAACCCAAAAGGAACCAATGACTCATTAGTTTCGTTTTTTTTATCCTGGTCATGTTCTTCTATTTTGACATTTCTCCCTCCTTTCTTACTACTACATTGATGATTTGGACAACCACAGCAGTGATGATCTCTATCCATATTCTTTTCATATTCGTATCGTGGCTGCTCCATATTAAAATGTGGAGGAGGAACATACTTAGGATACATCATGGGATATGTAGGATAACTACAGTTGCTGTAGATAGGTGGTGGAGGGTAAGCATATGGAGGTCTGAAGGCACACTGGCTCAGAGAAGTGTTATGGATACAGCAACTGTGACACTCGGGTGGATAAGGATGCCCATAGCTACCACCACAAGGCCAGGATTCATAAGGTAAAGGATATCTAGTTGGATCAATGTTCATATGATGATGAGGAGTCGACTCGAAGTGGGTATAGTAATGAGGATTGTAAGGTACTTGGTTCCTTTGACAAGGATGTGAGTCCATGAACCCATTCATGGGATACATCTGTATAGCTTGGTTCAAATGCAGGTCCAAATTAAGGTTCTCTTACAACTATTAAGGATATTACCTATAGAGAAAAAGAATAGACACTTCAGCGTATCCTCAAAATAAGATGGAGAAGTGTTAAAAGGAATACAATCTATTAAAAGAGATTTTAAAAAAATAAAAATAACAGCAGCTCTGCATAAAATTAGCAGTCGTGAAAGATCTAAAACAGTTCTTAAATCAACTCCATCACTCTAGACTGTCTGAGATAACTCTGAATGCGATTATTACAGAACATTTGTTAAGATTAACAATTCTCCAAAAGTTAAATAGTCTAATTCTATTAAGGCATAATATCAAACACCCTTTTAGCAAATTCCAACAACTTTTTCTCCTTTGGTGGAAAAATTGCTGTTTTTATCCTCTAATGAACTCAAAACAGTTAAATCTACTCCAAAAGTCCACCATAACAATAATCATACACAGAAGAGTCGAAACGAAACCAAGTATAAAAGTTATTAAATGTAAACTTACAGTTAAGAAAGAATAAAAGCTCCGTCCAATCGGTTCCACAAATCAAAATGACACAATTTCCGGCACAAATCGATCCACCAACCCAACTTTAGAACTCGAACTTCGCTTCCCTCTTTATATAACGGCTTTGAAAAATCTAATTTTTCTTTGAGTCTGATAAATTTGCTAGAGTTATTTTCATATTTATATTGTGAAATGAGAAAGATCTTACGTTGGTTACACAAGTTCTACGTCTTTCCAGATGTTTCGCGCGCCAACGTTGCGAATTTTTCTTCCATTCTTGCCACGTAATACTAATTTTTTAGCTGATAGAAATTCCTATACGGGGGGATACAGGTTATCCCCATGTTCTGCCAAGTTAGTCAAATGCCGCGTGGCAGTTAGATGAGTTGGCAATATTTAATTGGTTGTTAATTTTTGAATTATACGGCAACCGCCGGTTTATAAGGTCTAGTTAGAATTATCGAGAGTTTCCTGTTAACTCTAGATATTTCCATCCTCGGCTGTCTCTTAAAATTGTAACCTTTTTTTTTTTAATAATAACTGGGTAGGGAAAAAATGACATTATTTTTACATATTACTCTCTTTGGCAAATTTATTGAGACATTTTTATAAATTTTCTATAATTATTTATTTTTAAACTTATGATATTGTCATTAGTGAGACATTTTAGCCTATATGATTTATTTTAGACTATAAATTTCAAGTTTTAATTTTTTTTTCTTAAATGTGTTTGGTATTAAGGAAAATGTTTTCGACAACCAAGATGAAATGTGTTGGAGGGTATAAAGAACACAACCAACAAGAAATATCACTTATTAAATTTATTTTTTCTGATTGCACTAGAGAAGTCATTTTTAAAAATTTTAACCAGGAAAACATAAAAAAATGAGAAACCATCCTACTTAACACACGCTTAAGTATAATGTTTGATCAAAAGTGCATCACATGAATTAGGACGGAAGTAATAATATTAATACTATTCTTAAGAGAACAATAAAATATTTAGACATGGCTTTTAATGGAGGAACTATAACCAGTTTGATCATCATAATACTTGGACCACAACATAACTCCTCCATACTTAGCAGAACCCTTTATAGCTGGTAGCACTTGAGAAATTAAATCACTAACTGGAATAAATCCACTTCCAGCTGCATCAGGAGCAGCAGGCAATCCAAGAAATATTTTCTTTGCAGGAATTGATGAAATCCACTGTTTCCACGAATCTTGAAAACTAGTCACATTTTCTTGATTGTATTGACATGGAGGATTGTTATAAAATTGTACCCAAACATAGTCAAAAACCCCTGTTTTCAAAGCCCCTCCAACACAAGCATCAGGAAATGGACACTGTGGGGCTGCAGTTAAGTACACTTTCTTGTTTCCTCTGTTATTATATCTTGCAAGATTCTTAGCAAGATCACCCCAATATGGTCCTTCACCACTCTCTAAATCAAAGTCAATTCCATCCAAAATCGCGTCTCCTAGAGGACGAGAAGTCGATTTTCCACCTAAAAAGTTGCTCCAGAGATATGAAGCAACTTGATAAGCATCTTCAGGGGAGGCAATTGAGTATGCTCCTGCTCCTCCCCCGATCGATAACATAACTTTGATTCCTTTGGATTGACAAGATTTTATATCAGAACTCACATTAACGCATCCATTTGGAGTGTATGGATCACAATGGCCTGCTAGATTGATCATCGCGTTTCTACCATTTCCAAATGTTGAGAGAAATGCTATGTTCACGAAGTCATAATTCCCTGTAGCACAAGTCTCCGCTAGTGTCCCTTCATTGCCGTTCTGTCCCCAGTATATCGCAATTCCTCCAGCTTCAGACCTCACTGCTAGGGCTGCAATCAACAGTACTGGGACATAATGTAGAGAAAATGAAGTCTTGATTGCCATGTTCTAATTGGATTTCAATGCGTTCTAGTTGAAATAATGCAGCAAAAGTACATGCTTTTTATAGGGAAAGAGTTAAATCTGAATGGTTCTGAAAAGTGATACTTCGTACCACTTGTAGACGAAAGAGAAGCCCTGTTACTGTTAGTTTTGAACTTCTGCGTGGCGTAGCAGTTGTTAATAAAGTTCAATATTGACTGCTAAAACATAGAAAACTTGAAAGCAAATAACCACAAGCTGCCGAAATTCTCAAAGATAAATTAAGCCAACTCCTCAGATACTTCCAATATAGCAATCAAGACTAATTTTACAGCAATTACTCTAGATTTAAGCTGCATCTCGAGTAACCAATGTAATTTCACTTAGCAGAAAGGTATAGAGTTTTCTTAAGTTACAACACGTACAATTGCTGAAGCTCAGCATGTAACTGTTAGCTTACAAATGCTTCCTCCCTTATATGGATGAGTAAGGCTTGGAAGAGAATATGTGAAGCGAAAAAAGAATAAGAGAATTTTCAAAAGGAGAGAAAAAAAATGGAGAAAAGAAGCACTAACAAGATACATGCTTGCCGACAATATCAGAAGGATGCATCTATGACCAATACCCTCTAATACACATCATAAAAACCTATAAGCATCCCTCTGAACAAAAATGAAAAAATGGTAGGGATTTTGAAAAAATTATATATTAACCAAATTAGACTATTTGACTTTTGGACAGACTACCTGTAGACTAATGCTACCTCATAAGCCTTGCTGTTGCTGTTGCTGTTGTCGTTGTCGTTGTGTTTGATTTTTCCGAATCATCAGGAGGAGGCTTGACATACTTTCCTAATGCTTTTTGATGAGTTCGATTCTTAATCCTTTTAATTTTATCCTTACTCTGTTGCCGCCTTTTCTCTTTCTCTTTGTTTTTCAAATTTCTTTCTTTCTCATAGATACCTTGCCAGAAAACTTCACCAGTAGACGGCCACAACCACCTCTTTTTTGGCCGGTCAGCATCTGCCTCCTCAGCCAGTTCCTCGTCCATGCTCTTAAGAGTGTTAAATTGGAACCATTTCACCCACATTTTGCCTCTACGGCCTTTTAGTCTATGTTGTTCTTCCATCAAGCCTGTCTGTGGGTCCACATACATCATTCTTCTTGCACTATGGTATGCCCAAACATTTACAAGCATCTCAAGGACTCTTGAATAACAATGTTTGTCCTGAGAACATGTCAGAAAAATTTGATGGGGTTACAAGCCAGTCCTTAACAATGTCAAAGATGATATTTCTATTAGTGAAGCATCTACAACATAGCCTGGGGAATTTGTACCACAAGGGTATACTCCTCTTAATGTTAGAGGATGAAATTCAAGATATTCTTTTAACAGTTCTATTTTGATACTTCTTTAGTTATTAGACATATCGCTCCTCTTTTAGCTCGAGCATATTGCTAGTACTTTAACAGTCAGGTCTCAGAAACATGAGCTTAGTAAGTAAATTTCTTTACCATGCGTGGATGAATGAAAATAAACATCAAAAAGTGCATTTGTTCACATTTTAAAGTTGTGCGCCTCCCAAATTAGCATCAGTACCTTGGTCAAACTAAGATAACAATGGCCAGTTCGATGGTGATCTTCGTAAAATTGAGAATCAAGTGCATCAACAAACATCCTGCAAAAGAAGATATCATTTTAAGAATTGTTCAGTGACAAAAGCAATTCAGGGGCCCAATATCAGGATTCAATGTTGCTTTGCAGAGACAAAAAGTGTTCAAACCTTGAAAACATCACGAATTCTACGAAGGACTTGGTAGGCAAAACCCAACTGTGCATGACAGACCATGTGCCTCCATCCACAGGCATGGGAGGAAGAGAGCTCAAATTCTGCTTTAAGCCATACATCTTTTTGAGTGCCTCAGAGAAAGCAAACCTTCAATTAAATGACATGAAAGACATTAAGTAATACATTCCCAACAGTTTCGAATAAAAGTGTTCTCTTTATTTATTTATTTATTTATTTTTTTGAAGCAGGGGTGTTGCAATATGGGAAAATAAATTAAATAATTAGGCAGTCTTACTGGCAATTTCCAGCACTAAGAGCATCACAAAACGACCAGAAATCTTGTTTGAGTGGGTTCCTTGGATCCACATCCATACGAGCCCAAAAGTAGAGTGTGTCACCATGCCTTCGTGCTTCAATAGCATCATGCAGCGACTTTTCAGCAGTCTTGGACAATGAGTGCTGTTTAAGCAACAATGTTAGTATAAATTGTCAATCAAAATAAAACCCGATGGGCACAGTAATGTGATTTGCACTTAATACATCAAATAACTTAATTCAATTGTCAAGCAAGACCATACAACTAAAAAGATATTCAAAAATGGGTCTGCAAGTTACTCCTGGTTTTGTTCAAGGCAGAACTGAAGAATCTCTGGCCATCAAAATCTTGACAAGCTTCAGCTGGAGCAGTAAATTTGAGTATCAATTAGCACTCATTTACTTGACAACTGACGAGTCACATTTATTAGACCAAACCTCTGATTGAACTACTACTTTTTGATAGGCATACTTAGGTTTATATGCACAGTCTAACTTGAACAAATCCTATTCTCTTAGATCCATGAGGCATTGGTGATGATAAAAGATGCATTGTAACTTTTATTAAGAAAATGGACCGTCGCTTACCTCAGCCCTAAAAACTAGCTAATGAGGTGAGGATTGTCCAAGAGGACCAAGATAATATAAGGAGAAAACAGCTCATTCCCTCAATCAATGTTGGACACTCTTTAACAAAATATGACTTAGATGCATCCGTTAATGATGATCTGGACCTTTATTTTTGTAAGACATGATTGAATGAATCCAAATTTGAACAGTGATATGTTGATTGTGGCTCTTTACTCTAGGTAGATACTACTGTTTCAATAGGTTTGAAGTTGTTTTCAGGATGTGTGGACAGCTTATTTAATGAATCTATTGAGAGCAGAGGTTTAAGTCTCTGAAATAAAATTTATAAGAGTTATTCTTGATAAAGACTGCAAGGAATGGGTCATGACAGGTGAACTAACATACCCATAGCTACTTGGCATCAAGAAGATAAATGGAGATAGCTGCCACCAAAACTTAACAGTGGAAAAGGCAATTCATTAGTGCTGAAGAAGTGAGAGAAATCTAGACAGTATACAGTGAAATCATACTTAACACAACCTATTGCATAAAGGCATTTGAGCCACGTCCAAACTAAAACAAGGGCCAGGAGCCCGTACACTACTCTCTTCTGAGTTCTGTGGATATGCTATCATCTTTTACCACGTTAACAAGAGAACAAGTTGCCTGACAAAAAATGAAAGCAGAAATATCAATGAATAATATATACCTGTCTTGCTGTTGCTCTCCAAGATTGAAACCCTATCCAGGTATTTTTGTGTATCCTATCGATCCTGTTAGCAACAGCAAAAAAAGCTCCATATTCACCAAGAACGTCTCTATAGTAAGGGTTATTTAGAAGTGAAAGCCGAGAAGGAGCATCTATATCATCATGACCGGGCCGTCGCCCTTTGCTTGACTGCAAATGAGCCAATTGAGACACACATCAGACTGATGAATTTTTCTTTTTTTAATTTACCAACTTCAAAGAGAGAAAGAATTGGACTATCAAAAGTTTTTAAATTCACATCGAAAGATCATAACTGAATCATCTAGATGAAACTAATAGCCAACTTCCACCAATCAGGGGTAGTAGTATACCATATCATTTTGCAAATCAAATGATATTTTCTCTCTTACTCAGGTTGGTATCCAATTTCAATGGACATATAGTTATGAACTGATAAGCCAAAGAAACAGTCCTCACATAAAAAATTGTCAATTCAATTTTTGAAAAGATTTACAACTGAGGCATTAATAGAAGGGAAGGAAAAAGAAAATCACCAGATCTATAAAGCAATCTGGTGACAAGCTTTACAAAGATGTCATATTTTAAGAAGCATATAAAAACTATTGCTAATCTTCAATTCAGCATTTTTTCAGTAGCACAAAATTTCAGGTCCTTTGCATATGGTCCATTGATAAAATAAAAACAAAGGAGAGAACCAAAAGTTTTTGCTTCCATACATATCCTGTAAAGCAAGATATAGAGAAATGTGAAGCAATTTGAAAGCAAGATAACTCACAAGTCCAAGGCCACGATAAAGTGATGTACTATGCAAGAAGGGCCAGGTCCCTTCTCCAAAATATGGCTCATAAATGCACAACGGCTGACCAGTTCTTTCAAGCTCCCCTTCATCCCTTTCATGCAAATCGTTCCTAGACCGATCAGCCCTTTTGGCACTTCTGTATACTTCCTCCCATGTTCCCCGAGGTTGATCAGTTCTTCCCTTCAACTGTATCGATTTAGATGCAAAAAGATAAAAGTAACATTAATCTCCAGAACTTTCAGTTACAAAACAACCCCTTTTGCTTTGTTGGTAGAAATAATAACCAGTCATAAAGCCAAGTATTTAAGGGAGATCAAACAGAAGTAAAGGACAAAACGGCATGTCCTAGAATCAATTACCTCCTCGTCTTCTCTTCGCTTTCTCTTATTAGCTATCTCAGTGTTTCTGTGATCCTCCCAAATGCTGTACAAAAAGTCCTCATTCTTTTCCACTACAGCTGCAGAGTCCTCTCTTTGGGTCGGATCCCATTGCCTTTCAAACTCATTCAAATATATTGAGGTCTTCAAACTGTTGTTCTGAGAATATTTTGTCTCAATTGCTTCAAAAAGTTGCCATTGCCATTCAGCTTTTGTTTTTCCAGAAATTTCAGTGACAGCCTTCGGATATGCAACGTCGGATGGAAACCGAAGAATGTTCTCCAATAACAGAGCATACCCTTCCACACTTTCTGAAACCATAAAGTTCCTTGCAGTACGTTGTCCAACTGAAGCAGCCTTGCGGGCTAGAAGTGATAGTTCACCATTTGATATTACTTGCAACATGATCTGTGCTAAAACGTTCACATCTTCTTTGGGAAAAAGATAGCCGTTCACCCTGTCATCGATCTAATAATAGAGTGAAAATAATCAGTCTTGCTTTAAAAGTCAAAAACCATCCTATTATCAACCTGATAATAGAGTAAAATATGTAGTCCCTTGCTTTAGAAGTCGAAAAGAAATCGTTATGCATTTAAGTCAGCGAAGATGTAGTGATTGTCAACTGTTGCCCCGCAAGCACAGGGTGAGATAAATGACAAAGGATAAGGATTACAATCTTAGTGTTCAGTGCATGAGATATGTTCAATCAGATGCTTTGGGAATTGGGTGTGATAAAGACAAATTAAACATGAAAGTCCTGTGTATGATACAAGAGAAACTAAAGTCGGAATTAGGCCAAGGAAAAGCTATGAGTTTGTTAAAGTATCAAATACTAACCATTTCCAGTCTGCCAGAAGAATAAGTGTAAGCATTTATATAGCTAAATCATTTGTTCCATCCTTGTAAAAACAAAGTTATTAGAATGGAAAGATTTCTTTAGGTGATCATCTTCAAACACTTCTCCATGCACAGGATGAATTCTTGTAGTTGAGCTAAGTGTGTCATGATGATGGATGAAATCAAAAATAGATTCAAAGAAGACTCAAAAGTAATTTGCTAGTAGTAATACATGTTCTCAACCACATCGAATAAGATGTACATGTCAACCTACGCAAAAATCTGATATCCACAGAATATTTAATGAGTTAAGATACCTACATATTTCTTTATCATTGGTAGATCTGGAGCTACTATAGGTTTCCCAAAGCACATTGCCTTTAGCAAAGTGTTTGGAAAAGATTGCTCGTCACGGAAAGATGCATATATAACAAGGTCAGCCACACTCAAAGTTCTCTCTGTATCTTCAGCAGGAGCAATGTGCTTTACCATTCCCTCAGGATATCCTAAGTTCCGCGCAATAGCCTATGGAAATCACACTGCCAAGTTACTAAAGTACATATGAGAAGAACAAAAAACACTGTAAAGACGTTCAAATTGCTACTGTACAGACCAAGAAAGGACACAAATTACTCGAGAAAAAGAAAAAAAAATCCTTTACCTCCACAGCCACACTGTAGTTGGTATTTGCACTCTCTGTCAGTACAACAATCTTGAAACGGGAATTTGAATTGCCATCATTTGTTAATTCAGGAAATACAGGTAATAAAGCTTGTAAAATAAGTGCTTGTTCTAGCCAGAGGCCTTTATATAAAAGCTGACTCCCCACAACCACAATAACAAAGTCTTCAGGTGCATAGCCCATCTTAGCTTGTGAATTATCATTGGATACAGCCATGAAGGTATCAACTTCCCACACTTCTTTAGGAGAACCCGGAATGACAAAGTAGTTTCCAGCATCACACACTGAATAACCTATCTAAATAGTGTACGACTCGTAATCAGCATACAGATAATAATGATTCCTCACTAACAAGAACTAAATATGAGAATGCAAAAGGGAGTATGAATAACTCACCCATATCATCAGGAGAATAATTTTAATCGTTGATGACAAGAACATACAAATTGTATTTGCTTAGAAAAGATGATTCAGCTACGCAGAAATTAAGGATATCTAATAACTAATTACTACCTCCATCACAATTTTGTGACTCCCTTTCTTTTTTAGTTAGTAACAAAAAGTATGACACCTTTCTATAGTTAGTAACAATTTCACTTAAAACTATCTACTTTATCCTTAATGAGATGATTTATAGCCAGGTAAGTATCTATTCATCCTTAAACTCCGTACCCAGTCAAATATCTTCATATAAATTGGGCGGGAAGGACCATTATTTTTCTTTTTTTGATGACAATATTGTCTGGGCCAGCTTGCCCAGACCTCGACTAGTTCAACGTGCTCCTGCTACCATCCACCAACCCAAGAACCGCACAACTCTACCCACCAAGTCTTAGCCAGAAAGAAAAAATCACCTAGTGTCTTTTGTTCATTGAACTTGAACCTGAGATTTCATGGTTCTCCTCCCACTTCATAGACCACTAGACCATACTCTTAGATGCATGTTACGCTCTTCTTATGAGGCAATATAATGCGTTGAGTCTGTGAGACGACCTCTACCAAGACAACTCTATGTGAATGACAGAATACCAACACAGAAAAATGGGTGCAAATCATCTTTCACCCAGAATTTTCAGTATTTTGACATGCATGGAAACTAGGGTCATATCAAGACAAAGGAGAGATCTATTTTTGTTAAAGAACAGTACCGGCAGGATGTAGTTTGGGAAGACCACAACGTTGGCACGAGTAAAGACTTTTCTCCAGTTGTCCACAAAATCATTCTGCCCACTTGAAATATAGTGCTTCAAACGAGAAGCAAGTGTAAGTTCATTAATAGTCCATACCAGAGGTACGTTCTTGAAAGGCTCCTGCATTACACTGTCACAAATATCATAGAAAAAGGCACCAGAAAAGAGAGCAAAGTGAAAAGAAAATGAGACACATCATACGTCTTATCATCATTGTTTAGAAACTGCAACATAAATACAAATGCTTTGAAAAAAAGATGAGCAAAAAATTGCAATACGTATAAGAACATGATCATATTAAGTGACAAGTTATCTAACAAGACTGCTTCTATGCCTATATCACATGTTAGATACATTGACCAAAAGTATAATCTAAAATCAGACCTTTTTGTCTGGAACTCAAAAACTTACCAATTTTTCAGGAACAAGACATTATAGTTCTTTTATAAAAATAAAACAAGGAAGACATAATAGTATATTATTATATACCAATAAACACCCACACCATTTCTAAAATGCATGGTTCTACAGTCTAGGATCACCATATATTAATAGGATCTAGCCTAAAGCTTGAGAAAATCCACTCCTAGTAAGTAGAAATCCAGATCTTTTATTTGATGACGGTGGTGTCCAAATCAACATTTGCGCACCTCGACTAATTCCATGGGATACCTGCCACCTCTCTCAACCACTTCATTGACCACTAGGCCACACCCTTAGGGGCGTAGAAATCCAGATTGTTATTGTCAAAATAAATTAGAAAATTACACCAGATATACACCTCACAAACCAAAATCCAGATTAGTTCATTTTCCACCTAAAGAAAAGGGAGCTGAAGATCTTCAGCCTACAAAATCATGGAAACACCCACAAAATCACTCCTGAATAGCCCGAACTAGGAAATAATCAGCAATTTCGTCAAGCAGAACTAAATTTACCTGAATTCATAGTTTTACACTCTTGTGTGTATCTTTGGTAATCTCAAACAATCATGAGTTGGATTAGTTACATAGATACTATCAGGTAAAACAGCAATTCGCATACTCCGCGAAGAATGAAAGAAAGGAAAATCGCAAAAGTATCTAACCGACAGGTCACTTAAGAAAGATATCTGATACTAAAAAGAAAAGAAGTGCTTACCAAGACAAGACATTGACAGCTTCAAGAGAGTTCACAAGTAGGCCATCATAGCTACAAAGAGCATGTAAAATAATCAGAAACTGTTCACTCCAATATTTTTGGTAATAGGTGGATTCTCAGAGGTGAGATATTTCAAATATCTAAGGCACAGGGAACTATAACTCAGCATGCCAACTAAATAGATACCTAAGAAAAAGTACAAAAAATTACATCTGTGAATTTCAAGAAGCCTCATAAAGTTATATAACAGATAAAAAAATGATTCAAGAGCCACAGACAAAAAAGTTTTCTTCCATCAGACATCACCAACATTAATCAGAAGTTATTCAATTATTAGAAAATAATACACAGATACATACTTTAGCCAATCTAAGGAAATCTTTGTATGCTCATTGGTGTTCATGATGATGACTGGAACTCCTACATCTTTCCAAATGGACCTCACTGGGCCATCTTCAAGTGAGAGCACCTGCAGAAGTTTGGAAGGTCATGAGTGCCCAAAGAAATGACCATTTCTTGTAAGAAGGGGAAACTTTGATTTTTTTGGTAGCTATTGATACTTATAGTCTAGCAGGGCATCACAGATGTAGAAACCAAGCAACATACATTCCTTGTTTGCGCTGGATTTTGTTTTAAAAGGAAACTAAACAGTAACTTTTTAGAACATACATTATTGACATGAACTCATTTATAGGTCCTATTGTATTGCACGAAGCATCTTTTACAGTGCCAAACATAAGTAGAAAATTTTCAGGTTGCCCATTCTTAAACCACTAAGTGTCAAAAGCTGGAATTCAATTATCAGGCATCTTCACAGAATAAACTAAGTTGATGTTAGTGAATTCTGCCAGTCTTTAATTTCTCTAGTGTTCTAGCAAAGTCTTCTTAAATACCTTTTTACCAAATCCAGATACTTGATCATCTCTTCAAGCATATACAACAAATCTAATCACTTCTTCTTTGATACTTGTTGTATCACATTTCCGATTCCCTTAGCTTACAAGATATAACCTATTTCCGTAAGATTGCATAACAATGTCCCAAACCAGGCCCAAAGATTTCAAGAAAATCCTGGAAATACTCTTCATGCGATTCAACAAATACTACAGTTTTTTTCCCCAAAAATTAGGGGTAGGGGAAGGGGAAATAAGGAGGGGGCTACAATGTGGGGAATCGAACTGAGCTACTAAGATTCCTAAACAAATACTACAGTTCAACTTCTGCAGTAGATGAAACCAGTAATCAAGTTAACATTTACCGTTGATTTCAGTAGTCAATAGTACTCGCATCAATTGCCAGTTGTACATGAAGAATATTATATCCTTACTTAGAGGTCTAAAGCTAGAGGAAGAAAGAATCTGACATCCCTAATTGTATTATCACTACCACTAATCTCGGAGCAAAACATCCACAACCTTGTTTAGGTTCATAGCAGCTGGAGTTGCCTCCATTTTTATGAGCCTTCCATGCCAAGTAAAAATACAAAAAGTTACCTCAATTTCATAGCCGATCTCCCGTAATGCAGCTGCAACATTTGCCATCATTATTTGATATGGATCGACCAACAAATTTGCAAATACCTATATGCAGCAAACAGAATAAATCAGAAACAACTTCAAAGGAACAAAAACATACTTAACCAAGCACACAAGCATAATCAAGATTTACTTTACAGAAGTAAGAATTGAACTGGAACACTTATGCTTACCAAAGCCAACTTAGGTTTTCTATAACCAAATCTGACAACAGTCCTTGAAGCAACAGTTCCATTGTCCTTCACAGTCTCATCATGAAATTTAGCTAGAAGCTTCAAAGGTTCAAACTTTATATCTTCCCCAAAATCCAAAGCCCCCAACTCTTTCAATAAAGCTAAATCCCCAGACCTCATTTCACTGTGTAGAGATAAATTGCCTGAGTTTTCGATCACAGAGCCAGGCAAGAGCATCTGGAAGAGAACAACAAAGAAGAAAAAGACAGCCACAGTACAAATCCATTGTAGATAATTGATCTTCTTAACAAACAAGAATCTTGCGAATCTCGATCTGACTTGTCTTTGACTAAATGCATTTCTCCCAGTTGCTGATGAAGAACGAAGCAAGTTTTGATCTTTCTTCAAAGAAACCCCATTTTCAAGAGACCCCATTTACATCCCGTCAAAAGAAAATCACAGACCAACTCATACAAGCAAAACAACCAAAAAATCAAAGAACACAGCTACACCCACTTCACCTAGTAGTGTTCTTGTTTATTTTAGTTAAATATTTCTTGTGATGTCAAAAAGAAGAATTAGCAGAGTGTCGCTTGTTTTCTACCATTAAAGAAATCCAGAAGATGCCTGTGAGTTTTATCTCTTTATTTTTTTCCTTTTCAAAAGAAGCAGCTTCACATTAATTCAATATAAAAAGAGATCTGCATATATTAATTAAATTACTATAAATTAAAATATGAATAAGGAAAGAAAGAGAATACAGCTAGTATTTATGTTTATGCAAGAAAGAAGAGGAACAGAGCAGAATAAGTAAAGACTAATAAGATAGACCCATGCGTCTGTTCTGCTACCGTGGCACTGTCGTTATATTCAATTTAATTTTTGTATATATAAAAAAAATTACGAGCTAAGTATTATACATCAACAAATTTACTCGATATTGCAATAAGAGAACATAATGCGTAATCCACGCAACAAATTACTAGAAATCAAAGTTGAGTTTGTATATATATTTATACAAACTAGAAAATTTGAAATCAAACTAAAATTAGAGGAAATTTATTTTACCAAAAGTGGGAAAATGAATAAAACTTTAGGACAAAAGGACTTGTAATAATAGGCGAGAAATTGGAAAGACGCGGTATTTTGAATTTCTCGTCGCGATATGAGATACGGTGCCTATGGAGAGGGGTTTGTTTGTTTGTCCGTAAAGTGAAATTGAAGCATAGGCGATATGACCTATTTTCTTGCTACATATATATATTTTAGGAAATAGACTAACTATTTTTAAAGAAAAATAATTATGATGGAAATTTTTGAATATAATTATAAATAAGAAATGTCATTTTATATTTTATTTATTTATTTGCAAATGAAAATGACGAAAACGTCAATTATGCGTACCTTAATAATTTTTGAAAAAATATTTGCTAGTTTATTTTTGGATAAATATTGAATGAAGTTGGTAAAATTAGATCCTTAGAATATGAAAAGTTGACCTCCATTAAATGCTGCTAATGCATTTCAAAAAAAAAAAAAAAATGCACATTACATTATGGATAATATATTATGGAAAAATGATTAAAAAAAATTAATTATAAATTGAGTGAAGTTGTGGAATGAAACAAAATAATTTGCATGCATTCATTTAAAATCACCTTAATTGTACTATAGGACGTGAGGTTGGAATTAGGTCCTTCTTAAATATTAATAATGTTTAAATTCAAGCTATCAACATGAGTTTATTGTGATGAAAAGTCACGTCTCGATCATAAGGTCATTGAAGTAATTGTTTGGGGACTTAATCTTTTGGAGGGGCTTCACTTTCTTCGAAGATAGTATATATATGCTTGTATATTATTCAAAAAACGTTTCATGTATTGATAAATTTGGAAAGAATTTTTCAAATGTATAACAGTTTTTTAATTTCATTTAATATAGTGATTGTTGTTATAATTGAAAAATGAAATAGTGTTTTGTAAGTGATAGCATCCTTCCTGATATGTCTATATATTTTGTTGTCTCGTTTATATTTTGACAGTTATTATGAACCAACAACATCATTTTTATATTTACCTTTTATTCCTCTTTCACTATTTTTATTTTTCTCATTTAAATATTACAAAATCTCTCAAACGGTCAAACTTTTACATTATGTAATATCTATTGTTTTGTGCATATAAAAAAATCAAATTTATTTTTGGGGGTCTTCTTCAAATTTCAAGCACCCAAAACTAATCAATACTATTTTCGATATTATTATATAAACTTTTCAAACTTTTGAGTCGTGTTTATTATTTTAACTTTACTTTATATATTTTTAATTAATAATTTACACATTTACATTTTTACTTCATAAAATATGCACGAATATTATACCTTTTCAAAGCTCATTTGTAAGATTACACTAAATATATTATAATTATTCAATTTATATATGTCAACTGAAAAAAAAAAATTCACCATAGTGTTTGGCTTTAGGCCCCCTAAACTTATTGAAACAATCCTCGTAATGAAATATTTAAAGTCCCTTCACTTTTATAAGAGATTTTGACTTCAACCATTAAAAAATAATCATCATTTTCATATCAATCTTACAATATACGATCTAAATTAATTTAACTTTAATATGAATATAAAATATTATATTAAAAAAAAACTCAAACATTACTTAGTTTTACTAATAATAAGTAAAGTTTGGTACGCTAATAAATAATGAAAAAAAAAAGTTAGTTGCACTTCATGTGCTGTCTGAATTGAGTAAAATTTTGTTTAACTTTATGTTATAAGGTAAAGAAAGGAAGACGATAGGCCTGATACCAAATATTAGCTAGAATTTTAACCATGAATTTTAAAAATATTTTTTTAATGATTAGTAGAATATGGAATATTTTACTATTTATTTGCATACAATTAAAATAGAACATTTAGATAGTACAACCAATATGCTAAATTAAAGAGTGTTAGAAGTGACAAGATAATCACAATACTATATATTACATATTTATAAGTTTGACTTTCTCTTTCAAAATATTAACCAGAAAAAAAAAAAAACTTTCCACATCTGGTAGGAGTAATCAAATCGAAATTGTCTTGAATAGGTATGAATATACTAACTTGAATAAAATATGAAACCTTTTATTTTTATTTTGTACAGCTATCATACCAATAGTTAGCATATAATTATTAGTCGACCATCGAAGATTATCTTAATTATGAGAGTAGTAAGTACTCATTTATCAGTTTTACTCAACAAATTGAAATTTGAGCCATTGATATAGAATTGTATTTGATACTTGGTAGGGGTTTGAGGGGCGTGCATCATTCGGTTTGGTTCGATTTTATATATTATCAGTTCGATTTATCGATTTTTAATTTTTAAATATGTTAAACCAAAAATAAATCAGTAAAATAATTTTTATTAGTTTTAAGTTCTTAACGAGTTCGATTTTTTATTTACCCGATAAGAATGATAATAAGAATTTGCATTAATAAAAACAGATGGAGTATGTTTATAAATTTGCAAAAGCTATAGTTAGTTAATTACAAATTAAAATACTAAAGTGGGTAACTAATCACTTAAGTAATGTAAAGATTTAAATAGGTAAAGTACTTCTTCAGTGTCCTATTATTATTAAATTACTAATATTTAATATTTACGAATGGGTAAGTAAATCAGTAAATTACTATAATCTTATTGGGTTATCGATTTACCCAATAACTCAATAGTAAAAAACGATATCAAACTGATAATCCATTAATATTTTTTTTTAAAGAAAACCATTAAAAACTCGATAACTTAATCACCCAATAACAATAAATCAATAAAGTTTTTATCGATTCGATTTACCAGTCGGTTCAATTTTTACACACCTATATCTCTCAAAGTAGAATTCAAATTAATCAAACTCCAAAGCAGGTACTTAGGAATAAATCAAAAATCTATATATGGTCATAAGTTGGATGTTGTTAAATTCTTTTTCTTCTTGTTTCTCAATAATTTAATTAAACTAGATATTTTCTTTTTTGTGAGGTTGATATTCCTTTTTCTTTTATTGAAGTACATTTATGCTTTTAAGTATGACCTTTTCTAAGTGGATACTACTTTGCTTGGGAATCAAAAGGAGGAAGAATCTAATTACATAATTGCACAAAGTCAATCTTAATATTTATTTATTTATTTATTTATTTGTAATAAATAAAGAAACTTCACATTTCATTTGTTGATAGTGTTCCCAGGGTCATGATTATCTTGAAATTTCAACATCTTATTGGCTGTATTCCATATAAAAAAAAAAAGGACCAGTAAGGAAAAATAGGCTCATCATTTCAACTCAAAAATACACTTTTTCAACTTTAAATGATAATAATTTTAAATTTCAATTAAATATTGTTCCAACTCCTAATTATGTTAATTAGTAATTGACAAATTGAGTTACGTTGCCTAAGATTTTCTAATAAGGAGACGGATATTGTTTTAAATAAATAGTGAGATTTTATGTATGACCAAATTTTCAAAAAGTCAAAAATATATTTATTGTTTTTTGAAAAAGTACTTTTTGATAAAATATCTCGTAAAAACACTTTTGGAATGCTTGCCTACCATAAATTATTGCTCCAATATTAATAAAAAGTTTTTTTTTTCAATTAGTCAAATATAAAATTGTTATTCTTAAAAGAAATTTTTTTAAAAAAGGTAAATAATTTTAAGTAGAACTAGCTAAGTTAACAAATAATAAAATATTAGAATAGTAAGGAATATGACAGCTGATATAACATTTTATACATAATCAATCGTAGTGTAAAATTTGAGCCGACACTAGTAATTTACTATACGTATAGTACAAATCGAGTGCACAAAAAATCTCTAATTAATTATCGACATTGATTCAATAATGAGCATCTTCCTATATGGTCATATTATCTTATTAGAATAATAATAATAATAATAATAATAATAATAATAATAATAATAATAATAATAATAATAATAATAATAATAATAATAATAATAATAATAATAAATAAGAAATATATTTAGTGTATTTTTCTTAAATAAGATCTAAAAATCAAATAATAAATGCATGTAGGTTTTAATTTTATCTCTATTTTATATAAATGAAGAGATTATTTCCAACAAATTCTCTATATTCTACTAGAGTTTATTTAAAAAATCTTTGTTGGTTGGTTGGTTAACCTTGATAAAAGATTATCTGGCTTAATTAAAGAGCATTTGTAGACTTAAACAACTCTACCATAACAATTAATTTTTAAAAAGGAAAATTACGTAGATAAACAAATATATACTAGTTAATTAATTAACGTAGTTATAGTTTGAATTAATTATGGTTCACGGTAAATATCTAACTGTAATATTTTGTATAATTCACACGATTTATAAAACGTTGTGTGCGAATACAATTTGAGTATTGTATATATTCACGTGATTTATACAAACATCATGCGCAATTATATAATAGCTGTGCGCGAATCAAATTGGATAACGAAATATACAAACATTGTGAATTATACAACTATTGTGCACAAACTGTATAACGAAATATACTAACGATATACAAAAAACTGCAAATTATATAGCAAAATATATTAACGATATACAAAAACTGCAAATTGTATAGCGAATTATACAAACGTTGTTATAAGTATAGTTACAAAAAGTAATTGTCCAAATTATAGCTATGAAGCATAATTAAAGTATTTTTGAGTGACTATATATGAAAATTCCTCTTTTATTAGTTAGGACCCATGGTTATCTGAATGAATTATTTGCTTTATTGAAAGAAAAGGTTTATTAGAGATATTGATTAATCTAATATAACAACTCTACTATAACAATTGATTAGAGATTTTCAGTATGTCTCCAAATAAAACAACCATTGGTAAAAATAAATCTGCATGTAGGACAAGTAATTAAACCAAGATAATCGAATATTATTAATTGTAGACGACTGGTAAATAACCGAGGCGTCTGTAGTCCAACGGTTAGGATAATTGCCTTCCAAGCAATAGACCCGGGTTCGACTCCCGGCAGACGCACTATACAAAAACAAATTATTTTTTTTGTTATAAATACACAATAAAAGAAAGCAAAATATTATCCGAAAACTAATTTAAAAAATATATGAAATTAATCAATATGCCAAACAGATTAGAACTCTTTAGAATCTTGTGAATTATAATGATGCTAAAGGAGAAAGGGAAGAAAAAAGAAATCCATGTTCAGGCTTGCAAACCAATTTGAGTAATGCACTAGTTTGGTAAAACATATCACTGAAATTATAGCAGAATGGAGCAATATTGCATAACATTTCATTCAGTATTCCACAAAGTTACACTGAATAGATACAAATCAATATTGGAGTATAAAAGAGGGAAGAATAGAGCAATTTGGAGTCCCTGATGCAGACTCATTTTATATGAGAACAAAGCAAACATCAGATAAACAATAGCAGAGTTCTCAATAAATCTAAGGTGGAATTACAAAATCTATGCATTTAGGAAGGAATATTCCAGCATCCTTTGCTTGGCAACCCAGAATATCAACTCAATGAAATGATTGAGATATTGGTTATGCATGTGCACCAGTTGCTAAAACTTCCAAAGTACATCATTGGGCCTGCTGCTGCTCGAATTACTGCTCCAATGGTTTGCCAAAAGGATATCATTGGGTCTTTTTTACTCTCTTCTTATCTAGTCTATTCTGCCAAGCGGGGATTCAGAGCTATAATCATCCACCAACCAGAGACCATAATCACGGAAACGTTTGATCTTCTTCTCAAAACCAACAATATAGTTATTATGAATAATAACATGCATTCCCTTGGTTTCCTTCACCCAAGTCTTGTTTCTAAAGTATAGACCACCCGTTGGGAATCCCGACTGTGGAAGCAGATACATGTCAACCTGCAACAGCATCATGTACAAGTGAACTGCCTATCCTGATCAAAGGTAGCTAAATAGCATCCAAAAGAAAAATGAAATTTAAATAATAATAGAAACGAGTCTAGGAAGCAGAAGCGCGGAAAACAAAGATGAACAGCCCAACAAAAATTGGAAGAGCTGTTGCATATGTTGTGCCCACAAAATAGAAAAAGAAAATGGACAATTGAAAGAGCTATTATCATACTGTCTTGCTTTATTAAGCTTTTTTTTTTTCCTTTCAGAAAACCAGACTCTGATAATGTTAGTGTGTCCGTTGAAGGTTATAACTAGCCATATTTATGTTCCAAGACTCAGATAACTGGAGAAATAAATTCATGTGGGCTTTGCATAGGGTAGAGGTCTGACAACTTTCACAATCTGGTCTTACATATCCCACTTTTATTTGTATATCTATTTTGTGACACACTGTATCACACTATACTTTAGCTTATATCCTATCTAATTCCAGTTTGATTCCACTGAGAGTTGAACAATCTAACTTATATTTTCACTGAAATGGGGGTGCCCTGCAGAAATAACAGAATAGAAAAAGAGAAGACTAAATGATTCCTAGTTTGGCCTAAAACACAATTAAACTAACCACATTTTTTTCTCTTAAGCAAACAGAATCTAAATAACCCAAATTGGACAACATTTCCAGTAATTTTAGTTGCATCAGTCTGCCAATAAGTTTAAAGCTAGTCGATTTCTTTCACTTTCATCAGTCTTGGTATGACTAGCTCACAGATAATGGAAATAGGATCCTTATGTACTTTTTTAGCCAGCATGCTGATGATCCGTAAGCAACGAGTCACTCGTTAATTAGACGTCTTCAGCTCCTAGGCGAGAGGAAACACCCTCTATTAGCTTCAAGTCAATTTAGCTGCTCTTTGAAGTAGTAGCACATAAGGCTTTGGCACTTCGTTAACTCTCACCGCTCACCACATGAAGTCCTTTGTGGCTATTATAGGCATGAGAATACTAAGGCTCAAAAGGTTCCTGAGAGTTACTTGCAATCACAGATTACCTATTTGGACCTACACTACAAGTATGACACTAAGAATACTAGAGGTGAGCTTTCTGGAAAAGATAGAAAAACTAAATTGGTGCAGAAAACAAAAATAGTGATCATCTTTTTTTTTTTATGAAGTATTAAAATAGCAATCATTATGAAATAGCAGCAAGCAAACAGCAGTTTATTTATTTCAGAAATGCTGCCTAACTCCACAATCAATTAATTTGCCTTCAAAACTAGATCCAAGCAACTGCATTGAAGCGTGGAATTAGAAAATGAAATAAAACAAAAGCAACACACCTGTTCAACAGTTTTGTTTAATGCCCAGTTGAAAGCAGGCTGGTCATTAGATTTCTTTGCTCTGGTCCATGGTTGAATCTGCATTTCCTCAATCCACTTTTTCATAATTAGTTTTGCTCCATTGGTGGGTCGCGCATAGATCATGCAGCTACAGATGTAAGGACGACCCTTCTTCCCTGGAGGTGGCAAACCATGAGAGTGATTCATAGGTTTTACCTGGTGGTCCAAAAGAAAGGAAGAGAGCAGACTTTTCAGCACTAAAATCCAATCCACAATGTCAAGATAAAAAATATAAATTGATGGAACCAAAAAATAATTATCTTAACTACCAGAGAATGACCTATCTTCCAAGTTAAAAATAAAAAAGAAAAGAAAAAAAAAGAGACAAGAAGTTAAAACTTAGAAGAAGAAGGAAATAGTAGTTTGCCACAATGCTAAAAAATTTAGAGTGAACCAAGAAGATCCAACTTAAGAACTTCCACCACAATAAATTAAGCTAGTACATTCAATCATGCACCATTACATTCTTAATTTAGCTTCTCAACTAATTCTTTCTCAAAAAGAACTTCTCAACCATTAGCCTTATCAAAACTATACAAGGAAAAGTTAAAGCAGTTGCATCCTCTTCAGCACTCACCGCAGCCATGTCATCCATGAAGTATATATCATGCTTTCCTTCCAAATATGGAAATGGATCTGCTAACCAAACCATATCAACATCGTTGTACATGACATTGTAACCAAGCTCCAAAATTTGCAGAAGATGCCGAGGCCTTCTGGATGTAAAATTGAAGAATCCCTTAAAAATAGAACCATCAATGTTATTTCAGTAGAAACGGAATAGCTACTCAACCAAGTACAAGATTCCAGAAAGCTATTGTTCCCTCATTTAATCTTTAAGAAGGTTTCCTCTCTAAATCTAAATACACGGTTGCAACTCAGGATAATCAAAGACAGATAGTGAAGAATCAGTGGAAACACAATGTTCATGATTATTATTGTTATTCTCAGAGGTTCAAACCCCACACTATGCAAATGAAGCCTGGTATTTAAGTGGAGAAGGGTACAAGGGCAGGCCCATTATACAACGAGTTTAGAAGGCTGTGGTTGGTCCAAAGGGCGGGTCACATAAAGATTTCTCAGTTATCAGAAATATATATTGTTATTCTCAAGCTTCAAACATCAGTGTTCCAATTTTAAGGCACTACTCAGCTGAATAATGAAGAAATGATAATGCAAGGATCTCGTCACTCTCAAACACATTCTAGCTACAAAACTGAAATTATCAAAATATGAAGGGGGGAAAAGGCATTATGCAATAACTCTACATGATGGACATTATTTGTTTATTTATTTTGCGAAAAGCTTAAGGAAACATGATAAATAATGCCAATCTGCTACACTCAAATTCCAAGTATCTGCTTGCACATTTGCTCACAGGCAAACATAATAGAAACAAAAACTAAAAATTATTCAAACCAATGGAAAAAACAGAGGAAAATACAACAAAATCAGCTGTAAATCAATCAATCAATCAACAATGTCCAATCTCAAAAATTAGTTGCGGTTCTGCAAGATGCATCCTCTATATATTATGCTTCATTTGGTCCCATTTCATTCCAATTCTAGTGAACAATTTGTTCTTTTAGGAGCTCTCTAACGCTAGAGGTTGCCAAACACAACAAACCCAAATGTAAATCAATCAACTACCTGCTCCTAAAAATTTTTGCTCGATTCAGGCCCTTTTCATTACGAATACTGCAAGTAGTTTTACTATTATTTTTAGGAATTTGGAGTTCTCTAAACACAATAAAATCCAAATGAAAAAAGCTTCTGAAAGCCTACCTGAGATCCAAACTTATGAGCAACCTGGGACTCCAAAACAGGAGGAATGATCACAGCATGACCAGGCCACCTTTCATTAACCTTAAACAAAGTTGCATAATCCTCAGCAATGACAAGCACTTTCTCATGATGTTTTTGCTTCACAATGCTAATCAACCAGTTATTCAAGAAGGGTAAGTAAGCTTCACTAACAATACAGACTATAAGGGTATTATTCTTGGCCACAAAGGCTGCAGCTTTAGGCAAGGTATAGTCACGCCACTTCAATTCAAAAGGACTGGCTTTTGAGGTGTATGAGAGAAACCCATTTTCAGGAAACTGAATATATGGATAGAAAACTCCAAGAATTACCAAAAGAGAAAGAAGGAGCAAAAGGGTAGTGCGACTATGAAGAAATGAAGTGGATTTTTGGGAAGTTTGAGAAGATGATGGGGATACTGGATTTGGGTCTGTCAGTGGATTGTGAAGAGGTCTTTGATGTAAAGATGCTGATGACATTGTTTCTAGATTTGGCAAAATTGAATCCAAGAAAATGCTGAATTGTGAGATACGAGCGAGCTGGCAAAAAGGGGAAGTTAGCACTGTGAAATCCAATTTCTAATCAATGAAGTTGGCTAAATTCTATAGATCAGACGCAGATCTCACAAGGGGCCTCGCGGAGTTTAATTTCTCGTGCTGCCCCAAATTTGAAAAGATTTGTACAGTGACGGTGAGTGCCAAAAAGAAGGAAGCCATGAGAACATATTTTACAGTTAATTGACGAACATAAATTATATAAATTGCCTTTATTTTTCTAGTTAAGTTATGATTTTTTTTTCGGATATTATATCTTTACTATTATCTTCTTAGCATTAAAATGTATCTCAATGCTAAATTAATTTACACGCGCTTATTATTTATTGAGAAAAAATATTTGTCCAACTTAATATTGAGATGTGTTTTAATTTAAAACTAATAGTGGTAATTTAGATTGGTAAAGAACAATGGAAAAATGAGGTAAGAAATAGTTTAACATATGCTTTTGGGCTTTAACACAATATTTGGTGGGATTCTTCTTTTGTTTGATACTTTGATCAGATTCTCTAGATACGAGTTTTCAGTTCAATACTGTCTCAAGGTACCATGTAAAAGAGAGTGATTCTATATACACTGATGTATAATATTTCACATTTTTTCCCATCAGTCTGTTTTTACACTTTTGGCATGCAAACAGTATAATTTTTGAAATAATCATTTTCATGTTTACAAGCAGCCGTAGTTATTTTTAGGTGACTTTTTACATTACATGTATAATTGGGCAGAAGCGTAACAAAATAACTACTTCTGTAACAAATGAAGATCAACTATATGAATCATCACTTATCTATTTTAAATATTCTTAAATAAATACATAAAATACTAGCTAAATACGTTTTTCTCTGGAAAAGTTTTTCAAAGAATTCGTCGGAATTTTCCTCACAAGAGATTATCCAAATGGGTTGGATATGCAACCATAGAGGACAGATCAGTCGGCTTAAGAATACTAGACAATGCAGTAAGAGAATTATTTTTGCAACAATTTGTTCTACGAGAAGACAGATATTAACATCTCTTTTACCTTGCAAATATACACACTGCTCTTTATTGATTCTCAAACCAAACAAATTGCCTATGATCATTGGAAACTTGTGAATGATCCTAAAAGTAGGTGTTCTCCAGGTGTGGCTTAGTACAACTTCTCTTTTACAGATAGAAAGTTAGATGGATGCTCCTCCTGCTCTCATATTAGCGTAGATTACGAGACAGCACTGGTCTTCAACTTAGGTGTCTTATGCTTGACAAAGAAAGCCGAGAGCATACTCTTGCTGCGATTAGGTGCACGGATAATATCCCGTCTTGGATTATCAAATGATCTGAATGGTGTTAGGGGTTTGCTACCCTCCAAGGTACCCTGCAAACGCAAAATTTCATTTAAGCTATAAAGAAGAAAGCAATTCAGACATGCAATCTCGGTTTGGGCCCTATTAGATGCTCCACATGCAAAGAACGTAACCTCAAACAAAGTTAAAGACCAAACGAGGTCCAAGAATACAAACCAAAATTTCAGAACACTCGAGACATTTAATATTAAATTAGACCACAAAAAGCGAAGAGGCAAACTGTCTATGCTTACAGACAGTCACAAATGTTTTACATCAAAAGAAATGAAACAAAATGGCAGACAAACCAACTTCAATACCAAACAAGTTATTGCTCTCTCCAGCAAAAGTGCATATTTACCTCTAGGAATTTTTTTCCCAGAAAGATGAAACTAATTAATTGAAATATTGTTAATTGTTAAGTTGTCTCATTGACTAACAAGTATAATGACAGATTGCAAGACTTCAACTAAACCACATGGATGCTCATATTTCAATTATCTTATGATCCTCAGATAGCAATGTTAAATAATGATACTCATGTCTATATATTCACCAAGTTGTCTAATACTGTTCCCACTGAATTATATTTCCTATTCTGAAATTCCACATTAATCACACAATTATCAAGGTAGATACAGAAAAGTTACAGTGAAGTGGAAAAAGTTGGGACCCTTTACTTCCTCTAGTAAATAATACATCATATAACAAGCACACATACCTTTCAGATTATTGGTCATATTGTTTGTTGATTGGTAAAAGTACTTATTTGATTACATAAAGGCAAACTGTAGACTGTGAGAATAAATGTATATTCATGAAATAATTTGTATTCTCCACCCTTCAACTGATGCTTTAAAAAAAGGGGAAAAAGTAACCTGAGCTAAAATCCAGATACCTCTACAATAAATTATTTCTGTTCACTTGTCACGCAATGCTGTTTAGGGAAATAAAAAGGAGGAAGAAGCCAACCAAATTACAGATCTGGTCCCCTTTATATCCCCCACAAGGGAAACAAGCCAAAGCAATTTTTTGAAGAAAAACCAAAAATTTTATCACATAAACATCAGTTCTGAGCACTGCTTATAGCCTTCAAAGGAGAATTTACTTATGTAGGTGAAAAATTTTCTGAACAAACTTTGAGCTCAACATTTAAGATCATGCTGTCTATGGCATCATAGACATTTTGGTTAGACCCCTTCGTTAATTGCATAGCCAATGTTAGATGAATAACATGTGATCACTCACTTGATATGTAAGCAAATAGACAATTGACGAAGCAAGCAGAAAGATAAAAAGAATGCTGAAATTGATACATTTTGTTACTACCGAGCACAAATTTTATGCAATGACAGCTACGATCACCATCAATCTTCTTATGGAAGTATAGGAAGTGAGCTGAAATTGATACATTTCGTTACTGCGAGCACAAATTTTATGCAATGACAGCTACGATCACCATCAATCTTCTTATGAAAGTATAGGAAGTGGATCAACATCATTTTCTTCTAAACCACTCGTTTAGTTATAACGAATCAGTAATCAGTGAAAGAAGGGCAAGTAGATGCATCTGATAACCAGGATTGACAGCTATATAAATGCATTTTATACACAGCTGACATATAACAACACTTGGTGCAGTTTCATGATGGATAACATGTAATATAAGGAACAGATAGAATAATCTATTATTATTTTGAGATAGATACAGATAGCATAATATATAGGACTGTTCTTCCAATTAATGCATTTGGCAATACCTGCTGCATGACCCCCAATGTTTGCATAGCTAGATTTGATGCAGGACCAACACTGGGCGACTGAGGACGAGCTACATATGATCTCTTCCTGGTATTCTCTTCATCTGCTCAATGAAAATTGACAGTGAGAAGCCATGAATCTGACACATCATCACAGAAAGAGCAGGTTAACATGGGACCTTCACATACCTAACAAGTTGAATGCGGCAGATGCTTTTTCAGAACCTTTTGCTTCCTCAGGACTGCAAATGTAAAGAAAGATCAGTATTCTACATACAACCTTTACAAAATATTTGAGGATATAATCCAGAAAAAATGATAGTAATCGCCTTTTCAAAGCTTCAAGATCAATAGCACCACTAACCTCATAAAAGTACGTGAAGTCCCTTTCAATGTCGATTTGGTTTCTGTTGCCAGATGCCAAGAGAGAGTTTTTGCAGCAGGAGTACCTAATTAAGGACATATGATGAGAACGACTAGATACAACGCCAAAGAGAATATGAGAAAGAGACAGTATTATCAAGAAGTCAGGCCACCTGAAGGATAAAGGCGAGGTTTTGCTTGGAAATGTTGCCTCGGATCCATCTTAACTTGAGGGCTGAAGTGCACCTTCTTTCCAGCAGAATCTAATCGCACATCAATCATGAGAGAGAGAGAGAGAGAAGTGTGCAGTCAGGCAAAACGGATGAGGACACAACCGCAGAAATCATAAAGAGCTTTAACAAAAATGCAATAAGGACTAAAAAGTAGCCATACTTGGCAAAATATAATGCTTGTGATGCCTAGGGATGATAGCTAATAGCTGTTGCTGCCTGAGGCCTTCTTTCTCAGTGTATGTTTTGCATGTCAGAAGTCGCTGAAATAAAAAGGCTAAGTTACATTCTATCCTGTTTGATTCTCAAATAGACAATTAGTATTAGGGAAAGTTCCAGAAGTTACCTGATCAAGACAAGTGACCTTTAGCTCCATGGTTGTGACATCCAATGTTTGTTGCTCAAGCAAGTCGGTTAACTTATAAGCAACAGTTCCCAGGTGGTCGACAGCATTGACAAGAGCTCTTACAGCATAGTCTTTCAGGTTATCAAGAACCCTGAAAACAAGTAGTATTAGAGTAGGAGAACAAAGTAGCAAGGAAAGAATAAACATTACCAGCATTTTGGAGATTGCCCTATGCATAGGAGAGATTCTTGCTGAGAAGGCTAAAAGAGCCTGTACAGCAAGATCAAAGAGCCTATGCAAATAATTAGTTTCTACCTACTTTTATTATGACTTCTGTAAAACCAAGGAGAAGAATGAGAAATTGACTGGAAAATATCATGTTCATGGGGATACTCTTACATTTGTTTCTGCTCGTTTTGAAGATAAGACTTTTCACAATATTCTGCAGCAGAATAGAGTTGCGGCCTCAAGTTCTTGAGTTCCTGGGACATGAGACACGCAACACGTGATCATTGAGTTAGAACAGAGTTCTTGCAACGATTGACAAATGCTTAAGATGGAAACAACTTCTAGCAAAAATGCCAGGCAAGGCTGCATACAATTGACCCAATGTGATATGGCCCTCCCCTGAACCCCATGCATAGCGGTAGCTCAGTGGACTGGGCTACCCTATATTTCGACTACTAATCAATCACTTATCGGAAGATATCAATATCAATCAACCAAAAAGTCTTCAATCCTTTTTCGAAAAAAAAGGTTGGGTTTGCCAGTTATATAAATCCATTGTATCTATTCTGCCATATTTAAGCCCATTGTTTTAACATAGCCCAATGAATTCAAAAGATGACCAGCGCTATAGGATATACTAGCCTGAACCTACTACAACCCTCATCTTTTAGCCTAACTTTAAACCGGCTACACTTTGAAAAAAAGGTTGGAACTAAAAGTCTCTACACATGATACATAGAAGTAACTAAAACAGCGAAGAACACCCTGAATCAGTCAGATTTAAGGTAATCTAAACTTGTAAAGAGAACCCTCTATCAACTGAACTATCATAATAGTAACAATTTATTTTATGGTTTTAGCTTTATGAAATTTTACATTGCCAAGTCAACAATATTATTTAAATAGATAAAATATTCTACCTTACAACACAACTAATATTGTACTAGCAAGCACTGAACAACAACCAGATCTGGTGTCAAATTTGACAAAAGAGTTTGAGAAAGAAGAAGCGAAAACCTGTAATGCCTTAACGAAACTCTTGCTTCGCTCCATTGACACTTCATCAAACGTCATCGCTGAAGAATTTTCAAGCTTCAATTGTTCTACTTCCATAACTCCTCCCTTTCAAAATTCTCAAAAAAAAAAAAACTACCTTCCAGATCAGTGGATCAACAAATCATATGAATATACATTTTATACTCAAAAAGTTGCGATTAGAGAATGAATAATTGTTTGGAGATGGATTAGGAGTCAAGGAAAGGGGGTTCCGGTAGGGCACGGCGGTGGAAGGTGAAGATGGTGGTGGTGGTAGGAGAATTTATGAAGAGTGTGTGTGTGAGTGAAGCAATCCCGGGAATCGTTTGTTTAATATTAGTGGAATTTTGAAGGAGTTAATTGCAAGTGAAAATGACGTCGTATTTATGGTAGGCAGATAAGAAGGTGGTTCAACTCATCATACTGTGCTACTCCTCCCACCTTGACCCCCATTTCTAAAAAGAAAAATCATCAACCTCTTTTTCACCAAACTAATAATTAAATATTTACTTTGATTTTATAATTATGAAGGTTTAAATATGTAATATAATACTTCCTCCGTTCTATTTTTGTAGTCAAATAATCTTTTCGTTTATTTTTATTTATCACTATTTTATTTATCGAGGTCAAACTATATGAACTTTGATCAACATTTTAAGATGTGTTTTTTAATCATATTAATATGAGAAAGCATTACAACTTATAACATTTTTTGTATAGTTTTTAACCGTGTAAATTTTAGATTTTAAATATTAAATTTAGCTACTTCAATTTAGTTTTGAAGTTTAGTCAAGTTGATCTTGAAAAGCGAAACAATGACAAGTAAAAGTGAACAGAGGGAGTATTTTAAAAATAGTTGTCCCAAAATAATCGTAAGAGAGAATTTATTATTTTTTCCAATTTTGCCCTTGGCATTAATCATTCTAGAATTAAGAGACACATGTAGAGATGAAAGTTTAATTATTTATAAGGGTTATATTTGTCAAACAAGATTTCTTATTAGTAATTTTTTTTTAAGGATTATGTCAAACCTTATCAATTAAAATGGACAGAGAGTATAATTATTGATTACCAATTGTAGTAGTTAACCTGGAACTTGGAAGTATTAATCATAGTTGTCTATGTACTAGTGATATAGACATACCAACTTTATTTATCTCCCGGAGGTGATGGGAGCTTTTATATTTACTTGATTATAAGCTTGCGCATTTATTATTTCTAATTTAAATTAGATTAACACAATCAAATAATTAAATTTTTGATCGGAATCATCAACTAAAAGAAAGAGGAGAAAGCCGAAAAAAAAAGCAATGAAATTAATGTCTCCAGCTTCTTTTGAGTTGATCACACTACTAAAAATTTTCAAATTAACAAATCATTTAATATGTGCTTCAAATATCATAAAATTAGCAAATAGTTTGATAGTAAATGAGGAGAAAAAATAGTTTGCACAAATGAATTAAACGAAATTAAGTGATAAATATTTATATAAAAAACACATAGCATACATTTATCAATTCAACCCATTATGCGTTAAATGGTTAGTTGTTCAATAATTATTCTTTTGTACTTTTAAGTATTTCTGATATCAAATTTTATTTAAAACACTTTAATATGTACAATTAATTTTTTTTTATGGACCATCTTGGTCTTTGACTCTTATGTATTTCAATTTCTAGGAATCAATGGAATACTTTTAGTTTATGAGGTAAAGGGAAATATGTCGTTTTCGGCTTTAGAGTACCCCCACATGGCTAACATGCCCATATGAAATTAGATGGGCAAGATACTCTCACCGTTCATTTTTATTTGTTAAATTTGATTTGATACAGTTATTAAAAAAATAATTATTGATATAATAAATGTATTATTTTATTCCTTATTACGTGATAAGATTGCAAACATATTTATTTTACTATATTTTTAAAGAATATTGATTCGATGACAATAAATTAAAAAAATCATCTTATGTGAAAATCAAATTAAAAAATTTTTGCCAGTAGCACCCCTATGGTTTATGGGAGCATTAAAAGCGCCCCCAACATTCAACTAACCTTCTTGACATTTAATACACCTCAATTCAATTGACTCTGAATGTGATTGACTGACTTAACACCCTGTTATACATTCTTCTTTAAATTAATTGACTCATACTTGGCGTGGGATCTATCTACGTTTAATTTCTAAGTAATTTGAGTGTAAATTGTGTTTTACATTAAGCTCAAAATCATATGGCCATTAATGGCTTAGGATTTTGACATTATTGGTTGGTTATCTTTTGCTCTTTGTATGGCTTTTTAGACTGCCGTAGCACCAAAGAAATTAAAACCAATTTTTTGGTCAAGCGTCAATGCGTTGTTGTTAAGAATGGTACCTAACCTTTTTTTCTCTTCGTGTAAACAATCATGCTACCCTATTCCATTTACTTTCTCGGTAATTTGATTAAGTGTGTAAGAATAATATTGAATATGATGTATTAGTAATGTTGAAATTAGTTATACTAAAACTATTTCTCATTCAGCATTTGAGTTGGTGTATAAAATACTTATTCATGTATTAGTATAATCCTATTATTACTAATAACATGATTTGCTATGTATTAGTTATACACCCTAATGCCCTATAATACTGAGCATGATGTATTAGTTATATATAAGCTGAAAATCCAATCAAACAATGAAATAAATGATACCATAACCGATACATGTATTAGATTTTCTAATAGATTCTACCAAACGTCACCTTAGAGCTAGTTACATATTCGATAATTGGGTATTGATATTATTCTAGAAGTAAACAAATTAGCATCGAGATTAGCCCTATAGTTATATTACTTTCCTCATTCACACTTTCCTGTCAACTTTAAATTTTTCATGCCCCTTTAGAAGTTCATGATTAATAGGAGTATTTTATTACAATATCTATATTAATTGATGTATATTTGAAAATGATTTAGGTAATAAGCAATTAATGTTGAGGGAAAAAAAATCATTGTCTTGATATCTTGAAAAGTGAAAATTTATTTTTTGAAATAATGGATAAGTAAAAGTGAACGAATGATGTATCGTCCGCCCAATTTACTGTTATGAGCAGAAATAGTATTTAACTGACCTCTTGTCGTGAGCAGTTAGAGTGTGCATTATGAGAATTAAGAAGTGTGGAACTATTTATATATAGCTGCAACTTGCAGATGCAACCAGTGAATTGCTAGGTGTCTATGATCGAAGTTGGGTTGTCCAAATATGGTTAATATGGACGGATGGTGGTGTCAAATCATTCATTCCTTAGTATCTAATTCATCAAGGAACAACAATATTGACTCAAAATTTGACTAGAAAGAGAAGACATGTCGTAGCATATAATTGGCAGGGATGAGTAGTATGCTATATACTATAAAACTATTTACAACATTCTGAGATTACAAACATAAGCTAGTAGCTGGAGCTCAAATGAAGCATACAGTAGAGAAGTAGATGCCCTCCTGAAGAAATTTTAAAAAAGAACTCTAGATATGTGTTTCTGCCTGCAGGAATATATTAGTACATTATATACTTGTATGTATGGATTATTCGATTTTGGAATCGAGAGCGAAAAATCACGAAAATTTTTGGCACTTCACTTGCTATGTTTGGTGGTCTGATTGTTCCCCCTCATTTCTCTTTATGGAGGCTAGAATTGAGCCCAGGTGACGCTTCAGCCATGAAAAGTTCATTACTGGAGCAATGTTTCTTGAGGTAGGGGACAAGATTTCAAAGAAAGTAGGCTTTGGTGTTGAGGCACCGCCGATATATTCAATTAATTCCTGCACAGCAAGTACATGGAACTTTGGAGGTGCATTCAGAGCAATGTTGTGAACCCGGTGCTCATAAATCTTCCCATTTTTATCAAGCTTATACTCTGAAGTGCCATCGAACCTACCGTGGCTCTCCCATGGAACACGGGGAATCCCATGGACAGTCCATCGAACTATTATCAAGTTTTCCACAGGCTGCCAGACACTAACAATATCAATCCACAAGGCCTTAAATAACATCCGTCCATGGAATCGTAGGGCCCAGAAGATTGATTTGTAATTATCAATGCCAGTAAATGTGTTGATTGGATCTTTGAAGACAATATCATCCCTGCAGAGAGCAAAAGAGCACCATTAGCACCTAAAATATTATTTCACTGAAGTCACAACTGGGTACAATCAACAATGTCATTACACTTGCATTAATTCACAACTAAATTAAGTTCCATAGTGCATAACTATGATTTCACCGGGTATGTTGTAGTGCACAACTATATTCATATGCAATTCACGCAGAATCATGGAGGTGGAGAAGAATAAATAAGGGTAAGAACTTACTCACGCCGGGTACACCAAACCCATAATGCATAACATGTGTTTACACATATACTTTATTACTTAACCATGGTTAGTTAATGCAACTTTTCCCTAGGCTGCTTTTACAGGATCTAGATAATACTAATCATAAGTGGTGATTGCATCTAAGTATGTAACCTCTGAAGTAAACTACTAGAAAGGGGCCTACGCCTTCCACTCAAGATCAACGACGAGAACAAAACTGCTCAACCAAAGCTAGTTGGGGATCAAGCCAGTTCAAAAGAGAAAATATAGAAAACGTGAAAGAGATCATTCTTTTGATACTTCAAACTCTAGGAAGCTATGTTGTTCAAACTCTTCAAAAATGTCAATGAATCTGTGTCACATTCACTATTTTTGGAGAATCTGACACGGGTACGGCATCAAAAGTAAAGAGTCCGCGCAACTTAGCTAGGAAGTCACTTTGTAGGTTAACTGAATCGGAGTGTGACATGGGAGGCCATAGTGGTTTGACAAAGCAGCTATTGCTCACCCCACAATGATCCCACAACATGAAAATTCACCCAACACGACCAATTCCATTCCCTATATCTCTAGCGAAAGGACTACCATGATCTGTTTGTTTGAAATTTGTGTGGGAAGAACACGTATTTGTCATGATCCAACTAGAATCCATATGACCCTCCCTATGAAACAAAGAACATCCCAAATGGTTCAATTATCAATCTTATTATCTTTATTATTATTTGTTTGATGAAGAGATGATCTTATTGATATACAAAGTAAAGCTGGTGTACAAGGTATATTGTTCCCAATGGTTCATATAATAGAACTCAGTTTAGGCAAACCCCATTCAGGTGCCCCAAACCTTAAGGCTAACGTAATAAAGGACTGAGTTCAACTGCTACAATTTATACGGTAAGTAAACTGCAGCAAATCACCATAAACTATCTCCAAAATCAAAATGGCAGTTTTAACCAATTAAGCTTAAGATGCACTAGGCCATTAATTCATTGGACTCCTCGCAATCTAAAATCTTCAAACCGAATAACTAGGAAAGAGCCATCAAAAGAAAATTCACAAGAACCATATAAATGGCATATAAAGGGAAATTTAACAGTTTACTTCTCTCCTATTCTCCCCAGACCCCACTTGTGGGATTCCACTGGTATGTTGTTGTTGTACTTCTCTCCAGTTCATATAAATTCTCGATTTCATAGGGAGCTTTGGTTGTGAAAATATGCCTATTTGAGTTCACTATTTGCCTAGGCTTGTTCTTGAAACTTGAAAATAACTACTTGGACCAATAAGAAGAATCATAAATTATGGTGCTACTTCTAAATAAAAAAAGATTCTTTGGTTTTGCTTTGGCAACTTAACACTGAACATTTTTTGGTCTACTTTGCTGCAAATGCTCCTCCATTAGATAGTTGTATAAGACTCTGTCACTTGGATCTAAAAATATTGGCATTTTTCAAATATTTTTGGTCACACTTTACATAAAAAGTTTCTTTCTGTGTTCTGGTTTTTTCCTCACAGAATTGGAAGAGACCCCCCCTTAACTAAACAATCTCACCATCTTTAAGTTCTATGGAAAAAGTATTACTTCCAAATAGTTTATGCTTCTTGCTGTGATTCACCCAAATCTAATTCTCGTCTCTGAGTTATTGCTAGCGCAAGACAATTATATCAGTAGCTGCATCAATCAACATAAGCATCAGTTTTCTAAAATAGTTAAGGTCAGCTATAGGGACCTCATGTATCAATTCCACTCCAGTCCATTTCGGCTTCAGTACCATGTTTCATCATATTAGACTAATCTTTTTTAAATATAATTGTCAACCTATTGACGTGAGAGTAGCTAAGATTTCCGCAACTAAAATAAGCTGAGTTAGGTCAGAAAGCAGGGATATTTAAAAAGAAAGAGAAAGGTAACATCATTATCAACAACTCCTAATCACACCAAAATGGATGATTAAAATCTCAAACCTGTAGACATCAAAGCTAAGCTCCTTATAGAACAGGAAAGGAAACTCCTCTCGAATTGTCCGAATAGCATAACCCGTATTCAGATAATAATTCCGTTTCTCCTCCTCCTCTTCCTCGTTTACTTCCGTCGACGATGTCGTGCTGGTCTGCACAGGAGCAGAGAACTGATAAAACCCCAAATTATTCTCCGAAGTCAAAAGCGGAGACTCCTCCAACTCCTTCACATACGAATAAACCCTAACCCTAGCACCCCATTTTCCACACCTAGAAACAGCAAGCTTCTGCGGATTTCGAGGGTTTAAGTAAGAAGAAATCCTCAGAGGAAGGCGACCGGCGGGGAATGATGAAACTTCCAGCGACGGTAAAAGAGTGGCCATCGGAGATCAGATTTTGGAAAAATTTAATTGGATATTTCCGGAGATCATATTTTTCAATTGGATAACTCAAATATAATTGAAAATAGTTACATAGGTTTGGATGAGGTAGAAAATTCTCCTATTGGTGGATGAAGAGGATATTTTAGGAATTAGGACTGGTTTTTTCCCACCTAAATGTCTTGATAAAATATCCAAAATGAGATTTTACTTTCGCCTATGAATACTAAGTAATAATAATGGAGTATGGCATTTCCCACTAAGAAATATTAATAAAGTCGCATTTAGAAATATGGAGTTATATGTAGCATTCATATTTGACTTGAAATCATATGTTAAGTGCAATATCATTCAAAAATAAAATGTTATATTTTTATGTTTAAAATAACTTTTATTTTATCTCTAATTTTTATCTTACCTTTTATAATAAGAATTTTTTTTCATAAATTGTCATTGAACTGCCCTTTTTCTTCTTCTTTTTCTCCACCAAAGTCGTACAATTTTATTTTGTAACATAAAAATTCACAAAACTCTCACCATGATAATGGAAAAGTTATATGATCGAATATATAAAATTTTGCTGGTTTAACTTGTCACATAAGTCATTTTAGCCCATTTTTTAATTTAACGAAGATCCAATGCAACTGGGAAAAAAAACCCCTTAGAAAATGACAAAAATAGTCCCATGTGTTAGGTTAAGTAGCTGCGAGACTAATGGAAAAGTCACAAGTTATTACACAATCTGATAGTGCAGTAGTTCTCATGATATCTGTGGAAATGTCTGGTGATGTAAAAACAAAGAGAAATATCTTATACAAGGGAAAATAAATTCACCTAAAAAACGAATGGGATATAAGTTCTTATTTACCCTATACAATCACAAGTTCACAACTTAATTTACAAAATCTTCTAGACAGTATTGTGATTAGAAAATGCAGTGATCCTTGTGATTGCAAGATATTGATGAGGAAAAATTGTCATTGTGAGTCGCGAAAGTTATTTTACAATATCATGCAAGTGAATAAACTTGATAGGATTCAGGAGACAATTTTTTTTTATATTGATCTTTAGCATAGATGTTATGATGCCTTCATAGATCTTTCAGGTGTTACATGGCCATGAGGAAATTAGAAAAACTCGTCTTGACAAGAAATATTGAGTTATGGATGCAATATTCTGAGTATTAAACAGAATGCAAATGCCATACTTCATTTGCAACATTGTTGATACTGCTTATCAAGTTCTTGAACTTGATCCATCTGTATTTTCTTGAAGTTCATCTAAATTGCAAGACAGGGAAGACAGGGAAATTCATGTTATATTTATATTCTTAGATACGTCTAACACATGACTAATTACACTGGCTATGATATTATACATGTGTAGTACCAAAACATACTTGGTAACTAACAAGGGCTGAGATATAGCTCAGAACTTCAGACGTCACTCTTAATTAAAGAACTATAATTGGTCTGATCATCATAGTATTTCGACCGCAGCATGACACCACCATACTTGGAAGAGTTGTTTATTACAGGAAGAACTTGGGAAGTGAGGTCATCAGCTGGGATGAATCCACTTCCCGCGGCTGCAGGAGCTGCTGGCAATCCAAGGAAGATCTTTTTGGCAGGGATATCTGCAGTCCATTGTTCCCATGCAGCTTCAAGATTGCTAATATCACTAGAACTGTATTGACAAGGAGGATAGTTATAGAATTGAACCCAAACATAGTCGAAAAGGCCTGTTTTTAAGGTGTTTCCAATCCAAGCATCAGGGAATGGGCACTGAGGTGCTGCTATAGGCAGAAAGAGACTTGGCAAGAACATCCCAATACAGATTTGTTCCTCCTTCAATATCTCAGTCTATGTCATCTAAAACAGCATGACCAAGTGGACAACAGTGTTGTCGATTGTCCCCCCAAGAAGTTGTTCCAAAGATAAGTGGAAACTTGCCTAGCATCATCAGCAGAAGCAAGATAGTAGCTTCCAGCACCACCTCCAATTGACAGCATCACTTTAATTCCTTTTGCTTGGCAGGATTTTATATCTGTGCTTAATTTGGTACACTCACCAACATTTGGATTACAATGACCAGATAAATCTATCATTGGTTGTTGACCATTTCCAAAGGTTGGCAAAAAAGCTATGTTCACAAAATCATAGTTCTTCGTGGCACAGGTTTCCGCCAAAGTTCCTTCACCTCCATTCTGACCCCAGTAAATAGCAATTCCACCGGCATCACAAGAAGCTGTCAGTACTAAAATTATTATGGAGAATAATGCAAGTGAATCTATTGGATTGAAGCTCCATTCCTTGCATATTTTGCTAAATTTTGAAATGACTTCTATAGGAAAAACTTGAAAGCTGTTCTGCTGTAGAATTCTGGTAGTGAGCACTAGAGTATTGCTTTTTATTGGATGAAAATTGCCTTCTCAGACTGCTACTTTGTGCTTATGCTAACGAAGGCGTGGCCTCACAGTTAAGTAGTTCTCAGTTTTATTCGAATTCTATGAATGATCTTTTGTTTGTGCTTCTGGAATATTATGTTGTCTCTTTCCACTGTTTTTATTCAAATTCTATGAATGATCTTTTGTTTGTGCTTCTGGATTATTATGTTGTCTCTCTCAGTCTTTTGATGTTAAAACAAAGGTAAAGCTTTTTCTTCTACATAAAACTAGCCCACCTAATAAAACTAGATTTAAGATTTTAAAATTAAGTCTTATAAACTATAAAAGAAAACTGTGAACCTTGTTTGCTGATCCTCTTCCAAATACTAGCTCCTTAATGAAATGGACCAGAAGTTTCAGCACTGAAGAAAACAGATTTCTGTTTGTTTCCAGTTATAAGAAATATTACTTGGTTCGACATCTAGTAAAAAAACTCATGGCATGAATTGTTAAAGATGGTTAGGTAGTTTTTGTTGGGCAAACTAAACCTAGTTATGATTCTAGAGTTTTTGGTGCAAATCTAAGTTAGAAGGTTCATTAAACTGTAACTTGCTAACAGACTTGATGAGTACAATTTTTTTTTTTTGGTGAACTGTGATCGATTACCATATAGCACTCTTGGGACTCCTAATCAAAGCGACTTGATGAGTACAATTAAACAGGCATATCTAATATCTTTTTTCCAATGTCCAAATGGAGAAATGGAAAAAAGAGGGATCTTAACTTGTCCTGAAATTCCGTCTACTTATCATATGAAAGCCTGAAACATCTATTTTTAGTTTGTATAGTCAATGTCTTCCAGTAAGGCTCAATGTAACTCACCACAGAGAGGGATAAAGAAGAAAAAGTCTGAGCACGGAGGATGATAGTTTACTATAACATTCATTGCACATAAATTGGTAGGAAATATATAAGAGGTCTGCTAGATTGTACTGGTGCAGTTTCTGTAGTTTACGTCAGGACATAACAAGATGATGAAGCAATGTCAAAATTGTGGACTTCAAATGGTGGTGTTAGGTAAGAGGTCTGTCACTATCTGTAAGAAGAAGATGCCTCTTGAACTGAGTCATAAATGAATATTAGTTGTTATAGATGTTTGTATATAAGGCATGTATTGCGCTGTTCTATCACAATGTGTCATTTTCAAATCAGAAGAAGGTTGGTCTTGGCCATGGATGAATTATAACATCTATTGAAGCATGCATGCAAGCATAATATATGAATTATTGTAATGCTTTGTTTTTCCTCAGAGTCCATGAGATAACCACTAATGGATGTGCATCAGTGCATCCATTTCATAAAGAATTTTAAACCCCCATATCGTCAATATGCTGTGAAATAGATATGAGAAATGAACCAATATAAGGAAAAGGGTAAAATGGCTTAAATTTTGCCCTCATTCCATAGATTGGATCTGTATTGCTCCTAATGTAAGTTTTCAGGTTAAAGATGTTCTTCCTTTCACTTATTGGACCCCAAGTTCCCTTAACATTAAATCTGTAGTTTAAAATGTCCCGCCTTTTGATGGAACTATGAGATGGCACATGTGAGGTTTATTTAAACATGTGAACTGATTTTTTGGCAATTTCTTAAGTTATTTTACCTTTTAATTATAGCAACTGTATCACATTAGAACAAAATTCTTCCCTTTTCTGTCTTCTTTTTTCGTTTTTTAATTGATGGACCATGAAGAGTGCAGAATCTTGAAGTGTAATGTATTTACCTTTAGATACATAAAATACATGGATAATTACACAGATAAGTTGCTATCATATGACATATATATTTGTATTAACACAGCATACTTGATCACAAATAAGGTCTGAGTTATAGCTCAGAACTTCACACATCACTCTTGATTAAAGAACTATAATTGGTCTGATCGTCATAATATTTTGACCACAACATTACACCACCATACTTAGAAGACTTTTTTATTGATGGAAGGACTTGAGAAGTGAGGTCATCAGCAGGGATGAATCCGCTGCCAGCAGCTGCAGGTGCAGCTGGCAAGCCTAGGAAAATCTTTTTGGCAGGGATATCAGCTGTCCACTGTTCCCATGCAGCTTGAAGGTTGCTAATATCACTAGAGCTGTATTGACAAGGAGGATTATTATAGAATTGAACCCAAACATAGTCAAAAAGGCCTGTTTTTAAGGCGTTTCCAATCCAAGCATCAGGGAATGGGCACTGAGGTGCTGCTGTTAAGTAAACTCTCTTGCCCATACTGCTATAGGCAGAAAGAGACTTGGCAAGAACATCCCAGTACAGATTCGTTCCTCCTTCAATATCAAAGTCTATTCCATCTAAAACAGCATCACCAAGTGGACGTGTTGTCGATTGTCCCCCCAAGAAGTTGTTCCAAAGATAAGTGGCAACTTGCCTAGCATCATCAGCAGAAGCAAGATAGTAGCTCCCAGTGCCGCCTCCAATTGACAGCATCACTTTAATTCCTTTAGCTTGGCAGGATTTTATATCTGTGCTTAATTTGGTACATTCGCCAACATTTGGATTACAATGACCAGATAGATCTATCATTGGTTGTTGACCATTTCCAAAGGTTGGCAAAAAAGCTATGTTCACAAAATCATAGTTCTTCGTGGCACAGGTTTCCGCCAGAGTTCCTTCACCTCCATTCTGACCCCAGTAAATAGCAATTCCACCAGCATCACAAGAAGCTGCCAGTACTAGAATTATTATGGAGAATAATGCAACTGATCTATTGGATTGGAGCTCCATTCCTTGATGATTTTGCTAAATGTTGAAATGACTTCTACAGTAAAAAATATAAAGATGTTCTGCTTCAGAGAGCATTAGCACATGGCTTCTTATAGGATGAACTTTTACTTACTCAGACTTCTACTTTGTGCTTATGCTAAGTAAAGCGTGGCTTCACGGTTAAGTAGTTGTCAGCTTTATTTAAATTAGAGCAATAATCTTCGGTTTTTGCTTCTGGATTTGCTATTATGTTGTCTTTTCCCCCTTGTCTTATCCCAAAGTCTTGATGATGTTAAAACAAAGGCAAAGTTTGTCCATCTAAATAAAAATAGCTCATTTGAGAAACTAGATTTTGGATTTTAAATGTTAATTCTTATCAACTATGAAAGAAAACAATGATTTTAATAGGGCCATTAGCCTGGTGCTATTATGGGAACTCATTCAAATTTTCTACATCCACTGTTAACATTAATTGTACATAAAAAAGAAATGCAACAGTTGTGCAGTCTTATGATGTTGGCTCTTTAAAATTAAACATAAATGTTAAAACAAAGTTTAGACATTTAGCATAGAACAAGTGGGATAATTGTTGAGATATGAATTCTTGAATTGCACATAAAAGGTGGTGTATAAGATGAAGAATACTTTTTATTCAATCTTGTTTTGTTAGTGGTAAGGACTGTGTCTTTACATCTCGAAGACAGGCTCAATACCAGAAATGAAAATTTACTCATTCAGGCTACTTGCACACAACCGCTACAATGTGTTGCACAAAAGAGTAAAATTTTCTATAGAGAGATTAAGACAAAAACTTGGTAAGGTTTTGGTAGGCAAACATTAACCTAGTCATGATTTTCAAGTTCTTAGTCCAAATCTAGGTTAGAAGGTATCTTGCTGCTGATGGACTTGATCAGCACAATTAAATAGGCATAGCTAATATCTTTAAACCAACGTCAAGATGGAGAAAAGTGGGTTATTAACTTCATCCTATGCAAGCCATCAAACATCTCTTTTTGGTTTCCTATAGTCGATGACTTCCAATGAGGCCCAGCCCAAGTGACAAGTCGGGCGGCAAATCACATTGTTTATACATGGTTAATTATTTTTTATGTATATATAGTAGATGTTGAATCCCCTTTGGCTTCTTCGTATGATTACTTCTTCATATTTTGAACCATTTAATGAAAAATCTTGGCTCCGCCACTAGTGACAAGGTAATTGAGAACTCACTGTACCTTCAAGTTTTGGTTTCAATTCTCACAGATTATTAACTTGTACTATTAATTCATCACTTCAATCACCAAAGCGAAGGAGAAAGAAGAAAAAGTCTGAGATACGGATAATAACTGTTGGTTTCGTCAAAAAAATACTCGCGGATGGTATGCCTGGAGTAGATCATAGTAACTTAAGAAGGAACAATAGTAATTTTACTGAACGAGCTGCTATATTGTTTCAGTAGTAGAAGTTTTTGTTTATATTTCTTGTATTTCACTTGTTCAATACAGCTGCACAGATATATAGATACATAATTCTTTTTTAATTATATATAGATACATAATAACTTGACCAACTACTTTAATTTTGAAACAACCAACCTACTTTACAATTAATACAACACCACAATAATTTTGACAATTACTTATTATACATTGCCCACTAATTTGTAGGATATAGTAGGTAAGAGGTCTGGTGGATTTTATAGTGGTACATTTCTGGTGTTTACGTCATGACATAACAAGATGATGAAGCAGTGTCAAGATTGTGGATTTTAAAATTGAAACCATACTGCCTTCTGAACTAAGTCATGAATGAAGAATATTGGTTGATGACATACAAGGCATGTCTTGCACCATTCTGTAATGAATCATTTTGAAGCGCACAAGAATAATAATATTTGTTAGTCATGAATGAACAATATTTGTTGAAGCATACAAGAAACTTTTGATAATGCCTTCTATTTTACCATGAGTGATGAGTGAACCATGGAGGGGTTAAAATAATTTTAAACCAGTTGACAGTCTTCTGTTTAATAGATATTGGAATAATCGAATGGTAAGACGATAAAACTAATGAGAAAAAGTGTCTACTTCCTGTGAAGATTTCACTGTCAAGATGAGGCTAGTTTTGATATGCATAAATCTATTATTCTCTTCAATGTGTACATTCCCATTCTTGTGTTGATTATTGTGGCCTTAATCATACAATGAACAACTTTCTTTTGTTTGGTCAGAAAAGACAACTATGAATTTTTATGATGGAAAATGTCTGACTGAGATGACTGATTATTTGGCCTTGATATTGCCATATGTTGTTCTATCTCTAGGAAAAAATTGGCATGTAACTAATAGGCAAGTAGTCAGCAGACAAGTTCTGTTCCTTTGGGCATACCAGTAGGGGACCTTTGTAAATTAGTTCCTATGTCAGTTTCTAGCCTCTGATTCTGCTTTTTTCTCCCAACAAACTAGGGACCCCAGGTCTGTCTGTGTGTTCTTTTCTCTTTTTTCTTTATTTCTTTTCCTTTTCTTACAATTTCAAGATTCTTTTAGTTTTTAGTACAGTAACGTATACCGGAAAAAGATAAAATCATCACAACTCCAGAGCTTATTTTCCTTCAAGTGAAGGTCATTTAACTGTTTAAAGCATCTTCATTTTTCCCTACAAATGACAGGATTCCTCGTCCTTAACTCTGCCTGTGTGACCTCAATCACATTGCCCGTCCCAAGTCTGGATAAAGGAGGGGGATTGCCCAGGTCAATTGAAAATAGTGTCCTAACCCGTTAAGATAGGGGTAAGGCTGCATACATCTGACCCTCTCAGACCCTATTTGTGGGATTACACTTGATTTATTGTTGTTGTTTTATTTATAGGATTCATTGAATAAAAGTGCGTGTAATAAAGCATCAATACACAAGAAATAGAACAAAAAATCAAGATCTTCAAGCCAATAAAGACTGAAAAGATTGACTCAAGAACCAATTTCATTCTGAGCTCCATCTATAATTCGAACCAAACCATTAAGTGAGAAGTGATTGAAAACATCAAACAAAACTTGTGAATACAAAAGATTCTATTAAAAAGGGAATCGTATTAAAATGCTGCTACTAGAACTTGACTTTTTTTAACTCTGTGCTATCAACCTTAACTAAGTTAAAATAGTTTCCTTTAGTTGCATTTGAAACCTTTTGGCTACATTCTGGGGTCATTATCTTTAGTCTTTAAATATTCCATTGCTCTTTTGCTAAAACTATTCCTTCATTTCTTTCTTTTGCCTATGTAAGTCCTAACAGTCAAGAGACAGATAATACTAATAGTACTTTAAAACAATCATTTTTCTACCAGAAGCATGTAGGAAGATGCAATTTTTATTGTATTAAAAATGGCAAAGGGCCAAATAATATCACTATCTGAAGCATGGTCAATGGCCTCAACATGTCTGCTAATACTTGCAAGTTTTTTTAAAAAATAATATCTTCTGTTGCCATTCCTGCAGAAAACGAGTATCATATGTCATCAAATTGGCCTTGAGTAAAATTTTGGTCAAAGAAGCCTTTAATAAATACTCTCTCTTCGAATACGAAGAATTAAATTTAAGTGATACATTATTTAAACATATTTCCAGAACTAGCACACCTCATTGCATTTTACTAATCCAAATTTTTCTTATGGCTCCAAAGTGGAGCTATCACTAGGATTTTATTAAATGCAAAAATTCTTGATTTAGGATCATGTATCAACAATTCTTTGAAGTTATGCATTTGTTCTTTTTTGCAAATATTAATATTATATTTAATTGGGCGGCATGATAACATTAGGTGCTGCATACATAACCAGAAAAACAAAGAAAAAAGGATTTTAAAAGATGAATAATTACGTAAATATGATGATTACTTTGAGAAAACAAAATTCAAAAAGAAACAAAAAGAGATGAATTGTCCAAATTAATTGCTTGTTTGATATGAATAGAACATGTGTTGCTGTTAGAATTTTTTTAAAAAAAATTTATGCAATATTGTATTTCTGAAATTACTGTAAAACAAGCTCACGTGAGTCCCTCTATCCTCCGCCAAACATTTATTATTTATTAAGATTTAACTTATATACGTCGATAAGAAAGAGTTAGTGTATTTTAATCTGTTGCAGCGGGTAATTGTAAACTCTTTATATAGGCATCTCATTTCCCTTTTTTCTTTCTTCACATATTATAGTACTATTCACCATGGAAAATTCCCAACAACCTCTTGCCACGGAGAGTTTTTCATATAGCTGGTTGTTGAGCAGAAAACCTTCCATTGATGGCCTAACAGAATCCCCTAGACCTTCTTATAGTAGTGATGAGGATCATGATGATGAGGAAGATATGAAGTTTATCGCTTATTCGAAAAGATTCCTAGAAGAAGCCCAAAACTTCAACTTTGATGTTCGTCCTGTTTCTGAATCTGTTCATGCTGATGAAATCTTCTCTGATGGACACATCATGCCTCGATATCTTGATAGATCCAAGATTGAATCTTTTCGCGAAGCCTTGAATAATTTCAACACAAATTCATCACTACCCTCAAGTAGTACTCCTCCCACACCAATCTCTAAACTTTCTGATCCTACAGCTAGTCAAGCTGATTTTCTTGAAAAATGGAGGAAATTTTCACGCAGAATCTTGGTTAAGTGGTTTGGATTCATCAGGCCAGTTTCCAAAAGGCTATCAAGTTCAAGAAAAAGTACTGCAAAAGTTGATGACCTTCAAAGAAAAGTAAGTGAAATTCAAAACTGCAAGAGTACTACTACTACTGATTCGGGATCTCCTCCTCGTCAAATATTGAAATCTTATTCTGTTGTTGATTGGGCTGGAAATGGTAACAACCAAAGAAGTAGTAGTACTACCACTAGAAGAGTTAAGAGTTTGAGAAAGGTGAAAAGCTGGAGCACTATTAATTCACCACAGGCTTATAGTTCCCTTATAAAAAGTCCATCCTATGATCATTCTACTGATGTTTGGCGCGATATGGAGAACGCGGTTTCTGATGCAATTTTACACTGTAAGAGATCATTTGGTATGTCAACAGAGCCTGATATCGAACTTCGTGATCATCTTGACCAGAAGAAGCAGCACTAGCTGTTTAATTTCATCCTCAGATTCTCATCTCAGATGTATATTTAGATTTTTGTCTCTTCATACAAATAATCTATCATGTATAAATCAGATTCAATATTTTGTACATTCTGAGGTGAAAAGAAAGTTATACTATTAGGACTTATTTAACTGCTAGTATCTTCTTATTTTGTGTAGACCATGTCAATAATAATTTGGTTTCTCTTATCTTATATCTTAGTTTATCATTTTGAAGTCTCTGGATCCAATTTGACATATGCTTGAGGATACAGCTATTCCATTAAAGTATCAGTTCTTAGATATGTCAAAAATGAAGAATATTGCCATAATTGAAATGGAAGAATATGAATATATAGTCACTCTGATTCACTGATTACTTTTTCTAGCCAGTATCATAGATTATACACTGATTACACACATATTGTACGTGTATTATACTTTCACCGGCTATTTAGAGTAATCCTTCTTTTCTAATGGTATGGGGATAAGGTTGTAAAATGTCATCCGGACCCTCACATGGTCTCTTTTTTTTTTTTTTTCCTTTTCTCTGTTTGTTCTTTACTGAAGATGGTATGTGCCATTTTGTGGAGTAGCTGGGAGGGATTTTGGTGACAGGCCCACCACTACAAGTATAGTATTGCATTTTAGAGTTTTATATTAGTTGAACTAATGGAGTATGATATCACATTTTCAATGCTTGATTTGGCTTTAAAAACTTCTCAGCACCTCCATGAACACCAACTAATCATTTGGTTCACAAAGGTGCCATATGACCAACCTCATATAAAAGAAATCAAAAAATGTTTGGGGCAATGGCTAATTCAGAATTTAGACGCAGAGGCGCCAAAGCCCTCAAACTCATCTGGAGTTGGAGAATGAAATATGGTCCTATCAAACCTGCTACATCAAATGTAGATCCAGCACTGATGTTTACACCAGTCCAATGAATGCACGACATGTCTTCACATACATTATTAGCGCTACATCGTAGTTAATTTATACATATTCTTATCTTAATTCATGACTTAACCATGGTAAACTAGTATAATCTGTCGTAAGCGTGTGGAGTAAGCCTTCATGATATTTATACAGTACAATTTAAAACATATTATATAGAGAATGCAAAAGAGGACCCTTATGCTTAAGGATAGATTAAATATGGTCTCTCTTAGATATATTGCTAAGCCCTTTTGTTTCTTTAAATTTGTCAAAAGTGAGAATTTTTTTGTCTACATCAAATAAATTTGGTTAATTCGATTTAACAAAAAAGGTTAAAAAAGAAAGAAGGTTAACCAGAACAATACAAAAAAAAGTTCAGCAAGAATATAATTGTAGGTGGGAAAAGGTGTGTGTTCATATTACTCAATTATATGCATAGCTCATCCATTTCTATAATAGCACTGACAATAGACAGCAAGAATTCTGAATGTTAACGTAACGGCTTCCTTATTAGTTGGCATATTCCCTTCATTTCCGTATTTCCTTTTCATAACTATCTGGACTTGAGTCAAGGGTCTTCTAGAAAACACTCTCTCTGCCTTCACGAGATAGGAGTAAGGTCTCGTACACTCTACCCTTCTTAGACTCCAAAACTACTCCACGACGTTCAGCCATTAGAAATCATATTTTAATTCCAAGGAAATTAAATCTTCCTAACTTTTTAGTCCTCCGGATTATGAAATCAACTTGTAATTCCTAGCTGTTTTCTTGCTATCATAAGTGTGACACTGAACCCAAGAAATTCTACTAAGTGCAAAAACTTTCTTAAAAGAGTAAGTTAATTCTGCATTTGAGACAGAAATCATGTTAAGTTGGTAAAGGAAACAAGCAAGACACAACAGGGTCCCATGAGTGGCATTTGTTAGGAGAAAATCCAAGATTTTATCCCCATCACTCTTTTGTTTCCATGCACAAATTTTTGTTTTCTTATCCTTAACATGTACAACGGTGCACTCCAATCAAGAACGGAAACACCACAAATTTGGCTCTTTTTTTATGGCATTTGAAATTTGAAAAGAAAAACATTGATTTTGGTTCTTTTGAGATTTTGAGGAGGGGACCAACGTAACGTCCTAGCTACTTGTCCCCGCTAAATGTTTTTAGCATCCTTTTCTTTGTCTCAAGTATCAGCTCACTTCAAACGGTGCGCCTTAAAACATGGCTTTAATTTGTCTATCGTGACGTGAAGTGCATTTGGTATGAAGGAAAATATTTTAATTTCTTGAATCATACTTATCATCAAGCGAATAAGTGAATTCGGTATGTAACCAAACGATCTTATCTAAAAGCAGTTATATATAATCTAGATAAATATTATGAAAGATGGGGATGGGGATAAGGGTGTTGGGTGGTGGGGATGAGGTGAAGAATGATGAATTAAGTGTGCTGGAAGGTGGGGACTGGAAAGGACACAATCAATGTGGGATATCATTTGTGGAACTTGTTTTCTCTACTTTCACCAATGAAGTCATTTTTTAAAAACATTTTAGGAACTTATTTTTCTAGAGAATATATTTATCAAAAGTTTCGATAAATCAAACATAAAATAACCGTTCCACACCTTTAAATCAAATTAACTGTGTTGCTTTTTAGAAAAGCATTTGGTGGAATTCAAAGTATCTACTTTATCAGAGTAATTCTGATTTGTGTATAATTGCCATGTGCTCAATATGTTCCAGCAAGATAAAAGTTATTTTGGCCAAACATTGGCCATTTCTAAGTTCTAGGCAAAGCGGTTTCGTATACGTAATTAGTCATATAAGTGCAATCGTCCTCGTGTTACGCGTACAAATGTAAAGAATAGCACAATAAGCTAGTATATTTAGTGGTTATATCAGGATTTTTACTATGAGTTGTTATCTAGATTGTAACGTATTGTTACTCTTAGTACAATGTTTGTTTGATTGTTACTTCAATTTTATTATATTCGTGTCATGAAATCCATTGTCATGAAACGATAAAAAATAATAATTTTATGTAACGATGGATCGCCCTAATTATTATACTCTTTACCCTATTATTTCGTAATGCTATAAGGTTGTTCTTCGCATTGTTGACACATAGCATAATGAAACGACATGAAATGTTTTCAAGTGTAACTTTTGGACGAGAGAGTTTTTAAGTAACATGTACACCCGTTGGATAAGGGTGGATTCAAGTGGAGAAGGATCCTCTTTGTTTCTCTCTCTTCATTTTCTCCAAGTTTCTATCTTGATTGATGAAATACGGCATAAGTTAGATATAATAGATAAGATTTAGCAAACTATGTTTGAGATGTATTAAATTTTAACTATTAAATCTAACTTATGCCATGTATCAGCATCAATATGGGAAAAAATGGAGAGGAGTCTCCTCTGATTCGAGTGTGTTAGTAAAATATGCATTGATGTGGTAGCCTGTATGCCAAATCCCATTCAACACCCAGGTTAATACGCAAGAATCAAGAAGCGTGTCTACTTGAAGTTGGTGTTATATAATTAACACCTACGTACTATCTTTGCTTGTTGGCTTGTCATCTTAAGAACAACTAGGTATTATAGGTAACTGTAGCAGTGCATGTTTTTAGTAAAAACAACTTCTGGTATCGACGATTAGTTAAGTTTTCGAAATGAGGGGGACCAAAGACATTACTGTTTGTTGATTGTCTTTAGTTGTCGGGTCATATTGTTTTGTCCAGAAGTGTTAGATTCTTTGCATCAATAATAATATCATGAACTAGCTAGAGAAAGGAGTTGCAGAGTGTAATAGTCATTCATTCAAGAAAGAAATGGCTGTTTTGTTAGAATTTAGATGATGACAAAAACTACAGGAAGGACTTGTACGAGTTCCAATTGGGGACCAAATGACTCTTGTGCAAATGTTAGCTTGTTCAAGTCACATCAAGTTCAAATATGTAACAATTCAACACTAGTCCATCTTCAATGGGGGAAAAAAGACAGAGGTGTCAGCTTTCCAACTGTGTCAATTTTAAGTCGCAGAAATTATTGTCAAGTATCAGGAGGACAATGAAAATGAAGAGATATCAACAGATTATACCACCTTATACTAGAACAATCTTCCAAGAAGTTGGACCTGGAGAAAAGAAGTATGATAAATCCAAGTATTTTTCACTTGTTTACGTACCAACTGTTAAAGAAAAGCTCTCAGATATCTTATTTTTAACTGGAATTTGGTCAAAGAAGTAGAAATGGAAGAAGAAAAAATAATCAGTAGAATAAAATGGAGTATGTGAACAAGATAGGTCCCCTCTGTATCATTAATTAGTAAAATTAGGTAAAGATCATTTTTGACATTTTATATTCCATACAACAATTCAAGTGATTTTAGCCATTGATTTGTGATGTAGCTTTTAAATGGACATTTTTCCTTTGTTTTTTTAAAAAAATGTATCGCTATTTTGAGATAAAAAAGATTTATGAATGAAATAATCGTAATGACTTATAGTTATAGTTGCAAAGTGAATCATCCATTACCTTTTGATTTAAAGTAGTAACAAGCCGAATATTAAAATTATAGAAACTTAAAATTTAAAGCAAGAAAAATAAAAAATATCTCGAAGTAAGAACTAATAGTTATAGTTGTCCAAAGTGAACCATCGATTACCTTTTGATTCAAAGTAGTAACAAATTGAGTATTAAAATTATAGGAACTTAAAGTTTAAAAATAGGAAAACTAAAAAAATCTCGAAGTAAGGAATTATAAGAATTTCCACCCAAACTTAGTCTAGCGCCACCACTCGGCCATCCTGACATAATGTTTATAGGTTGTTAAATAATCTATTAATTTTGTCTCTACCCTTTCTGTAGGAGGCCCCAAAACACACAAGGCGCCAAGCAAGAACCAGTTTGATACCTGATATCATCGATTGACACATCTCCTACTCGTAGGAGCTAGGGTTTAACACTTCCAGTCGAAGATGCAGGTATTTTAATTTGATTCTACCTTATGTTCAATTTTCTAACATTTTCAGATGATTTTAATTTCTCGGAATAAATTTGTAGTACCCGATGAATCCACCGGGGCCGCCACCACTCGGACGACCGTTACCTCCGCCATTACCGGCTTTTCCACCAGCGTCTAGTACTTTCTGGAGTACCTGCACCAATGTGGTTGATCACCTCAAAAACTTACACGACACTGTGAATCTTGCAACAGCTTTGTAAGTAATGTAAAGCTTGAAACTTTGAATGATGAAATAAATATTATATACATTATTGAATGTGAATTCGTATGTTACTCTTTACGTCTTTCTGGGTTTTGGGAAGTCAGTTAAATTGTTTCCAGAAATAGAAAGGTGTCATTTTTGTTTGGAATAGATTAAACAGGAAATAGTATCAGATAAAACATAACAGAGGGAGTAATAAGAACAATATATACAGGGCAATTCCATAAATGGGGTCTGGGGAGTGTAGGATGTACACTACAGAGGGACTAACAAAAGTGAAAAGAATGGTGAGAGTTTAGAAATGGGGCTAAAACTATGATTTGGAAACACTATTATTTGCATTATTTGAGCAAATGGAGAACCTCACGTTGCACGATGTGTTACCATCTTATTGGGGGTTTCGCTTTTAAACAGGGATAGTCACATCAGTGGATTTCTTTTTTTGTAATACCGGATGCTTATAGGAGGGATGACAAATGCATCTTTATAGTGTTTGTGTTTAGGTCTTATGGGTTTTTTACTTTGGGTTATTTTGAGCAGGTAATAAGAATTGGTAATGTTAATTAGGATGGAAAATAAGAAAGAAAATCTGAGGAAGGTTCGGAGGATGGAGCTATAGTTTGAGTCAGGAACACTACAATATATGCATTGTTGAATACTAATTTTTTTTTTTAAACTGTCTGTCGGGGCGGAGTGGATGTTGAATACTAATTTGGAAGTGTCTTCATCTTGGTTTTCTCGATTTTTGAGTTTGGTAGGCAAAAGAGGTGGAAATTTTTAGTTAGGGTGAAACATAAAAAAATCTTAGAGGGGTTCAGAAAGTGGGGTTGGTAACCAGCTATATTATGTAACTAAAGCTTATAACTTCAAATCAGTAGTATGTGCATTATTTTCTATGAAAATGATAGTTTATGTGCTCCCATTTATCTGTCGGGTTTTTGAATTTGAAATATTTGAGCAGGAAGAAGGAGTTGGAAATGTTAATCAGGTTGAAAGACAAGAAAGAAAATTCTGAGGAGGGTTCAGAAACTGGGGCTAGTGCAGGCTCTATTGATAGTTGTGTGAAGTTTTTGGAGCATTCTAGGATCAATATGGATAGCCAGGAATCATTGTCGTTGGAAGCGGCTAATGCTTTAATGTCAAAATTGAGAGCTCAGTTGGAACCTTTTAGAGTTATCACAGATGAGATGGCCCCATGGGAAGAAAAATCTGCAACTGTTGGATTAGCAAATAAAATGCACAAATACAAAAGGAACAAACTTTGGCGAAAGAGGAAGAGGAGACGCGTTGCAGAAAAGCTAGCAAAGGTGCTATAGTTCCCATTTTACTGCAGTCCCTTTTTTGTGTAGTTTATATTTTTGGAACTTTTATTATCCGTCATTTATTTTGTTACTTTTATTGTCTTTATAAACTATTATTTGCTAGCCACTCTAGTTGTTGTTTCATAGCTAGCTAGTAATATTTTGCTTTTGGCGATGATATTTTGACATGAGGGTCTTTCGGAAACAACTTCCCTATCTCTATGAGGTAGTGCCGTAGTGGTAAGGTCTGCGTACATTTTATCCTCCCCAGACCCCACTTGTGGGATTCCATTGGGTATGTTGTTGTTGTTGTTGTTTTGAGAAGGATTTTTTTAAGAGAGGATATATTTGGAATTTTTATCTCTAAGGTGTTTGTGTTATTCATTTTAGCATTCTGATTTCTGATGTCACACTTATCATTAGGAGCGAGAGCAATATGACCAAATTGATATGGAAGCTGATGAATGGAGGGCCAGAGAGATAGCCAAGGATATTGCAAAACACAAGGTATTAATACTAAAAATGCATAGTACTAACTGCTGCTAGTAAAATCTGAGCAAAATTTCACTATGAATATGCTATGTTGCTTGAATTCCATCTCAGGGAGTCAGGATCGTTTTATAATGTGCTGATATCTTCAAACTTTTTTAGAAGAGTGGAGATTCTTTCCAATCTCTCGATCATTACAATTCCTTCAGGATCTTTAGTTCCCATCCTTGATTGAGTGATATTAGTTGCATGATATTTTTAGAACCTATGACTTGGCCTCAGCCCTATTACAGCCAACCCACCATGGTGAGGCTGTAGCCTCATTGATCTGTTGGGTAATTCCAAACCTGCTCATTGGACAACTCTTCGCTATCTGCATAGCTTTTTTCTTGGTTTACCACAAATCTGAATTTCATAGTTAACCATTCTGCTTGGACTTTAGGCATAATCTTGTCATTCTGCATTCCTTATCTTATATAATTAATTGTAAAGTTCATAGGGACAATGTAGATTTCACTGTACAGGTCAAGTCAAGAGAAAATGATCCTTATAGCGACTACCATGTTTTATCTGCAATCAAACATCGGTTACTAATAAATGCTTCTGGTGTTTCTGGGCTAATGTGTTACCGAGCTACGAAAACTTAGTTCCTGCAGTTCCTTTTGTGCATATTCATAGTAAAAGTCCAATTGCATACAAATGCTCAGTAACTTATGGTGTATGCGCAGGTTGAAAAGATGAAGGAAATAGCAAGGCTAAAGGCAAAAGAGGAGAAAAGGAGACTAGAATCTGAGGTGAGAATGATGGTTGCTCATTCATTCAACTGGACATGACTGTTGAAGTTTCCAAAGTTTTTCCACAACCAATCTATCAACTTCTTCAGGATTGTAGAAACTTTTGAGAGTTTGGACATGGCTTCACACCATATATCATCCAGTTCAGTGTTTCATGTGGTTTAGTTTTGCTCCTGGTCCTCTTCCAGTAAACAAATTCTGCCAGACATAAACCTTGGAGACAGATATATAGAAAGTGTGCAGTGAGGGTGCTTGTCGATCACTAGGTACCTTAGCTCGACCCAAGCACTGCCCAAAAGTCCCCTGCCTTTCTTAGTCGGACCAACCCAAACGGTACTCCCGAAAAGAAAAGAAAATAAGTTCCTTTCACTACCACAAGATATGTGAAGTTGGTTTATGGTTTATTGAGATGACAACCAAGTAATATAATATTGTATGCCTTTTATTTCTGGGTATAATTTTGTTGAGTCCCTTCTATTTTTGCTTTCAGCTTGAACTGGCATTGATTGTAGAAAAATTGCAAGAATTACGCTCCATCAGGGTTCAGAAGTTGAAGAAGCAAGGTAAATATGTTAATGATGTTGATCTGTCTTTGCGTTGCCTTTAGTTTATCCTAGCTTGTCTGATCCTTTTCCTTTTGACTTTATTATTTTTACTCTGTTTCTAGTGGGACACTTATATTTGTGGTTGAAATTTGCACTAAGTAAAAGCATGCAGTATTCCGCATGGATTGTTCAAACAGTTTGTAATGAATGAATATTTATAATTCGTTAACTATGAGAGCTCAATAGGAAAATGAATTTGGTGAAAGAATCAGCAGTTACCCCCTTGGGATTAATTTCTTTTTTAATGCTGCGACTTTGTGATTATCATTTGGCAGCTTCCTCTTTTGCTTCATGAGCTCTGTGGAGAATTTAACCCAAATATGCAGTAAACGTGTCTTCTGTATGTAACTATTTTGATATGCTGATCTTTTAGCATTGATATTTCTAGACTCCTCCACGAAGTAGTGGTACCCTGGTATTTCACTGGGTATGTTGTATTCAGAGAGACTAGAGAAGTGAGAGTTGCTGCTGTTTTTTCTATATACCTGTAAACATTTGGCTTTATGGGATGACAGAGTAGAAACTATGGAAGATACTTTCACTGGTTTTTACCCTCAGTCTTATCCCCTTTGGCCCCAAAGACATCCGCCTTCTTCAGTCTTAATTTCTAATATCTTGTTTATACTTCAATAGGTCACTTTCTCCCAGAGGAGGATGACAAGTTTCTAGAAAAAGTAAGAGCTGCAGTTGAGGAAGAAGAACGACAGGCAAAGGCGGCAGCTGATACAGCTGCTGCTAAGGATGCAATTGCAACTGCTGAGGTATCCAGGAAAACAATTCAAAGTCAAAGACCAGAATCTGGTGACCTGCATGCTAATACTGGTGGTGATAAAATAAATCAAGACCAAATGACTGAGGATAAAGATAAATCAGGTCCTACATCCGTCAATGAGTTGGAAAAGGTTGGATCTGAAGGGCCAGGCTCGGCCAGCTTACATGATTCTGTGGCAAATCTACCAATGGAATTTTATCACTATTACTATGGCAGTAATCATGATTTAGGAACGCTTATAGAGGTGAGCTTGGCTATTTTCTTTTTCATTCTTTACAGTTTACTCTGCAGTACACTTGCATTTTTTATCATTGTGATTGAAGGCCCATTCTAGTCGTTTTTATGTTAATTGTGAGTTGTTTTTGAAAGAAGAAATCTCAAAGTTGATTATGCTTGACAATTTAAAGGCTTGGGTGACATGACAGGTAAGAAGAACATGGGATGCATACATCAGACCTGGAGGAAGGTATATATATCTTGCTAAATCCTGTTAGTATTTCTTTTTGTTTAGTCCACAAAAGCAAAAGTTGCATTAGTCATTTCCTTATTCACCAAGGTTTTCACTGACACAGAAATAACAACCAGCAGACATAAGAGGAAAAAAGGTGGAAAAGGAATATCTCGTGACTGCATTTGTTGGTCAGATGGACATCTAGCATAGCTTCATTCATTAATAGACATTATTCTCTTGATGCTTGCATGAATCAGTCCTTAATAAAAAAATTATCGATCACATTTAAATGAAAAAAAATATCAATCAATTTAACACTCTTATATTCTTGCCTAGACATCATATTCTTATTACCACCTTACAAATCTTAAGATTTTCGCAGGTCATTTAAGCATGGGATTTAACATTAACTCACAGCCGCTAAAAGAAAAATAATAAAGTTGGGAATTCATATCAAAGAATCATTCAATGTCATAATCAAAGTATAATTAGGATTTGTTCTTGGAATCTGCTGTGGTAATAGAATCCAATCATGCAGTAATCCAGCTGAAGGTCCAGCTTGATGCAACTAGTCGTGATTTGCGCTCCCTGCTTTTATATTGTTGATAGTATGCCCCTTTGCATTTAAAATGTGAAGTCACTTCTGTTTGACCACTGATAGAAAATGTTTTTGCTATTTACCCTCAAGTATCTTTGCGCGAACTACGTTCTCCTTTTAATGACTTTTTTCTTTGGAGACACTTTCTTTAAACTAACAAAATGGAATTCTTTACAATTTTTCATGACAAGTTATGTCTGCATATATCAAATGTCAGGTATATCTAACACCCGCCCTTAACCTTTGTATGTTGATGCAGCCGAATACCCGGGCACTGGGTCCAGCCACCACCTCCAGCAGATGAGATTTGGGCATCCTACCTGGCAAAGCCTTAGACACTTTTATAGGTTGGCTATCTAGTGCCAAAGCATCGCCTTTGCAGATTGTCTTGTTTGCTGGTTATCCTACTAAATGATCTGATCTTTACGCACAGCCTCTTTGATGCTTCTGGAGGATATCAGGACAAACATGTAGCTGATTTCTTTCTCCCCTCACTGTTATCAATGAAAATCCAAGGGCAAACATGAGGGACTGACTTTGTCCCGAGACAAGGTTGCCATTATGGACTTCTCAAGGGGATCAAATAGCAGGAGCTGATATTGCCATGGTAGCCACCATATTGATGGATTATTGCCTTGCAAGTCTCACAATCATCAATCTCAGGTTTTTGTCAATATGTTATAGAGGGCAGGGTTGGATATAAGAAAGGGGGTTCAAACAAATTTTTCCCTTATATGGTGCGAATAGGGTCAGAAAATATTTATTTGGTTATATACGAACAGTTGAATCCCTTTGACATTAGGACAAATTTTTAGTGTATTTTTAATAAATTGCTTTTGCTCATAAGCTCAAAAGATGTGCATACTTGTTATGTTCAATCATATTGCAGAAGTTTACCATGAGTCGATGAATTAGAATCAAACTATTATTATATAGTGATTAATAATAAAAGGGTTGTTATAATGAAAAAAATTTATAGGCATTTGCCTATAATTAATTAAATAGTTTAATATTTGTATTGCTAATACATCAAGTATTCTTATTTTATTAGTAGTATTTTGTTTCCTATAAACTTATTCTAGTTTCACCACTCTTTAATGAGGATATCGTTTACAGTAATATTATTCATCAACAACAATTTATACGGGAATTATTTTTTTCTTTTGTGATCAACCGAACAATGCATTAGTTGTGCATCGGTGGAAACCTAAAGGTTCGATCAAAATCCCCGGTGAAGAAAACTAATCTTGAACGACAAAACTAAAGCAACTTTGGACTTGAAAAAATCAGCTAATAAATCAATAGATACTTCTATTATTTTATACGTTATTTTGTGTGTGCAGAAATTATTTTGCTATTAGTATTTTCAATATTCATTTACATGTCACCAAGTCTATGATACAAATTACAATCAATCAATAGGGTCGATTCTATTTAGAGTGGCCCCAACCTGATACACGCAACGTGTTTGCTTGACCTTTAGGTCTACGTTGAACTTTTGGCGATATATTTTAATAGGACAATAAAAAAGTTTGCTTAGATTTTTAGAACTTAAGAGCATACAAGCATCCGAAGAGGAAGTATCGACTTATCACTTATGAATGAGAAGTGTGGTTTCATGTCACCTGCTTCAATAGAAAATAATTTACACCACAAATACAATAACAAAAAGTTTGTCCTCCTAATATTAAAGTTAGCGCGTTGATGTCATGCTGACATCAGCACCCGCTTATATGATATACCAAAAGGGTATACATATACCTACCGCGTATCACAAATGATAATGCTTAGTCCTATATGATACCGATATGGTATTAATATATCGATAGAGTATCATAAAGTATATTTTTCTACTAATTTAAAATTTAATAAACAAGTTTGTAATTTTAAGAATTCTCTTAATTATTTTATTTACTAAAAAAAGAGCTCAAAATTGTATGATACCGATAGGATATCAACATACCGACGGATATTGCAAAGATATATTTTCTACTGATTTAAATTAAGAGTTTACTAATTTAAATTTAGAGTTTAATAAATAATGTTGTAACTTTAATAATTTTATAGTCCTATACGATACCAATATGGTATAAATACGCCGACAGAGTATCATAATAAATATATTTTTTATTAATTTAAAATTTAATAATTTTTTATTTATTTCTTAAACAAAAAAAAATCTTATATAATATGCATGATGTCAAGCACGAAATAAAAAGGAATAAATGAATAAAAAGATAAATAGTTTGAATGATTGGTCCACATGAAAAAAAATTAGATTGAATCTATTAAGAATATATAATTTTAAATTAACTCTATTTTGTGCACTTTTTCATTTAATTTTCAATCAAGCTTCGTTTTGCCGATTTTATTTCAGAGATTTGATGAATAAATTCAGAACCGTCTTTCATAGTTGGGGGTAGATTTTTACTAACATTCTAATCAGTCTAACAATATTCCACACAATCAATCCAACAAAACACTAACACCTATTTAGATTAATTGGATATGGATTTCAAAACAAACTCAAGTTTGATCTTTGAAATTAATGAGTTAACAAGTAGTATTAGAAAATGATTGATTTCAAAATTCATTCAGTTTCCTTTATTCCATTTTAGTGTTTAAATTATTCCTAATAATTGCTATGCCTCAGAACAAGAGGTTGAGCATTGGGAGTTTTTTCGTCGCATCACTGTCTGGATTCCTTTCATTGAGATCGACCACCAATCTTTTAGCTGAAAAATGGTCACGGATTTACATATTTTCAACCAGACTTCATGTTGATGAAATCAAACCGAAATTTTGCGTAGAATACCATATTCATAGACAGCGAAGGACTGGAATTTCAACAGCAAGTTGGCAAATGAAAGCAAATGAAAGTTGAAAAATAGAGAAAAAGAAGTATAAATTTAGCCAAGGGTTCAAGAAGCACCAAAATGGAGAAATTTGGAGCTTCCTACGATTCGGCAAATGTTTAATCTGCGAAGGCATTGTTTTGTAGTGTTAGAGAGGTCTCGTTCTAGAGTTTCTACCCTCTCCGCTGGGAACCTTCGCTCTCAAATCACTTCATCTACTTTTGTAGGAGAAATCAAATCCATAGAAACAAATGTCAGAAATCAGATCCGATTATGAAACAGTCCGAACCAGAATAATTCAGGCTCGGAGATCTGGATTCAGAAATCGATATCCGAAAGCAAACTTGGCCGAATACGCATTGTGTTTTTGCGCTTCGTCCATAGGACCTTCGATCAGTATCAAATTTCAGCTTCAAATTACTCTTAACAAAAACTGATACTATTAAAGAAGAAAATATTTTTAACTAAAATTATGAATAGCTATTTGATTGAAGTAAACAGAAGATCTGCTCAGGGAATACGAACCATAGAAGATAAAACCTCATCTTGCGGAGATGAAAATCACCGCAATCCGATGAATTCTTCGTTTCTCTTCATAGCAGCAGGAAGAGATTCAAGCAAAAAAGAGAATATAAAAACTATAGCTACATTGAAAATAAACGACGGCCACTGCTAAATGGCCGCCGCCAGCTTAATCCTAGGGTTTGACGCGTCCACGATATAATGAAAAAAGCCGTAAGTACCTCGTTCTTTATATAAAGTCGTGTTGCATTGCCATTCACCCTGTAAATGTGAAGAAGTTTCAATTTGACCCATGAGGTTTATTATAATTCTTAATTTGACCCATGAGGTTTATTATAATTCTCAATTTGACCAATGAGGTTTATTGTAAGTATATAATTTACATAAATCCGACGGTATAAAGAACAAATTATATTTTATTTCTATTATTTTTTAATTTACAATAATCTTTTTTAATTTGTATCATCCAGATACATAGGGGTTATTCGGATATTAATTTTGATACGTTAAATAGCTTGATTGTTACGTTTAAAAAAAATTAAAGACAAAATTAAATGCTTGTTTCAAAATCGCGCAAATCAAATTGGTATCAATCTCTCTCAAAATTTTAGAAACTTTAAACAATTCTAATTTCAATTTTTTTTCTCCTATATCCAAATTGTAACAAATTTTCTTTTTTATTTTCTGTTCCATACGTTTTTTTCTTTTCAACTTTCCTAAATTCTCTTCTCCCTAATCTATCTTTAAAAAAATTACCACATATCTCATATCTTGCATTAACAAAATTTGTAGTTAAATCTGTAACAATTATATATCAAGTATAGAATCATACAAATAGTACATAAAATTTTATGATTCACAAACCTAGAGTTATGTACTAAGAATAACCCTAGATTTATGAATGATGCTAGATGAATGTATCTAGTACTAAATTTTATTTAAATATACAACAGTTATATATCAATTACAGAATCATACTCATGATACATGAAATTTAATGATCACAAATTTAGGAGTATATATCAAAAATAAATTATATGTTTGTGAATGATGCTAGATGAATGTGTCTATTACAAACTTTTACTAATATTTGAAACAATTATGTATTAAGTATAGAATCATACAAATGATACATGTAATTTTATGATTAACATACTAGAGATTCTATATCAAGAATAATCATATATTTGTGAATGTTACTAATTGAATGTATCAAACATCAATTGATGTATCCTACTCCATTCATCCAAATAATCTTTCCATTGAGAAAGGAGGAAAGAGTGATGTATTCGGATGAATGAAGTTTTGGAAGAAGAAAAGGAATTTTTGAAATGGTAAGAAATAATAGAAAATATTATGAATAAAAGTGTGTAAATAAATATATATATTGTAGAAAATATGATAAATAAGAATGTGTAGTTAGGTAACTTTTCCTTTATTATAATTCTCAATGGATAGATTCAACACACTACTTGAACCCCTCCAAAAAACCACAAGCCAGATGCACCACAATTCCTCCAATATATAGAACTCGAGAAAAGGTAAAAAAAAAAATAGAAATCGCAATAAAATAAGTACTAGAATAACAGATACGTTCTCTTCTCCAACACAAGTTATATCATAATGAACTGTAAAGTTGAACATAAAAAAGCATCTACATTGTATGAGAATACTTACAAGAATTATAAAATCATATTAGATTAATACATATTCTTACTATTAAGCAAATTTTGAGGTCGAGTTAGTTTATCGCTTAATTATTTCGATCCAATAATTTTGTGACGAGTTGAAGATATTGTCATTGTTATTAAGAAGTGGAACTTATTTTAATGGTTGACCATCTCCATCATGAACTTAACTGACAGATTGAAAGATCGAACCACGTTAGAAGAAGCTAGGTAGGAATGTCATTAATTTGCATAGTGGTGTGGGCTAAGAAAAAGAAGAAGAGCAATTCAATTTATATTGCCTATTTATGTTCCATAATTTTCACAAAATTTGACATGTCGATAAAGTACTTGATAGCTTTATCAAAATGTTGGGTAATTAAATATTAATTTTGAATAAAATTAATAAGATTGAATAATTTTAATTTAACTATATACGACTTTTATTTTGTAAATTTTAGGACAAGTATATTTCATATCAGACAAACTTATAACATGTAGTAGATACAACACACTGTAAAATTGTTGGATAACGAAGGAGGAGAATGTGCTAGATTGCTAGTGGATGTGGAGAAATCGGAGAAGTATGTAAAGGATAGCAATTATTTGCAGATGGTCAAGTTACATCATATAGTAATGTTCATCTTATCAAAATATTAATATTATGTGAAATTGATTATTCACTTTTAACATGTCTAGTAACTAAAAGATTATATATCGACGACATCTGTTTAATCCCAAATGTATAAATTCATTCGTAAGAGAATAAATTAGAGGATTTTTCCTATATAAGAAAGACGAACCATTGCAAGTTAGCAACAACAAGAACATGTGAAAAACAAGAAAAGAAAAGAAAATCAATTCACATCGGGGCATCTGACCCGTAATTAATTAAAAGGACGCATGAAAACGTAATAAAAGAACTTGAGTGTGATTTCTTATATTCCAGATCTACCAGATAAATAAATAGACCACAATTGATCTTCAACTAAAATTTGCAAACAGAGAGATTTCTCCAACCCCTAAATCCTATCTCATTCAGATTATTGTCCGAGCTTATTGGAACCAAAATTTGTGCATTTAGGTTGAAAGATGTGGAGTTCAATCGAGAATTTAAAGGAGAATCTCAATAGGATCGCTCTTGAAATTCATGACGACGACGAAGACGAAGACGATGAAGAGGTTTCGATTTACAATTCAGGTGATCGCTCCGATAGTAATTCAGCATCTGATCGGAGAATTTCTAGGAGTTTCAGGCGTTCCAAGACACCGACATATCATTCCCCAATTGCCAATGGTTTCGATTCTGCTCTCAATCCGGAGGTACTCTTTTAAAATCTCTAATTACTTCGTATCAGAATGTAATGGACCGAATTAGAGTGCAATGGCTAAAAAAGGATTCATGCAGTCGCTCCCAACTAATTAGGTATTTTTTAGAATATCTAATTACTTAGTATCAGAATGAGATGGACATAGTTAGAGTGCAATGGATAAAAAAGGATTCATATAGCCAATCCCAACTAATTAAGGATTAAGGTGTAGTTGGTTTGAGTGTCAGGTTGATGTTTATCATTATGCTGACTTTGCTAATTCTGTAAAACGCTTCACTTTAGTTGGATAAAGGGGAAAAGGGATCCACTTTCTTTTTTGGTGTTGTCTGATAACCCAGAAATTTGTTGTTTCCAACTTGTAAACTCGGTGGCCTGTTTCTCTACCCTTCTCCAATACTAGACTTGGTTCACGTAGGATTCGAACTTGTGGCGACTGGCAAGTGTCTACCACACTGTCCACCCCGTAATACATGGAAGGGTTGAGTTACTTACACTCTGTTTGCATGGTTGGTACATGTTTCATAATGTATTATATTGCCTTCTGCTGTTTCTTTTGTCAAGTACAATGATCGGATAGATTGTGTCATTTTCCATTATTACATAATCTACATATGTCAATAATTTGAAGAATAAACTACAGGGTAGAACTACTATAAAAGCTAGGGCGAATGATAAAAATACGACTATTAAATAATAAGTAAAGATAAAATGAGGAAAAGAAAGGGTAAAAACGCGATCACACCAAATTGGGACTTTTCGTCGTTAACTTACAATAGATTTAACAATACAATACAAGAAAGTTTAAGTTACAATTAAAATAAACATTTTATTGAACTAATAACACAATACCATACACTAGTAACAACCATCAAACCAAGTTATAGATATTCTTTTTGAAAACCGCTGTGTCCAGCCAGCTTGAGTGCACTGAAGTTTGTTTAGATTTGAACTTGTGACCTCGTGATTCTCAACCCACTTCATTGATCACTAGGCGACACCTTTGTGGTTTATATACAGATTGTGTAATGTTGATAATTTTGAGTTTGGTTATATTGGCTGAGACTGTCCTTGTGAGCTTTGCATAACATAGCTAGTGTGCGATTTAGGATGAAGGTGGAGAGCTGTGGTAAGTTAACAACCTAATGTAGAACTTGTATAAATGTAATTTTGTAAGGATGTCTCTACCTAGGCATGTGCTACCTGAATTATGTGAAATGACCATAGAGGATTCATACAGTTAACGTTTTTTTTAAAAAATTAGTTTAAAAAAGAATTCATACTGTTAAACATAACTAATTTGGGATTGAGGTATAGTTAATTTATTGATATTTGTATGCATGAAAGAGCATCGTGAGTTCCATAGATGAATGTATTTGCTAAAAATATGCCCTCAATACACTTTTATGTTATGTTGATGATTTTCATGTTAGTTATATGAAAGAAGAGATATATATGATGTTGGTTGGAATGGATTCGTTGGCAAGGGTAATGTCTTGGAGGTTAAATAAGGCTCCACATTTCAAGATTCTTTTACTGTGTATTGTAAGGCCTGCTTTGTTTATGTTATTGGGTTGTAATTATTAGATAATTGAATATAAATTATTGATTAAAAACAATCAATTTCATTAGAGTTTATATTAACTTTAAAGCTGGATTATTTTGTTGCTTTAGTGATTCTAATATTGATGTATTAACGCGAAAGGATACATACAAGATGTTACAATGAATAAAAATGATCTATTTCGTCGGTGTAGTTTTCTTATATTAGCTCCAAAAATGCTGCCGCACCCGTGTCAGATTCTTCAAAAATACACTATTTTCGGAGGATCCGACATGCACCCGTGGATATTTTTGAAGATTCCGAGCAACATAGGTTTGGTCACTTCCTAGACTGGTTTAGTATAAAACACTGATGAGCTAGATGAAATAATCACAGAGCTGTTGTGCTGTCTTAAGTTGCAATGCGGTTTATATGCATAGCTGTTTTCTTTAAATGCTATTTCATCAGAATTCTTCTTAGTTTTTTTGATAGCCTTTTCTTTCAACGTCGTTATTAGTTAATGCAACTGATTGACAAGACATTTTACTCTAGTTGAGAAAGGACAGGGCTGAAGCAAACACAATTATGTTCAAAAAGATACCTTTGCATGGAGTCTAATTTTGTTGTGGCAGAATTCAATTTATCAGATCTGTGGTTGTTTAAAATTCATTTGTTCTATTTCATAAGGTGGCACATAATTAATTTGGTATGTCTTGTTCATTTATGTTGCAGATAGAGAAATACAAAAGTGAAATTAAGAGACTTAAAGAATCTGAGGCTGAAATCAAAGCATTATCAGTTAATTATGCTGCTTTATTGAAAGAAAAAGAGGTAAAGTTTGTTTTCCTTCATTCAGCTTAACATGATATCTTATATAATAGTCGGGCAAGTTTCAGTGTTATGCTTATGACTTCAAATTCTTATTGTTATCCAGACTTACTATATCTTCCTTACTTGAATTTGATGGTCCAAGATGGCCCTTTGGACCCATTTCAGGACGCTGCTGAAGGGCCCAATGTGAGGCAATGACTTCTTTAGAAAAGAAAATAATCATGATACTGTTGCATGCTTAGAAACAATGACCTCATATTCTGTGGTGGCTATTTCTTATGTTTGAGTTTTGACTAAATTCATCCCTATTGTTTCACTCCAACTTCAAATGGGGTAGGTTAGCGTGTACGCAGACCTTATCCCTACCTCTGAGGTAGGGATAAGGTTTTTGATAGACCCTTGGATCAAGAAAAAAAGAGAGCTTGTTGTTTTCCAAAATTGACTAAAACCATCCTTGTGTTAAGCTTCCCATCCACTTCTACCGGAGCTTGTTGTTTTTCACATGCTAATCCTTTTTTTTTTTGAATGAAGCTTTTCACATGCTAATCTTTTTCCCTGTCCCTTATTCGCACAAGCCTTGCTTTCCTAACTTCCTACCTTCTTGAATAAAAAATCTGATTTCTTGCTAAAACACTGCTGAAGTACTCCTTCTTGGCCGAACCTAAAAAGGAAGTCTCTCTATGCAAATACATACAATCACAAACAAATTTACAATGTAGCTTATAACAATATTGAAACTTTTCATTCCACTATGTAAAAATTATTGGGAAAATAGGGTTTTGACCGATTAGTGATGAAAGATTTGAGAAACGAGGTAGATAGCAAAAAGAAAAAGCACATGATAGGAAGAATAATTTCCAGCTGGAATCACTGGAGAATGAGATGTGGAAGATCTCATGGAAGAAGAAGATGAGAGATGAAGATTCTTTGGAAGAATGAAGGATCCATTGAAGGCAATCCCTTTTTCTTTGAGGCATTGGAGCTTATCCTGGACGTTTGCAAGGAAGTTTAGCAATAACTGATGCACAAGAGTTAGCTGCAGTACTTAGGAAGATTAGGAATTCTCTGTTTATTTCATTTCAAAATCCAAATACATTCAATAGGCAATTCAATCAAAACAATAATAGCCCTCCACAGTGATCACTTGCTTTATTAAAAAAAAACAATAGTAGCCCTCCACAGTGTATCCACTTGGATATTTTCTCCAAAAAAAGTGTATCCACTTGGAATCCAAGACACCAAGTTTCTTGTACAGCTGCATGGATGGGGTCCTTGCACGATCTGCACAAAGTGATAAGTGATGGACATTTCATTGCTGCCTTCAGCAATACCAGCCAAATCCCTGCTGATTCTCTTTCACTTCTAATTTAGTGATATAAGTGACCTATGGTAACATGACATAACCACCACTATATCCACCATTTAGGAGTAGAGCAACCCAATGTTCTTCTTTCTGTGTTCATCATTGAAGTATTGAGCCAGCAATTCATGTGTAGGGAAAATCTTAGCTCTATTCTCAATATTTAGTCAACTTTCTTAGTCCAGTTTGGTGAGTTTCTCTGGAGTTTAACTACCTCTCTTGTTGCCATTTCTTTTTTTTTTTATGAGAATGGTAACTTTTCTATTATATATATCCACAGGTGTACTACTTTAAGTAGTCCCCCTATCAAAAATTATTACCTCTGAATAAACTCTATCTGAGCTTTTTGTCACAGATAGTCAATTACATCAAATAGATCTTCTGCCTGACCTAAAATCTCCTGTTTACACCAAAAATAAGAAATAGCTAGACAATTTATTTTAAAGGTCTGTATATTGCTTTTTTTGTCCTCAAAACACCTTTGGTTCCTTTCTTTCCTATGGTCCACCATATGCAGGATGGGACAATCTTCCATCTCTCCTCCTTTGTTGTAGCATTACCCACATTGTTCCAACTGCTAAATCGTTGTTCAATGTCTTGGTTTTGCCCAATTGATCTTCCTAAGGCTACTGAAAATTCTCCACAACTGATCTGCCCATTTACAATGCAAAAAAAGATAGTTGACTGTCTCTAGCTGCTCCTCACACAAATACCATCTTGAACACATTTGGAACTTTCTCTTCTTCAAGTTTTCCTGTGTCAGATTCACTTCCCTTGCCAGCAGCCATGTAAAGCAATTCACCTTGTAAGGAATTCTTGTTTTCTAGATCATTCTCCATGGCCAGGGCTTCAGACTGCCTCTTGATCGATTTAGGTTGCTGTAGGCTGTTTTGACACTAAAAACCCCTTTGTTACCAGGCTGCCAAATTACCTCATCCTCTTGTGCAGTCAGGTTGTTGAATTCTTCCATTTATTATGAAAAACTTCTATATCCCCCCAGCTCCCAATCATTTAAATTTCTCCTGAGATTCAGGTTCCATCCTTGACCTGTCCATAGGCCAGCAACAGTGGCATTTGGCTGTAGAATTAGGTTAAACAATTCTGGAAATAGATGCTTCAGTGGTCTCTGGGTGATCCATCTGTCTTCCCATAATAGTACCTTCACTCCATTGCCCACTTTGAATCTGATTCTAGCAAGCATCAAAGGCCAGAGGTTTCTGACTGATCTCCATATTCCACACCCATAAGGGGTTGAAGCCATCTTTGTCATCCAACTACTCTCTATCTCATATTTTGCGCTGATCACTTCCTTCCATAGCATACTATCTCCTGATAAGAATTTCCAAAGACATTTCAGCATGAGGCTTTTGTTTTGCTTCTTCATGTTCATGACCCCCATTCCCCCTTCCTTCCTGCTTTTCAAGACCTCTTCCCATTTGATTAGATGAAATTTCGTTTTATCTTCAGTGCCTTGCCACAAAAAGTTTCTTCTCAATGTATCAATCCTCTGTATGACATTGTCTGGAGCTGGGAAAACATACATCATGTAGGTAGGGATTGCATCTAATACACTGTTAATCAGTGTTAGTCTACCTCCTCTGGACAGGTACTGGCTCTTTCAATTGGTCAGCTTCTTCTCACACTTTTCTATCACTCTGCTTTAGATCTCCTTGGAGTCGCTCTTTGCTCCCAGTGGCATGCCTAGATATAAAGTAGGCAAATTACTAACTTTGCCACCCAAGGTCTGAACTAGGCTTTTCACATCTACTACTACATTTATTGGGTAGATAAAGCTCTTGCCCCAGTTAATATGTAAACCAAAACAACCTCAAAGATGGTGAAAATAGCTCTAAGGCATAACATTTGTTCCTTCACGGCTTCACAGAAGATGAGAGTATCATCTGCATATGACAGACGAGTAATCTCCAGATTATGAGTGTTAGTATTGGCCACCTGGAATTCCCTCACCCATCTCCTCAGTTTGGCTGTCTGCATTAGATTGTTCAGGCCTTCCATAGCTAGGATAAAAAGAAAAGGAGATAAAGGGTCTCCCTGTCTCAAACCCCTTTGGGAAAGGAAGAAACCACAAGGACTTTTGTTGACTAAGATAGAAAATCTGACTGTACTAATACAGAATCTCACTCAATTGATCCACTTTGTTCCAAAGCCCATCTTTTTTATCATCACTAAGAGGAAATCCTAGCTGAGGTGATCATAAGCCTTCTGAATATCTAGCTTACATAGGATTCTTGGGAGCTTGCTTCTCTGTCTAGATTCCACACATTCATTTGCAATCAACACAGCATCCATTATTTGTCTTCCTTTGATGAAAGCCATTTGTTGTTTGTCAACCAGTTTGTGTATAACTTTCTTCATCCTTTCTGCCAAGATCTTGTATACCCCTCCTATGAGGCTGATTGGTCTGAAATCAGTCAGCTCCATAGCCCTGCTTTCTTTGGGATTAAAGCTACAAAGGTGGCATTGATGCTTTTCTCAAAAGTTCTTTACCTGTGAAAATTTTGTACTGCTTCCACCAGATCAAACTTAATGATTTCCCAACAGTGACTAAAGAAAGCCATGGTACAACCATCTGAGCCTGGTGCCTTGGTCTGCTGCACATGCTCTTATGCTTTCCAGAATCTCCTTCTGTTCAAAAGGTGCTTTAAGGAGGTTATTCTCTTCCTCATGTATCACTGGACAATTTTGCATCATCAAGAGTGGTCTCCATTCTTCTGGTTCAGAATATAGTAAGCTACTATCTCCTGCTGGATCACCTCTTGTTCATTCAGCTCTTCATCTCTTACTTTCAGTTTGGAGATTGTATTCACCCTTCTGTGAGCATTTGCGATTCTATGGAAAAAAGCAGTGTTTCTGTCTCCCTGTTTCAACCACTCTGCCCTGGACCTTTGTCCCCAGGCAGTTTCCTCTTTTTTAGCTATATTATCAAACTCCTGGTTAAGAGACAACCTGGATGCAATCTCTTCAGGTCCCAACTCCCTTAGTTCCTGTGTCTCCTCTAGTTCAGCTAACTGCTTCAACACATGTTGTTTTTCCATTCCCAAATTTCCTTGAGAAGTTTTGCTCCACTCCTTGAGTTTATCTTTGAGTGCTTTCAGCTTTGCCACCAACACATAGTCTGGTTCGCCCCTGAAATTGAAGGAGTTCCACCATTCTTTGACCCTGTCATAGAATCCCTCAGCCTCTAACCACCAGTTCTTGAATTTGAAGTAGGATTTTGTGCCTTCCTGTTCTCCACTTTGCAACATAATGGGGGAGTGATCTGAAGTCACTCTATGCAAAGTGTTTTTTCTTATGTTTCTGAAGATTGCTTCCCATTCTTCAGAGAATAAGAACCTGTCCAGTCTAGCTGCTACTGTGTGACTATTCCCTTTTTTCCATGTGTATTTACCCCCAAAAAGTTCGGGATCCACCAGTTCCATATCCTCTATAAATTCTGAGAATTTTGTCATGCCCTTGTTGATTCTGCTGCAGTTCTTCTTTTCTGATGGGTATCTCACTGTGTTAAAATCTCCACAAAGTATCCATGGCCCTGAGACCAGTCCCTTGGCTGCCCCTATCTCCCACCAAGTCTCTACTCTTTCTTCCCTGCAGTTTGGAGCAAAAATACTGGTAAGATGCCAATTAAATTTTTGATTCACACCAGTCAGGGTGCAAGTGATTGAATATTTCCCCACAGAGCTGATTGCACCTTCCCAGTCCCTTTTATCCCACATGATGACAATTCCTCCCCTAGTGCCACTGGCTTCCAACTGTGCAAAGCCCACCCATTTATTCCCCCAGACTTCCTTTACCATATTTGATATGTCACCTTCCACCTTGGTTTCTTGTAAACATACCACATCCGCTTTCCATTTTCTCATCATATTTTTGATAACTAACCTCTTTCTTGCACTATTCATCCCCCTTACATTCCATGAAACAATGTTTAGTTTCATCCTTGGCATCCTCCTGTGCTTCTTAACTCATGAATTTAGTGTCTAAGATTAGACCCTTTAATTCATTAGCTCCCTTCTTCTTGGAACTTGTGGTTTTTATCCCCCCCCCATTTCTTGGATTTCCTAATCCTCTCACTGGAGGAAGACCTGGGATGGCTATTTCTGGTGCCCATTTGAAGAAAGAATGAAGAGCTTGTATGGAAAAGAGAAAGCAACAGGAAGTTATGTGACAAAGAATAGGCTCTATTTGAAGTGGATGAAAAATATAAGAATGTTTTCTAACAAGTGAAATACTACCAGGGTGTAGTTAAAGTTGGGGTGAGCCAATAGGGATGATTTTTTTTCTAAAAAAAACACTTTGATGTTCCATAAACGTGTGATTTAAACTTTCTAATTGTGCTACTTTTTCCACAAAAAAAAAAGTAGAAAAAGGAGGAGGAGGAGAAGAAATGTGCTACGTGATGTGTCATGATTTTCAATTGCTAACAACACTTGCACCATGACTTTTGCTGCACAATTGTCATTATAATTTTACAACTTGAAAAGTCACTTTTGCAGGATCAAGTTTCAAGGTTAAATGAAGAAAATAGTTCATTGAAGCAAAGTCTACAATCAAGTTCTCCTCTGAGTGCATCGAGAAACATGCATAAGGTAGCTGTTCATAAATAAAGCTTTTTTTCTTCAATAATTATTTCTGCTGCTTAGTGTTTAATTTTTCTGGATACCCATACTGATGATGGATTTTAGGTGTCCTTTTATTTATAGCTAGTTGCTGAAAACATTCTATATGTTACCTTTTATTCTATAGCCAACAATGTTTAATGGCCTGATATAATTGTCTTCTCTACATCCTTGGTGTTACTTATCTCTTCTACCCTGACCAAAACTATCCTCTTTATTTAAAAGGCTCACCTGATGTTTACCTACTAAGGTTTCCATGAAAGTTAAACACACCATTTTGAGAATGGTGCTTAGTGCCAATCATGAGGTGTAACTGTGGATTATATTTTTATTGCACATGTAGTCTGCACCAGGATTTTCAGATGGTGTTCGGTGACCTAGAGAAAGCATATGATTGAGCAAAAGGTTATCTTGTGGGTATTAGAGAAGAAAGCAGTCCATATTAAAAAAATAGCTGGAATAACTGATCCTTACAAAAAAGGGGCATAAAGGATATATATGAAGTAGCAATAACTACTCTGAGAACAGTAATTGGAAAATATAAAAGAGTTTCCACAATCTTAAGTTTACATCAGGGATAAATGAACCCTTACTTGTTCACCCTAGTTATGAATGAAGGGGCTACTTGTTTCACCTTGTATTACCAAAATTATAGTTGAGGGGCTACTTGAGTTTAAAAAATTATTAAAGGGCTAGACAATAGTTACAGAATAGTTTAAAGGAATTTCGAATCTTTTGCAATATCTATGATCTATTTCTGTATTAATTTTTGGAGACCCATGCTAATCTATGATATATTTAGCTGTCTCTTTTTCCCCTTTTCTCCTTTTAGGGCTTTCTGTTGTGTGACAGAACCATTCTGCTTTCAATATCTGTTCAATTTCACAAATATAAGCTTCAAACCACTGTATTAGATAGTGATTGATGTTATCTGGTTTTGTTTAGGGGAGCAGTGATCAATCTCTAAACCGCCAAAGCAAAGCTTTAGTTAACCGTTCCTTTGGAAGCCGAACAAACAATGGGGTTTCTCCAAAGCAGGATGGGCTAAGCAATGGAAACACTTTTGGCAATGAAAAGGTAAATAGCCTTCATTCGTCGCTCTCCCCTTATAATGAGCTACTGTTTTTGGGTCGTCCTTTCATGTGGGCGTTCAGAATAATTTCCATTGTTGCCCCCAGGGCTTTGATCTAGTGGTAAGAGTGCAACATGTTATGTGTTGGTTAGGCATATGCCCATGTGCCACTATAAAAAAAAAAGTCCAGTACAAACAGTTTTAAAAAAATGAAGTCCATTGATATAATAGTAAGAATTCATTGCTCTGCACAACAGCCACATTGTGCTATTGTAGTGGGACAAAATGTAACTTATGAAGGAGGTATTTACATTCTTTATGCTTGATGGCTAGTAGTAGCCAAAATTTATAATCTGCTTTTGTTTTTTCACATAAGGTACTGTTGTATTCCTCAAGCATTAAGGAAAGCTGGCAACCTCCAAAAAATGTTACAGAAACAGAAACGGAATCTCGATTTACAAAGCTCCTAAGAAATCTTCATAAGTCATCTACTTCCTCTATACAGTTCTCTTTACACCAAAAAAAATAGGAAGACTAGGCAATTCCATTTTACATTGTGAATGGCCTTTGATTTATCTTGAAAGCATCTCCCGTTTCTTTCTCTCCGTATTACCCACCAAATACATGAAGGTATCATCCTTCTCTCCGTATTACCCACCAAATACATGAAGGTATCATCCTCCACCACTTCTTCTGGCTCTTACGTTCCCCATCCAGCAGCTTAGCAGATACAGCTGTGTGCTCAGGCATTGTCCACTCAATCTTTGTAAGGTGAAGAACAATTGCCAGAGCTGGAATGTGAATTTGCAGTGCAAGAATAGGTGGTTGTTAGTTTTCCCAGTTTCATTACACAAAAAACATCTAGTCACTAAAGTTCTTCCTTTCTTTTGGAGGACTATCTGAGTGAGGCATGCTTTTTTAGCCACCAACCAGGTGAAACACTTTATTTTGTGAGGGACCTGATTTTTCCAAAGATGTTTCCAGAGCTATGGAGTTTCTCCCAATGCTGAGTTGTTCTCCTTATTGTAACATCTGAATTTATGATCTGCTTTTACACTAGCATTTAAATATGCATCCTATTTGATCCACTTAACATTAAGGAGTGCATATTGCTAATTAATATCTTATAGACTTAGCAAATTACACTAGGTTATTTGATTGGGAATAAAGAGAGAAATTTACAAGATTCAATATCCTTTGCTTGTCCTTACCTTAGGCACTAGTGCTACATAAAAGAGGTTTGGAAATATAATGAGTAATGACATTTGACATCATCTTTTTTCTTGTTCCTTTTTTGTCTCGTTACCAGATTCTATTTTCGATTAACAAACTTCACAGAAATTTATTACTGTTTCTAGGAGCTTGCAGACTTGCTGGAAGAGAAAAATAAATCTCTGTCAGCCATGCAGGCATCTCATGAGCTGCAGATAAAACAATTTCAAATGGAGCTTGATAAAGAACGAACTGAGCTAGCAAATATGCAGATTAGGTTACAAGGTATTTAACTGTTTGTGAATATCACTGTTATAATGTTCAAGCAGTTCAATTTGATTATGCAGTCTGAAACCACTTTCATTCTTAGAGGAGCAGAATTTGAGCTTGAAATTCCAACAAGAGCTGAACTCTTTAAAAGCGGACAAGGATAAAGTGAGTGCTACCAATTGCTTTTATGTCTGATGCATATGTTCTTTACATCCTGTGGTCATAATTTGATAGAATGATATGTTCCAGTCTTTAACTTGAGAAGCTTCCTCTTTCATTGAGTTATATATTTTGCTGTTTCTTTCCCCAATAACTAAATACTTTTGTCTGTAAATACTACATATTTGATTCCATCCATAAAGCAATTTTTTGGGGGGAACTCTATTTATTCTGGTGTGGATGGCAGGCTTTTTATTTTTGTTTCCATTTGATCTGATCTCATTGGAGCATATCATTCGTCTTCACTAGTATCTTTGTTTACTTGAACTTTGAGTTATTTATCAGCAGTCACTGTACTTGGTAATACAGCCTATAATTTTAAGATGATCCTACATCTCCATCTCGTAAACAGTCTATCAAAGACAAGTTAGAATTAGTGACCTTGACAATGTACTGTGTTTAGGTTATGTAACTGGAGTCTATGCTCAGAGAGAAACTTAGGTAACTAGAGGCTAAGCATGTCCTTCGGCATCTACGAGAGTATCCCAATATCTTTTGTCATCATGGGATCTTCACTTGCTGCATAATAAACGTTTTGGTAGTTCACACTATATCTTCATGCATGATGGCATGGGCAAGTGCATGTGTATCCCCATTTTCTTGCTTTGCTTAACATTATTGCACTCTTTGCTAAGTTGTGCTGGTTTTTGACTTGTCTTTTCTGCGTGCCTTACTGAATCCAGCTTCTGCTGTCATATTGATATAATTTCCTTTTCTCTGTACATTGTATCTCAGATGGCTGAAGAGATGATAAAAATTCGTACTGAGCTCTCTCATAAAGTATCTGAGTTGGAACAGTTGCAAATGGAGCTTCATGAAAGAGAAAATAAAGAATCAAATGAAGCAAGAAGTGGTCTGAGAAGAGTGATAGAAACACTGCAAAACGAAAACTATAATCTTAAGGTTATTATTGTGGCATTACATATTTTGCTTCCATTTATCTATCCCTTCCTCTTTGCTCACCGAGAAATTTTTATTGTCTTTTTAGTTTCTTAATTATCAGTATACAACTGGCAAATCTTGTTGAATTAGACATGTGTTGATATTCTCTTTTGCAGAACGAGAAAGATAAGTTAGAAGCTTCATTGAAAGCAACTGGTGTTTCTGCAGCCGATAGAAGTAACATCAATAGTATAAGTGAGGTGGGTTTGTTTGGACTTTTGTTAACCTTTTTGGACTCTCTTTCGACTTTTTGGTATAAACTGTCTTCGACAGTTTACTGTCTAATTTACTTTTTGTATTGTCTAATCCACTATTTTGTTTTAGAAGGTACATCCTATGGAGATATTTCCAGAAAAGGAAGAAATGAAGAAGTCTTTGCAAAATTTAGAGAATGAATTGAAGGAAACACGCCGGGGAAGAGACAAAGCACAACAAGAACTGAAACGTCTTAAGCAGCATTTACTTGAGAAGGTTAACAGTACAAGATGAGTTACCTTTTTTGAGCTTCTAGAGGGGATTCAGGAGGGTTCTTTGGTTGACATTTTCTCTATACAGTACTGTTTATAATAGCAGTTGCAGAGTGTCTTTGGAGAGTTGGCTTTTTTTGTCGATTCTAGATTTATTGTCGATGTCAGATCATTTTTTATTCTAATCCTATTTATATCTATGATTTCATCATGATGCTATAGGATATTGATGTGGATGGAGTATGTACTTTCATCCATAATACTGTTCGACTCTTCTGCCCTCAATGGATTTTCTTCCTGATAATTTTTCCCTCATTTGGTCTAGTGACCCCATGTTAGGTTTCATCGTAGTGTATATGTTTCTCAGTTTTCTTCTCCATGTTGAGGAATGGCCTTTTATCAACTGGAAAATAACTAACTATTAATTTATTACCATTTATGTCTCATTAATGTTCTAAATATATCATGCTATAATCGATTTAACTTTGCATTGACTATCTGCACTTGTGGATGATGATTTTGTCTTAGATGCTATTCACTTCAGAGAACATATGTGAGTGAAATTGGAACAAGCCTTATGTGGCTAAAGTACAAGATAGTCATTCATGCTGCTGTTCTTGCAGGAAATGGAAGAATCAGAAAAGATGGATGAGGACAGCAAGATTATTGAAGAACTACGTCAAAATAACGAATATCAACGAGCTCAAATATTGCAGTTGGAGAATGCTCTCAAGCAAGCAATGGCAAGTCAAGAAGATGTCAAAACCCTTAATCATAATGAATTAAGGAAGTCAAAGGATACGATCGATGAGCTAAATAAAAAATTAGCTAACTGTTGGAACACAATAGAAGCCCAAAATGCTGAAGTCCTTAACCTTCAAACTGCTCTTGGCCAATACTATGCTGAGATTGAAGCCAAGGTGAACTCTAATTTTTACCAATTTTCTGGGGCTTTGGTATAGTGGCATCTTTATATTGTGCTACAAAACAAATAGAAAATTCTCAAACCAATTTCTCTTTCTAATTTATGTGTTATTTTCGTATCTACAATTTGATATGTCCAGGAACGGCTTGGAGAAGAATTGGTGATGGTAAAGGAGGAATTACATAAACTTTCAGGGCTTCTGAAGGTATTATCCATTCTCAATGTGTTCCTTGAAGAGAGTAAATAATGTCTGAATACATTTTTCTGAATGTAGGATTGGTCATTCAGATCGTTCTAAACCAAGTCTTACAGAAAAAATGCTCTCTCTGCATACAAAGTTAATTCAGATCTTCATCTAGTGTTCATATACAATGACTTAACATTGACAGCATATGGTATTTTATTTTGAAAACTAGAAGAAAATTCAAGATAGCTTTTCCTACAATGTACCAGGGCTGCCATAGAAAAGGGGAGTACAAATTAGGTTCAAGCCAAGTTTCCATACACTAGGGGTTCAATAAAAATTGAATATAATAATGAAACTTGTGGTTCTGCTAATAGAATTCTCAACCCTTTCTTTCCGTCCATATAGGCGACATCCAAAAAGAACCAGATTTTTCTCCTGTTTATACTTTTTTTTATGAGTAGGGAAACCCGCAGCCGCTACCCAAACTTTGGGTGTGCACAGGGTAAAACCTCCGCTCCTATACAATAGTTCGCAAACCACACAGAAGACATAACCTGCACTAGGCAAGCCCGGTGTGACAAGCTCGACCCAGATCTGCTACAGTATGATTACGAGTGAGAATATCTGCTACAGGGTTACGCTTTTGTAAAGACGGTCTTTAAAGTCACAGCAATAAACATCAAGCTAAAGCAAATTCTCTGATGAAAATTAGATCTTATTTTCATGTAAGACCTGCACAAAAAACACCAGAAACTGAAGAAATTGAACTAGTGAACCAATCATAGTCATCACTGCCTTTTTTATGACATAAATTTCCTCAGCAAATGATCAGGTGCAACAGCAGAATTTCCAAATTCTGTCTCCCCCTAAACCAATGGTAAAGAATGTGAAATCATTGACGCTAGAACAACCTAAAAGAATTGAGCTGTCCCATTTTCTCCTATTGATCAGATGGTACTTTTGTGTTCCCTCAATGCCATCCCAAAGTCTTCAATTATTATTGTTATTTTTTGGAGAACCATGACATCTGGGCCAGCTTGTGTGCACCTCAATTAATTCCGCCGGGTACCTACTACCTTCCACTAGCACAAATACCGGGCAAGCCAAAACCTACTCCTAAGAAAGTTATTGGGTCAAAGTTAGTACATTATACATCTGCCCTTTTGGAACTGGAGACGAAGAGAACTATCCACCAAGGCTTCGAAAAAATGGGAAGACATCACCTGTATTTTTGCCTCTGATTGGATTAGACATTTTTAATTATTTCCACTGGCACTTGAAATGGAGAGAAATAGTAGGCAGACCAGTTAGGTCTACTGAAGCTTCAATCAAGACTTACCTTATCCTAGACGATTTTGTTATTCTTCACAGTAAGTTTCCGAGCTGACCTCTCCAATGATAGAGGCCAGCATCTTCTAACTACTGAACTTGGAAAGTGAAACAGTCAGATATTGAGAAAGTAGTTATCAAACTAGTCAACGAAGGCAGTCAGCAAGTGTCTGGATATTAGTAATGCATTCCAGGATAAGTTCATACTTATGGCCACTAATTTAGAGGGTGCCTAGGTTTGAACCACACCCATATTTATCGAATGTCTCAGCGGGGCAACAAAAGTATCACCTCCTAACAGCATATTTGAATTTCTAGTAGTAAAATTGCGTAACCTTTTGTGCCTTCATAACTTCCTATAACGTGATATCCCTCAGGAAAACATTTGAACATGAAGGTGTGTTTTACCAAACATCTGACAAATATGAGTTAAAATTTAAAATGGATATCTTTTAGCTTATATAGTTCATAACTTCCTATAGTCACAGGGATACCAAGTACGGCAGAAAATGCATAGAAGCTTTTGAAATTTATGCATCATTAAAGCTGAATTAAGAGCATATGCTCATTTTCATGACTTTATCCAATCTTCTGGTTCATAATTTCTATTATTCTCTTTCTAAACGTGATTTATGCTTCAATCAGGATGCTTACAATGAGTCGGTAACATTCAAGAAGGAGAAGGAAGAGGTGTTGGTGAAACTTTCGGACATGGAAAGAAGACTTTCTGAAGGGAAGGGCCGTATAAATAAGCTTGAGCAAGACAACGAAAAGCTACGGCGAGCTCTTGAACAAAGCATGACCAGGCTGAATAGGATGTCACTGGATTCTGATAATTATGTCGACAGGTGAGATACTGTCAAACCATGAAAGGATGGATTTTCTAAATCTCTTCTAACATTTGTCTCATGATGCTAACATCAAAATTTATCAACTGCGAAAGCTGAAACACGTGTGAAATCTTTGTCTATAATTTCTTTGTCTGTTCTAATTTTTGCTGCTACAGTAAAGATGGAGGTGAAAGCAAAATAATACTCGTACTGGTATATAGCAGGTTTAATAACAATGTACTACACCTGTTTCAATAATCACCTTTTCTACGAAGATCAAGCTTCTACTTTGAGAATATTCTAATAAAAAAGATTTGCCACTTTTATATAGTTTCGTTTGTGGCAATCATTGTCAATAAACCTTTAATTTTTGCTGCAAAACTTAGCTAAGTCATAAAGAAATAAGATTAAGAAGGCAATAGATGGGGGTAGTATTGACATATGAATCTACAATCTGCTATACTGACTTGTTAGTTCTTTATGAAATTGCTGGTGCAATTTTATGAAGTCACATTGATTTGGCATGTGTTGGCTCATGGAACAACATTTAGATTGTAGGTTCCTCGTTAATTTTTTTGGTATTCCTCTATGAACATTCTGGTTGAAGATGCTACATCAGATTGTTTCTTTCCATAGTCGAACAAAATGAGCTCTCTCGGTCCATTTTTTGGTCCCCCTCTTACATCATCATCTCTCTCCTACTCCGCCAGTATCAAATTACAGTTGCTGTTACATTGTTTAGTAGTTACCTTAGAATGGTTTGAAATACTTTAAAACATTGTGTGATATACAGGCGGATCGTGATCAAATTACTGGTGACTTACTTCCAAAGGAATCACAGCAAAGAGGTATGAATAATTTCTTTACTAGTACAAGGTAGGGGAGGGCTTTGGATGAATACTTAACCCATTGCATCTGCACATGCTCGTTATTGGGTAGCTATTTGTATGTTAAAAAAATCTGACCTGGTCACAAAAGCAAAGAATGAAGAAGAAAAATCAACCGGAGAACTCATTTTCATCCTAAAGATTGCATCTTACACCCCCCCCCCCCCCCCCCGCCCTCCCCCCTCCTCCCTCCCCCAGTAATGCATATATTGATACGGAAGAAAAAACTAGCACCAAGTTGGTGCTAGTACATTAATATAGTCAGAACCCTCCTATATATACCAAAAAAAAGAGAGAGAGAGAGAGGGTAACCATTCTGTACAATTATACGTATAGTGAGTCGAGGAAATCTACCAACCTATTTTCATCTTTGACATCCTGAAGATTACACCATAAAGACAAGCCATAAGCATCTTTCTGTATAGTATCTGCTTTTCCTTCAAAACATCTTGCATTTCTTTCCTTCCATAATATGTTAGAATCCCCCAGATGGTCAGGAGCTCCCTCACTGATGAGACATGGTAAGGCTTGAATAGATTCAATATTAGTGACCAGATCTGACTTGCCACAGGACAACAACTACAACAACAACATACCTAGTGGAATCCCACAAGTGGGGAGGGTAGAATGTACGCGCAGACCTTACCACTGCCTCATAGAGGTAGAGAGACTGTTTTCTGGGAACCCTCATCACAGTGACAGTGAAGGAATAAATTGCTGGAGTCCGCTTCATCACTGTCACACATAAAACACCTGATGCATAATGAAACCCTCTCCATTGTAGTTTGTTTTGAGTAAGGCATGCCTCTTGTGCAGCTAACCACATAAAACTAAGTTTGTAAGCTGTCTTGGAGTTCTACAATTGTTTCCATGGCCAACTAATAGGGTTGGCCCCCTCACTGTAAATTGTTTTGACGCATGAATTAAAAGAAAAGTTGCCATTCTTTTGCCTAGTCCAGAGGTACTACTAGAACAAAAACATTGAGTGCCACTTTGTTTAAATCCTCCAAAAAGAGAGCCATTCTTGGAACCTCCCAATCAATACAATTCCTTCTGAAACTAATAGATCAGCTGCTACCATTCCAGGTGTCTGAGAATAAGTTCTCTATGTGTTAGTGCTGAAGTTATATAGGTCTGGATATTGTTATGAGTGATGTATGACCTTATTTAATACATGCCAAAACCTTGTCTACCTTTCCCCACCTTGATGTTTATGTTGGTTTCTAAAGACTGCCACAAACTGCAAATATGTTTCCAGAGGCCTAATCCATGGGAAGAAGATTCCATCTAGCCTTGGTAGCTCTATAAGTTTACTGACCCCGAAATCATTTGAAGTTTTTACTTTAGGTGGCATTAACGAAGAAGATATGAAACATTAAGGTATAATGTAGTGCACCTTGAGAGACCTAATTATGAGGAAACATATCTTGGCCCTAGTGGGGGAATTTTTGGATAAATAGGAGAAAAGGTTTCTGTTTGATGCATGTATTTATATTTCTCCATCTTTTTTCAGGTTTTGGATCTTATGGTCCGTATGCTAGGATTCTCTGATGAAGACAAGCAAAGGATAGGCATGGCTCAGCAAGGATCTGGTAAAGGTGTCGTCCGAGGTGTCTTTGGTCTCCCTGGCCGACTAGTTGGTGGCATCTTGGGTGGAAGTTCAGCGCCTTCTAGTACAGCATCAGATCAGGTAAATTTCATGTAGTTTCCTGTTCACTGATCATGGTGCTTTTCTTTTACTTTTATGACTGTGCCCTGTCAAGTGGAGATAGTCACCTAGAAAAGCATCTAATAGAAATGACATTGGCCCGTGACTTTTCTTTGGCTCTAGATTTCTCATTCTTCCAATTTATCAACTTCCAGAAAATGGTATATATTTGTTTTATTTCTACATTTTGAATTAGTTGACAGAAGTTAGTGGGACCCACATTTACGTTTAAACATCCTGTCGATGGTACTGTAAAATGAACACGTTTTACCACTTGCTGTGACTGTCAACTTTTGATGTACTACTATGAGAATGCAATTCTTTGTTTTTCCCCTGTAGTCCAGCTCAAGTTGATTGATGTAATCTTGTAAGCTTTCTTATCATCTCCATGCTACTTGACCTTTTCTTATTTTGATTTATTTTCCATTATAACGTTTTTGTCATGTATTCTGAATATTTTACTGTTTGCTGGAGAAATGGGGAGAGGTGTACATGTTGGTTTGGTGGATTTAGAATTCAAACATATCATCAAATGAGTGCAGTTTTTTCTGGACATCTTCTTGTTTACTACTTGTCTAATAAGCAACAAATAGCGTATGTCCATAAAACTTGACTGTTGTTGCTCTGCTTCTGGACTGCCATGCAGTCGTTTGCAGATCTTTGGGTTGATTTTCTTCTCAAGGAGAACGAAAGAGAGAAAAGTGAGGCTGCTGAAGCTGGCAATGGAGATACAGGAGATCAAATCAAGGATGCAGATGCAACCCCAACAGAACATAGGTCAAATAATGCTGGTGGTTCATTTGTTTCCCCGAGACCACTATATTCTCCTAAGCATAACCTGCCCCCATTGGCACCAAATTCACAGCGGCAAGTTATTCTGCCGCCCGAGCAATCTGATACAGAGTTCTCAACAGTGCCTCTTACCCCGTTACAAACCAATTATGAGATTTCAAAACTACCAAGATACTGATAGCATCTTTGTAACTAATAGGAGGTATATATTTTGCTTCTCTTGTAATGTTGTATTGCAATTCTTTTGTTCAATCAATTCTTTGGGGAAACGAAAAGCACGCTCTTTGTTCTTTTGATGTCGTCTTTATCTTATGGTCGAAGCCGCCCGCACGCCAAAGGCAGAAAAAGAAAATGAAGAAAGATCAATAAAGATTTTGATGTTCTAACTTGACTACTTTTCGTGAAAACAAAATATTACTCTCTTCATCTCATTTTATAGGGCACTGTTTGTAGGTTGGTCTTACATCATCGTCAAGACAGGAAGAAGACTTCTATCTCCAAATTTAATTGGAAGTGTGATACAAATCAAATCAAAATACCCAAGCATTAATTATCTTTTTGTTATCCTGCTGCACTTGACCTCACTCCAGTCACAAGGAGAGCACACCTCAGGAGAGTGGTGTTACTCATAAAAGCGAAAATCTGCAACAAAGGATCAACTATGACAGTAACTAGATAAACAAAGATAAAAATGACAGTTTGTAACTTAAATAAAAAAATTATAGTAAGGTGATTTTCTTTTAAACAAACTAAAACGAAAAATGTCATATAAAATGAGACTAACACATTAGTCATGTATAAGAAAATTAGAAACAATCAATTTCCAACTAGACCGGCTCAAATCCAGTGATAAACCCAAAAACTGGAAGCAACCAAGTGAATTATAACCAGATGAAATTCTATTCAGGTGGCTAGGGATCAATAGGTTGGATTAACAAGAGCGAAAGCAATACAAACAAGTGCAGGAGAATGCAATGTAAATTTAACTCAATACACTGACATGTTAAACTGCAGCCAAATACAGACAGAGCTAACAGACTAATCCTCCCAACTGTTTGTTTCTAGATTTATCCCCAACTAATAAAACCCCAAATATAAGTAAAATGACACGCAGCTCCATGTAAATACAAGAGAAGTACTATAACATTCAGAAAAGGTAGCAGCTACCCATTTCTATCTAGCAGCGATGCAGCACCACATCTATTCCCTCTTCTTATCTTTCAATGGTCCTCTTGGAATTTTACTCAAAACCTTGGCATCAAACACAGCATATTGCTTCTTGATCTCATGCATTGCTTTCTCGGCCAACGGATCTACTTTATCTTCATATTTCTCATAAAGAACAGGAACTGTGTGGAGGAGCACAAACGCTGGAAAATTGAAAGGAGGATCATCAAAATGAGAAACAGCGAACAACAACAGCGAGCAAATACGTAAATAAAAGAGATGCAACATCTATGGAACTTCTGAACTTACATATGTAGAACAGCGTCAAAAAGTTGCACCAGCTCCCAACAATTGAGAGGACCCATAATCCAGCAATGACCTGATAACATACGCAAGTTTTGATAAGCAAACAAACACGTATAAACACCACAGAGATTTCACATGTTTACTATTTTCTGGTTCCATCACATAAAATAATACAGAGTTTTATGTCAAATAAAATGGAAACAAGCACCTTGGGTAACTTATTTCACACCAGACTAATATCATGAATCCTTTGAACTATCGAATTTGGGAACACCACAAACATGGCAAAGAGCAGTTTAGCCTTTTGGACTGGCATGACTGGAGAAGGCCAAAAATCTCAACACAAGACATACACCAGAGCTCCACGTTCTAACAACGTTATCTGAAGTCTCTAGAAACTACAACAGAATCTAAACACTGTCTAACCAGTCAGAAATCAGGATCAATAAGAGGAGCGGAGAGTTTGCATTCAATGCAGGCCTGCCACAGATGAGGGGAAGCAGACATATATGCATCTACCATCTAGAACAGAAACTACCAACATATGTGAGGTGAAATAAAAGGATTCCCAGAAGTGGATGAAGGCAGGCTTAATGTCACATTAACGGGGACACAGCAACAACAGAAAGCATTCCAATAAACTTCATTTATGGAAGAGTAGTGGAAGTGGGTCTACTTACAGCAAGAAACTTCTTCAGTTCTCTCCCTGATGCAATTTCTCGCAGTAGAGCAAGAACACGATTAATTTCAATCCTCAGGGCAGAAGCCACCTGGAGGATGGGGCCCTCTTGAAGGTGGATTTCGGGGATATGAGGTGGGTTTCTGGCAAATGATAGAACCACATCCTCAGCAGGGTGATCATATAAATCGAAGAATAATTTAAAACTAAGATCTGGATCAGCTTACTTGTTTATAAAGGTGGTTGCATTTGACCACAAGAATAAGGCTGCAAGAGTGATGATCAAAATGTGGCTGATTAAAGTGAGCAGGTGATACTCAAGCAATTCGAAAAGAACCCAGATAGCAGTTGCTCCACCAAGTACAGTAGCAGATATCTTTTTGTTCCTCCACAAGAACACATCAGCAGCTGCAACAATGAGATACATATTCAATCAATCACTCAACTATGCCTCAATCACAATTTAATTGGCATCACCAATCGGATACGTATTAAACAAATATTTCTATGGTCAAAATCTCCATATAATAAGAAATTAAAAGCATTACTTGAAGGAAAAACCTTCATACATAAACCAGACTCCTAACGCTTCAATGAAATGGCTCGCAGCAACTAGCAAGTAATATGCAATCATTTTTACAAGCGCCTAACGGATAAAAAGATGAGAATTTTAAATATTGAAGAATCCTAAAATACATGAACCCATCCATCTGCTCAACTTAGATTGGACAAAGAACTCATGGACACTTGGTTGCTCTAAACAAACCCACATGTAAGAGCACGAGGTTTTTTGGATAACCCTTTTCCAAATGACATATTTTTTGTATTTAAAGATACCTGAAGATACTCAAACTCTAAACCATAATTAGCTCCTTCACCACCAATCATTTTAACCCAAATAATCCAATCATTTAATAAATGAATAAACAAAACAAGGATATTAGGAAGCTCCTGCTCTATACAACCACGTATACAAGCATAATGACAAGATTTACAGATCTAAATATTCCTTAAACATACCTCAAGAAGCCTAAACCTTGGTCAAGAGATTGAAGACCTCAACCACCAATCACTTTCATTACAAAAAAAAACAATCTTTAACCTAAAATACCTAAAACTTGAACTCTTATTGGCTCAATTGACATAAAAAAAGCACGATAATTCAGTTGGATCTGAAGATTCTTTAAAACCCTAAGCCCTCATCAATTCCTCAACTCCTCAACTATCAGTCAGTTGAATTAAAACTCCAATATTTTCAATAAGCAGACATAAGAAATTTTAAATTTTCCTATTTCTCCAAACAAAGAACATGAAAACAATATAGACTTGGATGCTCTTCAGGATCCCAGGCAAAAAAGATATTACGATTTAAGATCCGCAAAAAGCCCTGAACCCAATCAAATTCCACAAACCAGCAATCACTATCGTCAGAAAAAAAATCCAATATTTGAACTTTCGATCGCTCAGTTGCTGTAAAGTAACACGTTTATGGACCAGTGTATTCTTTCAGATCCTTCAAAGCCCTGAAAACCCTCTCAACCGCCAAATCCAGAACTTTCAGTCTTTAAATAAATAATAAACATAGAAAAGCTCAATTAAGTAGAAAAACAGAAAATAAGACCATACGTTTGCCTCCTCCTAAGACCTTATGAACCGGTTTCTCCCTTCCGAATAGCCTCCAAACTTTGTCCTTCAACGAAGACGACTCCGGCTCCTCCACCGCCTCCACCTCCGATTTCGCTTCCGGCTTCTTCATCTCGGTATCTGATTCCGACGACGACGAGGAATCGTCACCGTGAAATTTATCAGCGATCTTCTCCATCAACGACTCCCCTTTAGGATCCGAATGCTCAACGTGCTCGGCCATTTCCTGATTCGGAGCTCCGATCCAATCACCAAAGCAGAGAGTGAAAAAGAAAGGACTGTATAGCTGAGAATATGGTAGAAAAGAAATTGATATTTATGTTTTTTTTGAAAACGGTGAAGTGAACGAGGAATGTCTGAGCCTCAGGCTCGGCTTCCCGAACCTAAACTTAGTTAATTTTGAAACATTAACTTCCTATTTTTTCGTCCAAATATATAAAATGGTGAAATTAAACTACTTGGGGCACGATAAAAAATTGAATAATTTAACCTAAAATTCAATCACAGATTTTAAGATAGCTCATAAACTACACTATTTTAATGCGTTAAGAGGGAAAAATGATATTTTTTTTTCGTGTTTATGATATTTTATGTTAATAAATAAATTAATTTTTCACGCGTGTAGTTCGACTGTTTGGGCAAAGCTTATCAAAAATTATTTCTTCATAGGGAGTAAAAATAAAATTTATGTACCTATCTTTCTATTCGAAATTATACTAAAATATTGTAATTGATGGAGACTAGGACTGTTTTGAGTAGTGATGGACACGTGTCAGAGGAAAGTAGGACTTTTGATGATTTGGCGGTGGAGATTGGACTTTAGTAAAAGCACTGTGGGATCCACGTTACCTGGAGATCAGATTGTGAAAGGAACATCAACACCCTTTTTTCCTCTCATTTCATTATTGTTGCTTGTATTTTCCCTTTCTCTTTTTCTTGTGTAGTACTCTATTATACAAACTACTCCCTCAGTTCAATTTGTCCTTTGTTATGATTTTGGTTTTTGAGGTTAATTTGCTTGAATTTTAAAATTAAATTAAAGTAGTTAAATTTAATATTTAAATAATTAAAAATTATATAAAAAATATTATAAATTTTAATTTTTTTTAATATTAATTAAAATTTATATATTTGACATTGGTGAGTGAAATAATGATAAGTAAAAGTGAACGAAAATGAAAAGGTAAGGAAAAAAAAAAGAGAGAAGAACAGCAAAGAGAAGTACATAAATGAAGAAAAAGAAGAGGGAAGAACAGCACAAAAGTGCAGAAATGGTCGCTAAAAGTAAATCGGTCACGATTTTACGTTGGGCGAGAACAATAAAATATTTGATATTTACAATTTAAAAAAGTGGAGTTTCGGCAAATTAAGTGTACGTATTTCAGAAAAGAAACGAAGTAACAAAAATAAACAAGTCATGATAAAACATATGCAGGTAATTAATAAAGAATATGATAATCGAAATACATAAATAACAAATAATAATAGTAATCGAAAAACAAGAAGTTATAAGAGTGATATTATGACTATAAGTATATGGAAAGATCATTGAGACTATATTTGTGTCCTTGGTAACTTTCCATCTAAAGTCATATCTCCAGTAAATTGAATTTGCGCCATGTTCTGTCTAGTCACCTATCTTCAGTAAATTGAATTTGCGTCATGTTCTGTCTAGTCACCTCTTTCAGTATTTTTTCACGCGCATCTACCTATCCTAAAACCATCTAGGGTCAATTTTTCACATCTCGGCACAATGACATCCATAGATCTCCTATTCTCTGAACCACCTCAACCTTGCTTCTACATCCAGTAATCCACCGAAGCAACTCTCAAGGCTCACCTTATTTTAGATATCTTCATTCTTAATCCTATCTCTCCTAGTAGTCCACACATCCTTCTCAATATTCTTTGTTTGCAACTTTCATCTTCTAAATGTGAGAGTTCTTGATGGTCTAACATAGTAAGTCTAATAAGCATCATTTGGAACTTGCCTTTAAATTTTGGTGACATCTTCTTATCATACAAGATTCTGGATGCGAGCTTTTATTTCATACGCCCTACATTAATGCAATGTATTGTCATCACCAATCTCCCATTTATTAAATAATAGATCCAAGATGTTTGAAACTAACTCTCTTCTGAATAGCATGTATATCGAACCTCATTTTCACGCTAGTCTCATGTGTTACGACATGAAATTTGTACTCCAAATAATTTGTTTTGATCTTATTCAACTTAACGCTTTATAACCTGGGTCTGTCTCCCCTCTAGCTTAGCATTAATTCCATTACAAATTTAAGCAATTAGAACGGTGTCATTCACAAATAACATATGCTAAGGCATCTTCTTTGAATTTGAATTTACAGAGTCAATGCATCCATCATGAAAGTAAAAAAAATGGACTAAGAGTTGCTCTTTGGTGCAATCCTATTGCATCTAAAAAGGGCGCAAAGTTGGAGAAAGGGAAGCATGGTAAGAATCACAAATGTGAAGGTAAAAGTTCAAATGTAGAATCAACTTAGATTTAGTACCATATGTGAAAACGTTAAGAATTCAATTCTAGCAGTAGTGTCTTTGGAGTTTGGTCCATCTTTGCCAAGTAGTCCTAGCACTTCTCAATTCTTTCTTTCAGTCAGGTCCCATTAACAAATTAGGCCCATCGAAAAGAGTGTTTTGATCCGGTCCACTCTGTTTGGAGAAACTATTATAACTGATGGTCCAGATTGAAGCTTCTAAATCGACCTTCTACGTGTGCTTTTTATTTCGAAATGTAAAGTAAACTGTTTTCTCGTCGATGAAAAGAAATCACCTACTAGAATTTTTGTCACTTAGGATTTGAACCTTGCTCTCACGCAATTTTCCCCTCACTTTATTGACATTAGGCTACCCTTTGGGCCTCTTTCAAATTTACTGCTTTTGTTGTATATTTCAGCCGCTGCTTCATGAAATTACAGAGGATATTTCATGGTAATTTGTAAAATAAATGCATGATACATCAAGTATCATCTATGTTGATGGAAATAAATTATTGCCAATATTACAACTCAAAAAATCATCACATTACAAAAAGACATCTCGATTATATTAGTACAACAATTATTGGTAACATTGTAATGTACTGACTATTTTCACAGTAAATTCACATTGTATCCCATAATTTGTTGGATCAAAATGTATAAAATCGACGAACAAAATCAGTACAACATTATTGTTTGAAATAAATATGATTTATCGGAAAGGTCTTGGTGGTTTTTCTAGTACTGCAGAGAAAAACACTTCACTGTCATCTTTATCTATCTTAGGAACAACAAGCCACTTGTGTTGTTTATACCTGAGGATCTTGAATGCCTCTAAATAATCATTCAATTCTTCCTTCAAACAGAAAAAGCTATCGATCCACAAAAGTCCACCAGGCCTCAAGACTCTATCAAAGTCATACAACACAAAATCCAGCAGCACGAAATCAATCCATCCATCAAGAAACCTCGTCGTGTGAATCAAGTCCAGAGTGTTATCGAAGAATGGTAATCTCTGATTTATCGTCAGGTAAAGAGGAATTAGCCCTCGAAGAGAAATCATCTCGTTGAATGGTGCACCGAGATTTATTGTTGCAGAAACTATAGTCACATTATGTTCTCTCATTCTTGCAGCAAATGTGCCCGTGCCAACGCTGAAATCCAGGCCAATTCTGATCTCCCCGGGCCTCAAATCAAGCACTTCTGTTATCAATATATCAGCTGTCATTTCTGAATTCGAGTCTTGATAGGAAGGAACAATCCATCTAGGAGATTCATGATGTGTAAGATTGAAACAATCTGTGCATTTGAAGAAACCTTTCGCAGTTGAATTTCTAGCCAAACAAGTGAAATTTTTGCATCTATATTGACTCCATCTAACATTTTTGTCATCAGGTAACTTCCAAATTGATTCATTTATAGGATATGGTTTAGTGTACAATTGAGGGGCTCTAGCAAAACATCTTCTTCTTGGTAATGGATCACATCCATGAACCATAAGTTTCTGTGCTAATCTCCAATCATCATTACATATTTCGCCAACGTCATAATCCATGTACTCTTCGAGCTCCGATTTCATGGAGAAACAAGCATGACCTATGCTAGTGAATGTACCATTAGCTCCCATAAAGTTCTGTTTTTTCAACCTGTTTGGTTTAATCCTCACGTATTTTCGAATTTCTTCAGTTAAGAAATACTCAGCAGGTGCATTGACCTGTTCTGTTTGTCTTGCTAAGGAATGTAACACTCCTCCAGGCTCACTATTTTGCACTAGTGAATTCTGGACTGACTCAACTAGATTTAAAATATCTGCTAGAAAAATAGCCTGTTTTCCAAAAACCTTTTCATTTGGCAGCTGTCGCAGAATGTCAATTTCATGTTGGATTTTCTGGATTACAGTATCCAGAGTTAAATCGACGTGGTGATTGATAGTACAAGAGTTGACTAAAGTGTTACAGTTGCAGAAGGAATTCGAAGCTAGAAAAGATCGAAAAGAATAAATTTTGGAGAAGGTAGCCATACATATAAGAAGAGCAAGAATACAGAGCATGAAGATTAACCTGTGTATACCTCTCCATGCTCCCAACTTCTTTATCAGATTTGATTTACGCATCTAGTAAGATCGATAATGTGGCAGCTAATCAAGACAGAAATGATTGGAGCAATTCCAAGAACATTTGTATCATTTTCTTGACTTATCATATAGATTTGAGTTGGATATTATGAGGATTAATTAATTATGAACATCTTGAGATTAGAGGCCACTTGTTGCATTAACTTATGATGTACTCTTCATGTTCTTGGGAAAAGTAATTTATCCTTATCAATCCGCATTCTCAGCAAAAAAAGCTGAACTAAATCTGAAGTTACATTATAAAAATGTCCAACCTGATCAATATCAGAGAATCATAATAATGAGTATGAACTTATATTATGTGTATATGTGATGTATTCTTGAGAAAAGTAGTCACCTGTTGCCAAAAGGTTACATTTGCTACTACTAGTGGTAGCTTGTCTGTTGGTAAAAGTGCATTTCTCATAAAGAAAATCAGTTCTAACAAAGTAGAAATGAAGCTTGTGACAAACAAAAAGCTGAGAATGCCAAGTTAGATTTCTTAAACTAGCACGATTAAGACAGACAAGTGAGCAGTGAAAAGTAGCAAGCAAAGGGAGCTGCATCTCATTGTGATGGAGTGTACTACACTATATAACAAACATATTCTCTGTGTGCGGTGTAGAGAGGGCAGAATGTATGCAAATTCTTACTTTTATCTTTGAGGGGTGGAGAAGTTGTTTTGATAGACCCACAACTCAAAAAAGAATTGATTATAGATTTAAGTCATCCTACGAATAAGAAAATAATCATTTTTTTCCAAATAAATAAGTAAAAAAAAATCAAAAAATAAACTTGTAAATTAAAGTACAATTGCGCCTTAAAACTTTAGTTATTTTAAATTGGCCCATAGGTCGAGTCCTGACCTGGCCTTAATCAAGCCTCAAGGACTAAGGGCTTAGTTGGGCTAGACTTACAAATCCTAGTTTTAAATAGGCTTGAAAAATCATATTTCAATCATACCCAAGGACAAATTAGGTTGGGCCAGCCCATGAATTATGACAGTTAAAGGTACAATTACATCGCATGATCGTTCGGCGAAAATATTTACCAAAAAAATAACCATTCATTTATAGGTGTATATTTCATGTATAGTCCAGTTATATTCTGTTATTTGAGTACATCATAGTGTATATTCAGTATATAGCGCATATATAAGTAATCTACACTGTATAGTCAATGTATACTTTCTATGATTTTTGACAAATTATATTGTATAATCATGTACATTTTCTACTATTTTGGACTTTTTTTTATATAAATAAAAGAAAATTATATATATTATAAATTAATATATAAAAAGTATGCCTAAGATACAAACTCTGCTGCTACTATCTTTCTCCTTGATCCTGGACATCCGTGATTGAACTATACAATATTTAAATAAAATAAGTAGAGAAGATGAAGTATGAAAGTCAACAAGGCCATATTTTTATATTGGAAAATAGAAGAGGGACTTAGAATAAAAGAACACTTAGTAGTAGTACTAGACAAAAGTGACACCAATCCCAAAAGTAAATCTTGAAAGTCTTCAAAGAAATGAGAGAAGAAGAAGGAGGAGGAGGTGGTTTTTGTTTCTTTATTTCTTTTAGTTGCTCTAGAGGTGTTGGAAAAATAAAAGGCAGAATGCATCTTCATATCGTTCTATGTGCATGGAAAAAATGCATTCACAAAGACCAACCAAAACTAAAAAAATAAAGCAGGCACCAAAAGTTCATTTAAAGCCCATTTTAAGTCCCACCTCCTACCATCTTTATGACTGGAATAAATACATCTTTAATATATTATTTTGTTACTTAACAATTTTGACATGCCAGAGAAGGGAATTTGATTCTTCTTTAAAACAAAAAGATTAATTTTTTATTTCTAATATGCAGCCAGAGATGGGAATTTGATTCCCCATATATTTGCAATCCTAAGTAAAGGTTGCTTGCTTTGAGTGAGGTTCTTTGGCTCAATGATAATTTAAAAGACTAACTCTAATATAATTCTCCAATAATCCTAAATTAGTGATGTTTTAGACAATTAAATTTCGAAGTTTTATTAAAAACACCATAGGAGATAAAAATGAGTTGCTATCTCGTTTCCTAACCACCAAAGAGATGCGGCTAATATAGAAAATTAAAATAAGAACCTGAAGCAGTGAAGGTATAATCTAAAATCATGGGATAATTCATGTGATGTTTTAGGATTAGAAAAGTTTAAACCAAATTATTCTTAAAAATGATTGAAATGAGAAATTGAGCAATAGAATTAGATTATATAGAGCTTAATTTCACCTTTCTCACATAAACTTAAATTATGCCACTGGGAATTCTCATATTGTTATGCTTGATATTCTCAATCATCCAATCTGTGTAATCAAGATAAAATAATCACAACACCAAAGCAACCTCCACCTCTACGAAATGATTAAACCCTAACGGGCAAAAAAAATTGAGAAATTTGAGTTCCGAATTTGACCCTAAAAACTAAAAACTTTTTACACTTCCAAATTGCCAAAAGAATCAACGTTCCAATTATCATACTCTTCGCCGGCCATCGGAGTATTGAGAAAGAGGGACCACCTCCGACAACGGCGTAGATAACGGCGTTGGCAACGGCGAATTCCGGCAAACCGGACACGAAGCATTCAATTTCAACCACGCGTCTAAACACATAACATGAAAATAATGCTTACAGTCCGGCATCATCCTCAGCATCTCTCCATCCTTATAATCACACAGGCATATAGGGCAAACGACGTCGTTCCCATTTCCACTTCCGCCGTTCCTTTTGGAGTAAATCAACTTCGGGTACGAATTGATAACGACTTGATCAAGCCCCAATGTTGCGTTTTGCGATAAAGCGTCGTCGTTTTCTTCATCGTCCTCCGCTACGAAAATGATACGGGGGAGGTAAATTCCATTTTCGATGTTGACGTTGTTGGGGTTTCGCGAATTAGCTCTAGCCTGACGACGGCGACGGCGTGCGGCGGCGGAGCGGCAGCAGATGTAGGAAGCAAGGAGGAGTGTAGAGAGCAGAACGAGGAAACCGAGAGCTATGGCAATTGCGTAGCCGAGGCCAATTGTGCTGAGGTTCTGAGAAAGGGTGTAGTTGGAATCGGAGGGGGGTATGTTTAAAGGGGGTGGGGAGTCGGCGGTGGACATTGGGAAGGGAGAAAAGAAGGGTTGAGAAGGTCCATGAGAAGAAAAGGAAGGTTTGGGGGGATTGAGGGGTTGGGTGGGTGGATTAACTGCAGCTGCAGCTACAGCATTTAATGGTGTAGTTTGGAAAACAGAGAAGGTCATTTAATGGACAACATGGGGGATTGATGATGACAATTGCCCTTAGCTTAATTACCCTGTTTACTCTTGGGCTCGACCATTTTTGAGGTTTAATATCTGGTTGCCCAAATCTTGGTTAGACTATAAACCTCTTTGTTATTGTTTTAAAAAAATATAATACCTATTGCTCATTATATAAGGAGGTATATGGAGGGTGGGTCAAATTTGAGTGCGTGATAATGAGTCAAGATAATAAATTGGTCAAAATTCAATTCAACTTCAAATTTGTTTGAGTCAAGCGGGTTGGGTCAATAAGTAATGAGTTATAGATTTGGTCAAGACTCCACGTAGCATAACTTTTACTAAGTATTACTTATTTTACTATTTTTTTCAAAGTTTACTATCTAATTAAATTATATTTTTATTTATTCTGGCTAAATAAAATATATCAAATTTTTAAAAAAATATTTTAAAAATATTTTGACAAGATCTCTGTCGAGTCGATTCGGGCTGCAAATCAACCCAATTTTAAATGGGTTGAAATGAGTTGAGTTGAGCTAATAAATATAACCTGCTCAAACTTCATGAGATTGAGCAGAATGAACGGGTTAGGTTTAATTTTGCTACTCCTAAATATAATTCATCCTAAATTAAATTATCAAATCGAATAGAAAGACATTATATAAAATCAAACTTTAAAAAATTAGTATTTAACCATAGCTATTTTTAAATTTTTATTATTAAATTATCAAAATTGAACTTTAAAAATATCCAACTAGTTATTAATGTCCACCTCTAATGATCTTGTGTCTATTTTCTGTTTGTGATAACAAATATCACGAGAGATATTTACTTACCATGTGTGAATAATTATAATAATAATTTAGATTATTATCTTAGCCCAGTTGTATTTTCTAAACATAGCATAGTTAATTGAACCAAATCCACCAAGAACCCAAGTTTCAGAATTTTGACTATTTATTTACGCTTAAAGCTGGTAGGTAGGAATTATTTACACGTATATGAGTAAATATTAATGAATGATTTGGATGTATTAATTGACCTGTGACACTAAATTCATAACATTGGATAAATTTATAAATATATCTCGTAAAAAATTGATTTATCATGCGAATATTGAAGCGGATATCGAATCATTAAGTCTTATAGACCCTTCAAGGGGTAAGTTAAATAAAAGGTAAAACTATCATTATTCAAAACGAGTTCATAGACATATATTTACAAAAAAATTATTGTGTAAATAAATTAAACTATGTAGATTTTCTTCTGTAAAAATATTATTTTACCGCTTTATTTTATTTTTAAAACTCAAATACGAGACTAGCAAAAAATGGAGGACTACCACCCTTACTCCCACACTCTTGAAGGTGTCTGCCCTAAAAATAAAAAAATTGGATCCAAAAGTGCCAAACATATAGTACTACAGTCTTGATTCTATGTGTTTATTGTTGGAATTCGATTGGAACCAACATATACGGATCTCATAAATTATCTACCTTACTTTTCAGAATTACTTTGTATGTACACAGTTGATATTCATACCATCAACTACCATTTTTCTATTTTCTCAATCCAAATTTATTCAATAGTTACCTTTTGAAAACTTTTAAGTAAACAGAGTAAATAATATCATATGAAAATAACAATATAAAAATGTCACGACCAAAAATTCGGGCGTGATGGCACTCACCTAACCCACCAAGGCGAGTCAGCCCAACACCTACTGATCCAAACATAACAATGATAGCGGAAGAGGAAATAGTCTAATATGGCAAATAATCATAGGAAAACCAAACTACAACCATCCCAGAACTGGTGTCACATATACAAGCCTCTAGATACATAGTACTCGAATAAAATAAATGTCTCAAATGTCTAGTCCTCAAATAGGACGTAACATAATAATGGATTCCTTGAAGGTCCACCGATGTGATAAGCAGCTACCTTAAGGATAATCCAGAAGCTCGATCCTGAAATGAGGAAATTCTAACTAAAGGGACCGGGCTCGCAACCTACAAAAATGTAGCAAGGGGTGAGTACCAAAAACAACACGGTACTCAGCAAATGGAACTAACCTAGAGTAAAACAATGAAGAACCAAGTAACTCCTTCACACCCAACCACATACCGCCAAACTACAATCCTGCACTCAGAACAGTCCCAGCCCAACAACACATAATACACAATAAGGATAGTTTTCCAGTATATCACAATCATCAAATCACAAGTCATAACTCACAAGTGGTAACATAATCAATCACATGCATAACACCATGCCACATAATAGTATGCAAGGATGAGATGCAATGCGTATGCAAGAACTGTCGGTAATGACCTCGACATCACAATATCAATATGCAAGGATGAGATGCAATGCTTATGCAATAATTGCCGGCAAAGACCTCGGCATCACAACATCGCCGGCAAAGACCTCGGCATCACAACATCGCCGGCAAAGACCTCGGCATCACAACATCGCCGGCAAAGACCTCGGCATCACAACATCGCCGGCAAAGACCTCGGCATCACAAAATCGCCGGCAAAGACCTCGGCATCACAACATCGCCGGCAAAGACCTCGGCATCACAGTATCGCCGGCAAAGACCTCGGCATCACATCTCGACCGGTAAAGACCTCGGCCCCAATTTCTTTTTTTTTTTACCATCTCACTCGTATCAATATCCAGAATCAATGCAAAGTATGTGTAACATAGAATGAATGAACATGAGATGAAGTTCACAAACAAATCAACTCATAATCACCAACCACAACAATATATCTCAAAAATAGAATTCTCGTCACTTAGCCACATTTTCAATTCAAGTATCACAACACCACACCAACTCACATTTATATTTAATTGCCTCAGTTTCTATAATATTAAAACATTTCATAAATCACACATAGAAAAATTACAAGAATAAGGGTATTACCCAATACCATAAATGTTGCAATATCCTTAATATCTCAATACTATCACAACCTCAACAACAGTCACATCTCAAAACAAGTACCAATTCGATATCAATATCGAATAATTCATTATTTTCCCTAAGATACACTTCCACAATTAATTCACAAGTCAAATATCACCATAGAAATAATTACTCAATTCAAAATATTTTGATCAAAGCCTACATTAATCCATCTCTATCCCAAAATACTCAATTCTGTACACATTAGAGCATACAAGGTTCAACATATTTAACAAAAAGTTAGAAACCCACTTGCCTTATATAAAGTCTCGAATCGTGTCAATTCCGAAGCTTTTTCCTCCCTACGATACTCCAAATCACCAAAATCTATTCAAGTATAACATCACAATCACATAACGAATCTAACGACACTAAAATCAATTAATTCGGTGAAAAGGGCAAAATGGTCCAAAAATTTCGTCACTGGAAAAAGTCGTCAGAAATCTGAAAATTTATACATACAAATGTTCTCCTGGTAATAAGGAATTCAACGGCGAAAACCGTTTCAAAAACGGAGCTAAAACGAGGTAGAAATCTCATATTTAAAGTCTCCAAAAAAAGACATCCGAACCAGCGAAAACCAGCAAATTTTACCTCGAACGGCGCACCAAAATTAATTTCTGAAATTTCCATGGTGTTCCTCTCGAAAAATTATGCAATTTAGCCTTTTGAATCACCCAAATCGGACCAAAATCGAGGGAGAAATCGTCGATTGAAGTTTGTGAGAAACCTAGAAAATTTTGAGAAGAAATCTGTATTTTTTTATATATATATATTGCGTCTGCCACGTGGCAGCGCCTAATTGGGCCACGTCATCCCCGCTTTAGCATTTTCAGCAAACTCTCAAACTTAAATTCAATGCTCCGGCTTCATCCGGAGTCGGAAAAATACATTCCATATATGAAATCTGATCGGAAACGATATTTCGGACTCAACGGTGTAGTCGAAATTCCCATCGGAGGTTGTTTTATTTCAATGTGGGTCATTACATTATTCACCACTAAAAAATCATGTTCGTCCTCGAACATAAGGCAAAGAGAGGAGCCTCACTAGAAGTAACCAAGAGTCTGACATACCCTTCTCAAGTCATTAATTGCTTCCAAGTGACCTTATTCTCAAGAGCCATAACACCAAAACATACCAGCAAGAATGATACTTATGAGCCAACATGAAATTCTGCCCTCTAAGAGTAGCTAACAAGTCGGAGACTAGCCAATGAACCAAACTTGAACCTATAATAGTCAATTGCAATCTACCCACCATCGCAAACCTCGTCCAAGTCCCATTCCCTTAACATAATCTTCCCTGAACTTAAGCTGCGCAATTTCAATACTTCAACAATACATATTCGTAAGAGAGAACCCAATTAAATTTGACAACTAGTGAATGACACTCCCAAGATTATAAAACCTCAAATAATACTGCCCCGATGCTGGAGCAATAGCTGAATCAAGTATAGTTCCCTTTTTCACGAGCTACAACTATTTAATTAGAAATCAACATCAACCACATATAATGCTTCGAAGAGAAGAAAAATGTCTCAACGTCAACTCCAACAATTGTTCCCTCATGCCAAACTTAAGAAATTCTTTATCACCCTAGAAATTCTGCATACCATGAGCATATAACCTCCATTTACCACTAGGTACCAACATAATCCATCATGATAGTTTACGCCAACCTCCATCGCTGAAGTAGTATCCATCTGATCCAAAGTCATCATCGACACATATCAAATCGTGAGTCCTTTCTATATTACTTCCATGAGTCACCTATTATGATTGAGCAATCCAACCTTACATGAACTGCATAATTTCTCACACATCACTATTTGTCATTCCAACCCAAACCAAACTTTCTAAAAGAAGTTCACAGTATCTCATAATCCGTTGATGAGTCAACCCCTCTCACATTATCACACGAACTCAAAGTGAAAATCCATACAATTTACAACTCTGAACCATGGACCCATATATGATGTCTACTTTCCTTTACTTTTCTTGACTTGTGTCTGTCATAAGTGTTTCGAGGATGTTTGAATGCTAAACCCATATCCATGGCCTAATCCTAGGTGCTCAAACTCTTTGATGCCCAAGGCTTATGTACTCGCTCCTATCCCATTTATTGTTAAACTTTCTTAGAAAAACTTCCACAACAGATTGTCTTTTACTTTACACCAAACTACTCAAAATGAAACTTCATTTAGTCCCTTCACCGTCAAAAGTAACAGAATCCATAATCGAAGACAAGCTCAAAACTCTTCAAAAATGCTCAGTAACCAACATAACCGATTATCTCATTAGACTAATCCATACATTAACAAAATCAATTATCGTGAACGCAACGTACTATGAAACTCTGGATCCCAATTCACACTATGCAATTGATTTCCTTCTCAATCATAGTTAATATACATCTTGAAGATCTTTAGAGATTGAATACCCTATTTTTTTTTATCAATCGCTTTCTCATATACATTGTCGTACTCGTTACTCGCAACCCAAGTCATACTAGTCACTGAATTGAATACCTTAAAGAAATCCATTCTCACACTCGAGCCAACCCATGTAGACTTCTCTCTCATACCTTACCAAACAATCTGTTAACCTTGCTGATACCAGTGTAACTATCTTACCATAGTCGAATTAGGCAACTAAAGTCATGACATATAATGAAATTGTTGTTATGATTGATATGGTTGCCCAATCCCAAGTCATACCAGCAAAATTTACTGACTCAACCAATTAACCATATGTACTTTCTCACTATCATTTCCATTTCCATTTATACAAGTGAACTTGTCGAAACCGTATTAGTCCACATTCTGGTTATCTCGATATCAAAGGACTCCTCTTAGCTTACAATGAGGTCACCAATCCCCATATACATCTATGGAGTAAAATCACACTTAAACATATTAATACCCATTCTAAGATTCACCCCTACAACTTTCCTTATAACTGATTCCAAACTCAAGCACCCATAGTAACAACCAAATGGTTCTCCCCAAATATAACGGTAATGCCAAACTCCACTACCTGAGGAAGTGCAACAATTCATAACTCCTTAGTACTAGTGTCTGCACTCAATGATCAATACCTCTGTCCTTGTATATTATCCGTACCACATCAAAAGTCCCACCATATTCACCACTAGAATGCTCCATATTCTCGGAGAAGTTGGTGCTCGAATGGTCCACACTTTTATCTCATTGAATTCATCTCTCACCAAACAATATACCTTCTTCCATAGACAAGATGAGTAGTAGAAGCAGCACAACCCATAGCCCTATCCAAATAGATATATACACCATCATAGCAGTTGTATCATAGTCATTTGTGCAACATATCCACTCCAAAAAGACTTAGTAGAGGTCCTGATTTTAATAAACACAATGTCATCCTCTGTCCATACCAGTCAACCCTCATTTGAAAACTTAACAACTGGAATCCCATAATTATTACATCGATAACATAGTCATTACATTAATGATGCTATGCCACGTTTACGAATCACCCGAACATCTAGTAGACTAAGAAAGCACCACCCTCGACGCTGAAGTCTACACTCTTACCAATCCATTGGCCAATTTCTAAATATCTCTAGCTAATGGTCACTCCTTTACCTGAATAGCTACAAGACCCCCCAAGCTTGAGGCCTTCCTACTCAAAGCATTATCCACCCCATTGGCCTTCCCAGATGATATAAGATACAACAACAACATAACCAGAAATGCCACCGAACTCAGCTGAACTCATATTTGGAAAAACTGGCCATAACCTCTCCTCTCTAATCTATTGAAGTACAATCCTCAAATGCCGCTCATGATCCTCTTTGGCATTGAAGCGGACCAATATATCATTAATGAAACAAAAAAAAGAGAACCCAGATATAGTTGAAATACATCATTCATCAACTCTCTAAATGCGGCAAGGGCATTGGTTATCCCAAAGGACATCATAAGGAACTCATAGTGCCCACACCTCGTCTGAAATGCTAGCTTAGGAATGTTAGAATCCTTAATCCTTAGCTGATGATATTCAGATCTCAAATCAATCTTGGAAAACATGGTTTCACCCTAAAGCTGGTCAAAAGGATCATCAATTATGGGAGAGGATACTTTTTCTTAACGGTCACTTTTTCAACTATCTGTAATCAATACACATTCTCATAGAACCATCATTTTTCTTTACAAACAAAACATGGCACCCCATAGAGACACACTAGGGCATATGAACTCTTAACTCAAGAGATATTAAAGTTACTCCTTTAATTCAAATTCTCCGTTTGATACTTACCTTTGACATACCTCACCGGACCTCATCCACACCCAAATCGTTTCGAATCAAGGGACAATCCAAGGTTGACTACACATTCATCCCTTAAATTCATTACCTCTAAGCTAGATCGAATTTCAAACCACGCAATGTATAGAGAACTACAACAACCACGCACGATAGAAATCAAAAGAATAAGAGGAAATTTCCTAACAATCTCTGTAGCCTCTCAAGGATAAGTAACAGACGTCTCCGCACCGATCCTTAAGACTCTACTTGATTGGGCTTGTACACATGTGAGACCTATGAACCTGGGGCTCTGATACCAACTGTCACGACCCAAAATTCGGGCGTGATGGCACTCACCTAACCCACCAAGGCGAGTCAGCCCAACACCTACTGATCCAAACATAACAATGATAGCGGAAGAGGAAATAATCTAATATGGCAAATAATCATAGGAAAACCAAACTACAACCATCCCAGAACTGGTGTCACATATACAAGCCTCTAGATACATAGTACTCGAATAAAATAAATGTCTCAAATGTCTAGTCCTCAAATAGGACGTAACATAATAATGGATTCCTTGAAGGTCCACCGATGTGATAAGCAGCTACCTTAAGGATAATCCAGAAGCTCGATCCTGAAATGAGGAAATTCTAACTAAAGGGACCGGGCTCGCAACCTACAAAAATGTAGCAAGGGGTGAGTACCAAAAACAACACGGTACTCAGCAAATGGAACTAACCTAGAGTAAAACAATGAAGAACCAAGTAACTCCTTCACACCCAACCACATACCGCCAAACTACAATCCTGCACTCAGAACAGTCCCAGCCCAACAACACATAATACACAATAAGGATAGTTTTCCAGTATATCACAATCATCAAATCACAAGTCATAACTCACAAGTGGTAACATAATCAATCACATGCATAACACCATGCCACATAATAGTATGCAAGGATGAGATGCAATGCGTATGCAAGAACTGTCGGTAATGACCTCGACATCACAATATCAATATGCAAGGATGAGATGCAATGCTTATGCAATAATTGCCGGCAAAGACCTCGGCATCACAACATCGCCGGCAAAGACCTCGGCATCACAACATCGCCGGCAAAGACCTCGGCATCACAACATCGCCGGCAAAGACCTCGGCATCACAACATCGCCGGCAAAGACCTCGGCATCACAACATCGCCGGCAAAGACCTCGGCATCACAACATCGCCGGCAAAGACCTCGGCATCACAGTATCGCCGGCAAAGACCTCGGCATCACATCTCGACCGGTAAAGACCTCGGCCCCAATTTCTTTTTTTTTTTTACCATCTCACTCGTATCAATATCCAGAATCAATGCAAAGTATGTGTAACATAGAATGAATGAACATGAGATGAAGTTCACAAACAAATCAACTCATAATCACCAACCACAACAATATATCTCAAAAATAGAATTCTCGTCACTTAGCCACATTTTCAATTCAAGTATCACAACACCACACCAACTCACATTTATATTTAATTGCCTCAGTTTCTATAATATTAAAACATTTCATAAATCACACATAGAAAAATTACAAGAATAAGGGTATTACCCAATACCATAAATGTTGCAATATCCTTAATATCTCAATACTATCACAACCTCAACAACAGTCACATCTCAAAACAAGTACCAATTCGATATCAATATCGAATAATTCATTATTTTCCCTAAGATACACTTCCACAATTAATTCACAAGTCAAATATCACCATAGAAATAATTACTCAATTCAAAATATTTTGATCAAAGCCTACATTAATCCATCTCTATCCCAAAATACTCAATTCTGTACACATTAGAGCATACAAGGTTCAACATATTTAACAAAAAGTTAGAAACCCACTTGCCTTATATAAAGTCTCGAATCGTGTCAATTCCGAAGCTTTTTCCTCCCTACGATACTCCAAATCACCAAAATCTATTCAAGTATAACATCACAATCACATAACGAATCTAACGACACTAAAATCAATTAATTCGGTGAAAAGGGCAAAATGGTCCAAAAATTTCGTCACTGGAAAAAGTCGTCAGAAATCTGAAAATTTATACATACAAATGTTCTCCTGGTAATAAGGAATTCAACGGCGAAAACCGTTTCAAAAACGGAGCTAAAACGAGGTAGAAATCTCATATTTAAAGTCTCCAAAAAAAGACATCCGAACCAGCGAAAACCAGCAAATTTTACCTCGAACGGCGCACCAAAATTAATTTCTGAAATTTCCATGGTGTTCCTCTCGAAAAATTATGCAATTTAGCCTTTTGAATCACCCAAATCGGACCAAAATCGAGGGAGAAATCGTCGATTGAAGTTTGTGAGAAACCTAGAAAATTTTGAGAAGAAATCTGTATTTTTTTATATATATATATTGCGTCTGCCACGTGGCAGCGCCTAATTGGGCCACGTCATCCCCGCTTTAGCATTTTCAGCAAACTCTCAAACTTAAATTCAATGCTCCGGCTTCATCCGGAGTCGGAAAAATACATTCCATATATGAAATCTGATCGGAAACGATATTTCGGACTCAACGGTGTAGTCGAAATTCCCATCGGAGGTTGTTTTATTTCAATGTGGGTCATTACAAAAAAAGAATCTGAATTATTATTTTATATATAATATAATGTAGACACTTACTTGAGTTTGCTTTTTAAGTAGCTTTAATTTGATTAATTGAGTAAATATTAAACTTTAAAGAAATGTCTAGTTCAACTGTGTAATTTTTAGAAGTTTCCCCAAGGAAATCTGAATAGTATTAGAAATTGCATGACACTAAGTCATTTCTTCGATCAATATAAGGTCATACACATTAATAGTGGCAAGGTGATGGAATTATATCATCTTACTCTTAATTATATTTTTCCGGAAACAATTTCTTCATCTCTATAAGGTAGTGATAAGATCTGCGTGCATTTTATCCTCTTCAGGCCTCACTTATGAGAATGCAGTGAATATGTTTTTGTTGGTGTACTCTTATTTACATTTTAAATTTTAAAATATGATCTCTCTCAGTTAAATTTTTACTATATTTATGTATTATTACTCTATAATAATAAAGTATTGCAGTCTTCAAGAATAGGTATTATTAGGGTAAGATGAGAAAAGAATAATTAATTTAATTTTGAACTTATAATTTAGGAAAACTGTTTCTAGAAATCATGATAATAATTGAGATGGAGGAGTAATTTGTCATTTAAATTTAATGTAACTAAATCTGACCGTTTGTTAAAGTGAATGCACTTTATATAAAGTTAGCTTTAAACCTGGCAGCTCCTTTAACTTATTGTCCGCGTCGTATATGAGAATCTGTTTTAAACAATTCCTAAATACAGTCTTTTCCTTTCCTTTTTTAACAAAAAAGAGAATATGCTCTGCACCTTCTAGAATACATCTAAATTATGGACATAGTCTATCATCTACATCATGAGAATTTTCGACGATCGGTAACTCATATCGTAATTGTTATGGATTCACTTTCGCATAGAGAGATTCATAACACTCTGTTTGGGTGATTGTTATTTATTGTTTCACTAGTTTCTGAGAATGTGTGAATGAAAACGTGCTTGGCACGTTTAGCCCATCGCACGGTTGTCCCTTATCAATGCATGGTCATACACATTAATAGGGGCAAGGTAATGGAATTATATCATCTTACTCTTATTTATATTTTAAAAGTTAAAATATGATCTCTCTTAGTTAAATTTTTACTATATTTATGCATTACCACTCTATAATTATAAAGTATTATAGTCTTCAAGAATAGTTATTATAAGGGTAAGATGGGAAAAGAATAATTACTTTTCTTTAGAACTTCTAAAATAATAAATAATTTAGAACAACTATTATTTCTAGAAATCACGACAATAACTAAGATGGAAGGAGTTGTTCGTCATTTAACTTTAATATAATTGAAACTGACCATCATGCAAATAGTGTGTCATTAAAGTGAATGCGCTTTATACAAAGTTAGCTATAAACCTGGCTCCTCTCGCTTCATGTTCCTGTCCTATATGAGAATTTGTTTTGAATGATCCTTAATTATGACCGTTTCCTTTTTTTTTTTACAAAAAAAGAAAACTTAGAAATGGTTGTTGCATCTATAAGATAAAATTGTTATTGCATCCATAAGTCAAATGATCCACTAGCTCGTCTTCGTCCTAAACCATACCTATATATTATTATGTGTGTTGAAAAATAAACAAGTTTTTTTTTTTTTTTTATCATAATATAACGGGTAGGGGTTTGCACAGAGAATACACTCTGCACTTTTTAGAAGATATCTAAATTGTGGACATAGTGAATCGTCTACATCATGAGAATTTCCAACGATTGGTAATTTATGTCGTAATTGCTATAGATTCACTTTCGCAAGAAGAAATTCATAACACTTTGTTTGGATGATTGTTATTTATTGTTTCACTAGTTTTTGTCAACGTGCTTCGCACGTTTATCCTATCGCACGCTTGTCCCTTATTATTTGAACTTTCGGAGGAATATTAATATAAACATTAACTCATAAACATCACAGAATTTAAATAAAATATGAACTAGTCATTAGTAAACAAAGAGACACTATTTTATCAATATACAACATTATAAGAGAAGAAATTGAGACAAAAAAATTAATCGGAGAAGTTGCAAAATGAAGTGCCAGGACGAAATCTACAAAGGTATGAGAAGCAACGGATAGCTAATAGAGTAGATGTGGGAGTCAAAATTAGGAAACTAATAGGGTTTCCTCTTTATTGCATTCAAGGTCGGTGTAACAATCGACCTTTGGATTTCATTAAGCTAGAGGGGTTGTAAATTGGGCCATTTTTAGCCCAACGCTTTTTTGAGATGAAATAAAGCTTGGTCACAGACGCAAAAGTCTCAAAAAAATGAAGTGTCCCAAGTGGAGAAACAATTAATTTTTTAGGAGAGAATAATTTTTTATAGTTTCAATAGAAATCTAATTCGAATATTATATAGTGATTAGATAATTATATAGAATTGAGAATTTGAAAAGACCATAAAAGTATCTCACTATTGTGGAAGATAGACAGAAGCAAAACTAGTTTGTGTTTCTAAATACAAATTTTATGAAAATTTGTAGCAAGAAAATCAATATTTTTTAATGTCACCACCGATTTTGGATTTGTGTGAATAAAATGGGACTTTTAGTTAATTTTTATTATTTATTTAAATAATTAAATAAAGTTTAATAGAGTATAGGGCTAAAATGGTAATCCAGCTTTGGAGATTGGAGATTCCCACTTTTAATGAATTGTGATGATATGATCGATAGTATATTCTATGTAATAGATTGTATTATATCGTACATTATTGTTTTAATGAATACAAATTAAATATATTGTATCATTCTACATCTTTATATGACATCACGTATCAACAATTTGAATGATTAACCAATATGAAAATTACGATACAGGATATAGTTACTATGAAATGGTAGGATAAAGAATAAAATAAGATTATTAAAAATAAGTAAAGATAAAATGAGAAGAAAATATTAATATAACAAGACGACTACACCAAATCAAAAATGACACGATACAATAAAATTTAAACGATAATTAAAGTAAATATTATATTTAAACTAACAATATAATATTATAATACAATTGATAACAACCAATCAACCATCAAAACAAGATTTAAGTTTCCTAACTAGTATTTTTATTATTAGATATTCCAAGAAATAATTTAAATAAAGTAATTATAATAAGAAAATTAATAGATAGAACCATACACTGCTTAGCTGTGCGCTCCAGTAGGACCTAATTTAAATTCAAACAATTATGAATTTGCCTTATTATAACTAGTACAGCATTGAGATGCACATGATGGGAATTAAACAATAGCTTGATGTCCTTTTGACCTTCAATATTAAACAGAATCTGGTCAAACTAAGTAAAATTTTCAACCAATCAAGATACCATTCTCCAACTTACCCCCCACATCACCTCAGCTTATTCCCAAAGACAAATTCATAATTTAAAAGGACAAGTTTAGTACACTAAAGCTTTCACTATACGTTGGATCTAGAAAATGATCTTTCAAGGCTTGAATTCATGACCTCCTGATCACAACATGTCAGTAACTTTACCAAATACTTCAAAGCTGCCCTTCTACTCCAAAGCTACCCTTATACTCCAAAGTTCCCTTTCAAATTTATAATTTGAACTTTATAAATTTTATAAAGAAAATAATTTAATTCCTATGTAATATTAGTAAAGTACACAACACACATATATAATATATAATTGAGCTAAAATGTCCAATTAAATTCATATATTCCTTCTGTTCCAAATTAATTGAATTTTTGAGACTTTTTACAATGTTAAAAATATTTTTTCAACGTGAATGTTTGAAAGTTTTTCCATATTTACCCTTTCATTTATTGAAATTTCATATTTTCTAGGAGATGAATTACGCTACATATTTATGATTTTACAAAGGACTATAGTAGAAAGTGTGGTATAATTTTTTTTTTGAATATTTTTTTAATATGTGTGCATTACCTCACAAATTCAATTAAAATGACAGAAAGGGAATATTAAAGTTTAACTTCGACCCTGCATATATTGCATAATAGAAGGAAGTGGAAGGTTCGAATGGGAACACAAAAAAGTCTCAACTTGTCCTATACTGAAAGGCTTCTTATAAAAGACAAAGATGATCAGAAATCTCAATTTCTCTTTGTTTGTATCTTATTTTTGTCAAACACAAAGCTCTTTCAAACATTGCCTGTCTATGGCACTCATTCTTAAAATATCTAATTATTTAATTTATTGATCAAATAAAAAAAAACAAGGAAAAGATCTACACCAGAACCCCACATAAACAGGGGGGGGGGGGGGGGTGTTCCCAAATATTTATACAGACAATCTTACAGACTAATCCTCGTTTGTTCGAGGATGAATAATGTGGAATAGACACAATTTAAATGATGCACATAATTAAATCAAATTTTGTTGACTCTAGGTTAACTACTATAGTAGCAAATATATTACTCTCCGGTCTGTTTCAATTTATTTGTCATGTTATAATTTGGTATGGAGTTCAAAATTTTGCTTTTTTTTTTTTTAAATTTATAATATTAAATTAAAAATATATCAAATGTGTTGTGCTACAATATTGTGATCTTAAACACATGTAAAAAATTGGAAAAAAAAATTACATCAAAACAAAAAAAAAAATTATTCTTCTACACAACAAAAGAATATGACAAATAAATTGAGATAGAAAAAGAGTAATTTTATACTGTGAATGTAAATGATAATGAATACTGATACTGTGGTAATTAGATTGATTACAAAATAACAATAAAAGAAAATCTATCTTGGTCAACTAGATTATGCTTATTTAACACTTCTAATATATGAAAATAATACTTGTATACTTAATATATTCATATATTAAGTATATATGAGTAGTTATTTTTAATAATCATAATAAGTAAAATGAATACGATGGGAAAATTTTAATCATTAGTGCAATATGTTTCTTTTATTCTTTTTAGTTGTCATGATAGAATTACGTACAACTTTAAAGAAAACATTAATTAGGAGTGTAGTTATCCGAATACATTCCTTATTACTCCCTTCGTTCAATTTTAGTTGTTAAATTTAATTTGACACACTTATTAAGAAAATATTATTGGTATAATAAGTTTACCATTTTAATCCTATATATTGATAGAGTGCCAAACATATTTACTTTTCAAAAGACTAATACTCAATGATAGTAAATTGAGAATATAATAGGAAAAAATATCATCCTACCTTGATTTGTCAAAAATGACAAATAAAAGTAAAATTCAAATTAAAAAATTTTTAACAACTAAAAGTACACGGAGGGAGTAATTCTTTAACCTTTATCTACTTACCTGCCTCTTATATCTAAATGATAAACTCTAAAGGCAAAGTTAACAATAAATAATTGATTCTCTTTAAATAATTTAAATTGACTAGTATTTTAAAATAAATATTTTAATAAATATGATAATTTAAAAAAAAAACGAGAGTTAACATCGTAGCCTATAAATGTAATAAATTGATATTGCAACACATAATAAAGTGGTTAACTTGATGAAGCAATCACTAGCAAAGTTGCTATCACAGTGGTTAATTGTCTTTCTCAACGTTATTAATTATTTCTTTTTTCCATAGCAATCACATAATTTAGGTGTTCACTTTTATCAAACATGGTCCCCCTATGAAAGTAGTAGTAAATTTTGACTGCTTAATTTGTTTCTTCAGCTACTTCCAGCTGTCCCACAACTTAATTTTTAATTACAACAAACTTCATTTGCTGTTAAACACCTATTAAAATCAAAGTATATTTTTTGGACTCATTTTAATTAATACAAATAATTTTTTAAAATTATCAAAAATATCTTTTTTTAATATAAAAAACGAAACCAGTGTCGAAAAAGTAGGAGTATTAAGGAATTTTAACTATGATCCATGGAAAAGTATGGATTGTAATTTGTATCAATAAGTGTTGCAGTTTTGTATTATTTACAGGATTTTATAATTTTTTTAAAAGAGTCAGGATTATATGAAATTATGTAAATATAAATTGTGTATATCTGTAATTTAATTCCACGATTCAAAGGTTTTGGGCTTTTATCAATTGGGCTTCTTACATCGGATTGAGAGTTGAGAAATGGACTCTAACTGATGAGTAAAGTGCACAAAATTCTTGTTTTTGGGCCACTATTTAATTTGAATACTTGATGTCAATTTTTTTTTTTTTTTTTTTTGTGACCGCCAACCTTAAACATATTTTGCTAAAATTGTAAACTTGACAAGATCAATTGCGGATATTTATAAAAGAAGTTATAGCTTTGACAAAACTTCAATCTCACGTCCAGTGCTTAGCATCTGGTGCATGCACAATTTTTAATTTTTGAAGATTCAATATTGGGTGAGATGACCTTGCTCTTATACCATGTAAAATTAGATCTTGGGCTTAACTCACACCCCAAAAGCTAGCTCGAAGGAGGAGGATTACCCAAGACTTATAAAGAGTCCACCAATCTCATTAACCACTAATGTGAGACTTTTTGTCTTTGTTCAACAATGACTTACAAGTAAACTTCAGATATTTTTTTGTTAAAGTTGACTTGATATGGCGTAACTTTAGATTTTTTTTTTAAAACAAAAGTCATGACCCTGACCAAATCAAATTTAAGATATCATGAGGTTAGGAGGTATATTTACCCAATTTTCGGACTTATATATCTAAAGTTGGGTACATTTATGTATGAAGTCACGTTGTCCATAAGATTAGAAAGAAAATGTTTGTGACTCAATAATTAAAAGTTAAAACTATACTCCACCGCTATAGTTCACAAATAGATGCTCAAATTTGGGAAATAAAATTATAATCCCACAAAGATTATAAAAAGGAAAACCCCAAACGTCGAATAACTATGTGTAGTGATATTTGGAAAAATAATGACATTTAATTTGGATGGAGTCTCCAAATTTTGTCTAAAGCTTATCAAAAGTGAGTAATTGTAAAACAATTTTATACTAATAAATAAAATTTAAATGGTTATAAGATGCCTCGTGGAATTTACCCCTATCAATGGCAGGTCATAATAACAAAGAAGAAAAATATTTTATTAAAATTTAGCTTTCTTTTCTTAGATTTTTCGTCCATTGCCTACCACGTTCATTCCAAGTTGCTATCTTTTTATCATACTATCACGATGCTCTTTGGCAAGTAGCTTTTCCTTTTTTTGACGTAGAAATTATATCGAATTTTTTTATTATAACTTGTATGATTTTATTATTGATTAAAGTCACATCCCAAATATGTTATTGTTTTTTATGTCTCATGTTTTAATTATTCTTAGAAGAATTAAATATTTATGAATATCTATTATCATAATTATAGTTAAAACTTAACTTTGATTCATTAAATCAAAATGATTGACTTTAATACTACTATAAAATGAAATATGCCATTATAAATTTACATACCCATATCAAGCGTTTGTATTAAGTCAATAAATGCATGAAAGATGTTGAAATGTACACATTTATAAGAACTTCATTACTATTAGTTATTGCATATCCTTGCTTCTTAACTATAATAAATTCATGTAAATATTTGATTTGAATAAGTGTTCCACTTATCTTATATTAATTGTCACTATAAAATTAAGTAGACACATTAACAATCAGCTATTTGCTTCAAGGAACTGAAGCAGACACAATAGCTCTAAATTGTTCAAATAAACGACTTATTTATACAAGAGAATGAAAAGATAATGGAAAATGGAAAAGAGCCAAAGAAAATCACAAAAGTCAAAGTTACCCTAAACATCGATATTTCAAGGCTTCAACCAACTCAATTATTACAGTATTATTCTATTGGTACTAATAATGTCACCTAAATGTTATAGAAGAATGGCGTTTGGCAGCAATCCAATATTAAAACGAGTTTAGGTTATACTCCTATAACATATTTTATTTGGCAATGCATAATTTTACTGATTATATTATATTGCTATTACTCTAATAAATAAGTAATTTATAAGTTATCATATCAAGTTTGTTAAAAATAACTCCGGTAAATTAATTTAAAGAATTATTATTTATAATTATATTTTTTTTCTCCACATGGCATTTGATACTCACGTTGAAGCCTAACTAAATCAAGATTTGCACTAAATAATTCAAGTAAAGCTTTTTCTGACAAAGATGATTTCATATCCTAAAAAATTCAAATTCAAGATCTCTAACTAATAATAAAGAAGAAATCACTGCTCCATCATAATTCTTATCGATTAAAAAGTCTTCATATCACGAGAGAAGGCAAGAGCAATGACCCTTTTAGTTTTATACTATTTTGTCCACACTGATATTAAAAATATTTATTTTAAATTATTTGTTAATTTATAAAATCAAAATATAATTAATTTAATTTTTCTCATTTTGTTCTGTACTTAGTTCTTTTCTAAAGTATGAATATTGTAAATTTTGAAAAAAGTTTCTCCATTATTAATTTTGGTACGATTGAGAGTTTAAATTGGTTGGATAATTTTTTAAGTGAAAAATCAATAATTGAGTGACTTTGTAGGTAAAACATTCATAGTTGAGTGACTTTGAGGTTATGAAAGAAAGCTGAGTGACTTTCTATAAAAAACATCCTTGGTTAAGTGACATTCTATGATCAAAGAATCCTTAGTTGAGTGACTTAGAAGTTATGAAAGAAAGTTGAGTGTTCAATGAAAATACTTATTAGTTCAGTGACCACGTGAGATATTAACTCTACGATTGAAGAATAAGTAGCATAAATATAAAGTGTATTAAAAGATAAAAGGGTAAATTAGTAAAAATAACCTTCCCATTTATGATATCTTAATTCATTGGACGTCTAAAAAGGATAATAGACAATTAATAAGAAATGGAGGAAGTAATAGTTGTGTTGACAATTATATTACTCCCTCTGTATCATATTATATGAATATTTTCCATTTTATACGGTTATTAAGAAATCATTAATGAATTAGTTAACTTTACCATTTTACCTTTTATTTATATCAATGTACATTAAATTAAGTTACAAAAAATCATTAATATACTAATTAATGGGGGTAAAATGGAAAAAAATAATTAATTCTATCCTAATTTAGTAAATACTCATATAATATGGGACAAATATTTATAGAAAGATGCCTATATAACATGAGAAGGAGGTAGTACTTGTTATAAATAGTTTCTCCTTTTCTTTTTAATTGTTATATTTTTCTTTTTAAGAGTCAAACGATATGAATTTTTACTAACATTTTTATAAGATATATTATTTCATCATATCGATATGAAAAAATTGTAATTTATACTGTAGTATTTTTTGTATAGCTTTTAAATATCTAAACTTTCAACTTTGAAAATTAGTCAAGACTCTCAAAAAGTTCAATATGACAACTAAAAAAAAATCGAGGGAGTACTTGATATGCGTGTACTGCCTAAAACAAGTCTTCCATTATTAATTACGTTCGCATTATTGAGAAGTCGATCCGATGTGATATATAGTAGGTAAAACTCGTTGTCCTTGTTTAATTAAATGTAGTTTGAAATGTTTGAAATTTGAAGAAAAAAGAAAGGAGCTTAAATAATACAAAAAAGAAATAAATCCTTCTTAATTAGGATAGTTTTTTCTTACCCCTTCTAGCAAAATTTACTCTAATAATCTTCTCTGTCATATGATCATATCATAGGAAAAAAAAGGAAAGATTTGAGATCATATTCATTCTATTATACAAAAATTTACAAAATTATTAAGAATTTTTAAATCTAGGAAGAGGGATAAGATAATGAGCAAAATAGGTTCCCTTAATCACACAATGTCATCTCTAGCGCATCAAAATATGTACATTCAAATATTTTTATAACGATATTGTTTGTCTACGTATTAAAGAAAGGATATAATACAATATATTAAAAAAACTTGATCGTCATAGTGAAATATAATTATAGAAAATGACAATTATGAAAAGATGTGAATGTATCACTATAGTAACGTCTAATAAACCATTCTAAAAACTCATCTTATTATAATGAACAACAATATACAAAAGAAAGTCAAGAAGATGTTGTAGCAAAAATATCATGACAAGTAATATATCTAATCCTAAAGCTTAACCTTTTTGGTGCACTTCTGATCTTGAATTGCCTGGCTAGTAATATTCACAGCAATACTGCAATTCATCTTTACCACCACATGTTTCTTGATCATATTCAACAATTTGACCCTCCCACCAACAACAGTATAGCTATTCATAGTAAGCAAACCAGTACTAATATCATCTTGTAAGCCAGGATGTGACACAATCTTGTCTGTAATAATATCGATTGTTATGTTCATCCTCACAGTCTTCCGTGCCTTCGATTTCCCCGGTGGGCCCCAAGCCTCCCCGACCACCGTGTCGCGGTAGGAGATAGTGGTGGTGGTGTTGCTATACTTGAATGATGAATAGTTAGGATTTTTCACTGAGACATCTGCTTTTATGGTCATGTTGGAACCTGGTTTAGGCATAGGGAAAATGTTGCCACTAGTGTTAACGAGGTCTAGTTTTTCAACTGTGACACCGTTCATTCTAATAATAGGATCTCTTACTTTGAACACTGTGAAGATCAAAATGATGATTATTATGGCTAAAAGGACAAGAAAGGTAGATACACAAGCACAATATTTGAAACATCTTCTTTGATGAAACCTTTTTTTGACGTTTAACGTTGTTTCATCGTCATCGCTGCTAGGCGGCCGCTCGGATGCTGGAGCTAGTGGTTTAACTTGCTCTCTCTCCACCATTTTTATTGAGTCTTGAAACTGAGGGGAGAAATGGTTGTACTATTTGAGATGTAGAAATTTGGGACTTTGGTGTTTGAGTTTGTGGTTAGATTATCACTTATATAAATAATATATAGGAGTGGAGAAGGTATCTGGTGGGCTCATTCCACTGTCAATGTTGACTGAAGTTTATTGTCTTTTTGAGTTTTCACTTCTACAAGTATTGCAATGCCAAACGGATGAGAATTTGACTACACCAGAAATTTGAACAAAAGGCTATTGACTTAGCTATTTTTTTCCCTGTACCAATTGAAGTACTTTGAATCCGGACGTTCATTCAATTAAAGAACTTGAAAAGGGGCAAATCAAATCCAATATGGAAATTTTATGAATTTTATAATGAGTTGAAATATTTATAATTAAAAAAAAGGCCAAGTCCGGTGCACTAAAGCTCCCCCGCTATGCGCAGGGTCCGGGAAAGGACCTGACCGCAAGGATTTATTATGCGCAGTCTTACCTTGTATTTCTGTCAAAGATCATTTTCAAGACTTAATTTATAATTAATAAAATAAATTTATTAATATCGATCAAACTCATAAGTTCGTCTTCTAGCTCCGCCCCTCACAGTAGAATTGTGATGTCAACAAACAACGTTGATGTGGATTTTTAGTAATTAAAACGAAATGGGAGGATTGTTAGTTGGTTGTTGGAGGAAATGCTCACCTTAGTAATTATGCTATGTCCAAATAGTCAATTCCCTCACACGACAGGTGTTCAAGATCCACCAACCAACAGTAAATTTTATGGGATATTACCTACTTATTTTAAAAACATTTGAAAGTCTTCATATCTTTTTAGTTATTTCCCCTTCAGTCCATATCATAAGTATTTTAAAAATTTTACACATATCTTTAGAAAGATATGTAAGATTCTTAAATCATATGAATATTTGTCAAAATATGGAACTGTAAGGACAAGAAAAGGAAGGCGACAAATAACTCCGATTTTGCTTGAATCTTTGCAAGAAGAAAGAGAACCGTATGATTTTTTTCTCCAATTCGATGTCTGGTACCCATGTTGGAGCCTGACTAAATTCAGAATTGCATCAGTAAGTCCCACATTCGGGAGTGGTAAATGAAGACTCCATTAATGAAGCTTATAGATTCAGAATCTAAGTACAGAAGAAGAGGAAGAAGACTAAGAAGAAGAAGAAGAATGCATTAGTGCTAAGAGAAACTGTTACATTGAAAAGAGTCAATCAACTTGATCACTTATTGTACATGTCTATTTATAAACTTTAACTAACAAAATTTCTAATGTGTAACTGACTGATAACTAACTCTTCTAACTACCTATAACAAACTTCTAACCATGGTAGCTTGTCAACTCTATAGTGTAGTTAACACTCCCGCTCAAGCCCATGATTTGAACAGGTTTAGGACTCCAATCTTATCGAGTAGCTGGTGATGTTGTGCTCGACCCAGTGCCTTTGTTAGTATATCAACTAGTTGATCTTTTGTGTGAGCGAACTCGATTTTGATCATCCCTTGAGAGATTCTTTCTCTTACAAAATGACAGTCTATGTCAATATGTTTAGTCCTCTCATGAAATATGGGACTTGCAGCAATCTGACTTGATACTTTGCTGTCACAATGCAACTTAACTGGTAACTCTATTTGAACACCTAGTTCTTTGAATAGACCTGCTAGCCAAGTGACTTCAGCTGCACAGTTTGTCATGCTTCTAAATTTAGCTTCAGCTGAACTTCTAGACACTATCTCTTGCTTTTTTGACTTCGAGGAGATAAGTGATCCACCAAACTTAACTATGTACCCAGTGACAGACCTTCTGATTTCAAGACAAGCTCCCCAATCTGAATCACAAAAGGCAGTTAGCTGACTAGTGTCTTCAGTTGTCATTAGCAGACCAAGTCCTAGGGCTTTTTTTATGTATGTTACCACTCTGAGTGCAACTTCCATGTGAGATTTCTTAGGACAGTGCATATATTGGCTCAATACTTGAACTGTAAAGGCTAAATCAGGTCTAGTCGTTGTAAGATATAGAAGTCTTCCCACTAATCTTTGATACCTTCCAGGATCCTGTAGTATTTGATCTTTAGGTTCCTTTTCCTGAGATATTACTTCATCATACTCTATAGATGTTAGCTTTTGATTTTGTTCCAATGGAGTACTAGCAGATTTAGCTCCCCCTAGACTACATTCTGCTATCAATTCTAGAGCATATTTCCTCTGAGACATGTTTATGCTTTTACTGGATCTGGCAACTTCTATTCCTAGGAAGAACTTGAGCTCCCCTAGATCTTTCTTCTTGAACTGTTTTTGGAGGTCCCTTCTAGTATCATTTATAAGACTTTGATTGCTTCTAGTAATCAGTAAATCATCAACATAGGCCAAGACAATAAGGATATCACTCCCAACATGTCTAGTGAACATTGAGTAGTCATAGTGGTTTTGCTTAAATCCTAGTTTGATCAAGGATTCTGTTAACTTCAGGTTCCACTGTCTTGGAGCTTGTTTGAGTCCATAAAGTGACTTATGGAGTTTGCAGACCTTACCATACTCCCCTCGTCTAGCAAACCCAGCAGGAATAGACATGTATACTTCCTCAAGAAGATCTCCATTAAGAAAGGCATTATGAACATCCATCTGATGGATACACCAGCCTTTAAAAGCAGCAAGAGTCACAATAGATCTGACTGTAACCATCTTAGCAACAGGGCTGAAGGTTTCACCATAATCCAGGCCCTCTTGTTGGCTGAAACCTTTAGCTACCAGCCTAGCTTTAAGTCTTTCAATCTCACCAGTAGACTTGTACTTCACCTTGTAAACCGATTTGCAGCCAATTGATTTCTTTCTGGGAGGCAAGTCAACTACACTCCAGGTGTCATTAGCTTCTAGAGCTGCAATTTCCAATTTCATAGCATGAACCCACTAAGGATCAAGTTCAGTTTTCCTTGTAAGAGGAGGGTTCAGACACAACTGAATGGGCTGATAGAGCATGAAATATCCCTTAATGGAAGGTAGGTATCTATACAAGTATCAGTAGGGAGAGTGAGGAAGGGAAGCAAGCTCTGATACCATGAAGACTCCCTTAATGGAACTTATAGATTCAGAATCTAAGTACAGAAGAAGAGGAAGAAGACTAAAAAGAAGGGGAAGAATGCATTAGTGCTAAGAGAAACTGTTATATTGAAAAAGAGTCAATCAACTTGATCACTTATTGTACATGTCTATTTATAGACTTTAACTAACATAATTTCTAATGTGTAATCGACTGATAACTAACTCTTCTAACTACCTATAACAAACTTTTAACCATGGTAGCTTTTTAACTCTATAGTGTAGTTAACACTAAAACACTCCTTAACAAAGACAATTCCGTACCAAGTTGAACCCGAGACCTCTAGTTAAAAATGAAGCAATACTTACCACTCCACCACAACCTTGTAGGTAGAACATATGCTTTTGCTCGTATGGAACTTGTAAATATGGCTTCCAGCATAGCCTTTGTTCTGATAATGTATATTATTGTTACCTTTTTCAAAAAGAAAATTGCTCCAAAACCATTGCAGTTTGTTATCCAGATATGATAAGTTTGCTTCCATAGTTTCTTCAATTAAAGTATAAATAGAAACGAAATATTTCAACCAACAAAAGACTCTGTTTTCTTAAAAAGTTTAATCCCTTTACAATTGTCTAAAATTTGGATTTATTCCTTTCAGGATAGAATAGAATATTGTTTTGCAATACTGATAATTGTTATACTTCGCAGGACACTTATGTTGGAAAAATTAGCAAATTTAATTAAATAATTTTAATGAATCAATCATCATTTGTCAAAATTGAGCAACTACGATAGCGCAAGATAAAGACTTTTTTCTCGACTCTTTAAGAGTCAGAAGAAGTGCTTGCTTGTATATGTAAAACAATTTCTCTTCACTATCAATGAGGTAAAAATGAAATTTTTTTGAATTTCATTTTCCTTCATTTCCTATTTCACATTACATCTTATCTTTTAAAGCTTAATCTTTAAAGAAACCCAAACAGTTTCGTTCCAAAAAAGGGGGGAATCACCAATAGTCCTTGCATGAACAACTCCCACCCTCAAAACAGTGAAACCGACTGGAATCCCGCACAATAATTCTTCTCTCTTCTATTTTAGAGATGTATTTAATCGCAGTGTGACAATCCACACATGTCCGTAGATTCTTAAAAACCTTTACCTGTGTTCCAGGCGGAGTTGCTATAATCCCAAAGGCAACTGCAAGCTTTTCACTGTGATAGGAGAGATTTTGTTCCTTCTGTTCCTCTTCCACATCATGCAGCACATTGTCAATGTCAGGGACATATCCCTCCTCTTTCATTCTCTTCCAAAGCTCCCCTAAAAACTCATATATTTCCTTTGATCTAGGATGCGATTTATCACCAACCATGAAAACGTAGTTTTTTCTCTGCAAATTGATCCAACTTATACCTGGTTTCTTCACCACACCTTTCTCTTCCATGGCTTGTCTGATTTTTGCCACTTCAGTCCACTTGCCAGCTGTGGCATATACATTTGCGATGGTAACATAAGTAGCTGCATTCTCGGGCTCAATTTCAAATAGTGCGTCAGCTGCTCTCTTTGCTAGTTCGACATTTCCATGGACTCTGCATCCTCCAAGCAAGGAAGCCCACAAAAACTTATCAGGCTTCATTGGCATCTGACTAATGATCTCTTCAGCCTCCTTAAACCTGCCAAATCGGCTTAAGAGATCAACTACACAAGCGTAGTGGTCTGCAGTATGGGTTAGACAATGCTTGTCCTTTATTGAGTAGAAATATTCAAGCCCTTCATCAACTAAACCTGCATGAGTGCAAGCAGAAAGAACCCCAACAAAAGTAATATGATCAGGCCGAGTGCCAGATTTAAGCAACAAGTCAAATAGATGAAGAGCTTCACTAGGTTTGCCATTTTGAGCATAACCATTAATCAGTGAGGTCCAAGAAACTACATCGGGCCTCAGGAGCTGCTTAAACACCTTATACGCAATATCTACGCTCCCACATTTGGCGTACATATGAACTAAAGTACTTGCTGCAAAGGAACAAGGATCAAAGCCAATACGCGTCATGTACCCATGTACTTGTTTTCCCAAATGCTCTGTTGTTTGGTGTGCACAAGCATTCAAAACTCCAGCAAAGGTAAAATCATTAGGCCTAATTCCCGATTCCATCAAACATGAAAACAACGAATAACCTTCCTCCCACCTCCCATCTCCAAAGTATCTATCAATCATAGCCGTCCATGAAACAACATCCTTATCTTTAGTCCTATCAAAAATATGCCTTGCTTCGTCCACACTCCCACATTTTCCATACATATCACTCAAAGCACTCCAAACAACTGCATCAGAATCCGATCCAGTTCTCACAATATGGCCATGAATCTCCTTTCCCAAACGTAAAGACTGAACTGAAGCAGAAGCAGCAAGAGCACTTGAAATAGTAAACTTATTACACTTAAAATTCTCATCCCTCTGCATCACTTTATACAATTCCAATGCACATTCAGGCTTATCATGCCTCACATAACCCGAGATCATGGCGGTCCAAGAAAAGTTATCTTTCTCGGGCATTTCGTCGAACAACTTCCTAGCTTCATCAATCAAACCTAATTTAGCAAACCCAGAAACCATAATATTCCATGAACACAAATCCTTCTCAGGCATTTCGACAAACAGGTTGTGTGCATCAAAGGGTTTATCACATTTGCAGTAAAGATCAAGAATCCGATTAGAAATGACAACCCCCGGTCTAAAACCTGAACATTTCATACTCTTATGAACTCTCTTTCCTTCTTCAAGAGCCCGGTTTTCTATACATATACGCAAAAGCGTCGAAAAGACTGTAGCTGAAGGACGGACTTCTGGACGTTCTAGCAATTGAATGGCATCTTTCAATCGTCTTTGCTCGCAAAGAACTTGAAGGGCTTCGTTGAATTTGTTTTCTTTACATAAGCGTGTAATCATTTGGTCTTTGTTTGCAGGTTTGAAGAAGGTTTTCTCTTTTTGTGCAGTAGTTAAAGAAGATGATGATCGAACAGTACATAGTGAATGAGTATGAGATGAAGAAGAATGTGAAATTAGCTTCAGTGATGCTCTAATATTTGCTCTCATGGTAGGTTCTTTAAAGGATGTTTTGAAATTCTCTGATGGACCTACACTTCAAACTGCAAACAAAGTAAAGCTTGCTTGTAAGATGCAAGTGATGTTTGATCAGGAAACCTGGTACATGCATCTCTCATAGTGCCATTAGAAGTTGGACAGGGCCGCCGAGGCAAGGGTTTTGAGCTGATTATGGGGATCCATTTTTTCTTAAAGATGTACTTACATATATTAGTATTAAAAAAATTGGTCACTCTACAAAATGTTAAGAATGCAACAAACAATCATCATTATTAACGGAGGAGCATAATATTTTTTTCAATGTCGTTATATTAATTTATTAAATTTTGAGTCAAGTTTTACTATTATACCTTTTTTTCTTTTTTTAAAAAAAAATTGTTATCATTGATTTTTTAAGTTCATTTATATATCCGTATTTTAGTTACTATTAGAATCTATTAGTTAACTAGAAAATATGTTTTTAATTTTGAAAAAAAACTAAAGAAAGAGAAAGCCCAAAGAATTAAATAAATTTACAAAAGAAGTCATTGATAGATTTTTAACAAATCAAAGAATATGAGAGGATGTTCTTCAAATGAACAACTAAATTTGAGTTAGATAATAACTTTCAAGAAGAAAATTCTGAAGAACTTAGTAAGAAATTTGATATATCTCAAAAGCCATCCTAAATGATTTAAATAGTTGCATCCCTAAAAATGTATATGATCCAAAATTAGTGGAATAACGTAGATACAAAGTTTTTGGGATGATAAATTCTTACAACATTTTTTTACAACACATAATACTCAATCATTGGCAAATAAGAAAGGCACTAAAGAAAATGGTTAATTTACTCTTAAATTCATATCAAACGCAACTAAATGGCTTGTTTTAGTTATTGTGTGTTGTAGGAAAATGTTGCTTTTACGCTCAATTGTTCAATTCTATTTTGAACTGTGGCTTCTTTTAGACATAATGTGTTGTAAAAAAATGACCTCTTTTTTATCAGTTTTGGAAGTCCAGTGACATCAGGTAGAAATATATCCTCAGCTTGTTTATGAGGAAGCCTTAAAAGCTTATTCTGCGCATTTCAAGTCATGAACAAAGGTCCAACTGAGAAGGTGGAACTCATTGTCCTTTGGCCCCGTTAGATACCCGTTACTATTTACTTAAAATCTTGAATTCATCTCTTTAAGATGAAGTACAACTATTCTCTTGATTTTTCTGTAGCGGATGTCCAAATCACACGTAAATAGCTCGAGTAGCATAACTTGATTATCTCTCTCTATGGGAAGAAAGAAAACTCAACTAAACATCCTGAAATCTATATATTATGCGCAAAAAGAAGAACACATCATCAGATCATGTAAGATAAAGAGTAACCCGAGTTGCATAAAGTTGTTCAATATTGTACCCTGCTTCAAATGATATAAGGTACAATGTTTATGTTATTAAAACAATAGAAGAGAAAGTAGGCACATAGAAGCCACATTATTAGATAGCTATGACCCTTCATATCTCTATAACCTTTGATGGATCTTCTTTCTCCTCTTCTTCCTTTTCTTTTTTCTCTTCTTTTTCTTTTTTCTCTTCTTCATCCTTACCCTTCCATAAGTCGGACAAAGTAGGAAGCTTATACTCACCGCTGTAAGAGAGGGGAATGGTGATGTTGCCAACGACCGGAATGTCAATGATGAGACCCAATTCAAGAGTATAGTCGACGTCCCAATCTCCGCCAATGTCCCTAACCAAGCTCACTAGTATACTGTGAGGAACTTTCACTGGCACATCTAACATGGTTGAGTCATTTGCCTTTATGTTCCCTGGGTCTGGAATTTTTCCTGATGCTATTACCCTGTTTTTAATCATCAATTGCAATTAGTACCGAGTATTTTATGTTCATGCCTAGGATATTTATTTTATCAATCAATGAATCACATTTTTATTCTAACCTAATTGCCCTTATATGAATCATCTATATCTATTCTACTACTTATATCAATTGATGGAGATATTACCCTGTTTGCCACAACCAATTAAAACACTAAAATGGGCACATAAAAGTACTACTTTTCTGTTCATGCTACACTAAATTTATAAGAGTGAATAGCTTATGTTCATTCAACTACAGAAAATTCTTCATTAAAGTCATTTATGATTGTTTTATATCAACAAAGTCACTAAGGTTGGATTAGTCTAATCTGCAAAGCCATTACAATCAAGAAATAACAAATACATAAACCTCCCCTCAAGTTTGATTTCATTCAACTTGTGCTTATGCTTATCTTGTATTTTACTTTATTTCTTATAGTAATTCTTTTAACATATTGTTATTAATATAAAACTAGAAGATCATCCAAATTACCCCAGCAATGACTTCGTGAATAAATTAATCTAACTTGAGTAATTATAGTAAATACCAAATAAACACAGATGGATTTAAATAAAAAATTGTTATAGTTGAATCACCATTTAAATTTTAAATGATTCGCAAATTTATTACTTCCTCCCTTTAAAAAAGAATAACCTACTTTAAAAAAACATTTCAATCTTGTGGTCCTAAATTAAAGTTATATTAAATATACCAAAATGTTCTTTAATCTTGTGACTTTAAACATAGCACGTGAAATTCAAAATCAAAATTTGCTAAAAGACAAAAGAAATAGATCATTCTTCTTCGTACTACTAACCACATCTAAATACGGGACTATATTAATCATTGAACATTCTTTATTCAAAAAATTTCTTTTAGGGTGAAGACATCTTTCGCAAATAGTGGAAGAAGCAGACAACTTTTGAAAGCAAAAAGTCGAATATGATCTTTTGGGACTGAAGTTATGGCCTGCGATCTGTTATTTTTCCAACTACTCCCCCTGGTTTATTTACCTATCGAATATTCGCATTTTTTGTTTCACATGTTGCTTAAGAAATAGTATATTTTAACTAGTGTACTTTTTAATTGTTTAGAATATTAATTTTTCCTCGATAAATATTCTCTGAATTACTTTTTTACATGAATTTTCTATACTTAATCAATATTTATTATTTTCAAGAAAAATCAATATTAATGAGAAAATGAAAAAATGCACTTACCTATGATATCTATTTAAACCAAAGATGACAGTAAAATGGACTGAGGAAGTATCATTTCAGGGTCCATCTCACTCAAAAAGAATCAACCCAGGAAAACATACCTCCTATAACTGTATGGCATTGCGAATTGTAATTTCAAATTTCTGAATCGAAAGAATGAGTATAGATATTTTATTTTTCTTATTTTTGGCAGATAAATATAGAACTCTACCCAATTGCGACTCTATAGTTGGATCCTCCGCTGTGTAACAGTGCAAGAGCATACATAAGTACCATGACAATGTAGAAAATATGTATGCTCTGCTATGGCTATTTCTCCAGCCGATTATTTTAGACCAGAGCAGATCTTACTATAGATTAGCAGAGTTAAATCTATAGTAAAGTAACATTTTTAGAATTCACTTTCTCGATTCGGAACACAAAATTGTGATTGGCAATGCTGTAGAGTGAAAAGATCATCTCCTATTTTTCATTTTTCTAGATTAAATTTTGAGTGGGATGACAAACCTGGTGGCGCTTTTGAGGACGTAATCGATCTCCATGATTGGAATAGGAACAGAGTAAGGATTCTTAACGGAGACTTTCGCGTGAAAAGAAACTCCGCCCAAACCGATCCCCTTAAGATCGACGTCGGTGATGGTTGCCTCCGGTTTCTCCATGTTGGCTATCTTCTCCGACATAAAATTCTTTGCCTTGTCTATCAGATCCATTCTTCTTCGGCGATGGAAGGAAATTGAATTGAATATTAGGCCTGTTTTGTGCGCAACGAATATCTCTGCTTCTCTTTTTGGATGTACACCAGTAGTACTATTATTTATCAGATATAATTCCGCGTTAAGGTCAGAATTGACGCGCTAGTCATAATAGTGCTTCCTATTTTGGTTCTCTATTTTTATTAAGTAATCGAGTAATATAACGTGAAAAGCGAGAGAAAATAGCAGCAAAGGTTGGGTGGAGTGGTAAGTATTTCTTCTTTCTTAATCGAAGGTTTTGGGTTCAAGTTTTCTTGGGTACGGAGTCGTCTTTGTTAGGGAGTGCTTTACCTCCCAATGTGGGACTTCCCGCCACGAATTCGGATTTAGTCGGGCTCCAATATGGATACCGGACACCATATGGGAAATTAAAAAAAAAAACAAGAGAAAATGACCAAAATGATTCTTAATGTATGGATAATATTTTATTTTGATCTTTGATATGTTTTACTTGATTGAAATGGTTCTCAATGTAGAATAAAGATGTTTATTTTAGTTCTTAATATATTTCACTTATTGAAATTGTTTTTAAATGTATAACAGTGTTCATTTTGATCCTTTATCCTAAACCTAACAGATTTATAAAAAAAAAATCCTTTTGTAACGGCTATGTGCAAGATTGTAACTACCTTATTCTTTTGTAACTACCATGTACAGATTTATTTAAAGTGGCTGAAAAACGTCTAAGGCATCAAGAGTGTGCTTTGTGCCCTAGACAATTTAGTGAGGTCTTTTTCTTGTTGTTGAGATATCAATAAAAAAGTTGGGAAGTGTTCCTGTAAACTTGGCTAAGTGTTCATTATGTTTTGCTGCCTAAATTATAAACAGTCTAAGTACTTAGACAGTGTGGTGCTATGTGTTGTGGCTGAAGTTTGTAAGTGTTGTAGATTGCCAAAATCTATCATTGTTGTCTTCTTTGTTAGTTCTAAAGAAAGAAATCCATAAAATCTAACACTATTTTCTCTATTTGTTCAACAACATTTGCTACTTTCTCGTTCTTAAAATATTATTCAACTAACCTAATAAAAGATTATGTTTTAAGCAAGACAAAATAGTAAATTTTGTCAAAGAAAGTAGATACAATGATATTAGATTTTATGAAGTTTTTCTTTGAAGCTAGCAAAAAAGATAATAATGGTGGATTTTATAAGTTCGTGGGGTCCAAAATTGAATTTTCACCTTTTTGGGAATAAAATCTGTTATGTTTAGGGTAAAGGATCAAAGTGAATACTTTTTATTATAACATTTAGGATCATTTCAATCAAGTGAAATATATTAAGAATCAAAATGAATATATTTATCATACATTAAGGACTATTTCTAAAATATATTAAGAAATGAAATAAAGCATTGTTATTTATTAAGGACCATTTTAGCCATTTTCTCCGGAAAGTAACAAATCAAACTATATCATGACAAGTTAGCATTTTCTTCTACTTTTTCTTTTTCGTTATTATTTCCATTCAAATTTATGTCACTTGGCATATGTTTTAAGACCAAAAAAAAATGTATGGCCTAAAATAAATTTCATGCACTTATGGGATGGATATAAGTTATTTCATTAAAAATAAATACAAAAATGTTAAAATTAAATTATTTCAATAAAATGTCATTTTTTTTAACAAATTAAATATCTCTTTGATAAATGAGAATTAACTTGTCTTACATGTTTTTAAATTAAAATCACTTTTAAGTAATTTCCTAATATTTGAATTAAAAAATAAATTTTAATCACTCATTTTAAAGTTAAATAACTTGAAATATTCTTTTTGAGCTTAATATAACGATAATTCCTCAAATTTATTGACAGTTTTTATTTAGATACTCAAGCTATAGTTTATTTCAATTGAGTAGCTCAACACAATATACAATATTTATGTTAGACGTTTTTTATTTAAAAAAAAAAATTTAATTATACATTATGCCAAGTGCTCATTAAATAAAAATTAACCATATTTTTTTCCTTTAGTTATCCCTACCATCCTCAATTGAAACACTTGGACCTTAGTCTGTGCCAATGTATAACTACTGTAATAACAAGAATTATTACTATAGCTGGTAAAATATATCCGATATTTTAATAAATTTACACTGTTAGTCATGTGTATATATGTAAAATAAAAAATAATTTAACGTATTTGTGTAGTAAATAAACAATTAAGAGGTTGTCAAATAGTCGGTAGCAGGAGTGTAACGAGGACACGTTACACACACATGATTGTCAGTATTTCTAGCAGGCGTTGCGCCCGCGTTCTTTGATTGCTGAAAATGTAAAAGGCAATTTTCAGCAGATTATGAAAGTTGGTGCGTGGAAGGGGAGAAAGCTACAACATGGACAAAAGTAGAGCTTAATTAACTTTAGCAATTTGTCGAATGTGGGGTGGCCGGTGGGTATCAAGATATTTTATAGTGCAATTGTTCAGAATTTTCCTATTGCCGAGCGTGTTTTTTAAAAAAATAAATTAAATAAATATTTGTCCTAAGTTTTTTCAAGAATATTTAACTATTTCAAAAAATATAATTTATATTTATAATTATAAAATTATTTTAATAATCTTATGAATTTGTCTTAGCATTCTATGATGAAAATGTTTTGTTAAAAGAATAACCTTATAACATAATTGATAATAATGAACAATAACAAAATAACAATATGGGTAAGATCAATATATTAATTGTATTAAAAATAAATTGTTCTTTTTTACCAATGTTCTCACTCAAAATGTTTTTGGTGTTAATAAATGAATTGGTCGGTGTTAATAAATGGATTGGTTGGTCATGTTAATAGAGTAAATTGATAGGTGAATATTTAGTTTTTGAATTAATAAATAATAGGTGTTTTTTTTTATAAAAAATAAAAGTTTGGGGTGATTTTTAAATATTCAAAACTTCCCAAGTTTCCAAATACTTTTTTTTTCTAGTATTTGGAGAATCTTAGTTGCTCAATTGATTGGCTATCTGAACTCACACCTTGTTGGTGAAGGTTCGATTTCTCACATTGTAATAATCCCTTCCCCTACTCCCAATTTTAGAAAGAAAAAAAAAAACTTTTTCCCAGTATTTGGTAACTTGGAAATTTTCCAAAATTCATTTGTCAAGTTTTTTGGCCAAATACCCCACTCTAATTTTTCCCCAATTTTTTCCCAAAAATACTTGCGGCCAAACGGGGCGTAATACCTTCTAAATTTTGGAAATGTTTTTGCGGTAGTTCTACATTTTGTGATTTTTTTTCTTTCCCATTAATAAATATCACAGTTCTACACCTAAAAGAATAATTTAACTTATTGATTATGACTTTATCCCTAATGAAATTGTTTATGATCACCTTTGATTTATATCCTTAGACTTTTTGGTTTGAACAATGTTACATTCCGTGTAATATAATAGTATGCACTTTTACTTTCCGTGTAACAATTGTACAAGCATAGAATTGAAAGTCCCAGTCCTAGTATCCATTATGTAGTACTCCAACTCTATAGTTATGTCTCGGACACTGTCCACCTTTTTGTGTAATTTGGACCCATTGGATTCAGGGCCTATGGCCTCTTATTCGTATCAGTGAAGTTTACCTTACAAAAATAAACAAAAACAACGTTACAATATTGAATTTGGTCTTGACAGTTCCATTTTTAATTTATCCAATAAGAAAATTTTCATAAATTAAATATATGATTTTTCTAACAATTTAACTCGATAAAATGAGACAATGCAATACAGTAAAATAAACAAATCAATTGTAAATGATATAATACTTTTGAAAATTTTGTTGAGCACCTAAAATTAACAATATACAATCACCATATTCTAATTTACTTTCTTGATATAAAGCATCTACATTGAAAATCAAGCAACTATATAACTAACAGTGTCAAGTGATATTAAATTATTAATATTAATATTTATAAAGAAATAAAGTGAGAATTTAATAACCATAATCTTAATGGATTATTGATTTACCCAATAATCCAATAGTAAATTGAAATAGTTGATGATCCAATAATTTTTTTAAACCATTAAATATTTATTAACCTAATAATTTAATAATTAAAAATCAATAATATTTTTTCAATTTGATTTATTGATCGATTTGATTTTTAACCACCCTAATTGTAAGTGAGATCTGCGCGTCTGCTTTGAACTTCTCTATGCCGACACCTAATATACTTTTCCATAAATCTCAATTACATCACATGGTTCTCTACTGGAGAGAAAAAAAAAGGTGTAGAACACAGCAGGAAGTAAGAAAAGTACTACTGCAATTTTTAATTGAACCCCAAAACTGGGTTTAGGCTGTTGGCAAATCAAACAGAAACCCAATATTGCTTTGGATTTTTGAAACAAGATACAAACTTTAAGTAGAACATTACTTTGCAGTGGAAAACACACACACATGATATGATGAAACTAGAGTATTAATGTTTGGCTACTTTATGTCTCCTTTTCAGTGTCTTGTTCTTTGTCACCCTTCCACAAATCGGAGATTGATGGAAGCTTGATCTCTCCACTATGAGAAAGTGGAATGGTGAAATTTCCTATGACTGGAAGGTCAATGGTGAGACCCAATTCCAGTTTATAGTCAATGTCCCAATCTGCACCAATATCCTTACCCAAACTCACTAGCATACTGTGAGGAACCTTAACCGGCACATCTAACATCGTTGTGTCTTCTGCCTTTATGTTCCCTGGGTCTGGAATTGTTCCTGATACTATTACCCTGTATTCATCAATCATCAATTCATTAAAATAACTACGTACAAATACTTGCCAAAATAAGATGTTCCAAGTTGTAATTGCATCGGTAAAAAATATTGTCAATTTAGATAATCAAAAAAGTTAATTCTAAAATTGAGATGCATATGTTTAATTATTTAAGAAATATATTAGTCAAATAATATTTTTAATTATTTTTTAAAAAAAAAATAGAACGAAAAGAGTATCAATTAGCAAAATCTAAAACAAGGCTAAATATTATGTATAGCATGTGCCTTAAAACTAGATTGTGAATTAGTGGGGGTGAGTCCAAGTTAATTCATGTAACAAAAGAAAAAGTAAAACTTGCTTATCCATAGGAGCTGTAGAAATCCGAAAAGTTAATGGCATCCACCAACACACAACCAATTTTATGCCGTTTCTATGTATATAGTACTAATTTTTTTTTTTAAAAAAAATTAAAGCTTGGGTATCTCCAAATTCAGAAACAATATTAAAAGTTTTAACTCTTGAAATTCTAATAGGAGCACCTAAAATTGTAACGGAGGAGGAGATTGTAAGTACCTGCCAGAGCATTTGAGGGTGTAAGAGATCTGCATGATGGGAAGTGAAACAGAGTAAGGGTTCTTCACGGCCACCTTAGCATGATATGAAATGCTGTCCATGCTAACTTTCTTCAAATCAAAGTCCGTGATGTCAGCCTCCGGTTTCTCCATGTTCCCCACCTTCTCTGCTACGAAATTCTTGGCTTTCTCCATCAAATCTGCCATTTTCTCCCCTTTTATTTCAAAACTTGATTGAAAATGTACTTGATGCTTGAGGAATATGTATGTATTTCTGAAGTGCCCTTGATTTATAGGATGTGGTTCCGTGATATATAAGAGTTGACACGTAGAAAAGTTGTGATATGGATAACGCTTTACTAGATCTTTTTTCTGCAACGAAAAATTGTAACGCGTACACGTGACGGTCGGTGTTGAGCCCGTGGGCCGTGTCCAAGGTAAGGTTTGATCGCATCAATGCGTAAATGCATGGGATATCTATTTACTTTATTAATTTCATTTGTTTTGAGAAATTCATCCATATATAAATGGGACATCTATTATTATCTCTTCAGCATTAATTGCGTTCTACTCTTTAGTTGGGTGGTAGGGGGAAATTAAAGTACCTGCTTTTAACGCGACACTAGATTGACTAAAAGCTACACTAGATACACTACTTGAAAGTCTTGTCAATGTGGAGTTTGTCATGTTACGTTGCTGGCTAAATTGAACAGGATGGGCTCATGGAATTCAGACACTCAGCTGCTTGAATGGATTAGTAATTTACATATTTGTCCCCAATATATGATGTAATTCAAAGATTTTAAAAACATAATTTTTTTTTCTAATAGTCCAAAATTATCTTTAAAAAGTTGGACCCTGATAGATTTTTGACCAATACGTCATAAAATTCAATACTGAATAAAATAATTGATAATGTAATTAGAATCATATCAATTAAGATAGATGGAACATAATTTTACAACCATAAATCACAAGTAAAGATCCTAATTTAAGACTCTTAAATAGATTTTTATAGTTTTGATTTTAAAATAATTATTTAAGAACCCTTTTTAATTTTATCCGAATCCTAAAAATATGATGAACCTAAAATAAGTCATTTTTAACACTATCTCACTTGAGATTTCACAACGTATTGCTCAACATCTGTCGACAATTCTAACAGGTAGGTCCATGATATGAATTTAGCATTTGTCAATCTCAAAAAGATTGTCCCGTTTCGTTAATTTAACATCAATTCTCGAAGGAGTCGGTTCTCCCACCTTCCGACTTTATTATTCTTCATAAAACGTCTAACTCACGTTTCATCATTAGCCCAATGCATCTGAACACCTGGCCCTTTGGGAGGACATTTAACTTGAATACAGTCCAAAAGGTACATAAATTTAAAATAAAACTTGTACTTCTTCTATTTCATTTTATGCAGTACCTAAAGACGGCGCTATTTCTTTGATAGGAGTTCATTCGAATTCCTTTTGATAATAAATAATACTATTTATATATAACTAAAGGAATTTGTTATATGTATATAGTAGATATCGAACCCCTTTAACTAGCTCATGTGGCTATTTTTTCAGATTTTTCTCCCTTTAGTGATAATCCTAGCTTCGCAACTATGGCATCCTTTCTTTTTTGTTCCGTCTCAAAAAGGATGTTACTTTACTGAAAACAATTTACCTTTAAAAATTTTCTTTTATACTTAATGAAATGATTCTCAGCCACACAAATACTTAAGAATGATTTTGAATCACAAGTTTCAAAAGTCTTTCTTTTTTTCTTATTAAAACCGTGTCAAGTCAAAGGGTGCCACATAAAATAAGACGGAGGAAGTAATTACTTTTTTATAATCACTTTTAGGGGCCGTTTGGTAGGAAGTATTAGGACATATAATCCATGTATTAGAGTAAGGTATTAGTTAATACAATGTTTGGTGGGATTTTTGATTCATGTATAACTAGTCCATGTATTAGCTAATACCACATACATGGTATTAACTAATACCTTCCACATGGTGGTATTAGCTAATACCTTGAATTTAATACCATGGATTAAATATATAAAAACAACAATATCCCTCAAATTCTTTTACATTTTTTTTTTTTTTTTGATTTTGTGTTTTATATTTGTAGTTTTGTACTTGTAAATTTATTTAAATAAATTAGCTTACAAATTTTATTCATTTGTGGGTTCATATTTCATAATATAAAAACAAATAATTTACCATGCCAAATTTTTAAATTTTATTTATTTGTGGTTTTATATTTACATAATAGACCAAAAAAAATTTGCTATGTCAATTTTTTTTTATAATTAATTTAGTTGAGTGATTTTATTGATACAAAACAAAGTCCAATAATGTTAAATATATTCTCAAAGTTGAGTGACTTTGTAAGATATTATAATTACAACTTTGAGATTTACGATATTATAATTACAACTTTGAGATTTTATGTGTAAATATAGATTGTTTATTTTACAATTATTTATCATCTTTTCGATTTTAATAATAAATGATCTATCTTTATTAAGTTAAAAATTGACATTTTATTAGTGATTAATTTACTAAAATCACAATTATTTATCCTCAAATAATTCAAGTGAGAAAACAGCTAAACATGATGACTAAATTATTGTTTTCCTAACTAGTTAGAAGTCAGAAAAAATAATATATTTTAATCTAGTTACATGAAATAAAAAATTCCACAATTATTCAGGGGTATAATTGAAAAGAAGCTTTTTGTAGAATTTTAAAGCAAACAAAAGATTATATAGGAAGTAATGAACCAAACACTTGATAAAAAATAATCTTTGCATTACTAATCCCTGCGTTACTAATTTTTGTATTACTAATCTTTGCATTATTAATTTTTGTACCAAACGACCCCAAGGCTTGTAGAATTTGACGGACAAGGCTTCTCTAAATTTTTTTCAAGTTACTATTTTGATGGCTAACACATGACATAAGTTAGATTTGATGGCTAAAATTTAATTGACTTATGCCATTAAATAGAGAGGAAAAAATCATCAATTAAATCTTAATTATCAAATTTAACTTATGTCATGTGTCAGCCAAGATAAAAATTGGAAAAAATGAAAAGGAGCCTCGTCCGAATTTGACATGTATGTGGTTGTTAATTGCAAAATAAATTCCGGTTTATTGAATTGTTTTTAAAACCATTTCGAAATAACAGCACACAGCTACACATACTTTTGGCTTTGGCGGGCAAAAACTGGAGAACTAGGCGTTCCAAGTTTGGAATTCATGATTTGCCAGTTCCAACGGTTTTTAACTCTTTGCTATACTTATGACGGAATGCAAGACGATAACGAACCAAATCCAGAAATGGAGAAACGCGAACGACGTGAACCAACTCTACATAAATCTGTTGCTTTGCTACAGCTGTTGAGCAGATTCGGAAACGAGAAGAACGTTCTGTAAGCTGGAGACACCGACGAGCAGCTCGATGAATGTGTACACCACCGGCACGGCGTCAAGGCTGGTAGAAACGGTGGCTGATTTAATGTCTCTGTATATGCAGACTGGTCACCTCAATAATCTCTCAGTTTTCAGCGACCTTTGCCTCTCTTTAGCCAAGTTCGTATTCTTCTAATCTTCTCTATTTCTACTTTACCGACTTATTTACAAATCTGGAATTCAAACACAAAATAGGCACCTCCACACGCATGCATACATAATTTTTGGAAAATTGAAGTAGGATTATTTGACTTTCATCGTTTGATAATTTTTGAATTATGTATAAGATTGTTTCAAATACGTACTCGTTTTACTGCTAAGACTATTTCTCAAAATGTTGAGGCATAAATGTATTTGGTATTGGAAGTTTACAAAATCGCTGTGCAGATCATATTACGAGCAATCGCTAATATTCATATGCGGTACATGTAATCACTAATGTTGTGCCGATGAAGCTAATATGTTTGTAGATTGACCCAAATGAATTAGCTGAAAACTCAGTACTGATTGTGCTACATTCTGTAATTATTGAATATTCGAGGTTTTAGTGGGATTATCTATATGAATACATCAAAAATGAAAAGCATAAATAAATTATTAAGGTGCAAAACAGTGCAAACAAAATGGGTTAATTTGAGGCTAGTTTTATTTAGACACCACTGGAATGTGTTGCTTTAAGATTATCAAATTTCTGCTGCAATGGAATTTATGCCCATCCATAAATCTATACATGCGCTTTTGCAGGCAGACACACATATGAACATTATATAGTGCTCTTTGTTTCAATCAATTACTCATTAGCAGAACTTGCAAAGATCTATTCTAGTCCACTATATTTGTTGCTTTTACAAATTGAGTTGAACTCAATTTTCACATTACTTATGATACTTTTTTTTTTGGTCCCAATTTTCTTACTTGAGATCAACTTCACTTTGATTCAAAAGCAGAGGCATTGATCATGCAGTTGCTAACAACGAGGTCCCCTTAAGATCACATGAGCTACCATCATTGTTAAAACAGGTAAGATACGCCAAGATGCAAAAGGAGTAATTAGCTTCTTAAATTTGTAATGCACATTGAAACAACAAATAATTTTTGCATTTTCAGGATGCTTCCTCTCAAAATTGCATTTGTGTGTTTAACTCTAGTATGGTTAATATTTGTAACTTATCATTCATAATCTAACTTAAGTTGATAAAAGTTGAAAATAAAGATAAACGATGTGGCCAGTTCACCGTGCAAGTCCAGCATCTTGGTACATCTGCTCTCAAATATGTTTGACAGAGTTTTTTTAATCTAACGGGAGTATGTTCTGGAGATTTATGATCTGTTTTCATGTGCTCCAAGGTGTACAAGTATAGAAATGAGTTTTCCATTCAAGAGGCTTCTATGATGCTACTGATGTGCGTTAAGGTATAACGAATCTTTTATGTTTCTTTATAAAAATGTCATGTAATATCCAATATGAAACCTCAAGTCCTAGCAACTAAGTTTTTCATTGCAGCTTGTATACCAAAATTCTACTTGCACATACCAGAATTTGTATGCAGCTTATACTTTAGATACCATTCATTTTCCTTTAGTGCAGGAACTTAATGTATTACTTCCTCAGTATTATGGCTCACTTTCCATTGTTATAATGATAAGGTCATTGATCTCCATGTTTTTTCTGCTACTTCAAGATGAGTTACAGACAGAAATGCTTTTGTTGGATCCACCATAAATTTCACCATCGTACTCACATTTTCGCAACCTTTTCTTCCCCAAAATATCCCTATTTCTCATCAATAAATAAGCAAGCTAAGTAGCATATAGTGTTGGTAAATCTATTAAGAATCCTCTTTCCTAATTGTTGTGAGTTTCCTCTTGGCTATTTTCTCTATCAGAGGGAATACGGTATCCTGAAAATGAAATGATAAAGTATTATTGTTTGTCTTTCAATAGAGTTGAATAAGATTATTATTTCCTTGCAACAAATGTTTCACAATATAGTTTCTAAAATTTTGAACTGCAAATCCTGTTATTGCTAGACATAACTAGAGAGTATTAGCTAAAGAAACTTCCTAGGAGAGTGATTTGAAGGTTGAAGGCCAAAAGCCTTGTGTCCAGGTTAGAGAAAATTAGACTTTCAGCATATATATATATATATCTGCACAAATTAGAACTTGATAGTGGATCAAAATAGTAAATACTCTACCACGACGTAGTAATATTAAACATTAAATATCAAGCATCGAAAGAAAGTTTATGTGCCATTTGTTTGGGTGGCAAGCGAAGAATTTGATTTGCTGCAAAAAGAAGCATACCACTATGAAGATACTTATCAGTGCTACTCCATCCTTACATCTATGAAAATAATTTCGTACTGTATTAGTTCAAAGAGAATGCATTTTCACGCAGGTGATTATTGCCTTAGGTGGTTATAGCGCCCAATCAAACAAAGAACTTAATCAAATTTAGTACTAAATCACCCCTAGAAAATGAGCTCTAAACATCTAGGTCATATGGACAGAGAACTACATTGGGCAAGAGAGAGATAGGACGGTAATTTTCTAGTTTTATACTAGTACTACGGCACACTGCTTAGTCTGAGGGTGAGAGGTAGAATTGTTCCTGTTACAGACCCTTTAAAATATCCCTTACATAATAAATCAGAAAAGACTGCAAATATGCTTCTCTCCAAATACTGAGTTCTTTTGTTAACCAAGGAACATATATATGGTTGTTTAAATTGCTTTCAGTATTATGAGGAAACCTCTTCGTCTTGTTCATTTCTATAAATTAATGTGGCAAAGCTGCTTATAGTCTTGCACTTAATTTTGATTGAACGGGTTTACTGCATCTATGTCCCGATCAGAATGCGTGCAAGGTAGGATGGTTTCAGAATGAAGATGTTGATGATCTGCTTAAACTTATCCAGGAGGTAAGTGAAATCTTTCTGTCAATCCTGCTGATTCTTTTGGTTTGCAATGACTGTCTTGTGAATTTTGACCTTGCTTTTAAATCCTGCTCAGGTTAGTAGATACTTCTCTAGTGCTGAAGATGCTGATATTGACCCCAGCTACGCCTACCCTTATGTTTCAAGAGTATTAAGAAGGTTCGTACTCTTAATGTGTAATCCATGACATCACTCACTGCACATTTATTAGCAACAGTTACCTTAATACGCCACAAGATTTATGAGATGTTTTTTCTTTTTCTTTTCTATACCTTTTTTATGAAACAGACAGTGATCTAATCTAGCAGGCTTTGCATTTCACAATCGATACTTAATAATTAAATCTCATGTATGAGCAGTAGTTTTGTCTTGTATGAATTTAGTCATAACTTCAGAAAGTTGCATGTTTAGACAGCCATAGGTCATCCTTAACATTATTGGTAGACACTGAAGCGATCCACCTTGTTCGGAGATTAGTGGAGAAATACAGGGAAAGTAAGAAGGACCTTCATATGGTGTTCATTGATCTTGAGAAGGCCTATGACAAAGTCCCGAGGGATGTCCTATGGAGGTGTTTGGAGATGAAAGGCGTCCCAATGGCATATATTAGAGTGATAAATGATATGTACGACGGGGCCAAAACACGGGTAAGAATAGTGGGAGGAGACTCTGAATATTTTCCAGTTAAGATGGGACTTCACCAAGGATCTGTGCTGAGCTCTTTTTTATTTGCCTTGGTGATGGATGAGCTGACGAGATCTATCCAGGAGGAAGTCCCATGGTGTATGTTGTTTGCAGATGACATAGTACTGATTGATGAGACCCGGACCAAAGTTAATGATAGGTTGGAGGTTTGGAGACACGCTTTGGAGTCCAAAGGATTCAAACTGAGCAGGACCAAAACAGAATACTTGGAGTGCAAATTCAGTGTTGCGAGGGATGAAGCAGACATTGATGTGAGACTTGCGGCTCACCCTATCCCCAAGAAGGAAAGCTTTAAGTATCTGGGGTCCATCATCCACAGTAGTGGGAATATCGACGATGATGTCACACATCGTATTGGGGCAGCTTGGACAAAATGGAGGTTGGCCTCTGGAGTATTGTGTGATAAGAAGATACCATCTAAACTCAAAGGTAAGTTCTACAGAATGGTGGTTAGACCATCTTTGTTGTATGGGGTGGAGTGTTGACCAATAAAAAATATACATGTTCAGAAGATGCAGGTCGCAGAAATGAGGATGTTAAGATGGATGTGTGGTCACACCAGGAGTGACAAGATTAGGAACGAGGTCATACAGGAGAAGCTAGAGGTGGCCCTTGTAGCTGACAAGATGAGGGAAGCGAGACTGCGATGGTTCGGACATGTGCAGAGAAGGAGCACCGATGCCCCTGTGAGGAGGTGTGAGAGGCTAGATTTGGGAGCTACACGGAGGGGTAGAGGTAGACCAAAGAAGTATTGGGGGAGGTGATTAGACATGATATGGTGGAACTCGATTTCACCAAGGACATGACCTTAGATAGGAAGGAGTGGAGGTCGAGAATTAGAGTAGCAGGCTAATAGGGTAGATAGGAAGGAATGGTTAATTATCTGCCTTTTATATGTATTTATCTGCCTTTATATGTTAACTATCCTGTATCTACGTATTATCATTTGTTCTTCTCTTTCTTGCATGTTTATCGTATCTAGCGTATTCTGCTAATGGGTTTTGCGACGAGGGTTCCCAGGAAACAGTCTCTCTACTTATGTGGTAGTGGTAAGGTCTGCGTACATCTCACCCTCCCCAGACCCCACTTGTGAGATTTCACTGGGTATGTTGTTGTTGTTGTTGTCACAAATCAGTCTTTGTGCTTTTGTTATTGGAAACCTGACAAATATCTACTATTTGATGAAGTGTTGGAGTAATCCTCCTGGAGTGTGGTGGAGAAATCCTTCTGAAGGTTACCTTTTGTTGAGATGAAGAGGACGACAATCACCCATGACTTGAATTCATTCTCATTCAGTCCTCATCATATGGAAGCTTAACAACCAAAAATCTCCCTTACTATTGCTACCTTGGAGTGTTTACTTACCCAGTTGAATAAACCCATTAGCCCACCAAAATAAGTGTTAAACTGCACAAAAGCCGCTGGACAGTTGGCATGTGCAAGGCTAATTTGCACTAAGAAAATGCATCAGCGGAAGCAAATATTCTGTGCATCTTTTCTGTTTGAGAAATTATAATACTCTCTATGATACTGTTGCTGCATCTGCAGCTGTATTTTTCATGATCGTATGGTCATATTTTTTGCTCATCTTTTTCATTGTCTCATCAAGAAGTGGAGTGTCGTTAGAGTGACTTTTATGGGTCAGTCTTCTGTTCTTCTCTGGAATGATTTGCAGATTTCTCCGCAAGAAAAATGTCATAATAGCCAGCTTTCTTCCTAGCTTTGCCAATCATCATAAGCTAGATACCGCATGTTGCTTATTTTCTCATAATCAGTTACTGAGGATATATTTTCTGTTTGAGCTTAAGTTGCATCTGCCTCTCCAATTCTATTGTGCTCCATAAGTCAATATTTCCATACAGATTTGAGGATGGAATTACAAAAACTTTCACCTCCTTTAGGGCATAATTTCATGGAAACATGCCTGTTGTTTCCTTGTTAGATATGATTTTTTTTTTAAATAGAAAGAAAATTTTACCAAGTTCTTATCGTTTTAAATCTCTGTCCTTGATGCTATGCAAGAGTTGATCCATTTAAGCAATTACAGACTCTATTAGTCTTAAAAGCATATGGTGACATCTCTAGCTTTAATACTGCCAATCTGACCATTAAACTTTTGTTCTTCTGATTGGCCATTCTTTTTCTCTTGAGATAATAAATTCTCCTTTTTATTTGTTAGCATTCAAATCCTATTCAAACAAACTTATTGTATATCTGTGTCGAAGAAATTAACTCACTCAGTTTCTTCCTTTCTGTCAATACATGGAGCTCACACTTCTATTTCACTCACTAATCACCATCATCATCCCATCTCTGCAATCACTTTTCACTTTAGAATAATGTCAAGCTTGCAAATGCAGATTCTTCCCAAAGCTGCAGATGGACAGGATAATAGCCGCTTTTCAAATCAAGGCAGGTTACTTTATCTACTGCACTTGCTGCAAGCTGAAAATTTGGTGATCTTACCAGTTATTTGTGTGCAGCCTGGATTTGGAGCCTTTCATGTTGATTTTCACATTGTAAGGGGAATGGTTGCTCCAGGGAAGGAAGAGATGGTAAGTGCCTTTTTCTATTGCTTTGAGGTATAAAAGCAAGATGGATCATCTGAAAGCAACACGGTTTTTTTCTTTTTCCACATATGCTGCATGTTGCTTATATGTCAGTTGGATAATAATTTAGTGTTTTATTATTAATATCTTTTCTATTATGAAATCTTTAAGGTTCTCTCATATAAATGTTTGTAGTCTACGTTTTCGGAGGGACCTGGTTCTCTGTCCAACTGAACCTTTTTGGCTTCACTAGTTGAGGAATTCAGATTATTTATCTAGACAACTGTTGGAGTTCTTTTGCTTCTTGTCAATTATCGTCGCTGCCTTCTCTATTGTCCTGGTCTAATTGAATAAGTTGTGTCCAATTGCCTTGTTTCACATTTTTTTGGCTTCACTAGTTGTGGAATTCCAGATTATTTATCTAGAGAATTTTGCAGTTCTTTTGCTTCTTATGATCACAACCTTCTCTATTGTGCTGTTCTAATTGAATAACACAATTCATCCAGTAGCAACTACCATGAGCACCCAGGAGAAAAGAAGCTAGGTCTTTATTTTTCTTCGTTTCCTGCTCTAAATATACTTGCATCATACTCTGAGATATTACAGGGTGCTACTAATCTTTGCATGTTCCAATCTCATCATCTAAAATTTTCATGCAGTTGTTACTTGTAACAAATGTTGATAACATGGAGACATCATCCTGCATGATTGCTCCACCAGAAACAAGGTATAACCTACTTTATTTGATTCAACTTTGTCAGCTTAAACTCATCCTCAATTCTTTCTTTGGTTCGCGGGCCTAATTCTCAGCTCTTCTTATCTGTAGCTTTCTTTTGAATGGAAAACAACTGGAGGGGACGAATAAAGGGTCCATAGTCTGTTTCTCACAACAATTAATTTCTCTCTCTCTGAATGATTTTCTTGTTATCAATTCTTTATGTTGATCAACTGGTATAGCGCCGCATAATTCACTAAATCTCCATAGTCCTGGTTTCTGCAGAACAGTATGCTGCAGTTTCCCGCCAACATCACTAAAATGCTCAAATATGGTGTCAATCTTCTACAAGTCATAGGACACTTTAATGGTATGCCAGAATTTATTGAATAATGATGTCATTTTCATAAATTATCTGCTTATATATGCTATATTTTGGAGAAAAACCTTTTACAGGTCATTATATTGCTGTAATTGGCATCATGAGCTTACTACCATCTCTAGAATCTCCTGGGATAAAAGATTATAGTAGAGCTCCTTCTTTAGCTTGTCCAGGTAAAAGATTTGTTCCAAGCCCATTTATGTGAGAACACATCTGATATTTTCTGAACAAGATATTTTGTAGAACCTTAAATAGTTATTGCTTCTACTTGATCCCAGATCTGGAAATTGTTGAAACCTCATCAGGAGTCTCGCCTACTTGGCCCATATGGTACACAACTTTTCTTCCTTCATGTCTTGGCTTGTCAGCGTGTTTTTATTACAAGTGTTTGAAAAAAATGCGCAGTGCATACTATATCATATATCTCTCCTAAATTCCGTCCTTTGTTTGGGCATGCATTTGGCACCTCCACGCCTGAGTGCTTCGTTGTGTTTATTTGATGTCCTTTCTGAGACTAACAAGAACTACAATGATAATGTTACCAGTTATTAGTGAGTACAATTTCTTTTTTGCAATTCTGTGCATGGTGTAGTGTGTTGTTTATCACTACTCATTCGGAATTAATGTTTAGAAACCTGTTTGGGGTGTCCTCGTTGCATCATCGAAATGTTGACATGTTTTATACTTCTCCTAGCAATTCTTGGCAGGTTTTGAATGAGGCAGGTGACGAGTTGGTTGATATAATCACACCAGCAAATGGATCCCGGAAATCAATATTACAAGACAATAGTAACCCAAGTCAAATATATAGCAACTAGCAAGAACCAATCCATTAAGCAGCTAATGCATGAAAATATATACAGCATGGGCCCTCCAAATCTGGGATAAAATTCAAATGCAAAACAAGCCTAGAATTGTTGTGCATGCTTCTATTCCAGTTACATCAGCAAAAACAAATGTATCGGCAAGCTATAGTCAACCACCTCAAAGAGCCTTCCAGGTTCCATCTTGTCTATTATCATGTGGAGAAAGGTCAAAAGAACCAGCTTGAGCAAAAAATACATTTGAAACAAGACAGCTTAGTGACACCAAGAACTAATAATTGGGTTCCCTCTGGTAAAATGCGGGAGGGGCAGCCTTAGTAGCAAAGTCTATATGGTTCCATCTCAGCAATCTACAGTTGTGTGATGGATAGTATCCTCTTAATTTTGCAACCTATTTAATCCCCTCTGGTTATTATAATATGAAATTATTCACTTCCAGTAGAAAGATACTGTATCATCATCTTTGGGCACAATTTTCTTAAACGTTTATTATTACTTCCAATATTTTGTAAAATATCTGCTGTTGTATATAAATTTAAGTAGCTACTTCAACGCATAAACTAACTTTTAGTTTAATATTTTAACTTGAGCTCGTTGACTTGACTAAAAGTAACTCCACCACTAGATATGTCACCTAAATAATTAGTCTTGAAATTGATCCAAACTAAATGGGTGTGATGGGGAAGAGATGAGAACAGAGAAGGCCACAGAGAAGGGGTGTAGTTGGCGAGAAGAGATCACGAGATGTTTGAGAGCGGAAAAGGGATGTAGTTGGCGAAAGAGATCATTCAAGTGACATTAATAATGGTTGAAGAAGGTTCAATAATTGACGATGTAATTTTTTAGAAAAACTTGGAATACTTGACGATGTAATCTTTGACACCATCCTCTCTATAGTCTCAGACGACAATAGTAAGATGAATACCCTTTTGATACAGAAGTGAAGTGACTGCTTGTCCTTCCCAAAGAGGACTCCACTTCTTAGAATGTATAGATGAACATATGTCTTCTTCCATCTGGTGTGTATACTGGATACCGAGGTCCGGAAATTCAGAGGTGAAGGGAAGCATAAGAACAAAGAAGGTTGAACTTACTTTCTTGCATAAAGCATGGGTATAAAGAGGAGGAACAATAGAGTGGAGCATTCCTTGAGAAAGATATTTGAGACATGCCTCTTGTAAAACTCTAAAATTCCATCAACAATTCAATTTCTGTTCCAATGCAATTTTTTGAAGGCAAAAGTGTGATACATGTAGTTCTTGCCTTCTTGATACATCCAAAGCTTGCACATAAACTACCAGAAGGACATTCAGCAAGGACGAATTCATTGTAACTGCTTACTTTTGAATATCTTTGAGCGCGGGGGGGGGGGGGGGGGGGGGGGGGGGGGGGGGGGGATTGAGGGTTGAAGATATCAAAGACACAGTACCCATTCACAGAATAAAATATTTACTGAAAGGTCAGAAGGAAACTAAAAGAGAATTTACCAATAAATTCATGAGCATTATCTTAAGCCTTTTGACATTCAAGAGAAAGTGTGGATGGTGGTGGCCAGTAGAGTTAAAACAAGGGCTTCTTTCCATTTAACATAGCAAGCAAATGATCCAAAACTCGACTTCCGGCATCTCTCAAACCAGAGTGCATGTATTCATTAGTAATCCAAAGCCTGATTCCTGCTATCTGAGAAGCAGTCTCCAGAGATAGCTTTAAGTTGACATACATGTCTTCGTAGTAAACAGCAGCTGCAACTGGTACCTATCAACACAAAAAGAAGCCAGTGGCTACATAAAGTCCAAATAATTGGATCAGGTTACTGCGGCTCCACTACTTCAGCTTTGCTTAAAGAAGAGGCAATTTATGTATGTATTATAAGAAGTAGCCAGACGTCAAGGTAGATTAAAATCCTTAACATATTGATTGATAAGAGTACGGCGAATAACGTTGATCATCAGATATCCGAACATGTCAACTATAACAGAAATACGACGTACTTTGTTATCCTTTAATGCAGCAATGTCATATAATGATGGCCAATCCTTCTTCTCTGCTAAAAGCTGGGCAGCCTCTTTGAATGGCCTCAAGGCATGGACTTCATCAAACAACCATGGGAATATCATCTGCATGTTAAATAAAAAAGCATTCAACACTAGCTCAGAATACAAGAGAAGTCCAAACAATCTGTTTTTCACACAGAGAAAAAAAAGTTTCTTAATTCCAGCTGAAAGAAATAAATGCATTCTGCAAAGTTAGACCTCAGATCAATGTCTGCTCAGGACAAATCTAAAACAAATCCCTTTTTTAAAAGTTGTTCATTGATTGGCATCAAGACGATGCAATGGTTACAAAAAAAGGTATGCTAGCTCCTATAAAGATGCTATGAAAGGGTCGGGGAGCTAGCCAAACAGCAAAAAAGAGAAGCTGAATGTGTGATTAATCAAAATGTCCATAATAATGCAGTGTAGGTTTTATTAAATTTTGTGTAACAAAGACGAACCTCATAATCTGATCAATAAGCACCGTATGTAGGACAGAGAGAAGCTCTTCACATCCGCTTCATTATGCATGACAATTTCACTAGTTTTCAGAATTGGTCCATGGAGTATCCCCTGACTCCTGATTTATGATTTTGTCCTGATATATTGTTTGTTCATACTTTATATGTCATTCCAAATCAATCACATTGTCTAATTGATCCTTTCCCCCGATCACCAACCATATAACGATATGACTTTTAGGAGGGTGCTTTATCAGCCAATCCTTATGAATTCTAAGCATATGTTCTTTGCATTTCTTTGAAGAAGAAGAACAAGAAATTGAATTTGTACTACTAAAATAATCAATTTGCAGTGGAAGCAAAATCAAGAACAAGGTCACAGAAGCTACACACATTTGCAGGAAGTGACAAAATTATGTCAGAACTTAGTTTTAAGGGAAATAGGTAGGATGTGTAAGGATGAGCATGTAAATGATAGTTGCTCATAGATGAACTGGGATTAATATGATTTCAGACTCTCTATAGTCTACCACACCTCTGCTCAACTAAGTGAGAGTGTTGCTGACATGATAAAAAGAACAAATCAGACGCATTTTTCTGGACTCCCTTTTTTACAAGGTGGAATTCAACTCCCATCAGGAGACACTACACATAAATGTAATAAAGATTTTTATAGGGAACAAACTGAAGCTAATTTACAGCTCTTGTCATATATCTATAATAATAACTTCGAATATTTATGAATATATCCAAGCCGTACATATTACATTAACAATAATGTGTGTGTTGGGGGGTGGGGGGGTTTAGTCAAATATAAGTTGAGTCGGGCTCCTTTAATGTGGAAGTCGTATTAGAGAAATTTAGGTGGAATTAAAACATTAGTTTGGTGCTTGCTTCATATTATGGTAGTTCTTTACCAAAAACGACCACATTGTGTCTCACCTCTCCAGTAAAAAATACAGGGCGGCCATCTTTTGCAGCCTCAATTGCATCAAATTTGTTGTCATTTAGATCCCTAATTCTCTGAGCAGACCATAGGGATGAGGCACCCTTCATATCAGGGAAAAAAAAACGAATTAGACATTTCAATCATGCCTGCAGAAAATAGGTATCCAACACTATAAAGTAGATGCAGAAATGCCTTTGACCAAGTACTCCCACCGTTGTAACAGTACTCCTATTGAAAAGTTTACCTGGCAATATATGCTTTCATGCAAAAGAGCATATAAAGGGTTTGCATCAAATGCGATCCATTTCTCATACTGCAATGCCACACAGAACTCAATTTAGCAGATATCCATCATCCAGCTCCTTCACTTCTAAATGCATCTAGAATTACCAAGAAAATGCTGCTAGCACATTCACCCAAAATGGGCCAAAGTTTCAGATCCTAAGCATCTCCTAAATGGAAAAGAATCTCAATCTACAGTAACAAATATGAAACCACTGTTTACTTTTAACACTCGAAGACACAGCATTTCTATAGTGCATAAGCATTGAGAGAATAGTAATAAAGATAATCCAAGTGAGCTACAATGAGTTCTAAGTCATCATGAGCTGCTAAAGGCTTAAATATGTCAGTATCCATGATTCACATCTGAAAGAACTTCATTTTTGTCCAGCATCTTGAATTAATTTTTTACCATGCAACAGAATTTCAAATTTTCTAGATAAATAAGGCTGGTAATAGCTTAAAATGATATTTAGATTCCAGTTCGTAGGAGATCACAGCACATGAAAGATCTATGCATTCTTCCTTATCAGGATGTTCACTCATGTGTTCTTTTCTTTTTGCTCACATTATTTTTTATCTCTTCATTTGAAGCTTTGAAGTCAAAACTGATTTAATTAGTCATGAATTATAGAACTCAAGAATCAACATAAAGATAAGTCATTAGAAGAACCATGTACACAAATAAAGAATGTAGGCCACCAAACAATATTTTCTACTAGTGAAAATGAACACAAAGCATTTGAACTCAATGGTACAACATTTATGAAGGATATTTATGCCAGTGTATTCAATTCATGAACCATAATTACTAATTGCTCAACAAGATCTCTAGTTATTGCAATATTGAACAAAAATAAACTCAGATTAAAATCACTGTGTTTTTTTGTAATAGGCATGTGTATATCTTACAGCATTCAAGAAGTAGTCACTGATTCTCCTTTTTGCTCCTTGAACGATAACAGGATCCCAGACTCTCTCAAACCTATAAGCATTGTATGGAAAAGTAAAGGTTCAAACATATGGTTTTTTTTGTGTGTGTGTGTTGGGGGGTTGGGGGGTTGGGGGGGGGGGGGGGGGGGGGGAGGAGAGCAGATGGAAACATGATGCCTTACAGGTAATGCAATCGTTCAAAACCAGTACTTGATCCTAGACCTGAGAGACCAAGAAGTTGTAGTCCTCGAGGTGTTAAGATGCCACCAGATGGAAGAGGCACCTGTCAAACACGGAGAAAAGGAGGGAGATAGGACAGGGTGCAGAGAGCGCGACTTCATTAATACGTGGACAAATATGTATGAGATGTACTATATGCTGAATGTTATTGTATAGCTCCCTTACCCCGCCTCCTGACTCTGCCAGGTAATTTACAACATCACGAACAATATCAATATCCTGTGGAAACCTCTTGTAATATTTTTCATTCTGATAAACAAGCTGCTCAAAGCCTGCCTTATAAACAGAATCAGCTGTGCATCCTTCACCAATTGGCGGGAGCCCACCTGTTATAAGAACGTGTTTGAGTCCTTTTGGAGCCAAACTCAAGTAGGTAACTGCACAAAATCCTCCGAAGCTCTGCATGATTATCGACCCAATATTCCAATCACACCATCAACAATTTCAAGCATAACTAGCATCATTATTAAGACTTCCATACATCATATGAGATGATAATTTTCCTCAAAAAGAGATTTCAAATAATATTCTAGAAAATATAAAACGAAGACCATTGAAAAAATTGTTCCTGCAGTAAGTCTTCTTTAACTACTTGTTGAGAGAATAGCACGATAGGTTAATGCAGAAAAACCAAATACAGGAAAGAGCAAAAACTATGTGACCTGTCCAAGTATTGTCCAAGATCCAGCATCAGGGACAAGGCGTTTTCGGATGAACTCAGCATCATGTACAATACTATCAGCTCGGAAATGTTTCAAGTAGTTAACCAAATCCTCAGCAGACTTCAATTGTGACATAGATGATGGTGTTAATGGTGTTGATAGACCTGTTCCTCTCTGCAGTAAAAGTATCAGTAGAAGGATTCAGAGAACTGCTTAATTCATTATGGTTGTGTGTGTGTGTGTGTGTGTGTGTGTGTGTGTGTGTGAGAGAGAGAGAGAGAGAGAGAGAGTGCCTGATCCATTAAAACTACGCGGTACTCCTCACATGCTTTGCCTATCCATCCTCCAGCTTCAGTTGGTCTTGGGCATTCAAAGCCTGGTCCACCTTGCAAAAATAGCAGATATGGCAGAGTTTGTTCCTCCTTACCAACTGCAGTTTACTTCATAATTAGTAAAGAAAGATATATTAACCTATAACTGATCCTAACTCAAAGTAGCAGTTAGTTAATTACCAACTAGAAGTCAATTACTCCCTCCATTCTAGCTTACATGACATGTTCCAGACTACGAGGTCAAACTGCCTAATTTTCGGTGTGAATTCGAACACAGAATCATCAAGTTTTATTTGAAATAATATTTACATTTTTGGAAATTACATAAAAAGTACTATAAGTCACAATATTTAACAATTCAAAATATCTAAAAGGTATTTGAAAATTTTGTGGTCAATGAAAAACTTCTTTGACTAACCAAATAGTAACTGTGTCACATAAAGTGAACAACGAGAGCAGTACATATTAAGATATCTATGTGGCCAGAACTTCACTTACTTTTTCCCTACAAAAATATTTTTGCACTTGTCAATGCCAAATTAGTTGTAGACAGGCAGAAAGAAGCGATCATAACACAAGAATTTGCATATTACTCATAAGTGGTAGTGTTGAGGTAAGTAATATCTCTATCTTTTACAAAATTGTGACAGCATAAGTGACTGACAGTTTTGGCACACAACTTGTGGACTAACAACAGAAAGGTTCATTTGAACCGTTTATAGTGAATGTGAAATAACAAATAAAATTAACTTTTACCATCAAAAATAGTAAATATTTCTAGCTAGATCTCTAACGGCCTTCAACCTACCACAACCTCTCTTGTTTAAAGAAGGTTTGGGACTGGCAACGTGAGCAAGCTCCTTCACATGGCTGACCCATCAAGCTTAGGATTAAGATGTAACTGTTGACAAGTATGTACAGTAATATGTTTTGCTTTTATCCAGCAACCTTCTCTTTTTTCTTCTAGTTTGCTTTTTGTGACAAGTAACTAAGGTAACATGTTTTCCACTCAAAAATGTTACAGGGGCCACACTTTCTCTTCAAATAAATTTCCTTCTTCTTCTTAATTTTTAAACTCAATCATAGATCATTGGTGATAACATGTTCTCTCACTTCAAAATTTAACAACAAGAACATACACAGTGTAATCCCACAAGTGGGCCTGGGGAGGGCAGGATAGATGCAGATTTTACCCCTACCTTCTTAAGGTAGAAAGAATGTTTCCGATAAACCCTTGGCTCAAAAGAAGTGTAAAACAAAGCAGAATTGAAAGGAAATTAACGGCAACAAATAGCTAGATAAACAGAGCAAAAAAAGCAACATGTGGTAGTGAAAATTGAAGGCAATGCCAAGGGCCAAAAATATGTGAACTCTTCCTTAAGCAGCACTATGCTTCATCCTCAAAGTCAAGGGTTCTAGCCTCTTGAACAGTCATAATGGACTTATAAAAACCCTCTTATGCCCGATATTGGCCGTTTTACTCCTTTCTTACTACACAAACTAACTAATACTACTACATAAGGAGAAGAAGAAAAGTGGAGATTAAACCCATGCCTTTCCCACATAAAAGTACGACAACACTTGACTACCTACTGCCATTGTCCTCAACCTCTATACCTTCCTATCTAGGATCATGTCCTTTATAAGCTACTGTCATACAACTCATATTGCATGCCGAGTCTAAAATAGATATTCAGATGAAGCAGGAGGAATTGTTTTAAACCATTGAATCTAAGACTACACAAAATTTATACATACTGTGCACAAATCAAGAGAAAAAAGGGGAAACCTCTGCTCGATGTCCAAGCCTCGTCTATTATAGATACCAGATGAGAGTCGAAATATGTCATTTAATGTTTCTTGGAATATTTAGTGCTGCTAGGCAATACTCAGTTTTGAGATATTGGCTCGGCACAAAGTAAATAGGTAAGTTTCCTACTCTCGAGTTCAAAATTTGTCATCTCACTTTTGCAATCCCCATTTTCAGACAAACAGGAAAAGCAAAGATGAACATTCAATTTTATACAAAGTATTAAAAACTTGTTAAATAGGAGTAGTAGTTAGATCAAGCTTCACAAAAAAATCAAGGAACTCAAAGCTCTTTCATTTGTCATTTCCATCACAGAAAGTTGTACGAACAAGCTAGTCCAAAGATACTACTAAGTGAATCAAATCTTTTGCCTTTAAACTATAACTGTTATCCAATTATATATCAAGCCACCCTAAGACAAGACCTATTTGGCTATTTCCTCAAAAGCAAAGGTCTACATCATATAAACTAAATCAACACTGAACACTGGCTAAAACAGAAATCTCACAGAATCAATACATAAGCCTGCTAAAATGCAAAAGTTAACAGAACAAATGTGAAACAAGTGTTTAGTTTTGAATCTACCAGCTTATACTCATCTGGAAAACTTCTACTATTTTACAAATCAGTTAAACTGAAATTTAGAGCTTTTTTTTTAATCTAAACCAAGATCAAATACGCCTAAAGTACGGATCAAATAGAATGAACACATAAGCACGACAATGTGCATAAGTAAACCGAAGAAATGTGAATCCATCAATCAAACAACTATAACCACTATATGAAGATACTCAGTATCTATTCAGAATTAAGATATAGAAGATACTCAGTTACGAGCAATACTTGTACTTTATCGGGAAGTCCACTTAAACGGAGTAAACAAATGCAAAATCCATAATGATGAACAACCGAAACCAAATTAAAGTAATACCAGCAACGACTTCACGAGCGAAGACTGTGATTTTAGTGGAGGAAGAGTGATCGAGCGAGTAATCGAGCGGAACGTTGAATCGGTGATCGCGTAATCGGAGGTCGGGAACGGAGTACCAACTGCCGGAGAGGTGGTCAGAGGTGGAGTTGCCGTCGACAGCAGCTGCCATGGCGGTTAGTTTTTGGAGTGAAGGAGTAGTGGAGGAGCGCAGATAGAGAAATTGTGTTTGAAGTGGAGATAGTGAAAAAATAGGAGACGAAAATGCGATAGGAAGATGAATGAGGGGTTTTATCAGTGATGAATGAAGTGCCCGCATTTTGATTTCCTATACCTTACTCGGTTCCTCAAGGTATATTTACATAATTTTCTTGTTATTACATGGTTTTTTTTTTCCTATTTTATTTATTTGGAAAAAAAATAAGAAGATTCAATATATAAATGAATATGCGATAAAACCTAGTTAATTCTTATATTTCAATTGATTTCGATCAAATTTTCCTCAAACGTGTCAAATAAAATATAAAATAACAATAAAAATCATCCATTATTATTAAATTTCAAAGACAATAATTAAAAATTACTACAACTTTATAATTCATATTAAAAGTGTAAAAATATATAATTAAATAAGAAAAGACTTGCAAACCGATTACCAACATGCTTACGAGCCATACCGTACCCAATAAAGTTATTATTTTTTCTATCTTATTTTAATTGAGTTTGTGAGTTACACATATATGAAATAAAATACTTAAAGATAAAAGTTAAATTATATTTTTCACTATTATTTTTTATAAAGTTATATAATTTATCTCTTAAAAAATATAAAGATTCAATAATGAAAGAGCAAATATAAAAAAAAAAATATTTATCTTAAACGTTCAATAATTCAAATATTTATCGCATTGAAAAAAAATTAAAAATTTATTTAATTTGAGAAAAAAATTATAAATCATAAGATTATTATTCTTTTATATCTGACGCCTAGAAACTGAAATATAGTAATTTCATAAAACTCCAAAATAAACTAATGAGTGTGGCAATATTACAATAGTAGAGAAAGAATAGACCCGCGCAAAATATTGTGACCTAAAACTATCAATCCATACTGCTGCTTCTGAAAATCCGATAACTATGAAACTCGCAGCTGCAAGAAAATCCGTGATTCATCTTCCTCCACGGCCGATAACCGGCAGTATTTCCGGCGTGAGACACTTTTCGGGAGAGCTGGAAGATACGCATAAACCTGTACCGCCGCCGGCAACTTCCTTTGCCGTTCCCAAAATAGTCTCCCTCCTCAAAACTACCGATCACAATGACTGGATTTCCAACTCGCAGCTTGTTGAATTTCTTCATACCCCTCCATCCCCAACATCCCTTCTCAAAATCACCCGCCGATTGGGCTCCACTGAAAAAGCTTTACACTTTTTTGAATTCTTCAAGACAAATAGCTCGAGTTCATCATCAAACCCTTCTTCTCTTTCCTTTACATTTCAAGCTATTCTTGAACAAGCACTGCATGAAGAAAAATCTGACGTGCCAGGTAAGCTTTTTCAACTGTTTTCCTTCGCCAAAGAACAAAAAATCCCGTTATCGATCAATGCTGCGACTCTTCTTATGCGATGCTTTGGTCGAGCCAAAATGCTCGAGGAATTGATGTCTGTCTACAACGAGCTAGACTCGGATTCAAGAAACACAAATGTGGTTAATTTGTTGTTGGATTGTTTGTTTCGCGGAGGGAATACTGATGATGGGTTCAAGCTGCTCGACGAAATGCTCGAAAGGGATAGTGGTCTTCCTCCGAACAATAGTACGCTGGATATTGTTCTCTCTGCTATGTGGAGTAAAAATTGGGTCGGGACGAGGATGAGTGTGGAGGAAATTTGTGGACTTCTTGTGAGATTCTTCGAGCATGGTGTGTTCTTGGATGATGTGTGGTTTTCTAAATTGATTACCAAGTTTTGTCGATGTGGGGACTGTGATAAGGCCTGGGACCTTTTGCATGATATGATGAGGCTGGGTGGTCAGGTGAAAGCTTCTTCATTCAATGCCCTTTTGAGCGGATTAGGCAGGGAGCGTGATTTTCAAAAGATGAATTTGCTTATGAATGAGATGAAGGAAAAGGAAGTTAAACCAGATGTTGTGACATTTGGGATTCTCATCAATCATTTATGCAAATGTTACAGGGTCGACGAGGCACTGCAGGTGTTTGAGAAGATGGGAGGGAATGAAACTGATGCCGTTCTTGTTGAGCCAGACCTTGTTCTGTACAATACATTGATTGATGGACTTTGCAAGGTAGGCAAGCAAGAAGAAGGGTTAAAGTTGATGGAGAAGATGAGGTTGGAGAATAGATTACCTAATACTGTTACCTATAATTGCTTGATAGATGGTTTCTGCAAAGTGGGCGAGATTGAGAGATCGTTAGAGCTTTTTGACCAGATGAAGAAGAACGGGGTTGTGCCAAATGTGATTACTCTGAATGCTTTGCTACATGGAATGTGTAAGCTCGGGAGAGTTAGCAGTGCTATGAAACTTTTTGCTGAGATGCAAGAGAAGGGTTTAAAGGGTAATGTGATCACGTACACCATCCTCATTACCTCTTTTTGTAATGTCAACAATATTGCCAGAGCAATGAGTTTGTTCAATGAAATGTTAGAAAATGGGTGTCGCCCTGATGCCAAAATATATTACAGTTTGATTTTGGGCCTTTGCCAGGCTCAAAGAACGGATGATGCCTCCTGTATCGCTTCAAAGGCGAAAGAAGCTGGGTTTGGCTTGGATATTATCTGCTACAATGCTCTGATTGGGGGACTTTGTAGGAAAAATAAGATTGATGAAGCTCAGAAGATGCTTAAAGATATGGAAGTGTCTGGTATCAAACCTGACAGTTACACCTATAACACTTTGATATCATATTTCAGCAAGAAGGGGCAATTTACAACTGCCAGTAGAATTTTGAGGAGGATGATTGATGATGGTTATTTGCCAAATGTTGTTACATATGGAGCATTAATTCATGCATATTGCTTAGCTGGAAATCTTGATGCAGCTATGAACATCTTCCAAAATATGAGTTCTGCTATTAGTGTGCCACCTAGCACAGTCATATACAATACTTTGATCGACACTCTCTGCAAGAGTGACAAAGTAGAAGCTGCTATTTCTTTGTTGGGCGAAATGAAGGACAAAGGGGTAAGACCAAATACAAAAACATACAATGCCCTCTTTAAAGGTCTTCAGGAGAGGAATTGGGTGGAAAAGGCATTTGAAATAATGGACCAAATGACTGAGGATGCATGTAATCCTGACTACATTACCATGGAAGTCCTAACTCCATGGCTTTCTTCCATTGGTGAAACAGAAAAGTTGCGAAGATTTGTGGAAGGATATGAGATTTCTACTTCAACTGCCTAATACTAACTGGAACTGATGATACTTTCCTAATTCTGCTGTGATTTTCATTGGGCATGTCGAGATTCTTTTGCAGTCAGTTGAGTCCCTTGGATATAGCTTTCTCGACCTTTTAAGCTGAGACCAAATGGAATGTGTGAGGTCCCATTTGGTCTTCAAGCTCTGGGCTGGCATTTGACATTCCAGCTTTGATGCATAAGTTATCGTGTAGGTACACAAATCGTGTTCTGTGAAGACATCTCCATCCATTGCACTATAGATGAACTGATTATCATCTGGGCACCACGAAATGATGATACAAGTTTGGTGGACATGCTGAAGTTTTGTATTTTCAAATTTCATCGAGTTGTAGCTGGCGCAATTGCTGCCTGAAGCACTTTATGTTCTTTGGTAATATTTTTATTGATATCTAATTCAAGATGAAATAAAGTTTACATATGCTTATATTTGTGCCAACTTTGTACTGAGCTTAATATTTTGGCTTTGGACATATCTTAATCCTATTTGTCTTTCCTATACTGATATTTGGTTGTCTTAGTTTGCCTTTTGACTAGTGGTGAAAATGTGTTTGTCTTTTTATCTCCATGTATACACAGCTGTGAGATCCAGACTTCTGATGGTCTTCTTTATGGAAGACCAGAATCTATCAATACTTCAGTGTTTTTTAGGAAGACTATCATACTTTAGTATTTGTTTTAAAAGATTTTTATATATTCAGTAGAGAATCAAATAACTGAGATCCTTCTTTCGATACTTTTATGATCCTTCATTTACAGGAATGAAGAACATAGTGTTCTTGTTAATGACTTTTTCTCTTTCAAATAAATGAGATGTACTTGGGTGACTGATCAAGGTTCTTTCCTATTCATGATAGAGCCTTTTCCAGAGCTTTCTAATTGAAGTTTAGCAATTCTTGAAACCAGCAATGAAGTGCGAGTGTTTGCTGAAACCAGACGGCTTCCATCCTAAAGCTTTTGTTATGGATGTTGAAGGAATTTTATTTCATTATGCTGTATCATGCAAATATTGGACAGTTATTTGATAAAAAGTTTCATTCTACAACATTACTTGTTCCAGACACACTTTGTTGTGCAAATATCATCTGGTGCTCATGAATTTATCTCTTCATCGAACCATGCTTACGTGGAGAGTGTCCCATCAGAAACTGGATTTGAAGCTCTTGCCTTATTAATAAGCCGAGAGCTGATTGTTCTTCAGAACTCACAACCACTACAGAAAGCTCTTACGAAGATGAACATTTCATCACATTGTAAACATCGGGTATTTTTCCAGTTAATAATCATTTCTCCATTTCTCTTCCGAATTATGTCTATCCATTGCTGCCGTTATCTGTGTTTCTACCAAATCCAAACTTCGGATTTGATGAAGTTGTATATTTGACAAGTGAAGGTATGACCTAATGGTCAATAAAGTGGATGAAAAATATGGAGATTAAAGTTCAAATCTCAATATAGAAGCAAAAATTTAAGTGATTCGTTCCTTTCTATCTAAATTTTAGTAGCCAAGGGTTTACTCGAATATATGTTGATAAAAGGTGATATGTACTTGAAGGAATAGTTGAGGCGTGCACAAGCTAAGTACTAACTAGCATAGTTCAATTGGAATTTTGCCTCTTGTTCCTTCTGTCTTTTGTCCTTTTTGTGGGTTGTTGTGGAGGTACTGCTCTAGCATGTTGTTTAAACTATTCCCCATATGCTAGAATCGATCTACTAGATTCCATTGTTTTTTTGGTGGGTGCTTCCCTTTTGAAAAGATATGTTTCGTCCTTTCATGCTCTTCTCCACCATGTTTACGAATTACGATGTTGAGTGACTATGATGATTAATTATTTAAAATTATAACCTCGAATTTTATATCGAGTGAATTAAATCTTCTATTTTGTTTTATAACTTTAAACCAATTTTTATAGCCATAGAAATCCCATAGTTTGTTGAAAATTACAAGTTTCCCAAAAAAAAAAACTCTTAATCAGGGAGTGCGAATTTTCAACTTCCTTAGAAAATCATGAGTATAAATTTACATTGATCGAGTCAATTATTTCAACTTCGAAAAATTAAAGGTCAAAATCAAGATGAAAATCTAATAAATTACCTAACTTTGTACATCAACAAGTTGTGAAATCAGTAGAATTGAACAAATATTTGAAAATCAAACTTCAACGCTTGAATTTTCACTTTGAATAGTTAGAAGTTCCATTAAAACACATCACATTCACCTTGTACAGTACATACAGGATATAAGTCTACAAGAACCGCATATAGAGATATCTAGGAGCTTTAGGCCCCAAAAAAAAAAAAACTTTTCTTCCAGAGTATGTTTTTACTTTTCTTTCTTTTTTCTTCTTTAGTTTTCACAATTCAAAAATATATTAGCACATTATACGTATCTTTAATTTAATATCACAAAATTCATCTTTGTTATTTTCTTAAATATGTTACAGCTCATTATTCAATTTCAATGAAATTTTTGTCCAAACACCTACCAAATTCAGTCGATAAGCAAAGATAGTGGTTGTTCAAGGTAAATTGGCAAGCAAATTTCCCAAGATTCCATTTGGTAGGACACAAAAATCCCTAAACATAATTAGCAGCACAAACACTCAAGCACACTAACATGAAACAAGCACCACAAAAGGTAACACTTGAAAAACCTAAAATCATTGATAATGATTACTTACTACTATAAAATTACAATATTTAACAACTAATGGAATTTTTTTTACCCTATTTCTATATGTACCTTATCATCCAATATAATTAACCTACTAACAAAGAACATTGGAATCTAACTTTCCTTTTTCCTCAACTATGATGATGATGGAGAATGGAATTATACCTTACACGTACAAAAAGAGAACAAAAAATTTAGATTTTTTTTTAAAAGAAAAAAAGTAAAAAAGGACATGGAGATTTCAAGATTCTATCTTGCTTTCTATTTTCCTATATCTCTAACGGACAAAAAGATACTCCTACAAGTGAAAGAAAAGTGAATAAGAAGAAAAGCATCAATTTCTTCAACTTTTTTTTTTCCGGAAAGTCAAACGCCGCCTGCGGCGGTGGTTGTGGCATTATTTGAAAGCCATGGAAGCTGCATCGACCCCGGAAAATTATCGGAAAAGCAATCTCCGGTGGCCTGAGCAGCGAGCTCGTCTAACCCCTCAAAGAAATCATCATCTGCAGGTTCCATGTTATCTAATCCCATATTTGAATTGCCGAATTCGTCATCGTCGTCTTCAAAAATGTCTTCTTTTTCTTCTCTGCTGCTTTCTTGCTTCTCCGTCGCCGGCGAAGATACCGGCGATGAGCTAGTGGGTTTGTTTGAGTCACTTACGGTGCCAGCTTCAGAATTCGCCGGCTTCTGTCGGGTACTTCCGGCGAGGGAATTCCGATGAGTAGGCATAGGGTGGTTATGCTCTGCTGTGTAGGTGACAATGAACATATTCGGGTCGGATCTATTTCGCTCCACTTGTTTTCGGGCCAAACAACCCTTTGAAGTACTACACCTGTAATATCCCCTGTTTCACCCAAAAGAAGAAAACAGAGTTTATCAGAAAACTTTAATTGGTAAGAAAATAACTAAACTTGTTTAAGTTTCTTAAATCAACTTAAGAATGTAATTAAAAGAGAGATTAAAGAATCTACCTTGGATATGGGGAGCCTTTGATGGGTTTTTGTCCGTATTTTCTCCAAGACCACATGTCAGAAGATAAACCTTCAGCAGGCACTTGACATACCTTCTTCAATTGGTTTTTTCTGAAGAAAAAACAAAAGAAAATCCATAAAATGTGTGAAAATTAAAAAAAAAAATGAATTTTGTGACATGGGTATGTTCAAATTAACAAAGGTCTGATCTTTCCATCAAGAAACTTCAAATATATCACATAGAGATGAAAGAATATAACTAAAAAGTTGAAAAAAATAGTTACAAAAGTTACCTTCTTTTAGGTCTTGGACTTTGAATATGTGAAACACTAGTTGTGGAACCATATACAGACAGAGGAGACTGTTTGGGTTGTGTTGGTCTTGTACTGTTTAGCTGATGAATATGTTGTTGTTGTTTTAATGTTTGTTGGGGTGTTAGATCTTGTAGTCCTCCGAGAACAGAGAGGGGTGAAATGGGTATATTATTAGTATTATTTTGAGGAGAAAGAGGTATCTGTTGTGATTTGGGGAAGAAAGGCTTGTAAAGATTATGCAACTCTTCAGAATCACTTGTGGGGTTGTCAAATCTTGGCACAAATGGATCTTGAAAGTTGAAAAAGTTGCCATCTTGTCTTGGTTGAAAATTGGAACAGGAAGTAGCGACAGCGGCAGCGCTGCTGGTGGTGGTTGTGCTGGTGGCAGCGGCTGTGGAACTAGCGGCGCAGCCTCTGACCACCGCGTGTAGATCCCAATCCTCCTCCATGTTGTTGATTTCTCCTTGTTGCTATGGCCTTGACTTTTTGTTTTGGGGTTAGAGAGAGGAAAAGGAGACAAAAGAAGGCGCTGACTTTTGCTAAAGAGATGGAAAAGGGATCTGAGGAGAGGCATATATGAGTGGAATTCATTTATTATTTATAGAAAGAGATTTTGTGTGTGTGCCTGTTTTTGTGTGATTTGGCTGGTTTACACTACTTACTCGTTTATTTTTACTTCCGCATTATATTAAAAATAATTTTTTTAAGTTTTTTTAATTTATTCTTATCATTAATTATAATTTTTATTATATTTTTTAAAATATTATATTTATTTATTCGAAGATTAATTTGATAAAATTATTCTTATCATTTATTATTTTTATGTCAAATTAATAATTAATAATTATTATTGAACGAATAGAATACGTGTTTGGAGAGAAGGTGGGGGACAACAAATATTTTCATTTTTGATGTCTATTCATAAAAACATTGAACCTTTTATTGTAGTATGATTTGATGAGTTTTACCCATATTAAAGTCCTCATATGTTCAAGATTTGAGTTGTACAAAGTAAAATCGATGTGCAACCTTAAATTTTAAAAAATAAGAGTATTACTAGCTCTGTTCATCTTTATTTGTGCACTATATTAAATATAAATGTTTAATAATATTTGTTTAATTTATAAAAATAAGAGATAATTTTATATTTAATTATTACTTTACTCTTATTATTAATTAAAATAATTTATTTGTTATAGCTTTCAAGACACTGTATTTATTGTATTCAATGGATAATTTTATATAACTCTCTTTATCCCAAATTAATTGAATTTTTGCCCTTTTTTTCAATGTTCAAAATATTTGAATTGCTCAAAATTTAAGGTGAATATTTGAAACTTTTTCTATATTTGTTCTTTCATTTATTGGACTTTTATATTTTTCTAGGAGATAAATTAATTTCATATTTATGATTTTACAAAGGGCAACAGTGAAAAGTATGGTGTAAAATTTGTCTTTGAATGTTTTTCTTAATATGTATATATTACCTCACAAATTCAATTAAAGTAAAACAGAAAAAAAATTTATTATTTTTTAATTCTTATATTTAGTCAATAATAAATAATTATTATTGAACGGAGGGAAAGTAACTATTAACACAAGTATTCTCGTAAAGTGCATCAATTAAATACTCTATCAACCACCTTTACTTGTTTCCATATTAAAAAGAGCCTATTAAAAATAAATGTATATTTTTACTTGTTTGATTTTAAAAATAGGGAGATAATTTATTTTTTTTAACAGAAGATAATTTATTACTAAATATCTAATATTATCATCTTATTAATTACTTATTAATCTTTAAGAGGCCTAAGTCAATATTAAACAAATGAAAATGGATGGATGGAGTATCAAGTTAAAATTATGGTATTTGACGTAAACAAAAATTTATGAGGAAAAGGAAAAAGAAAATGAACTTTTTTTTCCTTGTAATAAGCTGGAAAGAAAATTATCTACCACAAATTGTAATTTTAATGATAAAAAGAAATAGAAAATCAAAGTGGTGGAGAATTTTTCCAAGAAGATGACAACACTCTCTCTCTCTCTCTCTTGTTTAACTTTTTCATAAAATTGTATCCATCTTTCACATAGGATAAGCAAAGCATTTTGTAGCTAGCTAACATGTCAACAACTTAACAATTGTTTAATAAAAGTGGTAAGACTTGGTTTGAGTAAGATTCTAAAAAGGAAAAGAGATAAGGATTTTGTGGTTTGTTGGTTAGCACAACACACATAAATTTAATAATAATTCAATTATTCAAAGGGGCTTATCTTTTGTCCTCATCTTAATTGGAAAAGAAAAAAAAACTGCTCTTTATTTTTGTTGGTGGTTTTTGGAGGGGGTTGACTTGTAATAATGTCAAAGGGTAGGAGATTGGAAAAGGTCTACGCGGTGTGTATTTACTTACACTCTCTCACATCGAGTCCCGTGAGTGCGTGCACTGACCGACAAAAAAGAGAAACCTTCATGTGGACTGTCCCTAGATTTTTTACTCTATTTTTTTTAATTTCAAATTAGGGATTAAATATAAAATTATTTTTTAATTTTATAAAGTGAATAAGTATTATTGAACATATTAAAATAGTATAGAGGACAAGTAAAAATAAACGGAGGAAGTACCTAATATTTCCTATGTCTCATTTTAATTGAAGTTATGAGATAATGCACACATATTAAGAAAAATACTCAAAGATAAACTTTTAACTATACTTTTCATTGTTGACTTTTGTAAATAATTATGTAGTATACTTCGATAAATGAAAAGAGGAATATGGAAGAAGATTCAAACTTTCATCTTGAAGTTGAAACAATTCAACTATTTTGAACCTTAAAAGAATCTAAAAAAAAATAATTAATTTGAAATGGAGGGAGTAGAAGTTGAAAACTTGGAATATTTTTCCAGTCCACTTTAAAAAAGAATATCTCTATTAAAAAAAATTAATTTTAACTTTGAACATGACATATTCATTCTCACGAGATTAAAAAATATTTTGATTTATGATTATATACTGCATACTCTAATTTAAGTTATAAAACTTTTTTTAAAAAAAAACTTTTGAATTATTCAAACTTTATGAGAAAAGTGAATATCGGAACATATAAATCAAAATAAAATGAATATAATATTACACTAGAGGTATGTTGTTGTTTAAATATAAACATAAATTAAACTATCTTGGCATCTTATTAGGTGACAAGTACCAGTTGTCATTGAAATTAATTTATATATATACAGATATCTTATATTCTTTCTGCTTTTTAATGAAAAGTGTTTATAATCGTTTAAATATCATACTAATAATGTTTAAAATGACAAGTTCTAAAAGTTTTTTTTTTATAAAAGTAAACAACTAATTGCTGAATGAACCTCCATAAATTAAAACACGGAAAGTAATTACTGATTTGATTATTTTAAAAAATCATTGTCATTTTATAGAACTTAACTCTAATATACTAGAGAATATTTTTAAACTTCAGATTGTTAAAGATTTACCCTTTTTTTCTGATTCCAATATTTCTTTGTTGAATATTCTCCCATTTTATGAAATTGTGATTTGTTAATCAACTTATGTTAAGTTTCACCCAAGTTAAAATTTATCAAACAAATTCAAACAATAAAAATATTTTTTTTTAACTTTCAATCCGTCGATTGATGATCGAGGTCAATCACCTAAATAAATCTTCACTCGTTGATTAACTAATCCATTGTAGGCAAGAACATCAACTTTTTTTTTTTTTTTGGAGACACATATATTTTTGCTTAATGATTTAGAAAATAGATAAACTTTATGACATGGAATTTTATTTAGGGAACTTGAGAAATAAAAAATATATAATGCCTGTGATTTAAATTTGAAAGCTTTAGGTGCATTTTGCATCATCTAAACCATTAAATAAATCTCTTTTCTTATAAAAAGGTGAAGCTTCTAGAAAAGAGTAAAAAAAGTACAATGTAATTTTTTGTCCATGGAGAGATTGGGTGAACATCCTTTTGACCTCCTATATTGGGAGTTAATTAAAAGCAACTTACACTTTTAATAATACTTAATAAGATTAATTTAGTAATATAAATTTTTAATATATATTCCTTTCGTTAATATTAATTGTCCATAATTTGGTACATCTCTTAAAAAATAGCAACAACAACAACATAATCAATTAAATAATAAATAAAAAAATTTATTATGTCATACTTAAATTATTATACGTCATCTAAATACTAGAAAATAAATGATATTTAATAATAAATGTAAACATGATATAAAATAATAAATTACTTCTTGATCTAAGTAAAAATGTTCGTACATTTATGTAATATACTGGGAAAAAAATAGGCAAATTATGTGTTAAGTCAATACTCCTCTGGACTATTTTATTTGTCAAACTTATCAAAATCAAATTAGCTGGTCCAAATATTTGTTACTTTCGAATATTAAGATGTGATTGAATTTTCTTTTTCATTTTGTCCTTAGTAGTAATTATTTAATAAAAAAAATGAACACTGATTAATCGACATAGAAAACTTAAATAATAAAACACATACAAATACTTTAATATTATGATTGCTTAAATTATTATTTTTTCCATCTGTTTAGGAAAGAATATGTATTAAAAAGAGATTAATATTTATTTAAAATAATTAAAGATAATAAAAGTTAATAATAATTAAATATATAAACTTTTTTAAAGGACATATGAATGGAAAATGTGATAAGTAAAATACTTCGATGGAAGTATGAGTTTAAATATTGCAAAATAAAAATGTAAGGAGTAGTATATATTCAAATAAGTTATAAATAGAGAGATGTAAGATTATTAGGAAAACCTTGATAGGTAGAGCTTTCCTTTAAATGGAGCTTTACACAGTATAAATTTAAAGTGGTCGTGTTTTAACATGAATATTGGATAAGATAAAAAAATAAAATAATTTTTTTTTTATTTTACGTGACGTCATTTAATTTTATATGGAGTTGAAAAAAAAAAGACTTTTAAAATCAGTGCTCTAAAATCATTTATAAATATTTGTGTAGTTGAAAATTATTTTCTTAAGGATAAAAGAAAATTTTAATATTAAATTGTTTCTAATTCTAGTAATGTGACACTCTTTTTAGTACAGATTAAAAAAAGATGATGTCATAAAATAGAATAAAAAAATTGCAAAATATTTTTTAATTCAAAATAAGTGAATTATTAAAATATTTTACACCATTTAAATAAAGAACAATAAGACAACAATTAAATATTGCTTTCCATTTTACTCCTATTCATCATTGTCAAATTTCTCTTTGAAATGATTATACCTTAATTAAAGTTTCTTGATCTCATCACATAGAAAATTCAAATAAAAAGATAAAATTTTAAAAAATATTCTAAAATTATTCTTGAATATTGAACAATTAAGTTAATTTAAAATACAAAAAATGTCTAAATAATTCAATTATTTGAGAATGGATAAAGTATGGAACAAGAGAAAGGAAGAAGAGCAAACTTAGCTAGTGTTTTGGCCACAAACTTCCATATACTTTGGTAAGTTATTTTTGGACGAAGTTTCATCATATGTTTGGTCATAAAATTTTGGGAGAAATATTTGACCTTTTAAACAAAATATATATGATTTATATTCATAAGTTTGATTCTAAAATTTATTAAAAATATCCATATATTTTTGTATTATCATTTTATAATAAACATATTCTATAAAAAAAATCATGACAGTAAAAATAATTAATATGAATTTGGAAAAAATAAAACAAAAAAAATACTCTTACTATTTGTAACTAAAGTGACTTTTGAGAATAAATTCAAATAAAAATGGTATAAAATATCCATATAATTGTATAAATTTTATACGATAAACTAAGATTGCTATTCAGTCTAAAAGTATAAATGACAAATACTTTAATAAAATATAAAAAAATTGACATAATTTTTATACTTTTATTTTTTAAGAATTTGGCTCAAATATTTTTTTTAATATTTAAAAATTAGAAATATTTTCTAAATATATTTATTTAATAATAACAAATGATATAATCAAACGCTATTTTTCAAAGTTTTTCTAAATATATTATTTAAAAATATTTGTGACCAAACGTCACTTCATAGAACTTAGAAATTGACTTTCAGAAAAGAAGAGAATCGACGGCTACAAACACCTTTGACCTTTCACCCTCCAGAGAGCAAGGGCTATTTATTCAAAAAATAAAATATATATAAAAAATAGAATAAAAAGATAACCTCTGCTTAAGTCCGATGAATGCTGGGTAAGCGGAAGATTAAATATTTTATCATGAAATATATTCATAAATTTTATATTGCATTTAATTGATGCTATCTTATTTTTCATTCAATTGGGGACACATTTATTTCATTTTTTAAGTAGATAAATTAATCAAGAAATTAAGCTCTCCGTTTATTTGTAGTTGTCAAATTCTTTTTATTTGATTTTCACTTATTTATCATTTTTGATAAATCAAGACAAATAGATGTAGATCGAAAAAGTATAAGGGAGAGGTGATTAGACAAGATATGACGAAACTTGATCTCACCGAGGATATGACGTTAGTAGAAGGTTAATAGGTTAGCCGGGTTAGGTTGATGTCTAGCTGTGGTGCATTGTAGGGTAGTAGGTTTTGTTGAGTCCGCATATCATGTGGTGTCTTTATTTGTATTATATGTGTTAAATTTATCTTATTTACACAATATCATGTGTTTTTCATTAATAGTCACTCTTCCTATTCCTTTCTTTTTTGTCATATCTAATTTATTTTACTTATGGGTTGTTGAGACGAGGGTTCTCAGGAAACAACCTCTCTACTTTTATGAGGTATTGGTAAGGTCTGCATACATTCTACCTCCCCGACCCCACTTGTGTGATTCCACTGGGTATGTTGTTGTTGATAAATCAAGACAAGATAATTTTTTTCCCTATTATACCCTCAATTAATACCTCTAAAAAATACAATGAATAAATATGTATGAGACCCTGTTAATTAATAGAGATAGAATGATAAATTTATTATATCAATAATTATTTTTTTAATAAGAGTCTCAAGTTAAAATTTAAAAACTAAAAATTATCGAACAGAATATAATTTTGCCAACGAACTAAAAGATTCCTAATGCTTTGAAATAATATAGTATTTTCTTCTAATTTAAAATAGTACATCTTTTAAGGAAGTTAATTAATAAGAATTTCATGGAAATGGATGGTTTTTCGATATTGCATTATTAAAAAAGTGTTGCTAGTTCCATCTTAAAAAGAGAATCAAGTAATCAAAACGTTAAACTTTTATTGGCATTATGCTATGTGTACATACTTTTATGAAGGGGAATATTTGCGTGAAATAATTAATATAGTAAAAGATACTGGATTTTTATTAATTAGGGGAAAAGAGATAAAAATTTTGGAATAAAGAATTGATAAATTAAATAGTTTCAAACTATATAGAATAATGGCATAAGAGAGAATGTATAAATTCCTCCAAACAAGTACTTTATACCAAGAATAGAATCCAATGTCTTTAAATAAAAGGAACTATGCCTGGACAAAATAACTAATCATAGGCAGTGGGAGAAAAGAGCAATGGAACTAAATACTATTTTTTTTAATAATTTTTAATTTTAATTTTTTATCTGACATATTTAAGATTATAAAATTAAAGAATATTTTGACATATATATATATATTTAATTAAAAATTCAAATATTTTATTTATTTTTTAAGCATATATATAGAGTTCATATTGAATCTTCCTTGACTTCTTATATTTGCTTTTTTTATATTTTGAATATCTTAATGAAAATTTTGAGTAACAAAATACAAATCATTCTTCAAAAATAATAAATGCCCTTCAAGTTTCTTCAAAGTTTCCTAGAAGTAAAACTCGGTAGAAATGTACACAAAATTAGTAAGTTGTTTTAAAAATAAAAAGAGTGAAATGTCGAAAACATATTTAAATTAATTTTTTGTTTCATTATTAAATTATAGAAAGTGTAAGTTTCGTACTTAAATTGTCACTAATCGTTCGAGAAATACACTTTTCTCTTTTATTACGATCTCTTGATAGTGTATGTATTACACTCTTTCTTTTATTTTTTTTAAAAAACTGCCACATGACACTCTGTAATCATTCCACATAAACAAAAACTAAATAGAGTACTGTTAATATTAGTTAAAAGTTTAAGATGAAAATATCACTATTATAATAATAATAATAATAATAATAATAATAATAATAATAATTAAAAAAATTCAAATATTTTTTAGGAAATTTTTAAAAAATATATAACTTTGGAGACAAAATTACATGCTCCTATCGTATCCGCAGCACCCGCCTCCTCTCCTTCCAAATTAATTGAAATGAAGGAAATACTAAACTTGTGAAAATTCAACATTTTTTAACTTGTGGAAATTAAACTAAATATTTTAAGAATGCTGGGCTTGATTTCTCGTAACTTGCGTTATGAAAAGGGTGCTAGTTTGCAATAGAGAGGGGACTGCTATTGTAACTAGTGATCATCCCATGTAAGATCAAAATTGAATCTTCCTCAATAAAAAACTATACTATTAATTATATATAAAATTAATGTTAGATCCTTTACCTTATTATTTACTTTTTTATATTTTGAATTTCTCTAATTTATATTTATTTATCTTAAAAGCGTGAAGACCCTTAGAGATGTTGTTTGAACTTCGTTAAAAGAATCTTGTATAAACAAAATCGTCTTTTCACAATGTTTCATTAAATTCTTATTTAAAATATATGAAAGTAAATGATCAAATAAGGATTTCTAACCGTGGAAAAACTCTCAAATCTTCCTTATTTAATAAATTTCTACTTATTCTTTATTTGAATCAAAAAAATACTCTACATCCGCTAAGAAAAATTCTAATTTACCATGATGTATAGGACCTTTATAAATAAATAATTTATCAAAATTACTTTTGTAGTGAATTATTTATCTTTTTATAAGTTCACAATTGAATTTATTTTTTTTTATATTAGATTTGTTACTAGATGAGATAATCACGCGCAAAGCCCAAAGCCCAACAACAACAACATATCCAGTGAAATCCCACAAGTGGGGTCTGGGGAGGGTAAGATGTATGCAGACCTTACCACTACCACATAGGTAGAGAAGTTGTTTCCTGGAAACCCTCGTCACAAAAACCCATAGCAAAGCAAAGCCCAAAGCCCGTTCAACAAATTAGTAGTTACAAAAATATACAAATCATTCTTCAAAAATAATAAATGCCCTTCAATTTTCTTCAAAGTTTCCTTTAAGATGTTTGAAAATGTGTCGACTGATGAGAAGTCTGGTAAACGATCTTAATCCTTTCTCTCTCTCAAAAAAAAAAAGGCTCTAAGAATATGGAAACCTACAGAAACCATTTCAGTTTATGGAGCATAATTATTATTATAATCTGCATTTGTATTAAATGTCGAGGTTCATCTACATTTGTATTTCTTTATTAATTAAGCCAATATACACACTAATAAAAAAAATGTCAAAAACCTAAAAAGTTTAGACTCGGACATGTTGAACTTGACATATTGTATTAAATTGTTTGACAAAAATGGCCCTAACCTATAAATTTTAGACCGAGACAAGTTAACATGGTTTTGTTAGGTTTTTGCAGCAGCTAAATCTTATAGGTGTGGGACCGGATAAGACTCGGTTTCTTTTTTTTATCTCCATTTTTTGCAAGTAACTATCCTGATAGTTGACATATAACATAAGTTAGATTTTGATGATTGAGATTTAATTAATCATCTGGCATAAGTCAATTTCATTTATGCCATATATGTCGGCCATGGCTTATGGTCACGCCTTCATAATTGAGTATGATTTATTCGGTAAATTTCATTTAGATATCCGAATCATGATTCGTTTCTAACTTTCAAATAAATACGTGAAAATATGATAAAAGTTTTTTTCTTTTAGATGTATATTCGTAGTTATAATTATTTAAAAAAAATTGCGTGATATGATATGCTCGTAAATATTCATTACATATAAGTAATTAACTAGATATGATATGCTCTTTCTTTTGTTATACTCAACAATATATTGATCGAAACATGCATGATATTTTACGATCTATTGAGCTTAGTGTTATAATATTAAAACAGATGGAACAATGTCATCTATTTTAAGTGGTTAACTTATCTACATAATGAGAATTTGAGAACATATGCGAAAATAAAATAAGAAATATTGAATATTGAATATTTAATTACTATGCTAATTTAATACTAGATCGAAGAGAATTGACTAAGACGTATAAAAAGATGAATAATCCCCACCTGTTAATGCGGAACACACAGTTCAATACTTCACGTATTCAAGCTGACCAGCAATAGCTTGAACAAGAAAATATAAAAGTTCAATATCGAGTAAAATAAAATTTGTACATATCTACTTTTAAAATCATAATTAAAAAAAATAAGTTTTAAATATGAAAGAATAAGATTGGACAGCCATATAATATAAGGAGATAGCATTCCAGCCACCTAGTGACACAATTCAAAACATTGACGTGTGGAAAAAAAATACATTGTCAATGTTTAATATTATGATACAAGCATTTACATATTATTACGAACATGAGGTGTAAAAAATAAAAATTATACACGAAAGGTGCACACAATACAAAACTCCTGAATTTTTTATTTTGGACAAAACCATATTAAACGATCTTGACATTATGTTTGGATCGATGACTGTTACATATATCGTACAATAAACCTATAAAAAAAGAAAATTACACACAAAATAAATCTAATGTAAAATTATTTGTTCAATCAACCAAAACTATTTATCCTTAATGGACCCATAATCTAAATTATTTACCTTTTTACTTCACTTTCTCTTTTTTGTTTCGCCCATGATGTCATGCTGACGTTAGCACGACATTGGTACGAATATTATGAAATAATCCTACTCTGTGATACTCCGGCGGTATGTATATACCATACCGGTATTATATAGAATGAACTCAATCCTCTGTGATATTCTAGCAGTATATTGATACCCTATTGATATCATATGGGATTATGTTTTTTTTTTAAGAAATAAATAAGAAACAGTTTAAAAATATTATTAAACTCTAAATTAGTACCATATCGACATCGTATAGGAGTGGAGCTTAATTATCTGTAATATTCCATTGGTATATTGATACCCTATCGGTATCATATAGTTTTGAGCTCTTATTTTTAAGAAATAGAACAATTAAGAGAAAATTATTAAAATCACAAAACTATTTATTAAACTCTTAATTAGCAGAAAATATATTCTTGTTATACTCCATTGGTATATTGACACCTTATCTGTATCATATAATTTGAACTCTTTTTTAAATAAATATAATAATTATGAGAAAATTATTAAAATTATAAACTTATCATTAAGTCTAAATTAGTAGAGAATATATTCATTGCGATACTTGTCGGTATATTGATATCATATCGGTATCATATAAAACTGAGTTTAATCCTCTGTGATACCCTGTCGGTATATCTATTGGTGTATCTTACAAGGTAGCCGCTGACATCAGCACGGAAACTTTATTCAAACAGTAGGGGATATAAATGTAAAGAGGTATATGGATGTAAATAGTTTTTTTTAAAGCGACATAAATTTCATTTTTCCAAAAAAAATTGTACGAGGTGGAGCTACTATAGAAAAGTAGAATAAAAAAATATTGTATACTCTAATAAATAAAAACAAAATAATTATAAAAAGAATAAGATTGGACAGCCACATAATATAAGGAGATGAAGCTGCCACCTAGGGACACAATTCAAAACATTGACGTGTGAAAAAAAAAAATATTGCCAATGTTTAATACTATGATATAAACATTTACATATTATTATAGATCAAACGAACATGAGGTGTAAAAAATAAAAATTATACACGACAAGGTGCAGACTATTTAAAACTCCTTAATTTTTTTATTTTGGACAAAACCAAATCAAACGATCTTAACATTATGTTTGGATGATTGTTACATATTATTTTATAATATATTATATACTAATTATTTTAATAAAATAATATTTGAATAAATTATATCGTTTTTCGTTCTTACATAATGAAACATATTAAAGAATAAATTTATACAAAATAGAACGAGGTGGAGTTACTATTAAAAAGATACAAAGTAAAAGACACAAAAAATTAAAGTGATAGCGTGATCATACCAAATAAATCATTATATAAAGTGAAAACTTTTCATTGTTATTAAACATAAATTTAACAATATAATATAATATAATAAAAATTAAATAATAATATTTAAAGTAATAATATGATTAAAAAAACCAACCACCATTGAAAGGGTAAATAGAGTTGCTTGCACGATCCAAAGAAGCAGAATAGTATTAAGATATATATATTCCTTATAAATTCATTGCATCCATTTAGGTATGGCCAAGTGGGAGCTGTTTCTGTTTAATTGTATGTGTCTTTCTTTACCAATAAATATGTTTTTCTTCCATCACGCTTTGTGGCCAATAAACAAAAAATGGGCAATTGATGGACATATTTTTCTATTGGCAAAACAAAATAAATATATTTCACATCGCTAACTTTATTCCATGCATACTTAATATAACTTGTCAAGCAACGATTTTATTTTACTTTTTGATTTATATATATATATTAGATAATTTAAGGTCCGTGGTGCGGATCCAATATAATTTTATATTTTTTCATTAAATAATTTTAATATATTATTTTATAATTTATTTTAATGTTTGTACGATATAAATGCGTCATTATATCTAAACTTGAAAAGATTAAATTTTAAGAAATTTTATATATAGAGAAAATAAGAAAGTGTGTTAGATTATGAATAAGTACATTTCATGTTCGAGAAATATATAAAATATTAATATCTTCAAAAGAAGATTATCAATTTTTATATATCTTTACAAGTGGTATCTATTTCCACAGTTGTTATCTTCTATTTGTGATATTTGTACCACAAGTTTTGCATATTATAATATATTTAAATCTTTGATCAACCAATTAGTAAAGCTCGATTCAAAGCCATTCAAATTTCTATTACTTCAGCACTCAAGAATAATATATTTGTGGTTAGGTTTGTCGATAAATTGTGATCGTTTTATTATTGTCTTCGATAAGTAGAAATAGTTCTATTTATTTTGAAGTTAATATTGAAATTATTTATTAAAAAGTTGATTCTAGTTTCACAACAATTATCTTAATATTAAATTCTAAATTAAATTAATAAAAGAATTGATACTAAACTCTAAATATCATGCCGTAGTTAAATTCTAAATGAACAACAATAACAATAACAACAATAACATACCCAGTGAAATCCCACACGTGGGGTTTGGGAGGATAAAATGTACGTAGACCTTACCACTACCTCATAGAGATAGAGATGTTGTTCCAAAAGACCCTCAACTGCTTAATTTCTAAATTAAATTAACAAGATAAAATTAATACTAAACTCTAAATATGCCTAAAAGAAAACTCTAAATCTTACCCCACAAAAAATAACCAATATACATGTTTTTTGTTTCGGGTTATTTTTCCCTTTTTTTTTATATTTCTCAACATAGTCATTTTCTATTGACATCTTCTTTTGTTGTTCTTCTTTATTTTTTTTTAACTCCTCATTTTTCTTTAATGTGTATCTTAATAGGGATAATTATAGTACATGGCCATTCGGTCAAAATATTTACTAAAGAATGATCATTCGATGTATATACATGTATAGTCAATGTAATAAGTTATACTCAATTTTTGAATGTTCATAATGTATACTCGATGTATAGTTCATATATAAGTAATCTATATTGTATAGTCAGTGTATATTTTCTATGACTTTTGACAAGTTATATTATTTAGTCATGTACATTTTCTATGATTGTAAAAGAATATGGCTATATTTATTGTAAATTAATTAGTTTATCATATATATTTGAGATTATCCTTTTTTTTAATATTAATCAGAATTTGAATATTAAACTTTCTCCCTTCAAATTTCTCTATTAGATAGTCTATCATATTTGAAAATTTTAAACATATCCTACATAGAAATGAAAAATTAATAATTTTTAATCTTTCAATGAATACATTATCAAATTATTAATTTCTTGATAGTCAAAAGTTGTTTTTTTTTAGTCACTAAATTTTCTTTCTTTAAATTAAACAAAAATATTAGTATGTCATTTTTAAGACTACTTTAATAATCAAGATACGAACTTTAGTAGTTGTCATATTATGTAACTTAATATCAAAAATAGGTTTACGCAGTAACCCTTGAAAGTATTTAGTAACAAAAAATAAAAATGAACTATTCAAACACATTTTATTTTAAATTAGTTCAAAATTTTATTTCTAAAACATGTTCTAACAAGCTTAACATTTATTATTATTTGTGAGAAGTTGACCAATTAGAAACTCTTCACTTTAGCATAATTACAAAAATATCCTTATGGGTCCATAATAAAAGTAAGAACATATATGGATTCTTCTAGAGTTTTATTTTGATTATTAATTATTCAATTATTATTTTTATCCTTAAATAAAGTTAAGTTTACTAAAATGCCATTGGTAATCTTTTTTCTATCTTGAAAAAGAAAGGATGTTTCTAGATAATTTTGAAATGACCAAACTACCCTTGATTGTCCTCCTTTTTATATTTCTATATAATAGAAATATATATATTCTCTGTTGGTGAGCTATAATTTGCTTGACTTGACAGAGGACGACTTCATCTTCTCCGTCACTTTCAATTTATTTTTCTTAATTTAATTGGGCAACGAAAATATTGATTCTGTCACTGATAACGTGTGCTTTTTTTAAGGTAAATGACATGCACGATGCCTCTAAAGAAGTTGTCTATATAATATGATATTATATATGGGTGAAGTGATCGATCTCATATAGAAAAATACATGTAAATATTTCTATATCATTCTTTAATCTTTGAGGCAATCCACTAATTTATAGGCAAGCAGAGAACAAATAGATAAAGATATGTAGAGCAAATTGACATTTGAGTCGATTTTCATTAAATAATAACTTAGTTTATTGTGAAAGTACATTAAAACTAAATACTTATATTTAAAAAAAATCCATGACATGCATTAATAAGTATATATTGGTGAATTAAAAAATTATAATTCGTAAATCAAAATACACATCCTTAAACATGTTTATGATACAAAAATATATTCCTTTTAGAAGATAGCACAGAATAAGGAGACAAGTGCCCATGAAACAACTATATAATGTAGTATAAATTGAGCAGTATCGTTTGGTTTGATTATAAATTATGATGAGATTGATTATGTCGAGATTAATTATGATACGATAAGTTATATTGGGGTTATATCTTATTGAGTGTTTGAATTGTTGTATTCAAAACTATATACATTGTATAAATTTTAAGAATAAGCTGTCTGTTTACAAAAATACTTTGTTTAGTTTTTTTTTTTTTTAAACAATTTCTTTGCAAGTTTTTATTAATTAAGATAAACCTTCCATCTTATTTAGCTTGAATATTTTTATATGTGCATTCTCATGATTGTATCATATGTATTTAAAAATAAATCTCTCATCTTATTTAGCTTAAAAATAGAACTTTTATCTTAAGTTTGTTAAAGTAAAAGAGGATTATTCTTTATATCACTCCATTTAAGCAGGTACTACTCTTAAATAATGAAATATATCTTCAATTTAATTAATACATAAAATACAAGCTTTTAAGTGATTAAAAGAATATATTAATTAAAAATATGTTATTCAGTAGTAGAAAAATTAGTATAGTAGAGTAGTATTTCTTTTGGAGTATGTTTAACTAGATTCTCTCGTGGACTTGTCTCGAGAAGTCAGTTACACACTTAAACTATCATCCCGATCTATTACACAACTTTACTATTTAAAAGTGAATTTATTTACCTTTAAAATAGAAGTGTGTAATAGATCGCCACAATAATTTAACCGTATATCTGACCTTTCAATTTATGTCTTTTCCAATTTTAAAACATAGAGGATTATATAACAATGTTAGATTGCTTTATGTGGTAGTTTAAAAAAGTAACCAAACATTATATAAACAATAGTGTACTAATTTTTTTTATGTGGATATTATTCTTCCTATTTAATTTCTTAAAGCCAAACTAACCTTAAGAGGATGAAATGAGAAAGCTAGTTGCTTGTATAGTCACTATAAGAGGTGTTGGTGCATATCTCAATCACTTCAAAGTGTTGTGAGAGTTCTTGAATTAAAGAGGGAAGATTTTGGCCTTTGTTTGTGCTCCCCTTCATCATTATTTCTACACATTGTGCTTTCCTTTTTCCTTTGTCACATTGGATTGGTACACATGCACACATTCACGTAGACACTACCAAATCCATCATTATATTAAAGGAAATTAATGGACTCCAGGATTAAAGGTATCATCTAGGGGTGTCTTCCATCCAGAGGAAAACATTTTCTCTAAAAAAGAAAAAAAGAGTTTATTAAAAATTTAAAAAAATAAATTAGTTTCACGATAAATTTAGAAAAAATTAAGTCATATTTGTAAGAAATTATAGAGCAATAGTGCAGCGGAAAAGTAGATTGATATATTTTCAGCGGTTAGCAATGTAGTCAAAATCATCGTCTTTGTTTTCCACCTTCCAATAAGACTTGTAAGCGCTCAAACTGTTGGGATGTGGAGCCTGATTCTGTAACAGTGTTATTTATTTTAATATAAATATTGCATCACCGTGGAGGTTACCGCACAAGGTGTTACCACGAACTGATTTTCTCTCTCTCTAGGTTTACTAAATTTTCTTGATTCTTGGATTGTTCTTCGAAATCACAAGATGTTCTTGTAATCGATCCTAACACAAACCTCACTTGAGATGGTATGGAGTTTAGAAGGAGATTTATGCTTAGGGACATTTAACATGATATGTCGTATTTATAATTGTTCTACCATCAAGAATATAATGGTATCAAGAGCAATAGTGAGAAGTTAATGGTTATCACTAGTGAGAAATTAGTGGGAGTAGTTGAAGAATAGTGAATGTAGTAGTAAGTGGTAACTTCCATGGATACTGAATGTAATTGTAGTTGTAGTTGCAATTTTCGTGGAAGTTACAGATCACATCCATCGAATATAGTGACGACATCCATGAAAGTTATGGCCAACATTCCAACAATACTGTCTCCTTTCCACCCTTATAATCACCCAATGGAATCCCTGCCTCCGCCCAATCAACTGCCCGACCTCATCTTCACAGTTTTATCTTAAATTCTTTTACAGTAATATTTTCTATTTTTCTGAAAAAATTTTATACAAAAATATTTTTCATGAAAAACGTTCTGCGTCATACCAAATACACCCTATATTTGTAATATTTTGATAAATATTGAAGATCAAAACTGTTCAGCATATATTTTAGGGACTAGTTATAATTTGAACCTGAATTGCACACATAAGAGACCATTTTAGAGACTAAACTGATTGTTTCTCTGTTTCAAAATAGGCGATGTATTTGTAGCTTGGACCTCTTAAAAAGATTACTCATTTTTAAAAAATAAAAAAAAATTATCATCTTATTTTTAGTTAAATGTTTTGAAGGAAAGAGATGACTCTTTAATACTATCTCCATTTTATATTAACTGTCCACTTCAAGGAAAATGTGGAGAAGTGAGAGAAGAAAGCAAGAAGATGAACATACAATTTGACCCATGCATGATGATGGCCACACAATTTAATACAGTCAAGAAAATCAAATAAAATGATTAGTTTTATCTTTTGTTATACTAGTCTTGTTCTACTCGCTTTGCGCGTGATTAAAGTATAAAGAAATTAAATTTAATTATGAATTATAAACAACAACAACATACCCAGTGAAATCTCACAAGTGGGTAATTATGAATTATAAAAAAATAAATAATTCACTACAAATAATTCTAATGAATTATTTATTTATAAAAGTCTTATATATAAAAATTCTATCATTAATTAGAATCCATGGTAAATTAGAGTTTTTCTTAGCGGCTGCAGGGTAGAAGTCTATCAAATAAGAAAGAGTTAGATGTCTTTCCACGGCTAGAAGTCCTCATTTTATCACCTTTATCATATATTTAAAAAGTCAATATTATAAATCTAATTTAAAGAAAAATGATGAAAAAATGATTTTATCTAAAGATGACATTTTTAATGAATGACAAAAAGTTCAAACAACATTTTTAAGGGCCTTCACATTTTTAATATAGTATAGATTATTGACACAAAAATGTCTCCTCGGTGACTGATGAGTCATGAAAATACGACTTTTACGACGCTTAAAACATAGAATTATTGGGTGTTCTCGAGCGGTGTTATTGGTTTAATAGGTATGTTTTGATGTTGTGCAGGAAAATGACTAAGGCATGGGAAATGGCGGAAAGCACAAGGAACGGGTGAAAAAAATGAAGCCAAGTGTCGAACCACGGAAGGCCCACACGGGCCGTCTCACGCCAGACGGTCCGTGTGGCCGACCGTGGCACGACACGAGTCACACGGTCAGTCCACACGGCCCGTCTGACACCAGACGGACCGTGTGACAGACCGTGTACTTGACGTAGCTCGGAAGACAAACCCGTCGAAAATTAAAGAAAGCGTGCAAGGAGATTTATACGGAGGATCCACACGGTCCGTCTCACTCCACACGGACCGTGTCACGGGACGTGTAAGTGACGTAGTTCGAAGGGCCTTCGTCGAAAATATCAGAATTCGTGCAAGTGAATTGACACGGAAGAACCACACGGCCCGTCTCACGCCACACGGGCCGTGTCACGGACCGTGTGGGTACAGCCAACCACCAGACGGTCCGTTTACACGGACCATCTCACCTCAGACGGTCCGTGTAACGGACCGTGCCCCGTGCCGAAATTATTTTCCTAAATTATGTCAACTTAGTTTTTGCTTTGTATAAATAGGATGTTATTTTATTTTATTAAACTACTTCGTTTTGACGATAGAAACTAGAGAGAACAAGGAGAAAAACTTGAGTTTTGGCTTTTGTAATTCGAGAGAATCACGTTTGTGATTATTGTTCAAAGCTTGTAACACGGATTCTTGCTTTTCAATCGTAAGTCCATCTTTATGTTTTCTTCTACTCATTGTGGGCAAATTATTAACAGTATGCTAGGCTAAACCCACAACTAGGGTTGTGGGAACCATGACGACCCAATTAAGATAACGCAAACTGGGGGTAGTTCGTTCAAATAAGCAACGCATGTATGGTTAGATTCTTCGTTTAAACTTCTCCTTAATGAGTCGACGCATTAGGGTAAGCCTGTATTCGTTACATGCCCGGAAGGGATGTAGTGATTGGGAAAAGAGTCTAACAACAGAGATTCAAGGTCATGAACCTAGTCTAAGTGCCTGAGACCGAAAGGTGAGGGTATTCTGAGATCAGAAACAACGGTTAGTATTGCAGACACTCGGAGACCGAGAGGAGAGGAGTGAGATATACCGAGAAAAGACCGAAAGGTGACCTAGGTATTAAGTAAGTTGTAGATTTTGCATGCATCATCAGGAACGAATTCACAAATCCAGTTTAGTTGTCATAATTGTATGTCATGGGGAACACAACCCTAGCTTCTCTCTATCTGTCTAAGAATCGGAGCACCTCTATTAATTACTTTACGCAATTAGTTAAGTTAAATAGCGCAACCCCCCATTTACTTTATGTTTGTTTATCTTGGGAATAGCATTTACAACTGAAAGCCAGTACTAATAGAATAATTCTTACGTGTTCCCTGTGGGATCGACCTCAACTCTGGTTGAGTTCTATATTTGACCAACGACCGCTTTACTCTTCTATTTGGAGTGTAATTTGGGCGTATCAAATTTTGGCGCCGTTGCCGGGGAACGCGGCAAGGAACTAGTCTATTAGTTGCTACTTTCAGCTTGTAAGTCTAGTCCCTGATTTTACTTTGTTTCTTGTTTTTGTCTTTGTAGGGGCTCAGCTTTGCATGCCAAGTACCCGCAGCAAGGGTGCAACACTTATTCCCTACGATCCGGAGCTTACCAAGTCCGTTCGCAGAATGAATGCCCAAGATCGTGAAGCAGCAAGGCAGAGGGAGTTGGCAGTGAATCCTGCAGCTGGAGGTCAGGATGGGTTGGGTGTGGATGATCTTGCTGGTAACATGGTACCACCAGCAGCACCACTTCGCCAGGTACCACTTGTACCACCTCAGCAACACCAACCCCCGGTGAGACCTCAAGGCCCTCCGTACCCGCCAGCTGTGCTAGATGATGAGGATGATGCCGGGTCTACTGGGGCAATAGTACTCCCACCACTGCCCGCTGGGATCAAATTCACGATCACCAGCACCATGCTGCAGATGTTACAGTTGAAGGGGATGTTTACTGGAGCGGCCACCGAGGATGCAAATCAGCACTTGATTAACTTCTTAGCTACCTGTCAGTCCTCCGAAATTCCAGGAGTTAGCCAGCAAGCGTTGAGGCTGAGGTTATTTCCGTTGTCTCTGTCTGGGGAGGCAATAAGGTGGCTAAATGAGCTCCCCCACGATTCCATCCGCACATGGGGGGAACTAAAGGAGGCCTTTCTGGAACGATTCTTCCCTGCGTCACGGCAATTGAAACTCAAAGATGAGATCGGATCCCATAAGCAAATGCCGAACGAAGCGCTGTATCAGTCTTGGGAAAGATTTAGGCAAAAGCTCAAGCAATGCCCAAATCACCATCTCACTGATGAACACTTGAAGGCAGTCTTCTACAGGTCTTGCAACTTCGTTACCAAGCCTATCATTGATGCAGCTTGTGGAGGGTCATATATGTCCAGGACTTTCCCGGACATCGTGGTCATCTTAGACCAAGTGGCAAAGAACAACAGGGCATGGTACACTAGAGAGGCAGACTGCTCAGGGATGGTATTTGAGATGAGTGAGGCGCAGCGCAAGAAGGAGGAAGAACGGGACCAGGACATGGCCCATATGCGGACACAAATTGATTTGCTGTCAAAGAAGCTCCTTGGTGGGAGCACTGAGAAAGTCAAAGCAATGGAAGCACTACCTAGGTATGACGATCAAGGCAGCGAATATGATGAGGAAGCACAGTTTCTTGGTAGTCAGGGGGGTTACCGAGGTTTCAACTCCGGTAACCAAGGTCGGAACTTCAATCGGGAGAATTACCAAGGGAACTGGCAGAACAGGGATGGCTACAGAACCCGTGATCGCCAGAACGAGGGCGGCAGCAACTCCAAGCTAGAGGATATGATGACAAAAGTCCTAAGCAAAGTGGAGGCCACTGAGGCAGGGGTGCGAGATGTCAAGAGCGAAATTTCCAATGTTAGGCAGCTGGTAGATTCGCACTCCACCTCAATCAAGCAGTTAGAGCAGCAGATGGGACAGCTTTCGGCGGCGTTTAATCAGAGGAAAGTTGGGTCACTCCCGAGTGACACAGTGCAAAACCCGAAGAACGATGGCCACTGTATGGCGATCACCACGAGAAGTGGTCAGGTACTTGCTAACCCAGTTGCTGTTTCTAATGCAGGTCAGGTGAAAGTCGATGACAACATGCCTGGCCCTATGGAGGGTCAGGTAGACATTGGGAGTGATGAACCTGAGGTGGTGGTAGCAGAACCCGTGGTGACCAAGAAGGCAGTAGTGACAGACTCCCCCAGTCACCCAAGTCTGCCAGCCATCCCAAAACCAAGGCCACCATTTCCCCAAAGGCTGCAAAAGAAGGCGGAGGACGGCAAATTCCAGAAGTTCCTATCCATGTTAAAGGAGTTGTCTGTGAACATACCTCTGGTGGAAGCGCTTGAACAAATGCCTGGCTATGCTAAGTTCATGAAGGACTTAATTACTAAGAAGAGGACAGCCACAATCGAGCCAGTCGATAATTTACACCACTGTAGCGCCATCGCCACAAGATCTTTGGTAGAAAAGAAGGGAGATCCGGGGGCGTTCACCATCCCATGCACCATTGGTGCTTATAACTTTGCACGGGCGCTTTGTGACCTAGGTGCCAGCATTAATTTGATGCCGTTGGCAGTTTACCAGCAGTTGGGCTTGGGAGCCCCCACACCCACGACCATGCGGCTATTGATGGCGGATAGATCAGTAAAGCGGCCCGTGGGAATCCTGTACGATGTCCTTGTTCGGGTGGGAAGGTTCATCTTCCCTGCCGACTTTGTCATCCTTGACTGTAAAGTGGACTTTGAGGTACCAATCATACTTGGAAGGCCATTTTTGGCAACCGGCAGGGCACTGGTGGACGTTGAGCGAGGTGAACTCACATTCCGGTTAAACACCGAAGAGGCGAAATTCAGTGTGTGTGCTGCCATGAAAAGGCCTAAAGAGTTAGCTGTGATGTCCATTCTGGACATTGATGACGCAGATGTTTCTGAAGCCTCCTTGGAGGAAAAGATGACTGTGGACACACTGGCAGCAGTGCTGATGAACTTCTCAAAAGATGGTGTTGAGGGGTACAACGACACCATCTATGCCTTGCAGGGCATGGGGACCAGACCGTTCGTGCCAAGAAAGTTGGACTTGGATCTGCAAAATAGGCCAACACCTCCGGCGAAACCCTCTATTGAGGAACCGCCTGTTCTGGAGCTCAAGGAGCTGCCGCAACACCTCAGGTACGCATTTTTAGGTACTAACAACACTCTTCCTGTGATTGTGGCTGCAGATCTTCAGGAACATCAGGTGGAGGCATTGTTGGGGGTCCTACAGAAGTTCAAGCGCGCCATTGGATGGACCATTGCTGACATAATTGGCATCCCTCCAGGCATCTGCACTCATAAAATCAAGCTCGAGGATGACTGCGTGCCTAGCATTGAGCATCAGCGAAGGCTTAACCCACCCATGCAAGAGGTGGTGAAGAAGGAGATCATTAAGTGGCTGGATGCTGGGGTGGTGTATCCAATCTCGGACAGCAAGTGGGTGAGCCCAGTACAGTGCGTCCCCAAAAAGGGGGGCATGACAGTGGTCGTTAATGACAAGAACGAGCTCGTCCCACTGAGACCTGTCACCGGATGGCGAGTGTGCATGGACTATAGGAAGTTGAACAAATGGACTCTAAAGGACCATTTCCCCATGCCGTTCATGGATCAGATGCTAGACAGGCTAGCAGGGCGAGGATGGTATTGCTTCCTCGACGGATACTCGGGGTACAACCAGATCTCAATAGCCCCAGAAGATCAGGAGAAGACCACCTTCACGTGCCCGTATGGGACGTTTGCTTTCAGGAGGATGCCGTTTGGGCTCTGCAATGCCCCAGCTACTTTTCAACGCTGCATGATGTCCATCTTTTCAGACATGGTCGAAGACACCCTTGAGGTATTTATGGACGATTTTTCCGTAGTGGGTGATTCTTTTGATGATTGTTTGCAGAACCTTAGCAAGGCACTGCAGCGCTGTGAAGCGGCCCAGTTGGTTCTGAATTGGGAGAAGTGTCACTTCATGGTCAAGGAGGGCATAGTCCTTGGTCATAAGGTGTCAGAAAAGGGGATAGAGGTGGACAAGGCAAAGATTGAGGTCATTGAGAAATTGCCGCCTCCTATCTCGGTCAAAGGGGTCCGGAGTTTCCTTGGGCATGCGGGATTCTATCGCCGGTTTATTAAAGATTTCTCTAAGATTGCACATCCATTGTGCAAACTGTTGGAGAAGGATGTTAAGTTCCACTTTGACGATGCATGTCGACAGGCGTTTGAGACCTTAAAACTGAAGCTCATTTCAGCGCCTGTAGTGGTTGCTCCTGACTGGGACGCTCCGTTTGAGGTGATGTGTGACGCGAGCGGAGTTGCTGTGGGTGTTGTGCTGGGACAGAAGCGGAACAAAATTTTCCATCCTATCTACTACGCCAGTAAGACGCTGAATGAGGCTCAAAGGAATTACACTGTCACAGAGCAGGAGTTGCTAGCCGTAGTGTATGCCTTCGACAAGTTTCGAGCATATCTACTGGGCACGAGGGTGATCGTCCACACTGACCACGCCGCACTCCGGTATCTCATGGCCAAGAAGGACGCTAAGCCTCGCTTAATCAGATGGGTGCTCTTGTTACAGGAGTTCGACTTCGAAGTCCAAGATCGTAAAGGCACGGAGAATCAAGTAGCGGACCATCTCTCCAGGTTAGAGGACGCAGCCCGGGCCAATGAGTGGGTGGACATCGATGACTCGTTTCCCGATGAGCAGGTATTAGCCGCTTCTGCGGACCTAGTCCCTTGGTATGCTGATTTTGCTAACTTCCTGGTGAGCGATATTATGCCGGAAGGCCTTAACCCTCACCAGAGAAAAAAGTTTTTTCATGATGTGCGCAGGTACTTTTGGGATGATCCATATCTATTCAGAACATGCGCAGATGGGGTCATCCGACGATGTGTCCCTGAGGCAGAAATGTTGAGCATCTTGGAAGCCTGCCACTCCTCTCCAGTGGGGGGGCATCATGGTGGTGCCAGAACTGCCAAGAAGATCCTGCAGTGTGGGTACTACTGGCCCACCATCTATAAAGATGCCCATGATTTGGTGCAGGGGTGCGACCAGTGTCAGCGCCAAGGGAACATCTCAAGGCGTCAAGAGTTGCCCATGACCCCCATTTTGGAGGTGGAACTGTTTGATGTATGGGGCATCGACTTCATGGGCCCGTTCGTGAGCTCGTATGGGATGAAGTATATCTTGGTGGCTGTGGACTACGTCTCCAAATGGGTGGAGGCAATAGCGCTGCCTAACAACGACAGTAAGAGTGTGGTACAGTTCCTGAGGCGGAACATCTTTGCTAGATTTGGGACTCCCCGAACTATCATTAGTGATGGGGGCTCCCACTTCTGCAACTTGTCCTTTCGGGCTGTACTGGCAAAATATGGGGTACGCCAACACAAGGTGGCCACACCCTATCATCCGCAGACAAGTGGACAGGTCGAAGTATCCAACCGGGAAATTAAGGAGATCCTAACCAAGTCTGTGAACGCCACAAGAACGGACTGGGCTAGGAAATTAGATGACGCATTGTGGGCCTATAGGACAGCTTATAAGACACCCATTGGTATGTCTCCATATCAGCTGGTGTTCGGTAAAGCCTGTCATCTACCAATTGAGTTGGAGCATAAGGCACTGTGGGCCCTCAAGGCCCTGAATATGAATTGGAAGGAGGCAGCCAACATGAGGTTGGACCAGATGAATGAGCTGGATGAGTTTCGTCTACAGGCTTATGAGAGTGCTACTCTGTACAAGAATAAGATGAAGGCTTACCATGATAAGCTCATTGCCCCACGAAGCTTTGATGTTGGTGATAGAGTGCTACTCTACAACTCCAGATTGAGGCTATTTCCAGGGAAGCTGAAATCAAGGTGGTCTGGCCCGTACAAGATCACACTAGTGCTGACTAATGGAGCAGTTGAGTTAGAAACGGGTGACGGACACCGCTTCAAGGTTAATGGGCAGCGCGTAAAAAAGTACTTGGGCGCTGCAGAGGAATCCTCGGTGATAGAGGTTCTCCATCTTGACGAAGTCTGAGTAGTCAAGACCTTCACGTCGAGCCGTGACGTTAAACCAAGCGCTAAATGGGAGGCAACCCATCAAAAAAAAAAAAAAAAAAAATATATACATATATATATATATATATATATTTAATTCATTCTTGCGAGGAAAAAAGTACACTGACTTATGATTTTTCTTGGCTTATTTGTTGTCTCAGGGAAGGATGCACATGGTGGCAAGGAAGGCCAATTAGGCGTACGGGCAAAAAGGAAGGTCAAAATTCCCCAAGGGGAACCGCACGGCCCGTTTACACGGACCGTCTGACACCAGACGGACCGTGTAACGGTCCGTTGAGGCGTCCCCTTCAGGTGAGCGAAAATACCCAAGGCACCGCACACGGCACGCTCACACGGTCCGTGTGACGTTGAACGGACCGTGCGCCGAACCGTGTGCACGCCTCGAGTCGTGTCACGAAACGGCCCACAAAACGGGCCGTCTAACGTTAAACGGTCCGTCTGACGGACCGTTTGGCGTGCGTCTCGGGACCGAGCACCGCCGCCCATCTCCGCGACACGGCGCGTGCCACGTGGCACGGCCCGTTCCCCCACACGTCTTGGGCCACGAAAAGTTGGGTATTTATACCCTCTTTTCATATCCTTTCTTTCCCACACTCAAATTTTTCTCTCTTTCAAACCCCCACACGCCTCACTCTCTTCCTCACAACATCACACGATCCGTCACCCCATCCTTAGGCAAATTTTTCAAGTCTCAAGTCTATTTTCCTCATTCAAGTAAGTTTCTTTGATTTAGTTTGCTTTTGAGTTTCAATTAGTTGCTCTTTGGTTTGTTGTGGACACTTTGCTTTTAGTTTTGTTCTTGTGAGTAAGTGTATGCATACCCTTCGTGATTGTGACGTCGATATCTCCCTAGATGCTTGATTCGTTGAATCTTTGTTAATGGGTAATCTTAACCACCATTGTTGCTTTGTTGAACTCTTGAAACATAGGGTTTTTATGATTTTTGGTTGATTAAAATCGGGTTTGGGTTGTAAAATGTTGTTTGGCTTAGTTTGAGTACCCGATCCGGCGTTTTTAATGCCCCATTGTGCGTTAGAACTCCAAAAATCCGTCATGGGGCTGACTGGGGACGACGACCGTGACACGGTCCGTTACACGGACCGTGTGACCTCACACGGTCCGTTTCACGGACCGTCCGTGTCGCCCCCGCTGCATGCCAAGGCACGCCACACGGCCCGTTCGCACGGACCGTCTGACCTTACACGGTCCGTGTGGCGGCCCGTCCCACGTCCCTTGGTCGCCTCGCCTATTTACGCTGTCACACGGGCCTCTACACGGCCCGTGCAAAATTCCCTATGATAGACCGGGTGACGCCACTCTTAAGGGTTTTTGTCACTTTATTTCCACAGGGGAAGTCTGAGTACCCGTTAGTGTGTTGTCCCAAGCTTTCTGGCATAACTAATATGTTCTTTATCCGTTGTGTTGGATGCAGGATTAACATGGCCCCACGTCTACGCCCTCGCCCACGCCGCGACGAGCAGGAGTCACGTCTCCGGGATTCAATCACTGAATCCTCCAGTCTCAACCCGGGGAGTGACTCAGGCAATGACTCTGACGGCGGGTCAGCTGTGCCGTCACCACCCCCTCGCACTGCCCGTCCCCGTCCAGTGCGACGCTACATCGCTTCAGATTCTGAGGAGGAAGCTCCTGCAGCAGGGGTGGCAGAGGAAGCTGCAGTTCCGGAGCAGGAGGATGAGGCTGGCACTCCAGTCACGGCCGAGCACGATGTTGGAGGTGAGGAAGATATCTTGCTCCTCCGCGACAGCGATGATGAGGCCACCCAGCAGGCGGTTGCCCGGACTTCTGACCCGGAAACCGCCAAGTGGCTCCTGATCTTTTTACGGCGAAGATGGTCAGTCCCGGGAGCTAAGGAGGTCTACGTCAATGGCATCACCAAAGGTACGGGTGGCTATCAGGGGAGGCCAATTATCCCGGAGATGCGGGTGCTAGTGGACAAGCTGGACTCCATTCCGGAAATACGCAATGCCTTTGCTACTTATCAGTTTGGATGGATGGCCGACCCTCCTGGTTACTATGGCCCAGATATGATCGCTGAATTCTACTCCAGCTATGCAGCCAGCCTTCTTGCCTCCATAGAAGGCAACTTGCCCAGACGTGCAAAGAAGCGGTTTGCTTCCCGATTGTCTCATCGGGACTATGTCACCATCCGGGGGACGCAGGTGGACATCTCGGCGGAGACGATAAACAGATTTTTGTTTGGCCCTGATTACCGTGCCCCTCCGGATGGGATTTTCATGGCTCACTATGTCAACGTCTCTGATGAGGTTCATATCGCCGATCCGTCTACCCGGGCCAGGGAATTACCGTGGATGGCGGAGCATATTGCACTTCAGGGGGTAGAGGCACCTTGGGTAAATGACCCCAAAATTCCTATTACAAAGGCCTCCCTTACCTTTGTCGCCAAGTTTTGGTGGTCGGTGGTGCGGGCCCGACTCAGACCCACAGTCAACGACAACACGCTCCAACTTTCCCATGCTGCGTTGGTCGCGAGTTTGGTGGCCCGCCTTGGTATTAATGTGGGTCGCGTGATTGCGATGGAAATAAAGGATCGTGCCCTCTCCGAACGCGCAGGTATGTCCTTTCCTTGCCTGATTCGGGCACTGTGCAAGCAGGCTCGTGTTCCCACCACGCACTTCTTGGACAAAAAGATCGCTCCGAAAGGTGTTGTGAACATTGCCATGATTAAGGACATCGCCAACCCACTGTATCACAGTCGATCCCGGCGATTTGGGGTTCCAGCACAGCTGCCTCGGGCTCCCCCACAGCAGCCTTTGCCTTTTGCGGAGCCATCCTCAGCCCCCCAGACGGATACAGCTACTGAGCAGCCTGGGGGCAGTGGCGCCGCACCTCCGACACATCCGGGCTACACTTATGTCCCCTACGACCTCCTCGCCCGCATGGTTACAGAGCAGAGGCAGACACGGGCGATTGTTGACCAGATGGTGGTCCGGGTGCCACAGGTAGTACAGACTCACGTGCAGTTGGCTAAGGATGAGCTTCGTGCTGAACTACGTGGCCAGATCCAGAGTTTGCAGGAGCAGTTTAACCAGTGGGAGAACTACCTCAGCCGCATGTTTGGCAGCATGACCGGTGATGAGGTAACTCAGATAATGCAGGGGATGCAGGTCATGAAGGACAGAATTGACGAGCTGTACGCACGGTACGACAGCACAGCGGCCACTCCGGCTCCACCACCTGACTCGTTTGCATCATTGTTTAGTGCCCCGATGGAGCCGAGCTTGACTGAGGGCTGGGGGATACCGATCATACCTCCTGCTGCCCAGGTACCCGTTCCAGCGGCGTCGGGTCATAAGGACAAAGGGAAGCGCCGCAGTCAGCGCACAAGTCCACCTGAGGACCCACAGCGTGAGGAGGCACGGCAGCTGCGCAAAGCTTTGAGAGCACAGAGGCGTGAGGCCGCTGCACGGGAAGAGCAGGCGCGCCTCGCATATGAGGCTGCCCGGACAGGAGCCTCCGGGAGTACTAGGGAGCCCGCTGATGATGTTGCCTGCCAGGACCCACCAGTTGGATCGGGCCATGATGACCCCCCCTGACGCCTAAGGCGTCCCAGGTATGTCCCGCTCCCATTTTGTTGCTTTGATTGGATATTATGGTGCTATGAGGACATTGCACTGCTTTTTGATTGGGGGTGGGGCATCTTATCTTTACCCTGAGGAGTTTTTCTTGCCATGTTTCTTTTCTCTGAAGGTGTATTATCTAGTAGAACTGGCATGTTTAGGTTTATTATGTTTTGTGTGGAAAAGACAAGTGGTTATAAGAGTTTATAGTAACCTCATTAATTTGAAAAATGAAAATCCACGGAACTTGTAGGTGTGTATCCCATACGGACTGATTCTGTGATCCTCTGAAAACACAATGAACATTGTTTAGTTGGCATATTAACGATTGAAGTCTGACTGTGTTGTGTAGTGCTGAATAGTGGGGGATATGTGCCATGTGTGCGGGAGTGTTTTTGCTTGAATTTAACTGACACACTTGTGAGCTAGAACTTGCCTGGTTGGTCCCCCCTAAAACGATTGAATGAGTGGATTAGGAAAGGATCTTAGGCCATTGTTGTTAAGAAGTCACTAAACCTAAAGAAATGAATTAACCAAATGAAGTTTATCCCTTTGAACCAAATAATTGAGCCTTAATAGACCTTTTCTCTCTTACTACCCAATCCATGTTTCCAATCTATCTGTAGACCATACTCAGGCCCTGGTCGCTTTAAGGACATTGTGAACCTCAACCTAGGCCAAAGGCCTAAGTTGAGGGTGGCTTATATTGGCCCTGGTCCTTGAAAAGACATTGTGCACCTCAACTTGGGCTAAAATCCTAAGTTGAGGGTGGCTAGTGTAAGAAAAACAGAAGAATCGGGATGGAAAAGATCCAAGTGGTGAGAAGAAAAGTTGAAAAAACAAAAGCAAGAATTTTGGGGACGTGAATAAAATGATAAAAAAAAAAAAAAAAAAAAAAAAAAAAGGGAAAGCAAAGATTTTGGGAAGCCGAAAGTGGTGGCTGAGTCAAAGCAGGGCCTTGGAACAAAACACTAGTCACTTTGATCTTAAATATATCTCACCCAAGCCCGAGCCTACGTTACAAGCCTTAGAAGTCCTAAAGTGATCCTGAAAAGGTCATTCAAGAGTTAAGGTGGTAAAAATAAAGGCAAGCATATGGTCTACACTCGTGTGTCGGTTGAAAATTCTTTCTGAGCGTGAGTGCTTACATTCCAGTCTCTGTGTGCTACATTATCTCATGGTGTGAGAGACTTCTTTGTAGTAAGGGCACTATCACCGCACTATTCGGGCGCTATACATAACTGGCTTATCTTTCGTCAAGGTCTTAATAGGAGCCAACGAGATATGGTATCGTGTTTAGGTTGATCAAATCATAGTCTGTTGGAATACGCACACATTACAAGTATACATGAGGAGCATGAGGCTAATGAACAAAGGGGTTACTATTTATTTCTTTTTAATTACTTGTCCTTTGTGTGTCGTAATGTGTTTTTGGTCATCGCTTGAGGACAAGCAATAGTTCTAAGTTGAGGGTGTTGATGAGTCATGAAAATACGACTTTTACGACGCTTAAAACATAGAATTATTGGGTGTTCTCGAGCGGTGTTATTGGTTTAATAGGTATGTTTTGATGTTGTGCAGGAAAATGACTAAGGCATGGGAAATGGCGGAAAGCACAAGGAACGGGTGAAAAAAATGAAGCCAAGTGTCGAACCACGGAAGGCCCACACGGGCCGTCTCACGCCAGACGGTCCGTGTGGCCGACCGTGGCACGACACGAGTCACACGGTCAGTCCACACGGCCCGTCTGACACCAGACGGACCGTGTGACAGACCGTGTACTTGACGTAGCTCGGAAGACAAACCCGTCGAAAATTAAAGAAAGCGTGCAAGGAGATTTATACGGAGGATCCACACGGTCCGTCTCACTCCACACGGACCGTGTCACGGGACGTGTAAGTGACGTAGTTCGAAGGGCCTTCGTCGAAAATATCAGAATTCGTGCAAGTGAATTGACACGGAAGAACCACACGGCCCGTCTCACGCCACACGGGCCGTGTCACGGACCGTGTGGGTACAGCCAACCACCAGACGGTCCGTTTACACGGACCATCTCACCTCAGACGGTCCGTGTAACGGACCGTGCCCCGTGCCGAAATTATTTTCCTAAATTATGTCAACTTAGTTTTTGCTTTGTATAAATAGGATGTTATTTTATTTTATTAAACTACTTCGTTTTGACGATAGAAACTAGAGAGAACAAGGAGAAAAACTTGAGTTTTGGCTTTTGTAATTCGAGAGAATCACGTTTGTGATTATTGTTCAAAGCTTGTAACACGGATTCTTGCTTTTCAATCGTAAGTCCATCTTTATGTTTTCTTCTACTCATTGTGGGCAAATTATTAACAGTATGCTAGGCTAAACCCACAACTAGGGTTGTGGGAACCATGACGACCCAATTAAGATAACGCAAACTGGGGGTAGTTCGTTCAAATAAGCAACGCATGTATGGTTAGATTCTTCGTTTAAACTTCTCCTTAATGAGTCGACGCATTAGGGTAAGCCTGTATTCGTTACATGCCCGGAAGGGATGTAGTGATTGGGAAAAGAGTCTAACAACAGAGATTCAAGGTCATGAACCTAGTCTAAGTGCCTGAGACCGAAAGGTGAGGGTATTCTGAGATCAGAAACAACGGTTAGTATTGCAGACACTCGGAGACCGAGAGGAGAGGAGTGAGATATACCGAGAAAAGACCGAAAGGTGACCTAGGTATTAAGTAAGTTGTAGATTTTGCATGCATCATCAGGAACGAATTCACAAATCCAGTTTAGTTGTCATAATTGTATGTCATGGGGAACACAACCCTAGCTTCTCTCTATCTGTCTAAGAATCGGAGCACCTCTATTAATTACTTTACGCAATTAGTTAAGTTAAATAGCGCAACCCCCCATTTACTTTATGTTTGTTTATCTTGGGAATAGCATTTACAACTGAAAGCCAGTACTAATAGAATAATTCTTACGTGTTCCCTGTGGGATCGACCTCAACTCTGGTTGAGTTCTATATTTGACCAACGACCGCTTTACTCTTCTATTTGGAGTGTAATTTGGGCGTATCAGTGACTTTTATCTTAATTATATTCCTTAGCTATAACTTGCCTAATGATTCTCCATAGCTATAGTTTCACTTATTATGAGTATTTTCGCTTGCCAATACAAACAAGGTAAGTATATATAAATTTTGTATATACAAGTATGAATTTTTCATAACTTATACAAGTCAAATATATCAAAATTGTACACAAATAGTTAGCAATTATGATTTTTTTTCATAATTTATACAAATCAAAATGTATCAACAAATTGTATACAAATAGTTAGGGTAAACATATATAAAATTTGAGTTTATACCATTAATACAAATTCCAGCAAAAATAATCAAGTTGTATCCGCATTCAATAACTAACCGAAATGTTGGTATATATGCATTTTATTATTAAAATATAATATTGAGTGCATATATTAGTGGTATAAATTGTGGTAGAAATGTTTATTAGTTCTTATAACTTATATGATCATTAGTTCTTGTAACTCTTATGGTTATTAGTTTCTTGTGGCTTATATGACCATTAGTGGCTTATAACTCATGCAATCACTAATTCATGTTCTACCCTATTAGTGTCTCGTAACTCGTGTAACCTCCAAGTCATGATTCCTCCATTCATATACCTACGTTACTATCCACATTAATCCTATTCAAGACAAGGATGAACTCACACTTATAAATAGTGATGTTTCTTCCTTTGTGAAGAGGGAAGAAGTGGATAGAAAAAATGTGAAATGTGGACAAAAATATTATAGTGTGTAGTGAAGTGTGCAATAGTGAAAGAGAGAGTTGAGACAAAGAAAATATTCTTAAGTCTTTAATTATACTCACTATATAAAAGAGAGTAATCATATGTTGAAGGAAGACGTTCTTTTTGTAGAGCTTTGGACTCTTCAACCAATCCAGAGTTGTTTGAGTCATAGAACGCTGTTGGGCTGTTGTAGCCTAGAGGTGATGAGTCAAGAGATATACTGCTGGATTGGTGTAGTTTATGCCGCAGCGGGCTTGCATCTCCTTAAAGAGAACTAGATATCCGTGCCTCAGCCTGAATAAATTTTGATTCAATTTTGTCATTTTATATTTTCAATTGTAAATTATTATATTTGTTATATATTACACCAACACGAAATTCTAATTAAACTACTTAATAATTAGGGGTGGCCGTTTGGTTCTTCGGTTCGATTTTAGCAAATTTCGATTCTGTTCTTCAGTTTTTGATTTTGAAAAAGTGTGCACCATACTTCGCACCACACTCGATCGGCTTGATTCGGTTTTTTCAACTTTGGTTCAGTTTATTTCGATATTTTCAAATGATTTTTCGGTGCAAATTAAAAATAAAATAAGAACAATTAAACAAAAAATAAAATAAAATCAATTAATTTACAGCACACTATTTGAAAAGCAGGTGCCAAACTTGGCACTTGTCAGCAATCAACATTCCAGTGTGGGTTGCGGCAATTCAAAATAGCCAAATGTGACCCGTAGTTTTTGCACCAATTTGCACTTCCAATTTTCCATTTTTCAATTTCCAGTGACCTCGGCAGCTTGCTGCAAATAGCCACATAGAAAACTGCAAGCTTGCATTCAAAATAGCAAAGGCCAAAGCGCAAGCGGGGGACTGTAGAAAGGAAAGAGTTTGGATTAAAATTGGATTGGGTTAAAATTTTAAAATAAAAATTTAGAAATATATATTATAAAAAAATTTCGATTTTTCGGTGCACCGCAATTTCGGCACCCTGAAAAATCGAAAAACTAATAGAAAAAACAGAATTAATTCGATTTGGTTCCTTGATTTTTCAATTTTTTTGCTCGCCCCTATTAATAATCATTAAATATTTGTCAATTCTCATAATTTTTGCTTTTCTTTTTAACATGTAAAAATATAATATACTTGCTCCGTTTATTTCGAAATAAGTGTCATATAAATAAAATGAAATTAATATGTTTTTCAACTATATCTTCATATTAATTTTGTTAAAAAAAAAGAACTTGGGGTATGAAAAGGGAGAAGTAAGAAAAAAAATTATAAAATGTGAAATTAAACTCTTATGGATAAATTTAAATAATATCAATTAAGCTATTAAAACTCTGAAATATGAAATTAAATTCTTATGAATAAATTTAAATGATATCAATTAAGTTATTAAAACTCTCCTTTAAAAAAAAAAAAAAAAAAAAGGAAATACCTACCGTTGAAAGTAGAGGGAAAAATAGGGCTTGGTAAGTTAGTGTGAGGGAAAAAAAAGTTTTACATTTGCCTCAATTCAATTTTCCCTCTTCTTCCCCTCCCGCTCACCATTTTCCAGTTCTCCATTTGGTCCCAAACCAACATTCTGAAAATAGAGAAGACAGCGAAAAAGAGCTGCTGCTAGGAATGGTAGGAGGCAACACATTTGCCAAGACCATTTGCTCAATCTGCTATGAGGATCTAAAACCCATAGTCGAAGACCTTCAGTCCATTTCTCTTTGCGGTCATGTCTTTCACGAGCTCTGGTGAGTCCAAACCTTTATGTATTTAAGTGCACTCCCCTTTCTTGAGGTCTTTTGATTTCTATTTCGCTGGTATAGGTGTTGCATTTGTGAAATTAATTCAATATTTGAATTGGGTATCATGGGTTTTGATTTTAGTTAGTTAAGAATTGCAATTGGTCAAGTCTTGTGTTGTGTACCTTAACAATTGTTTTTTTTAACTGATAAGTCCATATGTTTTGCTTCTATAATGTGAATAGATGAATTTGCGTTAATGTTATTCTAGTCAAGTCTGCTGTTCTATAAATGTGTCAGTCTATAATGGTGGATGTAGAGCTTTGGCAGCTGGGGTGTGTGATTATGTGTTTCTATTGCTTGAACACCAATGCCTTAAGAAGTAGTGGTGCAAGATACTTTGCACCCATTGAAATATGATTCTTTTTCTCGACTTGTCTATCTGGGTTCAATTTTCCTTGTTTCTTTCCTATGGTTGTTTCTGCCTCACATGTTATGGTTGTAAAATCCAGCCTTCAGCAGTGGTTTGAGTATTGTACAAATGGGAAGAAGAAGAACTGTCCAGTTTGCAAACAGACCTGTACAGAGAAAAACACAAATAGGCTTTTTTTCCAATCAGTTGGTGATCCAAATGATCCTAGTCTCTCCCAGAAACCACATGACATTGAAGGGAGGACTCCTTGTGAATTACAAAATGAGGTCAAAAGGTTAGAGGGGAAAGTTTTAAAACTGGCTTCAACTCTGGAACAGCAACAGAAAGATCTCAAAGAAGTTAATGATGAGGTAAATGGTTCATCATTCCCCTGTTTTGGGCAGTATACAAAGTTTGGAGTTGCATATTGGTTATGCTATTCACTGTACTGTACTTTTATTCTTGAAGTGGGAATGGATTTAGTACATTGTTAACCTGACTAAAAAAGGATTAGAATTGTAATATTTCATTTGTAGAAATAGATGATTGTAGAAGTTTGCATATCTGTTGTCTAGTTGACCCAATTTCTAATTTCCGTTTTCATTACCTGGTTGATGGTTTTTGATTCCACAAAACTACGAGTAGATCTCCAGTTATTTTACTCCACCAAGCTCAAAACTGAAGATTTGACTTATTGAAGGGAATGATAAGACTTTTAATCTATAAATTGTTAAATTTTAATGCTTTTCTGGTAGTTCATATTTTGCCTTGGTTATTAAGAACTTTTACAAGCCTGTTGACTTTCTTTGGGGACACTATTGGTGCCTATTAAGATGCTGTTTTGCCAATATATTGGAGATGTGAACCAGTTTATATGGCAAGCACTAGATACTTAACTAAGAACTTTTCCTTTGAAGTATCATCTTTGCATTTTGTATTTTGTCTGCATTTTGCTTTTACGTTGCATACGCCACACAGATTCCGAAATGATAAAGCCTGATTTTCTCATCATTTGTTACTAACTTACGGTTAGTGAGTTTAACTTATGCATATAGATTTTAAAAAGGGGGCAAAAGTTGATTTTGCTTTTCATTTCTTTAATCCATCTATTGTTCTTTGAAAACACCTCCACGCATAACTTTCTCCAATCATCATATTTAGATGAATCTGGTTGGTTAGGCTAGGCCAATTCGAACATGCAGTCTTGCAGTAGAATATACCTATTTATTCTGAGCTGGGTGGTTGACAATACTTGGAGGGTCTCTAAGAGAACTAAGGTAATTGATCAGTCTAATGTCAATCTGCACTCTAAATATAGTATACATGTTGATTATGTTGACAACAAGAGAAAAAATCAGGCACCCAAGGGTGTGACCTAGTGTTCAATGAAGTGGGTTGAGAACCATGAATTTTGTGCTCAAATTCTAGTGGAGGCAAAATCAATAGTTTATTTCTTTGCGTTTGTTCAAGCATTCGTGGCCAGAGTTACCCGGTTCCTAGTTGGTGGGAGGTAACAAGTACCCTTGGAATTAGTGGGGGTGCTCACAAGTTGACCTAGACACCATGATTATAAAATAGAAGAGAAAATAATTTGGAATTTTAGATGTTTCCATGGACAAAAATTTCCATGAAGAACTAACATGACTTCTAGTTTTCTGTAACTACACCTATCCAAAAAAAGTTCTCTGTAACTAAATTTTGTATAAACACAGCAATCAGAAGCCATTGAACTGAGAAATAGTAGTAAGCACATTAATGCATATAATCAAATGGTAATAGCTTCCTGCAAGGGACTTAGCAAATGACTCTGATTTGATTATGGATTCCATCACTGAGTTGAGAAATTTATTTTCATCATTCTTGTTTACACATTTGACAAGTGTGAATGATATTAATAGATGACGATGAGTCACCCAAGAGTTGTTTACCTGTTAAATGTGGCAAACAAATAATAATCTTCTGGGGCTGTTAAAATTCCCTTCTCAATTTTTATTAGGATAATGATTGGAAACAGCCATATTCTGCTCAAAACCAAAAAAGTTTCTTGGGAGCACATAGACCTGTTCAGGAAATGTCCCGTGGTGATTGCTGATGCATATCTAGTACAGTCAAGTGTTCTGAGACATATTTAAGTCAGAATGTCTGCCTCCAAATTCATCCGTCCTAAGACTTCTCATCACTTTCTTTATCTCAACTAATCTTGTTAGTACTGGGAAATTTTCAGTTGTTCAGTTGCAAAGAGCAGTTGAAAGTAGAAGTGACTCTAAAGAATGAAGCTAAAAAACAGAAGACAGCCAGTCAGCAGTTGCTTCATGTTAAATCTCAGGTAGATGTTTTGCCTCTTGAATCGTTGCAAATAAATCTGTGCATTGCATGCTTGCACTGAAGCCTTCTGGTGGGAAAAAATGTGCCCTTACAAGTTCTATCCGTTGGGAGAATTCGTGTTGCAGGAGCTAGATCAATCAACCTTGGAATGCAGAAGACTGCAAGAAAGAAATATGGCCCTAGCTAAGGAGCTTGCAGCACTCAAGCTGTAAGTGAATCATATCAAGGAAAACTGGCATTTATATCATATTTTTGTTGTATTACAATTTGTTATGACTTTTCATTTATGTTTCTTGTCTTTAGAGTCTGTGATGTGAACTTGGGGGAAGAAGAAGTTTTGAAGCTTGCTTCATTGGGAAATGAGGCCAACAGTAAAGAGACAATTGACGTCTTGAAAAAGTCACTGGTCATCCGTAACAAGTAATATTTGATTTTTAGAGTTGCTTTTATCTATGAAAATTATTTTAATCCCAATATCAAACTGTACAAAGTATCTCTGTCCCAGCCTTTACATCTAGTAATGCAAAATTTTGCTCTAGATATATTTTTGTTATGATAGATCTGTAGATATTTCTTGGTAATTGACTGCCTCTGGAAAACTGAACTATATGTTACACATCATATTTGTTTTTTGCTTGAGCTAAGTCAAGTCATATCTAGCTTATTCTGCTTATGGGTTTTTGTGACGATGGTTTCCAGGAAACGGTCTCTCTACCTCTATGAGGTAGTGGTAAGGTCTGCATACATTCTACCCTCCCTAGACCCACTTGTGGGATTTCACTGGGTATGTTGTTGTTGTTGTTGCTGTTGCTTGAGCTCAGTCAAGTCATAATTGATAGGATACGCAAAGATGCATGTTGGCATATGAAGGTCAAAATATTAATAAATAAGCTTCAACCTAGAAACTCTATCAAATTCGCTTCCCTTAGAACTTGTTATCATCCAACAGAGTGGTAAAGTCTGAAAGATAGATGGACTAGAACTTCTGGTCTGCAAAATTGGAGTTGTTGCACATTATGTCATACTTACATGGAAGAAGTGCTATTTCAGAAAAATTTGTGGTTTCCTTCTGCGCTATAGTTAATTGCAGTTGTCAACCTTTTCTTAAGTGGAGATACTGACTAGTATTCTAAATTTTATTACTTTTATCAACTACTATTTAGAAGATATATTTGGGTGGAGTAAGTTATATATCGTGTATTTGTCTGTGGACTTGTTAAGACATCTTTAAAGTATTATGGCCGAGATTGATTTATCAAAGAAGTGTTGTGATTGAGACCTAGAAAGTTTCACACTAGCTGATACTTCCCCTAAAATGCTCATCCTTTTTACATTGTAAAGTTGTTTTCCAGTGCTTTGAGCTGTACAATTTATGGTTTATACTGGCCTGCTTCTATCTGGAAGAGCAGCATTCTTTATCTTCAAGTTGAAAGTTTGATGCAAGACTACTACTGTGTGCTTCTGGCAGGAGTTACAAAGAATTGATGACCAAGTGCAACACCCTTGGGAGGGGAGAGGCTCGTTCGCTTAGTAAGCTTGAGAAGGCTTTAGAGAAGATAGATAAGCTCAAGGTAATGCTCTATGTCCTCATCAATCCAATTTTGTTAATTTCACTTTGAGCTTTGAAGATTTGTCAACGTGCTAATATTAATAGGCTAGGGTCCAAGAGCTTGAGATGGCTGTTGAAGGAAGAGACAATGAAATTTTGAGAACTTTGAGAGCTTCCAAGAACTTCGAAGTTGAATCCGGAAAAGGTGTTAGTAAAGAACTGAAAGTTGTCAAATGCTCATATGAGAATCAGAAAAAGGAACTTGCTGATACAGTAGTGCATTTGCATCAGGTCACTACTGGCTCTGGTCATGATCGTCGAGGGGAAAAACGGAAGGTTATTTATAATAATGTGAGTGAAAAAAGTACAACAGATTGTAGCATACCTAGTTGTCTTGACCAAGATATTTGGGAGAAAACTCCTTTCCAGGAAAATAAGGATGGAGGCATTTTGGAGACTTCCAGTTGTCTGCATCAAGTAGCAAACCGAAAACTAAATCCACTAGTTGACCATAAGATGGCAGTCCATGAGAATATTTTTTCAAGATTGAAGGTAAGTTCGGGGATTGCAGATGCAACTCAAGTAAAGGAATCAGATAACAAGGATGAACTCTCAGGCTTAAAGAATTGTGGCAAGAACAGTACAGTAAACATGTCACCTGTAACTATTCTTGATGAAGATGATCTTCTCCCTCTAGATGACTTTACTCACTGTGAGCCCTCATTTCACATCAGAAAAGGAACTTCAGCGCCAACTTCACTTGCCGAACCAGGTTCTCTCTCTCTCTCTTGCTCATTTTTGATGTCGGTGGGCTGGAAAATTCTTTAGTTGTTTAGATGGAGAGGATTTGCAATAATTATATGTTTACAAATGATTGTCATTCACTTTACCCTTTGCTTTGATTATATATACAAATTGGCCATTGCTTCTCTTTACCCATTGCTTTGATTTTTCTTGAGGGAGGGGAGGCCGTGAAATTTATTTCCTCCTTATGGAAAAAGAAAATTTACTCCATTAGGAGGTTCTCTTGACATTGGAAGTCAAAAAAAATTTCAGGAGACCATTGCTTCTCCGGTGGATTATTAGGCCCTGATGGAACAAACAGGCACTTGGGGAAATGGTGCAAGAAGGTGCCGAACAAGGGATCTGCAGGATTGCAAGGATCAGGTGCAAATTCAGGTGATTTGATTTCTGTGGGAGCTGATGGCAGAGGTGGTAGGATTAAAGTTCTCCGATCAATAAATCAGGCCTCTTTGGTGGGTATTTACTCTTCTTTTTACTTACAAATGTATATTTGCAGTTATTGTTGCTACTTTTCTGTCATATTCCAAATTAAGTAGCTTTACTCAGTAAGGTCTCTGCAGAATCCATAGTAGATCCTTCCCGTATTTTACTGTTATCAGCATCAGCAGTCTGCACTCTGACATGCCTGGTTTCTTATTTTCATCACTCACTACTTCTGTATGGGGATGTGAAATGATCTCTTTCTTACCTTGGAGTGATTTTTGAGAAAAAAAAGAAACCGTTGTTATTTTATTGCTTTCGTTTTCCGTTTATTTCTTAATTTTGAGATCCTAATTAGAGGAATTTATCAATTTTCCTTTTATATGAAGTCTTGGTCTATGTTGCTCCTTTTTTACTTTGTTTTATCAATGATAAGAAAATGAACCTTGGGCTTAAGTCGACCACAAAACTAGTTCATGACATGAGGATTGCCAAGATTATATAATGAGACAACTACTCATTCTATCAACCATACTAAAAACCCCTCTGTTGTGCAGTCAGGGATGGATATTTTGGCGCATTGACAACATAACATATGGCTGTGTAAACCAAGAATATGGGCGAATCTAACTTTGATACCATGATAAGAAAATGAATATTTTGCCTAGCACCGCCTCGAAATCCAGCTCATGCAATAAGGATTGCCCAAAATATATAAGAAGACAACTCAATAAGAAAATTGATATTGACCCTAACTCATAATTCAACCTCAAAAACTAGCTTATGAGGTGATTGTTACTCAAGACCTTGTAAGGAGATAATAGCCTATTCACTCGACTAATGTGGGACATTTAACATTTACCATCCAACGACACAATCCTCTCTTATTGTTTCTTTCTGAAAGTATGGATTAAATTTGGAGTAACACATTTTCAAGTTCCAAGTCTTTTGGTTCGGTGGAGCGAGTTGAGAACTATGAGGTTTCATGTTCAAATCTCAGCTGAGACAAAAACACTTAGCAGACAGCATTAGTTGCTAGTGGCAGATGTGCTATGGAATTTGTTGAGGTGTGTGCAAGTTAGTCCGGACACCAAAATTATTAAGAAAAAGAACTTCCTAGTATTTTGGTTTATCCAGATTTCATCTCTGATTTGGTAGGCAGAACGTGTAGTAGAGTCTGATTAGCTCGGGATTAGTTATTAAATATTGACATAGCTTTTCATTAGTTATATTACTGATCTAAGAAGTATGATGGCATGGCTATATAATGAAACCATTGTCTCATGTTGAGAGGTAATTAAAGAAACATAAAAAAAAGTATTTTTACACTCAATATTAGTGTATAATCAATCTTCTTCATGGTATCAGAGCTTTGGTTTAACATAAGTTCTTTTGTATCCTGAATCCTATTCCACATTCTTTAATGGTCAATTCATCTTCCTCCAATCTCTCCTTTTCACTAGGATCACTCCATCAACTCATAGCTATATTTTCCATAAAATTGAAATCCTCAAACTATCTTGTTTGGAGAATCTAGATAAGCTAGTTGCTGCAGACTTTGATGATTAGTGATATCATTATGAAGGAACCACCATTTAAGGTTGTGGTAAATGAAAAGGACAATGAAGAAAACTTCAATCCTAAGTTTATAGAATGGGAAGAAAAAGACGTTTTGGTGAGAAATTGAGTAACAAGAACCATGACTGAAGAGTCAATGTTAATTGTTATTGATTGCACTTCGACCAACAAATTTGGCAGTCTCGAGGAATACCTACAAGATACCACGGATAAGGGATTTCAATTAAAGCAACAGATTTAGAGTATCATGAGAATAAAATATGTAGAGTACATAAAAGAATTCAAAGGAATTTGTGATAGTCTCCTTGTTATACACAAACTGTTAGACAAAGATAGTAAGGTTATAATTTTGATAAAGGTCTTGGAAACAAATACAAAGCCTTGAGGATTGTTATGCTAGGCAAGGCCCCATATCCAACCTTCACTCAGGTTGGTAATGCACTTAGAGGGTTCCATATGAGAGAAGGATGATACTGATCAAGTCATGACTTTTCACATCCAGAAAACACAAGGTTCGTTTACATGGACTCTAGAACAAGTTTGGGGTTGTATCATTGTCAATGTCCAACTTTGGGGATGATAGAACATGTAGTAGAACCTAATTAGCTTGAGATTAGTAAATAAATATTGACATAACTGAAAGTTAGTTATATTAATAAGACTGGGATTGTAGAGAGAAGGCATGACTATATAATGAATCCATTGCCTCACGTTGAGAGGTGAGAAGAGGAACCAAAAGAGTTGTACTTTTGCACTCTATTATTTTATAATCTTCACTTATCTGTTAATAATCTCTTTTCTTGTAGAAACCTTCAAATTGTATTGGGCTTTTCAGTTCCCTCAAGTATCCAAAGCCCTGCTGTTTTGTGATATCCCTGATACAGATTTATCAGGATGCTTCCCATTCAATCGAAATTCACAGATGCAATTCTCTATACATGTCGACTAAATAGTGTGACTGTGAAGTGTTCAACAACTTTTGGTTTCTGAGCAAAACCTTTCTTATTAACCTTCATGTAGTAAAGCTTTATCTTCATCTCAGCCGAAGTGGCAAGAGTAACACAATGTACGAAGAGAATGGAGGACAGTTAGTTGTCATATTGTCACCTATGATTTGCTTAAACTACTTTATGCTCAACTACAGAGGAATGACAATAAACGAGCCTAATTATCGTAGTATCTACGATAGCACAAGCTCCCAACTTCTAACCAATAAGTGTCTTTGCGCTTTTGTTGGAAAGTACTTTGTAAATGCATTTATAAGTAGATCCTTTGCTTCTTGGCCATATGCATTGTTCCTTTCTGGCATATATGCAGGTGCTTGGTTTTCTATTCATCAATGCTGTTTAGATCATCTTAAACAACTAATAGTCTATATTTCTTATATTAAACTGTTACAGAAAGGTTCAATATTTGAATGTAGAAGTTTATTTGTTGCTCTTTACTTCCTGGTCAGGACAAGGAGAGTGCAGTATCAATAAAGAGATGCAAGTCCGGCACGAAAACAGGTAGTTCACAGTCTCAAGGATGCTTGCAAATAGAACATTTCTTCAGAAGGGCTGGTCAATAGCTTTATGCTCAATGGCACTTGTAGAATTCTGCTCTGTATATTCACAAAAAGATAAAAATGAGCAGCCATTCAATTTTTCAGTTTTTAGATTTGTTGTGTTAGCTAGATCTGGTTTAACTTTTTTGACTGAAAAATACAGAAACAAAGAGATAAATGTGTTGAGCTAAATTAAGTACATATTCTGTAGTTTACATCAATATTCAGTCATCAATCATAAAACTATAGAGATGTTAGAAAACAGCTACACGTGTAGGCATGATTCCATATCTTGTCAATTTTGTACTTATGATTTCTCCAGGTTACTTGAACGAGTTGACTTTGTTGGGATGTGGAGTCTCATTAATATGTAAAGTTTCTTTTTATATATTAATATAAATACTGCATCACCGTGGAGATTACCTTACGAACTGACTTTTTCTCTCTATCTAGGTTTACTAAATCTTCTTGATTCTTGAATTGTTTTTTGAAATCACAAAGTGTTGTTATAATCGATCCTAATAGACTTCACATACAAAGTGTTATTGGATTAACTATTTGAGAGTGGTTTAGAATTTTTATAAAGAACAAGTTATTTATTTGAGAATCAATTATCTCATTTTATATTTGATAAATTGATAACTCGTTAATTTCTGTGAATTTACAATATTACTCTCATATTTGAAATAGGAAACATTGAAAATTATGATGGAATGCATCTATTTAATTGGTTTGAAATAGTAATCTTGATATTTCATTATTGCTTTCTTGAGGAAGAAAAGTTAATCCTGCATAAAAAAACAGCCCTCTTTTGTTTACATAAAAAATTAGTCAAAAATCATAGAGAAGATACATGGCCATACAATATAACTTGCCAATAGTCATAGAAAATATACATTGGCTATAAAATATAGATTACTTATACATATGTTATACAATAAATATACATTATGATAAACTCAAAAACTGAATATCATCTAACTATACAGGAAATATCCACTGACTATACATGTCCATGAAGCGGACCATTTTTGATATTAATTTTGGCCGAAAAGCCATGCACTGTAATTATCCTTTTTTTTTATTTCGAAACCGATAATCATATCTTATTGGATCAGTAATGATTTGCAAAAATGATAACCAATAAATCAAATTATTAAGTAGCAAAAATCAAACTGACCATCCAGACAAATACCAAACTGAGACAGATTTTTTTATTTTCAAGTTTGGTCATTTTAAGTTTAAACTTGCTTGTAATATATTCTTATCCTCATTTTCTTTAATTTCTGCTTGTGATTGTGACAATTCGAAAGCACAATGCCAGTGCTCATCTATCCAAATTTCTTCATTCATTTGAGTGTCAAATTTCTCTTGTCTAAAGTAGACCCTCTAAATTCAGTATGGTCATTTGGAAACAATTCTTTTCCTTTTTGACACATCCTATCTAACCACGTTTTTTTATTTTTTTTTATAAACTATAGCTATATATCGTAAATATAATTTAAATATTTGTCGATCTGATCGATAGAAAATCGTTATCAATCGTGATTGCCGACAAAAAGCTAAACCATAATAGATATTTGAAGGACCACATAAACTCTAGCCATATTACATAAATACTTCCTTTGTTAACTTTTATTTTATCATTGTTTCGCTATTCAAAGTCAATTTAACTAAACTTTAAAGCTAAATTGAAGTAGTTGAATTTAATATTTAAAATACAGAATTTAGATGATTGAAAACTATACAAAAAATGTTATAAGTTGCAATCTTTCTCATATTAATATGATTAGAAAATACACCCTATAATATTGGTCAAGTTCATGTAGTTTAACCTCGATAAGTGAAATAGGGACAAGTAAAAGTGAATGGAGGGAGTATGTTCTTTAACTTGATTCAGTTGACATTTCAACTTTGAGTGTGCACAAGTAAGCACTTAAATTTATGTAGACACACGTGTCTTACGTGACATAATACATGTACAATGCCATATATGACGCAGAATTGCAATGTAGGATGAATTCTATTTATTCAAATTTTGAATAATTAAAACACCTACTTGTGCATTGATAAAATTAGCGATCATAATTGTCAGTTAAAACTAAATTTAAAATTATATTTATGTATTATACCACAACTCTCTAAACTAGCAAAATATTTTAAAAACATCTGATGTTATGATTCCTAGTTAACTAACGTGAGAGACTTAAATGTTATGGTCAGTCAATTTCATGATTTACATAAATTTTGCAATACTATTAATTCCGTGATTAGTTACTTCATTACGTAGAAGAATGATCTTGATTCTTTTTTATTATAATAATAAGGATAAAGAATTGTTGATATATTGATACTTTAATTGTAAGAAATTTCTAGGAAAACTCTAATTTTCACGTAAATACATAATGCATCTGGTCTTATACTTTACAGCTAGTAAATATGGAAAAGTACCAAAAAAAAAAAATCCAACTTTAGAGAAAAAGAATTGGATTTTGGAAATATTTGTTTGGAATAAAAATTAAATTGATAGAAAATAAATTACTATCACAAAATAAAATATGAAGAAATATAATTTTATGGATAAAACAATGTGAATACAAATCTGTTTAGTCACTAGATTCTTTTCTCAGGGTATTCTCCGTGATTCGAAGAATGTTAGTAGCATATATTTTCAATGTAGGATTATTTGGACTTCCTTGAGATTTAGTTGATCTTCATGAAAGTGTATATTATGTAGATGTGCTTGAGCTATTTGGTTGTCAAGAAAAGTCTGGCCATGCACATCTTGATCGCTTTGTGAATATTTCATGAATTTATGAAATTTTCATGATGCCTATTTGAAAATATACTAACCTTTACATTGGCATGAATCCAAGTTAAGAGTGGAGAAGTTTTCAAACCATAAAATTTTGATGTCTACAAATTTAGGATATAAAAGTCTCCAAAAATCATAATTCAAATTAAACTTGTCTTGTAGAATCTCACAAAACTTTGATATCATTGACTAATGAAAAATGAAAGAAAGAAATAGATTATACTTGACGAAGGTCGCAATCTTATTTAATTAAATTCTAAATTAGTAAAAAAATTATTTTGTGATACTATTGATATCATATCGGTATCATATAGAACTAAGCATCCTCTGTGATTCTCCGTCAGTAAATTTTACCTTATCGGTATCCTCTATGATACTTCGTCAGTATATTGATACTATATTATTATCCACCGTATTTGTCAATATTTGATTACCATATCGGTATCACATAAGGTGGGCATTGACGTCAACATGATATCAGTGCATAAATTTTATATACTATGACTATAAAATTAGAAGTATTAATTGTGAATAATTAGGAGGACATAAAAGTAAGAACGTATATACTAGTAATAGTTTGTTTTAAAGAAGCATGAGTTTAATTTTACTTAAAATTTAGCTTCGACAAATTAAACTTCAGGCTCAATCATCTAAAGAAGTCAGAAATTTGCTTATACAATTAATAATTTAATATACAAAACTTTAGAATTAGAGGTAAATTTTTTGTAAATTTAATCTCGTATGCCTGAAATTGTTTCCGAAATCTGACTAATTTAATTCACAATTTTTTTTTTAAACTTCGCCCCTAAATATACTCTTTGTCTGTGTTTTTGATAAGTAAATAAATTGTATGGTAATTAATTAATTAATTAATTAATGCATTGGTAAAGAAGAATTGGATTTATGGAAATCAACCTGACAGGTAGTATCCAATTAAATTCTTGATTGACTAATGACTTATAAATACGTGCATGAGTCAACAAGCCCAGCCAGCTTTAATTTGACTTCATTTATTTATTGGTAAAACTAAGACTCAATATTGAACCATGATGGCCAAAGGGTAAGAAGCTAACAACATGGATTTTGCTTTGAAACTAAGCTTTCCACTTTAAATATTTACTTTTTTCTGACTTTTGGTGTGTTAAAGTAGAAAAAATATTTTCTTGAAAGATGTTTGTAGAAAAAATAGTGAAGTTTTATTAACAGAACATCTGATTAATTCAATTGATTAATAATTTGAATTTTTATCTTATTAGTGATCATTATGATTTAGTTCCCACCCTATAATCCCTTCTCCTTACTTCATTGGAGAAAAAAAAAAAGAAGTGGAGCTTTTATTTATTTAATTTTTTGTATTTGTTGTACAAACGAAAAATATTATCTTAAAAATGTCTGATAATTTAGACAAATATTATGAAAGATAGATATGGAGATGTAGGGTTGTTGGTGTACGAGTGAAGATGAGAAGTGTTGGAGGATGAAAGGATATGAAACACCACTTATAAAATTAACTTATTTTTTAAAAAATTTTGACCACAAACATGAAAAAATTATAAAAAAAAATTCAATTTTATCTTTTTGAACTTTTTAAGGTAACTTTACTTGTTTGGGCCGTCCAATACGACACTACAATTAATATTTAAAAGTCAAAAAGTTTTTATTATTACAATCTTTTTATTTTTAAGTTATTAATGGTGTAGTGTAATCATTTTGTTTTATTTTTAAATCTATAAAGTTACGTTTATTTAGAAAAAAAAATAATGCTTGATTCATATTCACACTGATATGTTTGATCAGTTGACTTTGCACGAATCTTTGTCACTCTTTTACGTCGATAAGACGTATTCTTTTATTTCCCTTGACTTATAGAATTTTTTTTGGTGAAAATCATTTTCAACCCTCCATCCTGTTTTACTTAAAAAAAAAAAAAAGAATTTTGAGCAATAATTAAATTGGTGAAATTCATCTTCACTTCTTAACTTTATTACTTTAAAAAATGAAAAGAAAAACACACTTATACTCTAAAAAAGGAAAAGTATTTACTCTTAAATACCCTATAACTTCCATACCCTCTTTTTTATTTTAAAGTGGCATAGATTTACTTAACAATTTATGATATCAGCGTTCCATCATATATGATATTGATAGGATGTTAATTTATCAATGAAGCATCATAAAGTGTATCGATAGAGTATCAATATATCGATGGAGTATCATAGAAGATATCGATAGAATACTAATATACCGACAGAGTAACACAGAGGATATTAATAGGGTATCAATACACCAATGTAGTATCATAGAGAATTTAAGTCGATCCTATATGATACGGATTTGGTATCAATATACCGATGAAATATCACAAAATATATTTTCTACTAGTTTAGAATTTAATAATAAAATTGTGAATTTAATAATTTTCTCTTAATTGTTCGAATCATATATGATACTGGTAAGGTGTCAATATATTGATAAAACATATGATATCAATATGCCGACAACGTATCACTGATGATTAATTCATAATAGTGATGCTAACGTCATGCGCGAAATAAGAAAGGAAAAAATAAGGTAAGGGGGTAAATAATTTGGGTCATGAATCCATTAAGGATAAATAGTTTGAGCGGGTCTGATTTGAGTAGATAACTTCACAATTTGGTCTATTTTGTGTAGTTTTCTCAAAATCAAACTCCCTTCTTGATTAATATTTCTCACTTTTTTGTTCAAAAGATAATGTTTATGCTTTTATAAAAAATATGTTACTTGAATTTCAAAAAAATGAAAATATCATGATTTTTAAAAAAGAGAAAAAAAATTGATAATAAAAAGATAGGGGAAAGGGTAAAAAATGTCCTCAAACTATATGAAAGGAACAAAAATTCCCTTCATTTATAGTTTAGTCCAAATATGTCCTTACCGATCATTACTTTGATTAAAAAATGCCCTTATTGTTATTTAATGGGTCAAAAATGCCCCTTTTCAAATAAATTTATTATTTATTTTATTTTTAAACGCATTATTATACTAATAACATTTTTTCAATTAGCAAATATTTATCCTACTTCAATTCGACAAAAAATTAAAAATTAAAATATTTCTTACTCTATTATAAGTACTATTTTTATCGTTATCTAAAGAAAAATTAATATTGAATTTATTATAATCTTACATAAACACAATATGTTTAAAAAGAAAATATTTTTATTTAAATAAATTTCTGACCCATTTAGTAACAATAAAGACATTTTGGACCAAAGTATCAATGTTAAGGGCATTTTTAGACCAAACTATAAATGAAGGATATTTTTATTCTTTTCAGATAGTTTAAGGATATTTTTGACCTTTTTTCCTTACAATAGGCATTTCAAATATTTAATTAGAATAAAGTAAGTTGATTATTGTTCAAAGTTGAAGAAGAAGTTTGATTTTAAAAGCTAAGTTGAGGAGTGAATATAATTTTTTATGTGATAAAGACTTCATTTTCAAAGAGTTCAAATAATATTGTCTATAGGGTAAATAATTTTATATTGTTATATTACCGTTATCTATAATATGTATTTACTTTCAAGAAGTGTTATATGCATTTTAAAAAATAATAATTTATGAATGATTTTTTATATCGAGTACTATTGACCATATTATTATTATTACTACATAATCTAATCAAATTTTTATTTGCTAAGACAACTGAACTAACAACAATTAAAGATGAAGCACGTTATGTTGATGTTTCAGGTTGGGCAGCCAAATTTCTGCGGCACACGTTGAAATTATACTAATTAATTAAATTTTGTTCGACTTAAGCACTTTTACAAAGTTAGACAAATAAGATTAATGACATACCTAATTATTCTATGATCAATTAGGTTACGACTTACTATAGACACATCATAAAGATATGATTTAGATGTGCGTGATTTGTAAGGTCATTAACAAATTAAGTATTTCAATAAATCACAAAACTTGAAATTCTATCTTATACTTGGTTCACATATCTAGAGTACACGTGAAGTATGTGCCAATATCTTACTCCCTCCGTCCATCTTTACTTGTCTCTGTTGACTTGGCACGAGGATTAAAAAATAGTAAATGATAAGAGTAATTTTACTAAATTATCCTTTGAATATAATAAATGCAATGTCTTGAATAGAAAAATGGTTATAATTAATGATAAGGGCAAATTAGAAACTACGTGTAAAATTATCTCTTGATTTCATATAGTGAATAAGTATTATTGGACATGCCAAAATAATATAGTGGAAAAGTAAAGATGGACGGAGGGAGTATTAAATCACAACCCCAATTGTGTTTCTTAATTCTTCCTTCGACCTCTTTAATATCATTTTTCTCATGTTATTATCAAATTCAAAGGTATCTAATCCAATGTACGTGTGTAGATATAAACTAGTTTAGTATACGCGTTTTGTATATATGTGTCTTGTTAATCTAAAAATTATATAGAAATAGTGGAATAAATATAATATTTATATAGATAAAATTAAATAAATCTATTAATTTGATGCAATTAATAGTTTAATCTATTATGAATAAGCAAAGATGAAAAAATCAATTCAATTACTTATAATATAGATATATGTTAATAGTTTATAAATGCATAAAATAAAGTAATAATTTGGAGTTGAATAGTTAGGAGTTAAATAATTAATTGATTAAAATTCAATTTTAAAAAGGACTCCTAAATATAAAAGGAGTAGTTTAATGTTTCAATGTAATTTTAATTACTCTTTTTATAAATTTTTTTTTGCTATATTACATACTTTTAGTAACAAAATATTTGATAATCAAAATTTTAGTTAATTTCAAAGTCTTGAATATTTAGAAAAACAATAATATTTTTCCTTGATAGCCTAGGCAATTATTATATAGAATAATCCTAAATCAAGAGTAAGTTCAAAATATAAAGAAATTTTATTTCAAAAGTGAATTTTCAAATTAAAGCAGTGTATTTATGAAGGGCAAAACGTTTAAACAATATTTTAAGGGCTTTCACGCTTTTAATATAATATAGATGAATAGATTAATAATATGATAATAATGGTAATGTAGAGATTATCTTTATCCAACTCTACTTCTTAAGGTAAACTTAGAGAGTAAGTAAATATAGTTGAATAATGTTAACTAGATACATATATATGTAGAGTCAGTATTTTAATTATTTTATGTATTCTAAATTTTAGAATGATGATTTTCAAATCATTAACTAGGTTCTATTAACTTAAAATATTGTACATATTTAATGAATTTTTTAATCATGCAATATTATTTGGGCAAAATTTATTAGGGTCAATTTAACTCGTATTTAAACTTCTACCTCCATCATTTGGTACATACATATTTATATGCATATATTGTTATTGGCCTTCTGATCCTACATGTGAGATTACATTGCGTACATATATATATTGTTACTGTTATTGCTACAATATATCAGTTACTCAAATAGGATTGTACATCTATCGATTAAAATTTTGAATCCGCCTCTATCTTCATGTTGTACCGTCAAGATCACCCAGTATAAACACATTTAGGAAATGTAGAAAAATGGTGTTCAAAGTCCTCATGTAAAAGACCTAATAAATTTCTGAAAGGTAGACTAATAGTATGAACGTGTACATGTTGGAAATTAATTAAGCCATCTAGTCAAAAAGCATGAAAATGTTATATGCTTCACGTAAGTAATTACTTGCATTGACTTTTGTGATGTAGAAAATAAAAATTCTGTCAATTAATTCTACAAAATAATACCAAAAAATTCTCAAATATTTGCAGAAAGAATTCAGAAGAAGAATTAACATAATTTTAAAGATTTGTAGATAAACATCTCTTTGTTAAGGTTTTCAAAGTCCTTTTTTTACCAACTACTTGACTATATATACTTAAATATTTGTCATTTTGGACGAAATCCTTGTGACATATTCGAATTTCAACTACCTTTTCTTGATTAAAGTTAATTAATTAAATAGTTTATAGTTAAATAAGCTAAGCTAATTCCGGCGTAGAGCTTAATCTGCCCAAAAGTATATGCTGCAAAAATGATTTTATAAATCTATAAAATTTGTTGCATTAGCTGTCAACGTGACACTCTTTGATTTGGCACGACATTTAGAAAAATGAAGAACACTTTTGAAACTTGCGATGTAAAATAATTCTTGGATCTTTATGTGGCTAAAAAATATTTCATTAAGGATAAAAAATAATTTTTTAACATTAAGTGAATTTTAATTTTAATTATTTCAATGTAACTTGATTTACACGATTGCCTAAGTCGTATTTGACTTCTAACTAGAATAAAACATACATTCGAGACCATAGACACTAGCATGCATAGTTAAATATTTTCTTCATTTTAATTTGTTTAGTCTTTTTTTAATATATATATATAATTTTTTTTTAAAAAAATGATGCTTTCTCTTATACATATTTTTTTAATTCAACTTCAATAAGATATGTATTAGATCACAAGATTAAGAGAAAATTTAAATTAACTTTTTTAAAGTAGTTTATAAGTTAAAAGCTAAAATCCATAAAAAAATGTTTGGAATAACTTATTTTAAGTAGCTTTTGATTTTATGCTTTCTATTATTTGCAGGTGTTTGGGAAAAACAAAAGTAATTTTAAGCATTTCTTTTAGGCTGAAATAGTATAAAAAATAAAATAATTAAAAGTTATAAGTTAGATATCTTCAATTTTCAACTTTTAACTTCAAAGCTACTTAGGAAATTCAATCCAAACAACTCCTAAATTGAAAATACCCAACTTTTGGATTTTATTTTTCTACTTTTCGACCTAAAAGAATAAAATCCAATAATAATTATCCATACATCACGTGATATCTCGTGTTCTTATCTACCAAAAAAATTCTTTAAAAATAATATAAGAAAAAAGATTGAAAAATTAACCACAGATGGATTTGTTCTTAAATTTGTGGTTGCTAATGTGAATAGTGTTTACACATGATTATTATTTAATTAATATGATAGACAAAGATATAATCAACCAACAAATTTGGTCGTTTAGGTATTATCTACACTTAGTCGACAAAATAAAGTTTTTGACAAATTAAATCTACGTCTCTATTATTACACTGTTTAATTATTTGTATTTTGAATTTTGTGAATTATAATTTTCCTAAATTTATTGTCCTCGTAGATATGGCAATCCCGTTATCATTGTAATTTGTAGGTAGGTCGGCATATCATTATTTTTAATTTGTAGGTTTAACAACTATTTGGATCTACAATTAAGAGTTATATGTATTGGAGATTAATCTTTGTAAAATTATTCTCATTATAGTAGAAAATTTTCCTTGCTTTTGCTTTAGAGTATGTAATCTTAGCTGAAATTTGTTAAATTTTTCTATTTACTTTGTGATGCACGATGACAGAACAACGTCTCTATACATATACACTATGATTCCTCTTTGTTTTGGCTATTTTTTTTTATATTATGACATTATTTCGTACAATTTTTGGCTACACCAATAATTATGTATATATTGATTATTTCGCGATCTTACTCAATAATTATACTAATAATATAAATTACCATTATACTGTCCATATAGATAATTAATGAAAATCCTTTTAGTTCCACTTAGTATAAAGATTTTGGTTAGGAAATGGATATTGTAATTTAGGTCGATATTTAATGCCATGTTGCATGCATAAACCGTGTTTTTATCAAAAAAATCAGTTCTTTCCTACAGAAGAAAGACCATAACCACAAATAGTCTGTCCAATTTCATATTGAGTAATTAGGTAGGTGCATTCAATTATTCATACTACAAAATTTTCATGAAAATAATGTCTTACGATTACTTATAATTGAAATAGAAAATTAAAAATTTCTTATAGACGTATTATGAAAGAAGATACGTATGTATATATTAAAAATAAATTTACAAAATTAAATTTTTTCGAAATTCTTAAATTTATGTAAGTCATACTAAAAATAATGGAGAGAAAGGGATGGGGTTGGGGGGTCCTTATTTTTTGGTAACCGTCCCACATGAATCTTGAATTTTGTAATAGATCATAAGGAATTGGAAGTACCCACGTTGTACAACCCAAAAAAAAAAAAAACACGCAGTGACACACTAGTGATGAGTCAAGTCCCAATTTCCAAACACGTTTTTGGTCACCTCCCAAAAAATAGGAACAAGCTATGCCCATATAGTAGGTAATAAAGAAGCAACTTGTTTCTTGATCTTACAAGTAATGTCTTAGTTTTAGAAATGAATTCAATCAATTACTAAACAAAATTAATAAGGCACCCAAAAGAGGATGGAGCTTCTTTCCATTTTCCTCAAATTCTTATTTGGAATCATGGTTAAATATGAATTATTGAGGTTTAATTAATTAAAATATATTTTTCTTGTAATTATTTTGGTAAATTCTATAATTTTAGTAAAATATTATTTTTTCATAAATATTTTAAATACTTTTCTCTTTTTGCAACTTAAGTATATCAGTTTTTTTTTATTTGAACAGATGTTATTTTTCAAAAAATGTAAAGTGAGAAAATAAGAAATATCTAATGTTTATTGGAGTAAATTCAAAAAAACTAATTAAATCAACTTATGATATTGTAAAATATAAAATACTTAAAATTATAAATTAAAAAGATTGTCTAGTAATACTTCTTTGGTTAATTAAAGAATTGGCTTATCAGTTGTTAAAGACAGAAAAAAATGAGTACACAACAAAAAATTTACTAGAAATACAAAATCTAATTTTGTTTAAAAAAATTAAGAATTATCTAAAAGTTCAATAGAGTTAAGAAAATATTTATGTAACTATACATGATTAGACCTTACTTTAATTAATTAAATCTCAATCATAAATTAAGTGTTATTCTATATTTATTTATTTTTTCTTTTACTTGAAGGCACATACATTTGAGCCGAGGGTTTTTCATAAACAATCTCTCCATCTCCATGAGATAGTGGTGATGTTTATGCATACTCTATCCTCCCCTGGCAGACTTTAGTTTGTAGAATTTCATTGAATATTATTGTTGTTGTTATTAGTTTGTTTGATTAAATTTACAAGTAGAAAAAAGTTACTTTAAAAAATAAGAAAAAAAAAAGTTCTTATTTCAGAGATTTTGTTCAAGTGTTTGATCAAACTTTTAGGGAAAATTGTTAGTGTTTTTGAATAGTAGCTACAGTTGAAATTAATATTTTTTTAAAAAAAAGTACTTTTGGAACTTAATCAAACATAATTATTGTTCTAATATTAGCAAAATACTCTTTAGTAATTAGCTAAATACAAATTATTACATTTCAAAATTACGTTTCTAAAAAGAAAATATTTTTGATAAAATATACTTCCTTGAATAAACAAATTTTAGAAGTCTATTAAAAAAAAGGCTTTTGATCATGTCCTCGTACATAATTCAAATTGTAATTGATTATGCTATTACTAACAAGATTAGTTTATTCTTACTTATGTAAAATTGGATAACTAGGCGAAGATTGTACAACTAACGGGTGGTAATTGAATGGATTATATTAAATTTGGACGGGTTATAATAGTTAAGATTTAATCCAATTTAAATTTATTTGAATTAAAATTGGTCATGCAATGGGTCAAGATCCACACTCAAATCGATCCAATTTAATTTAAATTTTTATTTACTCTTTTAAATTATTTTAGTACTTAATAAAAAAATTCTATATTATGGTTATATATTGCATATCAAATTTAAAAGTATTTTGATAAGATTTCTCATGAGCCAATATAATTTGGATTTGTTTATCAACTCAATTTTTGATAAGTTAAAACGGGTTGAGTAATGTTGAAAAAATTGAGCTAATAAATGAGCGAATCAATGACTCGCTCAAATTTAAAAAGATTGAATTTGATTTTATTGCCCCCATGTGATACAATCTACAATTCCATGCAATAAACAAGTATATTCACGTTTAATTTGACACAAGGTCTAAGTACAAAGTACAATACAAGAATTGAAGAAAATAAAGAACTCTACACCTTGGATTATTAATTACTGGCAGATCGATCCTCGTCGCACGTTTATCAAGGACGGCTCAATAAAATTGATAATCTAAAATTGTTTCTTTTGTTGTTTTGTGATGAAAATTAGCTATGGCTTCATGTTTTCACATCTAAATTATGTATGACTTTTTTGGATATCGAGTTAGAATAAACAAACAATTTGGAAAATTAAATGTTAAATTATTAAGAGATTCATTATATATGCAAAATAAAAATAACCCCGCCCATAGAGAGATGAAAAAAGATTTTCAACAATGTAAATTTAATTACTCAAAGTCAAATTTTACTCCATGGAATTTTAATAGTCTTGTTAAGCAGTCAGTACAAGCTTCGAAAAGTCATTGATGCTTTTTCTATGTGCTGCTTGTTGGGAAACTTCCTGTAACACAAAGAATGAATGAATTCTCCCACATTTCTATTTAAAATTTTTTTCCGTTCACTTTTACATTTCACTATTTTATTTATCGAGGTCAAACTATATGAACTTTCACCAACATTTTAAGATGTAATTTTCATTATATTAATATGAGAAGGATTGTAACTTATAGCTTTTTTCGATAGTTTTCAATTATCTAAATTTTATATTTCAAATATTAAATTTAGCTATTTCAATTTAGCTTTGAAATTTAGTCAAATTGACCTTAAAAAGTGAAACAATGATAGTAGAAAAATATTCTGAAGGAAAAGGAATACAAGCCTAACCAAGACTAAAGGCCAATTACGCAGCCCATGATAAAGCCTCCATTCGAATGAAAAATCAAAGAACCATACTATTATAGGATACTTATCAAATATATAGTTTACTCAAATAGTTTATCAATATATATGTTGAGTGCATAGATATTTATATATATTATTATATACTCCCTCTCTTTAAAAAGTAATTTAACTTGGCACAGAGTTTAAGAAAGTAATTAAAATCACTTCAACTTTGTGGTTTTATATTAAAGTTATGTCAGATGTATCAAAATGTTCTTTAATCTTGTCGATTTAAAAATGCCACCAGTAAAATTGCCAAAAAAACAAACTAAAAAGAAAAGAAGATCATAGCCTCACAACTGGAGTATATAATATATACATATTTAGCACAAAATTAAACATATACTATTCATACACTTTATACATATTTTGTGAATTAGATGGAATTATTTATATTATTTATATATTACTCGAAAAGAATAAATAAATAAATTACTATTAGTAGTTAAACAACAAAAATTCATGCTAATCTCATTTAGCTAAGGATAAGTAATGGATTATAAGAAAAAAATTTAGCTACGAATTAGTTGAAAATTGCCGACAAATTTTATAGCACTAATTCCATATTTTCTAGTAGTCATATTCAAATTTTTGTTTCCTCACGTGTAGCTTCTAGCTTGAACTTGAAATTTCATTTCACTTTTGAGACGCAAGCAATTACGACTAAATTAGTCAAATACCCAAAATTAATTAAGAAGAGGTGGGAAAATATAGTAAGATTTGTAGATCTAGTTTTTTCTTTTTTGGTACTTTTATTTTCCAAGATTTTGAATATTAAAATAGACTTTTCTGTTTTTACTATGCGATGTAATTCTTCTATACGTTATAGTTGACATATACTTTTTATTTCATTCTTTTTCCCTATATATATCCCTCACTCATTCCTTATTCTCTTACAATAACACAACTACAAGAAACACATATATACTTTTATCAATACTTATTTAATAAAAGTATTTGAAACTAAGCACTTGTGAGTTGTGTGTCATCTTCTTTATTCTCCTCATTTTTTATTTCTTCACTTTTTAACTCATTTAAGAAAAAGAAATGGGATTTGAGATTGCAAAAACCAACTCAATCTTGTCAAAGCTGGCTACTAATGATGAACATGGCGAAAATTCGCCATATTTTGATGGGTGGAAAGCATACGATAGTAATCCTTTCCACCCACTAAAGAACCCTAAAGGAGTTATCCAAATGGGTCTTGCTGAAAATCAGGTATTTATTTTTCGCTTTTCTTTATAAGCAGTTTGATCGAACATACTATTAATTTGCCCTGTAACCTCATGTCAAATTTCATTCTTTGCAGCTTTCTTTCGATTTGATAGAGGACTGGATTAAGAAGAACCCTAATGCTTCATCAATTTGCACTAATGAAGGAATCAAATCATTCAAGGCAATTGCCAACTTCCAAGATTATCATGGCTTGCCTGAATTTCGAAGAGTACGTATCATACTATAGTCAGTTAAATTTTACTGATAATATAAAAAATCGTCAAGTTAATATTTTATGTCCTTAATTTACAGGCTATTGCAAAGTTTATGGAGAAAACAAGAGGGGGAAGAGTTAGATTTGATCCAGAAAGAGTAGTTATGGCTGGTGGTGCTACTGGAGCCAATGAAACTATTATATTTTGTTTGGCTGATCCAGGAGAAGCATTTTTAGTACCTTCACCATACTACCCAGCGTACGTATTTTTCATTTTTTTATATTAAAAAAATATATAATTAAAACCATCAAATCATTTTTTTATTTGTTTATTCAGATAAGCTAACTAATTTTTAAGATTATAAATGTATATTTTTAAAGTAATTTAATCATCAACAGATAAACTTATCAAGTACATTATTAATGTATATAATTTAAGTTGTCTTTTTATGTTGGTTGGTGTAACTTTTGGGCCACAAGAACATTCATGCGGATTAACTAATAATTATATATAGGTGTGTTGTCATTCTTTTTTAACTCAATTAGAGTTTAATTAATCCTATATATTTTTTAATTAAAATTTGATTTTATAATATCCTCCTTTAGTGGAATCCAGCTTATTCGTGAAGCTTTATATTCACACTATTATTAAACATTCTGGTGGTAATTGATTTTTAAAGAGAGAAATATAAATACTGAAAAAAACAATAGTCAAACAGAGGAATAAGGAAAAAATTTAAAATGCAAAAAATACTAAAAAAAGAACTAAGGTATAGTGGTCCATTATTGAGAACTTTTTAGAACAATTGAGCCCCTATTTCAGTTTCTTGCTTGACCCGTGACCATTGCCTATCGAGGTAAAATGAAATTTCAAACACTGAAAGTGACTTGTCAGACAATATGAATACAAGTCAAGATTGATACTCCATTTCTATATATAAATAATAATATATTTTCTTATTCAAGTAGAATTCTTTTTCCTTTTTTTCATTCGGTGTTCGTTATTTATATTTGAATTCAATTATATCTAAATTCATACTGCGTATTTGGGGGAAAATATTTCCTATCAAAGATTTTTTAATGCAATTCGAATTAAAAAAGAAACAATCTAATCTGTTGTACCACATCTTTTATAGTACAAGTAGAATTTCACTATCTCATTAAAATTGATAAGATAAAATTCGATGTTTTATATTTTTTAGTAAAAAGCACATTTGAACTTCTATCTACCGGTATAAGAAAAGAAGAAGAGAAAAAGTCCCACGAGGGGATAGGTGCATGCTACGATAGTCCTCTTTTCGTTTAAATAAGAATGACCTTTTTTTTTATGTTTTTTTTTGTAAAATTTTAATTTCATTTTTTTACGCGTCATATCAAAATTAAAAGATATTTTAATATATTTAACATAATTTTAATTTAAAATCATAAAATTAAAAAACTTTTTTGTTTTCTTAAACGTCGTATCAAGTTAAATCATGAAACGAAGTAATTAAATTGTTGCATATGTAATATATATTTCTAAGTGCTGACTAACAATATTTTGGCCTTTGACTAATGCAGATTTAACAGAGACCTAAGATGGAGAACTGGAGTCCAACTCATTCCAATTCATTGCGAGAGCTCCAACAATTTCAAAATTACCGCAAAAGCAGTAAAAGAAGCATACGAAAATGCCCAAAAATCAAACATCAAGGTAAAAGGCTTGATTTTGACCAACCCATCAAATCCATTGGGCACCACTTTGGACAGAGACACACTGAAAAGTCTCTTGAATTTCACCAACCAGCACAATATCCACCTTGTCTGTGACGAAATCTACGCTGCCACTGTCTTTGACACGCCTCAATTCGTCAGCATAGCTGAAATCCTCGACCACAATCATTGCAACAAAGATTTGGTTCATATCGTGTATAGTCTTTCCAAAGACATGGGATTACCAGGATTTAGAGTCGGAATCATATATTCTTTTAATGATGATGTCGTTAATTGTGCACGAAAAATGTCGAGTTTCGGCTTAGTTTCTACTCAAACCCAATATTTTTTGGCCGCAATGCTGTCCGACGAGAAATTCGTTACGAATTATCTCGCAGAAAGTGCGATGAGGTTGGCTAAAAGGCACAAACATTTTACCAATGGACTTCATGAAGTAGGCATCAAATGCTTGAATAATAATGCTGGTCTTTTCTGCTGGATGGATTTGCGACCGCTTTTGAGAGAACCTACGTTCGATAGTGAAATGTCGTTATGGAGAGTTATTATAAACGACGTAAAGCTGAACGTGTCGCCTGGTTCTTCATTCGAATGTCAAGAGCCCGGATGGTTTCGGGTTTGTTTTGCCAACATGGATGATGATACAGTGGACATTGCGCTCGCCAGGATTCGGAGATTCGTAGGTGTTAAGAGAAGTGGAGATGAATCGAACGCCATGGAAAAGAAGCAACAATGGAAAAAGAATAATTTGCGTCTTAGTTTTTCCAAAAGAATGTACGATGAAAGTGTTTTGTCACCACTTTCCTCTCCTATTCCTCCCTCACCATTAGTTCGTTAGGACTTAAAAAAGGGTAGAATAATTAATTTTATGTTTTTATTTAATGAAAAAGAAATAGTAATTAAGAATAAGATAAAATGAAAAGAAAATAAGAATGTAGGGGGAGGAATATTTTCAGAATTAATTGTTAGCATTATGTATTGACTCTGGTCTATGTACTATTGACATCATACATAATTTGTTTAAGCTAATGAAATGCAGAAATTAAAGTTATGTTATGACTGTTAGATTATTTTGGTTTCTTGGGCTTACTCGGTTGTTTTCTGGAAATAACCTCTCTATTTTTATGATCTCATAATTTTGTTAACTATATAAGTCACTTAAAGTGATTTGTTCCAAAATTGGGTCAAAAGAGAATTTCATTTTGGAGTTTTATCAACAATTTTTTGCATGTGTAGGTGGCGATTGGGTATTTTCAACTAATAGCTACAATACCACATTCTACTAGTCATATTGGTTTGATTAGTTTATTATTCACAGAAATTTCTGATTTCATGTAATCTTTTTCAACACTATTTTGATGTTTTGAGAGGAAAACGAACGTTTCACATGGTACGATATCGCCCGAGGCCTCGCCTAGTATGGGAAAGAACCTGGTGTGGGTAACATAAGAGTTACCTTAGGAATTTAAGACAGAAAAATAATAGGAATAATTTCAAATATGTACAATAGACTAATTAATTTACAACAAATATAGTCATGTTTTACTTACATAAAAATAGCCAAAAAATTATGGTAAATATACATGACTATACAATATAGATTGTCAAAAGTCGTATAAAGTATATACGTACTATACAAGGTAAATTATTTATACATGACTTATACACCCAATAAACATTATAATACACTCAAAAAATGAATATAGCTTCATTATACATGAAATATACAATGACTATACATGCATATACAATGAACGACCATTTTTTCGTAATTATTTTGGCTGAATGGCCATGTACTATAATTATCCCAAAATAATATAGTATATTTTGTAACTATACTTTTATATTTCATCTTCTTAATACCATTCAGTTTTTAAGATTATAGAGATAATTTAGTGAGCAACACATTGTATTGATTGATTTCTTAATGGAAGTGATTTTTTTCTAGGATGATCACACTTATTTTGGGATGGAAAAAAAATACTATTTCCTTTGTTTAAAAAATTTATCGAGATTGACTTGACACGAAGTTTAAAAAAATAAAAAATATTTTGTAATCTTGTGATTCTAAATTAAAATTATGTTAAATGTATCAAAATGCTCTTTAATGGCCTTAAATATATAATATGAAAAGTTTAAATTAAAATTTTGACAACAAAAGAAAAAGATCATTCTTTTTTAGCAAACTAAAAAGAAAAAAAATCATTCTTTTTTAAATAAAAAATATAATATATTATTTTAAATAATTTCTCTGCCTTTAAAAGTAGGAACACAATTGTGAAGAATTATAAAAATTATTCCACATATGTTATGAATGTTGTAGGGTGGAGTAGATGCGGATGACAGTGTTTCTCAAATTCTGCAGTGTGTAATGAAAAATTAGTGTGGCATGAGTAGGGTCGTTCATAGTTATGGTTAAAAAAATCAAATTAAACAGTAATTTAAATTAAATTGATTAAACATTTTGATATTTAATTTGACTTGGTTAGATTTGGTTTTTAAATTTTGAAATGGATATATTATTTGGTTTTGATTTTGATTTTACTTAAAAAATCGCAAAAATAATCAAATCGAACCGAATAATTATATATATAAATTTTATAATTATTTATACAGTATATATAAATAATATATAAATATTTTTTAGATTTTAATTAACTTAAATCTTTAACTTAACAATTTGTATTTGAAAATTCTCTTGTTAATATTTTGGTATATAATTTTCTTATATACTCTCCCCCGGATAGTTATTTCATTGTTTAGCTTGTTTTTTTTTTTTATAAAGATTTGATTTTGGTGTATAATGACTTTGGTATTGCTTAATTAAATCACTTTGTTCGTGTATAAATAACTTTATTGCTTAACTAAATCACTTTATTCGTGTAATAATAACTCTGATACTGTTGGTTAATTGAATCAGAATAACTTTCTATTGATTTTTCATGTACTAGATGTTTATGTCTATTAAGATGTGTGTGCCCCAACGAACTCATTACTTTCAAATGGAAAAAATCCAAAAAAATGAAAAAAACGAAAAAAAGAGAATCAAACCAACAATAACCTACGATTATATCTTTTGTTTTGTTTGTTTTAGTTTTAAATATTTAAAAACCAACTAAACGAATTTGATTATATTTTAGATCAATTACCAATCCAAATTGAACTATAAACAACCTTAATTTTAAGTACGGCTTGGACAAGAAAGCTACAAATGTTTTAAATTCATACGTTCTACATTTTTTAAATTTTAATATTTTAAAAAAAGAATATCATATATAATAATTTAAAAGTAATGTATTTCATTATTATTTTTTATTATTAATGAAATAATTTATTATTATTTTAATATTTATAACTTATCTTAAATTATAAAACTTTTAAAATTTACTAATTTTTTAGTATAGAATTTTATATCCAGTCAAACCACCTCATGAATTGAGGCAACATGTAAGTAGAAAATGTTGACAATAAAATATGGATTTATTGGTAAACAACCTGACATAAATAGGTGCTCCATTTGAATCCCTCAGATGGATTAATTGTCACACGACTTCCCAATATTTGAGTCAACAGCCACCCAAAGCCTTTGACTTCAATATGTACTAGGCCATTACTTTTTTTATTTATTTATATTGGGTAAAAAGTAAGATGAAAATACCATTGACAAAGACTTTTAATATGAAAATATTGACTCCTGTGGTTGATTTGATTCTAACGATGTCTCCAACATGGATTTTGCTTGCCTTAATCTCATGATTTGATATGATGCTATTATTTAAATAACTAGATAACTAAAAAGCATAGCCTAATAGTTTGACTCTATATAAAAGGGTATCGATAGTGAAATAAAAATTTTTGTTGAGTAGTTTAAAATTGTAAAAAGTAGATATACGAACTAAGTGAATGAGGATTTAATATCTATTATATATATAAGAAAAAAATTATTATTATCATATATAAATAGAATAATATTTCTTCGAAGGAGATTCTCCTAATTCCAATGTGACTCCACCATGGAGGGTATGTGTTGTAATGTTGATACCACCATATAGTTTAATCAGTTACATTTTGTTTATTGAAATACAATTTTCTACTGGAATATATTATATTATAATCTTGATTTGCCAAAAAATGAGGGATAATTTTATCTTTCCATAAAGCTTAAAATTACGGGAAACTTATCTATATATATATCATATTTAAAAAATATTTATCATTTATAGCATTATAATTCACTTTCAACACATAATGCAGATTTTTTTTGACGAAAGTAAGTTTTAATATCTTTATGACACTCATAATACATCTTTATTCCATGCAAAATTACTTTTATACATAGTGTAATTTACTTATATTATATGCATAATTCGTTTTTAATATATAGTGTAGTTTTTTTATTAAAAAATAAGTATAATATATTTTAACACATGTATTATTCACTTTTAATACACAATACAGTTGCTATAAATGATAAATATTTTTCAAATATGAAATATATAGATAATAAATAAAAGTGTGTTTAAAAATAATAAATATTTTATAAAAAAAATTTAAAAAGGTAATTATTCCTAAAATCACACATGAGATCAAATATAAGAAAAATGTGAAATAAAAACAACAACCAAAAAGGAAAAAAAAATGGAGAAGCATATTTTTGTTTTAAAAAATATTTATCAAAGAAAAATGGAGGAAATAAATTGTGTAGCCACAAACAACATGAGTTTCATGAACTGTGACAGTTTTTCAAAATTCATTTTCTAATTTTGACTTAGGTTTAATATTGTAGAATACACGTGAAATGAGTTCCAATATATGCCAAATCATTGACTAAACGTATATATATGTAATACGTGTAGTTTTCTTTTTCCTTTTTCTATCTAGTATCACTAAATTTGAATTGCACACTCTGACACTAGTACAACTCATGTAATTGGGGATGACGATGCTCCAAATAAGATTTTTTTTTCATACTTTGAGTTAGAATTCAAAATTTCTGACTAAAAGTGAAATAATTTCATCATATTGCATTGCGATCACATTAGTCATAATATTTATAGTCGAGTATGGATGTATATAGTTGGATGTGAAAGAGTAGACTCACCAACCATATAGCTAGCAAGCAATTTCGAAATATTCTTACTTAAGTTCCAAGTAAACGATCTTATATATGTTGACTTTTTTAGATGAAAATAGTCAAAAAATTCTCTATGCAATTTTTTTTTCTTAGACATTGTGGATAAACATCTTTTCACAACTAATAAATGGTTATTTTGGTTTTAAAATGTAAGTCACATTAGGTTTGGTCCTATGCATTATTGTCTTACTTCTTTCTAGGAGCTTCCACTTATTGTCTTTATGGAAGGATAAAAAATAAAAATTAGATAAAAATGAATAATATTTAAGCAAGATTAAGTGGTGAATATATATAGCGTATAAAACCCTATATTTTTCCTGCATTCATTAATTTGTTGTAATCATCAAATGCATTTAAATTTTACCAATTAAATCCACTAAGTTTAGACAAAAATGAAAATCGTTAAAGGGTGTTCTTGATATAATGGAGAACATTTTTGAGAAATTATTTTTAATTTTTTTTAATGTTTGATTGGCTCAAATCTAAGGAAAATAAGTTCCTTAAAAAATTAAAAAAAAAATTGTTCAAAACTCTCCTCCAACCTCAAATTACAATATTATTTTTCTTATATCACCCCTCCCAAAAAATAAATAAATTATTTTTGAAAAAAAATTCAAATTTTAAAAAATCTCATTTTTTTTTACCCCCACCCGCCCTCGCCCTCCCCATGACAAAAAATATCTTAAAAATTATTTTTTAAAAATATTTTAAATTTTAAGATTTTTCTTTTTACCCCTCTACCAGTCCCCTGCCCCACCCCCACAAAAACATTATCTTAAAAATTATTTTTGAGAGATATTTAAAATTTTCATACTCCCTCCCCAATACCCCCACCCCCACCCCACATCTCCCCCTCCTACTAGCAACGCCGCCCCCTCCCCCAAAAAAAATATTAAAAATTTTATTTTTTTAAAAAAATTAAATTTTGATTTGAAACTTCGAGTGTCAAGGTTGGATTCAAAATTGATCAATTGTGTTCAAGTTTAGATGTCGGATCAGGTCTTGGGTTGGATTTTTGGATTGAATTATGGATCAATTATCAAGGTCGGGTTCCGATTTGAGTGTTTGAGTCAGGTCCTGAATTGATTATTGGGTTTGATTTTCATTTCAAAAACTAGTTTGCTAAAAAAAATATTTTCATTCACCAATCAAATAATAAAAAAATATTTTTTCACTCATCAACCAAAAATAAAAAAAATAAATTAGAAATCAACTTATTTTTCAAGAAACATTTTTTAGAAAAATTTTTTTCATAAAAAACTATTTTCCTTAGTTCCAAACACGCCTTAAGTCATAAAATGTCGTACCATCAATCATCATTCATCATACTTGAAATAACAATAACCCCTGCATATTGAAAGCTCATAAAAGATTTAAAACCATCAGTTTAAACAATTTTATTTTAAAATCAGCTAACAACTTCAAAATTGTATTTGTCTTCTGCTGCATAATATTGGACGAATTCATATAAAGAATCTAACGGAAGCATTTAAGTTATACATACTGACATATTACAATTTACGTAAAATTCTAAAAGGAACGACATATTCCTCAAATAAATTTTTATTTAAAGTATAGTCTATTCTAATTCAAAATAGTGCCCATGATTATCTGCCTCAATTCAAATCTTCACCATGATCGTCAGAAAATATTATTTAGCGATCACTTGAAATATGATAAAGTTTGACAAAAAACACAATATATATATATATATATATATATATATATATATATATATATATATATTACCTACTAAAAAAACAAAAGAAAATACCAAAGTCCAATGGATTATCTTTCTCACGTGCAGTAATGATTTTCTCATTTTAGACATAAAAAAATTAGGACTGACTTGACTGAAATTAATCCACCCACCAGACCAATTAATTAAAAAAATAAAGTAAAACTGCACAATAAGCTATTATAATTTGTCATTTATTAAATTTATAATTATATACCATGATGATATACAATAGTCACAACAGTTGAATCACATAGTTATATATTACTATTAAGTTATATAACTTGTGAATTATATATTCTAATGGAATATTTTTTTTTTTGGCTGAAATACATAGGTATAAATTATAATATTTTGTAAAATGAGTATTTTCTGTTGACTGTTGATCCTATTTTGTTCTGGTCTTTAATTTATATTCTTTATAACAAATAACTTTTTTGGAGGACATAAATTTATATTATTATATGATAATATCTTCAAGTTATGCTTGGACATAACTTTAAAGCTCTATTTTTATTTAAAGAAGGAACAAAATGTAGAATTTTATGGAAAATGGGCTATTGCATGATCCATATGGAAGCAAAGCTCTATAGCTAATGTCATAAAAGATGTAAACATTTGTCCTCTCACATTATGATGGGAAAACTACACAAAATGACAAAATGAATTCAATTGTCAAATTATTTATTAAAAATAAATTTAGCTTTATTATTGGAGCACTCTTTTGATTGAAGCATTACATGTCCTGCTTGATGCCCACCAAAGTTTATATATTCTAATGATATCAAGCAGTAGCTGAGTCGTAGTAGTGTTTCACTGAAGTATTGTTTCTTCTTCTTTGATATCATCTGAGTGTATATATACTTTAATAATATCAAGCAATTTCATTGAAGCACTATCTCTTCTTTGTTGATACTATCAAAGTGTATATATATTCTCATAATATCAAACACGCGAAAATAATTAAAATAGAGGGCATGAAAGTAAGAAAATAGCTGCTTGTATAATAGTAAGCATACAAGAGCAAATGTGATCCTTTCAAATTAATTATGAAAATATCTCTCTATCTCACATTGATCTAGCTGGTGGGTTTACTTTGTATAAAAGATTTAATAAAAATTAGCTCATAAAAATTTGATTCGTCATTCTCTCAAATTTGAATGGATTGGACTAAGCACATTTTCATGGGAAATCACTTTGGGCACAATCCAAATTTGGGTTGATTTGGGCTCAACATGTAATCTAATCTAACCCATAAGAGAGTTTATCAAATAATTTTCAGAAAGTGTTTTTCATTTAAAAGTTTGATGGGGTAGTTGTTAGATATAGCAATAACAATTCTTTTTTTAAAAAATCTGTTTGTTTGTTGATTAAACAAATTATAAAATATAGATGAGCTGGGTTATAATTCACTGTTTAACTTTTGATTAGAACTGAGCACACTGGGTTATCTATCTATTTAGCTTATATATCTTTTGAGATCCCAAAAAATTTTAATAGTGAATTTATGATTTTTATTTTCATTTAGAACAATATTGAAAAGTGAAGAAAAAGCCATAAATTTATATAAATTTTTTAGAAAGAATATCTATTTTATCAGTTTTAGAACTATATATTAAATAACACAGACTTTCACATTGATAAATAATTTTTTTTACCAAAACATCCAAAATAACATATGGTACCCAAATGACTAACATCTTATTAATTAAAATTGATTCTAACCTTTAAAATTATAATATTATTATGTGAAGTTCGATAAGACAAGTAGCATGTGAAAATAAGAAAGACAATTCCAAATTATTATTACTATTGTGTTTATGTATTTAAAGCATCTTACTCAGATTTAATTTTAAATCAATAATTTTATTGAAATGTTCTTAAATTTGCATGACAAATGAAGACATTGCATGTTTCACGGAGAAGGAATAAGAATTTCTCTGGTATATATTATGTCTTCAATTTCGATTGAGACATCTTTTTGTTAATTGAGATTTGATATACATTAAAATTTGTGTTTTACTTTTAAACCCACATAGCTATATAGGTAAAATAATAAATTAAATAATTAAATATTAAATCACAAAAAAATTAGAATTAACCGTTAATTAAATTAGTCCAATAAGCATCACCACTGGATTGGGAGGCAGTTTCTCCGTGATTATTTGTGCATTGATCGTACCCATTTGATAATTAACTCTACGTAAGAGAGAATATATATGCTTCACTTTGTATAAGAGTTTGTACAATAAGACGGCTTAATATTGTAGTAGTTAGTAACTCCGAAATCTATCTCATAAATTAGTTAACAGAACATGTTTTATCAAACTTAATATAAAAAAATGCTATTGAAATTGACCTAAAACAGTTGAAGAATGATAATGTTTAATTTTATGAAATTAATCTTTTAATAGTGAGTTGACATTTCATTATTTTGCCGATTAAATTGGAATTATAAAAATTTGATTAGTCTACCTACTTTCTTTCCCTCATGGAATAAAATCTTTCCTCTATTATATGCATTCATTTGATTTTCATTCTAACGACTACACGCTTTCATAATTAAAATGATTTAAATTTTTTTTATTTTCATCACCAATTTAAATATTTCATATCATGTAACTTGGATTTTTATCTTTAAAATACATTTATAGCTTATATTAGGATTGTTCAAAATCGAACTGAAATCGATAACTCGAATAAAAAGATTATTGATTTATCGATAATGAATTATTGGTTTAGCAATTTAGATTTGTAATGGTTTATTGATAATGAATTATTGGTTTAGCAATTTCTGTAACAGTTTAAATTGTTCATTATTGTGTTATCGACTCTTAACGGTTTTAGATTTTTCTGAATGGGTTAACCGATATCCTGATAGAAAATTAAATAATTATGTTTGTACCATTTGATATATAAAGTCCTTGATAGTTTAATACTTTTATTTTTTACCGTCTCAAACTCTCAATTATTTTACAATGTGAATGTGTTTGTTTTTGAGAAAGATACAATATGTCAACTCATGTGTATGGTTCATTTAATTTGTCACCTTTCTTCTAAGTAATTTTCAAAAAAAGAAAATTATAATCGAACCGATAACGATCAATAACCGATAAACCAATAACCTGCAAGCGAATATTTTAATAATTCTATAACGATTTAGCATATCTACAAACTGATAACCGATAAATCAAACTGATAAACTTCAAACTTCAAAATCAAACCGAACCGACATGCAGCCCTAGCCTATATGATGTTTTCCGGTTGATAACTAAACTATGAGCTCCTATGAGTGGTTGTTTTCCAAGTGCTCCAATAGAATTTTTTCATGAAAAATTTGACTAAATATATCAAATTCAGAAAATACTTATTTATTAACAAATCTTATGACATCCTTCATAGGCGAGATCTTCAACCAAACATAGTCACCCTCCATGAAATCTAAGAGTTGAACCTGCCTATCAGCATAATTCTTCTGACGACTCGATATTGTCAACAACCAATTCTGAGTCAACCGAACTTGCTCCACTTCATCTCTAAGTAAATCGTATCTAAACTATCCACAACCACGAAATCAAACCAACCGATAGGCGATCTATTTCTCCATCCATGCAAGGCCTAAAAAAGAGCCATCTGGATGTTGGAATGGTAACTATTGTTATATGTGAACTCTACCAAGGGTAAATACTGGTTCTATTAGGCTCGAAAGTCAATAACGTATGCCCGAAGCATATCTCTAGCACCTGAATAGTCCTCTCAAATTGATCGTCTGTCTTGGTTGAAATGTTGTAGCAATTTGTATGACAAATTTTTTTAATAACACTTAGGTAATTAAATGAAGATTATCAAAGTTATGCCCTTAGAGAGAGAAGGGAATGGATGGTAAAGTAGTACAATGTTACATGTCAGAACGGATTGTGGAATCGCTTGGGTATTTTTGTGAGTTCTCGGAATGGGATAAATATTGAAAAGGATTTTTAGTCAAATGTTAATCGATCGTATATTAGGATAAAAGCTAGCAGGGGTAGGATGTTATTTTACCTTGTGACGATTTAAGGTTGCATATATACGTCTTACTTAAATTTGAATAAGAAAATTCATGTCATTCTTGTAAAATCATTTACTGCAATAGAAGTATTATAATTGTTGCCATCCATAGTAGGAACTTTATAAAGCCCCACAATTTTTTGATAAATTTTTTTCTGGTATGCCTTTTCAATTTGCAGAAATCACACTATAAGTTATAATTCTATATTTCTTTTAATACTTACCTATATGATATTTTGTTGAACCATTTGCTGGATTGGCCCACAACATTGAATTAAATAACATTTTGTTAATGTACAGGAATATAATATTGTATTAAACTTTTTTTTTAGTTTATACAGTTGAACTTGAAAGGCCAAGAGATCTATTTGTTAAAACTTAAAAGAGTCGTAACAATTATGTATCAGGAAATCTTTGTTTTTTTTTAAAACCTATTATTAATTAGTAATATTTATTTTAAAGTTAAACAATTAAGATAATTTAGCAATAATGCAACCACACTTGATATGACATTAATTTTGTTGTGTAGAATATTATTTATAGTTATATTAATTAGACACGAGGAATATTATGTGCTAATGACGTTAATATTATAACTGTCCAGTTTTTAGGTTTACATACCCATCAAGTGACTCATTATATTGTCATTCCATGTCATGAAGAGCCTTTTTCTCCATATGGAATAAGTTGTCTTTTGGCTAAATTCAATAATTAGTATTAAATCTTGAAAATAATTTGAAGAATAAATAATTAATGCTATGCATGTGTTATATATGAAAAAAATAATTATGTTTCTTGATATATTAAAAATAACAGGTAAAAGTGAAAATTTATTTTGAAACATGGAGAAGTAAATATGAATGGAAGGAGTAAACTATCTCTATTCCAATTTATATGATATATTTTTTTTAGTCCATTCAAAAAAGTAAGTTACCTTTACATAAATAAGAATAATTTAATTTTAATTTTTTTCTTTTTATCCTTTATTAAATGATTTATAGCCCCAAACAAATGTTGAAGGACCCGTTCACCACAAGTTTCAAAATTGTCATTTTTGGTAAACTTTGTGCGAAGTTAATGAATGATATGAATTGAGATGGAAAGAGTATTAAAAAAACCCACTCTGATTTAGTTATTAGCATTTTTTTAATCCACTAAAAAGCTATATTAAATAAATATCCCTACTACTTAATAAATTAATTATGAATAATGTTGTCATAAATTTTTTTTACTTTTTAGAAGTGAGTACATTTTTCCAGAAATATATTCAAACTAAAAACACCACTTAACGCGAAACATATGAAGTAATATTTGATAATACTTTCATATAATAGTGGGAAGCATGAGTAGGTCATATAGATTGTCTTGATCACGTAAAGACCAAAAATAAAAATAAGTGAATCAAAAAATCACTTAACATGACTCATGCCCCCAATGATGCAAGAATTTTGCATTATGGCTAGCTGGTTTTTTATTTTATTTTATTAAAGTACAAAAAAATGTGTGGTGTTAGTTGAGTCCTTTCCTAATACAATACATTGATATAGGAATAAGAATATAATATAAACTATATATAGTAGTACGTAATCTTTTAGAATACTATTTATTTCGTCATCTATTTATCCAATGAAAAGAAAGATTTTTGTCCGTATTGCATGACAAGCGTGTAACTTACCATAACAACATACTCAGTGGAATTTCACAAGTAGGGTATGGAGAGGGTAGAATGTACGCAGACTTTACCATTACCTCATAGAAGTAGAGAGGCGTGTAACTTACAAATTCATAATTTAAAATTTATACAAAATATATGAGAGAAAATTTATAGCATTCTTCGGCTAATTTGTAATGTACTGCGTGATGACAAATCAATAAATTTAAGAGCAAATTTTATAAATTGCAAAAAATATAAAGCCTAGTTATGCTCCATAGTTATACAACAACAATAACATACCTAGTGGAATCTCATAAGTGGGGTCTGAGGAGGGTAGAATGTACGCATACGTTACCACTATCTCCTAGAGGTAGAGAGGCTGTTTCCTGAGGTGTTTCATAGTTATAGTTTGGGTAATTATATTTCGTAACTATAGTTATTACAGTGTTTGTATATTTCACTATACAATTTGTGCATAGCGTTTGTATAATTTGCTATACAATTCTTGTACATTTCGGTATTCAATTTGATTCACGCACAGTTTTTGTATAATTGCGCACAACAGTTGTATAAATAGCACGAATTATATAAAATTCAAATATTTACCGCGAGCCGTACTCAATTCAAACTATAAATAAATTAGCTAATTAACTAGTATATATTTGCTTATCCACGTAATTTTCCTAAATTTTATCAAATCGATGAAATTCTATCCTAAATTAGTCAAAAATAATGAGAAACATTTATTTTTTAACCAGGAAAAGAAATATAATTAACATGCATTGTTAGTGTGATTGAAACATGTATATTGTGTTTTAAATTGTGACAATTTGACAGCTTAGCCTTTTCATCTCTATTAAAGACCTTTTTGATGAATTTACTTATTAGGAAATAACATGATAAAATTTCTTATATGCGTTTGTTGATCGACTTAATATAGGAAAAGGAAATAACAAGGACAAAAGAAAGAAGTATGTCTTTTTATTTTTACAGATGGACCACAATCAAGATAGGCAAGTGATGTATAATGCAAAAACTCTACATAAATTCTTTGAAATAAAATAAAAAATTAGAGTTACTGCACGCATTCAAAATCTAAAAAAATAGAAACATAAAAAAATATTTTGAATATATGTATATATAAGCATAACTTTTTACTAAAAAAGATTCAAATAAACTCCTAGCCATAAGGTAGCTCTGTCCCTTGCTCGACCATGTGATATATTCTATTTTTCCGAATCTCTCAAGATCAAAATTAAAAAACGTCTAGAAGAAAAAACATGGTGTGTATGGGTTGATTTGGTATCAAAAGGGACAGGACGTAGGACTCCACTAGACAAGGGTATATATCATACATGCGTCTAAAAATTTTGCAGGTTGTTACCTTTCTTCAATTAATAATAATTTAATTATAAAAAAGTTACTCCCTTCGTTTTTAGTATCATTTTTTTTGTTCGTCCTAAAAAGAATATCACCTACACTAAATTAAAAATATTTTACCTTTAATTTTTTTTTTATCCTTAATCAAATAATTTTCAGTTATATAAATTTCTAAATTTTAAAAGTCTTCTTTTTTTCTTTTAAACATCGTACCAAGTCAAAAAATAACGTATAAAATAAGACGAAGGAAATATATTTTATTCTTAATAAAATCATTATGTTATATAATTATTTAAAATTTATTTTAAGAATTTTTTAAATAAAATTTATATTTAATTTAATGATATCACGTAAATTAGGATAAAATACTGTGTTTGTGAGCCCGCTTGCTTTTGTCGACAAATGCCGCCCAAACATTCTGCTGACGCACAATTCATCATTCTACACTCAACATGGGCATACCATGAGTAGCCAGGATGTTGAGTTCCTAAATTTCAACTGAATTATTATTTTCACGTAGCATTACTTTTTATAAATTTATTTTTAAAAAAATATAATGTGATTTTAAAAAATAATTTAATTTTAAATTTTATTTATCTTTAATAAAATAAATTTTAATTACATAAATATTTAAAACTTATTATAGATCATACGTTTTAAAAGTTTTTTCTTAAAATATCATGTTAAGTTAAAGAATGTTATCAAAAGAGTAATTTTCTTGTAATTAATTAGCTGTCTTTGAAAAAAAACTATACTACCTCTGTCTCATATTATAAGAGCATCTTTAGTATAGATATTTGTCCCATATTATATGGGTATTTACTAAATAAGGATAGAATTAATTATTTTTTTTTATTTTACCCCATCATTAATTAGTGTATTAATATTTTTTTCTAACTTAATTAAATATATATTGATATAAATAAAGAATAAAATAATAAAATCTACTAATATATTAATGATTTCGTAATAAAAGAAAAAGAAAATATATTATTCCCTTAAAGCGTGCTGCATCCTGTCAGTCTTTGCTTTTGGATGTCACAATTACACTTAATCAACAGAAAGAAAAAGATAAATTAATAAGTCACCCTCAATCGTATCTAGCAAAAAAAAATATCAGTAAACTTGTCTACCGTTAATTAAGAAAATTAATTTCTTGTCAACGTGTGACACTAATTAGTGAAAGGACAATTTCGATTTTATCTTTTTCTTTTTTATCCTCGCTAGCTCACTTTATTAGAAATCACGATCCGTTTAAAGTGAAGAGTTTCTTCTGAATTTTTTTTTACATATTTAAGATTTGAACTCAAAAATTTAAGATAATAATAGAAAAATCTCAATCATGAATTTCATCTTTGCGATGACACTTTACTTTCATCTAATGTAATTAATGGTTTATACTAGTAACTGTTAGCATGTTAATTAAGCTGCCCCCAAAAAATTCAATAATTCCAACGCTCCAGAATTCTAATATATTCTGGATGTTGATCAATATAGGTAGTTCTGATTCACAATTTACTATAAAGTGAAGCAATAAACTAAAGTATAAATAGTTATACAAGAAAAAGAATCAATTATTAAAAGCTTGAAAAGGGAAAAAGCCAACCTATATATACATTTACGTGACAACTTCAAAAGATAAAGTGTTAAATCGTGATGGTTATCCATCATATCCTTTTTTTTTAAATCAAGAATAAATAAATAAAATATTGATTTTTTTGGAAATGTGAAGAGCATTTTCAGCAATAATATTTAATCCAATGGCACACAGTACGATAAATAAATCATACAGCAAGGGATCTCTTCACTTTTTTTTTTCTTTTTTTGAAAAGAAAAGAACTTTGGTAAATTTTAGAGGGGAAGATCAACAAAAAGATGGAGAAAATTTCATAATTATCCCTCTAAGTTTAGCTTAGCAACACTAGTCTCCCTTGTAATTTGTATTATTATACCTATCTCCCCAATTTTCATTTCTTAATTTTGTTCAAACCAAAGTTATGGGAAATCCAATAAATGCACTTATAGAAAATTAAAGAAAAATGTATAGAAAGTGATGTTTGGGGCTAAGATAAAATTAGAACATGGAACACCAAAAGTGACATGTCACATCATAACAACATATCCAGTGGAATCTCACAAATGAAGTCTGGGGAAAAAATGTATGCAAACCTTGTTATTATCTCATAGAGATAAAAATGCTATTTTCGAAAAATTCTCCTATCAAAAATCGAACCTCATAAGTAGAAGATAAAGATTCTAGACATAGAAAAAAAAATGTTACATTATATGAACAAAATGTAATTTTTCTTTCTTCACAATGGCTAACACTTATTCTGAAGTCATATATTATAATGGTGGGGTACTTGCTTAAAGTAAAAGATAGGAAAAAAGTGATAACCACACTTTGAATCTGGACCTCTACTAATATTTATGGTCCAAACTTTTAGATGGCTATTCACTTTCATAGAAGCCTGCGGTCAAAGATTTTTGTATAGCTCCAGCACACAATCTTCAACATAATTAAATAAAAGTTTGACACCATATTTCCTCTTAAACAAAAAAAAGTTAAATTGAGAGGGTACCCATCATTGACTAATTAACAAGAATATGTCATAAAGTTACACCATAATGATCACATGTTTGTAGATTAATTAAATTCGAATAAAACAAACCAATAGCTTAATTGTCATGTGAAATGAAGCATGACAAGCACCAGGTTTTGTTTTTCTGGAAAAAAGGTAAAATAATTAGCAGAGTAAGCACCTGTGTAATTTGTCTTACTATCTAGTACTATTACAAATAATATTATGTAAGGAACATGGGGGAATTAGAGAGATGGAAAACTACACGCGTAAAGCAAGTTGACAGCAAATCATCCCTTGTACGAGCCGACAATGATACACTAAAGCTTTCATTATACGCAAGATTCGAAGAAAAGTTCGATCACAACCTAATAATTACTCCTTGTCTATTTATATTGCACCTTTAAAATTTAAAAATTCAAATCAATCTAAGCTTTAAACGCAAAATTTTCATATATTTGTTAAATAATTAAAATTATTTATTATTATAGTTTATACCTTTTACATAATTTAGAAATATATAAATTTTCATTTAAAAAATTTAAAAATTCTACACACAAATTCTCAGTCAAGCTTAACTATTTAACTCCCCAAAAACAAAAAAGGGTAACAAACTACTTTGCCCCTCCGTAGTACATAACATATTAATCCTTGATATCCCATAAAACTTGAATACTATGTTATCCTACCTTCATATGCAGGATTCCAAAATTATAATTTCAAAATAACTTAATCCGCGAACCGAACGACCCCTAAGGATTCCCCATTACTTCAAGAATAGGAACTGAACAATGTGTGCACATGAGATGTAGAACTATTCTGTAAGAATTTATAAGCAAAAAGGGAGGCAAAACTCTTATTTAATTCTCTATACACAATTTCTTGATTCTGAAAAGACAAATATGATGGCATGATCATTGTGTATGCACAATGGATTTTCTCTGTTCTTGAATGTTAGTCTCGGTTCATGCTAATAGAATATATATATATAACCCGAGACCAACTCAAAACAAGAACGGGGAGCTATGTATAATATATATGATTTGATCCGTTCTAGGAACCAATTCAACAGATGACACATGAATTAGGATTCTCTTCGATGCTGTGGTGAACCTGGTAGTATGTCTGAGCGGGAGGAGGATAATATGGACGATAGGGCATAGCTTGCATATGAGGCGGAGGAGGATAATATGGCCGATAGGGGGGTACCATGCCAACCACAGCTTGATTATAAGCTTGAGGATGTGGGAATGGCATCGGTATTGGCATTGGTTGTGGCTGTGGCTCTGCCTTCTTCTCTTCGTCCTTTTTGGGCTCGTCTTTCTTATTTTCGTCCTTCTTACCTTCTTCTTCCTTTTTACCCTCCTCTTTCTTGCCTTCCTCCTTCGGAGCGTCTTCTTTCTTGCCCTCGCCCTCCTTCTTAGCCTCCTCTTTCTTGGCCTCTTCTTTCTTTGGTTCCTCTTTCTTTTCTGGCTCTTTCGCAGGTCCTACTGAGATTATGTGGGCTGGCCAAGATTTTCGTAGTTTGCTCACTACACTCACTGGATCAACTGTCCCGATGATGGTTAATTTCTTACCTTTCATATCCATTGAAATCTCATCAATTCCTGCAACATCTCATCATAACATCCACTGGTTAGTCTCGTTTAGATATCACAGAAAATAGCTGAATCAAACTCAAGAAAATCATTTTTTTAACTGTTACTGCACAACCATCATGATAGTTACTGCACAACCATCATGACTTAGTTACTTCTTATAGCAAATCATTTTTCTCCAATGAGCATAAGGCCATTAACAAGAAATTGAAAATAATGCAGCAACTGAAGTTGATAGAAGAACTACTCATGTAATGATTTCTTAGGACTAAAGGTTAGTGCTTTCGTAATCATCACCAAACAAGAAAGAATCAACCCACAATTCTTTCAGACTTTCTTTTAACTCCAACCACAAAAATCAACAATTTTGGCACTAACCAATGACTATAATCCCAACCTACAATAACCACTCATCTTCCCAGAGAAAAGATGCAAGTTGGAAATGGAGGACAACTTACACACAGAGTGGACCCCACTTGACGTGGCGCCACGACGAAAAATTGACTACTCTTTTTCTTTTCAATTAGTTGAAAGTAGAATTCAATTTGGAGACTAGTGATAGTGAATGGCTTAGTACCTACTCCAAGTTGGAGAACTACCATCTTTAATTGGATCATCTAAATCCTTTAACAGTGAGTCACCTCACCACCAACTCTATTAGTTACCCAAATCAAATTCTTCCCTTTTTGCTAAAGACATATATCCACGTATCAAAAGAAAAAATTACTTCTTGTTGTTAAACTTTGTGCCTCTGTTGATTTTCGTATAATATCAGACGTGTCCGGATTCTTCAAAAATAATGCATTTTCAAAGAATCTAACATGGGAGCTGCAACATTTTTGGAGGATCCGACCAACATAACCTTAAGCAACCGTCAATAATTCGATATATAGTATTCACCAGTTTTAACTTTTAAAGTGAAAATAAACTACCTTGAAAAAATAAAGGAAAATATTAAAATTGGAGCTGCAGATTGCCCCCACCTCACACCATTTTAGCTTGAGATTTTGATAAATGCAAAATGTATGAAAAACAACATTTTTCCAGTACCTGGAAGAGCAGAGACCGTTTTCAAGGCCTTGCGCTTGTCTCTTACATCCTGCACCTCCAAGTTCAAGATAAATTTCTGCACAGAAAAACCAAATTAAAATCATTTCGTTGCAACATAAAAGATGGAAACCCAATACCAAAAAAAACAGAGCAAACAAATCAAAAGACAAAAGAATCAACCACCGACAAAATTAAGAGGAAAAAAAAACTCTAAAGAATCAATAACCCCCCCCCCCCTTCCCCCCCAAAAAAATCCCGACAACCAGAAGTAACTTCAAAGCAAAAGTTGTACATCTTGTGTAATATTCCAAAAGTTGGAATAACACAAAAGGCAAAATCTAGATTAAATAAATGAGTTCACTGAAAAGAAAAAGGGGAATAAATAATCTATCAGAGATACCTTCATCTTGCAATCGGAATCAAAACCCAGAATAAAAGAGTTCTAGAGAGAGAGAGAAGAAGAAGAAGATAGAAATGGTGAAGAGGTAGTGAATAGAAAGAGACAGAAGCGAATATATGCTTTTCTATTTAGTTCAATAAAGGATTTGACGGTACAAAAGGAACCGAAATAGAGAAAAAATTTCCGAATCAGAACAAAAATGCAGAATAAGAGAGAGAAAATAAAGAAGGGTGTTATGGGCAATGGTGTTATTATATATTTTTGGAGTTACAGAGCAGAAAGGTGATAACAGTGAGGCCAACAGTGGCAATTTGTGGGGTGTTGGGTGTGAGGGAGGAGGGGCTAAAACTTAAATTAATTTGGAGGGGTTACATGTTAAATTGATCATCCAAGTGGACCTTTCATATTGCCACGTGGCGTTCTTTGCAATAATTTGTGTCAGTAATCACAAATTTCATTTTTCAAAATTGCTTTATTTAGGAATTCTTTTATTTTATTATAAGTTGAATAGTTTTGTTTAAATGTTCGTACACTAAAAATTGATTTCCAAGTGATAGTTGATGAATTGATACAACAATAGTTCCGTCCTTCATTTTAGTTACCATATATATTAAAAATAATTATTTCAAAATAAATATTAATTTAAATAATTAAAAAATTAATTATTCTTTTTCAATTATATATATATATATATATAAAAATTAATTATTTATAAAAAATATATATTTATTAAATAATTCTTTAAAAAATTATGTCAAATTTTATCATGATAACTATGATGGACGAAGGGAATAATAACATATGAGTAGGGGTGTCAATCTGACAGATTGAATTAAAATTGAGAATGTTAAAATGAGTTGAGTTGGTTGACTACCTGAACTCTCACCTTATTCGTGAAAGTTCGATTCTCCACATTGTAATCCTCCTCCCATATTAATTTTTCAAAATAATAGATATTATTTTAAATAAAAATAACAAGTATTTAAAAAGGAAATAAGAACATTGATTGGAATACCTATTAATATAAATCCTACAAATTGATGTGGCGATCGATACTTGTAAATTGAACGTTGAGGTCGTTACTTATGTTGATTTGTTTTTTTATTTTGTGTTTTTTTGGGGTCGTAAATCCTTAGAGAATCCGTTATGCATTTTTTTTCCAAGTAATAAAGTGATAAAAGTCAAAATACCTTTGTTATGCTTCTTTGGTTATAGTTTCTTTATCTTGTTTTAATTTACTATAAATTTTTAAAAAGAATAATTTTAAATTAAAAATATGTAATATGTATTAAATTGTAGAATGAACATTATATAAAAAATAAAATTAAATACTAAACAAGAGTCTTATATTTTAACATTAAAATTGAGCAAATATTCAATTCAAATTTAATATTAGTTTCACAAAGATAGTATTTGCACAATTTTTTAAGAATTACACAAAATCTAATTAATGACATAAAAAAGGGATATTTGCATAAATGAATTAGCTACAAAGAAAGTAGGTATCTAATGTGTATGCTCCAAACTAGTTCCATTTCCATCAAAGTTTAATCAATTATTATTATAATTATTTTCAAATAAGTAGTACGTTCAAAGCCTGGACCACGAATATATCTAGCTAGGCTTATTTTCAAAGTAAAAAGCAATTGGTTTCTATGTCAATATAGTTAGATGTTTTGAAATTTCAAGTTTTCTGGAAAACTCTAAACTGCAACTAGATGATATTAAATAGAAAAAAAAAGCAATTATTGTGGTGCATCGGATGAGACTGTTCCTCTCTTAATCAGAAGTCTTGAATTCGAGCCTTGGAAATAGAAAAATTCTTGATATGGAGTGTTTTCTCTCAAAATAGAGCCTTATGCGGCACGAATCCGAATATACTCGGAATCCAATGTAGACATCAAATATCGAATGGAAACAAAAAAATAGAAAAAAAAATCGCCATTCACCACCATTTGTTTAAAGTCAAGGTTTTAAGTTTTAAGATATTATTCTATTCTTAATTAAATCCTTTTTAGTGACTAATATAGTGCTGTATCCATTAACTAAGTCATGGTGGATTCTGTAAATCAGTTGGTACACAAATAAACAGAATGAGAGAGAAAATCCAAAGTTTTTCGACAATCGAGAATAAGGTTAATTATATTAAGATGTTTGACTTAATACATTACATCTCATACTTAAGGAATAATAAATAAAATTATTTTTTAAATTTATTTTTAGTTGTTCATTTTGAATTTTATATCTTCTTTACAAAAATGATTAATATATATTTTATCATTATATTCATATTAATTGGTATTTTATATTAAATCTTGAAAAATAATTTGATGTTTTAAGTAATTAATGTTAAGAATAAATTATAAAAAAACAATTATCTTTTTTATGGATAAATTAAAATAAAAATCTATTTTATAATTAGTTGATAAATAGAAATTAAAAAAATTATAATTAATAATAAAATAATAATTGTTTATCTTTTGATTTTTCACTTGACTGCTAGTTAAATTGGTAGTACAATTTGTCATTTTGGTCATAAAAGACAAGCGCCTTACTTCAAGTTTTAAAACTACAGCTCTCTTCACATGGCCTTTTGCTTACGGCTGAAATGTCATATTAACCAAAATGACAATCTCTCATGCAATTAGTAAAGTTGGTTGGTTAATCTGTATTAAAAAATCACTTTAGAACAAAAATTTTTAGTATAAGAAAATTTTATGAAAGTAATAAACACAAAGTTTTTAGTAAGTTTTCAATATCAAAAATAAATTAGTAACGAAAATAGAATTCACTGTGTGTCTTTTAAATAGTTTAATTCACTCATTGGATTCGAAGTTATGGATTATTTTCTCCCGGGATAAAACGGATATACCTATTAAAGGAGTAGTGGTACCTCAAACTTAACTAACTTCAGCGAACTCATCAAGCGGCAACGAAATCACACAAACACTTTACTTTGAAAACGTATACAGAAGGAGGAGGAAATTCAATGCTTAAAAATAAGAGAGAACCCCTCTATTTAAAGCCAACAAAGGGGGTATATTGTGTTCTATCAGAAAGATTACAACCATTTGAAAAAGACACAATCTTTCCAAAATATCACAACTGTTTTAAAAAAATATAACTTTTTAAAAAGGTCATAATTCTTTGGAAAAGTCATATCCGTTGACAAAAATCATGATTTCTTAGAAAGGTCACAACTTTTTAGGAAAGTCGTAACCCTTTATTTTACGTTCATACTCGTAAAAGCCCATATATTTGACAAGAATACAAATTAAAGATATAATGCATAAATAGGACCTTTATTTTGGCACTTATCAATGACTATAATCCCAACCTTTGTGGACCTTAATTTGACTATATTTTCTCAAAAATAAAGTAGAGTCTTTGTGTGATTTTATTGTTGTTCTTTGAGTTTGTAGGAGTTATTGAAGTATGATGTACTGCTACTTCTTTAACATTTATCAAATTTATCCCGAAAGAAAATAACCCATAACCTTGGGTACAGTGAGGAGATTAAATTCCTTAAGGACACGATAAATTTTGTGAATTCGAATTTTTTTTGCCTTTTTTAATATTTACTGATTCAACATTACTGTTTGATTACAGGAACTTTCAAATGAGAATTGGGCATTGAAGTTGTTTTCGATGTGTTTCAGGTGTGATGGATGGTTGATTTTTGTATGATGGAGGAAAAAGAGTTGTTACAGTGAGGGAGAGAGGAATGGGAGAACTGATTTGCCGACTCGTCAAAAAATAAATAATTGAACAACGAAACATAAGAATTTTAATTATCGACGCGTGTTAATTGAATATATTTCACGCATTTTGTCATATAGAATTCGCGTGTTTATTTGTTTAAATTTTAGATAGTTAGAATATTTATTTGTATATTATTAAAGTTAAAAATAAAAAAATAAAAATTATGATTTAAAAATAAGTTAGAAGATTCTATTTATGTACTCATGCTCAAATTGAAACATTGGTAGAATGAAGCAATGAGGATGTATATATCATATCTTTCATGTGACATAATATTTTTCATGATTATAGTATTGAATTTAAGGTTTTACTTTCTGCCTGTTAAAGGACATGAAGTGACCCTATAACCGGCCTATATTTTTATATGGGACATCCACATATTAATTATTATTAGCCTTAAAGGTGAATTCAATGGTAGGAACTTCTTGTTGGTCCATGTGTGTCTTCAATATCAATTGGCTTAGCCTATGAATCTAAATTTTTATTAAAATAAATAAATAACAATAAAAAGAATCAAGTACATAAAGAAGTCGAGAAAACATTTACTATAAATATATAAAATATATTTTTTAGATTTCCATGAACTCTTGTTGTCCCTACTTAATTAGCTTTTCCCTTACCTTAATTAGCAATATATCCTAATTATGTACTTCCTCCATTTTGTTTTACTTGTATTTTGTTAACTTAACATTACTTTTAAAAAACATATTCTATTTGCTAGCTATAAAGGTCTGTTTTACTAAAATTATTTCTGTTAGTTATACTTAAAAAATTTAAGTTTGATTACTAGTAGTATTTTATATAGTTACTTCACAATGAAAGTATATCAAAAAATAATACTAATCCTTCTTGTTTTGTTAAAATAGTCTATAGAAAAGTAAAAAGATAATGAAGGAAATCATATTTCAATGTCATCAATTTATTTCCTTTAAGGGGTTTTCTTCCTTCATACATATCCATTTTATTTCTTTTATATCTTGCTTCTTACTTTAATAAAGGAATATCAAGATTAGAATTTTTTCATTGCCATCAAAGTACAACTGGGATCGTTTGGTGTAAGGGATAAAAATAAATAGTCATGGGATAAAAATAAATAGTAAAGAGATGAGATTTTAGTTGCCAAGTTTGGGATAACTTATCCCACCATTTATACTATAGTGATGGGATAAGTTATCCTACCATGTATATGAGATAACTTATCCGAAGATAGTTAATTTCAGACTAACTAATCCTAGGATAAGTTGTTATAGAATAACTATAACCAAGCATGAAGTTACCTAGAGTACTGCAACTACCTTCTTCTATTTTTTGTATAATTTCTCTTTTTAGTTACAAGTCTACACAATCCAGGCTTCAACCATTTATCATTACACTCTCTAGGAAATGTCATTGTTGGTTGATAAATTCATACTACATAAAATTAATCACATATACAGACTTACTTGTTAAGAGATTAATAGTAAGTATCTGGTTAAATTTTGTGTATACCACGAGAATACTTAAATTCAGATATAAAGCAAAAAAATAGCTATAGTTTGCTAGAATTACGATTTGTAGTCACATATTATGAGAGAGAGGTGAGCGAGATCGAGAGAGTAAGGAGAGAGGATAGAGAGTAGAAAGAGGCGAATTGTATATGTATATCGGCAAATTATATATCTGTCAAATAATTGTATATCTATAACTGACAAGAGTTCAATTGCTCACTTCTATTCACCGTTTAAAAAGAAGTGGTTTAAATGTCGATGCTTCTGCTCTTTAGTCATTAAGCTAGGACCTTCTCTAAAACAAAACATTCATTATAAGCACATATGTATAGTAAAAGTTCAATATTTTTTTTAATATCTTGAAGTTCAATTTTATAAATATAAAATCTTTGAGACACGATTTGATTTTAAAGTACATATCTGGAGTTCTAAAGGACACAATTTGAACTTCGAATTTGAAGAGTTTCATATTGTATTTGAACTACATATAATTTTGTTATTAAAATTATTTACTTCATATCAATTGCATAAGTAGACAATTAATAAATTATTAATTTTTTTAATTAAATAGTAATAATAAATATATAATACACTTTTTTTATATTTATAAATTCCAGGTATTTTGTTTCTTCCAAGTGTACGCTATTGCTTCATCAGATCTGGTTGGCCTCTTTTTATGTATGTATCTCCTTCATCACTCTCCCGCTCAGTGCTTTTGCCTCTTCCTCACTTTTTTGTGCATCTTCGGATGTGCGTATATATATATATGTTTGAGCTTTATATAGTTGGAGCTTTTGTATAAATGAAAAAATATTTATTAATTTAAAATATTTTTTGTATATATGAAATTTTTAAAAATACAATGTATGCATAAGGTATCATGTGGACGTATTCTTCGTATAATTTTGTTATTAAAATTATTTTTTTCATACCAATTGCTTAAGATCAAGTTACAGTATAAATATGTGCAATATACATATTGGTATGTATGTATGGTATAAACGGATATAATATAAATAAGCAAATATTGAAATCATAAGTATTAAAAAGTTATAAATTCAGAAGAGACCGACTAATGTGACAAAATTAACCAAATAGACTTAGTAGTTCCTTGTACTGTTTTTTGTCCAAGGGACTTGACCCAAAAAAAAAATAAGAACTTATGACAATCGATTAATTCACTGCGTCCAAGATCCAATAAAAATAACAACACAAACTTCATTTAATCTTTTTTTCCATGATATAAGGGGTTTGATTTGTGTTTGAACAATGATACTGATTTTTTTCTTTTTCTTGATAATGGCGGACTGCACAAAGGGAGAAAGGGGGGAGATGGAGAGACTTGCATGGAAAAGAGAGATAATTATGTAAAGAGAGAATAGTACGATTGATTGAATATTCTAGTAACAATAAAACTACTTAATTGTAGTATATGTTGTTATTAAATTCGTTTTTGGTATATTTTTTAATTTTATATATATATATATATATATATATATATTTGATTTTATATATTTTTAAATGTATATATATAAATATTATTAAAAAATAAAATTTTTAATTAAATACTAATTTATTATAACTTGAAATTTAAATGTCAAAACTCGTAATTATAAAAATTACATTTAAAATGTGGAAGTGATTTATTGGGAAATATTTACCCTTTTTTTTCTAAATAACCCGAGCAAGCTTTTAGGCCCAATATATTCTTTTAGGTCCAACTAGGCGACGGCCCAATAATTTGCAGAAACTAGAGTTTCCTGGTCGGCTATTATGAGTCATTAAGTAAAACACGCGCACACAGACACAATGCCTCAATGAACAACTGACGCGTGTGTTCACGCTCCACATGTCCCCTTGCTTCTTCTTCTTTTCCTTTTTCACCTTTTCAATTTCCTCATTGTTTCCTCTGACCCATAGCCTAAATTTTCTTCAATTCTCCGTCACATTCCCCTGCAAATTCAAGAAAATTCCAGAGTTTAATGGGTAATCTAGGCGAAGAATTACTGATGGCAACTTACAAAAGTTCAAACTTTACAGGGGGTTGTTTGGAAATCCGTTTGTTCTACGTACGCATAGCTTCATGCGCCGTAGACGTCGTTCCGGATCACCTCGTACTCCGTCACCTCCGACGTGAAATGGGTGTTTCGTTAGAGATTAATGGGTGTCGAATTCCAGCCTCCGACACCGTTTCTGTCACGCTGCGCCGTGACAGGGTTGATAAGGGATCATCAGAGGTGACGTATGTTAGCACCGACAATGTTAGAGTTTCAGGGCCGGTGGAATTCGAGGTACATGAAGAGAAAGAGGAGTTAAAGGAGTTAATACTTTGTGGATCGTTGGAAAGAGCGGATGGTACTTGGGATAATGATAATGGGACTGGGTGGAGTATGGATTGTTACAATGCGGCGTCTTTTGGGAGCGGTGGGTCAGCATTTTTTCAACCAAAGATTGGGGTTTCGTCGCCATCGATTGAGGTTTACGTTGCTGGTTGTTGTTCTGGTGTGCCTTTGATTCTGACCAAGACAATTCAGGTTAGCCCCAGAAGGAAGTCATCTAGGCATGGTATGTTGGACGCAATTCCTGAGGATGAAGGGGTTGGGAAGGAGCACCAATATGTCAATGGATTCATTTCACAACAAAAACTGCCGGTAATGCTCATTTCCTGCTTTGTCGTGACACTGGTGATTGGTGGTCATACACTTTCATGGTTAACGGATGGTATACAGTTGTGTCTTTACTTTCTCTCCCAAATCTTGTATTGTAGCAAACGTCTGAGATGATAGGTAATGCTCATTTCCTGCCTACAGTTGGAATTTCAGCAGTATCTTAGATCAACTGTATGTCCAAAGAGTTGATCTTTAAGCAAATGTGCAACATACTTTTTCTTTCTTAATTTTGAATACAGCTCTTCTAGGCAACTAAGGGTGTGGCTTAGCGGTAATGAAATTGGAAGTTGGAACAAAGACTTGAGAGATAGGGTTCAAATCATAACACAGGCAGATAAGCTTGGTTTCTAGCCTTCTAGACAGAATTATACATACCTGTATTGGTGTGAGGACACTAGTATCCCGCTGGTATCCAGTTGAATAGTTGAGCTGCACACAAGTTGGCCAAACAAGCCCTTTATCAAAATAACTAAGTGAAGAAATAAAGATATGAGTTCTTTAGAAAGTTATTTTCTTGGGGTTAGGTTTAGAAAGTCTAGAAGGTGAGGCGAAACTTCTTTCCTTGCTTTGATTCCTACAGTAGATGTATTGACTGACCTAAACCCTGTCCTGTCCTTGATAAAAAAGTTTAGGGTGAAATACTTTCTTTTGCATGAAATTAGAAAGAAGAATAAGATTCTCGTCAGGAAAGAAATAATAAACTTCTTCATGAAGTTACTCTAGTGCTAACTTATGCATGAGGTTGTATAACAGTTCATGCATTTAGCATCAGTTAGATAGCCTTCTCTGAACAATCAGCTAGCCAGAGCTGTCATCTATTCACCTGCCTTTAGACCAAAACTGATGCAGCAAGAGTTCAAGTACTAGAGTAAATAAGTTTTAATTAGTTCACACTGAGAAAAGATATGTAGGAAACCCCGAATCTTGGGGAAACTATATTCACACGAGAGGAGAAAATTGAATAAATTGAAGGTGTCCTAGACTCTTAAAATCTACTTCTAAACTCCAGTCTCAAGCATGGAATGTTTTCATTTCATATTCCCATTTTTTGTATATTAGTCCAATCTCCTTATCTTTTATCTTTCGGCCTTCTAGATATGGGGTTGTTTGGATTGACTTTTAAAAAGTGGCTTATATGAGAAAGTAGTCATTGGAAAAATTGGATATGAGAAAGTAGTCATTGGAAAGATACATGGTGCTACGCACATTAGAAATGAGAAAATAGTCACCAAAAAAAAAAACACGATGACCTAATTTTTTTTGCAAACATAATCATTGGCCAAATGGGCGGCATATATGGTCCATAGCCACCCGTCGGCAGTGGAAGATCTTTTATTTTCTTCCAAGATCGTAGAAGCTCTGATACCATGTGAGAAATATTGGAGAAAAATATCATTGAATTGTTGTTTCTACCTTATTACATTGAGACCCTATTTATAGATACTATACTAGACTACCTTTCCAACTAGGATACTATAATACAATCCTTTTCGAAGTAGGATTCTATATACTATTCCTATACATATTCTAAGTAGGATTGTAGATATTATTCTTATTCCTATTCCTATTCTAACAACTATAATGCTTAATAGAAGGTAATGTTTCTAGATAACATTCAACATCCCCTATTGCTAAAGTTCCCGCAATGGTTCAATCAATAGAACAATGTAAAGTTTTCATATTGAGAAGCATTGCTTTGGAGATGAGGATTTGTTCAACGTACAAGGATACACGTTTCATTGAGAGATGGTTTAAGCATAGAATATATGAGTGGCATGTTGACAATCATACTTCTTCAAAATGTTAACTTTGAGAAGGTGATGTGTTGCTCATCTTGATCTAAGAGGTGATACGGGGAAAATACATTTTTTTGATCAGGAAGAAAGTAAGTTCTGAATTTGACTCGAACCCCAACAGCTGTCCTACGGAGTCAAACAAACCAATCAACCTAAACTGATTTCCAAGGAAATGCTGGAAGTTGCATATAAGAAGTATTAGCCTTTGTTCTGTATTGAAGAATTTCAGTAAGGATCAGAACATCAGGTTCTTAGTTAATTTATTAGGACCATCTTCATTGGGGAAAACTTTAAAGTTCTGCCATAGAGCACATGGCTATTTGGAGATGGATATCCCTTCATTTATTGGATATCTTAAGAGTGGCTGAAATTTGAAGAGAGGTTGTGAAAAATCAATCGATGACTATTTAAGTGTGGGAATTTCGATTTCATACCAAAACGAGGAGGGATGGGGGAGGGGTGTGCATGAAGATTCAAGATTTTGTTGTTGAGTAGTGTGAGAAATATTGGGGGAGAATATTATTGAAATTGTTGTCTACATTATTACATTGAGACCCTATTTATAGATACTATATTAGACTCCTTTTCCAACTAGGACACTATAATACAATCCTTTTCCAAATAGGATTCTATATACTATTGTAATTCCTATTCCTATTCTAAGTAGGATTGTATTTACCTATTTCTATTCTAACACTCCCCCTCAAGCTAGTGCATACTCGTCACATGTACCTAGCTTGTTACAAATGTAATTAATACGAGAATCGATGACGAGCGTGTTGAGATATCAACAAGTTGATCTTCACAAAATTAACAGTCAACCTCACAAAATTAACAGTCAACCTCAATGTCTTAGTCTTCTCATGCAATTCCGAGATTGCATTGTTAAACTTCCCAAACCAAGCTTGAGAAGATTGTTTTAGACCATAGAATGATTTACACAACCAACATACAAGGTTATCAGACTCCCCCTGAGCAACAAAATCAGGTGGATGCTCCATATAGATTTCTTCCTCGAGATCATCATAGAGAAAAGCACTCTAAAGGTCAATGGAGAATGACAATATGAATCATCTCAAAATTACTCTAAGAAAGTCACTTTAAAACTTCTCGAGACTTGCTTATGCACCAAATTATTAGATTTGATGGCTGAAAATGGTCACAAATTGAGAAATAAAATTATATGAGAAGGGTTGGAATGATGACACGACCCTACAGAGAAGAGAATTATATGGGTAGGTCGGAATCATGGCACAACCCTACTGGAAAATAGAAATTATATAAGTAGGATCATATTGACGACATGACCCTACTGCAAAAGGAAAAATGTATGGATAGGGGTCGGAATGATGGCACGACCCTACGCAAACAAGATTTGATGAGTCACCGAAAAGACGAATGGAACTACGCAAATCAAATCTGAGTCACCAAAAAAGACGCAGTGCTATGCAACTCAGATATGAGAAAGTAGTTCGAAAAATTCACGGTACTACACAAATTGAATATGAGTAGTCCGGAGAGATGCATGGTGCTAGACAAATCGAATACGAGAAAGTAGTCACCGGAAAAATGGCACAGTGCTACACATGATAAATATGAAAAAAGTAGTCACCGAAAAGATGACGCGGTGCTTCACAAATTAGATATAAAAAAGAAAGTAGTCACCGGAATGATGGCGGTGCTACACAAACACTGAAAGATGTGGGGTTGACACAAAACAACCCAGAAAGACACCGAAAATTGACGACTTGTTTGATTGAATTTTCTTCCCTTGAATATGAAAATCCTATATATCACTAACCCTACTTTGATATAACTACTGGCTAGACGGGCAGCATATGTAGGTCATAGCCGCCCGCCGGCAGCGGAAGCTCTTTGATTTTCTACCAGGACCGTAGAAGCTCTGATACCATGTGAGAAATATTGGGGGAGAATATTATTGAAATTGTTGTCTACATTATTACATTGAGACCCTATTTATAGATACTATATTAGACTCCTTTTCCAACTAGGACACTATAATACAATCCTTTTCCAAATAGGATTCTATATACTATTGTAATTCCTATTCCTATTCTAAGTAGGATTGTATTTACCTATTTCTATTCTAACAAGTAGAATGTTCGCCTTATCTCGGGAATCGCTTGGTTATTGCTCTTGCGTTTGTGAAGCTCAACCTAGATCTGTTATAGAGGTAACAATTCACTTGCCCAGGTTAAAGTTTTTAGAGTCTGGAAGATATGGTAGATGAGCAAAACCAGCTTTGATTAGCATGACACTAATGAAAGACCGACTTGAGCATGTAAGAAGTACCATTTGTTGCCATGTTGATGTTGGCACCAGGTACAAAAGAAACTTAATAAAGAAGTTTAGCGATAGTGCTTGCCTGACATACTGGAGGCATTGAGTCTGGTGCTACCTTGCTGATTTTTCAACTAATAATCTCTGAGTTGTAAAAAAGGAAAAAATGCGGGCAAGCTGATACGAGAAGTTTCTATTTGAAATGCTCTGAAAATAATTCAGGTGATTTATCATTTCAGCATGATGCAAGTGATGTCTTAAGTAATAATGTAATGTATTCTGTCAGTGGGTGATATCTCTTCCTGGTTGCAAAGGGTTTATCAAAAGCTATACAAACATAAGCTCTTTTATAGCAACTAAGGAGGTGGTATGTTATGCAAGGAGAAGTTTCTGTTGATTCTTTTTCTATCTAGTGGTATCTTTATTTCTCTTAAATGTTGCTATGTACTCTCTTAACTTGAGATGTGCATATGCAATTACTGTTTTTTTTAATTTATTATTATTTGGGTTCCAAATACTGCCCTTGCCATCCTCACCCCAAGCACAAAAAGGACTCCATGGAGCAATGCTTAGGTGGGCTTTGATTGTGAAGCAAGTTTGGGTCTGGTTTGTTTTTGATTTTTTTGAGTCAGTTTTTGCGTTTGATTTTTTCACCCAACTGTTTTGTCTCTAGATAACCTCAGCTATCTGAGTACTCAAGGGGAGTATCTATAAAATGCTACGACTGTTCTGCATGCTCTTCACAGAAATGTTCAGACTTAATCTTCTGAATAATCAATAGGAGTCTCTGTTTCTGTTTAGCATATGTTATCTTTCAAAAAGCGAGATGATCATACTTACTTTTATATTTATTTTATTATATTATCATCTTTAACCCAGTGAGAATACTTAATCTATCGTACTTCATGTTGTAGGCATTTTGAAGTAGTACCGCAGTGTCATGTAAATTGTGGTGTATAAACAGATATCAATCTTTTCCTTTTGTAATTCTGCTATCTCTAAATCAAACTCTATATTTGACCTTGTGCAATACTAGAAGAGAGTGAAAAAGTTGTGGATCACCACAAGTTGGTGTTTGATAAATGACCGCCTTCCTCCTGCTGATATTATAGTAGCCTACAGACTTATCTAATGGCTAAACTCTGCGAGCTTTTCCCCTTGCAACCAGCACATGTGAAGTCTTCTCGTTTTGTTTCTTTTTCCAAAAAAATTTTCATGTGTTTTATTTAGTTCATCTATTGTTTTGTCATCTTTTTCCTTCTTCCACGTGTGCATCAATTGTAAATCTTCCAATTGATAAATTGTATGGGAAACATACTGATCAGTGATCACTAATAGATTGTAATAGGAAGTTTGCTTAAATGCACTGTGTTTTGTGGCAGATCACAGACTCAGAGTTGGATGATTATGAGTCAGAAGGAAAAGCTGGCTTTTACTCAGAAGACATGTACCACGGTGAAGATGGTCAACTCTCCTGGTTCAATGCTGGAGTAAGGGTTGGAGTGGGGATAGGCCTTGGGATGTGTGTTGGTGTCGGAATTGGGGTGGGGCTACTTATGCGTTCTTATCAAGCAACCTCTAGGAACCTGCGGAGAAGGTTCTTTTAGGCATGAGAAGTCCAGTGCAAGTAAACTGTGGTCGTTATTGACTTGATTTGAAGATGAAAATCAAGATTGTTAATGGTTGTGATGTTCAGCATCTATACAGTGAGTCGGCAATAGAGGATGATGCGATGTTCAGCATCCAACATTGGGCAATAGAGGATGATGCGATGTTCAGCATCCAACATTGAGTAGGTAATAGAGGATGACGTAGTGGAGCCACTGAGGTGTAACATAATATAAATGGATGTCGGATGTGAGGCTGGAGGAATTTCAGTACTTGATATACTGAAACTTCAAAAGTCCCTCCATCAAAGACCTTTACCAGAATGTTGGCTGAAATAAAGGATCTAGCTGTAACTGAAACTGGTGGGAACGATGTGTTCATAGGTATAGCAATGTGTTGTGCCGGGGACGATGAGCTGTATTTAGTTGTAAGTTTTTCGTACATTATCTTTTCCAGTAAAGTTTTTCTGGGTAGTTAGCGCGGGATGCTGTTAACATCTTTTCTGGTGTTACTTTTTGTGAGTTTGCATAGGTCCTTCAATTTTGATCTTGGCAGCAAGCTGCCATTGTGTAATAAGTGCGGATACTGTACAAATTACTAATGCAAGGAACAGTCTCTTTTGTAAATTCTTGAGTTTTTGGTTCTTATAATGATTGTTTCCAGCTTTGAATTGCTTTTACCATATTTGGTTCAGTGCACTGACAGTGGAATATTTTTTCTTTTCAAATCATCAGATGAAGTTTTCCTTTTCTTTTCAATTGGTGTTTGATATCCGCGTTGAAGCTTGATTGATTCGTATTTGTGCTAGATAGGATTTACTCCTTGGAAGTAATCAATTTATACTAAATATAGTCATATTTTATTTACATAAACAATAGTCAAAATTCATGAAAAATATATCGTGACTATACAATATAGTTTGCCAAAGTCGTAGATAGTATACACTGATTATACAACATGAATTACATATACATGAGTTATACACGAAAAACCTTCCCGCATCAAGCACTAATAAATTTTTAACGCTTGATTAGATCGAAAATTATTCAAATTAAGAATAAAAGCTCGTTGCTTTTTCTTTCCCCTGTAGTTTAATTGAAGCCACAACCATATTCATTTATTCATTTGATCCATCTTTATTTTGTTCCGTTTCAAGAATTCTAACACGATTCTATATCCATCTAGGAACAATGCAATATTTTTAGAATTTTTCGTTGATATGACATACTATTTTTATCACTTTATGATACACTAAAAAACTGAATATAATTTTGTCATACATAAAATATTCATTGACAATATATATCTATACAACGAATGATCATTTTTCAATAATTACTTTGATCGAATAGTCATCTACCATAACTATTCCTATTATTATTATATATACCGGAAGGGGGAAGTCATCATTATATATTATTTTATTTTTAATTTTTCAAATATAATGATATTTGTTTTTTCTTCTTCTTTGCTAATAATATTAATGTTTAATAATAAAAAATTAAATGTCAGCTATACATAAGAAGACAAAAAAATAATATAGTAAAATGTACTTCTCCCATCTCAGAGCTAGCTTTACTTCACGAAATTTAAGAAAGAAATTTTTTTTAAAAAAATTTATGATTTAGAATAAGTTAGAGATAGTTTTATGGCTAAAAGTTCATTTTATTCATAGTAATACTCTCTAATGTAGGTATTAAATTCTCGTAATATGACTTTCAATAATTGATTGGGAGGTTTAATTAAGACAATTTGAAAATAAGAAATTAGTGTAACTAATATATATAATTATGAAAATTTATTTAAGTATTTTTTAAAAAATGAGATATCTGAATAATTTAATATATAAATAATATTTATATAAAATTGTATGAGTTATCGGGCCCACCGTAGAAGTACAAATGAACAAACACGCTGCAAGACCAAAAACCATCACAAAGTTCAAAGAATTGGAAAGTTAATTTACCAAAAAAGACTCAAAGTACGATGAATTTACATCTAATTATGATAAAAAGTAAGATAATAAAAAGATAAAGTAGGGGCAAAATAAATGCCATTAAGCAAAAGGCACTAATGAATTTCAGTTCACAGATTGCATAATCTTTCAAGTAAAATGTACAAATAACTAATGCAAAGCAGCACGTGAATTATTCAACACTTTCTTATTAAAAAAAGAAAAAATACATTAAAAGTTTATTATATTATTTTTATTTTATATTACTTGACTCGATATATTCTTAAGAACACTTAGAAGTTATTTACTTCATTCGTCCCAAATTAATTAAATTTTGAGATTTTTTTCTATGTTCAACATTCAAGATAGATATTTAAAGCTTTTTCTATATTTGTCATTTTATTTATTGAACTTTTATTTTCTAGGAGATAAATTACGCTATATATTTCTGATTTTACAAAGGACAATAGTGTAAAATATGATGTAAATTTTATTTTTGAATATTTTTCTTAATATGTGTGCATACGCTCACAAATTTAATTAAATTGAGACAAAAAAAATATTAAATTATTAAAATTCTAAATTAGATGATTACTATTTTATATAGTTATTTGTTATTCAGAATAATCTTTTAAAATTCTCTTAATTTATTAAAATAAATAGACAAAAACACTTACGTTTAACATCAAAGGGCGTAAAATGAAAGTAAGGGATAAATCTCACAACTTTTGAATAAAATGAAAGTAAGGGATAAATCTCACAACTTTTGAATTGAAAATAAACATATTTGAGCAACGCCCTCACATTTAAAGGCACGTAAAATGTGAAAATGGCCCAAACAATAAGATACTGGTGTAGTACGCGTAGCATGGACGTGCCTACATTTTAAATTTTTTTTTTTTGGATTAATTGATCTATTAAGACTGACCCCAAAGCACGTGAAAACGCGCTCTCCCTGTCTCTCTCGTTCTCCATCCATTGATTGCTAGTACCAACGGCGGAGTCATAATTTGATTGGGTAAGTTGCTTTCTCTTCTTGGATTTGAGTGATTTTCATCTCTTCCTTTCCGTTTCTGTTTTCGCACAAATCATAGCTGTGGTTTTTCTGCTTTCCATGGATTCACTGTCGGATCCTAATTGGGATTCAGTTGAATCGCGAGCAATCGATTAGGTCTCAGATACGAATCGTGTGTAACTTGTTCCATCTGATTGGGGATGAAGCTTTCTCTAGGATGATATATTGTACTGTAGCTCCTTAAAGAGGAAGGAAATAATGAGGCAGTAAAAGATGATTTCCCAGATTAAGTTCAAGTAGCTGATTGATTGATTATCATTATCATCTGTGTGAATTTCTGCAAGAGGTTGTTTCCAATTAAGTTATATACTACCTAGATCTAAATTAGGCTGTTCAAATGGCTTTTCGCGTTGAAGCTTGCTTCTGTGTGTAAAAGAATTGACCATTAATTTCTCTAATAAATCTTTGAATATTTGATCTTACATTGTAATTGATTCTCTAGTCGACAGTGAACTGGTAATAATCATAAGAGAGGAATATGCACTTATGCACGAGGAACATTCTAGGCTAAGTTCTAGTTGTTATTTAAATCTGACAATTGCTTCTTAGTGAGCTAGAGAACTGTTGAACAGTACTTTTTTTTATCTTTCTTGCATATAGTAATGTCCTTCTGGCAGTAAGCTCAAGTTGTCTTAAAGCTAATTCAGCCAGTTAATTGATGTTTTATTATCAAATAGAGTGTGCTACAAAAGAATATTGTCTTAAGCTATTTTAAGTGTGGCCTTTTGATCTATACCATGATATGCACCTTTAGATAGATGAGTGATGTGTGAGAAGCTATGAATGTTATGCAGGGATATGGGTTCGCTACCATCTATCAACTGGATGCATTTTCTGATTTCATATTTACAGAATATTTGCCTTTGGACCTGAAATGCATGAATGCTTTAGATATCTCGAAGAAATAGATTTGCTACTCTAGTAGTATTAATGTGCACTTTTTCCAGTTAGTCCTATTTTGACACAGTTCGTAAATAGTGGTATTAATTGGACGAACATTATAGGTTTGTATCTTATTGTTTTGGATAATATGGTGCACAACACTATATTATTGCATATTGTAGCCTGCCATTGCTTCATTAGCCATGAATGTTTAAACATGAAGTCTAAGGCACCGCACGTCTTGCATTTCAGTGGTCTTGATTTGAGATCACAGTTTACTTTGTGATGTTGGTAGTTCCTTGGAAAATGCTTTTTCTGTTTCCTAAACTTGGGAGAGCATGCGATGGGAAAAGTTTGCTCAAGGGGGAAAAAAAAAAAGGAAACACCTTTTAGAGTATTAAATTCATAAATCACCTGAACTTTTCTTGAAATGTGGTTTGTACATCCTAGAGATCACCATTTGCTTAATCCTTGTCACAACCTCTACTAAAGGAATTGAAATTGGAAGAATGCTTTATTTGTTTCATATTTCATCACTTATATGCATCTTAACGTTTACCTCGTTTTCCTTTTTCTCTTGCCTATGGACTCTAAAATAAGCTTCTCAAGGCCAAAAGATCTACACGATTCTTTTTGAAGAATGGTCTATCTTGTCGCACACAAATATAACTGAGACTTTTTTTCCTGGCAACTGCAGTGGTTGAATCTGGGTGGTTGAAAGAATGTCAGGCCTCGAGGATGGAGCTGAAAAGTCCAACCCATCCACCCAACAAGAAGTTGTGTTCACACCAAGACTTTTGTTTTCATCTTACATTTTTATTATATTGCGGATACGCTGATATAACTTTTCCTTCTTCTTTTTATAGGAGGAAGTTGTTAAAAAGAAATATGGAGGACTGATACCTAAGAAGCCACCTCTAATCTCTAAGGCAAGTCACATCATTTGTCTTGCTAGATTGTTTCTGTGATCGGTGGGACAGTAAATATCAACATTTTTGTTTAAGTATTGCTCAATCTGTTCATTTTGGTAATACTTTTTCAGGACCATGAGCGTGCTTATTTTGATTCTGCCGACTGGGCTCTTGGAAAGGTATTTTTGCTCTTTTAATCTTTAATATTTTGCTATAGTTGAAGTCTATACAGACATTATATTAGGAGGATAATCACCTAAACCTTTATGATGGTTAATGATCACAGCAAGGTGCAGATAAGAAGCCCAAAGGTCCACTGGAGGCGCTTCGCCCAAAGTTGCAGGTATTTTGTTGTTTATGCAGCCTCTGAACAGACTTATATCATTATCATTTGTCTACGGTTCTCGATTTTTCTGAGAGGTTTAGTGATTGATGAAACAATTATTTGACATAATGTCTTCTTGCTTGACATGTAAATGTGATGTTAAAGAGACCTTACCAGTGCAACATTTATCAAGTTTGTATATAATTCTGATGGTTCACTTCTAAAGTCTAACGTGTCTTTTGAACCTTTTAATTCTAGCCAACACAACAGCAAACGCGATACCGCAAGTCTCCTTGTGCGCCATCAGAAGGAGAAGGTATGCAAGATGATTTATTTTGTTTCTATATTGACTTCTTGTTCATGTAAATTAAATTTTAGCTTTTGGGAAGGACCTCGCAGAGAATTAAACAGATGGCGATTTTTATTTAGTTGGGTTGTTCACTGTTGAGTTGAGTTATTGCTCCTTTGTCCTGATAATTTGAAAAATTTTATGACCTTGTCTCTTGTGTCTTCCCTAGATGGAAGTATTGCTCCGTCCGAGGATCCAACTGCAAATGAATGAGAAGGAGATGTTGACTCTCTGTCGAAATGTTATAAGCTGTTTAAATATCTGCTCTTAAGAATTGAAAAATAAAAAGGATTCACATGGTGTTTCAACTATTACTTGAGGCTGGTATTGTGTTGCTGTAACATTGATGTAGGATATTTCTTATGCTGTCTGATGAACCTTCATGTTTGGGTCAATCCTTCCATGAAAACTGCTTAAATGATTATTTTACTGTTATCATATTTATTTACTTGTATTAGTATAGCTGTTGTGGAATTTTACTGGATATATTATTGTTGTTGTAGTATTAGTATAGCTGTTAGTTTTAGTATTGGTGAATCCATGGTTTCGAGTTATGGTAGAATGAAATCCAAAATAAAATTTAGCTGTGCTGCTAGTGATAACATGAAATTTAAACTTAGAATTCTGCTATTTTCTTCCGGAAGATCCTTTGAAGTGCTCATTCGAGTGGTAACATGTGAATTTTTTTTATATATATATATTTTAATCATGATGTCCAAGCCAACTCAGCTAACTTCAAAAGGTACACAAGTACATATATTAGGTAACTTTGTCCGTCAAGGTTGAGACAGATGTGACGAATTATAGCTCTCAACCTACTACATGGCCAATTAGGCACACACCATTGGGTACTTTCTCTGGTTTCTTTTTATTTAGCATATGCTAAAATACGAAATATCTGTAAGAATTCAAGGATGGCATAACAAAAGAGTTAGACCAGTGAAATCCTTTTTTCTTATATTGATAGAAAAGAGTAATGATTTTTGATCCTGTTTGTTAAAAATTTCTGTCTATTGATCCATAATAGTCACTTGGGAATGAAGTAATCTTTAAACATAAACAGCTTCTCCTACTCGATTAAAGTAACTATATAAAGTAATTCTCATAAATATGTTCAATCTTTTGAAGTTAGTAATGAATCGTAAAGTCAACTCGAGAAGAAACATCAATGTTAAGCACTTTTGACTAGTAGTGTCTTCAAAATGTTGCCATGGGTTGGGTTTGAGATGTGATGAATGAAATCTCAACCTTTGGCTTCCATCAAATATGTATTTAATAAAGCTATGGCCTTCGTTCCTCTTTACTTATTCATTATACTATTTTGAGATGTTCAACAATATTTGTTCATTTTATGAAAGCAAGAGATAATTTTACACTTAATTTTTAATTTACCTTTATTATTAATTATAGTCATTTTCCTATTACATTTTTCAAAACATTGTATTTACTATATTTAAGGGGTGATTTAATAAAATTATCCCGATTATTTACTACTTCATAATTTCTGTGCCAAATCAATAAGGGACAAGTAAAGATGGACGGAAGGAGTATTTTCCAAATCTTTCCAACGCCAATAATGGAACACTGGGGCTTTATGTCCATTTTTCTAGCAGTAGAATATATAGTATGCTAATTAATCTTGGAATAAGTCAGCAATAGTACAGGTATCCTATCTCTATTGGACGTTCTTTTTTTTTTATTCAACAAAAATGACAGAACAAGTCAATTGTGGCAGCTGTAAGTTTTGCATAGACCTATACTCTTACCTGTTCCATTTGCTCTTGCAAATCTCAAAAACATTTTCCATGGCTGCCAATCTCGAAAACTCTAATCTAGGAATATGCAATATCATTTCAGAATCAAAGAGAATCGTCACTTCCCAGAAACGCCATTTCACAGCTCTCTCACTTCTCTTCTTGTTTCCTTTGTCTATTGTCACACTCCTCTTCGTGACATTCGAAAAAACAGCCATTGTTTCACTCATCTTCGCCTTATTTGCCATAATATTCTCTTTTTGTGCAGTGGCTACTATAACACACACTAGTTTTCATGGATATAACAGTCAATCCATCGATTTTTTCTCGATTATTTTCTCCATTTCCCCCTTGTTTATTCCCTTTTTTTTATACTTTCAGCCTTTTACTATTGATTCTGGCTTTAATTTCCACATGTCTTGGCCTTCTCTTTGTTTTGATCTCCAAAGGAATTCTACTCATGGGGTTTGACATGAATTTGAGTCCATTTTACTTTGTTATTTCCTATGTCTCAGTCATGATTGTAGTGGGAATACTTTTGGACATGAAGTGGATGTTGACAAATGTGATTGTGGTGGTAGAAGGCAAAAGATGCTATGAACCTTTACGTAGAAGTGCTTATTTGATGAAAAAACTGAAATGGGGGGCAATTTTGTCATTTCAGTTGCTCTCCGTCGCCCCGGTAGGGTTGTGTTTGTGGTATTGCGCCACCTTTTGGCCAGCAGCGCGTACTGCTGGTCGGATTAAATGGTTGGACTACCTTTCTTTTGCAATATTGTTGGTGTATTATTCAGGTTTTTTGACACTATGGTTACTTCATAGCTTGGTTCGAAATGTGATTTTGTATGTGCAGTGCAAGGCCCTGTGTGGGGAATTTTTAGAAGACTTACCCCTGTGATTTATGACGGATTTAACCCATGTTGTTCAGACTCTTCAAAAATATAGATGGATGCGTTTTGGATCCTTCAAAAATAGTATATTTTTAAAGAATCCAACACGAGCGCGAAAACATTTTTGAAAAATCCGAGCAGCTTAGGATTCTAACTATTTTGATTTTGGAAGTTTTCTTGTCTAAAGTTTATGCACAGTGTGCAAGTGAATTTCTTCTTTTTGTAATAGGTTTCTCTTTTTGTGGAATCTTTAATTGTTGTAATATGGTAAAAATAATAAGATTGTTTATTTTTGTAGTATTTGGATGTGGATAATTTGTATTTATTTTTGAAATTTTAATAAATATAATTGTGAACAAATTGATATTAGTATCATATGTTTTACTCCCTTTGTTCATCTTTACTTGTCCTTTATACTATATTAAGATGTCTAACAATATTTGTCCATTTTATGAAATCAAGAAATAATTTTACACTTTGTTACTAATTTATCATTGTCATTAATTATGGTCATTTTCCTATTACATTTTACAAGACATTACATTTATTATATTCAAAGGATAATTTATTAGAACTACTCCTATCATTTACTGCTCATTAATCTTTGTGTCAAGTCAACAATGGACAACTAAAGATGGACAGAGCGAGTATTGCTTTATTAGGTTACTAAATGTTGGTGCCTGCGCGGGCCCAATATTTGTTATTTTTCTTTTTGCGTTTATGTGATACAAATAGAATTTAGAATTCAATTAAATTTTAATATGATTTTTAATATGTTAAGTTTAATAGTGCTGTTTTACATGATTTTTTCATAAAATATGTTATTTTCCTTATCTCAATTTGTGCGGCATTGATAACATAAGTCAATTTTTTAATATATTTTTTACTTTTTATTTTTTAAAATTATTATGATCTATATTATGTTTACGTCATTTTTATATAACATATGTTATCAATCTATCCTTATTTATGTGACATTGATTCGAGTGTTAATTGAACTTTTTATATGTCTTTTAAATATTTTAAGTAGTTAATGCTTGTGATTTGTAGTATTTTTATTTGATTTTCATATATAGATATATTACTATTGTTAATTAAATAGATTTATGGTAATTTTTACATAATTTTTTAATAAAATAATACATGCTATTTCTTTTGTCCTTTTTTATGTGACACTGATAGATTCATTTTAATAATCAATTAAATTGTGTATTTGTTTTTAAAAATTTTGAAGTTGTCAAATATCGTGATTTAAAGTATTTCTTATATTTATCTAGATTCACTTTAATTTTTTACATAGTTTTCTAATTAAATAATACATGTTATTTCATTTGTCCCTTTTGTTGTGGCACCGATAGATTAATTTCAATAATTAACTGATTTTTTTTTTTGTTTTTAAAAAAATTTAAAATCAAGTAGCTGAGGCAGGCATGTCAAAGGGTGTCTGCTTAAGCAAGCAGCTGAAGCAGACACATCAATGAACACCTGCTTAAGCAAGCAGCTGAAGCAGACATGTTGTTCAACCGCTGCCTTTCAGCTGCTTTGTAGAGATATTACTATTGTTAATTATGTAGATTTATGGTAATTTTTGCGTAGTTTCCCAATTAAATAATACATGTTATTTCTTTTGTCCCCTTTTATGTGACGATGATAGATTAATTTCAATGATCAATTAAATTTTGTATTTGTTTTTTAAAAATTTGAAGTTGTCAATACTTATCTAGATTCATGGTAATTTTTGCGTAGTTTCCCAATTAAATAATACATGATATTTTTTTGTCCCCTTTTATGTGACGTTGATAGATTAATTTAATAATCAACTGAATTTTTTATTTGTTTTTAATTTTTTTTTTAAAAATCAAGCAGCTGAAGCAGACACGTCAATGGACAACTGCCTGTTTAAGCAAGCAGCTGAAAGCAGGTCGTCCAACAGCTGTCTGCTTCAACTGCTTCGCTAGCCTCTTATTATATAATAATTAAGTTAAAACACATAAAATATGCCCCGTCCCCCTCCATCCTCTTTTTTTTAAAAAAAGAAATTATATGCATGAACTCAAGTAAAAAAAATATAAGTTTCACAGCATATTAAAGCTAATGCATATAATGAAAGAAGATGACAAATTTCAATTGGAAGAAGAACTAGTTCTCAATAATCTAACAAATACTTTAACACCATTTTGACCAGCACTTCCACATTAAACACAAAATTTGCTTTTCAAAAGGGTTTTCGGAAATAAAGATATAATACAAAAGTTAGATATTCAAATTTATATAGAATTGAATAAGTAAATATACGTGTTTTATATAATAATTTATGTCTTGTACGATAAATTATGTCACATAAAATGCTTGTCTTTACATATTTAATTTTTTATAAATTTAAATATTTAAATATACGTGTACGATTAAAAATATAAATATTAGCTTACACCAAGTTAAAAAATATATATATGTATTATGCCTAAAAACAAACAGATATTCAATCATATTTCTCAGGTAAAATTTCAATTTTCTCAACAACTATTTCCGAATTTAACTAAACCCCCAAAATGGAAAAAGAAATTAAAAGCAAAAGAAAAAATAGATTTCCTAAATAGAGAGTCCAAGCCATGATTTCGTCACGTTACCCAAGTATATTCCCTTGGATTAGGGACTTGATTGAGAAATAAAGTAATCAATAAGGGCTGTTTTGGAAAAAGAGAAAGTCACAGGGCCAGTGTGACACAAAAAAGTGACGGAGAAGACTAGGGTCTCTCACAACTCTTGAGGCAAAAAACCGGCACCTCATTGCTTTCTAAACTCGCCGGAGAACAAGACGGAAATGCTCGCCGGCGTCCTCCGGCGTTCATAAACCTCTCCGGCAACAACGTCATCCAGATCTCTGGCAGCAACAATGGCTCACCATAACAAAACGGCGTCGTCGGTTACTCAACAAGTTCCTCTAGTCATAACTCTCAATTGCATCGAAGACACAACATTAGAACAAGAATGTCTCTCCGGCATCGCAGTCATCGAACACGTCCCTCTCAGCCGCTTAGCCGAAGCGCGGATCGAGTCAGCTACAGCCGTACTTCTTCACTCACTCGCGTTCCTTCCACGCGCGGCACAACGCCGGCTCCGTTCATGGCAGCTCATTCTCTGTCTCGGTTCCTCCGACCGCGCCGTCGACTCAGCTCTCGCTTCCGACCTTGGACTTTCTCGGCTTGTTCATGTCGATGTGAGCCGCGCTGAGGAGGTTGCGGATACTGTTATGGCTCTTATCCTTGGTTTGCTTCGCCGTACTCATCTTCTCTCTCGCCACACCTTATCAGCTTCGGGATGGCTTGGCTCCGTTCAGCCCCTGTGTCGTGGAATGCGCCGCTGTCGCGGCCTTGTACTGGGAATTGTCGGTAGATCTGCGTCTGCAAGATCTTTGGCTACCCGGAGTTTAGCATTCAACATGAGCGTGCTCTATTTTGATGTTGAGGTAGAGAAATTCACGAATTTTGGTTAAAAATGTCAACTTCACTGGCTAGATTTCACACCTTAACTGAAATATATCGATCAATCAACATGAGTGTGCTCTAATTTTATGTTGAGGTAGTGAAGTCCATGTATTTCAGTTTAAAATGTCAACTTTACTGGCTAGATTTCATACCTTAACTGAAATATATCAATTAGTCAACATAATACTGCTATATTTTTATGTTAAGATAGGAAAGTTGGTGTGTTTCGTTTGAAGATTTTAAGATTTCAATCTGTTTGATAAGTAGTAGTGTTTCATATGTGCTAACAAAGTTTTCATATCTTAAATGTTTACAGGGAAATGGAAAAGTGAGCAGACACTCCACTAGATTCCCACCTGCTGCCAGGAGAATGGATACCCTTAATGACTTACTTGCTGCGAGTGACCTTATATCGTTACATTGTGCTCTAACAAACGAAACAGTTCAAATTATCAATGCAGATTGCTTGCAGCACATAAAGCCTGGTAATTTTTCTCTGGATATGTATCTGCAGTAGTTCATTGTTCCCCCCAACCCCACATTCCCCCTCTCAAAAGGGATGACTTGTTGATCATTTCATGCAGGGGCATTTCTTGTTAACACCGGTAGTTGCCAACTGTTGGATGATTGTGCTGTGAAACAACTTCTAATAGAGGGAAGCATTGCCGGCTGTGCTTTGGATGGTGCTGAAGGGCCACAATGGATGGAAGCATGGGTATGATGAATAGTCTTAGGGTATGATTGAATGTTAGGAATTTATTTGCTTTAGTAGCTTTCTCTTTGTTGAATTTCTCTCATTAGTGGCATGATTACTAGAAAATAATGGTGAGATGAATCTTGAAATTTGAATTCTGCCGTTTCTTCAAAATGTCTTTCTTTTGTGCAAGAGGTAGTGTGAGGCCAGTTAGTAGTTGAAGTTCTTCTACAAATGGTTTCCCTGGTGAAATTCTTTAACCTATGAGGGATGGGGTACTCATTAGGAAATTATTGAGAAAGTTGGTAATTGCATTACTGTGAAAGGTTGCTTGTTTGATAGATATTCCCTGCAGTTTGGAGATTGAAAATTGGGTAGTACATATTAAACTGAATTAATTTTGAAACACTTGAGAATGAATTCTGTTCCAAGGTGTTATAGCCCGAAGTCCATGCATACTAGTGATTGTTATCCTTAAGTTTTAGATTGAACTCCAATTGGTGTATATACAAACTTTGTAATCAAAACATGTATGGTGTAGTCTAGCAGGCATCCTTAGTCTCTTACTTGTCAAGGTGTCTGTCCTCTCAAACACTTTTTTTGGTGTGAGATTAATGGATGGAGAAGGATTTCAGGATGCTGTTGAAATGCTTAGTTGTTCTGAACTTTTTGTTGCTCCTTTCTCTTGTCATGCTCCGTAAATAAAGCTGGGGAAGAGATCTGGCATTTCATCTTCTCTTATGGATGCCAAGGCTATGACCCAGGTCCAACAACCCAATTGTTATTGTTTTCGATTTTATTTTCTTTTGTTATTTCTTCTATGTTCCTAGTATTTTATATTGTTGCATTTACAGGCCTTTGTAATAGTTAGGGTGGTGCCTTATTGTGACATTTGGCAATGTCTGCTCCACTTTGTAGAAATCTACTTGTCCAACAACGACATAATCCCCAGTGTAATCCTACAAGGAATCTACTTGTACATGAGCAGAAAATTAATTCTCCTATCCGAAGCATTGATTCTGATAAATTTCTCAACTTTTGTAAAAATCTGGTTTTTTCCTATAACTAGCTTATATTTGTTCTTTTATAAATGTAAGCTAATAGAAAGAAAGGAGAAAGAAAAGCTCTGGACAATTTATAATTGTAGAGCTCTGTTGATATCAAATCTTTGCCCCAGTAATCACTTTCAAATGGTAGTTTCTTCTAGATTTAGTATAGTCATGTCATATAAATACTGCTATATGGTATTTAATTAAGTTGTTCCGTAAGAAGTTTTGTCGACTATGAGACACTATGGACTCATATATTTCTAATATTATAGTGGGCCTGGTTAGACATGTGTGGAGTTCTTAGTATGATTTACTTTTTTGAATTTTTAGTCTTGTATGCTTGGACTTTAAGGAGCGTGAAGTCCTTTTTTCTTTTTGTCCACTTTGTTTCCAATGGAGGCAGGATTGGGAATTATTAGGCGGAGATTCTCAGTGTTTGTTGGGTTCTTGGATTTATGTTAATTTGATATCAGTAATATTCTATGTTGAATTTGGTCCTTATTTGTTTCTTTTAATTGATGTAATGTATCTTTGGATTAGGTAAGGGAAATGCCCAATGTTCTGATACTGCCGCGCAGCGCAGATTATAGTGAAGAAGTGTGGATGGAAATTAGGGAGAAAGCTATTTCTATGCTGCAGTCATTCTTCTTGGATGGTGTTGCTCCAAAGGATTCTGTGTCTGATGAAGAGGAGGAAAGCGAGATAGGGTATCAAAATGAGGTACACCAAATACAAGATGTTGAAAGCACGTTGCAGGTTTCTCCGAGTCAGCAGCCCATTGAAGATGTTGCAGAGAGCTCCCAGAAAAGATTAGTGACTGTCTCGAGGGAATCACCTAGCCAGATTCAAGGTTCCATGGTATCTCAAAATAGTTCCGGTAGATCTGAAGTAAAGAGAAGCCGATCAGGTAAAAAGGCTAAGAAGCGGCATGGGCGCCAAAAATCACATCACAAAGTAGATGATCATTTGACATTTGAAAAGGAGAGTACGTCACACCATGAAGATGGGGCTACAATGAGCGGAACAGATCAAGGTGTGAGTTCCAGTTCACGATTTGCTTCTCCAGAAGATTTAAGAGGTAGGAAGACATCAATTGAATCAATACAAGAATCATCAGTGGAGCAGCTCTCCAAAAAAGGCATGGATCTCAGCAGAAAATCTGCGGAACTGCTGAAGGATGGTTATGTAATCGCTTTACATGCAAGACATCATTCCGCTTTGCATGTCTCCAGACAAAGAGTGAAGGGAGGTGGTTGGTTCCTCGACACAATGTCAGATGTTTCAAAAAGAGATCCAGCGGCGCAGTTCCTTGTGGTTTTTAGGAGCAAGGTATGCTGATATGAAGTTTGCTTTTCCAGTTGCGGCTGAACTTGCCTCTACCTTCAGTTAGCAAACTATTTGGGTTGTGTTGAGGGTGTGGGTGAAGAGAACTCGGAACCATTTGGACAACTTCTGCAAAATGTTTGAGAAAAGAATTTGGCAAAAAGAAAATAAATTTGGATAGTTGTTGTTTTTCTTGTGTGTTTTGAGAGTATAAGAACTCATTGCCAACTCCTTTAAGCCACGTATAAATATGTAGTTTTTCTTAAAAGCTTTTTGCAGAAACTTCTAGAAAAAATTAAACCTACATTTTTAATTTCAAAAAGAAAAATTAAACATACATTTTTTTCGGAAGTATTTTATTGCAAGATTTCAATGACATTTCCTCGAACAAATGCCTTCTGAACACCTCTAATGACTCTGAGGTTCTCTTTCAGGATACAATTGGCTTGAGATCATTTACTGCTGGAGGAAAGTTATTACAGGTATGATTTATCACTGTTATTGTTGTCCGAAAATATCCTTGACCAAACCATTAGGAAACGGCAAAAGCCTTGAAGTTAGATTGTTGCCTCAACATGCTTGAAGTTAGATTGTTGCCTCTACATGCTAGGAACTTTAAGTTTGAGATCACTTATGTATTTATTCGCGTGGATAAGCATAAAATTCTGGATGAATAGTTGTATTTATTTCATCAGAATAATTCTTATTTTATATTTAGAAATTTTTTACCCCTCTCTGGAGAAGATGCTGTAGCTTTCCAAGTGCTTTTTGTTCTACGTCCTTAATTTTGGTAGTGTATCAAATACTTTCTCCATAAGTTACATCAATAGCTGAGATAGAAATTCATTTCCTTATGCCTAGACCTTGCTTTTAAGATGTTATTCCCTCAAAAATCTGAGGGAAGTTTATGTTGGAAAAGTTCTAAATTTGTCAATACAAGTGGTTGACATCTGCGGGTGAATATTCAATGAGTATCAGAGATATTAGATTCGTTGCACCCGTTCTTTTGTGGATTTCCAGCTTGCTTGATTTTATTGGTATTCATATAGAATCTGTGATTTCACCCTGACTCCGATATTGCAGATAAATAGGAGAATGGAATTTGTATTTGCAAGTCACAGTTTTGATGTTTGGGAGAGTTGGACATTTGAAGGTACTATGGAAGAATGTCGACTAGTTAACTGTAGGAATCCTCTGGTAAGTTCTTGTTCTCTTCAGACATTCAGAACTCTAGCTCCCCTGTCCCGTCGCATGGTATTTACATGTTATGACCATTTTGGTAATGTGTCCAACACCTCTCTTTTCCCCTCCTTACAACGTTGTCGAAATCATCTCTTTTGACACCCTTCCCTTTCTTTAAACTGTGGTTTTTAATCGATTTTATTACATCCATTGTGAGATCAGTCATATAGGAAGGCTTATTCTCTATCATCCACTTCAGAAATAACCAATATTTTGATGTTGCCATCACTGCAAACCTTGCAGGCTGTTTTGGATGTACGCGTTGAAGTACTTGCAGCTGTTGGAGAAGATGGTATCACTCGATGGCTTGACTAGGCAGTTTCTCGAACCATTGCGCATGTTTTTTTAACATATGCTGTGCTGATTCGTTTGGAATATTTACCACAAGTAGTTTTGTAAAGCATTGGATCTCCCTCAAAGCAAGAGTTGTAAGTTTTTTAATGTAACTTTCATTATTGCCTCCTGTCAGGGTTCTTCCTTTCCATGACAATGACTTATTTGTATTTTGAGGATCCAAAATAGGCTTGCTTTTTATTTTGGCTGTTGCGTTTTTAATGGAAGTTTGCATGCTTTAACCAGTAAAGAGTAATGAATATAGTGATGCTTTATAACTGCTAACTTAACATTTTCAATCCTGATTTTTTTCTCATCTGTTTGGATAATTCATGTTTTGACATTTTGAATAATCCGCTTTTATCTAGCGACTTCTACGTGTATTATATGATTTATTAAGCAAAAATTTATTTTTTCTACATTATTCTAGATTTGCCTTCTAGAGAGTGTTAATATATGGTGACAACCATATCCTAAACAAAGTGGAACTTCATCTTATCCAAGAACATGGGAGGACAGTATATAAGCAAAGATTCTTAATAAACTTTCCTTGTGTGATGGCTAAAACAGCAATGGGTATATACTAATTCTACGGACCAAAAAGAAAAGGCATAATATACTGTGGTCAATCAGTGTTCCCATAGTTCTACCTTTTTTGTATTCCTTGTTTCTATACATTAGCTATATGTGAACAAAAAAGAAAGAAAGGTTGTGGTGGAGCGGTAAGTACTCCATCCTTAATTAGTGGTCTCGGGTTCGAGTCTTCTTAGTATGGAATCACTTTTGTTAGGGAACGCTTTATCCCTCAATGTGGAACGTTTCGCCGAACAAAAAGCAACGCACAACCAACTATAATTATGTGAGTGCATTATGTGCTTGTGACATGTCTTTGTGGATCTCCCTTGTCGGCACACTCTTTTTCACTTCTCAATTTTTTCAAGTCTTTTTTTTTTTTCATTTTGTACCCCTGCTTTTTACAATATTTCTTGGCTAAGGTCCAAGGGTCTATTAGAAACAGTCAATGTCATACACTTTATCCTTCTGGGATCTCATTTTGTTGGATTACACTGGTGTATGGTTGTTGTACTATGGTGTATTATTGTTGTACTTTTCACAATAATTTTATATGAAACATGGACAAAACTAATCCAAATTTTATCATAAATGAACTTATACTAACCTAAATTTCGTCTCTTTTTTTCTATTTTTGTTCAGTACTTTTTGAAGTCTAATTAAACTGAACTTTTTTCTTCACTTATATTTTAGTTAATCTTTAGATTTCATAACTTAAGATTTCTGATAAGTACACACCACCACAAAATGTGCAGTACTTTTTGAAGTCTAATTAAACTCATCGACAATGAGACAATCACAATTAATGGATTTATTATATAAACAAGGAACTAGGAGAAGTGAAAAAAACTACTAAAAAAAGAAGACCACAATTTAGCAATTCACATTACTTTTGTAATGAGCAGAGGCAGGAAAGATGGTCATGAATTACAACAAATATAAATCTTCTAGGGGTAAAGGCAGGAAAGATGGTGATGAATTACAATAAGTATAATTTTTTATTAGAGATTTATTATAGTCTACCAATTGACTATTTTTTTATGTGCTTTGTTTCATCATATTTTTTTTAGAAGAAAGGGATCAAATGAGCATAAACCGATCGAAAGGAATTATAAGACCATTAGTTATTTGGTGAAAGAAAAGACCAAGGAGAATCCTATTCTAAAGAGAAAGAAGGGTTAGTTTTTCTTTTTTTTTCTTTAAATGGAGTATAAAAATGTGTGGTTATTGAGGAATGTAGGTCCATTAATCAAACTAGTCGTGACATCCTTTCTATTTTAAGTTCATTTAAAAAGGAATGTTACTTTATTATAATTTTAAATAATTTAATTTTAAAAAGCTTTTTTTTTATTATTAATGAAATGATTTGAAATTACAAAAATATATATAAAAAAGATTGATTTAGGCCACAAGTTTCCAAAGCCTTCTATTTTTTCATAAATAACGTGTCAAGTCGAACGTGCCATATAAAATGAAACCGGGAGTAGAAAAAAAATAAACAATTTCAAATATATACAACAAACTAATTAATTTACAAAAAAATATAGCCATGTTTTATTTATATAAAAATTAATAAAAAAATTAGAGGAAATGTTCAATGACGATACAATATAACTTGTTAAAAGTCACAGAAAGTATACACTTACTATATATTATATATTATTTATACATGAGTTATACAATAAAATATAAATTATAATACACTAAAAAATTAAATATAACTCGACTATACATGAAATACGACCACTATATATACTTACGCAATGAATAACTATTTCTTAAGTATTATTGACCATGTATGTAGGGGTGTGCATCGGTCGGTTCGGTTCGATTTTATATATTATTGGTTCGGTTTATCGGTTTTCAATTTTTAAATATGTTAAACCAATAACAAATCAATAAGATATTTTCTATCGGTTTTTGGTCCTTAACAGTTCGATTTTCGATTTACCCAATAAGAAAATGCTCATAAAAAAATATATGTCTTTTCTAACAATTTGACGCAATACGATGACATACAGCAAAACAAACAAATTAATTGAGCACCCACACTTAATAATATGCAATATTTGATCTCATATTCTAATTTATTTTCCAACATAAGGGTTACACATTGGAAACCAAGCAAATACATCACTTACAGGTATCAATTCAGTATTAAGTGATGTTAAATTATTAATATTTAATATTTATGAAAGGATAAAATACAAAATTATTATAGTCTTAATTAATTATCAATTTACCTAATACTAAAAACCAAAATCAAATCAATAACCCAATATTTTTTTTTGTAAAATCATTCAAAATTCATTAACCTAATAATTCAATAATTTTTTTTAATTGGTTAGTTCAATTTTGGCGCAACCCGGATATTCCAAAAAAATAACGGCCTCACATGACCTCTGTAGGCACTCTTATATAATTACACACAATAATAAAGTTTTCTAGAATCTGCCATTTGTTCAGAAATGCAAAACCCATTTCCACCTTCCAATTAATTACACGTGGACGTCCATGATCATAATTTTACCTCCATTTGCATAATGTCGGTTACATCATCATCTTTTTCTCTCTTCCACCTGTCTCTCTCTATATATACATCTTCTCTGTAAATCTCAAAATTTCCATTTCACAAACCAGAGAACACTCAATAAGCTCAACTTTCGGCAGCTATAGATTGATCACATAAACGTATGGTGTCTGTATATCCAACGCCACCGGGTCAAGAGTTTCACTACATGGGGGATCCGATGAAAACGGGTCTTATGGGTTTGCATCCCGTACAATCGGTTACTAGTATACATGGGAATTTGACTCCGAATTCGAATTCGAATTCGAATGCGGGTTTGGTGGTGTCAGATGATCACAACAAGAAGACACGGAAGCCTTATACGATTACCAAGTCTAGGGAGAGCTGGACTGAGCAGGAGCATGACAAATTTCTTGAAGCTCTTCAACTGTGAGTTTCATTCTGTTTGTGTTTTGCTGATGTTTCTTCCTATCTTGAGTTTGTTGAGCAGGATTAGGTAAAGTAAGAGTGGAAGCTTTGTATTTTTTAGGTTATGTTATGAAATGGGAAATTGTTAAAACATTGGGGGTAGGGGAAGGGGAAATTGGGGGTTGGGGGCTGTAAGGCGGGGAATTGAAACCTTAACTAAGTGAAACTTCATAGTTCATGTATAGTCAAAGACAGATGCGAAAAAAAAGAGTCTTTGCTGGAATTTGGATGGTAGTCTCTCATGGTCCATTTCAGCTTAATTGAACTTCTTTGTTGATGAGCATAAGCCTGAGATGAATTTTTTCCCTACATTTTTAGAAGTCCTTTTCTTTTTAAATATCGTCGTTGTATAATGGGGGAATGGAATATTCTGTCATTTTTACTGATGTTAGACATTCCGACTTGTATTCTACTAATGATATGGTCTTTCCTATTTGCTTGATCGTGTATTTGGCATGTCCAAGGCTTTTTCTACTTGTAAATTTGGTATCATGAAAAAAGGAGTCAATTAACATTAGGTTGATTCTATTGTGCATTCTGTTAAGACAGCTGAAGCTTTAAGGACTTGTTGCATGCTTTTGTAGACGCTCCATAGTTTCTTGTAGTTTCGGGTTTCAAGTGTAGGACTTATTGCCAGTATCATTGTTTCTGTTATCGGAAAGAGTAACAGGCTGGAATCTTAGAATTTTCATCAGAGTCTGGCATTGTTTTGATGTTGCTATTTGAAGAGTAAGCTTACTGACATATATGATGTTGCTGTAATTCAAGAAAAGTATAAAATCAGCAATGTTTATTCAGACACAGTCTTTTCTTGATTGTTTTGGGCCTTGAAGTAAGGAAAGGTGTGTGTAACTTTCCAAAATTCGTGTAACCAGTTGCTTGCTAGATGTGAGCTCCAATACATGTAGTGGAAATAAGCAGACAGTCGCATACTTCCTTAATTACACTATTACGCTTTATAGTAGCGGTCTAAATTAACTTTTTGAGTGATCCTAGAAAAAAATAGCCGGAGAATTTTGGGTATTCTGAAGCATTATGGGTCAAATGCCACGCTAAAGCATGGACAGTTTCAGTATTAGTTCTAGATCTTATCATATTCTAATAATCACATAAATGGGCATATTGGGAGGGGTTTATGCATAGTGGAGAAGTTGAAATTCTGTTAACGTTCTAGAAATTGGAAAAACCAGCGGGAAAGAATAGGATGGAAACCTGCAAATTGGTTAATTTAGAATGAACAATAGAACAGCAGTAGCAGATCATCTACGTATGATGTGAGACTTGCAACGTAAATTAAGTGAAATGAAATCCAATTTGCAACAGACAGGTGTGTTGGGCCAGAAAGATGGACCAGCAGCTCTGAATTAGGGGGACAAGTATTAACTTTTAAGTTCCAGTATATCTGATGCAAAGTTGCCATAAGGTGTAACGAGGATTCATATAGCCAACCCTAATCTGTAAGCTATGTGTCAACACTTGTGACCTCTAGCTGAACAAGTTAATAAGATCTCGAGACTGGGATAGTTTCAAAATCTAGCTTTAGGATCATGGGATGGTATCTATTCTGAAATCTCAATTCAAGAGTCATGGAAAATGCATGTCCTAAATTTTTGTGACTGTTGTTCTTTCAGGTTCGACCGTGATTGGAAAAAGATAGAAGCATTTGTTGGGTCGAAGACTGTTATCCAGGTAATTTGTTAGGCAGATGGTTTTTATTTGTTGGCTTATTTATTCTTTTTTGCGGCCTGAAAGAATATCTGATGTCTTCTGTAGAGAAAAGAAAGAATGTTTATCTTAGTTATCTGGCTACGACTTGCCTTCAGATTGAGAGAATTTTCTGATCCTAGTTGTGCAACTTTTGCTTTTCTTGAATTGAACAATTGTGTTCTACTTAATTATGCAGTTGGCGATTTAGGTTAGTTTATGCTTCTCCTGATCTCCCTTGTCCTTTTCAGTGTGTATCAACTGTAAGCACAAAGAAATGCGAGCAGAAGAAATAACAAAGACTGTAAATAAAACCAGGGGTGGGAGTGTGCAGGGCTGTGACGTTGGTGGAGTGAGTGGTAGTCAGAATGATGCATAAACAAATGAATATAAAATCTAGGTAGGAAAATGTTGTGTATGCAGATACAAAATTTCAGCGGTTCTTTTTCTTGGATACCGAGGGGAGCCATCTCATACAGTTCCATTTTTGAATTGTTTCTTGTTTAATCAATCATGGTGTTCCAGAATGTGACTTAAGTATCTCACCTGGATGGAGATATAATATCATATTTCCTCATCTTCTACCTCTCTGTTTAACTACTTAGGCATGCAGGTTAGAGAGTTTTCTGTGGGAACACACGCCTGATGACTTTCTTGTATGTTAATCAAGACTTCCACCCAAAACATATGTATGTGCGTGTCTATACATACATATAAGCAATTTTCTCTCCAAATTCTTTTCCTTTTAGAAACAAGGATAAAAAGATTTGACTGACTATACATATTTTAATTTTTCTTCAGCATTTGAGTTGATGAACTAAATCAGATAGTTATCGAGTGAAGAAACGACTTCTAAAATTGTAGTAAAAGTTGAGTCTCATTTCCTATGTACAAGAATCAAATGGTAAAAAAGTAAACATAAGCAATTGAGGTTGTTTACCCCAAGATTCGTGAATTGTCATGATAACTTGAAGCAGGTTCAAAAGATCAACTGTATGATTTTTTATGATTATTCAACAAAAATATTCTCAATGTTGTAATTTCTTCTTTCCAATCAGCTTCCTACCTGATACAGTTTTCTTTTTTTAAATTGAAAAGAGAAAGTGCTTATTTTTTGTTTTATCTTATGCTGGGTGAAGACAATCTGCTGAGAAGTGTGCTTAGTTATAGAATTAGCCATTTTCTATAACTTATTTTACAAGAGCCCTTAAACGGTATATTCAACATGTAATTTTGAGGAGCAATACTTTACATAGTTTTCTGTCAAAAGTATTTAAACCCTAAATTTGCTGTCTTGTAGTCAGTGTATAGAAGAATTATTGTAAGAGAAAAGTTTGTTGTATGTCAGGGACAAACTAACATCAGTTCAATGTAGGCCGATTGTGCCAGTTTCCTGATGACACTTCCACTATTATTCTTTGTATTTTGATGTATCAACGTACTAAAGAGCAAGCTGTGCAGATACGTAGCCATGCACAGAAATACTTTCTGAAGGTCCAGAAGAGTGGAGCAAGTGAACATGTACCTCCCCCACGCCCAAAGAGAAAAGCATCTCATCCTTATCCACAAAAAGCTCCAAAAAAAGGTAGGGACAATGTCAATCATCTGTCTGTTTGTTAGAAGATATACTGGACTGAAACTAATTGTAGATCGCATTGTTGTATCTGCCTGACATAGTTATGTCCCAAGGTGGCAGCATCCAATTTCAACCTCCCGGAGCTTTGCCTGGACCAGGATATGGTATCGGGCCTGATCCTTTATCAGTGCCTGGAAATACAATTAATTTTTCTCCTTGGACTTATGACAATGTGCCTGCTATCAGCACGACACAGATGCGAAAAGGTATGTGTCTGCTGATTAAGTAGATATAAGTAATCTGAACACTGTGTTCTTGAAAAACTACAAGTTGTATTTTTTTTTCTCAGATGACGCACAATTATCCAGTGGAGTCATGCAAAATTGCTGCAGCAGCAGTAATGAAAGCATGCCTAGGATTCATACGACTAAAGAGGGCAATGACCAAAAGGAGAGTCGGCAACAAATGAAAGGTGAGTGTTCTTGTTGGTTAAAGATTCCACATTCTTCTTGCTCAGGATATGCCGGTTCTGACCCAGTGTAAGCTGATGAAATATTTGTGAAACTTGCGTGGCCTTTGTAGGCCTCTAGCTGACTTCTCGTTTTAGGTCACATCCTTTTTCGTCATGCTTTTGGTGCATAGAACAATTAGAACAAATTTCATCGATCAAAATATAAATCTATATGAAGCATGTACATCGGCTTGTAAAGAAATTGTCAGTTTGTGCCTCATCAAAAGAAGTCGTCAGTTTGTGCCAGTGCCCACTTTTGAAATGCTCCGTAGAATTTATGTTATAGCAAAACAGTCTCTTTTGCCCAGTTGGTTCCTGTAATGATCTTCCCCTTCTTACCTAAGTAGTGTGAAAGTTATGCTGGGTGTTAGTCGGTTCGTGGTGCTTAGGTTGGATTGCAGAATGCTTGTAGAAATGTCAGAGTAGTTGTTTTTGGAGAGTTAGATGTTTGTTTCAGTCATTATTTAGAGGTATTTACTGGTGGAAAAAGATAATCTGACCAACTGAACCTTATGGTGAAGGTTTCTCTGTTGTAAAAATCCGGTTTTTATGCTAAGCCATCATCAGCTCAGCCCTAACTTCTTCTCTTCAAAATTCTATTTTTGGGTGGAAGAAACTCTGGCTTCCCCCCTCATGCTCTCAGTTGTGTATATAGCTGGCTAGTGGCTATTTCTAGATGTAACAAGGATCAGAATTTACACCCTTAGGCAAGGGGAGGTGGGCCATGTTGAAATTGTATGCAAATCTCATGAGCATAGACCAGATTTTCCATGTTTCCTTGATAAAAATCAGTTTGGGGTGGAAGGCAGAGGCACTGCATTGTATGCACATGCAGAAGTGAAAAAAAACATTTATTGGAAAATGGTAAGTGCAACCTATAGAGGACATGACCTTAAGATAGAAAGGAGTGGAGGTCGCGTATTAGATTACAAGGTCTATAGACCTTGTAATATAGTAGGTTAATAGGATTAGTCGCGTATTTATATCTGGTGTTGTTATTGTCCGTCTTATATTTGTTACTTTTATTGTATTTATATATAATCATTTGCTTTCCACTTTATATCTAGTATCTTCTGCTTTTGGGGCCTGATATTTTTGAGACAAAGATCTTCCGGAAATAGCTTCTCTATCTCTATGAGGTAGTGTTAAGGTCTGCGTATATTTTACCCTCCCCGTCCCTACTGGTGGGATTCCACTGGATATATTGTCGTCGTTGTTGTAAGTGCAACCTAAAATAAAGAAAATGGTTTGTGATGATATTATTACTTTAGTGCATCAAGTAAGTAAAGCAAATATACTGTGTTCAAGATCCTGGGATCACATTATTGTGTTCGAAATGTCTCCTAGAAGTCATCCAAAAATTGATGCCAATTACACTGTTCAGAGTATTCTGGTTGACAAATGCAATTGATGCCTAAACATGCTGATGATTTGCAGTGTGTACCGAAAAATTCAAGATATCAACAGTGTTAAGCTATTTATTTTGTTATCTACAACAACAACATACACGGTGAAATCCCACAAGTGGGTCTGGGGAGGGTAGAGTGCACGCAGACCTTACTACTACCTCATAGAGATAAATTGATCTAACTTTTTTCTTTATTAACTTGTACATGTGGTTCTTTTCATGATATGCTGTACTGGAGGCATCATAATTGTGCTATCTTTCTAGATCCTTTCCCATGTTTTCCTTACTCTTTTAAATGTATGATACCAACTTCCCTCGTAAAAAGAGAGACGGAGTTGACTTCCATACGGAGTCTCTTCTTGATATGCTCTCTGTACTATAGGTATCACAATCATGCTATCTTTTAGTTCCTTTCCATCTCTCCTACTTTCAAATGCATGAAGCCAACTTGCCTTTGTTAAAACAGACACAAAGTAGCTATGCCTCTTGCTTCCTCCACTCAGGGCTGCCCCTTTCTGGGGAAGTCTTTTGTGTTCTACCTCTCTCATGCTCTGCCTTGTAGGTAACTTTAGGACTCCACATGATTTTAGCTCTTATGATCTTAGCTTTGAGCAGGTAACAGTAACACATTAATGCTGGTGAAGTTATGAAGCACCTATCACATTCCATACTGGTTTTTGTGATAGTTTAGAGACAGCTCAGCTCTTTGTTAATCTTCAGTGTACTTATCAGATTAATCAGACAAAATTTGTTGAGGTTTAAACCAACTTCCAACAAGATTTTTCTCCCAGTAATATTTATTTTACCTAATAGAGGAATTTAGGAAAAGGAATCGTTCACGGGTTAAAATCAGGTACAAGGAGGAAACAGAGGAGAAAGTGGAAAGTAGTAGAACGTCTAAGGGGAGCCAGGGAGTTATTCCCGGGAAAGAGGGTTGTTAGACTAGATCGAGCAAAATGTATTAGCACGACATCTGTTTTGCACTGCACATGTTGACTGCACTTTTTGTGGCTGGGGGTATATTTACAAATTCTAAGGTAATGGCTAGTATTCAGTCTGTTAGGGTAAAGGGAGCAAATTTGAGAACCTTTGATGCTTTAATTTGTCCTATATTGTGTGTAAGCAGATGGAAAAAGGCTATATTTGGTTTCCCTGTGCTCTTTATTTTATCCTTATTTAGTTCGTGTATTCATGTCACTAAAAGGGTATGTTGCAGTACCAAGCTAGAGATTACTGCTGCTACTTTCTTTGCAGTTATTTTTATCTGCACAAAACTTTAGTAATTCAGCACACTGATTTGTCTTCCTTTGCTTTGTAAATTGCAGTTATGCCAGACTTTGCTCAAGTTTACAGTTTCATTGGCAGTGTCTTTGATCCAACTACGAGGGATCACTTACAGAGACTAAAAAAGATGGACCCCATAGATATTCAGACGGTATGTTGGAATAATTTAGCATACATACATGTACTGATGTTAGTTCGAAGTTGCATTTAACATGACGTGAAGTTATGAACAAAGAGAGGTGAAGAGACGCACACGTTGCATGTTATAACTTTGGACACGAGGTGTATGTCCTAACTTGGGATTGAGGCGTAGACATGTTTGTTCACTTGTTGTATATGAAGTGTAAATCTGATACTCGTCTGATCCTAAATGGGATGACCTTCTTTGACTACCATGGTGATAGAGAACTTGAATGGTTGATTTTACAGGTTTATAAGATGGAAATGTGTGACATGAGGTAGGGTAACCAAAGCTGAAATACTACTCAATTTTTTGAAAATGGAGAACTACTTCTATTCCAGGAATGGAGTCAGGGGGTGTAAGATGTGCGCATTGACATTACAATTGGCCAAATAATTCTCTACTATTTTCGATTAGTGTTAGATCCTTGGCCCCTATGTGTTTCATACTATTGGGAGTCCAATTGTGTCTGAAACCTATCAATTTTTGGTTTCACATTTGACACATTAAAACTGAAGAAGAGGGAGGAAGTATCCTGATCTATTTCTACTCTTTGACATGCATATTCTAGAACAAAAACAATCCAACAGTTATGAAGGCAATAGTTGCCTGCTTTTTAGGCTACTGAAGTTCAGTGTTTTGTGCTTAGCATGCTAACTTTCTTGAGTACCGAAGCGCCTCTCTTATTAGAGGTGGCTGCTAGTTGGTATCTGAAGTGTCAGAATTATCCCCTTCACTGCTTCTTTAGATTTCGCAAGTTAACAGTCACAGTACTACAGACATGATCATTTTGAACTACTCTCTTTGGGTATGTCGGTGGTTCGGTTTCCCTTCCTTTTCTTATGGTAACTAGGACTGATATCATGTTTGCTAGGCAGGTAGCAATAGGAACTTCCAATAGTCCTGTCTTCTCTGCTCGTGATGGGCTAGGCTCCTTCCTATGTTCTTTTTAATATACACTAAACCGAAGTCTTAGTTTCAATGACTGCCCAAGCATGACCTATTTGAGAACAAGCAAATGGATGTCTTACTCCAGATTCCCTTTTCAGATTAAAAATCTTATCCCGTACCCATCTTTATTTGGAATTCAGACTGCAAATTGACTACAAGAATCTCTCTTTCTTTCTCTCTCTCCCCCTCTCTCTCTCTCTCTCTCATGTTGACATGGCACTATGAATTGCTTCATCTCACTTTACTGAAAGATACTGTTTTGTTGATTTACAGGCACTGATGTTGATGAGGAATCTATCCTTCAATTTATCGAGCCCTGAATTTGAGGATCATGTAAGTCACAATTTGTCAATTTCGTCATAGCTTAATCATTAAAAGGCTTATGTGGTGTGATCTTCTTACTAGAGCTGGAGTAATTGCACTTGGTCTTTTGGGTAGGATTTTATTATGGTTTCTGACTTGTTACGTCTTACTTTCTTTGTACTATCTTCTTATACTCATGATGCAATAGTTTGTAGTGTTAAGAAACCAAGTTCAACTCTACAAATCCCTTTCTTCTAAGGATCCTCATCCTCATATGCTGAGTGGGACTTGAGCTGAGGTTGTCACGGACTTTGACCACATATAGCTCAGGTTCGATGTCTGGCCTTCTAGGATCATGAGCCTGTACATGAGTAGGCATTCTCAAATTGTTTACTTTGACCACATATAGCTCAGCTTCGATGTCTGGCCTTCTAGGGTCATGAGCCTGGACATGAGTAGGCATTCTCAAATTGTTGTTGGGAGTCGACTTGTGAGTGATCTGGACTTTTTACCATATAAGCACTAAATACCTTTCCCTGATTACATCTCTTGTTTTCACTCTTCGTTCATATAGCCTCATGCATCCCTTCGGTGGCTCTCTCTGTGGTTGCGACCAAGGACCCTTTGTTTGCAGTCACAACTTTGGATTATCACAGCATCATTGCAATCTTTATCTTTTTCTTACATTTTATCATTGTTCTGTTTGGTCAACGACATAACATCTTCTTACCACCCTTTATTCAGGTTCCACCACCACTATGTTATCTAAACTTAGCTTTGGTTTAATTTTGTTTTTGTATTCTGAAATTTTTATGGCATACTTTGAAGTGAGTTCTGAGTTTGAAAATGATTTTTGAAGAATTTTTGTTTAAATCTTTTTGTGAGAAGTTACATTTCTGGATAGTTTTTAGACTGTGAAGTACATCTTGGGTCAGCTTCCAGAAATATCTGTTTTTAAAATTAGCTGCTCGAATTCTTTTTTCAAAACCAGATTTTTTCTAAAACTGAGTGTGCCCCGAGAAACCTGTCACAAATATGAGAAGCTTCACATAATAAAAAAGAAAATAAATCATTTATAAATGTTAGCTGTTCCTGCTGACCTAAAGAGTTGCGAGTCTCTATTCTTCTATTGAGATGTAATTTTCTTTTCTTTCTTTTTTGATGTGGGAAGTTCCTTCAGCTCCAATCTCCATAACCTACATTAGGGTGTTATTTTTAATCAAAATTCAAAGGAAAATAAGTAGTGGTGGTAGACACCGAACTGACAAATTCTTTGTAGAAGCATGAGATAAATAGTTATGCTTGGTGGCTCCAGTATGTTTTCTGAAATTGCTTTCAGAAGTTGTGGTTGGGTAGTTTTGCTAAAGTTATATGAGGCAAGATCTTGAACTCTACGTAAAGAGGCCAGCCATCACCAAGTGGAGGCAAGAATTGGAAGAGCCCATAAAGCCAAGCTGAGCCGAGCAGGTGTCGTTTTGCAAGGTTCAATTAGTTGATGTTTAAATGTGACATGACTGGGGCTCAGTGCATATGCAATCTTCTTCTTTCTTTCTTCTTTATGTGAAGAAAGTAAACAGAGTACAAATGGATGTTGAGAGAGAAAAAGAATTCATTAGGATATGGAGTTCCATTCTTGTGGATCTTAACTTCCTCCCCGTTGGGGTATTTCACCATCCTGTAATTTTTTTTTTGCTAGGATAAATGTTGCATATCATGGAAGTTTCTATTGATCAATTATCCCTTGTTTACCTTAATCGTTTATCTCATGTTTGGTGCAGAGGAGGTTGCTTTCATCACATGGCTTGGGCGCGGAAAAAGATAAAATGAACCTTCCCATAAAAAATGAATTTAGAGGGAAAGCAATCCAAGCTGTCTAGGAAGCTGGAGGTGATCTGTGGTCATTGCAATATGGCTGGTGGAGACAATGGTACGAAGACAAAACAGTGAAATGAAAAGATGTGCAGCTTGTGCATCTAGTATGTTCATATGCTTCAGACTTGCAAGTTGCTCGTAACATTGCCATCTCCATTCTGTATATATCGTTGGGAGAACAATGCGGGAGTAGTGTATTTGAGAGGTTGTATGTACCCGTGGGGAGTGTATGCTTTGAGAGGTTGTATGTACCTGTGGGGAGTAGATTATATAGGGCTTGAGATGTATCATACATTAGAATATGTAGTGCTTGTGTTGTATGTTGTGGAGGGCAGTGCCCCTCTGGTTTTGTGTCCAAGAAAAGTGCAATGCGTCAGACGCTTTTTAGCAGTGTGTTTGGCATACTGTTTGAAACGTTGAGCAGAGCTTTTGTGGTTTGAGTGATCAATGACCTGATTGTTCAAATCTCTGTGCAGGTGGAAAGGAAGCAAAAGAACTAAAAGTGTTAATAATGCTTCAGGAGTACCTACATTTGGGGAAAACAAATTATTTAAAAATATTTTTAAAAATATTTAACCCAATCAAATATGAGAAAATTGAAAAACAACGAATTTTGAGTGAATAAAATTGAAAGTTCAACCCATTTGATTAAGTCATAGTTTAGTCAAATTTTACCATAAATAGTCATATTTTTAGGGATTGGGTAACAAAAACGATTCATCGAACTCCAACTCATTAAAATATGAGTGGGTTAGGCGAGTTATTAAAATATGAGTTCATTTTGCCAGCACTAAAACATTTTCCAGCCAGGGAGACATCAATGCATCTAAGTTTTAGAGCAATTCCTTCCCCCCTTAGCTTTGTGGGAATCCACAAATGGGACAAAGTGAAGTGAAATAGACCAAAATCGCTCACAAACTTTACTTTCTAATTGCATCTTTCACTACTAAAAATATGCGAACTAATCAAACACTAGCATCTCGACGGAAAATTAAAAAAAACTATGCAAGTCATCTTCTTCTATATCAGTGAAGTAGCATGGAAGCTAAACAATTCACTAATGGACCTAAAATCTTGACGTATAGAATGGAGTATATTCAAATTCAAGGTTAAACCTGCCTACGGTCATCCAAGATCCTCATTCTTTGAACTCGAAATTATCCCATTTATTTTGTCAACAACTTTCTTCTTCATCTCTTCCATTGTGCGATTCAACTCCTCAAGCTCATCCATACCCATATCTTTAAGTGACAGCTTGAATGACAACGTCTCTTCATCTTCCGTTGTCTCAATTACTGCATCCCTCTCCTTCTCTGCCTCTTCATGAGCTGAAACTTCATCATGCTCTGGAGCAGACGTGGCAGCAATGTAGCGGTTCACGACAACGTCAACTGAAGGATGACCGAATGCAAAGACATTGCCTGCCAAAGAAAAGGTGATCACAGCCGCTTGAGCGTCGCATCTTTTGACTAACTCCTTGGTTTTCTTAAAAAGACCTTGTCGACGTTTTGTGAAAGTGGTATGCCTTTTAGCCTTATCCTCAATTCTCTTGATTTCAACCTTTGTACGTACCATGGTTGATAACACAGCAACCTGCACGTAAGAAGAAAAAGGAAAACGGCTTAACTAGAAAAGTAAACCCTAGATCTTCTGAACCTACTTGACTAAGTCGATAAAAATTGTTCCGGTCCAATTTGAACATACAAACTTGTTTTGTTAGTATTTTTTTTTCACAGAACAAGATAGATAACAGCTAGAGATCACAATAAAGTTAAAACCAATTGAACAAGAAGTTATACAGAAAAATCATACACAGAAACCAGTAATATTAGTATACAAAATATTAGGACGGAGGATAGTACGATTCCATTGAAGTTGATAAACACTTTTATAGAAGCCAATGGATACACAAATTACATGGACGAAAGTAAAATCGAGAGAGATTACCAGTATCGTTTTCTCTTCAAGACGGAAGAACTTCGCTTTGCCGCCAAAGTGACAAACGCGCCCTTTTTGTTGATGCGGGGGAGGCAGGAGGGACGAGGGTATTGTGACTCTCCTTATATATAAGGGCCCACAACGCATTTAGTTTCCTCATGGTTTTTTTTTTAAAAAAAAGAAGTATTGCTATACAGGTCACATTTTTCTAACTTATTTGAATGTAAAAACATTACAATCAGAAAAAAATACTTCCTCTTTCAAAATAATTGAATTATTCACTTTTTAAGGAATGTATTAGAATTTTTTTGCCCTTTATTAGTTTGTTTACTTTCTAAGATTAAATTTTGTATTAGAAATAAATAATGCATTAAATGAGTGTTTGAAGATACAAAAAAGATAAAAACAAAAAAATATGATTAAATTTTGTCGTTTTACTTCTTTTTCTTATGTGACATAGCTCAATAACTTAATTATGTTGAAATAGAGGGAGTATGTTGTTGAACTCCTCAGTAATAACGACTTTACATTTGAATAATAATGCTTTTACAATTGAAGTAATTGTAATGGTATGTTACATATGAAGTGTGCAACACCGCAATTACCAACTATTTAGGCTTCTATCCAGGAATTTGTTTTGAAATATCATCATAAAAGGAGTTTTGTGATTAGGTATTTAGGTCAAATGCCTATGCTCCTACAGGGGATAAAGCGAAGTTGGGTGGAAAAATCTTCACATGAAACATGAAAGTTGGAACGTCTCTTTTTCCCTTTTTTAAAGTTGGTCAAAAGACTATGTTAACGAGGCAAGAGATGGTGAAAGTCACCTACATCAACTGTTTGCCTTTGGTCCATTTAGAAACATCTTTTGTAACAGTCTTTCACTGTGAAACTACTAGTGTTCGTAATACGGGAAATAGAACATTGCTGAATATAAATTCACCTAGTTAGAATGTGCCTATTGCACTACATATTACTCTTGGACAATTGTTGTTTTTGGAGAAACCAGGTGAGTAAATACTTCACATCCAACTCAAAAAGTTTATTTTCTTTGAAGTCTGAAATGGGAAAACAGGAACCCATATAGCAGGATCATTATCCTATAATTCAAACGAGTTGAAACTCACAGGTTTAAGTTAATTATCACTTATAAACAACACTTGAGATATAACCCCTCACAACCAACTAGTTTGGTAAGTTGCACTGTCCTTTTTGTTTTCATAGCAGTTTCTTTGCAACAATTATGTACTAATACATGATACTCGAGCATTATATGCACATGGAAACCAGATAGCCTCTTTAGCACCACCCATGTCCATTTTGCTACTCCGTTTCTATATCTGAAATAGGAATAACCTGAATTGTGGTGTTATACAACACAGCTCTTTCAGAAAAATCAAAGACATGTCCAAGAAAAGGGAAGGGGGTAGGGGAGTGGATAACGATCAGATCAGGAACACAAGGAAGATCAAGAAGTGACGAGAATTTCCACAACCATGTTTGCACAATATAGAAAGAGATGTTGATACAGAGCCCCTTTCCTGCCACTACTCACTGGTCTGTAGAGATGACAGACTAGCAACCCTAAACCCACCGCCCAGTACAAGAAAGTAGAATCTAAGTATTACGTCATTTCCCCTGACATTGTACCAAACACTTGCCCATAAGTGATGGTCTATCAGTACCACATCAAAGACATTAACCTTACATGGCCAACTATCTATGTCGCAATCCCATGTCAAGCTCATGACCATACATTCCCTGACCACGCCCAGCAGGAAAAGGGTGAATCTGCTTAGAAGCCCTAAGCTCCATCTCAATAAGCCTTTGCAGGGCATCAGGATGATTGTTTTGGCTGTTGATATCTGGCCCTGAGGACGAAAAGAATATCATCTTAACTCACACAAATATTGATAGTTCATCTACATTAGGAAAAGTGGCACAAATTAAAGGACTAAGAGAATGCAACACCATTTTTTACAATGCATGACATGTGAACGATATTCTACTTTGTACTAGATTTCAGGGTCCTATAACATTCAGCAAGGCATATCTCGAATCATAGCATCTAGAAAAGAAGTAGGCATGGGAATAGCAATTTTCTAGTTCAGGTCTCAAAAGCGGATATGCTTTGCAAGCAGAGTAATTTGTAGCAAAAAAAGCTGAATAATGACACAAGAATAGCTACTGTTTTTACTAGTAAATGGCTAGACAGAAACTGCAGAAAAGAACGGAAACAGATGAGCAGCTTGATCAAAAAAGCGAAAAGGATGAGCTGATAAGACCTACAGATTTTCAAAGGCAAGGCTGATGATGGGAAATATTCAACTTGGTCATGTTAATCCTCAATTTTGACTAGATAAATTTTCAAAATATAACAGGAAAGGAAGTCTTGGAAAATTGAATAAGTTCTCCATAAATATAAGAGATAATTTAACAATAAGGAGTATGGTGACAGTAACCAATGGAGTAAAACTACTAATGCGCGATTCAAGTGTATTGTCTTAGCCATCAGTAAAGAATGCGAGTAAGACGGTGCAGGCAGGAGATAGCAGGAAGAAAAAGAAACTTACTAGTGAGGTGTACTCCAAAAAAGAAACACAGACAGAGAGCTGTAGAGACAGAACATCAAAGTTTTACCTGGAATTTGCATCCCAAGCCCATTAATGTTGACTTGATGAGGCTTAAAAGGGAACCCTTGCATCCGGTTAGCTTCATGCACAAAGCCAGCTGCCTGATTACTGGAATGAGAAGGAACTGGACCACCACTTAGACGGTCATGTAGCAGATGAGGGGCATGAGGTCCAGACATTTGCATCTGCTGCATCATAGGATGATGAGCAGGAAGATCAAACCCTGTAAACCTAGCATTAGGGTGGTATAAAGGAGGTCTCATCATGTGTCCAGCAAATTGATGACCTGGAAGAGCATCGTGTCGAGCCATGCCCTCTGGACCAGTCATTATCTGTGTGTTCAAATGAGCAGGATGAGAATCCAACGGATGAAGTAACGGTTTCCCTTGATTCATTTGCAAAGGATGAAACCGAGAAGATGATGGTTGAGCATGAAGATGGTGAAACAGCATCTCAGACTCTATCTGGTCATGAGAAGCCCGTGGAAAGGACAGCGCTCCTGGACCCATCAAAGTCATTTGATCACTGCCAACAGAATTAACAGTCACCAGGTCACCTTTACTTGTATTTCCTGCAGGCATGAATGTTGAGACCTGGGGTCCCAAAGGATCAGCAACACTAAATAAGCTCTCTCCTTCAGGTAGATGAAATCCACCAGCCCGATAATCACCATTTCTAGAGACCACTTCAGTTTGGTGTCTTAAGGAGTTGACTTCATACAAGGAATCATTGCCTCCCAACCAGTTTTCTGCCCTATCCGTCTTTGTGTGATCTCCGCAATTTGAAGGTAAGACAATATTCTCCTTCGTTGCTCCTCTGAATCCAATATCATCAATTATCGAAGAAGGAAGGGTATCATCAGAACCAGGCAAGGATGACTTTTGAGCTTCCAAAGGAACATCGAGTCCAGAACTAACTGAAATCCTCTGAACTGAAACTGGAGCTTGTGCAGATTGTAATTCCGTCATAAAAGCAGTTCCAAAAAGCGATTCAAGTGTGAGTGTATCCTTGTTATCTTCCTTCTTAGGTCTGTCTTGCATGGTAATATCACCATGAGCCTCCAAGGATTCAATACTAGCATTGGACTTCAGTGTAACATTTCCATGATCTGGCCTCTTCTGTAATAATGAAAGGAGGTGTTGAGATGCCTGGCTATCCACAATTACAGGTTCTTTGGGCTTTGCGTGATTAGAACTCCAGCCTTGTGGCTGCGAATTGGACTTCTTTTCACTGAATTCGGACAACATTGTATGCTCAAGGTCTTCACAAGTAAGAATGGTGGGTGCTGCCTCACTTTTACGGGGCTTGTACATAGGCTCAGTCCCCCCAAGCGGTGAAGAAGGTAAATTGGAGACAAACTTACTTGTAGGATCAGAACTATGATAGGAGAATTCTGATGGGAATTGATCTGAAGCATTAGCCTCAAAAGGTTGTGTTTTGTTTTTATCACCACAACCAATTAATGCAAGCAGATCACTAGGCCTACCTGATGAAGGATCATCTTCCTGCTTCCTCTCTGAAACAACATAAGTGGGATAAGACCGTTTACGAAAGATTTCAAGAGATTTTGATAAAAATCAGTAATAAATTCAGGGGGGGAAGAAATAGATATACCTTCTTTGGAAAACCAATGAGCAAATTTCGATGATTGAACAGCTTTGGAGTCTAACGTTTCACTGGGTTTACTACTTTCATTCTGAGCAACATGGTCAAGCCAAAAATAACTAGTTAGCAGGGATGCCAGAAAGCAATATGAGAAGTTTTGATGACTCTGCAAGTCCAGAATGTTATTACTCCCTCTGTCCCAATTTATGAAACACACTTTCCTTTTTTGTCCCTCCCGAAAATAAAGCTGACATTTCTACAATTAAAGAGAATTTAACCTAAAAATTTTCCTTTCTAAAATGCTTAAAATTCCTCTTTTACCCTATATGAAATGAATTATAGCCATGCAAATGTCTACGGTTTGTTTTAAGCCACAAATTTCAAAAATCTGCCTTTCTTTCTTAAAATTTGTCAAGTCAAAAAGTGCCACATAAATTAGGATATCTTGGGCAGTAAAAGAGGAAAAGGAACAGACAAGTTGATCCCTGGCATTAAAGCAGATCAATAGAAAACGTAACAGACAAGTTCCCTGGCATTAAAGCAGATCAATAGAAAACATGTTTCCTATTGACTGTATATGTCCTGCACCAACCCCAGTCATAATAGGGTGTCATGTAAAGTTACTTTTCTATGTTAAGGATACTGTTTTTATCTTTGGTACTTTTCTATGTTAAGGATACTGTTGTTATTTTTGGTGTGGATGAAATGAGCTGTTACCACACTCAGAATTCATGAAAACAACCACAAGTCCAATGATGAATTACTCATGAATCAATGTATAATATTATGATCATCTTAAACAATAAATCATTCCAATCTACTTATTTTCAAAAGCGTGAAGAAATTTGACATGAATTGAAAAAGGACAAGCATTGGGGCTTTCATACGATCGCATTAGGAATAACAAATTGAAATTCGAATAGCACAGCCTCATAAAGTGTGCATACCATTACTGGAGCAACAGAGTCGGTGAGATTTGCAATGGCACTTCCAAAAATCTTATCTAGGATTGAAGTTGAATTATTGATATTGGACTCCTTGACAAATTTGCCCCTGTTCTGGTCTCTGAGTTCCAAAATGGAAGGCTCGTTCAAAGCTTCATGCCCCTCTAGACTTGAAGTACGGAGTGAATAATTTCCCATGCTATGTTTCCTATCGGAATCATCTGAACCCACAGACAAGTTCACAATTTGGTCATTCTTCTTCAGAACTGAAGCATGCAAACTCTTGTGCTCAGGTTGACCACTCGAACTAATTTCTTGGGAGCTCTCTCTTTCTAGGCTCTGATGGATACCAATTTGGGCGACGGCTTTGGCTTCCAATAGAATTTCTTCAGTTTCATGCTTTCCTATCTGTAGAAGTGACATGTCAAGCAGGCAATTAAAGGAAATACAAATGAGGTTCATGAAGACTTATCGATATCAGAAGAAAATCAATCAAGGCCTATTCATGTCAATTGTAAATGTACCATGTGAACGGATACAATTCAAATTCCATAAACATAGAATCGAGTAACATGCACACAATCACATGGTTATTGCTCCCTATATTCAGTCCTTTTAGATTTTAAGCAGTTTCTAAAGTCATAAGATTGGACTTGAGTAAATTACTGAGGTGGAATAATCAAGTAGGGGAATGTGGGGAACCAATATCACGATTGCATGGACTATAATAGAATCAATGACATATTTTCAACAGAGAGATCTCAAAAGCTCCACATCTCTAAGTAGTATATCTCTGTGTAACAACAGGAATGGAACATCTCCACCACAAGAAAATAGAAAGGACATCCCCACCTCCACATGCCATGCTCGTGCGCAAAATCAAGCTGTGTAAAATACCTTGAGAATAAGAAATGGAAAAGAACCCTTGTTTTTTTTTTTTTGGATAAGGTATAACTGTATAAGTTTCATTAATAAAAGTACCAAGAAGGTACAAAAAGTACAACAAACAAAAAGCCCCTACAACAGTTTATGGAAAGAACCCTTCTTTCCTGATCCTTTTATCTCATTCCCTCTACTTTCCACTTCATTATGTTTTCTTTCTTGGCAACAACCTCTAGTCCAGGTAATTTCTTAGCAAAGATCCACGGTCGAGTTCACACTTTTCACAAGAGCATTTGCAAACCGAAAACCATAGACCAAAACAACAGACATTATTCGTACATTAACAATTAATGTGTTTCCCTCACTTTTTCGTTTGCCTTCAGTTCCAAATTTACTTAAAATCGACATTTTTGGAACCTTGAATCTCAGGAAGTGCGTCCCATTTTACTAAGTCTCCCAATCTTCCATACAACAATTAACAGTTTCTTCTCGAAGCACGCCAAGAAGCTAACCACCTCAGCCACTTATATACTAAAAACAACAGCCATACATATTTCATCAAAGTCAAAGCAAAGAACAGAGAGAACCAGCTAGCTTTGGGATTTCATTACCCATTTCTTATAAAAAGATTTTATGCTATTACTTTGTCTTCATTTATCCCATATAAGGAAAATGAGCCCCAAGGGCTTAGGGATTTGGTTTAACAATAGATGCATTGTAGGCACTAGTCACGAATTCCAACCTGGTTGGTGAACCAAGATGATTCGACTGATTTTTTTCAAGCAATCGCAACTACTTTCTTTCTCTTCCACTGCTATCTAGTTTTCGAGTGGATACGAGTAGAGGGGCAACCCCATTTTCAATGAGCTTCGAGATAGAAATTCCATTTTTAAAAAAGATCATTGGTTCTAACAAGAATAGCCAAACTATGGACCTCTGGTCTGGTAGCTTCATACGCTTCAAAGTCCTACTGAAAACTCAGGGATAACGGCCCATTAACATTATTTTTTCGCAACCCCCTATTTGTGGTCAAGGTCAATACTTTTGGGGTCATGTCTAGCTTTGATCAGAGATCAGGTCCACGGGCATCCACATAGGGCCACAGGAGAGCATTCCTTAGAGAAACTTCGCATCCGATTTTTGAGACCTATCTCTATTGAATTACCCTGTACTTCAGCTATATTTTCAATTTTTATTTCCGTCTCTTATTATGATTGATCTTTCAATTTTAGTTACATATTCTTTTATATATGTGTGTGCGTGCGTGTGCGTGCGTGTGTATACATATGAAACCAAAGTGAATCCCCAAGCTTAGGGTTGGTGGAGGAAGCTAGTTATTCTTCACTAACAACAACAACAACAACATACCCAGTGGAATCCCACAAGTGGGGTCTGGGAAGGGTATAATGTACGCAGACCTTACCACTACCTCTTATAACTGAGCTATACAATTAAACTGCAAGTACATTCAAGAGCACTAGTTTTTCTTTCCATCACTATGTTCACATTAATTTCATGGTAAAGAAACCTTACTCAGAACTAAAACAACTTACATGTAAGGTTAACATATGGGTAAGAGAAAAATTGAATACATATACCTAATCAATCTGCATAAATCCTTAAAGAACAAGGCAAAAAAAAAAAAAAACAGAAATAGCTGAATATATATAGACAGAAAAATAAGCTTAAAAAAATTATTCCTTCCGTCACAATTTATGTGATATAGGTCGACTGTGCACCAAGTTTAAAAAATATGAAAAGACTGTGCAATGTTCCAAACTTACCCTTAAAATAAATTATTTTCCAAATAGAAAAAGTACACCTTTGTGAACTTCTTACAAAATAAGTGGGGCCGGAATAGGTAAAATGTTGATAGTGCTATTAAATATTTGTCAAATAAGAATGTGTCATTCTTTTTGGAATTGACTAAAAAGGAAAGTATTCCACATAAATCGGGCTGTAAGGAATATAAACTAATGATAAGGAAAGAATTTATTTAAGTAATACTTTGATTGATTAGACAGGATATGGCGCAGCTTCATATTACTGAGGAACATAACTCTAGATAGGAAGGATTGGAGGCCCTGTATTTGGGTAGAAAGTTAGTAGGGTAAGTATTTTCTTGTCTTGTGATGGTTTAGGCTTGGTAGTGCCTATTGTAGTACTAGTCATACCCTTGTAATTCTGGTCATATGTTGTTTATTGTGTTACAATTATCACACTGTTTTATTGTTATTGTTTATTCTTGTAGACATTACACTATCTTTCGTACTAACTGCTATGTTTTCTTCATTATTTTCTCCTTTTTACTTGCATTTGATACACTTGAGCCAAGGGTCGTTTGGAAACAATCTCGCTACCCCCATGAGGTAGTGGCAAGGTTTGTGTACATTCTACCCTTCCCAGACTCCAACTAGTGGTATCTCACTGGGTATGTTGTTGTTGTTGTTGTTATAATACTTCAATTGATTTTAAGTCAATAAATATTAGGAGTCCTTATTTAGTTCAAATAAATAATGATTATAAGGTCCAAAATATTAAGAAAATAATTAAATGACAATTTATTCCAACGTGAAATCAATTTCCAAAGGATAAAAAGGGCAAATAGCATTTCGATAAGGGTCTTCATAAAAAAAAAATAGCATTTTGCTAAGAGACTTTTGTGTTTTTAATATAATATAGATATCTATAAAGTATATGTATTTGTGTGCGCATAGGAATGAGACTAAGCTACAAAACATTATAAAGGATCGGGCTGCTTAACAGCATTGTATCACCTGGCTGCTGAAGACAGCCCAAAATGTTAGAAATCCCTTGGATTCCTTTCCTAAAGCCCATTCATTAGGAAGAGAGAGAGAGAGGAAAAGAACACTAAAACCTAGGCCAACAAATGCACAATGTTGAGTGGATAACCAAGCCAAACAATGCATAATGCAGAGTGGATAACCAGGCCAAACAATGCAGAGTGGTTTATAATGATGCACCTGATTTGATGTTCAAGTATGAGATAAACGAAAAGATGTACAAGTACCTCTGTCAAACATGAATGGTTTGAAGTTGTTGAGCCTGAAGTCTTATCCGTAACAGTAGTTTTAAAGCCCGGGGGCACAAGTGGTCTAGATGGAAGATTCTGTGAAGAGGAGGATGATTTTCCAGAATCACTGTTCGCGACAGGCTGGCTGGTCACTACATCTACTTTAGTATTTTCCAGAAGCCCCCGATCCTTTTTATCGTCTTCCAGCAGTACCGAGATCTCTGAATCATATTCAGCTGTATGCTTCTCTGCATTTGGTTTATGCTTCTCTTGAAGAGCCTTCTGCTGTTCCTTCCTCATCAACTCAAAAGAAGCTGTAAGAAAGCCAATCAAAGCTCAATTGCCCACAAATTCATCAAAATTGCATATTATATTATATATAGAAGAGCCATGCATGATATTACTGAAAGAGGTAATACCTCTTCTCTTCCTTTCCTCTTCCACTCTGTCCTCACTTGCACACTCAATAGAACCAAAGGTCTCATCGTTGCATGCATCAGTGTTTCTTCGAGAATGAGGTACAGCCTGAATGTATTGCAAGAATAAAATTGAATAAGTTAAATCCTCTCAAAGATCTTCAAAGCATAATCTGAAATAATGGGACGAGTCATGCAGCAGACCAAGCAAGTGGTCACTACGTTGGGAGCAACGATCAAGTGAAATTCACCTTATAGGGGCGAGGAGGATGGTATGGCTCGTTGCTCCTGTTAAGTTGATAGTTATCACTTGGTCGGGCCTTAGTTGCCGCCATCCCAGATGCATACACAGATGGCCTGGGAAACGAACCACTTCCAAGAAGCCCATCATGCTCAGAACTCTGCCACGTGCGCCGGGCTTGATTACCATAGCGTCTACCCTGATCTGTAGAAAATGTTTCCAAAATAAGTCTTTCCTAAGGCAAAATTACCATTTAATGCCCACATACACATAGTCATAAAATGAAAAATAGTGGAAGAAGCATGGTAAGCAGGATCAAGGTCAAATACCCTATAGTGCTTAAATGCAAGAGGAGCGCTACTTCTGCAAATCAGTCACCTAGTCATGAGAAGTGCAAGAAGTTGGACCTAAAAAATAACCTATAACCACTTTACAGACTTTCTCAGAATTCAGGAGACTAATGACTTGACCACAACTATAACCAGCATCCCAATTCTTGTTATGGAGATGCACTTAAGCAGAGACAAGAAACAACCAATAAAAAGAAGAAAAAGTTACCATAAAATATGATACTCGACAGGAGGAAATAACATTGATTTGATTCAAGTAAATATAGCTATCTGAGTTAGATTGGAATGTTTTTGACACTTTTCACCCAACTATATTGATTTTTGAGTCTAACAATAAAAATAAAAATAAAAAACCAGCATAATTCCACGAACGGGGTCTAGGGAGAGTGGTATGTATGAAACCTTACCCCTACCTTTGTTAAGTCTAACAATCAAAAAGAAAAGAAAAAAACACAGTGGTTTTCGAAGGAAAGAAGAAAAGATTCCAAAGTTGAGTGAGAATGATTTTTAGTTAGAAGGAGGACAACTGCTGCAGCATTACACAAGTTGAATATCCAGCATAATATAAATGAACAAGAACGAAAAAGACAGCACCTTCTGCATTGTGGATTAGCAGGTGTATAATTGTCCGGATGTCCCCAAAACATTAGTAGTATAAAAATCCTAATGGAGAAAGAAAGATGGCAAAAGAAAGACTTCATGAGAAGGCAATTTCTTTGGGAAGAGAAAAAGGTTCATCTGGTAAAAGTGGCAGGAGGTTATAAACGGTAAGCATGGTGGAGGTTTGGGAGTAAAAGATTTGAAACTTCGTAAAGAGTTTGTTGTTCAAATGGTTGTGGAGATGCAATGAAAATGGAGAGAAACCCTGTAAGAAGCTTATTGACACCAGAGAATGGTTCTGGACAACCCTGTAGCGTCTGGCCTACAAAAACTGGAGTAATGGAGCAGACAGGTGGATTATCGCCAGGATTTCAGAAATACATCTCTTTGGAAGTTTGATGATGGGAGAATAATCAGATTTTTGACAAGATGTCTGGCTGGGAGAAGAAAAGCTAGACTGGCGAGGAGTGGAGATTCAATTCAGAAGAAATTTAATAATCAGGAAGATGAAGAAATTGACCTCGGTCAACTTCTACATTTTTATTTTTATTTTGAACCTACAATCCCTGATGCTAGTAGGTGGATTCTCAGATTTGGATAGCTGAAAATTAAAGTTGTTATTGTCTTTTGTATAAACAAGTAGGTGACTAGGTGATTTCTTCCTATTTGTCCTAGCTTTGGTGGATAGAGTTACCTGGTACTTGTTGCTGGTGGGAGGTATCCTGACGAATTAGTTAAGAAGCATGCAAGCTGGCTAGACACCACCGTTCTCAAATAATTATTAAATTTAGGTCACTGGGATTTGACTTGGCCATGGACGCAGTTGTGGAATCACAAGCACCTCTTAATGTAGCTAGGTTTGGCTCGTTGCAGATAGAAATTCATGTTTAACATAGGATATGTTGTGGAGAAGAGGAATTTCTCTGTGCAGTATCTGCTTTTTCTGTGAAAATTCTCAAGAATCTGCAGAACATTTGTTTCTGCATTGTAGTCAGCAAACCAGCTCTTCCTACACATGAGCGGTGTGCAATGGGTGATGCCAGAGAATGAGGAAGACCTTTGGTTTTCTGGCAGAATCAGAAAGTTAGGAAAAAACTGAAGAGACACGGGAAGGCCATACCTCTTTGCATCTTTTGGACAATTTGGTTGGTAGGAAATAAAAGATGTTTTTAGAATCACTTAGCATAAGAATTGGTAAAGTCAATTAAGACATTTACTCTCTGTTGATATAACTCAAGTTTTAACACTGTCTCATTTCCATTTCAAGTTTGTATACACCAACGTATATAATAGTTTGTAGATCTCAATCTTTATAACAATATTTACTTCTCAAATAACAAATATAAAAAGATTGTCTTGATCTTCTTTCCTTTCAATCTAAAATATATAGCATATATAAGTATGATCCTCATAGGATCGACAGGATGATGTTCCTGTTGTAGTGATCCCTCTAGTTATTCAGACTAACACATTGTCCTGATTCACCATCTTTTAATGTAAATCCATATAACACAAAGATAATAGGACATCCATGTCAGTAAGCATTTGATATTTGCTATTTAGCATGGAAAACTTTAGACAATTAGATATCCCTTAACACAGCATACGATTCTTAGCCCAAGACATTAGTTGGTTATGAACATTAATCCTAGTTATTCACATTTTTATGGCCTTTGTTGTCTCAACATTTTACATCAGCTTTATATTATGAGCTCATGAATAGTTAAAGGACACATCAATCAAAGACAAAAGCCTCGTGAATGGTCAGAGCATCCAGAGCAGCACCAGCAACTCTACCTCAGATGTTTCAAATCAACAGGCCAAAACCTTTGGTCATCTGCTTCCACCTGAACACAAATTCTGACCTTTTCCAGATGTTTGGCTCCAATTAACCAATTAGAATATCTTCCAACCATTTTTGACCTTTTCTAGATGTTTGGCTCCAATTAACCAATTAGAATATCTTCCAACCATCAACACCTATTCAATAGCCAGAGACTATGAACATCTTAATATTAACACCATCACCTGTCCCCCTCAAGACTCCTGGCTAATTGATTCATCCATTCTATCTTTATTAATGCAGGTAACAGAAGCATATATGATTTGTCAAATTTCGACCTTCCAAGAGCTTCTGGATACATCAAAGGAGAAGACAAACTAGTCTTCTGGAAGCAGCAGCTCTTTCTCAGAGTGGTTTCTCCTATGTAATTGTATCTCGTGAATTCATTATAGGTTATGATTAGGCACGACGTGTATTTGATCCCATAGTTCAGATAACATGTGTACTATGCTGTCCTACAACCATGCAAAGGAACAATTATGCACAAGAAAAATCAACTTTACTACAAAGTGGACAAGGCATGCTGTGAATCTCTAGCTTGTTTTCTCATGGCAGTAAATTGTACATACATGGACTACAAATATGTATTCATAGTTGAAGCAATCAAGTTTGACATAGACAATAACTATATATGGAAGAATATCAGCTTTACCTGAATCTTTATCTGATTGTGAATCACTATCTCGATCACTACGCCCTGAGGAACGGCTTTCCCATCTTCCATAAATGCCTCTGGAATTGCCATCAGAATCCCCACGAGTAGGTGGAGACGAACTATAATCATTGCGTCTGAAACCTTGAGATGGCAAGTTTCCATGTATTTTTTGGCGGTCTTGTATGCCACGTGAGCTGTCCTCGAGCTCACTATTCAAAATTTAAAATGCAAATTACTAATCCTTTCCAGGATGACCAAAACAAAATTACCTAACAGGGAAATACCAACAAAATTTGGGAGGTAAAATTCGATTGCTCCTATATTTCAAGCAGATGACACTTTTTGTAAACATTCTTACCTCAGGATCAACTGATCAAACCCAGTTGGTAGCTTCTGGCAAATCTCCAGTTGACTGAGTGACAAAAGAAACTCTCTTGTATATGATACTTTTGGATGCCTGAGTTATTGCAAAGGGCACTCACATTAAAAAAGTTAACAAATAAACCCTGTTAGAAATTGAACAAGAAAGTTAAATCATTACTTCCGAACTTCATCACCAATTTCAGAGACGTGATTGGTGGCGCCTATATCTTCATTCTCCAAGCTCATTCTGCAATATCACGTAAGACAACTTGTGCACCAGCTAACCTCACCCACGACGAATAAGTAGCACCAGTATCAAATAAATATGCTTCACCCACAAAAGCTTGATACAACAAATCAACAATAATAAACAAGATTCAAGTTATGTTCTACAAACTTCTCCCAAATCAACCCCTGGAGAAAACCGATCCAATAAGATTCCAAATATCCAAGTTTGCAAGAAAACACCAAAAAATTATAACATAATCAACCAACCAAAAATTCTAAACGTCAATCCAAAGGTCAGCATCAATCTAAATTCCAGAAACTCCCATTCAAATGAAACCGGATATCAATTATACACAGCTACCCAACAGTAACTCCAGCTCCGATCCAGCTCAGCTATTTTTCAATCCGACTTCCACCTCCTGATAAACAAAAATCCTAATATCGCGCACAACCTCCTCTTTCCATAACTATATACAAACAGGTAATGCTCAATAGGATTCACACAATTTCTAGGGTTTCATTCGTAATCTGATATTGAAATTGAAGTTTATTGAGAATCTAGGGTTGATAATTCTACCTGGATCAAGAGGAGGGTTTGGGGTTTCGATGCTTGCGAATTCGAAGTTGTTCGTTTGATTGCTTATCTATACGTATATGTTTGTATAGGTAGACATATGTATATAGTGGTGAATATGGAGAGGAGGAGGAGGAGGAGGAGGAGGACGAGATGAGAGAGGATGCTTGTGGGTTCGTGTTCTTCTATCAGAAAAAAACATAACCAAGGAGATGACGTTTTTGTAAAATATGTTTTTGGGGGTTAAAAAGAAAAAAGAATTCAGGTGAATATTAGGATTTGTAAGAAATGAGTGTAATTATTATCTCACAGGAAGAATTGCGAATGGCAGGTAATTACTTTTCAAGTTTTTTTTATATTTTTATTTAAATTTATTTTTATTTTAATTATTTTAAATTTCTTTATTTTTATTATTCTAATTTTTTTAAAAACTAGATTTCATTTTATAATATTTATTTTTAATTTTTTTCTTATTCTCAATCTTTATTTGTCATGTGATTTCATATAATTTTTCATATTATCTTTTTTAAAATTTATTTTATTCTATGTTTTATTTTATTTTTCACTAGCATGATTTTATTAACATTCTAATTTTTAAATCAAAGTTGAATTCATTGTTGGATAAAGTTATGAGTATACATATTTTTTTCTTTTAAATCATCTTTATGTATGTTATATTGAAATATAGCATAAGAGTATTATGTTAATTTTTTTATTTTGAGTTTAAAACTTATGTTATAATTTTTTAGTTTCATTTGTTTTTTATATTATTGACTTGATATTTCACATTACATGATGTCATTTTTTTTTAAGTTATATTAGATAGATAGGTTTTTTATCAAATATTTTACAAATTTTACTATGGCATTATATTTATAAAATTTAATATTTTTGTCAAACACACGTTTCATGATGTTTGCATAAAACTTATATTTTTTATTTTTTATAATTTAATTTAATTAAAATATACAACAACAACATACCCAGTGGAATCCCACAAGTGGCGTTTGGGAAGAGCAGAATATATGTAGACTTTACTACTACCTCATAAAGGTAGAGAGATGGAAACCCTCATCTCAAAAACCTTTAAGGAGAAAAAATTAGATATGAAAGACAAGAAATGAAAGAAAGGGAACAATCTATTTACCTCTATGAGGTAGTGGTAAGGTATGTGTACATTCCACTGATTTAATATTTTTAACTTTATAATAATATTAGTTAAAAACATATATTTACTAATTAATATATTTTTAAAGATAATATATATCTTAAATATTTAATTTAATATTATTCAAAAATATATAAATTTTTTATTTTAGATAATTAACTTTTATTTTTAAAATGTAATATAACCTTGTAATTACACTCGTTCAACCAAACAACACGCTTGTTATTACATTGTAATTACACTCTAACAGACAAACAGGACAGTGTAATTACGTGTGTAATTACTAACCTAGTAATTGCACCAATTCTAATTACCAAGTGGCTTTTCAAACAGACCTTTAGTGTACTGTGAAATATTTGTAGGAAATGAATTACGGAGTTTTGATTAACTTTTTTTAAAATAAAGTTTATAAGCTAAGGTCGCTTGAGTAGAAATCACTTATTTTGAGATTGATTTTTCAAAGTTATTTCATTATGCACATGGGATAATTTGTTCTTATTAAATTATTAATGGTGAGATAAAAGAGTTACTTCTCTAATATCTTAAACTCAACATTAGATGAAAAAATCCTGTAATTTATCTCACTATATCTTACCGTAAGTGACTCCTAAAGAGTCATAAGTTAATTATATTCAACTTTTGACTTTTGATTTAGGAGTCACAAGTTAATTATATTCAACTTTTGACTTTTGACTTTTGATTTATTTTTGTATTTTTTTTATCTAAAAAAGATATTTAGAAATATTTTTTATTTTTTCCCAAACAACTGTAAAAATAAATAAATCCAAACTATTGTAAAAATCTATTTGTAAATACAATTTAGGTGTGTTGGAAAGGAAATGAACTTTGTGTCGAATCAGTTCAACAGTAAGTAACCAAGTATCTTTGGACTTTGAATTATAAAATTGTGATAGAGTAGGCTTTGTCAATTAAATGTTTCATTTGTTTTCTTTCATTTGCCCAACATCTCAATATTATTCTGCAACATCAAAATAATGTTCCTTTTGTAAGCTTAAAAATAATAGGCAAAAGTTATTTTTTTTAAAGTTCCAACACTAAAACAATGATCAAGTTACATCCAAAACACCATTGCAGAAATTAGAAACAAAACTTAACCAAAATAATTGAGAGTTTCTTGTACTAATTGAGGATTACATTTAGGTTGTGTGGGAAGTTGATCTCTCCTTGCTAGCATAGCTTTACTAAGATGTTGAATTTTGTAATTATGGTGAACCTTTTGCTCGCATTATTTTGATCGCTTGGAGTGTTAGAAAAATGTAATTATATTTCACCGTTGAAAAATCTTCATATGATTTTGTGACCGTTGAAATAAGATCATCAATACTTTTAGGACTTTCATGGTATTGTAAAGATTGAATGGCTCTGAAATAGCCAAGGTCTAATACATTCAAATCTGGGGAATTGGGTGGTTGACATATCAAGCGAATATCAAACCCATCTTGTGTGGCTGCTCGACAAAATTCCTCATCATTAGGTTGAATATGTGTTCTTGCATTATTTTGTTATATGAATATTGAAGAATTTCAATCTTCTCTTGGCCATTTTGCCTTGATAGTAGGAAGGACTTTCTCGATTAATAAGTATGATCGTGAAATTTCTTTGGTTATTGAAGTTATTGATTTTGTCTCCATAGTGTCTGCAGCTCTATTTACACCACCTCTTCTAGATCATTCTTGAGTCACAAACGGAAACAATCCAATTTTTTGAGAATGTTTCTACTCTTTGTCCATCAAATCTAGGACGAGCTATGGCAACTAAAAAACATGATTTTCTCACTGTAATTTTTACTTGTAGTAATACGCATTGGATCTTCTTCATTCAACAAAAAATAATATATCTCAAATTTATTAGTCATATAAATTAATTTATCATCAATATGGACAACATTATATATGTTAGTGAAAACCGGATCATATGGTATGCTATCATCATCAAGCATAGATATGTAAAATTGTAATCGACTTATTTTGTTTTCATCTTTCAAATAAGGCTTTATAGTATTAGAATGTCTTCATATATTTCCCAACTTTAAATGTCTAGACAAAGTGCTGTGACTCATATTCATGGCACAAGCCAGTGATCGTAGAGCCGTTTCGATTCCATAAAGGAATTTGATGAAAATAATTGTAATTCATGTCAATTCTCTTACGATCATAATTTTTTATTTCTGAGAGCGTCATCACCGAAGTTTGATTGTCTCCAAATACGATGAACTATTTGTAAAGAAGTTGAAAAATGTGATGCACCTATCTTCGTCACTCTTTTTTTAAGTTTTCCACCAACACTTTTTTTTTGCCGCAAACAAGTACGTGTGAAATTGCTCAATATTTTGACTCTTCGTAATAATTGTGATAGTTCTTTAGTTGCATCCCAGCAAAGCAAAGAAAAAAAGAAAACTAAAATATTCATCAAAAGGAAATAAGAAAAACAGAGAGATAACAATCATAAATCCCCTTTTCTAACAAATATCATATTTACTAAAAGTAAATTTTATTTTAGCATATTAAAAATAGAGAGAAGTATTAAAATAATTGTCGCCATTTGGATTTGACTTTTCCAATGATTCTTGCAATTCGACTTCAAGTTGTGCATTTAGATTCAAGTTAGCAATTATATATTCATCAATATTGTCACTTGTTTCAATATTAAGATCAGGAAATTCATTAGTATCACACATAAATGGAATATTTAGATCAAATTATATTGTAGCTAGGGTTAATTCAACATTAAGAAAAGTAAATCTTCTTTTTATAGGAAAAAAATTGGAGGGAAACTAAATGTTTAAATTTTTGGTTCCATCTAAATTTTTATTAAAGTTTTTAGGTAGAATTTTTTTATTGAATCTTGAGAAGTATTGTATTGAAATTCTCATTTGAAAAATTTGGCTCAAAATACAAACAATTGAGAAGAAAAATAGAGCCATATTAAATTTTAAGTAAAAAAAGAAAATTTGATGACTGCTTGTTGTGAAAATCTGATGTTGGAATTCAAATAGGCCTCTTTAACTTCGACCAATAGTAATTTATTAGTCAAATTTTAAATTTTTTTGAGTTAATGACTTAGGAATACACAAAAGGGTGATAGTGGAAAATATAATTAAAATTTTATTTTAGAATGTGTTTCTTCATTTGAATGCATTATCTAAAAAATTCAGTTAAATTGGGACGAGGGAATACATTCATTTTTGTTAAATCTATAAAACTGTTAAATTTAGTGATAATATTATACGACGCTTGGGAAAAATAAAAGTTCATCATTATTTGATAGTTAAAAAAAAAATTAAAATAAGATATATTGTTTATAAATCTTTTTATAGGTGTGACAAATTTAAAGATTCATTAATGAAAGAAATATCATCTTGTTCCTTAGCTGAAAATCATCACATGCTTAAATTAATAATAATTCTGCAAGACAATATTTTGTTTTATACAAATGCATGATTCCAGATTAATAATTGAAGGACAAGTATTGATTTGACTATTGTGGACTGCTTTGAAAACTACTTCATGCCCATGAAATTTTCTAATTCAATATGTTTGAAAAATCATGATTGTTGAAGCAATCGTTAGTAAGAAGACTTTTGAATGTGCTAGCGTAGAAATTTTATTTGATGCTAAACATGTTGTTAATGTGATTGAGAAATTAGTAGCTACTTCATGAGAGATATAATTATATGAAAAATATTTAGATTTTTTTTAAATATTTTTGATATGTCAATTATATATATATATTCTTAGATGTTTGAACAAAATCTTTCATAATTTAATTTAATTGTTTATATATTTGCTGAAGAAATTTTCTTCAAAAATGTTTTTTTTCCAAGTTAAATTGCACATGATACTAAAAATAAATTCGAACTTGAACTAGATAACTCTTTAATGTGGTAATATAAAATGTTTAGTTTCTATAAAAATAAAATAAATGTGCCCTTCCCTACATGGTTGATTCCTATAACTTTCACCAAATATCCCTACCATATTATTTCCTTTTTAATCTCTAGTTATACTTCAACATCCTCCAGAATCTAATATTCCTTTCCAAAATATTTGTCATATTTATTTTTGCCAAAAGTTAAATTATATAAATTTTAAATAATGAAAAGTATTTTCATGCATATTTTAAATATTAAAAAAATTAAAATAATTTAATCAAATTTAATTTACAAAAATTAAATTAACTTTTGAAAAATAAAATATGATAATTATTTTGAAATGAAGAAAGTAAAAAATTAACAGAGGACATGAAATACTCCAAATATTATATTCGTTAAAACAATACAATCTAATACAATACAATTAAAATATCCATTAAAAAAAAAAACAAAGGTCTAATAATACTATAGACACTGTAGTAATTAACTAAATCCCAAATTTCATTTTTCAACTCTCATACGCTCTCCATTAATCACCTTCTAATCACTCTCTACTGCTTTAATCGTCATCAAAATCTCCATACATAGAAAGGTGTGCCTTTGTGTGCCGTAATCACTGTGTGTATATATAAATTTATCGGTTCAAGAATGATTATATATCAAGGTGCTGTAGTAGTTGCAATGGCTAGAAATCCTTCTTTAATCAGAGCAGAACCGCCTATGGCATCAGATCCAACCTCAACCGGCTGCACTCTACTCCGCGGCGGCGCTTCCCTTCGCCGCCGTGACCTCATATTCGTCGTTAATCCCCGAGGTTCTATTTCTCTTCCATTTTTTTATTGGATAAGGGAGAAATAATGAGTCTGCCCCTCTTCTCTTCTTCCGTTTAAATAGTTCACATCAGTTCAGTTTAACGACTTGAAACGCGTGCCTACCTACCACACAATTTGCATTGAATCCCAAATACTTTTCTTCATAAATGCGTCTCTTTTTTTTTTTTAAAAAATCGGAATGAAGTACGCTGAAGATTGTTATAATTTGGAATTTAAGGTGTTGGTTGACATGTTTAATGAGCTTGAATTTGGAGTTTAAGGCTTACAGGTGTTGTTGATTGGTCTTTCTCTTGGTTTTATTGGAGCAGGAGCTAATGGAACGACAGTTCAGCAATGGAAGAAGCTGCTTCCTTACCTCAGGTCTCGCCTGGGTAATGACTGTAATGTGAGTTTTCCCAGCTTATGTTTTTCTTTGTTATTCCATGTTAAAGTTTCTATTTTTTGGTAGAAAGTTTTTAATGCTTATCTTATTGGTTTTATGGACGTATTGCTTTTTCCTTATGAATTTGATGTTTTGGCCACTATGTTAAGGCAGAGTTTTCTGTAGATATAACTTTGTCATTGGTCACAAACGCATAGGTTTTCTTTATTGTCTACCCCCTTTTGAAGGTGACGGTGGAATTTCATTGTTACGATGTTGAGAGATGCATTCGTTTAATAGACCAATTGAGAATGTTCATATGAAGTCAACTTTGATATACAGTAGTGGTCAATACTCTCAACACCTACAAATTTCTCACATACTAGGGTTATTAGACTTCTCATGAACTGGATTGTACATGTTGAGTTAAATTTGATTCTAGTACTTCTAGAAATTTATGGTTTTGATCAATGTATTTTCTTAACCTGAACATCAAGTCTTTAAAAATGAATATAATGGTTGAAGAACATACAGGTAACATCTCATATTTGCATGACGAGTATCCAAAAAATCCTCAAATTTGCAACATCTATAGATATCAGAATATTTTGTGCCATGATATTCTGTAACATCTTCTTCAACTGCCCTCTCATACTTTGCTGGATTTGAAATTTCCTTTTGTGGTCCAGTAAGGATCAGAATTTGCCCATACTCAGTCATGATAAATGCTGTTTGATTTCTTCTTTTTTGATAATTGTAGATGCACCTGAAGTTATATTCCTGATAGGCTGTTGTAAGAGCTATTTTGACCCTTCTCCATTATAGAAGACCATGTTTTCAACAAAATTGGTGTTTTTTGTATGTGTGTGATTTTCTAGTCAAGTTTCATAAATAATGCTAGCTATCTTTTCTCTTAAGTTGTTAAGATCAGAAAGTGAAATCAGCTAGAGGGTGCAAACTGTTGCCTTCCACCCTAAAATATACTATGGCATTATCCTTTTGGCTATGTCCCAAAAAGGTGTCTGCTTTGAGATTCAGCATAAGACTGCTTGTTTTCCCAGTAAAAATAAAAAATCAAAGAATTTATCAGGCTGGCTTATTTTTTGACGCTAATTAAATATGGTAGGAGCATCATAAAAGTGGATTTCTGGAAAAGATTCAGCTGGTAGGATAATATATCCCTCTTACATGGAATACATCTATGTAGTTCTTTGGTAACTTAAATGGTAAAAAATATCTTATGATCTTGTAGATGTTACTGTAGTTCTTTGTCAATGATTTTTTAGGTGAAAAAGTTCTCTCTATTTTGACCAGATATGCGAATCTTTAACTTCAGGTCCTTCTCATGCCATTGACATAACAAGAGAGGTAAACACCTAAACATCTCTGATTTAAGCTAGTATCAGGTGGAATGCAGAAACTTTTATCTCAATTATACTGTCAGGCTATACGTGAAGGAGCCGATGCTGTAATAGCTGTCGGTGGTGATGGAACTCTTCATGAGGTTCGTCCTGTTTCCTTCTTCTCTTCTATCTGTTTTTCGAACATCTGCACAAGTACATGTGTATTGCACCAAAAGGAAACAGAAAGGAGTTTGTGGGGCTTGTGTTTGGTGTATCAGTTAAATTTGTTTTTCCTTATTCGCATCTGAGCCTCTCTAGGACTTCTGTTTTCAGTTGTCTTTTGTACTAAGGTGCATCCTGCCTTAAGACACACAGATAGTATCCTGGCACTAATAAAGGAAAAGATTAATAACTCACTTTTCTTCTAGTAGCCCAGAGGCCAGAACTGCTACCAAGTTAAAATATGCTAAGATAACAAATTAAGAGCAAGTGAAATAGTGTTCATGTCCTTCTCAAAAAAGAAACAGTGCTCATGTAAGTTTTTCAGTCTAAAGGTAGACTCATCTACCATTGTGGGTGACCACTAGTATATCATCATTTTGGTGTAGTTATAAAATTCCCTTAGTACTTTCCCTTTGAAATTGTACTTAATGTTGGCTTTTCTTTGCTGCAACTTCTATGGCAGCCTGCAGATATTATAGCTCAAACAGGACTCATATATGTTTTTTCTGTTGGCATTTGGCTTATGTCTATGCGCACTATTAAGTTCTGGCTCAATTGATTAAAACTCATATTTCAGGTTGTTAATGGCTTCTTCTGCAGTGGAAAACCTGTTCGTAATCATGATATGAGCTCCAGCCATTCTACTGCTCTTGGTGTGAGTCATCATTGGCTGATTGGCATTGTTTAATCAAATTGGAAACATTATCTTGAAATATTGTGAAGTTCATCGGTGCTTATCGCATTACAAACTGCGTGGTATTAATTGCCCCGTGAAGATACCTAATGATGTCCTTTCTTAACAGATAATCCCCTTAGGTACTGGATCTGACTTTGCCAGGACGCTTGGCTGGTAATTGCAACTTCTGCTGTTTTTCTAGCTTAATTTTTGTTATTCCTGGCATGGAATATCAGTATTTATAGGTGGTCTTGCTTTTCATCAGGAAAAATGATCCTCATGAAGCCATAGAACGCATTGCTAAAGGTATTTGGCACAAGGACTCCATCTCTCGTGGGCAAAAAGTCTGATTGGAGACCCTTTTAACCAAAAAAAGAAGTTGCAGAAAGGAGATATCCTACTCTATAATGATGGCTTCAGTATTTTATCCGTCATCCTTGTCCTTCTTTTTTCTGAAGAAAGTCTGATTTAGGTGTTTTGTAGGGCTGACATCGAAAATTGATGTTGGATGCATAGCTGGCGAAATTGGAGAGTCCCACTATTTCATCAATGTTGCTGATATTCATCTGTAAGGACAGTTTCAGGAAATTCATAGGTTACAGTTATGTTTGACATTTGGCGATGAGAATCTGCTATCCTGTTCCATTCCAACTCCTCTATTATTGGGACTAATTGTTCATGTATTACCACTGATTTCATTGCTCCCGAACTCCCATAAAATTGTGATTCTTGCTAAGATGCGAGTGTAGTTTTAATCATATAAAGATTATACAGGCTAGTCATGTATTACATTCTTTAAAATCTACTCTATCCTATTTCCCTTGTATTTACCCCTTCAAGGCATTGAGTCTTCACCAAAGTTAGGCATTGAATTGAAAGATTAGAAAGGCTAGTCATCTCCTCTACTTTCTCTCCATCTAGTCCATTCCGTTCCGTTGTATTTACCCTTTCAACGCATTGAGTCTTCACCAGAATTAGGAATTGAATGACAAAGGAGAACTATGGGAATGCGTCTGATTCTAGCTATTCTTAGTGATTTAGCAAAGAAAGCCTTTTCGCCTTCGCTCATTCTTAGTGAGTAGTCCTATTTTTGTGTGCCAATGCAGTTCTTGCTTCTGATATGTAAATGCATATACTGACTGAACCTCGTAATGAACTTAATGTTCTGCAGAAGTGCAAAAGCAGGTTATTATGCATCAAGGTACAAGAAATTTGGAAACTTGTGTTATGTTATTGGTGCTTTGCAAGCTTTCTTTCGGCACCATAACCAAGATCTAAGGATCAAGGTCAGTTTGGTTTACCTACTGGGGTTTGGTTATCTCTCAATTATTCGAACAATAATGAGGGGGGCAGTTCATTTTGCTCTGCATGGTCAACATATATTAGTCTTTCTGCTTTGCTTGCCCTTACTTAACAGTAGAAAAACATGATGATGGTCTAGGTTGATGAGGGTGAGTGGGAAGTATGCTCCCAAGTAACTGCTCTTTGCATTGGAAATGCAAAATATTTTGGTGGCGGAATGAAGATTACACCGAATGCCAACCCCTCAAGCGGGGATTATGAGGTTTAACAATTTCTCTTTCCCTGTTCTTGGTTGTTATTTTCAACATCACTGTTTAGAAACAGCCTCTCTACCTTCACGAGGTAGTGGCAAGGTCTATGTACTTTCTATCCATCCCAAATCCCACCAAATCCCACTTGTGGGATTTCACTGGGTATGTTGTTGTTGTGATTGTTTCCCAAGAGCTGTTTAGCTAGGACTTACTATGGCTAATTACTTTATGAGCAGGTGGTCATTCTGCAGGATTTCAAGTGGTATGATTTCATTCTCAAACTACATAAGCTGTACAACGGGACACACTTATCAGTCAAAAATGTATCTTCAAGAAGGTATACCACCTGCTTCAGAAAGAAAAAATCATTTCTCATCTCTTCTTCAAATTCATATTGTGTATTTCAAGTTGCCCATTGTTGAAACTACTTTAGTGCAACAGTGCATGTTGCATCTTCATAAGAAGTCAGTTTGGACATAGTTACTGATTTTTGCTTCAGCTATTCAGAAAGTAAAGCCTTTTAGGATCTTTGTTTTCTTAATAATACCTCTAGTGTTTTGGGGTTTCCCAGGTCAATATACTACAATATCCATAAGAACCTCGAAGATCCACTTTAAGGGGTCTGTGTGTATATGTTCTTGTATCACGACTCTCATCTGTGACTGGTCTGCTCTTCGTTCTCTAAATATATATGTTTTCTTCTGAAGCACTTAACACATAGGGTTCCTTGTCAAAGCACAAATGCCGAGTATATTATTTCTTTCGAAGTTTCTTATTTGTACATGATTCATTTGACACATGAGACACTCGAAATGAATCATTTATAATGCAATTAGCTTAGTCTATGTTTATGAGATTCTGACATTTTTTATTTGTTGTTGCAGGGCTCGCTCAATTGAAATTGAAGAGATTGGCAGCAATGGTTCCATATTTGTTCAGTCTGATGGAGAATTCTTAGGATTTCTTCCTAGGAAGTTTTCTATACTGCCTGGTATTATTGAATTGATTTGCTAACTGCATTCTTAGGGTTCCTTCCTAGGAAGTTTTCTATACTGCCTGGTGTTGTTGAATTGATTTGCTAATCTTAGTGTTTTTCTTTTTAGAAACAAACTTGTTAATAGGCATAGTTTTGGAAATATTTTTGTTTGTTGGTTTCTGGACTTAATTTTGGAGGCTAGGTGGTATATTTCATTACCTGAGCCTACAGTTGCACAAAATTGAACTCATTGGAAATGCTAGATATCTGAATGTCTTGTTAGTATTTCATTGGCTGTATTACACGTTGAAATTATAATGTTAGTATTTCATTGGCTGTATTACAAGTTGAAATTATAACAATTTTCAGCACAGTTAATTACTGCAATTATTGAATACACGTCTTCTGAGTCGAGGGTCTATCAGAAACCTTCACTTACATGAACTTTTGTACTATTTTATCTAAATATAATTTGAAATAAGAATACACACAGACTAATATCTCCCTAACACACACCAATGAAATGCCCCTTTATATTATGACTGGCTTATTTTGAATAACAAGATAAAAAAAGGGCAAGTCTGGTGTATTAAAACTTTCGCTATGCGTAGAATTCGAAAAATGGCTCAACTACCAGAGTCTACGGCCGACACTATAAAATAAAAATAACAAATATTTCATCGTCTACGGCCGACACTATAAAATAAAAATAACAAATATTTCATCGGAAGGTAAAAAGAAAAAATCTCCTGTTCAAGTCCATTCAATTTTAGGCTTCCATACAATTTTTTTTTTTTTTTGTGGTCAATATTTATGGAGAACATAGATATTTTATTACAACGCAAATCGTTAGGACATACACCAAATTTTCAACTTCTAATTAACGACCAGAACTTCTCTGTATCTTCCTATGGCAACTTTTACTTCATTTGCTTCCATCAGAATTCCCAATCTCCAGTCCGGCGACCGGCGTTGCATTTTCCGGCCAAATGGTAGTCAGAAAAATCTTAAGTTGTCCCGATGCAACGTAGAGAACTCGACAAGTAACTCATCAAACAATACTAGTACCAGCACTAGCTCTAGCAGCCAAGATTCTGAGTCTGAAAATTTGCTGCTCAAAATGGCTTGGTATGGTTCTGAATTCCTCGGGATTGCTGCATCTTTTTTCCGCTCTCCCACGGGTACTGAAGCTCCTCCAGAGGGGAATTTGGTACTTGCTGCTGATGGGTCTGGACTCGTTGATCGTGCCCTTGTGGTTGATACCATTAAAGATGACTTCCAAAGATCCTACTTTGTTACAGGTACGCATTTTTGAAGACAATATTTTTAACTAATATCTTCAGTTTCCTATCTGGTTGGGCCAGACTAAATTTAGATTCACGTCAAAAAATCCGACATTGAGGGTAAAATGCTTCCTAACGAGGGTGACTATAGATCATTATTGATCAGTTGGACAAAATTCAGAATTAGTTGGGATTGGCTACAGTAATAGTTTCAATTAAGTTGGTTTGTTCTCTGGGAATGAAGAAGAAAATCTTGAAATAAGTTCCATGCTCTATTTAATTAGAAGAATAAATTAGTGATTTAGTAATTAGAAGTTGATCCAAGTTTTGAAGGCCATTACAAATAAGCAGAAAAAATGCTTATAAATGAGTTAAACAGAGCTCTATATACAGTTAAGTTGCAATAACTTGTCACAGAACTTGATAGTTTGGTGCTTGTGAGATCAATGATTAACACTTGCAAATCCAATTAGCTTAGAAGTCTTTCTATATCTTATGCTTCAGGAAACCTGACCCTTAATGCATATGAAGAGAACTGTGAATTTGCGGATCCAGCAGGTTCTTTCAAAGGGCTTAGTCGGTTTAAAAGGAACTGTACTAATTTTGGTTACCTTGTTGAAACATCAAATATGAAACTCATGAAGTGGGAGGACTTTGAGGTTAGCTCACAATTGATTCGGCTAGCACCACAGATTTATTTCTTCTGATGAGATGGATTTCTTGCTTGGTTTTGATGTTTACTGAGTGCACTTGTTTTAGTAAATATTTGTAAAATACAGGACAAGGCGATTGGTCATTGGCGTTTCAGTTGCATAATGTCATTTCCATGGAAGCCCATTCTTTCAGGTTCATGAAGCCACTGCTTCTCCGTCTACTGACTTTTTAGATTCTTGTCATTGCCCATAACTCTACATTTTATATTTAATTGCAGCAACTGGTTATACCGAATACTATTTCAATGAGAAATCCGGAAAAGTATGCAGGCATATAGAGTATTGGAATGTCCCAAAGATGGCTCTTCTGAAGCAAATAATAAGGCCTAGTAGGGGAAAAAAATCCAGTGGATGAAGTAAACGTGCTAATGATCCCTGTGAATTACAAGCCTCAGATGGCTAAAGAACGCGATATGTACAAGAATATAGACTGGACCAATACACTGGATTTAAAGGGGAGGAAGGTTTGTTAGGTAAATGGTGTTGAAAAAGAATGAAGGATGAGAAGAAAAGACCCTAGAGCAATGCTATTATTCAAAGAGTAGCAGAAGTTGGGATAAATAAGCGTTGAAAGTTGGGAGAAATAAGTGTTGACATTGAGAGAACTGAGTGTGTGAAGTGTTCCTATAAAGTAGATCTTGCAGGCTGCAGTTGGTAAGTATCTTAAACAAATATGATAAAATTACACTGGTTTCTTGAGGGAAATAGAGAGAATTAGACGTGTTCTACTCTGAATCTCGTCATTCTTTTTATTGTTCAAGACATAGTACATTGATGTTTAGTTCCTTCACTATAAGTTTATATGAAGTTAAATATTGCATTCTTTCTTGTATTTCCCTCTTTATCAAGATTAAAAGCTCACATGACACATTGTTAATTTTTCTGTTGTACATGGCAATATGTGTAAAAAAAAAGACTAGGGGATGGTGGACTACATGAATAGCACTAAGAATAGAGTGAAAATAACCATTAGTCTATGTTCTGCATTCACCTACATCTATTAAAAGAGTGTCATTCTTGCTGCTTGGCAAAATTCTGCAACAATTTCTTCTTGGAGACTGCTTGAAAACATCCAAAAGCACAAAGGTATTAGCACAGATCATAGTGAGAATCTATGTTGTTTGGACTCTCTAAAAACACAATTTGCATGTGTGTTGTGTTTTTGCAAGATCCTACACATGTGCAACAATATTTTTGGAGAGTCCAACAACAACATAAGTGGCAATAGTCATTCAAGAAGTTGGAAGTAATTACCTTGTCCCATAAATTTGGATCAGGCTTCTTGTACACTTCCACATGTCGTATCTCAGATGGATCAGCCGTACGCCACTTGCACTTCTGTCCAGGTGTCCCATCATACATGTATACACTTGTCGTCGTGTGATTAGTCGTCATGTATGCATCAGACAACAAGTAGAAAAATGGCTTTTGGCAACCTTTTCCATGATATGGTCTTGTGTTGAATGTTAATGAATTCTCATCGCCAGTTTTATACCAATCATCAAAAGTTGCAATGGGCTTTTCTATATCACGGGCCGGTAAGATGCCTCTATTTATCTGGACCGAATAGCCCCATGAGACAGAAATGGTCCATTTTCTGGGCCTATCATAACATATGGACTGTTGCATGAGCCCAGCTGAGTCCAGTTGAATGGGCTTGTTTAGCCGTTTCAAGGCTTGAACTGGGCTTACGTTGGGGAAGATGGGCTGGATTTTATCAAGATGATGAAGAGAAATCAATGGAGCAACTGGATGGGCTGAGAGGAAGCCCATCACACTACCATATAGATCAAACTGTTCCAGATAGACCATCGTTAAATTATCAAATAAAAAGGCCCAAATATATATTATAAACAATAAAAAATAGGTTAGTAAATTTTATTTAAACACTCAAACGAGTCCAACATATTATATTTATCTTGTGACTTATATCTTTATTTTTTTTGTTGTTAATTTTTGAACTTATATTGGCTACGTTCTACTTACATATTTTGATTTTATGTTTATATAAACTGGTTGATGAGAAAGTTATACTAATATGGCATAAAATATGTGGTTGGAAAAACTGTTTAGTTGAGCTACCATTTTTCTAAATATAGCATTTAATTTGTACTGTGATTTATTTATTAAAAAAACTAAGTACAATAATTTGAGACATATCCTTCAAAAGTAGATAATTGTAGGTCACCCACCTAAAAGTGGTTTAGTATTTGAGGATTGGTTATCACAAGGGCCCTAGCCCATGATAATCCACCCCTTCTAATTAATTCATTTTAACACTTTGCCTAGGATATTTCAATTCTAATATTCCTAACTAGGTGGAAGACACTTTGTACAAAATTTGGGGATGAAATGGTGTTGAATCAGCCATAAAAATAGTATGATCAAAAGTAAATTTAAAATCTAAGATCTCGAATTTTTTTTTATATATACTCAAATCATATATAATTTAAGCTGAAAGTAATAACGGATGCACTTTAAATTTACCTCAATTTCTATGTACATCTTTATTCCGACAGGTTTTTTCTTTAATTCCTGCAGTAGTATTTTATGTAGATAGCAATAAAGTATTTCTAATATACCCTAATTATACATTATTATATTTTCTACCTAAATAACCATAGTGTGCCAATTTTCATTTATTCCTTTTTCCTCTAATTATACATACCATCATGAAGTTGGACAATTTTTTGTTCTAGCATGTCCCTTTTTTTAAAAAAATTAAAAAAATCTGTTTGTTCTTTATCAAATTATTAATTAATTACAGGCAATTAAAAGGATGAATTGACGTACTATAGTAGATAAAACCTATATTAATAAATAATATTGTATAAGATCTTTACATCATAATGTCACATTAGTTTTAGATGACTTAAATCCTAGTTTAAGTGTTATTGTTATGATTTCATTGACTAATTAATTAAACAAAAGGTCATGCTGCTAGAATACCTAAGAAGAGGACCATACGTAGAATTAAGATTAACTACCATACACAAAAAATAATCTCATAAAAATTGAAACGAAATAAAGACCCCCAAAAGGTACGGACAGGGTAGTGTGAATGCTAGGGAAAAACAGTTTTCAATGGACACTCAAGCGTTTAAAAAGTAACACTAATGGCAAAATACAAGAGAAAACACGATAATAACTACAATAAAATATCAAAAAATAAAGAAGAAACCTGGTGAAATCCAACTTCTTTAGTGAGAGGAACTCCAAGTTCAGCCATACAAGCTTGAATTCTATCATCTGAACCATACAAATATGGATATCTGTGTATACATTTATCTTGTATTTTCTCAATTGCCTTTGCCAATGGATAACTTATAGCAACACCACCACCTCCATAAGCCATATTATAAGAAAACTCATGATTTTGCCAATGTGTTTCCGATACACTCCCTATGTAATAATATTGCTTATGATCATATTTCCTCAATACCCTTACCAAATTTTCAGGCACGAAAAACGTATCATCATCCCCCATCACGAACCATCTCACATTTTCCGAATCTGCCCTTACTGTCTCCGATAGGACTCGGGATATACGTATCCCCGATCGATCGCCTTTTTTGTTCGTGTACCTGAATTGTGACGTGTCACTTGAAAACATGATTTTTGGAAGGGAAGTACCATCAGCATGATTACTTGTACTCATATTTTTCGACGTTATAGGCTTGTCTAACCATACAAATCCTCGCATTTTATTTGGATTCCACCATAATTTAACGTACTCTTTTCGATGTTTCCACGTGGCCTGAGACGATCCAATGCCAAAAACAATATGGTGAAGCTGAGTTTTTTCTGGGAGGTTTATATTTGAGTGATTTTCTTGGTTGAATTTAAGAAAAGTGTTTAAAGGTTTTTGAGTGGACGTGAATGAAAGGTTTAAACAAATTAAGGGGTGAAAAACATATAGAAGACTAAATAAGAAGATGAAGATGATCATAATTCCTAGAAGAATTCTTCTAGAATTATTCTTGACATTATTGGTTTCTGCCCAAACAAAAGTGACCACATGATCTTGTGGTCTGTTTTTCATTTTTTGGACCTTCAATTTTGTTCGTGGAAATGAAAGTGATAATTTCTTGGAGGAGAAAATAGGAGTATATGTTTGATAGAGTTTCAGTTTGATTGAGTCTAAAATACCTTTTTTCGACATAGAAGATTGATACAAGTCAACAACTTTTCGTTTTGTTTAATTTATGGATTCCAGAGTTGTGTGGATAAAACAAAATTTGTTTTCGAAAATATTCCCTCCGTCTCAAAATAATTAAATTTTTTGAGTTTTTTTTTCTATTTTTGAAATAATTGAATTGTTCAAAGTTCAAGATGAATGTTTGGAATTTTTTTCATTATGTTATATATTTTTTAGGAGATAAATTACACTATATATTTATAATTTCACAAAGGGCAACATTAAAAAGTATGATGTAAATTTTATCTTTAAATGTTTTTGTTAATATATGTGTATTATCTCACAAATTCAATTAAAATGGGACGAAATGAGTAAAAAATACCCTTGCAAAATAAGGCAAACTAATTGATATAGAAGGAAAAAGAACATAGGAGTAATAGAATTATTAGACCCTATATAAGTATATCCCTTAAACGTCTTATTCATTATTCAAAATAAAAGGTTTTATCATTAATTTAATACATCACAAAGGAGATCTACCTGTGAATTTATTGCCCTTTGGAGTTACTTCTTGGGCAGAGGATTTTTTTTTTTCTTTTGAAATTTCGAAAAAATTTGGGATAATTATTCTTTTGATGTGCATTAGGTAAATTTATTTTTATGTAATAATTTATAAATTACACTAGATAAATTTGTTACGTTACTAAAAAAGCGACCAATTAGAAGATTTCCCCTAGCATTTCTTTAGGGTTAATTTGGAAAAATTTTCACTTCTTTATTTTGGTAATAATATCGATCTTTTCTTCTTTAAATAGTAAGTACGAATTTAATAAGTTAAAATAGAATGTTGAAACATTTAAGAATGCAATATATAAACATATTTACCTTGCATAACTCTTTACTCAATTCCGATTCCAACTATATATATTAGCCTTCTTGAGAAATTTTCTTTTTGCAAAACATAATCATTTCATAATGGGAGTCTTTTAGTTTTGTTTAATGAATTTAATAAGTGAATGAAATTTGGGATGGTGTCAGAATAGTAAGTTAATTGGACTGAGCTTAACATGTCATAGCAATCATAATTTGAAGTTAATAAATATTATCAGATTCATAATTATCATAGTTATTTTATTTCTAATTAAATATTTGATAATTTTCTAATTGAATGCATAATTAAATCTAAAGCTGTTAACTTTATCTGAAAATAAGAAGTTTAGACCCATTACATTGGTTCTTACCAGAGGGTTGCCAATATAGCGAGTTAGAGCTACCTTCAGAGTTAGTTACTATTCATCCGGTGTTCAGATTTAGATGTTTAAAAAGTGTTTAACAGAGATTTTCTTTGGACCAACTCAATATATAATTAAGAGTGGCAAAAAAAAATTCATATCCTTTTCTTTAAATTTTTAAAATACTCATTTCCTTAATTTCTATTGGTGGAATATCAATTTTTAATTTTGTATTCTCAATTCTCCTAATGAGGGAGAAGATGTGGGGGAATTTATCCACATTAATTAATGGAGAAGTTAATAACTTACCAGTGGTTTTTTAATTTTTTTTTAGTGTACTGTTAATATATCACTGAGTAAATTGAATCAAGCCTATGGTATACATTTCTAAATTTGACATAAAAAAATATTCTTTCCATCCCAATTTAATTATCAAGGTTACTAAAAATAATTATCTCAAATTATTTGTCAATTTAAAGAATCAAGAAGCAATTAATCACTTTTTTTCAATTCTACCCATAGCAATTGCTACTCTTAAATGTGAAAACTCTATTTATTATGGTATAATTTTAAAAAATTATAATATTTATTAAATTTATTTTAGTCAAATTATATACCTTATTAATTTTTTTTTCAAAAAATGTGTCAATTCTTATCTGGTCGAGAGAAGAGACTTGAGATTAGCCACTAGGTGAAGTACCAAGGAGAGGATCGGCTTCAGCCATAACCAATACGGAGGGATTGACATAGTAAAGGAGGCTAAACAAAGCTATCAAAGAGATGTGCCCAGGCTTGGAATATTTCGTACCCAAGAGTAGCCCTATTTCTAAGAGGAACAATTCAAGCATTAATTAGTACTACCTCAGATCTAAAAGGAAATAACTACAGTAAAACGGAAGGAGTAATGAGTAAAAAGTTACCATTTTAATGAATTCAATAACAATGACAAAGTAATGACATAAGAAAAAGATAATGGGTAAAAAGTTATCATTTCAAAGAATTCAACAATAAAGACAAAATAAAATTAATGAATATGATGATAATGAGTCTAAGTTACTTTATAATATTAATTTCTTTATTTGTATTCAAATATTAAAAGTTAACACCATTGAAAATTATATACTTTAACTATAATTGATAACTTCAAATTATTTTAAATTGGTTGAAAATATAAAATTAAAAAATTATGAAAAATTCTGTACTCCACATGTATGGAATAAATAGTAAATTTTTATGAATGTATTTGAATTCATGTTCAATTAAAATCGTATTCTTATTTTGTTCGTAAATAATCACATCACTCTCATCGTCAATCAATTGACATTCGGCTAAGCATATCAGAAACAATTTTTTTTTTCATCTCCAACACTGACAATATTATTCATCGACATTCGGCTAATAGTATTAGCAACCTTAACAACTACATTATCTTTATCTTAATGGTAGAGAACACTCATATCATAACAAACTATTTGTTAAAATATGTCATCCATCATCATTTTTTTTTATTCTTACATGTTATTTCTTTTAAGCGTAGTATTTATTAAATACATATATTTTTTTTAACTTCATGTAGTAATATTATTAGTATTTAAAGGTAAACTCTTCTCTCCTAGTTGATAAGGTGTTAGCCATTTATTTTCAATATATTATCTTAGATGTTATTATAAAACATTTTCTTATTAATTTGAATGTTTATGTTATTCCATTCAAAGCTCTAAAATATATAAAGAGTAGATAGTTTTTCCTTCTTTTCTTTTTATATAAATTTTATACCTTGTTAATATTCAATATCATTTTAAATGAAATCAAAAGATTAAATTCCTTATAATTCATACTAACAATTTTTTTTGAGACTTCAAAATTTTGGGAGCATTAAACAAACTTTTTACTAGATTCATCTTTGAGTGTATCTATTATCTATTTCTATATCTATTACATATATATAACTGTGGATAAGCAAGCACAGTTGATATGTCTGTTTCAGCGTAGGCAGTTGCTGATTGACATGTCTGCTTTATTTATTTGATATTATTTTATTATCTCTATTAATTGCTTTCTCAATTGCTTCAACTGTGGTTTTATAATATTGCCCCTAATAAAATAATATAAGTTGTTCAAATATACCGTTGTCAAAATAATACATTATGTTGGTGTAATATACCATAAATATAATAAATTACTTTGAAAAAAAAGATCAACTAAAAAAAAGAATAAGAATATATTCAGGTTGAGGCGCAAATATCTTGCTCTCTTTAAGGAGATTCAAGCCCACTGCTGTATAATCTACACCGATCCAGCAGTAATACTTTTGACTTGTCTCTCTCCGGATACTACAACCCAACAACATTGTATAACTCAATCAACTCTGGATGCTTATGTTCACACTCTTTTTTACAATGAATTAATTCAAGACTAAGAATATTTTTCTTTGTCTCAACTTTCTCTTTCACTACACTAACTTCACTACACACTACAAAATTTTTTCATATTTTCTCATTTTTCTTTCATACATATCACAAATGGAGAAACACCATTATTTATAGGTGAAAAATTCGTCCTTGTCTTGAATAGGAATAATATGGATAATAATGTAGATAAATAAGTGGATGAATCTTGGAGGTTACAAGATATAATGAGGTAGAATATGAGTTAGTAATTACGTAACTTATACCAAAGAATAATTGACCACATTCTTGTCAACTTATATCTAATAAAATAATACATTTTAAAGATAAAATTTGATATTAAAATGTCATGCTCCAACATATACAATATTGATATGTGTAGACCATCTGAAATATCACCACATCAGGAAACATCAAACTATCTAGGTTTATTCATTCCAATTGGTATTTCCAGTACATTAGAAAACAAGGAAATGCAGACAGAACAGAGTTTTTTCTTAAGGGAAACTCATAACATTTGCCACAGCCTATGCCCTTGGGGTGAACACTTTGGGGTGAGCACTTCCCGAGTCTTCCAACCACTCAACCATGCCCTTGCGGGCGACATAACATAGTTTTATTCCCCTTATTTTTCAGATACTCAACAAAGCTAGCAATGCAAGAATTCTGAAGTTGTCTATCTCCAAACACTGCAGCAGCTTCTCTTGCTCTTTCTCTCATCTCTTCACCTTCCTCGGAGACCATGGCGTACGTCAATGCCTTGGCTATATCATTCCTAGTAAACGATCCGTTTTCTTCATTTCTCTCCACTTCAATTCCCAATCCTTTTTCCACTAACAATCTTGCATTCAACCCCTGATCATACACAAACGGCAAAACAACAAGAACGTGGCCATGTTGTAGTGTTTCTACTATAGAACCTAGGCCCCCTTGAACTAGGGCCCCTCGAATTGAAGGATGTGATAGAATTTCCTTTTGACGTGCCCATCCAACGTGCACCATTCCTTTCTCTGCATTCCTCGCCTTAAATCCTTCGGGCAAAAGATCCACATCATCTGAAGAAGTACTCCAACTAGGCTTTTGTAATATCCATAAAAAAGGTAGACCAGAGAGCTCAATCCCATGAGCTATTTCATATACCTGATCTTTACTCGGTTTACACTCACTCCCAAGTCCCACGAATAAAACTGACCGGGGATTCTGTTGATTGAGCCATTTTAAGATCCTCTGCCATGATGGATCGCGATTCAGGTCATCTCCTGATGATGATGTTTCGGGTGGTGGTAGTAATCCAACTGGGATTACAGGCTTAGAGATGAGTTTATGGAGAGCATCCAAGTAATTACCTTCAAATTCTTTGCAACTACGTATAGCTACAGCTCGACATGCTTCCAATACCTTGGCTGCACGTTGGGCGTATGATTCCCCTGAGGCATCTTTTTGGAAAGATGAGGAGAAAAGCTCTGCTGCCTCATAACTCCGGTAAGCCAAAGTTGATGGAAAATGCAGCTTCTCAGAAGCAGTTGATGTGAGACTTTCAGGCATTGGTCCTGAATCTTTAGCAGCAATCAAGAAAGCTCTTGGAGCAGCTGGGAAAATACTGAAGTGAATGATAGGGATATCATAAACTTCAGCAATCTCAACTATCCAACTTTGGAAGAAGTCAACAATAATCCAATCAGGTTTTTGATCAGCAATGAACTTTTTGATCGGTTCTCGGAGTAGATCATAAGCTACTTTCAAGTACTGGATTTTTTCTAAAGGAAGATCAACAGATGCTTCAGCACCTTCAGGCAAAAGAGTCTTGTCATCAAGACTTGGCAATTGAAATTCCACTAGCTTTACAAGATGTGTTAACTTAGGAGGAACTTCAGGGAGTCTTTGGATATTTTTCAGAGTCGAAATGAATGAAACATGAATATCTCCATTTTGGGCCAAGGCTAAGGAGAGATTGAAAAATGGAATAAGATGGCCAAATGCAGACCATGGTAGCATTACTACATGAACATTATCATTCTTACTCATTTTTGTTCTTTTTGTGCTAAGGAGTTATTCTTAGTTCTACTATTTGTGTGAATGAGAAAGAGAAGTAAGATGGATCTTTTTATATTAGAAAATTTTCCTTAAAAGTTTGTTGTACGAGGTTGGATCATGCATTTTTATGAGTGTGCCAGCATGGAAATACTAAGATGCACAAACTCCTACCTAGGATCTTGTTTGCTATATCATGTGGCAAGATTAGGACATGAGTGTTTGCTTGCAAATTCAACCACTAATTCAGTTTTGAATCAAGTTTTTGTTTGGGAGATTCAAGTTAAGTAAAATTATTATACTAATAAAATGGAATTTGCTTCCCCGTTATTCTTCAAATACTCAACGAAACTAGCAACGTACGAATCAGGAAGCTTCCGATCTCCAAAAACGGCTGCAGCTTCTTTCGCTCAAACTCTCAGCTCTTCACCTTCCTTCGAAACCATGGCATATGTCAATGCTTTCTCTATCTCATTTCTCGTAAATGACCCGTCTTCCTCATTTCTCTCCACTTCAATTCCCAATCCCTTTTCCATCAGAAATCTCGCATTAAACCCTTGGTCATACACAAACGCCAGAACAACAACAACTTGCCCGTACTGCAAACTCTCTGTGACGGAGCCCCACCCTCCTTGAACCAGAGTAGCCCCAATTGAAGGATGTGCCAGAATATCCTTCTGTGGTGCCCATCCAATGTGCACCAGCCCTTTCTCCGCGGTCTTCTGCCGGAATCCTTTTGGCAGAGGATCCACTTCATCCGGAGTACCCCACTTGGGCTTTTGTAGTATCCATATGAATTGTACCCCGGAGAGCTCAAGCCCGCGAGCTATTTCATCTACTTGCTCTTTACTCGGTTTACATTCGGTTCCAAATCCAACAAATAAGATCGAGCCAGGCTTCTGTTGATCCAGCCATTCGAAGATCCTCTGCGCTGATGGATCACTGTTGGATAAGTTTGTTGATGGAGACGATGCAAGGAAGATATCCGCTGCACGTTGAGCATAGGACGCCCTTGAAAAAAGGAGGGGATGATCTCTAATGCTTCAAACCTCCGTAACGACAGAGTCGATGGAACTTGAAGCAACTCAGACACCGGTGAGGTGAATATTTCAGGGACCAGGTCCTCCCCTGTAGCTGTTGATACAATAGAGAAGCCTATTGCAGCAGCAGGGAAAATGCTGAAGTAAACTATGGGTATCTCTAAAATTTCAGCACACTCAACTATCCAATATGGGGAAAAATCTGAGATAATCCAATGGGATCTTGACTAAATAATGAACCAATTGGCACTCAATCGGATCATGTGGGATGTTATTAGGAACAACAAACCTCTTTAATAGATACCACATGCATGATATCTTATGTAAACTGTTAGGGGTCGTTTAATAGAGTGTATTGAGAAAATTAATGCATGCATTAACTGTTTATATTGTTAATATCTTATTTGTTACACTTTTTCATGCTATATATAACCAATGCATTGTTATAAAAGGAGTGTATTACTAATATCATAGATTTCTAGGTATCAGCATTGAATGGTGTTAATGCATGCATTAGCATGATTAAAGACTCAATTGCTTCTCAAAATCTTTTTTCATCTTTTCCACCATAAGTGTAGAGGGTATCTTTGTGAACAAATTTTTTTAGTGCGGTGCATGCTATTTTTAATGTATCAAACCAAACAATGCATAAATGTATTCTAAGTATAATTAATGCAAGCATAACTAATACATACATTACTAATGCAAGCATTATTAATACACTCTATTTAACATTATTCTTATACACTCTACTAAACGACCCTTTAAGGATTTGAGTTTTGAAAAATGGATCCCTAGACAAATTTCGGCTAGGATAGTTCAATACATGCCGGCAATATTTTCCATAACAGTCGGTTTACACTAGGAATCGAAATTGAGTCCTTACTTATTAACCTTAGCTATTTATGGACGAGCGAACCAACCCAATACAAACTGAGGTTTTATGATGGATGTTATTTGTTAATGATATTGTGTTAATTGATAAACTAGTAAGGGTTTCAATTTAAAGCTTGAACTCTGAAGAAGCACTTTAATTTAGAGAGTATGTGTTTTAGGATCAATAGAAGTGAGACTGAATACGTGCCTTGCAAGTTTAGTCAGGAGCGAAGTTGAGGTGAGTGTAGATGGGATTGTGGGGCCAAAATATAAATAAATTAGATACTGGAGTATTATGTGATAGAAGGATGTCATTCAAAGTGAAACGTAAGATCCATAGAACACTTACTATATAAGACTGAGAATATTATATGGTAATAAATATTGTGTTGTTAAAGTATATCCATAAAATGAGTATTGCAAAGATATTGATGCTAAGATGGATATGTGATCATATCAAATTAGATAAGATTAGAAATGATTACATTTGCAAGAAGGTGCAAACAATGTACATTGGGCATATTTTGCATTGACCTACAATTGCACTAGTTTGTAGGTGTGGAATTATGGTAAGTGAAGGTATTAAAGACGGATGGTATTGGCCTAAAATCACATGGAAGGAAGTGTCTCGAAAGACCTATAAAATACTTGATATCAATGTAGACTTAACTAAAGATAGGACACAATGAAAGAAACAATTGTTAGTTGAGAGTAGGTTTTAGACTTGTTAAAGAACTTCACATTAATATTATTATTTTTGTTGTTAATGGTCATATGATTCACGCTTTTTTTAAGACTTTTATGAATACGATACGATACGATACATTATGAAACAACACATAATAAATATCCAAATAAAGTGTAAAGTTTAGTGATTTTCGAAGATAAAAGCTTTAAGTTGAGAAGTTTTACTGATACAAAACAAACTTCAATGATTTTGTCAGATATTAACTTCGAATTCAATTAGTCTCAATATAAAGAGTTTGAGTTTCAACAATCTTAGACCACTTAGTCCCTAACTGTTAATTAACTACTAACTCATAGGAATTGCACCCAATAGTCAATTTTTATCTTATTGTTTAACCTATTTTAAAAATTATTTTACATGTAGCTGATTTAGCAAGCTTCACACAAAAGTCTGCAACTCCTCCACTTCTTCAAAAGACTTGTTAATGTTGGTTAACAAAGATTTCATAGCAATGCTTTCTTTTTCAACATTTTAGTTATTATATTCTAAATTCATATAAAATTTAATAATTGATTTAACATCATTCAACAAAATTTGGATATTCTGGGACCCTCACAAACTACTTTCCAACGGAAATGACCAAAAATAAACCACTCTTTGTTGACTTTCACTTTCCTCAATTTTTGCCACTTAGAAATGCTAAATTTATGGTTAGCTTTTCCTCCTTTCGTTCGTTTTTACTTGTCACTGTTTCACTTATGGAGGTCAAGCTACATGAATTTTGACTAACATTTTAAGCTGTATTTTTTTCGTTATATTAATATAAAAAAAATTACAACTGATAACATTTTTCGTATGATTTTTTTTTTCAACCATTTAAATTTTAAATTTTGAATATTAAATTTAGCTACTTTCAATTTAAGCTTTGAAGTTTAGTCAAGTTGACTCCAAAAAGTGAAACTGTGACAAGTAAAAGTGAACATCGGGAGTATTATTTCATCTCACTTTTCAACAATATGAAAAATGTAATGCCTATATACCTAATTGATGGAAATATATGTACCTAACCTAACATGGTGGAAGATCGTTATATTTTCTTGTGGCACATCATGATTCATCTTGTTGAAGTTGATGTATAGCTAATGAAAGAGTAAGAATCACAAGAAATTACTAAGAAATTTTGTTGAAACCAAAAAATCATCCAACTTGTTTTGTTTTCGTTATAAAGATTAATATAGTGATTTCATGTGATATGTGAGCAAAGTTGAATAAATATCCAAACATGATACATGAAATATTACTAGTGTCACAAATGATGTGAGAAACATGATATGAATCCATACCCCAAAATTAGATATAGAAAGAAAATGAGATTGAACTTGTCATTGTCTTACAGTTTAAGCTCCATATAAACAGTGTATATTTAGACAAAAAAAAAAAAAAAAAGTTTCACCAGTCATACTTTCAAACTTTTTTTGCCTATAAAACCACTTGTTTGTGTTTGTATTTTAACAACTAAGCAACTTCATACACCTTATTCCCACTAAACAATAGAGTGGTTCTACAGAGCTCAAGTGAACTACCAAAACTCACTTTACTACTTTCTTCTATGGTAAAGTGTAAAGTTCTGTTAAAAAAAAATCAAAATGTTTGTCTTGTGGGATTGTCTTAAAAATGTGAAAAATCTAAGTATCTTGCTTTGTTTTTATATTTTAGAATAGCCACCTTGCACAAGCTTCGACTAATTTATTGGATAGCTGCTAACTCACACCAGTACAAGTATTGGTGCACTAAGGCTTAGGCAGATAGTGAAAAAACAATTAGCGTTTCTTCAATTTTTTTTTTTTGGGTCTCGATGAGATTTTAAACCATATCTTGATTTCTTGTATTCTTGCAGATGGTGAAGAAAGATTGGCTGCTAATAGTCCTTCTAGGACTGGTGATTTCAAGTCTAGAAGGGGCTGAAGGAAGAAAAGAAAGAATTCTTGGAGGGTCCTCCTATGAGTTAGCATACTCAGCAATGAACTGCAGAAAGCACAGTGCATCCATAAAAGATTTTGGAGGAGTTGGAGATGGAAAAACATTGAACACAAAGGCATTTCAGAAGGCAGTAAATCAGCTGAGCAAATATGCATCAGATGGTGGAGCTCAACTAGTTATCCCTGCTGGTCACTGGCTCACTGGGAGTTTCAACCTTACTAGCCATTTCACTCTTTTTCTTCATAAGGATGCTGTTCTTCTTGCTTCTCAGGTACTAGTCTTTTATCCAATTCTACTTTCCAGATATCAATTATGATCTACTTTTTACATTGGAATTTCAAAAAGTAGATGTTGAAGAGCCTCAGGGTCATACGCTATGCTTTCTCTCGACCCCTACTCTAACTAAAAGACTAAATGCCCCTACTGAATATACATTGCCAAATTACGACTTAACAATTTGTCATTTTGAACTGCTGGTCGCGTTCAGCGACAGAGTGGAGACAAAACCTTATAAGGGGCAGCCCTCGACCTGATCATCCAATTCCAACAGATAGGAATGATTTTGTAGTCAAAGAAGTTCATCATTGTACTTGCTATTAATGAGTGTGATTTAATTGGTTCAGGAGATAAACCAGTGGCCTGTGATAGACCCCTTACCATCCTATGGTCATGGGAGGGATGCACCAGGAGGCAGGTACATCAGTCTCATTTTTGGTACTAACCTCACAGATGTCATCATCACAGGTAACTAAAGTCTTTAATATAGACCAAACACTTTTATCCACCTTGAAGATGATAATTTTTTGTTCTAGTTTTCAACATCTAAAACAGATACTTGTCTTTTCTGCATGATTAGGTGAGAATGGGACAATAGATGGACAGGGTGCCCTATGGTGGCAACAATTTCACAAGAACAAATTAAAATACACAAGACCTTACTTGATTGAACTCATGCATTCTAATGAAATTCAGATATCAAATCTAACCCTTATCAACTCTCCTTCTTGGAATATCCATCCAGTGTATAGCAGGTGAATTTATCTGCCAAATCTACATTAACATATTATTTACTCTTTACAAGTTTATCACAATCTTCATGCTTGTGAATTTTCAGCAATATTATTATCCAAGGCATCACTATTTTAGCACCAGTTACATCACCAAACACCGATGGAATCGATCCAGGTCTGTTTTTTTCCCCCTTTTCTAAAAGCATTTTAACTTAACAAAAAGTCGAGGAAAAGCTGATTCATCTTGTCTACTCTTTTTGTTCTCCAAATTTTCAGATTCTTGCACAAATATAAGACTAGAGGACAACTACATTGTATCTGGAGATGACTGTGTAGCAGTCAAAAGTGGCTGGGATGAGTATGGTATAAAATACGGAAAGCCAACAAGTCAATTGATCATCAGACGTCTCACTTGCATTTCACCTTACAGTGCAGCTATAGCTTTAGGAAGTGAAATGTCAGGTGGAATTCAAGATGTGAGAATTCAAGACATTACAGCCATCCAGACAGAATCAGGGGTGAGGATCAAGACTGGCGTGGGAAGAGGTGGTTATGTCAAAGACATATATGTCAAGGGGATGAAACTGCACACCATGAAATGGGTATTTTGGATGACAGGCAACTATGGTTCACATGCTGACACTCACTGGGATCCTAAAGCCTTACCAGAGATAAAAGGGATCAATTACCGGGATGTGGTGGCTGAGAACGTGTCAATGGCTGGCCAGCTAGAGGGGATATCTGGGGATCCTTTCACTGGCATCTGCATGTCCAATATGACAATTGGTTTAGCGAAAAATTCCAAGAAAAGTCCGTGGGCATGCACTAATATTGAAGGAATTAGCAGTAGTCTGCAACCTCCACCTTGTAAGTTGCTAGCTGATCAGGGCCCAAAGAAGAGTGAGATGTGTGATTTTCCTACAGAAAGTTTAGCCATTGATAACATAGAGATGAAAAGATGTTCTTATAGATTGAATTACTGATAAGCTTTTCATACATGTAATAGTTCTATTACTGAAGCACCCGTACTTTTCATGGCTACTTCAAAATACCCTCAATATTACGCTACAAATATAAGGATTTCATGTGTTTTTTTTTTTTTTTTTTAACAAATGAAGGATTTCATGCTTTACACTACATATAAGAAGAAAAACTATGATTCTACTACCGTGACTATTAACACATCTAAGAAAGAGAAATCCTGCATGTAGACTATTTCCAAGAGAGAAAATTCAAGTATCTTGGGTCCATACTTCAGGATAATGGAGACATCGACGAGAATGTCACACATCTCCTCATGTGTAATATCTTCATAAAATTTTATAAACCCTGTGATGATAATAGAATACCTAGTGCTCTTCAGCTGTTATTTTCTCCATGATTTTTAACTAATAGAGGTTCGTTACCTCATTACGACCGGTAAGCTAGGCCTACCCACCCCCCGTTTATACTTTTTCCTATTGAGGAATTTAGTTTTAACTATTAATAAAAAGTAGTCACACATCGCACTGGGGAAGCATGAATAAAATGAATGTTTGCCTCTAGGGTCTTGTGTATGAGAAGGTACCACCCTCCTTGTTGTAAGGGGTGGAATGCCTGTCTGTCAAAAATTTACATGTTCAAAAAATACATGTTGTAGAGATGAGGATATTGAGATAGATGCATGGGCATACTACGAGAGACAAGATTAGGGATGAGATTATTCAGGAGAGGATGGGAGTGGCCTTTGTGGCGAACAAGATGAGGGAAGCCAAATTGAGATGGTTCGGGCATGTGTAGAGGAGGTTAATGCACCAGTGAGGAAGTGCAAGAGGCTGGTTGTGGGGGATACAAAGTGGGGTAGAAGTAGGCCAAAAAATTATTTGAGAAGAGTGATTAGAAAGGACATGTCGTAGCTTGATATTACCAAGGACATGACCTTAAATAAGAAGAAATGAAGGTCGTGTATAAAGATAGAAGGTTAGTAAGGGTTAAGTGTTGTCTTGTCGTGGCACCATGCATAGGTCTAGGTTTGTTAGTGCTTGTCATAGTACTAGTCATGTTCTTGTAGTTCTCGCCATATGTTGTTTATCGTGTTTCGATTATCATACTATTTTGTTGTTAATGTTTCTTTCCTGTAGACTTTACACTATTTTTTTTATTAATGGCTATGATTTCTTCAATGTTTTCTTCTTCTTGTACTTGCATTGATGTATTTGAGCCAACGATCTTTCGGAAACAACCTCACTCTACCCCCCAAGACCCCACTTAATAAAATTTCACTGGAAATGTTATCGTTGTAAGAAAGACAAATCTTAAAGCCCATTTACCAGGAAGGAATTGTGAACAACACGAGCAAGAGAACAAATTCACACTTCTGGATATCACCTTGTAGCTTAGATAGAATTAAGAACCACTAAACAAAACTAGGTGATTGTTCATAAGCACACAGATCTACAATCACATGGGGCATTCGCACTAAAAAGTACATAGAACTACTGTCAAACCACTTGAAAGCAAAGATAGGTCAAATTTTTAGGATAGCAAGCTGTAATCACTCAGGATTTCAAACCAGCCAAAGAGAATCTAGAAACAAGAAGGAATTGGTACTTGGAACGTTCTGATCACCTTGAAAGATTAATAGGACAAATCTAACATAAGCTGCTAACAGAGCCATGAAGTTTGATAAGTATCCTACAAAAGTTATGTCACCAAACTCTTAACAGCAGAAATTATAAACAGCATCTCTCTCAGTGAGTTGGATCTGGATTAAAGTGTACCGATTCCCTCCAGATGAGCTCCTTGATATTTTCTTCAGTAAAAGATGGCTGCTCAAAGTCAAAACTGAAAGGCCTAGGACAAACAGGCTCCTCATTGATATCATGAAGAGGTGCCAAGTAGGGGTGGCAGAGAGCTTCATCAACTGCCGAAGATGAATAATGAGGATGAGCAATGAAAAACATTTTCAATTTAAATTTTTTTCTTTTTTTTCAAATTATTGAATGCTTAGCAGAAACATAAAGTATCTCACCACCTTTTCTTTTTTAAATAAAAAAAGTATCTCACAAACTTATGAGTTAGAATTGACTCAGAGAGAAGTTCTCATGAATCATCTTTACCTGTAACACGCCTGCTTGGATCAAAGACAAGCATTTTATCAAGCAAATCAACAGCTCCAGGTGATGAATTGGGGAATCTAGCAGCAAACTGTTGCCTTGGGTACTGCGGGAGCTGTCTAACATATCTCCTTGCATTATCACTCCGCAGAAATCCAAGACTGGCATCATCAGGTGATCCTATGAGCTATTTTAAACAAGAAAAGGGACCCGTATCAGGATTGAACTGACTAAATTAACAAAAGTGAACTTCCTTTTGTTCAAATTAACAACGAAATAAACAGCTACTTAAGAGACATTCTAAGAAAAATACACTTGTATAGGACACATATCATACTATCCACGTTAAATCCTTAGAGACAGCAATCCATATTCATTGTTACTGTTCAGTAAAACTTATGGAATCTGTCAGGATAGAGTTTGGAGGTAGACAAACACACGTAATGCATATTTACCTCTGTGATAAGTTTCAACTGGTGAACATAATCCCTGCCAGGAAAGAGAGGTTGTCTTGTCATCATCTCACCCAGTATGCAACCAACTGACCAGATATCAATTGCTGCTGTATATTCTGAACAATTTAGGAGCAACTCCGGTGCACGATACCAACGTGTAACAACATATTCTGTCATGAAATCTGTTTCAGATGTTGTCCTTGCAAGCCCAAAATCTCCAACTTTTAGGTCACAATTTGCATTGAGAAGCAAATTGCTGGGTTTTAGATCACGATGCAGGACATTGGCAGAGTGGATGTACTTAAGTCCTCGTAATATTTGGTATAGGAAATACTACAAAAAGCAACAAGGAAAATACCACTCATGTACAGGAGTACAAGATACAGAAAGCATAGAAAATCCCAAATGTATAAACCTCTTTACTGAAATATTGGTGTGCACAACTGTAGCTTAAATAGTTGTAAAACAGAGACCAAATTACAGAGCTGGACAAGCATAGTTATCCAGATAACTAAGATGATTGTTCATCCTGTCATGCTTAGGGAACAAAAGCTTCTAGCCTATCTTTTTAACCATTTAGTAATAGAAAACAAACTTTGGATTTTTGAATACTCAACTCCAAATTGTGTTGAACACTCACAATTGTCCTTACAGTGATCTTTTTGTAATATCAAACAAAGCAGTATTATATAAGCATGGTCTGTGAAGGAGTGTAGTTTCTGGTATGAACAAGTTTCACACTGTGTGTCATGTGGATGCAATAAGCATCACTACATAAATGGAATCCATATAATATTTGTTAAGTGCTGGAAGTCTTTCCAAGTACAAAGCATAATATGATATGGAGAGAGGGTAACTCATATATACGTTGTACAAAGGTAAGTATGATATAAAGCATCGATTATCTACATACTGCAATGGGGAAAAACATGGACGGTTGCATTACAGGGGAAAGCTTTGGCAAAAACATTTTTGCAACAAATGATAAACCAAAACCAGATTTCTGCTTAGAGCAAGGAAAAAATAGATGCAATGGGAAAACACATATTTGATTGCCTAGTTCAGGTGACATGAAAATTGGAGTCTCCAGTACACATAAGAAAGTCTAGCTTACCCGACAATGATCATCAGTCAACTGTTGGTTGGAACGAATTATCTGATGAAGATCAGTGTCCATCAGTTCATAAACAATGTAGACATCATTGAAATTCTCAGTTTGTGGTGGCCTTATAATATCTTTAATGGCAATCACCTGTGGGAATTATAAAAGCTTAATGTTATGGTTCTAATAGAACTGATGTAGAATCATTATTTTTTGAAGTGTAACATCATTACTCCGAACACCAGAAAGAATATGTATAACAACAAGGCAACAACAAGAATTACTTTACCAACTATGTCTCAATCCGAAACAAGTTTAACAACTGTCTTCAATTCTCACTGGTGTCATCCCTTTTTGGAAAATAAGTATACGTAATCATTTCAGTAAAGCAACATATAGCTCTGGAGGCCTCAAATCTCTCTCAGATCAACCATCTCTGGTCCATAACCCTGTCTTCAGCCTACTCTAGTTATCGGTGATGCAGTTCACAACCAAACCGTTCACCCAACCCAACCCACAAGAAGAGTAAGAAGGGTAAATAACAGCTCATTACATATAGTAAAAATGAAAGAGAAAAGAAGGAATGAAAAACAAAAAGAAATACACAAGGATTGCTCCTTGCAAATGGCTAGGGAACAGTAATGCTGCCACCATTAAACTGCAATGACATGAAATACCTAAGTTCTATGTTGTTATACTGAATAGCAAACAGAAAAAGACCAGCAGAAAGGTAACAGATAAGTCAGTTTCTTGCAAGTAAATGCACAAGGTAACAAGACAGTCAGTTTCCAATTTTGAAGCAATGTCAATACTCACATTGTCATGATCCATGTGACGAAGAAGCTTTATCTCTCGTAGTGTCCTTTTTGCATCTATTCTATTATCAAATGCATTGCCAATCTTCTTAATAGCTACTTCCTCACGTGTTTCCGTATTCAATGCGGCACTGAGGAAAATAAAAAAACACATTTTTCCTTCACATGACATAGAAAATATACAGAGGAGAAGAACAACATATAAGATCCTTGGAAAAGCAAAAAATCAAAAACTTATATTCTCTCTTGCTAAGGCTCCACTAAATAACACCATATAAATAATTAAGAGTGAAGTGATTAGAGAGAACTTCTAAGCTTTTAAAAAGATTGGTTAGACAAAGATTCAAGCCAAACTAATTTGAGCAGATAATTTCATGTGAACAGAAGCAGCAATTCCATGAGGTCACTCGAGTGCGTGCCTATTGCATATAGTTGTGTTCCATGGGACATAAAGAAACTAAGAATGAAAGCAACATGGATACACGAAAATCATTTCCTTATATGACAGGACGAACAGCACACAGGTAAACATACTTGCCAAACTTCAGCAGCAAAATTCTAAGTTTAACACCAGCTGATTCACCAAAAGATACCTAGTAGCCGTCTTGTAGCAGGAAATGACGAATATCAGAAAAATTAATCAGGAGTTAGACTATCTCTTCCACTCTTCTTAAAACATCACTTAGTAACTTTTCAAGCGCTTTTCAAGCAATGCGCCCATTGTCTGATTACCAAATCAAGCTAGTCAACTTTCTTCGCATCAAGGAGGTCATTTCCATTTATTTATTTATTTTGGTGAAGAAGGTCATTTCCATTTATTTATTTATTTTGGAGAAGAAGGTCATTTTCATTTACTTCAGCTACATGCCAGATCTTGCATTTAGACCATTAAACATCCTTTATTCTTTCAAATTTTTATCCTAATACAATTCAATTTAAAACCATACTTAATCACATATCTATTTGTTCACCCGGTAACTAATTCGCCTAGTTAGTTTTTCAAATATTCGAACTAGTATTTTCAGAAAATACCTAGCTAATACTTGCCAAATTCACAAAGTAGTTGTCTTATTCGATGAATACAATATTACCCTAGTTATGAGCTAAATTTGCACCAAAGTGGACTGCTTAGAGAGGTCATTGATAGCAAAATGAATTGAAGATCCTATTGCTATTCTATGAACATGTGCAAACACTTCTGTCATGCAGTAGTAAACGTGGTACTCCTAGTTGCTTGAGAAATTAAACTTCTATTTAGACCAAAGAAACCACACCATGACTAGATATCAGATTTCACAGTGCCACAGCTATTCAGTTTAGGATATTCCTAAAGGATTTGCAGTGGTAGTTTCAGTTATGTATTCTCAAGAGAAAACGCACAACTAAGCATGGTATGAACCCACATTTACTCTCTTACCAAACACAACCTAGGAAAGTCATAACCCAGATCATTTTTTTGATGGTTCACAAATATCTACATTACACCAAATGAAAGCAATCTGAAACCAAAATGCACCCAGAAAAACACAACTAATTTTTCAATGAAGATGGTAGCTGGGCCAGCTTGCCCTTGTATCAACTAATCCACAGGACAAAATGCTATTGCTGCCAAGCACAGGCGCAGATCAACTTTCCCACCAAGGCATGGGCAGATAGGTTCACATTGAGTGTTCTAGTTGAGATAATAACCTGGCATTACCAAATTGTTTCTCCTATGCCTCAAACACTCATGCAACCAATCGAAACTCTCCTACGAAAATCATTAAGAGCATAAGAAGGACTAGATATAACAACAAGACCCTATCATAAACTTCAAGATCAATGATTACAATTAGGGGCAAGCTTAGTTCCTCATCAGAGTTATAACCTAAACCAGGTGGTAATACACTTAAACACACATAAACTTACACACCCATCAGTCATTACAAATTAAAATGAAGATGGACTAAAAATTTAAAGTGATTGAACCCAAGAATTGTTAAAAGGGGACATTTTCTTACCAAACGATGCCATAAGCTCCACGACCCACAGGCCTAAGGGGAATATACTTTTTGGAAACTTCAAAGAGATTACCATACACATTATACTGCACATAACGACCCCCTTGAGTTGGAACTCCTCTGAAATTACTTTGGACACTATGATCACCTGAACTTTGCTCCATAGAAATTCAACCCCAGAAGTTGAAAAATACTGATTCTTTTTTAAAGAAAATGAAATCTTGGCCAAACCCCACTTCAAAGACACTGTTTTTTTCAAGTTTCAGAGAATTTGAAAGGCCAATTTGTGTCGGTAGCGTTGGTAGAAGAAGATGTGAAGAGCTCTTTTGACATTTCTTTGAGTGGTGACCTCCTTCTGTTCTTTTCTTTTCTTTTTTTTTTCCTTTTCTCCTTGGAATAGTCTTCTTAAATTTTCACCATACAAGTGTTTTTACATTTTATTTTTTAGCCCTCCACGTCAAAAAATAATTTTACCATAGCAATTCTAAATAAATTAATATTAGATTAAACATTAAAATCATGGTGTAAATGAATTTATTCTAATTGTGACATTCACCATTTTCTTAGTCGTGGTCTTGTCTCTGTCATGGCATCGATATGTCCAACTTGAAAGACGAGAGTTTAAAATATTAAAAAAGTCAATAAAAATATACCGTCAAAACAACGAATGTATCAGCAAATGAAGTTGTTATATATGTTAGGTGGACAAAGATTTAATGAACGAACACACCTAGAAGCGTTTGTAGATAAACGTTTAGTCTAGTCAACGTCTAAGTGTATTTTGCTAATCATTGGGTGACAATTTAGGTGGAAAACTTACATTCCCAATAGTTCACTTATGAAACTCAATAAAATGGATAGTTTAAATGTTTTTGATTCTTCGCTCTTTTATTTTTAAAAACTTTTTTCAATAGCATGTTAATTAGTTCTTTTTGTGTGTCGATGTGCTGATATTTCTATGAAGTAATGGTAAAATCTGCGTACATTTTACCCTCTTCAAACCCTAATTGTGAGACGCAAATCAGAAAAAAATAAAGTGTGTTCTAGAAATATTTAAGAAGTTATCAAGGAAAATTGTTACTAGTGTTGGAAAACAATGTTGATTTTTCAATGCATCAAATTGGTCATCATATTATATTCCTCTTCCCAAATGTATATATTTAAAAATTGTGGCAGCTTGGTTATTCTACATATTTTCTTTGAAGACTCTTCATGTTTCTTCTAGGAAAATTATTTCAGTCATCCTAACCTCGTTTTATTTGAATATTATTTTTGGTCTACCCATAGTGTTGAAAGTTGAAAAATGCACATACCTAAAAAATTGCAACATTGCGTGACCAAACAAAGGATCAAAATAATTACTCCCTCCGTCTTATTTTAGTTGTTATCATTTTCATTTTTAGAATTAAGTTATATGGACTTGACTAGCATTTTAAGATTTATTTTTTCATCATATTAATATGAAAAAAATTGCAATCAATAATACTTTTCTAATAGTATTTTAATATCTAAATTTTTATTTTAAAATATTAGATTAATTTAATTTAATTTTAAAAATTAGTCAAGTTGACTTTCGAAAAATATAACATGACAACTAAAAATGAGATAGAGGGAATAATAAAGTTCCTTCTCTTACGTGTTAAATCAATCTTGCTTGATCCATAAGTGAATGAGATTTTCCCTTATATTTACGTGTAACATTGATCATTTTTTATCCAAATAGATTTGATTTTATGATTCACAATTTTTTAAAGAAGAATTATATCACTTGACATAAAATCGAATTCTGTTTTAAAGCATATGCCTTAGGGCCAAAAATTATTGGAAGACACCAAAATTCAAGTATGCCAGGAAAAAGTATACTGAACAAATGTTGTTTGATGGTGTATGTAGGACATCTAAATGTAAATATTATGACTTTAGGCCACCATTCTCGTACGTGTGTAAAGGTGTCAAACGGACAGGTTGGATTGAAATTGAGAATGTTAGAATAAGTTGAAATAGAAATTGAGTTGGCTTATGAATCCGCCCAAACTTACTTTGAGCTCAAATGGGCTAAAATTCGGATTGAGTCATAACTCAGCTCAATTTGACCCTTTTTATCTCAATAATTTATCATATTATTATTTTAATTTTGAAAAAATTGCAAGAAAAACCATTTAAGAGTATTTATTACATTTTTGTGATGTGTCATATTATATTTACAAACTTAACTTTTTATTTACAAAAGTGTACATGTCAACAATATCACCAACAAATATCACAAAAAAATCACCAATATCACCAACATAACAAAAAAAAACCAACAATATCACCAGTACCATTTCCGTCTTATTTTGATATGTTAATTTTTTTTATTTAGGATTTGAGTCACACATGCACACTTTTGTAAAAAAAACTATAGACATTTGGTGGTAAATATTTTATGTTGACACATTCATGTAATATAGACTGTAAAAATGAATAGAGATGTAAACATCCCTTTATTTTTTATAATCACAATTTGAATTTCAACTCAAAATACAAAAAGAAAAAGTTACAAATTGATAGATAAATGATGAAAAATATAAAATAGATAGAAAACATACATTGCATGAAGAATCTTAGAACGAGTTGAAATTGAAGATTAAATTGGTCTCAATTAAAAATTCTAATCCAATCCATAAAATTTTGAAGGAGACAAAATATATTTGGCCTCATAAGTGTGAATTGGCAAGGCATGTAAGAGCTTTTTTGATGTAGAAGGTGGGGAAATAAAGAAATTTAAAACCTCTTGTGAGTTATGTATATAATTATTAAGTCCCAGAGGGATGACACCAAGTTGCATCCATTCGACCCCACTTATATTATAAATATAGTGGAGTGAGTAGCAATAAACTATGTTTATTAGGTGGCCTCTCAAACTCACCAATTGTCATCTGGCCCTCTAGTTTGAAAATCTAATATTATACGAAAAGAGAAGATTGTTTTAATAGTAAGTACTGTTAGCACTGCTAATTTTCAAACTCTTTCTAAATATTTTTTGGTTGAGTAGATCGATATCTTTTTAATAAATTTTATTTAGATATTGATTGAACACTTGAACACAAAATAAAATGTTTGTATTAGACACTTTAAAATCAATTTTGGAAAATTTTTTATGCATGTTTTCAAATGTCCACTGCATAGATAAGTTAACCTCTTATAATTTGCGAAAGCATTAGCCTCAATAAGCTGTAAACCTCAAGTTGTTCCTTATTGAGATTGATGTCTATAATTGAAAGAGGTGACATATTTTAAACGATTGACGTTTGTATAATAAGAGCTTGAAACCAAGATTATAAACTTTTTCAATTTGAACTGGAAGTGTCAAATAGTGACATTTTATGTTGTTTGTGCTCATTGAAACATGTCATAGTTTGATATTAAAATGAAATTTGTTGAAAAGTTTAAAGGATATCCATAGATGTTTTTCTATTATATGAGAAACTATAATTTTCTAAGTGATTTTGTGCTCATTGAAACAAATCATAGTTTGAGTATTAAAATAAAATTTATTGATAACTGTAAAGGATGTCAATTTATAACGCTAATATTTTTTTATTTATATAAGAAATTATAACTCTTCTTCCCGGAATAATGATAATTCGTGTAGATAAGTTAAACTGCTGGGACAATAGTTGATGTAAATGGAATTGGAAGCTAGTCAATTCCCCACTGCGCATGCCATCTCTGACCATCATTTTTCTTCAAGAAAATGTAAGCCATACTCGCCAAATAATATTTTTCTTCCCATTGTTTTTATCTACCACGTTGGAATTAGTTGTTTTCAACGTTGGAAACACGTCTGTCCAACAACCCACTTGGCTTAATCAAACGCCAGAAAATTTCATGCAAAGGGCAAATAACCTTAACCTTTCCCAACTTCATTTCAAGTTTATACATCATACATAGATTCAGTTCCAGTTCTAGTTCTAGAACACAAAAGAAAGGGCAGAAAAATTATAACTTGATCCGATAGCAAGGATGACAACTTAGTAAACCATAAACTATATTTACACTTTCGATGTAGAAGAGTACAGACATATATATATATCAACCATTATAAAACAACTGTATGGCCACAATACACAACCTTTATCACAACAAATACTATATATTGCACATTTTAGTAGTACATATTTAACCAGAAAGCACAAAACTTTGTATCGACACACGCACCCATGTGTATGCACAAAAGATACTCGCTTTCTTAACCATCATTTTACCATTTGTTTATGTACATTGTTGTTGTTTGGATGCATTGGTTTAATGTCTGACCTACCAACTCTAAGGTTACAAAGCAACGCATCACGTCCAGTTAGAAGGATTTGAAAGAACTTATCCGCCTCCTTTGCTAGGAGATCTAGTCCTTCCGAAAAAATTTCTGTTTTTTTAGTCAGTTCTGAAGTTAGAAGTTCCAACTGTCCGGCATCAATAGGATCTATTCCATCCTGTATGACTGGATATAACTTCTTCACGCTAACATCCAATGCTTCAAGCTCCTTCAGTGCTGTGAACTTCCCTCCAGAATATATGCTCCTGATCTCACCATTTACAAAATCCCGAAGATCAACAAAAGCTTCTGTCCATAAGCAAGTCTCGTGAACCTGCAGATCCTTCAATTTTGCTGCAGAACCTGAGAATGCGACAGCAAAGATGCTACACACAAAAACAGTTGCAACCCTCACTCCATACATTGCATGCATCAGAACCTTCCCTTTTGCAGAATTTTTAATCTTGGGCAGGTCCAGTGATTCAGTGAGGCTGTCCAAGATGGCAAAGCAATTCTCCAGTCTTTGGTTCTTTGCATTAATGTGCTGCTTCCATCCATCCAATGATGAACGTGCCTTCATGAACTGTGTTGAGGAGCCATCCAGCTTGTGCAAGCTGCACTGGAGATAAAGGTGACCTTGGCTAAGCCTAGAAATCTCAGAGCTGTATGCTATGCACATATCCAGCATCTTCAAACTATTGTCCAAGTAGACACCAATCCACTTCTCATCCCAGTCGGATACAGGAAGCTCAAGATCAGTAATAAGAGTTTTCACATCTGTATGAACTGCACAGAGTGTGCTCATTGCTTGTTTCATCCATGAAAGGCTAAGGATATCCTCCTTGTCTCCAGGCTTAAGACTCATAAGCCTCCCTGCTAACGTCTGCTCAAATGAATTCAACAGAGCAAGAAGTTTAGGAGACAAGTATGAGCCCTTAGTTAATATCATTTTGAAAGGATTTCCAAATCGGAGATGATGGCGGTGTGGTTCCTGTTGTAGACTCATTTTAATAAAGATAAACTGCACAGAAACAAAGAAAAAACACTATGAATAAAATGTTATTCGGCAAGACAGTTCTAGTTCTTCCCCACAAAATCACCCCACCATACACGTAAAGAAGCTTCCCCTGGACTGTAAAGTAAATATTCTAGCATCCTTTTCACATTACAAGTGCATACAAACTATGCTATTTCCAATATGCAGCAAATAATAAAGTTCTACTCGACAATCAAGCTTGAACGAACCCACAAGGTGCATGCCACAGCTCCGAAAAGACAACCTAAGCAGAAAAGAAGCTACATACCACAGCCAAACATAGCATATTCATGGGAGGTGTCTAGTAACAGCAAAGGCCCGAAGGCTGGATTTCCTCTTTACCAGACACACTCTTTCTACCAACACATGACACAGCCACAGAGAGAAAATCCACTCAACCATGATAAGAAAACCATGGTGTGCTCTCCTTTTATTTTTAATTATATTTTCTTAAAGGGAAAAAACTATAATCAACTTTAGTACCTTGGCGTTATAATCAGAACATAAACAAATGAAAGAATTATTCAAGTTATAGAAAGCTTAAAATAAAACTATATAAAGAAAAGACCTTCATTCACAAAAAAGACCTCTCTAATATTTGGTAAAGAAACTCAAATCCATAGCCAACCTCTTATCTAGTATGAAAGCTGTTAGCACAGATCCATCCATGGGTCCAAATAAACTCATTCCATGCTTTAAAGCACAAAAACATACATAGATCTACAACTAACTGATTATCCATGCTTTTCGGCAAAAGATATACATAGATCTAAAACCAACTCATTATCCATGCTTCTAAGCACACAGATCTACACAGATCTAAAACCAACTCATAATCCATGCTTTTAATACACACAAATATGCATAGAACTAACAGAATTATTGAAAATTTAATATTTTAGCACTGATTACGCATAGTTCTAAAACCAAATCCTATCCACGCTTTTAATACACATAAACATACATAGATCTAACAGAATTATTGAAAGTTTATGATTTTAGCACTGATTACGCATAGATCTAACCGAAAATTCATGTTTTCAGCTCAGGTGCAGCCATAGATCTCAAACAACTGAAATTTCATCACTTTCACAAAAAAATATGCATAGATCTAAACTAAACTCTAGTACTTACACTACAGAAAACCAAATCAAAGCAAATAAACCATCAATTACATCCAAAAGCTACCTGATAGTCGGATAATTCAAATCCAAAACGGTCAACGCCTAAAAAGCTGCACCGATTCTCGCAAAGCTGTATCAAAAATCTACGAGTCAAACCCTAAAAGGTGTATACACACACAAAGAATAAAGGAAAAAAAACTAAAAGTGAGAGAGGAATTGCCGTACCTGATATAGAGTACAGAGACGAAAACGGTAATTAGAAGCGCCGTGGAAAGTTCACAATACGCGTTGTATATAGAGAGAATTCGTTTGGTTTTATAGGGACGATAGCGTCATTTTACCAAATTGGCCGTTCGATTTTCAGTATTCCACGTGTGCAAAATCGAGTGGCGTATTTTTTATTTTATTTTATTTTTAAGTGAAATTTTTTCGGGAGAAAATTATTGGAGTGTAAAGACCCACCTGGAATAAAAGAACATCACCGTAGACTTGGAATTATGCAATAGTCCACACTTATCTTTAAAAAATAGTGAAATATTTGTGTTGTTTATTTTTATTTTTCATATTTTATTTTATGGTCGATTTATTTAAAAATTTAAGAGTTGAATTAAATTAATAAAAATTTAGATGTTTAAAAATTCTAGAAAAAATATTTATAGATTGTATTTTCTTAATATCAATCTGAAATTTTTTAAAAATATTTATTACTCCCTCCGTTCCAACTTTTTCAATGTTCAAAATATTTGAATTGTTAAAAGTTCAAGATTAATGTTGAAAACTTTTTCAAATATTTACTCTTTCATTTATTGAATTTTTATATTTTCTAGAAGATAAATTACACTACATATTTATGATCTTACAAAGGGCAATAAGTATGGTGTAATTTTATCTTTGAATGTTTTTCTTAATATGTATGCATTACCTCACAAATTTAATTAAAATGAAACAGAGAGAGTTACATCCATATAATTGGACTCTCGATTATGACAAATAAAAATGAATAGACAAATAACTCAAATTTGATAATCATTTTTCTTAGCCACCTTTCCTCATTCCTCTCAATAGACAAATCTCAATTACAATCACTAAATTTTTTTACTCTTGAGAATGTCATTTGAAAATTATTGTTATTTTCAACACGCTCACGTTTAAAATACTCATAAAAAAAAACATAATTTTTTTGTTCAAAATTACTTTAAATTTCTCTCGTATATTCATTTTTACCACTTTTCTCAATCATTAACTTATCTTGGTTGGTAGATCATCAACCTTTAATTACTATAGTTTCACATTAATTTTCAAATATTGTTGTATGTGATTTAGAAATTAAATATATATATTATTTTTATTTTGAAAAATTAATATGAAACACTCATATCACTATCAATAATAAAAATCCTATATATAATGGATCACTTCTATTTCGGGAGATTAATATGGAACACTCATATCGCTATCAATAATTTGATAAAAGTTAACAACGGAATGTGGTGATGAAGATTCAATCAATGTGAAAATTAATTTGTTGGTATAATTAATTATTGTTTGAATTTTATTTGAATTGATTCAAGATTAAAAAATAGTATTGATTATTATTTTTTGATAGAGATTTAGTCATTGGATCTTTTAAATATTTAAAAAAACAAAAGTATCGTCATTAAAATAGTAATCATGCTCTTCAAAGTTTAAGGATGAATTCGCATCATTTCACATAGTCATTTGATTATTTTCCTTGTAAAGAAGAAGTTTCAAATATGTGCGTCTAATTTTTGGATGTTAGTCAGATAAAATTTAGCCATTTTGATAATAATAAAATAGATATAATCGATTGTCAAGGTAAATTAGTATTATTTTGCAAAGTTCGAACACAATTCTAATCATTTTATCAATGATTTTGTAAAAAATAAAAATTTAGCCTCAAACAATGTTTTAATTAAACAACATTCATACTCGCACCGTCACTCTATAACAGCAAAATTTTGTTATTTTTTTTGTAAAAATCGAGTGCAATTGCGCAAATGATAACATTCTAATACCTTTTAACGCATACTTATTTAAGAGTTAAATAGTTTCTCAGTAATATAAAAATAAATATACTAGTTAAACATTATAGATTTGTGTTTGAAATTCTCTCACTTTCAGATGATTTTAGATTTGAAATATTTCAAATTCATACTCGTTCAGTAGATTTTAGCTATATACATAAAAATCAAAATTATTAGATTAAAATAAACTCGTAAAAATTGTATTTTAAAAACTTCTTATATATGTATATATATATATATATATATATATATATACACGCATCGATGAACACATATTCTTGATAAGAATATTCTCGATATTTATATAAATCTAATGAACACATATTCCACACACGATTTAATGCAAACACAATGATTTAAAATTTAATTTATTAGTTAATAATAATGAATTAATAAGATTTGATGCAAATATCGAAATAAAAACCTTTCAAAGTTATACACTAGATTTTCTAGTGAAAATGATTTTTTTATAATTATTTATGAAATAAACAGAAGAAAAGAGTCTTATCAACTTTTTGTGTTAAATAAAAATTATTCATAAAAACAATTTAAAAAATAAAAATAAGTTTTTAAAAGACTACAAAACCAAATCTCTTAAATATTTGGCCATGATTTTTTCTTTTTTGGATTTCAAACTCCACAAAACACATTTGATCACAAAATTTTGAAAAAATTCAATATTTTTCATTTTTCCACTCTAAATTACTTTTAAAAATTTCAAAAAAAAAATCCAATGGTCAAATACAATTCAAATTTTTAAATATCACTTTAAAAATAAAAATTACTTTTTTTTATAAATAGTCACAATTTGAATGACGAAATTTAATATTTTTCGTTTTTTCCACTCTAAATTACTTTTTAAAAAATAAATAAAACAACTCCAATAGCCAAATACAATTCAAATTTTGAAATATTATTTCTTACTTTAAAAATAAAAATTACTTTTTTATTTTTAATACATCCTCACAATTTAATGACGAAAACACCCCTAGCTAACTTTGTGATATTAAAAGAGGGAAGCGTGTAGAAGATTGGAGACGTCAAGAATATTTTGGTAAATTTCTGCCGACAACCCATTCGTTTTTTTGTTTGTTTGTTCGTTGTGAATTGTGATGGTCATGTCATCCTTCCACTTTTAATTACTCCTCAGTAGTACTCCTTCTCTCTAAAAACGCAATATTCAGTGGCTCGGTTGATTGGTTATTTAAATTTTTATTTTATTAATAAAAATTTAATTTTTACGTTGTAATCTCTCTCTTCATTTCTCCTTCTCCTATCTTCAATTTAAAACAAAAAAAAAATCTTCACTTATTTTTGGTAATTTTCCCAACTTAAAAACGTCATATTTGGTGCTGCTTTTAAGGTTTTGCACTTTTATTTTAAGGCAACAAGCAATGAATGAGGTTTTTGTACGTCATTCACAAAATATAATGAAGTGATAAATATTCTTTCATTTAATAGTCACGTGTTCAGACTATTCAGATACTAAGTTACCTTTATTGAAGAGTATTTTTACCCTCTAATATGGACTTTCCTCTGCAAATTCAAAAAAGAAAAGCATGCCAAAACATATTCGTAAGGGCAGAAGACGTCTGGCATCCCACTCTTTAAAATCCTGTTGCACTTTGGTAACTCTCACATATTTAGTTAGACGTGAGTATGTTTAGTTGCCTAGTGGAGGCATGACGCATGTAGAGAATTGGAGACGTCAAGAATTTCTTTTCCTTTTCTTTCCCCGTGTGGACATCTTTTTATGATATGTTAAGTTAGAATCACGATTCATTTCTCTATCTGATATATCAAAGTAGGATTTATCCTAAATGTTCCCTCATATTAAAATTGTCTATACCAAATATTTAATTAGAATGTTTGAAAAATTCCACTCAGATGAAAAAGGCAGAAATAGATGGCCTAATTAGCAAGAACTAGTATCTTTACAGAAGCTTGCCTTATTTTGTTTGGCAAATTTGGAAAATCTTGTAAGCTGCTTTTAAGGTTTCCGTACGGGGAAAATTCAAAGCTTTCCGCTATCTTAGTGAAAATTTGTTTTCCGTGCGTTTTTCAAGTGAGCTATTTTGGTAACTCACTATCATATCGAAATTATAATTCTCTGTAGAGAAGTTCATATTTTTCCAATCAACTTCATGAAAAATTTAAATAGATCTAGATATACCTTGGTTGACACAAGTATATAAGTCATGTTATACTGTTTAATGACAAGCCTTCCATTTTCTATTTTGATTTGTAGAAAACTCGTGTGCTTGGGAGTCCCTGATGATTAAACAAACCAAGATTTTACCATGACTATAATTTTAGAGAGATGCGAAAGCGAAAGCCTATGGGGTCGCTTCTGTAACTGGATAACTAGCACTGAACACCGTCTTTACATTGGATCAGTTTGAAATGAGTAAGAAAAAAAAACATATTTACAACATAAATTTTGCATTAATTTGCAGTAAAATGACCATCCTATCTGAATAAATATATTTTCGCTGGTCAAAAGGGCCTTTGACAAAATTTGCTATTCCAAAATAAATTTATTATTGTGACAACTATAGTGTATGGCCCTTCAACCAAAGTAAATGATCATTCACTGTATAAGCATGTATAGTCAAATTATATTCAGTTTTTAGTGTATCATAGTGTTTATTTAGTATATACCGCATGTATAAATAATCCACATTATAAAGTCAATGTATATTGTGAAAAATTATATTGTATAGTCAGATATATTCTCTATAATTTTTGCCTATTTTTTAATATAAACAAAAGAGATTTATATTTATTGTAAATAAATTATTTTATTTTATATATTTGAAATTATCCCTACATTTTTTCAGTGGGCTAAATTAGCATGTCAACTAATCTTGAATAAGTTCAGTTGCCAAGTATGGTTCGGCCCAAAAGTGATAGTTGGGCCTCTAACCTTATATCGGGCCCAATTAGAGTGGGCAATCTGGTACCTACAAAATTGACACAGGACCAATATTCTACAAGTATTACACTCAGCAATCAGTTTTACTTTGCTGTTCAAGTTATATTAATTTTTCAAATTATCTTATTTTTGTAACTAATTTTGGCAAAACTTCAAACTCAAGTTTTCCCTTCTTAATCATTGTATGTAAAACCAAAGTTGTACAAAAATGGAATGAGTTGTTGATATATACCATGGATACATGATGACAAAGTGACTCTCTGACACAAATGATTTTTCACTTTCTAACTTTTCTGTTTTCTAGATATATCATGGTATTAAAGTTATGGCACGAGATTCAACAATCGAAGCTACTGATAGTCCCGAGGGATGGCATCCTCCTATAATAGTTAGCAGTACTGAACAAGCGAGTCATTGATCCGAGGAAAGATGTCTACAATGAAATTTTTGAAGAGCATGAAAGGGGGATTGTAGATTAGGGCAGTTCAAATTCGAACCAAAATTGATTATTTAAATAAAAAAAAGTTATTGATTTATCGATAATAGATTACCGGTTTAGTGGTTTTGGTAATGGTTTTATTTTTTTTATTATTATTGAATTATCGGTTTTTGACGGTTTTAGATTTTTTCTTAATGGATTAACCGATAACATGATAGTAAATAAAATAATTATATTTGTGTCCTTTGGTAAATAAAAATCCTTGACATTTTCATGCTTTTATTTTTTATTGTCTCAGACTCTCAGTTATTCTTTAATATGACAGTGTTTACCTTTGAGAAGAATGTAATCTGTCAACTAATATGTATAGTTCATTTGGTTTTGTCACCCTGTTCTAATTTTTTTCAATAATATTTTTTGTGTTAAATCGATAACTGAGCTGATAATAATCAATAGCTGATAAATCAATAACTGATATTCCAATATCTTAATGGTTTATCATATCTACAAATCGATAAGTCGGTCTGATAAATTTTAAAATTAAACCGAACTGACCGATATGTAGCCCTATTATAGATATACTTGGTAGTTAAAACTTCAGACACACTAATCATAAATGTCACACCGGGAAGGTATTCTAGATGTGACCAGTACTCGAAAACCATTGCCGGTCCCTAGGCAAATCACTTGGCTTGATCACTTATTCAATCAACAACAGAAGACTCAGTTTAAGTAAAACAAGAACATTCTAATGGGCTAATCAATCAGTAACTCAATAACACAATGATTTAAATTTAACAATCAAAATCAATTCAGTATCGTGAGAATAGTTTGGAAAGAGTAAGTTTAAGAAATAAAAATATCAACTCTAATCCATCATTGTTTATGAAGCCTCTATTTCTAAACATCTAGATAGTCCCAATGACAAGTTCATTGCTATCTCAAGAAAAGAAATATTCTAGAAATAATAAATGACATAAATAGAATGTCTCCGAAAGCAAGAAGGTCTTACCACTATCTCTGGGATGGAATAGATCGTCAATAAAGTGCCTGTTGAGGATCACTAGTTCATGAATCTGCATCATAAAATGATGTAGCATCAAATGATATCAGTACATGGAATGTACGATATGTAAAATAGTTGAATAGAACAATACTCAAGGAATACTCAATGACAAGAATGAAACTCAACTCAACAATCAACTCAACTTTGTAACACATGCAAATTTTAGAAATAAGACCATGCTTTGAAATTAGACTCAATAATATGCAACTCACGTCAAATCAAATGAATTAGTAAGTGGGAGTTTTTCTATCTGATAATCATCATCTATGAGCGAATGATGATACAACGAAGCGATGTCGTTGCCACATCCATCTAATACCTTGTTAGGGTAAACAACATCAAAATCGATGATTCAACAAAACCTCTATAAGGACTTCAAAGTATGACCCTTCTCTCATCCTATGTTGGTGGCATAGTTTATGGGGTTTGAGATGATTATGCTTTTACCTAAATCGGTGCTAACACTCTTCTAAAAATCAAATTTGCTTTGCTAATATTTATCAAGCGAGTAATTACTCAAAAATATTTTATCTAGTCTTATTAGACTCTCACCAATTCAGTCTTATCTCAATCATCAAATATTTCTTTTAAAACAAAAGGAATATACTTTCGAATTCTTTCAACACTTATCAAAACTCTTTCTCAAAACATCATGTGCTTTCATTTAAAATATACTTCAAAAAGTACTTCACTTCTCGTCAAGACTCTTTCTCAAATCATTGTTTATATTAAAAAAACTCATGCTCATTTAGATTTAGTAAGAAATGTTACAAATCAGTTCAAAATTGTCTTTGCAAGACACACAAAAACAACCATCAATCTCAATTCGAAATAATGCATAGTAAAAATCATCAACATTGACTCAATTTGGGTTCACGAGAATGTGACCATGAATGACAATCTCAAGAATTAGAGTATAGGAATATAAAATAATAATAATCTCAACACATATTTTAATAAGACTCAGAGGACGAAGAATTAACCCAAATATAATCCTCAATTAGGGTTCATGTGAATGCAACATGAACATGCATCCAAATCAAATACGTAACTCATGAACATCATTAATACATATTTAAATTTATACAAGAAAACTCAGTAAAATAATAGACAATTCAAGAATTAAATTCAAGGAACTCAAAAATGTAAACTCAACTTAACTCGAATCAATAAAGATGAAGGGGCACGTGGATGAACTCAGTCTAACGTTTGTTAGCCTTACATACCTGGAATGAGGAATTACTACATGAATTTTGAAAGTTGGAATTGAACCCTAGCTTTTCTTTTTCGCCCAATTCACCGTTCTCAAAATTTTTAGCACTAAAGTGAGGAAATTAGCTTTTAGGAACTCATATGGGATTACATTCGATCTCACAACGATGTGGGTTGAGTAAAAGACGAGTGAAAAAAAGATCAGAATGCCCCTCATAAAAATTAAAAAACGATACTAAAATTAAATAAGTCTATAACGCGGACTTATTTCATTCTAGTTCATTTTCTTCCGAAATACATAAATCGCATTCGTGACATGCATTTTATGACACAAAGAGTAAATCGCACTCATAGAGTGAATTTTATGAACAAAAAGGTAAATTGCACTCATGAGTGCATTTTATGAACAAAAGTGTAAATGAACTAAGTTGGGACAGGTTCACGATGTCACGTACAATTCTGATTAAGCAATTTTATCCCAAAAAATTATCTTTCGAATCCCTTGATCAGAAACTCCACCAAATCCATTTTTATACTAATTTTTTAACCCCTTTTAATTTCCCAGATTGGTCTTAGCTTTAAACAATTTGAAAGGTTACATTTTGATCCGATGGTAAGTTAAGGATACTGTAGTAAAGCAACATAATAAAAGCATCACATGAATGCACACTGACTTCCAACAGCAACAAGCAATCTTGCTGCAAATTCATAAATGTCTCTTCCCTATTCTTACTCTTAACAAGCAACCAACCCCACAGGACAAAAAAAAGGCTTAAAGAATTAAAAGCCAATCTCAATTCCAAATAAAAAGATAGTAGCAGAAATCTGACATTTAGATTCCATTCCATAATGTCCATTATATTTAATTCCAGTAACAAGTCCATTATCCATCTGAGTTTCAAAATTGGAGATTTCTCCAGCCAAGATAAGACAACACTTGAACATGTCAAGAAAACACATTTCCTTAAAATGGCAAAAGTTAAATAATGTTAGCAGTAATGATATACTAGTTGCCAGCTCTACACCACCAAATCACAACAAAAATGTCATTTTCTGAATACTGTGGGAATTGACATGTTCATGCACTGAAATCAAGAACCAACAAATGACCCCATTCCCCATATAGAACATGCCAAAACACAACAGATCAAAGAAATTAAAAAAGTGTAACTACAAGCCAATAAGGGGAGTACAAAATGAGCTCTGATCCAGCTAACTTAGTTGGCAAAGGAGGAAAACAAGGTCCACTAGTTATAAAAGTACAATGAAGGAATCCTCATCCTTACAAAAATATTAAAAACTGTCATATAGTGGCTGGCCAGTGGGCCTCTTTCTATTGAAAAAATTAAATAATGATGATAAAAATTACAAGTGCACTTGAGTATGTGAACAACAAAGAATAAATTTACCTAAACAAGAAAACTGCAAGGGAGAAAAAGAATAGTATAGAAATCATTAAGCAGGTTAGTGAAAAAGAATTACATAAAAAACAGAAATGATTTGCATAATCATTTAGATATATAAATATTGATCATATATTTCATTTATAATTTTATCTCCAACTAGCTGGCAAATTATGGTTTCTGCTACTATCTCCTTCACTAGTTTCTGGTGCTCCATCACCATATTGTTTTCTGGCTAACTTGGGACCAGCTTGGTTGTCTTGCTTGTAGTCACGGTGGGAATTAGACGATTCTCTCTCTCTCCCAATACGACGTTCCTACAGATTGTAGAAAGTGACAGATAAATGGATGAACAATCAGAAAACTTAAGGAATGACGTTATCAGATAGTTTTTTTTTTTGAAAAAGAAAAGAACAGAAAATGGTACATACATCACGAACCAGCAGGTCATCCGCCTCTAGCATGTGGATAATGTGTCCCATTTTAGGCCTCTTTTGAGCATCAGGATCAACACATCGAAGAGCAACCAAAAGAGCACGCTTGAGTGCTTTTGAAGAAGGCATTTCAGGCAACTTAGGATCAACCACTTCTTCAGATTTTCGATTCCCAACCATCATTTTTAACCAGTCCACCAAATTAGTCTGCCATTATTTTCCAAATTTTAGTTGTATGAAATGTAAATTACTCTGATGTTCATAAATGATAAAGGGAGGGAAAAAACTAACCTCGTCTTTTGGTCTACCATAATCAACAGGAGTCCTCCCAGTAATTATCTCCATGATAAGTATTCCAAAGCTATAAATGTCACTCTTCTCATTAAGCATGCCAGTACAAGCATATTCTGGTGCAACATAACTGGTACAGAAATAATGTGTAAGTAATAGCTTCGCTTAACAACGAACACTAGATTGATCTAATAGAAGAAGCCCAATTTACAGTCTGAAAAAGATCAAAAAAGCAGAACTCACTGACCCAAATGTTCCCATTACACGAGTTGTCACATAACTCCTCTCTGCATTGAGGAGTTTAGCAAGCCCAAAGTCTGACAGCTTTGGATGCCATTGGCGATCAAGGAGTACGTTGCTGGATTTTACATCTCGATGAACAACTTTAGGTTCCAGACCCTCATGAAGATATGCTAAACTGCAGTATACATAGAAAACTAGCAGTCAAGCTACATCTTAAAACATTGGTATGTACAAGAAGTTTCTGAGCACATACGCTTTGGCTGTTCCCAATATTATAGTCATTCTGATATCCCATGTCAAAGGACTGACATTCCCAACGTCTCCATGAAGCCATTGCTCCAAAGTTCCATTGTCTACATACTCATAGACAAGCATCCTAAACAGCAGAAAGACACACTCAATCTATTGACCCTTCAATGCAAATTACAATAAGAATTCAAATTATAGAGTTGAAATTGGTACCTGTAAGCTCCTTCAACACAGTAGCCGAGAAGCCTCACAAGATTTTTGTGTCTTACCCGGCCAATAGCTTCCACCTCCACTTTAAACTCCTTCTCTGCTTGACCCCTGAGATTATTGATCCCATTATAATTTCCACTAAATTAATTCTCCAGATAAGTACTCCTATTATGAGCTTAAGATGGAAAGAAATGACAATGATGTTGACAAGTACGATTAGAATCATCCATTTTAAGTTGAAAGACAAAATTTCTCCAAATGAAAAAAAGGGATAAAGGGAGGTAGAACCATTAAACAAGAATGTTACGTTAAACAGTCGTCTGTTTCTTCCTAAATTTAACATGTTAATTCAGATACCTAGTTGGTTTTCAACTGGAAAAGGAAAAAGAAACTTCTCACCCACAGGAGGAGACTTCAAAAGCAGAAGTTCAGAAAAACCAAGAAAGGAAAAAGTACTTCCATTCACAATGATTGGAGGCTTGAGTGCACATGAAGAAAACATAATTGTTAAGAGGAACAACTGCAGAATCTAAGCGCCATTAATTATCTCATGTAAGTTGAAGACATTATTTATATTTTTAGCAAAGCCCAAACAGGAAACAAGCAAAAAAAACAAAGAAAGTGACCAAACACTGAAAGAGATGTATGTATAATAAAAATGGGCATTAGTGGTTTTTACCTGTTATTCAAGAGATTTTTAACAGCAACTCTGGTGCCATCGCTCAATACACCTTGATACACAATCCCATACCCACCTTCTCCTATCACATTCTCATCAGACAAGCAATTAGTGGCAGCCTCGAGCTCTCGCAGCGTATACCACCTTCCCCACCCTAAATGTGACACTTCAGGTAATTGCCCACTATTTCCTAACGACCCTGTTTCAGCCCCACTAGTCGCCCTACTCTCACCACTTGATGCCCCAGGCATCTTTTCTGAAAATACCACTCTATGCTCCACCTTCCCCATGTCGATCTGTATTTCTGGCACTGCCTGATACATAAAGGTAACACCAATCAAGTTCCAATTTTAAGGATTCCTTGTTGAAGATAATCTAACTTGACAAAGTTCTATCTTTCTTGGACAAAATGCAAAATTCCCAATTCAAAAAATCTCAAAGTTGTCAAAGATTTTTTCCTTTTTACTACAGTAAGCTCCCAATTCGAAAAAAATATAGCTATATAAATTTAACCATATACTGTATCAATTCTTTTAGAAAAGTTAAAAAGGCATCATTGAAATAGTAAATAAATAAGAAAACCACTGTATACAACTGAACTTTCAAGTAAGAAAATTGGTATTGCAACAAAACAGAACTCAAAATTCCCAGTGGAAAAGAATCTAAGGAACCAAAGCTTACATCTCTTTCCAAAAAAGCAAACTTCTCAGTTCAAAGAATCTCTAAGCTATCAATGATAACATTATCTTCATCATAAACAAAAAATCTGAAAGCCATCAAAGATTAAATATATTTCTACCTAAAACAAAATACCCAATTCAGAAAAGCTCTAAGCTATCAAAAGATGACATTTTTTTCCAATGAAAAATACAAATTTAACCATCTATCAACACAAAAACCAGCTAAAAGACAAAAACCAGAGCATGTAACTGAAAATTTCAAAGTAAAAATTGGGATCATTAGAAGAAGAAAACGCACCTGAGGGACAATGAGGCGGTGATCTGGGGCCGGGTCATGGTGGACAATCTCTTGGATTTCCTTGGTGACAACTGGGGTGAGCTCAGAATTGATAGGGCGGTGGAGCTTTCCTTTTTGGGTGGTAGTGCGGCGGCGAGAAGCGGTGATGCAGAGTGACAGAAGGAAGAGTATGAGAACAAATACAGCTCCAACAAAGATCCCAATCACAACCCACAATTTCAATCCAAAAATCGAAGTGTTCTTCGATAACTCACTATTCACAAACGCCGCATCGTACACAGACATCTTTTTTAGTAATCAAAGTCACTTCAGTGCATCTGTATTTTCAATAACTTCTTCAACCAAGAATACTACGTATTACTATATGATGAGTAAAACTAAAAAAAGGGGAATACCAAAATGAGTATGGTTTCTGAATGTTCAGGCACAATGGGGTGTTTCCGGCGAGATTCTGGTCGGCTTCTTGGTTTTCAATGGGTTTATCGGCGGTGTCTCGGAATAGTGTAACTTTGAAATGGGTATTTTCAAGTCGGATTCTTGATTTCCCGGTGAACGTAGACAGAGAGAAGTGGGCAGAGAGAGAGAGAATGCGGGCGAGAATCTCTCCCTTTTCTCTTTTTCTCTGCCAGCCTAGCAAGCAGTAATATGGTCTGTTTTTTCCTGGTTAACAAGATGGCTTATTGCTATATTAACCCCATAGGTTTGAAATAATTCTAATTAAGTGTCTTGATTTTCGAAAAATGTCATTATTTCCTCACCCCTTTCCAAGAAAAAAGCAAATATGAGTAATGTAAAGAATGTTATGAATCCATTCTTACTGCAAGAATTGTATGTAATTATATACGGTGGTATTATTAGTTGTCATTTATTTGTTACTTGTACGATATTTATGAATTTTTAATTATTTTTTATTATAATCATATTGTATTTAGTATTTTCTATTTTGGGGCTGATTGGGTCTTCCGGAAACAGCGTCTCTATTTCTGTGAGTTAGTGGTAAGGTCTGTATATATTGTACCCTCTCTAGACCTCACTTGAGAAATTTTACTGGTACGTTGTTGTTGTTAGGTGTTTGATTTGTATAAAATGAATTAATTTGAAGATATGAAGGGTGTTTTTTTATTAATTATTTTAGTTAGTTTATTTCTTGTACAATTAATTCTTGTATTTTTATTTCATACTTGATTTCGCATAAAATAATATATAATTTTTGAATAATATATACTTGAGTATACAATGATTAGTTTCTAGCCAACAAAAAATGTATCAAATAATGTTGGATTACATATACAAAAAATTCTCTCACATTCGAATGCTGATAAATATAATATCTCTGAGGAATAAAATATGCAAGCTCTTAATTTTTTTTAATCATTATCTTATTTGGAAAATAATAAAATATAAATTTTTAAAAATAATTAAAATAATTAGATATAAATGTGATTATAAATTTAATTTTAAATTTCGAGCCCGATCTCAATCTCAAATAAAGATTTTAAATTAAACTATATTTTTAAAATTAAGATCGAAAAGTGGATATGCAATTATTAGTTTCTCTTTTCTAAACCTAAGTAAACTTGATAAAAAGTTCAAATGAAACTACTCCTAGTATTTGGAAAAAAATTATTAGAAGGGTTCAAAATACAATATGTAAAAGTATAGGGGTCTATAATTGGTGAGAAATAATAAAGGCAGCCCATAACGAGAAAAAGTTTTGGTAATTGGAAAATGACGTGTGCCCCCGTCTGGAATTCTTTAAATTATGTGCTGAGTTTAATTTATGTCGTATTCGGATTTAAATTTTAAGTATGAATTTTTTTTTTATAAAAAATAATTTTTTTAATAAATAATAAAATTAATTTTTAATAATTTTTTTAATAAATAAGATTAATTAAAGTTTAATACGGTTATCAGAAGAAAACCCCCCCAAAAAAAGTTGTATGCATTAAAAAATCCAATTAACAGTTCAATTGGAGTTAAATGAGTAGTTATTTCTTGGATTTATTAAGTGATAACCTGAAATAAATAATATTAATTTATTTAATTTAATATGTTTAATTATATTGATAGCGCAAAAGTAAAATAAAATATTGTATTATCATGGTTATAACTTTAGTTCTTAATTTATTAATACAAATTTACTGTCTGATTCCCACTTCCTAACGGTTGGATACAAATAGGAAGTTGGATTTTGACATCAAACAGCTCAAATAATTCACTCTTTTCCATTCATTTTTGTTTATTCACGACAAATTTTGAACATCTATTAAGAAATAATAAATAAAGTGTAAAAAATAATTTTAGATCACAAGTTATAAAAAAAAAATTCTTGAATATCGTGTCAAGTCAAGGGGTGTCGTTAAAATGGGATGGAGGGAGTAGTAGAGTATTGACAACCCCACCTCTAAGTTGAAGATTATTAAAGTAAAGTAATTTATGAAAAATGCAGCCAAATGGTTGAATTAGGGAAACTCAAAATATGGTTAGACTATCATGTAGCTTTTGGTTATCTTTAGAATTTTTCTCCAAAGAAATTATTGACCTTTATGATGACACTTTACCTTTTTGTTGGTGTCCTATTGGTTTGTTAAAAAGCTAGATAACACTAACATCATTGTATAACTAGCACTTTCATTCTTCCTCCTCAAGTATACAACTTTAGTAAAGACAAAACAATGATACCTGCAGATGTTGAATTTCGTAGTTTGCACTTAAAATAAGGTTGTAATGTCTAATTACCTAAAAAGTTGATCCACCTATTTGTTAATTTTGGGATAGAGGCCATGTACCAACCATGAATGCATATGTTAAAGAGCTTTTTTTTCATAAAAATAATCGTATTTATTACAAAGTGTTTCAAAAGTGGGATTATCTTGACGTAGTTTCATATTAAATTTTTTAAGCAGGCCGATAGAAATGTAAGTTTTAGTTGTTTCAAGTGAGAATAATGTTGAAAAAGCTATGAATATATACACTTCAGCCAACTAGTTTATCAACATGTTCGAAATAAACACATTTCATACATATTGTAAACTAGTTGGTTGAAGTGCTTAGGGTCTTAACTAATTGCATACACAAAGTTGTGGACCATCACAAAGAAGTAGAATAATGTACAAGTCGCAATACATGTCAGGATTTGACTTTATAAGTGAGATCATTTCAAAAATGAAAATCTCGATTTAACTATTAGGGGTTGTTTGGTAGGGTGTATAAGAATAATGTTGAATATGCTTGCATTAGTAATGTTGGTATTAGTTATGCTTGCATTGGTATATTAAAAATAACATGCGTTGCATAATTTCTAAAAAAAAAAAATGTTTACAAAAATAACCTCTACAAATATGGTGGAAATGACGTGGAAAAGATTTTGAGGTTTAATTGTGACTTTAACCAAACTAATGCATGCATTAAAACTCCTTGCATTACTAATACCATGGATTTCCATAAATAAGTTAACATTCACCTTAGTGCCAAAATAAAGTGTACAACTAATGCTTATATATAGATTTAAAAAGTGTACCAAACACGGTATTAGTAATACACAAAGCTAATTCATGCATTCTTTTTTCTAACGCACTCTACCAAACGACCCCTTAATGACTTTAAGACACAACTATAAAACATGAACTGATTTGTTATACAAGCAAAAACTAACCAGAGGTTTCAAATGAAATATCTGGTTTGGCTTTTTATGATAGAATAGAGAAAAGTTGTCTTGAAAAAGTCATTGGAGATACTATTCAGACAGAGGAAGTAAAAGGGCTCTGTCATTTCTTGCTAATTTTTGAAGGCGCACCTTGAAAATCTCAATTCATCTACATTAAAATTTGCTACTAAATTAGTAATTGCAAACCTAAAAGAAGCAATTGAATGGGATTTTAATATTTCAAAATTAAGTTTATCATATTTAACCCTTCCTAGTGGCCACACCTCTTGACCAGATAGATGTCCAGTATTACCAAAAATATGATGAGTCCAATGAGAACTGGTTGTGTATCAAACCCAAAACTCTGAAACAAATCCTTTAAATTCCTAACAAGAGTGTATCCTCCACACATCAAGAACATGCCAATCTGCAGGAATATACTTGTGTCATAAAAAGATTTTTTAAATGAATGAATCTAAAGTTAAGTTAGACCAAAAAGAACAACAATTATATATGCACATTTAAATACGTATGTATGCACCACATGGATAAGCATAGACATACGGAGGGGCATCCCAATCAGGTAAAGAAGAAGCAAGATACTTTTTGCAACGTTAGATGTCATGCAACAAAAGTCAGATAAACCATGCACCTGAAACTTACAATGTAGCTTGTCCAGTTGAATGCTATAAAGGAAAGTCAATTAATTTTACCAGCATTTTATTTCCAAAAGATTACAATAGTGATGTCCATAAACATAACTTGCAACAGCATCTTAAGACTTGATTCTACCGACAAATCCCAGAGTCTACCATCTATAGTTCAAAAACAGGGGCAGCAATCGACGTGTATACCGAAACCAAAACCTTTTATCGAAATGTGATAAACCTAATGTCAATAGTCCTGAAAGTACATTGCAATGGCATCTTCCCAAATATCAGGGAGATCACTTTCCTCCAGGTACAAGTGATTGTCCAACTGAGCCTAGCAATACAAAGATCATACTTCGGATTGTTTGGCAGTTGGAAAATACTTGGCCCTATATAAAATATGCTCAAGTGATCCCAATCCGAAATTGAGAATCAAAAGAAAGAGTTGTTGACAGTGAAAACCCAAAACAATACAGATGATAGTGAGGGTCTAAATCAGATTTGTTTTACCGAGGCCCTCTTCAGCACTGCATTCAAGCAGCTATTAAGAAATTCATACCTTCTACCAAACTTATTTAAACTCCATATGCAACTTTATTAGTTCATTCTGGTGCTTAAAGCCCATGAACAACTTCCACACCGCATCATTACGAGAGACATCCAAATTCAAACAGGCCAACAATCACCATTAATTATAACAAGGTGAAAGCCAACCAACAGACAACATAATAAATTGGCAGGTAACATAAAAACATCACCACGATTCCAAATATACTTTGATCTGACAATTTCCTTAAGCCCATTTTTGTGATAATTGGACGTGAGTTTTTGACACACTTATGCAAACAGCGATGACAATAAGAGGTATGCTGTTGGTGTTCACGTGATTTCGTCAAGATTTAACATTATCTTCTTCCATAAAAGGATCTTTCTGTTATTTATACTTGTACAATCTTTTGTCAGAAAATCTAAGATGTAATACAAACTAACCCCTAGAGTCTCCGTGCGAATACAAATAAAGTCACATAAAAAGGGATGAAGCAAAACTATGCCTAATTGAGAAAAAAAAACAATACAATGATAAGAGTAAGACCTAGCCGCGCGGAGGGGGGGGGGGGCAACTAGAGAGGAAAATCCCTACCCACCCTAAACAACTGCAAACAGACTTGAAATATAATAACTGAAATCATGGGTTTCAGGAATCAATTTGCCAACCTGGAGAGAGATGAAGGAGTACACTGTGTGATTAAGTTTCCAGTGACCAAGCTCATGAGCAATAACAGCAAGTATTTCCTCGTCATTATCGAGCTACATAGAGCATAAACAAGTGAAATTAAAGGACACCCAAAATACAAACTAAAAGGAATTAAAGAGACCATTTGTGAAAAGAAAAAAAGAAACAGCAAAACAGTAAAAGGAGAAGAAAGTAATGATGGGGAGAAAAAGAGTTTGATGGCTTTTTTTTTTTTTTAAAAAAAAAAGGTAACATTAATTCATCCACAGGTATACTACACACCAAAAAGTGTAGTTCCCCTATAAAAGTGTTACAACTTGCGTCTTGTGGTTCAATTTGTCCTAATAAAAAGTCTAAAGCATCAAACATTTCTTCTGTTTGAGCTAATAATTTTTGCTCACACCAAAAATAAAACAGGCCTAAACAATTCATCTTAAGATTCTGTAAGCTGCTTTGTACTCCTTCAAAACACCTCTTGTTCCTCTCAGACCAAACTGACCAACAAATACAAGATGGCTAAGTTTTCGACACATATCTATATGTACCCCACTTGTGGAATTCCACTGGGTATGTGTATGTTGTTGTTTATCATAGTATATGTATCTTCATGAAGTCTAGCTACAAGGATACCACATATAAGAAGTGATTATCATATGACACATGCAGTAAACACATATTTCTAACATCCAACCAGTCCAAAGAAATAGGAGTATCATTCTTAATTGGTTAGAAATGCAATGAAGAGTCCTAGCATATAATGACATTGGACCTATACAGTCATTCCTCAAAATATCACTCAATCTTAAGCTCCACTAAAAGTCTCAAAGATGGTAAATTAGCCTATCTCCTTAAGGACATCCAATACTAAAGCAATGAAATATCAGAAAAAAAAACTGTTTTCAATGACCTAGCAGTCATTAGCATACTGTCCACCAAAAATTTGACATAAAACTGGTTTTGAAAAGATGATCACAGTAACATATTTCACCATCTTCAATGTTTCTTAGTATTCAAAGACAGAGACTCCTTCCATCAAGCAGATATCTGTTAAGGGGAACCTTCTCAGAAGGAACCAACAAAGTTATACTTCAGTTGTAATGCAATAGTCTTCATGAAAACTCACATCCCTTATCGTCGCTATTTCACTCTACGCAAGATCACATTACAACAATCTTTTACCAACAAAACAGTTTCAAGAAATTGATTAAATGTTCATAACTACTTCAACTATAGCAATGAACAGAAGACCAGGAAAAAAAAAACAGGTTTTACAGGCACCACACCTGCTGGATGAATGTATCATAGAGGACAATGCGCTTGCTCTTGAAGAATCCATAAATGTATGCCTGGCAAAAGGTTGCAGGTACAAGATCAGACCATGAAAAAGTTAGGTAACTAAGTATACAAGAGATGAGACAATTAGGAAACTGAGAGAAAATGTCAGGACAATATTATACTCTATGTAACAATCAATATTTCACAGTCATGCACGACATAACTCCAAGCAACGAGTGAGCAGAGAGATTTCATATCCCTTTGCCATCAGAAACTACAATATCCCAAAATCTAATATGATAAATGCTGCTTTGTATCTATATAACAAGCACCAAGGAAGCGTAGGCAACTTCTACATACACCTGTGTAAGAATCCTATCCAACAACACATCTAATAATATAATGTGGTTAATGTAGACGCGATAAAGACTAGAAAGCGGTCGTGTATATGATTATTGTATCCATTAAACTTTATAATGAAATGAAAGTGAGCATCAGAAAACTATATTAGACTCCAACAACTAATGTGAAAACGGAAGCAAAATAGCTTCAAAGCCAACAGAGGAGAAAAATTCTTTTAACTTTTTTTTGGGGAGGAACTGGTAAAGAATTATTTATATGTATTTTTACTTTCCAAAAAGCACAAAATGAATTTGCAACTAATTTATACAATAGTTTATTAATAGTTTCTCTGCAGTTATGTTGCTCAGACTCTTCAAAAGTACCAGCGGATGCATGTCGGATTTTCAAAAGTTGTATTTTCGAAGAAGCCGACATGGGTACGGCATTTAAAGTGAAGAGTCCGTGTAACTTAACATTGAAGGACGTGGTTGTATCATCTCATTACCATCCACCATATAAAAATGCAAGAAAAATGAAGACTTGTTCAACTATTGTTTATCATTGCAAGTGCACTAGCTGCCTGAAATTAAACACTCTTTTCTAGCTGAAAGAAAACTATCAATGAAACTGAGTCCATAACAGAAAATAAGAGAGAGATATCTATAGACAAAACCAAGTTAGTTCCTGTACATCCTTAGCTGCTTATCATATTCGATATACTCAAAAAGAACGTGCAATGCTTTTATAAGCTTTTTGCAATCCATAGAGCAAACAGAACACACACCCTCATCTCCAAAATATATGACAACATAGGAAGGCACAACCTATGAAGCAGTTTGGAATCAAGGCAACCTATGAAATCTAGGCTATCGGATGCAATAATCATCAGAAGCTTGGGATGTAAATTCTTCAGCATTATCTAGGCGAATAGTGCCTTTAATCTTATTATTTGTGTCAGTAGCCTCGCAAACGCCAAGTTGCGGGATGATAAAAGGCACACATGAGATCATCTTGATGATGCATCTATTAGGACCATAAAATATCTAAACACTCCACTAGGTGGGTGAATAGGTCCACATATGTTCCCATGTATACGTTTCAAAAATCTCGGGAATTCGATGACAACTTTCTGGGTCGATGGTCTGACAATTAATTTGCCTTGATAACAAGCAGCATATGAAAATTCGTCATTCATAAGAATCTTTAGGTTCTTTAATGGATGACCATTTGAATTTTCAAGAATTCATCTCAGCATAATTAATCAAGATGACCTACTCGGTCATGCCATAGCACAAAAGCTTTGGATCAGTAAACTTTTGGTTTGCGATCGAATGTGCTTCAATTGCACTAATTTCTGCATAATATATGTCAGACGATAAAGTTGGTAATTTTTTCAAAATATATGTTGGCCCGAGACAGTCTTGGTTATACCAAGGTATTCAATATTCATTTCATTTAGTGTCTGAACAAGATATTCATTTCTGCGGATATCTTTAAAACGTAGCAGATTCCTTGGGAATTTAGAAGAGAATAATGCATCTTCTATAACAATTTTCCCCTTAGGCCGAAATATAATTTCTCTTTCGAAGCCTTCAATTATTTTTGCACTACCAGATATTCTAGTAACATTTGCTTTTTTTTCTAAGTAGAAAAATATTTCTCGTCTTTAAAAATTGTATGAGTCGTTCCACTGTCAATTACACAAATATCTTTGCGATTGATTATTGATCCAAACAAAATTTGAGGCATGCCCATTCTTCAAAGAGAAAAGTAATAAGATAAATATTTATTTGGATCTCATGCGCATTAGTGAAAAATCTTGCACAAATCAAATATATAAAAATAAGAAAGACAGGATACAAAAAATTTTCTTCATTTACATGGGGATATAAAAACATACACACCAATAAAGAAAATTATTTTACATATTGTCAGACTTATCAATGTTCATATTTTCATCAATATTTAAATTTTCTTCTGAGAAATTTAAGTAGTCCGCTACATTTGGATGCATATGTTCCCTATTATCTTCAGACAAAAAGTTTGTCTTTAGATTTTCGGCTCTTTTTTATGATGCCTGATATAACTGAACAAGGCGTTTAGATGACTGGTATGTCCTTGATCAGTGTCCTTTACCTCCACATCTGTGATATATGCTTTTTGAATTTTTCTTCGAAAAAGTTTCTGGCTTTTCTTCCTTCTTTTTGAATTGATGGTCGTGTCTCGGTGAGAGATGTCTATCGTGATTTCTTCTTTGACCATGGCCACAACCATGACTGGGGTCATAATTTTTTTCTCATTGGTTATAATTTGCCTGATTCACTTCAGAGAGTGGCGAAAAACCAACGGGCCGACGATCATGATTAAAGTAATTCAGAATATTTTGTAAACTCCATACCGCGATATTGCTGCTGCAGGAGCATATTCGCGGGTGGGAATGTGGAGTATGTCTTTTCAAGCTTAGCTTGTTCATTTATTTCTTCTCCGCATAAATTTAACTGTGATATAATTCTAAACATTGCTAAATTGTACTCAGTTATATTTTTAAAATCTAATAATCTTAGATTTAACCAATCATGGCGTGCTTGTGGAAGGACGACCAACTTCAGGTGGTCCTATCTTTCTTTTAGATTCTTCCGCGATTTTAGGGGATCTTTTATTGTCAGATATTGTAATTTTAGTCCCTCGTCAAGATGGTGGTGGAGAAAAATCAAAGCTTTGGCACGATTTTGACTGGATGTCTTATTGTCATCTTGAATAATGTCTGACAAACCCATTGATTCTAAATGTAGTTCAGCATCTAGTGCCCATGATGAATAATTAGTTCCAGAAATATTAAGTACAGTAAATTCAACCTTTGAAATGTTGGACATTTTGATAAAATGAATTCTTACCTTTTTTACCTGTTTAAAACAGCTTGAAATGGGCAAATCTTCGCGCTGATAATGTGTTATAAAATAAATCAAGAATTTACTAGAATAAATTTATGAAGGAACAAAAGCTTGGCGAAACTACTACTAAATGCGAGTTCAAAATAATCAAAATACATTTGAAAAAATTATTAGAAGTAATTTATTACAAAGTGTTTCAAAAGTGGGACTATTTTAGCGTAGTTTCATATTAAAATTTTCAAGTATACCGATAGAAACGGAAGTTTTAGTTGTTCCAAGTGAGGATAATGTTGGAAAAGCTATGAATATATATACTTTAGCCAACTAGTTTATTAACATAACCGAAATAAACACAAACTCATACACTTCATACATATTGTAAACTAGTTCGTCGAAGTGCTTAGGGTCTTAACTAATCCAATAATATTTGTTAAAGTCTAAATTAACTAGCTTCCTTTCCAAACACCCACAGTTGTTGAACCATGAAAAGTTTCAATCGAAGACATCACTATAATTAGGGGTGACGATTGGGCAGGTTGGGTCAAATTTGAGCGGGTTATAATGGGTCAAGACCCAACCCAATCCAATCCAACCCGAATTTACTTGGGTCAAAACGAGTTGAGTAACGGATTACAAAGCGGGTCAAAATACAACATGACTCAATTTTTACTAACAGCTTGTCTGGATGGTGGTTTGTCATGGTTTCATAATGCATGGTACTGTATGGTATCGTACAGTACCGTACCATACAATATTTGAATAGACTGTAATAGTTGCTATTGTTTAATAATAATTTGTTATTTGATTTGACAATATGGTACTATATCGTAACTTATAAATTTACAAAACTATCCTTAATTATTATAAATATTAAATTTATCAATAGTTTTTTAATAACTTTTTAAAAAAAAATACATAGAATCGAATAGGGAAACATACAAGCTAATATATTTTCATTCTATACAAACAATACAAGTAAATAAAAAAGTAACAACTTTTAAATAAACGAACCTCAAAAATACACTAAAATATGAAAGAAAAGACGGAAAGTGAGAAAGAAATTTCAAAAGTTGATGTGAAAAAAGTAATAAAAAAATAATACATATATTAAGGTAAAATTTAATAAAGAATAAAGGATCAAATATAATTATTTAAATTTAAATAATAGTATAATTAGAAAAAAAATAAGAGAACCATGGGACACCACCAAATTGGTGGTTTAAAAAAGTGAGAGTTTTCATGGTTACAGAACCATAAAACAAAACCATTTCATACCATATAATTAATGAAACAATCAAAACAAACATCATTCTCTTAATAACCATATCATACCATACTACGAAAAACCACCATCCAAACAAGCTCTAAGTTTTACTAGATTAAATTAGATTTTGCTTTATTACGACTATATAAAACATATCAAATTGAAAATAAAAATATTTTGACAAAATCATTCTCGAGTCGATTTGGATATCAACCCAATTTTAATTGGGTTGGATTAAGATGAATTGAGCTAATAAATGGCAAGTTAATAATCCACCCAAACTTCAACGGGTTGAACGGATTGGGCTCAACTATGTTACCCCTAAGTCTATAACCTACCATGCCAATTAATGAACTTGCTATTTATAGGACTAATAAGTGGCTTCTTTCATTGTCCTGCAGCCTACTCAAACATCATGCAGACTAGAAAGCATCGAAACAATGAAAAGATTGTCACCAAAACTGATGTATGATCCACTGTAAAATGTTGCACAAAGTGTGATCCCACCCGAATTCTTTCAAGCTGCGCCTACATCCCCAGGAAGCTAGAATTGCCAATTTATGGTTTGGAGTAAATTTTTGACCTAGTCTGGTGGCAAAAACCAACCCAAAGTCTCCACTTCTGTAAACCACATGAATGACAAAACCACTCTTCTTACGACCTTCTAAACTTAGCCCTATATTATGAATGTAACGTGAACAATATCAACATACATGACATTGCAAGTATATAACAGTTCTGGTTGCGGATGTGCGGTGAACTGTATACAACGAGCTCTACATTGAAAGGTGAAACTCCCATGTATGTATCACTCCGTCTTCTTGTCAGATCTATCAATGGCAGCCAATCGTTCGACGAGGGGAGGGTGAGAATAGTGATAGGCTGAATACCACGGATCTGTGTTCATAGCTGACAAGTTCTCTTCCTGCAAGACGCCAGACAAGATTATACACATCTAGTACCACGTCAATACACTTTAAAGTAGAGGATAACATGCACATTCCAATAACCAGAGTTCTATAAAATATAGTGAAAATGATAAATGAAAGCAGCTCCCAAATAATAAAGTTGAGATGTCCCAGAAAAATAGAGAAAGTTGACCTGCAGTTTCACAAGACCAGCTCGAAGAGGTGCAGCATAACCCAGCTTCTTTGCAAATGCATCAGCCTTGAGAAAGAAACATTAAGTTCAAGTAAAAGCTTTCAGGGGTAAACAATGTCTTCACATTAGTTCAAGCAAAAGCTTAGGGGTAAGCAATGATTCAAAATCTGAAGATAAGTGCTAAGCCAAAATTTACCTGGAACTCAAAGGCTCGGCTTACAAGATTAAGGCCAAAGCTCACAAGGTGCTGGAGAGGTATCACAGTGTGCTGCAACAACAATAACCATTATATTGAATAATTTAGACAAAGAATAATTCACTTTTAATTGAAAAATATTAATCCTTGTGTTCTTTGCAGTGTTTCAGACAACATTATAGTGAAGTCCAACCTGATTGCATAAACAAAGTTGTGGACCATCACACAGAAGTAGAATAATGTACAAGTCACAATACATGTCCGGATTTGACTTAATAAGTGAGACCATTTCAAAATGAAAATCTCGATTTAACTATTACGGGTTGTTTGGTAGGGTGTATAAGAATAATGTTGAATATGCTTGCATTAGTAATGTTGGTATTAGTTATGCTTGCATTGGTGTATTAAAAATGGCATGTGTTGCATAATTTCTAAAAAAAAAATGTTTACAAAAATAACCTCCACAAATATGGTGGAAATGACGTGGAAAAGGTTTTAGGTTCAATTGTGACTTTAACCAAGCTAATGCAGGCATTAAAACTCCTTGCATTACTAATACCATGGATTTCCATAAATAAGTTAACATTCACCTTAGTGCCAAATAAAGTGTACAACTAATGCTTATACATAGGTTTAAAAAGTGTACCAAACACGGTATTAGTGATACACAAAGCTAATGCATGCATTCTTTTTTCTAACGCACTCTACTAAACGACCCCTTAATGGCTTTAAGACAAGACTATAAAACATGAACTGTTTTGTTATATAAGCAAAACTAACCAGAGGTTTCAAATGAAATATCTGGTTTGACTTTTTATGATAGCATAGAGAAAAGTTGTATTGAAAAAGTCATTGGAGATACTATTCAGACAGAGGAAGTAAAAGGGCTCTGTCATTTCTTGCTAATTTTTGAAGGTACACCTTGAAAATCTCAATTTATCTACATTAAAATTTGCTTCTAAGTTAGTAATTGCAACTAAAAGAAGCACTTGAATGGGATTTTAATACTTCAAAATTAAGTTTATCATATTTAACCCTTCCTAGTTGCCGCACCTCTTGACCAGATAGATGTCCAGTATTACCTGAAATATGATGAGTCCAATGAGTACTGGTTGTGTATCAAACCCAAAACTCTGAAACAAATCCTTTGAATTCCTAACAAGAGTGTATCCTCCAAACTGCAAGAACGTGAGAATCTGCAGGAATATACTTGTGTCATAAAAAAGATTTTTAAAATAAATGAATCTAAAGTTAAGTTAGACCAAAAAGAACAACAATTATATATGCACATTTAAATACATATGTATGCACTGCATGGATAAGTATAGACGTACGCGGGGGCATCCCAATCAGGTAAAGAAGAAGCAAGATACTTTTTGCAACGTTAGATGTCATGCAACAAAAGTCAGATAAAACATGCACCTGAAACTAACAATGTAGCTCGTCCAGTTGAGTGCTATCAAGGAAAGTCAATTAATTTTACCAGCATTTTATTTCCAAAAGATTACAATAGTGATGTCCATAAACAATAACTTGCAACAGCATCTTACAACTTGATTCCACCGACAAATCCCAGAGTCTACCATCTATAGTTCCAAAACAGGGGCAGCCATCGACGTGCATACCGAAACCAAAACCTTTTATCGAAATGTGATAAACCTAATGTCAATAGTCCGGAAAGTACATTGCAATGGCATCTTCCCAAATATCAGGGAGATCACTTTCCTCCAGGTACAAGTGATTGTCAAACTAAGCCTAGCAATACAAAGATCATACTTCGTATTGTTTGGCAGTTGGAAAATACTTGGCCCTACATAAAATATGCTCAAGTGATCCCAATCCGAAATTGAGAATCAAAAGAAAGAGTTGTTGACAGTGAAAACCCAAAACAATACAGATGATAGTGAGGATCTAAATCAGATTTGTTTTACGAGGCCCTCTTCAGCACTGCATTCAAGCAGCTATTAAGAAATTCATACCTTCTACCGAACTTATTTAAACTCCATATGCAACTTTATTAGTTCATTCTGGTGCTTAAATCCCATGAACAACTTCCGCACCACATCATTACAAGAGACATCCAAATTCAAACCAGCCAACAATCACCATTAATTATAACAAGGTGAAAGCCAACCGGCAGACAACATAATAAATTGGCAGGTAACATAAAAACATCACCACGATTCCAAATATACTTTGATCTGACAATTTCCTTAAGCCCATTTCTGTGATAATTGGACGTGAGTTTTTGACACACTTTGGCGAACAATGATGACAATAAGAGGTACGTTGTTGGTGTTCACGTGATTTCGTCAAGATTTAGCATTATCTTCTTCCATAAAAGGATCTTTCTGTTATTTATACTTGTATAATCTTTTGTCAGAAAATCTAAGATGTAATACAAACTAACCTCTAGAGTCTCCGTGCGAATACAAATAAAGTCACATAAAAAGGGATGACGAGCAAAACTATGCCTAATTGAGAAAGGAAAACAATACAATGATAAGAGTAAGACCTAGCCGGGGGGGCAACTAGAGATGAAAATCCCTACCCACCCTAAACAACTGCAAACAGACTTGAAATATAATAACTGAAATCATGGGTTTCAGGAATCAATTTGCCTACCTGGACAGCGATGAAGGAGTACATTGTGTGATTAAGTTTCCAGTGACCAAGCTCATGAGCAATAACAGCAACTATTTCCTCATCATTCTTGCACTAAATAGAGCATAAACAAGTGAAATTAAAGGACACCCAAAATACAAACTAAAGAGACCATTTGTGAAGAGAAAAAAAAAACAGCAAAACAACATAAGGAGAAGAAAGTAATAATGGGGAGAAAAAGAGATTGATGGCTACTTTTTTTTTTAAAAAAAGGTAACATTAATTCATCCACAGGTATACTACACACCACAAAGTGTAGTTCCCCTATAAAAGTGTTACAACCTGCGTCTTGTGGTTCAATTTGTCCTAATAAAAAGTCTAAAAGATCAAACATTTCTTCTGTTTGAGCTAATAATTTTTGCTCACACCAAAAATAAAACAGGCCTAAACAATTCATCTTAAGATTCCGTAAGCTGCTTTGTACTCCTTCAAAACACCTCTTGTTCCTCTCAGACCAAACTGACCAACAAATACAAGATGGCTAAATTTTCGACACATATCATAGTATATGTACCCCTACTTGTCGGATTCCACAGGATATGTGTATGTTGTTGTTTATCATAGTATATGTATCTTCATGAAGTCTAGCTACAAGGATACCACATATAAGAAGATTATCATATGACACATGCAGTAAAGACATATTAGTAACATCCAATCAGTCCAATGAAATAGGAGTATCATTCTTAATTGGTTAGAAATGCAATGAAGAGTCCTAGCATGTAATGACATTGGACCTATACAGTCATTCCTCAAAATATCACTCAATCTTGAGCTCCACTAAAAGTCTCAAAGATGGTAAATTAGCCTATCTCCTTAAGGACATCCAATGCTAAAGCAATGAAATATCAGGAAAAAAAACCGTTTTCAATGACCTAGCAGTCATTAGCATACTGTCCACCCAAAATTTGACATAAAACTGGTTTTGAAAAGATGATCACAGTAACATATTTCACCATCTGCAATGTTTCTTAGTATTCAAAGACAGAGACTCCTTCCATCAAGCAGATATCTGTTACGGGGAACCTTCTCAGAAGGAACCAACAAAGTTATACTTCAGTTGTAATGCAATAGTCTTCATGAAAACTCACATCCCTTATCGTCGCTATTTCACTCTAAGTAAGATCACATTACAACAATCTTTACCAACAAAACAGTTTCAAGAATTTGATTAAATGTTCATAACTACTTCAACTATAGCAATGAACAGAAGACCAGAAAAAAAAACCAGGTTTTACAGGCACCACACCTGCTGGATGAGTGTATCATAGAGGACAATGCGCTTGTTCTTGAAGAATCCATACATGTATGCCTGGCAAAAGGTTGCAGGTACAAGATCAGACCATGAAAAAGACAGAAGATAATAGAAAAATAGGCAACTACGTATACAAGAGATGAGACAAATAGGAAACTGTGACAAAATGTCAGGACAATATTATACTCTATGTAACAATCAATATTTCACAGTCATGCACGACATAACTCCAAGCAATGAGTGCGCAGAGAGATTTCATATCCCTTTGACATCAGAAACTACAATATCCCAAAATCTAATATGATAAAATGGCTTAGCTTTCTACATTTAGTAAGCATAAGTTGGTCACAACAAGCTGGACCTGAAGCCATAAATGCTGCTTTGTATCTATATAACGTGCACCAAGGAAGTGTAGGCAACTTCTACATACACCTGTGTAAGAATCCTATCCAACAACACATCTAATAATATAATGTGGTTAATGTAGACGGGATAAGGACTAGAAAGCTATCGTGTATATGATTATTGTATCCATTGAACTTTATAACGAAATCAAAGTGAGCATCAGAAAACAAAATTAGACTCCAACAACTAATGTGAAAACGGAAGCAAAATAGCTTCAAAGCCAACAGAGGAGAAAAATTCTTTTAACTTTTTTTTGGGGGAGAGGGGGAACTGATAACAAATTCTTTATATGTATTTTTACATTCCAAAAAGCACAAAATGAGTTTGGAACTAATTTATTCAATCATTTATTAATAGTTTCTCTGCAGCTATGTTGCTCAACTCTTTTATAGCTGAAAGAAAACTATCAATGAAACTGAGTCCATAACAGAAAATAAGAGACATATCTACAGACAGAACCAAGTTAGTTCCTGTACATCCTTAGCTGCTTATCATATTCGATATACTCAAAAAGAACGTGCAATGCTTTTATAAGCTTTTTGCAATCCATAGAGCAAACAGAACACAAACCCTCATCTCCAAAATATATGACAACATAGGAAAGCACAACCTATGAATCTAAAACTCTACTAGAACAGTTTGGATCTAGGACCACCCAACCTATGAAATCTAGGCAACATGAATTTGCAACGAGTAAAATTCAATCAACATCCATGCATAACTACTATGCAAAGATCACTACAATTTTTTTTTTTAAAAAAAGGGTACTCACATTGCTATGGCTTGACCTTGTGGACCCATCAACAACAAACAATTTCTTCAGGGGAAATTTGAGTGAGCACGCAAGATTCTCAATCTTCAACCTAAGCTCTCCCTCTGGAAGCTACTCATCGAAAGAAAACCAAATCAGCACATTGGAGCTGCAGGAAATATGTTTTTGCTTTTCCTCTTCTTGAGGGGAAGAGGGAGTTGATGTACTACTTACTGGAGTGAACTTGTTGAAAAGTGGAGCAATTAGTACTGGGTAGATAGTCATCATAACAAGAGACAAAATCAGCATAAATCCCCATAAGTAAATTGCCAAGTAAGGACCTCCTTTCTGCAAATCAATAATTGATTTACACTGTTATGACCAGCCTCTAAAATGCACATGCAAGGAGCATCCACAGACCCAATCAAAAGTAAATGAGATGGAGACCCAGAACAGATTGATATCCAATGAGATGAACAAGTGAAGGCTACATCATGTTAGATCTTGAATTTACATAATTGCAATAGAAAGTATCCTTCAATTCATAGCACGTGACAATACCTGCACTATAACAATAATGGCAGCCACAATGGGAGGACCAATCACAATAGATAAAGCAATTCCTTTTAGCATATCCCTGAAGAATAACCATATTGTTTGCTGCATCACGAAGACAATTCAAATGCCAAATAAACATGTTAAACCACCAAGAATTGACAAATGCATGGAACTCTTTATAATGGACAAAGAATAATATTACTTCCACGATACCTTGTTGAACCCATGGCGAGCCTCGATCACAAAGGTTGAATACAATGAAAATGGCAAATCAGTGATCTGTAGAAGTAATTGAAAATTAACTTGATACCAGATTATATAGATTTGGACAGGCGTAATGTTTTAAAGCAACCCAGGTTACTTGAACACGTCATTTTTTTAAATTGGTAACTGTATATAATATCAAAGAGCCAAAACAGTACTTAGGTAGTACTGAAACAGTATTTACATGAAAACTCTAAAATTCAGGTTGACGCCTTTACTTAAGCATTCCTCGTACAGAGCACCACAATTACGGATGATAAAGAAGGATGATTTGATTAGATCTGGAACTATCTTTAATCCTACAAAAAGAGAAAAAGAAAAGGGAAGACCAGGACTGCATATATCTTTACATTTCATTCAGCCAATGTGAACCAAACTACATCGCTCGAGTTCAAGGGAGGCTATACATAGCATCCACTAGGATATATGAGAAACATTTATGCACGAAAGCTGAAGAAATAATTATTCACCAAGAACTCTACTGCAAATCCTAGAACTCATATGCCGTTATAGCAAAGTGCCTTACTAAACAAAAACAGACAAGTCCCCTGACAAGAACTAACACAAAATACCTCAAATAGGTTAAAAAGGAAGTAGTTTCAAAATCAAACACAGATAACAAAAACCTTTACCTCATCAGCTAGCATTCACATAACATCAGATAACACTGTCATAGAAACATAAATTCATTTACATTTCACAATTTAAATTTTTTATGCAAGCTCGGCGAACAAGGACCAGCCTTAAGCAACTAAATCAAGTAGAAACACTATACTTCCAAGACAAGAAACTATGAGTAATATGGTCCAATTCACGAAGTGGTAACTACTCTAGTCTGGAACAACATAGGCAACAAAGTAACTAGAAGCATTACGGAAAGTTAGAACTTCTGTAACTCAAAGAGGATTGAATCTGAGATATATGCAGTAAATACAAATTTTTAACATATGCTACACTATTTTAATAAATTCACTTTTTTTTACCAAGGACAAACAACTCCAAGAAATGTCAACCATTATGAACAAGAAACCAAAAAGATATCCATATGCACCTGTGACCACACCATAACTCCTGCTAAAAATGAGAGTGTGTGAAATATTTCATTCTCTGCATTGAGACCAAGGTATACCAAAAACTCTCCTGATCTCTGCCAGAAAATAAAACACAAGGTTAATTGAAATTCTAGAATGGCAAGAGAGGACATTCTAAGAAAAAAAAGGCTGAATCATTCACCTTCCAAAACCAGGGCAGTATCCGGAAGTACAAGATGGAAGAGTCCATAAGTATGGTAACAAACTCGTGGATAAAATGGAAGTAACTGAAACAAAATAAAGACCAAAAAATTTAAAACGAATATCGAATCAAATAGAACAAGAGCAGATAAGAGTAAGATTGTGTCCCATGAACAAAAGAAAACAACAAGTGACAAAACAAGTAGGAGAAAACCTTTTGTCTAGACTATAAGCACGGGACTTCTCAAATTTTTCCTGGCTGATAACTCCCACCAAAGGTTTGGGAAGTGTTGGCAATTTATGAGCAGCATGCTGCCGTACATCCAGGTATGTCTCAAATATATACATTAATATCATGAAACCTGAAAGATTCAAGAGCAAACTTAAAAGCCAAAGCACAATAAAAAGGGAGGTTAAAACTTCACCATAGTAGAGAAGGCAATAAAAAAATCAAGGAGTCTAGTCCAAGATAAAAGCTAAAGCAAACAGCCGATTAACAACCAAGCTACACAAAAATAAAATGATTTACAGAGGTGAAACATTAGATGACACAATACATCTCAAAAACTACCAAATCAGACCTCTAACAATCATTAAAAGAAAACACATAAACAATGCTAGACGGAGGAAATCTTCCACCATTCCGTTCAGTGCATCATATCATTTTACTAATGTTGTTTCTTGGCTGTTAAACTATAGATTCACACCAATTAAGGGTGAAAAAAGGAGTAAACCACCAAATCATACATCAGATAACAGCCTCCATAAGATTTAAGTAAAAATGAATTATCAATTTTCTTCTTGCCTGTCTCAGTTCATACGCTAAACAATTCTGTATTCCCACCACCACCATTAGCAGTCCTTACTTATCAATTGAGTGACGTCAAAAGTTATTTAAATTGGGAGCAAAAGCAATTGACGATCAAAGAAGAAAAACAAAGAACTCATGGAGGGACAACCAAGGTTTCAGTCAATTTGACTATATATACTGCACCTACAGAACCATTCAACAATTGGCATCCATTGGTTTCACATTTAAAACACCAAAAAGGAAAACCAATGAGGCGCAGATAAAATTAAGATATATGAATCTCTCCATTAACTGTAATGGGCATGGCAATGTAACTTATTATAGTTCAACAGTGAATGATATTAGTGTTACAATAATTTTAGAAAAACACCAAGGATACTTGTCTAAAAAAATGCCTAAACAAGATTCATATCACTAAGTAAGTTGCCAAAATAAATAAGCTCGCAGAAGAAATGCAATTACAACATGATCCTCCAATTAAATCTTCATGTGGCTTCTATTTTTTGGTCCAATCACGGAGGAAGTTTCAGGCCAGCTTCATTGAGGATAATGTGAATCCTCAATGACCATGTTTCTTCATCTAAATTCGCAGGCCAGCATTATATAAGATATAATAAAATTAGTAAAAAAGAAAAAATACAAACAATAATATAATGACAACAACAATATTCCAGAGAAATCCCACAAGTGGGGTTTGGAAGGGTAAAAGTGTATGCAGACTTTACCACTACCTCATAGAGATAGAAAGGTTGTTTCCGAAAGACCCTTGCCTCAAATATATCAACACAAGCAATGATATAGAAGTACAAAAATTACAAACTATAAAATAGAAGTGTACAAGAAAATAAAAAGAAGAAAAGAAGTACAAGAGAATAAAATAAAAGGTACAAAAATAAAAATAGAAACGGGGTCATACATAATCCATATAGTTCCATTTTCTATATAAATTCCGGGGGGGGGGGGGGGGGGGGGGGGTTACTTGGAGAGCTGTTTTTGAGGCTCAAAAGCTAGTATGTAACCAGAATACCAGATGAACCATAATGATTCAAAAGGAAGTTTTCTCAGCACTGTTTGAACTGTATGTTCCTTCCTTTCTCTTTTCTTAACAGCATGCTAACCCATGGTCAAGATATCTCTTCTTTTTTGGAATAAATTTTCAAGGTCTCATTTTATAACACAATAATGGGGAACGCACATAATCCATATAGTTTTCACACCTTAAACCAACAGCATCAGCATACATTTTCACATATGCACATCAATAGCTTCATTGCGTCTACAAAAGTACTTGGACAAAAGCCTACCAATTAAAAACTCAAAGTACGTCTCAAGTTCGAAACCCACTAGGTGCAAACAATTTCTGAGGGCCATCGGACTGAGTAAAACCTGAATTAACCGTGGTGCACTAGCGGGAAACTCCTTGCCGAGGGCCTGTGCACCCCGGGATTAGTCGGGGCTCAAAGAGACTCGGACACCGGTGAAAAAAAAAAAACTCAAAGTACTGGTAGAAAGTAGAAACAGAGGAAACTTTAGAACAACTACTACCACGTCTTAATCCCAAAAGAACTGGAGTCAGCAAATGGGTCCATAACCAACTCTATTCCGTTTGGGTTTGTTTCATTCTATAATACCCAAATTTTAAGAAATTGGACTCCTCAAATACTTGAAATTTCCAGAATCTCACATTTACCCCCAATATTGACATAAAAATCTCTAACCATACTGAAAACACTCCCAGCAAATACCTGAATTTGAACTCCTAGACTAAGAAACAATCAACGGACCAAACTCGTTCATAAAATACATTAAGACTTCAGTAGATTCCGATTAAGTCAAAAAAAAAAAGCCCCAAAATTATACATGTCTGTTTCTTTCTAAAACAAACAACAGAAAGCCTGCGAGTAATTTAATCAAGATTCAATCCAAAAGTATTTGATCAATAACCTAAAACTTTTGAAACCTCTTGACCTAGTAAGATAGAAAAATGAAGGCGTACCAACAACTGCTTCCAAGTAAGGAAATGCCATGGCGAACTCCCTCGTGAGATAGTGATGCAGAGGGCGGGCGGTATAGTGATGCAGAAGCGTTTCCTTTGGGTGATTTATGGAGAACGGTCGGGTCGGGTCGGGAGTTTGTCTGGGTATCCGACTTGAATCAATGGGTCGGATATTTGCTGATGTCTACCCTGTAAAACATGAGTGAAAGAGAGGTTAATGATATCTTGACTCAAATTTATGCTTTATTTAATTGCAAGAAAATTATTAAATTTTCCCCACTTCCTTTTCATTTAAAAATTAACACCACTCCTTATTTTAGCTATATCTATTACTTTTTATTTTTTGAGACGGATGCTTTTGAGTAGAGGATCTTTCGAAAATATTATTTCTAGCTCGACGAGATAGTGATAAAATTTGCGTATACTCTATCTCTCTATATTCTACTTTATGGGATTATACTTAATATATTATTATAAAATTATTAAATTATAAAATTTTCAAACGAAAAAATCAATCAACTTTCACCACATATTCAACAACTTAAGCCTCATTTTTTTTGCAATTAATAACTTTAGTTTTTCAAATTATTAACACTAATTTATTTATTTTTAAGTCTGACTAATTATTTAAATTATAATCATTAAGTATGTTTTTCCTTATACATTTCAATTATCTAATGGATCTAAATATATTTAAATAGCTCACATTTACAACGAAGTGTCATGTCATTAAGATGTTTATTTTAAATTTTTTTTTTTATAAAAATAGTAATTCATTGATTTGATTAATTCATTCATTACTATCATTAACATTGACTAGTAAACTATCTTGTTACATTTTTTATTAAGGTTTGAACATTAAAAAGATTTTTTTTTATACATAATTAATTTTGCAAGATGATGGAATTATATAGTGATATTGTGTGGAAATTATTATTAAAAAATAAATATAGTATTAATATTTAAGATATAACTAGATCGTCAAAATTAAAAGAGTTGATTCATTAGGCGATCTAGACAAACTGAGTTGATGACATGATGATATTTTGTCCAAATTTTGGTGCTTCAATTTAATTTGATAAACTAAGTCTTTTTGTTGTATAATTTTGCTTATTCCTATATTTTTTTAATTGTTATTGTCTATTTAAACTTTTTAGCATTCACTCTAAATTGAAAAAATTAGTGTTCCTCTTTTTGCGGTTACTAGTTCCTTCTTAATGTCATTTGGGATTTTCTTTTCTCATTCTTTTCCTTTCTTTTGTTCCATGTCCAATTAAATCATAAAAGTCGATATCATTTAAACATGAGCCCTATAGAACTCATTATTATTATTATTATTATTTTTAATCTCAAGTATTTCTTTTAGATTTTTAACTTCATCAATTCTAAAATTAATTTTTTTCCAATAGGCATACCATTGCTCTTGATTATGTTTCCTTCATTAACCTAGCTCACCTAATCGAACGATTTTATAAAAAAAAAAAAAATTAGGCTGAAGATTATAAATAATATTAAAATATATTTGTCATGATTATAATTCAGGATAAGATTATTGATATATTGGTTACTATAAATTAAGAGTATGCTTGAGGTGGACTCTTGTGCAAATATATCATTGATAATGTTTTCTGCACATATTTTTTTTTTGTTTGTGGGGTAAAGGATGATTGTTTTTTGCGTTTGACTATAGGAGATTGAAATATATATAGCAGAGATTCTATTTTCTCTTTTTGTTATGATATTTCAATTCAATAATCAATTCTCAATTTCAAAACCCTAAGTTTGACCGAAGAAAACCCAGCAAAAATGTGAAAATGCACAAAAAAGAAATCAGCCCAAGCAACAGAGAGAAAAAAATCGAAGCAAAATCCAATTACAACAACAAGAAAGAGGGAAGAATGTGCGCGGAAGAAAAATGAAGAGAGGAAAAATTATCATATTTTTTTTCATAAGTCATAGCAAGAAGAATATGTGGATAAGAAAAGTGAAAAGATGAAAAATAGGGTTGTGTGAAGGCGAAGAAGAGCGTAAAGTAGGAGAAAGGGTTGAGGTGAGAGAAAAAAATATTTTTTGACTTTATTTTTGATTAAACGCGTCTTTTTTTTAATTTAATTTTATTTTCACATCAATTTTGAGGGTGAAAATAATATCACTTTCAATAAGAATATATATGTGTAATAGATCATTATAATAGTTAAAACATGTATCTTATTTATCACTATAATTTTAAGTGTGACTCTATATTTTTCTTTAATATTATATTTATTAAAATAATATAATATAAAATGATCCATCAAATATGTTATTGTAGGTGTCTATTTACGAGTTAAACCAAGCGTAAGGCAGTGGGTCTGACGGAGTCCTCATTTGTTGGACCCACACGTTTACAGCCAAAACAACAGTGAATGTTCCTTCTCCATGGTCCCACACGTTTACAGCCATCCGGTCCCCCATCATCAAGCTTTCATCTTTAACATCTTCACAGCTCCAATTCCATTTTTTTTCGATCCAACAATGGCGATTCTCTATTCCTCCTTGGCCATTTACTTCACCTTCGCACTTTTCTACGTCAATCTTATTTCAGCTTCCTTTTCTCCCATCGATCACTACCTCATAAACTGTGGGTCTTCTGAACACACCGCCGTTGACTTCGACCACCGCCACTTCTCCGGAGACGTTTCCGACTCAACGGCGTCGTTTCTCATCTCCACGGAATCGGTTTCACTCGCTGACGAAAACCCAAGTCCTAAATCTTCCCCAATTTACCACACGGCTCGTGTTTTCACGCGCCCTTCCAAGTACAAGTTCGTCATCAAGAATCCTGGTGCTCATTTGGTACGTCTCCATTTCCGGCGACTAAGAGGTAATCTTGATTTCAGCAATGCTAAATTTCATGTCTTGGCAAATGGGTTTGTGTTATTTAACAGTTTAAGTGTGGAAATGGGTACGGATTTTGAAATTGTTAAGGATTATGTGATCGGGGTTGATTCTGATGTTCTCATTATCACCTTTGTGCCGACTGAGAAGTCGAATTTTGCGTTTGTTAATGCAATTGAGATTATTTCTGCTCCTAATGATTTGATTGCTGATGTGGCTCAGTATGTAAGATCCGATAAAAATGAGCAAATCCATGGATTACTGAAAAATGGGTTTGAAACTATGTATAGGGTTAATGTTGGTGGTTGGAAAGTTACCCCTTTTAATGATTCTTTATGGAGAACTTGGGTCACTGATGATGAGTATTTCAAGTCCAATGATGGCTCTTCAAAGGTTCACTTTGGTGGCCATATAAACTATCAAGAAGGTGGGGCAAGCAGAGAGGTTTGTCCCGATAATGTTTATAATTCTGCTCGAGTTATTAAGAGTTCGGATAATTCAATTCCCGAGTTGAAAATGACATGGACATTTCCAGTGACAAAAGGGTACAAATACTTGGCCAGGATGCACTTCTGTGATATAGCTAGTATTGCGCGTGGTATGCTATTTTTCAATGTTTATGTGAACAACCATCTGGCCTACGAAAACTTGGACCTTTCTGAAGTAACAAATATGTTGCTGGCTTCCCCTTTCTATGCTGATTTTGTCGTTGATGGAGATAGTTCTGGTGTTTTGACCTTGAGTGTTGGGCCATCGAATATGAGTCGTCCACATGCTGTAGATGCCATTCTGAATGGGGTTGAGATCATGAAGATAAATAATTCAGTGGGTAGTTTTGATGGTGAGATTTGTGCACATGCTGTCTTGAAGAGTTGGAAGAGGGGAAATAATAATGTCCTATATCCTATGCTAGCTGCTGTCTTCATGCTGCTGATGGCGTTTGTGATCATGCATCGGAGAAGAACTGGGGTTACAGACTCTGTGGCCTGGTGGAGGTTACCCACGGAAATTCCTGAAGTCAATCTAAAATATGGCAACCAACTGTCATCTAATAAGCTGTGATGGTTCTGAAATAACATTAAGATGAAATCTTAATTTTCGCTACTTTGAAATTGCTAAGGGTGCCTTTAGTACAGAGTCAGTTGTCTTGTACTGTAAGTATTCATATTTATGTAATTAAAAGCAAGTAGTAGCTGTTCTAACAGGATTGGTTTTTGATTTCCACTAGTTGATATTTTCTATGTGCTATCTTATGTTTTTTTCAATTAAACATTCAGAGAATGAAGAATCTGAAGGTATCATCTTGAATATACTTGTTGAGAGACTCATATTCAATTTATTGTTGTGCATGGTTCCAAGTTTGAGTTGTGAAAAATTGGATATTTTCACTTTATTTATGAAACTTCCTATCGTTTTTGCATGCTGATCTTATAGATTGTCTACTTATGCATAGAACTGGGTAGAATTCTTGATTATTTGATGAGTTAAATAGTGTTTGTTGATATAAAGCACCACGAAGATGCAAATCGTACAGAAGAGAGAAGATTGAGTTAGTTACTATATAACCTTCGGGGTGGCCCAGTGGCTTGGGCTTGGGGCTTCCATGTTGAAGGTCTCAATTGCCAGCGAGAGCAAGGGGTTTGCCTTCTCGGTTGAGCTCGTCGCACCGGACTTGCCTAGTGCAGGTTACCTCTCCTATGTGGTTTGCGAGCTATTGCATAGGAGCAGGGGTTTACCCTATGCGCACCCAAAGGGTAGCGGCTACGGGTTCCCCTTGTGATAAAAAATACTATGTAAAACTCGAATAACTAAATCCAAAATCTACATCATTTAGAACATTGTAATGCGCTAATGGTTCAACAGCAAGAAATAACAGGAGTGCGTCTTTCCAAACAGCGCAGTCTTCAGCATGAGCTGCATTATGATGCCTCAGCTTTGGGTACATGAAGGAATTGAGTGTCTTGGTGAGGCAGTGAATAAAGAAAACCTAGTAGAAAAATTGAAGCCTAAGCTTTCACATCTGAACCGAGAAATCAAACCAAACAAATATTCATAAGACATCTAGCTTATGAATTTAGAACAGGGTTTAGAGTATAATGATCTTAGTCGTTATGCTTTTTTTTTTTCCCACATCATAGAAAAATACAATGACTAAGATGATTAGATTGCCATTCAGGCCAAACATCCATTATCAAAGTCTGTGATACACAATTCCAATTGCTGTCTAATCATATTGCACCCTGAACAAGAAAAGTTGTTATAGTAGTTTCTGAAAATATCTTATAGATGTTAGCTCTAGCTCAGGAGGATGGTAGGTGATTTTCATTTGTTGATACATCAGCAATTTTTTAATTAATAGCCAAGATGATGCGGGGATACAAGATTGATACCTTGAACCATCTAGACTTTTGCCCCTTATCCTGCGATGATATGGTTAGTCTACCAGTGAAAGCGCCAAGTGTTTGCTATTGAGCACCCATCTATAAGTACTAATGAGGTTTGTTCATTAATCAGATCCATGTAGTCCTTAAATTGTTGCTCAATGCTTGAGGCAACCCCTTCTGATCAATAATTATTCTAGATCGTATATCCAGACTTGAAAGAGTATTTACTTTTTCTAAAATAGAGGAGTATTTGCATTCTTCTTATCTTTATTTGCCTCCACAGTTGCTGTTTCTTCCACCCCTTGTCACAAAATTGTCCCCTATTCCTCCACGGCATACTTTTCCCTGTTTCTATACCTGGCTTTGACTTCCTTTTATCCTATGTTGTTTATGATTGCAATTCAAGGCTTTTGTCTAATAGACCTTCCACGAAAAAAGATCCATTAGAATGTAAGATTTGAGGATTGTTATTTTCATGTCAAAACTATCTTTATCCATTTGTGACATGTTTTCTTGAGTTCTTCTTCTTTTTCTGTCTTAGTGCTGTGGTCGTCACTTCCTTTCCTATTAATGACTACAGGTTTCCTGATGGTCCTTTTGGCTTACAGCGTGCTGATATGCTTCTCATTAAGTGTTTTGGTTTTGAAGCAAAGTGTTCAATGGGGATTTTGATACTCACAGTTACGTGTTTGTGCTAGACGAACCCTTCAATGTTGTTGAGGGAAAAAAGAAAAGGGGAAAACCTCAATGTTAATGCCGATAAGTTAAGATAAGGATAAGTATGATATTTAGAGAACTACTAATTTTCCTTAAAAGACAAATTTATTAGCATCATTTGAATGAAAAGGGCTCAATCCTCAAACAGTCCGTCTGAGTCAATAAATGGTGTATACTCCCACCAACCTATTTAGATATGTTCAACACTTTATAGAGAGCAGAATACTGAGACTCCATATCATGACCCAAAGCAGTTAGTGATTAAGGCTTAGTTGAATAGTTAATTGTATAAATTGATTTGTGCATTTAGTTTATGATAATCCATGCAACTTGTAAGTCACACTTGTCAATTTTCGAATTGCAACCCCGAAAGTTCCATTTCCCTTTTCATGAAGCGCATTGGAAAAGTGTTTTAAACAACAACAACAATAACAATATACCCAGTAGAATCCCACAAGTGGGGTCTGGGGAGGGTAGAATGTACGCATACCTTACCCCTACCTCGTAGAGGTAGAGAGACTGTTTCCTGGGAACTCTCATCGTAAAAGTGTTTTAAAAAAATAATAAAACTAGAAATGGCATGTAAGGAAGTGCGTTCCTTTAGCTCCTTATGCTAAAACCCAAAAAGGAGTATATGTTTAGTTCCTTTTACTCGATTCCACGGTTGGTCAAAAATCAAACTGGTTAGAGCAGCAAGAACTGAATATGAATGAACTTATAAAGCACAAAAGAACTTCAGGCCAATTTCATTGATTGGCTCAAAGTGAAAAATTAAGGTTTTTCTTTGCTTCCTTAGCCAACTGGAATATGTACAAACGTTAAACAGAATATATCACAACATCAAAAAGTTTGGTAAAAGTTTTGGGGTCTCTGCCTAGAATTTTTCCCAAAATGAAACATTGGACAAAGCTAAGCCATATACAATGCAGTGTACAGTTTGATATCACTGCTTCTTTTATTTTTTGGCAATTTCTGTAGCTAGTTGGGTAGGATTCAGAAGGTACTTTGGTGTAGATATTGGATTTTAGACAGTAATAGTGCCTTAGATGAACTTTTAAAGGTGGTCATCTGCAAAGCACTGGTTGTTCTGGTGTTCATGCCCACACCAGGCTTATTCGATCACGAAAAGGCATTTATGGAATTGTTTCTTGGTTATTACGAAAAGGCATTTCTGGGAATGTCTCTTGGTTACTCCTATACTAGCCTTCACTTTTCTCTAACTTCACCTTTCCTCTTATATAGAAGAAGCACTGTGCATTGTGCAACTTGATTTTTTCCAAAAAAGCTATCATGTTTCTCTATTGTTTACACAAGTTCCATATCATTAGAAAATTTTGAGATGGCTGAAAAGTACTCAGGTGCTTGCTGCAAAAGCTGTCGTTCTGTCCTGATTTGGAAGCTGTATTTAAGGTGGCTACACATTCATTAATGGGAGTTTCATGTTACACGCTGGTATCTGGAATTGTTGTTTGCTTTGTTTTTGCTTGGATTGAGTCAATAAACTGCACGGCAGTGAGGAACTTTGTTTAGCTGTTATACCTTTTATCTCTTATGGAGCTTGGGATTGGAATATTTTTTCTTGGGAGAAATTTCCTGGTTGACAGAATTGGTGATCGAGTTTATTTGAATATAAAAATTAAAACATCATGGAAATCTTCAGGTGAGGAACTCGTTGCATTACGTGAAAACATGGGGAGGTCAGGGTAACTGTTGCTGGAAGCTGAAAGGCAAATCTGGAGCTGGTCCATTTAAAATTCAACAACTGAATTTATTAAACAGAAGTACTGTAGAAGTTACTGCAAGCTATCTGGGGTCTAAAGTGTAAAGAAAAGTAGAGTTTCTTGTTTGTTAGTTTATCCTTATGGGTTTTGGGTAGTGGTGTAGTAGACAGGTGGAGGGTTCAGGGGGTTGTTATTATGGTAGATAACATTAGGATGTTAACATTTTTGGTGCTTTATGTGCAAAGTATTGAGGACATGATATGACCATTTATAACTACGCTCCAGGATTGCAGGACTGCTATGGCATATGAGATTAGTACTTCATACTTTTTGAAGCCATGGACAAGGTGAGCTGTAGAGCTTTTCGATATAAGGAGAATCTGTTCAGTATATACTTCGGAGTACTTTTCTGGTTCTTTTGAGAAGGGAAAAAATCATAAAATTTTACTATTTTGATGGGACCATTTGGCACAAAGGCTATAAAAATAATAATGCAATGAACCGGTAAGCCAACCGTTTCAGTTTATGCATCAGCTTCATCTCCTCTTTTCTTGTTCTTTATATATGCTACACGCAAAACTTACCTAGTTGTTTAGAGAAACTTTTTTTCCATTTCCGGGTGGCTGCTTAGGATGCATCTTTTGAGTGCATTCATTGCTAGTACACTTCTTCTTTCATAGGGTTTTCCCCATTTGTGTTCAGCAAAATATATGGACTTTATTGGTGCAGTGGGGATGAAGTGGAAGATTGCCTTCAGAGTCGCCTAAATTTAAAGGTAGGGTTAGAGTAACTATGTTGTATGGTGCGGGAGTGTTGGCCAATTAAATTTAGAAGATACAAGTTGTAGAAATGCAGATGCTGAGATGGATGTGTGGATATACTAGGAGCGATAAAATTGGGAATGAGGATATTCAACACAAGGTGGGAGTGGCCTACTTGTTGAACAAGATGAGGGAAGCGACACTGAGAAGGTTTGAGCATGTGAAGAGGAGATGTGCAGATGCCCTAGCGAGGAGGTGCAAGAGGTTGGATATAGTGGGTACGAGGAGAGGTATAAGTAAGTCGAAAAAGTATTGGGAGAAGTGATTATGCACGACATGATGCAGCTTCAACTTATCGAGAACATGACTTTAGATAGGAGGATGTGGATACTGTGGATTAGTCTAGAACGTTAGTAGGTAGTGGAGCGCTATGTTGCTTTTCGGCAAGTTTAGGTTTGGTGGTGTCTATTGTAGAATTAGCCTTATTCTTGTAGTTTCCTGCTTTTGATATCTACCGTGATCTGTTGTTTATTGTGTTTCAGTTATTGCACTATTTTGTTGTTGTTGCTTGTTACTGCTCCTTTTTCTAAATGATCAGCATCACTTTCCATATTAGTTGCGCTGTTTTCTTCACTCCCATTTTTCCTTTGCATAACTACTTTGATTTGCAACACTTGGAGCCGAGAGTCCTTCAGAAACCACCTCTCACGGTGTAAGGACTTGGAAAAAATAAAGACGATCTTTCAACAAACTGGGGCGAATTGTTGACAAGCTCAGCCAAGTATTACATGAGATATCTGTTTTTAACCAATGATAAGAATTTCTAAGATGGTTAATCTTTGGGTAAGTTCCTGACTTTGTAGCAGCAAATGTTTCTGCTTATTAAATTCACTAGTAGTTTTCTGTTTGCCTCTTCTATATTGCTTTACCGATTCTGTTAAGCAGAACTCCTTGATTCAATCAATGTTATGAAGTTGGACAGTGTAGTGATGTATGAGGACGTCGAGAACTATTGCTGATCTTGATCTAAGCTATTTGCAGATATTGCAAAACTTGTAAAAGATAGACACGACTCAGTGAATGTCTTGTCAACAGAAGCATATGCCAAAGAAGACGTCGTTTTTGTGGTTGTCAATTAAAGGCGAATTCTGTGTCATTTCAGCTGTTGCCAAAGGATAATTGCTACATAGGTATGAACTCTTTAGTACCAGCAGCCTTCTTTTGCCATTTGTTTGGTGTAGACTTTTAGTTCCATAGTGCTGTTTATCTAGTTCCAGAGCAGCCCCATTTTCCCCCTTTAGGTTCATCAGCACCTTACAAAGTGCTCAATAAGGTGGCCCGCGACTTGAGCCAAAAACAGTGACATCAGAATCTTCTTTATTCAAAACTTCATGAACTGAAGACAAATCATGGTTTGGCTTCCTAGTGCCTAGTGTATTCTCAACAACTCTCCTGTCTTCTTTCAAGTCGGAAATCTTGGAGTCATACTTGCCTAGTTTGTATGTACCTTGACTATTCTATCAATATCTGCTACTTTCCACGACTGCAGGTAGTAAATATTCTATGAAAAAAAACTAAGTATTTGATTGATTTATCTGTTAGTCCATTTTTTGTTGGACTGTCTCTGGATTCCCGCAAACTGCGAGGCAACATGACGCCATTTGGGTGATTATTACTATCTATCATGGAAAAATACTGCACCAATCAGTTGGAGCAAGTCCAGACTCTCAAGTGGCAACAGATTAAAGATTTTTATCTTATCCTTGGATATTATTATTTATTTTATTTTATTCCACTACGTTACATGTCTTCAAAGTACTAAGCTGATACTCAAGAAGAATATTGTATTTAATATAAGGCATGACAAAATGGAAGTATATAAAGTGATTAATTATCCAAATTATATCCCAAGTTGGATGATTAAGTCAGATGATTAAGTAGATTAATGAGCACGTGTAGACACACATCCAGCACACTGACAACGTTTCTCTGTCAACAACAAAACACCAGACGTTTATTTACTCACCAAAGTCAAAATCTATTCGCTCTTGTATGTACTTCGATTAATTCACCATCGTATCCTTGACACCTCATTACCTTTTCATTTATACCATCATTAAGCAGCTTAAAAATTGTTAAAAGAAACAACAACTACTAATATTTGAACTTTTTCCTTTCCGTTTTATTCTTATGCTTTTTAGAAACTGACAAAAAACAACAACTCATCAACCCGCTGCCTTTCCCTTTTCTTCTGTTATTATTGGAACTGTATTAGTGATTTACAAGAAAAATCTTTTGCTTTATGTGAATTTTGGACGCTATCCATGCATTACATCATTTATAATAAAAATTTTATAAACTACAAGAAATTTAAAACCGTAATAATTGTTTAAATTATACAAAAATAGCTTATTTTGTCCCTTTCACTGTGTAAGTGTCCATGAGATACAAGTTCACTTTTTTGTAAAGAAATTCATAACCAATTTCTAAAAATGGAAGTAACATAGGAACACTTTTAATGATGCTCAATTCCAGCTAATTATAAAAGTATCACATTAGGATTTAAGTTATATATAGATAACAGGAAAAAAGGTGAGTTAATCATCGAATATCATTTTTACCATATATTATTAGTCATAATTATCTTAAGAACTCTTTATTAATTCATGGAATATTCAATGATTCTAGTATCTTCTATTTATGGGGCTTGATTTTTGAGATGAGGGGTTTTCGGAAACAACCTCTCTATCTTTATGTTATAATAGTAAGGTTTGCGTATATTTTATCCTCGTCAAACTCTACTTGTGGAATTCCGCGGGGTTTGTTGGTATATTCAATTATTAGGCCAAAAAAGGTAACAAGAAGCAACATTGCATGAACCATGCAATTGTATAATATGAAGGTATCCACGTGCCATTCTAGTTGACCTCTTTATTTTTCTTCAACATGGAATTTATTTTACACGTCACGATAAAATGCTGAAAAATTAATTTTTTTTTAAAAATAATTTCCTATACGTAAACACAATATATACAATTATGTAGGGACATGAATCATGCTATTTCAATAATATATAAATATGAGCTCATAATTGTTACACACACTTGCCAAAAAGAAAATATTATATCAAAACTCTCCTTATACTACTATATAAAGACTTCATTCCTTTTGAACATCCTAAAGTATCTTTTTTATCAACAAGATAAAAGGAAAATAAAATGGCTGAAATATCACCTTCCTCTTCTCCTTCTCTTAAAGCTTCATCAAGTGTTAGCAATGGTTTTCAAGCAATTATAATGGCTCTAATACTAATTGTTACAATTGGGTATTTTCTACTTTTGATAGTAACACCAACTAATATGTATAGACAGATATGGACACCCAAGATTAAAGCTCATACAGCTAACTCCACTTACTTTGGAGCTCAAGGTATAATTTTTTCATTTGTTTATGTATACATACTTGGTCTATTATTTTTTACTCTAGCGTATTTTAACATCGTTATGTATTTATTTTGATCATATATATATAATGATTAAGATATTCGGATGAACTCCTTCTGCCTATCCCTTCTAGTTACATCCTTAATTATGATGACATATGCTATATTGTTATTTAGTCTATCTCGAGGTTGAGTCAAGGGTCGTTCAAAAACAACCTCTCTCATGTGTTAACGTTGTTGTTGTAGTCGTCTATCTTGAGGTTATAGTACCATATCATAGATGCTATGAATGGTTACTTATGATGATTATTAGTATGGTGTTTGGATAAAGATAGAAATTATGAATTTATGTTGTCTTTCTTTTTTTTTTTTAAAAAAAACAGGAAGGACACTGTTGTTGAACACATTTCCTCTCATATTTATTGCTGTCTTGGGATGTGTATACCTCCATTTATGGAAGAAATCCAATGATAAAAATATCAACAGGTATGTAAACACCCTCCCCCCCCCCCCAACCCCCCAACCCACCCAAAAAATTAAAAAAATCTAATCTTTTTTTTATTCTTTTTATTTTGTGATTAACAGAGTTGAGAAGAAACAAAAGTTGTCCATATGGAGGAGGCCTATAATCATGAAGGGGCTAGGAATTGTATCAAGAATAGAGCTTGGCTTTTTTGTGATGTTCATTGCTCTCTTACTTTGGACATTTGCTTCTTACTTGCATATTATCTTTCCCACTATTACACCAAAATCCGTAGCCAAAAAAGGAGAAAAAGTGTAAGTTAGTTATCCTCTAAATTCATAATTTATAAAACATGTTCTATAATTATTTTGCATGTGCATGTGCCAAGAAAAGTGTATTTGGGGAACAAAATAAATTATTCTTAGGAAATCACGACAGATAATTTGATCGTTGACGTTTTTTTTTTTGTTGAATTGTTTAATGACAGATGGGAAGCCAAGTTGGAAGATTCAGGGTTGAGGTTGGGACTTGTTGGAAATATATGCCTAACATTTCTGTTTGTTCCAGTGACAAGAGGCTCATCTGTGCTGCAAGTGTTTGGTTTGACCTCAGAAGCTAGTGTTAAATATCATATATGGCTTGGCCATATTGTAATGACCCTTTTCTCTGCTCATGGCCTTTGTTACATTATTTATTGGGCTGCCACTCATCAATTGTCTGAGGTAATAGATTCTGTACTTCAATTGCATACATACCTTATAATATAATATGATGAAAAAGAGAGTCTTGGTATAATTGTTGTCATGTGACTCGTAGAAATGTAGGGTTGTACTCTGCCCTTCGCTGAACCCCATTCATTATGATAGCTTAGTGCACCAGACTGTCATTTTATAATATAACAGAATGATATAATCATGATGTGAAGCTAGAGGTCACATTCCATGGAGTGAACATATATTGAGGATGTGCATCAAGAAAAGAAGAAGTGATTTTGCTTTATATACGTCAAGTCTTTGTTAGCAAGAAAAGTACAACAAAAAAGACATTAAAAAAAAGGGAAGAGCAAATTTCTTGGATCTCCATGTAGTCAACTCTTCTAGTGTTCTAGTGGTCCAAACATTTTCTATTAAAAAATATTCCCTCAATCAAAAGGAATAAAAGGATTGACCTTTTATTCTTTTGGCTCTTTTTAAAATATCAACAGATTTGATAAGCAGAGGAAAACAAGATAAATATAGAACAAGTTTGAGGTTTAATTAACTAAAATTATGGAACAGTACTCATTAAACAATAGATAATTGGCCAAAAAATGTTCACAAACTACATTACTAAGTCCAATTCTTGGTGAATTTCTAATTAGTAATTAATGATTCTTGATTGAAATGAAACAGATGCTTAAATGGGCAAAAACTGATGTCTCAAATTTGGCTGGAGAGTTGTCATTGCTTTCTGGATTGGTGTTGTGGATAGCAACATTCCCTCGTATTAGGAGAAAGATGTTTGAACTCTTCTTTTACACTCATCATTTCTACGTTCTCTTTGTCGTTTTCTTCGTCTTCCATGTTGGCGTCTCTTATGCTTGCATCATGCTTCCCGGTTTCTTCCTCTTCATGGTTGATCGATACTTGAGATTCTTACAGTCGCGATCAAATGTCCGTTTAGTCTCTGCTCGAGTTCTACCATGTGAAACTCTTGAACTGAATTTCTCCAAGACTAAAGGTAAACTGAAGAAATTTCATAAATCTACACTAGGGAACACCATATGAAAAAACAAAGATTTGTGACGGATCTTCATGTCCATCACAAATTTCGTCCACATCGATTGGATTCTTTGACATTACAGTCACGATTTTGATCAATTTTTTTTAATGAAAATGCACAGGTTTAAATTACACACCAACTAGCATCATGTTTGTAAATGTGCCTAGCATTTCAAAACTGCAATGGCATCCTTTTACAATCACTTCAAGCAGTAATTTGGAGCCAGAGAAGATCAGTGTTGCCATTAAGGGTGAAGGAAGTTGGTCCAAAAAGCTATACCAGATAATCTCTTCGCCTAATTCTGTTGATCGTCTTAATGTCTCTGTTGAAGGACCTTATGGACCTCCTTCCACACATTTTCTAAGGTATGGGAATTAGACTTATCATATGTGCATCTAGTTCAAGTCGAATTTAATTCACAGAACCCGTTATAGATCTGTCCTGTCACGTACAACTATATGTTATAATGATAAACTAAAGTTCCTTTCTTTTTTCCTTCCTTTTTGTAGGCATGATTTATTGGTTATGGTTAGTGGAGGAAGTGGAATTACCCCTTTCATCTCCATAATTAGGGAGTTAATCTACACAAGTGAGTCACAAAAATGCAAGACACCAGAAATCCTACTCATAAGTGTGTTCAAGAACTCACATGACCTCACCATGTTGGACCTTCTCCTTCCTATTTCTGGTGCTTCATCAGAAACCTGTAAATTGGGCCTACAAATTGAAGCTTTTGTAACTAGAGAAAAACAACACATACGAGCAGAAGACAAGAAGAACTTGAGGACCATATGGTTCAAGCCCAACCCATTTGATGAGCCCATCAGACCAATTCTTGGCCGAAACAATTGGCTCTGGCTTGGTGCTATCATATCATCTTCCTTCATCATTTTCTTGATTTCCTTGGGGATCTTGAATAGATATTGCATATATCCAATCGACAAAAATACCAATGATATATTCTCATATCCAATAAAGGCTGTTCTGAATATGCTGATTATTTGCATATCTATAGTCATCACAACTAGTGCAGCATTTGTTTGGAACAAGAGACGGAGTGGGACTGATGCAAAACAGATTCAGAACATGGAAGGTGCAACTCCTATGGCTTCACCTGATTCTTGGTTCTATAATGCTGATAGGGAGATGGAGAGTTTGCCCCAACAGTCACTTCTTCAATCAACTAATCTCCACTTTGGTGAAAGGCCTGACCTCAAAAGTAAGTTCATCACAAAAATATCAATAATAACAAGAAACTCGTCAGATCAAATATTGTACAGCTAGTTAAATTGTAAATACGATACATAACATCACAAATTTGATTTGATGCAGGGCTGTTGTTTGAGAGGAAAGAATCAAGTGTTGGAGTTTTAGTGTGTGGACCAAAAAAGATGAGACATGAAGTGGCAAACATATGTTCATCTGGCTTAGCATCGAACCTTCATTTTGAGTCCATCAGCTTCAGCTGGTGATTTTTTTCCTTCATAATTTCAAGAGAATATAATGCATTATGATGCAATGGAAAAATAAGATAATATTTTTTCTGTTTGTTTGTATGGTTTTGCTCTGGTTGATTGAGTTTTGTAACATGCTTCCTTTGTGAAAATGTAAAAAGATACTGTTTATTTTGTTTTTAGTCTTTCTCACTGTCACACTCCATCCGGCGCTTCAACTTGATCTGAAACTTACCAAAACTATCCTTTAATATTGTAATTTAAATATGTTTTGTGAAAAAATAGAATTAAAGAGCTGTCAAAATAAAAAAGATACAATTAATCTGTATATAGATAGAAATTACTACTCTAAATGAATTGATCCAAGCAGAGGGAATTTCATTTTCAGCTTCCACAAATCTCTTCAATAGTAATTGGCAATACATGGTTTAGGAAAAAGCATACACTGCAAATGCTATAATCCTGGATTTGAATACTTGAAAGTATACGTTGTTGTAAGTGTTATCTTTTTAATTCACAGTGCACATTTTTTCGTCTTCAAGAATTAAAAGAATTATCAAGAGCTCTTTATTCATGAGAGAACACTTAGAAAATCCTGGTTTATGACCACAGTGCCCCTGACGATTCCCCCGACCCCATAACTTTGATTTCAGAGGATGGTGTACTTGAAAATCTACCCGCTGAACAAAGGTTGAGAGGTATGACTTACCTTTTAGGTTCTGTAGATGGCTTGTGGTTGGTAAAGAGAGTAATTGACAACAGCATTTCGGTGTCGTTGCGGAATCCTTGGGATCTCAGTCACTCGTATAGTACATGCAGCGGTCTATTCCTGTTCCAGGGACTCATGGAGAACCCTTCAACTTAACAGTTACTACGAAATACGCAAATATACATCAGACATTATGGAAGCCCTGGGTACTGGTTATTTGAATAGAAGTTATTACTGACTGTCAAGTGGGTTTAAGTCTCGAATTCTTTCATTTCACTTTGGCAATGAGGAGTTTGGGGAGATTGAAGGCCGCCCTTTGAATCATACCAGTTTCTGTTTGTTTACAATACTGCTTCATGACGATTCCATTGCCCTAATGGCCAGCGTTGACATAGTTGATTATGAGATAGGGGTAATGATCCAACCAGGGCCCTGGAACAAACTTTTTGCCTTCAAATTGACCTTGTGTTATCCTCCATTAATCGTGTCTTGGTTTCTTAACACTGTCATCTACGTGACTAAATGTTCTCGCCTTGTCTCCTATGATGTCAGGACAGGGGAGACGTGGCCTCTTGGATTTCATCATCCACGCCTGAGGGAAGCCTTCGGGAGAAATGCCCTACAGGGATGTACCATTCTCACTTATAAAGAACCTTACAAACGTTTAAAACAACTTAGTGAATTGTGCTTTAGACAGGACGTTTACTAATTAAATAAGAAATAGTAGCGTCTGTTAACTGATATCTACCTCTTTTGATTGCAATTGCTTTTAATTCTTGAAGACGAAAAAATGTGCACTGTGAATTAAAAAGATAACACTTACAACAACGTCTACTTTCAAGTATTCGAATCCAGGATTATAGCTTATAGTGTATGCTTTTTCCTAAACCATGTATTGCCAAATACTATTGAAGAGATTTGTTGAAGCTGGAAATGAAATTCCCTCTGCTTGGATCGATTCATTTAGAGTAGTAATTTCTATCATATACAGATTAATTGTATCTTTCTTATTTTGACAGCTCTTTAATTCTATTTTTTCACAAAACATATTTAAATTACAATATTAAAGGATAGTTTTAATAAGTTTCAGATCAAGTTGAAGCGCTGGATGGAGTGTGACAGTGAGAAAGACTAAAAACAAAATAAACAGTATCTTTTTACATTTTCACAAAGGAAGCATGTTACAAAACTCAATCAACCAGAGCAAAACCATACAAACAAACAGAAAAAATATTATCTTATTTTTCCATTGCATCATAATGCATTATATTCTCTTGAAATTATGAAGGAAAAAAATCACCAGCTGAAGCTGATGGACTCAAAATGAAGGTTCGATGCTAAGCCAGATGAACATATGTTTGCCACTTCATGTCTCATCTTTTTTGGTCCACACACTAAAACTCCAACACTTGATTCTTTCCTCTCAAACAACAGCCCTGCATCAAATCAAATTTTACAACTTATTAATGCACAGTTCTTCAAAAAGAAGTTGAGAAAGACATTCTAATATACATTATTTGTGATGTTATGTCCCATATCCATAATTTAACTTGCTATACGATATTTGATATGATGAGTTACTAGTTATTATCGATATTTTTTGTGATGAACTTACTTTTGAGGTCAGGCCTTTCACCAAAATGGAGATTAGTTGATTGAAGAAGTGACTGTTGGGGCAAACTCTCCATCTCCCTATCAGCATTATAGAACCAAGAATTAGGTGAAGCCATAGGAGTTGCACCTTCCATGTTCTGAATCTGTTTTGCATCAGTCCCACTCTGTCTCTTGTTCCAAATAAATGCTGCACTACTTGTGATGACTATTGATATGCAAATAATCAGCATATTCAGCACAGCCTTAATTGGATAAGAGTATATCTCATTAGTATTTTTGTCGATTGGATATATATAATATCTATCCAAGACCCCCAAGGAAATCAAGAAAATGATGAAGGAAGATGATATGATAGCACCAAGCCAGAGCCAATTGTTTCGGCCAAGAATTGGTCTGATGGGCTCATCAGATGGGTTGGGCTTGAACCATATGGTCCTCAAGTTCTTCTTGTCTTCTGCTGGCATGGGTTCTTTTTCTCTAGTTACAAAAGCTTCAATTTGTAGGTCCAATTTACAGGTTTCTGATGGAGCACCAGAAATAGGAAGGAGAAGGTCCAACATGGTGAGGTCATGTGAGTTCTTGAACACACTTATGAGTAGGATTTCTGGTGTCTTGCATTTTTGTGACTCACTTGTGTAGATTAACTCCCTAATTATGGAGATGAAAGGGGTAATTCCACTTCCTCCACTAACCATAACCAATAAATCGTGCCTACAAAAAGGAAGGAAAAAAGAAAGGAACTTTAGTTTATCATTATAACATATTGTAATACGCGACAGCCACAGATCTAGAACAGGTTGCGTGAATTAAATTTGACTTGAACTAGATGCACATATGATAAGTCTAATTACCATACCTTAGAAAATGTGTGGAAGGAGGTCCATAAGGTCCTTCAACAGACACATTAAGATGATCGACAGAATTAGGGGAAGAGATGATCTGGTAGAGCTTTTTCGACCAACTTCCTTCACCCTTAATGGCAACACTGATCTTCTCTGGCTCCAAGTTACTGCTTGAAGTGATTGTAAAAGGATGCCATTGCAGCTTTGAAATGCTAGGTACATTTACAAACATGATGCTAGTTGGTGTGTAACTTAAACCTGTGCATTTTCCATAAAGATAATGTCAAAGTATCCATCAATGTGGACAGAATTTATGATGACATGAAATTTCTTCAATTTACCTTTAGTCTTGGAGAAATTCAGCTCAAGAGTTTCACATGGTAGAACTCGAGCAGAGACTAAACGAACATTTGATCGCGACTGTAAAAATCTCAAGAATCGATCAACCATGAAGAGGTAGAAACCGGGGAGCATAATACAGGCATAGGAAATGCCAACATGGAAGACGAAGAAAACAACGAAGAGGATGTAGAAGTGATGAGTGTAGAAGAAGAGTTCAAACATCTTTCTCCTGATTCGAGGGAATGTTGCAATCCACAACACCAATCCAGAAAGCAATGACAACTCTCCAGCCAAATTTGAGACCTCAGTTTTTCCCCATTTAAGCATCTGTTTCATTTCAATCAACACTCAATACTTGCTAATTTGTTCAACAGTCGGAGTATATATGCAGTGAAAATATTTAACGAGAGATATACCTACTCTAAATCGAAGAATATATATGTAATTAAAGTACAGAATCTATTACCTCAGACAATTGATGAGTGACAGCCCAAAAGATAATGTAACAAGTGCCATGGACAGTGAAAAGGGTCATTACAATATGGCCAAGCCATATATGATACTTAACACTAGCTTCTGAGGTAAAACCAAAGACTTGCAGCACAGAGGAGCCTCTTGTCACTGGGACAAACAGAAATGTTAAGCCTATATTTCCAACAAGTCCCAACATTAACCCTGAATATTCCACCTTGTCTTCCCATCTGTCATAAGCCAATCCAAAACAATAGCCTAGTTACAAAAAGTTAATTTATATATAACACATTTTTCAAATACTTTTATATAAAATTAAATTGTTAATTATCGAGACTTATATTGTATGTGCTACTTTTTGAATTTGCTAAACATGTATATAAAATTTTACATATTTCAAGAGATTTGAAGATTCCATGATGTTGACCAAAAAAACTACTTCACTAATTTGACTCTAGTATTTCAAACCCCAACATATAAACTAGAACATAGTCAACATACTTTTTACGGTACATATCAGGGATGTCAAACGGACTGGTTAGGTTGAAATTGGGATTGTTAAAATGGGTTGAAATAGAAGTTGAGTTGGATTATGACCTCCCAAATTCACTTTGGGCTCAAATAGGCTAAATTTCGGATTGGGTCATGACCTGCCCAATCTCAATATTTTAATATATTATTATTTATTTTTTATAACTACATTTTAAATTTTAACTCAAGAAAAAAAAATAAAAAGTTATAAATAGATAGATTAACCATAGAAAATATAACATAAATAGAAAACATAAATCACATTGAATGCAAGTAAAGAACCTTAGAACCGGTTGAACTCGGTGATTAAATTAGGCTCAATTGAAGATAGATTCTTTCAAGATGTGTTAAAACTTAAATGTGTTGAAACTGAATCCAATTCAAATTAACTTAAGCCCAACCCATAAAATTTTAGGCGAGTTACCTGTATTTAGACTCATTTTGACACCCTTAACACATATATATTACATCTGTTAGTGCTACTTCAAAACAAAACTACTGATTTCTGCAAACTTGTCGATCAATAATTTAGGTGACAATATGTTTGTGTTTATGAAAAATCAAATATATTGAAGGATTAACTTACACTTTTTGTCCAATTGTGGCTACGTATTGTGGTGTAACAGTAGGAAAAACAAGGTGCAAGTAAGAAGCAAAAGACCAAACTAAGAGTGCAATGAACATCACAAAAAAGCCAAGCTCTATTCTTGATACAATTCCTAGACCCTTCATGATCATTGGTCTCCTCCATATAGCCCACTTTTGTTTCTTCTCAACTCTGTTAATTACAAAATACAAAAAAATTAATAAATATATCTTTGTATAGAAAAAAAAAAGTTGGGGGACTTTTTGGTATAGACCTGTTGATGTTTTTATGATTGGATTTCTTCGATAAATGGAGGTATACGCATCCCAACACAGCAACAAGTAAAAAAGGAAATGTGCTCATCAAAAGTGCCCTTCCTGTAAAGACAAAAAAATTTACAATTAGTATGATATAAGTTATTTAAAAGGCTTAACTCATATAAACAGACACTTAAACTTGTCCTCATTTTTCACTTAGATACTTAAACTGAGACAAGTTTCTAATAGACACGTCAACTGCTAAGTTTTGATCTCATTAAACACTTTTATCCTACTTGTCACTCTCTATAAAAGTAGGTTCTCAAAATTCTCAAAAGGACTGTGGAGAGTGCCAAAATTCTCAAAATCATAAGATAGAAAGAAAAAAAAGGGTATTTTTGGTATATTTTTTATGTTTAGTTTTAGACGATAAGATCAAAAAATTTCTTTATAGTTTTCAAAATTTTCTATCAAGTTAAAATCAGACAAACAAGTTAAAAACAAAGTATATATTAGTATCCCCTGTCCCAATTTATGTGGTTCCTTTCAAATTTCAAGATTCAAACAAGTATATGTTTTTCGTAAATTTTTCATATATCTTTTAAACCATTTGAACTGTCACTTAACACGTCTTATAGTATTTTTTACGTAGTTTACAAATATATAAATTTCATTTCAAAAAATGTAAAGATTCCATATACAAAATTTTGATCAAACTTATTAAACTGATTGATTCTGAAAAAACGAAAAAAATATATGTGTACCTTGAGCTCCAAAGTAAGTGGAGTGGGTCGTGTGAGCTATGATCTTGGGTGTCCAAGTTTGATAATACATATTGGTTGGTTCCAATACCAAAAGTAGGAAATAACCAATTGTAACAATTATAAGTAGAGCCATTATAACTTTTTGAAAGTCATTGCTCATACTTGAAGTTCCATCAACAGAAGGAGAGGATGTTTCAGCCATTTTTATCTTTTAACTTGTTGATTAAATAAAATATCAGTTAAAAGATAATACTTGTTGAGAAGGAATGAAGTCTTTATATAGTACTATAGGGAGAGAATTTATATAATATTTTCTTTTTCCCAAGTGTACATATTTAATTTTATATATTCTTGAAATATATAGCCTGATTCATGTCCTATATAGCTTTAAAAAAAAAATTAAAAAAAAAACTGAACAAAGAAAAAAAGGTTTGACAAACAAGTTTATGAAACAAGAAGGTGAGGAAATTCCTTTATATTTTTCGACATTTTATGGTAACGTGTTAGACTAAATCCAAGATGATGTCAACAGAATTTAGGGAATGGCACAATTGCATGGTTCTTGTCACTTTTTGGAACTTAAAACAGTGAAGATGGCAACGTAACATTCTATTTTTTATTTTTTTTATTTTTTTTAGTATTCGTATAAAAGGCGATTCATTTGAATTCATGTTGAATGAAGCCTATAAAAAAAAATTATATTTAGAATTCAAAGTCAAGGTATTTAATTTAAAAGAAGAGTAACTAACTACATCCGCTGATGATTAAGTTAGCATTCTATACGATAAAGAGAGAATATTTAAGATAGTTTTTGTAATAATAATTAGTTAATATATGGTGAAAAAAATGACATTGTAATTAACTCACACAGTCACACCTTCATTTACTATAAATTGTATTATGTGAATTACATGAATAACATTACTTATGTGAGTCTAGTTTATTACTCTCTCCATTTAAAAAAGAATTACGTGATTTAAGACTAGGCACTAGAGCTGTCAATATGGATTAGGCCCATTGGATCAACCTAACTTAACCAGTGATTTAGCAGGTTTGCGCTAAGATTTTTGGATCCTATTTTTGTTCGGCCCGAATAAGTTTATTGATTTGTGAGACTTTTGCAATATATGGGTTGGATCAACCCATGAGCCAAATTAAAAAATAATTTATTAAAAGTAAAAATAAAATAAATTATTAAAAGTAATAAGAGTTCAAACTAAAATTCATTTAAAAAAAATTAAATATCAAAATTTCGATACAAATTATGTTTTTATAATATGTAATAGTAACACTTATACTATGTAATACTGTCTTGCTGCTATTTCTTTTAATATTTTAAAATTATAATTTAATTTAAAATTTTATAAAACTAATATACTTGTAAAAATGTAGGCTAACCCAGTAAGGCTCGTGACCTACGTACTAATGGGTTGGGCTAACGATTTTCTGGCCCACAAAAAAATGAGTCAGCCCAGTATGGCCCGTCAAATTTCAAAACCTATATTGACTAGCGCGGATGGGATGAGCCAGCTTGTATTGACAACTCAATTTTGCATGGAGGCCACACATACCGTCTGAATCTCCCTTGAGGTGACACTTGGTCAAATTTTCTCACGGGCGGTATTAAGAGGTCCGATAAAGACGCCAAAAAAAATTACGAGTCCTTACATAAACATGTCATGTGAAAAGTTGCAATTAAAGTTTAGCTTTTCGTTTGTTTCGAGAAATCTATCCATCAATTCTGATTCTTTCTTTTTCTCTTGATTCTTTTCCGACTGACCAAAAAAGAAAATGGATAATTCTTTCTTAAACAGATAAAAAAAGAAAAGATCATATATAGACTCACAAATACTACAAACTTGTCTTTAAATATAAAATAAATAAAAAGGCAATATTATGGTCTACATTTAAAAAAAAAAGGATGCTTAGCGAGGATAATAAAAGGAAATTAAAAAGTATGAAAGAATTTAAATATCTTTTGATGATATCATCCTAACAAATAGAAACTTTTATTTGCCGCAAGATCTTTGCTTTCGTTATAAATTAATTCTACTCATTCTTATACTATGATACAATTTATATTCGTTGATGTAAAATGTTTGACAATAAAACATTTTTTACGAGTCGTAAATATGAAAACAATAATTGCACTTAATAATAAGCTACGAAATTATAGTAATTTCTAAAAAGTTTCTTTCTTTTTTCTTTTTGCCCTTATAGACAGACTCCACCCGACCCAGATCTAACTAAACAAACTCGTACCCTTGGGAAAAATTTCAAGTTTCTAATTGTGATGATTGAATAAAAGGGGAACTCGATTTGAAAAAAATACTTAATTAGATGAGGGCTTTTTAAAAAATATAATAATTATTGATGTTAGCGCGATACTTTTTATTTATTATCATTTAAAATAATATTATGATAAATCTGAACTTGTATTAAAAGTAAATTATGCATGCAATATAAATGTATTGTCAGTGTTTCAAAATTTATTTTATTTGTTTGGTAAGAAATTGACATAATGTGTATTAAAGTATGTGATAAATATATTACCCATCAATTAAACTTGTATTACATATGTTTTTATAAATAGTTCTCTGTAATATGTTTTAAAATTATACTATACATGTATTATAAGTGTTCATCAATTTTTTTTTATTGCTATGAATGCGAAATATTTTCTTAATATAGTATAGGTATAGAAAAAAACTACGCGGATAAGCAAACATATACTTAGTGAATTTAGCTAACATAATTATAATTTGAAATAATTATGGCTTATAACTAACATCTTTGTATGATTACAGTTTGAGTTTGTATAGCAAACTATCTCAAATATACAAACACTACAAATTGTATAACAAACTATACAAACGGTGCGCGAATTATATACCGGAACATACAAACACTGCGAATCGAATAGTAAATTATAAAAATTAGTGAAATAACAAACGCTATACAGAAACTATGGATTATACAACAAATTATACAAATATTGTAAATTGTATAGCGAATCATACAAATATTATGCGTGAATTATATAGCGAAATATACAACCGTTATACTAAAACTGCAAATTGTATAGTGGATTATACAAACGCTATACAAAGCCATGAATGATATAGCGAATTATACTAACACTGCGCGAATTGTATAGAGAAGTATTCAAACACTGGTATAACTATAGTTTTGAAATATCTCAAACTATAGCTATGGAGCATAATTAAGGTATTTTCGAGTGACTATATGCGAAAATTCCTTTATAGAATTAGTATATCTATGTAAGATTCCCTAATAAAAACTGGGCCGAGATTTCAACAGCCCGTCTGGCTGATTTACCGTAGCCCAATTTGTAGTATGTGGGCCTAAGAAGATGAGGCTTATAAGTTGCTAAACCCCATTTAATTAAGCAATTTGAGTTCTTCACTTGGTGATTTTCTCCTATATTTCAAGAATCTAATGCATACAAACAAGAAAGGGCTTCTTGCATAAATATTCCACACAACAAGATTCTTTCGAGCTAAATGATCGCATGTATATGTAATATATTTATATTATATGAATAGTCAGAGGTGGAGCCACATATTGGTCAGGCATTCATCCAATTATCCAAACCCCTTTTGTGGAAAATTATACTATTCATGTATATATATGTAGATGTCAAACTCCGTAAGGCGAGTTCATGAGTCTACTTCTTCAAATTTTGAACCCCGTAACTCAAAATACTGACTTTGCCACTGTGCATAGTGTATATCTGATGTACAACTATGTATTAGAGATGTATCATAGGTGATGATAAAGATATTAACATTGAAGCAAGGAATTAACATGGTTAGTTGGTTGAAAAATATATATAAACAAAAGGTTGGTTTATTTTTGGGTTTTTGAAAGTTGTCAAGTGAGTATAGGCTTAAAATGAACAAAGGAACGCTGATGTAGTTGGGATGGTAACAAAGAAGAATTATTAGGTGAAAGGTCCAAAAGAAAGAAAATGAATTAGTTTGTGAAGTACAATCTAATTTTATTTATTTATTTTTGAAGAAATATAGTAACTTTCCTTTTTGACCATAGTGATCTTCACACTTCCCTTAGTTTTAGAGTGTAAAAAATAACAAGATGTACAAATCATTTTCTTGAATTCTTTTTTACTTTAAAGAAATTATTTATTATATTGTCTTTAGTGGTAGGACAAGTGATTCCAAATCTTTTATGATGCCAAATGACTTGTCAACTGAAGTAGAGGCCTCTAGATACTTCTAATTCATGAAATGGCTTACCAAACAAAAGGAGCCAATTACCATAATTATGAAATAAAATGCTTAATGAAGAATTAACTATAACTTATCAACCATATATACATTTAAATAAGACTTGAATTAAAAGATAAAATTGTAGTTTTTGGGGGGATTTGATTTTTATTACTATGTGTATACAACGTTTCTTGGTTATTTGATTATCGAGTTTAATATTATAAAATATAATATTGCTAAAATGATTCATGGTACAAAATTAAAGTCAAAAGATCTATTAAAAAAAAAGTTGCTTTCAAATATGTGTATCTATACTTCTTCATTTTGTCTCTAAGAAACCAACAAAATAATCTTTAATTAGTAATTGTTAAAAGGACATATATATTGGTTAGGGAGTCAAATACAGAGTCAAACCAAAATGATACATATGCCATACATTTTACATGGAGTAGTTGTTTTAATTTGATGACCTATTTAAAGGAAGTACAAAAACTCTTATTTAGTGTACAAGATATTGGAGCTCGTGCCAGCACGGGTCCAACACATATTATTTTTTAGTCTCAGTTTATGTAATACTAATAGATGTTTTAAGTATGTATTTAAATTTTTAAGTTGTTAATTATTGCGACTTATTACACATTTTATATTATTTTTAAATAATACATGTTATTTATTTTGTTCCAGAAATTACGTCAATCCACTGAAATATGGTATGCTACAAGTGAATATTTGCGCCAAGAAATGTTGCACATATAAAAAAATTTGAGAGTCAATCAAAATTTGTATTTACTTTTTAAATATTTAAAATTGTTAATAGATGAAGCAGCTGGAGAAATAATTTATTAGGGGTAATTTTATAAAATCAAACAGTCGAAGTAGGCACGTCAATCGGTAGCTGCCTTTAAAAAAAAATTATTCTGGGTAAATTCAAGCTGAAGCAACAAAAGAAATAATTAATAGAAACGACGTAGTAAAATCAATTAGCTGAAGCATGCACATTAATCAGCAACTACCTTTACAACAACAACATACCAGTAAAATTCCATAAGTGGGGTTTGGGGAGGGTAAGATGTACGCAGACCTTACCACTACCACTTAGGTAAAATCAGCAGCTATCTTTAAGAAAAAATAATTAATTAGGGGCAATATCATAAATTCATAGCTACAACAGTTGAAGAAATAATTAATAAAGATGACATAATAAAATCAAGCAGTTGAAGCAGACATATCAATGATTAGCTACCTGCTCAAGCAAGCAGTTGAAGCAGGCATGTCGACTATGACGTGCCTGTTTCGTCACTCTTATATAGATAGTAGTAATATTTAGTAAAGAACTTACTAAACTAAATAATAATTTAAGACAAATGAATTCAAGTTATTATACCGATAGTAATATTTAGCAAAGAACTTACTAAACTAAATGATAATTTAAGGTAAGTGAATTCAAGTTATTATACCATCATTTTACTTTTACGTGTTACAATAAATAGCTTATCTTATTTTTAGGATCACATTCAATATTTAAAAAAAAAATTTACTGATTAAATATCTTTTAAGTGACTTGATAATAGTGATACTTTATATGACTTAAACTCAAGCTAAATATACAACCCCAATATCTTGTAAAGAACTTAGTTTAGAGGTAAAGTTTCATCAAAAACTTGAAGAAGAGCTTAAAACTACATTTCTTTGTCTTGATGGTGTAAAGTAAAAACTAATTATTTTATTAGAAAGTTAGGTGAAATAAAAAAATTAAAAGAAGAAAAAACATATATGGAAAATGGGGCCTAGGAAGACAATATCACTAGACCATTTAGAGGTGTAATAATCTTGTCAAGTCAGCATCCCATACAAACTTTGCTTATTTATAGCACTCAAACTTGTGAACACTCATTTGCTATATGATACAACTTCACTATATATTTCCAATATTCAACAAAAAATTAAATTTGTTACAAGAAAAATGGAGGTGAATAAGAAATCATCATTTTCTAATGGAACAATTAGAATGATACAAGGAGCAATATTAGCTCTAGCACTTACAGTATTTCTTGGGAATTTGATGATGTGGATCATTATGCCAACTTTCACATATTATCAAAAATGGGTTCCTGTTCTTGTTGCTACTACCAATTCCACATTCTTTGATATCCAAGGTATTTGAATTAACTCTTTCTTCCTTTCGAGACAAATTCAGAATTTGATATATTATAAAGTTGAGTTTGGGATAATACTATTGAATGTTTTATGAAAACCGTAAGAAACTAGCTATTCTTTCGAAGGACATCCCTCGAAAGAAAATTCCATTAGAAATTTACGTGTTCTAATTTTAGTAATAATATACATATATACTATAACTTCTTTGATTTACCGGTTTCAATTCTACTATCTCTACTTACTTAATAGATTTTTTATACATATATAAGGTCTAAATTGAAATTACATATTGAGTTTGGATGAATCCGTAAATATCTAGCTACATTCGCCCTTGTTTTGGGGAAATTTCTTATAAATTTGGAACGATACACAAAATAATACGACCATGAATTAAAAAAGTAATTATATTTCATAGGTATCATTTCGAGGCTATCCATTCCCATAATATTTTCATCAGCGATATACTTATAATGTTTTCCTAGATTACAAATAAATGTTGTTGAAACAAGATTTTCCTTGCTTAGTTACTTACCAAATACACACAAAAAAAAGTTAAGATATGAAAATATTTTTTCTTTTTATGATTACTTTTTTTATTCTTGGTGTGATTTTACAGGTCCTATAATGATGAACTTCACATTCCCAATCTTATTCATTGCTGTATTGGGCTGCATTTATGTCCATTTAGAGAAGAAAAAGAGTGATGTTGTCACTTCATCATATTGGTATAGTATATACAAAACTTTTTTGTTTTGTTTTTTTTTTTAAAAAAAATTTATTAATTTTTTTTATTGTTGTTTTATTTCAGCAATAAGGATTGGTTAAAGGTATTGAAGAAGCCAAAAATTATCCAACCATTAGGGATAGTGACATGGATAGAACTCTTTTTTCTAGCCATGTTCATTATTCTATGTGTTTGGTATTTCTCAGCATTTGTCTATTTTCACTATAGCACCATTACCACTTATGCAGCTACCAAAGGAGTTCAAGTGTAAGTTTTCTCCTTTCTCCATGGAAATTTATTGTTAAGCTAAGATAGAAAATTTTAATTTTAAAAACACACGGCGCAATTATGAAAATGCGCACACAAAAATATTTAAGTTAAATTATAAGACGGAAAGTTTATTTTGAGAATGAGTAACTAAAGTTTGCAAAGAAAATGTATTAAAAAGAAAAACTAAATATGGTGGAGGAAGAAAATTAAATATAATTTTGAATATGACAAACCAAACAAGCAATAAAACTACTTTTCAGCGTAACTTATCTCATCATAACTAATTCCAGTATAACTTGTATCCAAACCAAACGGTCCCTATAGAGGACAAAAACAAAGTTCTATTAGATGCTAGTATTTTTTATTTTGTATCATCTATCTTTTAAGATTTTTGCATACAATTATAAAGATATACAAATTCCTTAATCATACTAGTATTTGATAATGTCCTACTTAATTATTACTTCAGTAATTAATTAGAGAATTAATGATGAATATAATTTAGAAAAAAAAAAGTAAAAATCAAATGATTCTTGCTTTTCTAAAAAGTCAAATATTTTGAAATAAGTTCAACCTACCAAACGACTAATATTTTCAAGGACTAAGAAAGTGAGTACAATAATTCAATGGAAATTATGGTACTGTTGAATATATATACATATATTATATTCAGGAATATATTGAGTCAAGACTCTAGTGTAACATGTATAGAATTTAACTTTTTAGTTTTTTCTTTCGCTCTTTTTTAGACAGAAAGGAATGTAGATCGCGCATTAGGGTAGAAGGTTAATGAGCTAGTAAGAGTAGAACGTTTGTCCCGCCATTATGATGAAGTAGGTTAGTAGGACCAGTCGTGTCTTTATACATTGTGTTGTTACTGTCCGTCTTTTATTTTTCTTCTTTTATTGTTTTTATAAAATTATCAATTGCTTTTCATCCTAGTCGTTAGTTTATATCTAGTATTTTTCTGCTTTTGGGGGCTGATATATATGAGTTGAGGGGCTTTCGGAAACAGTCTCTCTATCTCTTTATGAGATAGTGAAAAAGTCTGTGTACATTTTACCCTCCCAAGACCCTACTTGTGGAACTTCAGTGAATATGTTTTGATCGTTCTTTCACTTTTTTTAGTATTTATTTTGTAAGATTAATTTTGGTGAGGGTTGATAACATTTTTTTTTTGTTGTGTGTGGTGGAAATTTTGTAGGTGGCAAGCAAGAATTGATAGGTTGGCTTTAGTGACTGGACTAACAGGGAATATATGTTTAACATTTTTATTTTATCCAGTGAGTAGAGGGTCCTCAATTTTGCCTCTCTTGGGGTTAACTTCAGAAGGCAGCATCAAATATCATATATGGTTGGGACATATGGCTATGACCCTTTTCACTATTCATGGTCTTCTTTTTATCCTCTTTTGGGCTGTCTCTGGCAGATTACATGAGGTAATTAATATTTAATTAACCATATTTATTTATAATAATTTCATTAATTGCAATATCAAATGTCTATAAGGCTTGAAAACAGCCTCCGGCAGAAACACAAAGTAAACCGTATGATCGAGCCCTTCTCTGAACCCTATTATACCAGACTTGTCCTTTTGATCAAATGTGAGTAAATATATCTAAGGTTTTAGGTACGAAAGTGCGCTAAAATTGTGAAGCTTCTAGATCTCTTTTGAGATGGTGGGGGTTGGTGTTTAATTTTAACATTTTGATGTGTAAATAATCATTGCATCAATTAGTACATGAATTAAGGGAAAAGAAACAACTTAAACAAGACATATAAAGTAAATGATAATTTTGAAACTTAACTTATACAGCAGTTACAAAAATAATGATCATTACCACATTAAGTTTTCTAGGTTTGGCATAATGACATTGTTGTTAGGTTGATATATTAAGGTTTCAAATTAAACCTCACCCATATGTTGAAAGCACTACATATATTGGTGGCCTACATTACCTATCTAAAACATGTGGTTTTCATAATTTTGAGATTAACAACCAACCAACAAACTTAGGGAAAATGATTATTTTCAACCAACACAAAAATATCAAATATTATTCTCAAATTTATTTTTTACGTAGACCGAACAACTAACTCTAATCTTTATTAGATTTTATCGTTATCCTTCACGAAATTTACTCTCAATAGTTTTTACTTTTAAAAGATTATCCAAACAATGTGAATTCATAGTCTAAAGTTTTGTAGAATAATATATTTGGTAATAATTGTGTCTGTGTTACTCTTACCTAACACTCAATTTCAAAAAGAGTAAGGTTCAAAATTATTGAAGGCAAATATTATGACTCTTTTACTAAGGTCATTATGTTATATAAGTTGTCACATTATGAAAGGAGCAATCAAAAGTATAATAATGTCATAATACACAACATTTCATCATTATATTTTGTATCCTTTCTCCTATTCACAAACCTTTTAGTCTTTTCATAACAAAAAAGCAAATTCGAAACTTGTAGTCTAAATTATTCTTAGATATTTGTGTCACTGGAAAACATTTTATTAGGGATAAAAAAAGAATTTTAAAATTATATCATTTTTAATTAGAATAAGATGATATTTTTTTTAAAATGAATAAAAAAAACCGTACTAGGTAAAATCGGACAAAGGGAGTATAAGCTTTTTCTTTTTTTTTTCTTCAATTAACAAAGTCATACCACAAACTACCAAAGACTTTTAGTCCAGTAATATCCATAAGAGTCATCCACACAATAGTGTGAATCCACTTTTCAATGTCCCGCCTCGTATTAAAATATTTTTTAATTTTATCGTATTAAATATATTACGTGAAAAATTAAAATTAAAAAATTATATTCTTTTTTCGAAACGACTAAAAAGAAAAATTGATTAATTAACTAACACAGTTAGATAATATAAAAGGAATAGAAGTTTGGTGAAACAGTTAAAATGTGGGTAACTCAGTCTTGAGACTAAATTAAAGTTGCTCCACTAGACTTGGAAATTTCAGAAAGAGATAAAAAAAAAAAGTGGAAGAGCCCATTAGGCATGAAAGTGACACAACAATTAGTTAAAAGTGGAATTTGGACCACATGAATCAAGATTTGTTTGAACTTTGAAGAAGCCCCATACTGTTTGGTGTTTTCTAATTTAAAGAATATTCCAACCTTGAATTTGGGACCCCTACCAAGAAATGGGAATGATTTTAAGTTTAATTTAAGTGTGGCACATACAAATTCTAGAAGAAACCCACGCCACCATGACATCTAAATGACCTAATCATCATATTATATCTGCCTAACCATAATTATTCATGCATGAATTCAAATCAAAATAATCTGACAATGGAGAAATCAAGAATTTTATTAGAGATATTCGATTATTTATAACTATATAGTATATTTTTTCGATGAAACTAGTCAAATCTTCACCACCTTTAAAAAAAGATGGGAGGACAGAAGTAGAGTAAAGGACAAAGTAGTTAGTTCACCCTTGAATTTACTGTCTTTTACCATTGTATGTATTGGAAATCTTTAGCTTAGGTTAGTAAGGGTAGGATGTTGTCTTGCGTTGTGATATAGTAGGATTGTAGGATTAGCCGTGTCATTATATATTGTGTTGTTATTGGCCGACACTTGTTTTGCTACTTGTATTGTATTTATGAGTTTTCAATTGCTTTCCACTATAGTCATTTTTGTATCTAGTATTTTCTGCTTTTAGGGTTGATATATATGAGTTGAGGGTCTTTCAAAAACAGTCTCTCTATCTCTATGAGGTACACTATGTTACTGTGTATATACTATACATTCGAGACTATTTTTAGCTTAAGTTGTTGGGTGGACGACTATTTTGGTTAATTCTTCTTATTGATCATCTTATTTACCAGTCTTAGTTTGATGCAGATGTTGAAATGGGATCCACATTACATATCAAATGTACCTGGAGAACTTGGTTTACTTGTTGGATTAATATTATGGGCAACAACATTTCCAGCAATAAGAAGAAGAATGTTTGAACTCTTCTTCTACACTCACTATCTCTACATCCTATTCATGGCTTTCTTCCTACTCCACACTGGAATGTTTTATGCCTGTATTATGCTTCCTGGTTTCTTCCTCTTCTTGATCGATCGATACTTGAGATTCTTGCAATCCAGACAAAAAGCTCGTTTGATTTCAGCCCGAGTTTTGACTTGTGAAACTGTTGAACTCAACTTCTCCAAAATCTCAGGTTAGCCAGCCAGCCTACAATTAATTCCATCTTTTGTTTTCAAGGTTGCTTATCTTACTTTTTATGGATGAATGATTACTTGTTCTAATTTGTAGGTTTGGAGTACTCTCCGACAAGCGTTATGTTCCTGAATGTGCCAAGCATATCTAAATTACAATGGCATCCATTCACAGTAACTTCAAACAGTAACTTAGAATCAGACACAATTAGTGTTGTCATCAAATGTGAAGGAAGTTGGACTAAGAAGCTTTACAATGTCATCTCTTTGCCTTCCCCTGTTGATCGTCTTGATGTTTCTGTTGAAGGACCTTATGGACCTGCTTCCACTCATTTCCTAAGGTTAGAGATGTTTTACAGTATAAACACATTTTAACTTGTGAAAACATGTTAGTCGTACTGCTTTTTACGACTTTTACTGTGCCTGTACGTAGAGCTTTAACTCTTCCGAGTCAATGTAGTTTCCCTATGAATATTTTGTGATGGTATGGTCAACTTTGATGACAGGCATGATGCATTGGTGTTGATCAGTGGAGGAAGTGGCATAACTCCATTCATTTCAATCATCAGAGAGCTGATATATATGAGCTCAACGTTGAAATGCAAAACTCCCAAGATTCTATTAGTTAGTGTGTTCAGGAACTCTTCTCAACTCTCTATGATAGACCTACTTCTTCCTATAGCAGGGACTCCTTCAGGATGTTCTTCTAATCTTGACCTACAAATTGAGGCTTATATAACCAGAGAGAATGAACCAGCACCAGAAAAATCCGAACCCCTTCGGACCATTTGGTTCAAACCTGACCACACTGATGCTCCCATAACCCCCATTTTAGGCCAGAACAATTGGCTTTGGCTTGCTGCTATAATATCGTCTTCGTTTGCTCTGTACCTTCTATTTGTGGGACTTCTTTACCACTACTATGTTTACCCTATGGACCATGGTACTAACAAGGTGTTCCCATACCACACAAGGGCTTTGTTCAACATGTTGTTTATAGCAGCTGCTATAGGGATTGCAGCAAGTGCAGCCTTCCTTTGGAACAAGAAGAAAAGTGCTAGGGAAACTAAGCAGATTCAGGACATGGCAGATTCAGGAAAATCAATAAACTCATTCTTAGCTTATGCTGATCAAGAGCTAGAAAGTCTTCCTCAACAATCGCTGGTCAAATCTATCAAGACACATTATGGCCAGAGACCTGATCTCAAGAGTAAATACTACTATATCTTTGCATAATCAAAACTATTATTCCCAGCTCTGTATGTTTGGTAACTAAATTAAATTCTCTTACAGGAATATTGCTAGAAGTTAAAGGATCAAGTGTTGGAGTACTTGCCTCTGGACCGAAGAGCTTGAGACATGACGTAGCAGCCATTTGCTCATCTGGGTTGGTTGAAAATCTGCAGTTCGAGTCCATCAGCTTCACCTGGTGATTTACTCGCCTTTTCAACTCTGAGCTAGCTTAAAAGGACTCTATAAGAGTGCCTCAGTATGTAGATATTATGCCCTGTAATATGTTCCAGTCTTCTGGTTGGATCTATATGTGTTTAAAATAGGTATTGTGGGTTTGGTTGCCCAGGATAACATTACTTTTTGTCGAATATAATATGTAAGGTATTGTGAGTAGTCTTTGAAAGAGAAAATAAGGTTCAAGGGATTTGAATGGAATCTGTATTTGTTTGAGAAATTAGACTAAACAATGACCTTCTCATATACAAAACCAAACAAGAACTTCAAGTTTCTGTAACATTTTACTCAGACAAGGTCCAAAACTTCCCAGTTTCCTAGCTTTATCCATCAACAATTCCCAATTCCCAATCCTACAATATCATTTTGGGTTATGCTTCTATCTTCCTTTCATCGCAACTCACAGCTTAACATATCTACTGAAAGTAGCCTGTGCAGTCTCTCTCAGAACCATAGAACTACAAAGCTTACTATGTATTACAAATGGAAGAAGCTATATGAGGTGAAGAATTCTGAGGCAGTGTGATGAAATGGACAAAATCTTCTCCATATTATTTCAGAAGATCAAAATCTTACATACAAGAGTCCCCCTTCTTACTACAATCACCCACACCCTCAAAAAAAGCTAAAATCTGGTACAAACTGTCAATCGAAAAAAAAAAGGAACATGGAAAAAAGGTGATGCTGTAATGCACAAAATCTTCTCTATTCTCTATATATCAGAAGATCAGATCTTTCATACAAGAGGTGCCCCTTTTCATTACGATCACCCACACCCTTAACGACAGCTACAAATTGCTACAAAGGACCATGGAAACCAAAGAACTAAGAGCAATGACATGCCTATCTACAAAATAAATTTCTGCACGACACATGTGAACAGTATAACAGGAACTGACAATCTCATCTCGTGCCTTCTGCAGAGCTGCTTAACTCCCTTGCCAATATGGCGGTACACATTTATGCTGATTTCAAGTTGATGCCGTTAAAGCTTGAAGCAGAAGATCTCACTGAAAGCTTTTCTTAACCATTTCTAGAAAAGCTGTCCAAGGGCTCTTTATATCCAGATAGCTCATGTCTCTTCTGAATTTGAAGTCTCTTCTGAATTTGAAGTGGATGAAAGCTTTTCTTCCAAAATTTCAAGCAAGTCATGGTATTCGGCAAATGATGGATGGGTCTGAGATGAACATGAAACCACAGTAAGACACACAAATGAAGTCAGTGAAACCAAGAAATGATGTATCACAAATTTACCTTCAAAGTAATGCTATATGCTTTCCACAAGCGCAAATCATGATGAAATAAATCAAACAAGACCTGAGCAAAAATAACAAAAGGAACCTCGTGTGAGTTACAACTAACAAAAGCAATACTCAAAATAAGTAGATTTTGAGGTTCTCCCAAATGGGAACAAAAGCAGTAAAACTGATGGCAAACCATTTTTCATGAATGCAAGGCAACCTATCTATAATATCCTATATTCAGTAATTAGCCAAACCTCAGACCGCCTCAAAAGCGTGGCCAGTACTACAATCCACTCTTTGAACTTCACAGAGCACATATGAGACAAAAGGAACTCTGCATCTAAACGATTTTGCAACGTTTCCATCTGAAGCTGATGATTCAAAAGAAACAAGATTATCAGTATGAGTATTAAGTTCAATAACAGTTATAGCTGAACACACCTTGAGAATGCATATCAGCAAACATATTATCAAAAATACATCTAAAAAAGAAATTCAGGCACCATATGAGAGCTCATTGGTGTAACACGAAAGTTGTTACGTGAACTGGAATGTCTACAGACATAATTAAGGGAACACTAATAAAGCAAGAAAACAAGAGACTGAAATTGATTTAAGAGTACTTTTCTTAACACAAAGATCAATAAACTCATAACTTGATCATGAAATAGAAACTTCTCATATTTTCTGGAGACAAAACGCCCCAACAACATCCCCCAAGAGAACCCTTGTGATACAAGAGCTTAAAATAGTTTATGGACATAATTCACCCTATAATCCATCTGATATGAAACATCTAATATGATAATGATACATTTGTGGCATTCTAAATGTCGTTGACAAGGAATACTTGTTAGTACCTTCTGCCCAATAAGTTCAAAGCCTGAAGCAAAATTGTCCAAACGAGCACTTCCATATCTTTCTCGCTGCAAATATTCCTGCAAGTCATCTATATCACATAATCTGTTTTTAATAACAGAATAGGATACAATCAAAAAAGTTTGTCAATCATACCACGAGATCGAACTGCGTGCCCTTCACAAACGCAACGAGCTTTGACAGTTCTTTTCCAGACATCAAATAGCTTGCATGATTTTCTAAAATATTCTTAACAGAAGCAACATGTGCACTCTGCTCCTTAAATGAACTGCTCCAATAAATTTATAAGAAAAAGGAACAAAGTCAGTGACAGTCTTCTTCCATCTTCAGCACCAGAATCTTAGTGCCAACTTTTGCTAAAATAGAACAATGAACTGGCACTAATTAATGTAGCTACATCTACCCTTTGGACTCCAAAGTTTGCCTCCGGTAACTAGAAGGAAAAAGAAAATATCCAAAGAATCTAGGAGATAGCTTCTCAGAATCAGCGGTTGTGGGTTCATATTCCCGTCCAGATCTGAGAAGAAACCTCACCTGCCAACCAAGCAAAAGATGTGAATAGTTCACACAAAGATGACAATTATCTTGTTAAAGAAAGATGATCGAAATCAAAGTTCATACCAGTTCCCCAGCCAGTTCATATAAAGACTCATCCAATGTTGCCTGGGCAAGTGGAGAATACCATGTGAGGTCAAGCAGTAAGTCCAAACTTGTAGATGTTACTGAAATTTTGACTTTACCAAGCATGTGTTTACTTGATTTTCCATTCAAAAACAAATTGAACTATAGCTCATTGAGATCTAAATAAAATTTGAAATTCCTGGAACCAAATATCATTTTTTCCTTTACATAGTCAATTTGATGTTTTACAGACGACAAGAGTCATGGAAATTGGCAAAAGAACATCCATAATAGATATCACCTCACAGAATGCAACAAATACTTGCTCAAGTTTAAAGAAACAGCAAAACATGGCATCCAAAATGGTGTGTTTTGATACATCTAGACATAACCAATCAGCGACAAAAATTACATAATATTGGATTGTTCATTAAATTTTTCTTTTAACATTTGTAACTATATCTGCAACATTTTCTGCCTATTCAATCTCTTCAGCAGGATAAAAAATATATATATAATTATCTAGGGAAATACTTCAATACATTATATGGATAAAAAATCAACGTTCATTACATACGCAAGTAATTACCTGCAATAAACGCAATGCACAATACTGACTGACAGCTGGACCTTCAAGCTTAGCAATTACCTGCAGCAAGGGGCATGTTAAACAAAGACATCCCAAAGGTACGACTTCTTCAGAGATACTGCACAAAGTTCTTAACACAAACTAAATTAGCCCCATACCCCTCCTAAACAAAGGGAAACAAAGAAGAGATGTACAATTTGTAGCCGAAGACGAGATGGAGATTGCAGACAGAAATTTGAAACTGAAAACATGTAAGCCTGTAACTCTTACAAGTATATAACAAGCGGCAGTCCGATACCATCTTCTTTGGAAGCATTCCTCAAATAGCCTAAACATAAAGACAAATTAGTTAATAATGGAGCTCGACAAACGCAGAATTAAGTTTCTATAATCTATGATCTATCTAATAGGGGCTTTTGGTATACATCAAAGCTGCTCTCTTGTTAAAACTCATTCAGTAGGGTCGTCCAAGTTAAAGAATAAATTCTTTTACATACTCAGTTGATCTCCCAGCAGCAGCAAATAAATCTGCCCAATGCCGCCCATCAGTCTTTCTTGCAACACTAACAACCACGTCAAAGTACTCTGGAAAATTTCTAATCAAATCACATGTCTTATCCAGAAGTGAGGAATTTGTTGAATGGTTGGGAATAAGACTCTGATTCTTGCTCCTGTAAACAAGATACATATTTTTACTACTATGATGAAAATAAAGGCGTGTTCTGGGGGTTGGCAGAGGGAGAAAAAAGAGCTAAGGGAGACTGTCAGATCAAAGTCATAAGAAACTAGTGACAACCTCAAGCGGACACTTCCAAGTTCCACAAAAAGATGCATTCCAAGAAACAATATTCAACAAAAACTAAAGTCTGCCTCATTTTATATAAATGATTTTTCTTAAAAATAGTACTACTATTGTCAGAGTCAACTGGCTTTTCCTTTTAACTATGATTTTATTAAACAATTCTACAGATTTAAAATCATTAAAATTTAAAAGTATGATTCTTAGTACTTTTTGTATAGCTTATGAATATGTGAATTGTATTTAAAATAACTAAGCACTGATGTAAAAGATTAAGCTACATATAAGACTGATGGATCCTTGATACTAAGCACTGATGTAAAAGATTAAGCTAAAAATAAGACTGATGGATCCTTGATACTCCATAAGTGTTCATTATGAATGGGTTGGAGGGAGACGGACTGGTAGAGCAAGATATTATTTGTGATTCAACAATGGTTTCAAGAAAGTTTCCTGAATATCGGAATTGTAATTTCTGGAAAAATATCCATGATGAAAAGGTCAGCAGGAGTACTTTGGAAAGCAAGTGATAATCTTACAACTATATAATTGGTAAAAATTACCCAGAAATGTCAGCTTCAAACACAGTAAAAAGAAGCCACTCTAAGCAGTGTGAAAAATGTGGCTTCTCTGCTGATAACTGTGCCAATCTTAGAGCTTCTTCCTTTTTATCCCTCTGCCAAAACAGTAAGAAAGATCATCGGAAAAAATGAAGTTATTCATTCATTTTGTTTCATGTAAATCCTCGAGGTTAACTATAAAGATTATAGTGGCGTCATGTAAATGGATGCTTATCCACAAAAAATAGAGACTACAAAAACACACAGAACAAAAAAAAAAGGAATAGATGGATTTTCCAAAAAATTGTCTGCCAAAATCTGGATACTCGACATGAACTTGTCAAATGTTTACAGAACACATTGAACATGAATAACAACTAACAGGTGCTTGGATTAGGATTAAACATGAACTATCAAATGCATAAACATCCACAAATGAGCTGTATAAAATCTTCCAACAAACAGGATAATTTTACTTTACATTTTGTCAAAAAATAAGAAGATTGCAACCTTTTCATGAAAATTTTTGTATAATTGTGACTTCTCTGATCAAAAATCACCTTTTCTTGGGGGGATCAAGCATTAGAATTTTCATCCATAAATATGGACAAACTGGCATATACAATGGGTATACCAAAAAGTAAAGAATTTAGAAAACATGATTCTCACCAAACTCCACCAAGTCTAACTTGGAACTTTCTGTTAACACCAAAAGAAAATGAGGGATTGGAGACTACTCCTCAACCAAGAGAAACTCGATTTACTTCTTCAAAAGCTCTCCTGTTTCTCTCTCAAAACAACCCACAATAAAGCAAGCAGAACCAAGTTCCAAGCCCTTCATTTCCTCCTCCTATGCCCATCTTCCAATGGCACATCAACTCTTTCACAGTATTTGACATTGCCCAAGGGGTGCCAAAACCACCAAAACATATCCCACCATAATCTCATTGGTTAACCCACAATGTATAAGAAAATGATCCACATCCTCAGCCCCCTCCTCAATCAACTGACAGAGATAACCTTCCGCTTTCAAAATCACCTCTCTAGTAGCTAGCCACGTGAAAAAACACACATTTCTCGCACACTTGGAACTCGTATTGCATTAAATGGGAAGAACTCCACCCTAATCAAAAGCTTCTCATTAGGTTTGTCATAGGATTAGTCGTGCTATTATGATTGTAGAATTGACATTGCTCTTCATTTTAGTCATTATTCTACATTTATTGTTTTTCTTCTTTTACTTAAGGACGATATATTTGAGCCAAGGGTCTTTCGGAAACAACCTCTCTATCTCCATGAGGTAGTTGTAAGGTCTGGGTACGCTCTATCCTCCCAAACCCCTACTTGTGGGATTTCAATCAGTATATTGTTGTTGGGAGTAATACTTTTAAAGATAAATTAATGATCATTCTAATTCACACAAAATACCACAAATAACTCTGAATAAATAAAAGAAAGCAATCAACTAAGGTTTGAAGAACTCCATGATTTGATTTGGGACAAATAATAATGAATGCTGAAATCCATTATACTATACAATCATTTAATAGAAATTAAGTAATTACTATTGTACAATTTTTAAATTTCTTGCACATTGTGAAGTGAAAAATGAAAAATGAGCTTGTACGAAAGCATGTAAAGGGTGATGCAGTTTCTTTTATTCCTTTCTTATGGTTTAACCATCCGATGTTCGAAATCACCATCTAATATGAATTTGTTAGCAAGGGGTTACGAACTTGAGACCTCCAACATGGAAGTCCCAAGCGCAAACCATTGGGCCACCCCAAAGGGTAAACTTCCACCTTTTTATCAAAAAAAAGATATTCCATCAGTTGGCTCACTTTAACCTTTGAATGTAAGAAACAACTGCAAGGTACCTGTAGAAGATGTCGAAGTAGGCAATGCAAAATAGTCTGAGCTTGAGGAGATGGCTCAAAACATGGAAACTCTGTACATGCGGAAAATGATATTCTCTGAGAGACACCAACTACAACTCCAGCATTTGGCAACAAACCAAGGGGATAAACCTCACGATCAAATTCCAGCTCCGGATCCAACTACAAATAGTCAAATAAATGAAAGAACAGAAGATGTGATTCTAGACATAACGCGAAAGACAGCTCATGAGATTTTAGGTTTATGCATGATAATAGGTTCTCTTTTTAAAGAGAATTTATGCATGATGGTACTTAATGATTTGGAGGGGGGGGGGGGGGAATAAATGATAAGCTAAGATCATATCTGGTGGTGTGGTAATGCTAACTATCCTTGGACCTTAGTTTGGTTATAAACTAAAGATAATCATTAATAAAATTCTTGATGCTTAAATCCTGCAAAAGATGAATCTTAACTTTTAAGGGAAGAAGTATATCCATGCAGGTATCTCAATTCGCCTTTCAAATGACATCATGAAATGATTAATTATTTAAACTTCAATCCAGGTACCACCCTTGAGCTATATTTAGCTCGGGGTTCCACTGTTTTAAAATTTAATTAGCCCCTAAAAGTGTTTGACCTTGAGAAATGCTTAAGCACTTCCAATATCCCAAACCTATACCAAAAAATATCTCGGCTTCTTTTTACTTCCCTTAATCTTCTTTTTATTTATTTATTTATTTATTTTACTCCCCTAATCTATTTGTTACTGACAACTTTTCCTTAATCTTCTTTTCCAACTCTTCCCCTTAACAGAAAAGAAGAAAAGGGAAAAGCAAGCTTTTCCCATACACCAGTGCATATTAAAACAGACCAAAGGGTTTATTTCTTGGATCATTTAAGAGCTACCAATAACTAAAATATGGACAATTACGTATAGTGTAAAATAAAAGACAAAAGACTATGTGAACTCTATCAATAACATCTTGAATACCTGCAAAAAATCCTCTTGCTTAAAAACATCAGCACCAGAAGATGGATACCAAACCTGTAATAAAGAGCTTTTAACCAGTATATATATCAGACTTGTAAGGTAAGTACAGAATTTTATAAAAAAAAAATTTAACTGTTAAAGAAAAATGTTACCTGCATTCCACGGTGGCCATAGTCTAACCATGAAACTTCCTCAATCAAGCTTGTTTTCTCCTCTGACTGACCACAGGTAACCCAAAACAACTCTACAGAGTCCGTGAGTTCTCTTTCTCTCCCCTCGTCTAAATCAAGAAGTGAAAGCTCTCCATTTGTCCTTAGTATTAAGCATCTGGAAGCACATGCAAGCACTAGAAAATGAGAACAAAGTCCTAACGCACATATCAGTACACATGGATACTAGCATGCAGCAATGCAAGGTCCAACTCGGAGATGTAAACGTTCAGCAATAAGTACATACCGGGTAGGCTCACGGATTGAGAGATCCAGAGAAGTTGACAGACTACCATTTCCTGTATCGCTTTCTCTTGGGAGCTGATCAGGAATAAAACGCATCGAAGCAGGATGGCTCTTTGCAGTCATGATTGATAGCTCTCGTACTGTAGAAAGCTGTTTGTCATGTTATCACTTAAAAACGTATGACAGACACAATACTCTTATTCAAAAAAACTTTGATACTTCCTCCGTTTCAAAAAGAATGACTTACTTTCTATTTTAGTCTCTTTAAAAAAGAATGACCTCTTTCCTTTTTTTGGCAACATTTTAATTTCAATTTTCCATGTGGCACATTTATGGCCACAAGATTAAAGGTTATTTTGGTACATTTGACATAACTTTAATTTACACCCACAAAATCAAAACGTCTTCTTTATTTTCTTAAACTTCGTGCCAAGTCAAACTAGGTCATTCTTTTTGAAACGGAGGGAGTACATATCTTGAGCTGCAAAAGAGACTTTGACTTAGTTTTATAGAGATATACTCCAAGGAAGTTTCACCTGTAAATCGGGAGAACTCGAAGGCGTTAGTTCACCAGATAACTTCACATGGTAAATATGGACATCAAAAGGCCGGTACGTGACAAGAAGATAATCTAGGTAAACATCCATGACCATCGGTTTGGTAAGTAAAGGTTTCCGACATAGAAGTGAACTCTGATCAAGGTGATATCTGGGATAGAAAAGCAATTCATACCTGCAATTCAAATCAAAGTTGAACAAGTGTTGTTAAAAGCTATCTTTAAGAATCCTCTATATACAATCTAAAGAATCTTTCTTTGGTTTTAACATAGAATCTAAAAGATTGAATCTACAACTGGAAAGCTATGTTGGTCCTTAAATCAGAAAATGACCCTCTCAATCCATAAAAATACTGATCATATATCCAAACAGAAGCAGAGACAAATAGAGGCAGACACTTGAGATATAGAAGTGCTAACAATATTTGTTGCAGTCTCGATGCATCTATCTGACCATAACAAATTTCTAGTGAGCACAAGGACATCCTTTCACATACTAGCTGCCTCTTGTGACTAACCAGAGCCTGAGTCCTATAGTACGACATTATTTGTCATTCAACATTCAAGGGTAAGATATTTATCTTGGAGCTCCTGAATAGAATGTCACTCCACCCAGGCCACACCCTTTAGTGGCCAAACTAACACATCACCAAAAAAGGTAACTGCTCATCCAACTAGATGCATATGAAGTTCTTTAGTGTTCATAACATTCCTGATGTTTTCCACATTATGATCACCATTTATTCAACTATTCATCTCTCATCCAGATCCCATGCCAAGAGATGTTTTTCTTTACTGCTAGAGACTCCCTGATTAATAATGATCATCTCACCCCTAAAATGCATTTCTATCTAAGTGCAAACCAAACACAGTAGTTTCTTAATAAACCAAGTTAAATATCAGAATAGACCTCCAAATTCAGCAAAGCCACCACCAACCGGCAGTAAGGTGTAAAAATCCAATATACAAGTACAACCATACCTTGTGTAGAACATGATAACAAATGAAATTGCTCATTTATCCTCATACAGTATAAGTTGATGCTGTTTAGGTATTAGCTAATGCACATAGACAGCTTACCCGTCGGAAGAATCATCATAGTTGCAGACAACAACAATCTTCCCAAGCCATAACAAGCCTCTGCACTGGATCTTTTGTTCCTGAGTAACATCTCCAAAAACTCGCCACTTTTTCAATCTTATGTCATATAAGATCAGTCCATGAAGGCCAGCAGCTGCTAAGTACATTCCATCCTTGCTAGCAGCCACATGTTGAACTGGCCAATTCTGAGAGATGTAGGAAACCTAGCGGAGAATTGAACTACATTAGAGATATACCTTCTCAACAAAGAAAAACAAAAGCAACAGATAAAATGAATAAACCGTACTCATCATTAAATATAACTCTTAACTGGTAGGCCAAGATGCAAGAGTTTTAGTTCATCAGTATCTTCTGACTGCACAACAAGCAACCGATCTTCACCATAGATTACTTGTCGAACATAAGTAGTCCCAGAGACGCCTCTGTTCAGACAGCACTTTCCAAAAGAGAATGCAATAATTCTCTCTGAAGATCCTTCCTCAATAGCATAAAGCTTGTATCCATATTGATCCCAGTTAATCAACGAGGTACCGCTCATCATAGGTTCATATTTACTTTCCTGATTTCGCTTGACCACAGGAGAAGATGCAGAACTTAAGCCAATTTGACGAATCGTGGACATCAAGCGACAGCCAGAAACAGACCAAACTGTTAGCCCTCTTAATTTCCACCCAACTGCAAACGCTGAATTATCAGGTGTCCATGCAACACAACTGACTGCACCAGTGTCCTCCACTGAATATCTGCAGAAGAATTGCAGGTTATTGGAAGTCGGGGAAGTCTTATATTCTTTTGATTAGCATCACAATTTTCCTCATACAGAATCTTCCATCACCTTCCTTTCATTCTAAGGAGACGAAACCAGAGCTATAGAGCCAGTACTACTCTAAAACACCTCAAAATCTAACCAGTTAGGTAGGATATCTTCATTTTACGGGCCTTAGTGATGACTTTGCTTCAACACCAGTTCTGCTAGCTGCCAAAATTTCATATATATATATATATATTTGCTTCATATGGTTTACACACGAAACTACTTCTGAAAAGGGCATATAGGAACAAATTAATCATTCGTTATACCATTGATGGTGCAACTGAAATAATCCCCTTTGGTAGCAAGTTTGGACACTGATCACAGATATAATTATCTTACAGATATGCTTCTTCAATTTTGCTTTCTACTTACCCGAAATAAAATGTTCAATACATTCATATATGTACATTTTTTATCGTTTGAACTTGAAATGTATATTGCTCAATACTATGTAAAAACAGGTTCCTTAAAACACAGATCTGACATGATCTTGTGTGTAGCATTCCAATTTTATCAGATGTCCCCAGAGGATCAAAGATCGTCATAAAATTTAGTTGCCACATGCTATTATTACTGACTTAATCACCTATTATCAAAAGCTATCAAACACTTCAAAACAAGACTCAGACATAAATAAATGAATTTAGCTTGGGCCAAAATAATCAAAATACAATTGGCAGTAAAGGGTGCTTTTATCAGCAACCAATTGTGCCTGTCTGTTCCCAAACTCGGATGTCAACAGCAAAAGCTTACCCCCAATCGCACAGAGAAACAGAACGCATAAGCGAAGCAGATTCTGCAATGTCGTACAACTCAACAACCCCTCTTCGGGTACCAACAGCAAGGAGTTGTTGATCTGAAGCAACTGCAGCACATACAGCATCACCGGACCCCAGTTTCTTTTCAGCTTTAATAGAATCCATTTGCTTCAGACCCCTTTTGCTCACAGAACATAAGACCAGTTGTCCATCAGAAAAGAGCACAACAAGCAACCTTAAGGGTAAGGAGAACTCCAAGTGGATCACAGCAGAGTTTTTCGGCAAATGATGACTGAATTTAGAAGAAGATAAATTCCCGCCAGAAGCAAGACCATTTTCCAAAGAATTTGCTAGTTTTGGAACCCCACTGCCATCACGAGACTGAACATCAAGATCAAAGGCATCTAAGGTCCCACAAAACTGCAATACAACAAAAAAAATCACGAACAAAAATTTCCTACATTTTCTGCCGACTGAAATGAGCAACTATAGACTTTAAGTTGAATAAGTAGACACAAACTAGAAATGTCAACTAAAATCTCACATTAAGTTGTGACACAATTAAGACATGTTTTGAAAGAATTACCTCGCCCTTCCAGGACATATTATACAGAGATCCATCAGAAAGTCCAACTATCATATGTTTGTTGTCACAAACTATATTGCTCCTGCAAGCCACATATGCAGGGAATAAACTGACTATGTGTTTCAGCTGAGATCAATAGCTGACAAGTTAAATATTGAAGAAATAAATCTGGCATGAAAGACATGAATGGAACTGTCTAAACTGCCGGTGGAACAACACAAAGTCCCACAAGTAACAAAGTGCAGAGGAGTAGGAACTCAGGCTCTCAATATGGTAACAAATGAAGATAAACTATACGTGACAGTTTAAACTATAAGCCAAATAGTCCTACTTAATTGACAACTTAAGTTACAAAACCCAAGTAATCTTTAATAAAGTTCAATTGTAAATACTGGAGAAAAACATGATTCACCGACAAATTTCTTGTCCCTCAAGATCAACAACGGGATCAGACTTAACTGGTCTTATAGTCAATGGTTTTTCCTTTTCATAAGAAGTTCCTTTTTTTTGATGAAGTAAGAAGATTTCATTAAAGCATCAAGAAGATGCAGATTGTACAGAAGAGTGAGCTCAGATCTTTAAAGGCAGTTTCGTTTAACTTTCGAAGGCAATCAGTCAGTGATTCAAAGCTCCTATGTCTAGTACAAATTGCTACAACCAACAGCATACAAATTTGACTATGTAGTACCAACAAACCTTTGACTTCATGATCAGTAGGACATCTGGTAGCTTTTAAGAAAAATAAGGTACTATTAAAAAACATTTCTGATCTCGTGCATTTATAAAAAATAAAATAAATGAAACAATTCTCATCTCCTGGACATCCAAAGACTTGTTTTTATTTCGAGGTAGGAAAAATTTTAAGTGTGAATGTTACAGCTTGAGATTAAAATTATAAATGGTCAAAAAGTAGAAAAGGGGTAACTTACACTGTCAAGTTCCTGTTAGCAAAAGGCACCTGTTCATTCAAGAGCAAAGTTATGCTTGCTAGAAACAAACCAGTTGGTTGTTTGCCTCCAATTTGTATTTTCCTTTCTGTAAATTGGACCTTCAGAATGTGTAGATAGAAGGAAGATGTCTGCCACACAAAGAAAGTAAGACTAAGTATAAAAGGTACTCTTTGCTTCACACATATCAAAGCAACTCTAAATTCTCAATATCATAAATAGGTTCAACAAACAGTAACAGTCCTTAAATATCAGCAAAAGATTTTAGGATTTATTTTACACCGTCAGTATATTTAACATGATATTTATCTCAGGTTGAATTTCAATCCACAACTGCCATAGACAATTAAAGTGATAGTGTATGAATTTGGACCTGATTTTCCAAGAACGCTCAGCAAGCAATTTACTTCTCAAGTGTTCAAAGAAGTATAGTAACTCTTCCAAGATAATTCAAATAGTAAAACATCTAATATTATTGTTTATGGGTATGAAATCATCAACGTTCACATTTTTCCATAAATCCAGGACAAACACTGCGCTAAAGCACTTGGGATCCCTAGACCATTCTGCTCTTGAGATGCAAATGGGCATTAAGGAGCACAATTTTTAGCTTGAATGCCAAATTTGTCACATTTACCCCCTAAAGATCACGTGAAACAGGCTACTCTACCAACATAAATTATATATAACACTGATAAAAGTACTCCGCCAATAAACAAACAAACCAGCAGGGCCGGAGCTACATTCACCCAAGGATGGTCAGATGAACACTCTTCATCGAACTTTTTTTCGAATATATAGGTTAAATATCAATATTTTGATAAATATCAATTGTTGAACACCCTCGATATAAATTACCCATCTATATACTTTTATAAAATACTTCTAAAAGTATGAACACCCTCGACAAAAATGCTAAACCAATTGAGGTTGATTATATGAATACTCTCTTTTTATTCCGCTCAATTCGGGCACATTACATTACAAAGAAATCATAATTCCAATCAATGTATACTTACAAGAACTGCAATCAATTTGGTATCAGGACTCCAAATGGCCCGCAAATTCTCGCCTTCCTTCTGAATTGAATCCGAGTTTCTCTTGTACTTGCCCAATCTCACTCTATGCTGCACCCAAAAGAAATGTGAGAAATTAATCCACCCCCAGTTCAAAACAACATAAAAATATGAGGACTGCTCATCAACCAAAGCGAAACTCTCCCAAAACATAAAATTGATCAAACTCTGACCTGCGAGGAGGACCACAGTTCAAGATGAGTCGGGGAAACGACAAGCAATAAGCGATTGATAACTTTGAGGTACACAATTTGCTCTGAAGAAGGGCATAGCCCTGATTCCATAGGGATGACCTGAGGCCATCCATATGCCATATACATCTTCTTCGAAATTTAGGAGATAATCAATTCCCGAAGCTTCTCAATCCGGATAAATTATGAGAAAAATGCAGATCAGAAAGGGCGAGAGATCATGATTAGGGTTTTAATGGAGATCCAAATCTTGGTGCATTTGATGCAAGAATTGATGAAAGAGAGTGTCAATGTGATGGGACCTCCCTTTCAGTTGGGGTTTGGATCTCACAGGAGTTTTGTTTTGAAGAAGAACTGTTGCTGCTACACATTCATTTCCTTGAAATTGTATTTTGACCCCTTTAAATCTTTTTAAAGTCCTTTATTTAAACTTTCATTTCATTTTACGTAAGTTCAAGTCGATATGACCCCACAAAGCCGAGTCTAGAAAGATAAAGTGTATGCAAAGCTTATCCTTATCCTAGAAATAGTTTTCAATGAAAAAAGTGATAGAAGTATAAGAAATAACATATGGTAATGCGATAATAACTACAACAAAATAATATAATAGTTGAAGTACAACAATAACAAATAATAATAGAATTTGAAGGACAAGAAACAAAAAAGCAATAGCACATCAACTAGTATGGACAGATAATAAGACATCACGTTGTTGCCTACTAATTTTCTACTTTAATTTGTATCCTTCACGACCTTATATCTAAGATCAAGCTTTTGGTAAGTTTAAATTGTGTTATATTCTTCCTAATCACCAGCACCTCTCCAAATATTTCTTAGGTTTACTTGTATTTCTCTTGGAAACATCGATAGTTAGCCTCTCACACCTCTGTACCGGAGCATTTGAACATATCCTTTTCACATACTCAAACCATCTTAATTTAGTTTCTCGCATCTTGTCCTTCATTGAAGTCACTCTCATCTTATCGCGGATATACTAATTTCTAATCATATCTCACCTAGTTGATTGTTAAATTAAAATTTCTATTATAATTAATTTCTTATGTACTGACTTGAATAGAACATAATAGATATACAAAAAGATCGTATAAAATTGAACACAATGAATACAAGAAGATCATATAAAAAATTACTATTGAATTGGATCCTTCAATCTCATCCATCTTCCGAAGGGAGGGGCAGATTTACATTGATCCTAGGGGTGTCACGTGACACGACTTCATCGATTTTTTCTATTAATATATTGAAATAAAATATTAAAAGATTTATAAAAAAAAGGACATTTTTTAAACCAAACTCCTTCTTGCTTAGATGGTTGAAGTATTTGTAGTTAACTTGGACGTCGAAGGTTCAATTCCTTCACTGTCTTTTATTTTTGAAATAAAATTTAAAATTATTGAGTCCTTTATCAATTAGTATTATTTATTTTAGAAATAGAATTGAAATAAAACTTAAATCTTTTAGTCTTTTATCAATTATAATTATAGTTAGGTAAAATATTATTGACTCATTATATTCATATATTTGTAACTTGTGTGTGTGTGTTTTTTTTTAAAAAAAGACTTAGTTCTTGTTCATCAAATATCGTCATTCGGCATCTCGAATCTCCATATCATGTTAATATTTTTGTGTTATTCTATTTTTTTATTATGTGCTTGAATTATTTTTTTTTTCATAATAATAATTTTATTCTCTTATATTTTTTTTACAATGAAACAATTTAGGATTCATTAAATTGATATTTAAATTCACATATGTATTTTAATTTCTTTTTGGATTTGCATATAATCAATTGACTACAGGTTATTTATTATATTGTCTGCAATCCTCTATTATTTGATTTCAATAACTAATTGTATGATTATATCATCTTACTCTAAACTCAATGAAACTTTTTTATTCTAAAAAATTATATAAACGTACTAAATCAAGTTTAGCAACTCAAGCTTTAGCTTCAATTGGCACCGATTCAAAAGAATATCGAGAAAATGAATAATTGATCTAAATTACTTACCAATTAATCTTGAGAAAAGATTACCTCTTCGAAAATATCAGCCAAATAAGTTAAAAATGTTCCTTCCAATCTCGTAATCATGAGTTTCCTAAGAATTTTAATATGATTTGCATCTTTTGTATAATATATTATTATAGTGTTTTGTTCTTTTTTTTTAATCCATTATCCAACAAAATTAGTGGCCTAAATCAATTTTTAATCAAAGACCTATAAAAAAAATTCATATATTTTGCAAGATATTAGTCTCTTTTTTTTTCAATATAATCCGTTGAATAATATTTTATAAAATTAATTTATTAATATGAAGACGTGCATTATTTAATTTAAAATTTTAAAGTATTATCTAATATAAAGAGCGGACAATTATTTAGTTTTTTAATTTATAATTTTATGTAAATATTATATTATTTGAGTAAAATGTTTTTTTATAAAGTTCACTAATGGGCCTCAAATTTTTGGAGGCCTAAAACAAAGTTTCATTCCCTTAATTTTTGGTAAATTTATGAAAATCCCAACCTTTTTTATCCAAATATCATATTTTCCCAACTTTTTATAAAAATTACTAAAATCCCAACTTTTCTAAAAATTTCATTTATTTTTGATACCTCATTATTATATTTTTTATTAAAGAATATAATTAGTACAATTTTTAAATTTAGAAATCTATTTATTGTCAATCACTTTTTACATTTTAATTTTTCCTTTTTTAAATCAGTTTTTTTAAAATTTTTATATTTTGATTTTTATCTGTGTGACAGTTACCATTTAAATTTTAAATGTTGTTTTTTCCACAGAAACGTTTCTTCATTCTCATCTCCATCTCCTAAACTGTATCAACTGCTCCATCGAACAAGTACATATCAATCTTCATCTTTGTTTTCATCTTCAACTACTGCACGAGCACCATTGCCCAAGGTAATCGTTTTTATATTCACAAACGCACAAATACACAAATTTGTCGTCGTTAAAAATCTCTGATTCATCTTTCTTTGTTGTATTAATGAACAAATTTAAACTTTTGTTGCTTGTAAAATTGATACCTAAATTTTTGGGGATTTTGAAGTTAATGTGTATACCTAATAATGTAACTACATTTGATACTTACCCAATTGATTTCTTGATGTTTACACTGATAGGTTGGTCAAAATGATTTCTAATTTTTGGGGATTTTTGAAATTAACTGTGGATACCTAACGAATTAAGTAATTTGATACCTACATAACTGATACAAATTATTTGGGGGTTTTGAAAGTTGATGTAGATACCTATCAAATTAATTGGAATTGATATTCAACTATTTGAAGAAAATTCGAAACCCTAAAATCAATGTATTTTGATTGTTATTATTACAAGGTAAGTAATTGTTTTTTTTTTGTTGTTGTTAATTGTTCTGAGTGAAATTATGATTTCATTTTTTTTTATGTTAGGGGAAGTTGATACCTAGTGATGATAATAAGCAAGGAAAAACCACCAGAACCACTTGATTTCTTCATTTGGATAGTTGAGGTACTTGGGATTTTTTAAATTTTGTTGTATTTGAATTCATGAAGTTCCACTTTTGTAGATCTTGTGAGTTTACTATTATTTTAGGGATTAATTGCATAATTTGTAACTTACAGCCTTAATCCAAGGGATACTGCTAGTTGGCAGTAATTTCTTTTCCTTATTTAAGGTTTCAGCATTAATTTTCAGTTACAATTAGGTAAGTATCAAGTGGCCTCAGAAGGTATCAAATAAATGTCAAAAGTCGGGATTTTTTGTAATTAGGTAAAGATTCGAGATTTTTAGAGATTTTTTAAAATCAGTATGGGATTCCTAAAAAATATACTTAATTTTTTCTCTTGAACTTTAATGTTAACACTTAAGGAAATCTTGGAGTAACTAGTAAAGTTGGTCTCATGCGATCCAGAGGTCACGGGTTCAAGCTTGAAAACAACATGTGGCAGAAATGCAAGGTAAGACGGCATACAATAGATCCTTATCAAAATAAGTGCCTGACTCTCCTAAATTTCAAAATAATAATAACAAGTAAAAAAAGATTTGTGGATATTCACGTTCAAAAAGATTATGAATTTAATAAGAGTACTTTGTCTTAATACTATGTGTAAGAATGAGGTCCATAAGTCTCCTCCTTTTTGTGTGTGGGCTGCTAAAAGTCAACCTAGACAGGGAATTTAAGATGAGAAAGACAAAAGTGTTTGCAATTAATTAGTCTTGAAGACTTGAACACTGCAGGTCCATAATGTCACAAAGAATTGGCCACTAGAAAATACTTTAGTCACATGTTAATGTTTTTGTTTTGAGAATTTTTCTTTTCACTAGATTGATATGCAAATATCCATGGATATATACAGCAAAGATCACTTCTAAGACTCGGAGCCAAACCGACCTTAGCTTCCTTCTTAGCTCAGGGTGCTGCAAGAAATTGTTTCAAATGTTCATGTGATACATAAATTCTTAATATTGAATGATCACTCCACGTATAATGAATTATTCACTTTTAAGTAAAAGTATAACACAACTCAATTATTATCTGACCTACCATAATCGACGAGGTAAGCAATGAAGAATAGTCTAAAATTACTGTACTAAATTCAAGTAGAGATCAATGAGTTTCGCTGCTAGAAAAAAAGAGTTTCAACTCGTTGAAGATAATCATATCTGAGATATCCAGCACCAGGTGGGGGATAGTTGGCTGGTGGATAAACCTGTGGCTGTTGATGTGGTGGTGGGTAACTTTAAGGCTACTGCTGTGGTGGTGGATAACCCTGAATCGGTTGTTGTGGTGATGGATAACCCTGAGGCTGTTGCTGTGGTGGTGGATAACCCTGAATCGGTTGCTGTGGTGATGGATAACCTTGAGGCAGCTGCTGTGGTGGTGGATGACCCTGAGGCTGTTGTGGGGGGTATCCTGGAGGTGGCTGCATTGGTGGATATCCAGCTGGAGGAGGATCAGGCTGATCTATCCGAGACATTTGTTGCATAGGTGGCACGGACATTGGGCGTGGTCCAAATTTTCCATCTCGTTTATCCATTTCAACCTTGTGTTGTGTCTGTACAGAATTGTTATAACCAAGATGAAGTGAGCGAAAGCCAATAATGGACATTGGACAATGCAATCTGATGGTATAGTTTCAGTTTAGAGTACTTCACAGATACCAATAGTTGAAGTTATGACAGAAGTTATACAAGCATAATTAGTTTCTTCACTAGCCATGATCAGACTTTCCTTTTAAAAAAAGATTTTGATAAATCGTATTTTGCAAAGTATAGCTGCTTCTAAGTTTGATGGAGATGAAAGCTGCAGATTTGCAGTATAATTATGATGAATCCTTTTTAATAGGGTCTAAATGAGCTGAACGGATATTGATTAATTATGAATTCCTTGAATAGAGTCTGAATAGAGATGGTTCACAATAATTTGCAGCTAAAATGGACTTACCTCCTATGTTTACTTGCAAACACAAGAACATTCACTGTTTTAAAAAACAAAAAAGTAGCAGTTGTATAAATTAAAGCATTTGGCACTGCATTATGAAAGATAACCTTTTTCGGCTTGGATACGAGTTCACTATTTTCAATTTCAATGAAATCATGTTCATGCTAAAGGATTTCCTAGATGAAGCATGTGATCACATACCTGCATACAGCTACAAACCCTGCCAATAGAAGAGAAAAGATGAAAGAAAAACATAAAGTCTGGCATAGGAAATACTTTTTGATACTTAAAATCTAGTGTCTTACGTGCAGTAAGCAACATCCGACAAACACTTCAGAAGCTCAGCAGCGTCTTCAATATCTTCATTTCCAGTAAGACAAGCAACAATGCTACATATGCATGCTAACTGCTGCAGGCAAAACATGCATCCCTACAACCCGAGGCAATGTAAGTTAGATATAAAGTTTAAGTTCTATTGATGGAGCATGATATGTAAAAATCTTTACACTATTAGATTAAAAAATGAGGATGTTCCAAGCAAAGAGAAGTGATCAGAGGGAAGATGGAGAAGAATTGGAATTACTATTATGCAATTATCGCATTTTGTTGTCTGCAGATTGAACTCATCTTGCAACATAAAGCGTGTTGAAGCAACAGAATTTCCAAAGCAAAAGAAAATCTGACAACAAAAAACCATGTTCGAGAAACAAATTAGGAAAAATAAAAATACAGATTCAGATATTTTCAGAAAATAAATATGTCTGAGAATGACGAGTTATATCATATCATCATGAAATTAAAAGAAAAATTGTTAGACAATAGGATAAAAATCAGACCTCCGTGCAAAGACAAAATTCAGGGCAATGACTTTCGCAACATCTGCCACTACAAGGCATATAGCCTCCACAACATGTATATCTATAGAAGGAAGAATTTAAATGTCATATATACTTCAAGATGTAGCACTTTGTACACACAAACATAGAAAACACAGAATAGTTACCTAGACATATCATTGTACAGAGCTCGTTTGCGTAGGCCATATGATGCACACGGAGCGCTTTAACATTCAAAGATAAGAAAACAGTCAATTTTGAATGGTAGCATAACCAATATTATGAACATTCATATTCCCAATGGCATATATTAAGGCGATTAAGGACATGTACGATGGAGCCAAAACTCGGGTAAGAATGGTGGGAGGAGACCCAGAGTATTTTCCTGTTGAGATGGGACTCCATCAAGGATCTGTGTTGAGCCCTTTCCTGTTTGTCTTAGTGATGGATGAGCTGACGCAATCTATCCAGGAGGAGGTCCCGTGGTGTATGTTATTTGCAGATGACATAGTACTGATTGATGAAACTCGGACTAAAGTTAATGATAGGTTGGAGGCTTGGAGACATATCTTGAAATCCAAAGGATTCAAATTGAGCAGGACCAAAATAAAATACTTGGAATGCAAATTCAGTGTTGTGAGGGATGAAGCAGACGTTGAGGTGAGGCTTGACACTCAACCTATCCCCAAGAGGGAAAACTTTAAGTATCTGGGGTCCATTATCCAGAGTAGTGGCGATATCGACGAGTATGTCACATATCGTATTGGGGCAGCATGGACTAAATGGATGCTTGCTTTTGGAGTATTGTGTGACAAGAAGATACCACCTAAACTCAAACGTAAATTTTACAGAATGGTGGTTAGACCATCTTTGTTGTATGAGATGGAGTATTGGTCAATAAAAAATGCACAGAAGATGCATGTCGCAGAGATGAGGATGTTGAGATGGATGTGTGGTCACACAAGGAGGGATAAGATTAGGAATGAGACCATTCGGGAGAAGCTAGAGGTGCCCACGGTGGCTAATAAGACGAGGGTAGTAAGACTGCGATGGTTTGGACATTGCAACTTAATATCAGCAGTTACTTAATAAAACAACAGAGCTAAAGCACTAAACTGTGTACAGTTAAGACACCTTTTGCTTGAGACATAGATATTCTCGAATTCTTGTTAGGTCCAACCCATTGCTAGAAAAATGTAGACCGTCCAACATTGAGTTAAAATTTTGAATCCGTCTCTAAACAAAAGTGGCCTTAAAAGAACCAAGAACATTAGGAGACTGATCCTGCTTCTATCTTGAAACTAAAGGTTTTACTTCACAAGCTTCAATTTTAAATTCTCATTATGACATTTGCTCAAAGCAATCCTAATCTGATGATATTTTTCTAATTTATACAGAAATAAAATGGAAGATAATAAATAGAAGCACTCACCACCAAACCGCGAAACACCAAACTGCAAAAAGTCACAGATCATTCTATAAGTCAAAATCAAACGCTACAATCATATAAAAAAAACTCAAAAATCAGGAGTTTACAAAGAGGATCAGCTTCCATGGCTCGCGTAAGATCAGTGTGCCAGTGATTCCGATAATTCTGACGTAACTTCATCTTCTCCATTTTAGATGACGCCATTTTTTTTGTTCGGTACACCAAAAACACGCACAAACTATGAGAGATTTTCAAGTATTCACGTTTTCCTTTGACAAAATTGGAAATGAAAAAGAAAGAGCAGAGGCTTTTTCTGCTGTGCGTTCTCTACGCCTAACTACTTTCTGCATGTACCAATTGGTTAACTACTATAAATAAATTTATTTATAGTTAATTCTTAGTTTTCTGTTGTCAATTTTATTTATAGCAATAACAGAATCTATTTAGTTAATATTTGATCCTAGAACATCGCCAGCAGAGTTGCTGGGTCAAAGAAATTTACAAAAACCACATTTTGTTTAATAGTTGTTAATTTAAGTAATAAAAGATTAAGCAATTTCTTTTAAATCACTTTTACATTAAAGTGGGAGTAAATAAAATTGTCAGGTATGGTCTATTTACTCATCCAATAGTTTTATACTAAGATCAACAGTAAGGGTGAATAAATATATTAGTGGCTTCAAGTTAATATGAAGACTAAATGTATTACATAATTTTATTATTTATTAATTAGAATAGAAAGTTCATGGTAGTATAGTCACTTATTTGAACGACACAAGCCCCTAAAAAAAAGAGATTGACTTGAAATATTTTTATTGATGATAATCACATCAATATTTAAAATAATATTTTATTCATCTCAATTCATATGACGTTTCTTTTTAGTTCGTAAAAAAAATTCTATATGTGACTTAAAAAAAATTGTTGAAAAGGATTTATATTCATATTATAAGAATACTAGCCGTTACTATTAGGAAGGCTTTGTACATCCAAGTTAACAAAATATGAGTTAGTTTGGGCCATATCCCGACCTAGGGAGAAAATAGTATTGGAGTTTTTCCTCTTAGAATAACTAGTTCCTAGGATGTCTACTTTCATCTGACTTTTTACAAACACCAAAATTATTACCAAAATAGTTGTGCCTTTAAAATAGTTATTTTTAGCGCCTTTCTTTGCCATTTCGTCCATCACCTTGTTCTGCTCCCTAAACACATGGTGTAGCCCTGTGGTCTCTAGCTTGCTCAATAAGGACCTGTATTCAAAAACAATATTATTATAGAGCAAATTGTTCGTTTTGAGCATTTTAACGACCTCCTGAGCATCGGTGTTAATTTCCGGGGGGAAGAGCTTATATTGGATGGCCAAAAACAATCCTCTTCGAAGGGCTATGAGTTGTCCTCCAAAAACAAGAAAAATGTTGGTAAAATTTTGTATCAATTCTTTTATTTTAGATGTTTGGACATCTGATTGTATTTCGTAATTTGAAATTATGAGAAAAAATAATACTTAAATATGTAATTTTTTTATCTAATTTCAAATTCTGAGATTTTTTTTTTTTTAAAAAAAATGGAATTTTATATCACAATTTTATATTTTCAACTAGAAAAATTGATCCACAAGTTCATATTTCTTATAAAAATTTAAAAAATTAATATTTTGTACCTATATAATCTTTTACGAGAATACTTAAAGAGTAATGAAATATTCACCGAATATGAACATGATGATATAACTACTAATGAAATTAACCAAAAATAGCTTGAAAGTAATAATGTGGTTCGTCCTTTTGGTTATTTGACAGAGGAATGCATGCTCAATGTGAGGAGATTATCTGGAATATGAGGGAGGATCATACTCTATTACAACTCATGTTCAATTTTATTTTTTTTATTGAACTAAAATTTGATTAAAAAATATTGTATTTTATTAGAATAGCTTTGTGATTATATATTATATATTTATATATTTATTTATGAACTTTTGCTTATTTATAAAATTACATAAAGAATTAAGGTCGTCTACTTTATGAATTCAAGAGATAATTTTACACAGTTCCTAATTTATCCTCATTATCAATACTTCCTCCATTCACTTTTACATATCACTATTTCACTTATCGATGTCAAATTATATTAACTTTGACAAATATTTTAAGATGTATTCTTTCATCATATTAATATGCGAAAGATTGTAACTTAAAACATTTTTCGTATAATTTTCAACCGTATAAATTTTAAATTTCAAATATTCAATTTAGCTTTGAAATTTAGTCAAGTTGACCTCAAAAAGCGAAACAGTGACAATTAAAAATGAACAGAGAGAGTAATAATCATTTCCTATTACATTTTTCAAGATATTATATTTATTATATTCAAAGAATAATTTGATAAATTACCTCAATTATTTACTATTTCTGTATCATTACGTCAAGTCAATAACAAATAAGAAGGTACAAAACTTCAACGAACTCAATAAATGGTTCAAGCATATCACGTGACACTTGTTTTTCCTTAGCAAATCGATGCAGATACTTTGTATCTTCTTTTGGTCTCTAAAATGAGGTGAAACATGCGAACATTTATAGCCAGTCGTTAGATAACGAACATGTGCAAATAATAAGTTAACAGCGTTATGGTCAGATAAATATTTTTCGTCGAATTTTTTTTTCGAATATATAAATTAAATATAAATATGTTGTTATATATCAATTGTTGAACACGCTTGATATAAAAATCACTCGCCCATATTTTAAAAGCATGAACATCTTTGACGAAAATATTGACTCCGCCTATAAACGAGCAGAGTAGATAAATTATTTATTAATCAAAACTTTAATATTTTTTTTTATATCAATGAAAATAACAAATAACAATTCTACCTTAGAAAACATTTATGTATATTGCAACTCAATTATAAAATACGCACATGTAATGAATAGTTACCAAAAGATAACATTAGATTTTATGACAAGTTCATATAAGAATTACTCTGCTCAAAATATTAATAAACTTAAAATTTTAATCGTTTTTTATTTATCTTTTACTCCATCCATTCTTTTTAAGTTATCATAATTTTTTTTAAAGTTAAATAATATGAATTTTGACTAATATTTTAAGATATATTTTTTTAACATATTAATATGAAAAAGATTGTAATTAATTATACTTTTTATATAGTTTTTATTTTAAAATATTAAATTAATTTAGCTATAAAAATTAATCCAATTAACTTTTGAAAAATGCAACATAATAACTAATAACACACAAAAAGGACAATACATTTCTTTTCCAAATCTATTAGGACAAGGGTTTTCTACACCAATAAAGATTGTGAGTTTCCTAAAATATGCGAGAGAAAAATTCGAGACATAATTAATAAATAATTAATAATAGTGAAACTCAATTATTTCAAATTTGCATCGTATAAAACTTCATTTGGAAAAAACAAATTCTCTATTAAGAATTTTTCATACCCAAAATTCAAAATTGAGTGCTTTCAATTGAGCATATTATTAAATTTGATGGAAAAGAAATTGAGAAAAGGATAAGATAAAAAGTAAAAACTTCACCAAATCTAACAAATTTTGCAAATATAAGAACACGCTACAACTATATGAGTTTCTTATAAAGAGCTAGAAACTTGTTTCCTCAAAAAATGCTTATTTTCATAATTTTTTGTTTGTGGTCTTAATAATAGGATTAAAATAAATATATAGTACATAAAAAGAAAAACTTTCAAAGTAAATTACGGAAAACAACCATATCTATAATCTATCCAAATTAAAGATACAACTAATTCCATCAGGATTTATTTTTAGAAGAAAAAAAAATGTTATTACCTATAATGGGAGAATCATTTTGTTAAGTAAACTAAAATCACACCACAAAAAAGAAAGTAATAAAAACGTCTAATTAAACTTCACTTTCATACTTATTAGTTGAGCTTACTTTTCTTCTTCAACTTTGTCACACCACCACAAGGGTCGTGGCAGATGATTTTAATTTCTTCGCTCTTAATAAGATATGTTGAAATTTTTAAAAATAAAAAATAGTGTAATTTTTAGAAATCTCATTCAGGTTTTCAAAAATACTCAAAAATCCCGACTCTTTTCCTAATTACAAAAAATCCCGATTTTTTCTTCGTTTTTGATACCTGAACGCTTCCTATTGATATTTACTAATATGTAACTGAAATTACAGCTGTAACGATTATTAAGGAAAGAAAATTAGTGCCAACTGGGTAGATCCCTTTAATGACGGCATAAGCGTTACAAAAAAATCAATTATCCCATAAAAAACGTTAAAGGGATTTTAATTTGAATTTCAAAACAAAACGGAAGAATCAACAAACAAGGAAAAAAAAACAAATTACAGTCGCCATTGAAGGTGAACTGCAAAGGAAAAAAAAAGAAAAAAACGTTTGACGAAGCATGAATATTAGAATCATCCACAAAAATAGGGAGGCGGCCACTAGTGTATCAAACACTGAATCATTGTAAAAAATAAAGTAGTAAAACAATGTATCAAACATAAAATCATGTATCACTATAAATGATCAAGTATATGTAGCATATCATCATCATAAATATATGAATCAACCATATATGACTATATTGAATCAAACAATACATCAAAATAAAAATAGGAAAATTAGACATCTACCAACTATTATACTGTATTAAATAATTAATCAAGATAAAATCAAGTATCTCACTATATGAAACAGTGTAAAAAATGGAATCAAATAATTAATCAAGATAAAATCAAGTATCTTCACCACTTTCAAGCGCTTCTTGTGTGAGGCCAAGACTAAACGAAGGGATGAGTTCCATTGTTGATTGAAGCAAAGACGATGAAGAGTATGATAATGCGCGGTCGGAAAAAAATGGTTGAAGACGAGAGCAATGTTCACAAATAGAGAGAGATAAATTAAAAATTGAAAAAGGAAAATTTAAATACAAAGATGGTAATTGTAGAGAGAGAGAAAATAATCTAAAAAAAAAAAAAAATTAAAAAAACTACTTTAAAATGGAAATTGTGTAATTTGAAAAGTGATTAACATTAATTAGACATCTACACCAAATAAAATTTCCAATTATAACTCTTAATAAAAATATATATTCTTTAAGTATCAAAAATAAGTGAAAAAAATTAAAAAGATGGGATTTACGTAATTTTTAAAAAATGTTGGGATTGTTTAATATTTGGAGAAAAAAGGTTGTGTAATTTCATAATTTTTACTAAAAAATATTGTATGATGTGATGAGCGTTTTTTAATAAATATATTTTATAATATAGAAATTTAAATTTAATTGAATTTTAATATACTAATATCACATATTAAACGAAAAATAATTTAGATATGTTCGATATGAAGAAAATATTTTTTGATTTTTCATGCTTAAGTTGGTCAAAATATTTTTTTCTAAGAAAATAAGTTTCTTAAAAATGAGCTAATGAAAGTGAGAGAAAAAATTATACAAATGATATCCCCATTTTCACTCCATTCTTGTGGCCCAACCAACACCTCCGATAATATTTGTCTTAATTATATATAAATGTTCTTACAATAATTTCTTACTTACGTACTAAATACAAGAAAATAATTAGAAAATCATTTTTTTTCTCAAAATTTATTCTACAGAAACTTTTCTTTTTCTTTTAAATATTTTATAATTTTCTCAAATTCATTTTGTCAGAGTTTAAGAAAATATTTTCACTTGAAAATAAATTTATTAAAGATAAGAAAAATAACTTGCCTAATAAAAATAAAAAAAACTAAATTCTATAAATGACATTCAATATTGATTACTCGCATACAAAATATATATTAAATTTAACTAGTTATTACAAGAGTCCATACGAGCACATGTCCAACATATTTTTTTTTTTTGTCAATTTATGTGATACTGATAGTTATTTTTTCGTGATCTATAATTATCATAACCTATGATATATTTTATGTTATTTTTAAATAATATATGCTATTAATTTTATTTCAATTTATGTTGCACACATAAAATTTTGAGAGTAAATAAAAATTTTATTCATTTTAAAATATTTTAAATTGTTATTTATATTTCTCTTCGTCCCAAGTTATATGGCACTGATAAAATTTCAAGTACCATTTAAATCTTTTAAATTTGTAAACTGATAATTACTCTGACTTATAGTACTTTCACCTCATTTCAAGTAATATACATACACTTTTTCGTTTATTTATATTATATTTTTTTAAGAGCACTTCCTTTTTGACACAAATATAATCATTGAAAGATATTAAAATAGTTATTTCATTTAATTTGTGTAGTTTAAAAAGAAAGACCTAATTCATCTTTTGATGTTTGTTTTATTATAATTCTAATATTTATATGACTCAGAAATAATTTCTCAGGGGTAATATTGTAAAATTATAGTTAAAAAATAATTTATAAAAATAATATAAAATCAAGCAGTTGAAACAGTTGTGTAGTTTAAAAAGAAAGACCTCATTTGTCATTTTGTATTTGTTTTATCATAATTCTAATATTTATATGATTTAAAATAATTAATTAGGACAATATTGTAAAATCATGATTGAAAAAGTTGAAAAATAATATAAAATCAAAAAGTTGAAGCAAACACGTCAATTAACAACTGCTTGCTTAAGAAAGACCTAATTTATCCTAATTCTAATATTTACATTATTTAAAAAAATTGATTAGGATAATATAGTAGAATCATATGTGAAACGGCTGGAAAAATGATTTAACAGGAGAAATATTGTGAATCATTGTTGAAGTAGCTAAAAAAATAATTAATAGATAAAATATAAAATTAAGTAACTGAAGCAGACACGTCAATTGAAAACTTATATATGTTTTAAGAAAAAGACCTAATTTATCATTCTTTGCTTGATTTATCATAATTCTAATATTTACATGACTTAAAAATAATTTATCAAGAATAATATTATAATAATTAAAATAGTTGAAAAAATAATATAAATCAAATATCTGAAACAGCCAGGCGCGTGACCAAACATTCTTCTCGGCAAGAAAAATGGTGTTTTTTTTTTTTTTTATATACGTTATAATAATAGGGGTATTGTTTCAGTCCACTTTCAAGAAACACAACAGTCAACCCAGAAACCCAAGAAAATACGCAAAACATTCACCTAATTTTATATTTCTGTATAGTTTATTATATACCCAAAAGTCCAATTCATTGAGATCAAATTTGGAATTTGTTCCCATTCTAATGTTTATATTTATATATATATATATGAAGAGAGAAGAGAATGTTTCAATAAAACATCCTCATTCTGTAGTCTGTACTAAAGAATCATCTTCAAAAAGGGGAAACAAAAATGTTCTTGATTCTGGGTCATTCTTGTTCGAATCTTTTTCTTGTATTTGCAGTGTTTACAGTCACCTGTTTTAGTTCTTGTTGGGTTTTGTATGGAGAACAAGTCCAAGGTGGGGATGGTCCGCAAAAGAGTGTCACTCTTTCTAGCTTCATATATGCAACTACTGTGCTCAAACCTTATGAATGGCGATACATTAGTGGTAATTTATTGCATCAGTTGATTAAAGTTCGTTTTTTTATCCCTCTTTCGCGAAGGGGTTTTGATTCTCTTTTTTGTTTTTCGGAGGGTTATTGTGGTATGTGAATTTTAAGTTTCATTCTGGTGGATGTTCTGGGACCTTGACGAAATTTGGGAGAATGGGTTTTGATTCTTTGAGAATTCTTGATATCCTATTCCTTTCTTTCCTTTCATCTTTATCAAATCCGCGTTGTCGAGACGAGGGTTCCAAGAAATAGCCTCTCTACTTCCAGTAGTATGTGAGATTCCACTGGATATGTTGTTGTTGTGGTTGAGAATTCTTGATATCTTTGCTTAATTTGAATGATTTTCTGTTCTTGCTGCTATTTCTTGTATTCATCAATGCAAGAATAGATGAACGCAGTGAGAGATGTATGAGGGCAATTGTTCCAGTTCCTTGTTTCGTTTTCGAGTTTTTTTAATTGATTGATGGTCTATGGATCACTTGTTTCACTGATTTATCAGTTGCACTGGGAGGGGGGTGAGGTGGGGTGGGGGGAGAGTTTGATGGAGCAGGATAGGGATTTTGGGACCTCGACGAAATTTGGGATACTGGCGTTTGATTTTTTTTAGAATTCTTGATACCTAATTCTTGTATTCATCAATGCAAGCATAGATGAATGAAGCTAGAGATGTATGAGAGCAGTAATTCGAGTTGCTTGTTTCATTTTTAGTAGTTTAACTGATCGATGGTCTATGGATCACTCGTTTCACTGATGTATCAGTTGCTCTGATGTAAACATGTAATTGCTTGTTCTGACTCAACCAACTGGTTGTGTTTATTTATTCTTGTTAATATTTCCTTAGTTTCAAAAAAAAAAAAACTTAATCATGAGCTGCTCGCTCTGTCATTCAGCTGTTGTTGATTTAGCTTGTTCTATGCCTCCAGTGTTTGTAATGTTTAATTATTAATTATTCCATTCTAGCTATCTAGGTTTTGTTTGTGAAGTGTCAGTATTTACATCTATCTATGTAAATTTTTGAAAGTTGTTGTTTTTACAGGCAGATTAGTGCTATCTTATTGTTTGTTTAGACTCTCAGTTTTTCAAGTGTTTCTTATCTGGATTCCCTAATTTGATGGCTATCTTTAGAGAAATCACGTCTTTCTGCTTTGATTACATCACAAATAATTGTGTGAGGAAGTGTTGAACGGAAATATACTGCGTTGTAACTTCATACAGTTTACAGTGAGGTTTCTTTCTTTTTTCGTTAATGACTAACTAGTTTTGGTTTCCATGCCTTTCTGCAGTGGACTTACCACCATGGTTCTCTTCAGTGACTATTGCTTTGGAATCCAGTGTTGGCGTTGTAAGTGCATGACCTAAACTCTCGTCATTGAAATATTCTGCTTATAACTTTATAACCTCTTTTTGGTTGTCTTTAATATACAACAACAACAACATACCCAGTGAAATCCCACAAGTGGGGTCTGGGGAGGGTAGAATGTACGCAGACTTTACCACTACCTCATAGCGGTAGAGTTGCTGTTTCCTTGGAACCCTCGTCACAAAAACCCATGAGCAGAATAAGCTAGATATGATAAACATGAAAAAACATGAAGTAAATACGGGACAATTAACATACAAAAGGCAGATATATAGCATATAAAAGGCATACAATTAACAACTTCTTTAATATGATAATGCAATTTGGTTGTTTTGCCCTATACGATTTCTTTGTTTACTTCCTTGATATTGGTGTTAAAGAACCTTTTTTGCCAACCATACTGTGCTTTTAATCCCAATATTATCCTTTTTCAATCTTTAATTCCTGAATCTAACTGCAAGCAGGACCTGAAAAGAGTAGGAAAAGTAAGTACTTTGCCAATGATCTGCTTCCGAGAAGGAAGTCCGCCCCTTCCAGATGTTTATAACACTTCTCTTACAGGTCTAGGTACAAAAATAATTCTCTTAGCTGAGTATGCCAAATCATGTGGCCATGATTACTTCGTAGCAGGATGTCACCACAAACTAATAATATTAATTTTTCTTTGTATAGTGATAGACTATATTTCCAACAGTTCCTTTGGAGGATCACAAGATTTTCATATTGTTGAGAAGTGCTATCCCATGCAGAAAAGTATATCCTTGATGTTGACAAATGAGCAGGTCTATTCTTAACTTTCTAATATACATGGGCTAGTTTCTTCTTTGTAGTGTACTTGCTTCTCTGTTTGAGAGATAAACATCTTTTCAGTGGTGGTCTTATGCATGTATACTTGGGTTTGAAATTGTTCACAGATTCATCCAGGAATATGGTATTTTGGGCTATTTAATGGCATCGGAGCTCTAAGGACACAATCAAAAATGGTACTTGCTCTAACTTATTTATATTCGACGTTTTGGCCAATATCTTTTGCGCTTCTTTCTATAGACATTTTGAGTTTTCAACATATGATCAGTAGGCATTATTTATTTCTTTAAATGATCTTCTGGTATATCTGAAAGTTCTCTCTGGACATCTCTATTTGATCAATTAATACCCTGTGTTTGTTAAGTTCTAGTAAAAGAATTGAACTCGATTTTCTCTCCTGTTTTCTACAGAGATAATAATCAAATTATCACTACATTTATTCCTTTTTCTACTTACTTGGAGGAAGTAACCTGTTACTCCTCTTCTTTGGCTTGAACCATAAGGATTAGTGCAAAGTGAAAGAGGAGCACTTAAATGATTCATCTTGTTTGGGGTTACAGATAGGGGAGGGGAGATAACGTGGAGGACATGTTAAACATTCACATGGGCTCTTTCAGCATCTCAAAAATAGTGACTTTGACTTCCACCAGCCCTATTGCTACTGAACCTTTGAGAAATAGCTTGCACCAGCTCTTTTGAGGTTGGCATGTATTTATGAAACTATTGAAAAGGATTTCTAAGTGGAAAAAGCTTAGGAAGTGGTAGATTAGTGAGAACGTTGTAGTTTATGTTACTAATGAAGGGACAACGCCACTAGGTTAAGAATGGGCTAAGCAATCTGCCGAAGCTCTAAGATACGAGTATACATTAGCAAGGAAGTGTTCCGCCTTAGAGAGAAGCCTGCTCTCTTCCTTTTGGGACAGTTGTTGGTGAGGAGAATTTGGTACATACTGAAAATTGTTTCCTCCAACTTGTTACAAGACTCTCCTCTGTAAATACTTGCCAGCAGTTTTCACTGTTTACTTGCATGATGAAGATTAGTGTTCCTTTGTCCTAACAATGAATGACATGTTACTCTATCAGTAAACCTGGAGACTGACTCTGAGAATCTAATCTCACTCCCCCCGACCTCTGTGAAAGAAATATCATTCTTTTGAAGTCCTAATGCCAGCATTTCAATGGTTTAATATCTTAGCTAGCTAATATCTGTTGATTGATTTCTCTTTGCAGATTAATCGAGGACATTCATACTCATTCAGTGGTAATATAACTGTGGAAGGCTGTACAAATTCAGCTATGCTGGGCAAATTCTGCAACCAAACGATTAGTTTACTCTCATGTTCGGATACCTATATATCTCCTGAAAGCGGAATAGGTAGTCAATCTTGTTGAAGTGCATGACCATGTCATCTAAAAGCTTAAACTGTTAGAGAGAGAGTACTTTTATCTACTTAATTATATTCAGCAGCCTATGTCTTTTTTCACGGGCCAAGCACGTGAACATTCTTTTTTATAATAGGTGGCGGTGAGATTCGATCTCAGAACCTCTGCATGCTCTGCTACCATCTCATCTAAAAGCTTAAGCTGTTAGAGAGAGCACACTTTTATTTACTAAATTATATCCTCAAATCTTATAAAATTGCAGCGAATATGGCTCCCTGTGGAGGTAGTGAAGATAACTGTCTTAATGTTGCTGGGTCAAAAGTCTACTCATTGGATGTAGTGAGTATTGCTGAGGAGATGATAATCACAGCATTAAATATCACGTTCACTCAATCACAGCGTTCTAATGGAACCATCAGTAGCAGCGGAATTTCCCTGATGTGTTATGTTCGGCATGGGACTTTACCGCTGCCACAACTGTATGATTATTCTGCCGATATAAACAAATCCCCATTGGTCATACCTTTACCTAAAGTTGGTCGTTGGTACATTAAAATTCAGCCAGCAAACACTTCAGAAAGCATGTCAGCAATCCAAGAAATGAGCACTACGATATGCTATTCATTGGGATGGCAAGTACGTCAATGTCCTGCAGATAAGGCTGGATTGGACTGTACAACAGCAAAATACACACTTCAGGTGGACTTATAATGAGTTTGGCTACTTCGATCTTTCTCAAAACTTCTCATTAATTTTGTATACTTTACTTACTTGCACATCATTATTGAACATTATGTATGGTCATTGTGGATTTTGGTTACTCGATTTCCTGCTTAATAAAAGAAAATGATACACTACATGTACAGATACACATTTTCTCTTCCAAAGCAAATAGCACGCATCAAAGCTGACCTGATTAGTTTGTCAATCTTTTCATGTCTTTTTTGGGGGAGTGAGGGTAGGGGTGGGAGGGAATCTTGAAATAGTAGCAGGACTGTCCATTAATAACCACCTCGTAATGTTTCTGTGCAGACGTTTCTGAAGAGAACCCCATATGTTGCTTTTGAATCCTATTATCTACCTATCAGTGCAGAAGTTCCCTCAGGCTCTGCTAATTTTCCCTTGGGACCTCTTTTGAGTAATTCCTCTGATGGGGATATGAGGGATTACACTTGGACCTTTTTCCTTTTGGACATTCCGGATGGTGCCGCTGGCGGAAATATCCATGTCCGTGTTGCATCAGAAGCAAAGATAAGTAGCGAAATATATGCCAGATATGGTGGATTTCCATCTCTTAGTAACTGGGATTACTTCTATGCAAACAGCACAAGCAACAGTGATGGTTCCATGTTTTTTAAGTTATATGATGCAAGTGATAAATCCGTTAGCTTTTATATCATATATGCTAGAGGAGGAACATGGAGTTTTGGGTTAAGGCACCCAATTTCAAACAGGCGTAGTTCGAGAGTTGAAACTACCATGTCCATCTCACTAGAGAGATGCCCAGAGAAATGCTCTTCGCATGGGGCATGCAAGTCTGTGTTGGATTCAAGTGGTCTCACATTCTACAGGTTTGTATATGATGACTTCTGAGAATTAAGCTATTGGGTTCAATTCTTGCATGCAATAAATCTGCCTTTTTCAGTTTCTGCGATTGTGATCGGCGTAACGGAGGCTTTGATTGCAGTATTGAACTGGTTTCTTCTTCAGGTAAAGCATTCTGTTTTTGTGACTTTTGGACTTATGCCAGTGTCTTTAGCCGTTTTAAGAGAACTGTTGCTACATCCTCCGTTGTTTGTTTCTATTTTTGAAAGTCTTCACTTAGCTCTTAAAATTTGAATCTGGAACTAGGTGTTGCAGATTAGAGTAACCAATAACTGTTTGCACAATCAGTATTATCTCGAGTAAATCTATCAATTGATTCAATATGATAATATGAGGATTAACATTTGTGTGTTCCGAATGCTGATAGCTTGTTGATCATGATTCAGTTTAAACAATTTGCAATTGCTGCATGTGTTGTTTCACCGTTGAAAATAAAAAACAATAATTGCAACATGCTCTCTGCTATTGCTAGTACACTCTTGATTACTATTTGTTTGTTTATGTTTTGATAAAATTTTTACTCAGTAAGTTCTCATTAGTTTAATTATGCAATGGATCTTTTAAAGGACAAGTGCTGAAAACTCATGTAGGGCAAATGTGGCAATCTATTTCCCTTATTGGATCCAATGCTGCGGCTTTGCTCCCTGCTTACTGGGCCCTCCGTCATAAGGTGATATTAGCTAATACAGTAACATCCTAAGGCAATTTATGTGTTCTGATTGATATTCAAGTGAAGAGGCTGTAAAACTCAGATATCTAGGGTTATATTTTCAGCAGACAAACTTTATCAGAGTGTGTGTATAATAATTTTTTTTTTTCAGTGGACAAGCGGAACCTTGGATTCTTCAATTTCTATGTTAAAAGGTGAACTGTCCTTTTTTCTGCAGGCATTTGCTGAATGGGTTCTTTACACATCAAGTGGTATCTCAAGTGGCCTATATCATGCATGTGATGTTGGCACTTGGTGTCCATTGGGCTTTCATGTCTTACAGGTATCACTCCTATGGATTTTGATATATTGCTTTTTTGCATTTGGTGGATAAGTAATTTAATGGTTTCCTTTTCATCGACTGGCCCCAGTTCATGGATTTCTGGCTATCTTTCATGGCTGTTGTTAGTACTTTTGTGTACTTGTCTACTATTAATGAACTTACAAAGAGGACGATTCACACTGTTGTTGCAATCCTGACAGCCCTCATGGCTGAAAGTGGACCAACCAGGTAAAGTTCATATATCTTGTCTTCTTTTTCAATAAAAAGTTTGGATGAAGCTTTCTAGTCATTGAACCATTTGAATAAGCTTTAACACGGTCAACATTTACAGGTCCTCAAACATTATTCTTGTTGTGGCTATTGGTACTTTGGGTCTGTTCATTGGGTTCCTCATTGAATTCTTTACTCATCATAGATGGATTTCCTTTTCAACAGAAATTTGTTTGAACATGCTCAACAGGTAGGTGGAGTTTTTGTTCTAAAAATGTAGAGATTTAAATAAAGCTGAAATAGGCTTATTTCATTTTTCATATACGATCAGTCTTAAAGGAAAGATATGGTTTGCGAAATGTATGATCCTTATAGGATTGCACTCAAAGGTGTCTTGCCAGTTACTGGTGGTAACGTGTTTTATTCATTAGAAAATCAGATTACTACAGGTTTCATTTGCAACTACTTTTGAACTAATACTGTCACCAACTCCATACAGAATATTGAGCCCGAGCTTATGAAATTCTCTGAGAACTTAAGCTAGACTCAAGCATATGATCCATGATTACATTTTTCACTTGTGAAGAAAGGGGGAAAAAAGCAGCAGAGATTCTAGCTATAAAAATATAAATTTATATATTTGTTTTATTTTTAATAATTCAGCTAAGTATGACTTTGAATGCAGATGGGAAACTGTAAAAGCATGGCTTCATAATATAATTCGGTCACTTCTGAAGCGCTTTCGTTGGGGCTTTCTACTTGCGGGATTCACTGCATTAGCAATGGCTGCCATTAGCTGGAGACTAGAAACAAGTCAAAACTACTGGAAATGGCACAGGTCTGAAGAGCGATAAAACATTTCTCCTATGTCTTTTGACTCTCTCTCTCTCCTCTTCCTGCTTTCTCTGACATCTTTCATTTGTCATTTCTGCAGTGTATGGCATGTTTCGATATATACTTCCTCATTTCTTTTTCTCTGTTCAAAGGCAACAGCAGTAAACTGTGAGAACGAACTACCTCAATCAGAGAACTATGAGTTGGCTCGGCAAAATTCTTTTAGTGGTAGTAACGAAAGAGGTGGTAGATAATTCATACTAAAATCTACTTTAGCCCAAGCACATAACATATAGAGGCTAGAGCTACTTGATGCTGAGAACGTACAATGACCTGTACCAAGAACTCACTTCTATCCACCAGGTGATTAGTGGATAAGGAGAAGCAAATGTTTGCTAGTCATTTTTAACAATCAAGAAAATGTTTGTTGGTCGTTCTCAAATATTTTTTCTTTTTTTATGTGGCTAAGGGATATACCATTGGTGTCCTGTTTTATGTAACATTATTTATAGGAACCAAAGGCAGAAAAGGTCCATTTTGTGTGGTCAGGAAAGTTATAGCTTACAATAGAGGAGATGAGAAGGAAAAGAAGATTGGTGCTGGATACAGTAACTTTTTTGATTTGTAAATATGTGATAGTCTACTCATCACTGGCAGTATGCTGCGTATAGTAAGTTTGTTTTATTCTTTCTCCGCTGAGTCAATACTGCGGAGATTCAAATCAGACCACACAAGTTCATATATTGGTGAAGTCTGTAAAGAAACTGTTCCAAAGAGGAGTCTCATATATACTGCCGTGCAGTTCGCTGTTCAGTTGTTTGTACGTATTAATAATTATGGTGTATCATAAATATGCTCTTGATTACAAATGTAGCACAGATGTTATGTGAAGTGAGTGAACCCTGAAAAGTTTAGCATCAAAAGGGAGGGGGGGAATGTACATTCTCCGAATGGAAGTTTGAATCTTTTCATTATACAGATCCTAGTGAAGCTACAGGTAAAATCTGAGTTTCTTTCAGAAATAAATCTCTATGGACAAGAAGCCAACAGCATTATAGACAATTCCCCTTCACAATCTTGCAAAAACATATACTTTATATATCATGTACTTGTGTTTCCCTGAAAAGAATGTCGTGGAGCCTCCATCCGTCAAAAGGTTCTTTTGGTTTACTGAAGGCCACCTGAAGCTTGGCATTTGGCTTGAGATCATACTAATGCATAGCAGTTAGATGAAAATTTTCTTGTGTTTAGAAGGTGGCTATAACATGATTTTACATCACTGTTGTGCCTACGTTTACCTTTCATCGATCAGTCTGACAACCCTTGCCTTGCTATTCACTTGCTACATATTCAATCTTACTCTATTTCCTAGTTACATATGGTAAAAGCAGTCCAACTATGTGCAACTGCAGCGGAGTTATTGTTGCTTCATGCTAATATGTTGATTCCGTGAGTAATAATTTCCATGCTACAGCCTGGTGACTTGTTATGCAACCTCTCTCTTGCCATTTCCCAGATCAAGGCTGCATCGGGCCAATTACTATCAGAGGCGCACAAGTTTGACATCAGGACATAAGTAGCAGTATCATTTGGATCGATCTTGAAAAGCTTTTCTGCTGCCCATTTTGCCAGTTTCCTATTCCCATGGATTTTACAAGAACCAATGAAAGCCTTCAGGGCACCTAGTTGGGATTCAACTGGCATTGAGTTTAGAATTTCATAAGCCTCATTTAGAAGGCCTAATCGTCCAAAAAGATCTACGAGACAGGTATAGTGCTCTGAGCTTGGCATAATTTGGTAGTAATTAGTCATCAAACTGAAGTACTGCAGCCCTTTACTAAAGAGACCACCATGGCTACAGGCAGAGAGAACCTCTAGAAATACAATCCTATCTGGCTTCACACCGTTTACCAACATTTCCTCAAAAAGTTGAATAGCTTCCTTGGTAAAACCATGGGATGCATAAGCTCCAATCATTGATGTCCATGAGAAAAGATCTGGTGCTTTTATTGAGCTGAAGGATTGGTAAGCTTGAAGGATACAGCCACACTTTGAGTAAGCATTTATCAAAGCATTTCCAATGGATAAAGAATTTGAGAATACATATTTTACTGCATAAGCGTGAACCTGTACAGTTTCTGAGGCCATTGATAAGTTACCACACGAACTGAGAACACTAGCCAAAGTGAGCTCATCAGGAACAAAATCCTCTCTTAACATCCTCTTTAGAAGCTCGATGGCTTCCTTCCCATCTCCATGACGTCCATAACCTACAATAATAGTGGTCCAAGAGACCACATTTCTGAAGGCCATTGCATCAAAAGCCTCGCGAGCATCGGCTATATGTTCATTCTTGGCATACATATCAACAAGTGCACTTTCAACGACCACATCCTTGTTAAGGCAAACTTTAATAACAAGGCCTTGGATCTGCCTACCTGTGTCATAAAACCCCAAACTGGCGCAGGAATTAAGTAGACTAGCAAATGTGAACTCATCCCCCTCAAACCCCTCCAATCTCATCACATTGAATAACCCGAAAGCCTCTTCACCCAAACCATTCAGTACATAGCAAGAAACCATAACATTCCATAACACCAGATCACGTGCCAAAACCCGATCAAGAGCACACCTAGCCTCTCCGATCAACCCAAACTTTCCATACAAATCCACAAGAGTGGCACCAAGAAAACAGCTTTGATCATATCCCAACTTCACGATGGCACAATGCAACTCCTTCGCCAACCAAACACCACCCTCTACCTCCACGCAAAGTCGAAGCAACCCACAGAAAGTAATGCAATCAGGAGACACCGATTCCATCAACATTTGCTTGACATAGCAGAACCCCAGATGACCATTTGTCTTGAAACGCTCGGCAGAGTACCTTAAACCACATATCAAGGTGTTCCAAGATACAATATTTCTAACACACATTTCATCGAACAGCTTGCACGCATCAACAAGCTCCTTGCATTTTACGTAAGCTTGCAAGAGCTGGTTTCCCAGGGAAAGCACGTTAGTCATACCCAACTTAATTATATTTCCATGTACGCATTTTCCTTCGTCAAGATTGCCCATTTTTGCTGAAATTTTAAGGGCGTTGGAAATGCAAGTGTGGGAATTACATGAATCATTGTTATGAGTCAGCTCAATAGTAGGAACTGAAACTTCTTCCCTAGCTAAAATTGAACTACTGGTGGCAACAATGGTCGATAGAAATAGTAACTGCTGATTAAAGTAAATCGACAGAATTGGAATATATCGGCATTTGGTAATCATGGATTGCAGAAAACAGCCACACTTGAAACAGACATCAAGATGGAGCAATTTTCATTTACTATTCCATATCTAGTGAACACGTTTAAGGAGTAACTTAACACATTTCCCTCCTTTGGTTCATCTGGTTCAAAGCAAAATTATCTTGAATAGTAAACAAGAAGAATGAAACATTATATATTAGAGTGAAAGGGGCAGCTTTCCGTCAACATGCATGTTTAGACTGCCTGTTTTATCTTCTTCTTTATTATATGCAGTCTAATTAAAATATTTCGTGGATTTTGACGTGCCTGCTTTAGTTACGTAATTATATTACTGCAGCTGCTCCAATTTGATTTTACGAGTGTCCTTAACAAATTATTTATTCAACTGTGATTTTAGTGAATCACGCTAATTAATTATTTTAAGTCTAAATAATAAACAACTTAAAATTTAAAAATATATATAAAATATTCTATCAATGTCATATAAATCTAGATTAGAAAATAATAATTATTGGGCCTGTGCAGAGCATGGGCTTCCCCTTTTCTAGTATTACTAGTTACAAGTGTCCGTGCTTGTACGGGCCCAACATATGGTTTTTTTTCATCTCCATTTATGAGATGTTGATAGTTTTTTTTATAAATTTAGTTTAATTATTTTATTGTTAATTATTAGACTTATAGTATCTATATTTTATATTTTTCTTTGTCACAATTTATGTGGCGTTGATGAAATTTCAAGAATCAAAATTTTAAATTAACAATTATTATGGCCTATAGTACTTTTTACATCATTTCGATTAATATATGTAAAGTTTCTGATTTATTTATATTATATATTTTTTTAATTTAGTTTTTTGGACATAAATATAATCATTAAAAAATATTAAAATAATTATTTTTTTAATCTTTTCAGTTTTTTTTAAAAAAAGACCAATTTATAATTTTGTGTTTGCTTTTTCCTAATTCTAGCATTTCCATGACCTAAAACAATTGATTAGGATGATATAACAAAATTACAGCTATTGCAATTGAGAAAATAATTTATTAGGACTAATATTATAAAATTATAATTGAAACAGCTGAAGAAATATAATCAAACTACTGAAGCAAGCACATCAATGAATAAATGTCTTGAAGATATTAGAATAAGAATTTTAAAAAATATTTTTATAAATTTCGTATAATAATAATAAAAAAATAAATAACCCAAACAGACATATTGACGAAGGGTTTCGCTCTTCTTGATAATGAGATGATGATATAGAATACTGAACACATATTTGCCATATTGTTTATGAATTATCATATGATATTAAGATCATAAATGGAGGGCGGCAAGTGTGACTTTGCCTAGAGGTCATGAAGAAAGAAGAATTGTCTATTTCACCTAATTAATATTTAATATCCTCAATCTTAATATTTTACTAAACATTATTAATATAAAATAGTCAGCCGCAATGCATAACCATTGATTTAAAGTAGCTGTCTTTTTAAGCAACTTGGTATAATGTTGACAAGAATGTCATCACTTTTCAACCATAAGTTCAAATGATTGGATGCAACTTTAAATAATTTCACATAACATATTTCCCATTTAGGCCGCAATTTTATATTTTGTGGGATAATCGAGCGAAAATTTATTTAATTTTATATTGATAGAATATGTATAGTCAATAAGTATTATTTCTTTTGTTGATTACGTTCTGTTAGATGATGATATCCTAATCATTAATACAGAGATGACGCGATAATGTAGATTTTATTCATAATATTATGTGGCTATGGTTTGACAAGATCATGTGTTAATAATCGAAACTTTAGTTAAATCAATGCTTTATATTGTAATATATCTTTTTTCCCTTTTTAGTTTATGTTGTAATATGTCTACGGTGTATATTTTTTGTCCGCACTTCAATTTGTTGATTGGGTCGTTCGCATTATACTTACCATACATCATTTTGATAAATTATGCTTTTTAAGCGTATTACAATAATGATGATAATAAAATATTTAGTATAACCTCACAAGTAAAATCTAAAAAAAGTAGATGTATGCGACCTTATTCTTTTGAGGGGTAGAAATATTGTTTTTGATACTCATTCAAGAAAAAGTTTTCAAATAATCATATAAATTGTTCTACTAGGTGACATTCTTTTTGGGACGGACCATGCCATATAAAATGGGACAGAGAATGTAATTAATTTTAATTTGTAAAAATTGCTTCCGGAGAGGTGTCGTGGTGTAGTTGGTTATCACGTCAGTCTAACACACTGAAGGTCTCCGGTTCGAGTCCGGGCGACGCCAATTTTTTTCATGCGTATGAAGGTTTTTTGAATATTCCTAATTTTCTCCACAGATCTTTGCTTAATGTCTATTCCGACCCCTAAACTTTGTGCTATTGGCATTGAACTCCCTTCTCTATTTCAGTTTTTTCCTTTTCTCAAAAGTCAAGCAGGACTGCAGGAGCCTTTAGCCCTTTTTCTTCTTGTTCATCCCACTAGTTACCATTTCAAGCTTGTTCTTTCCCAAAAACACAAATAAAAAGAAGAATCTTTAGCAAGGTGAAGGTTCTGGTTTTTTCCCCTGTAGGTATTTCTGGTGTGCTACTGCTTTCTTTTGGAATTGAAGGTGGAAATAGTTGATTTTTATGAGATACATTTGGTGTGGTCTATTATCAATTTGCCATCCCAAACAGACTCCTTGTCAGAGAAAAGAGAAACAAGTGGTTTTAGCAAGGTAAAGATTTCTGTTTTTCCTCTTTTGGGTGTGCCAGTTAACTGCTTGTTTAAACTCCTGTTTTAGAAACTGAAGGTGGGTGTGCCTAGTTTTTATTCATAGTTCAATTTTGTGTGGTGTTATTTCCTTTTCTGAACTGCCTTGAACTGTTGTTCTTGTACTTCAATTGAGTGTGGTCTATTTATCAGGTGTTTTTGTAAAGATTCTCTTTTGCATCTGTCTTAGTTACCAAGCCAACCAGACTCCTCTCTCAGAAGAACAAACAAACAATAATATTTTAGTGTGGTAAAGCTTCTGTTTTTCCTTCTTTTGTGTTCTTTTTAGTGTGCTACTGCCTCTGTATGTATAACTTCTTGAAACTCTCTGTGTGTGTGGCTGGGGGGGGTTTAAACCTTTTATCTGGTCATCAATTGGTCAGTTGTGTAAAGATTCTGTTTTTTTTCTGAGTTTGTCCTATTAAACCTTTTATGTGTGCTTTTGAAACTGGAGGTGTTTCTAGCAAATTTGGTCTAAAATTTGTTTGGTGATGTAAAGTTATGTCACTTTGGCCTAATTCAATCCAAAAATCTAGCTCACAAGGGGAGGCTTGCCCAAGTGCATATAAACAGTCACCAGCCCATTCTCCAACCAATTTACAACTCTAACCCATTCAAACAGATGAGAATTTGTGTTTCCAAACTGAATTAGTTTAGGATTGAGGCATAGTTATTTAGGCCTGGTCTATTGATCAGTACTTTTGTCTAATAATTCTGTTTTGCTGTGTTTTTACTATTAGGCCTGCTTTCTTTATTGTTATTACAATTTCCATTGCTTTTTCAAGAAAAGTACCTGCTAACTCCCACTAGTATAAACACCGGGCAACCCTGTCCACTAATCCTAAACTAATGGGAAAAAGAATCACCAAGTGTTTTTTCTCTGTGATGGTTGAACTGTAGTCTCCAAGGTACGCACCCACTCCATTGAGCATTAGGATACACCTTTTGGGTGATTTTATAAGCTTAAGTATACATATTACATCATTCGCTTCTCTAGTCCCTGTGCAATCTTTGGAACATGTTCAGTACAAAGTTTCCATCTTGAAAGGGGCAGGCTCAAATGATGACACAAGTATTCTAACGGTGGACTGCCAAGTCTGTATATGACTTTGTATCTGTGATTCTTGTGGTGTTATTCTATAACTATTTTTTAATTATAAAAATATTGGTTGATAGCTGGGAGTTGTGAAAGTTCTACATGGAATTGGAAAGTAATTGTTGTGAACAAAAAGTCTGTCAGTCTGTATTGACCATCCAAATCGTTTTGTACAAAGAAGTGATTTTATCCACCAATGCGTCGTAATCACAGAAATGGACTCTTAAGAATCTTCCCTATATGGAGAGAAACGGTAAGAGAAGTACAGAAATGCAAATATGCTTCTTCAAACTATAAACTAAGTACTTAGCTCGCTTTGAGGGATAATTCTAAGTAGTTTTATGTACTTGTTTCAAGACTTTTGTGTGATATTCTTGATCCTGGTCCTCTTTTTGAATTTCTATGTTGCAATACTCACTGTTAACCATTCATTTCTTTTTGTGCCTGTATAATTCTAAATGTCCATCTCTTCTTTTGCGTTTCTGCAGTGGAATTTCCATCGTCATACTGACAGAGAAGGTAATGTGTTAGGAAATAAGACACTCTTGGATAACTAAAATAGCTGCAAGAGATGGGTGGTTGCTGTTGCTCTTCAAGAAAGCCTCCCCAGCTTCATGGAACACCAGTATTTTACTATGTTAGTAATCTGTTCCAATCACTCTACATATAGAAACATGCAACTAGCTTAAGTGCTCTCAAATTTTGTCCTATTTATTCATTTACTTTCTGTAATCTTGTGTTATTTGCACTTGTCTGTGTTTGTTTAATATTATCATATTTCTTAAAATGGTAGCTCATTGAATTGTGTATGATCCCTGCTAAGTCAGTTTCTCATTGCCTTTATGGTGCTTAGTGCAAATGACTTGACATGATATTTCACATTTTAAGTGTATGAAACACTCCATTTTTATCGTTTGATTGGTTTATCGTTAATATTGCATTGCTAAAACTCATGCATTCTGCTAATAAGCACCACTAAAAGAGATTTACCAATTTTATCAAGAAACTAAAATATTTGGATCAGTTCTTGGTTCCCTCTATGCCTGAACACAGTGGATGTTTTTCGGGATAAAGCTCAAACTTGTAGGAAAAAGAACGCAACAGATTTTATATGTACTATACACTTCTACAGTTATGTCAATCAGTTTTTCTACTCATGTCCAATGCAGGTGGACTGGCACTTTGTTCATTGAAGTCTTTTCTAATCTTTCTAATATAGTCTTTTTGTTATGGCATTCTTTTATTCTCAAACTCTTACCATAGATTTTCAATCTTCTTTCTGCAGTTTCCACCAGCTTCTGAAGAGTATGAGTCGCTGACATCTGATGATAGTGCTGCTATTGCATTTACCTCTGACCTCCTGGATGATTTAAACCTAGATAGATCAACACCCGACACTTACCGCTCTCCTCCTGCACCAATTCCATTTGAAGTAGCTTTGGGCCATCCACTGTCAATAGGTTCCCGGTGCACAGATGAAACAGTAGTTCAACATAGTTGTGAGATAGCTACTTGTAAAGATATTAAGTTATCTGATCGCAGAGCTGAAATGGAATCTCTTCTTGCCTCCCTAAAGAAAACAGGGATTGACCTTGTAAAATCCAATCCAGCTATCATTAAATCAGCGGAAGAAGAAGATGTTTGTCCTACTTGTCTTGAAGGTATACAAATGAACATCATTCGGGGGACGACTTCAGTTTTGCCTCCTCCCCTCTTACCTTCTTCTTCTTTATTTTCTATATAATTAACCTGTTTGTGAATGGCTGAGAAGTGAATGTCTATATTTTGCACTTATTTTGCAGAGTATGATACCGACAATCCAAGAATAGTCTCAAAATGTAACCACCATTTTCATCTTTCATGCATCCTTGAGTGGATGGAAAGAAGTCGAACATGCCCAATATGCGATCAGGTCTACTTTGTTTTCGTTTTCTACCCCTCCCCCCTCTTTTTCATTTTCTATTTTCCTCTGTTTGTGTCATCATTTTCCCCAAGAAGTATATGAAAAGAACATTTTGACAGGATGAAGGTTTCTGCTGATTCATTTTACTAATCTTCATTGTTGTCGCCATTTGACAACACACAACATTCAAGCACCTTCGATACCTTTAATATCTTGATTATCAAATCTGAATGTGCCTTTTTTAAAAAAAATAAATATATTATCTTGGTTGCTAAGATCTATAAATTGGATATTCTTGATGCAGGAAATGATATATGAAGCTCTATGAAACTTTTCTAATCGAAAGTTCCTTTGCTGCTGGTTGTCAACACACGCCTCTACACAAGCAATATAACCACATGAGGTTGTTGTTTTTCACTTGGTGGCTTGGCCTGTATTTCCTTATTTGCTCGTAAAAGTGTAAATTCTCTATGTATATGAATCTTATGTTAGTAATCCCACCCTCGATGAAGATTCGAGCTGCATATATGCTGAAGGGAGCTAATTTGCTGCCACAGAACAAAAAGAAGTTGTAGTTCTGCATTTGATTCCCGGAAGATTAAATTCTGAAAACGTGTGTTTTTGGTCATGCTTCTTCTGAGTTCCAAGTGTTGTACAGTGAACTCTTGTTGTAATTTTATGTTCAATTGCTGTACTGATTCTTCTGTGATCTGTTAAAGATTATGGCAATGGCAATGGCAATGGCAATGGCAATGGCATAGTCCTCAAGTTATATGGCTCATTTGATGATCCTTGTCTTGTCTCTTCTGTAACATTATGTTTTCCTCTAAAATTATCCATAAATATTTATATGGTTGAAAATTATTTTATTAAGGATAAAAATATAATTATAAAGTCACTTTATTTCTAATTTTAGTAAGATGACATTATTTTTTAGACGAATTAAAAAGGAAAAAGTGTCACATTAAAAGAGATAACAGAATATTATATTTCTTATCCCTTCTTAGTAGCTCGCATTTTTATTCTCTTGTTGATTCATTCCCATAGCCTTATTTTGAAAGTGGAGAAGAGCGTGTTTACCATCTTGGCAACCTTTTTTGTTAATCAGTTTTAAAAAAATTTAAAAAAAAGTTTAAAATATGATTAATGACTGTGATTATTATTTTTGATTATTGTGTAAGAAATCACTTTATTATCAATGCACCAGAGTTTAAACTCATACTAAATGTCTATATTATAAGAGTCTATGTTTGTTAACCCTATCAAAGATTCAAAATCCTATTAATAAATTTGATACGCTAACACGCGTAGGACAAAAAAGATTAATTAAGTGTAAACATCATCATTATTGCATCTAAAAGAAGTTAAAATAATATCCTCAAGAATCACATTTGTCAAAGATTTTCATCAACCTCGATTACCTAAAATTGTTGTTTTTACTACTTTTCAAACATAATGAAAACACATGGCCAACCACTCTTTTATTTTGAGTACCGTATAAATACATAAACATGTTCTGTTCAGAGCTTACATTAAAAGACATGTATTACTATATTCCTTTCATTCATTTTTATTTGTTTTGACATACTATTTGAGAATCAATAACAATTTTATCATACGACTCTTTCAATATAATAAATTTAAAATAAAAATTTATTTTTAACACAATAAACAAATAAAAATAACGGAGGAAGTACTATAATGAAAATTGAGTTACCACTTACCACTAAAAGTTGCAGTTTTATTTTATTTTTAATCCTCTTTGCAAAACAAATATTCAGAAGTAAAAATCAACAATTAGATTTTAACTTCCCACAAAATATCTTAATTATATCATACTTATATCTAAAAATATATATTTTTTAAAAGTATTTGTATCAACTATACAAAAAGAACGTTTCAATAATAAAGTAGTCAAAGTTACAATATCAATTAAATAATAAGTTCAATTTATGCTAATATTATTTTTTATATATTTTGTTAAATTGTCTAACTATATGTACTTTAATATAATGTTTCAATATTCTTTTTAATGCATATCATAATATCAAAATTGTAGTATCAAAAATTTTAATTTCGATATGATAATTCAAATATGTACGGAACATACCTAACCTGCAAGACTAAATTACAAGGTTGTCTTTAATAAACACAAATTTAGGTCTAACGTAACCATTTGTTCTTTGACAAACCAAGTCTTTGCTTCAATTAAGAATCATTAATCATCTTTTTTAGAACTATTTATACACAAAAAGTCTTTGCTTCATGGGGTCCTCTTGTTTAATCTTACCCTCTTGACTTCATTATATAATTGGATGAATAAATAAGTGATGTGTCAAATCCATAATAAGATAATAATTTATTTTTGTAATAACACGTAACACTCCACATCTTACCTGTATTAGTTTTATGCATACGAAATATGATATGGTTGAGTCAAATCAGCATACATTTTTAAAAGTGCTTGAATTTTAGACTAGAGGGGTATATGTACGTTTAACACTCAAGATGATCGAGTGTATATAAATTTTAAGTCAAATTAAGGAGATCGCGACCTTAAATGAAGCGAAAGAAATGAGGTACTTGTGGGACTTAGGAAGCTAGCAAGTGAGTCAGCATATTGAAGGGGAAACTCCCTTATAATGTTCATAAAAAGTGCATGGTTACAGGTTGATTCTCTCGAGCCTTGTCGACAACGGGTGTCAGTTCGTTTTAATAGGACTTTGGACGTGACATAACATGTGTAGATACAATATACAATCACTAGTTGTAAGTTAAACTCAATAACTTTGTGTAAACGCTTTTTAAATATATTATTGAAAATAAGTTTGAACTTGAACAGGATGGACTATACAAAGATGTTTCATTTTGGAGAAATATTCAAAAATTATAAATGAATAATAATAACAACAAACAATAACTACTTAATAAAATTTCACAAGTGAGATTTCGAGAGGATAAAATGTACACGAACTTTAATTTTTTTTCTTTTTATTTAATTTATTCTTTAACGTTGAAAAACAGACGAACTCGTGAGTGGACTTGAAGATTGCATGTCTGCCACCATATCTCTTTCCACCGTAAACTTTTCAACTCAAAATCTTCTTAAATGACAACATTGCCCTCAATCAAACTCAACTATCCCACCCTTGTACTTAATCGATCCAATTTATATAACTTTTTTTTTTTTAAGATCGTTCTAAAAAAATCATCTAATTTTAATTTATATAATATAATCTAAATTATTAATTCTTTTAACTTAAAGTAATAATACTCTTTAGGTGGGTCATTCTACTTACCTAAACTACTTTTAAAACCTTTAAAAAAGATACATATGAATGTGCAATCAAAATAAAAGATTTTGACTATCAAAATTTGAATTATATCAATATAAACAAAGGAAATATCTTTTTATATTCAGTAGAGTAACAAATAATTTTAGAAATATTTGTTTTCTTAAATTATAAATTCACCTATATATAAATCTTTAATGGAGGAGGGAATACAATGAACAAGATTCCTGAGAGGGGAACAAATCTACAAGGTTACAACAGTAAATTTGACATTTGTGATTTGACATGTACCCTTTATATCTCGTCCATGTGTGGCAGCTTTTAAGCAGATATTAGGACAAACTTCACCATAATTTTCCAACACTGAATTTCTCAAAAGTAGTACAAATATTCCTCTGAGCTTTTCAATGTTTATATAAAAACCAAAAATCTCTTCTTCAGCTTACCAAAAGTTGGCAAAATTCATCACCATGATTCCAAAGAAAGTAATTCTCATTTTACTTCTCATTTCAATTTCTGTTAGTTCAGAAATAGAAAAATCAAGAATGCATAATGTAGCCATGACCCATGTAGCTGAACCCACTGAAGAGTCTTTTTCAGCTGAAAGAAAGTTGGGATCTTTGAAAAGGAATATAAAGTTGGAATCTTTGAATAAATCTCGAGTTGTACTAAGTGGGAATTTCACTGTTCCGAGTGAGAACAACACATTTGAAATGGGGTTTTTCAAAACCAATGATGAAACAAAATGGTATTTAGGGATTTGGTTTGCTTCAATTCCTACCCCTACTTATGTTTGGGTTGCTAATCGGGAGAGACCTATGAAGAATCCATATTTAGCTACTCTGGAGATTACTGAGGATGGGAAATTAGCTCTGAAGGAAGATTCAAGAACCATTGTATGGGAAACAACCAACTTAGAGAAAGCTAGTGATGTGAAGCTTTTGGACCAGGGAAATTTGGTTCTTGTTTCTAATGAAGGTCTTTTGGTATGGGAAAGTTTTGATTTTCCAACAGATACATGGCTTCCTGGGATGAACTTGACTGCTACAAAATGGTTGACATGTTGGAAAAGTACTAATGATCCATCACCTGGAAGGTACTCTTTAAGGCTGCAACCACATAGCTATGGTGAGATAGTTCTTTTTTATAATGGTACTTATCCATATTGGTCCACTGGGAAATGGAGTGAAAATGCATTTGTTGGTGTACCAGAAATGACTATTCCTTACATTTACAAGTTCAATTTTATAGCACCCTTTACCCCTATGGCAACATTTGGATACTCAGAGGTGACATTAGAGGCTGGAATGCCACCTCCTTTAACCAGGTTTATGGTGGATTTCAATGGACAGATTAAGCAGTTCACTTGGATCCAACAAGCACAAAGTTGGAATATGTTCTGGTCACAGCCAGAGAATATGTGTAGTACTTATGGTCTTTGTGGGAATTTGGGGTTCTGTAATAGTAAGTCATTGAATCCATGCAAGTGTTTACCAGGGTTCATCCCTTTGGATAGTGATTCATGGGATGCAGGGGATTTTTCGGGTGGCTGTCGCCGCGAGAGTAATGAAGTTTGTGCTGAGAATGATGAGTTTGAGGATGTTGGAACAGTTGGATATGATGGAGAAAGAGTAGTTTCAGTTACTAAAACTAGAAATGAATGTGAGAAAGAATGCTTAGGTAATTGTTCTTGTATTGGTTTGTATCACAATGAGAGGACTAATTTGTGCAAGAGTTTATATGGGTCAGTGCTCAATCTTAGGAATCTTACTTCTAATGTCACTATAGAGGATAAGCTATATGTAAGAGTTCAGGGAGGAGGGAATACTCAAAAGAAGCAGATTCAAGGCAGATTACTTGTGATCGAAATGATCTGTGGATTTGTGGTAATTCTGTCAGTTGGAATTGGGACTTTCTTGGTATTTAGGAGGAGAAAAATAAGGAAGAAGGAAAAAGATGAGGAAGATGTATTTCCTATAATGAATTTGAAGGTGTTTTCATACAAAGAGCTTAATGCTGCAACGAAGGGATTCTCGGAGAAGCTTGGTCATGGTGGTTTTGGAACTGTGTTCCTAGGGGAACTATTGGATTCTTCACTTGTGGCTGTGAAGAGACTTGAAAGACCTGGTGGTGGTGAAAAGGAATTTCGAGCTGAGGTATGCACAATAGGAAACGTTCAGCATGTTAATTTAGTGAGGTTGAGGGGATTTTGCACTGAAAATTCACACAGGCTTCTGGTTTATGATTACATGTCAAAGGGTCCTCTTAGCACATATTTAAGGCGAGATGGTCAGAATCTAAGTTGGGATGTTAGATTCCAAATTGCTGTTGGGACAGCAAAAGGTATCGCTTATTTACACGAAGAGTGTCGCAATTGTATAATACACTGTGACATCAAACCAGAGAATATTCTGCTAGATGAAGATTTTTCAGCAAAAGTTTCTGATTTTGGACTTGCAAAGCTCCTTGGTAGGGACTTTAGTAGAGTGTTGGCAACCATGAGGGGTACCTGGGGCTATGTTGCACCCGAGTGGATCTCTGGATTAGCAATCACAAGTAAAGCTGATGTTTATAGCTATGGCATGACTTTATTGGAACTTATAGGTGGTCGACGTAATGTAGAGGCACCACATTCAGTGAATAGTGAAGAGGGTGGAACAGAGGACAAGTGGTTTTTCCCACCATGGGCAGCACGCCAAATAGTCGAAGGAAACATTGCTGCAGTCATGGATGAAAGACTAAGTGGAACATACAATGTCACAGAGGCAGAACGTCTGGGATTGATAGCGATTTGGTGCATTCAGGACGATGAATCAATGAGGCCTTCCATGAGAATGGTGGTGAAAATGCTGGAAGGAGTAGTCGAGGTGACAACTCCTTCACCTCCGAAGCTGCTTCAAGCATTAGTATCAGGCGAATCATTTCATGGGGTAGGAGTTGATTCGAGTAACGGGACATCAGGAGATGGAGGTTTGAGCTCAGGCTATAATCCCCAACATTCAATATATTCAAAAGACTCCCAAGCTTCAGTTTAGGTCTGCTTCTCAACTAGTATAGTTATGGAAGTTGATTTCTCCAAGCTTCACTGAATGTAGAGTTTCTTTTTGTTGTCTTCAAAAACCCCATATTGAGAATAAGTAGCAAAATGCTCATCATGGGATTATGTAAATTGTATTTATGAATATAGAAAATCTTGTTTACTTGGCTTAACTTGTCACCCTTTTTGTAAAGTCCAAAGGACAAAACCAAAACAAAATAGACATTGAACTTTTGCAGGAATGCTTGCTTGGATCAGAGGGCAGGGGTGGAGCTACTAAGGGCCTTGAGTTTCGTTCGATAGAAAATTACTCTGTTTATATATAGTTAAAATTATTTTTTATGTATGTATAGTATCTATTGAAACTCCTTCGACTTCTTCATGTATTTACCTTTTCAAATTTCATAATTTGAAATTCTTTAATAAAAATCGTGGCTTTGCCACTACAGAGGGTTATAGGAGAGGGTGAATACCAAAGATCAAATTATGAAGGTATTATTTAGTTGATATACAGATATTTGATATAGTGAACTAAAATGAGATATAGAGGGTATAATGTAAAATGTCTATTTGGATTATATTATACTAATTAATTGGGATAAAATTTTATTTTCAATTTTAAGAGAAAGAGCTTTGGAGTTATCTTTGTCATTTTGATTATACAGGGACTGTTATTCCATATTAAATATAGTAGGGAAATAATAGTAAAATTGTGGTATAAACAATGTGGGGATTGGTAATAAGATATTTAATCGAATATCTTGTTGTTTTCTTCCTTGAATCTTTTTTTTTTTTAAATTAATGTTTTTTTCCATCTTAGGACCAACCAAACATTACTTATTATTAAATGAGACAGTTAATTTAATAAATGAGTGTAACGTTTATACCTGCCCAATTATAACCACATTTTACTTTCCTAAGTTTGATTTTCATAACTGATTTGACTACAACAATAACAACTAACCACTTGTCAAGACTTTCCTCTTTTGTAGCAAAAGGAATATAACAGAAAATTGAATGAAGAAAGACCATATACTTTCACACACAAACAAAAGAGAAAAAAAGGAGAAATGTTTTCCTAACTTGTCAACTTTAGTAACAAATTTAAAAAAAAAAAACTAAAAAAGAGTGTAAAGATTGAAGGGGGTAAAGAAAATGGTCAAATGAGAGCAGAGGGAGAAAACTCTGCATTCTCACCAACAAGGAAGTTTGTATCCTTAGAAATGGAGACACCTGGCGTCTCGAGTGGGGAGACGCCCATATATGGTGGCTCCTTGTCCGTGGAGCCGACTGAGCTACACTCGGCTCCATCTACTATGCTGGCGGATTATCCGCCAGTGCAAGGCTTTCAAGATTTGAAGAACTTGGTTAGCTCGGAATCTGGGAAGTTATGGTCTATTGCAGGTCCCATAGCTTTTAATATTCTGTGTAATTATGGGATTAATTCTTTCACAAGTATATTTGTTGGACACATTGGTGATGTAGAGCTCTCTGCCGTTGCCATTTCTTTATCGGTTATAGCAAATTTCTCATTCGGATTCTTGGTTAGGTTCTTTTTGTTCTTCCTTATTCTCAAACTTCTCCTTTTTTTTTTTTCAGTTTTGGTCAGTTTGTGTCCTGCAGGATGATATTATGTTATATGGGCACTTAGTATTCATATAGCCGACCCTAACTTGCTTGGAATAGGGGCGTAGTTGTTGTTATAGTTCTCGTCGTTTGTAAAATGTATTACATCAGAGATATGTTAGTTTTTGTCAGGCTCTTTGATGAGGGTTATCACTATAGATCATAAATAATTTAGCATGATACAGAAGTAGGATTTTGATTATCAAATGATATAAAATCTCAGAAAGGTTAGAAATTCATGCACTGTGCATAATGTGGGATCAGCATGCTTTTTGGCTATTGGTTATGTTAGCTTTCTAATTCTTGATCTTTTTTGATGGATTATTAGTTAGGCATGGGTAGTGCACTTGAGACACTCTGTGGACAAGCATTTGGTGCAGGACAAATAGAATTGTTAGGAGTATACTTGCAGAGGTCATGGTTAATCCTTCTTGGTTCTTGCTTCTGCATAATGCCACTCTACATCTTCTCCACGCCAATACTGAAGTCGTTAGGCCAAAGAGATGACATAGCAGAGTTAGCTGGAAAATTTTCAATACAAATCATACCTCAAATGTTCTCCCTGGCCATCAACTTCCCGACCCAAAAGTTCTTGCAAGCACAAAGCAATGTCACGATCCTGGCATGGGTCGGGGTCATGGCTTTAATCATACATATCGGGGTGCTCTTTCTTTTTATCAAAGTCTTCCACTGGGGCGTTACTGGCGCTGCTGCAGCGTATGATATTTCTGCTTGGGCTATTTCTCTGGCTCAAGTGATTTATATTATTGGCTGGTGCAAAGATAGTTGGAAGGGGTTTTCTTGGTTGGCCTTCAAAGAACTTTGGCCCTTTGTAAAGCTTTCTGTTGCATCAGCAGTGATGATTTGCTTGGAGATTTGGTATTTTATGACCATCATTGTTCTAACTGGACATCTTGAGGATCCTGTCATCGCCGTTGGATCTCTTTCTATCTGGTACAGCCTTGCACATATGCACTTACCCTCTTTATAATGTGTTTACAATTATTCTGCTTTTTCAAGCTTGGATTTTTTTCCCCTCATTGTTTCAGTATGAACCTTAATGGATGGGAAGGCATGTTGTTCATTGGAATTAATGCAGCAATAAGGTATGCAAATAGTATAGAAGACATCTACTACATTGTCAGTGCACAAAAGTTAAACTCTTCCAGTCAGTGTAACTGCTTTTTTCATTTTTTGATATTTCAGTGTTCGCGTTTCCAACGAGCTTGGATCAGGCCATCCTAGGGCTGCAAAGTATTCAGTCTTCATCACAGTAGCTGAATCTCTCATAATTGGGATATTTTGCATGGTACTAATCATATTAACAAAGGACCATTTTGCATCGCTTTTCACAAGCAGTGAGAAAATGCAAGAGGCTGTTTCTAAGTTAGCATATCTCCTTGGTGTGACAATGCTGCTTAATAGTGTTCAGCCAGTTATATCAGGTACCAAAATATATGTCTCTCAATACATCAATTTATTTTTTGACTATTTGGTACAAACTCAAAGAATAAATTAGATTGTTTGTAATATTGAAGGTGTTGCTGTTGGAGGAGGATGGCAAGCACTGGTGGCATACATTAATTTGGCTTGCTACTATGTCATTGGCCTCCCACTTGGATTCCTCTTAGGCTATAAAACAAGGTTGGGTGTTCAGGTAATAACCCAAATCTTTGTAGTTGCATAAATTTAACTCTCACTTGGCCATAGATTTTACGAGTTGATTTTGAGAAAAAAAAAAGATATATATATATATATATATATATAAACCTTTATGGCTTCCAATTTGAGTATGCACAAATAGATAATTAAATTTGTATAAAGTTGAACAAGTAGATACGCGTTCTACATGACATAGTAAAAATCAGTTTGAGTGTATCTCATATGAATTGTCATGTAAGATGCATATATCTATATGTTCAGCTTTATACAAGTTTAATGTCTATTTGTGCCCTCCAAAAGTTGGAGGATATAGATGTCGGCTAATGCTAGGGGTGACAATTGGGCGGGCTGGGTCAAATTTGAACGGGTCATAATGGGAAGACAACAAACGCGTCAAGACCCAACCGAACCTGAATATGTCTAGATCAAAATAGGTTAGGTCAAAACGGGTGGAGCAATGAGTTATAGAGCGAGTCGAGATTCGATTGGGATAAATTACTGTTGTGACTTCATCTCTCTTTTTTGTAGGGAATATGGATGGGCATGATTTTCGGAACTTTTCTGCAAACAGTAATTCTTTGTATAATCGTATGCAAAACCAATTGGAACGAAGAGGTAATTATTTTCTTCATCCAATAAGATATTAATTCCATATTCAAGTAGTAATTTTTTTTCAATTTTTTTAAATAAATTTGAAGTGAGAAATTATTACTTTTTACCAATATAATTTAGGGGAGTTTTCAAAAATACCAAGTTTTTGGATAAAAATTACATGCCCCTACCGAATCATTGAAAAATACCATATAAAATACCAACTTTATTTACAAATTTAGGAGAGAGAGTGTTTTGAGTGTGATTATTGTGGTGTGTGGTATGATATAATAGTGTTGGAAAATGAAAAAGAGTGTGTTTTTTTTGGTATTTTGATAAATAAATTTTAAAGTGTAATTTTGGGGGTAAAAGTTGTTATTTGTGTAAAAATTTCTATAATTTAACAAAATCATTTTTCTTTCTAATTTCAGGTGGCACAAGCATCAGAGAGAATGAAAAAATGGGGTGGCGTAATTGATGAATTGGACACTAAATAAAAAATATTTTCAAATTTAGTAAATTATATTATCCAATTAGCTGAAAAAAATTAACATGAGAAGTCGATATTTTTGATAATTTTTTTATATAAATTCTTAATTGTTTGAATTATAGATACATGAAGGATAAATTTATTCTTTTTTATTTTTGTTCTTTAGGTCTACTAGGTGAAAATGTTAATGTATAGCTAGATCTCTTTCACTTTCTTTTCTTTTTGTGTCAAATATTTTGATTTACGGGAAATATTCTTTCTATTATGTAATTATGTAAGAAAAAATTTATGTATAAGAGGAGAAATGTTCATATCTAGAAAATGCAAAAAAGTTTTATATTTATAGTCAATGTTGGAGCGAATTTACTTGTTTAGAACAGTCTCATTTGTTTAAAATAGGCATGGAGTCGTTTGAGAATGAAGGTGTCTGTTTTGAAGAACTTTACGCGCAAAAAATTAAGAAATTTGTTAAACTAATTAATTCCACGAATTAACTTAATTAATGAGTAATCTGTGTATTAATTTAATTAGTAAATAAACTAATGAATTAAAGAATAAATTCACTAATAAAATATTAGAAAATAAAATTTTTGAGATTGATTAAATAATCATTTGCCGAAGTCGAGCGATCATGTCCCCTCTACTTGACTCTTTAAGAATTAGATAAAGTGTTTCCTAATATAAAGACAAAACTTTTTCTCTATTTTATCGAAAGAAGAGAAATGACTCTTCATTTTCCCTTTACTTGATTCTTCCCCCATTTTCTTATTCTTTCAATCTTCATTTCGTAATTCATGCAAACTACTTAAACCTAACAATATTATTGTTGATGTTTATTTGAGTCATTTGTACATTTGAGATACATTAAAAATTGTGAGACTATTATTTTATGAAAGATTAGAGAAACCAAAGGACCAAGAAGAAGCATCTTCAGCCCCTCAACTTCCATATATACAATTTTACTCTGTGTCTATCTGTATATTTTTTTCCTCCAATACCTTAAAAGGGTATTCTTCCTATTCAAGAATTCAAAAAATACCCCTCCGTTTTCCCTCTTGAAGTCCCAAAATTTGGATACTCAAAAAACTTTCGCGCCCAAAAATGGCGAAAACTAATGGAAGCTCATGAACACCCACTTGCTTCCATTTTGTTCAAAAAATGGTAGTAATACTTGTTTAAAGCTTATTTCTTGCATGATTTTTCGTTTCTTGTGATTTTTTTTTTGACATTTTTGTAGGTTTTGGTTTTACAAAATGGCAGGTTAGTCGAAGAGAGTTGATGGGTCAGGTTTAGAAAGTTTCAGCTTCAGTTTCGAAGCCTGATAATGTCTTGTTCAGACTAATAAGCTTTTGCTCGAAGAGTTTATTAATCGTATTTTTGAAAAGGTGGTAACTTTTTAAGTGATGTTTTTGTTTTTGGTGACTTTGATTAAGTATTAGGTAGTCCTTATTTGTTTTTTGAATTAGTTGTAACCTATTTTGTTTGTTTACCTTGTAGATCAAATGTCCGGAGAAAAAGAAGAAACAATAGATGCTCAATCTTTTGCTGCTTCCTCTTCTAACAAATGCGCTTTGTGTCAATGCAAAAAATATCATCATATATTTGATGATCTTATTAAACGTGTTGATAAATTGACAAATACTATTGAGGAATGGACAGCTAATATGGGTGTCATTCCATCAAAGAAAATTGCACAGCCTATGAAGAGGTTTTGGATGATGAAAAAATTAACTTCCAGATCATTGAAAATCAAAAGGAGACCAATATCAAGTCCTGTAGCTCCAGTATCTGTTCTATCTTTGACAGATTTTGGCTCAATCTCAAAAGTCAAGGAGAAAGTCACTTCTGATGTGCAGCAAAAAGTCACTTCTAATGATGAAAAGAATGAGGTTAGGAAGACTGCTTTGGGTTTTAGTGATGTTCGGATGGACCTTGAGCTGGATTTGAAGGAAGTATTGATGAAAGTTTCTAATGAAAAGAAGAAAGACGAGGAACATTGGAAGATGGAGTGTGATCCTGCAGCTGATGGAAAGTTGAGCAATGGTATTGAGGTTCAGGGTTTTGTTGAAAAGGGAAGTTTGGTCAGCAATGTTTGTCATGTAAAGGGGGTTGATGAAAAATTTAGTGTTGTTTATGCTGAAGAAGATTCAAAGTTTGTGAATAAAAACAAAGACGACCAGTGTGATACAAACGGTGTTAGGCTAATAAAGTTAAATGGGGACAAGGAAGATTGCATCAGTAGGAAGAGGAAGTATAGTGATGGAAAGATGAGCATCAGTTATGATGAAGAACATCTGAAAATTGATGATGGAAATGGTGATGTTCAGGGTGGCACAGATGACATTGGCCTAACAAAGTTAAGCGGGAATGAGGAAGATGACTTTACTAGGAAGAAGAAGCGAAAGTCTTCCTTGGACATGCTTAAGTGGGTCACTGAACTTGCAAAGGATCCATGTGATCCTGCCATTGGACATCTGCCCGAGAAGTCTAAGTGGAAGTCTTATGGGAACGAGGTGGTCTGGAAGAAGATTCTTTTGTTAAGAGATGAAGTGCTTTTGGAAAGGAATGTGGATACAAGTACTCAATACTCCATATGGCAGGTACTTCATTTCTCCTGTATATTGAAATTCCAAAATGTTTATAAGTAATTTTTTTTCCTCAAAAACTCTTATTGTGATTACCAAATTCAATATTATATTTGTGTTGCTCTGGTGGAATGTCAACTGCACTTTTAAAAGTTGATGACATAACGTTGTAGCTGAAAGGGGGAATGCCTGTTTGATCTTCATGCTTCATATAACTTATCTTTATCCATATCTATCACATTATGCTTAATATTTCTTCTGGATTATCGGAGGATATTTTCAAATGATTCTAGTAGGGGGTATGCAACAGTTCAAGAGCAAGGTTGGGTCTGACTAAGGGTTTCTAGATTTTGGGGGAAGTTGAAATGTAGAAGGGGAGAGGGCAGTGAGAATCCATGAGTTTTAGAATCATCTTTTACTGGTGATGCAAGGACTGCTTTTGCTTGTTCAAAACAAACCTAAGTTTACATGTGACATGTATGATTTTATCAGGTATAATTTTATAAGTTCAATAATGATTGGACACAGAAGGTTCTATGTCCTTTTTATCAATAAATCCTTTTCCTTGAGTTTCAGGGTCAAACTGGCCTTTCAACAATGCATCTTAAATTTTCTACTTCACATGATTTAGTGACAGAAAGAGCTACTATTCAGTCTGTTCCAATTTATTTCATGTTCGATAAGAAGAGTTGAAAATGTGGAATTGTTTAATATTTTTGGGGAAACATGTGTAATATTTTCAGTTGTGTCATAGAATAGTAGAATCAATGACAAATTTTTATTAAGAAGAGAAAGTGCACTTGCAAACCTTGTGTTTTTTAAAATGTGCCAATACTTCTCATTCAAAATGGACTAACACTCTGGTACAACTCAAAAAGGAAAGTATGACAAATATTTTAGCACAGGGCTGCAATATAGTAGTATAGATGAATTATAATTTCTAAATGACATGTATTTATTCGAAGTCTGTTCAACTATTAAAAAGGCATTAGTATAGTTTTTAGGAGTAGGAAGTGTATTTTCAAACTCAAATTTGAAAAGCTCAAGTTTAGTATGTATTCGATTTGTTATGTTGAGAATGTGAAGAATTTGGGAATTTTTAGAAAATAGAAATTGCTTTTATGTGATTATATCAGAGTTTATATGTTCAACATTATGCTCCATTCAGCTTTCCTTTTTCCGGGGTTATTGGGAAAAGGGAGAGGAGAGCTTTTTATGAGAAAGCTCAAGAAAGTGGATGTATGATGTGAAACATGATAATTCGCGATCTTTTGTTTTCTTCACTACTGACATTGACTCAGTTAGAATGATAAATCTTCGGGATTGACTCAGTTAGAATGATAAATGTTCGGGACAGTATCCAATATTCAATAGGAGTTAACATGTCATTATGCATTAGCGACTTAGCGTGTTTAGGAACTTGTCAATATGCCCAATATTCTATTATGAGCTTTGCTACTAAATAAATGGATGGTAGGTCATTCTTCTTCTAGATTGAGAACCAATGAAATGCCTAGTCTAAAATCTATGCTTTTGCCCCCATTAAAATGGTTTTGCTACTGTTGACTTCTTTAACTGTAAGATGGGCATACATTTCTTGGAAGATTCTACAACTTTAACAGATTCGAGAAGTTCTAATAGGATGCTGAGTTGAAAAGTTTTTCGTAACTTTAATGCTGCAAAGTGGCACTTATTAGTGAGGGAGTCGTGGTTACGTAAGTTTTCGTAATTGTGATGTTACAAAGTGACTTCTTTAAGTGTATGATTTGTCATAATTTATGTATTGCTTGGAAGATGGCAGCAAATTTGGATGGCTGAAGTTTGTCTTCCAGATTGTTTAGTGTCATATTCCGGAATGACCATGCCATGTTTGATGTTTTGAAGATTCGTGTTCTTAGTAAAAAGTAAGGCATGTTGGATCTTTGCAGGCCTTCTGTCTACCAGTTCAATTATTTTTCTTGAATAGATGGTATCTTGATTATATTCTCCTTAAATGGCTGAGCCTTTTATTTTTTTATTCCCTTGATCTAGAATGCTTCATTTACATTTCTGTCCCGGAAATACTAATTTTCTGTTTCTATTTTCCCTTTTTGTGTAGCATGGTTTACATTCATAATTAACGGACTTCCACAATATCCTATATGTAATACGGTCTATATATCTGGAGAGAGTTTCCTGCTTCTAATTATGATACGTTTTTATGCAGTGTGCCTCTTATGCTAGATAATTTGTTAAGTCAGTAACCAAGTAGCATTCCTAGGTTTATGCCATTTTTATCAATCTTAAAATGTGATATTTCACAGCATGAAGAATTGAAAGCTCGAGTGTGATCTCTTTTGAACCTTTTGACCATTTCTCTCTTACTCCACCTTTCAAACTCATCTAGTCAATCATGATAATGCATACATTTAGGCTCTGTTGAAGATCATTAATTTACTGATGGTCAGGCTTGGTTTAATTCGAGTTTTCTTTGCATTGTAGCAAAAGCAGAAAATGCATCCATCTATGTATGATGATAATAGTGGGTCTGAGCGGCTAAGGTGCTGCCAAAGGGTTCTATCTGCAAAAGATTCTTTGAAAAATTCAGGTTCTGATGTTAGTGGAACTCTGATAGATGGACCTACTGACTCTTCTGCAGAGTCAGGAGTTTGGTGGAACCGTTGGCGCAAAAAAATAGCATCAATTGGGTCAGAGTTTCAAGCGGATATTCCAGAGTGGAAAAAGGACATCTATGAATCTGACTCTAAATGGTTGGGCACCCGAATTTGGCCACTGGATAAAAATGAACAGAGAAGAATATTGATTGAAAGAGATCCTACTGGGAAAGGAAGGGTGGATACATGTGCTTGTGAATATCCTGGTTCTTATGACTGCATCCGGTTTCACCTTTCTGAGAAGAGAAGGAAGCTTAAACTTGAGCTAGGATCTGCTTTTTATCACTGGAAATTTGACTGCATAGGTGAAAAGGTTGCACTCTCTTGGACAACAAAAGACGAACAGAAATTCCATGATATAGCGAAGTCAAGCCCTTTGTCTCATGATGAGAGTTTTAGTTACTGGCCTGAACTTTTTAAGTTCTTTCCTCACAAAAGCAGAGAATCTTTGGTGAGCTACTATTTTAATGTCTTCCTTCTTCGGCGAATAGGTCAGCAGAGTAGGATGAATGCGAATGATGTTGACAGTGATGATGATGAATCAGGATATGGACCTAGGTCTATTTGTTTTGGTCGGGCTCCTAAGTTCTCCATCTTTTGTTCCCCAAAAAAAGCACGTCTTGATCCCAGATAGTAACAACAGGCTGATTACCATAATGGCTTTTGTTCAGAGAACTGTAAATTCCAGGATTCTCTTGTTTTCTTTTACATCAGCAATACTTTTGGGTTGGTGGATATTGGGGTTTAAGGGAGGTTTACCCTTGTCAATTTTTGTTCTGCATTTCTCAATGTATACAGTTTACACTCCCTTTAGAATTAGCAGTGTTTGAATCAAAGAAACAAGACTTTCAAAAACACAATTTTTCACCCAGCAGCAGAGCCTCCGAATTTTTTGAAGTATAATTGAATATAATTTATTGATCGAACTTTAATTCAATAAAAAAGTGTAATTGAATATGAGTTGTGGTATACTACTTTTTGAAGTGATAGTAATAAATTTAGTTGGTGAGAGTAATGATTATATCCAATATAAATGATTTAAAAGTTTGTAAGATCTAGTAATAATATCAATATAAATTACATATGAAATAAATAGTTGATACATAGAAAATAATTTTTTTTTTACAAAATATAAGCTTGTGAGTATATTTTTATATTTGAAAAAAAATAAAATCATAATATGAAATTTTCAAATCAAACCGTTTGAAGTATTTGAGATTTCATTACATAATTTGAAATTATGAAATGAAATCGCATATTCAAACACTGATTTCATCTCAAAATATTAAATTGTGAGATGAAATTGAATGTCTAAATACCTAGTTACCTACTGAGATAAATATTTGAAGGTTTGTTTGTGATATTTAAGACCAAGTACCATGGATTCTAACACCTATTTTTTTTTTTTCTTTCTTTTGCTAGTTTTTAAGAAACCACCAAAATCTTAAAAGTGTATAGATTTTTCCTATTTAGCTTTTAAGAGATTGATAAGGTGAAATATGCTCTATTTTTTTGGTTGTAGAACAAAAGAATCTCCATAAGATTATAATCTCAACTCTATTAACAACTACTCGAGGATCTTTTTTTGGTTTACACTCATTATCTCAAGTTTTGAATCAAATTATTTTATTAACACAAATTGTTTTATGGATAATAAGTTTGAGACCTAGATGATTGATAAGGTGTATTTCTAATTATTAGATATGAGATGCCCAAGCTAATCATTATTGGTGTATTCGCCCAACTTATACATATGAAAGAGTTAATATTAGACTTATTGGATCCTTAACGATTACTGGATGCATACTCTCCATCGATCCATCTCACACTCGATCTCAAAGTAAATTTAAGATTTTTATTTATTTTTATCCTTGCATCTTTTTATCTATCAATAAGTTGATTTCAACATAAATAGATCTTTATCAAGAGAGATTGGTGTTTCTTAAGATATGTTCTTTTTGTGAGTTATTCTGAACTCCAAAAATAATCCCTCAACTTAAGACAAACTTCATACACATGTATGCAGTGGCAGAGTCAGGATTTTCAGAAGAGAATTTAAAATTTTAAGAAGTAGATACATAAACTAATCAAAGGGGATTCGCATAAAAAAATATTTTTATCATATATAAATAGTATAATTTTTCGCCGAAGGAGATTTGGATGAACCCCCTAATTCCAATGTGGCTCCACCACCGCATATATGTAGGAAAATTACTAGTTCAAGTGGGTATTATTAAAAAAAACTTGAAAACATTGGTAGAGATGAAGATATCAAATATTGACAGTTTAAATCAAACTTTAAACCTACAATTTTAACAAGTCTAACTTCAGACAAGTATTTAGAAATTCTAGTCTTGACCCTACTCAGATTTTGAAAGCTTGCCTCCCCACTAAATATGCCAAACTGCCGACAAATTTTGTTTTCACACATCAATTTTTGTACGTAGTGACTAAACTTACAAAAATTTCTGCACTTCAGTCGTAACTTAAATAGGGATCCCAAAATTGACTATATGTGCACTTTCACCATTCTAAAAGCCTTTCATAGAATACGTCAAGCCCGTTAAAGCCCATAAAAATATCGTATCGAATTGGTCCAACCCATTTTAATACCTCTATATATAAAAATATAAAAGCCATCTTGGCTTTTGTATTACTTAAAAAACCCTAATAATCATTCCCCTACCCTACTCCAACCCACCCCCCACCCTTATCTCTCTCCCTTTCTTTTTCTTTGTTTAATCTTCTTTTTTTCTTCCATTTAGTGCATAAATATTAGATCTACAAGCAACCCCAAATCTCATCTTAATTTTGTGGGAAAAGAAAAAGGCATTGAGAAACCAAAGGACCAAGAAGAAAGAAACAAAAGGTCATCTTCAGCCCCTCAACTTCCATATATACAATTTTACTGGTATGTCTCTCTGTATTTTTTTTTCCTCCAATACCCTGTAGAATTTTGTTAAAAGGGTATTCTGCCTATTCAAGAATTCAAAAGATACCCCACCCCCCACCCCTGTTTTCCCTCTTGAAGTCCCAAAATTTGGATACCCAAAAAAGTTTCGCGCCTAAAAATGGCGAAAACCAATGGAAGCTCATGAACACCCACTTGCTTCCATTTTGTTCAAAAATTGGTAGTAATACTTGTTTAAAGCTTATTTACTTGTATGATTCTTCGTTTTCTTATGTGATGAAAATTTGACATTTTTATAGGTTTTGGTTATACAAAATGGCAGGTTGGTCGAAGAGAGTTGATGGGTCAGGTTCGAAGCTTGATAATGTTTTGCTGGCGGAGTTAATCAATCATTTCTTAAAAGGGGTTAATGGGTGTTTGCGTTTTAGGCCATTTCCTCCAATGCTTGGTAATGGGAAGACGGTGGATTTGTGCAAGCTGTACTTGGTTGTGAGGGAGAAAGGTGGGTATGAAAGGGTTTGTACAAGTGGGTCTTGGGGTGTTGTTGCTGAAGAGTGTGGATTTGATTTAACTTCTGGTTTGGCGTTGAAGTTGGTGTTTGTTAAGTATTTAGATGCGTTGAGCAGAGCAATGGTGAAACTTGAGCAACCTGATAATGAAAGGAGTGAGGTTAGGAAGAGTGCTTTGGGTTTTAGTGCGGTTCGGATGGACCTTGAGCTGGACTTGAAGGAGGTTATGATGAAAATTTCTGATGAAAAGAAGAAAGATGAGGAACATGGGAAGATGGAGTTTGATCCTGCTGGTGGTGGAAAGTTGAGCTATGGTATTGAGGTTCAGGATGTTGTTGAAAAGCGTAGGTTGGACGACAATGGCTATGATGCGAAGGGGATTGATGGAAAATTTAGTGTTGTTTATGCCGAAGAAGATTCGAAGTTTGTGAATCCAAGGAAAGATGACCAGTGTGATTCAAATGACGTTAGACTAATGAAGTTAAGTGGGGACGTGGAAGATTCTATCATGAGGAAGAGGAAGTTTAATGATGGAAAGGCTAGTGTTGGTTATGGTGAAGAACATCTGAAAATTGATGATGGAAATGGAGACATTCAGGGTGTCACAGATGACATTGGTCTAACAAAGTTAAGCGGGGATGAGGAAGATGACATTACTCAGAAGAGGAAGCGAGAGTGTTCCTTGGACTTGCTTAAGTGGCTTACTGAACTTGCAAAGGATCCATGTGATCCTGCCATTGGGCATCTGCCTGAAAAATCTAAGTGGAAGTCATATGGGAATGAGGTGGTTTGGAAGAAGGTTCTTTTGTTAAGAGATGAAATGCTTTTGGAAAGGAATGTGGATACAAGTACTCAGTACTCCATATGGCAGGTATTCATTTCTCCTGTGTTTTGAAATTCCAAAGTGTTTTATAGTAATTTCTTTTTTCTCCAAAACTCTTATTGTGATTTACCAGACAAAATATTTCATCTGTGTAGCTTTGGTGGAATGTCAACTGCATTTTTAAAAGTTGATGACAGATGACATAATGTTGTAGTTAAAGAGGGGGAATGTCTGTTTGATCTTCATGCTTCAGATAACTTATCTTTATCCTTATCGGTCGCATTTTGCTCAATATTTCTTCTAGATTATCCAAGGATGTTTTCAAATGATTCCATTAGGGGGTATGCAACAGTTCAAGAGCAAGGTTGGGTCTGACTAAGGATTTCTAGATTTTGGGGGAAGTTGGAATATAGAGGGGAGAGGGCTATGAAAAATCCATAAGTTCTAGAATCATCTCTAAATGGCAGTGCAAGGACTGGTTTTGCTTGTTCAAAACAATTATAAGTTTACATGTGCCATGCATGATTTTATCAGGTATAGTTTTATATGTTCAATAATGCCTTGGAGACAGAAGGTTCTATTACACAATGAATACTTCTCCTCGAGTTTCAGGGTCAAATTGGCCTTTCAACAATGTATCTTAAATTTTCTATTTCACATGATTAATTGGCAAAAATAGCTACTATTCAGTCTCTTCCGATTCATTTCATGTTCCATAAGAAGATTTGAAAATGTGAATCGCTTAATATTTTTCGAGAAACATGTAATATTTTCAATTTTGGTCATAGAATAGTAGAATAAATGATAAGGTTTTATTTAGAAGAGAAAAGTGGGTTCGTAAACTTTGTATTTTTTAAAATGTACCAATACCTGTCATTCAAAATGGACAACATTCTGGTACAACTCAAAAAGGAAGATATGACAAATATTTTAGGACAGGAAAGCAATATAGAAGTATAGATGAGTTATAATTTCCAAATGGCATGTATTTATTCAAAGTATGTTAACTATTAAAAGGACATTAGTATAGTTTTTAGGAGTAGAAAGTGTATATTTTTAAACTGAAATTTGAAATGATCAAGTTTAGTATGTGTTCAATTTGTCATGTTGAGATTTTGAGGAATTTGGAAAATTTTTGCTAATATGTGATTGTATCAGAGTTTATTTGTTCAACATTATGCTCCTTTCAGCTTTCCTTTTTCCAGGGGGTATTGGGAAGAGGCAAAGAGGAGCTTTTAATGAGAAAGCTCAAGAAAGTGGATGTATGATGTGAAGCATGATAATTCGTGATCTTTTGATTTTCTTCTCTACTGCCATTGACTCTGTTAGAATGATAAATGCTAGAATAGTATCCATTTTCAGTAGGAGTTAACATGTCATTACTCATTAGTGTATCTAGGAACTTGCCAATATGCTCAATATTCTAATATGAGCCCTTGCTACTAAATATATGGATAGTAGGTCATTTTTCTTCTAGATTGAGAACCAATGAAATGCCCAGTCTAAGATCTATGCTCCTGTCCCCATTAATATGGCTTTGCTACTGCTGGCTTCTTTAAGTGTAAGATGGGCAGACATTTCTTGGAAGATTCTACAACTTGACCAGATTCAAGAAGTTCTAACAGGGTGCTTGAGTTGAAAAGCTTTTCTAATTGTGATGCTGCAAAGCGGCACTTACTAGTGAGGAGTTGCGGTTACATAGTTATGCTGCAAAGTGACTTCTTTAAGTGTATGATTTGTCAGATTTTAGTTTATTGCTTGAAAGATGGTACAAATTTGGATGGCTGAAGTTTGTTTTCCAGATTGTTTAGTATCATATTCTGGGGTGACCATGCCATATTTGATGTTTCGATGATTCGTGTTCTTAGTAAAAGGCATGTTGGATCCTTGCAGGCCTTCTGTCTACCAGTTCAATTGTTTGCCTTGAGTAGATGGTATCGTGATTATATTCTCCTTAAATGGCTGAGCCTGTTATTTATTTATTCCCTTGATCTAGAATAATTCTTTTACATTTCTGTCCCCGAAATGCTAATTATCTGTTTCTATTTTCCGTTTTTGTGTTGCATGTTTTAAATTTGTAATTAATGGACTTCCACAATATCCTATATGCAATACGACCAATATATCTGGAGAGAGTTCTGCGCTTCCAATTGTGATACTTTTTTGAGCAGTGTGCCTCTTATGTTAGATAAGCTGTTAATTCAGTAACCAAGGAGCATTGCTTAGTTTATCCATTTTTATCAATCTTAAAATGTGATGGTTCTCATTATGAAGAATTGAAAGCTCAAGTGTGATCTCGTTTGAACCGTTTGATCTTTTCTCTCTTACATCAGCTTTCAAACTCATCTAGTCAATCTTGATAATTCAAACATTTAGGGCTCTATTGAAGATTGTTAATTTACTCATGGTCAGGCTTGGTTTAATTCAATTTTTCTTTGCATTGTAGCAAAAACAGAAAATGCATCCATCTATGTATGATGATAATAGTGGGTCTGAGCAGCTAAGATGCAGCCAAAGGGTCCTATCTGCTAAAGATTCTTTGAAAAATTCAGGTTCTCATATTAGCGGAACTCTGATAGTTGGACCTACTGACACTTCTGCAGAGTCAGGAGTTTGGTGGAACTGTCGGCGTAAGAAAATAGCATCAATTGGGTCAGAGTTTCAAGCGGATATTCCAGAGTGGAAAAAGGACATCTATGAATCTGACGCAAAATGGTTGGGCACCCGAATCTGGCCACTGGATAAAAATGAACAGAGAAGAATATTAATTGAAAGAGATCCTACTGGGAAAGGAAGGGTAGATACATGTGGTTGTGAATATCCTGGTTCTTCTGATTGCATCAGGTTTCACCTTTCTGAGAAGAGAAGGAAGCTTCAACTTGAGCTAGGATCTGCTTTTTATCACTGGAAATTTGACTGCATAGCTGAAAAGGTAGCACTCTCTTGGACAACAAAAGACGAACAGAAATTCCACGATATAGCGAAGTCGAGCCGTTTGTCTGAGGATGAGAGTTTCAGTTACTGGCCTGAACTTTTTAAGGCCTTTCCTCACAAAAGCAGAGAATCTTTGGTGAGCTACTATTTTAATGTCTTCCTTCTACGGCGAATAGGTCAGCAGAGTAGGATGAATGCAAGTGATGTCGACAGTGATGATGATGAATCAGGGTATGGACCTAGGTCTAATTGTTTTGGTCGGGATCCTAAGTTCTCCATCTTGTGTTCCCCGAAGAAAGCACGTCTTGATCCCAGATATTAACAACAGGCTGATTACCATCAAGGGCTTTTGTTCAGAACTGTAAATTCCCAGAGTCTTTTGTTTTCTTTTACATCAGCAATATTTTTGGGTTGGGGATATTGGGTTTCAAGGGAGTTTTACCACTATCAATTTTTGTTCTGCATTTCTCAATGTATACAGTTTACACTCCCTTTAGAATTAGCAGTGTTTGAATCAAAGAAACAAGACTTTCAAGAACACAATTTTCATCCAGCAGCAAAGTCTTTGAGTTTATATATACACACATGCTGCTCTTACCTAAAGTTACTATTGTTCTTTGTTTAATGAGATTCTTTTCTTCTAGCTATCTTGCTTTTGCTTCTTTGTGAACCTCTGAAATTGCTTTTGAATCAAGTTAACTGGTGAAGTGATGATTCAGATTAATAGGTTATAATTTCTTTGTGAACAGTTTTTGTGGCAAAGAATATAATAACCATATATAATGCTGATGATTGCTAGCTCTAGCCTCTAGTAGAAGTGATTTTGTTGGATCATGCCAGCAAAGCTACTCTATTTTATATTGTTAAGTCTCTTATCTTCTATCTGCTAGAACATCCTTGAATTGGAACTATTCTGGTCCATGCAATAAGATGAACATACAACTACTTATCCAAATTGGACTTCATTTTTGTGTTGTGACCAACTCTTGGAGTAACCAAGGATTTGTTATCTTTTGTACAGTAAATATGCTGTAAAGATTTCATCCACTTGCACAGCCATGTGCCAAAAGGTGTAGATTTTGGTTGCAGCCATATACCTAATTGACACAATCTCTAGTCCAAACTGCACAATTGACATAGACATTACTTGAGTGTATAGTTGTGTATCTCACACAAATTTCTGCAAATAAACATATACTCTTCGGGCACGTTTGGTACATGAGATGAGATAGAGAAATATACTCAACGGTATCAGCTATCTCACCTTCTATATAGGATAGTTAATCCTGTCATTGTTATTCCTTATCCACTAATCAAACATAGAATAAAATAATCTCACATTTTATACAAGAGATTGTTATCTCATCCACGTACCAAACAACCCCTCCTTGTTCCAATTTTGATGTGATTAACTTTTGAAAATAGAATAATTCACTTTTGAAAAATAAACATAGGTCCACACTATCAAACTTTAATAATAGCACGTTGAAAAGGTTAATAATACAGTCTACAAAAGAATCTAGAGGACTCTAGGGTAGTAGTTGGAATCCTCTTGAATTGACAAAGTTATAATTTTATTTACGCATTTGATAGAATTCAATAAACTAGATCAAAACTTTTTTCTTTTTTTTTTTTATAATTCAGTTGATTATATTTTTTTCTTTTTGGTCTCAATCAGTTGAAGTGGTCTGGAAACTGAGAAAGGGAAACTTTGGTACACTTTAAATATGTGACAAATGAAAGTTCTCCTAACTCAATTAAACAAAAAAGAAACTATAGGTTATAATAATGCTTAAAATTTGTCCACTCAACATAATGGCTGCCACATACATTTTCCTATTTATGAAAGGAATCCCTACATGTAGACATTCCACAAAATAAAAATAATAAGTAGTTTAATTTTTTTTTTAAAAAAATTAATTGGAAAATTTAAGTTGAAACTTTTCATTTTATGGTGATAAGTTCTTTTATAGCAATCTAAATGTTACTCCTATGATATATTATATTTCACAAATTTTAAAATTATTTAAATGTTATAATTGATTTAAGACTGTTTGCTCTGTCATGGGGTGATAGATTGGAGATGTATTTAAATTGAGTTAGTCAAGTAAAAAAGTATTTTAATACCGTTAATGATTTAAAAATAAAATTAATACTGTACGCCAAATCGAAAAGTGTTTTGAATACTTTCTATCATTATCACTTATCACATTATTGCACCCCATTTGAAACTTATGCTAAGAAGGCTAATATTAATGACATTATAAATTTCCCACTTCTAATTTGATGGTTGAGAAATTTTCTAAAACAATAATAATATACCCAATGAAATTCCATCGAAAAATTTTCTAAAACACCTCAATAATTAAAGTTGAGAAAAATAATAATTGAGGAGATCTAGTTATGAAGATTTTGAAAGATAAAATATTATGAAAGTTGAATAATATGGGGGAAATGTGGATAGGATTGGAGATGGTAGGTGACAAAAGCAGATAGAAAAAGAATCTTAATTATGATAGATTAAATATATGGTACCTCCCTCTCTTAAGACAAGTATCATTTTAATAAATAAAAAATTGATTCAAAAAATAAGTACTACTTTTCTTGGCAATTTTTTTTTTAAAAATTTATTTCGAAATAAATATCATTATATAAATACTTAAACATTAAATTGAATCACAAGTTTTAATTTTTTTTAAAATATCGTGCTAAGTTCAACGATATTGTATTAAATGAGACGGATAAAGTATTATTTTAAAATTTTATAATAAAATTAATATTTTTTTAAATGATGCTCTTATATTGAAGATGAAGAGTTTTTTCTTTTTAAATAGTGCTTTATTTCCAAAAAAACACATCTTCTTAATAAAGATAATTTAATAACCTTTTTTCAATAAATTTAAACTGTAATTATATTGAGATGAAAAAAGTAATAAAAATGGAGTTCGGAATCTAGTTGAACCACGGAAAAATAAAATTGACATAAATAAATCATATTTTAAGAATATAATTAGGCTTAAAGTTTTTTTTTTTTTTTTGCTTTATTAAAATTTGAGGAAGAAAGTAAAAAATTAGGAAAAAACTTTCATTTTATAAAGTTTGAAAGAAATATTTCTACTTCATGAAGTAGAAGAATTTCTTTTTTTTTTTAAATTAAAAAAATTATTTTATATCTAAATTAGGCGTTAACAACTTTAACATTTATGTTTGAATTTTTTTACGACATGAAAAAAATTATATTAAATCTATTTTAGTTATATTTTAAAAATATTATTAATTTATCTCAATTTTGTCTCTTGAGTCTTGGGTCTGAAATAGAGCTCGGATTCAACAATAACATATGACCTTATCGCTATCTCATAGTAATAAAGAAATTATTTTCTGCAAATTCTCATCTAAAAAATTTATAAATAAAATAAATTAAATATAATAAAAAAATATATATTAATATATAAATACGATAGAATTAACATAAATTAGACACACAACAACAACAAAAGTAGTATAATATTTTATGGGACAAATTACATTATCATTATCATCTTTACTTCCTTCTTCCTCTCTCTCTAGTCTGAACCTTTTTAGTACTACTTCTTCAAAGAACTCATTTGTCTTCCTCTTTCTCTCTCTAGAATCATCACAAGAAGAAAGCAACCATGTCTTCTCCAAGCAAACGCCGTGAAATGGACCTCATGAAACTGTAAATCTTTAATCATTTCTTGTTAAAAAATCTATATTTTTCTCTTCTTGTTTAGTTTGGAATTTCTATTTGTTTGATTCTTTTTTTCCTTTCTTTTAATTCTCTGAGTAATTTTTTTGCTTGTCTGAATCAGAATGATGAGCGATTACAAGGTGGAGATGATTAATGATGGCATGCAAGAGTTTTATGTGCATTTCCATGGACCTGCTGAAAGTAATCTTCTCTGGCCTTTTTCTCAATCTTTTCTTTTTGGCCTTTCTGTTAAAGTTTTTAGCTTTCTAAGCTTTTTCCTTAAGAGGGTCTTTCTTGCTTCTGATTATTAATTGAGGTCATTTGAGTTATCTTCTGATGGTGTTTTCTTTTGGTGAGGTTATGGTTTTTGATCAAGATTCTTTAAGGGGTATGAGGAGAAGAGTTGAAATTAACTTGGGTAGTTAATGTATACCCCAGAAATTCAGGCATTTTTAATCTTGTCCTTCTGTTTGCTCTCTAGGTATGAAATTGAATTAGTTACAATTAGTTAATTGGCATTAAAATTGATTTAGGCTTGTTGGGTAAATTTGGAATTCATTTGGGTCTTAAAGTAGATTAGATAAAGGAGTTATCTTTTGGTTCTGTAGTTATTGTTTTTGCTTATATCTGCTAATTGGATCTTCACCAATGAATCTTCAAGTTACATCTTGCTTTAAGTGGAATTCATATTGATATTCTTTTTGAGAAACTTCTTTTTTGGGTATTTCTTTAACTTCTACTCAATATTTATGGTGATTTTCATAGGTCCTTATCATGGCGGTGTGTGGAAAATAAGGGTGGAACTTCCTGATGCTTACCCATATAAATCTCCATCCATTGGTTTTATTAATAAAATCTACCACCCAAATGTTGATGAGATGTAAGTGCTGATACTCCTGTAACTGTAGGAGATGTCATCATTCTATTTTCGGTAACTGTAGGAGATGTCATCATTCTCATTTTCTTTAATGGAGGTCTAAACTTTCAGAAATAATCATTTTTCAGGTCTGGCTCAGTGTGTTTAGATGTTATCAATCAGACTTGGAGTCCCATGTTTGGTAATCAGAAATTACTGTACCTATAAATCATAATTATATACTTGAAGATGTTTTACTAACTTTTCTAGTTATATCATTATGAGTAACTTATCTAAGTATTAAACAATCTTGCAGATCTGGTAAATGTGTTTGAAGTGTTTCTTCCACAACTTCTCTTGTATCCAAACCCATCAGACCCATTGAATGGAGAGGCTGCTGCCCTTATGATGCGAGACCGGGCTGCCTATGAACTAAGAGTTAAAGGTGTTGACTTACTCTATGCCTTTATATTACTCACTTAAATCAATTGAAGGTCCAAGGTATTTACCATTAGCATTCAGTTATAGACAGTGTGTTCTATAATTAAATCATGTTAATCTAGGTGCTACCCACTGGAGTCTCTCTAGCCACAATCTCATTTCACTCGCTTCTAATCTATCATCTGTGGTGTCAACTAGTGGAAGCATCTCAAATGCCATCTAGTAATGCACCAACTATCAGCTTAAGAACTCGCTTCACCTTCTTCCCAGACAAAAAGCAATCCGGGTGTGCCAAAGCAAAGTGTAGCTCTCTCTATGATGATGCTGCTTTAAAACCTACATTGTTTTCTAACCTAATGCCCTTTTTAGCACCACTTTTTAAATTGAACTACAAAAAAATAATGTAGGTAGCATCTTTTCCTACATTTTATGTGTACCTTCAAGTCACTGAGTGGTTATGGAGAATTGTACTGATAGGAAGAAGGGACAAACCAAACTGAATATTATTGCCGTGAAATTCTAGTTGAAATACTTAGAGAAGAACTGAAATTTCTTTGCTTAATGCTATGGGGAATTGTACTGGTATCAAGATAGCTTGAACTGAGACCTGCATGTGCAGGCTCCTTTATCAAGTTGATACAAGAATGACCCATTTATGCTTCTGAACTGGGTGACAATGTCAACTTCAATTGTGGACAATATTTGCTATTGACAATTGATTGTTCCTATTCGCTACATCTGTCTCTTATTCCATGAAACTCTCTAATTAATAAACAAGTCCTTGCAAATTTGGATAAATTTTGGAAAAACTTGATAAAATATTGGTTTTGTATGTACTGCAAATGAACTTCTTGGTCAGGTCAGGAAGCCATTAAGGTCATATGATTAGTGTGCAGCATAATTGCTCTATTGCACAAGTATCTAGATGCTCTTCTTATTTTATGTTCTGGGTTTTGAAAATGGAGAAGACAGAGGATATGGTTGTGCAACATCCTAAAATAAAGTGCTTGTCTTGTATTATTATTCAAGATGTTTGTTTTCCTCCCTTTTACTTATCTCTAATTGGTTTAAAAGTTAATGGGGTGATGGATGCATCTTGGTGTATCTGCACATGTTGGCAAGGGTATTTATGGATCACGAAGAGATACTCAGTACTTTACATTAAATTGGTCACTTTTCTACATTTCCCTTGAGCTCAGCATATGTTATTAATATGTGAACATGCTTTGTATCCAGAATATTGTCAGAAATATGCTAAGCCTGAAGATGTTGGAGCTGGTGCCCCTGAGGAGAAGTCAAGTGATGAGGAGTTAAGTGAAGCTGAATATGATTCAGCTGATGATGCAGTTGCAGGCCCTGTTGATCCATGACCAACCCCATGCTCGTCGACTTTCTGTATCTGTAAATGATGTTCTTAGTCCTGTTTAGTCCTGTTTAATATCAAGTTGAACTACAAAGTTCAAGACTATTCATTGGGGAAAGATGCATAACAAAGTTCCCCTTGTCTATTAGTTTAGTCTCAATGTAAATAAGTTCACCCTTTAATTTCTATGTTCATGATATTGCTGTTATTTGTGTTGTTCCTCCCCTTGTGTGTTTTCTCCCTGGGGGTGGTGGTGGGAGCTGGCAGTTGGCCAGTGTGGTGGCAGATTTTCACAAAGGGAATTATAGTTTACTATAAATAAAAAGTTATGTCTTTTAATTCTTATACTCATAACCAGACATTCATTTCAGGAGATAGTGTCAAACAACATAACATATACTGCTAAATAATGCTCCTAGTATCAACTGCACCAGCTCAAGAGAGTCGTATGGGAAAGAATAGAATTATTGAATAGATAGATCATTTGAAAGTCCATTAAACTCCATTCAGAAATAGACATGTTGAGTTTAAACTAAAAATAGAAAAAGAGTTTTGCAGGTAAACGAGGACAGCACCTTTTGGTAGCTTTCATAATCTGGCACTCCACTATATGCGAAAAACAGAATAAGAGGAAGAAGGAGAAAACCACCACAGACAAGCAGTTGCCAATGGTAGATATTAAGAACCCTATCTTCAAAAGTAAGTTTATCATACAAGTGAGGCTGGGGATGAAATGGGGAAGTACACAAGATCAGGAGATATGAAAATCCAAAGGGCCGGTTATTCACAGCACCTCACTCAATACAGCTATACTTGCATTACAGTATACACCTCTAACAAAATGATAATCATAAATGACTTTGCCGTCTTCTTGCAGAATCAGATCTCAATCTCTTCACAGGGTTTGCCCAGCCAACAGAGCTGCTGCTACCACTGCCATTCAACTGTTGGGGTGTCTGCTGGTTTAACCTTCCCCCTTCCTTTGCAGCGGGGAGCGAGCCTGGACTTCTGATACTGCGGCTGACACCAGCTGGTGAGACAGGACCAACAGAACTATTCCCGGATTTCAAACCCAACTTCTCTCTATCTTTTCTTTTCTTTTTGCAAATAACAAGCTCCCCAGGATGAGTGAATGGGCGTGAATCATCCTGTTGGCTAAGCTCCCGGCTGCTGCTACCACCAAATCTTGTTTCTCTTAGAGCCACATGACTCTTCGCCTTGGAATCTTCACTCGCATGGAGTGTTCCACGTGTCTGCGGCTTCAGCAGAGGGCTAGAGTCGGGTTCCATTTCATTTATCAGTTTGTGTCTCTTGTTTTGACCTGCAGGTATCAGCCGTGAAGACGCACCAGGTGTAGTAGAAGCTGCTGGTCCAGCAAAAGATATGGAATTCCTTGCTTCTCGAAAATCAGTCTCTGGAAATTCTATCTTCAAGATGTCAAAGAAAAGATCATGTACTTTCCTTGCTTCAGATCTCACCTGTGATCATCATAGCAGAAAAATTAGAGAAATTACAGTAAAAAAACATGGGGGAAGCTGGGAATGAGCATGACGTGATAAATGAAAAACCATTCAATGCTGATCTTTTCACTGGTCAACTCCAATTCATTATACATAATTCTTATTCAATGATTTAGTGAACATCAGGAAATGGGCATGCAAGTAAATTTCTTAGACTGGCAATTGTATGTCTTTTCTGCCAAGGTAGTGTCAGGGAGATGGAGATGAATATAAACACATAACCAGCGATGAGGATGTAACAATAAGCAGAATCAGTCCAGATCTTGTGTATCAGTGCATACCTCATGTGAGAAACCAAAGTACTGTACTGCACGTTTTAACATCAGCTGCACATCAGAGACAAATTCAAGCACTCCGCTGTACTCAGACTCATCAACACGAAGATCAATTGTCTGTAAACCATACGGACTATCCTCTGACCCACTCATGCAACCAGAACTATCAATTTTTTTCCAAAGACCATGTAGCAGTGGAATTATTTGATGACCTCCCTTCTCTATTTTCTTTTGGAGCTTGATAATGACAGTCTTGCACTGCAAATAGCCAATAGAAGGAAAAAGACATGCTCAAGATCAGATAAAATATCTGCAACACTAGAGAGGGAAAGATTGACACACAGAGCCATGAGTATTGTATCTTCTATCCTTCTTTATGCAGATAGAAAATCAAAACCAACTTGCTTGGGGTTGACGCATAGTTGTATCAACACTACTCTAAACCAGTCCACCATAGTGTTTCAAGTATGTTAAAGGCAGTCCATATTTACTGTGTGTGGGGGGGGTTTGTATTTGCCAAAGCTGTAGCCTAGTGAAATATTCAGATAATGGGAAACTGATCATAGATTGCAGGTATAAGCTTTTAACCAGAATTGTATATAATACAAGACAATCATTTCGATTTTAGATTAATCAATCGATTAGACCTCAATCCCAATCGAATCACAGTCAGCTATATGAATTTTCTGTATCCATTCAGCTCTAATACAAGATGCTCATTTACAACAACATACCAGTGGAATCCCACAAGTGGGGTCTGGGGAAGGTAAAATGTATGCAGACCTTACCACTACCTCATAGAGACAGAGAGGCTATTTCCGGAAAACCTTCATCTCAAAAATCAACCCTCATAAGCAGATACTAGATATGGAAAAGAAGAAAAAGAAAAGAAGAAAAAGGAAACATGACTAATAATGAAAAGCAAATGATAGTATGTAAATATGATAAAGTAACAAATATAAGACGGATAATGACAACACATGACATAAGGACTACTCCTACCAACCTACTAAATCATAAGGCCATACATCAAACCTACCCCTACTAGCATATTAGCCTTCTACCCTAATACGCGACCTCCACTCCTTTCTATCTAAGGTCATGTCCTCGGTGAGATGAAGGTTCATTATATCTTGTCTGATTACCTCCCCCCAATACTTCTTCGGTCTACCTCTACCCTCCGTGTAGCCCCTAAATCCAACCTCTCGCACCTCCTAACAGGGGCATCGATGCTTCTTCTCTACACATGTCCAAACCATCACTTTCTCGCTTCCCTCATCTTATCAGCCACATGGGTTACCTCTAACTTCTCCCGGATGGACTCATTCCTAATCTTATCACTCTTAGTATGTTCACACATCCATCTCAACATCCTCATCTCCACGACCTGCATCTTCTGAACACGTGAGTTTTTAATTGGCCAGCACTCCACCCCATATAGCAAAGACGGTCTAACCACTACAAGATGCTCATTTGAATAAAGAAAATTTAAGTTCAGCTACTTGTATAAAGTAGAACATATAACAAAATGTGCCACTCAACCGGTTCCTTCCTCCAAACTCCAGTATAGATGAATAAAAAGTACTTTAAACTTAAGTAACAGCAAAATTACTTCTAACTGTATCAACATTTTACCTTTCTTTGAATGACCTCAGACATCTTAGTCCCTCCACTGTAACTCCCACTGGCATTCATGAGCTTATTATCCCAACTTTCTCTTGTGGGTTCAAAAGCATCATCAGGGGACAAACGACTGACTTTTCCAGGTTTTCCTGAACCATGCATCTTCACTAAATTAGAAGATAATTTCCTTGAAGGTATGCTTCGCTTACTTTTAAAGGATGTATCATTTTGACTATTCTTTGGACCACTAGGCTCTACATGCACTTTGTGTCCACGATCATTTCTCATTTGGAGATCATATCTACGATCCCCTTGAAATGCCATCTGAGAAGAATCTCCACGCTGCACAACTGGCTTCTCAATGAGAGTCTCTTCTGGCCTTTCTGCAGCATGCCTTGGTCGAACCCTCAAACTACGTTTCCTTTTTATTTTGGGCTGCAACACCTGTTCTTCTTCACCTTCATCACGATCTTGGATCCAACTACCAGATTGTTGGAGATCTAAATGCGAGTCTCCAGACACTGCAATTTCTCCTTCCTCTAATTCATCTGCCTGAAATTTTAAAGATGGAAATATGGAAGTTATTAAGTGTAATCAGTACTGGAAGCACACCATTAAAGAAGAAAAAAGGGAATGAATCTTCCCACCATCCTTTTGGCCCGTGAACTGGGCCTGGCATCTAATGCAGAAAGGGATCCAAACTTCTGCTGAGACGACACAGACGATGATACTATTTGTGTCGGCCTTTGGTTGTCTGAAGATGATCCTGATGAACCCACTTGTTCAGGCACACGAGTCTTTACAGCACCTTGTGGACCTTGGTGGTATTCATATCTATCAGCAGAACTGGGACCATCTTCTTCTGACTGATCTTTGTTAACTGGTGTAACACCAACTGCACCACTAAATTCATCATCTTCGAATTCCCCGATTTCACCATCTTCATGGGCTGAATATCCAGTCCTCTCCCCAGAACTTGCTTCAGAGAAATCACCGATGTCGTCATCAATTTCTGTGTAAATAGGAACCTTCTTACCTTTGGGCCGCCCCCTTTTCCTCTCAGATTCAGGAGCTAATCCACTAGAGTCCACACCAACACCACTACTGAATAAGACGTTCTTTGAGGGCTTTTTTGCTAAATTGGCAATGGCCATATTAACATCCTTACTGGTAGCACGAAGCCACTTTGGAACCTGGTCATATCTAGTCATCTCCTCTTCCCAATCAAGCTCTTCATCCATTTGATCAAATTGTTGTACCTCCTCTTCACTCCTAGCAATCATACGATTTACCTCCTGAAGAGAGGGAACATCATGAAGTGTCTCCTGATATCTCTCCTCATCATGTAATAATGTCTCTAAAGTCAAACGTCGCTCTTCATGTGTAGTCCTTTGGTCAAAACGCCCAGCATTTATAACTTCATCAGCCATGTCAATCTTATACTGTTGTATATTGTTCCGAATGAGGCTCTCAATAGATCCCATATAGCGGTCCTTGCCTGCAAGATCATCATCAAAATCAACTACGCCTCCACGGTATTCATCCTCTCTCTGATGACTTGCAATTTTGTCAACAACTGCCTCCATGTAAATGACTTTGACTTCTCTCGTCTGCCCTATACGATGGGCTCTAGCAACTGCCTGTTCCTCATTTTTGGGGTTTGGATCAGGATCATAGATGATGACAGTGTCAGCAGTCTGCAAATTTAATCCACGCCCAGCAGCACGAATGCTTAGCAAGAAGATGAAGCAATCAGTATCTGGACTATTAAAATCCACAATAGCTGATTCACGGTCCTCTAAGCTTGTTGTCCCGTCAATTCTTCTATAGACGAGTCGTCGCCACTGCAAATGCTCCTCCAAGAGATCAAGCAGCTTTGTCATGGTACTGAAAAGAAGCACCCTATGCCCTGTTTTTTGAAGTTTGATTAATATCCTATCAAGAATCCAGAATTTCCCACATGATTTAACAAGGAAGTCCTTAGTAACATTGAGATATGGATAGTTGAGCAAAGGATGGTTGCAAGTTTTTCGAAGCTCCATGCATCTATTATTTAAAACTTTATATGTTTTAGGCTGGTAATTTGGATTTTTTTCAGCCCTTCGCTTCTCCTCTTCAGGGTCAACTCTAAGTGTACCAGTAGACTTGATCCAATCATAAATAGCGCTCTGAAAACTTGACATTCTGCATCTTAAGACAACTGAGACCTGCAGTTGAAGTAGTCATTAGAGAGGAGGTCCTATATCACAGTTTGGCAAAAGGACAACCATGAAAGTATACCTTGGGCGGAAGTGAACCTTCAACATCTTCAACACGACGCCTGAGCATGAAAGGCTCAAGAATTTGGTGAAGTCGATGGATAACAATGACCTTCTTCTCAGTCTCAAGCCAGTCATCTTCAGCATTTTGTGTCGGACCTTCTTTCTGAAAGGGCTTAGAGAACCAATCGTGAAATGCTTTGCGATTATCAAAAACTTCTGGAAGTAGTAGATTTAGAAGTGACCATAGTTCCTTCAGATCATTCTGCATCAGACACATTTAACAAATTCTCTTATGCTAATTTCATAGGCCAAGCATAGACAAGATGGGATAAGTAAGGAAGAGTTCATGTGTTTACAAGGAAATAAGCACCCAGATACAACCAGTGAATAATGTTTAAGATCATATAGCAAAAAAACTACACCAGGGACAAAACAGTGAAGATTCATTTTTTTATTGTCTATGCATCTGTGTGTAGGCATTAATAAAACAGGACACTTAAACACTCACACAATAGTGAGTGTACGCAATCGCGCAGGACCACAATGTTCCTTCCATAAAGGTTCACAAAGCTATCAAGACTGGAAACCCAGTTACAACCAATTAAATCCCAGTGGAGCAGCATGTGACTAAATTCAAAAGATATACCATTCTATATGTGCAAGTTTTCAGAACAATTGAGCAACTGCACTCTGGCTTGAATAGTTTTGTTAGCATCCTAAACAAGAATAGCCTAGCTAAATGTAGGACATAGGCAATAAACTTATTGGGATAACGCAGATCCAAACATGAGCACAAGACATAAATCTGAACAAAAGCAATGACAGACGCAATGCACCTGCAATGGTGTTCCTGTGAGAAGCAAGCGCCTTTGGCATCGATATCTGTCAAGATCACGAGCAAGAACTGATTCCCTGTCCTTCATACGTTGTGCTTCATCAATTACTATATACTTCCAATCGACTTTTGAAAGTTTAGCACGATCATACATGATGAACTCGTACGTAGTGACAAGAACATTAAATTTCATTGCACAAACTTCCTACAAGATGTGGAAGCAGCATATAGAACCTTCAATACCAAGTTCAACAACTTAAACCGGTTAAATTTCATCAGCATGAAAGCACCTTACCTGTGAAAATAACTTTGATCTTTGATCCTTTCCACCAACATAGAAAATGCAGGATGCAGATGGAAGCCAATTGAGAAACTCACTCTGGAAATATAAAATGAGTGAGTACAAAGGGGAACCAGAAAGACACACTATCAATAGCAATTGATTACCAACCTTCCAATTAACTAGAACTGCATTTGGCACAATTATAAGATGTGGCCCATAGTTTTGTTTGAATTCCATCAAGTAAGCAATTAATGCCATAACCTGTTGAGACAGAGAATGAGGATCAGACGCATATCAATATAGCACAAGCTACTGATTATCTGCTCAAACTGTAGTATCCTGAAGCTGGAGTAATAATATGCTTTCCCTCTTTCAAATTTAGCATCTTGTTCGATAATGTTCAACTTCTTATTCACACTTTTGACCCACTCATAATTATAAGGATCCAACCAACAGAAATTGGATGGAAGGGTAAGGATATTCACCTGCACAGTCTTTCCCAGACCCATCTCATCAGCCAATATTCCATTTAGCTTATTATTATACAACGAAAGCATCCACTGCAACCCGACCTGTAACATTTTTTAATACATGGTATTTATTTCACTTAAAAGCATAACGTGAGATACCGAAACCAAGAAAATGAGAGAGAAAGAAGTCAATCCTTTATGCATGTATTGAAATTTACAACTTACAAGCTGGTAGTCTCGCAAAGTTCCAGCTCTTAGCATGGAAGGCTGCTTTATAACCCTTTCATTCACAGCATGGGCAAGATGGTAATACCTGGAGACATTAAAATGAGCAGAGTTCAGATAAACTAATGGCACCTAAACAATGGCACTGCATAGAATGCTAAAGATAAGTGTAGGCAGTAAAGATAAGTGATAGCTGTCCCTAAATGTAAGCAACCACAATGTAATGACAAAATGAACAGTGACCAGATAACTAATTTTCTTCCACATAAGCTAGGACTGCTCAACTACTATTCAAGAGCAAACTGAACTTATCAGCAACAAATTATTGACCACTGAACAGAACTTCTCACATCCAGATATGTCCCCAAATGCCAAAACCTAAGCAAGCGATCCAACTTAAACAATATTACGAAGGAAAGAAAATGAGTTACTTGTTAACTGATGAACCATCTCTGGGTGCATTCATTTCTGAGAAACGATTCCTTATCATGACTTCCTCCCGAGCACAGGCTGCTGCAGCTCTTACTTCTTCTTCAGAGAGGCCCTGTTATCACGGAGAAATATACAAATGAATCCAAATAAAATGGTCATCAACTAGAGAATGCAAGTTTATGAAGCAAATCCGGTAAAACAGGAGGTCCATATCTTCAGATAAAGAATGTGCAGTCGAAAGAAAAGCTTGTTTTATTCTTGTTGCTTATAACATATATATAGATACCAATAGTGGAAAAGGCATCTGGCCACTTCTGCCTTACCCTATTATAACCCATAAAATTGCACTAACGATCTCTTCCCAAAATATAGCAATTCGTAATTCATGCAAAACAACTGAACATAGGCGATTGCACAAGGCAAGGGGAAGAAAAGTACCTGTGCACGTGCAGCAACTGCCGCAGCATTTGCAGCCTCCTCAACCTCCTGTTGTTTTTTTGCCGCTGTAATTTTACCTCCCAATTTATGAAGATACTCTTCTGTCTGACTCAAAAATGATGAAAGAACAGCATATCTCTCTGCAGCATCACCAGGAACGTTGGTTTGCTGCTCTAACAACATCTCCCTGTATCTCTCAACATCATTATTCTTCAACGCCTCCATTCTTTCATTCCGATTATCATCCTTTTTCTTTGAGAACTCCCTCAACATCCTCTCATGATACTTAGCTACTCCCCTGTTGCGTGCAGTTCGAGCATCACGTATTGCCCAATGAGCCTCAAGAAGCTTCTTACGCCATTGAAAAATGGATTTTAATTGTTTTTCTCTGACAGCTCTCTGGGAGGCCTGCACTTGCCTAGATAGATCCTGACGTTGACGCTCACATAGCCTTACAAATTTTCGGTAATGCCTATCAGGCATTGCCATTATTTCCTGCTGCTGTTGGTCAATCTCATCCCTCATACGTGCCTGTATACCAGCAAGTCGGAGTTTCTTTTCTTCTATTTGCAATCTTAGAACAAGATCTGGTCTGATCCTTTTCCTCTCTAAATTAATAGCTAGTATATCACCAATCTTCTTTATACTTTCCTCCCTTTTTCTCTTGTGAATTTCTGAGCCTTCCTCCATTAGAAGATCCTTGATATCATAACCCAATGTTAAATTATTGTTGTTGTTCATCATCATGGATGGTCCAAAACCATCATGCTTTCGAGTGAAGAAAGGAAAATCGAACAATGGTCCATGATACTTCCGAGCTGGACCTGTATCTTTTTGTTGAGTAGCACTAGACTGCACAGGTTTTTTCACCTGAGTAGTATCAGAATCGGTAACTAGTGATGCAACAGCTTTACCCCTATCTGGTGCAATATCACCTCTGCTAGGAGTATTTTGAATAGCACGATCAGCATCCTGGTCAGATTTATTAGCATGTCCCGTGACTGACTGCTCCTCTTTTCCAGGAAGAACCATTGATGCAGTCTCCTTGGTCTCAGTTGTGATACCTGGCACAGGTGTGGTTGCAGCAGCTGTATTCTCCTCTCTTGTGACCTCCTCCTTTGGACCATTCAGTCCACCAGATGTTACTACAAGCTGAGGACCCTTCTCACTTGGTTCCAGGCGTCTTCTGTTATCTTCTGAACCTTTTCCTGATGGTTTCTCCTGATTTACTGTACCACCAGGAGGAAATGTTTGCTGCATTTGCACATCCAGAGGGGGCGGAATAATAGCTTGGAGTAATTCACGTGGTAATGTCCCATCTCCTTTCTACAAGCAAGTAAAAGAAGATCAAAAAAAAAAACTTGAAAGATCAAGATATATTTAGTAATAACAGATTTGAGTATTTTGAACAAGGGAAAGCAAAATAGCTAAATCTGAGGGGTACACTAATGAACAAACCTTTATACGTCTAAATGCAAGTATCTGGGCTTTAAGAACATGCAGTTGCTGTTTACTGAACCCCAGATGTTGTTGTTGCACCTGACGGGCATTTCCACCCTGAGATGTAAGGGAATTCCCCAAGTTCCCATCTGGAGAAGAAGCTGCAGAATGTGGTGAAGGTCGACTCAACTGCCTGGCATACTGCGTCTGCAAGGTTTCTTGTGCATTTGAGGCAGGTTTAGGCAGCAAGGTGTTATCCACACCCTGGTTTGGGTTTACAGATGACTGCGGGTAATGCATCGGAGGTAATCCACTGCTAGCCATAATTTGTTGCCTAGGAGGCAAATTATTCTCTCTGCCATGAGCAGAAAACTGCTGCTGAGGAATATTATTTGGGTTATTAATTGAAGCTACGCCATGAGACACAGCGAGTGGACCAGTTGTAACAGCCTGCCTAGTTTTAGCAGAACTTGACCCTGACAAATCACTTGAAGAATGAGCATGGGGTGAACTGTCATTTGCAATTTGAGGTGATGAAACTTGCTGCTTTGTCATATGACCTGATGATGATTGAACAGGCACATTGTTTTCAGGCACTTTCTGCTGGGCAATCATTCTGGACTGCATGAGCGGAATTAGCTGTGCCATAATGTTAGCATTTCCAGGTAGTGACAGATCTACATTACGTTCCATTGCCAGAGACTGCATTGCCTGCATTTGTGCAGCCATAGCAAGAGAGTTACTCGTCATGTTCGCCATGCTTTGCAGAGATGGTGGCGCCTGCATGGACTTTGTAGCTACTGATTGGCCAAGCAATGTTGGCTGGGAAGGAAGCTTTGGGGCTGGTCTCTGATCAGTCATCAACTGCTGCCCTTGGTCTGATTGTTTCTCACCACGAGAGAAATGTTGCTCTGAGGAAATCTTTGATGATGATGCTTGGGCCTGGTTTGATCCCTGCATGGCAACAAGTTCCTGCATTTTCATATTAGCAATTCTAGGATCTTGGTCCTTCGCAGAAGAGCCAAATATTCCCATTTTCATTTGCTGCTGAGGTTGTAGCCCAAGAGCTGACTTCTGTTGCGCTGCCTGGTAAGCGTACTGCAGGTATGCCTGTTGGACAGGATTCAACATCTGTTGCTCAAAGCCCTGGCTCCTGGTCTGTCCGTCCTCTCGGATGGTGGGAGAACCATGCTGTTCGATATACCTCCTCGACTGCTGAGGCAGCTGCATGGATCCAGAAGGTCCAACAAAATTACCCCCACCTAAAATTCCGTGGGCACTGCCAGTCTGGAAGGCCAGAATAGCTTCATTACCTTCAGGCCTTCTGAGGAACTGTTGTTGTAACGACTGCAAAATGAATATCCAATAAGTGATACATATAAAAGAAGGTGAATGATTCAAATAAGACCTAGATTATTGTGATCTTATCCTTATTGTAGACAATAAGCCACTAAGATTAAACCCACATCAGTTTGAAAAGAGCAGCTATCGTGATTCAACATAGCAAGTCATGACAATTTATTTGAGAACATATCTGGTAAAATATTATTTCAGATCAGAAATAAAAAAGGCACAACCATCTCTCCAGATATCCGAAGTAGGAAGCAACAAAAGTACATGGAAAATATTATAGCTAGAAAGCATACAAGAAACTCAAGAGAAACTGGTAAAACTGAGAAAGTTGATCAATGCTGAAGGTCAAATACTGCCAGTCAAAAGCATGAAAGGATTTCTAAGGAAATTTACAGCATTCTGTGCACATAATGGACAAAAATCTTCTAGTTTGGTTAAGCAACATCTTATTTCGTCCTGTGCTATAATTCGTCTTCTTCAGTTCACTTTTAATAAATGTGTTTCCTGTTAAGGATAATCAACTCAGAAATCAAATAAAATAAAATTTCAGACATGATGACAAATACAACTTTTTAGAGTTAGCATTAAGTATCAAAAGTCGACAAAATGTTTCATATGTATGGACGAAATACAAGATTGCAATCCATAACCTAGCAATGACAGTTAACTTGGTATAAGCTGAGAACATCATTGCAGTTAAGAATCACATGGAGAAAATGTGTCATGTATGGACGAAATAGAAGATTGCATTCCATAACCTAGGCAATGACAATTAATCTGGTATGAGCTGAGAACACCACTGCAGTTAAGAATCAGATCGACAAAACATGTCAGACGAAATAGAAGATTGCATTCCATAATCTGAGCAATGACAGTTAATCTGGTATGAGTAGAGAACATCATTGCAGTTAAGAATCACATGGACTTCCAATACCGATGGAAATATAAACCTTTTGGACAGGTCAAAAGTTGAAATACTAAAGACCTGGCAGAGGAGGCAAGCACTTAAAATAAGGAAGAAAAGGTGGGAACTATTTTTATCAAGAAAAGAAAAAGTAGGAATCACAACATGCAATTGGTGGAGCTTAACACTACCATTAGAGGCAGACTACACACAGTGGATTCTCTGAAAAGTGAAGTTTGGATAACTATAAAAATCAACATGCGCTAATACATTTTTCAGCACAAAAAATTGTTCTTGCTTAGAAAAAGCAAATCACTCTCTCCGTCATGCCAAGATTTGCAAAATCCTCAAACTTCCAAAGCTTAAGTAGTAAATCAGCTGGCATATCTCAGTGCTAATTGAACAAAAAAAAAAGAATGTCTTTCACATAGCAAAGCAAATTCATGTCACTTCAAACCAAGTGTTGAAAATCATTACCACTCACAATTCAACAAAACCCATTTTCAAAAAAAAAAAAAAAGAACTTGATGTCATCCCCAAAATAGAATAACAAATCAAACCTGCTTCAAAAAGAAATGACCACTTTAAAAAACCAAAATGCCCTCAAAAGCACAAGTAAAATTCGGAAAAAGTTGTTAACCCTAACCTGCCGTTGGTGTTGTTGATGCAGCTGCTGCTGATCCAACCCCATATGAGAGGCAGAAGAAGATGATGAAGGAGAAGCTGAGGCTGATGCCGCCGTGCTCCGCCCATGTCCACCGGCGCCGGCGACACCACCTTGCTGAGCTCCACCCCCAGATTGCATGCACCCCTTAAAGATTCCCCAAAAAAAAAATCTACTTTCTCAAAAAATGTTGAAACTCACCTGAAATTTTCTTGATTAATAAGAAATAACTATAAAAAAAATTCAGAACCCCATCATCAAGAAAATGAGTAAAGAAACATTAATTTCAGTGGAAACCCTGTAGTTTCCTAAAACCCAAGATTTCCCACTTTCCGATCCCAAGGTTCAAATCAACCACCCACCCCCCTTACCTCACCACTCTCTGCACCTCTCTGTCCCACACAACTGTACTTTATCTATAAAAATTTGGCTCTTTTTTCTCTGGGTATAATTTCTCTATTTTCTTGATAAAAAGGAAGCGAGAATTTTGCAGAGGAAATGGTGAATGGATTTTGGCGCGAATCTGTGGGCCAATGACAAGATCGGAAAAGTCGCCGGCGATCTTCCGAAGTTGCCGGAATCTCTCTCTCTATATATCCTGTCTGGTGTGTGTGAATTTTCACGCAGTTTGCATTTTCAGTCCAAGCCCTAACAGCTGTTATTTCTATGTGGGGCTTCTCCTTTTGCCTATTTCTATTTTCTCCTCTTTTGGTTTTTACTACTCCTCTCAAATAAAAATGGCAAAAAATTGAGATTTGAAAAGAAAAAAAATCCTAAGTTTTTGTGAATTTGCAACATTGTAAATTATATATATCCTGCGGCAACAATAATAATATCACCAATGAAATTTCATAAGTGAGATCTTTGTGAAAAAGAAAATATACACAAATCTTATTATCACCTTATGAAGGTAGAGAGACTATTTTTGAAAGACCATCGACTCGAGCACTACAAATCAGTGTGAGTATGAATAAGAAAAATGACGATGAAGAATGTACACGTTTATCTAAATTATTAATGAATCAGATTATGTTAATGCAAGGTAATAAATAAACTTTAAAAGTATAAACTAAAAAAAATATAAACCAAAAAATGTACAAATAAATAGGCTATATTTAATACTTATTATAGAGATTTATAATTTTACACTAATCACTATTATTGTGTAGAACCTAATATTATTTTTCTAAAATAATATGGTAGCTTACCCTATTATAGCATCTTAATTAGTAGTAATTGTTATTTTACCATGTCATAGTGAATATAAATCATTATTATTTAAACAAATATCCTCACAATTGATATAATTACTTTTATACAACCAAATCATGTTATTATAAGTAATTACATGCAAATGATGTGTACATTTTATTCTCCTCGAATTTCCACTTGTGAAATTTCGCTGAGTATGTTGTTATTGTTGTTGATATGAGAAAAATTATAATTTTTTATATAATTTTAAAAATAATTTCGTAAAATAAAACGTGATAACTATTTTGAAAAAGAATACATTATACTGTATTTTTAATGTATATATACCTTTATTGTCTTGTTGCTCAACTACTTGGGTTTACCTTGGGTTAAGAGCTAGTTAAAGTAATCAGAGATTAAGCTGGAGGAATTTTTTGACCTCAGAAGAGGTAATATTTACGAGAATGCCCAGATATTTGTTATCTTGGGAATCTGGTTACTTAATAAAGGTGTTGACTGAAACTCCTATTTGGCTTTGCATTTATTATTATTTGCCAAAAAAATACATTCTTCATCTCTTTTTAATAATAATAATAATAATAATAATAATATGGATTTAAGAATGAATGTAAATAAAAAAAAGTGTTAAACTAATATTTAAATAATTTGTTGGTCGGAAGAATTCATTCGACTTTTTATTCAAAAATTACTATATACTAAAAATTATCTATTTCGCTGAGCGTAAATAACATAGAATAAAAAAAAATACACAATAAAACCATGGGGTACTAACGAGGTGAAGGTTGGTTTTGTGTGATGACAAAACAAACTGCATTTTATTGTTTGTCCATTTCCTTTCTTAGGTTTGTTAGATAGAAAGAAGACAAAGAATGGATGGATAAATTTTCAAATTGTCAATTATTTGATTTAAATGGATGGAGAGGAGTTCAATTTGTTGAACTCAGAGAGATGACCCTACTAATAGAAGTGCCTCGAGTGGTTAGGTTGGATTTTATGTATTGATGATTTGATTTATCGATTTATAATCGTTAAATTTAATTGAATCAATAAGATATTTATTATCAATTTTTTATCTGAATAATTCAATTCGATTTAACTGATGGAAAAATACTCATAGTGTATCTGTACGACGTTCGTTACATTGAAATACTAGCAAGAAAAGATATGCAATACAAATTTTTGTATTGATCACCTTTGTTCAAGACAAAATTATTTGAATTCCGACTAAAAGCTCGTATAATAAATTACAGAAATAATATTAATGGTATGTCTTTATCACAAACAAGTTTAGAAATGAGAAGAGAGAAGTTAACACTAGCTAATTTGTGCCGAGAAGTGTGAGGATGTCACAGTAGAGAGACAGAAAGATTAATTTGTGTTTTCTAAGATGAAAATAAATTTAACAATTAAGTTAAGATTGTTAATAATTTGGAGTAAAATAGTAATTTTAATATAATCTCATTGGGTCATATGTTTGATGGTTAACAAAATTCACAAAACTAGAAATTGAACCAACAATGCAATAAAAAAATTATAAAATTATTTTATAATTGCTAATTCAAATAATTCAATATCGATAAATCAATAAAAAAAAATTTCAATTTGATTTATTCGTTAAATTAATTTTTGCACTGGCACACCTAAAGTACCTTAATCTTTGTTGGAGGGGGAGGAACCCAAAATATCAATTTAGAGTCTTCACTTTCATCAACTATGAACACTTTGTTTCATGCATCTATTTAGTTTATGCAGTTCATCAATTCCATTAAAATTTTATACTCTTTCATATTTGTTTTATATGATTTACTTTTCTTTTCAATCGGTCCTCAAAAGAATGACATATTTCTATATTTAGTAACAAGTTAACTTTAAAATGCCAATTTTACTCTTATGAAGTGTTGTTTAGCCACATAAATATCTACAACTTATTTTAGATTGCAAATTTTAAAAGTTTTCTTCATTTTCTAGCGAAATCAAAATAACTTACATAAATTCAGACGAAGGAAGTATATTATTATAGTCGTGCGTAGTGCGCTTTAAATACTAATCGAGAAGTAAAAAGTATCATGTTCTAGAGGTGGGTATTACTAGTTCTCATGTTAAGATGGAATTTTTATTTCGTGTACTCATCAAACAACAATCCTTTCAAGGATTCCTTAGGCATTGATGTATTATGTATAGATTGACTAAACGAGAAAAAAAATCTTTGTTAGTAGATTATTTTCACACAATTTTTTCGACTCAATATAATATTCTTACTTTTAATATCGCTAAGTTTTATCACAAATATATTTTCTGATCGTCAAAACGTTTCACTATTGACACTTAAAAACAAGTCAAAAGTCCAGCACGAATTGCTTCCACAAACACGTGACAAGGGTGTGAGGACAATAAATCAATACCTCTTTTATTAAATATGAATTTATACGACCCAAGACTCGAGAGTCTGCCACTAAATTTCAATTCTTAAGAGGCAAAGGTCCAATGGGCAAGAAGTACACGTCACATATAACTTTAATTTCATTATATCAGTAAGAATATGTACGAAGCAACTTGACTAAAACGAGTACATTTCAACTGCGCTTGAAGTCAAAAGATCCATGATTAGTTGGGGAGCTTGAGATAGTCTTTATTACCCTTTTTATAATTACTAGTAAATATAGAGGCCAATGTGAGATCAAAGTCATTTAGCTTATGTTGGTAACAAGTAACACTAGGTTGGCATGACCAATATTAAAGCGCTAATAAGTCAAAATCATGTCCTTTTAAAAAAAAAAACTAAATTCATCAGTATGTATATAAGTGTTTATTTATTCATTTTTCTCGTATGAAATATTCTAATTCACATTCTACAATTTAAATCGAGCAATATGTAAGTAACATTAAAATGGAAAATAACATATTAAAGAAAGAAAAAAAGAGCTCATTATTTGACCATTTGTTAGAACCAAAGGTAAATTTACGTTAAAATATAATAAGAAAAGTATATTTGACCAGAGGATATTCGGATCAAACATATAGCAAATGATACATTTAAAATATTTCTAATGGTACAAGGACATATTAACCCTTTTCCATATTCTTTTTATACTATATAATATATATTGAGTTTCTAGATGAAAACTTATTTCTGCCTTGATTTAGAAAGCATCACATCATAAATTTACAATCCAAATTGTTAAAAAGATATTGAAAATTGTTTAAATATTTCAGAACGTACAAAAATTTAAAAAGAAATTCACACATAAATTGAAAAATATTTTTTTTGGCAATCATAGATTACAAATTTTTTTTTGTGAAAAACGATATTTCAAAAACAACACAACAACAACACAAGTAGATAATTCACACATATATTACTCTATATTTGGATAGCCCCGGCTCCCACCTCATTTATTGTTTAAAAAAAATAATAATGTCACCAAATATAAATATTGAAAATGATCTCACTAGAAACGAGTTATATGTTATACATATTTGAATTTAATTGGATCACAATATAAATACTAAAATTAAAAAAAAATCCAAAAAAATTAGATAACAACAATGTCTAGTAGCTAGGAGCTTAGGATTATCCAAAAATAAACGAACTAAATGCATGAATTTGCATAATGCCTAATTGGCTTTTGCTACTTTCCATTATTAAATAAATTTATATTTAGAAGCACGTAACTATTTTTGTGTAATTTAATTGTCAAATGTTTTGCTATTACAACAATTTTAAATTTGGAAACAACCTGTATTTTACTTGTTTTGGTAATTTAAAAAGAAACGGAAAAAAAAGCAGACAATTTTGCAAGATGGGAAAGTAAGAGTAGGACAAATGTTTCAAATATTAGAAAATCATTTTGATTGAATTACGTGAGAAATTGAAAATAAATTATTTCAAGTAAATAAGAACATGAAGTTATTAAACAAATAAATAGCGGTTGAGTCTAATTTTAAGGGGAGATTTTTGTTGATATTCGAAAATTTTTGGTACTTCGATTGGGTTGAATGACTTTCTTTGTACCAACTTGGCCAATCATATTTTTTCATATTTTTATTTTATTTTAATGAGTCACTTCTTTTATTTGAAAGCTTGATTCGAAAAATATAGTTATCGTATATTCTCTAATAGGGCCCTACTAGCTCGACTAGCTAATGATCAATTTTTTTTTTATAAAGCAGGTCGGGCCCCATGGACGGATATCTCCACAAGCGCAAGCACCATTCTTCAACACCAATAGAAAAACAAAAGATTCCAAAATTCAAGTCGCATCACTATTGAATTTTTATCCATTTTGTACAAATATAATATCCATGCTATACACTCAGAAAAGAAAAAAAAAAGAGAGTAAGTTTTTGCTATTTATGATGAGATTATAACTTTTAATACAATATTTATTATACCTATTCGCAAATTATATCGAATTGTCAAACTTGCTTTGTTCATACAAGTTGACATCAAGACACATGATTATTTTTATTGATTTTGAGGACGATCTTTCTCTACTAGATTCAATAGAGAATACTTATGAATCTATGATCATAGTGAGATAGGGTATCAAATATAGCTCAAAAATTGATGGCATGTTCAATTTTTATTTAAAATTTTATACATTGGGCATAATATAATTTTGTATGAGCTGATTTTTGTTCCACCGATAGAACTTATTTTTAAATCATTTTTAATTCAATGCTAGACCATTTTTAATTCATTTTCAGCCTAAGCAACTTTTGCGTCAATTTTGGCTCAATCAATACTGGTTATCCCAAATTCAACCCAATTCATTTATTTAAACCCCGAATGAGAAGATGAAACATAAATAATCTATACAAATATAATCTTTTACTATCACTATTTAAATGTTGAAATTATTTCAAAAAGTTTGCAAAAATAGGTGTACAATAAGTATTCACGAAATTTTGATAAATCTCTAAATTTTAAATTAATGGAAAAAAATTATATTGTCATTAATTTTTACGAATTCACGATAACTTATGGTCAAATTCAGAGAATCTTCTCTGACTTGATCACATATCTTATTGTATTTCAAATAAACGTACAAAGTAATAAATCTTGACAAATCATCATAATCTAGTCACAAATTATAACACATAACCAACCAAAATTGACAAACAAATTTATAAAGATTTGCCACAATTGATGATATATTGCTACAATTTGACCATATATATGCAAGTTAACCTGAATATCACAAGTATCCAATAAAAGGAAATAGAATGTACGTTTCTCGTATCATATTTATAAATTCAACATTTAGGGTGGTGGTAGGGGGTATGTGTAGGGACACATGGGTAGTTGTAATTTAAGGAAGTTAGGATGTTTAGTTGGAAATAAGTTGTTACGATGTCATTAATTTCAACGTAAGTTATTTCATCATGTATATGAGATAATATATCCCATCAGTAAGGTAAAAATAATGAGATAAATAATACTACTACCTAATATCTAGTGAAATCTCATAAAACAGATTTCTCGGAAGGTAGAGGTAAGCAAACCTTATTACTACCTCATGGAGATAGAGACTCTTATTTAAACAATCAAATGATTATCTGTTTTAATTATATAAAAAAATATATGATAAAATATTTGTATTAAATATTTTTAACTCAATTTTAAAAGAATTAAATTTTCAGACTAATTAATTAAAATATTATTTTAACTATACACATCATGTTCAATTGGAATGTGATTTAAGTTTTATAACTTATTAAAACTAACTAATTTGGATGATGAAAAAAGGTAACATATTTTAAATGGAACCACACAAAAAGAAATATTTATCAAATTTAAATAAAAAATCCGACCTGCCGGATTCGAACCAGCGACCTAAGGATTTCAGCAGACACACTACAGTCCTCCGCTCTACCAACTGAGCTAAGGTCGGGTTGTGACAGAGCCTCTAAAGGTCTTTATTATAACAGTAAAAGAAAATATTGCATAATTACGGTGTACACAACTTGAATGTAGATTTGATTATAAGATATACTTTATTCAGGTGAAGTTAGGAGGAAGTCCAAATTTTGAAATTCACGTGAAAGAATAAGCCTAAAGGAAAAAAAAGAAAAATACGCGGATAAGCAAATATATTAGTTAATCAGCTAACACAATTACCGTTTAAATTAATTATGACTTGCGGTAAATATCTAGCTATAATTGCAGATTGAGTTTTATATAATTCACACGATGCGCGAATCAAAATGTATATCAAAATATACAGCGAATTATAGAAATGGTATGCACGAATTGTATAGTGAAACATATAAATGCAATACAAAAACTGTTATAACTATAGTTACGAAATGTAATTACCGAAACTATAGCCTATGGAGCATAATTAGGAAAAAGCAATCCACTTATTCATATCAAAGATATGATTCATAAACAGAAAACATCATATAGAAAGAACAAAATTACATTTTTTGTTGCAGAGTCTGAGATATTTAATCAACTGAAACAGGTTGCATGTTCTCAGCTTCTTTCCTCAGATCTTGATACAACACAGATGATAAATATCGCTCTCCAAAACTTGCATGTACAGTCTGTAATTGATAATCAACATGTTACATTTATAACTAGATATGAAAAGCTACTTGAAGATGATCTATTGCATCATGAATCTGATATATATATTCATACCACTATGAGTTTGCCTTTGTTTTCTGGTTTTTGAGCAAGTCTAAGAGCTGCTACTGTATTAGCTCCTGACGATATCCCAACCTACACAAGTGGAGAGATATATCACATTTTGAACTATCAAAACACGTACTTCGTCAAATGGTTCATACATGTTTGTTTCCAGGAGCAACAAAGATCAAGTTGGTATGTGTTAACGCTTCATTTCTGTTTTTATAGTCGATGATCAAAAAAAGCCTCTTTACCGTGTGGTGTAAATGGGCTAATTCTATTTGTATAGATAAGGTGGAGAGGCGTATTTGATCCTTGTTTATCTATTGGCTTTAAAAGGAAGCTGAAGTTATCTGAAAATTTACCATGAGCCCTTCCTTCACAGCCAACTCCCTAGCCATGTTCACAGCTTCTTCGCTAGAAACCTGCAACACAACAAGAACAGATCAGTTTAGTTACCAACACAACGTACTAATTTAGCTCGAATTACATTGGAACAAAACTCTGTAATTGCACAATTCTGTTGTCATTTTTCACTTTCAGGAGAAATGATGTTAACACAAAACTTAACATACCATTAGTACTTCCTCCATTAGATCCATGTCAAGGATATCTGGCTTGAATCCCACCCCATTTCCCGTTATGTGATGAGGACCTGGTTTTCCACCATTGAGTATATTGCTTTCAGTTGGCTCAAGTCCATATATCTAGCAAAAGAAGAGAAATTATAAGCACGGCGTCAACTATTTTAGACATAGGATTATCTTGGATGTTTATTGATTCTGTCTGGAGGAATTTAGAGTAGATTAGTGTATAGATTTACCTTGACATTAGGATTTTTAGATTTAAGATATTGTCCAACACCAGTAACAGTGCCTCCACTTCCTATTCCCATGACAAATATGTCAACATTACCCAGAGTTTCTTCCCATATTTCAGGGCCAGTTGTCTCGAAATGAATCTGTTTTCAATGTCAAACAATTGAGAATATGAAGTAAAACAAAGAATAGATGAATTTAGATTCTTAAGAATACCTGAGTGTTTGCAGGATTGGAAAATTGTTGAAGCATGAAAGCATTAGGTGTCGATTCCAAAAGTTCATAAGCCTTCTTAACCGTGCCTCCCATTCCTTTGGTTGGATCAGTTAGGATTAAATCCGCTCCAAATGCTCTCATCGTCACTCTCCTCTCCATGCTCGTGTACGAAGGCATTGTCAAAACCATTTTGTAACCTTTCATTGCTGCCATAAATGCCATACTAATCCCCATATTTCCTGATGTTGGCTCAATCAACGTTGTCTAATTATAATCAACAAGCATGTCAGAGACAACATATTCTTGCACTAGTACAAGACATATTCTGGATAGAGAGAATTAGAATGAATCCTCTCGCCCCATTCTTAAACAGACACTCAAACTTGGCCTCAACTAGCAAGTAAACACTTCAACTTTAAGAGTGCATATCTAGACACCTCGACTGGCAACTAAATCTTCCACTAGTAAAAAACACGACATCGCGTTAACTTACCTTTTCAGGTGATATTAAGCCTTTCTTTTCTGCATCATTGATCATTGCCAATGCTGGTCTGGTGCAAAAACAAGAGAATGTTAATGCTTAAAGCATATATAGTGGAAGCAAATACACATAACAATACAGTTTTTGTACCTGTCTTTGATGCTAGAAGTTGGTTGAAACATTTCTTGTTTCACAGCTATATAAGCTCCACATCCTTCTGTCACTTTTTTCAGATAAACCATTGGTGTTTTCCCTATTAACTGAAATTTGAGACTTTAACATCTCAATTTTTATCACATTGAAAAAAACTACTTCTTATACATACATATTAAATATTGAACATCGGAAGAAATTTCTGATTTCGCCACTGACAGTATAAATATGAAGACAAAGACAGTAAAATAACAGTAGAAGAAATTGGACTAACTTGAGAAACTTCAGACTTGATGTTAGTATTAGGAAGTTCTGTAGAGAACAATCTGTTACTAACTGCTCTGATCAAACCAACACTAACATTATCATTGCATAATGTTCTTTTCTTCAAGAATCTGCTTAAAGTTGCCATTGATGAATTCCCAAAATTATTGCAATCTAAAGTTTACACAAAAATGGGTGCTTTCTATATATGCAGTTGAACTTTTTTTGTGTACCTCACAGTTGAAAAAAAGATAGGACACACTTTTTTATAATGAAAAAAGTTTTGGACTATTCAACATGACTTCTTTGCTGTACTTTTTGTTTGGGCTCTTCAAAATGAAAGCTAGCAACAAAATTTGCCAAGTTGTAGTTCCAATGGCATTGTGTCAGGATTTAAATTTTACGGGTTCAATTTTTTATAAAACACTATATGCACAAATATATATATGTATGTATATTTCGAGATGAGAATAAAATGTGTGTATATCTTATATTTTTCAAATCTCTTCGTGAGATTACAAGAAGAATATTATTATTATTATTATTACAAGAAAATTATGTTTTTCTATATTGAGGGATAAGATTGGCTTTGCTGGCCAAGTGATGTATAAACAATAATGTCAATTTTAACATTTTTCATTAAAAAGAAAATGTCTCTATTTAAATTTGTGTCATTTGGATAAGGCAATAAAAACGAAAAAAAAAAGAAGAGTCCATTTATTCTACACCATGAATTGAAGATTGGAGCAATAAGGATTTATTTGCCTACAAACGGCAAATATTTAATGATTATTATGTAATTTAGCTATAGTTTAGACTAAAGTATTGAGTATGGTTATGATTTAATTAATTTTATTTGAATTTGTATAATTTGATTCCTAATTGCATAAATTCAGAATTTGTATATGTTTAACACTTTGTATATAATTTGTTCATATATTTGGTTTGTATAGGTTATGAAAAATACATAATTATATGTACAAAACGGAAATACTCATAGCAAATGAGACTATCGCTATAAAGTGTAATTAGATTAACTATAACTAAAGAACATAATTAAATTATTTCTCTTTACCATTTATAAAATTTGCTCTAAATTTAAAATTATTGAATTTGTCAAATTTATAAACAAATTTTCTTCTAATTTCAAGCGTGCAAAACAGAAATGCTGTCCTAATGGCAATTTTAATGAGATTCTAAGTACTTGGTACATATACTTCCTCCTTTTGGATTACTTGTCCAAATTTCTTTTAAACACATTTTAAGAGATTAAAAATAAGAAAAAAAAATTACGAATTTATTCTTTATCCTTTTTTTTTAAAAAATTTATTCTATATATTTATGTGTTTTAATTATCAATATCAAAATTAGCAGTGGGATTTTTTTTTTGGAACCTAAATTTTTTTTTTTGACAAGGAAAACTTTATAATATTTACATCATCAAAAATAAGTAATTTTAGGGCAAAATAGGAAAAAATAAATTCATTCCACTTTGATTTTATATATGGATAAATAATTTGGAAGGAATATCGAATAAATAATATGAAACGAAAAGAGTATTTAAGCCTTTATTAATTACTTTTGAGAAGGAAAAGAGGGTAAAAATGCATTTAATTATTGTATTTAGCTCAAAAATATGCTCTTCCCACTAATTGGATGGAGTAAAAAAGTGAGATTCGGAGTTTTTGAGTCATCAAATGTGGAATATCTTAATTATTATTTTTTTACTTTTGGTGGCACATGATGCAAAAATATAATCCTAACATTAGGAATAATTTCAAATATATACAATAAATTAATTAATTTATAAAAGTATAATCACACTTTATTTATACAAAAATAACTAACATTATAAAAAATATATATGACTATATAATATAACTTGCCAAAAGTCATAAAAAATATACAGTAATATACAATATAAATTATTTCTACATTATGATACGCTCAAAAATTGAATTCAATTATACTATACATAAAATATATTACTAACTATATATACTCATATAATAAATAATTATTTATTAATAATTATTTAAACTAAATGATCATATATTATAACTATCCCTCAATGAATCCCATGTGGTGCAATAAATGGAAATCTTAAAAGGAAAAAACACTTTTGCAGTGGGTCGTCCAAACCAATGTATTTGTCTTCTACTTCAAAGGTACATAGTACTATATATTAATAGACCCCTATTAATATAAGGAAAAACTATGGGTGAGTATATTTTAGTAAATAATTACTTATTGTTCGTGATATTTTTTATTTATTATTTTTTATAATAATAAATAATAATATTATGATAAATTTGTACTTGATTAAAAGTGAATTATATATGTAGTATAAATGTATTATAAGTGTTTTAAATTATATTATGTTTGTTAATGTGTTTTGAATGTATTAAATTATGTAATTAATACATTATCCATCAATAAAATCTGTATTATAAATATTTTATGAAAAAAATATTATTGATATATATGGTAGATATTTTCTTAATATATTATATAAGTTTCTCTAAATATAATTATTTGAATGTTGCACATATATTTTGTCCTTTCATCTCTTTTTCTATATATAAAATAAAATGAAATAGTGACTTGTTCAAAATTTACATGTAATGAATTATGAATTATGTATCTAATTCTATTTGTATGTGCATATATATATATATATATATATATATATTTGTTGCACATATATAAAATAATTCAATTACAAAATACTGGATTTTGTCCAATATGAATTTATTGTTAGATTTGCTATTGGGGGAGCTAGAAGGTCAATTTGCAATTTTTGATGAGAAGAAATTACGCGGATAAGCAAATATATACTAATTAATTGACTAACATAGCTATAGTCTAAATTGATTACGGTTCACGACAAACATTTAGCTGTAATTATATTTTTGAGTTTTTTATAATTCACGTAATTTATACAAACGTTGTGCGCGATTATACAAAAGTTGTGTGCGAATCAAATTGTATAGCGAAATATACAAATATTGTGAATTGCATAGAGAATTATACAAACACTGTGAATTGTATAGTGAATTATACAAAAGCTCTGCACAAACGCTACACAAAAACTGCGAATTGTATAGCGAATTATACAAATGTATACAAACGCTGCTATAACTACAGTTACAAAATGTAATTACCCAGACTATAGTTATTGAGTATAATTAAGATATTTTTGAGTGGTTATATCTGAAAATTCCTTTTTAGATAATGACATTTGAGTAGTAAATATATCACTGCTGTAGCAGTGGTATATAACTTTTGGACCTAACTAACAGTGTAGTAACTTTTCAAAATGGAGATCCACATTGACAGGATTGGGCTTGGCCTGGTTAGCTAGGTACCTAGCCCAACCCATCTCAATTTTTAGCAAAGCTAGAGGAAAGTTTCCTTTGTAAGTTGTCTAGATATGCATTTGTGGCTTATGTTGGGACTATTAAGGACACATATTATGGAACTATGAAAGGTGACTCAGAACACTTCTCGATCATGATAGGATTGCAATAAGGATCAACCCTTACCATGGACCTTTTTGCTTTAGAGATGGGTATATTGACACGAAATATTCAATATATATATATATATATATCATGGTGTATTTTGCTCCTGAATGACATAGTATTGATTAGCGAGTCACACATCAATAGAGTAAATGATAGGCCGAAGGTTTAAAGAGAGGACCTTGAATCTAAAAGTTTCAGCTAAGCAAGACCAAGACAAAAGTACATGAAGTGCAAGTTTAATGACATGACACATGAGATTGAAACTAAGACAAAATACATAGAGTGCAAGTTTAATGACATGACACGTGAGATTAAGACTAAGAAAAAGTACATAGAGTGCAAGTTTAGTGGTATGACACATGAGATAGAGTTGGAGGTGGAAGTGAAGATTGATACACTAGTCTCTATACCCAAGAGAGAGTTTCAAGTACTTTTTGGTTTCATAATTCAAGTAGTCAAGTAGAAATGATGATTGACGCTAATATCGCGCACAATATTGAAGTAGGATGGTGAAATGCATGGAGATTTGTCTCACAAGTATCGTGCAATAAGAATATACCGTGTCCCCTAGGCTTAAATATAAATTTTACAAAGATATGACAAGATGAGTAAAATGAGACTAAAATGAATCCACATGTGAAAAAAAAGTATAAAATATGTTATTGAAGAGGTGTGGGAGATTCGTTATGGCAAATATTAGGAAAAGTAAATATAACACAAGTTAACTCATTGAGGACGGATAGATTGAAGATCAATATAGTCTATAAAAGATTACTATGCAGTAATATCTCACTTCACGTTGAGCACTCCATTCTCAAACATATAAATAGCCATGCAAATGCGTAGATTTTCTTGCACAATCTGCTTATTGCTGTTCATGATTGCCATCGGAACCCTAAGATTTCACCATTTCGCCGAAGGCCTACAACGGAGGATCCACGTTTCCGACGATCTTAACGACGAGGAGGGCGAAGAATTGAAGCAATGGAGCGAGAAGAAAACCGCTAACTCCGACCCGCCGACTAAGGATGTCGAAAAAATGAGCCCATCGGATATACAATCTGAAATGATGAAGCGGGTTCTAGAACCCCTTTTCGGATTCGTTAAGCTCCGACTCGGGACTCGTCGGACTCCGGTATCTCTGTTTACCTTCCAATGCTGCGTGTTCATTCATACTTTAATTACTGATTAATTGAATCCTTATCACTGTAGGAATACAATGTATTGGAATCGATGAGACTTAGCTAAGATCCAGATGTCTCCTGCAATATTACCCATAATATGTAGAAGTATCAAATAGTTTCATAGAGTCATTCAAAATGTCAAATCATTGATGACATTGAGTGCTAAGTATTGAGACGTTGGACTATCCAGACGCATACTTTTGTGAAACGATTGAACGCCCACGATGATGATTTTTACAGGCAGATTGTTGTTAATATCACATACTTTAGGCTTTAGTTGTTTATTACACCTGCATTATGTCCAGTGTTTAAACAATTCCCGGACTAATTTTCTTGTGGTTAGAGACTTATATAGTAGTGTGAGATAAATGTGAGGTCTCAAAAATCATTTCCTAGACTCTAGACTGCCTTGAGATGATGTTAAAAAACTAATTGTTTCGTATTGGGATGAAAGAGTGGAATAGATATAGTGAATTCATATAGGCACAACAAGTTTGTGGTTAAACCATAGTGATTGATTGGATTACTTGATGTTTGTGAAGTAAAGGGAAGGACCTGTCAAGGATTAAAACTTGCATCTAGAAGGTGGGAGTTTACAAATGAGCTACTACACAAAATTGTCTTACTAACTGAAAAAGATTAATCAACTTTTTAGTTATAGGAGGTATCGGTGTTAATAGTCTTGTTGGCTATCGTTGTTGGATGCAAGGTAATAGAACCTTATTGGTTTAAGATTACTATGATTTTCAGGAGATGGTTACTCAAATTGCCAAGCGGTGGGTCAATCTAGCAAGAAGTGGAGGAACAATTCAGACAAAGTTCATAGGTGTTGATTGGACCACGATAATGTTCACCATGGAAAAAGGTCAAGATACAACAGAGGTTTGTTTTACTTCCCAAATCTGATGTCTTCTTCTGTAACTACTGAAATTGCTCTTTAGCAAAGAGCTTGTTCAAAAGGTTGAAATAATTAAGGAGTTTGGTATAAAGTTGGTCTGATTTTTCCATATTAATTACTGAGAATATGATGGAAGAGAACCAATCTTAATGCACAATCACGTATGAAGAGCAGATTAATCACTTGAAGGAACTCTGTGGGAAGATTTTCGAGAATTTGGAAGAGGGAATGAATAGTGAAGCTTCAAAGACAACACTTTCCATTTGTTACACATGCTTAATGTCAACCCTGAACTCTCTGTAAATATTAGCTCTTTCTCCTTGAAACTTAATAAGTAAGCCCACAAAGGTGGTGTAGCATGAGATGGTTAGGGTGAAAACATCAACTAGCCCTTAACGACCCCAGAGGTACTACATTACTCCATTTTTAGAGATTATGTCAAGCAACTTGAGGTTCATCCTGCATTTGTCAACTTCATTGTTTGCTAGCTGCCAGCAAAACCATATTCCTTTTAGTCAAAGGGGCATTCTCAAATGCAAAATGTAACATGTGGTTTGCTTATGCTAGGGAATGTCAATACCACCTTTGGTAGGAAGCTTTACTTGTTTATTTGATTTAAGATCAACGTTTATTTTATTTAAAAAGGAACTTATTAGCTACTCCATCCGACTAGTTACGGGTTTGAATCCCCAGCAGACACTATTATGTCGAAATTCTGATTCTCTATAGTGAAGTCTGTATTTTTTCCCATCAACTTCATTAAAAAGTTGAATAGATCTACATACACCTTGGTTGACACAAGCGTACAAGTCATGTTATGTCGTTGAATAACAAGCCTTCCATTTCTTATATTTTGGTGTTGTTATTATGGTCATTAAAGAAAGCAGAATGAATTACAAGAAGCATTGTCTGTTCGGATAATAACCTCAATGTAACTTTGCTAGTTATTGTTGGACAATCACCAATTAGAGCGCGTGTTACTAGTTGCTAGTCATGGTTTCCTTCTTTTGGTATGAATCTTCTAGTGGACTCTCTTTTTGTTTTCCCCTCAACTTGCTTTAAATTTCCCCCCTCCAAGTGCGTTTATTGCATGTTTTGAGCTGGTTTAACCGTTTAACTATCTTGTGATTGAGGGTGTCTTTAGTTGCATTGATAGAAGTCAGATTCTGAATGCTAGAGAGTTTGAGATTTTGTTAGTTATCTCGCAGTTGAAAAAGTTTTTGCTGGAACAAGAAGAAGCATATGAGATTAAAATAGGGGACCAATTATTTCGAAGACCAGGCGACCCTCCTTTTGATGAAGTTTTCCAGATCGAGGAAGAGAGGAGTAGGCACTCTGAGTTGTAATGGCTAGAAACAAACCTTTCTTTTCCTCTCTATTTCTTTCTAGGTTTGCTGGAATATGTACATCGGTTCATTATTCCCTGCAGCTCATTTAACGATCATCCAACAGGATCTATTACGAGACAGGTTACTCGACATGGCTGACATCTTACCTCACTCTTTTTCTCCTGAGCTCTCTGGTTACCATCTTGTTTTTTTTTTTTTTTTGGTTACCCAACATATCATTCATGATTTTTGTAACCAAGGGCTTCTTAGTTATAGAGCTGCTTAGCTAATAAGTTAATTACACATGTAGATCCAATAAATTAGTTGCAGTTGGATGCTGACATTTCAAGTTTGAACATGGATATTGCTGATATTAATACATTGAACATCTATACCAGGAAATATTGTCCTCATGAGTTCTGACCATGAATTGTTGATGTTCCTGGTCTCCTTTTTAGTAATGGTTCCCTTTTCAGGTTTGGACCAAATCCTTCATTGTCATTGACTTTGTCTTTATTTCATTCAGGCATTCATTGTGCATCAAATGACAGAAGATTGATACATATGTAATGTGAAAAAGAATTTCTTTTGTTTAGTAATAGTCTTATAACGATGATACTTCCCCTGTGCCTTATAGTGTATTATTTGGATACAACAACAACATACCCAGTGAAATCCCACAAGTGGGGTCTGGGAAGGGTAGAATGTATGCAGACCTTACTACTACCTCACAGATAGTGTATTATTTGGATGCATAATGAAATTGCCGAACCATGTGGTCATTCGCATGACATTCATTTATTCATGCATGCAAAATTTAACATCATATTGGAGTAGGGTAAATGAAATGAACGCTCACATCCGATGTCTTGTATGATAAGAATGTATCACAAGCCTTAAAAGCTAAGTTATATAAAATGGTGGTCAAACCAGCTATGTCATATGGACGGGGAGTGTTGACCTGTCAAGAACTTGCATGTCCAGAGGATGAGAGTAATGAAAATGAGAATGTTGAGATAGATGTGTTGGCATATAGGAGAGATAGGACCATTAACGAAGCTATTTGGGACAAAGTATGGATGACTTTTGTAGTAGACAAGATGAGGGAGGCGAGACTGAGATAGTTTATATATGTGAAGAAGAAGATGCCTCTAATGAGAAGGTGGGAAAGGTTGGCTATAGTGGGTAAGTACGTATAAGGAAAGGTAGAAGTAGGTGTAGAAGTCTTAAAAAAGGTGATTAGACAAGTAGCAGAAGGTGAATACTAATAGTAATTCTATATTTGAAGGGTCAACACCATTAGTATGAGTTATAAAACAAAAACCATATTCTGCCTATTATGTGTTGGTATTCTCCATTTAATAATGAGAAAGAAATAATGAATGAAGAAAACTATATTCAACAATTATAGACATTATGTGTGTGTTGTCCCACATCTCCTCCACTCCTGTTATTGGTAGGTATGAATGATGATTGATGTCCTGTCCCATAATATTCTGGCTGTATTTTTTTTTCCTCTCTTGAAAATTGGCTCTATTTGATTGTTGTAAAAGTACGTGGACAATCTAACTGTATAAATCACTATTCTATGTTATAAGCAAAAAAGTTTGTGAATTGTCTTAACTTTATTCTTATGGAGGAGTTATTGAAGGTATGTCATACATCTATGTAGGATAAGATAATTATTAACAATTAATTACATGTACAACTTTTGACCCAAATAAATTAGACTTATTAATGTTTTTAGAAAATTGACATGCCTTCAACGATTTAATTTATATACATTGATAGCTTATAAATATTTTATAGTTATCTCGTTTGTTCTTTTAGGAGATAATGAATCGACCCATGCATTTTCCTTCATATTTTTTGCCATATTTCATTTAAAGTATTAAAAAAAAAAAGCAAATTTGTATCACATAATATAAAATAAATATTATAAAATTGATAGCGTTATTAATGTACTTTATTTTACTTTAGTACATTACAACTACATATTTTTAATTCATTTTAGATTAACAAGTTTAAGCCTTTACGGAGCCGAGGGAAGGAGTGGACATGCATGAGCAGAGGGCGGGGACGGGTATGGGTATGGGTGGGGGAAGGCCGAGGTCATCGGGGCGGTAGAAGGGAGGAGCAGTTGGTGGGTCGAGGGAGAGAGTGTGAATTTGAGCGGAGGGTCAGAGTGAGTGCTAGGTCAAGGATCAAAGGTGGAATAACGTGTAGGTGGATTAAACGATGATATGAAGTAAAAAAATATTAATAAATATTATTTCTATTTATTATTCATAAAAACGCACATATTTCATGTTAGCATGGAAAATTAAATGAATCAGATATCTATGTAATAATAGCTAGTACAAAAAAGCTAACAAATTAATTATATTACTCAAAATGTAATTTTTCATGCTTTAAACGTGGAATGACGTGTTTATATAAGGTTATAAAAATTAGGTATGTTAATTTATGTGGATATCAACAAGAATTTTATTCATTGTGTGGAAAAATGAGAAGAAATAAATTTAATACAACCCAAATACAAACGATAATTGTAACTTTTTATATTGTTATAAGTATCAATTTTTAGAAAAGGCAAAATTAAGATTAAATAAATTAGTCCACGAATAACCTTTTCCAAAAATACAAAACGCGACTTGTACGTCAAGCACTTCTTCACTCGTACAAGCAACCGCTAAAACCGGGAATAATCGACCCGGGCCCACAGGATTAGCCCCCCCATGTAACGACGACGTTTTCAACCTCAGCGGGTAAGAGTAAAACGGCTAATCCTCACTTCATCAGCAAGTCATACACAATATAGCTTTACCGATTTTGCCGGTTATCTTTATCTCATTCACCCAAAGGATCTTTTTACTATATATAATCCATTCTCTCTCTTCGCTCGTTTTTCGATACAGTTTTCAATCATTCTCGCCGGAGCTCCGACGTTATCTTCACCGATCACGTATCTCTCACCGCTTATCGGTTCTGTAAGTGTTCGAAAATTCAGCTCCGGTTTTAGTTTTTGGTTTACCGATTTTTTTATCCACTGATTTGTTGATCGGATAGGTTGATCGTTTTGAGTTCAATCCATTAGTCTGATTTAGCTTTGGTAGGTAAAGTAACAAGTGCAGTGGATTCGTTCATCGGATCTGTGTGCCTGCTTCTGCTGAAAGCTTGTTTATTACGTAAACATCTTCTCTGTCTACACGATTCTGTACCTGTTGTTGTTGTTTCTCCTATTAATGATTCAATCTCTGTTGCGTAAATTACATTCATTTTCTCGAAATTGAAACTTTTCTAGGTTTTGGAATGGCACTGTTCAATAGTAACTGGTCCATAGATTGAAACATTAAGGCAGTCGAATTTGATGGTGAAAAATTGGAAACCGCTGAGTGAATTCAAAGTAAACAGTCTACACACATAAGTACAGACACACACACACACAGTGAGAACGCCATAATTTTTCTTCAAGTTTCTCTTGAATATGTTAGCAGTTTGCATGTTTCAAAAGCACAAGAGATGGTTCCATTTGAACAAATCACAGGTATTGAGCAACAACTTCCACATGTAATTGCCTCAAAACCTTGTGTTTTTATCTCCTCAATGTTACAAGTAGCATTTTATAAGACTTAGAGATTCCACAATCTGTAAAGAATTACTTGATGTCATACTTGCTAAGTTTGTACTTTTTTTGTCACAGAAGTTTGCTGAAATGTATTAGAGTTCAATTAACCTATCATATGCGTCCTTGTAATTGCTGACTGATTTTCTTCTGAATAAATTTGACATTTTGTTATTCAAAGGGCGTGATGCTTTTCTAGCACTTTACCTCTGATTTCCTGTGTTTTTCTCTTTTTAAATTTCTTTTGTTTCAATTTTTAAAAGATGGCAAGTAACGAGGAAGGGGAGGAAACTGTTCCTCGTGGAAATGAGTGGGAAGTTGTATCACTTACACAATCAGCATATGCTGCTGCCCCTGGTCCGAAGCAGGTTGACTCAAATGGTGATAATAGCAGTAGTGCAGAGTATGTAGCTGAAACTTCCCAGGCAATGTTTATGTCTGGACACTTTGTCTTTCCACCAAGTCAGCATGAGAATTTGCCATTGGAACCTGATGTTAATGAGATCCATAATGAACAGGGAGGTGAAGATGCTGCTCCAGAACTTGTTGGTAATGAAGGGGGTAAATCAGATATTTATGAAGGAAGTACAGAAACTAAAGGATCAAGCACACCAGAATTTCCTGGTATTCAATTTTTTGATGAAAAGGGTAACCGGTTATCTATTGGTGCAGAATTTGAAGAAGATGCAGCCCTGCAACGTTTAAGCTTGGTAGACAAAGAGCAGAGTATCTTTGGTACTGCTAACTATAGTTCATACCAGAGTGAAGAACCCATGGGTCTCTCTGCGTCAATTGAGGAAACCAACGTACTTGAAGAACCAGTTGAATCCTCTCACCAGGGTTTAGACTCGGGCAATTTGAATTTGCCAAAGACAAAAGACAAAGATGATGATGATGCCGCTAACCTTCCTTGTCAAGCATGGTGGAAAAGACAGGCTGCTTCCCTGGTTGCCCATGCGAAAGACACAAATGCGTTATGGTCTATTTTCATTGCTGCTGCCGTTATGGGCCTTGTAATTATTGGTCAGAAGTGGCAGCAAGAAAGGTGGCAAGTATTGCAAATGAAGTGGCAGGCTGGGGTCCATGGTGAGGTGAGTTGTTGATTTTGTTAAAAGAAATAATTGAAATTGGTATCCCCATTGAGTTGAATATTCCAACTATTTGTCTATCTGCAAATGAGCTTTTCTTTTAAGAAAGGAAAATGTAGAAAAAGCTAGCTAGAGTCACTTTGTAATACCTGACCTACCAGCTAAAGTATTACAAAAGTCGCTTTAGGTGGTCTTTTCTGCATTTTTTGTTGATACCTTCTGAAGAGCGGTTCTCACTTAATAGCAATACTTGCCTATTGGCTGACAATTAGAAAATCCAGGGAATTAACTATCAAACCAGATATTCTGATTGACATAGCTAAATGAAGAAACACAGGATTGACCTTGAATAGGTGTATTTAAATAAGATCCAGATGATAAAAATGTCTTCAGCTTTGCTGCAGCCCATGCTCCATTATCTTTCATCAACATTTTCAAGTACCTTACTAGATTTCCTCCCTCCTCCATCCCCAAGTATTCGCTCTTCTCTCTCTTTTTGTTTTCATGTCATTCGCCACTTGAGGTCCTTGATAGCTCATCAGTTTGGCACCATTACTAAGTTTTTTTCATGAAGATGACTTCTAAATGCACACTGAGGCATGTACCATATGTTGACGTATACTTGCACTAGCTCCTTTTCACAGGTCATCTCATTATATTCTTTCATGACCTACTTTTGGCGAAAGTGCAATTGTTAACGTATTTCTTGTGGTGAATCTAGTATTTAAAATTTTGTTGATTGACTCTGAAAGAGTATAATCTTTCCTCTTAACAGAAATAACTAAATTACTTTGCAGATCTTACAGTTGAGTTGATTTCCTTCCTGTGGTTTTGGGGGGATATGTTACCGTTATCTGATTGTCTTCGGATCTGTATGTTAGAGATCTTTTTTCTCTGATTCTCTTGGCTGCAGTAAACCCCGGCGAGCTGCCTCTATTCATCACCGTCTATTTCTGATTAAGTAGTTTATCTCTCTCAGGAATAAGTGAACTCCACTATCCCACCTGCCTCAGCAGGGGATGGAATATACTTATACTGCATAGCCTTTGGATACTCTCCATGGTCTGCCTATTTTTAGATGGTTTACAATTCCTAGACGTGCATACATGGAGAACTAGGAGAAAATGACTGCACTGCTTTATTTGGGGGAAGTGGTGAGATCATTGTATGATTTTGAACGGTACCATATCATTCCAATCCGACCAGTAAATCTTCAAGGCTCTTAGGAGTTAGGATTAGAGTAAAGTCATTGCAATCTCCAATTATAGTTAAATCCTCAATCTATAGATATAACTTGCTTTGACAACTTTTTTTTTCTTGTTTTGAGGATGAATTACTGAACTTCTAAATCACGTTAGGAGAAGGTTATCAATTTTTTTGGCTACATTTTCATACTGATTGTTTGAAGAGGGAATGCTTCTAAGCCTTGAAAGTGCAATGCTTTCCCTAAGAAACAATTTCCCTCTAGAAAGTCCTCTAGGTTCTGAATATCTCTGGAGAAATGAACCACTGATAACGGAGAAAATGCAGGATTATTGAAAGTGCAGCTAAAAATGCATTTCTGGAATCTGCAGGGAATTTGATCTGCATTGTGGTCACACAAAAAACAGCCATGAGATCTCTCCCTAAACATTAGTGATGTGCAATCGGTGATGCCAAAGAACATGAAAGACCTTTGGTTTGCTGGCAGAATCAGAAAGTTAGGAAAAAACCTAGAGATAATCTGGAAAACCATCCCCCTTTGCATCTTTTGGGCCATTTGGTTGGAAATGAAATAAAGATGTTTTGAGAGTCAAAAGAATCATTTAGATATTGTAAACAATAGGCTCTACAAAATCTATATTTCTGGTGTAGGGGTAATATGATAGAAAATTAGGACAGTCCAGGGAATTTATAGTAGTTAATATGTTATAAGATTGTGATTTGATACAGCTTTGCTGTAGTTTGTATGCTGTTTAGTACCTCCTTGGTACTTATTCAATGAAATCTTCCTTACCCTACAAAAAAAGTTTTCACCAACTCTGATGCCCTATACAGACCAAAATGACTTTAGGAGGGTTATTATTTCATTGGCTCTCTCCAGACCCCACATGTGATTTCTCGTCAGTGTTATTATTTCCTTGGCCTTAGACTAGCTTGCACTATTATTGTTTCAATATGGTTCTTTGTCGAGTCTGGCAATTCATGGGTATTAGAATAAGTGAACCTGAATAATTGAATCTGCAGGCTTTTTGACCTCGTCATTATTAATCTCCAGCCCTTGTTCCGTGTCTGATTCTGTGTTGAAGTGCAAAGGAGTTTGCCATTTAACACTGGCTGTAGATTGCATGATTTCTTCAAGATCTCCACTGTTGGTTCTGGGAAGATAAAAGCTTGTACTTGTTGCTTCCTGTTGGTCTAGTCTATAGCTTTCATAGTTAGATGGTACGAGAAGCTCCAATCACACACAGAGTTAAGTGATGAAAACCTGGATTTTCTGGATTACAATCCTTTTACTTGTTATGTTGTTATAGATGAACATTAAAGCCCTGGAAGTCATCCACATATATGTTGTTAGTTCTGCTTATGTTTCTTGTAGTCAGTTCAAACATCTTGTTTAATGCCATTTGGACTCCTTTTTTTACTGTGTTTAGTTGCTTTATTGGTTCACTGATCTGTATTTCAATGTTGACAGAGGATTAGCAGGATGTTTGGTCCACTATCTCGATTGAAAGATGTGATTGTTGGGGGTGATCGCCGTGGTATGTTTATAAGAGGGAGTGCACCAGCTCAACTTTAAGATGATGACGAAAATGAGTGAGTGAGCCAAAGTCTTTCACTTGATATGCTAGGTTAGCTTTTCAGTATACCTGATTTACTTGTTTTTGACAGGGCGTATGGTCAATATCTTATGTTCTTATGACGGGGTTGTATAAGCAAGCACCAGGTAGACTTGATTGTCGGGTTAATATTGAGAGGTGGCAGCAGCCCTGTTTGATATTGATGCTCGCACGTGAACTAGGTTTTAGCTACGTTCTGAAAAATAGCATCCGGAAACACTCTCTGGCTTATACAATTGTTAAGTTGTCTGCTGTCTGGTTTTTCTCTTTTGGAATTTCAGAAAAATGTACTGTATACTTTTCATTGTCATAATCTTATTTCAGCGGGTCTAGAATTTGCACGTCAGTCTTGTACATATCTGGTGTCGGATGGATTGCTGCCTTTTTTTTTTTACATATACAGTTTTTTGGATTACCTTCTGCTTACAATTGCATCCTTTATTATTTGTACAATAATAATTGCAGCAGATGGGGCCATAAATTTCGTATTAATCTCCTATCTTTCCTTTTGACAAAACAATATCAAGAGTTCACCTACATGTGCACGTAAAATGTGGCACTACATTTTGCTTGGAATAGTGAAGCTGAAGTTGTATAGAAGCTTGTGTCTTTGATGAATGTATTTTTCGAGTCTATTATAAGTAGGGTGTTAATGAAATGGTTTGGTGGGTTATTTTTAAAAAATAATATCATTTCAATTTTTTGGGTATTTTATAATGTGCTAATCAAAATTAAATTTTTAAAATCATCTCGGGTTTTCTTCGGTATTGGTATGATTCAGTTAATTTTTGAGTTTTTTTATTTTCTAAAGTATAATTCAAACTAGACTATTATTAAAATATTTTTTCGCAAATGTATTTTTGAAGAAACATTTTAATTCATTACCAAAAAGTCAAGAATGTAAAATCTTTTTGGCCACACTAATTGATCTAAAATCTTATATAGGAGTGTTTGCATATTTTGTGGTATTATTCGATGTAGTATCGATTATAGTATTTTTTAAAATTTTAAACCAATGTAATTAAAGGCTAGTTAAAGGGCAAAGATCCCAAATTGTCCAATCATCAAAGGCCTACGACTTGGGTTATATTTATATTTGAAAATTTTATAAAATATATCATATATTAAATTTAACATGTTAATATATAAAACATATTTGCACGCATGTAAAGTTATTCGGTTAAAAAAATATTTTGATTTTTTCTATAAACTAAAAAAATCATCCCAATTATTCGGGATGGTTACAAATTTAAATAAAAATCCACGATTTTATTAAAAAAATAATAAAAATCAATTCGATACAATTAAGTTCCCTCGATTTTTCATATTCTTTTGACACCCTTAGTTACAAGTATTTCTAGAAAGAGTAATTCATAAATTTAACATTGATAAAATTAAATTTGAACCACACCTTTAAAAATTATTTGAGCAAACATTCATATTGAAAATAATAGGAAAAAATTAATTCTACAATTCTTCATAATTTACTAGTAAATTTAATCTAGACACTTGAACTAATGTTTATTTCAATTGGGACACCAACATCGCATGATATGGTAAATTTATTTTAGATACTTTTGATTCAAATTTTTAAAAATTATTTTGCACGTGTTCTCAATTTGAAACTAAACTTTTACTTAGAAAATATGAATAAAACTTTAAACTTATTTCTCCACTTAAATAAGTTCACAAGGAATTTTTTTTTTATTCAATTATATTTTTATTATTAGATAATTATATACAATATTACTTAATTTCAAATTTAAAGTTTTTGAAATAAATTTAACAAATAAATTTTTAATAATTTCTTTTAAAGTGTGTATGCACATTTTAAGTCGCATCTTTCATATTGGCGGGAAAATTAGTCGTCAAAAACCTAGGGTTTGATTTAAAGACACTTTCAACTCCGTGCTTCCTTCACCGGCCACCGCAACATTCCGGCAGATTTCGTTCCTTCGACCACCAGAAAACTGTACCGCAAGGTGCTTCCTCATTGCTCTCTTCTCTTTCAGTTTTTTATTCTTCATTTTTTGTTGGATTTATATGCAGCTAAGTGTGTTCAGTTTCTGAAATGGCTGTATAGAAGTTCGGATGTAACCGTAGATACGATGACGGTTTTTTCCGTGGCCCCGTAATTGAATGTTTATACTTCTATGTTGACATTTCCAGGATTTTGGCTAATAAGAAGAAATGGGTGATGAAGGAATTCCACAAACTCCCAGAAGAACCACTAGAGCATCATTGTCTAGCACACCGAATCCAAAAAATTCTACAGGGAAGTTAAAATCATGTAATTTGTTGCCTTTGACAATACATGATCTCGCTTATGGAGATGAATCAATTAGTTTTGATGATTTGATTTCTAGTTTACCTGGTAGACGCGCACAAATAATTGAATTGTTACATCTTTTGGGCCCTCTGGATTCTCCAATGTTTCCTGTCTTCGTATATGGAGGTGCTTCGACTGGGAAAACGAGTTCAATTCTTCAGATATTCAAGCACTTAAAGCGTCCATTTGTTTACTGCAGTTGTATAACATGCTATAGCCCAAGGATACTATTTGAATCTGTGTTGAACCAGTTATGGCTTCATAGAAGGAATGAAAGCAATCGTTATTCAAGTATGAAACGCTGTGAAAAGCCCTCCGATTTTGTAAATCTTTTGCAAGAGGCTCTTCATAATGTGGTAGATAGTCTGAAGGGGAATGTGGAGAAATCAAGCTCGAAGAAGTTGCTGGGAAGGGCTAGGGGAAAAATGGTTTACTTGGTATTTGATAACTTGGAGCTTGCTCATGAATGGGACAAGGGTTCCAGCATATTGCCTTTTCTCTTTAAGCTCTATGATATTCTGAAAATGCCAGAAGTGGGTTTGATTTTTCTCAGTAATGCCTCACCTGACACTTATTACTCGGATACTGGTTATGTAGAACCCATTCCTGTTTACTTTCCTGAATACACTGAGGATGAACTTAATCAAATCTTAATTAAAAACCAGGAAAACCCAAAGCTATATTCCTCATTTCTCGAGTAAGTTTGAATTTTCAATTTGATTTTATCATTTTGGTGGCTTTATCAAAATTCAACCATTGACACATACTCCTTATTGTTTTAATACAGAGTGGTGTTGAGGCCATTTTGTCGAGTTACTAGGCGAGTTGATGAATTGTCTACTGCATTCTCGTCATTATATCAGATATATTGTGAACCTCTGGATGATTTAGGCATTGTTCCAAGTGAAGATATGAAAAGAAAACTTTTTTCTCATCTTAAACCACATATTGGACCATCGCTGAATGACACATTCAAAGTTGAAAGCAGGCTGTCTTCTGAAGCCTCAGCTAAGATGAACAAATGGAAAGGCATTGCCAAGAATATTGGAGTTTGTGAATCTTCCAATGAGATAGACTTTCATATGTCTGCTTGTGCCAAATACCTTCTTATTTGTGCTTTCCTTGCTTCAAGAAATCCAGCTACCCTTGATGCATCCATGTTCGATTCAACTGGAGGTTCCAATAACCAAAAACGAAAGAGAAAGTAAGAAATTGTGAATTCTTTTTTTTTTCTTATATTGCTTTCAATTCTAGTTTCCTTCCTTTGCTAGATAAACTGCTTGTATTGATGGTTTTCTACTCATTTACATGAGTGCTTTGGTCATAACTTCTTTTTTCGTAAATTCAGCAGAGAACAAATATAACAAGTCTTTGTTGTGCGACAAATCACAATATTTACATAGATACCACTGAAATAATCAGGGGGTGATAAATTAGACTACCTTGATGACATATGAATCACTGAAATAACCAGACGTGAAACTGTGCATTTGCTTCCTTATTATCTTATTTTTCATCTAAGGCTCGAAGCAATTAGTAGGAAATGTTCTCCTAATTGTTATGAAGCTTTAAAGTCCCATTGGCTCATTCATGAGAGTTCTTAAGGAAATTAAAGTTTTGAAGAAAGTGGTGATATTGTCTGATGATTAGGTTTGTTGGTCTATCCTTGTTGGCATTTGTTTAGTTGCTACTTCTTATACATCACTAATATCTCTTCAAGAATTTGTATGAAACTGTTATTTTACCTGCCTGGTATTTGATGATCTCAATCCCTTTTAAAGTTATAGGGTTTCACATTTTTCTGATGCAAATCATATTTTAGTTGTCTTTGATTATCTTGCTTCATCTGCCCTTACACGCCTAAAGATATGATCTCTGCTTTTAGGAGCTCGGAGAAGTCAAAAGAGAAGAAGGAAATTGCAGAAAAAGAACTGCTCTTGAAGGGACCGGGAACGTTTCCCTTGGAAAGATTATTAGCCATATTTCAGTGTATTGTATCTGTGTCAGAATGCTTACCTGATGAAGAAGCACAAGGAGATGGTGGATCGGAAGAAGAGAGTTGGACTAATGGACTATTATCTGATGTTCTTTTGGAATTATCAAGTCTGTGCAATGCCAATTTTATCAGTAAAGGCGGAAGTTGTCCCTTGGAAGGTGCTAATCGGTATCGCTCTATGGTGTCTGAAGCTATGGCTCTCAAGGTAACCTTTCAAATCCTGTTTCCATAATTGTTTAAATTAAATAATAGTCATCTTTATGAAGCTGTTGTCACTTTCCATTGTGGCTCATTTTGTTTCTCAAACTCTGCAGGTTGCAAAGAGTCTAAAATTTCCTCTGGCGAAGTATTTATATAGAGGAAGATGACATAGAAGATGTCTGTTCATGTTAAAATGATTTTGCATTTCAAGCAAGAGCAACATATGAACATGATGCAGTCAACAATGTGATATCACCTAAGCAACCTCCGTGGCATGGTGAAATTACAATTAAGATTTTACTTATATGTATCACTCATTAATGTATCACTCAGTGGCGAGAGGCTAAAGTGTAAGTTGATTGGTTGTACTCCATGAGGACTAATAAAACAGTATCATCTATTGAAATATTTGACTAACATGGAACATATGACTGTACCCAATGAGTGATTAGTTGCTTCCTACGAATTTTCCTGTATAAGTGTCTAAGCTAGTCCATTAATTTGCAGCCGCAAATGATTCAAATTTGAATCCTAAGCCTGGTGAATCACATCTGCTGGAATTGGTGCTATAGATAATAGATTCATGACACATGTATATTTTGCTGGAAGGTACTTTCATGGTCTTCCAAACTAACTCCTCAGATGGCAACCCGATATTTCCTTCGTTTTTGAATTGCTTCTATGGAGGAATAGTTGAGGTGCAAGCAACTCATGGCTACACTACTCTGCTGATATCAAGCAAGGTGCAAGAATGTCTGGAAATAGCTAGGTACTCTCTGTTTTGTTCAACGTGAAATCTTTATAATGCTCTGTTGATATTGGAATATAAGATAATCTCTCATGTTGCTCTATGCACATAAAAAGGGTCCTCAGGAAAGAGGATACTTTTATTTTTTCATTGTTGGGACGGTTCCATGGGACTCGATATTACTCAATACTTTCTTATACATATATTCCCTCTTTTGAGCATTTTCTGAGTGATGTTCGAGGACAATTTATAGTCTCATAAGCTGTAAGTTTTGGAGAAAAACTCATGCTATAGAACTAGAGTTTGATCATGCTGCAAAATGTAGTTGCCTAATTTTGAAAGGATGCTATATATAGGTTTTTGTTGAGGGGCATGGAAACTCAATGCCTAAGATGTTATAATGAATGACTTTCTTGATGCTCATTGCCAACTTTATTCCATTAGAGCTTGTAGATTTGGGTTCTCCTGTTTTGCTTATGAACTCTTTTACTCAGCCAAGTCCAAAGGTAGTTTGTTTATGTATTGACTTCAATATTATTGAATTACCTGCATTTGAGACCTATACAGGAATAGTCAATGCTTCCTTTCTCTAATTGGATTTGTTTGTTGATAACATTTCCTGATTTTTAGTGGAACGGTAGCTACTGGTATCAAATGAGCTAGTTCAATTAAATTTGAATGAGTTAAATGAGTTGAATTAATAAATAGATAGATGATTATACCGCGCCGAAAATCTGATAGTTGCGAATAGCTTATTAAAACCAGTTCCTCCTCATCAGCATCAGGATCGTTAGTCGCGTTGTTGTTGACTTGTGTCGAGATGAAGTTAAGATAATTAAATAATGGGTCATAGTCTAATCTTATTTTTTTAAAAGAAATATATATTTCAAATTTCGAATCTCAACGTACCAATTCAAAATGTGGATTGACATGGGTGTAGCTATTTAAGGGTTCTTTACATGCATGAAAAATTAGCCCAAAAAATAAATAAAAAAACAGACGTCTTAGTACGAGTACTTGTATACACATGTATGAATTATATTTACCCAAGAATGAGTCAATCACATATAGGAGCCGTTTGGTGGGAGGTATTAGAGGAAAATAATTTATGGATTATCTGTTGGTATTATTTAATATTATGGTAGAAATTTGAATCAATGTATTAGTTAATACATCATACATGGTATTAGCTAATACCTCCCGTTTGGTGGTATTAACTAATATCTTGGATTTAATACCATGAGATTATGTATAAAGACAAATATCCCACAAATTCTTTACATTTTTTTTATTTTCTTGGTTTTATGCTTTATATTTGTAGTTTTGTACTAGTAAATTTATTTATTTGCGGGTTCATATTTTCATAATATAAAAATAAATAAATTTATCATGTCAAAATTTTAAATTTGATTTATTTTTGGTTTTATATTTACATAATAGACAAAAAATATTTTTTCATGTCAATTTTATTTTTTTAAATAATTAATTTAATTGAGTGATTTTATTGATACAAAATAAAGTCCAATGATGTTAGATATATTCTTGAGTGACCTTATAAGATATAAACACTATATTAAACTTACAACTTTCAAATTTTTATGTGTAATTGTAAACATAGATTGTTTATTTTATAATTGTTTATCATCTTTTCGATTTTAATAATAGATAGTCTATCTTTATTAAATTAAACGTTGACGTTTTATTAGTGAGAAATTTATTAAGATAATTCAAGTGAGAAAATAACAAATATGATGATAAAATTATTATTTTCCTAACTAGTTAGAAATCACAAAAAAAAAATCTGCTTTGATCTAATTACATGAAATACAAAATTCCATAATAATTCAAGGGTATAATTGCAAAAAAACTTCTTGTGGGGTTTTAAACCAAACACAAAATTAGATGGGAAGCAATGAACCAAACACTTAATTAAAAATAATTCTTGCATTATTAATTCCTGTGTTACTAATCCTTGTATTACTGATCCTTAGGTTTTTTTTTTTACCAAATGACCACTTACAGTGTGTTTTTGAGATATATTTATAATATATAAGAATACAGTACGGTCCTTGTTATAACAGTCATTTGTTTATCTCAAAAAATAAAAAAGTCATTCATTATGACATTCATTATATATATATATATATATGTATAATACCATTCTATCTATAACAACGCCTATAATGTATAGTAGTTTACTCAAATAGTATTTGACTAACAAACATATTACGTAAACAACAATAATATATCTTGTGGAATTTTACAAGTGGGATCTGGGAAGGATAAAATGTATGTAAATTTTACCACTATCTTATAGAGATAGAAAGGTTTTGAAAGACCCTCGTCTAAAAAATATCAAGCCTCAAAAGTAGAAGATAGTTGATATAAGATGGACAATAAAAAAAATATAAGACGGACAATAAAGGTTGAACACAATGATAATATATAAATACAATAAAAGTAACACATATAGACGGACAATAACAATATAAAATCCAAAGACATGATAAATCTTACTAAGCTACTATACTATAAGGCTAGACATCTTCCTACCTCTACTAGCCTATTAACCTTCTACCTCAATACGCGACCTCCACTCCTTTCTATCTAAGGTCATATCCTCGGCGACTCCCAATGTTTTTTTTTCAGTCGTCCTCTATCCCTTCGTGTAACTCCTAAATCTAGTCTCTCGCACCTCCTAACATGGGCGTCGACACTTCTTATTTGCACACACCCAAACATATTACGTATACAAATAAAATATTATTGTAAAATTTATATACAAATTATCATTACTTTCATACACATAGTAAATCTCCAAAATAAATATCTAAAAAGAAAAAAAAATTATTTAAATAGTGTCCATCAATTATAATCTTAATTTTACGAGGAAAGATTGTTGACTTTTGACTCTTCTTTTTAGTAGACAAATAATTACACTAATCTTTTGTATATTTTGTGTATTACAACTAAAAAAATCTAAACGTCAAATATCAGTATACATTTATAAACTTTATCTCACTATAGCAAATATGAAATTTTCAAATAAATATTACCACTATAAGGATGTTTGATTGTACGACTTGACAGTTTCTGTTGGTATATATAGCTTTATCACCTAAGTTATATAGAGACAGTTGCACCAATCTCAGAAAAAAGGAATTTGGTGAAGTGACTTACCCAAATTAAGAAGATAAATTGCTAATCTATCACCTTCCTTTAGATAGTCATTTTTCTCAATAGAAAAATAACCTTTTTTTTTTTGTCATTTTCAACTCCGATAAATATTTTTTTTTAAAAAAAGGGAAAGAAAAAAGATAAAAAATTGTGAGTTGACTTGAATGAAATAGCATTTGATGCCTGCAGAATCTATCTAGAGTTTGATTTGCAAAGAAGGAAAGGCTCGATTTCCCAATGAATTGGCTAAGGTTTCGTTCTGTTCAAAAACCTTTGACATTTCTTTTATTTCCAGAAAAACATAGCAGTCTCACCTATACAGGCTAGTTGACTTTTCCTCCTCTCTTTCCTCTCATTCTTCATTCATGAGAGTCAAAGTCAACTCCTGCCATTATGTTCTATCCGTTTATTTTTATTTTTTCATAAATTGTACCTCATTAAGAAATACTCCATTTGTTTTTTTAAAAAAATGAGTTATTTTTTTTAGTCTGTTTAAAAAGAATGATTTCTTTTTTTTGGAAGTATTTTAATATCAATTTTACACTAAGCATGTTTAAGACCATAAGATTAAAGAATATTTTGATATATTTGACATAATTTTAATTTACAACAACAAAATAAAAAATTCTTTTTTTTATTTTCTTAAAAATTTCGTGTCAGGTCAAATTAGATCATGAATAGAGTAATAATCAATATGAGTAACTCACTATAATACCCATATTAATTGATATATAATCTTCAATCTTAAGAAATAAGTAATTAATATTAAAAGCAAAATAGAAAAAACTAATTATTTTTTCTTGATACGTTGACAAATAAATTAAATAATGGACAAGTAAAAGCATATACGAAGAAAGTGGTAATAATTTTTTTTTACTACATTCTATCCATATCATTTGTCTAGAATTTCTTTAAAATAGTCATTCATATTATATGTTCTCTATAACAACAATTCGAACAAATGACGTTGTCACAAAGAGATGTGATGGTATTAGTAATTAGAAAGATATTACATTTATATATTTGTGATGGTAAAATTAGATTAAATGGGATAAGAGTGAGGTAACGTGAGGTACTTGATTATAAATTTGTTGGTGGCAGGTCGTTCACCCAACACTTAACCATTTTACATGGTCACACTCCCATGTTACATTTATGGTTGTTCTACTAATTCTTAACTAGTAATACTCATTATAAGTTTTCATAATTTATAGTACTACACATCTCTCTTTGTAATTTTTTTATCTTTTGTCCAAACTTCCTCAACTAATCTCATTTATTGCTTGAATTTAAAGAGCAGCTCTTTTCTCTGCAAATATTAGTTGGGGAGCTTTTCATCTCCCCACCTCCCACCACCCCCCATTGTATTCTTTCTTCCCACTGGTTTTTCTCATTGTCCTTTTCCTATGCATTTATTGTGTTAATTTTGATACACAAAAATGAGATGGTGAAATTCAAGAAACAGTCTGGCACTTAGTTATTGCTACTCAATTCTACTTCAACTACTATTATTAATTTCCTTCCTATAAATTCCCCTCAGATATCTTTTCTATTCCCACTGATAACTTTTTTTTCCTTATTTTATTATATGCTTTTTCTTTCTCTTAAGGAAATAGTATGGACATTGCTATAGCTTTGTTCTTGTTTACTCTCATAACATGTTATCTTCTATGGTTCACTTTTATATCAAGATCACTAAAGGGTCCACGTGTTTGGCCCTTATTGGGCAGTTTACCGGGATTGATCGAAAACTCGGAACGTATGCATGACTGGATTGTGGATAACCTCCGCGCGTGTGGAGGCACGTACCAGACATGCATATGTGCAATCCCGTTCTTGGCCCGGAAGCAAGGGCTCGTGACGGTCACGTGCGACCCGAAGAATTTGGAGCATATTCTGAAGACCCGGTTCGAGAATTACCCGAAGGGTCCGACTTGGCAAGCTGTTTTTCATGAGCTGCTTGGACAAGGGATTTTTAACTCGGATGGTGACACGTGGCTTTTCCAGAGGAAGACCGCGGCGCTCGAGTTCACGACTCGGACGCTCCGACAAGCTATGGCCCGATGGGTGAATCGGGCCATTCAGCTTAGGTTTTGTCCGATTCTTAAAACGGCTCAGGTTGAAGGCAAGCCGGTTGATTTGCAAGATCTTTTGCTTCGGCTTACTTTTGATAACATATGCGGCTTGGCTTTCGGTAAGGACCCGCAAACATTGGCACCCGGCTTGCCGGATAATACATTTGCATCGGCTTTTGATCGAGCCACGGAGGCGTCGCTGCAGCGGTTTATATTGCCGGAAGTTGTATGGAAGCTGAAGAAATGGCTTGGGCTTGGAATGGAAGTCAGCTTGAACCGAAGCCTTGTACAGCTGGACAAGTACATGTCTGACATCATCAATACACGTAAGCTCGAGTTGATGAGTCAGCAAAAAGATGGAAACCCACATGATGACTTGTTATCAAGGTTCATGAAGAAAAAAGAATCCTACACGGACAAGTTCTTGCAACACGTGGCACTCAACTTCATCCTAGCTGGACGTGACACGTCATCTGTCGCGTTGAGTTGGTTTTTCTGGTTGGTCATCCAAAATCCAGTAGTTGAACAAAAAATCTTACAAGAAATATCCACGGTCCTGTTGGAGACACGTGGCAGTGACACGTCATCATGGCTCGACGAGCCGTTGGCGTTCGAGGAAGTTGACAGGCTAACCTACTTGAAAGCTGCATTGTCGGAAACTCTCCGGCTCTATCCATCGGTGCCGGAAGACTCGAAACACGTGGTGGTCGATGATGTGTTGCCGGACGGGACGTTTGTTCCGGCGGGTTCGTCAATAACATATTCAATATATTCAGCCGGAAGAATGAAGAGTACGTGGGGAGAAAATTGTTTAGAATTCAAGCCAGAAAGATGGCTAACCCCAGACGGTAAAAAGTTTGTAATGCATGAACAATACAAATTTGTGGCATTTAATGCTGGTCCAAGGATATGTCTAGGGAAAGACTTGGCATACTTGCAAATGAAGTCGGTGGCGGCAGCAGTATTGCTCCGCCACCGACTCACGGTGGCTCCAGGCCACAAGGTAGAGCAAAAAATGTCGTTGACATTATTCATGAAAGAGGGACTTAAGGTAGATCTTCATCCCAGAGACCTCACGCCGTTCATGAGACAAAGATGAATGTTCATAATTATGGGGTGGTTGAGATGGATTAAAGAATGGTGTCGGCAAATATTGATTGCAAGGAAGTATAGTTGAGTTTATTATGGTGATTAAATTCTCACATGAATGTTCAATTATGTGCCAGCTCTTTGACATGGTATTCACATTCATTGTGGGAGCAACTTTTTTTGTTTTTTGGTTTGGGTGGTAGATGGCACAGTTGGAAATGGTTTTGAGGAGGGGCAATTTCTCAATAATTTTACTAGTAATAAGTTGTACAAGTACTAGTTAGCACTTTGTTTTTATTTTTTTAATTATTTTAGTGTCCTAAAACCTGACCCTTTATTTGTTCATTTTACTTTGGTTGGTTGTTTACCTTGAATTCTTTGTATTTCATACTTTTTTGGTATGTGAATTCTTTTGTATCTTGTTAAGATTTATGAATTATGTTTTTTCTCTCCTGACCTTTTGTCCAACAAATTACTAAGCTACTCCTATTCAAATAAGGTAATTGATTTTTTTTCCCTTAAATATTATGCATACTTCTTTAATGTTAAGGATGTAATTAGAAACAATCATCAATAGACAGTTAATTTTAGGACAGATTGTTTGAGCTAAAACAACAGTTAAAATATCGAATCTCATGGTGAAGTCTACAATCTCTCTTTGTGTAATTCCTCATTAATTCAACTCTATTTCTTTTCCAGGATCTAGCACCTTACAAATCTAGGATACAAAATTTTACTCCCTCCGTCTCATTTTATATAGTACCATTTGACTTGACACAGTGTTAAAGAAAAAAAAAGAAAGCTTTTGAAATTTGTGATCTAAAATTATAATTCAATATTTATGTGGTTAAAAATCATTTCATTAAGGGTAAAAGAGAAATTTTAAAGTTAAATTGTTTTCAGTTAAAGTAAGATAATATTCTATTTTGAACAGACTAAAAAGAAAAAAATATCACATAAAACGGGACAAAGAGAGTAAGTAGGGCTTTTTAATTAAGGGTGACAAAAATGTTTTAAAATTAAAAAAAAGTGACTCAAGTCTTAAGAATTAGGTGTAGGTGACAAAAAATTAATTAAGGATTAATAGTTTAAGTTGACTTTGCAAAAAGGTCCCCAACTTCAATTTGTTACACTTTAACCCATCAATACAAACCATTGTGCGCGACACGTCCGCGACGCGCATGCGTCGCGGAGTATTTTCCATGTCCAATTTCTCAGCAGCTGCTGCATATTGCCCAGCAGCTGCTGCATATTGCCCAGCAGCTGCTGGACCCGACCTTCGATTTTTCGTTAATGCGTATGGGAAGATGCCTATAAGGGGATGCTATCGTCCATGTGTAGTGATAACTTGAGTTTTGTTACTCATACTACAACTAAAATGGTAAATTCACCAATGATCTTATACATTGCCTTCACTATCTCAGAAGTAATAAACAATCAATTGATCAATTGCACATGTAAGTGATGCTGACTAAGTAAATCACACTTATTTCGGGGGATGTTTCGATTAATTGGTCGACGTGGTCATCGTTATACATGAATATGAGGAATTTGGTCCAATTCAACACTAGAAATAACTCGATCGAAAACATTTTTTTACAAATTCTCAGCAGCTGCTGGGAAATGTACAGCAGCTGCTGGGAATTTCCCAGCAGCTGCTGGGAAAGACACAGCAGCTGCTGTACATTTCCCAGCAGCTGCTGGGAATTTCCCAGCAGCTGCTGGACCCGACCTTCGTTTTTTCGTTAATGCGTATGGGAAGATGCCTATAAGGGGATGCTATCATCCATGTGTAGTGGTAAGTTGAGTTTTGTTACTCCGACTACAACTAAAATGGTAGATTCACCAATGATCTTATACATTGCCTTCACTATCTCAGAAGTAATAAACAATCAATTGATCAATTGCACATGTAAGTGATGCTGACTAAGTAAATCACACTTATTTCGGTAGTTGTTTCGATTAATTGGTCGACGTGGTCATCGTTATACATGAATATGAGGAATTTGGTCCAATTCAACACTAGAAATAACTCGATCGAAAACATTTTTTTACAAATTCTCAGCAGCTGCTGGGAAAGACACAGCAGCTGCTGTACATTTCCCAGTAGCTGCTGGGCATTTCCCAGCAGCTGCTGGAACCGACCTTCGTTTTTTCGTTAATGCGTATCGGAACATGCCTATAAGGGGATGCTATCATCCATGTGTAGTGGTAAGTTGAGTTTTGTTACTCCGACTACAACTGAAATGGTAAATTGTCAAGGCCCGATTTCTCGAACCCTGATGGCGTCTACTAACCCCACGTAGACAAGCCAAAACCCTACGGCCCGTAGCATACGCGGTGGGCCATACAACACTCACAATAAATAATAATAAATAAAGGAGGAATAAATAAGAAATGCATAAGCAAATCATGACATAAGTAGATACAAAAGCTAATTCCCGACCCAAGAATAGTGATGTGGCAAAAACAGGAGCTAATTAAGTACAGTATCCAAAAGAGACCCAGACATATACAGATGATCAGACTGAATATAAATGGGTCTAAAGTCTGTCAAGAAATAAATGACAGAATAAACAACTCCTGAATAAAAGACTCGATCAGCGGGGCGGCAGGCTCACCGAATCCTCCAAAATGTGACTCCTCAGTCCGCACGATCGCGATGCCTACGCTGACCCACACCTGGCTCTGCACCACGAGAAGGCACAACAAGTGTAGCATGAGTACCACAATAAAGTGATACCCAGTAGGCTAGGCCGACTAGGATCAATAAATATAACATAATAATAACGAGGTAAGTAAAACAGGCAATATCAGTGAGAAAACAAATACCAACATGATGTAATGTAAATACCCAATTGACAACAGTAGTAACAAACTTGGGCACCCCTAGCCCGAATAATAAGAAAAATCTCGAAGCCACCGCTAGGCAAATAATACCATACCTCTATCACAGCCCGAACCAATATAGTATCGAATACCGAAACGCAGGAATAAGTAAGTAAGTAAGTAAATGTAGAAAGTAAAAACGAATATAACAAGCAAAACTTACCTAGCGTCCCATACCACCGGCAAGTACAAACAGTCAAAGCAAAACCCACCGTGACTTCCCCCGTAAGCCCGGTGGACACAACAAGAATATAAGCAAGGAAATGGGGGCAAAAATTAAGTAAGTAGAACCAAATCCGTCAACTAAAACAACACCCGCTCGAGCGAAACACCCACCCCTAGGATGACGCGAGCCACAATCCATATAAACCAACCTCTATGGCAATATGCGCGAACATGCTCAGTGTAGGTCGACCTCTACGACGACATGAGCAAGGGCTTAGCATAGCTCAATCTCTATGAAAAATGCGAGCTAAGTAGGGCGTGCGCGTCAACCGCTATGACCGCTATACAAAGCAACATCAACAACAATCTCAAAAAAAATATTGGAATCCTACTACTAAGGATCTCACGATGCAACCCTCACAATAGATGATATCCACACATCCCATACTCTACGTACCCCCCCTACGACACCACAAGCCTACCGGACACAACTCAATTTGTCCCGTCTACGTCCCGCGATGGGACCCTAAGTTCACTAGTGAGGGGTAACAATATAAACGAGGTCAAATCAACCTAAAGATCATCTCATTCACTAGCCATTATCATATTACATTTATTCAAACCAGTCTCACATTGCTACGAGGTAAACCGAGCCTACCTGGGCGCCGACGATAGCCAAAACGAGCAAGAATAGCCCCAACGTTGCAACCCGGCTCACAAATCAACGAATACCTATCAAATATATATTCTAGACATCAATAGGAGCGTTTTGATACCCATATTGCAATACAAAAATTGCCGGGTCAAGCGGGCCTAAAAATGAGCCCCCGAGCCCGAAGCTCCAAAAAAATATTTCGAACACACCGGGTCGTCCCTCATGATTTATGGGACTCATGGTTCGAATTTGAGCTCCAACGGACCACCAAAAGGTCCTCAAACGCTCCAATATAATTACACAAACTAATTAGCGCGAATTGACAATACGGCGTTCAAAAATTTCGAGACTTACCCGCGGTGATCACACTAGCTCCAAGATCAAGAATCAATCCTCAAACACCCAAGAAGCTAGCAAAAATCATTGGGTTTAATTATAGTTAGTAAACACCCCCTAAAATCACTAAAAACGAGTTAAGGGCGAAGAAATTACCTTAATACCGCGATAACAATCGACCCCACACGTTCCAATATCGACACCCACGAATTTCCACTCAAAACCCACCAAAAATCGTCACCCTAACCCTTATTTTCTTGCAAAAGTCGAAATAATGAGACATGGGGGGCTAAGGGACTGTTTTGGAGGGTTAAATACGCTGGGCCCAATTGTTTACCCATATTAACTAAAACAAAACACATATGGCATAAGGAAATCAGTAGCCCAGGTGGCCTTGGGCCAAACTATCCTCCAACACGGGCCGGGTTCGAATCTCACTAGCAGCGCCCCTTTATACAATTTTTTTTTTCATTTGTTAACAGCAGCTAAAAACAACTTCTTATCAATTCCGTCGGATATTTCGAAACTCAAACGGAGTCCGATTTTAACAAACTTTATATGCACTTATATGTTTTTCGACGTTCCGGATCCAATGGAACCATCCGTTTTTTCATACGACGCTCCGATATGGCTGAAATAGCAAAAAGACAGCAGCTGGAAACAGCTTTTTATCAACTTTCTTGGAATTCCGTCGGATATTTCGAAACTCAAACGGAGTCCGATTTTAACAAACTTTATATGCACTTATATGTTTTTCGACGTTCCGGATCCAATGGAACCATCCGTTTTTTCATACGACGCTCCGATATGGCTGAAATAGCAAAAAGACAGCAGCTGGAAACAGCTTTTTATCAACTTTCTTGGAATTCCGTCGGATATTTCGAAACTCAAACGGAGTCCGATTTTAACAAACTTTATATGCACTTATATGTTTTTCGACGTTCCGGATCCAACGGAATCGACGAAATCGCGATCGGAGGTCGTTTGCTCAAAAAGAGTCATTGAGTTCCTTTAACGAATAAGGAACTCGGGGGCCAAAATCACAACGAAAACCCCGGGAATCGAAACGACACCTCCCCTAGCCTAAAATCATCATTTAAAACTGTTAGGAATCGACGGAAAGGCAATAGGACGCACCGTTTGACGGGAAATGCAATATGGCTCCACTTTTACCGGTAAACTTCAAAACTTACAAAATCGAGCCTAAAATCAAGCCGAACTCATCCGAAAGCAAACCAATAGTCTATCTTGACTATTTTCGACGTTACAGAGCCAATGGAAGTGACGGAAACAGGTTTTGATGCTCCGATCAATAAGTGCTCCCTTTTGGGCCATTTCCTTAAGCCTTAAGAACTAAATTTCCATATTTTAGTTCAAAATCTTTCGTGAGGTTCCGGGAACCAAACCGAGACTTCAACTAAGTCATATTCGATATTTCGGAGCTAACGGAACTGTCAGAGCTCGATTCTGACATCGTTTGCTAAGATTTTACTTTTTGGTGCACTTAACTTAAGCTTAAGTTCCAAAAATGAGGAAAAAGAGATATTTATAAATTTAGTCACCGGGGCACCGGACTACCGGTCCCAGCAGGTCGTATATACGACCTGGGGTAACTGTATATACGCTCTAAATATGAAAAAAATATATATATATATACATGAAAATATAATTTTGGCCATACGGGTCATCACAATGTCCCCCACTAAATGGGACTTTTGCCCTCAAAAGTCAAAGTGAGAAAGGTACCTGGAGTCTCAAACAAGTGTGGATACTGAGTCCGCATGTCCCGCTCTATCTCCCAGGTAGCCTCCTCGATTGGCCTGCGTGCCCAGCGAACCTTCACAACCGGAATCTCCTTAGTCCTGAGCTTCCTCACATCTCTAGCAATAATAGCCTCAGGCTGCTCAATGAATGAAAGTTGGTCATCAACCTCCACCTCAGTTGTATCCTGCCGAAGCACATGTGACGGGTCCGATACATACTGTCGGAGCATGGAGACATGAAATACAGGATGTACTGCTGACAACTCAGGTGGTAGGGCTAGTCTGTAGGCAACCTCCCCAATCCTCTCAAGTATCTCATATGGCCCAATGTACCTCGGACTAAGTTTGCCTCTCCGGCCGAACCTCCGTATGCCCTTCATGGGCGAGACACGCAGAAACACCCTATCACCCACACTAAACTCCAACGGTCGACGCCTACGATCTGCATAAGACTTCTGCCTACTTTGGGCCTCACGAAGTCTATCCTGAATCACACGGACCCTATCAACAGTATCCTGAAGTAGCTCAGAACTCTGGTGCGTCATCTCGTGACCGCTAAACCAACCAATCGGCGACCTGCAGCGTCTACCATATAATGCCTCAAAAGGAGCCATGCCGATGCTGGAGTGGTAACTATTATTATAAGAAAACTCCGCTAATGCCAAGTACCTGCTCCAACTACCGCCAAAATCAAATACACAAGCCCGCAACATATCCTGTAGTACCTGAATAGTCCGCTCGGACTGGCCATCTGTCTGGGGGTGAAATGCTGTGCTCAACAAGACATCAGTGCCCAACTCACGCTGAAATGCCCTCCAAAATCGAGAAGTGAACTGAGTACCACGATCTGAAATGATAGAAACAGGCACCCCATGCAATCTCACCACCTCAGAAACATACAACTCCGCCAACCTCTCTGCTGTCCAAGTCGTCTGAGTAGCTAGAAAGTGTGCGGACTTGGTCAATCGATCCACGATGACCCAAATCTGATCATGACCCCTAGGCGAACGAGGAAGACCTGTGATGAAGTCCATAGTAATGTTCTCCCATTTCCATAAAGGAATAGGGAGGCGCTGCAACTCACCGGCCGGTCTACGATGCTCAACCTTAACCTGCTGACAGGTCAAGCACCTAGACACAAAAGTAGCTATCGAGCTCTTCATGCCCCGCCACCAATACAATTGTCGAAGATCCCTATACATACGAGCCGTGCCAGGATGAACTGAGTACCTAGTACTATGGGCCTCTGTCAACAAGGCCTGGATCAAATCACCAACCTTAGGAACCGCAAGTCTACCATGAACCCAAAGTACCCCGTCAGAATCAATCTTAGCCCACTCGAACTCACCGCTAGCAACCCGCTCTCTCAGCTCAACCAAACTAGGATCCTCGAACTGGCGACGACGAATCTGATCATATAAGGCCGAGCTAGACTCAACATGAGCTGTAACTCTATCTGGAGACGAAAGATCCAATCTAACCAAGCTGTTAGCCAAGGACTGGACGTCCCGAGCTAAAGGTCTCTCCGAAGCTGGTAAGGCTGCCAAACTACCCAAGCTGACCGCTCTCCTACTCAAGGCATCCGCTACCACATTAGCCCTGCCCGGATGATAAAGAATACTCAAATCATAGTCCTTCAGAAGCTCAACCCATCTCCGCTGTCTAAGGTTAAGCTCCCTCTGACTAAGAATGTACTGTAGGCTGCGGTGGTCAGTGTAGATATCACAATGCACTCCATATAGGTAGTGTCTCCAGATCTTGAGCGCAAATACTACTGCCGCCAACTCTAAGTCATGAGTGGGGTAGTTACGCTCGTGAGTCTTTAGCTGGCGAGAGGCATAAGCAATCACGTGGCCCTCCTGCATCAAGACACAACCCAACCCAATACCTGAGGCATCACAATATACGACATACGGCTGACCCTCGATCGGTAATGCTAACACTGGGGCTGTAGTCAATAACTCCTTTAGCTTTAGAAAGCTGGACTCACACTCCGCGGACCACTGAAAAGACACCTCTTTCTTCGTCAATCTAGTGAGGGGTGCAGCAATAGACGAGAAACCCTGAACAAACCGACGGTAATACCCGGCTAGACCCAAGAAGCTACGAATCTCGGTAGGAGTAGTAGGTCTAGGCCACTCACGAACGGCAGCCACCTTGGCTGGATCAACACTAAGCCCAGCACTCGATACGACATGGCCAAGGAAAGCAACGGACTCCAACCAAAACTCACACTTTGAGAACTTAGCATAAAGTCGCTCAGTCCTCAAAGTCTCCAACACAATTCGTAGGTGTTGCTCGTGCTCTACTCGACTCCGCGAATACACTAGAATGTCATCAATGAACACAATCACGAAGGAGTCAAGGTAACGCCTGAACACCCGAGTCATCAAGTCCATAAATGCGGCAGGAGCATTAGTCAACCCAAAGGACATGACTAGAAACTCGTAGTGACCATAGCGGGTCCTAAAGGCTGTCTTTGGGACATCCTCAGCCCGAATCCTCAACTGGTGGTAACCGGACCGCAAGTCAATCTTAGAGAACACGGTGGCTCCCTGCAACTGATCAAACAAATCATCCACTCGAGGCAAGGGATATTTGTTCTTTATGGTCACTTTGTTCAGCTGCCTGTAATCAACACACATACGCAAAGATCCATCCTTCTTTTTCACAAACAAAACTGGAGCACCCCAAGGAGATATACTAGGACGAATAAAACCTTTATCAAGTAGATCCTGAAGCTGGGTACTCAACTCACGAAGCTCAGCAGGAGCCATACGATACGGAGGAATAGAAATAGGTCGAGTACCCGGCTCAAGGTCAATACCAAAATCTATATCACGCGCGGGAGGCAAACCAGGAAGGTCAGCAGGAAACACATCAACATACTCACAAACAATAGGAACAGAAGCAGGAGACAATACATCAGCACTAGTATCACGGGCATGCGCTAAGTAAGCAAGACAACCACTAGCAACAAGTCTACGAGCCCGACAACATGATATCACCCTCACTGATGTACGACTAGTGGGTCCACACCACGTCACCGGGGGCACACCAGGCATAGAAAAGGTCACCGTCTTGGCATAACAATCCAAGACCACACGATAATAAGATAACCAATCCATGCCCAAAATCACATCAAAATCAAGCATGTCTAACTCTATCAAGTTTGCCCGAGTGTCACAACCCCGAATAGTCACAATACACGATCTATATACACGGTCCACCACGAGGGCCGCCCCAACAGGAGTAGATACACTCAAGGGAATAGATAGAGGCTCACTAGTCAACCCCAAACGAGAAGCCAAGTACATAGACACATAAGATAGAGTGGAACCCGGATCAAATAGTGTAAATGCGGAATGCCCACAAACAGATAACATACCAGTGACGACATCATCAGCACCCTCGGCCTTAGCCCTGTCAGGAATGGCATAAAGCTGCTGCGGTGCTCCCTCCTGTCTCTGACCACCCCGGCCCCTCTGACGTCCCCTCTGACCTCCACCCCTAGCTCCCTGAGCTACTGGTGGTGCATCTCTGGCTGGCGGTACTGCCTGAATAGGCTGTGCAGGTAGTGTGGCAGTACGCTGTGGCCTACGACGAGGACAGTCTCTCACGTGATGACCAAGATCACCACACTCAAAGCAACCACGATCGCGACGACCCCCAATCTCACTAGGACAATCTCTAGAGTAGTGACCAACCTCACCACAACTATAGCAAGCCCCTCTCTCTCTGGCTGTACCTCGAGAACCCTCAGCTGAAGTACCAGAACCGGAACTCTGGCCCCTGGCGGGCTGGCTAGACTGACCCTGCTCGGAAGTATGTAGTGCAGCATGATAACTCTGGCCCTGACGGCCCTGTGACTGACGAGACCTCGAACCACCACTTCTGTGACCACCACCTGCTGACCGGGTACCCGAAAAGCTACCCTGATGTCGTGCCCTCTTATCGCCGGCCTCTCGGGCCCGACGATCAAAGAGCTCCTGCTGGCGAACCTCCTCAATGATCTCAGCGAGGGTACCACCTCGCGCAACAGTACGGTCAACCTGTCTCTGCCTCTCCAAAGTCAACCGGTCAACAAAGAATCTAACTCTGGCTTGCTCAGTAGGTAAAAGATCAGGAGCATAGCGGGCCAATCTCGTGAACTGGGCCTCATACTCGGAAACCAACATCGACCCCTGCTGCAACTGTAGGAACTGAGAACGAAAGGACTCTCTGACACTGCGGGGTACATACTGGTCCAAGAATGCATCTCTAAACTGCCCCCAAGTAGGAGGGGGCGATCCCATAGGCCTACAATCCATGTATGAACGATACCAGTAACCCGCCTCCTTATCCAGGAGGTAAGAGACAAAGTCCGGCCCATGCGACTCTAATACCTGCAAAGTCCTCAGTCTACTCTCAACAACGGTGATGAACTCAGTGGCATCCTGAGATGGAGCTCCAGAAAACCGTATAGTGGCAATCCTCAAAAACCTGTCCAAGGCCTTCCCGACCTCAGACGCCGGGAGAACCGTAGAAGTAGTGGTTGCGGCGGCACTGTCATCTGGAATAGGCGCCTGAACCCTCTCTGGTGGCGGCTCAGTAGATGGAGCCTCAGCGGTATGCAACACAGCTCGTGCTGCACCCTGAGAAGAAGACTCCGGAGTAGATGTAGTGGGGGCGGCTGCCCCGCCAATCATCTGCATCATCTGCAGGAATAATGTCTGGAATGCAGGAGACTGGAATAAAGACGGCGCAACCGGTGAGACGGCTGATGCCGACTGGGGCACTATAGGCGGGTCTGCCACTCCCGCAGGTGCTGTAGTAGTAGTAGTGGTAGGCGGAGGATCCTGAACGGATATATCAGTCCTCTCAACTCCCTCCGTAGCCGGTGGAGGAGTATCCTCTCCCTGGGTAGCTCGCGTGCGTGCCATCTGCGACAAGAGTAAAGCCGATAAGCTATATTCAAGAAACTGACTCAACCCATTCGCACGAAGAGATTAGAAAGATCAACTACTTTCTTAAAGCGCCATGTAGCTTCTCGTGAATGAAATTCCAGGCGTCCCCGAAACCATTCACAAGACTCTACCGACACCGCTCCTATTTGCCACAAAACTACAAGAACCTAAGCTCTGATACCACTCTGTCAAGGCCCGATTTCTCGAACCCTGATGGCGTCTACTAACCCCACGTAGACAAGCCAAAACCCTACGGCCCGTAGCATACGCGGTGGGCCATACAACACTCACAATAAATAATAATAAATAAAGGAGGAATAAATAAGAAATGCATAAGCAAATCATGACATAAGTAGATACAAAAGCTAATTCCCGACCCAAGAATAGTGATGTGGCAAAAACAGGAGCTAATTAAGTACAGTATCCAAAAGAGACCCAGACATATACAGATGATCAGACTGAATATAAATGGGTCTAAAGTCTGTCAAAAAATAAATGACAGAATAAACAACTCCTGAATAAAAGACTCGATCAGCGGGGCGGCAGGCTCACCGAATCCTCCAAAATGTGACTCCTCAGTCCGCACGATCGCGATGCCTACGCTGACCCACACCTGGCTCTGCACCACGAGAAGGCACAACAAGTGTAGCATGAGTACCACAATAAAGTGATACCCAGTAGGCTAGGCCGACTAGGATCAATAAATATAACATAATAATAACGAGGTAAGTAAAACAGGCAATATCAGTGAGAAAACAAATACCAACATGATGTAATGTAAATACCCAATTGACAACAGTAGTAACAAACTTGGGCACCCCTAGCCCGAATAATAAGAAAAATCTCGAAGCCACCGCTAGGCAAATAATACCATACCTCTATCACAGCCCGAACCAATATAGTATCGAATACCGAAACGCAGGAATAAGTAAGTAAGTAAGTAAATGTAGAAAGTAAAAACGAATATAACAAGCAAAACTTACCTAGCGTCCCATACCACCGGCAAGTACAAACAGTCAAAGCAAAACCCACCGTGACTTCCCCCGTAAGCCCGGTGGACACAACAAGAATATAAGCAAGGAAATGGGGGCAAAAATTAAGTAAGTAGAACCAAATCCGTCAACTAAAACAACACCCGCTCGAGCGAAACACCCACCCCTAGGATGACGCGAGCCACAATCCATATGAACCAACCTCTATGGCAATATGCGCGAACATGCTCAGTGTAGGTCGACCTCTACGACGACATGAGCAAGGGCTTAGCATAGCTCAATCTCTATGAAAAATGCGAGCTAAGTAGGGCGTGCGCGTCAACCGCTATGACCGCTATACAAAGCAACATCAACAACAATCTCAAAAAAAATATTGGAATCCTACTACTAAGGATCTCACGATGCAACCCTCACAATAGATGATATCCACACATCCCATACTCTACGTACCCCCCCTACGACACCACAAGCCTACCGGACACAACTCAATTTGTCCCGTCTACGTCCCGCGATGGGACCCTAAGTTCACTAGTGAGGGGTAACAATATAAACGAGGTCAAATCAACCTAAAGATCATCTCATTCACTAGCCATTATCATATTACATTTATTCAAACCAGTCTCACATTGCTACGAGGTAAACCGAGCCTACCTGGGCGCCGACGATAGCCAAAACGAGCAAGAATAGCCCCAACGTTGCAACCCGGCTCACAAATCAACGAATACCTATCAAATATATATTCTAGACATCAATAGGAGCGTTTTGATACCCATATTGCAATACAAAAATTGCCGGGTCAAGCGGGCCTAAAAATGAGCCCCCGAGCCCGAAGCTCCAAAAAAATATTTCGAACACACCGGGTCGTCCCTCATGATTTATGGGACTCATGGTTCGAATTTGAGCTCCAACGGACCACCAAAAGGTCCTCAAACGCTCCAATATAATTACACAAACTAATTAGCGCGAATTGACAATACGGCGTTCAAAAATTTCGAGACTTACCCGCGGTGATCACACTAGCTCCAAGATCAAGAATCAATCCTCAAACACCCAAGAAGCTAGCAAAAATCATTGGGTTTAATTATAGTTAGTAAACACCCCCTAAAATCACTAAAAACGAGTTAAGGGCGAAGAAATTACCTTAATACCGCGATAACAATCGACCCCACACGTTCCAATATCGACACCCACGAATTTCCACTCAAAACCCACCAAAAATCGTCACCCTAACCCTTATTTTCTTGCAAAAGTCGAAATAATGAGACATGGGGGGCTAAGGGACTGTTTTGGAGGGTTAAATACGCTGGGCCCAATTGTTTACCCATATTAACTAAAACAAAACACATATGGCATAAGGAAATCAGTAGCCCAGGTGGCCTTGGGCCAAACTATCCTCCAACACGGGCCGGGTTCGAATCTCACTAGCAGCGCCCCTTTATACAATTTTTTTTTTCATTTGTTAACAGCAGCTAAAAACAACTTCTTATCAATTCCGTCGGATATTTCGAAACTCAAACGGAGTCCGATTTTAACAAACTTTATATGCACTTATATGTTTTTCGACGTTCCGGATCCAATGGAACCATCCGTTTTTTCATACGACGCTCCGATATGGCTGAAATAGCAAAAAGACAGCAGCTGGAAACAGCTTTTTATCAACTTTCTTGGAATTCCGTCGGATATTTCGAAACTCAAACGGAGTCCGATTTTAACAAACTTTATATGCACTTATATGTTTTTCGACGTTCCGGATCCAATGGAACCATCCGTTTTTTCATACGACGCTCCGATATGGCTGAAATAGCAAAAAGACAGCAGCTGGAAACAGCTTTTTATCAACTTTCTTGGAATTCCGTCGGATATTTCGAAACTCAAACGGAGTCCGATTTTAACAAACTTTATATGCACTTATATGTTTTTCGACGTTCCGGATCCAACGGAATCGACGAAATCGCGATCGGAGGTCGTTTGCTCAAAAAGAGTCATTGAGTTCCTTTAACGAATAAGGAACTCGGGGGCCAAAATCACAACGAAAACCCCGGGAATCGAAACGACACCTCCCCTAGCCTAAAATCATCATTTAAAACTGTTAGGAATCGACGGAAAGGCAATAGGACGCACCGTTTGACGGGAAATGCAATATGGCTCCACTTTTACCGGTAAACTTCAAAACTTACAAAATCGAGCCTAAAATCAAGCCGAACTCATCCGAAAGCAAACCAATAGTCTATCTTGACTATTTTCGACGTTACAGAGCCAATGGAAGTGACGGAAACAGGTTTTGATGCTCCGATCAATAAGTGCTCCCTTTTGGGCCATTTCCTTAAGCCTTAAGAACTAAATTTCCATATTTTAGTTCAAAATCTTTCGTGAGGTTCCGGGAACCAAACCGAGACTTCAACTAAGTCATATTCGATATTTCGGAGCTAACGGAACTGTCAGAGCTCGATTCTGACATCGTTTGCTAAGATTTTACTTTTTGGTGCACTTAACTTAAGCTTAAGTTCCAAAAATGAGGAAAAAGAGATATTTATAAATTTAGTCACCGGGGCACCGGACTACCGGTCCCAGCAGGTCGTATATACGACCTGGGGTAACTGTATATACGCTCTAAATATGAAAAAAATATATATATATATACATGAAAATATAATTTTGGCCATACGGGTCATCACATAAATTCACCAATGATCTTATACATTGCCTTCACTAACTCAGAAGTAATAAACAATCAATTGATCAATTGCACAATCAATCAATCGGTGGTTGTTTCGATTAATTGGTCGACGTGGTCATCGTTGTACATGAATATAAGGAATTTCGTCCAATTCAACACTAGAAATAACTCGTTCGAAAATATTTTTTTACAAGTTGTTGTAGCAACTTGGCAACTTGCTGGATTATTCTCAGCAGCTTCTGGGAAATTCTCAGCAGCTGCTGGGAATTTAAGTGCATGTCCGCGATGCATCCGCGACGCGAACACGTCGCGGATGCACACTGTTTTTGCTTTCCAAAATTTTGGGATTTTTCGTTCCGGGCCCCGAAAAATTCAACCAACACCTACACAACCTTCAATATGTTAAGACAAGTGGGTTCACCCAAAAAAAGTCCCAAAAAAACTCCCGAATCGATCGCAAAACCACGCAACATTTTAAGCACAGGAAATGTGCATGTGTGCGATGCATCCGCGACGCGGACACGTCGCGGATGCACAGTGAGTCGCGTAGGAGTTTGAAAACTTGAACAATAGGGCAAACAAATTGAGAGAGATGAGAGAAAATGCGAAAACGGCTAAGGAAACAAAGAAAAAACCCTAAAAACGGCTAAAGGACTTTATATAGTCCTAGGGTCACGCGGAAAACGAGGAAATAAATACACTACTTCGCGACTGATCCGCGACGCGGATCGATCGCGGATCGACACTTAACCTTTAAAAAACTGCTTACACAGTTATATGCTTCTACGCGATCAGTCCGCGTCGCGGACTGGTCGCGGAACATGCGAAAACTACCGCTGGTGATTTTGTTTTTTTTAAAAAAAATTTTAAATTTTTTTTTTAAAAAAAATTATTTTTTATTTTTATTTTTTTTTAAAAAAAAGTTTTTTTTTTACATATGGGTTCCAAAAGTTTTAAAACTTTACACTTACACCCATCATTAACTTAATCAAATAATTAATTTAACTAATGACAAGTTTGACCGGTCTTGGTCAAACTTGTCACCAAAATTAATTTGGAGACTTTTTTGTCACTTGTCTCCAAATTTTCACGAGTAAGTAATAATGGTGTGCACGTAAGTGAAAGTAATTCAAAGTCTTAATTTGAAAATGGTGTACCGTCCTATCTCAAGCTTCTTAATTCTTAAGGGGTCATTTAGTAGAGTGCATAAAAATAATGAAATAGAGTACATTAATAATGCTTGTATAAGTGATGCTTACATTAATTATACATAGACTATTTATTATGCATTGTATGGTTTAGTGTATTAAAAATAACATGAATTGCATAAAAAAAAGTATTTACAAAGATACTCTTCACAATTATGGTGGAAAAGATGTAAAGATGATTTTAAGGAATAATGAGGTCTTTAACCATATTAACGCATGCATTAGAACCTTTTGCATTACTAATACCTAGAAATCCATGATATACGTAATGCACACCTTAATACACAATGGAGTGTATAAGTTATACATAGCATAAAAAAGTATACCAAACAAGATATTATATTACTAATACAAAGAATTAATGCATGCATTATTTTTCCAAGCGCACTCTACCAAATGACCCCCAGTGTTCATAATCAGCATCAGCATCAGGGTTGAAGGAAAATACTCTGGCTAAAGAAATGTCCAAGCTTCATATAAGGTTTTCTATGGATTTTTCCAAATGCCAGAAAACATTTAACATTTACAGGGTCAAATTACCAGATAGCTATGACAAAGCATGGTCCAAAGTTTTATTGTAGTAGAGAGCACCTTTAAGGAGAAACTTCCCCATAGGCAACTCTCAAAATTGTTTGCAGGGCTCCTTTCTAGATATAAACCTGCAGGCATCAACACCTTGTTCTCTTGACTATATTTTATATTCCTTTGCAGGTATATGATGGATTTGTACTTCCTCTGATTTCTTCAGTTACTCTGGGCTTCCTTTGCACAACAAAGATTATCTACTCGAGGACTCTCTCTCCGGTTGAGAAGAAATTCCAGACTAATGTGCCTATGATGTATAATACAACCGCCACCTTAAATACATCATCCCAAGACCCTGCATAAGAAAAATACAGGAATGCCATTGAATAAATCAACTCAAACCCGATGTAGAATTCAGAACCACCAAGCTGATATGAAAATATACACCATAAATACCTTTTTGTAGTATGTATCCAGTTGCAGCTGTACCGAAGACACCAGCTAGCACACCAGCAGTATTAGATAATCCCAACAACACTCCCTGCAGGAGGGGAAAGTATACAAAAGTTTCAATTATCTAAATTTTCAAAAACAAGCTATGAAATGTCCAAACTGTTCTGTTCAGTAAATGATTGGCCAGGTAAGCCTTAACAGAGGTTTACAGCCTTCAACTACAAGCTAATACAATGTAAAGGCTTGAATCGGCACAGAGTTTATAAAGAACTGAAGCCTTTTGAAACTTGTCGTTTTAAATATGCCATAGCATTTGTGTCGCAATAAAACATTTGAAACTTGGGGCATTAAGCATGTAATAACATTTGTGTCGTTATAAAAGCTTCTCATTAATGGTAAAGTGGGAAGTGGGAAGTTAATTGTTTCCAGTTAATCTTTTTAAAACGGACTAAAAAAGAAACCATCACATAAACCGGAACGAGGGGAGTAGTAGTTAACAGTGCTCAAACAAAAACTTCCAGTAATGGTACCAAGATGACAGTCCACGAGTTGCATCCTGGGAGCGCAGTTACCTACTATCAGGAAAAAGAATAGGAGAAACAATTCCAGACATGGGAATCAACATCACAAGCTATTCTTTTTCATTTGCCATGTAAATGACGTAGAAGTACTTACAGCATAACGTGGTCCAATGTCTTGGTGATTAGAGTAGAGGCCAGATTGAGAGAACGCATCCGATCCCTGCAAACAAATCCAATTATTATTTAAATCAAAAGACTTGCAAGAATCTCCCAAAAGTATGCCATTCCATTATCTATGGCACTGACCTGACTGCATGCCATGCATAGCACTGCAAACGCAGGAGTCTTCACATGGCTTAATTGTGTAAGGAAAAAAGCAGGGCCCAGAAAACCAATTGATTGCATAATCTGCAAATTTTTTTAGGTGGAGTTATTTATTGAAAAACATAAATACAAATAATCCTCATCATTCAGATGGTTAAAAACTATAATGCTGTACACTGTATAAAACTTTATACAAAAGTTCTATTAAGTCCTTGCCTTACGAACTGATGTTATGGAGAATCCTTTGCTCACAAGTGTATCAGCAATCCAACCCCCTAAATTTGCAAATATGGCCATGGTCAGCCAAGGCAATACACAGAATAGTCCAGATTCGGTGAGGTTGAACTTCAAAACCTGAAGAAATTAGAAGATTGGAAAGAAAGACCTTAATCAACTTATATAGTGAGGTATGTTCTAAATGCAGTACCATATTCTAAATAATTGACGACCATTGAGTCATTTCAGATAATTTAACCCAACACCTCCAAAACTCAACCCACAGAATACATACAAATGTCAAGATCCACTAGAGCTAGTAAGGTAAGAACTTCTAAAGATACGCAAAAACAAACCAATATCCAAATTCAAGTTATGGTATAACTGCAATTTTCACAAGATTATTACTTCAGATACAGCATAATAATTACAAGTTCTAGAGCCTTGAATATTCTGAAGATCTACAGGTTCATGAATGATAGCAAGACAAATATTTCAAGATGTCACAAGAAATATTGATATAACAAAGCCAGAAACTGGACTTCAATAAAGTAAATAGAGCAGAGTGGATTAGCCTTCAGGAAACAGTGCATGAATCTAGTAATATCCCCACTTGGACCAAGACAAAGTTTAAAGTTTTGTTTATTATTTTGTTCTCCATTTTCCATGGTGATGAATATGCTAAGAGAAGAAATTATTCCAAGAAGGATGCATCAGATACCTGACTATAGTATGTTGGCATCCATGTCAGGAGAATAAATGTTCCCCAGTTATGACAGAAATGGGAGATAATGAGGGCCCAGACAGGTGCCTTTGATAAAATTAGTTTCCATGGGATTTTAGTGACAGGTTCCTTAGAGACACTTCCATCCATGATCAGCCTCTTTTCCTGCTCACTAAGCCCTGGATCATCTTTTGGAGTGCTATATGCCTGGAAAAGCAAAATAGTCAATGTATAACAAAAATGGGTTAGTCTGGTAGGACTCAGATATGATGGCACAGAAAAAATAAACCAGACAGAACTGGACTCCAAGAGGTCGACCTTTTCACCAGAACCCAAAATTACTGTAGCTTAAACTATATCACAGGGTGATGTCTCAACCGTGAAAAATCATGGAAAAGAAATAACAACCAGACATCTTTGAGCCATTGACATGAAACTGATGCACCTAAATTTTAGGTCTAAACAATGATCTTAGAAGCTGAAAACTAATAACTCTGTTGCATTGTTAGGACTTCACAAGAAGCACCATAAAGCTTCATTTTATCTTGAGTCAATTCGATAAAAACAGTGAAAAGGGGAAAATAGAGAGAAGTCATGAAAATTTTGGAAGACTATAAATTACAGAAATCAAAGATACAAAAAAAGAAGACAAACTCACCTTGGTCAACCACAGTGCAAACCAAATGCTTCCAAGGGAACCAAAGGAATAGAACACTGATGGCCATCCGAACTTCTGGATCAAAATAGGAGAGAAAGCTAATCCTGTAACAGAACCAAGATACATTCCACTATACACTAGAGCAAGAGATCTGCTTCTTTCTGAGACAGGAATCCACTTTGAGAGCATATTATTCATGGCAGGCATTGCGACACCCTGACAAGAACTTACAAAGTCAGAACAAGACTATGCTTATGATAATTGATTTAACTCCTTACCAACTACAGTTTTGGTACAAAAGAATCAGAGTGTGCAGTGAGGCCACACAACTGATCCATAGGTTTAGGGGATGTATCTTCTTTAATATACTATGTTTAGCATAGCTAAGCATGAAGCAACTGTTTGTCTTTCAATGTCCATAACTAGAATAGCTTCAGGCAACTCACTGGTTGAAGGACAACTTACAATGTTTGAAAAACAGTTGTAGCTGAGATTTTGGAAGAAACTGGGAAAAAACATATAGGGACTAACCTCGCCAATACCCATTAAGGCACGCACAACAAGTAAGAACGGAAGTCCAAGTTTGGCAGCAAAAGGAGTTAAAACAGTTGCAATTGACCACCAGACAACTCCAAAGCCAAGCACTACCTTCCCGCCAAATTTATCAGCCCATATTCCTCCAACAATCTGCATATAGAACATGTAAAATGAAAGTAAGATATTGGTTTATCTAGCACAAGAGAATAACATGCCAGAAATTGAATTCTGTTGAAATTTGCTTTTAGTTACTGCACTAGTTTTTAGCAAAATAAGTTGTTTAGTTTAAGATTAATTTGAATTTTGAATTTTAGTTAGGTTGTTTGGGTTATTGAGATATTTTAGGTTATTTTAAATTTCAAATTATGCAAATTATATGTTTTATGTTGGCTATTTAAAGGCTCTCAATGCTTAATAAAATCATTAAAAGCTATTGAAAGCCATTTCAATCCATTAAGAGACTCTTTCAATCTTTTTGCTGCCCCATTCATCTTTTAAAAACCAACAAATTCATTCTCCTACGTGTTTGTCCATATTCAATGGCTACATAGAGTTGAGTTCGAAGGTTAGCTTAGAACTTAATGATAGATAAAATCTTAGGTTGAACATGGAGAGAACACATGAAAACCACATCCATCATTCAACAGATTTATCAAATACTAGTACTGAAACAGCAAAAGTCATGCACCAGAAGAGACCAAGACAATGTTAAAATGAAAAAAAACCTGCGTGAGAAGATAGCCCCAGAAGAAGGAAGACTGGATGAGACCAACCGTAGCACTGTTCCAGTTAAATTCCTTTGACATCGGAAGAATCGCAATGCTCATGTTCACCTAAAACCAAGCCAGGTTAGGACAGAATTAAATGGTCACACATGGTCTTGTATCAAAAAATATCAAACAGATGAATAAAAAAGTATATAAGGAGAAACCTCATTTTTAATCAGCTAATTTAAAGAACTTCAAAACAATTTTAGTGACTTAATATATAAATAAAAGTTTAAAGACAACTAGATGATCATGTTTAAGGAACACATTTTGATGGTGATCATAGAAAACATAGGATGTGCGCCAGTTAAAGTGGCCATGAAATTCTGCATGTTTTTAAGCTACATACAAACATCCCAAATAGGCATTATAATATCCAATTGCAGGAAGGGCCATACGTCCAGAATGGAAAGCTAAGTATCAAAGTAAAAGTTGGATGAACTACTCACACGATCCATGTTGCATAACAAAAATGCAACAAAGCACAGCAGTACAATAATCCATCTTCTTGGAAATTGCTCCCACCAAGGTTTTGATTGCTCAACCCCTTCCACCAAAACGCCTTCACTTGCCCCTTCCGATGACACAAGAGACCCCAGCGCTCCAGTTATGTCATATCCATCAGATTTGTAGTCGGCTTGGGCTCTATTTACTGCAGCATGCTTTATCTGCTGCTTTTGTCCATCAATGAAACCAAGCTTATCCAGCTTCCTTGCTAGAAGCCAACTCTCATCTGAGTCAGAAGAGGAAAAATAGCATTCCCATCTTTTGGTTCTTCGCTTAGGATTGATAACATGTGACTTTCCATTAAACCGGTTAGGTTGAACGACTTCAACATAACATGGCGATATCGATCCAAAAGATTTACCATCCAAAGGTCCAACAGATTGGGGGCGTGAGCTATATATGCAACCCGAGTACGATAAGCCACTCCGTGAGCGATACCGCTCATTGTATAACATATTCCTCTGAACATACTTCAAAGCAGCAAACCCAAATCGCTCCCCATGGAGATTTACTGTATACTGCTCTCTGCCTGCTGACATAATTCATTGATCTATTAACTAAGGCACCACAAAGATGCAAGATACTAAGAACGGAATAGATCAAGTAGATGACAAAATCAGGAAAAGGCTTCAGTGAAAGGTAAAATTCAGTTTTTGCAGCATTTTCCATGAGCAACAGGAATCACTAGATTCCCTGAATTTGTAGCATTCACATCTCCAAATAATTGAGTCAAAACATGAGTTAATTTGCGCATGTTCATTTATTTGATCCCAATTTTGGAGTCAACACTCCCTTGGTTTTGTAATGTATAATAACTATTTATCAAATCAATCATTACTATACACAAGTTTGTGCCAAAAGGATAGTCCTTTAGAAAGTGTGCAAGAGATTTTTAGAAGCTAAGATGATCAGAGAGGTTACACTGTGAATGTTATCTTGATAGAATAGGTCTTTTCTGTTTGTTCTCAGCACAAAGTACCAAAATGATTTTACAAGGCCTTTCAATCCGTTAAGGAAACAAATGGTCATTCTTACACATTGTCGAGCCATAACTAATTTAAGGGACTGTTGGTCATGCAATTTGAAATTTTGATTTCGAATCCCAAATTCACCTAAAAAGTAGAATTTCAATTCCAAATTTATGATTTTAATTTTTTTAAAATTTAAAACTTGACCCATAAGTTAACAAAAACAACATAACAAAGTGGGGTCTGAGGAGAGTAGAATGTACCCAGACCTTGGAGAGGCTGTTCTCAAAAGACCTTTGGCTCAAGTGCACCAAATTCAAATTCAAATAAGAAGGAGATAATGCATAAAATATAGCAAGTCATAAGAAAACAGTGGAAAGTCTACCAGAAAGGAGGAACAACAACAACAAAATAGTGCAATAAACCAAACACAATAAAAAACATACTACGATAGAGTATTGAAAATTTTAACTTTGCAAAAAAGGACTCATTCGCGATCTGAAGAGATTATTTATACCATGGGAGAGGATTATATTAAAGAATAAAGTAATTACTATATTGTTGATTTATTGGACCAATTGATCTTTGTAAGATTATGTGTATTTAAAAATCTGTACGCGGGAACTTATTTATATAAAAGGAACAAGGAGTTATAAGTATATATGCATTGCGTTGTTTATGAACTATGGTTTGTTTATGTCATAAGATTGGAGAAGTTTTAATAGTTTTCACAGAGTTTGAGGTTTTCATGCTTATGAGACGAAGTACAATATTTGAAATCCAAATGACGTATCCAAACATAATTTCAACTTCACATCAACCTTTGTCCAAATCAATGATTTCAAACACCTACGAAAATGTCTTAGTTAAAAGTTAAAACAGTTTTACAAAATCAACCTTGATATAGTCGCTTAAATGATTGCCATTTCTATAACCTCTTCCACATCCATTGTATTCTTAAATGACCAAAACTAAAATATCTGCCACAAAAAATCTACAATTATCCAATTGCCTGCAAACTTTTTTTTTTTAATTGCACTTGGTGTCCGAGTGTCTTTTGAGCCTCGACTAATCCCGGGGTGCACAGGTCCTCGGCGAGGAGTTCCCCGTAAGTGCACCACAGTTAATTCAGGTTTTACCCAGTCCGATGACCCTCAGAAATTGTTTGCACCCGGTAGGTTAGCAAACTCCAAGCTCAAGTCAATTGCCACCGGGCCTGCAAACTTTAGATGCCAGTATAACTCTGCAGGTTAACTCTAGCATTGAGGCAAAACAGTACTCCAGCACAAAAAAGCACATACAGAAATCCAATAATCGAGCAAAACATCATGAAGCTCGAGTCCTTGTGCGACCGCCGAATTTCCACCAAAATTAAATATTCCTAATAATAAAAAACTACATTCACAAATTCAACAGGCCACATGCATCCTCTATCCAATAATTTTTTACTAGTTCCCAAAACGCTACAGAGTCAAACATTTGCAGAACTTCCGTACACTGAACTAATCAGCTACACAAAAACACCTAACAGTTAAGTAGCGAAAGACGAAAATTCATAGACGGCGGATTGCTTACCTGAACCAATGAAACAACCGAAGTTCCGGTTAGAAACAACGGCGCCAATAGCCATTGTCACCAGCAACAACGTTTCCGGCAGCAGCTAACAGTCTCAGACGAAATTCGTTCTCCGTCAGATTAAGAAAAATCCAAAATTCTCTCTCTAAAAACTGTGCAGAGAAAGAAGATAACAAGAGGAGTGATGTTCTTCATCCGAATTTCAGTAGAAAATCGCTACTTATATTTTCTGGGTTTTCTTTTCTGATAAGCGGGAAAAGTAAAAATCTCAGTGGGCGTCGATACAACCCAAAGCAACAGAGGGCTGAGAAAGTGACACGTGGCGTTTCATCCACTGCGAGGTTGTTAAAATCTCGGGGATACCCCCTTGCATGTTTGACCAAACTAGACTAATTTTGGGGGGTATTTTGGGGTATTCAAAAGCAAGCAATGTGCTATCGCTTTTACTGAAAAGCCCTTTATCGTTGCATATTAAATTAAGAATTATTTTATTTTGTTGTGGATATTTTTTATCCACATCAAATCTCAAATGTTGGTCATCTGTACAAGTAGTCGACTCAACATGTGTTTATATTGAAAACAATATTTGAAGAAAAAATTATTTAAAAGATAAAGTTAGTTTTACACGTGCCTCTCTACTTCTACAAGATAGTGATAAGGTCTGCGTACATGTTATCCTATCAAAATTCCACTTGTGAGTGTTGTTATATTTAACTTGAGAAAATAAAAGATTTGTGGATGAGAAAATTATAAATCAAAACAAAAATTTCAAATGTCAACTTTAAAAAAAACAATTAAAGTTCTTATATCCAAACGGGATCCAGAATCTTACTTTTTTTTGTGAGGGCAGATCTAGTTTTTATTCTCTTCTTATATATCAATGTCAATTTTAATTTGTGAAGTAGCAAGTAAAAGGTGAAATTAAGTAGGATTGAAAAGTTTATTCAAATTTTTGTATATATTATTATTTATATATAATTAAAATTATATATGTATATATATTAACTATTAAATATCCGTCATCAAAATTTTAGTGTATTTATTTATTCCACATTTTAAACTCGTGAAAATCAATATGGAACATGGAATATAAGTAAACTCTTTTTAATTAATTATATTTAGTTATGTGTTATAAATTTTATATGCACCTAAAATAAAGTAAATTATTGTTTTGGGAATAAAATATCATTTGTATAGATGATTATAAATGGTAGAATTTTATCAATTGATCTATATTTCCTTGAGTCAAGTGAAAAAAAAACCAAAAAATTCATTTTCTCTATAAAGAAAAGGGATAGATTTATGAATTTATAATTAAATTGTCAAAGACAAACTATATGACATCATTAAATAACTATACTAATTTAATAAACGAGCAGAGTTCTATCTGTCACACCCCTATTTTTCCCCCGCGCGTGTGTGGTTTGGAAAATAGAGTTTTTCCAATTAAAGTAACATTTTGAAAAGAGATTATTTATTTATTTAGAGTCGCCACTTGGAATTGAGTTTTGGTGTTCCAAGTCACCTTTTTTTTTATCTCTAATCAAAAGGAAATATTTTTTATCTGCAAACCAGAAATTCGGGTAAGGAATTCTATTGACCGAGAGGAAGGTGTTAGGCACCCCTCGAGTCCCATGGTTCTAGCATGGTTGCTTTATTGATTTATGTATGACTTAATCTAATTTTGAAAATATTATATTTCTTGGTTTTGCAAAAATTTATTTACCTATCTTCTTCAATTTATCTGAAAAAAACTATCATATTTTATTAGCTCGTGGTGTATTGATAGCAGCGCTTTCCAATCTTGCCACGAATTTAGTTATCTCTTTGTTTTTTTTTTACTCTTCCAGATTTAAATTACGTTATATTTTGATTTATATATATATTTTGGAATGACATGAGAAGATTTATAATTTTTGAATACTTACCTATAATTTCCAAGATTTAAATTTTAAGTTAGTCCAACCAATTCTTGCCGTAACTTATATTAGAATACGACAAACAAACAAACAAAACATGAAAGATCAATATAATTAAGTTCCACCATCAATATTCCAACTTAATTTCGTTTAATTGTATATTATTTTTGTCTTATCTATAAATTAAAGTAAGCTAATCTAAAGAAAGAAAAATAAAATTAAATACTCTTATTCAAACATATGCACACTCAAATAATATAAACACTCATTTGAATAACTTTATGCATATTTTGATTGACAATAAAAGTTAAGGAGAATAAATAAATAAAATTCAAGCAAGAACCTGTGTGATGAACTAGCTAAAGGAGAAACCGGAAAACTCGAACAAGAACCAAACTCAACCCTCCAAATTTGGAAAATTCTCTTCTTCCTTTTCTTTCTTACTTTTTCCTCTTACTTTTCTTTGCCTTTTTTTTTACTTTTCTGCAGCTTTTCCTCACTTGTTTTTTTTAATTCTCTCTCCTTTTTTTCTTCTTTTGGTTGACCTCTCTTTTTCCTTTTTTACTCCTTTGCTGACCCTCTTTTTTACTCTAACTTCTCTCCTTTTGCTTTACTCCTTTTTTCCTCCTCCTTTTTTCTATGCTTTCTATCCGTGTGTGTGTGTATTTATAGGGAAAAAAAGAAGTTGTGTAGTGTGTCATGTTGTGTAGAAGTGGGGTGATTTTGTGGGTTAGTTGGTAAAATATGGGGGAGTGGGGTTTTGTGGGTAGTTTTAAGAATTATTTTAGTTTTTCTTTTTATTTTATTATTATTTTTTTTTTATTTTGTTTTTTGGTTTTGAAAAGAAAAGAAAATGTTAGAAAATTACTATAAATAAAAATAAATAAGTAAAATATAGTTAACAATGCTAGATTATATATTAAAACCAAAATTAAAAGAAAACATATATTTTTTAGAAATTTTCTTTTCTTTAAAATAAAATTTACATCAAAAAGTTATTATAGATAAAAATAAAAATAGCAATATTTAATTTAGATTCAAAATATTTAAACACTAAAAAAAATATATATATAATTTAAGTTTGGTCCAAAATTAGGTGTTAACAGGATGCCCCTCTTTTCTTGAGAACATGAAGAGTTTTCAAGCAAAGAAGTTAATGTGCCTAATTTTGGCCTAACCATTATTAAAAGGTAAGGAAAAAGAATGGGGGAAAAAGAGTAAGCAAGAGTGACCGAGCCCTGGTTTTGGGCAGCCTACATATCTCGGGTTGTAAGAGAATCAGGTCACGTGTAGTTAAAATAGTTGCAGAGATGGATGGATGGATTAGAGAGTTGAGTCTAGTCCCATCGAGATTCCGGCTCGTGATTCCTATTATTACATTGAAGATAATAACACTAAAAGGAAACGATACAAGATCTATTCAATTCTACTTGGCTCGACCCTCTTTTCTTTCATGTCTTCCCTTGCATCTTCAGTTATCACCTCGCCTTTCCTGGCGGGTATCTTGATCTCAAAATCTAATCTTGAAGTTTGTGTTTGAGGCTTGAACTTGAAATCTCAATTGAGTTACCGATGCCTCTCCAGAAGAAAGTTAGTACACTATTCGTGTACACTTGTTTCCTGAAATGAAGTTCAGAAGCAGAATCTTGATATGTTGAGCTGCTACATGGGTCCGAATCGACTCTTAATGTTATTCTTCACTTCACCAATCGAACAAATGTCACTCCGATATTGATGTCCAAACTTGTGGTCGCAGAGGGACCTGCCTGCACTCAAAGAAAAAACAAAACAAAATTTTCCTGCCCCAGTTTGTGCTAAGAAAAATTTTGTAGGTTATTTTGCTTGACTTGAACATAATATTAAACAAAAATAATAAAATGATAAAAACAAGGAAAAAAACAAATACTCCATTATTGAATGAAATTAGATTTTATGCTTTATGGAAAATAAAAATGGGGGCTATCATGCCCTATGAAGATATGAACGAATATTATGAGGGTTCGTGCCCTAAACGAATATTATGAGGGGTTCATGCCCTAAGCGAATATTATGAGGGTTCGCTCCCTAGGCGAATATTATGAGGGTTCGCTCCCTAGGCGAATATTATGAGGGTTCGCTCCCTAAGCGAATATTATGAGGGTTCGCGCCCTAAGCGAGTATTATGAGGGTTCGCACCCTAAGTGTTACGTCGGAAAAATGACTTCGGGTTGAAAAATTCGATTTAAAACTTAATTAATTTAAGTAAACCGAATCTTTAAATTTTTTAGAGTCGCCACTTAATTTTTAAGGAAAAATCAAGAAAACTAATTTAAAATTATTTTTTAAAAGAATTAACAGAAAAATCCTTTTAAAAAAAATCCAAAGAAAGGGTTCGGGTTCATATTTCTATTTCGGGAAGGTTTTACGCACCCGAAATATCCGCTAACACGCGGTTATCCGACGATTAAATATTTTGACTAACTTTTAAAAATGTTAATTTTATATCATTTAAATAGAAAGAAGTTTAAGTAAATATTTAAAGATTAGAAAAAATAGATCATTTAAAATCTTAACTACATTTTATTCGATTAATATTAATATTAATCTAAATGAACCATTTAAAAAATAATCAAGAAAACATAACATTAAAAATTTAACCAAATTTTATTCAATTAATATAGTTAGTGAATTAAACTAGGTGATTAGGATTTTAAAATCTACTAAAATGTCTAAGTATAAAAATGAAGTATTTTCACAAGTCATTTTGAAGAAAATATTTTAAGTATTTTAAAGAAAATTTATACGTCTAATTTTCTAAACAAGAGGATTTTAACATTAAAATAACATAAATGGCTCACTTTTGGGGGAATTTAATTAGATTAAAACATGTAAAAATAAAATTAGATTAATGTTAGTATCCAAATAAACACAAACATGTAAATATAATAAAAACAACATAAAAGAAGAGGGTTGAAAAGTTTTGGGCCTCTTGGCCCAATTTGATCATAAGGCTGCTGCAACTTTTGGACCCTTTTGGCCCAAATCTTTGCCTGTAATCATACATATACGACTGCTGTATACTCTATGTATACCAGTGTATATATATTGTTATTTTGGCATATTTGCCTCTGTGTAGGCTGCATTTCAGTCGCCTTTGTCTTCACCTTCATCAAATAAACTCCCCTGTGCATTTCGACGTATACCTGTTGTATACCAGCTGTATATCGCTGTATACAGGTTGTGTTTGACTCCCCAAAATTGTGTATCAGTCCCCTCCACTTGTGACAGCTTTCCGAAGACTTATTTGGGCCTTCATGGCTCCAAGAAATGCAAGGTGGGAGTCGGAAGACTCGGATGGAGGCATAAGAAATAAAACAAAATGGATTAGAGATCCAAATTTTATTTAAATTCACAACTCAATATCTTGAAACCAAAAATCAAGATATCTACCCATATTTGGAACTAAAAAATCAACATATAAGACTCATCAACCTGAGACTAAAATCGACATAAACTTGTTAACTTGAAACTATGAATTAACACGTACTCATCTCTTTGCAATTAAAAATGAACGTAAAGAACCCATATAGAAATATCACCGCCACCACCCCCTTATACACCTTCCCTCAACACAGTAAATGCGCGTACACATACCGCACACAAGAAAATACATACGTATGATACTTTTCAGTACACACACAACACTAAGAAAGATATGCATATAATGTTTCAGTTTCCATCTTATTTCCTCACCACAGCCATTTGCAAGGTAGGCAGCAACAACAGCACAAAAGGTGTGCTTGGACAAAATTGTTCTTTTTCTTTTGTATTTTTCTTATTTCATTTCAAGGATATGCAATGAATTGAGACCAAGAGCTCAATACAGAAAAATAGCCTATCATTTCATAGCGTCACTTCCAAGCAAGACGTAGCCTAAAATTAATCTCCAACGACAAACACGACAACCAACAACTTCAAGAAAATTTTAACATGATATCACCATCTCAGCACCTCTTTTTAACTAGTAACGAACATAAAACCCGAAACTCAAACAAAAATCCAAAAATCACAACCTTCGGCACAAAACTCAGATAGCACACACATTATTCAAGAGGGAAGAATGAGAAAACGAATAGGGTCATTACCTTTTGATGAGCAGCGAAACTGGTGACGAGTCGAGCTCGGTAATGACTTCTACCACTAAACGACCCTTGTCTACAGCTTTCCTCAAGAGTCGAGGTTATCTTTTCTTTGCTTTTCAAATTTCGAAACCAATGAGTATCTTAAAAAATTGGTTTGTTTTCGACGTGAGATCAGTAAAAGGGATGGAATTTTTTGACCTTCTTTTTGTCCCGGCAGTAGAAGGAAAGAATTTTTGAAGCTCTTTTGGGTTCTCTCTTCGGCCTCCTAAAACAGTGGAGAAGAAGATCTATATATAGGAGTAGATTAGGTTGAAAAAAAAAAAGGGGAAATCGCAGGGTAATTTCGGAATTTTGGCCAAATTGAATTCAAAATTCAAATTGAAGGGTTGAAGGGAGAAAGAGACGCGTGGGTACGAATTTTGAGGTGAACGTTGGGGCTGATCGTTGGAATGGAAGGTTTGGAGGTCCTTTCTTTTGTCTGGTTATGGGTTTGTCTCTTGTTGTGAAGAACAAGAAGGAAAGGGGAAGTGTAGGTGGCAATTGGGTTAGGGGAGAAATAATTGGGCTGGAGTGTGATTTAAGAAAAGGATTGGGTCAGGAGGAAATTGGGCTGGAATTAAAAAAAAAAAAAAAAATTTGGGCCAAGAACTTGGCCCAAAATAGGTTAGAAAATCTGAAAAAAGGGTAAATGGGGTGGAAAAAATGAGTTTAAAACTAGGCCACTAGAAATTGCAATTATGGCCAATTAAGAATGTAACCAAATTGAAATTAATTAATTAATCCGACCACGAGATGAATTAATATAAATTAATCAAAGAGTTTTCTAACATTAACAACTTAAAAATAATTAAATTAACTACGGGATAATTAATCGTAAAATAATTAAAGTAAAGTAGTTAAAGATAAAATCTATTTGAGAATCTTTGAAAAATTAATGAAAATATTTGACTCTCTCTCTCTCTCTCTCTATATATATATATATATATATAATATGCAAATATTTGAAAGCATAATTAAAATTAAAAGCTTTAAATCTAAAAATCACATGAAAAATATTTTTTGCATTTTTTAAAGCTAATTATTTTAAATTGTTAATATTAAAAGCTCGATGATTAATTTATACTGTGGAGGGTCAAAATTGGGTGTCAACAGCTGCCCCTTTCTTTGGATAGGGTCGATGGAAGAGACCATGAACAAAGAAATTTGACAAATCCAATTTTGACCGACCACTATTTCATCTCTTTAAAAGAAAGGTACGGATTTTGAAAAATTGTGGCCGAACCCCGGCCTCGGGTTTCCTACATATCTCAGGTTACATGAGAACTCAGGCCACTTGTAGTTCAAGATGTTTGATTTTACGCACGATTTTGAAAAATTCAAAAGCTATCCAATATCGAATTATGGAGAAATTGGAATGCTTGGGATGAGATTTTGAGAGTAAATGTTAGAACACAGCCGAGTTTCAAAATTGTGCCCGCCTACATATCCTTGGACTAAGGAATCAGGCTGCTTGTAGTTCGACTCTATCGGTTGAAAAGGAAATCTCTTATTCTGAGATAGCCTTTGGTTTAGGAGGAGTGACAAACAAAACGAATTATGAAAAAGAGGCTTGCAACCTCTTAACCATAAATGTGGTGCACTTCACGCCCATAATTAAGAACTTACACGGACATAATTTTCAAAATTCTTGGTATATTGTCACTCAGATTGGAAACGTTGCGTCTGGTGAGAATTGAGATCACCTGGATGCGAAACTGAAAACTAACGAACTCAAAGAAATACCCACACGCCTTCTAACAGGGGTGTGGTTAGATTATGGTAGTCGTTTCTCCGCTCGCGTCCGAAGAGTTTGACGCCCCTCTTCAGACTATGTCCCAGTTCGCTGCTAAGAAAAAGTTCCACGTTGTGCCGCCTCCTATTTGATGACGTCCACACCTGTGGTTTGTTCTGAGAATTCACCCTTTCGGATGCTCTCGATATAACTAAGACAAAAACCATTAGTATAAACCATAACTTAAATATAGGGATGATATCTTTTACCATATTCGACCTATATTCTTCTTTTCGACGTGATGCACAATGAGTTGACATGATGCAACGTGATGATGACCCTTTTGGCAATGAATGATGATATCTTTCTTGAGGATGTGATGAATGTGATGGCCCTTTCGGCAATGAACATGTAATGGCCCTCTTGGCGATTTGAAGATGTGGTGGCCCTCTCGGCAACTTGAAAATGCAGTGGCCCTCTCGGCAGCTTGAATGATGAAATGGCCCTCTCGGCAGCTTGAATAATGAAATGGCCCTCTCGGCGATGAAAATGCGATGGCCCTCGCGGCGATGACTGATGAAATGGCCCTCTCGGCGAATTGAACATGCGATGGCCCTCTCGGCAACTTGAAAATCTAAACGTCTTCTCGGCAATTGAAAATGTAATGGCCCTCTCGGCGATGAATGATGGAATGGCCCTCTCGGCAGCTTGAACATGCAATGGCCCTCTCGACAGCTTGAGAAAAATGTAAATGTATTCTTGGCAATGCAATAGCCGTCTCGGCAACTTGAAGATAGAATGGCCCTCTCGGCAGCTTGAAGATGTAAGTGCCTTCTCGGCAAATTGAAGATGAAATGGCCCTCTCGGCAACTTGTGCATGCAATGGCCCTCTCGGTAACTTGAACATGTAAGTGTCTTCTCGGCAATGCAATGGCCCTCTCGACAGCTTGAGAAAATGTAAATGTATTCTTGGCAATTCAATAGCCCTCTCGGCAACTTGAAGATAGAATGGCCCTCTCGGCAGCTTGAAAATGTAAGTGCCTTCTCGGCAGATTGAAGATGAAATGGCCCTCTCGGCAACTTGTGCATGCAATGGCCCTCTCGGTAACTTGAACATGTAAGTGTCTTCTCGGCAATGCAATGGCCCTCTCGACAGCTTGAGATAAAATGGCCCTCTCGGCAACTTGAAAATGTAAGTGCCTTCTCGGCAGATTGAAGATGAAATGGCCCTCTCGGCGATGAATGATGGAATGGCCCTCTCGGCAACTTGTGCATGCAATGGCCCTCTCGACCACTTGAACATGCAATGGCCTTCTCGGTAGCTTGAAGATGTAGACGTCTTCTTGGCAACTTGATAATGGAAACGTGATGAACGGCTGGAGATTTGAGTGAGACAAACTGTTTACGCCTCGGCAGTTTCCTCGCAGACAAGTCCTGTAAATATTTCCCTGTATTCACAGAAAATTTCTTAGTTTCAAAGTGAATCGATCTGTGTTGATTCTTCGGTCGTCTGCTCCTTATCCCGCCTTTGGTGGACTGCTCCGATCTCTCACCTCTTGATAGACAGAATATGAAATATATGTTTGACAAAAAAGTCGACATGCAAAACTTTGAAAAATAGGTAAATTTAGAAAGGAATTTTTGAAGAAAAAGTCACTGCCAACTATCATGTCACGAAAATCTTTAGATGAACACATTCGGTTTCTGACATGGCTTCTTTGACGCATCACAATTGTCTTTGAATTTTCTGACAGGCTGAGGATCTTCAGGGCTTTTAACGACACTTGATGAAATTTTTGAAAGTGATCTCAAAAATTTCTGTCCCAGTTAAATGTCGTAATGAATCAATAACTTGGTAGAACTCCGAGAATTTTTGAGATCTTCTCAAAAAATTCTGTCCCGGTTGAAATGTCACACTGAATCACCAGCTTCTCTAGAAAAATCCTGAGAATTTTTTGAGATCTCCTCAAAATATTCCGTCCTAGTTGAAATGTCATGCTGAATCACTAGCCTTTTTTTAGAAAGATCCTGAGAATTTTTGAGATCTCCTCAAAAATTCTGTCCCAGTTGAAATTCCTAATGCTTAAAATTCTGACTTGTTGGAGGTGTCTTCTCGTTCAGAATTTTGAGTTTCTCTCAAAAACTTTGTCCCAGTTTCCTTTATGGGAATATGACCGAGCCGTTGTGGCGCCTACGTATCCCGTTGAGGCAGGAATCAGGTCAAACGTAGTTCCCCTCTCGGGAGATAGAGAAAAATATAACTTTAAACAAGAAAATGATCGAGGCCGACATAGGCCGCCTACGTATCTCATGCTTGAGAATTCAGGTCAAACGTAGTTCATTACAAAAAGGGGATAATAAAAAGGGATAGGGGGATGACCGAGGCCGACATAGGCCGCCTACGTATCTCATTCTTGAGAATTCAGGTCAAACGTAGTTCATTAGCTTGAATCATTTTTAAATCGAAACGATTTTTTTTTTTAACCTCTTGTTAGATAAGAGAGCAAAGTTCAGAAGAGGAATTCGAATTTTTGTTGAGAAACTTAAGACTCGAAGAAGCAAAAATTTGGAATTTTGGAAGTGAAATTCGAATTTTGTTGAGAAACTTAAGACTCGAAGAGTATTTTGGACGAACGTTTGATAGTGACTGAGATTTTATGCTTAAGAGGCTCTAAAAGTTTTTTTTTTTTGAAAGAAATGGACTAGAATGTCTCCGAACAAATCAACATAAATACATAAACAGTTATAGCAGATATCACAGAAACAATTATTGCGCGTCCTATAGAATATGTGACCCTTTTATGCCAAGGGTTGGCCTATCGATTTGAAGGATGTATCTTGTCGTTTTAAATATTTCATCGTTCCCCAAAAAACAAACTAGATAAAATATATTACAAAACGCCAATAATAAGGGATACATTTTTTAGGGAAAGGGAAAAATGTAAATACAAAGAAAAACATTCCCACGCAGGGGATAAACTATTTAGAAGATGATCTTGTTTCATTTTTGGCTTTCTCCATCTCTTCTCGGATGCGGTGTCGATACAGCTAACAAGGCTTAATCGAGTACTGACGTTTGCCTAAAAGTGGTGATCTCTCTTTCCAAATGCTGATCTAACTGAACCAGGCATGTTCACTGATTAACCGTCTACAAAACAAAATGTGTTAGAAAGTCCCCCGAACCCCCGAACAATGATTTATTTAAAAGACATATACATCCTTCAAATTAAACAAACAATATGATCGTCCAGTTGGGCCGAAGGCCACTTTGGACTCAAGGTGGGCTACTAATGGGCCCGATACCCCTAGGATATCGGGTCGACCTAGGCCAATGCACCTGCAGGGTTTTTGGTTTCGTTCTATCCTAGGTATCTAAGAGTGGGTTTATTTTTTACTGTAAAAGGTGACCCGAGCGGACAACCCGGGCTGGGGAAGTTAACGACCGTCGACCCCGCAAGATCAACTTAATTTGTCAGGGTACCCCGATGGAAAATTTGGACTAAACGGCTGCGACCCGCATAACCGTCGTTTTGTGGAAAAATAAAAAAAGTGCCAAGTGGCGGAAAATGCTATGCATGTATGACAGTTAATTATACAATTTAATTAAAATCAGATAATTAATCACAAATAAGCAAATAATAAAATAAACGATTAATGAGTTAGTCAAAAATTAATCTATTGGTTAGAACCTAATTAATTTCCCCAGCAGAGTCGCCATTTCTGTTACGTCGGAAAAATGACTTCGGGTTGAAAAATTCGATTTAAAACTTAATTAATTTAAGTAAACCGAATCTTTAAATTTTTTAGAGTCGCCACTTAATTTTTAAGGAAAAATCAAGAAAACCAATTTAAAATTATTTTTTAAAAGAATTAACAGAAAAATCCTTTTAAAAAAAATCCAAAGAAAGGGTTCGGGTTCATATTTCTATTTCGGGAAGGTTTTACGCACCCGAAATATCCGCTAACACGCGGTTATCCGACGATTAAATATTTTGACTAACTTTTAAAAATGTTAATTTTATATCATTTAAATAGAAAGAAGTTTAAGTAAATATTTAAAGATTAGAAAAAATAGATCATTTAAAATCTTAACTACATTTTATTCGATTAATATTAATATTAATCTAAATGAACCATTTAAAAAATAATCAAGAAAACATAACATTAAAAATTTAACCAAATTTTATTCAATTAATATAGTTAGTGAATTAAACTAGGTGATTAGGATTTTAAAATCTACTAAAATGTCTAAGTATAAAAATGAAGTATTTTCACAAGTCATTTTGAAGAAAATATTTTAAGTATTTTAAAGAAAATTTATACGTCTAATTTTCTAAACAAGAGGATTTTAACATTAAAATAACATAAATGGCTCACTTTTGGGGGAATTTAATTAGATTAAAACATGTAAAAATAAAATTAGATTAATGTTAGTATCCAAATAAACACAAACATGTAAATATAATAAAAACAACATAAAAGAAGAGGGTTGAAAAGTTTTGGGCCTCTTGGCCCAATTTGATCATAAGGCTGCTGCAACTTTTGGACCCTTTTGGCCCAAATCTTTGCCTGTAATCATACATATACGACTGCTGTATACTCTATGTATACCAGTGTATATATATTGTTATTTTGGCATATTTGCCTCTGTGTAGGCTGCATTTCAGTCGCCTTTGTCTTCACCTTCATCAAATAAACTCCCCTGTGCATTTCGACGTATACCTGTTGTATACCAGCTGTATATCGCTGTATACAGGTTGTGTTTGACTCCCCAAAATTGTGTATCAGTCCCCTCCACTTGTGACAGCTTTCCGAAGACTTATTTGGGCCTTCATGGCTCCAAGAAATGCAAGGTGGGAGTCGGAAGACTCGGATGGAGGCATAAGAAATAAAACAAAATGGATTAGAGATCCAAATTTTATTTAAATTCACAACTCAATATCTTGAAACCAAAAATCAAGATATCTACCCATATTTGGAACTAAAAAATCAACATATAAGACTCATCAACCTGAGACTAAAATCGACATAAACTTGTTAACTTGAAACTATGAATTAACACGTACTCATCTCTTTGCAATTAAAAATGAACGTAAAGAACCCATATAGAAATATCACCGCCACCACCCCCTTATACACCTTCCCTCAACACAGTAAATGCGCGTACACATACCGCACACAAGAAAATACATACGTATGATACTTTTCAGTACACACACAACACTAAGAAAGATATGCATATAATGTTTCAGTTTCCATCTTATTTCCTCACCACAGCCATTTGCAAGGTAGGCAGCAACAACAGCACAAAAGGTGTGCTTGGACAAAATTGTTCTTTTTCTTTTGTATTTTTCTTATTTCATTTCAAGGATATGCAATGAATTGAGACCAAGAGCTCAATACAGAAAAATAGCCTATCATTTCATAGCGTCACTTCCAAGCAAGACGTAGCCTAAAATTAATCTCCAACGACAAACACGACAACCAACAACTTCAAGAAAATTTTAACATGATATCACCATCTCAGCACCTCTTTTTAACTAGTAACGAACATAAAACCCGAAACTCAAACAAAAATCCAAAAATCACAACCTTCGGCACAAAACTCAGATAGCACACACATTATTCAAGAGGGAAGAATGAGAAAACGAATAGGGTCATTACCTTTTGATGAGCAGCGAAACTGGTGACGAGTCGAGCTCGGTAATGACTTCTACCACTAAACGACCCTTGTCTACAGCTTTCCTCAAGAGTCGAGGTTATCTTTTCTTTGCTTTTCAAATTTCGAAACCAATGAGTATCTTAAAAAATTGGTTTGTTTTCGACGTGAGATCAGTAAAAGGGATGGAATTTTTTGACCTTCTTTTTGTCCCGGCAGTAGAAGGAAAGAATTTTTGAAGCTCTTTTGGGTTCTCTCTTCGGCCTCCTAAAACAGTGGAGAAGAAGATCTATATATAGGAGTAGATTAGGTTGAAAAAAAAAAGGGGAAATCGCAGGGTAATTTCGGAATTTTGGCCAAATTGAATTCAAAATTCAAATTGAAGGGTTGAAGGGAGAAAGAGACGCGTGGGTACGAATTTTGAGGTGAACGTTGGGGCTGATCGTTGGAATGGAAGGTTTGGAGGTCCTTTCTTTTGTCTGGTTATGGGTTTGTCTCTTGTTGTGAAGAACAAGAAGGAAAGGGGAAGTGTAGGTGGCAATTGGGTTAGGGGAGAAATAATTGGGCTGGAGTGTGATTTAAGAAAAGGATTGGGTCAGGAGGAAATTGGGCTGGAATTAAAAAAAAAAAAAAAAAAATTGGGCCAAGAACTTGGCCCAAAATAGGTTAGAAAATCTGAAAAAAGGGTAAATGGGGTGGAAAAAATGAGTTTAAAACTAGGCCACTAGAAATTGCAATTATGGCCAATTAAGAATGTAACCAAATTGAAATTAATTAATTAATCCGACCACGAGATGAATTAATATAAATTAATCAAAGAGTTTTCTAACATTAACAACTTAAAAATAATTAAATTAACTACGGGATAATTAATCGTAAAATAATTAAAGTAAAGTAGTTAAAGATAAAATCTATTTGAGAATCTTTGAAAAATTAATGAAAATATTTGACTCTCTCTCTCTCTCTCTCTATATATATATATATATATATATATATATAATATGCAAATATTTGAAAGCATAATTAAAATTAAAAGCTTTAAATCTAAAAATCACATGAAAAATATTTTTTGCATTTTTTAAAGCTAATTATTTTAAATTGTTAATATTAAAAGCTCGATGATTAATTTATACTGTGGAGGGTCAAAATTGGGTGTCAACACTAAGCGAATATTATGAGGGTTCGCTCCCTAAGCGAATATTATGAGGGTTCGCGCCCTAAGCGAATATTATGAGGGTTCGCTCCCTAAGCGAATATTATGAGGGTTCGCACCCTAAGCGAATATTATGAGGGTTCGCTCCCTAAGCGAATATTATGAGGGTTCGCGCTCTAAGCGAATATTATGAGGGTTCGCTCCCTAAGCGAATATTATGAGGGTTCGCACCCTAAGCGAATATTATGAGGGTTCGCACCCTAAGCGAATATTATGAGGGTTCGCGCCCTAAGCGAATATTATGAGGGTTCGCGCCCTAAACGAATATTATGAGGGTTCGCTCCCTAAGCGAATATTATGAGGGTTCGCTCCCTAGGCGAATATTATGAGGGTTCGCGCCCTAAGCGAATATTATGAGGGTTCGCGCCCTAAGCGAATATTATGAGGGTTCGCGCCCTAAACGAATGAATTATTTTTTATTTAAAAAAATAAGATGGAATAAAATATGCCCCAGTTTTGAAACTGAGAAATTTTGAAACCCTTTTTTTTTTTTTTTTTCGTGAATTTTTATTTATTATTATTATTGAATTAACAACAATTTTACTATGCGCACATTGGATCGCACGTAAAGATTTGAGAACTTACCTTTGGTGCTCGTCTCTCAAAACTATTTACAGGATTTGCTCGTACCTGTTTAATCAAAGAACAATTTGTTAGTTTTCCTAACTGGTGGTTGATTTGTGGCCTTGATCCCATGGGGTTTGATTTGTCATGCAATCCACTCGACTTGGAAGATTGACTTTATTGGTGATTGATCAAATTGCTTGAAAGCTCTTAAAAGTCAATCCCTATCTTTTCGGATGTGCGCCATGAATGCTTCGATCAAATATTGATTTGTGCATATTGCGTGGATCATCTTGTTTCAGCAAGCATTCCCTTGCCTTAGTGATCTTCCCCTATGGAGACTTGCCAAAAATTTTCTTTATCTTAGCTAGTCCACAAATGTGTTTCACCGGTTGTGTATGCCCCTTGCTCTTCAACTGAAAAACTGTTAGTGAATTTTGCAACTTTTCCTTTAACACTTGACACAAGATTTCGATAGCAGAGACTCAACACAAGTACGATAGGGTGACGCAATGGATCATAACTTTACGAGGGGAGGTTATCTCTTGAAGAAGGGACAAGGAAAAGAAAGAAATAAAAGAATCAAAGAATTTATATGAACGTACATACCGATTTTAAGGAATCATGACATGCATTTCGGCTCATACGTTTCGATCCATCCAAATAGTCTAAATCTCATAAAATAATGTTGTGCCTTTCAATTTAGAGCTGACCTCTCTTTCATTTTTCTTTACCGTTTTCTTATGGTGTCGTAGGGCTCTCACCTATAAGGCTCTCACCTTTGTAAAATCACACATCTGTGACACCGTGCTTTGAAGCTTCTTGAAGAGTGATTGAGAAGTCTTTTTAAGGCATGTGAGAAAGGCTTTTTAGAAAGATTTACAACTTTGGAACCATTAAAGTGTGCCTCGGCTTTGAACACGCCAAAACATAGTTAATTTTTTTTTTTTTGGTCTGACCGAACCCCAAGATAGGGTTGCCTACGTATCCTTTTAGGAATCAGGTCGCACGTAGTTCGATAAAGGATTGTCTTTTTTTTTTTTTTTTTTTTTGCTTTTTTTTTTTCTTTTTCTTTTCCTTTTTCTTTTTTTTTTCTTTTTTTTTTTCGCGGTTCCAAAGAGGAAAAATTTCGAAGAGGTAGACGGTGTTCGAACAGAGGTCATCTTATCTTGGGAACACCAGTCACGCTGGTGTCGAACCAAAAGTATTAAACATAATATCTTTTGACCGAGTCGGCATTAATCATCAGGTCGGCTACCTTTTCCTCCATATCTGCCAATTGCAAAACTCCTTTTGGTAATACTCGTTTAACGATATAAGGGCCTTGCCAATTTGGGGAAAATTTTCCTTTAGCTTCTTTTTGGTGGGGAAGGATGCGTTTTACAACAAGCTGACCGACCTCAAAATTTCTGGGCCGTACCTTCTTATTATAGGCTCGAGCCATCCTTTGCTGGTACAACTGGCCGAAACAGACTGCCGTCAATCGTTTTTCATCTATTAATACTAATTGCTCCAACCTTTTCTTCACCCATTCTGTGTCATCAATTTGTGCTTCAACAATGATTCGAAGCGAAGGGATTTCAACTTCTGCAGGTATAACAGCCTCAGTTCCATAGACTAATAAGTAAGGAGTCGCACCAATTGATGTACGGGTGGTCGTGCGATATCCCAAAAGAGCAAAAGGTAATTTCTCATGCCACTGTCTGGATCCCTGGACCATTTTCCTAAGAATCTTCTTGATATTCTTATTTGCTGCTTCTACAGCTCCATTTGCTTTGGGTCGATAAGGGGTTGAATGGTGATGAGTAATTTTAAATTGCTCACAAACCTCCTTCATTTGGTGGCTATTAAGATTTGCCGCATTGTCTGTGACAATGATCTTCGGCATGCCAAAACGACATATGATATTGGAATGGATAAAGTTCACCACTGCTTTCTTGGTGACTGCTTTTAATGTAACAGCTTCTACCCACTTGGTGAAGTAGTCAATGGCGACCAGAATAAATCGATGCCCGTTAGAAGCTTTTGGCTCGATTGGCCCAATAACGTCTATGCCCCAAGCAACAAAAGGCCAAGGAGCAGACATAAAGTGTAACTCTGAAGGGGGTGAGTGAATCAAGTCACTATGAATTTGACATTGATGACACTTTCGAACAAAACGAAAGCAATCTCTTTCCATGGTCAACCAGTAAAATCCTGCCCGAATAATCTTCTTTGCTAAGACATAACCATTCATATGCGGGCCGCATACCCCCGAATGTACTTCAGCCATGATCATTTCTGCTTCTTGAGAACTCACACATCTTAATAAATTCAAGTCTGGGGTTCTTTTATATAAAACCTCCCCGCTTAGAAGGAAACTACTGGCAAGTCGCCTAATAGTCTTCTTTTGATCTCTATCGGCATGCAGTGGATATTCTCTTTCTTTTAAAAACCGTTTGATGTCATGATACCATGGTTCACCATCTGGCTCTGCTTCAGTTATATTACAATAACCATGCTCATCCCTGATTTGAATTTCTAGGGGATTGATATAGGTGTTGCCTGGGTATGGAATCATTGAGGCTAAGGTGGCTAAAGCATCAGCCAACTCATTGTGGGACCTGGGGATATATCTGAACTCAATGGACTTGAATCTTTTGCTAAGGTTCTCTAAACAGTGCTTGTATGGGATGAGTTTAATATCCCGAGTTTCCCATTCGCCTTGAGCCTGTCGAACCAGCAAGTCGGAGTCCCCCAAAACCGCTAGCTCGTGCACATCTAAATTTATTGCCATATTTAATCCCATAATGCAAGCTTCGTATTCTGCTGTATTATTGGTACAAAAGAACCGAAGGCGTGCGGTGGCAGGATAATGGTGTCCAGTTGGTGAAATAAGAACTGCTCCAATTCCTACTCCATTGACATTGACAGCTCCATCAAAATATAACTTCCATATCTGACTATCCCTCAGCCCTTCTTCCTCGGCAATGTTAACCTCTTCATCTGGGAAGTATGTGTCTAATGGTTGGTATTCATCATCAACTGGATTTTCTGCTAGATGATCAGCCAATGCTTGTGCTTTCATGGCGGTACGAGTAACGTACACTATGTCAAATTCCGTGAGTAAGATCTGCCACTTTGCTAGTCTACCCGTTGGCATAGGTTTTTGAAAAATATATTTCAAAGGGTCCATTCGAGATATGAGATAGGTTGTGTATGACAACAGGTAGTGCTTCAATTTTTGAGCCACCCAGGTTAAGGCGCAACATGTCCTCTCTAAGAGAGTGTATTTCTCCTCATACTTTGTGAACTTTTTGCTCAAATAATAAATTGCTTGCTCCCTTTTGCCTGTGGCATCATGTTGACCTAGAACACAACCGAAGGCATTATCCATCACTGAGAGATATAAGAATAAAGGTCTTCCGGGCTCCGGAGGGACTAATACTGGAGGGTGCATTAGATATTCTTTGATCTTATCAAAAGCTTCTTGACACTCACTCGTCCATTTGACAGCGGCATCTTTTTTCAACAATTTGAAGATTGGCTCACATGTGATGGTAAGCTGCGCGATGAACCGACTGATATAATTCAGTCTCCCTAGGAGGCTCATGACTTCTGTCTTATTCCTCGGAGGAGGTAATTCTTGAATAGACTTTATCTTGGCAGGATCTAGCTCAATGCCTCTTCGACTAACTATGAAACCCAGAAGCTTTCCTGAAGGTACTCCAAATGCGCATTTAGCTGGATTGAGCTTAAGGTTGTACTTTCGTAATCTTTCGAAGAATTTCCTTAAGTCACGTACATGATCTGCTTGTGTTCTAGATTTAATAATGACATCATCAACATATACTTCAACTTCCTTGTGCATCATATCATGGAATATGGCGGTCATAACTCTCATATAAGTTGCCCCTGCATTTTTAAGACCAAATGGCATGACCCTATAACAGTAGGTCCCCCAGGGGGTAGTGAAAGCAGTCTTCTCTGCATCATTTTCATCCATGAGGATTTGGTGATATCCAGCATAACAGTCCACAAAAGATTGAATCTCATGTTTGGCACAATTATCAACTAGAATGTGAATGTTGGGTAGTGGGAAGTTGTCCTTTGGACTCGCTTTGTTTAAATCCCTATAGTCGACGCAAACTCTGGTTTTCCCATCTTTCTTTGGCACTGGCACAACGTTGGCCAACCACGTAGTGTATTGCACAACTCTAATCACATTTGCATCTAGTTGTTTCATAATTTCCTCTTTTATTTTATCACTCACGTCTGTCTTGAACTTTCTTTGCTTTTGTTGGACAGGTGAGGAATCAGGATATGTGGGTAGTTTGTGAACTACCAGGTCAACACTCAAACCTGGCATGTCATCGTAGGACCAAGCAAAGACATCTCTATATTCAAATAGAACTTGAATTAGTTCATCTCGGGTCTTTTGTTCGACATGAATACTTATTTTTGTCTCTCGAGTTTCCTCTCGAGTTCCCAAATTGACTGTCTCAGTTTCGTTTAAATTGGGCTTAGGTTTATTCTCAAATTGGTCCAATCCCTTTTTAATTTCTTCATATGCTCCATCTTCATCATATTCTTCAAGATCTTGATTTATTGTTTTGAGATCAGACAATTTTTCAGGATCTAGACATAAACTCCGCATGCATGTCATGTTATTAAAGTCGGTATTAACGTAACTGAAATGAAAATAAAATAAAATCAGAAAAGCGGAGAGACATGCTACGCTTTTACTAGGGAAATTGGAACTTCATTAAACTGGATTGAAATGGTAACGGACTAACATGGAATAAGAACAACTAAGACATTTAGATCACAACCCTGAAAATAGTGCAAATGTAGGAAAAGATGCAAAATAAACTACCAAAACTCCTTCCTGCTAGGGAGAGGAGTGACTTCCCAATTGTTGAGTTGGACATTAGGGCCGATGAATTGCACATCTGCATGACTGGGGCCCTCGTCTATATGAGCCATGTTCACTTCAGAAAACATCTCCTTAAGACCTTGACAGATTTCATCTGTATCATTTTGGACAGATGGGTTTGGACCCTCCTCACGTTGAGATTTAGTGAAAGACTCAAGAATATGAGGGATCGGCCTTGGCAAGCTCCAAGCCTTGTTTTTGTGCTCCTTTGCCCATTTTCTGTCAACTTTAGTTGGTTTAAAACCAACCCAAATGTTTCTTGATTGCCCATTGGATTAATTGGATCTACCCTTCCTTGCAATGACAATCCCAGTCCCTTTCCAGGCTCATAACCATTATGTATCATTTGAGCTACCACCATGAACGAAGTAGGAGAGAGATGAGGATTTGGTATAGGCTTCCCTTCCATAAGCTGATTGACTACTACTATCTCGAGGGCCTGATAATTGAGGAATTCATATTCTTTTTTGGCCTCTATGCATGGTGTGGAAGGATCTCGATATATCGGGAGGTCGTCTTCACCATGGACAATGATTTCTTGTTTGTCATGTTCAAATTTGACCATCTGATGCAAAGTAGATGGTACGGCCTTGGCCATGTGGATCCATGGCCTTCCCAAGAGTAAGTTGTAAGAGGTGTTCATGTCAATTACTTGAAAGGTAATTCCAAACTCCACCGGCCCAATTGTCACGATTAAGTAAATTTCACCAACTGTATCTCGTTTTGCTCCATCAAATGCTCGTACACACACATTGTTAGTGCGAATTCTATCAGTGTTAATCTTCAAGCTTTGTAATGTGGAAAGAGGACAAATGTCGACACCTGATCCCCCATCAACCAGGACCCTCTTCACATAATGTTCTTCACATTTCACGGTTAGATGTAGAGCCTTGTTGTGCCCGGACCCTTCCAAAGGCAATTCATCATCCGTGAATGCGATTCTATTTACCTCAAATATCCTGCTGGCTATCTTTTCCACGTGACTTACCGTGGTATTTTCGGAAACGTACGCCTCATTTAAAATTTTAATTAATACTTGACGATGCTCCTTGGAGTGTAGGAGCAATGATAGCAAGGAGATTTGGGCAGGGGTTTTTCTTAACTGATCGATAATAGAATAATCTTGAGCCTTTATCTTTTTCAAGAACTCTTCGGCTTCTTCTTCAGTGATAGGCTTTTTCACCGGCAGCTGGCTTTCTTTTGCGTGCTTGGCTCCTCTTAGTTCCTCTGGGACATAACACCGTCCAGAACGAGTCATACCGCCTGCTTCATTAATCTCTTCGGCGAGCTCTTTCCCTTTGTATGTCACAATGGTTTTGTTGTAGTTCCATGGGACAGTTTTCATGCTTGTGATCGGGAGTTGTTTTGCAAACTTTATTACAACTGGCTCCTCTGTCTTTCTTAAACCGTCTTGGGTTAAATAGGCACTTGAAAATCTTCCGGGAACATATAGTTTTGGCCCATTTAATGGTATTTCTCCTTTAATAGCCCCAGGGACATACAATACTGGTTTTCTTAAGCTCTCAGGAGTTGAATTTGCACCTTTCACAATCAATGGTCCCCTTTGCATAAGTTCTAAGACCATGCTTGACTCTTCTTCTGGGGGCTTACCTTCAATGTTCTCTCTATCTGTTGGTTCACTTTTCATATGAGCGCTTATCATTCCAACGACACGCTCGTTGTTGTGAGCAGGAAGTGGATTGTTGGTGACATTCGGAGCTTCCTCATTACGTATCACAATTACTTTGTCATTGATTAGCTTCTCGATAACCCTCTTTAAGGTCCAACAATTTTCGGTGCTATGACCAGGGGCATTAGAGTGATACTCACACGTAACCGTTGGATCAAAGCCTCTCATATTTGGGTTGACCTGATAAGGAACGATAGGTTCAACCAGTCTTAATTGCATTAATTTCCGCAATAGGCTAGTGTATGACTCTCCAATTGGGGTGAAAGTTTCCTTTTGACCTTGTTCCTTTGCATAATCCGCCCTTGGACGTGGATTATAAGGTGCTTGGAAGCTCTGTTGTTGGGGCCGAGAGCCTTGTGGGGCAGGTGCCCGCCATTGTCGGTGTTGAGGAGGTCGGGCATATGCTTGAGTGTTGAAAACTGCATATGGCGGTGGATAATAGTGTTGAGGTACAACAGGTTGCCCTTGTTGGACTTGCACATGAGGGTAGTTTGTCCTCCTTTGCGTACCTTTTGATCCTGAAACCATCATGGACCCTTCTTCCTTCTTCTTTCGGTTCCCAAAACCACCTGATCCACTTTGTATTGCTTGTGTGGTGGCTTTGATAGCTGCTTGACTCACAATTTTTCCCGACTTTATGCCATTTTCCACTATTTCTCCAATCTTGATTGCTTCAGCGAAGGGCTTTCCCATTGCGGCAAGCAAGTAGTGAAAATAATCAGGTTCTTGGGCCTGGAGAAAAACATCAATCAACTCCTGATCTTTCATTGGTGGCTTGACTCTAGCTGCCTGTTCTCTCCATTTTATGGCATATTCCCTGAAACTTTCAGTTGATTTCTTTTTCAAGTTAGCGAGGGAATTGCGATCTGGGATGATGTCAATATTATACTGAAATTGTTGAACAAAATCTTGAGCCATGTCATCCCAAACATGCCAACGAGAAATATCTTGATCAATGAACCATTCTGAGGCCAACCCCGTTAGGCTCTCTCCAAAGTAGGCCATAAGGAGTTCTTCTCTTCCTCCTGCTCCCCTTAGTTGATTACAGTACTTCTTTAAGTGAGCCACGGGATCACCATGGCCACTATACTTGTCAAATTTTGGGAGCTTAAACCCATCAGGCAAGTGAACATCAGGGAACATACACAAGTCCTTGAACGAGACACTTTTATGTCCTCCTAATCCTTGCATGTTTTTTAAGTTCTGTTCCAGACTTCTCATCTTCTTAGCCATTTCTTCATGTTCCTCATTCTTGGTTGTTTTCTCAACTTCTATAGGGGAATTATACTGATGAGTTTGGTAGTAGGCATCTGGAATTTTAATAGTCATTTCAGGGGCATATCCTTGACTAGGATAGGCCTTGGACAAAGGATCATCATTGAATTTGGGGACCAATTTGGGCTGAGGGACTGTATTGGTTTGTGCAGCTGGCATGAAAAGTGGATTACTTATCATGGGCGTATTCAGAGGGCACACAGTGGAAGTCTCACCAGCATTGGATGTGTTAACATATGGGCCAAACCCAGGAGGGTAGAGTGGATCACTCGTTGGGGGCGGCATAGCTGTATTTAGGTACTCTAGGATTGAAGGTGGCGGGGCTTGCCCGCTCATCCAAGCCTGGTACATTTCAGCCATTTGCTGCCTTAGCATTCTTACTTCCTCCACTGGCACTGATTCTTGTTGAACTATCGAATTTTGGATATCATCATTATCCGACTCTGTTCCGTCTTTGCGGGTCATCTTGTTTTTTCCCTTTGACCTTGTGTTGTATGGATGAGATGCCAGTTTAACCACAAATCAACCACCTTAAAGCTTTCTCTCTTTAACAAAACAACACATGTTAGGGTTTATAACTTTGCAGATATCAATCACACATTGTATGTTATGCTCCCTAAATTATTTCTATAGTGGAGACGGCTTTCATGTTTCATCCCGGCTTTTAGGTGAATTTTTTTTTTTAGAGATATTTTGATCGAACCCATTGAGGTTGCCTACGTATCATGTTGAACATGAATCAGATCATTACGTAGTTCCTGAAAAAAAATGCTTTTTTTTTTAATAACATAAAGAAAAACACAATTTTAAGTAACTAGAAAAATAACTTTTCATTTGTGCCCAAAAGGTTCTGAATACAAATAACCCAAAATAAAACTAAGACTTGAAGTTATAACAGATTTGACAAAAAATAAAATAAAAGAAAGGGAAATAACAATAATGAAAATGCTTTCTTGGAATGTCTTGGATTTCAGTCACTTCTCAGGTCTGAATAAATTTTGAACAGTGCTTTCGGCAGGTGTGGTGCCAGTTCCCGTGATTGTCGGCCCAAGGTCTCATCATCTCGATGAAGATAACTGCCATATACATCAATTAGGTCTTCAGCAAACTGAACCACGTGTCCTTTGGCTTCCTCCATGTTTTCATGACAATTCTGCAGCCAATCTTGAGTGGTATAGATCTCACGGTTCAAATTGTCTTCTTGTGCCTGAAGCTCTTTTACTTGGTTAAGAAGTCCATTCCTTTCTGCAATCCATTGGTTCCTTTCACTCTCGACCTCTGCCTGGTAAACCGTGAAACGCCTTGCTATGTTTTTCTCCCGCTCCATAGAGGCTCTCAACTGAGCTTGCAACCTAGTCTGTGTCTGTACCATTAGGGCCTTTTCCCTTTTAAATTCTTCTTCTTGTTGCTCCATGGCGCCTGTGGTAATGCCCAGGTCCTCACGCAAAGACTGAATGGTGGCTTGGTGCTCTTTTTCTACCCTCTTTCGAATCAATCTCACTCGAGCCTCGACTGTTGCCTCGTGTTGTGCCAGTTCTTCTCGGACATTCTTCAAAGCATTACTTAAGCCATCAAGAGTGGACTGATAACTCCTCTCAACTTCGAGGCGGGCTTGCTTAACTTTGACCTCGGTTTCGGCTATATAATCTATGGGTCCTCTTGCCGATCTTTCGGGCATGGCCTTAAGCGGGGGCTGATCATAAAACCATACCAAGTATGACTGGTCCACCTCACCTTTGCTACGATCTGTCACTCTTTCCTGGGAGCTCGAGAGTATGCGCCCTCCCCAAATCTTGAATATCTCTGACTCTCTAAGAGGAATATCGGGATGAAACTCATACATAAACTCTCGCATGTCTTCACATCGGGGAAGACACTGTCGTCGACCCAGTTGCCTCATGACCCTGAGTGGTGCATAAGGTTGGACACCACGGAGACCCATTAGGACAATGAATGGTCGAAAGGAGGACATGTATATTATCTCTTCTGACGGGAACCAGTGATAATTCCATACAATCTTATCGGCAGTTAACTCGTTAAGATACCTTCTCCAAGCTTTGATGCCCTCAGGGAAAACCTGATCTTCAATCCTTTCTTTATGACCGCCGATGTAATCATTCCATTCTACCTTGAAGTCTATTGCATAGGGGTGATATCGGATGTGTTCGAGCATCCATATTTGTAACAAGATATTACATCCCTCAAAGTAGTCTTCACCATTTTTGCACCTTGTCAAGGCGCGGTAGATGTCAGCTAGAACCATTGGTACAAGGGTAATATTAGGCCTCTTCTCAAAAGCTGGAAGGACAGCGGCCAAGTTTATGTCAATCTTTTGCCCCCTTCTTGGGAATACCATAGTTCCTAAGAAAGCCACTATAAATGCCTCGTAACTGTGCTTCTCCCAAGTCTGGCGGCACCCCTTGTTACAGAGTTGTTTTCCATAGACCTCAAATCCATCTTGTCGGCCATATCTTTTGTAGAGGAAATCTAAATGAACCCAACCCTGCTTTAAACAATCCATCTCCATTTGTTTAATGTGCATCAGTTCTAAGAATCTCCTTGCACCAATACGTTTGGGCATCATAGGGTCTCCTTTGTGAAGGTCCTTGCCCGTACCCATAAATGCTCCTATTTCTTCCAGAGTTGGAGTAAGTTCGAAATCAGCAAAACGGAAGACATTGTTTAACGGATCCCAAAAGGAGACTAAAGCTTCTATCACATCCCTTCGCGGCTCAACATACAAGAGACTTCGCAAGTATCCTAGGCGCTTAAATACCTCCCCTTTTCCATAATTTCCCATATTTTCGTACCATGCCTTCAAATACACCGGAGCCTTGTCTAACACCATAAACTGGGGTGGCTGGTCATCTCTAGGCCTCTTATCAGATCTCCCCATTGAGCTCATTTTGTCCCTGTGGGGTGATGGCAAATTAGAAAAAAAAAAAATTGACACTGGTGACATCAAGAGGAATTATTGATGCGTTTTGAAATAGAGGGCAGACTCATCGAGAAAATGAGATGAACATGATTTTTTCAAGACATTATGTTTTTTTTTTTTAAAAAAAATGAATAAATAAAATCTTAAAGTCTATACTTTAGGAAAAATTGACGAATTTTTTACTATTTATTATTATTTATTATTTATTTATTTTTTTTATTTTTTTTTTTTTAAAAAAAAACTTAGGTCTGACGAACTTTATGACACCAAACTAGAAAAAAAATCTATTTTCACTTTAAACCCTATATATAAAAAAAATAATTTTTAGGTGAATTATGAAAATTAAAGCGTCTTTATTTTCTTAAAGGAAAGAAAGAGAGAAGAAAAAAAAAATCTTTTAGTTTTTTTTTTTGTTTTTTTTTTTCGAAGAAAGAGTAACACAAAGTTATCTTATTTTCAATTCTTCTAAAAGCCGGTCAACATTTGATATAGCCCCTCTGACGATGCAACAAGTAGCATAGAGAATGTGCATGATAGTCTTAAAATTGGGTGCCTGTCCTAGACGGACTCGACCCCAGTGTCGAGCCCCACTAAGTCAAATTTCATGATGCAAACAAAGCGTACCCTAAGACTGGTTCAGCTAGGTTTTAAACCCTAATGTACTTGGTGTCTAGACCGGCTGTAAAACGAGTGGACAACTCGAGTTTGGGAAGTAACAGCTTACCGGTAGCAGGGCTTTCCGGCCTCACTGTCTGGAACTTCCCATCCTAAAACTTGTGTTAACTAAATTCCTTCCCAGGAGCGTAAACGCATCTCTGGTATCTCAAAGAAAGTTTCGGGAGCGTAAATCGCATCTCCGAATAAAATGGACTTTCAGAAGACTCAGAAGGGTGTGCGCGAGAGAGGATAATTTATATATTTCAGATAATATTGAGGCAGTAAATAAAAAGACAAATAGCACATTAAACCAACCAAAATAATAAATAAATAAATAAAGTCATGCATAAATCAATATTTCTTTAAGCCTGAATTCTGGTTAGGTTCCCCAGTGGAGTCGCCACCTGTCACACCCCTATTTTTCCCCCGCGCGTGTGTGGTTTGGAAAATAGAGTTTTTCCAATTAAAGTGACATTTTGAAAAGAGATTATTTATTTATTTAGAGTCGCCACTTGGAATTGAGTTTTGGTGTTCCAAGTCACCTTTTTTTTTATCTCTAATCAAAAGGAAATATTTTTTATCTGCAAACCAGAAATTCGGGTAAGGAATTCTATTGACCGAGAGGAAGGTGTTAGGCACCCCTCGAGTCCCATGGTTCTAGCATGGTTGCTTTATTGATTTATGTATGACTTAATCTAATTTTGAAAATATTATATTTCTTGGTTTTGCAAAAATTTATTTACCTATCTTCTTCAATTTATCTGAAAAAAACTATCATATTTTATTAGCTCGTGGTGTATTGATAGCAGCGCCTTCCAATCTTGCCACGAATTTAGTTATCTCTTTGTTTTTTTTACTCTTCCAGATTTAAATTACGTTATATTTTGATTTATATATATATTTTGGAATGACATGAGAAGATTTATAATTTTTGAATACTTACCTATAATTTCCAAGATTTAAATTTTAAGTTAGTCCAACCAATTCTTGCCGTAACTTATATTAGAATACGACAAACAAACAAACAAAACATGAAAGATCAATATAATTAAGTTCCACCATCAATATTCCAACTTAATTTCGTTTAATTGTATATTATTTTTGTCTTATCTATAAATTAAAGTAAGCTAATCTAAAGAAAGAAAAATAAAATTAAATACTCTTATTCAAACATATGCACACTCAAATAATATAAACACTCATTTGAATAACTTTATGCATATTTTGATTGACAATAAAAGTTAAGGAGAATAAATAAATAAAATTCAAGCAAGAACCTGTGTGATGAACTAGCTAAAGGAGAAACCGGAAAACTCGAACAAGAACCAAACTCAACCCTCCAAATTTGGAAAATTCTCTTCTTCCTTTTCTTTCTTACTTTTTCCTCTTACTTTTCTTTGCCTTTTTTTTTACTTTTCTGCAGCTTTTCCTCACTTGTTTTTTTTAATTCTCTCTCCTTTTTCTCTTCTTTTGGTTGACCTCTCTTTTTCCTTTTTTACTCCTTTGCTGACCCTCTTTTTTACTCTAACTTCTCTCCTTTTGCTTTACTCCTTTTTTCCTCCTCCTTTTTTCTATGCTTTCTATCCGTGTGTGTGTGTATTTATAGGGAAAAAAAGAAGTTGTGTAGTGTGTCATGTTGTGTAGAAGTGGGGTGATTTTGTGGGTTAGTTGGTAAAATATGGGGGAGTGGGGTTTTGTGGGTAGTTTTAAGAATTATTTTAGTTTTTCTTTTTATTTTATTATTATTTTTTTTTTTTATTTTGTTTTTTGGTTTTGAAAAGAAAAGAAAATGTTAGAAAATTACTATAAATAAAAATAAATAAGTAAAATATAGTTAACAATGCTAGATTATATATTAAAACCAAAATTAAAAGAAAACATATATTTTTTAGAAATTTTCTTTTCTTTAAAATAAAATTTACATCAAAAAGTTATTATAGATAAAAATAAAAATAGCAATATTTAATTTAGATTCAAAATATTTAAACACTAAAAAAAAAAATATATAATTTAAGTTTGGTCCAAAATTAGGTGTTAACACTATCAATTAAGATATAGTCTCTTGACTCAAAAGAAAAGAGTTAAGAAATATATTTAGTATATAGTGAGAATGAGACGAATCTGTAATTTGATAATCAATCTTACATGATTGAAAAATAATGTTTTAGTTTCATATAATAAAATGTGATATGACGTAATGAGTTGTCGTTGAAACTTATAAGGAACACACAAAAACAAATATTGAATTCAATATCAACCGACTCTTCTTGTGATTTAAACTCAAATCGCCGATTAGTTGAGGACCTCATCGTTTCATTCACCACCCTATATATTATGATTTACTTTTTTAACTTTTAAATTACCTCTTTTTATACCCTTGACAACTAATAACACAAATTCGAGCTAGACATTAGCAAGCCTGGGGGGCTAAGAATCAAATATTTGCACAAATGGCCTTTTCTTGATCTCACTACTCAATTGTTGTAATTGTTAGTTTAATCTGGAAAAATAACATCGATAGAGATGGTAATGGGTTGGGGCGAGACGAGTATCGGACAGATTTAGAGCTATGCCAGGTAGATTTAAAGTTATGTGTGGTCGGAGTGGGTGCGGGACGGATTGCAGGTTTAAAGAACAAAAAGAAATTTGAAGAAAATTAAATCTTTGTAATTGATAAAAATTAAAGATAGAAACTTTTTATATTGAATATTGATTTTAATTTTACTTTCTTTTCTAAAATTAAAACTAGAGATGTCCTGTAAATTGTTAACTCTTGAAATGTTAATTAGAAATTTCTAATTAACGATTAAGAAACAATTGTTGAAATGACAACTAAAAATAATTAATTAGTTGTTGAGATGTTAATTAACAAAACTTTTTTAAAAAAAATATGAATTTTTATTTTTATGTTAAATTCAATTAAAATATAAAAGAACTTAAAAATTTATGCAGGGTGAATATATGGGGGAGGGTCTACATGGAACGAAACCGAGCACGTTGAAAAAAAAATTGTTACGCGAGGCAAAGAAGGGTGATTTAAAAATTTTGCGAATTGAACTCGACAGCCCTACCTGCCCCATTGCCATTCCTAACGACGAACTACTTCTAAAGACAAAATGCAGCTCATTTGAGTTACTAGGACAGAATTTAAAGAGTGTCCTAAAAGGCCATACGATGCAAATGATCCGCTAAGAATTGGTCCAACCTAACGTAATTATGGATCACTGTTCTTTTTTTTAAGGCCTAAAGTAGTTTCATGCATTTTCTTTTCAGTTTTCATACCTATCATTTTTTATTTAGGTTATAAATATTAATAATTTAAAAGAATTACACCACCATCATAGTTAATCTATTAGTATATCAGGTTGTTTGTTCTACTTCTTAAGTTATCAAATTTGTCTTGATATAAGTAGTTACGAAGTAATTTTGTCATAGTAAATTAACTTAATTTGATCACAATTAAGATATTATACGTAGTAGTACATGCAACTTTAAAACTCATTTTCTTCTTTTCTAACACAAATATTGAATTAATAACAATGTTATAATACTTTATTGTTACTTCAAAACTACAATGAAATATTTCATTCTTGTGTCGAGAAGCCAAAACCTTTACGAGTCCATAGGAAAACAAAGAAAATTTCAAGATTTCCGTAGCAAGTTATATCAAATATTTCCCAATTTGATTTCAATTAATATTGTCTGTTGAATACGAATACAGAGTAACTAATCAATGTAAGAAACATAGCCCTTGTGTCAACAACAGAGTTCTATATAATATTGAACACAAATTTTACTAGCAAAATCCCCCCAAAGCAATTAACCTATAATACCTTCCTCCCAATCAAATCTAATTCAGGCTTTCTTTGAGTACATGGACTCCACTTTGCCATCATTTCCACCAAGCAACATATACTTATCCTTCCTTGTTAACTGAGTGCATTCAAATCCAAGAACCCCACCCAACACTTTCTGCACATGGTTGGCTACTTCAATTGATGTTTTCCCACCAGCCTTGCAAGTCATTTCCATTGGCAATGGTTCAAGAAATGTCACTTCATAAGTTGGCCTTGGGTTCATGAAAAAGAAATATGGATCCCAAAACTTCACCCCGCGGACAGTCGTGCCATAGAACATGTTCTGCTTTGTGTCCACTGCTACTGGCACGATCCTATCGCTTAATTCCGCGAACAGAGCACTGAACCTCAACAAAAACGGCTCTCGACATGTAGTCCCCTCAGGGCACACAACTAAATCGCCCTTCTCAAGCAATTTCTTGATCATTGCAGCATCAGCTTCGCGATCACGTGTCAAGGCAATGGCTGGAATTGGGGACAAGAATCTCGAGAGCTTGCTCACGCTATATGTGACAGTTGACACTTTCCTCCCTAGTGCAATAGCAATGACGATAGGGTCAAGAGCTGAACGATGATTACAGACGTAGAGGTTCCCTGGGGTCCCCGGTGATGGTGCTGGTGGTCGAGGGCCTTTGATCACGAGGTTGATCCCAACCATCCCATATGTATAACGAACAATTCGCTCAGGGAGAGGGAGATTGAAGTATACGCGAAATACTCCTAGAGCAAATCCAAATGGCAGCCAGATGTAGGTGATTAACGCGTTGAATGGAGTTGGCCGCTGCACCAGGCGACCATCATGGAAGATCAATCTGCTTTTCAAGCGATCAAGTGGTACTGGTTTGGCTGATTTGCTAGGGAGCACCATATAACCCTCCTGTTAATCAACATACACATGTTATCAAATAAATGACGATGTCGATCACCTATTAGTTGATACAAGATTCAATTTACACAAAGGTAAAATAAAATCTTAGTGTAACATTATTGGTTTTCTGATGCATTTATTATTCAATAAAGAAAAACATAAACGAACGAAAAAGAACACTTATTTTAAGACGGAGCGAGTACTGATGTCTAAGTTCATTGTGACACACAAGTGACCACTGGGATTCTGCTAAGAGGCAGGTAGGAGAGTAATTGGTGAGGCCCCTCCACAATTTACTTTCACATGTGTGGCTCAACCACTTCATTAAATAGCCCAGTTATTTTGTAGAGTTGTAGTATGAAAATCAGATCCATTGGAGGCTTTTTTTCTTTGTTGAGTCTTTCAAGAAATCAAAGATAAGGTTGGATTTTAAGAAATATTATCAGGTAGAATTCTTCACGCAACATACTTGACAAAATAATATAACAATAATATGACAAGTTCAATTTGATCCATCCGTGGTCAAAAATTAGCTATGTTTGGTTAACAACATTATGCACTAGCTGGAACAGACTTTGATTAATTACAGTAATAATTAAAACAATTTGCCATAGATACAAATGGAAAATCTAAATGCCAAAGACTTAAATATCGTCAGATTTCCTCCATATACAACACAAAAGCTCCATTAACATTATCTAAGATGGTCCAAATATGTACGCATACAAGAAAATTAAGTTATAGTCCTTCCATTTCCTAAAAAAATGAAGAGTTCAGACTACTTCCCTTTTTTGACTTAATTCTTAAGAAAATATTAAAGAAATTTGGAAATTTAACTTTGACTACCATTACTTTATATAGTTATTTAATAATAAAGATAATATGAAAAAAATAATAAACCTTTCTTTACAAATAGTAAATAACGTCACACTCATGTTCATATTTTACTCGGTCACATTTTTCAAAAGTATAATTGTTCTATTAGACTAGGAAATTAATGAATCAAATTTTATTTTTAATTTCATCCTCATCATTAGTCCTTTTAGAAATTTTATAAAGCCATGTTAATAACAAGATGATTAGTTATTATAGAGGAATTAATGTTGCAACAGATTTAAAATATAAACACGCATAAAATGTTCTTAAACACACAATTATTTCTATCCGTCCCAAAATAAATACGAATTTAGCTTATTTCACGTATATTAAAAAATAAATATAAAAATAATTTATTAAATTACTCATATTTAGATGGTTTTTTAAAAATTGAACTTGTTAAAAACAAATACTAGTTCTTTATCTTGAATTTTCAATAGCTATACTTATTGTGGGTAACTTAGTTTAATGATAAAATTATATTTATTTTGAGACGAAAAAAGTCGTGAATAAAGATTAGAGAGCGTATAGATGAGAATAGAGTATTGAGTTGAGATTAAGCTTAGTGCTAATTAGTAATTAATTACCTTGCAAATGGACATAAAATCATGATCAGATTCTCGATCACCCAATCCAATATCAGGCATTTCTTCTCCAAATTCCTTCAAAATTGACAATTTCTTCCATTTCCCAACCAAAATTCCAGGACTCTTCACAAATCCAGTAGCCTTCTTCGTCTTCGGATTCACCTCGATCTCTGTTCCAAGAACTTTATCACCTCCTAAGAAATCCTTCACAAATGGCTCAACCATAATAGTAGGATTTGCAGTAACCACGACTTTCCTCTTACACTGATCGAACACCTCGAAACTCTCCTTCCTAACATCTGCCGCGTAAAATCTCGGGAGAACAGCTCTCGAAGCGAGCTCAATATCCCGGATTTTGAGTCCGGCGAAGGAGATGTAAATCAGCATCTGAATAGCCAATGCTTCGGATATGAATATGTACGCGATGGCAATGAGAGGGAAGGAGAGGAGGAGGATCAGTCCGCGGAGAAGGCTCCCGGCTTCGATTGCAACTAGCATGAAGTAAGGGAAAGATGAACGGGAAATTAAGAGAGTTCCGTCGAGATCCGCCGCCACCGAGCGGTGGTCCACGGCTGAGGTATCACATGCCGTCACCGACGGGAAGCTTTTTCTGGATTTTGGAAGTGACATTTTTGTAAAAACTCTTTAAAGAGAAAAACAGAGTTTTTTTGGATTTTCGTTAAGAATGGAAGATGAGGCGAGGGAAGATCCGGTTTTAAATGAAGGAGGTTGCGTCCGAAATTACTTAAAAGTCCTTGTGGTATAGTTTTTACAGTTGGGGAATTTTCTGGATGTAATGACGAAAATGTCCCTGCTTGAATTTAATGTTAACATTAAATAAAAAAGGAAAAAATATTGGTTTGGCTTGGCTGTGCTCTTGTTTCTTTTGTGAAGATAAGGATTGAACTTATGACTTTCATTCTTAATAAATGATGAAATTTATTGAATTACCAGACTCAAGTTTATCAACAACAATTTTTTTTGGTGTAATTTCAAACATAACTATTAACTCATTTATACGAGCTGATATATATTATCGGTTTCAAGTCTGCACAAAGAAAAAAAGATTGTCATAAGTCAACAACAACAACATATCAGTGAAAGTGGGATTTGGGGAGGGTAAAATGTACGCAAACCTTACCACTACCTCATAGAGCTAGAGAAATTATTTTTGGAAGATCCTCAACTCAAGTATATATTAGCCCCAAAAGTAGAAAAATACTAAATACACAACGACTAAAGTGGAAAGCAATTGGAAACTCATAAATACAATACAAATAACAAAATAAATGATGGTCAATAACAATACCATATATAATGACACGACTAATCCTACAATCCTACTATATCATAAGGCAAGACATCATTCTAGCCCTACTAGCCTTCTACGCTAATACGCGACCTGTCTTCTTTTCTATCTACGGTCATGTCCTCGGTGATCCGAAGTTGTGCCAAATCTTGTCTAATCACCTTCCCCCGATACTTTTTCGATCTACCTCTACCCCTCCGCGTAATCCCTAAATTCAACTTCTCGCACCTCCTAACAGAAGCGTCAGCACTTCTTCTCTGCACATGCTCAAACCATCGTAGTCTTGCTTCTTTTATCTTGTCTGCCACAAAGGCCACCCTAACTTCTCCCGAATGATCTCATTCCTAATCTTATCAACCCTAGTATGTTTACACATTCATCTCAACATCCTCATCTCCGCAATATGCATCTTCTGAACATGTGAGTTTTTAATTGATCAGCACTCTATCCCATATAGCAAAAACGGTCTAAACAGCATTCTGTACAACTTACCTTTAAAATTGTCACAAGTCAATTCAAAATAATCCCTTTGATTCATAAATATAGGAGTAAGAATGCGTGTTCCTTATTTTTCTCAAATGTTACTTGTGAAAGTATATTGAATTTTTTGTTATTATAATTCATACACAATTAATAGAATAAAGTTAAATTTTCAGAAATGGCGTTTATACCGATAAGAAGTTGAATTGGTGAGTAAATACTCATTTTGGTTGAATGCAAGTTATTTCTGTATGTTAAAGTCAGACTTGTGTTTGGGAATTTTGGGAAGTAATCGTGGTTGATTTACCTTGATTAACAAAATCAGTTTAATTAGGAAAGACGGAAAGCAACTGATAAATATGAAATATGTGAAAGAAAGTTTAAAATTGGATTCTTGTTTGAAAAATATTCACATATTTGGGGGTGTAATGTTTTTACAGGAAAATGAGTGAGTTGATTATTTATTTTCATGTTTGGTATATATGAAAAAAATATATATTATTCTGAAAATATTTATATATAATTATAAATATTATGTAATGTGGAGTTGAGACTTGTGAAGGGTGGTGTATATGGGTGTGGAGATAAAATAAAGTGTATTGGAAAATGGGAGAACACAATTATTACAGAATAATACTCGTGAAACTTGTCTTTCTTATTTTTACTTTTATCAAATAATGCATTTAAAAAAAAAATTTACAGGGCGTTAAAATTAACTTATTTTTATGTACTTTCTTTTAATTTTAGAGGTGTTTAGAAAAATTAAAAAAATATTTTTAAGCATTTATCTTTAGGTCAATTTTTTTTTTTAAAATAAGTGAAAAGCCAGAATATTTTGACTTTTTAATTTATAAGTTAATTTTTTATAAGCTTTCTATCAAAAATTTTACCAATCAGAAGAAATATTTTCTCCATAGCAAACGCACTCTCAATCCAAATATGAAAGTAAATTGAATTTTTACCATATAACTAGTCACAAGCACGGGCTCAGTACATGTTATTTTTTTGCCTCAATTTATATGATATTGATAGATTTTTTTATATATATTTTTAAAATTTTAAGTTGTTAATTATTGTGACTTATAGCACATTTTATGTTATTTTTAAATAATATATATTACTTATTTTGTTCCAATTTATTTTGCACATAAAATTTTGAGCCCCAATCAAAATTCATATTTATTTTTTAAATTGTTAATAGCTGAAGCAGATTTACTAGGAGTAATATTGTAAATTAAGTAATCGAAGAAGGCAGGTCAATCGACAGTTGACTTTAAAGAACATAATTTATTCGAGGTGAAGCAGTTAAAGAAATAATTAATAGAAACGGCGTAGTAAAATCAAGCAGCTGAAGAGACATGTTAATCGGTAGCTACCTTTAAGAAAAAATTGTTAATTAGGGACAATACTGTAAATTCATAGCTAAATAATTAATAGAAATGACATAGCAAAATCAAACCGCTGAAGTAGGCATATCGACCATGATATGCCCACTTCAAGGCTCTAATATATAGTAGTAATTTTTTCACGTTAATCGGCAGCCGCCTTTAAGAAAAAAAATTAATTAGAGCAATATTATACATTCATAACTGCAACAACTGAAGAAATAATTAATAGAAATAACATAGCAAAATCAAACAGTCGAAATAAGCATGTGAACTATAACATGTCTACTAAAACAATCATGTTGACCGAGCTATATATATATAATAGAAGTAAAGTAATTTGAAGAACTTATTACAAGTATGAGACTTTTGTTATTAATATTATATATTTATTAATTTAATATAAATATTCAATAATTTTTTATTTTGTAAATCTTTGGTTGTCAAGCATATCAGCAATTTCTTGTGTGTGATTTGGGACAAGTCTTGACTCACTTTCTCAACCGACTAGACTTTTATGTCCTTCAATTTCATTATCAACATTACTTCTTCCTAATTTAGTTGTGCTATTAATTGCAAAGCTGTCATGTTTGGTGCCCATTTATTATATTTTGGATTGGATTTCTGAACTTGGCCTTTTGCCCAATAAAATTCAAGTAGTAATTCAAGTAAATAATACGGTAGTACTTTTACCATCAAAGGATATGGTGCAGCAGATGAAACTGTTCCTCTCTTAATTAGACGTCTCAGGTTCAAGCCCTGGGAATGAAAAAATCCTTGGTAGAGAGTGTTTCCCTCCAAATGGGAGCCCTACGCGGCACAAATCTGGATATAGTCGGGCCTCAATGTGGGCACCGGACATCAAATGGAAACAAAAAAAAAAAGATAGAACAAGAAGAATAATTTTATTAGTTTACTTTTAGTTTTTTTTAAAAAAATTATATATAAATCAACTAAGACATGCATTTTTTATTCCATTATCTCTTTTTTATTCTCCATATATAGTTCTAGACTTCTAGGGAAATATGTTAAAATTGGAGGGCCAAATAAATACAAAAAATTAAATTTTGAGTTATATTATTGACTTTGTACATCCAAATAATAATAAAGAAGAGTCTGTGTAATGAAACATCAGAATAAATGAATGTTTTTATTACTATTTTTTCTTTCCCAAGCTAGAAAACATTCATTTGTTAAAATAGTATAGCAGAAAAAGATGTAACAAATTACTCAATATATACAAACTCCAATCCATATTAACAAGAAACCTAAGCATATCAATTTACCATTTCAAGAAGAAAGTTGAAAAAAGAATGTATATAGTCTTAGTTAGTTACATCAACATGTTAGACATTGGATTGAGAAAAAGGAAAAGAAAAAGGACACGTTTTTCTTTATTTGATGTTCTGCATGTGATGCATTGAATCTCGACTGAATTTATATTTATATCGAATAACTCCGTATACAGTAGATAATTCAAATTTGATACCTCTAATTAAAACGAAAAAAACAGTTGTCATTCCATGACAAATCTTTGATATAGTTTATTATGTGCCTTTATATGGACACATGGAAGTCTAATAAGTAGGTCAAGTTGGTGTCTCTATTTGTATATATATATATAGTTGGCTAGCTATTTATTACACAATAGGCTTACTTGTACCAATTTTCTTTCACAACCAATTTATGTGAATACTTTTTAGTCTTTTGGTGTCTATTTTAGTCATTCTAATTCCAACATAACATATGAGTTTATCAACTAAGAGCCTTAGTAGAGCTGGCTGGGAAAGAATTCATCCAACTATCTAAGTTATAACATGATCACTCGGGGTACTACAACAATAATATATCCAGTCAAATTTCACAAGTGGGGTCTGGGAAGGTAAAAATATACGCACACCTTACCACTATCTCATAGAGATAGAGAAATTGTTTCGGAAAAACCATCCCCAAAAGCAAAAAATATTGTAGATATGAAACAATGACTATGGTAGACAACAAATGATGTTTATAAAGACAATAAAGATAACAAAATAAATGACGAATAATAACAACACAAAAAATATCGACACGACTATCCCTACTAACATACTATATCACAAGGTCAGACATCATCTTACCCCTACTAGCCGTCTAACCTTCTAACCCCAATACGCAATCTCCATTTTTTTTCTATTTTGACGTAAACTAAATGGTCTGATTATGAATTCATGCAAACTCAATAATTTTGACGTAAACTTCAAATTCTGAACTGACTCGTCAATAGTACTATCGGTGATGAGAGATATAGACATGAAGTGTAATTGAATGTAGAAAAAGGAAAATTTAGAAAGTAGTTGAGGGGTGAACTAGATGATCAAACCAGGAAGCTAGGTCCCCTTGTTTTCTTGTTGGAAATTCATTAATTGACCATTAATGTATGAGTAATTTATTAGATGCAACAACTATAGACCACATAAAATTTCCCACATTACATTACATATGTAATAGAAATATATATACAGCTTCACCAACTTCCACCTATATTATATGCCATTTTGCCTCCTCACTTAATTATTGGTCCCTTTAATTTATATCTTCTTTATTTATTTTCTTGTCTTTTCTTCTTTCAACATTTAGTCTATATTATTTTTATTTTTTTTAAAAAAGGACATGTTCAAATATTTTATCAGCGTTGACGGGAAGTTTATTTACATTATACTTCATTATTCTTGTGTAACAATAGGAATATTCATTTAGTGTGTTTATGTATATATTTACATGAATAATAGGAATGAAGATTTTTTTTAAAAAGAGCAAATACTTGAAATATAATAAAGCAAAAATAATTATAGTTTGCGAAAATTACGATTTATAGCTACAGAAAAGATGCGAGTGAGATCCAGAGAGGGAAGAGAGAGGCGAGCGAGAGAGGGGCAGAGAGTGGAGAGAGACGAATTGTATATGTATATTTGTCAAATAATTGTATATGTGTAACTAATATACATATGTATTTGTATATTTGGCTAGCGAGATTGGGAGAAAGAGGAGAGAGGCGAACTGGATCGAAAGAGGGACGGGAGAGGCAAGCGAGAGAGGAAAGAGAATGGATAAAGGCGAATTATATATGTATATCTGTCAAATAATTATATATATGCAACCGGTATACATATGTATTTGTATACCTAGCAAGAGATTGCAAAGAGAGAAGAAAGAGGCGAGAGAGAGGAGAGAGAAAATAGCAACAAAACTCTAACTATAGCTATAAATTGTAAATTTTTTCAGACTATTATATTATAATGTATATACATATCATATGTTTGCCTAATTATATAATTTATTCTAATAAGAATCGTACTAATTTAACGTGTTTATTAAGTTTTTGAATTCGCCTAGCTGATCTTGCTTGAGCACAACTTGAGTATTTATAAGCTTCAAATCATGATCTATTTTAAGGGACTTATAAACAATCTCTCATCGCATATAATTGAAACATAGTACAAAATTTATGAGTTCAAATTTAACTTGTACGATAAACGAATGAAATTGGAGCTATTTATAAAAGAAAATTTTTCATATATAATCATTCAAAAATACCTTAATTATGCTCGATAGTTATAAATGGTACGTTTTGCATATTAAATAGGATGGTGTTTAATATTCCCTTCTTTAATCTATATTGGATTCATGTGCCTGCTCCAAGCTGAAAGAAAGAAACTTTGGGCTCTTTTCGAAAGATCCAATGTCCAATCTATTTAAACTTTGGCCCACTTTTGCAAAGCCCACTTAAATGATGCTTTCCAAGTTTCTATTTTTCTTTGTATAACTTACACAAAAATCCCTTAAAAAAAAGGTAACTTGCTAATACATATTAATTGTAGTTACTATCTCTTCCATAAATTAAGTTATTTAATGTTATTCAAACTCTTTCCATAAAAAACCTAACAAATTCCTTTAAAAGAAGGTGAGACAAATTTTGAACCATAAAATAAGCTAATTAATGTCAATAAACTTATTTCTCATATAAAAAAGAAACATTGGATTCCTTCAGAAAAACAAATTTAAATTTTGAATTCAATTTCATATGCTTAATATGAAAATTTTCACGTAACGGCTAATAGGCTTCCTTTATTCATCATCTTCTTCGATTTTGTTGTTTCCATGTGTTACATGTGGATTCTAATCCATCTTTTAGTGTAGGTATTCCTCAAGTTAACGAAGTTCCTCAAGTTCTTTGATACCTCCGAGGCATGATAATTCGACAAAGATGGAGTTTCGTGAAAATAGATCCAAAATCAAGTTGCAAACTTTCAGATTTCCTGTATCAAATTTAGTCCTATACTTCTAATTTCTTTTCGAATTTTATTTGCAGGTTGCAAACTTTCAAATCAAGTTAAGGATGCTGCAAGTGACAAATTGTCTGTATCAATTTCCTTTCTAATTTCCTGTATCAAGTTGCAAGTTGCAAACTTTCGAATTCCATTGTATCACATTCAACTTTATACTTCTAATTTCCTTGTATTGAGTTTGATTCATCGTTTCAAGTTTCATTGTATCAAGTTGCAAATTAAACTTTCAGATTTCCTTGTATCAAAGTTTGATTCATTTTATCAAGTTTATTGTTTTGGTATCAAATTTCATTGTATCAAGTTGCAAACTTTCAGATTTTCTTGTATCAAGTTCAACTTTATACTTTTTAATTTTATTGTATCAAGTTTGATTCAATTTATCAAAAATACTTTGAATCAAGTTTCATTATATCAAGTTGCAAACTTTCAGATTTTCTTGTATCAAGTTCAACTTTGTACTTATAATTTTATTGCATCAAGTTTGATTCTTATTCAAATTCAAAAATTCACATTATACTCCAAAATACTTGATACCAGCCATATAATATAATCAAAAAATATAAAAGATCATTTGATACATATATTTTAAAAACATATAATTTAATACGTGAAAATTTACATATTGAGTCGTAAGTTAATAATAGATTGTATATGCTTTGACATATGAAATCAACGTGCAACCAAAACATGTAAGAAATGGTGCTATACAAAAATAATTAAATTAATGTGTTGATTTTTTAATATTTATTTTTAAAAATGTATAAATAGTCATAAAAAATAAATAATGGCCAGAATTATCCTATTTGTACAGATTATCCATTAGTCAATGAAGATAGTTATAAATAAATAAGATAATAAAAAAAAATTATAAATCAAATTTCATTAATGAAAATATAGATGTGATTTTAGTAGAGTTAAAAAAAAAATATGAAAGTGAGGGATTATATATCTAATAATTGAAGAGAAAAGAAGAAAATAGGAATTATTGCAATTTTTTCAAACAGCAAGTATTTTTAGGAAATATAAAAGAATATGTTGTGTATTTATGTAAATTTTTTTTCTTTTGCAAATTCCTTACAAGTTTTTGAACATTTTAAAATGTGCTACATGATAAACAATAGTAGAATTTAAGATTATATCTATTTTATACAGATTTGACAGAGCAACATTTTTACACTTGTAATGACAAGTCAGTTACCATTTAACTAAGTTATCATTAATGCTTACCATACAAATTTACTTGTACTTATTTGTAACTGATTTGATAGTATGAAAAAAGATCATCCCACCAGAAGTTAAAAGCTCTAAACAAAAAAGATGGCAGACATAATAATGCCAATAATGAAAGCTAGAATAAATAAGATCAATTCAAGAACCAATACAATAATAAAGCATTACAACAGCTTTTTGTACATGAGAATCAAACACTGGACATCATTGTCAATCATAGCAAATTAACCAAATACTGAAACAAGACATAAGCCATAGCCAAATAGGCCAAGGTGTTTCTCAGTTCCCACTCTTGAATGGAATGGCTCTTATGATAACTTGGTGGTATAAGGCAGCAAGTGCAGCTCCAATGAATGGTCCCACCCAGAAAACCCACTGCATTTTCAAAATAAAGAAAAAAAGGGAAATCTTTAAGCTACTCATAAAAGCTAGACCAACAGAGAACAAATTAATAACTATGCCTCGATCTCAAGCAAGTTGTCACTGGCTCTATGAATCCATACTGTGCATGTCACTCTATTTTAAACTCAACTGAATCATATCTACAAATCCATATCGCGCATGTCAGCATAGTATGTCATGCCTTGTTTATTTATTTTTTTGCCATTGCTTCTTCACATACTATTTCTTTTTCTCAATCATATTGAATTCCTCGGCCTACACTCTACCATAAACCCCACTTGTGCGATTTCACTAGGTATGCTTGTTGTTAATCATCTAGTATAACTATATTTATGAAGAAAAAATATACTTTCAAATAATATAGGTTGACTACATCCATTCATGCATAGAGGAAAAACTTACATGGTCATCCCATGCATGTTCCCTGTTGTAGATAATGGCAGCTCCTAGGCTTCGAGCTGGGTTAATGCCAGTACCTGTGATAGGGATAGTGGCCAAATGAACCAAGAACACTGCAAATCCAATTGGAAGAGGAGCCAAAATCTGTAAAACATAACCATGAGTTAGTTACATATGCGATTTTAACAAGGGATGTTGACTCACTCTCGTACAACGCAAAAATTAGTGCATTTAATGGTAGTTTTTGTCCATGGTTTTGGTCTATTTGGTCTTTTTTCACGCCAATTAGGTTCCGGACTCCCCATTTAATTAGCTCAACAGTAAAATCTGAAGCACAAAATGAGAAATCAGCCTACAAGTACTCACAGGGACATGGGAGTCTCTGGCATTTCTCTTGGCATCAGTAGCAGAGAAGACGGTGTAGACGAGAACAAAAGTGCCAATAATCTCAGCACCAAGGCCATCTCCTTTGGTGTAACCATGGCTCACAACATTGGCACCTCCGCCCTTCATCTCATAAAATGATGGCTGGAACCCTTTGACAACACCAGCACCACAAATTGCACCAAGACATTGCATCACAATGTAGAACACTGCCCTGGTTAGGGACAATTTCCTTGCCAGAAACAGACCAAATGTCACAGCAGGGTTAATGTGTCCACCTGATGATCAATCAGAACCAGGAATTTTGTCAAGGTCATAACACAAAGAACAAATTTAAAGGCACTTGGAGTTATACACATTGGCAGTATAAAGATTTCTTACACTACAACAACAACATACCAACAGGGGTCACGGGAGGATGGCGTGCACGCAGACCTTACCCCTTAGACCCTCAGCTCAAGTAAAAATAAAGATTTCTTGCACTATTAACAGTAATTTAACTTATGTTAGCAAGTTATTTTACCATTTTTACTTGGTTACCATTTAGTTATTATCAAAGAAATTTACTTGTAACCGCCTTATAAGTAACCTGACTGTGTGATAGAACTTGAGACTCAATTTAAAAACCAATTCTCCAGGATCTGCCAACTTTGGCTAAGTGTAAGGTACTACTTAGAATTTAATCAAGCCCTAGCAGAAGGAAATACCTTTAATATATCTAAAAAGACCATAACAACATTTCATACCAAACGATAAACCAAAAAGGAATCTTTTATGCTCTAAATGGTCCAAAAGGAAACTGTAAATTCAGTTTCTGATGTATTATGAAACTCTACAGGAATACTAATTACTAAATACAATAAACTCAAAAGCTGGTAAAGACTACATTTTTGTTTTTTTTCCTGCTTCATTAGTCAGAAAAAACGCATGAAAGTTCTCATCTTTGAAACAAAACACCACTAAGCAACATGATAGTAAAAAACAGGAGCTTTGAAGCTAAACACACAGTTTTAGGCAAATGTAAAAAGGACACAAGAAAGCCCTCATCTTTGAAGCAAAATACCACTAAAGAACATGATAAAAAACTATAACTTTGAAGCCAAAAACACAACTTTCGGCAAACACATATACTATGGATGTAAAAAAGAGTGAGATAGATATATGTATACCTGAGATGCCAGCAGTGCAGTAAACAAGGGCAAAAATCATACCCCCAAAAGCCCAAGCAATGCCTTGAACACCAACAGTACTACATTTGCTATTAGCCCTTGAATAACCCATAACAGTCAATACAGTTATGTAAAGGAACAAGAAAGTAGCCATGAACTCAGCAATTCCAGCTCTCCAAAAAGACCAAGAATGGAGCTCACCAGCCTCAAAAAGTGGTGCTGGTGGTGCTTCTTTGTAGTCCTTGCTCTGTGCTGAAGTCCCTAATGGCTGCCTTTCTGAATATTTGTTTGCTCCTACCTTCACATCCTCCTCTTTCCCCTCCATTCTTGTTCAAGATTATGCTAAAGAAAACAAACACCTTTTGTTTTTTTTTCCTTTGTGTGTTGTCAAGATAATGGAGGTGGTGATTCTTTTTATAGAGGGAACTGACAAATATTGTTTACTTTTTTATTTGTGCCCCTTGAGGTTCCCAATATTGTCAACCAAATATCCAATTTATGATAAATTGACAATTCCGGAATCTGTTTAAAAGTTAAGCTAATTAATCGGGATTATTTGATACGTTGTATAAAAATAATGCTAAATAAAATGTATCAATAGTATTTGTATTAGTTATATTTGGATTAATTATGATGAGATATTTCTTAAGTATTATTTGGTTTGGTGTATTAAAAATAACAAGCATTGCATAATTCTTTTAAAAAATTATTTATTTACAAAGATACCTTTCACAAATATGGTGATAAAGATGTAAAAATGGTTATATTTATGAGGGGCAATAATTGAATCTTAACCATTCTAATGCATGCATTACTTAAATTGAAACACAATATAGAGCAACTACCTGTTTTGTTTTATCAAAATTGTAAACATCAACTATTAGCTATTTTTGAATTTATTCTATAATCGCGCGAAGCGCGAGTTATTTCTCTAGTATCTATAAATTGATGATATTAGTATTATACACCTTAATACATAATAGTGTACATGCTTATATTTTTACAAATACACACCTTATATTATTATTTTTTAGGAAAAATAACATAATTAAGCAAATATATGATACGTAGTTACATTATACAAGTATAGTTTGAAAAAATTACTATTTATAGCTATAGTTAGGGTTTTGTTGTTATTTTCTCTCTCCTCTCTCCCTCTCTACAATTTCTTACAGATATGCAATTACAAATGTATATTAGTTGCATATATACAATTATTTTGACAGATATACATAGTCAATTCGACTGATATACATATACAATTCGCCTCTCTCCACTCTCACTCGTCTCTCTCCTCCCTCTCTCAATCTAGCTCGCCTCTCTCCTTCCTCTCCCAATCTCGCTTGCTAGATATACAAATCTATATGTATATTAATTACACATATATAATTTTTTGACAAATATACACATACAATTTAACAAGTATACATATACAATTCACATATCTCCCCCCTCTCACGATCTCGCTTGTCTTTCTCCTCCCCTCCAAGTCATATAGCTGAAGCTATATTTGTGTAATTATGTAACATATAGCTACTTGACCATATTAAGTTTCAAGCCTAGGCTATTTATAAAAATTCTCCTTTTTACTAATACATACCTTTATGCATAGCATGATTAAGCGTATCAAATAAGATATTATTAATATACCTAATTAATACATACATTATTTTTACTAATACACTTTATCGAACGAGCTCTAAAAAGTCTATTCATTTAGAATCATTTCATGCTGGTGTAGTTTTAGTAAGTGTATTGTTTTGAAAAAAAAAAACTCCTAATTTGTTATCTTTGAGATACACATATGAAAATTTATCCTAGAATAAACTCTCGTTGCTAGATATGATTAAATATTCCGATTCAATTATAATTTTCAATACAAATAAATTATAGTGGTACTCCTTCTATCTCAATGTATGTGGTATTTTTTATTTTTCAAAAGTTAAATAATTTAAATTTGATCGAGATTTTGCACATGATGTAGAATTCCATCCTTAGAGAAAATAAAACAAGTTGCTTAAAGAATCTTTTCATTTTCTTTTCAAAATTACTTTCAAGCAATATGATGAGTGTGTGAGAAAATTCATGACTTGAAACTCCATGTGAAGCAAATGCTTAGCTGTTAAAACAAGGAATAAAAGAAGGTGGAGTAAACTGTAAATCATGTAAAAAGGAAAAGGACATGAAGAAAAAGAAAGAATGGAATTTGGGGAGGAAATTTAATTTAAGGTAAAGTTCTTCTTTTCATACTCAAGTATATTTGTCTCTTTGGTCCATTTCTTTTTTTTTTGTTTTAATTTTGCTTTTTCTCTTTAGTTTTGTGTGAGATAAAAGATTAAAAAGCACCATTAGGCTAGATGTTTCTAGAAAAATGTGGCACTAAAAAAGAGAAAAAGAATTTTTTTATAATCACTCAAAAATATTTTAATTATATTTCATAATTATAATTTAAATAATTAAATTTCGTAATTATAATTATATCAATATTTATATAATTTATACAACATTTGTATACGTTTGTATAATTCACTATACCATTCGCAGTTTTTACACAACGTTTGTATATTTTGCTATATAATTCATGCACAACGTTTGTATGATTTACAATATTTGTATATTTCGTTATACAATTTGATTCGCTCATAACTTTTGTATAATCACGCACAAGTTTGTATAAAAATTGCGAGAATTATTAAAAACTATAATTACAGCTAGGTATTTATTGTGAGTTGTAATTAATTCAAACTATAATTATAACTAATTAAATAGTATATATTTACTTATCTCCGTAATTTTTCCCAAAGGCAAACAAGGGCCAGTTGAGCTGTCATACTCATTTTGCATTGAGAGGCAGAGACCTTTTTCTAAAGTTTGACTAATTTAATCCATAAACGGCCATTTTCATAATTTAATTTGTACTAATCACCATGTAATAGGCCAATCTTGTTTCATCTTAATTTTAAACTATTTAATTAGTAGAAACTGATTCACAATTTCAAAATCATTTGTTGCAGAGTCCAATGAGAGGCATGGACACAACTTTGGTGTTGCGATAGTTGTGTTGCTATGATTGATGTATATGTGATAGTGGGAATGGTTGGTAATGGCGATTGTGTAATGATAGTTTGTTGTATTCAAAACAGTAAATCAGAAGTAATGCGAACGAAGAAGTATGTGAGTCTACAGAATTCACTGTGTTCTTAAAGAATTTAATCCTTTCATCATATCGAGGTTTGTGGATTATTTTCTCTCAGGATAAAACAGATTAACTATTACAGAAGTAGCAGTACCTCAAACTTCTATTCAAAACAGACTCATCATTACCCGAGGTTTTTGGATTATTTCCTCTCAAGGAATTTAATCCCTTCACTTTAGATGGATGTCGAGATTTGAATTAATTATAACGTTCATTTCTTAAAAAGAAGCCCTTTAAGATTTTATTTCCCTCTCTAATAAAATTAAGAAAAAGAAAAGGAAAAGCAAAAGGGTTCTTGAGTAGGAATTACTAAAAGTAAAGAGTGTAATTTTTAAAACTTTGAAATCATGAAATGTACTATTCCGATAAAAGAAGGGACCGTTAAGAGAAAGTTTGAAAAGTGTTTCACGAAACTCAATGCCAACGGTCGCACATGTTGTTGATGATCATGTTGCTGCTTTTGTGTTTTGTGGCCTATAGCAACAACTCAACTGTAATGATTATTTTAACGATAAAAATGTATCGAGTGATTATATCAAATATGTATGCCCACCTAATATTTCTTCGCAAATTACAGCTTGCATCAAGCTCAGATAAAGAAGAAAAGTTGCAACAGATAGAATGCTTGACGGGGTATGTTAACGGAACCTGCCGATAAAATGATTTCTGCTCAAAGAAACAACACTGAAGTCGAGTAAATAACACCTACTGTTCACTGAACAGCCTCCAAGTTAGTATAAAAGCTGCACAATGTAAGCTAAAACAAGTTGTGTTCATACAAAAGTTGTGTCTTTTTCCTACTACAGATGAAATAACTGCACACTGGCTTTCTCCAAAGAAACGCTATTACAGCTACTGCCTGATGGTGACAGGATTTAAACAGCTTAAGGCATGACGCTTAGTGGTTAGTGGATGCACGGGCAGTTTTGCAACTCTACTTCGAACTACAACTTCTACATCTCAGCTTTTCTGCTAAGCAGTGATGTCTCTGCTCCGCGTTCACAACAAGGGCAGCCTACTTAAGTATCCAGCTAGCTTCAGAGTTCCACCCTCTTGTACGATTTTACTCTTATGTACGCCGACTTGTATATGGAGAAATCAGAGTTATAGGTGGATTACAGATTGATGGCTTGTCTACTATCTAGTTACTCTGGTCGAAGCTGGACATGCGGGCAAGGCCTGTCTGGTTCTCCTCTTGTCCATAGATGCTTCAGATCACCTCTTTGCTTTCCCAGTGTCAAAAATGTGCCTAACATGAGCAATAACAGATGTTTAAAATGATGAACACTTAACATAGAAAATGAAAAGTTCAAGCTTTTATTGTTTAGCGTTAGCGTGTTTTAGAGTCCCACAATGGTTGGGGAATAGACCTCTGGTTTACTTATATGGACATGGACAATCCTTCCCTCGTAAACTAGCTTTTGGAGTTAAGTTAGACCCAAGTGTCATATCTTTACAATTAGCAAAGCTATTGACCGGGGGAGAGAGAAAATTTGGGTAGAGTTGTGAAAGAAGTGCTAGTAAAGATCCTCATTCCATATTTGCCTCCTACTGTTAGATATATCCTTCTTTGAATCGTTTTTAACAGCGTTACCAGAATATAAATCAAGATTCCATCAATAATCCCCCTTTTTTTCATTTTTATTTTGGATTGACAAGTGGTTGACCATACTCTCCCCTAAGCCAAAGATCTTTGGGATTCATTTATTTCTCTCAAGGGTAGCTTGCTTTGGTTTTGGTGCATTTCATGTAATAGGCTTGTATGGTCCCGAAATATGGGTGTCCGATCCTTATGGACTAATGGGAAAAGTACAACCTGTAAATCCAACATGGGGCGTGGAAGGTTTTGATCCTTTTGTTCCAGGAGGAATAGCCTCTTATCATATTGCAGCAGGAACATTGGGCATATTAGCGGGCTTATTCCATCTTAGCGTTCGTCCGCCACAACGTCTATACAAAGGATTGCGTATGGGAAATATTGAAACCATCCTTTCCAGTAGTATCGCTACTATCTTTTTTGCAGCTTTTGTTGTTGCCGGAACTATGTGGTATGGTTCGGGAACTACCCCGATTGAATTATTTGCGCCCACTTGTTATCAATGGGATCAAGGGTACTTCCAGCAAGAAATATATCGAAAGTTAGTGCTTGGCTAGCAGAAAATCAAAGTTTATCAGACTGTTGTTCCCCTCCCAAGGGCAGGTTCTTACGCGTTACTCACTCGTCCGCCACTGGAAACATCGTTTCCCATGTTTCCCGTTCGACTTGCATGTGTTAAGGATGCCGCCAGCGTTCATCCTGAGCCAGGATCGAACTCTCCATGAGATTCATAGTTGCATTACTTATAGCTTCCTTGTTCATAAACAAAGCGGATTCGAAATTGTCTTTCATTCTAAGGCTTAACTTGTATCCATGCGTTTCATGTTCGCCCGGAGTTCGCTCCTAGAAATAGCCATCCCTGCCCCCTCACGTCAATCCCACGAGCCCCTTATCCATTCTCATTGAACGACGACGGGGGAGCAAATCCAACTAGAAAAACTCACACTGGGCTTAGGGATAATCAGGCTCGAACTGATGACTTCCACCACGTCAACGTGACACTCAACCTCTGAGGTATATACCTTCCCCGCCCCATCGAGAAATAGAACTGACTAATCCTAAGTCAAAGGGTCGAGAAACTCAACGCCACTATTCTTGAACAACTTGGAGCCGGTTTCCTTACAGTGGACACAAGACAAGCATGAGGAAAGAATGGGAACATTAGGTCAGGCGCAGAACGTAGAGTCACTACAGAGTGTACAAGGAACAATGGGACATCGACCTGTCTGGTAAAAAGTTTGACTTCTTAGCACAAAGGTATCGTTTTTTTTTTTGTCACCGAGAAACTAGTGCACAATACGAAATTCAACTGATAATGGCTTTGTTGAGAATGACAAAAGTCCCAGATTGGTGGTTAATGAGATAGGTGGATTCTTTAAAAGGCTTGGACAATCCTCCTCCCTTTGAGTTAGCTTTTGGGGCGTGAGTGAGACCCAATATCTAATTTTACGTGGTATCAGAGCAAGACCCATCTCACCCAATGTCACAGAAGTTCCACATTGGTGGTTAATGAGATGGGTAGATTTTTTAAAAGACTTGGGCAATTTTCCTACCTTTGAGCTGACTTTTAGAGTGTGAGTTAACGTTAGCCCTAAGGCCTAATTTTACACCCTTCTATCTTCCCTTCTCCACTTAAGTTCATAGCTTTTGTTTGTAGCATTATGCTATTTTCAAGGCTTTATCATTAATGTCACAACAAAGAAGATGAACAAGAGATGGACAGAATCAACACGTCATCAACAAAATGAGATTTCTCTTTTACATAGAGTAGCTATTTGGAAACCTAATGCAACAATTATACATGACAATTTTTTTCCAGCCTTAGCTATTTGACACTGGCTCCCAGCACCTCCCAAAATCCTTTCACAGTCACATCTGTAGGCCTAACTTATGCAAAAGAATGTGAATGGTCATAAACACCAAAAGTTACGTCTTCATTTATTTTACTTCTAAAACAAAATCTAGACTGGACATTATCAGGTTGAATTGGTGCTTGACATTCTTGATTAAAAGTTCTGAACCATGAAATCACACCTTTGGGTGATCTTTGCATTATGTTTTTGAATCGGATGCTCATTTTCTTTTACATGGTAGCAAAGTCATTCTTGGTTTACCCAATGTTATGGCCACGTTTTATATGTTTCATGCTCCAAATATCCAATCCTAAGTGTGCAAGGGCATGTTAGAATGTCTCGCATTAGTTGGTAAATCCAACGTTGCCTCATTAAATGATATTGCCCAATCATATCTCACGAGCTAGCTTTTGGAGTTCAGTTAGACCCAAAATTCATTTCCTTCACATGGTATTAGAGCCAGAGTAGTAATCTCAAGTTTGAATTCCTCATTTTTCTCCTCTCAATAAACCTCTTCTTTTCGTTCATAAACTTTGACCAACACCACCATTTCCACAACTGTTTCTCAACATATTCTATTGCTCTGTCTTCTCTTTCTCAAAAGTCAAATCAGCCCAACATGCTGCTGTGAGCTTCCTCATCTCTCCCTCAGACATCTAGGCATTGATTTTGCTCAAATCCCCACTCTTAAGCCTGTTGGACATAAGCTTTCTTTACTCTAGATCCTCCCAACTTGTGTCTCTCATAACTTCAGTACTTTCTTCTCAAATGGGGAAAAAGAAAAAGATGAACAATAATAATAACTAAAAGAATTCCTCCACGAGTAAACCTAGAACCGAGTTGCATGTGCAGAAGGATGTTACAAATAAATTCACCCCCATAGATTGTGGAAGAGTTTTCAAAGGGGTTTCATAATATTAGGCCCTTGGCGTGGGGATGTTAGAATGTCTTATATTAGTTGAGGAATGAGCTTTCGTCTCCTTAAATGATGATTTTGGATAATCCCTTACCTCATGAGCTAGCTTCTAGACTTGAATAAATTCCAAGGTCCATTTTTTCACATTAGTCTGTCCCAATTTTGATTCTCCCATCTTTTACATGGAGTGACCCTATGTGTGTTTGTGGTGGTATATTATAGTGCACAGTAGTAGATTATCATGAGCATCAAATGTTATGGGCTTCGCTGCTCCACTATGAGAGATGTTCTTTGTGCTTCCTGTAACATACCTAGTGTGAAAGGAACAATGTAAAGCAAAGCAGGTTGACCATGACCATCCATCAAATTCAATGCCACATATGTAGTGAGCAAACCTGTAAAAGGAAAAAAAAGAATTAACTGGCAAATAGAAGCTTGCATTGGCCCTAAATCTTGAAAAACAATGATCGACAGTATTAACGGATGCTAATACATCATATATACGCAATAATTTGGCTGTTTACATAAAAGTGATAGAACATATTAACTTCTCGTGACATGGAAAAAGACATACATATCAAGCTCAGACACTGACAAGCATATTACTCCTCAAACTTTGCCTAGACTGACAGATTTATTGTTAGTAAGAAAATGGGCATAAACCATCATGACTGCAGGTAATCACTTAACCAGGATCAAGTTGCATAATTCGGTGAGTTAGTTCCCTGCTATTTCAGATTAAAGAGGTGAAGAGAAGGGAGAGAGAGAGGGATGAAACATAAAAAGCACCAACCAGCAATGCATTTCTATAGACAACAAGAATATGCTGTTCATTTGGTCACAATCAAAATTACATGTCACTAGATAAGTTCATTTCCATTTTTTGAAGAATACCTAAACCATAAGCAAGCATAGCCCACAGGAAGTATCCATCTCGAAGTCTCTTATTACACAGCCAGTCATACCTGCAACAAAGTACAAAATCGATGAGAAAAACAAAAACAGAAAAAAGGTATAAAGCTTTTCTTTTCAATGACAAGGGGAACCCGCTACTGCTACCCTTTGAGTGCACACAGGGTAAACCCCCGCTCCTATGCAATAGCTCGCAAACCTCTGGGAGAGGTAACCCACACTAGGCAACCAGTGTGACGAGCTCAACCTAAAAGGTAATCCCTTGCTTTCGCTGCCAAGGGGTTGCGAACTTGAGACCTCCATCATGGAAGTCTCAAACCCAAACCACTAGCCCACCCCGAAGGATAAAAAGGTATAAAGCTTTTGACTGCTTTAATTTTTTGAACTTACAAGTAGTCATCATTTAAAATGATAACCCAATATTCAACCTTTTCAGACTAGAGATTTACTTAAATTACTCATCTGAAGAATCAGAAATATTCAACATGGAAGCACTTAATTATGCAGACATGTCTCTCAGAGGCATTCATAGGCTCTTTTGGATGATGGAAAAATAAGCATACTGAAAATAAAATTGAAGCCTCAAAGAAATATAGGACTTGCTGGAACCACATCAATGTAGAAAATAAAAATAAAACAGAACGGAAAAAAAAAAAGTTTCATTCAGCTCCATTATCAAACCTTAAAGAAAATGCTACCAGTAAACCTGGTAAAATTATGTCACCAAACCCAATGATACTGTAGCCATGCCAAGGATCAAACAACCGTGGGATTTTCAGTAACATAGGAATGCCATCTTCTCCACTTTTATCACCGCGTGCAACCTAGACCAGAGAAAATCATCACATTTCCAGAGCAATAGTCAAAGATCCGTAGTTATAACAGTGTAAAAAGCACACAAACAACACAAATAAGAAACTTTACAAGCAAATAAAGACCTTACCACTATCATCACACTCTTATGGAACAAACTTTTCGAAAGAAACACCCAGAAAAGGTCATATAATAAAGAACAACTCAGAAGAACTGTTCCCACCTGATACAGTCAAGGAAAATAAAGGATAATGTCAGACCGCCAGTAATACATAAACTGTTGCTTTTTTCTTATAGTTGTTTGGCTGCAGGACAAAAGAGATACAACATAAACAGCAGAGCAACCAGCAATGAAGCACTTTCCCAATAGTAGGAGGAGAAGTGAGGTGACAACAAATGATGGATTCTGCAACCATGATCTCATCTTTTATATATATATATATATATTTTGATGACAAGGGGAACCCCCGGCCTTTACCCTTTGGGTGCGCACATGGTAAACCCCCTCCTATGCAATAGCTCGCAAACCACACAGGAGAGGTAACCCGCACTAGGCAAGCCAGTGCGACGAACTCGACCTAAAAGGCAAACACCTTGCTTTCGCTGGCAAGAGGTTTCAAACCTGAGACCTCCAACATGGAAGTCCCAAGCCCTGGGCCAGCCCGAAGGATTCATCTTATATTTTTTTTATATGGTAATCCTCTACCTCAGTGACTCGATCCCACAACCTCAAGGCTGGAGGTGGAGGTGCTTTCCACTTGAACCACCCCTCCAAATAAATAGAACAGGTCACTGATTTGTCTATTAAGCATTTTAGTGGCTCTAAAGTGAGTTACATTTATCTTCATCAAAAGTTTGTTACATTCATAACCATCTAGGGACTATACTCATTTGATAAACTTCTTGAGCTTAAGAAGATTTAAGTGAACAAAGAGTAATTGAGATTACTTAGAGATAACTCTGTGTATTTCAATGTATGTATAAAGAAGTCAGTCAACGGTGATTTGCAACTTTCTCCATTCTGTCTCCTCGTTTCTTATTAGTTGTTGACAATTGAAAAGCAAAAATCAAATTTCTACTGAAGTAAAAGGTTAAATTCTGTAGAGTTCAGGTTTTGGGGAGCACTTATCTACTTAACAGTTAATGTCAAGAATAGGGATACCACAATATGTTAAGACATTGCTCATCCACAGGAAAATTTCAAGCATTAGAGAGAGAGTACAGGGATTTACCATTTCCTAAAGCCAAAACATTACACAAAACTGTAAAAGCTATAACACAATAAAAACCAGCAGCATGAATCGTCTTACCTTGAGGTTCGGAATTTGCACTACCTGGAGAACCGTGATGATCAATGCAATACCCTAGTTAAGAGAGATCATCAATCCATTATATTGAGTCAATACTAATAAGAATAAAAATAGAGCTATCCAATTATCAAGTTATGCTATTTTCCTTTTCTCCTTCAGCTTGGGAGTTGGGGTTAAAGAGCTCTCCCCTAGTGTCTGAATATATAATCATACCTATTGAAAGCAGCAGTAACAAAAGAATAGGAGTTGATATTACAACACTGAAAATATGCCTAAGGCACCCCCATGTCACAGGATGAACAAAAAAATATTTCCAAGTGTCTAGAAAAGAATAAAATATTTACAGATTTAATCCATCAAAATGTTCTTATGAAACAGGAAATTGAACCAGAGTTACAATAGTTCCAAGAGAAAAAGACAACAAGAACAAAACTTGTCAAAGAAAGAACACCAGAAAAAAAGGTGCAGAAGCCAATATTATTCTCTTGAAATTCAAAGATGAAAAGAATCCGATCACATAGGTAGGTCAATTCAAGAGCAAAGACGTTACTAGTATTCTGATAATAGAGAAGAAAGCTTCCATCCCCACCCCCACCCCCACCCCACCCCAAAACAACCATTTTAAACACAAACCTGCTGTCTTAATAAAATAAAAAACATGTCTGCTTTTTTTAAGCATAGCATGTCATCCTTAAGATAACATCTGCACAAGACAACATCTGCAAAAAGTTTTTTTTTTCTTTTGTAGTACACAGAAAGGGTTATTCCTCTGTAATTGTTTTATTTTGGTTATAACTGTGGAGTCTGGGACAGCTTTCACACACTTCACTTAATTCCATGGGATACCTGCCACTTCCCATCAGCAACAGGTACCAGGTAACTCTGTCCGCCAAGGCTAGGACAGATAGAAAGAAATGGCTTTTTTGACGAGGTAAAAATTTGTTTCTATGAATTTGTATCCCCATCATAATACGCTCACCTTAACAATTTCCACTAACGAAGAAGATTAAATCCCAAGCAGGTGATAAGAGAAAAGGAAAAAAGAAACCGTGGTTAGATAAGAGCAACTCTCAAACCAATAGGTCAGGATTAAAACTGTGTAGAAAAAAAGGGGAAATAGAGGAGATACAAGCAACTGAGATGATATTAGACAAAGTAAAAGCGGGAAAATGCAATAGCGCTTACAAGTATATCTTGACCTATCCAAGCAAAGGAGTTATGACGATAAACTGCCCACAGAACTGCAAAGGCTATGCAGAATGGAGAAATCGCCAGCGTCAGATATGAAACAGGTCCCAGAAAAGGAATTTTAATGTATGACTGTCCAAAACGTTCAAACCATCTGAAACTATATATAATGACGTTAGCTACACTTCTAAGAACCACCAGCAACTAGAGTTCTGGCATGTAAAATGAACAATCTTATTTCAAGAAAATACAAATAATAATTTAGTAACAAAGACTGACAAAAACAATTGATGACAAGGTGTTCGTAATGCACCACAATGAAAGAGCACACACCCAATGTGCCTGAAAGAGTACGAGGTGCTCAAGGCACCATGTACCTCCTCCCCACAGCAAAAGAAAAGGAAAAGAAGGGTAAAAGGCATATTTGGTAATGCTCCTGCGCAGCTGTACAGTAAAGTGTAGGTCTAAGCCACAGTCACTTTCATCAAAGCATGCAAAACTGGAGTCTTAATAACTACTACTCTGGTTGGAACTAGTAGACCCATCACACATGAAAGGATGTAAAGAGATCAAGGAGGACATTTCACATGGAAAAATCGTTATTAAAAAGGAACATCATGCGTTACTGTATTTTGTGATCATGTTTAAACAACAGATGTTACATGATTTCAGCAACAACCGTAATCTTTGTTTTGTTTTGAAGAAAGAACGACCGTGATCTTTCCTTCTGCCACTCATAAATGACTGGTGTTTTTGGTAGAGAGAAGTTTAAAACAATGGTATATTCAAACTTTGAGATGGTAAACGCCTATATTTCTAGATAAGTACGGTAAGAAGCTAATGCCTCTCAAAAGCCAGGTTTATGGAAACAGATTTTTCAAAAGAACAAACACGTGATGCTAATGTGACTGCTACTATTGTGTATGATTATTGGCATTTATGATAGAAATTGCAGTAAATGCTTAAAAAGTGTGACATAAAAAGTTAAAGGGGATGAACATGTGATGTTAAAGAGCAAGAAATTTTCGATTCCATTTTGCATTTTAATCTGTTGACTTCCAGGAAAGACGCCTTTATTGCTCTATGTCAAGACCTGTATTACAATTCTTCTCAATCTTCTTCAACATTTCAGATTTTGCTCTTAACTTCGTGCTATTATAGAAGTTTTGAGAGACAACAAAATGATGTTACACTCAGTTCCACCAAAACCTGCAAGAATCTCACTTGTATATATTATCACATGATCACGATCTATGCACAATGCAACCACAGGTCAATATTACCGAGGGCCAGGATTGCAGAACATAACACAGCGTCAGAAGCAGAAAAATAAGCTGTGCTAATGGTGCCAAAGAGGGAATAGCTCTAAATTTTCTTAAAGCAATGAGTCGGTCTTCATATCCACTATTAAATATGATTTGACACCACTCTAATTAATTAGGCTTCAGCCCCTGAATCCTAGATAGAATTTTCACAGATCTAAAAATGCGAAAATGAGAAACTTGTATTTGTTTTCCATGCACAGCTGCCTAATTACAGATTGATTTTCATTCATGGTCTTTCTTGGAGCAGTCTTACTACTGAATTTCTGAAGCCAAAAGAAGAGTACTGAATGCCATTTGGAATATGAATAATGAGAATTTGCGAAGCAAGGGATGTTAATCCTTTGTTTTCTAGTGGACGATGGATGATGTTCAGAACAAAATTATGTGGCTATGAAGTCAGCCAACCAACTCAACTCACCATGTTTGAAACTTCACTTTCCAACCACTTTTTTTCTGGAAAGCTTTCTAGACTTCTAGTTTGGGTACTGTTTGCTTGGACAATTTATCAAAAGGATATATGAAGAAATTTTTTCAATTAATTCCTAACAAACTTCTATTAAACAACTAAACAAAATCTTTAGTTCTTTCAGAAAACTTTTCCTGGAAACAACGCAAACATCGTTTTGCTTAGTGGAGCATTTGACACACTGTAGCTATGAAAATAATATATGAATAGGACCAATAAGATACATACCATGATAGCAAAGCAACCAAACAAGTTTGTAGACCCTGTAAGGACAAGGTGAGAAAGGTGTTACTTCAAATATTATCCGCATGAAGATAGAATGATTTTAACCCCATTCAATCCATTCACGTTTTCCTACATCTGAAGGAAGTGCTAGCAACTCCTAACTCAGATAGATTAATGAAAGGGATCACCTATAGATGGAAGTATAATAGAAACAAATATGAAAGGTATTGCGACATGAAAAAGAAAAGGTCCTGATTTCCATTCATACTTAGGGTCGTGTTATTTGTGTAAAATCTTATGTATTGCAACCTTGAATTAAGTCTCCTTCTTTGGTGTGACATACCTCAACACCCCCAATGGAGAAGAGAACCACTAGAACCTCTATAAACCAGGAGGACATCAATTTGTAAAGCATAATCAAGAAGCAGGACGCAACCACCACGAACAGAACTGCTGATATTATATTGATTTCCAACACCATACTGGAACGAGACACCTCACTGACATTGCATTCATTTGAGCCATCCTGTGAGATCAAGATACATATTTCAACCAAACTGCTAAGGAAAGATGCAGTGAGTTTCATTTTTCAAAATTGTAAAATATATGGAATACAGCTAAAGAGAAGGAAAAATAAAGAGGGAGAGGGAGAGGAATGTTTGTGATGTACTTTTAAAAGCTTGTCCTGCTCAATTGCAGCTTCTCTGGCACGCCATGCAGACCAATAAGAAGCACACAATATGGTAGCAACAGCCATAAGCCATAAAAATACTTCAGCTACATCGACCATTGGGCGTTTTGGAGAGTACAGCTGCACAGAAACTGAAAGATGGGAAATCTTTTAGTCATTATTTCAAAAATAAATCAGCAAAATTGAGGCCATGTCGGATAATCTCAGCTAACTATGCAGATGGAGCTATAAGCTGTGTCCCCCCACCCTTCCCAAATAGAACTAAAAAAAAAGTCCAATACCACGAGACTCACCAGAAGAGCTATTTCCAAGAAACTTTATCAGGCTTGTGCCAGCATGTTGCGGGAGCATGATAGCAGGGATACCAATGTCCAAGTCAGGTTCATGGGGTTCACAAACCATCTTGAAGAGCTCTACATTGCAGTAAGAGAACATAAGTCATATGCAGCCGTTTGCATGTGCATATCAAGACATTAAGCAATGGTGATAATACAGGAATTTATCGGATGATTTTAGTTTTTCCATAGGGCACACTGTGATGACGTTCCAAGTCAACACCAGATTCGATCACTGAAATTTTTGAAAATAAGGAAATAGCACTGCCTGTAGTTCAAAAAATAAATCATGACTGTTGGTTGACTGATTGCAGTTTCCCCAGGACCATCAAGAATGAGCCAATTCATATTGGAACACGGAAAGCAATACAGATAATACTTAGGAAAAGCACTTGAACCTGTTTGGTTATTTATTATGAGGATAGCTGAAGCACCGGCATCTTCTGCAACGTTAGCTTTGGTAGTGAAACTGCAATTACCTCGGTGCACCAGGATGGCCTCACCAGTGAGCTATACATATTAGAAACCTTAATTTTGAGTTCGCGATACAAATGACAATTTTTTGAGGTATCCACTTAAATGTGCTTTCAACAAGAGAAATAAATGTGAAACAACCTTATTCCTAGGTGTGCTACAACAATCCGGAGGGTCTGCAAAAGCCAGCCTTGTCTGATTAGCACGCTTCTCCTTTGATTCCAATGTCGGGCCAAATCGAGCACCAACACCAACAAACTCTGTTACTTCTATACCGTCAACCCAGATCGGAACTTTGACCTAGTTGAGGAATTTAGATAATATGCCCAGTTACTAGTGTGAGACAAAGTGACTCCAATGACATATACAAGTAATAAAATATTTGACCAAGCAAAATTTAATTAACGTCTAAACAGAAGTCTGCTTCCACGTGATACTGACCAAACCAACCATTACACTAATTCCTGTTATGCTACGGAGTTTCTCAAACAAGTTCCACAATGAGGGGAAGGAAAAATCACGATCATTCAAATTTAACACCCCGAGTCCCCAATTTATCCTATATCCATGTGACAAGACAAGAAGTCTCTACTCCAAAAAGCATGGAACATATGTGTGGACAACACTGGCATCTGAGTTATTCATGCCAATTCATATAAAAATCTAGGAAAATAAATCATGGTCAAGCTATACAGGAATTTACACGAGGTCATACTCCATCAGAGTTCTTCACGACAGGCAGGTCTCAAGAAGTGTACTCTCTCAGTTCAATCCTTTTGGTTTTCATAAGATCTGGTGATGATTTTGATGGTGGTAAACCTTAGGAGAAGGAAGGATGTTTGTTTCACTTGGTGTAACTTATGCAAGGAGGCACGTGGAGCTGTAGATCATCTTCATCTACACTGTAGTGGGATATGTTCAGTTGGTTTGGTATGTCTTGGGTGATGCCATAGTCTGTGAAGGAGCTGTTGTTTCACTAGAAAGCTGGAAGAAGTAGGAGGAAAACCATAATTGTTCCTCATGCTTTGATGTAGATCATTTGGAGAGAGCAATAGGAGGGCTTTTGAAGGGGTAGAATTGAGTTTGGGGCAGCCGAGGAGTAGTCGCCGGTCCTTATATATTTTTGGTAGTTCCGGGATGTTTAGAGGATTGGGTGTTTTTTGTAAGAAACCATATCTTTTTGTAGTTTGTTTACGTTTTGGTATACTACTTGTATACAGCCGATTTTTGGCGTTTGATTTATCACATGATACTATATACCTGATCAAAAAATTGGATCTGGTGATAAAGTAATACTGGGGAGCAAGCTGCAGTCAACCTGATGAGAGTAAAGCTGTCTCTTTCCTTAGAAAATCATACTAACCGATGTTCTACTGAGAACACATAAAGTCATCTCCTTAACTTAAGAAGAAACTATATCTTTAAACTCATCTTCTCCTTTTCTGATGTTCTTGTTCCACAGCTGAAATTAGTGCAACCGACTGGATGGGTCACATGGTTTAAGCAGTATAGACAAATAAAAAAGAAGGGCACTGAATCCCTCAATCATGTCAACAAATTACAGCCAGGCCATTACTGTAAATTTTCTTGTGCGCAGATTACAGTGACATCTTCTGAATTTCCTTGTGTGCAGATATAACATCTTACCTGCCCATACCAGTGACCCAACTTTCTTAGACCATACTATTGGGCGCAACCTTTTTTCTTTTTATTTTTCAGAGGAAGGCAAGGTAATTTATTTATTTGTTGATAAGTGAGATAGGTAAGCTTGATATTACACCAATTGTAGCACCATGAGAGCTGCGTTTGGAAAGAGATATACAGTAAAAGAAAAGGGTACCCCTTTAGCCATGTATGAAGAAAAAAAATCTACCATTTGTTCTGTTTTTGCTAACACTTCAATTTTACACCAAAATTACAAGAGCTTAAGGCATGAGGCCTTACTGCCTTTGTGGCTTCAAAGAACCTGAGATTTCCTTTCTATAACACCCAAAATATGAAAGGACAAATTGTCTGTCAAATTTCTTACAGTACTCTGACTGTTAGCCCCTTTCCAACTCCACAAAGCTTGCTTTTAAGTCTTTGAGTGTCACCCATTTGAAGCTGAATAGATTCAGAAACAGGTTCCACATTTGTCTTGCAACTGAGAAGTGAAAAAAGAGATGATTAACTGTCTCAATTTCAGCTTCACATACAATGCCTGTTAGAGAGTGAAAACACCCTCTTCATTAAAATTTGAGCGAGAAAGGGCTCATTTACTGCAATCCATCCAAAACTGGCCACCGTGGCAAACACTTTGGTTTCCTAAATCATCTTCCATCACCAGTTAGGGAAGAAGCTTAAATTTTGTAGACTTGACTGTAAAGATGCCCTCATTATCTTTGTCCATCTCAGTGAGCTTTTTTCCTTCACTTACCCAGTTATACTCCTATGGAGCCAGCCTAACAGCTGAAGCAAGCATCCCACTCCCAGTGTTAGCAGTTCTTTCTAAAAGTAGTATTTGAACTGCTAAGATCTGACCTGAGCAACAGTTGTAAGTTGCCTCAGGTTCTAGTTCTACTGCTATATTAAAGATTTCACAATATTCCACGCAAGCAGAAGCATGTCCAACTCCAATCCAAACACCCATAATAAAAATTTAACTTGAGCCCATTACCTAATGTAAAACTTGTGTAAAGGATTTGAATTCTGACGACAAGCGTCTAATAATCAAGTGTCACTCTATCCATAATTTTGTTTTGTTCCAAGTGGATAGCATATCCTCAAACATCTCAAAAACTCATGGCTAGGCAAAAAAAAAAACTAGATATCGTTCCAAGAGGTACCCAGATAGATTGAAGGGAAAGAGGCAACTTTACAAAACATCACAACTACCAACCTTTGGTTACAAAAGAAAGCTGGATTTTTTGCATGGTTCAATCTTGTTCACCTTTTTTAGATGCTTTTGGACTGATATCTTATGCAAAGATTATACAATATGAGGCATAAGATACAATAGTCAAGTGTTATAATTTAGGACTTACATCAAAATTAAGACCACCAAAAGTTGTATATCCCAAGGTGAAAGGAAGAGAGAGGTCATAGAACCAATATTCTCACAAAATGGTTATTCTTCACTTTTCATACTTCCATGCTGAAAGTGAAAGCCCAACTTCGACTTGGGAACAGAGTAAAAAAGGTACTATATGTTACATAGATGTTGGAACCCACATAGCCGTAATCAATCGTTTAGGATTAGGAAAAGGGAAGATGGTATTCAGTGGGGGTCATTTTGTTACAAAACATCTGTTTGGCCTATATGTCTAGGAAGGTTAGCCATTACTTTTTAATGGCTCATTGAAGAATTTTCAACTTGAGAGATAGAGTTCCACAATTTCTGTTTGTCTTGATTTAACCTAAGTTGCTCGGACTCAAGTGCAGGTTTCCGGTACGAGTGCGGATCTAGAGGTTGGATCTGATTTGAATTTAAAGATTCGGGGGTACGAATCTTGGTACGGGTACAAGTATGGGGATTCAAGTACAAGTAAGTGATTAACTATAATCATATATTGACTAAGGATTAAATGGGGAGGTGCAATCATATTTTCGTTGAAGAGGAACTGTTGTCATATTTTTGCATAATTCTTAAATGGTAAGCCACTCAATCAAGGGCAATTTCAAGTAACTGGAAGTGGTAGTGCCCACGGCTCAACCTCTATGTGAGGGAGTATATTAAGAAAGTCAAAAGATTATACTAAATTTGCACCTTCTTAAAGAAAAGTGTAGGGGGTGCAATAATAATCAACATCCATTAATTTAAAATCCTAGATCCGCCACTTCTTTTTTTTTAAAATGAAGTAGATTTGCCACTTTATTCAAACTCTCATTCTTGATTTACATGCCATAGGACAAATGAGGATAGAAATTGAGAGAACAATGGAAGGGCTTAGGAAACCAATGCATCCTTCCCTTTTTAAAAAAAATTAAGTAGGAATGCCTGCATTATATCACTAGCTCACGCAACATAATCATCAAGAGACCCTGCAGATCAGCACCAAAACAAAGAAAGCGTGAACTAAATCATTTTTGTCGTGATTTGGATGAAGGTAGTGTTCGAAGCAACTCATGTTCACCTCAACGATTTCACACAATACCTACCCGGTACAGATATTGGATAACTTTACCCATCTCGGACTTAGATAGATGGAAAGAGATCGCCTAACTTTTTTATCAACCGTTAGGTCACATCCTCGAGTGCTAATGTCATAGTTCCCTTTAATTGTTTAATGATAATACAATTAAACACATATAGCAGAAGAATAGCAATTATATCACTTAAATATTAATCACACAGTACAAAAGCCAAGCTAAAGAAAGCACACTTGACCTAAGACATAAATAAACGACCAATCACACACTGATAACTCGCCAGACAAACATAAACAATCAAGCAACAGAGTCTCAAATGGGTTCAGCTATCTGGATTCTCTATTTCAATTTCACTCTGTTAGATCAATTTCATTTCAGTACTAAATAATAAATAGACACACAAACAGTGGCCACACACACACACACACACACTCCCAAAAAAACAAGGGGGGGGGGAATCACAGGAGTAATCACAACTCTCAACAAACCAATCCTACAATAACCCAGTCAGTACAGTACAGATAAAACAATGTCACCAAATTTTTTTTAAAAAAAATGCATATTTGGTGAACTAACTTCAAGTTAAAAATAAAGAGAACCAAAAACTTAACTAACTTGTAGCTAAAAACGACTCAATCTTTGAAATGAAAAACTGAAAAAAAAACAGTTAAAATCAAGAATCAGAAGTTTACCAGAACAAAATTGTTGTTACAACCAGGTCGACTTGGAGCAATATCATCTTGGTGAACTATATCACCCCCACTGACCAAAGAAGTACACAACAACACAAGTACAACAAAAACAGCACAAATTGAACAATCCACTTTCTTGAACTCCATGAATTCAAGAACCCTAGAAAAAAATTTCTTCTTTTTTTTGGGGGGAGAGGGAGCAAATCTTGGAGATCAAAGGTAAATGGTGAAATGGGTGTTGTTCTTTTATTTATTTATTCCCTTGTGTACTTAGTTTTTTCTTTTTTTGTTGGAAGATATGAAGAAAGACATGGGAAGTGGGGCATATAATGTATGAAAACAAGAAATGTTAAAGAAAGATATTCAATTAAAGCATTGTTTGGTCATTCTATTTATTTTATTTAATTAAATGAGTTGTTGTGTCTTTTGTGGGTTTTCTCTACTCTCACTAAGTGGCGCGTGGAACACACTTGGTAGTTGACCATTTTAAGTCACCTCATTATTTGTAATGGAACCTTTCTTATCTCTCTTTATCTTATGGAGAAATGTGTCACTAATTGGTATATTTATGTATTGTCACTTCTTCATGAAAGGTGACTTTGCCTTGGAGATTTAGGACATTTTTCAAGTGCATTACACTAGACAGGTACTCCCTCCGTTCATCTTTATTCGTGCATTTTTTTTAAAAATAAATGTGTATTAATATTTATTTACTTTATAAAATTAAGATATAATTTTATACTTAGAGATTGTTTGATTTGAATATAAGTTATGATGGAATAAGTTATATTGATATTATTTTTTATTGAGTGTTTGGTTTGTTGCATAAATTATAAGAATATGTTATTTGCTTACAACACTCGCTTTATTAGTTTTCTTTTATGTATTTGCTTTGTTAGCTTTAATTGTTCAATATTCATTTTAAAAATAAATCTTTCATCTTATTTAGTTTAAATATTTGTTATGTGTATATTTTCATGATAACACCGTATGCATTTAAAATATAACTTTCTTATTTAATTTAAAAATAGAACTTCCATTTTTAAGTTTGTTAAAGTAAAAAGGGGTTTATGAAAAATCAAAATGCTAGAAAAAATATAAGAATTAGTCAATAGAAATTATATTATATAGTATAAATTTTTAATAGAAAAATATGAACAAATATCATAGAAATAAGGAGTGAAGGATGTAAATGTTATTATGTATTGTATTAAAAATAACATAATATACATAAATATACAGAGTGAGGTATAAATAGGAGTTTAAAAGGATATCTTTGTCATTTACCCTTTTACTCTGAGAAAGTATACCACCCCAAATGAGGGATAACTTATCCCAGTATTATTTATTAGTCCGGAGATAAGTTATCCGAGATTTGCAAACCAAACAACAATTTAAGGGTCACTTTATTGTTATCTCGGGATTATTTGCACTTGTCATTCACGTGAAACGATCCGTTAGTTCCTAATTTACCCTTAGTATTAATTATGGTCATTTCCTTATTACATTTTACAAAATATTGCATTTTATTATATTTAAATGGTGGGAGGGAGCCAACAGAGGACAAGTAGAAATGGATGGAGGGATTAATAGGTGGTGAGAATTTTTCATTTTTTTCTAGAAATTATCAGTATTTGATTGTGAAAATTTTATATAATTCAATATTGTATTTGAAATTTGAAAATATTCAAATCTTGTTTTTACTTTTTTCTAAACTAATTTTATTCTATTTTTTTATTTTTATAAAAATGTTCTTATTTAAATTAAATTTCATATTTTTTAGGTTAAATATATTCCGACAATAGGATATTATTTATAAAAATTATAACCGAACACAATTTTTATTTTTTTTAAAAACAAATAAAGTGAAAAAAAATAGTTATAATATTATGCAGTAACTTGTATATCGAATCTAATTTATGATATTATGTTACTATCTATTCTAAGATATTGCGCTCATACTAGATTGACAGGATGTTTCAACTAAATTAGCCAAATTAGGTGATTTTGCTAGCTTTTAAAAATTTGAGATATAAATCATATTTAGAAACAAAAACATACGTTTGGATTTTAAATATCAAACACAATTTTAATTTTAAAAAAATCATATAAAGTGAAAAATATTTTATTTTTATGGTCAAAGGTCCACTATTTGTTTTGGGATCTCATTTAAAGTGTCTAAGTTTAACTTTTTTTTAAAAAAAAAGTAAAATCTTTTGTGACTATGTTAAATGGATCATTTAACTTTTAACTAAATGTTAAAAGTTGAATGAGAACAAATGCAACATTAAACGGATAGGTCTTTTGCAAATATATTTGACCGACTGTTTTAACTTTTTCAATTAACGATGCATAGTAGGATGCGTTTCAAAAAGTCAAATAAGAATAAATATGATATAAACGGAACAAGATCAAATTATTTAAAAGTATCCATTCACATTTTTATGAGGAATATATTAATAGTATTTAACTAGAATAGCACGTCTCTTTAAAAAATTAATAGACGATAAACGTCTTTAATTTCTAGTTATTTGTACTTTAAAAAAAAATAAGTAATTTATATATAGATATTTGTATTACGCGATTATCTTTTTAGATTTATGGATTTAATATGTTGTAATATATTATTTCCATTCTCATATTGATAAATCATTTCATATCAATCAAGGACCAGAAGCAAGGAACAATAAGATACAACAAATTAAAGTGACGTTTGAAATGGTTGTTTAGTTACTGACGATTGATAAATTAGTTTTCAAAAATAATTGGAGAGAAAATAAAAAGAGGTTAAATATATGCTTAAATTGATTACAACTTCAAGAAAAAATTCGAAAAACATGTTATGATCACAAAAATTTTGAATTCAATTGAAGTTGAAAAAAAAAAAAAGTTAGATAAGTGTTTTCGATCAAAATTACTTACAAAAATTTAAAAACAACTTCAATTTATATCCAAATCCAAACATAACTAGGCACTTTTCAAATATACTTTTTTTTTACATCAACAACATATCCAGTGAAATCCCACAAGTGTAGTCTGAGGGGGTAAAGTGTAAGCAAACCTTATTACTACCTCATAAAGATAGAGAGGTTGTTCTCGGAAGACCCTCGTCTCAAAAATCTCAAGCCCCAAAAGCAGAAGATACTAGATATAAAATACACATGATAATATATATAATACCGTAAAAGTAACAAATATAATACAGATAATAACAATATAAGATATAAAGACCCGACTAATCCTTCTAATCTACTATATCACAAGGTAAAACAACATCTTAACCCTACTAGCCTATTAACTTTCTATTCTAATACGCGACCTCCATTCATTTCTTTCTAAGATCACGTGCTCGGCTGGATGAAGTTGCGGCATATCATGTCTAATCACCTCCCAAAATACTTTTTCGGTCTACCTCTACCCCTCAACTTAACCTCTAAATCCAACCGCTCGCACATCCTAAGAGGAGCATCGATACTTCTTCTTTGCACCGATTTTTTCTTTTTAATTTCATGATAAAATATCACCTAATTATTCTAAATCTCAATAGTACTACAACTTTTTAAAATTCATTCATTTTATTACACGTACACAGAGAAATTAAAAATCTTGTCCAGATACCAAACCCGTCACCATCACATTTTTCCCGCGGCAAACTTTTCAACAGAATTGTACGCATCTTTTTCTGTTTTTTTTTACAACTGAAAGTTCGGCAAAAATCACTCAAATTGTCACTTTTAAATTTTTAATCTTTAAATTGTAGATTTTAATCGTTAAAAAAGCAAAACAAAAAATAAAATTTATCTCGATGTCTAGGCTTGGTATTTCAGTAGGATAGTAGGACTAGTTGTGTCATTTTATTTGTGTTGTTTTTTTCTCGGCTTATATTTGTTATTTCTATTGTATTTTTATATTATTATTTGTTTTTTCATTTTAGTCGATTTTCTTCTCCTTTTCGTTTTCTCTTTTTTCATATCTAATTTCTTCTGTTTTGGGGGCTTGATATTTTTCTAACGAAAATCTTTCAAAAATAGTCTTTCTATCTCTATGAGGTAGTGATCAGGTCTGCGTATATTTTACCCTCTCCAAACCCTACTTATGAGATTCCACTGGTTTGTTGTTATTATAAAGAAATGAAAATCAGTATGATTTTGTAAGTAAATATTGATTTTATAGGCTAATTCTGATAAATCTCGGTTCAAATAAATACTATAAGGGTTCGTTTGGTGTGATGGATAATAGAAATTAATCTCACGATAACTTTTGTGTGTTCTTTTATCTGTTGTTTAGTTGCGAAGGTTGGAATAACTTATCTCAGAATTAACAATTAGTATTGGGATAAGTTATTCCTCCCTGGTGGAATAATAATCCCACGATAACTTATCCTGAGATAAAGAATGTGAAATAATTAAAATACCCTTCTTAATTTCTCTTTTATACACAACTTTTACATTCATGTTATCAACATAATTTTTAACAATATTTTATAATAGCATTCTCAATCATAAGTAATTATTATTTTTATGACAATATATTTTCTATTAAAAATTATATTTTATAAATATTATTTCTATTTGTGGATACATTATAAGTTGAATTTATTTATCTAATACTTATGTTTATTTGATATTTTGATTTACATTAAAATATTTACTTTACTAAATTACATATTTTTAATTAAATAGCTTATTACTTACTTAAAAATTATATAGTTTGTATCAATTAAAATATAGATAACTTTAAAATGTAGATAATTCGGATAGTAACATTTACTTTAATAAATTTAAAATAGATATTTTATTTTTAAGCTAAATAAAATGAAAGTTCTATTTTTAAGCTAAATGAGATGAAAGTTTTATTTTTTTAAAGTTAAATAAGAATTTAAAGTTAAATAAGATGAAAATTTTATTTTTAAGTTAAATAAGATGAAAAGTTTAACTTTTTACAATCATGAAAAGTATTTTTATTAAATATTTAAATTAAATAAGATGAAATTTTTATTTTTAAAAATAAATAACTAAAGTTTACAAAGACAATGTAAAAAGAGAAGCTAAATAAGGTGGAGGATATTTTTGTATACAAAATTATTCTTAGAATTACGTAATGGATCTAATTTGAATACGCTAAACCAAACAAATAATAAAAATTACCCTCGCTATAATTAATCCTAACATAACTTATATTCAAATCAAACGACCGGTAAGAATAAAAAATAGGTGAGAGGCGTGAAGCATAAGGAAAATGTGAAAGCGCGTAGGTTAAAAATGGATGTTGTTACCGGCTACGTATGGGACCGGTAAACAAAGATGTCCGTATAAGCCGTACGATTAGACGAGAGAGCGCCATAATTGTAAATGGGCCTGAGATTCACATTCAGGTAGCCGGTCTTAATCACCTGTACTCAACCTCACGTGTAGAGTTTTATTCCTTTCACCTTATTGGTTCGTCCAATCTTCAATCATCTTTGCATGATATGTTGATTTTTTTTCTAAGTGAAATTTTTGTTAAGGCATATTTAAAATGTTCAACTACTAGTTTTCAAGTTCAACTATTTTTTTCTGTCCTACTTTCTATGATTTTTTTTAAAATCGATTTAAGAAAAAATGATATATTTCTATATTTAGTACTTTCTTTCAAGTTAATTGAATTTTTGAGACTTTATTTAATATATAAAATAGTTTGAATTGTTCAAAGTTCAAGATGAATGTTTGAAACTTTTTCCATATTTGTCTTTTCATTTATTGAAGTTTTATATTTTCTAAGAGATAAAATTATACTACATATTTATGATTTCACAAAGGACACTAGCTGAAAATATGGTTTAAGTTTTGTCGTTGAATGTTTTTCTTAATATGTGTGCATTGTCTCACAAATTTAATTAAAATTGAACAGATGGGGGGTAATAATGCAATTTTAGATACACATTTTACTTTTGATGAAATAATTTATAGCTACACAAATAATATATGACTTATTTTAATTTTTAAACCACTAATTTCAAAAATCGTACGTAATCAAATTAAACTAGGAAATACTTATTTTTCTATTACAACCAATTAATATCTAGAAATTGTGGGATTGTAGGATAATTTTTTAGGAGAAATTTGATTGTGAGAAACAATCGTAAATGACAACAGTAATTTAAACTATCCTAAGGTTCTCAACGCATTTCTTTAAATAAAAAATCCCATTTCAAGACGAGTACTCTCCTATTTCAACTTCATGATATCGAAAGGCTCAGTACTTCAACTAGTCTCCATGTTCCTAGAATTTTTTTTTTAGAAAATATTTTGATGAGTACCTTTTAACAACTTCCAAACTACTTGTATGTCACATAAATTAAATGGTCAAATTAAGGGGGTGGGGCTAGAGGTGGCGGGGACTGAATGAGTAAATGACTAAATCAAAATATTATATTTTAATCTATATAAATATTTGGAATTCCAAACATTCCATGTCTTAGTTTTAATTACAATTGATGGTAAATCAAAATACTTTCGGATCCAGTGATAAAAAATAAGTTATTTTAAAATTACTATCTTATTTTCAGTATGGAAGAAAAATAACATTATTGCCTCGGGATAAGTTATTTCGTAGTTTTATTCCAATTAAATATGAAATAAACTTATCTTAAAATTAATCTTGAAATCAGTTGTCCCTTATTTCTTGTACCAAATGAGTCGCAAATACCACTGGATGTTTTTTTCTTCAATACTAATTAAGCTAAAATCTTTATTTTTTTCTTCTCATTTTTTTTTTTTTAAAGTTTTATGTTGTTGTTGATATGAAAGTAAAAGGGAAAAAACATTAGTTAGGTATATAAAGATGTAAAATCTCACTATTTATTTCTAACATTGAGGTAATTAATCAGAAGATAGATATATTTTCATTTTTATTTTTTGTTTTGTTTAATTTTCAGATTAATTCACCTATCTAGGAAATGCAAATGACATATGGTATATTCAAATCGAACACTCAAATGAAAGATAAATTAGTTATCTTTGTGAATCTATAAATAAATTTGATGCAACAAAGAAAAATAATACTAAAACAAAACAAAACTTGTTTTTGAATAGGAATTTATAAAGTTAAAATTAATATTGTTGGATAACTTTAGTTAAGCTAGAAATATATCCTTTGAGAAAAATGGAAAAGGAAATTAGACTCTAATAAGTAAAGATTTTGTTAGGCAAAACATATTTAATTAAGTTAAATGCTTTTTGACTAGTAAGTAGTAACCCATCTTTTTCCTCTTTTAGAAGAGGAAACAAGTATTAATTATCGTAAGCAAGTCCAGAAAATATCAACATTTTAATAAAGGAAGATGATCACTTTCGACTGATCAAATTTTTTGAATTTTTTCTCTTAAGTGTCATAAAAAATGAGAAAAATGACTTTTTAGAGAAACACGTTAATTAAACAGATAACATTCTACATTCCTCCGTTGTATATTTGCATGCTTGCTTAATTAATTCCAAGTTATTATTTTATATATATATATAGTTAATTTTTTTTCTGGGATATTTAATATACAATTCGTCATACATATGTCACCTATCTTATCAAAGTTCCAAATTTTGTGATCTAATTTTGTCAAGAACTGCAAATCCAAATAAATTTTGAGTAGGACGTGCATGTCACCTATCTTATCAAGCTATTTTAATTTATTAATGGTTTTTTCTCTTCAAAATTTTCAATTAGCCATGAAACTTGAACAATCAATAAACTAAATTTATCACTACAAACAACACAACAATAACATAACTAGTGGAATCCCACAAGTGGGTTTGGGAAAGGTAAAATGTACGCACTCATCGCAAAAACTCATAAGCAAAATAAACTAGATATGAAAAAAAAAGGAAAGGAAAAGAAAAAGAAACAGAAAGAACTACTAACAACGAAAAACACATGATATTGTGTAAATACGATAAAATCAACATACAATGACAACACAAGATATAAAAGCCAGACATCCACCTAACCCTACTAACGTATTAGCCTGCTACTCTAATTCGTGATCTCCACTCATTTATTTTGAATCATTTAGGTGTCGTCATTTTTCGTGCAATAATGTTTATTATACACTTGATAGCATTTTATAGTTTCTTCTTCATGTTTCCTAAATATTACTGTGTTATTCTTCAAACAAACAACAACATACCCAGTGAAATCTCACAAATAGAGTCTGGAGACGTTAAAATATATGCAGACCTTACCACTACCTCATAGAGATGGAGAGATTATTTCCAGAAAACCCCTATATGTTATTCTTCAAAACAAAGAGAAAATAAGTTGACAAAATTACATTCTATATATATTTGTAAATTTTGAAAACACTGACTGAAACAAGTCAATCTGTTTCATTTCTAGTATATATATCAAACCACTTTGTCCATGCTCAGACTTCAGTTTATGACACTTTAATCTAAAGATGTATAGACAACCTGTATAGAAACGTCTTTGGAGTATTGCTTAACAATATAACTAGAGATCAGCATCTATCGAAAATTCAGGTAAAATGAGGGGATATAATGACTTCTATAGACAATTCGACGAAGCTCGAAGACTTCTGTTAATGCTGTTGCAGCCACTCCTGAATTGCAGAACGGAGAGCACGGTTAGGAACAAGATTCTTATGAGACAGAGTAAGGTTTGTCATGGGTGAGGTCTCATGCCCACTGTCCAACCATCCTCTTAGTGCCTCTGCTTCATATGTGAAGCCATCCGCAGCTACTACAGGGTCTTGCATGATTTCCTGTTGCAGTGAAACACATAAACATAAAAGAAATGATTAAAATGGAACTCCTTCCGCTTTCTGAAAGGAAAGAATAGACTATCTTGACTTCCCTTGCTTCACCGAGTTGGATGATAACAAACTCATTGACTGGAAACCAAACCACAAACTTGCATGGGTTATAATTTTCAATAACTACGAAACAACAGCTACAGATGCTGGTTTCTAGTCAAAGGTTGTGATTGGGGGTTCGATAGAGTGAGGATGCTAATTTCCCAGAACTATCTGACAACTACAACATCTAACTCTTTTAATCACGCTGATGACTGCTCCGTTCAAACTGTATGGGACTTATAATGATGTATGATGACTGATTGACTGCTAGACTTGAAAGAAGCAATATACTAACCTGAAATATGGGACAAATAAAATAGGATGGAATGTCACAACGCTCTTCGGAATCCATTCTACAAGATGACGCCCCACATGAAGCTCTCATTGGTTCAAGCACCTTCCAGACCTCTGAAGAAAGTTCGGGCCGGCACCTACTGTTCTTCTCACAACAACTCATAGCTAAGTGAGCCAACTGTTTGGCTTGCACAAATGGCCAGTCTCCAGCAGTAGGATCCAGCAAATTTTTCAAATTTCCTTTATCCAGTGCATATTGGATTTCATTTTTTATCCCCAACGCAGGTCTTCCAGTCAGCAATCTAAGTAATATAATCCCAAATGAATAGACATCAGACTTTGGAGTAAGCTCTCCAGTTTCCAGAAATTCAGGGTCCATGTAAGCGAATGTGCCTTTTGGGTCAGTTCTGTGACAAAGTGTAGTACTATTTTCTGAAAAGTCATCTTCTGAGAGAACTCGACAGATTCCAAAGTCACTAAGCTTGCTCACAAAGTTCGCATCAAGCAAAATATTTGCTGGTTTTAGATCACCATGAATTATGCCCCGAGCAGTGCAGGAATGGAGGAAGAGGAGAGCACAGCAAAGCTCTGATGCTATACGGATTCGAGTTTGCCACGATAGTGGAGGGGTGTTATCTTTGCAGGTAAGACGATCCTCTAGGCTTCCGTTGGGAAGGTACTCATACACAAGAGTCCATGTTTCCGGACACGCTCCTATAAGAGTGACAATATTTGGATGCCTCAACTTGCTTAAAATATTGACCTATATCATTGCAACAAACGATATCATGAATTATCAGAAAGATATCTGTGGTAAAGAATTAAAACTTCATGTTTCATATGATTAAGAGAGAAGTATAGTATACAAAGCAAATATACGAAGGTAAGAACAACAAAAAAGGGACTGAAAAAACATACTAGTATGCATCCAATTGAATAGATGTGTTTACCACTGAGTATGGAAGTATCAGGTGTACTGACACACTCGAGGTTTATGTGTAAAACAAGCCTTACAGGGCATTCCAGCAAAACAGACAAGATAACTAGCATTTAGATATTTCAACATACAGAATTATCTCAAGATGGGATCACTAAAAGTTTCCCTTAAAAGATAAACCTATTGGCCCAACCAACGTAAAACCATTTTTAGCAGACAATCTACCATACTTAAGAGGAGATTTGTGGGAGAGAACTTCTTCAGAGATGAAAGGATTGTTCCCGTCTAGTGAGTGGGAAATGACGATGATCTAACTGTAGCTACAATATGTTGAACTCAATACCCTTTAAGATCAAACAATTCCATTGAACTGAATGATTTACGTGTGATAACATCTACTATACCAAATAAACACGAAAGTACGCTTACTTTCTACTATACTCATTTGTGGTACCACCATCAATAGATATCACACCAAACTAAGTAAATCTGTGTTTAGTTGTTTTACCTCCCAAAACAGGGATATTAAGTAGAATATGCACAAAACAAGGTATACAATTGAGAGGGAAAAAACCAAGACCCCAAAGAAATAGAAATTATCACAACAATTCAGGAGATGACATACATTTTAGCTTCTATGGACAGATGCAGAAACTAGCAAAACATAACAAATCTGACCTCCTGTTGGAACTCTGAAGGCCCTTGCAAGCTATGAGGGTGCAGCATCTTTACTGCCACTTGAGTGTGGCGAAGTAGGCCTTTGTAAATGCATCCATAACCACCTTCTCCAATCTTCAAGGCTGGGTCGAAAGCCTGAGTTGCTTCTTCAATTTCATGAAAATAAAATTCAGCAAATAGTGAAGATGTAGATGTACATGAAGACTCGTCTGAGTGTTGTTCCCTCAGTGCCTCTGCTAATTTGAGTGCATCATCACGCTCCACCTGCAATTCATCTCTCTCCTTCCTGTACTTCTGCAAAAGGTCGACAGCAGAGAACATTTTCTGTTCCAACTCTTGTACCTGAGTGTCAGAATTTAAGAGTTGACCCTCCAGTGAAGAGTTCTGTGCTTCAGCTACTTGCAGATCTCTCTGAAGTTTGTTTAAAAGTTCTTTCATCTGATCAGCTTTTTCTTTATCTTTTGCAAGTGCTTCCTCTATTTCTCTCCTCCGTCTCAACTCATCAGCATAGACTGTTTCTGATGCTTTTGCCTGAAACAAAACAATCAGATTCAGAATCTCAAATCCTCCATCATTCCCGCTTCCCCTAGGAGAGCACATACTAGAAAGAACAATCTCCTTTTCAAAAAATGGCAGCCTAGGGCTTACTGTCTTACATCTCAATCAAACTTAAGCTTCTCATAAATCAAACAACGGATGGAAACTTGCTTAAATGGGTAAAATACAAAATGAATAAATTACCCTTCGTCTAGCCTCAATTGCATCCTTTTCCGCTTTCCTACGCTTGATTGATTCTTCAAAAGCTTCCCGCCTAGCGGTTTCTGCCTCTGCAACATACTGCTCCAATTTATCAGAGAGCTCATCGTTCATGATTCCAGCTAGCTCGTCATTCATCCTCTCTGTCTGTATCCCCAGAACCATCCAAAAGTCAAAAAGCGTATTAAAAGCCCATTACATTAGAAAGCAAGACATGAAGGAATGGCTTGTGATTTAGCAATTTAAAGAGACTAAAGATAACAAACATGATTTACTTACTATTCTTGGAGGAGATGACTGATGAGGACTAAAACTGAAATACTGCAGTCTGGATGGATCAAATGCAGCATCGTTCTTTTCAGTCCTTGCAACGGAATCATCAACCATTTCAACAGATGAACTTGATGAAAAACGTGAAGCCATTGAGGAACTTAATCGCGGTATGCCATCCCAGCTATCAGCACTTCCATCTGAACCCTTCAACAGAAAATCAGCCTGTAAAGTCCCACCAGAGGAAAGTCCAGAGACGATTATCCCGTGATTGTCAGAAGCAATTCTGCGATATTCTGTAAAAGCCCCCGTGCGCTCTACTTGTTCGTCATAACCTTCTGTTGCAGATCCTGATCTCACAACAATATCATTAACTGGACTTGCTGGAATTGACGGTGACACACTCTCTGTATTAAGTCTCTCTGACATACTTCCTCTGCATGACATCATGTACTTACCATTTAGAGTTTCCCATGTTTTCTAATGACATAAGAGAATGAACTCACCCTTGCCCAAAGGTTCAGACATCCCAATCGCAAGGAAACTCGATCTCAGCGAAGAAAGGGCAGAAACAGAAACACGTACCAAAAGGATTTTTGTAAAACAACACAGAATTTTGTAACAAAAGTTGCACCCAAATATCATCCGAAACAAAGTTTCAAGATAGATTCAAGAATGAAAGGTCGCGTACCTTGTATAAATGAGGCTCCCTTTGCATAGAAACCAGATGCAACAGAATGTGGGTGCTTGTAAGCGTACATAGATGGCTTTCTTCGACCTAAGGTCAGTCATTTTCCTGAAATTTCATTATAAGAGCTCAATTCCCAGCTTGGTACGTTACGCAATAAATTGACTAACATTTATCCATAGCAACTCCCCTCAAAAAAGGAAAGAGGCAATAAATTCTCGGACTTTATTTATTTTTAAGGTAAAAACATTGAGTTGTCCTGCTAGAAATTAACTTTCCGTGTCTACGTGGTTTTTAAGTTTCAGTTTTCCTTTGGGATTTTTGTCTTTGGGTGATAGGAGTGGGTGGGAACGGGGCTCACAGACCTCTTGGGTGAAAGGAATTACTATAGAAGATCCAACAAACAAAGTAAAGAGTCCTAATACAAATATTGTGAATAGCATAGTATTGTCCGATTCATGGGTGGCAAGTATTTAGATGCACAGAGGAAGACTGAACTAAATAGTGATGGGACAAGAAGTGAATGACAGTCAATTTTATCTGCCAGTGCTCAGAATAGGATAGGAATTGGAAAAAGAGGAAGAAGAAAACCAAAGATCAGGGGCAAACAAATTAAATGGACTAAGACACCAATAGACCATAACACTCTTGCAGAAGGGGACGGGATGTATTATGACATCTTTGGCAATGCATGAAACCGATATTTCATTTTCAACTTATGTTTATCATTCCAGCAGGCCATTAGCTCTCATGCACTAAGAAACTTAAACACACGGACCTACAAGAAACCTTATGTTGACCTCCAATTATGTTACCTTCACGGCTCACAGATCTTTCTTAGATAATACATCCATCAAATGAAGTTTATCAAAAGAAGAGATCAGTATTAATATTGCCAGTGACTTAAGTGGAATTTTTTCCAAATATCTACTGATTTCCAGAGGTGGATCCAAATTCAGAATGGGTTTAACTTTTGAGCTTCTTATCATTGAACTCATTGTACTAATAAAATTATGGGTTCGTGTCCAATAGTTATTGAGATTTTAGTAGGGTTTTACACATATATCTCTACTCCGCATCGACTTCTTTATCTTCCAAGATAGGGGTAAGGTCTGTGTACGCACTACCCTTCCTAAACCGCACTTGTGGGATTACACTGGGTTGTTGTTGTTGTTGTATCTACACTTCACGTCAAAAGTTATGTGTTCAGATGAACCCATTTGCCAAAAGGCTTCATCTGCCACTAATGACTTCAACTATATAATCCTAGTCTTTCTGTATTTGAAGTGAAAAACTGAACTTGGTGGGATGAAACTAGATACACATGATGGAGGAGGGGAGGAGATGGGAGACAGGACCTTTCAAATCATTTATTTATTGTTCTGTTGCTTGAATTCTTAACCCAAAAAAGAGCACCAAGATATTCACTCTATATTTATAGTCAGTGACATTCAAGTAACAGAAAAAGAATATCTTATTTTTACTTTGAGTAGCACTTGTTTGCCGCAGCTCCCATAACAAGCTTCCCTATACCATGTTGGGATATAAGCTCCACTATGCCCTTCTCAATCGAATCCGCTTCAAGGACAAGTTTATCAGCACGAATCTGAAACAAGAAACAGACAGATTAGAGGCAAGTAAGAAAGCTCAGTTCAGTCAAGAGTATAGACTTTCTTATTATGATTAACGGTGTGCAGAGTGAAGCTCTGAACTGAATATCTGTTGCTTTTATTAAATATCTGAGAAAAGAAATTTGGTTTATGACTTTTACTTAATATACTTATACATGCAAAAATTGGTGAATATTTTGTAAGGGAGAACCTCCATAACAGTTGCCAGCAAAGAAATTAATATTCACTATTCTTCCAATAACACTCTCAAGTTACAGGCAAATATAAAGTTTTCAGCTTGCAATATCAAAATAAAATAAAATAAAATAAAATAAAATAAAATAAAATAAAATAAATTTAAAAATTCACCAACATCAATTTTCTGATAAGGCCTAACTGTAAATGAAGCATATTATTAATGCAAAAGACAGAGACTATACCCCGGCTCGTCCACAGATCAGAATATATTTTTCCAGAATCTTGTGCATGTCTTGCCTTTCCTTCTCATGGTATGCCCTGACTTGGTGCACATCTAATTGATCTATGTTAAACTTTGTACCCACTGCAAAAACAATCCAAGAGAAAATGTACACACTTGTAAACAATTTGCGATGGGACTAACTTACCAAGTAACCTTCATTCTACTATTTAAAAGAAAATAGATAAGTTACGGAGAAAAATGACATCACTAGCAGCACAGAGAGGAACAGTTTTCTTTCTACTTCTTTTGTTTGAAAAGGAGGTGCCAGTACTTAGATTCTGGGAATCATTACAGCTGCAGAAAAGACATCTTGTAGTTAAATTAAGAATTAATCGTCACTCAGGAACAATTTGTCTTAAAACTCAATACTAATAGCATTTTCAGAATTTCCAAATGAATGTGAGAGAAAAGTTCACGAAAATGTTAATTGCAAAAGTAGTTTTTCTTTTTTTATTCTAATTTCTTTGAGAGGTCGTGTGGGCATTGGATTTGACGGAGCTATAAGAGGAAGTGCACTGACTTTAATCCGTTGGAAAGGATTGATAAGCTTAATTCTAGCAAAAACTGCAAAAGAAATAGTAGCATCTTCAAGTTTGAAAGGTCGACAGAATTGTAAATTAATAACTGACTTTAACTTAGCTGAGCTTTGGGCATAAAAAATGTTCAAAGATAAATGATTAGGTAGGAAAACTCAGGAGTTGAACCAGAGAATGACAACCAACTTTCTCTAGCATATCTAGCAGCTGATGCTAATCAAGTATACAAGTACAAATAATTTATGCCTGAACTATCAGTTTAATACTAGTTTAAGTACTGTTACAAAATGTATATAGACATCATTCTTAGTAATATACATAGTCATAATTAGATAGCAGATCTTTCGGAATCCCTTGTAATTACTAGCAGATCTTTAGGAATCTCTCTTTATTTTCTTTCCTAAATTAGCACCTAATGTATTGTATTTATATCTTGCTTACCTATTGAAATAAAGAATTAACTTCTATTCAATTACAACTCCAAATTCTTAGCATCAAACAACAAACGTACCATCATTTGACTTTACCGTCTAAACAATAACATACTCAGTGTAGTCCCACAAAATGGGGTCTAGGGAGGTAGAGTGTAAGCAAACCTTACCCCTACCTCAACAGCAGAGAGGTTGTTTACATAGACCTTGGCCCAAGAATTTTCAGGTCTAACCAAACATCAGAAATCAGTGTGAAAAGGTTTCAAGAATTCTAGCTAGACTAAAAGGGTTCGGAAAAGCAAGACAGATCAACAAATCAAACTAACTCAACAAACCACCTTTTCAACAACACCTTAGCAATCAAAGATTAAAAAATATCAAAACTTGATCATCAAAAATCGCATTAGCTTTGGAAAAATTAAAAAGAAACAAAAAAGAGAAAGAGCTAATTACTCATTGGTATCTTCTGAGCAGGCGTATGAACATGAAGAATGCAAATCTTCCTTCCACCAGACTTGTGCAGAGCCCATGTCAGAGTCGGCTCAGTCTCCTTCAAGTCTTTCTCGACGGCAACATATATCACGTCGTCGACCACTCTCACCGGCGTTACTGGACTTCCTTCTCGCACAACATGTTCACTCAAATTCAGACGGGACAAATCAACTTCCGGGTACCTTACCGGACTCCGTCGGACTACTGGTGCTGGAGTTTCCAAAGCCATTTACAATAACCTAGCTAATTCTCTGCTTATACACACAACTAGACGTACAACACAAAAAGGGTTTTAAGTTCAGAAATTCTCTGCTTATACACACAACAGAAAAGGGGTTTAACTTCACCTCGTGAATGAAGACCCCATTGATTTCTTTTGGGTAAAACCATCAAAAACCCCTGTTTATACACACAACTAGACATACAAAGCTAAAGGATTTTTGAATTCAGCAATTCTCTGCTTGTACACACAACAGAAAAGGGCTTTAACTTCACTTCAAGAATGAAAACCCCATTGATTTCTTTGGGGTAAAACAATAAAACCCCTGCTTACACACACAACTAGACATACAAAGCAAAAGGACTTTCGAGTACAAACCCCATTGATTTCTTTTGGGTACAACAATCCAATTTCTTTTGTACAGAAAAGGGGTTCGGGATAATGTATTATATGAAACACCCCTTTGTTTGATTGGTCATTTTCTGAAGACGAGGCGATGAAATTGAGGAGAGTAAGGAAAGTCTACAGATTGTATGAAAAAGAGATTGTTTGTCTGAAGTAAATAGCAGTATATGGTGTTATAATCAAACCAATAATTAATTAATCATAAGAAATTTACAACTAACTTACCAACTGGGTATTAAGATGGAGTTTTGAGTAAAAAAATAAATTTATGAAGTAACAGATAGCGTCATTGAAGGAATTTGTGAGAAGCTACAGATGAAGAAGACATGTTAATTCATTTTTGGTCAACCTTTCTCTCTCTACTTTCTTGTACTGTTTTTGTTCTTCTTCCTTGACACCGAAGCTTCTGTAGCTGAGAAGGCAATTCCAAGTAGATATACATTTTCATTTTTTTTTCGAACTTCTTTAATTATTTTATTTTTATTAATTAATATATTTGAATTGTCAACTATAAATAGGATTATTTTTTTGGGGGAGGGGGAGGGGGTGTTTGGACGGGGAGAAGAGATCAAGGGCGGAGCTACGTTCACCCATCTTTGGTCGGAATTTTTTTTGAAAATATGAATATTTTGATACATATCAATTTTTGAATATCCTTAATGTAAAAATCACCCACTGAAGTATGAGCACCATTGATGAAAATACTGTCACTGGGAGATAAGTTTTTTATTGATAAACAACATATATAATATTTTTCTTACTTCGTTGAATTTACTTTAAAAAATATCTCTTTTTAAACTACCAAATTTAAAATGAATAGAGTAATATATATATATATATATATATGAGAAAAAAAGATTGAATTAATCAGGTAAAATTTTCAAAAAATTTATTTAATGTCTCAAAAAAACAATATTACTAATCATATATACAAATATATCGTTGCACGATCAAATACAATTCCGGTTTTATGAATCCCAATGCTTACGGTTGAATAAATTATGTTTCCAAATTTATGAAATACTTGTTTAATATAATTCACTTTCCCTTAATTTTCTATAGATTAACTCTAATCGCACAAAAAATAATAAATGAAGGTGTCCAGTACTAATCATTAGACAAAATATTATAGTATGGATCTCCGTGATTTAGTTACAGCTTAATTTAATGTTGTAATCCAATTACAATATCGTGATTAAAGAGTCAAATTTGTTCATAAATTATATAAAAATAAGTTATTTTACCTTATATCAATTGTTCTCTTTACTTTAATACTTAGTGCTGTAAACTTAGATGTATATATGAAAATTTACCTACATATATTATATTAAGAATATATTCATCATTTATAGTAGGCGGAATGATCTAATAGACGTTTATATTTGATTCTGTTTGTCATCTAGGTCCTTATACTCAGGACTTTGTCAAGCAAACCCCCATACCCACTCAAAAGCTATATTTTAAACACTTTTTTTTTTACCTAGGACTGGTGCGTGAGTTTCAAACGACTATGGCCAACAAGAAGAAATTTCAAGAGAAGAAATTTGTAGAGACAAAAACGAGAAGAAAATTGAAGAATTTTGAGAAGAAGAAATGGGAAGTAATAATATTTAGGAATTTGGGGAAGAAGATGACTGTTAAAGGGCTTTTTAGAAACCTTTCACGCTCCTAAAGGGAGTGAACCACACGCACTTGACCTGGTTTGTCACTTAGGATGCCTAGTAAAAAAAAAGTGTTTAAAATGTAGCTTTTGAGTGGGTACGAGGGTTTGCTTGTCAAAGTCCTTAGTATAAGGGCCTAGGTGACAAACGGAACCAAGTATAAACGTCTATTAGATCATTCCGCCTACTATAATAATAATAATTTTTTTATTGAATACTTATAATACATATTATACAGAATTATTTATAAAACATATATAATACGAATTTTATTGATAAATAATATATTTATCACACACTTTAATACACTTATAATACATTTATATTGCATATATAATTCACTTTTACAACAAGAACAAAATTTATTGTAGTATTGTTATATATTGCTATAAATAATAATAAATAAAAAAAATCACTAAAATAAGTAAAAAAAAAAAAATATTCACCCAAGTAATTTTTCCTATATATAATATATCTTTATTTACTAACGAAATGTGATTAAAAATTAATCAACCTTATTAGCATGCTTTACATGCATGTAATTGCAATTTAGACAAACCTTTTCTTTACCTACCTTTTTTTTGTCCCCCTATTACTTTTTTTAGCGACACCCATTATTCATTTACATATGATAAATATAATATTACTTGTTTTTTATTATCATTTTTGTGCAAATATACGTATATCACACTGCTATATTTATCACACTTTTTCCATCTGCATAGTTGTCTGCATAGTTGTAACAATCTGAAAATGCCTAAGAAAAAGACAAGAACATTTAAAACAACACGAAATTATGATATTACTATATCTAGTAATAATAAAATGCGTATTCTTATAATCCCTTCTAGTATTTAAAAATAACAATAAAAAATTAAAGAAGTTTCAAAATAATGACTTAGTCTAGTGGTTGAGCATCGTCAATAAAAGTGAAGCTAAATGAGAACACTATTGATACTCCTGATAGGAATAAGGCGGGAAAGGAAATAACTATTGAGGGAGAAAATAGAAATAAAAATTTTGTTACGATTAAAAATTTATACATACCATTTATTTGTATAATTAAAATTATAGCCTCGAATCAGGAACCAACATTTCCCTTTTTTCCCTTTCAAAGAAGTTTGAAAAGAAGACCTAATTTTAATGTCAAACATAAATACAGTGTAAAAATAAGTTTTACAAAATTATACCCCAAACTCTTTGCAATTTCAAGGCAATTATTTGACTTTATGAGCTGAGGTTGCAATAACAAAGAAACGTAAACGAGATTTCTTTTTTATTCAAGATTATAAGAGCATATTAAATTAATTAAGAAGAATTATAAATTTCTATTTTATTCGCAATTTACAATCAATATTTCTCAAAAGATTATTTATAACAATAATGTAGACATCAAAATTGACAAGATGAGTCCTATTTCAGTTAGAGTTTCTAAGAGGCTACTCCACACTAAACCCTAATTCATAAGGTATTATATTTTAGTGGTGGGACCAAATTTGCCCTTCATCTCTTCTCTCATGAATCAAATCTGCAAATCTGAAGTTAAAAAATGAGTACTTCAAACCCTGTTTATAATCAAATGGATAATCAAATAGTTATCAAGGATAAACAGATTTATACCCACATCGTTTATGAATAAAATTATGTTTCTTCCTATTTTATTTGTGATTGCAATTTATTTTCTATCGTATTAAAATTTGTTGTAAACAAATAATATCCTAAATGATATTGCGTTGGCTTTTCAATTTATGTTATAAATAATATTAAAGAATTCTTTCATTATCGATCTCAACTCTATATTATATTCATAAAAGACGTTAAAATTTTTCATAAAAGTCAATATTGTAGGACCAAGTGAGGTGATATAGAAGGAATATTCCATGAGATACTCGTTTTTTCCTCTTTGATGCAGTAGAAAATATTAACGTGTCTCATCAATGGTACTCTAATCTTATTATATAAATTGATTAGCCGCGTTCTTGAAATTGACTGGTAAAATTACTAGGATCAAATGATATTCATTATTCATTATCGAATATAAAATAAAATAATTTTATGTGATATTTTTAAAATTATTACTTTTATTCTATCAATCAGACGATAAGGATGTAGTATATATAGTACGATAATATGGTCATGAAATTAGCTCAAACATCACATCACATTATTTTTATTTTTTATTTTTCAATCAAATTCAAAGTTGATAAATCACCAAGCCCAGTGACACTGTTTATTAGTTAAACTAGTTATAAAATTTTGTGTTAGTACGGGTTTGATATACATTTTTTTAAATCTCAATTTATGTGACATTATTAGATTTAATTATAGATTTTTAAATTGTTGATTATTTTGATTTATAGTATAGTTTATGTTATTTTTCAAAATAATATATGTTATTTATTTTGTTTTAAATTATGTTACCCATATAAAATTTTTAAAGTCAATCAAAATTTTATTTATTTTTTAAATTTTTTTAGATTATTAATCACAGTAATTTATAGTTCGTTTTACATAAACTTTAAATAATGTGACTTACTTTCCTTGTCCCAATTTATGTGATGCTGTTATAAATTTAATTTATTCAATTTAAAAAAGAAAGACCTAATTTATCATTCTGTGTTTGTTGTCTCATAATATTTACGTGATTTAAAATAATTTATTAGGATAATATAGTATAATCATAGCTAAAACAACTGGAAAATTAATTTTATTCAGGGTAATCTTGTAAAAACAAAGTTTAAAGAAGTTGAAGAAATGATTAATAGAAACAATATAGTAAAATCCAGCAGCTGAAGCAGACACATCAATTAACGATTAATAACTTTAATTGATATGTCGATCATGAACTGCCCTCTTATCACACTTATATATTTTATTAATAATAAATAATAGAAACAATATACGAGATAGTATATTGCTTAAAAAATATGGAGATCCAAACTCCATGACTAATTATGCACAATAGCTCCAAAGTATATGGTTTCTTTTAGTCCCCTTTTTTTTTTTAATTAGCTTTTGCATATGAAATTATATATTTAAATCTAATATTTTTGGTCTCTCATTTTAAGTAAACTATAGTTGTAGTATAACTTGACTAAATATACAATTTTTGATTCATTTGTTCGTTAATATTCACAAATGCGTTATAGTTAGTCATTATCTTTATATTATTTTGAGTTTGTATAGTTGTTCCTCTACATTTGACATAATAATTCAAACATATTACATAAAGAGAGTACACCATAGTTTTGAATTAATTTAAGGTTCAGTCTATTAGTTCATATATCGTAAGGATCAAAATAAAAATTGATCAATAATTGAGTGACTTGCAATTGAGGAATTTTCGCATATAGCCATTCAAAAGTATCTTAACTATGTTTCATAGATATAGTTTAGGTAATTAGATTTCGTAACTATAGTTATAGCAACATTTGTATACGTCTGTATAGTTCGCTATGTAATTCACAGTTTTTGTACAACGTTTCTATAATTCGTTATACAATTTGATTCGTGCATAACTTTTGTATAATTGTGCATAACGTTTGTATAAATTGCGTGAATTATATAAAACTCAAATTGTAATTATAGCTAGACGTTTGCTGCGAACCATGATTAATTTAAACTATAGTCATGTTAGTTAATCAACGAGCACGTATTTGCTTATCCGCGTAACTTTTCCTAGTCTGAAAAAATGGGCCTAGATGACTTGGCCCAAATTTACCAGTAGAGGTCCATCACAGCCCAGAAGTCACAGATAGGCCCATTTGTATCATTTTCCAGAAAAGATTTGAATTTCCCTGTATATAAACCCACACTCTCCCGCTGGATTATCAACGCAGATCACACTTTCAACTTCAAGTTCCAACTGTTCGACGGGGCAAAATCACTGAAAATTTTACTTCAAAGTCTCTGGGAATTCAAACGAATTTACAAATTTTGATTATTTCTTCATCGGTTAGGGTTCTGTAATTGTCCAAATTGAAATTTTAATTCTCGAAGATTTCAATTTATAGAGTATCTGCAAATGAAAATGAAGATGAATAAAGCATCGGATCTCAGCTCCATCTCTGTCCTTCCTCCTCATGCAAGGTTCAATTCTATCTCAATTTCACGATTTCATCTCTTTGCATTGTATAGCATGAAATTGCCTACCTCTCTGTGTTTCTACGTTTTCTTGGCATGCATTTCAATTTGAATATTTCATATGCGACAGACATGGATGTATGGAGTGAGATAGAGAGAATATTACTGTAAGATTGAGTTTCTTCGTGAAAAATTATGGAGGAACTAATCTCGCATCTCTCTGTTTTTCTTTTTTCTTCTTATATATTGAATATATTTTATGTTTCGTGTGCTACACACACATGCATATGTATACATGTTGCATGTATGTTTGGATGAATGAGAGAGAGAGAGAGAGAGGTAGAAGTTTTGCCGTAATGTTGAGCTTTTTTTGGTGTGATGATATGAGTTGAAAGCCAAGTGCGGAGCCGCTATGTGTTTAGGCCTATTTCTCCATGTTTCTACGATTTTTCTCGCTCAATACAGATATTTTGGAGTTTTCGTGTCTGATATACACAAAGCCACGCACATATATATATATACCTGTCTATGAGTGCATGAAGAGATGGAGAGATTTTAAAATAATATTGAGTTTATTTTGATGATATGTGAAGGAGGCCAAGTGTGGTACCAAACGCAGCAGAGTCTTCGGTCTTCGGGAAAAGCCAATCATCACAGGTTCGGTCTCAGCAGCAATCGCAACAATCCTTTTCACAGGGATTTTCATCTCAGCAAGCGATCTACTCTCAGCTATCACAGAGCTCTCTGGATGAGTTTGTCCCTAATGAGCAAGTAATTCCTCCATCTAGCTCCTTATCTCTTAGTTATTCGAAGAGAAGTTGTTAATGAGATGTCATTTTGGCATACTTTGACTTCTAATCAACAATTATGTACAAAGGAACTGATTCATTTGGTGCGAAATGATAATTATGGACTTCTAAAAATCATTTTCATTAGCAACTTCGGGAAGAATGTTCAGATTGTCAACCATATTTTGATGCTTAGCAAGACTTGAATCTGTTATATCATAGATAATTGCTGCCTAGGTGAGTTTTGAGTGTAATTTATCATTAGTATGCTTTACGATGCTTGAAATTGATGAATTTAGCTTCTGACTCTTAATTACATTGTTAAATGTTGTGTTAGTGCACGACATTCACTTTATATGACATATTTTTTATTTTAAGTATTATATTAGTGAAGGTTGAAAAGGTATTGAAGTTCAAGCATATTTGAACAGCTTTGAAAGTTCTGAAAGTTGCATAAAAGATGAATGATGCCAATATTTTGCAAGGTCCTTAGATGGAAAGAGTGTCAAACAATTTGGGATGGAGGGAGAAATAGATATCATTTACCATCTTTACTGTATTGGACAGTGAATCATAAATTCTGTTGCCGTTTCTGTCAGAATGTTTCTTATTTATATGACAAAACAGGAGATTGTCAAAGTGCACTTTGAAGTGGTTGTTGGCTGTTAGGTCATGGATCTTCCCCTTGTTCATATACAACTAATTAGCTGATAGATTCTTGACTTCAATTGATCATATGCCTTCTTGTTTTCAACTCTGCCCAGTGTCAGGACAGAGAGTTGCATAAAACTTTTTATTTTATACATTGTAACTTTTTCTCATCTCGTAACAAACAATATGCTGTTATAGGAATTTTACATCTTAAGGCAAACAAATGCTGTAATATTAATAATTTTAATGCAGAGATTGGGTTCTCAAGAAAGAGAAAATTCAGCAAAAAGGATGAGTTTGCCTCATATCAACTACACACGAGAAGAGACTCAAATGCAGTTATCAAGACCTTCGACCAATTATTTGCGCAAATGGTCAGTTCCTGAAAACAAATGTAAGCTATAATCCACCACCAGAAAATACATGCTCTGAACTTCTGTTCAAGAGTTAAGGAAAATGTACTCCAGTCAGCACTAATTTGCAGCTGGAATCATAGGACTAAACATGTTATGAATTCTAATTTTTCTGGACAGACCAGATTGAAGAACTTGAACACAAACTTGGAATGGTAGAGACTTCATTAAGCAGACAAGGAATGATCTTAGATTCTATTCAGAGTGATATTATGCAAGTTAACCGGGGAACAAAAGAGATGTTGATGGAGAGTGAGTATTCACTGCCCTTTTAATTTACATGATGTGGCTAAATAGTGAGGAACTCCAAAAAGCAAATATCACTAGTTGACGATGTGGAATTTCGTCTTGAGAAGCCTGCTGGTCCGATTAAAAGTTTTACTTGCAAATATTTCTGGTGGATGTAAAAACAAATGGCAACAACATCTAACACATTTTTTTTCTTCTGAATTTTCTTTCAGTGGAAAGCTTACGACCGAAGTTAGTTTCTCATGATGAACTGTTGCAATTGATGGTAAAACAGCTTAGCCGCTCTGCGTACATCTAGAAATCAAGTGCCTGTTTGTTTTATCGCATTCCTAATCAATTGTGACACACAATATCCAGAACAAGGAGAGGGAAAATTTGAAAGCTAGCTTGGAGGGGACCTTCAAATCTATGTTTGAAGAGCTTATGGAGAATAAATATCAAGAGAACATCAGAGATCTTCTATCACTGCTTAGAGCTATGCCCAACAAACTTGAGATGTGCATTTTGCAACTTCAAACTGATTTGAACAAGACCTTGGCTAAAGAGATTCAGGCATGTTGCATATTGAAACTGACTTTTTTAGTTCATACGTAGGCTACCCTCTGAGGTTGGGTTAATGCTGCTTATTTTATATTCCTATTGCTTGCAGATAATTGCCCTCCGCCCAGATTGTCGTGGACAAAAACACGAAATCACTCCAGTCGATCCACCAAAAGTACGTCTTCAAGAACTCTTTTCTCTAATGTCCATATGATTTTTATCGAGTATTAAGTGTAAAAAAGAACGGATGAAATCTTTGTGCATTTGAACATTGTAGGGCATCAATGATTGTAGCCCTCCATGTGAAGTGAAGTTTTTAGAGAAGTAAGTTCTCAAACTTCCTTCTCATTGCCATCGCTGCAGCCTTAGTTTGAAATCTTTAAGTAGCAATTATTAATCAGTAACTCTCCAGTATGCAAAAATCATCATCTCGTGATGGATTCTCTTATTATATTGCATCATTTGTGTGCAATATGCACAAGGGGTAGTCATTTCACAACGCCGCTTGAGATGTGTGTATTGACGATAACACTTGCAGCTGGGATACACTCTCTGTCATCAGGGACTACTTAGGTGGCAAATAGATGTGATGATTCACGGCATAGTGTCCTTTGTTCCATGCTACAACCAGAAACTGAGTATCCCCATTTCTCACATTTGCTATATGAAGGAAGAAATGGACAACAAAGGAAAGCACTTCGCTTATTCCTCAAAAGCTAGCCTTCATGATAAATTAAATGAAATAAGAAATAAGAACTTTGCTATAGTAGCAGAAATCTTAAAGATATTTTCTTTAAAAGTTTTGCTGATCTTTCTAACATTGTTAATTCTTAATTTCTGTGCAATTGCTAGTCACCAAACATTTCTTTTTTTCTGGTTCAACTATAATCTCAGAGATCAGAAGACAACTATGCCACCGAAGATTGAAATGGGAAGCTGGACTACAGTAAAAAATAAAAAAACTTGTATGAAGCAGAAAATTCCCATCAGAAGTCAAAAACAGAATGAAGCATTTCAACAGGTAAATCTCTCATTGTCCTCAAGCAAGCAGTTGTTTGTTGAGTTATGAGCAACAGTTGCTTCCTTTATATGAATTGTGAAGCTTGGACAACAGTAAAAAATAACCAAACTTGTATGAAGCAGAAAATTCCTATCAGAAGTCACAAACAGAATGAAGCATTTCAACAGGTAACTCCCGTATTGTACTTAATTGTTGAGTTATGAGCAACAGTTGTTTCCGTTGTGGCATGAAACATCCAAAAAAGAAAACAATGGGGTTTTAGATGTTGTATTTATGGTATGTCATATTTCACCATCTCTGAGGCCTTCATGGTGAAGTAACAAAAACTACTCCATTCAGAAGACCACATTTTTGATAACTTGAAATTATGTCACTCTTATTCTCAGAGCTGACAACTGGCTATCCATTTTAGGAAAGGGAATGTAGAGTTATCATTGAATCTGATGAGGATATTGCCTCAGGCTTTTCCTGCTTGCTTGAAGAAAATGGAACAGGTCATTTGCACTTCTTCCCTGCATCCTTTATTTTTGAGTAAATCACGATAAGCAAAGTGATTTTTACATCCTGTAATTGATCAATGTGCTTATTGACCCATGTATGTTAAACTTATCTAATGAATTTAGACAGATCTATTTAGATGTATATCAAATTATATCCAATATCTCAAGATTCACCAGTGACAAGAATGACCTGTCCATACTTCTAGTCAAGCAGAACACCTAAGACTTATAATATGAAATCCAATACATAAAATAACAAGTCAGAACGTGTTTAAAAGCCTGAAGCATCTTTGTCACACTCCATACTATTAAGCTTTTTCTCAAACCAAAGAGAAACTGATAACCCTCTCTTCCCTTTGTCAGTTGAGGTGAGGTAGGGACTTTGAACCTTAGTGTCCTGATGGGTCTTTGCCTTTTTCTCTGAAATAGTCGCAGTTCGAGCCTGTCCTAAAACAAGAAATTTTGAGCATAATAACTGCAGCAACAAATGTTCTTTTACACAGACTGAAACAATAGTTCATATTTTTTTTTGTCATTTGCTAAGATTTGAGTGTTTAAACTGTCTTTCCCTTAAAAGACACAGGGCTTTGTCCACTAGATGATGCCAAGGATGAGAGTGCACGCATATTAAGGAAAGCAAGGAGGCGAAAGAGAAAGCATTTTAACACTATCATTATAGATTGAAGGTACATGGTGAATTTATAATCCGATGAATTAAGGTCCTCTGATTTGATAAGCATTAAAAGATGTATTATTGATTCTTCTTTCCGTAGCGGATATAGGACATGTTTGCAATTCAACTTTTCATTATTATTAGAAAATCCACGACTGATCATTACATAGCAAGCAAAATCTGTGTTATTGCTGCAATACTCAGTCTAGGGTGATTGTATACCGAGATGTCAACAGACTCAGCATATAAGAATATGTAATGCACTGGTATTACATAAGCAGAATGATTATGATGTTTAAGTTTTGAATTGCATAAAGTTGGCTTGTTGCATCTTCTGTATACAATATTTTATTAGCTAATGAGAGTTTATATTATGCTAGTAAATTTTCAGCGAGTGATATTATACCATGATAGAAGTGTATAAAATGGAAAGAATATCAACTTTAATTGGTGGAAGAGAACATAGAAGCACCTAGTAGAGAATGAAAGCATATGTGGGGGGGGGGGGGGGGGGGGGGTTAATAGCTTTTACTTATTCCTGGACTTGGATGGTCAGTATTTTTTTGTTTCCATGATGTACTATTCTTTGTCAAGATCCTGAATTCTAAATGAGAGAGCCATTCTCCACTGGTGAATCTATTCACATAATTTTCTCTAGAGCATAATTATGTATTTGTTCTTGTTTGCTCAAAAGAATCTACAGATCATCCGTCATGTTCCCTCACTGTTGCTTTTGGGGTGCTAAGGTTCCTTATTGACTTCGTAAAAGTTTAGCCTAAAAAAAACCCCAAAAAAAACAAAAAAATGGCTTAGTAAAAGTAGCAGACATTTACCAGCCACATCACATTGCACTTATGTTATGTTTTTCATATGATAAGAAGCATGCTCGATTTCTGCACAAATCCTCTAGAAGGGATGAATGCGTGGGGTGGTGGGTTTCTTATCCTTTTTGAATATCATCCAAAAGTCCAAACAAACTTTGGTTGGCTGTCACAGGAAGTTTCCCTTCCTGCAGTCACCTACTATGCCTCCATACCTGGCTGTGGAACTCCTCAAGTTCAAAACAGTCACTTTGTAAGTTGAACAATATTTTCAGGACCCACATTTAATTGAGACAAATGAAACCTTTAAGCATCACTAATTGTAGTTGTATACTAAAATAACAATTAGCTAGTATAATTATATACTGAGATTAGTTCTTACTCCTTAATTTTGTTTCAGTTCATGTGATATAATTTGAATCAACATGGAGTTTTAAAAAAAAAATTATAGACTTTTAAAACAAGATCTAAAAACATCTATGTTATGGTTATGGCTTTAGCAGGTCTCGTGATGTTGTTAGTCTTAAACATACCATATTATTTGCATAACTATAAAAGTTGTGACTTTAAATATGTCATATCATTTGTATGACTACAAAAACTTCTCATTAAGGGTATAATGAGAAGTGTAAATTTCATTGTCTTAAAATATCAAGTTGTGTCATTCTTTTTTTAGCATATTACTAATGACATCAGGAGTATGATGACTTACATAGGCAAAGCGGACTTTGAGTTTAGATTATTTCCTTTTCTGAATTAGATATGTTATTTATGAACGGCCTAACTCTTTATGTTGACTTTTCATTTTTCCCAATCGAGTTCGTTTTCACTTGAATAATTGTTGGTTGAAATATTTGTTTTTCCAATTGCCCATTCCTGAATATCCGTCTTCTCATTTCTGTCCCCTGATAAACTATTGGGATTTGCTAGTCTTCCACATCTATTACATATTAAAACCGTCTATAATAAAAGAAAGAATGGTTATCCTTGTGGCCCGCAGAAAGAGAAAGTAAAAGACATGACAATTTGATGATATCAGAACGCTGCCAAAACAATTCACGGCAAAAACTTTTCATTTTCCAAAATGCATGCTCAAATATCTTTTACATTGTTACTCAAAACCTTTTCTAGGACCAGTAAAACTTAAATAATTGAGGGAGGAAAAGTACAAGAAATGAGATATTTTCTTAGACCTTCATGCCATCCAGTGTTTGTAATTACATTTTGGAGGAAAAGAAGAAAGAAGAAAAGGGAGAAAAGAAGCACCTTTACAAAAGAAAGGTTTAGGTCCAGAAGGAGTGATCCTTTAATTTCACTTTTCTAAAGAATTGAATGCTTTTGATCTGTTCTACTGCATTATGCACTTGGGCATATACACAAATTTGCACATGCTTTGCTCCCCATGTGTAACTTTTTTTAGCCAGGTGAAATGATAAGTTTGTCTAAACTAATCACATTTTAATCTCATTTTTCTTGGCTAAAAGCCTAACCTTTTTGACAATTACACTGATTTTACCCCCTTTTTATTATATCTGTAAAACTCATTTCAAGGTCTAGAAAGTGTAAAGAAAAGAATAAAACTTTGTTGGCTTTGGGATATATATGGCCATTATATGTGGGGTTGGTGGTGTAGGGCTCCATTGTTTGTCCTGTTTTGTCTTCATAATGATAGTTACCCAATGTCTAATTTCAAGTATTCCACCCCATTTCGTCCAAGCATCAAATATAGACTTATTTGATATCTCTTCTTAGGGTTAGGGTTATGTCATCGTTAAAAAGTTACATTATATATAGACAAGGTTAAAATCTTGAATTCTCTTGGCTATTTTGTGTGGACACCAATATGAGGTAGAAGATATTCTGTAAGCTGATCACAATTATTAAAAAGAAAATAGAAAAAAGTATTCCATCCCCTTTTTGGTTAATTAAATTTATCTCAAAATATTTAACATTTTAAATATAAGAAACTATTTACTTTTCTTTTTTCTTTTAAAATTTATCTTTATTATGTTAATCAAGTGAGATGTCGAAAGAGAGATAAAGGGTAGTTTAGACTTTAGACACATACTTCCCGAAGGTTATTAAATATCTTTTTTAACAAGTGTATACAAGAATATTAATAGAAAAAAAAAAGCAATTATGAGCCGAAGGTAGCGTATTTGGCCATGTAATAATTAAAGGGGAAATTGCATATATATATATATATATAAAAGTAAAAAATTTATAAAAAATAGTTCAGATTTTATTTACATAAAAAATAGCTCCAAATCAATAAAACTATACATAACTATACAATATAATTTGTCAAAAGTTATAGAAAATATACACTATTATACAATGTATATTATTTATACATGAGCTATACACTAAATATACATTACGATACACAAATATGTACTAACTATACATGCTTATATATCATAATTATTTTTTTAAATAATTTATTAAATTTAGTATCTCTCGATGTAATTTATCCATAATTAAATTCTTGAAATACTTTATCTGTGGACTCCATGTTTTGAATGCTTGATTTGTTTTTCTAAAAAAAAATGCTATAGTTCGTGTATTTATTAAGTCAAATCAAATGGATACTGTAATCATTAATCAATGAAAAATACAAGTCACTGATTGATGTTTGGATTAATTTGCAAGCACCTCGATTAATTTTACAAGATATTTATTATTTTCTATTGATAATATATATCAGATAATTATGTTCATCAAGATTAAAATATAGTGAAATAAATCATCTAATTTTTATGTTGTTGCTTGAATTTGAACCTTGAATTTTATGATTATTAATTCACTTTGTTCACCATGATTAATTATTTCAGGAGAATTTGATTTTAATATTTTCTTTCTTTAATTCCATTGAGTCACAACCACCCTGTCGTACTATCCCACACACTTGGCGATGAACTTGTAATTTTTTAATTATCATTTAATAAATTGATTTGTCAATATTATATATCATCAAATACTATATATAGTTTTTTGTTGATTGTTTAATTATGTTCCTTTGTCTTGTGTCCTTTTCATCTGTCACTTTGATCACTACTTTAACCTTGGATTCTTTGCTTAGGAATATGTATTGTAAGCTGATTTAGGGGTGGCAATTGCACGGGTTTGGTTGAATTTGAGCGAGTTATAATGGGTTAAGATAACAAATAGGTCAAGATTCAATCCAACTCAAAATATGCTTGGGTCAAAACGGGTTGAGTAATGAGTTATAGAACAGGTCAAGACCCAATTTTTTACTAAGTTTTACTTAATTTATTTGTTCTTTTTCAATATTTTAGTACTCAATTAAATTATATTTTTCTTTATTTTGGCTATATAAAACATATCAAATAAAAAAAATATTTTAAAAATATTTTGACAAGATCTCTCTCAAGTTAATTCGGGTTGAATATCAACCCAAATTTTAAATAAATTGAAATGGGTTGGATTGAAATGGGCTAAGCTAATAAATAGATGAGTTATTGACCCATTCAAATTTCAACAGGTTGGACGGGTTGGATTTAATTTTGACAATCCTAGACCCTAGCTGATTTATTAAAAAATATACTACATACCTAAAGAGTGAAAATTTTTTTATTATTATTATTTAATAGCCCCATATTGATTTTATTTTGATAGCGAATATATCAAACCCCGAATTAGATAAAAAAGATATAAATATATCTAAAAAAAAGTATCTTATGAAATTAATGACAATACATAAAAATATTGAAAATATGACCTATTCGAAGTGACGATTAATATGCGAATGATACATAATTATTTTCATATCGAAGAGTGGCTACATCGTAATTTTTAGTTAAAAGAATGGCATGAGAATACACTTTGTGGGTGGCAGTTGTTAGGCAAAGTTGGTTTATTTAAAAAGAAATCATCATTCTATTGCATCTTTATATTCCCAACTCATAATATCTAATAAAGTATTTTGATCAAAATTACACTTTAAATTCTTATTATATCAAATTGACTGTTCTTGCGAGGCACATGCCACCTCATTTATTTTCACTATGATTAAAACGTCTGAATAAAAATACATATTTAAATATTAAATTATACATTATAATTAAAACATTTAAACTTTAACACACATCTAAAATTGTTGTTGGAATTGGAGTAATTTCAAAGAACTTTACTCTCTTGTAGCAAAAATACATTTAAATCAATCGACCATTTAATCATGCTATTATATTCTTTTTATCTACTCTTTATTAAAAAAAAAAACTATCTTGGGAATAAACACGTCATTGATGATAGTTTCTCTTTCAAATTGAAATAATACCTATAATGAAAAAAGGGGGGATAAAGAGCGCAAAAAAGAATCCAGTGAATTCGAAAGAATTGAACGAAGAGTCGTATGAGGTGAAAATCTCATGTACGGGGTTCTGTAGAGTGACAGTAACGATGACTTATCTTCAACTTTTCCACTATCACTTCCAAAAAAAAAAACCCTGTCTTACAAATTACCCTCTAGATTTGAAATCAATGCTTATAAATCCAACGTCTTTCTGATTTCTTATTAGGTGTCTGATATTTTGATTAGGAGTCTGATAAATTTGAATTTAGATATTTCATTTTAATATATTAAATGTATCAATCATCCTTCAATATTAAGGTACCAAAATTACTATGTTGTCCATGGCATGGAAACAGCCCCACCTCAAAAGTATTTTAAGTCCCAAATACGATGATATCATCAGATAGTGCCAATACCTTAAGAAAATCGACTAGAGAATATCCGACAAAATTTTAAAAAAATGAAAAATTCCAAAAATATATTTCTTTTGGAAGGATTAGCCATCCAACCACCCACCTACCTACAAGTCAAGACAAGTTAATTAATTAATTAAATAAATAATACTTAATTAGTTTAATTTTTTTGTCATAATATGATTTATGATAGTTCCCCACAACATAAACTATGATTTCTTTTCGTTGAAAACTATAGTAATAGAAAAAAATATTGGTTGGGAAATAACAGCACCAACCAATTCTTGATAACTTCATTTGAACAGCTTCCCAATGAAGAATCTGATTCTGCATTATATTAAATAAAAAAATTTCCTTATTAGAATAAATAATTAGGCTACATAATTAAATTATTATATTAAGGTCAGAAAATATTGGGTTTAAGTAATAAGTGTGAATTGAGAAATAACGATTGGGAGAATAAGGAAATGTGGGGGGGCCAAGTAAAAGGAAAATAAATAGTCATTTCTCCCTTCCCAGTATAAATTTTGTCTTTATATTAGAAAACACTTCATCTAACTCTTAAAAGAGTCAAGTAGAGGAACCCCTTGCGCCGTCGTCGTCATCGCTCGCTCGGTTTTGGCAAATGATGTGATTAATTGATCTAACTTCTAAAATTCACGCGTAAATTTTTCTTTTGGAATAGACACCTTCTTTCCCAACAGATACCATGCCCGTTTTAAACAAGTGAATTCGCGACCAATGTTGGCTATAAATACAAACCCTTTTTGCATTTTCCAGAGATCAAATTTTCTTTCTTCTGCATACATTTGCTTACAAATAAAATTTGAGTCTGCTTGTGAATCAATTGCTGGTTCTTTGAGTTCGCTGAAATTATAAGAATTTGAGGTACCACTACTTTTGTAATAAGTTATTATATTTATCTTAGGAGAAAATAATCCAAAAACATCAATTACAACGAGGGGATTAAATTCCTTAAGGACACAATAAATTTTGTGAATTTAAAATTCTGCTTTCTGGAGTGCTTTTAAATTAGAGGAATAATAGAAGAAACATGAAACTTACCAAAAGGGAATTTCAGGTCTTGACAATATGCACCTCTCTTATTCAATTGATTAATGTATTAAGTTAATTATTTCACCTAATCTGGTAAGTCATTAGCCACGGCACAATTTTAGCCATAATTAAGTGTTAATCTATTTTATTTGTGTTTATCTATTATGCAAACTTACAAATCCACGACTGTAACGCGAAACATAACAAATAAAAATAAATAAATAGTATATTTGATATTTGCATTACTTATTTTGAGATGTCATATAAGAAATTTTTTATGTCGTTCATCGACTAAAATAAAAACTTATGATAAAAAAATCATATGCAAATCATTTTAAAAATGTCAAACTCTCTAAAATTGCTACTCGAAAAATTACAAAAAGAAGAATTTATTAGCTGATTTTTTGGCATGTAGATAATGTATTACGATATCGTTAACCTATGACTTGTATTTTAATTTAATAGTGGAACATTAATAAGGAAAGAATATATTAAAGAAATTTGAATCAAGATAATACCAACCTTGGATTAAACCATTTAACCAATTGAAATTAGATGCCAATTTGGTAAACTCAATGAAGTTGCACCAAATTAATCATTTGTTTTAACAAATTATTAGGTTAGATATGAAAGTGAATGTCTTTAAACTACGTAATCCAAACTTGAGAGTTATAATGACATGTTTTTTTATTAACAAGTAATATATGAATTAATACACATTCTCTTAATCTTAATTTATATGAAAAAAAAACTCAAAGCATAAGAAGTAAAATATTTAATCTATATTGTAAACTTGGATATCTCCAATTATATTTAAAAATAAAGCATTCACATATTTATAAAATTACACGAAAAAATATTGATGTAACTCAACATAACTAGCACCCATTCAAAATACATATTTAAAAGAAAAAGTTTGAAGAAAATTATAATTAAATTAAAAATTATTTAATTCTCCAACAATAATAATGATATACTCAGTGAAATCTCTTAAGTGGGGTCTGGGGAGGGTAAAATGTACACAGACCTTACCACTACTTCATAGAGAAAGAGAGACTGTTTTCGAAAGATCCTCATCTCAAAAATATCATCCTTAAAAGCAGAATATACTAGATATGAAACATCGACAAGAGTAGAAAGCAAATGATAATATATAAAGACAATAAAAGTGACCAACAAAAGACGGATGATGATAACATAATATATAACGTCATGACTACTTCTATTACCTACATCTTCCTACCCCTACTAGCCGTTTAACCTTCTACCCTAGTACGCGCTTTCGGTGATACGAAGCTGCGCCATATCCTGTCTAATCACCTCCCCCCAATACTTTTTCGGTCTACCTCTACCCCTTCCCGTAACCCCTACATTCAATCTTTCGCACCTCCTAACATGAGTGTCAACACTTCTTCTCTGCATATGTCCAAACCATCGTAGTCTCTCTTCTCTCATTTTGACTACCGCAAGGGTCACTCCTAACTTCCGTCGAATGATCTCATTCCTAATCTTATCCCCCTGGATTGTCCACACATTCATCTCAACATCTTCATCTCCACGACCTGAATCTTCAAATTATTTAATTCTCCGAACAATAATAACTTCACACAAAATGAGATAAACGGAGTAATTCTATCAAACTCATACAATACTTTAGATAATACTTCCTCAAAACAAACATCATCTTAAGAATTTAAGATAAAAACTATTTCTTATACTTTATTTTTTAATTAGTATTCATTTATCAAAAAATATTATTAAATAGAAAGTTTATATTTGTTAATTATTTTAATAACTATAATTTCATTTAAAAATAATAATACTTATTTTGATACAGAAGAAACACCGACTAGAACCAAAATGCTCAAACATGTGTGCTTGTTACTTGTAGATGAAAAAGATGAAAAAGTAGGGTGTGGAATGATTGAATTGGACAATGGGTACGTGAATAGAAATGAGTAGCTTGTGTTGTGGTCCTTTTAATGTGTGCACCACCGTCACTATTTCAATATTAATTATGTTGAGTCTCTTATAGGCCAAGCAACACACAAAATTTCATTCTTATCTTGGCATATATGGCATACAATGTAAAATAGTCCCCCATTATGCGATAAAAATTTACTCACAATTAATATTTATATTAAGATAATATATATTAGTTACTATTAAAAAATGAAAATTTTTTATCTGATGTTTTTCGGGGAAATCAATCTGAAATATTATTAAAGAGATTCTGATATATGTCTAGTTAGATGTCCATTGAAAATTACCCTTTACTCTCCTCAAACATACCTTTGCTCCTCTATTTCACCTTTTAGTGTGTCATTCAATCAATGCAAAATTTATTTCTCTCATTAGAAGCTAGATCAAATATGTATTTAATTGTTGTTCAAATAATTTGATTTCTTTGTTACAATTATGGTAAAAAAAAAAAAAATTGGTCTATATATTATTTTAGTCCAAGAATTAAGAATCCAATTATTGTAATTTTTCAGCTCACACTTTTAGCAGGTCCATTTGAGTTCATCAATTCATGTAGTTAAAGGATACTTAAACATGGATTAATATATCTTAACCCTCTTACGCTCCATTATGCATTAATTTAATAAAAATCTCAAAATTAATTGTATATAAGTACAATCATGAATTAGCAAGCCTTAAAGTTGCTCCCTTTGTCCATCTTTGCTTGTTCACTATACAATTTTGAGATATCTAATAATATTTGTTCAGTTTATAAAATTAATGAATAATTTACCATTTTGTGTCTTTTCAGAGTTTAAAAGACTTATATTTAATAAGATTGATTTGGTAAAAATACCCCTATTATTTACCACTTCTTAATTCCTGTACTAAATGGATAGAGGGAATAATTAATATCTTTACTACATTCGTACTCGAGCTTTATTAATATTTAATTCCACATTTTATATTTCTATTTAATAAAAAACTTACGTTTAAATCGATCGACAAGCAACTATTGGAAATTTATTAGCTATATTATATTTTCTTTATTATATAGAGATGTGACAATTAAGTCAAAAAGAAGAAAGAGATGGAATAATTGAAAAATTGGCCAATCTCTAGTCCCCTACAACTACAACTTTGCTAATTAATACTCCATTGATTATATGTCAATTAACCTAAGATGTCCACATATTGGACTATGTTCATGGTCCCTATTTGGTGTCCGACAAGGATTTGTTAGCTAATTCCCTGTTTAAATTACTAATCCCTAGATTAATCAAAGATAAGAGAACCATGCATTTTGATTTTCTTTCCCCTTAATATGTAATTAAGAGGGAAATTAACTAGAATTAGTATCTATGATGTGGATGTTATTGATACTCATATGAACACGTTATTCATTTTTTGATGGTTTTTGAAGCTTCAGCTCTAATTTATCGTCATCATCAAAAGATGTGGTGCAGTCGATGAAATTATTCTTTCCTTAATTGGGGATTTCTAGTTCGAGCTATGGATATGAAAAAGATCACCGGAAGGTAGAGTCTCTCCCTAAATGGAGCCCTATGCGTGACAAATTCGAAACAATCAGACTCCAATATGAGTATTGAACACCAGATGAGAAACTAGAAAAAGAATCTCTAATTTATCATCATCATGGGAATGTGATGCATCATTGGTAGGGAGCGTCTCTCCTGAATAGGGCCCTATCCATGGCGAATTTGAAATAGTTAAACTCAAATGTGGGTACTCAACACAGGATGCAAAACTAAAAAAATTCTCTAATTAATTATCATCACGAAATGTGATAGAATGAATAGACTCTTATTGTTAATCAAATTAAAAACTCTTATTAAAAAGCATTTTTAAAAAATATAATATACTTCCTCCGTCACATTTTATGTGACACCCTTTGACTTGGCACGATATTAAGGAAAAAAAGAAAACTATTAAAACTTGTAGTCTAAAATTATTCTTAGATATTTATGTGGCTGAAAATCATTTCATTAAGGGTAAAAAGAGGTTTTTAAAGGTAATTTGTTTCCAATTAAAGTAAGGTGACGTTTTTTTTGGTACGAACCAAAAAGAAAAGAGTGTCACATAAAATGAGAACAGAGGAAGTATAATTCTATATATTTGAGTGAAAATTTTCAAATCAAAATATAACTACAACAACTAAGTATTAATTAAGCCTCTGGATTCAAATCTCAACTTTTCCATTATTTTTAATAAATCAGCATGAGGGGAACAATCATAATTATTACCACCATTATAAGTTATGATCTTCTAATTAATTTATCCAAAATTGTACAAAGTGCAAGTCAGAAATTTCCAGTCAAAAAAAATAAAAAGTAAATTAGGAAAAAGAGTGGTGGTGGGGCTGTGGGGGTGTATTAAGAGATAAGCTGTTTGTCTCATATGGGCCTTCAAGATTAGACAATACAATATACATCACCCTAACAACTTGTTTTGACGGTGGTTCGTCATTATTTCATAATGTATGATATTATATGGTGCGGTATAATATATAATGTTTGGATAGCTTGTATGAGTTGATGATAATTTGTTATTTGATTTGACTGTATGGTATTATATCGTAACTTATAACTTTACAAAAATAGCCTTAAGTATCATAAATATTAAATTTATCAATATTTTTGTAATATTATTTTAAAAATAAATACATAAAATCGAGCAAGGAAACATACAAGCTAATATATCTCTAATCTATACAAACAACATAAGAAAATAAAAAAGTAAGAACTTTTAAGAAAACGAACCTCAAAAAATAGACTAAAACATGAAAGAAAAGACGGGAGGTGGAAAAAAAGTTTCAAAAGTTGATGCGGAGGAAAATAAATAATACAAAAATGATACATATATTAGGTTAACGTTTAATAAAGAATAAATGATAAATTAGAATTATTTAAATAAGGGTATAATTGGAAAAAAAAAATAGGAAAACCATGAGACACACCAAATTGGTGGTTTCAAAAAAAGAGGGTTTTCATGGTTACAGAACCATGAAACAAAATCATACTATACTATATAATTTAATGAAACAATCAAAACAAACGTCGTTCTCTTAATAACAATATCATGAAAACCACCATCGAAACAAGCGGTAAAAGTTGGAAACAGGGAACTTATAGGGGTCCTACTGCTCAATTTAATGTTTTCAGGGGCACTTTTGCAAATTTCAATTCTTACACATAATATTACTTCTGAATATATATGTTAATTCTTAATTAATATAATGGGGTTCTTTTTTTTTTTTTTTCCTTCTGTCATTAGTGAGTTTATGAAACATAAATTGAAAATTAATCCTGCTGAGTAAAATTTGAATATTTATGCTTATTTAAAATTATATAAGGAGTATCTTGTGTAGTCCAAAACTGTATTAATTTACTAAGGTCATACTCTATTTTATAAAATATTTCTTTATTGGATAAAAATAATAAATTTCACATTTCTCTAAATTATATATAAATATTTTTATGATGATAATTATTTACTTATGTACTAAATATATATAAAAAAAATCATTTATTTTCCTAAAATGTATTTTCTTCTCAATAACACACTCTTCTTTGCTTTAAAATAGGTGCATAGCTGTTTATGTTAGGTAGACTAAGTACTAATAAATTGTACTCATATTTGAATTTTGAAATTTAAATTTTGGATAGAATTTAGTGAGATTAACTATATAAATTTCAAATATATGTTGTATTTCATGAGAAAATGCTATTGATCACATCCTTTTCTTTATCAGTATATTTTTTTTTCAAAAAAAGTTATGTACCTTTTTATCGAAAATTATCCCGCACTCCTAAATATACTCTAACTAATATTTCATCCGCTGAACTAACATTTCAAATTATTTGAACATTTCGAGATTCGTAGTTGACTATTTAAAAATAAATCAAAATTTTTATTTTTTTATTCTCACATTTTTGGACAATATGAATTTTTTTTTCATTGAATTATAAAGAAAAATTTATTATTTTAAATATTTAAAATATGTTCATTACCTCCACTTAAGTGAGGTAAATCAGTTTGAATTCCAAGTTACTCATTCAACTTAATTATCATTATTATCATCATGGCTATCTCATAAATCAACTTTATATAACTTTTTTTCTTCACTTTTCCTAACAAAATAATAATTAGGTTGAAAATTAAATACTATTCTTAATTATCTTTGTTCAATGAAGATTTCTTTTCCTAATTACGTTTCCAACTTTCCTTCTATTTAATGCAAAGTGAAATCATTAAATTATTTTTTTAAAAAAAGTACCAATTCATATATTACCAACTTGTTATATAGGTCTTTTATGAGTTTGGTAGATTCTTCCCTACTAAATTGAATTGAAATATAAAGATAGTAATTATTCCATCAAGTGAAAATATTAATTGAAGTTCGAAAAAAATTGTTAATTTGAATCAAATCGACAAATTGATTCTAATTAAAATAAATAATAACAAAAAGAGTATAAAGCACTTGTTCAATTTTTCACTCAACCATTGTTAAAGAAAATCACAACTACACTATTATACTCTTTCCGTACATCTTTACTTGCCCCCTATTTACTTAACACAGGATTAAGAAGCAGTAAATGATAGAGGTAATTTTATCAGATCACCCTTTGAATATAATAAATACAATGTAGTAGGAAAACAATTATAATTAATGGTAAGGATAAATTAGGAACTAAGTGCAAAATTATCTCTTGATTTCATAAACTAGACAAGTATTATTGGATATCCCAAAATAGTACAATGGACAAATAAAGATGCACTGAGGAAATATTAGTTTAGTTTAGGAAAATGTATCAAATTAAAATCCTTTCAAAAATTAGTTAATTGTTGTATAATACATATATAATTAGTCCATAGTATATATACAAATTATAGCAATTGTAAAATATTTTTTTATTTTGCCTAGCTGTCAAATATATAATTTCCCCTCAATTACATTCATAACATTTGGATCAGATTTTCATATTTTTTTTTATCTGCTTAAAAACAAAAACAAAATAGAAATATTTTTTATTCCAGTCTTATCCTTGTAATTTTACATAATTCCACATTTATCCCTATTTCAGCCTATCCCTATCATCTCCAGCTACCAGTAGTAGTAATATACATGAAAACAAATACAGAACTACAAGTCAATTTCTACCCAAAAAAATGCTCACTGTTTCTCTCCCTTTCTCTTTCTCATTCTCAACGCCTATGAATCCAATGCTCATACGTTTTTGTCTGATTACCACTCAACTCAAAATCAAGAAAATTGAATAAATAAAAAAAAACATTTTTTTTTGCTCAGAGAGCTTGTGGGGGTCTGTGGTGTCATGGTGATAGTGATGATGAATTGATGAACGTGGAGTAGAAAATCTGATTTGGAAAAAAGATAGAATTTTGAAAAAACAAAAGAGGAAAAGAATTCAAGAAGCAGAAAACTTTTCCCCTTAGTGGGAAAAAGCTCCATTTGTGTTATGGTTGATTGGTCCCACCATTAGAATCCCAGGTGTCAAGAACTCTTCTTCTTTCTCTACATTATGCCATCATCACATGAATTCTACACCACCCCAAAAGCCTAAATTACCCCCACTCCCCCCACCCCCACCCCCAACTGTAGCATCTTTCTTTACTTTCTAGTGCAAAGCTTGCTTCTTCTTTTTTTCTACCTTCATTGGTCTTTAATGGCTGCCCCACAAGCCACAGCTAAATTTCTTTGTGTAAATACGTGGGTCGGTGTTTTAGCTATCTGGGGTTCTCTCTTTTAGTCTTTTTGGTCGGTATTGGATACCCTTATAGCCCAAAGTGAAAAAAAGAAGAATTCTGAGTATTCAATTATTGTTAGGTGCTTGCTCTTTTTTTGACCCTCTCTGGTTGATAAAATCCCCCTTTGATATTGTTTATAGGGGGGAAAAAGATTTTTTTTTTAATTCTCTTAAAACGTGCCAAAGGGGAAGAGTTTGTGCTTGTGCTGGTGGACCTGTTTAGTTCTCTCTTAATTGCATGACTCATGTGACATGAAAGTTTCAATCTTGGTGAAGATCCCTTTGTGGTGCCTCTTGATTGATGAAAGAAAGTGACTTTTTTATTTCATTGATAAAAAGAGTGATTTTGGGTTTTTCAAGTTTTTGCCGACAAATTTTTTTTACAAGGATGATGATATCTTTGAGGTCTTTATGACTTGCTGATGCCACATTCTGTATCAAACAGTTTTCTCAATAGTTGAAGGGTCATTTTGCTAGCAAAGTTGGAAGTTTTTGCTCTTTGTATAGAAGAAAGTATTGATCCCTTTGAAGAAATTGAAGATATCTTTTGGTGTAGTGCAGCCAAATTGCTTTCCATGTAGTGTCTTTTGGGGGGTGGGGGTGGGAATTGCATTACCCTTATTGGAAGTAGTGTTAAAGATTGTTCTTGAAAAGGAGAAAAAAACAATTTTTGATTCGTTACCAACTAGGCAAGTCTACAGTTCCTTTAACTTTACTCTGTTGGGAAACTTGTGGAGTTGAAGAGGGAAATTGGTTTTCTTGTAAGTACACTTTGTTGCATATTTTATGTCTTCTTCTTTGTTTGCTTCTGTGGGGTTCCGAAATTTTGGTAAAAATTTCCATTGTTTTCCTTATCAACCTTTTTCACTACTGCACAACTGTTATGATCTTGGAAGCATCTTGGTTAGTTGAATTTCATGATCCTTCCATTCTGTTTGTTATGAACTTTCATTGGAAGAGATCTTAGTCCATTGGAAACAATCATTTGATATTTCTAGCTAGGATCTTTAGTGGCTCTTTTGCTTCATCCATTTGCTTGGGAGTTTATGGTTTTTCAATTTTCTTTCTTGGATTCAGAAGCTTAGGGAGTTTCCATTATATGTCCTTAATCTAAGTTCTTTTCTTCTGAGCAGATAGGCTATTGTAGTATCAAAAATTGAATAGAGTGCACTGAAGTTAACGAATATGGCAAAGAGATCACATCGTCACTCTCTGAGATATGAGAAGGATCGAGCGGGTTGTATTTGGGGTTTGATTAGCATCTTTGACTTCCGTCATGGTCGAGCCACTAGAAAGTTACTCTCAGATAGAACACGAGGAAGCAAACCATCTCTTGGTAAGAAATCTAGGTGTTCTTTACTCTTTAGAGATGAACCCATTTCTGTTCTTTGCTGGCAGTTTTCTACTATCCCCGTGTCAATTTCTCCATTCCCTTCCCAGTGTCCAACAAAATCACATTATTTTGTCTTCAGCAGGTTCTGCTTCTTCAAGCTCTATGCAGGAATTACCAAATCCCAGTGATAATAGACTGAATATTGAGGTATGTTATCAGGATACTTTTGCCTGTATATTGAAATATGATTCTTTTTGAACATAAAGCTTTGAAGGGAAAAAAACTCGAGATGCTTAAGCATTTCGGCTGATGCGTATCCCTATGCTGGCATGATAAAAATGTATGGCCTTGATGACTTTAGGATGATGAAAAAAGTGAGGTAGCTGTACCTGATCCTAAAATAAGTGTAAAGGAGCTCATGGAAGAAGAAATGGTCAATGAGCAAAGCGTGAAAGAACAGTGCAATGCTTTTGAAATAGACGCAGAAGATGTTGATTCACAAAAATCCTGGCGTTCGAGAAAGAACAGCCGGCGAACACGCAGAGCTCTCCCCAGACCAAGTAATACACACTCTCATGATTTGGATGATGCAGGAAATTTGAGGTATGAAGCACCTTGTCATCAAGATTCTGGAGGGACAGCCCTGGATGATCTGGACATTGTAATGGAAGAACTCCGCAAGATTCATCAGAAAAATCGCAACTTTGTGAAGCTCCGCCAAGGTTTACATAATGCTCATAACAAGCAGTCAGATCAAGCTCAACCAGTTGTTGAAGAAAAGGTAAATGCAGCGATTGAGGTATTTATCAATCAGAGATCAAGAAACAATAAACAATTGGGAGAAGATAACAAGACCCTCCAATCAAAAGAGGTCATGGATGCTCTGCAGACACTGAGTTCAAATAAGGACCTTATCATGAGACTCCTACAAGATCCAAACTCAAGGCTGGTAAAGCAAATTGGAAGTTTGGAGGATGCTCAGTTTGAGGAAAAGCAGAGACGTACCTTGATTTCAGAATCCAATATCTCAGAGGAAAACCACGTTAATGCAAAAAAAGATGATGTCATAAGCCACAAACAACGTAAATTTTTCAGGAGGAGGAGCAAGTCTCTAGAAATTTACCCTCCAATGGGAGATGAGACACCCCGATCTTCAAGTAAAATTGTTATTTTGAAGCCTGGACCAGCAGGCTTGCAATCACCCAGTGCTCAAATCAATGTTAACACTCCAGTGCGCTCGCAATACACAGAGAAACATACTATGCAGAATGAAAGAAACACATCCCAGTTCTCATTTACAGAAATTAAAAGAAAACTCAAGCATGCAATGGGAAAGGATCGTCATGGGATCTCTCCTGAAGGAACCATTCGCCAATTTCCCCCTGAGCAGCTGAAGCGAAGTAACAGTGACAGAGGGATCTTTGGAGAAAATTTAGGATGGAGTTCTCCTAATAGAGACCATTTTTATACTGAAAAATTTGCTAAATCCCCTCTGGGAATGAAGGGTGGGGATAAGAAGATAGTCAAATCAAAAGGTGTTGAAGCAGTCACTCTGGCTGAGGCATCTGACTTTCCCAGGCCAGGAATCTCTAACATCTACATTGAGGCAAAGAAGCACCTTGTGGAGATGCTGGACAATGAAGATGAGACAACAGAAGTGAGTAGTGGACACTTGTCTAAATCCTTGGGGAGGATACTTTCATTTCCCGAGTACAATAGTTCACCTGGCTGCAGCCCGAGGCAAAACAGCAAGGATGGCCTATTACCTTCCCAAATGAAGGAGCCTACTACTGACCCTGTACAGGAAGAGAATGATGACAGACTTCAGCATGTACAAGAAAACCATGTTACAGGTCCAAGTCCATCCAGCCAAGACATTGAGATAGAATCTAGCTGTTCTGACGAGTATCCTAATGAGTGCACCAAGTCTGCGGGCTCAAATCTAGAGGTTCCATGTGAAAATGGAAACACACTGGATGAAAATGCCGCTTCAACTGATCATACAAGTCCTGAAGGTATTCTTCTCTTGACCATTTCTTGAATCTAGGGAACATTTCATTTGCAATTCACTGTTCGCCCATTTCAAAGCCATTATCGTGTAACCAGTATCTAAATTATTGCAGAAGATCTAACTGAAGAAGCAATCAAAAGCAGATGCCAAGAAGAAGGTGAAATTTTGAGTGTTCCAATTGACAGAGAAATCCAAGTTGATGGTGATGCTACCAATGCAGTGGATGATGGAAGCTCTTCCCATGGATTTGAATTGTCATTTGACTGCTTAAAAGAAGTAAGTAGTGCTTGCTAGTACTTTTATTGCCTGCTTATTGGTATTTCTAGTGTGCATGCATATGCATTGTATTAACTGAAAATGTAATATTAGTTTTTTGTTCAATTTTAATGAAGTAAGTTATATCATATTCAAATAAGTTACTCACTGGAATATCACAGAAGAAAATGATTAATGAGAGCTTTCTTATTATACAATTTTGTTTTCTTCAACTTCCTACTCTTCTTGTTCGGAGGTTAGTGGAGAAATATAGGGAAAGAAAGGACCTTACTATGGTGTTCACCGATCTCGAGAAGGCCTATGAAAAAGTTGTAAGGGATATCCTATGGAGGTGTCTAGAGATGAAAGGTGTCCCAATGAGACCATTCTGGAGAAGCTAGAGGTGGCCCTTGTGGCTGATAAAATGAGGAAAGCGAGACTGCGATGGTTTGGACATGTGCAGAGAAGGAGTATCGATGCTCCTGTTAGGAGGTGCGAGAGGTTGGTTTGGGAGTTACACAAAGGGGTAGAGGTAGATCGAAGAAGAATTGGGGGAGGTGATCAGACAAGATATGGTGAAATTTGATCTCACCGAGGACATGACCTTAGATAGAAAGGAGTAGAGGTCGCGAATTAGAATAGTAGGCTATTGGTTGGTACGGTTAGGTGGTTGTATGGCCTTGGGGTATAGTAGGGTAGCAGTGGTCGTGTTTTATATTATGTGTTATCATTATCTGTCGTATATATGTTTATTTTATCATATTTACATACTGTCATGCGTTTTTCATTACTAATCGCTCTTTCTGTTTTCTTTCCTTTCCTTTTTGTCATATCTTGTTTATTCTGCTTATGAGTTTTTGAGACGAGGGTTCCTAGGAAACAATCTCTCTACTTCTATGAGGTAGTGGTAAGGTCTTTGTACATTCTACCCTCCCCATCCCCAGACCCTACTTGTGGTATTCCACTGGGTATGTTGTAATATAATTAGCTTGTCTTAAGGTAAGGTCTAGGCCTTCTTAAGGTGGTGTTCACTATTTAAAAGACTACAACAGTGTTATGCTACAACACGATTGACTAATTAAATGCCTACTAATAGGAGATGTGAACTAAAACACTACTACGGTGTTATGCTAAATAAGTGGGACTTTAATAAATAGCGAATAACATAAAGGAAGCTCGTGTAAAATCCCCTCACCCTGGAAATGTTGAATAAAGAATGTATCCTTTTCTAAGGTGCTACAATATCTAAATCTTGAGCTTCTTTATTTCAGCATCCATCTGGGAAGGATCAAAATACTCTATCTTCTCCACCAGCCTCACCTACTGACTCTTCGAGCCTCAGGAAAGTTGAAGATCCTGACAGTGCAGTTGATAGAAAGGAGCGACCTAGCCCCATATCAGTACTTGAGCCATTATTCTCAGAGGATGATGTCAGTCCTGCAAGCACCATATGCCAACCAGGTTAAATATGTTTTACCAATATTTGCTTAAACAAAGATCTATCATTTGTTCATGTGCTCACCAACCTGAAATATAGTTGTTCAATTGCATACAGTTGATCCAGAAATTCAACCTCGGAAAATCCATTTTGAAGAACCAGTGCCTTCCACCAGTGAACAAGATTGTCCAACGGTTTGTTTTGAAAATGAAGAATCTGCATTTGAATATGTAGAAGCAGTTCTTCTTGGTTCAGGATTAAGTTGGGATGATTTTCTCTTAAGGTGGCTTTCTTCTGACCAGATTCTTGACCCATCATTATTTGGTGAGGTAGAGTTATTTTCAAGCCGTTCTAGGCATGATCAAAAGCTCCTATTTGATTGTGCAAATGAAGTTCTTAAGGCAGTATGTGAGCGCTATTTTGGCTGCAACCCCGGAGTTTCATTTGGCAAACGTAATATTCGACCTGTTCCAAAAGGGATGGACCTGATAAATGAAGTATGGGGGGGAGTAGAATGGTATCTTCTCCAATATTCAACTCCTCATTCTTTGGACCAGCTTGTCAAAAAAGACATGGAAAGATCAGGGACGTGGATGAATCTTCAATTAGATCTTGGACATATCAGTGTTGAGATGGGGGAGATTATTCTAGAAGAGCTGGTTAATGACACAATTTTGAGCATTTCTGGTGATACTTTGGAGTGTGCAGAAGATGTTCTCTTACCAGACACAAGTAAAATTGAGAGTAGCGTGGACCAGTAACCAGACCCGTCTCTCTGTAGAAACCGAGAGAAGGCTTCCCTAGACTCTAGACAACGAAGTAGACCATGCTGCTCTTGTGAATCCAAAATGGCGTAAACTCTTGATATCTGAACTAATCATTTCGCCCTCTCATCTAGCTTCTTGCCTAGAGTGCTTCATATACACTTTCTTCTTCTAGCAACACTACTTACTTTTATGACAAATAGCATAACAGACTTCCATGCAAAAGCTATGCCAATAAAGTGTAATCTGTGGCACTTGGGATCAGAGATCACCCTCATTGATTCACAATTGGTTTTTAAGAAATCAGAAGGTGCTAGTTCCTCCTGGAAAACCTCATGACAAGTAGAATGTGTTTGTGGTTTGTTAAATGTGTGTTTTACTAGATATATTTAGATTTTCTACTGTTTCTTTTCGTGTGGCAGATTGGTTTGGTTGTTGAGGCTTTGGGCATTTGACACAGGTCGTCCTTTTTTTGTCCCTCTTTTTTTCTCAGATAAACTTCTCTTGTAAGTACAAAGTGATTGTAACTGAAAATACATGAAAGTAGAAAAGAAAGAAATAATATCTCGACATGGTTGTTTGCATCACTCTACGATAATTCATGTATATTTTTAGTATTATGAACCAAATTTGCAAAAAGCTTCTGATTGTGGAAGGGTGAAGGAGCTCTTGACTTGCCCATATAATTGCCACTTTCTGTAGTCAGTCTTTTAAAATAGAAAATAAATGAAATTTTGTGTGGCATTGCTCAAGGTTATGGCAAAAGTACCACTTGGAATGAGATTTTTTTTTTTCTGAACGTAAGAAGAGTATCATTAACAAAGCATCAAGCAGATGCACAGACTACAAAAAAAAGAAAATATCAGCTCCCAGACATGAAATGAGAGTATTAATTTCATCAACAAATGTTCACCGAGTGACATACTCCTATGGCAACATTCACAAAGTATTTGCAACTAGAGGATTAAAGCAAGAGAGTAAAAGTGAAACAACATTAAAGCAGTGACTAGACTAATCATCAATCTTTGTCTGTTTATATGCTCATTAAAAAAATAAACTTCATTGTTGAGAAATAAACATCGCTGGCAAATTTTGTTACTCTTACTTTCTAACTTAATGTAGTCTTTTTTTCTCTTTCATTTCAAACATTTCTACGAACTGGAAACTCAGACCACCTCAAACAAACTGCACCATGCAAAATGGGCACAAGAATATTATACAAAAGTAGAACTCTAGCACATCTCCAAGGACTCATTGCTAAATGTATGTGCAGTCACTTCTTTTTGCTTGCAGAGTCGAGGGGAAAGCTGAAGGCCGCTTCTTGGTAAAAGCTTTTGTTTTGCTTTCTGATTCCTCTTCATCGCTTTCTTCATCAACTTTCCCATCTTTGGCAGAAATTGTTGATGCTTCAGAGATCTTCAATTTTCTTCTTTTCTCAGCATCCAATTTAGCACGTAGTTTTCTTTCAACGGGGTCATTTGAGAGTACAGTTTGTGATTGACGTGGAACTGCAGCACCAAGTCCAAGCCTATAGGGACCTAAGAAATTAACCCCAGGAATTTCAACAAAATCATAGCCATGTTGAAGAAGATTTTACCTAGGAGGCCGACTCTCTAGAACAATCTCATTTGGTTTGGCATCATCTGGAGAGACGCCCATACTGTTAACCCATTGTTCAGCCTGCAAATGAATTAACATATTCAAAAAATAATAACAGTTTAGATCCACAAGTTATGCATAACAGTAACAATCAATCAAGGTACCTAGACAACTTCAAGAATGTAGCTTAAGCATCTATACCGGGGAAAGAAAAGACATTTTGGAAAAATACCAAAGTACAAAGATATGAATACCACAAGCAAAGAAAATTTACTACTACCGATTTAAAGAGGAAAAAATCTGACACGGTGGAGTACCAAGTTAGCTTGAGCGTATGAAAGTATCAATGGACAGTAAAAGAAATATGAGGGGAAATTATGCCAAGTTCCCAGTTTTTTGGTTTTTTTGGCTATACGAACCCCCCCCCCCCCCCCCCCCCCCTTTTTTTTATAAACAGAAAACTAATATAAACACTATTATCTCATCACCTGATAGAAATCATTGTATCTCCTGCTTTAGATCTGGTAAAATTCAGGACCTTAGGGATGCTACAGAACAGAATTTACCATCTTTAGTGTCTATGCATCTTACACTTGAAAGAGTTACCCTCCAAAATGTTAAAGCCGGACATATGACCCACTCATAGCTTGACTAAACACATCTCACTTCCATCTTAGATAGTATGAGAAAGGAACTCTCACCAATTTGAATGCCTTGTTCAATACAACCAATTGAGGACGTGAATTTTTCTTTGATGGCTCTTCCAAACTCGTCGTCATTTTAAACCACCTAATCAGCAATCAATCATAACTACACCATATTAGAACAATTACTTTAAAACAGAGTATTTCTACCCAAACAGGAAGAAGAGAAGGAAGCCATACCAGGTAAGATGCAACAGGAATGCCCTATAAGCTACTCCACAATGATTTCTAGACCACAACCAAGAGAAGCTTTTCTCCTTCCTGTAAAATATGCTGACATTCTCAGTGGGATCAATAATATTCACAGCAAATTGGCATCTCCAAAACAAGTCATGTACATCAAATGCAGAAGGCTGGCCCCCCACCCCACACACAAAATCTTCTCTTTCTTTTCTATGGTTTATAAAAGCAAAAACAGAAAGGAAAAAGAAGATCTCTTCTCAGACCAATTATTTTGTAGACGAGCGGAAAAGAGCCACAAAGAAGCAGGGCGATCCGTTTGCCACAGCAAATGAATGCCTAAGTAGCAGCTGTGCAGACACGAGGTTTGTCAGACATGGACATGCAGGCACGAATTTTGAAATGAAGGGAGAAACAAACAATAGATACCTACGAGGCTAAGAATTTTTAATAGAATTTTAAAGGCATCAACGTGTTCATGTTATATCCTTAATCATAACTATCAAATTAGTCACATAGAAAAACATAGCACTCATGTACAATAAATAACTAATAAAACATTATAATGTAGGGGAGAACCAGCAGCAAGACATAGAAGAAGAAAAGGCTGATTTTGCAATATCTTAGTCCCATGTTTACTATTGGATCCTCAGAATCACATGTTTCTGCAATATATCACATAATAGCAATCATTCACATGGCATAAAAGCAGTATGCACGTCTACAATAAAATTAAATAGCAGCACAGCAGCCAGAAGCAAGCTAGTGAAGGAGGAAAGGTTAATCAAACAGAAAGTGCAGAAATACTGAAGAAAAGAGAACCTGAAAAACAAAAGAACGGAGAACTGACGAAGCAAGCAGTGAACAGAAGCTGAGATCAAACGAGTGATGCAGCTTCTCTACTTATTCAAATTGTTCTTCAGATAGAGATTCTAAGGTCTCAAGGTTTTTTCATCAAAGTTTTCTGTTCATGCTTTAAGCCCCTAGTTTTCTTCTAAAAGTTTATCTTGGCCTAATAAGTGTCCATTCGTTGTCCACAAAATAGAAAAGATAAGAGTACATGTTAAGATCGTGTCTGATGCATCAACCTTGTCTAACTACACAAGCCTAAATCTGATGTTCATGCTTCAGAGGCGAACATAAGCACAATGTTCCCCTCGCAAACCCAATTGCCCCAGGTCTGATATTACTAAAGCTGTCATACACAATCCAGAGTACTCGTTGCACAACTCCGTAGTAGTGCTTTCGAAAGTGGAGCAACCCACCGACCGTCCTCCCAGCCCTAGCTGGCCAACCATCTTCGAAGACTACTCAAGGGGAAACTCGGTACGCTCTTCCGAACAGAGCGTAAACCAACCGTCTCTGATCCCAAAGCTCCACCCTCCACTTCTCGATGACGACACCTGTCGGGTGGAGCTCGCGAGTAGGTTAAGAATCCTTTATGGGGGAAAACTTATAGGGAAGAAGCGATAGATGATTCACCGGCCACTAGATCAAGGAATCCCACCCTAGTACCTGGTGGCTCGGTTAATTGCCACACCTGTAGCTCATTTTGCATGCAAATTTTGGGGGTCCCAAGTCTTGCATCCACCAAGAACATTTTTTTCCTATAGCGTAAAACTTCATATTGTAAGATGTTTCCACTACATTAGAAAAAACTGGTCAAAAAGAGAATGCCGTGATGACAATGCATTTTCATAGAGCATCCATTTTGCACATAATTATCAATGCAACCTACTCCACTGCAGAAACAAAGCATATGACCTGATGCTAAATCCTATGCCTACTCCTACATTTCACTCTATTTTATTTTTGAAACTCAATATATGGCACAATTCTAAAGTATTGCTTCGTCATTGCGTTGAAACCTACTTTAAGCTCACAAAATGTACTGACCATGCCTCCGAACACACTCCGTTTTGCACAGAAGTATGACTCTCTTCCAAACAGTTTCCTTTTTCAGTAAGTCTCCATTTGTGGTTGTCGATAAAAGATTTTATCTCGCCCAGGACCTGTCTCTCACCCCTCTTCCCTTAGTACCTAGCACATTGATTCTCCTTTGCAGTACTATCAAATAGGTGATCCGAACCGAAGACAGATCACAAGCATAAAGATCAAATCTTTAAAGTGTATCAAACAGAAAATCTGTATCTAGATACGAAAATAAGAAGAAAAAAGTGAAGATTATCACGCTTGAGAGGAAAATTCACAAAGTAGAACGATCTGGATCACCCATGAACACTTGTATAGTGATATAATCTGAAGACAGATCACAAGCTTAAAAGATTTTTAATGTGTATCAAACAGAAAATACATATCTAGAAACAAAACTAAGTAAAAAGTGAAGACCATCAGATTTGAGATGAAAATTCACAAAGTAGAACGATCTCGATCACCAATGCAAAAAATCCACTTGTATTCTCAATGCTAGATAAAATATTAAGAAGTAATTCTATCCATTAAATCTGTGATATTCCAGAAGTCTTAAATAACATATTAAGTGCAAATTATCATGCCTCGATCCCAAACTAGTTGGCTAATTGAATCCTCTGTACCCCATTACACTCTTCAAGTCTCAGGTGGACACAATTTAATGAGAATGTTATTCAAAAGATTCATCATAGTTGGACTATTTTTTACACTGGTTGTGTATTGCTACAGCCCTCTCTTATGAATTTGGGACCAACAATACTTAACAAAGCTCGCATAGGAGGTGGACAGGTAACTAATCATTTAAAGAAAAAAAACACAAGCAAAGAAGAAGAGCTACCGCCAATATCCTAATTTACTCATAGAAACTTTTTAAAAAGTCAGGATCTTTTTTTCCCATCTCTAACAACCAAGAATCAGGAAATTGAAAAGGATACAAGTGGAAACATCAATTGCAGCCGAAACAAAGATTGTGCAACAACAAGAAAATACCCAGTATAATCTTCAGATTAAAAGGTAACTACAATCTTCTCTTTTAGAATCCTGGAACTCCCCGTATACAAAATAAAACACCCCCTATGAATTCTTCACAAGAACTTTGATACTAATGTTCTTCTTTAGTTACCCCTGTAGCACAATTTTTCTGACAGCTTTCTTAACAACAACAAAAAGAAATCCCTGGAATTTGCTTTTATAAATCCCTTGAAACTTTCACTCAGGTTGTCAAGATATGAAACAATTCACAAATTGGTAAGAAGGGTTTGCCCTTTTCAAATAAATGGTGGAGTTTACAATTGTGGGGTTTGAATAAGAAGAAAAACGACGCGGAATCAGAAGAAAATAATAGTGACCCAAAGTTCTAACCTCCAATTAAAGATACTACAGACTACTATGCTGCTCTGACTGCGAAGTTGGGAGCGCTGTCGTTGATCCCTTGAATGCGCCTGCAACTGCAATGGAATATACTGAACTCCTATACAAGTACCCAAAAAGGAAAGCAAAAAAGAAGTAGGGATCTAAAGTCTCGAATTCAAGTATCGGGTAAGGCGAAAATCTTGTTTGGCATTGAAATACCCCTCAACTTTCATTTAGTAGTTAGTTTTAACCTTCGTGATCATTTATACCCTGGCCGTACTTACCACATGTACCCTGGATAGAAAACCCCCAATCCGACCCAACTAACTTTAACCCACCACCCTAAATTGCAAGATGAGTTGAAGAAACAAGCCATAGATGGAAGGAACAGGTTACAGTCCAAAGTTGAACAACACAACAAAGATTAGAAGAGTGATGATACCAGAAGCTGAATCAAATTCTACTTCTTTCACCCATAATCATGTTATACTAGTTTCCCGTGCCATGCCTCACAAATTATAATTGATGAACGCTTTAATTCACTGAATTGCCATGAGTAATATCCACTCAATGATAGTAGATAAGAGGATCCTTGTAACATCTTATGTACGTATCAAATAACAAAAGGATTAACTGATCCTATGTTATAAAGTTGGACCCAAAAGTAAGCTTCCAAATAAAATAAGAAAAAGATAGAAACTCAACAAATATGATTTGGAATTTTACGTTATCGCTGAAGAAGAATGAAATTTGTGAACAAAAATCTGCACAGAGATCACCTGGAATTAAGCTGAACATCAGGATATAAGTAGGATCTCCACTAGGTGATGATATAATGATAGAGTAATCCTACAACAACATACCCAATGGAATCCTACGAGTGGGGTCTGGGGAGGGTAAAATGTACGCAGACCTTACCATTACCTCATAGATATAGAGAGGTTGTTTCCGCAAGAGTAATCCTTATATTGAAAAAATGCACAGAGAAGATGTGATGCATATAAATAAGTAGCTTGACCAGCTTGAAAAATAACCAGAATGGTACTACAATCTTAAGTAAATAAATAATGATCCAGTGAGATAAGCCTGCGGCGAAGATCAGAAGCTTTGCCTGAAAAATAATTTTCAAAAAGGGTATCAAAATTCACTCTCCTAGCAAAGTTAGAATAGAATCTTTGCCATGGAAATGCCTGCCAAGGAAGATGTCAAATTTTTCAATTTCAAACAGGAAGGAGAAGGACAGAGAGCCTGGCAGGCAACAAGGAGAGAAACGAGATACACAGTGAATGATTTAGTTCTTGAAGAATTTTCTTTACTGGTTTGGTCCTAAACCTAGGCTTGCAATTGCTGACCCAAATCAAGATTTTGCTCAACTGAAAGTAAAGATACAGCACTCAATTTCTAATTAATGCTTCTTCCCCTAACTTTGCAATGTGAAGACGAATATGGAGCATATAATTTTACAAATCAAAGTAGTGAACGAACATCTTACACTCTTACTCAGAATGCATTAGAATGGCTATCAAATCCAAAAGCACAGTAAGCTGCGGTGCGCCGGAGAAAGGGAACGGGAAGTTCGCCGGAGAAAGGGAATGGGAGCAATGGTTGGTCGGAGATGAAGTTCGCCGGAGAAATAAGCTCGGGAGACCAAGCTGTTGTAATGGGTATGAGAAATAGGTGTAATTGGATTTTGTTAAAGAAAAAGCTTTATTATTATTAGGAAAAAGAAATTTGATATATTATTTAAAGCTAATATACTTTTTATGATAAAAATGACTTATACATGATATTATTATTACATAAATACCTTACATAAAAAAGTATTTTTAAAATTTTTTATTTGAAAAGTATCAAGGGATATCGTTGATCCTTTTCATGTATATTTTTTTTATTTAATGCATAATTTGAATTTATAATTATATGGGTTAAATTTATTTTTTACTAATTCATGTAAAATTTATTATACATGTCTCAAAAAATTATAATATAACCACAAAAAATAGTTTTAATTTTTTTCTTACTTTTATTCACATTTTTTTTATTTCTCAAATTTTTACATTATATAATAGAAGAAAACAAATAGAATAAAAATAAGAAACTCATTTCATGAAAATCAAACAAGTAAAAAAAAAAAGTCGGAGAAGAATCATATATATCCCTTATACGAATTTTTTAGAAATTAAAAATAAATAAATAAATAAATAAATAATTTCACTTCGATGAAAAGGATATATGTGGGTTTTTTTTGTTTTGTAATAATAGAGATATTTGTGAACCACTTTTATAATAGTGGGGATATATGTACTTTACTTTTGTTATGATGGATATTATCTTTTAATGGTAAAGTTAGAGGAATATATCAAACCTTCTCCCATTCAATTTTTGATTATGGGCTATTGGCCAATTCTTAACGATTTGAGAATTTTTTAAAATGGAATAATCAATAACTCGAGATTAGATTAAATAAATTATATTTATATCCTTCATTATATAAAATTAGGGTTTAGTAATTTAGTTTTAGACTTTCATTTTTGATTATCTTAGAAACTCAACTATTGCAGAAAGTGTTAGTGTTTACTTTGAACAAGATGTAATCTATCAACTCATGCGTATGACTTATTTGGTTTGTCACCATGTTTCTAAGTGATTTTCATATCATTTTTCGTGTGTGAAATCTCAACAGTTAAATCGATAACTGAACCAATAAAGAATAATCAATAAATTAATATCTTTCTATAAATTGATCAATAAACCAAATCGATAAACTTCAAAATTGGTAGATACATAACCCTAGGAAGAAGGCCCCTTTGAATAATAAAAATTATTATCAGTACTACTCGTAGAAAAATTTCTTAAATTTATAATTTATTTTTTTCAACTATTCAAATCTATACTATATTAAAAAGTATGAAGACCCCGTAAAAATGTTGTTTGAACTTTTTGCCCTTCATTAAAAGACTTTATTTTAAAAAAAATCGATCTTTCACCATTTTTTATTAAATTATTATGTTTTCTCAAAATATTATAAATTGTTTTATAGTTAAAAAGTAAGATTTTTTAAGCCTAAAATAAGCTATCGTTTAACTTCTTCCTTATTAATACGAATTTTGTTAATTTAATTTCAAGAACCACTTTAGGATTAAAATTCCTTTAATCAATTCATTAATATTACTTACATTAGTAATAATCTATTTAAATTAGAAAAACACATCTATAAAAACAATAAATAATGAGCATATTAGATTTTTTTACTAATAAATATCACAAACGTTTTTTTTTAGGTTTAGAGTTGAGTTAGAATTCTTCCTCTAAAAGTGACGCTATCGAGGAAATTATGTTTTTAGGATTCAAACTATCACTCTAGGTTTAGGTTTATTTTACCAATTAATGCTACTTATACTAATTTTCTTGAATTTCATATTCTTTATAGTGTTGATGATTGCGAAGACGAATTTGTTTGTAATTTGAGGTAAAATAATTTTCTATGTCTTTAGTTTATTTTTGAATTGTAGAGTATAATAAGCGATAATCTTTTCTTGATAGACAATACAAATTTAAAGGTTGTTGGATTTACATTCTTTAACATAAAGTCTGGATAATCTTGACGATTGTTGAGGTAAATTTGCAAGGGGGAGAGAGACGAGTAAGGGAGACAATAGAGTAAGATAGAGGGTTAAGACCGAGGAGAAAGGAGAGAGGAGAGACAGTGAAAGAGAAAGATACTTATATCTAAGACTTTGATATAAATTGAAATTTTTGGTAAGTATTTTTTTATTTAAATTGAAAATTTTAATACCTTAAAATCAGTCAATGTCCTTTTTTAGGGTATAAATATGATCTTAAAATTGAAAGAAGAGGGCAGATATATTGAAAACATGAGAATATAATGTTTGTAGAGGTAACTATGATCCTATTTGAGCGTACAAAGTCATTTAAAACTGGATGAAAAAAAGTTAATATAACAAAAAATAAATATAACTTATTTGTCAGTTTATAAGAACAAATATGATTCTTTTTCATACTTTTAAATATAGGTTTGACATTAATTTTAAATTACACATGCAACTTAAAAAAAATCACAAAGTATATTTGTTAATTAGAACTTTAATTTATATGTATTATGTCATTTTTTTTTAAAGCTAAACTAAAGGTCCAATCAAATCAAAGCATTATTCAAAATTTTATCTAAACAAAAAGTAAAGATAAGAAAGGCAAGTACAGACCCACAATAAGTTTAGGATCCGTTTGACTAGGTGACATGAAATTATGTGAGATAAATTACAGTTTTATTTGAACATATATTTTAAATTTTTAAATTATATTTTTACTGATAAATATAACAACTCTATAACTTGTAAAACTTGTCAAAATTATTCTAATTTTTTATGTGATCTTATCAAATAAATAAAAGTATATAATAAAAGTACAATGCACAATCTAGTTATTCTAAAAAATAATAATTATTAATTGAAATTTTGTTCAATAGAAAAAAATTAAACATGAATTGTAATATACTATTGCTTAATTTAATCCTCTCACATAGTACGGATAATCACCTTACGTTAATCATATATTTCTCGAAAAATACAATATTCATTCATCAAATACTAGTTCAATAAAAAAATAAAATTAAATATTATTTTATTTTTATGTAAAATATAAACGTATTGGGCCAATAATTGTATTTAAAAAATGTGAAATCATGACATAAAATGCTTAAATTTTTTTTTGGGGGGGGGGGGGAGAGTCTGAAATTTTATCTCATGATTTAAAATCATGAGGTGAAATTACATGTCTGAATGATAATTTTATCAAATAACTTCAAATCACGAGATAAAATCACATACTCAAACACCTCCTTAGTGTGTAATTATGTTCTATTAATTGAATTAGAAGTCCATAAATTTACAAAACTTAAATACTATGGTTGTGTTGAGTATTAATTTTCTCATATTCATAACTCAGTATTAATTTTCTCATATTCAAAACTAACTTATTTTTGTTACAAATAATTAAAAAATATTTTTATTCATACCAAACATACTGTGTGTGCTAAAATTTTAAAATAGAGATAAAAATAGATGTATTATTAAATTTAAAAGATCACTTGAGGTCAAAATTCGAAAATAGCTCAGTCAGTATTTTGAATTATAATATCTTTTTTATACAATTTTTATTTAAAAGTCTCGCTTGTCCAATTAATAAATTAAAATTTCATGGCGAAATGATTAAAATGTTTCTTGACAAAATATTACTCATAAATTTAAAAATAAAAGTGCATAAATTTACAAAACTTAAATACTATGGGTGTGTTAGGTGTCAACTTTCTTATATTTAAAACTCACTTATTTTTGTGAAAAATATTTAAAAAATATTTTTATTCACACCAAACACACCTTGTGTGTGCTAAAAATATTAAACTGGAGATAAAAATAGATGTATTATGTATATCTATTTATCTATCTATCTATCTATATATATACTGTATTAAAAGCGTGAAGGTCTTAGAAACTTTGGTTGAAGTTTTTGCCTTTCATTAAAAGTCTTTTCTTTAGACAAAATCGTCTTTTCACCATCTTTTTAAAATTATTTTATTATTATTTTAATAATATTAAATATAATAAAAATTAAATAAAGAAGATTTTATTATTGTAGTGAAATCCCTACACAAAAATCCTTTTCCCACTAAAAATAAATGTTATAATTAAATCTCTATACATAGAATCTTTTTCCAACTAAAATAGATTTGATCTAAACAGAAAATAGCCAAAAAAAACTTTTAAATAATAATTACCAAAAAGTTTTTTTCTTTTAAGGGAAAAGGGAAAAACATAAAATAATAATTACCATTTTTTTTTAGGGAAAAACGTATTAATGGGCTTTGTTTAAAAAAAATAATAAAGGAGAAAACGTCCGGAAATTGATTTTTTCAAATAATAATTTTTTAAAAGAAAGTTTTTTTCAAGGGGAGAACATATTAATTCTTTAAAAATAGTTTACCTCCAACTAAAATAGGCTTGATCTAAAAAAGAAAATAGCAAAAAAGAAAAACTTCCAAATAATAATTACCAAAAGGTTTTTTTTTTAAGGGAAAAGGAGAAAACGTAAATTAATAATTACCAAAAGAAAAATTCTTCTTTTAAGGAAAAAGGGGAAAACGTATTAATGAGTTTTGATTTAAAAAAAATTAAGGGAAAAAGGAAAAACGTATTAATGAAAATTTTCAAATGATAATTATCAAAAAGTTTTTTATTTTTTTTAAGGAAAAAGAGAAAAAACGTATTAATGGGCTTTATTATTTATCTTATTAGTATTATGACTCACACGTGAAATTTTACTTTCTACATATTAAATCATAACATAAAATTTATCATATTATGCTTTTCACTAGATCTTAATTTATGCAAATAAAAATTAACTATTAAAATTGATATAGTAATTTTTTTATATATAATAAATTTTTTAACTAATTTGGCTGTCTTGTGCTATATGTATTCAGTTTTCATGTATTTTTAATTATATATTTATGCATATCTTGTCATTAAACACGCACAAACATAGCATCGTAGAAACTTTTAAATTTAAAAGAATCATTTAGTAAATGCATTCGTTTACTAAAAATGTACTTTCATAGTGTAATTTTAAAATTATGAAGTTATATGATATATATTCTATTTTTTGCGATCAACAAATAATTTTACCTTTTAAAATATATTAATTAATAAAAAATATGCAGAACATATTAAAAGAATCTAATTATTTGAATAAATCACAAGAAAACAGGGACTTGGAAAAAATCTCAAAATATGTCAGAAGGCTTGATTTCGAAATTTAAAACTACAACACAATTACCACATTATAAAGTCTTTAAATTTGTTATTTCAAAATTTTCACACATTAAAATTCAAGTGTAAATTACCCAGAGAGATTACTTTCAACTTGAGAGAAATTCAATTTGATTATGATTAAAATATTGATCATAATATTTTCCTTAATTTTTTTAAAAATAAATATATTTACTTACTCTTGAAATGATGTATATAAGTTAGAAGGTCATTTATGAATGGCATGTTAGAAATATATTATCACGCTCGGAGAGGATATCGTAGGCATGATCGACACTCATAAATCATTACTAATCCCTAAGGGAACCACCTGATCTGATCACTCATTCAACTAAAGATTTAATGAAATCAAATAAAATTTAAGTAGACTTGCAAACATCATGATCATTAAGAATAATTTCTAAAATTACTCAAATCATAACTCTATATCAATAAGAATGATTTTCAAACAGACTCAACCTAACATCATCTGACTCGGTCTATGAAGTTCCTATCAACGCATATGAAGGTGTCAAGACAATCCTCGGGCTTTCTTAAATCAATGAAAAAAAATACTAAAATAAAAAGGATTCATCTGACTACAAGGGGGTCCTACCACTTCTCTGAAAAAGAATAGATTTTCAATAAATTGTCTGCTGAGTTTCTCTAGTACCTATATATGTATCATAAAATGATCCAATGCCGAGTGACATTAGTACATGAAATGTACAGTATGTAAATGGTTGAATAGAAATAACGTTCAAGGGTACTCAATGATAATAATGAAGTTCAACTCAACTCAATATGATATTTAAGTTTAAAAGCAAACAATGCTCTCAACAATCATATATAAATATACAACTCAGTAAAATAACATATTTTCTCTTGGGGAGATTCTCTAATCAACAACCATCATCTAAGAGTGAGTAATGATATAACGAAGTAATGTCATTGCCACGTCTATCTAATACCTTGACGGGATAAAGGACATCACATCAATGGATCCAACATAAAAAAAAATATTTTCTTTTAGGACAAAAGAGGCATGACCCTATCCTACCTTTGTTATTTAGTTTATGGAGTTTGAGTTAATTATACTCTTACCCAAATCAACGCTCAATACTACTCCCAAAACACATATTATCATCTTGTCTAGTCTTATTGAACTTTAGTTTAAAACATCAATTTCATATCAAAATATCATTATCATCAGTATATTTTGAAAACCATTTACGTTTCATCAAAACTAGTGCATCGAAACATCATTTAACCCAATGGTCAAATTCATCAATACTCATAAAAATATGCATCATCTTAATTTGAGAATAATACTTCATGTTATGCATAAAAAATCATCAATCTCAACATTAAATAATGCATGAAAAAGCCATAAATTTGGATAAGAAATCCATGGGGAACTAACCACGAACCATAACTCCAACAATATGTGAGATAGAAATAATATTGATTTAAATGCATAATTATGTATACACCAACAGAGAAAGAATTACCTCAATCGAAATTCAAGTACTTAGATTGAATTCATTTCAATACTAAATTAAAATGAAATTTAGATATTGAGAACGTGGATAAACTCAACCCAATGCTATGAATATCCTTACATACATGGAAGATTGAAACTTCACTTTAAACTTAAAGAACTCGGCAGATTATTTGCACCCTAATTTCTTCTTCTTTTGAACTCGTACTCAAAGTATCTTAAAGTGATAATGAAAGTGTGGATACGATTGGGTACTAATAAGGAGCTTATTTTAATTCCAGAAATCAAAGGTTTGATTGAAAAGGGATGAGAAAAGATGAAATTATCTTTTATTAGAAATGTCTGTAACAACCCATCTTAAGATAAGAAGTCCTACATCGGTAAAATAAATAGAGATGCAGGATACATAAGCAAGTAGGTCTTACCTACTAATGACATATTTTAAAGTCATATGGTCCTAGTCCCAAAGCGGAGAATATCACTAACAGGCTAGACTGTTACACTACCGAACCAAATCGTGAAACTCCATCCATGGGGCATGGTCCAATCTACGACTCATATACACTCTTTCATAGATGTTTACAATAAAATTTAAAATGATAGAAAATAAAGTCTTTGACAAAGGTTCCATGGATTGCAGGCCCTTTTACAGGGTGTACAATGGGGGTCATAAAAACTGGGATGAGTTTAAAATTTTCTGACTTGGGTCCATGATCATCTTCTATAGGTCGTGAACCCTTATACGAGTCGTCCTGCATGTACGTAAGAAAAGTATTGTGATAATGATTTTGGGGTCCAAAATTATGAAATCGAAATGACAATTTGTATAGAGTTTAAAGGATAGTGGACCCTCCTCGTGGATTAGACGTTGTCCAATACTAAAAAAACTATGGGGGCCCATCTACGACTCGTAGAACTTTTTAGGAGTCATAGTCTTACCTTGTGGAACGTTTGAAAGTTAGGGTTTATAAGCTCGAGTTCCACGAATTTCACCTACGACTCGTGAAATGATGTACGGACCGTATTTACAGCTTGTAGAACTCAGGCTTCAAAAGAACCAGTATCTTCTGGATACTTTAGGAGGTGTTACATACACTGTCCTAAAAATAATTTAGACAAAAATCAAAACTTAAAATTCATCTATAAAGGAAAAGTATTTACAAGAAATATAATTTATGACCAAGTAGAAGTATTTAATATCTGAATTATACATTTTACTTGGGATCTTTAACACATTCTAAAGCTACCTCTGTTAATTTGGACATAAGACTTAAATATTCAAATTTAAAGAAATGATACGAGAATTCTCACTTTATGCATGCCATGCAAAATATTAAGTTTAGCAGATTATATATTTTATGAAATTCTACTTTAATTTAAAAATTAATTATAAAAAAATTATATGGTAATATTTTATGTGTTTTAAAGTTTTTAACTAATTTAGATATCTTGTGCTATCTATTTTTTTGAGAAAGGTAACATTTGTATGTATTAACTAAAATCAGTGCGTGAATTGCACTGAAAATCATAATTACAACTTATCTATGAAACATGATATCTGAATATAAAATCTAACAAGAGCCAAGGATCTCATAATCAACTCAGTATCCTCTGGGTACATTTGTTTACACCAGAAACTAAAAAATCTAATGCAGTTGAGTTTGATCTTCTACAGATCACAATTTTTGTTGTCAAAACATCTGGCATTTCTCTTTGTCCAGATTGTCCAACAGATACAGGCTGGGACAATCTTCCCTCTGTCTATGTCTGAAGCTCCCACATCTACTCCTTCCTAACTGAAGAGAAGGTGGGTGATTTTATTAGGCATGGTCCAAACCACGCCCTTGAGATTGATAAAAATCCTCCAAAATTGAGTTGTTATCCTGGATAGTAAAAACAGATGGCTGGCTGTCTCAACCTTTTCTCCACAGAAATAACATCCTGAGCACATAAAAAACTTTCTCTTCTTGATATTTTCTTGTGTCAAGATTGCTTCTCTTGCTAGTAACCAAGTTAAACATGCCATTTAAGGGAATTTTTGTTGTTCAGATCTATTTCCATGGTCATTGTGGTAGTTATTGTCCACCTTAATTCAAAAATTTGTATGTTGAGTTTATCTTAAACTTGTCATTGTTGTCTTTGTTCCACCAAAGTCTATCAGTCTCATCCTTTGTCCCTTTAAACTCTTCCAGGACTTTGAAAAGTTCTACCACAGTTTCAATTTCCTAGTCATTAAAGTTTCTTCTAAACTGAATGCTCCATTCTTATTGTGTCCAACTATCAGCTACATTCATTTGTTGATGTGCTGCCAAAACGTACATCTCAGATAAAAGTTTTTTTTACACTAATATGTCCCAGCCATTTATCCTCCCCAAAAGATGGCTTACTAAAATTGTTTGCCCTCACAATTGTGTTATTCCTAAAAAAAGGCCAAAAGATTCTAATAGACCTCTATGGACTTACACCATAGGGTGCAATACCTCATTGTTATCCATTTGTTCTCTCCATATTTAACTTTAATTATATTACCAGTATACTTGAGGCTATTGAGAGTATCTCTATAACCACCTCAATCTTAGTGCCTTGCTATGTAATTTCAGATTTCTTAGTCCTAAACCTCCTTGTTTCTTTCCCGAAAGAACTTTATACCATTTGGTCAAGTGTTGAACAATAAATTCATTTTCCTTCATCCTTTTCCCAAGAAAGTCTCTCCTAATCTTGTCTAACCTTTGTATCACTGCATTAGAAATGGGGAGAATAAACATCTTATAAATTGAGAGAGCATCCAAAATTGAATTGATGAGCGTGACTCTGCCACCTAAAGAGATATATTGAGATTTTTATTTAGTTAACTTATTCTCACACTTTTCAATCACATAGTTTCAATTGTTCATGGCCTTTGACTTGGAACTAGAGACATACTCAGATATATAGCAAGGTAAAGATCCTACTTCCCCTCCCAAAGTCCCAGACAACTTCAGCATATCAGAAACTTTATTAATTGAGAACAACTGAGTTTTTTTTCAATTGATATAGAGTCCAGATCTCCCTAAAAAGACATTACAATTGATCTCAAAATGAGTAATTTCTCTTCCTCAGCATCACAAAAGTTAAGGTATCATTAGCATATTGGAGATGTGTAACTTCTATGTTAGCATTTGGACTTAGATTTTGGTTTGTATCTACCTCAAAGCCTCTTAGATAGTCGTTATTCCTAACCACCTTTATAATGTAATTTAAACCCTCCAAGGCTATGATAAATAGAAAAGAGGACATAGGATCCCCTTGCCTCAGTCCCCTGGTTGTAGGAAAGAAACCTTCAGGTGAACAATTGATGAGAATTGAGAATCTTGCAATGGAGATGTAATGTCTAATCCAGTGAGTCCTTTTCCTTCCAAAACTCGTACATTAGAGCAGTTTTAGCAAAACGTCTCAATTTACATGGTCATATGCTTTCTCAATATATAATTTACATAAGATTCCCGTCATACCTTGAGTAATTCTAGAGTCTACTGTCTTATTTGTAATTAGGATGACATTCATTATTTGTCTATTTTGTATGAAAGTCATTTGTTGAGCATCTTCCAGCTTATCAATAACTCTCTTCAATCTTTCTGTCAGCACCTTTGATAGCATCTTGTAAACACTACCTATGAGGTTGATAGGTTTGAAATCTCTCAATTCCTTGGCTTCATTCTTCTTTGGAATCAAAGCAATTATCAAAAATTTCATAAGAGTAGAAGTTTTTGAAAGTTTCCATGGCATTCGTTTTAACTATATTACACCATTCTTTTCATATCAGAATCCTATCAACTCTAGAAGCAACGTTGTTATTGTATCCTTTGAACCAAGTAAAGCTCTCAATTTCTTGTTGCAAATTCAAGAGCTCCATGTCTTCAATGAAGTTTGAGAAATCTATCATCGCTGGTGTTCACCTCTGAGCCTATAATTTTTCTTCTCAGACGGAAATCTTGTGGCATTGAAGTCACCACACAGATTTGGGGGCCTAAAGTCAAACTTTAAAGCCAAAATTTAATACACTAATATTTTTAACATCTTAATTTTTTAACTAATTTAATTGCGTCGTTTTATATTTTTTACATATGTTTCTAGTTATCCTTGCGCATACTTTGTTAGTAAAACATGCGTCATATATTAGAAACTCTTAGATTATGTTCCTTCCATGTTATTAGAATATTAAATTAGGTTATATCGTACGTTATCCATAGAAACAATCTTATGTTGCTTCGAACAAATCAATTATTAAAATTTGATACAATAATATTTAGGTTTTTAACCAACTCAATTGTCTCATACTATATTTTTTTCATTGTTTACATGTTTTTAGTTATTTTTATACCCATTCTGTTAATAACACGCGCATTAATGTCATGTAGTAGAAATTCTATGATTGTAATTATTGTACGCTATCAGAATATCAAAATTAGGTTACAACATACATCATCCAAAGAAAAATCATAGCTCACCTTAAAAATTCAATTTTTTCAACTAATTTAGTTTCCGTCTTTTATCTTTTAGTTATTCATGTGTTTCTAGTTCTATTAACACCATCTTTCAGTAAAACGAGTGCATACATCATACTTCATCCTTTCTATCAATCTTATGTTTCTAGTTATTGTGAACCCGCTTTAAGAAAATTATGAAAAATTTTCAAATTATTACAATCTTTCTGCATCATTAAAATATAAAAATTAGATTACATCATACTTTATCCAAAGAACAATCATGTATTACCTCAAGAAATCAATAGTTAAAATCAAATATGATAATATTTTCACATCTCAAGTTTTTAACTAGCTTAAATGTCTCGTGCTACATCTTTTCATTACTCATAAGTTTTAGTTATATCTAAACCTACGTTATTTATAAAATACACACAAACATCGTATAGTAAAAACTCTCACACTATGGTCATCCCACGCTTTTAAAATATCAAAATCAACTTATTTTTTATTCAAAAAACAATCGTATATTACTTCAACAAATTCAACTACGAAAATTTTATACGATAATATTTTTCATATCTTAAATTTTTAACTAATTTGATTATCTGTCTCATGCGACATCTATTCATCATTCACTCATTTCTAGATATATTTACACTTCATTTATAAACACATGCTCAATAATTATAGATTAGTATAATTTTATAAAGTAATTTTCCAATATAATCATAGTTAGAAATTCTCATATTATAATTGTTTTCCATTATACACTATGTTGTGCTTATCCAAAGAAAAAAGAAAATGGTATTTGGTCAAAATAAATTCCAACATTTAAAACAATTGTTATTAGTAAAATTTAGCAATAATATAAGGCAAGAGTACACCCCATCGTCAGCAGAAAAACTAAAGAGTCAAAACCCCCTCTTCCCCCCACGCTTTCCTCAAATCCGAGAGCCTTCTCTTTCTCTCAACTACAAACATTTTTTTAACTCAATCTGTTCCCATCTGTCTTTGCACTTTCTCTCTCTATATCTATACATCAGACCTATACATACACCAAAAAAATACTGCTACATCTACATACGATTCCTTCCGTAAAATTCTTATTCAATCCCCAAATCCTTCAAACCCTTTATCTGTAGACTTGAAATCTGAATCTTTTGCTTCGCAATCGTCCAATTTTGGGTTTTGATTTTTGAGTTGGGGGGACCAAAACCCTAGCTTTCACTTTCAGTTTCAAAAACCCCTCTTTTTTCAAACTTCAGTAATCTTGACAATCACAACTGATTGGCTCAGGTAGATTCCGCGGTTGCCGGCGTTTCTTGATTTTATTCAGGTGATCTATCTTGATTAATCAAACAACTGCTGAAATTTTCAATCTTTTTATGTTGGGTTTTGTTTGTTGCATTCTGGGTATCGTTAATTCAGTTTAATTTATCGAAATTATGGAAATTTGTGCATTTTAGTAGATAATTTATCTCTTCAGCTAATGTGACTGAAGCTGAAGCTACTTGGAGGATTGGGCATTGATTCCCTTGCCCCCCCAGAAATAGTTAGCTGACTTTTTTGCCCTTTTAGGTTTAAGAGTAATAGTTTTCTTGGGCGTCTGATTACTGTAATACCTGTGGTCGTTTGTATTACTTGTATGTACGTGTACGCGTGCTATTTAGAATCGGATGGCATAGATATAAAGGACTCATATAGTCAATCGCGACTAGTTTGGGATTGAGACCTAGTAGATTGATTAATTGAGAATGATAGATACTGCTTTATCAAAAGCAAAAAGTTCCAAAAAGCTCCAAGCATTTGGGAATTTAAGCGTAAATAAAAGTGTGAGCTTTAATGAAAGCAAAGGGAGAAAAAACATAGATATGCATGTTTAGTCCAAGACTAATAATTGAATAAGCACGAATAACAAATATTTGAACAAAGAAATTAAATAAAATTACGATGAAGTGAAATATCAATTGTTTATGTTGCCTCTATAGAAGAGGCTCATTGGCAAGGATAAGTATGTCTTAGAAACTTATTGACGACACTGAAAATGCACATTAATTGAGGCAAAGTGGTCAACAAGTTTTTAGCTTTGCTTCAGGGCTTAATCATGTCTTTATAACATTGAATAGGTATCATGTCATAGTTTAGATCCCATATACGAGCTACTACATTCTATACAGCAATACAAATATTCGTTAACTTTATTTGAAATTTTTGAAGTTGGAATTGATGATTGAGTTTTGTTTGTTAGAAATTTTGCAAATAATACTTATTTGGTTAAATAAAAAAGGGGCCATTTTTATAAATATTAAAAATTTAGGGTTAAATTTGAAAAAGGAAAATACAGTGAAAGTGAGGACAGGATTTTGGGTGTTTTTTAAATTCCAAATACAATTTCAAGTTGTATTTGGAATTTTTTTGACCAAACGCTGATTTTAAAATAAAGTGAAATTTTTTCCGTTAAAAAGTGGATACTTCTCATGGAAAAATTGGCCCTAAAATCTGTAGGTTTTTTGGCTTTACTCAAACATCGGTATAAAGGATTCCTATGGTCAATCATGACTAGTTTGGGATTGAGGCGAAGTTGATTGATTAATAAGATTACTGTCATAGTGGGTTCTTATTTTGGTGTTCTGTTACTTCTTCACTATCATTTGACATTGTGAGAAATATCCGACCAATTTTTGGAAGAGGACCTCATTAGTGATTTAGAATCTGTAGCTATAGAATCTGTAGCTTTTCATTTTGCTTTACTCAAAACCCTTTATGTCGATATAAAGAATTCATAGTCAATCACAACTAGTTTGGGATTGAGGCCTACAAGTGGGTAATTATTTTGGATGTTCTGTTATTTCTTCTCTATTGTTTGGCATTGTGAAAAATGTTTGGTCAGTTTGGGAAGAGGATCTCATGAGTGAATGTTTGACAGTTTAGGAAGAGGATCTCATTAGTGATGTAGAATCCTTATTTGTTCTTACTTAATAAGAACCCTTGGCGTCGACTACTGGTGGATTAGTTCCTTCTCTTACTTTTCTGGACTATCAGTGATGACTAATCAGGCCACTCTGTCTGTTTTGACTGCAAATTGTGCAATGTGGTGTAGTTGGATTGTTACTATCTTTGGATTGTTGAGAAATTGGCGGAAACACAAGATTCTCTCATTTTGCATTGATTGTGGGATTTCTATGTAAGTTTCTTGGATTTCTATGTGCAATGTATGTACACAGTTATAATAAATCTAGGTATTAGAATGCCCAAATACCTTTTTAAGGTGTAAGATTATAAAAAAACAGAAGTAAATGTCCATTATCTTCTGCTAACATATCTTTATAGGTAGCAACTGCAGAGAACATTTAACTTTCAAATTTATGTTGGAATAGGAGTTGAATACCTTTTAAATGAAGTACAGGAGTTGAAGAATACTCTTTTTTCTTTTGATTTGCTATTTTAATACATGGTCTGCAGAATAGACAAACACCGCCCTTCAAAGGCAACTTTTTAAAGATCGGATCAATTGTATTGAAGGACTGGGAGCAGGCTGTTCAAATTGTTGATGCTTGATAGGAGACTGCTAATAATGTAATACTGGTAGTTATATATATTCACAGACACAGACACACACAGAGTGAGTCCCACATACACGTATATGGCGTACACATCGTTATCAAATATATATTTTGCATACACAAACACAAGTATATTTTTATGTTTTTACACAATTGTGCATTTCTACAATGAATATTGCCTTATCTGAAAAGTAACTCTAGTTGTTGTTGTTATCACAACTGCTATTACTATTTATTTGTCACATAAATTTTTAATTACAGTTGTAACAGTTCCTGCAGTTCGGCTTGAATACATCCTACTGTTGTCCGATGCTGGAGGCAGCATGCAGGTGATAGTTTGCAGAGATGCAAAGGTATCATGGTGGCAGCTGCACTAGTGCAGTAAATAACAGCACTATTGGGGGGCCGTCAGCCAGGGATTCATCCCGGGTGGATTCAGCCTCCCTTCCGCCTAATTTCTCCAGGTAATTCCTCCTGTAATGTGGAAATTTTTCAGGAGTAACGGTATTGGCATGCTCTTAATAGCATGTGAGAAGCTTATTTCACTAGTACTATGTCAGGTTCAACGTGTCAGCCTTACATGTAAAAAAATCTGGCCGTTCAGCGTCTGACATATTGATATCATGAGTTTCACCTTATATTTGTTTATAAATTGATCAAGGCAGGATAAACTGCAGGTGAAGTTAAATAAAACATGATCCTGAATTTGGTCACTTCATTTTTTTCTATGAATTCATCAAATTGGTAAGAAACCATAGGTGAACTCAATGGTAAAAGGGAACATTTAGTGGGGATCTCAAAATCATGGACCGCAGACAAATATAATTGATAGAAGACGACATGTTTGACGCTTTCTCCTCCATTTGACCAGAATGGATTATAAGTGTTAACTGAAGTACCTTTTGCCACATGCACTTGGATGCAGTGTTTGATTGCATTGTTTTCCTACTGTCTCTTGGCGTTAGAATGCTGGGAAAATGGTGTATTATGATGGGTTACTAGTAGGCTTACCAGCCAGTTTAGCCTGACAAGCAATGTCTAACAGTTGGGCACATTGGACTAACAATGGGATCTCCCCCCACCCTTAAATCAAATTGTTGTTTTATAGTCATTGGATTGTTCCAACTTTTTAAAATACAAACTCTTCAAGACAATATATTGACAGTTGATTTGTCATCCCAAGTACGATTTCCATCCAAATGCATCTGGCAGGCATAACAAAGGAAATACTAGAAGTAGGAAAGTATATAACAATTTTTTTAAATATAACAGATGCAACTAAACAGCCTATCAAAGAACAAACAGCACATAAATAGTTCAAAGACTTCTCCGGCAAAGATTAGGTTGTGGATTGAACTGGAGGTTGCCTCCAGGGAGTTGAAGATGGGGAAGGAGATGGCGTGGTCACATTAGGGTTTTGGGAAATGAAATGAATGAACCAAGTCGTTGCCTGGTTTTTTATCTGTATGTAACAGTCTTTTGCTATCTCATTCTCTTTCCTTTTGGAATGTTTTTTATGAATTAGTAGGATGTCTTGTACTCCAATTGTTTTAGGGCAAAAAAAAATTAGTAGGAGGGTTTGTGTATTTTATAAAGTAAACAAATTAATCAGCAGGGTAGATTTTTCTCTGCATTATCTAATCCTTTATCAAGTTACAAATGACCCCCAAATGATCCCCAAGTCCTTATAGTAAGACTACCCAGTGCGATAATTTATCTCTTGAATCTTTATTGTATTCAAGATTGAAGGTTGTGAGGTGATGTTGTATACTTTCATGCTTTTGCTACCTTACTAACTAGTCAGACTTCCTAGAAGGTCAGCAGGAAGAGTGATATCATGGCTTGGTGACCAAGACTACATCTAGGTGTTCCAATGATGATTTGTGCTCCACCTGATGATTTCTTTGAAATTTAAGTCAAAACATTCAATATACTCAACTCACCTTAACATTGCTCGTTTTATCAGAAGTACATGTTCACAGGTTTATCATCTATGCAATTCTTGTCTTCATCATAATCATCATCAACTACCACCCAGTGAAATCTCACATAATCATCACATGTGGAAAAAATTATTTGTTGTTCATCTTTCCCTATGTACTGTCACAAGCACGACTGCACCACACTTAGCAATTATGAAAAAACTTTATGTTATTGAGAAAGGAAAGAAAGAAGAAATTTAGACCGTATCTATGTAAGACCTGAGTTTTTCTTTCAAATTTTAGGTCTCATGGATTTCATGCATCCTTATTTCCCTTTTTCTTGCTTATTTTCCGTCAAGTGGTAGACTAAGCGGAAGATGTTGAGATGGAACTTTGTACAATTGAGGAATAAGCTCTTATCCCTTATTTTTTTGGATGCACCTGTGAGGTTCCTTTATGTGTATATGATTAGGTGCATATCTTTTTTGTAGGTTTTCAGATTTTTGGCATACTTCTTTTAAACAAGAGTTTCATTTTCCCGCTTTTATTTTATTACTTTATCAAAAAGAGACTAATATTGCATGATTTGTTCTTATAGAAGGCCATTACAACTGACCCCGTTTAAATTGAAGTGCGACAAGGAAAATCTTAATTCCAGGTAATTTGGCAAATACTAATCATGAAAACTGTGTACTTTTCGGTTTAGATAGTATCATTTTGCTAATTTTATAGTTCCTTTTCAGACTTGGACCACCTGATTTTCTTCCTCAGACTCCTAATTGCCCTGAGGAGACATTGACCAAAGAATATGTCCAATCCGGTTACCGGGAGACTGTTGAAGGCCTTGAGGTATTCCTTCTTGCTGTTCATTTATCTTTTGTACTTGTATGGATATAACTTTTTCTGCTTGTTTCTGAATACTAATCTTTGTTTAAGCTAACTGCTCTGTTATTAAAACAACATTAAATTGCTTCACCATGACAATTGTACAAGTTATCCTCTTTTTCTTCTTCCTGTTCCCCAAATAAATACTTATCTGCATTATGGAGAATTTAAAAATTTAACACTTAGTGGTTTTTCATGGTCCACTAGTAAAAGAATACATGAAGAGTTGTACTGTCTAGTGATTTGTATTAGTGGGACTACAATGAGGCTAGCCTTATGCGTTGTAGGGAACATGAAATATTTAGTATAATTCTCCCTAAATTTGTGTATTACTGTCCAAATGATCCACTGTTTAATCATATAGTCATGATGAAAAAGAGATCCTTGCCTATTCGCAACTGCGCGTTATGACTTTATGTTGACTGATTAATGCTTGATCTAGTTCCCTGTTTGGGTAATGCTATCGACAGACCTAACTGTTCTGTGGAGAGTTTTTGGTGTGGTGCTTTAGTTCCCAGCTCCTATCCAAGTCTGTTGAGAAAGCATTCAATATTTTTCACAGTTAAGATGCCACTTGATAGCTTCATCAATAAAAGAATGCTCTTGAATATATTATAGAAACATGATCTGTTTTTTCATATGGAATAGGGAATTATAAGCATGTTCTGTGCAGAGTTGGTGATTGATTATGAATCCAGTAATTTCTTCTTTTCTTTATTTTTCTGTCTACTTGAAAACCCACACTTTTCCCATCACCAGTATCCTCTTCTGTTTTCTTCTTTGTTGAATTTTCTCTTTGTTCTTTTCTTTTCCAGCATTTTTCTGTTCTTTTCATTCCTCCTCTTTCTCTTATTTTGTGGCCTTATAGCTCTTCTTCTTCCGTGGCTATTGCGGATCAGTTGGTTGGTAGACTAATTATGTAATTGGTTTTTTGATTGTGATGTTGCCAGGAAGTCAAAGAGATATCATTAACTCAGCTTCCGACTTTTACGAAGCCTGTTATCTTTAAGTGCAAGGAGGTAAACTTCTGAGAGTATAAATTTGGACTGTGCATTGCCTTTTGTGTGTAATTTAGTGACTGTTCTAGTGTATATATGCCTTATTTTCCATTTCAAAATGTGTATATTTGCCATTCTGGCTTTTCATTCTAGTGAAGAAGTGTGAGAGGTTGGTTGTGATGAAAAGATGAGTCAGAGGTAGGTGTAAGAAGCATTGGGGAGAGGTGGTTAGACAAGACATGGTGGATCTCCAACTTACTGAGAACATGACCTTTTAAGGAAGTTATGGAGGTCGTGGATTAGGATGGTAGGTTAGGAGGTTGTTGAGCCTCGTTTCGTTGTCCAGCGAGATTGGTTTCTCCTTGCATACCAATAGCATTTGAACTATTCTTGTAGTTTTTGGTCCTTTGATTTCTGCCACTTGTCCTTGGGTTATCGTTTTATGTTTTGCTGTGGTGGTTGTTCTTTTTCTTTGTATGCTTTAGAATTTGTCTCCTATTATTTGCAATGTCTTCATTACTTATGTTTCTCCTTTTAAATTTGCTTTGGTATGCATTACTTGAGCCAACAGTCTTTCAGATACAGCCTCCCTACTTCCATGAGGTAGGGGTAAGGTCTGCGTGCCCTCTACCCTCCCCCAAAATCCTACTGGTATGTTGTTTTGTTATTGGCAGGTCTGTCATTTTGAAATTACTGACTAGCTGTTTCTCTCTCTCTGCAGGCAATTAGAAAATGTCACAGGGCTATCAATGAGTCCCGAGCTCAGAAACGAAAGGTAATATGTTTCGTCTTGATGGTATTTATTTTACCTTGTAGCTTATGCCACCAGCCATCAATGAATTTAGATGGCAATTTTTTACTATAAGAAGGGCTTTTGCTTGAATTCTCTTGATTACTTCTGGACTTAATGAATCAACATTTGTGCATTCCATGTAGAGTAACATGTATTTTCAAAAAGCATGAAGCTAACCTGGTGATCACATGAATTTGTTCACATTGCAGGCAGGTCAGGTTTATGGAGTTCCTCTTGAGGGCTTACAGTTGATGAAACCTGGTGTCTTTCCTGATCAAAGATCATGCGGAGAAGAGTTCAGGAAGAAGTGGATTGAGGTTAGCCTTCCATCTTATCAGGAATCCGTGAAATGGCTTTTTGACGAAATATGACATCTGAATGTTCTTATTGATTGTTAAACATTGAATCGGAAAAGAAAAAAACAGTGTGTAGTTTCTCAGCATGATACAGAAATGTATGTAGTGTATGTGATGAGGTACTTCACTATGACTAGCAAAATAGTTAAGATGTCCTCTCCATTTGTGTGCTTATGGTGGTCCTGTCATATATGAACTATTGGAAGCGAGTTAAAGCTCTTGACAGTTGGCATAGGTGCTGACTAACTATCATTTATGGTTGTTGATTGTTGGCAAAGAGCTAGGGCCCAATTGGTTTGGATTATGAAGTTCATTTGGACTTTATAATTAGAGGGATTTGGATTATTTAACTAATCTGCATTGCATGATATGCCGAACAAGGGTCAAAACAACTATGCCTCAATCCCAATCAAGTACGGGTTGGTTGAAAGAATCTTTGCCATCAAAGTTGTTCTATGGGTTGAACATGGATGAGTTTCACTAAAATATAAAATGACTTTTAGCTAAGGTGGATTTTTCCTATACTATCCATGCTTTGTCATGGTTTTAAAGCTGATTTACCAAAGCATCTTTATTAGTTTAGGTAAATCAAACCAAACCTGTGAATGGTTCAGATTTTGTAATAAAAAAGGGAGGGTAACAAGTAGCTATATTATCATACATGTCACATTGTTCTCTTGTGTGTGTTGACTTTATTGGAGACTACTGCATTCTTCCCTCTGAATGACAACATTTTCACTTGGAATAATTTATCAATTATACCTCAGTCCCACATTTAGATATATGAATATATGAAACCATTTGACTCCCATTTCATTCCCATACTAAGCAATTTATCCTTTTTAGACAAACTAGGGGTTCCTTTATCAAAAGACAAACTAGGGGTTCTCTTAAGAGTTGAGGTTCTCTGAAGTGAAAACATAAGAGTATGGACGGGATCAATTTAAAGCTTAAATTGGATGGATTTTTTCATGACGAATGGAAATTTTTATGTGAACGAAAAAGCTTGAAGGCATATGATCATTTGAATTGGAATTTTCTGAGGAATATGTCGCAAAGGATGGGATTTGGAACAAAATGGCGAAAGTTGATTAGATAGTGCATAAGCTCGGTCAAATTCTCTATTTTGATCAACAGAAGCCCATGTGACTTCTTCTCATCATACAAAGGTCTGAGACAAGGGGATCCTTTATCCCCTTTTCTCTTTATCTTAGCCATGGAAGGATTGAGCAACCTATTCTAGACTGCAGAATTCATGGGTTGGATCAGAGGTTTCCAAGTGGGGAATAATGCAAGAAACAATCTAGAGATTACTCATCTATAGTATGCAAATGACACTCTAGTGATTTGTGATGCAATAGAGGAGCAGATGCTGATTTTGAGGGCCATCTTCAACATTTTCGAGGCTGTGTCAGGTTTGCACTTAAACTATACCATCTATCCAGTCACAGTGATATATGTGTAAGACTTAGCTAACAAGCTAGGAGGGAAAGTGGGTGAATTACCAACAGACTGCTTGGGAATGCCTTTGGGGGCTAAGAGCAAGATAAAAGAAATATGCAGTGGAGTAATTGAAAAGTGTGAAAGAAAGCTCACGAATGGGAAGTGTGAATGTTTATCTTCAGGTGGCAGACTAACTCTAGTTAACAATGTTCTGGATGCCCTTCCCTCGTACATGATGGCATTGTTCCCTATACTGGCTAATGTAACCAAGAAGTTGGATGCAATTAGGAGGAACTTTTTATGGAAGGGCTGTGAAGATAAGAAAAAAATCATTTGGTCAAATAGGATGAACTGTTGGTAAGCAAGAGAGGGTAGGTTGGACTCAATATCAGAGAGCTGAGTACTCAAAACAAGAGTTTGATGATGAAATGGCTATAGAGATTTGTCTCACCAGAAGTATCTCAGTGGAAGGAAGTAATGGCAAAAAATATGGCAGGGAGGACAAATGGATGACTGAGATGGTGACCAACCCCTATAATTGTAGTGTATGGAAATATATCATGAACCTATGGCAACCGATCAGGGAGAGAACAAGCTGTAAGGTGGGTAATGGAGAAAAAGTAGCTTTCTGGAATGACATCTGGTGTGGACAGGAGACACTCAAACCTGCTTTCCCAGTACTACATAATCTGAGCCAAGGACAAGAAGTAACCGTGGCTGAACTATGAATTGGACGAGGGTGGATCCTGTTTTTGAGAAGGAACCTAAATGATTGGGAGATGCCAACTATAGCAAGAATTCATGTCATAATGAATATGGCAACCAATCGGACAAGAGAGGAAGATAGACTAATATGGAAAGGCGAGAGAGGGGGAGACTTCACTGTAAAAACTGCATAATCTGCATACAGAGAACTTTGTTCTACTGAGGTGCAGCAAGAAGGATGGCCCTGGAGGTCAGGAGGATGATCTGGCCAACAGAAATTCCCTACAAGGTGTTCGCATGGCTTTTGGCAAAGGAGGCAGTCTTGACACATGAGAACTTGAACAAGAGGAAATTTAATCTAGGATCTAGATGCTATCTATTTGAAGATCTAGTGGAGACAGTCAACCATCTCTTTTTACACTGCAAATGGACAGATCAATTGTGGCAGACGTTCATACACAAGAGGAAGATCAAGTGGACAAAGCCTGGGAGAATCATACAAGTCCTACAGAGCTGGAACAAGGATAGAAATGCAGGAAAAAACGATAAGAGATGGGGGATTATCCCAGCTTGCATTTGGTGGAAAGTTTGGAAGGAAGGGAATCAAAGGTGTTTGAAGGAAAACAGAACAACATTCAGAAGATAAGCCAGAGGAAAATACTTAAATCTGAGCCTCTCCATTTTGTCATTTTTCATTATTGTCGTTGTGTATTGAATGCATTAATATTGGTGCGGGTGATTTACATTACTGTCTTCCCGTCCTTACCATTTAAGCCACTGTGGATGCAACACCATTTATCTTACATCCTTGGCCAAGAAAGGAAAAAGTATGTGAAAGATTGAGTACAGGTTCATTCATTACCTGTCAAGTTAATATTGTATCATTTATGTTTCTTTGCTCTTAATTTGCTTGACTCCTAGGTGAGTGCACAAACCAAAGGCACTAGAAAATATTACCGAAGTCATTGTCTTGGGTCAGGCTGTTAGTATAGGTATTCTGTTGCTGTTATTACGCTTGCGATATTCACTTCATCTACAATGGTTTGTGCAGCCCTTCTTTAAGGTTAGTTTGGAGGGAAGTTTGTACATTATTGATGTGGAAGTTCTGTCATTACTTGCAGTTGTTTTGTTTGACGCTACTTGTTAGTTCTTATGATATAATTTTTGATGCACTATTGATAAATTTAACTGGAATTGACCATGAAAATTTGCACTTATTCCCAGGGTTTGTCCCAACAGCATAAAAGGCTAAAGTCTTTGGCTGATCATGTTCCCCACGGTTATCGGAGAAAGTCACTTTTTGAAGTCCTTATCAGAAATAACGTGCCATTACTTAGAGCAACATGGTTTGTCAAAGTAACTTACCTCAATCAGGTAACAGTATATGTTGATAGGTGGTACTGGATTTAAAATAATTTGAGTACTTGTACCATTAGAAGGATCAGATTGTAATTTATTCTTGCAGGTTCGCCCTGGCTCATCCAGTATATCATCTGGGGTGCCAGACAAAACACATATTTCCCGCTCTGAGCAATGGACAAAAGATGTTATTGATTACTTGCAATATTTGTTGGATGAATTTATTTCAAGAAACAGTGTCCATTCGGCTTTACAAATCAGAGATCGGTCGCCACAAATGGTTTATGCAGGATCAATTCAGCTCAAGAGTGATCCAACCTTGGGGACTATCGATAGTGAAGAGCCTTCGCTTCATTTTAAATGGTGGTATGTTGTGCGCATTTTACAATGGCATCACAAAGAAGGGTTGCTTATCCCATCACTTATTATTGATTGGGTGCTCAACCAACTACAGGTATTGTCTGCTTAAACATGTCTTTCAATCTCAATGAAATTGTTAAATGGCTGGCCAATTATTTTGTCTTTTTTTTTGGGCTGGGATTGTAATATCTTCTATCTTGTGCTTTTCAGGAAAAGGAATTACTTGGGGTTCTGCAGTTGTTATTACCTGTAATTTATGGTTTCATTGACACTGTTGTATTATCTCAGTCTTGTGTGCGCACTCTGGTGGGAGTAGCTATTCGTTTCATCCAAGAACCTTCTCCTGGTGGATCTGACCTTGTTGACAACTCTCGTAGGGCTTATACTATAGCTGCTCTTGTTGAGATGCTTCGATATCTGATGCTGGCTGTGCCTGATACTTTTGTCGCTTTGGATTGTTTTCCTATGCCACCATGTGTGATGACCAATGTGGTGACTGATGGGAGTCTTTACTCAAAGGTAACTGAGGATACAAGAAAGGTTAAAACTGGCCCTTTTGAAGTTGCTTATTTTCTTAGAGATAAAGGTCCGGAGGTTCGGTCTGATTCTTATTCCATCGGTCGTGCTGTATCTTCAATTCAGAAGCGGGCCAAGCATCTTGCAACTGCTGCAAGACCCGGTCATCCTGGGCAAAGTTTCGTCAAAGCTTTACATGCCTTGGATAAAGCCCTCGCGCATGGGGATTTGAGAGAGGCATATAAGTTTCTTTCTGAGAATGTTCATGAGAGTTCTATTGATGATTGTTGGTTTGCAGAAGTCAGTTCCTGTTTGCGTTCCTCGCTCAAGTATATCCAGGGTGTTACTTTGTCATCGATTTGTTCGGTTTTCTTCATCTGTGAGTGGGCAACTTGTGATTTCAGGGATTTCCGTTATGCACCACCACGTGGAATTAAGTTCACTGGGAGGAAGGATTTTTCTGCTATATATGTTGCTGTAAGGCTTTTGAAACTGAAGATGAGAGAGACAGGAATTTCATCAAGGCCCAGGGACCTTAAAATTGTAAAGAATAACCATCTCCGAAAAGATCCTGTTCAATTGACTAACTATGCTGGTAGGACCCCTGCTAGTGGTGCTTCTGAATCTCTCTGTAAATCAAGGCGTGCCCGTGAAAAAGGTGGTGATTTCCTAGGTATGTTTGATAGTCCAAGCCCTTTGCATGATATTATTGTGTGCTGGATAGATCAGCATGAAGTGCATAATAAAGAAGGTTTCAAACGTCTTCTTCTACTGATTATCGAACTTATCCGAGCTGGAATTTTTTACCCACCAGCATATGTGAGGCAGCTGATTGTTAGTGGAATAATGGATGGTGATGGACCTCTTTCTGATCCCGTGAAACAAAAAAGACACTGTAAAATCTTGAAGCACCTACCTGGTCCTTACGTTTGTGATGCTTTAGAAGAAGCTCGAATTGCTGAATCCCCTGTCCTTTCAGAGATAGTGAATGTCTACTGCAATGAACGTAGGCTAGTCCTTCATGGGATGATTGATAGCTACAACATTGCTTCTGACAGTTCTTACCATAAGCGTAAGCCTCGTCCCAACTCTGGTGAGAGTCTATCTGCTTCCTCCATTGATCAGTTGAGATCTTCTGAGTCTGGATCCTTTATGTCGTCCAAAAATGTTGGAAGAGGTATTGAGCTTGAAGAGTTGAAAAGGTCAATTGCAGCATTGCTGCAATTTCCAAGCTCTTCATCAACAGATACTGGAGTTGATGATTCTCAGGTAAGTTTGAAGAAGGCTGTTTATGGTAACAACGGGATGGATAACAGTGAAGGAACACCTGGGTGTGAAGAATGCAGAAGGGCAAAGAAACAAAAATTAAGTGAAGAGAAAAGCTCTTACAGTCAGATCTTTCCCCAAAATCCATCAGATGATGAAGAGACTTGGTGGATGCGAAAAGGCCAGAAGTCCACCGAGTCTATTAGAGCAGAACCACCTCCTAAACCACCCAAGACAGCTTCAAGGGGTCGGCAAAAAATTGTCCGTAAAACTCAGAGTCTTGCACACTTGGCTGCAGCCAGGATTGAAGGTAGCCAGGGAGCATCCACAAGCCATGTTTGTGATAGTAAGGTTAGCTGCCCACATCACAGGCCTGGTATTGAAGGCAGTGTTCCCAAGTCAGCAGATGGTATCAGAATGCCTAATGGAGATGTTGTTTCTATTGGGAAAGATTTGAAGCGGCTATGTTTTATGGATAAGAGGACCATGACTGTTTGGTTGATAGGTAATGTAAAGCAGCTAGTGGAAGATTCTGAGAAGACTGTGACTAAGGCTGGCCAATATGGTCGACCATTCTCTGGTGCTGATGAACGGGGTTGTGCGCGCTGGAAGCTTGGTGAATATGAATTATCAGCGGTGTTATATCTGATTGATGCTTGTGATGAGTTAGTTTTGGCAGCTAGGTTCCTTTTGTGGTTGTTACCTAAGGTTCTTGGCAGCTGCAGTGCTACAGTTCATGGTAGTAGGAACATTCTAACAATTCCTAAGAACACAGAAAACAATGTCTGTGAAGTAGGAGAAGCATATCTATTATCATCCATGCGGAGGTGAGCTCTCTAATTTTGTTATCTGGGATGGTGATATTAGCTCTTTTTCTGAAGTTGTTACATTATCAGGTTTTGAACGTTTTGCCATTGTCAGTTCTAGTTGATTAGTTATTAACATGTGTATTGTAGCTCTGGGCCTCTGGCTGCATCTTTCGTAAAAGGTAGAAATTACATTTTCTCGATGTGAAGGGTCAATTAAAAAAGATGACCACAATAAATTACTTCTTTTATTTTCATGTGTAAAATGCTTTCAAATTCTTTTGACACTATCGTTTATGAAGTTCCTTTTAGTATTGGTGGATTTGTGCAGATAAAACGTGTTTTTTACTTGTTACCTATAAGCTGGTTGAATTATTCGGTGGTTTTTTCTGTTTAGTAATGGTTGGACTACATCCTTAGGTTATTGGCTTGAAATTATTTGGCCATCTCATGGAACTGTTACTAGATTGCTATCTGGTTTTGAATTATTCTGTGGTGTCTTCTGTTTAGTCAAATGTCGAACTACACTCTTGAGATGTAGGGTTGAACTATTGGACCATCTTTATGCTTACCTCCTGCTATGTCTTTGGTTCAGGTATGAAGGCATCAGTGTTGCTGCAGACATTATTCCTGAAACATTGTCAGTGCTAATGCATCGTGCTCAAACTATTCTGGCATCGAATGGAAGAGTTTCAGGTTCACCAGCCGTAATCTATGCGCGGTATCTCTTGAAGAAGTATGGTAGTGTTGGGAGTGTTGCTGAATGGGAAAAGAATGTCAAGTCAACCTTTGACAAGAGACTTGCTTCTGAAGTTGAATCTGGAAGACTGGTGGATGGAGAGTTTGGATTTCCACTTGGTGTCCCAGTGGGAGTGCAGGATCCAGATGATTATTTCCGGCAGAAGATAACTGGTGTTCGGGTATCTAGGGTTGGTTTGAGCATGAGAGACATTGTGCAAAAAAAGGTTGATGAAGCTGTCAATTATTTTTATGGCAAAGACAGAAAACTTTTTGGGTCTAACTCTGGAAAAAATCCTGGATTTCAAAAATGGGAAGATGTATATCAGATTGGTCAGCAGATTGTAATGGGATTAATGGATTGCATGAGGCAGACAGGTGGTGCTGCTCAGGAAGGAGACCCGACATTGGTTTCCTCCGCTATATCTGCAATTGTTATCAATGTTGGGCAAGTCATAGCAAAGATTCCTGATCTGACTGCTAGTAATAATCACCTGAGTTCATCCACTTCTGCTTCATTGCAGTTTGCACGATGCATCTTACGCATTCATGTAATATGTCTTTGTATACTTAAGGAGGCTCTTGGAGAGCGTCAAAGCCGCGTTTTTGAAGTTGCTCTTGCTACAGAAACATCCTCTGCCCTTGCACAACTTTCTGCTCCTGGAAAAGCTCCCCGATCTCAGTTTCAGTTGTCTCCGGAATCCAGTGATAGTAATCTGTCCAGTGATATTCTCAACAATTCAAGTAGGGTAGCCATTGGGCGGACTTCAAAAATATCTGCAGCGGTGTCTGCACTTGTTATTGGGGCAATTCTTCAGGGAGTTTCTAGCCTTGAGAGGATGGTCTCCCTCTTCAGATTGAAGGATGGATTGGACATTGTCCATGTTACGAGGAGTATGAGGTCCAATTCAAATGGGAATGCGCGTTCAGTTGGGACGATAAAAGCAGATAGTTTGGCTGAAGTTTCTGTCCACTGGTTTAGGGTGCTTGTGGGGAATTGTAGAACAGTTTCGGATGGATTTATTGTAGACCTTCTGGGTGAAGCTTCTATTCTGCCCCTATTTAGAATGCAGCGGATGCTACCTTTAAACTTGGTCTTCCCGCCTGCATATTCAATGTTTGCATTTGTTCTATGGAGGCCATTGATTCTCAATGCAAGTTCTGGGACACGTGATGAGGTTCAGCACTTGCATCACTCTTTAATGTTGGCTTTTGGTGATGTGATAAAGCACTTGCCCTTTCGCGAAGTATGTTTGAGAGACACACATAGTCTTTATGACCTCATAGCTGCTGATACTGTTGATTCTGATTTTGCATCCCTGTTAGAAGCTAGTGGTGTTGACTTGCGCTCGAAGGCTTCTGCCTTTGTGCCACTCCGGGCACGGCTTTTCCTAAATGCCCTTATTGATTGTAAAATACCACAGACAATTGCTAAACTGAATGACGGAAATCAGGTGGCATTACAAGGGGAGTCAAAGTTCCATTGTGCTGATAATGAGACAAAGCTTCTTGATAAGCTAGTATACATTTTGGATACCTTGCAGCCTGCCAAGTTTCATTGGCAATGGGTGGAACTAAGGCTCCTGCTGAATGAGCAAGCTGTAATTGAAAAGCTGGAGGCGCATGATCTCTCTTTAGTTGAAGCTTTAAGATCCCTCTCACCCAACACTGATAAAGCATCAGTCTCAGAGAATGAGAGCAACATTATTGAAATGATCCTTACCAGGTTGCTTGTTAGACCTGATGCTGCTCCGCTGTTTTCTGAAGTTGTACATCTTTTGGGGAGGTCACTTGAAGATTCTATGGTATTACAGGCTAAGTGGTTTCTAGGAGGCAATGATGTTCTTTTAGGAAGGAAATCCGTTCGTCAGCGGCTCAATAATATTGCTGTAAGTAGAGGTCTTTCAACTAGAGCTCAATATTGGAAGCCGTGGGGGTGGTGTACGACTAACTCTGATCCCACCTCAAGCAAGAGAGAAAAGTTCAAATCTGAAGTTTCCTCCATAGAAGAAGGAGAAGTGGTGGATGAAGGGACTACCTTGAAGCGGCCTATGAAGGGGTCTGGTTGTGATGTCAGTCAGCAGCATGTCACTGAGAGAGCGCTTGTTGATCTAATTCTCCCTTGTCTTGATCAAGCTTCAGATGATTCACGAAGCACATTTGCTAGTGATATGATCAAACAGATGAACCATATTGAACAACAAATCAATGCAGTTACTCGTGAAGCAAGCAAGCCTGCTGGAGCAGTTGCTTCTGGAATTGAAAGTCCAACAACTAAAAGCAGCCGCAAGGGAACGAGAGGTAGCAGTCCTGGGTTAGCCAGACGAGCCACTGGTCCAGCAGAAACAGCACCACCTTCGCCTGCTGCATTGCGAGCATCGTTGTCATTGCGCTTGCAGTTCATCCTGAGATTATTCCCTATAATATATGCAGATAGGTAAGAATATGCGATTGAGTTCCAAACATACCACTACTATCTGTAAATAAAGCTGTGTCAGACTGCCTCCTGGTTTTCTTCATCGAAGCTCATATTATATAATACTTGTATATACCACGACCTGAGGAATCAATATAGTGATTAGCTGATATGCAGTTGTAGTTTTATGCCATTAAATTAAGTTTTTATGTTAGGGTTGCAGCTAATCTACTGTATTGATAATAGAGTCATGGTGGTGAGTAATTTTATGCAACATGCATTATTGCTTGCCGTTAAGTGCTGATTTTAAGGAATATATCCATTGTGGTATTCAAATTAGACTTCTAAAGTAACAGGAGGTTTGTCTATATATAATACTAATCGTCATGTTTGACTGTGTCAGGGAGTCATCAGGGCGAAATATGAGACACGTGCTTGCCTCAGTTATATTACGTATCCTTGGAAGTAGGGTAGTGCATGAAGATGCTAGCCACTCTTTTAGTCAAGCTTGTAGTTCGAAGAGAGAAGTAGATTCACTTGTGGAGGCTTCTGCTACTGCTTCTGTGGTTATGTCCTTAGAAAGTCTCTTTGATCGTTTATTGCTGTTATTGCATGGTTTGCTGAGTAGCCACCAACCACGCTGGCTCAAGTGGAAATCAAGCTCTAAGTCACCCAGTGAATCTAGCAAGGACTACTCTGCATTTGACCGCGAGGGAGCTGAGAGTCTCCAGGTATGATTTTTATTTGACCTTCAATATGCAGAAGTCTGATAGAATTGATTAGTACATCTGTATCTTGAGTTAGTAACCTTACGTTGAAGGTAGTTTTTGATTGGAAACACCTAACCAGATGGAAAATGGAAAATTTCTAGGTCCAACTTCATGTTCTGGTGTAAAAGCACGTAAATGATATAGTCTTTCCTTTCCATATTATGCACCCATTACATATGTGTTAAATATGACGTCTTAGTGTAAATACTAGTAAAATGAGACTTCATGTGAATGAGTGGTACTTTTATCTATGAGGTTTACTCATTGGCACGCGTTGTGAAGAAACTTGGATGCAGCAACCACCAATATATAATTAAAATAGAATATATATAGATAGGTAATAGCGAGAGAATATTAAATCATGCATGTCTTTAAGGTTGCTATAGCAATGGAATGTGATTCTAAAATCGCCGTGTGAGGAGATAATTTGGATAAAGTTTACTCGTCAAAGAATAAAAGAGAAGACTGACTGGGTACGAGATCAGTTGATTTTTGGAAGAAAGTTATGTAGACGAAGCTGACTCACTTCTAGATGTGATAAGAGTCCTGTGAGCTGAGCAGGATACATTTTTGCTTGTTTGGTTTAGATGTGCTATTGTAATGCAATCCTTCTCTTCATGGAAACGTCTTTTAGTGATGTGTTTTTTCCATAATTTGCTTGTAAATTTAGAAGTTGCAAATGTCACGAGATCAAAATTCATTTTTATGGATTTCTTGTTGTTGAAATGTGTGGGCGCATTATCTATATAATTTTAAGCTGGTAGACAGGTGTTTTTTTAAATTTATTTTAGGTCTTCAGTTCCCCTCTTTAGACCTTGCTTCTTTTCCAGTTTTCCTTGGGCCAAGCACCTGAAATTGTTTGTTGGCCAGTGGCTGCGTGAGGCCTTGAGCTCATAACCTCTACTTGCTCTTGTACCATGTTATTGGAAGAATGGAAGGAGAGTTGGAGACAATTAAGAAGCTTATTATTTTGTAAAGCTTAGCTGGTTTTTTTTCTTGTAATAACGTGTTTTAATGTCTTTTTGCAATCACCATATTTTTGTCCATTACCTTTGATATGTTGGTATCTTGGAGCAGATTTTAGTTCAATCTTCGAGTTTGTTTCCCTAGAATGAAGTGTTCTCCAGGTTTATTTGTGATTTTAGTATCCAGATGACAAAATGACCACAGCCATCTCCATGTGAAGTTTGTGTTTTGGTTCCCAGAGTGTTTCTGTGAGATGACATAGTTGCATTGTTCCAAATGTAACTGAAAACACAAATAACGGAGACTTGTTTCTTAAAAATCATGATTTGTGAAATTATATTTATGAACGTCTTGTCATGACCTGTGTTCCTGAAGCCCATATTAAGTTTTATCAAATTGCAAGCAATAGAATATTAAGAATGTCATCATGATGCAAGTATAGCCAGTAACTCTTCTTCTTATGTGAAGCGCCTCTCTTCTAATAGCCCGTATCCCAGTATCCCATGTTCCCTTTCTGTAGATTCTTGGCTGGATTTCAATGATTGTTTGTCCTTGTATTGATTAGTAGATGATTCTTTCAAGTTTGATGAATTCCCTTACCAACCGTTTCCTGGATATTTATCCTATAAGTTGTCCACTGTTTTAGAATGTATTTATCCTATAAGTTGTCCATTCTTTAGCGGGCTCTGATGTATATTTGTCGATAAGTTGCATGATGGTGCTCCATTGTTTTCTTGATTGGTGCAGAATGATTTGGATCGGATGCAGTTGCCTGAAACAGTCAGATGGCGCATCCAATGTGCCATGCCAATTCTTTTCCCTTCTGCTAGGTTGTCAATATCTTGTCAGCCCCCATCCGTAGCACCTGCTGCTCTCAGTTATCTTCTACCCAGCAACCCAGTATCTGTGTTGCACTCTTCTGGTGGTTCAAACCAAACTCAGAGGAATCCAGGTTCATTAGTACGAACTGCCACGAGTGTCGCTGGGAAGGCCAAGCACATGTCATCACAGCAAGAGCATGATCTTGAGGTGGATCCATGGATTCTTTTAGAGGATGGGGCAGGGTCAAGCCACTCATCCAGTAACTCTCCATCGGTTGGTGGGGGTGATCATGCTAATCTGAAGGCATCCAACTGGCTAAAAGGAACTGTACGGGTTAGAAGGACAGATCTCACATATATAGGAGCAGTAGATGAGGACAGCTGATGAGTTGCATAATTTCTTTTTGATTTGGGTGAGGGGAAGAGCCGAGACAGGTCTTTCATTAAACTAGGCCTATGCACTTGTTTGGTGTCTGGAGTCACCAATGTCAGAGCGTTGCTCTATTTGCCTTTGGCGGTATATGAAGCTGCTAGGAGGCCTATTCTTTTCTGGGTCATTGGCTTGCAGACAAAACGCAAAGCGACTTTTCTCTAGCCTTCCCATCCAACTGCTCTAGAACCCAGCTCAACAACTAACTTGTTCGTTAAGCCCCTTCCTAGATTTTGCCCAAGTATGGGTGCTGTTCAGTGGTGGTTGTACATATTGGAATTATTGTTTTCCTTATGTTGAGCTGATTAGAATATTCAAAGGAACGATATGTAGCTGTTTCATGATATGCAAAGTCATTGGTATCCTCAAAATCAGAGAAAAATTCTTGCCAGCGATCTGTATGCTCTCATTAACTGATCTTCTTGTTACTGCCCCACACACACACACACACACACACACCAAAAAAAAAAAGAAAAAAAAAGAAAAGAGAAATAAGAAAAGCATGCGCGTGCACTCGTATTCAAGGAAAGAGGGTTTAATGCTGTTGATTAGCATTTGCATTTCACCATAGTAGTACCACTGAACATATTCAGTCCCGAGTGCTTGCTTGCTTGCATAAGTTCATTGTGGCTTTGATATTATTTTCTGTATGCAATCTGAGATTTCTGATTTTGCACTTTTACTGTTAGTCTAGTGCACAACTAATAATATTCTCTTTGCAGATTATGCTGGCTTTTCTATTAATAGTTATTTCCAAAGATGAACGAGTACGGGAAATTGCTTATATTATGTTGTGAAGTTTTAAGTTCCTAATGTTTGTCTTTGTGTTGGTTTTTATAAGAAATGTTGCTTGGGGTTTCACTATTCTTTAGGGTGGCAAGGGGGGAGAATCGTTACCAGTAAATGCATGACACTTGTAGTTCTTGTCGAGGTTGGGGTGAACATGATTAATCTAGGCAAATCAATATGTAATATCACTTGTTGAATGTCTTCTTAATTCGACTACGGTAGTAATTTTCCTTATTTATTTTTTTAAAAAAATTGTTTTCTTAGAAAGATATTTTTCAAAAAGTTTAACCGAGTACGTAAAACCCCTCCAAATATTATATTTTTAACTTATTTAGGTTTGTTTTGGACACCTTTACCTACATGTATCGCACAATGCACAATGCGTCCATGAAATATATGATTCTGAGATTTGGAAATACAAAAGAAGTCTTCTTGCATATTACTGAATTTCATAAATACCTCCACTGTTCAACAATATTGACGTGGTACAATTTGTTGAAAAATGTAATGGAGAAATGACCGTATATTAATGATAAGGACAAATTAGAAAATAAAGAGCAAAATTATTTCTTGATTTCATAAAGTGAACAAGTATATTGGACATATATTTTTAATATAGCGGATAAGTAAAGATGGACGAAGGGAGTAAGAATTCAAGAAAATCAATCCATCACGCCTTCAATAAGTATTCTCTTCGTTTACTTGTTTCCTGTAACAAACAAAAGTATGTGCATATATTTTCTTAGTTCCAACCTCGATAATCATATTTATTATACTTCTTAAATACTTTCTCTGTTTTTTTTTATTTGTCCATCTTGGACTTTGCACTTCCCTTTAAGAAATTATGATTAACATGAGTATTTTATTACAATGTCAACACTAATTGATGAATAGGCTTAGGTATTGAGAAATAGATAAGTAATAATGAACGGAGGGAGAACATTGCCAAAGCAAAAATATAAGATACTTCTGTAAGCTAAGAGAAGAGTTTCCTCTATAAGCTATATAGATTTCTAATACATATATTATTATTATTTATAATATTTATACCTATTTTACTCTTATTATTAATTATTACTATAATTTTCAATTTTTAAATAACTTATAGGAGCAATAGCTAAGAGAATTGTGGAAAACAGTAACTAAAGTCTGAAACTGAAACCAATGTTATGAAAAATCTTTTTTTTCTTTTAATTTTATAGGGTATGGGAAGGGGAGATGGACGAGAGATTACAAGGTGGTAAATCGAACACTCAGTAATCAACTAATGAGCTACTAAAATTCAAACTATATACTTGATATGTATGTTTTTTTAGTTTTTCTCATTTACTAAAAACTATTCCAATTTCTCAGTCATATACAATTTCTCTTAAAGGTGATACCTTTTTTCTTCTTTCCTTTTTCCATTCTATCTATCCAGCAGGTATTCTGTCAGCATTTGTAAGATTTTGGCAAAATGCTAGTGGAACTGACCTAAAATGTCCTCATTGAAGGATCTAACAGAAAAAAGAACAGAAAACCTATAGAATTTGGTTCTTGAATTTTAAGGTATAAATATACAAAACCATGAAGTAAAACAAAACAAACATATTTTCCAAGTTTGAGTACTTCTCTCAAATTACACAATCAATTTGGTTCGAGTTCTCGACTTGGTTCTATCCTATTCAGTAATCAAAAAAGGCTTTGCTTACTGCAGTTCCTATTCTTCTTGGTTTTTCATCGTCTTATCTACAAAAAGTACATCTTCGATCCACGCAACAATGTTGAATGCCAAACTTTCCAGTACTCTAGAATAGCTTTCCAGGATTGCTTTCCCAACATCCTGCAAGAGTCAGTATTTCATTGTTCAATTATCTGTTCAAGTGTAAGTCATGGAATCTAAAGAAGATTTTGTGTAAAATTTTACCCTATTGCAATGAATCTTGCTTGTGTCCAATGTTGTTTGGGAGAGTTCGGGATACCTTTGCTTCAAACAAAACAACAAACTTTCTGCTCGTTCTGCTAAGACATTATTCTTATCAGTCCGATCATCAGAGACGAGATCTTTTACCATGACCCATGATGATTTAGCATGAGGCATGCATGATTTACGTCTCCACGTATACATTGAAGCTTCAACTTTGTCAGCAAGCTCTAAAGCTTCATGTTCAGAGCTGATGTTTAGACTGTCTAGGAGCTGTTCAGGGGAAAATTTCTCTGCTGAATACATGTGGCGATAGATAGAGTCTCCAACACTTGCCTTTCCACTCTGTAGCAAAATTACTTCTTCATTAGTACTGCAATTTCCATGTTTGTATATTATAATTTGAGTACATTAACTTGCTGGTTCATTTAATCAAACAAGTATTCGGTACAATTCATGAAAGGTACCTTAGGGAGTGATGCCATGTATGATTCTGGGATTTCCATTTCAGCAAGGATGCTGCTATTGATGGCCATTGCTGCTTTGTGAATTTGGTTGGCACAATCGCGCTTGTGTCTCAAGTGCTTCCTTTCCTTCTCAGATATGCCACCAGAAGGAACACAAACAACTGGTAACCACCACTTCTCTTCCTTGCGCTGAGGCTGAGGCTGAACCTGAACAAACTTCCTGAACGATCCTGCACGTGTTGAGTTGTTTGACATGCTTCCTTTCTCAGCATACCAGAACTCTGTGATCTCAAAACTGTCCAAGATTTCCTGTAAAGATCTAAATTTTAGCTTCACCCTGACTAAAGCAGAATCTGCTTAAAATTTGGTTTTGGAGATAATATTTGTGGTCTTACAAGGAGCATGGTATCGAGTTTTCTCAATGCAGGAAGGTTGATGTGAATATCTGACCGCGGCCTGCTTGTCAATGCCTGAATTCATTGACATGTGTTAGCACTTAGATAAGCAAAATCCAAGAAAGAATAATTCTTATACTAAAGAAAAGTTTTCACCTCAATAGTGGTTCCATCTTGTAGCATCTGTGATGTACTAACAAATTCTACAATGTAATCACATACAGATAAGAGACAATTCATTTCTCTCTTCCACATTATTTTTTTGTCAGGATGTAAAGGCTCCAATCTTTGGTGTTGACCAAACACAGATGCTGAAGAAAAAAACACCAATCAGTAAGACAAGAAACAGAACAAAAATTAAACTCGATGCATTTAAGAAACTTTTACCATAAAGATTTGTGATAGCATTTGAGATTGTCACTGCTGTTGCAACCCCTTTGCCCCCTCCTGACATGTCTTCTCCCAGTAACAGCTTCGAAAATCTCTCCTTCATCAATTCAAGCTCTACAAATTTTTCCATACAAAAAGTTAGCAAATTCATATGAAACTTAAAAATTTTTTATAATCCATTTAGGTGTCAAATGTAAACTTACCTAAATCTACAGTGTCAGGATCATCTGCTATTGTCTTGTGCTGCCTCATTCCTAGTCTCGAAAGCACTGCACGAGTAGGAGATTTCAGACTCCGCGAGCTCATAGGAGAACCCGTCTCAGACCAACTATTTTCATCTGTATGCTCAGAAAAGGCTGAAGTCTCTGAGTTTGTTCTGCAATAAGCGAAAGAATTGCCACTCAACATCGAAAGACCTGTTGTTTCAGTAGGTGATTGATCATCCACAGAAGAAGGTGATGGCTGATATCCATATCCAACCTCATAACTTTCATCAGGACTTGAAATGTTATCCATTTTGACCCTCCCAATCAGTAAATTCCTCAATCAAATCTGCATAGCAATCAACAAAATGCCACAAAAGTTGTTCCAAGATTAGTAAGAAAAAGTTCAAGAAAATTGATGACTTATTTCAAATCCAACAACTTTTTAACTACCCGGGAACTCAACTGAAATTTAAATAACACACAGAATCTACAGCTAAAAGAAAAAGCAAAGTGATTTATACTCTTTAAAGACAAAAGCAAAAGAAAAACAGCATGTGTCATTGTTAAACTGTAACTTTATACAACTCTCTGAATATGCAGCAAAGTTTATACACAAAAGCAATCTTGAAGATGAAGATTTTCAGAAATTTTGAACATTTAAAGCCAACGGTAAACTAATCATTTTTTTTTATGTTACCTTTTTAACAGTCACAGAATTTTGAATTTGAAACAGTTGAATCTAATACTCAAGGAAGTTTGAAACTGTTCCCTCTTCTTCTTTTTATTTATTTTTATTTATATCTACTGAACCCCTTTTCTTCCAAAAAGAAATCTTGATTTATTTCATCAAGAAAAAACAAATCTTGAACACCCTTTTGCTGAAAATGGCTAATAAAGTTGTGAGCTTTTCTTGAAAATGTACAATGAGGCATGCATTATATGTTTGTCAGATTATATTAAGACAGGGTTTTATATCTTTTTTCTAAAAATAAATAAAATAAAATTTTTATATGGTTATAATTATATTAATTTATAATTGCATGATAAATAATAAATTAGTGTTGTACACACGAATGAGCTGGTCCATGGGATGGTTTCCTTGACCTCAAGGGCTGTATTGCTATGAGGTCAATAATAATTAAAAATTAGATTTGGTGGGAATTAAGAAGGAAAAAGAAAAAAATAAATAAAGAATTTGTCTTTACTTCAGTTATAGCTATTACATTATCTGTCTGTCTTATTCTTCTTGATCAAAGTAGGTACATTTTATATATTTTTAGTTTAATATTTTAATAATAATAACAATAAAATATTCAGTCGAATTTTATGTGTGGAATCTGAGAGGGTAAAATGTACGCAAACTTTATCACTACCTCATAGATGTAGATAGGCTATTTCTGAAAAACCCTTGTCTGAAAAATCAAACCCCATTAGCAGCAGAAGATACTAGATATGAGGAAAAAGGGAAAAGAAAAGAAGAAAAAGGAAAATAATTAATAATAAAAAATAAATGAGACATTTTAAGATTCAAAATTTTCTTTGATTTTTTTAAAACTCCGTGTCAAATTAAAATCAGACAAACAAATTAAAACGTAATGAAGTATTACAATTTCAAAATCAAATTTTTATTCACTTAAAAAACAAAATGAGATATTTCTTGAATTGAATTGCATTAGGTAACCGCGTGTATTGAAGAAATTTGAACAAGTGGGGCGGTTAGAGATAAATTTTACAAAGTTTGGATTAACTTTAAAATTAGAGATAAGCTGGCATTTAGTTAATTATTAGTTAGTTAATTAGATGCAATATTTTTATTTGTTTTGTAATAAATTTTACAAAGTATGGATTAGCTTTAAAATTAGAGATAAGCTGGTATTTAGTTAATTATTAGTTAGTTAATTAGATGCAATATTGTTATTTGTTTTTTAATAAAATTTAAAAAGTTTGGATTAGCTTTAAAATTAGAGATATACTGGCCTTTAGTTGTTTGTTATTTAGTTAATTAGATGCAATATTGTTATTTGTTTTTTAATAAATCTTATAGAGTTTGTATTAGCTTTAAAATTAGAGATATACTGGCATTTAGCTGCTTATTATTTAGTTAATTAGATATAAATTTTTATTTGTTTTTTGATAAATTAGACAAAGTTTGGATTAACTTTAAAATTAGAGATATACTGGCATTTGATTGATTAATATTTAGTTAATTAGATGTAAATATTATTATTAGCCCCTGATTTGGAATATTAATTATGGCGACCAATTTGCTCTGAGATAACTTTTGTACAAAAAGAAAATATTAAGATTCAATTAAAGGTAATACAACACATTACCACGATTTATTTATTTTTCAATGTGGATTTTTTTGTTAATTTATTATTTGTTGAGAATATAAATTTGCATTTCTTAAATATTGAATGAATCAAAAGAATTATTATGGATATAGATTTTTTGCCAATTATTTTATATTGAAGTTGTGATTTTATTCAATGAAAGGTCAGATTATATGCAATTTTCATTCAAAAGAATAGGAAAAAAACACTAAAAAATTAATAATAATGAGAATAAGTAAAAAAGAGAGAAGAAAAATATGAATCCCCAAGACAAATGATTATTTATTTAATATATATAAAAATATATTAAATAATAGGGTAGTTACTATTGTCGGGTGTTTAAGCAATGAGGCATGTGAATATATTTTAATAAACCATATAATATAATATATAATTATGCAGGAAATGAAGAAAAGAGTATAAAACTAGAAGGGGTTGAATCATTTTCTAACAAAGAAGTTACATGTTAGTGGAAGACGTGCTTGCAACTATTATTTTCTATCAATTTCATGTGACACATTATACCTACGGTGTGCTCAGAAAAAATACTATCCTAAAATTATTTGTATATAATCAAGATAAATGTTATAAGAATGAATGAGGAGTAGGGGTGGTAGAGATGAAGACGACGTTGTCGAAGTGAACATGAAATATACTTGTGGAACTTGTTTTTTCTTGATTCTACTGAGAAATTATTTTTTCAAAAAAAATATTTCACTTTTTTTAAATCAATTAAACATAAATTTTTTTTTTGAAAAATATAAATACACCCATAGTGTTTGATATTTGCCAATAAAATATTGAAGTTCAGTCAAATGGCTCTTAATTTGTGCAAAAACATGAACCATAATGGAATTGTCGACAACAATAAACAAAGAAAAGAAAAAAAAAAGGTTTTTTTTTTCTTAATAAAGTTCAGATAAATATTTCTTCTCGAGAAATTTATCATTCATGTATCTTTTTCTTCCCAGTTCTAATTTTCCACTATAATTATATGCAAGATATTATTTACAAGTTGAGTGACAAAGAATAGTACATTATAAACTTAACAATCATTTGAGAAATTAACTCAATTAATTAACGTAATTCAGAGAAAAAGATACTTTAGAACAAAAAATTCTTGTATTAGGAGATATTTCAGTCTAATTGCTTTTTAACAACCGCATAAAATATAGTAAAAATCTCATGCAAAATTTCGCTTGCAGAAAAAAAAAAATTGTATAAACTTTGACTTGCTATAAAATTTTGTGTCTTTTGATGCAACCTTTGTCATAACCTTGTGTAAACAAGTTTATGGGTGTCAATTGATCGGTTTAATTAATGATTTTAAGAAATTATGTTCGCATAATTAGGTTCGATTAATTTTTGTTTTAATTAAACATATTACATAATTATTAGGTTGTCTCATTTCTTTTATAAAACAATAATATGATTCAACATTGCACGGAGGCTTGTGTTAGTAAGGGAAGACTCATCAAAATTTAACTAAGATAGTATAGATAAGAATGTTTTTATAATTTAATTTTAGATTTTTAGAATATGTGCTTTTAAGATAATATAGAATAGATATAAATTTTTAGAGTTGATACTTCTAAGATAGTATAGATAAGAACATTTCGCTTTTCCCCTTAAAATAAGGAAGCAATTTTTTAAACCAAAGTGGTTTCATCACTTTCACGTTTTTCCTTATAACAAACAAATAAATTTTTCTTTTAATTATTTTTTCAAAGTTTCCATTAATATTTTTTCCCTTTTGCCTTAAAAAAAAAACGTTTTAGTAATTATTATTACAAAGTTTTTGGGATCATTTTAATTGAAAAAGGATTCTTTCGGTAGGGATTTCACTATAATAAGAAAAAAAATTCATTTAATTTTATTATATTTAATATTGCTAAAAATATATACCGTTAATAACATATGGTGAAAAGACGATTTTGTCTAAAGAGGAATCTTTTAATGAAGGGCGAAAAATTCAATCAACATTTCTAAGAACCTTCACGCTTTTAATATAATATAGATAAATATAGATTAAAAAATTACACTATCATTTACTACTTCTTAATGCTTGTGTCAAATCAGTAAGTAAGAAACAAGTAAAGATATACGGAGGGCGTATTTGATTGCAGGAGGCGGCGAGTATACACATGGAATTAGTTGAACTATGGGCAAGAAGGCTCAGGCATCACGATTATTAAAAACATAAAAATAAATAGGAGTGATTTCAAATATATACAATAAATTAATTAATTTATACGAGTAATAAATATAGTAAAAATTATGAAATTACACAACCTTTTTTTTCCAAATATTAAACTATCCCAATATTTTTTAAAAATTACGTAAATCCCATCTTTTAAATTTTTTCAGCTTATTTTTGATACTTAAAGAATATATTCTTTTATTAAGAGTTATAATTGGAAATTTTATTAGGTGTAGATGTCTAATTAATGTTAAGCACTTTTCAAATTAAACATTTTCCTTTTTTAAAGCAGTTTTTTTTATTTTTTTTAAAATCATTTTCTCTCATTTTTTTAAATTTTAATTTTTCCATTTTTAAGCCGTTTTTGAATTTTTTTAAAAAAAATATTTTCTCTCTGTTACAGTTTCCATAGGAAGATTTAAATTTCCTTTTTTTCAGTTTTCATTCTTCTTTCTCTCTTTTTTCAGTTTTCAATTTCTTTCTCCTTCACTCTCTTTTTTCAGTTTTCAATCCCATTATCTCCAATCCTGACCCCCATTATTGGAAATTTCTTTAGATTTTCTTTCAATCAACAATGGAACCCATACCTTCGTTTAGTCTTGGCCTTACACAAGAAGTGTACTCTATTTGGATTGTCAAATTGATACCCAATTTTTGCGGTTCTGAAAGTGGATGTGGATACCTAACAAGTTTAGTAAGATTGATACTTAAGTAATTTATTTCTTGATATTCACACCGGTTAGTTTGTCAAATTGATACCTATTTGACTTGTGGATTTTGAAAGTTGATGTGGATACCTAACAAATTAAGTAAGATTGATACTTCATTAAATGCTTCATTAAATTTAAATGTTACGTGCTATATCAAGATAGAAATTTGAGAAAAATAGAGGGGAGCTTTCTTCATCAATTTTGTATAAAATAATACATAAAGAATATGTCAATTTTCTTTATCATTATCCATTTATTTTTATATTAAAGAATCTATATTTTTATTAAAAGATATAATTAGTACAATTTTTTTTGTGTAGAAGTCTAATTAATGTCAATCACTATTTAAATTATAATTTTTTTCATTTTTAGAGCCGTTTTAAATTTATTTTTTATTTTTATATTCTCTCTCTTACAGTTACCATATTAAGGGATCTACATAGTTGGCAGAAAATTTTTTTCCTTATTAAGCGCAATGACGCCTCCAGGTATCAAAAACGAACAAAAAGTCGATATTTTTTGTAATTAGGGAAAGAATCGGGATTTTTGGGTATTTTTGAAAATCTGGATGGGACTTCTAAAAATTACACATAAATATAGTCATATGTTATTTATATAAAAAATAATCCAAAATCATATAAAATATACATGATTATACAATATAATTTGTTAATAGTCATATAAAGTATGTACCGACTATATAATGTAGATTAATTATACATGAGTTATATCATATATATATACATTATGATAAACTAAAAATTTGAATATATTTAATTATACATGAAATATACATCGACTATACATGTAAATAATTATTTTTTTGATAATTATTTTGGCCGAACAAGATGTACTATAATTACTCCAACAAAATACAAGTCTTTTGTTTCCATTTCAGTTTTCCAGTATTTCAAAATTGAAACGTGTTAATTTCCTTGTAATTCCGTCCCATTATTGATTTTCCCTGGCCAAACTGGATATTTTAGACGTATAACGTCTCTTTGACATTTTAGCAAACATCTTGTATGCATTCTCACCAATTGAATTCATTTATGATTCGCCTACTCATCTGTCGAGGCTAAGAGAGGATTTATGCAGATTCGTTCAAGATGATCCTGTTGATATGCTGTAAGTGGCAGTTTTATCCTTAAGTAGCTACTAATGTCCTTTGTTGGATGGTTATTATATATGTTTTCATAACTTGTCGTATTATATTGTATCCTATTATTTTGGAAAATATGTTTGGATAGACTTTATTGCTTCTGTTGTATCATAAAGAAAAGTGGGGTATACGATTAGTTGGATAGAATAAGATAAATAAATGATAAAGTAAAAACAAGAAAAAAAATAAATTCGGTGCACTAAAACTCTCACTATGCACAAGATCTGACGAAGTGCCAGATCACAAAAATCTATTGTACACAGTCTTACCTTGTGTTTTTGTTAGAGGCTGTTTCCAAGGCTTGAACTTGTAACCTCCTAATCGCACGACAACAACTTTACCAGTTACTCCAAAGCTCCCTTCAAAAAATGACATGACAAGTCAAAACAAAATGAGAAAAAGAAAGAGAAGGTAATGATGTGATTACACCATAAATTGAGACTTTTTATCATTAAAAGAGGATGGATTTAACAATATCATGCAATAAAGTTTAAATAGCAATTAAAAGAATATTGTATTTAAAGTAACAAAATGATATAATCCAATTAGATAACAACGATCCAAATAGTTCAGCTGTTCTTCTCGGTGGATTCTGAGTTTTCATTAATAGTTCGAGTACTTTTGATCATTGACTGGAGTTGCAGATTATCTTTTATCATAATATATAAATGCTTATTTTCTTTGTTTCTTCCAAGAAATGATTCAATGATTATAGCACAATCTCAGCAGTAGCTTTACATGTTAAAATCTTTAGTGTCACATCTAGTAGACTGCTGCTGCTAGCTGATCAAAAACCAAATGAGAAGTGGACCATAATTGCAAAATTTTCAGGGGTTCTTCTAAGGTGATTCTAGGTATAGGCATAAATTGGTGTCTACGTGTATCCAATCCATAAATTTGTAAACCTTGTGAGAGAAGTCATGGCTGCATCAGTTTTCTCAGTGATTTTTTGTCTTGCGTGCATGTCAGTTGATATTTTGTGTCTTCAGTCAGAGGCCTATCCTACATATATGTAAGTCGTGAATGAAAGTTCAACAACCACCACCTCTGACCCAAACTATAGGCATGTATATATAAAATTTTTGTAAAGCATGTTAGTGAATGCATGTGAACCCATGCCTCGAACTCAAATTTAATATTTAGAGGTGCAACCACTATCCTTAAACTGTAGATCAACCTCAAAGTATATCCTGTGATTTCAGCTTAAACTAGAATTCTCACTAATTATGAGTTTCATGTATTTTAGTCGAGATACTGGAAACTTTATTGGGTGCTTTTGATGGCCAACTATGTCTGCCACAACACCTAACATTGTTTATTTGAGAAAGAAAAAGGGTTGGCCAAGAATTGAATATTTGTTTAGTCCCTACAGGGCAGGAGTCTGTCAGGGATCAACAAAATATTAATCATTAGCTTCCTTTCCTACCCTGGCTCCTTTGTTGTTAAAACCATAACATTTCAGTTGGTAAACTGGATACTGTTACACAATATCATCCACGCGCTCTCCTATGGCCATTTTATTTGCAGCTGGAAGTTTCATCTATATAGTGGATGGATAAGTGATTTTTAAATATTGGTTTCTGAGATTATGGTGTTTTAAGTTTTGGTTCTTGCGGGCTTCAAAGATAATGATACTAGAGGCAGATATGGCTTGTATTAGAATAAACTGAAAACCTGGTATACCATTAATAAATTGAAGAATGTTAACTTCTTTATATTTTTAGTTTTTGGTTTGTTTAGATTATACTTTGCTTACGGGATTTGGAGAAGTACTTACTGAGCCAAAGCTTTTCTTTGATGGCTGTAGGATGAGGAGAATTTTACTACACAGTGATACCAGTTATTGTTACCTTAGATACAACATTTCAACTTATTTCCTATCATATAAAATCTTATAAACAGCTTCTCCTATTTAGGATTTGAAAGGAGGAACAAGAGGGTATTCTAATATCTTAAACACAATCGTCCAATCACCTGTCTCTTTTTATTTCCTAATCAGATTAAATACTTATGCATGCATTTACAAATGGTAGGTGGCGCCAAAATTTTCGAAGAACTAGTTTAGCATTGCAGGTATATTCTAGCTCCTCATGTGCTCACATTATGCATGCCCTTGAAATCTCACAAATGCAACTCTACAAGTAACTAAAACCTGTTCCTTGATCTATCAATGATTTCAAGAAAATATGTACATTATCCCTTCCATAATTTCGTATAGGATAGCTATAAATAGACTAAATGACTAGATCTCTGGAATGCTAGCTAGACTAATCGTCCTAGTTCCTTTCAATTTCAATAAGATTTTTTGATTGATTAAGTCATTGCCCCCTTCTTAGAATTAGAACCCAATCTGATAGTTGTGGATGTTTGTCTTTTTCCTGGTATATACTTTTAAGGAATCAATTTGGATTTCTACTGCCGAGGACATGACCTTAGACAGAAGGAAGTGGAGGTTGCGTATTAGGGTAGCAGGCTAATGGGTTAGCGAGGGTAGAATGTTGTCTGGCCTAGTGATGTAGTAGGTTAGTAGGAGTAGTCGGTTTTATCTTATGTTGCCATTATCAGTCTTATATTTGTTACTTTGTTTGTTAAATTTCTTACGGTTACTTTTTCGTATTTACATACTATCGCTGCTTTCATTATTAGTTGTTCGTTCTTCTTCAGTTCTCTCCCTTTCTTTCCATATCTAGTATTTTCTGCTTATGGAGCTTGATTCTTGAGACGAAAGTTTCCCGAAAACAACCTCTCTACCTCTATGAGGCAGTGGTAAGGTTTGCGTACATTTCACCCTCCTAGTCCCCACTTGTGGGATCACACTGGGTATGTTGTTGTTTGTAATTTGGATTTCTTCTGCATGATTCTATTTTCTGTGGGTCAATTACGTGAATTTCAGTGTTTCTTCTCTTATTTAATATTTGGTTCTGACCAGATACTATGAATGTGATGATTGTTTATTTATATCAAATAGTTGCTTAAAGTTATAAAAGATTTCACTTTGTATTCAAGTTTGACTACTAAGAACATGAAGGAAAGAGGAGTAGAAAAAACAAGAGCTTACTTTAACGAAGAAATAACACTGAAGAAAAATATTTGGTATTCTCTAATTTACTGCTACTATCTCTTAAACAAGTAAGGAAATAGGAGAAAACATATTAATGGTGAAGCTTAGTGTTGACCTTTAATTAACAGTTCCTGAGTTACTGAGCTCTGTGCCTCTGTCACATTAACAACTCATGCTTTTATTCGTCAGATCAAGTGTGTTTTTTTCTTCAAAAGAGTAGCTTACTGTATACAAAGTAGTAATAGTACATGCAGTAGTCCTATAATACACAGTTCCTAACTTGTCTGTTTCCAAAAACATCCAAGACAAATAACAACTCATGTTACTCTCCAAGTGAACCAATTTGCTTATGTGTACCGAAGAGACAGTCACATGTTTAAATGTGGATAAGATAACCTTTTAGTCTCTTTATCATTTGTGAAACATGCATAGGTGAAGTTTGTCCCTATGCATCTCTGTTAAAAGCTAATGTAAGAAACTAGGTATCAGGTGGGACTCTATATCCTTGAAATACTGAACCAACAACTAATCATTTTAAATCTTTTTATTGATAAGTTGAATTGTGGATTGACCATGAATTCAAACATGACTTACTTGTTGCTACAACAAGCACCAGAAACTCAAGATTCAACTTTAAAAGCTACCGAACTTTGAATTGACTTTCACAAATATGCAAAGTCATCCTTCAAACAAAGAAACATTTGTTATATGGCTGAAGTATCATTGTCAATCAGTTGTGAACATACTTTTTTAATTGAGGCTGAAAAAGGCTGCCACAGTTGTCACACCCCCTCGGATGATATATTCCACCAAATGGAAGTAAAAAAGTTGAAATATGTGTGTTGCATGCATGTATGTATGTATGAAGTAAATAATTAACTACTTGAAAGAAACTATTTTCTGAAATTTAACTTTAATGAAGAGTGACATGTCCATTTAAAGGTTTGATTAACCAAGCAACATATTTAGCATCTTCTAAAAAATGATTCCTGAATCCCAATCATCATTGCAACTTCCTGTTTTGGACATTTCCCAACCATTAAACTCATCTACTTTATCTTCTCTTGCTGCTGCCTGCAAAGAATGGGGCTTCTTTCATGTTATCAATCATGGAATCTCCAATGATCTTTACAGAAAAATTAATGGCCTCTCCAAACACCTCTTCAACCTCCCTTCTGAGATCAAACTAAAAGCAGGTCCTTACTCGTCGCTGAAAACTTATACTCCTCATTTCATTGCATCTCCATTCTTTGAAAGCCTTAAAGTATCTGGACCAGACTTCTCTGACTCTGCTAAGGGTTCTGCAGATACCCTTGCTGGTGAAGGGAATTCGGAATTCAGGTAATTCTATTTTAGAACATTTAGATTCTCCTTTCTCTAATGTATCTAATGTTGATGTGATTCTCTGGTAAATGGTATTCCTTTTAGTGAGACACTGCAAGAATATGGAGGCAAAATGACAGAGTTAGCGAAAGTCATCCTGAAAACTGTCTTGATGAGCTTGGGAGAAGAACTTGGAATGAAGTATTATATCTCAGAATTTGGTAATTGCCATGGATACTTGAGGATCAATAACTACTCACCCCCGGATAGTTTAGAACAGGAAGTTGAAGGTCTTGGTATGCACACTGATATGAGCTGCATAACAGTTGTCTATCAAGATGAATTAGGTGGCCTTCAAGTAAGATCAAAGGATGGGCAGTGGGTGGATATTTTACCATGTGAAGGAACTCTTGTTGTAAATATTGGTGACATGCTGCAAGCTTGGAGCAATGACAAGCTAAGATCCTCTGAGCACCGTGTTGTTTTGAAGAAGCCGGTGAACCGCTTTTCTTTAGTTTACTTTTGGTGCTTTGAGGATGAGAAGATGATCGTGGCACCTGATGAATTAGTTGGTGAGGAAAATTCAAGAATCTACAAGCCATTTGTTTGCTCTGACTATTTAAAGTTTAGAGTGAACAATGAGAAAGGTAAATTTGAGAAAGTTGGTTTTACAGTTAAAGATTTCGTTGGGATTGGATCCAAATTAAAGTAGAAGCATGGTTGTCATCTTTTGAGTAGTTAATTTATAATCTTGTACATCTCCTCATGTTTCATCATTGCAACATAGGTATCTACTATCTAGGAGTTCTGTATGTTGTTATTTGATGATATTGTCTGCAAGTTACTTGTAAGTGCATTCAGTGAATGATAAGAAGATGTATCCAGAAAAGCTTTGACTTGACATGGGTAATAACTGTATGCATGTAGTTGGAAGTCCAACTTCCAACTCATATTTCTATTAAAATTCTATGTTTTCCCACTTGGCATGTTTGGTTTTATTAATTATCTACATATGCAAAGGGCATATTCTAGAAGCAGAATAAATGATCAATTAATTTCCTTATTTTTCTGAAATCTAAATAGTTTTCCCTGAAGAGAGATGATCAAACCATACTCTCATGCCTAATCCAGGATTCAAACTTGAAAGGTTCTTAGCACGGGACTCACCGTACGTTCGAAATTATGGGTTCAGAATTCCTTATTTGTTGAAATATGTACATATATATGTTATTTATCCTGTTTAGGAAAATGCTGGATTCAGTTGAACTCATTAAATATAGGTTCCACCTACCTCTGGCCGCCCGAAAGAGCTCAGGAAGATCCAGAAAAGTAAGCAAATCCTACCTAAAGCTTTTCTTTATGATGATAGGATATAAAGAATGAATTAATCATCTTTCAAAAGATTACAGGACCAAAAGTTGGTTATCACTCTATCATTTGGAACTTTGTCCTCTAGTGTCAAGTTTACACTGTCTAAACATCTATCTGTTTTATAGCATAATGTTGATATGCACCAGAAAAAGAAAAAGAACCTTTACTGCAACTTAGAACACAACATGTAATATATTGTCATCTAGTTGTAAAACCTCTACTGTATAAGCATTCTGGAAAAAGTCATGTCATATGCTTTGATAGTGGATTAACTGTGTGGAGTCCAGAAGGTAAAAGTAGATTTTGCTTGTCTTAATAGTATGGTAACAAGATGTAGTTGCATTACTATTATAATGAAGCCATAAAGTTGTGTACTGTTTTGTTATGGTTAGCACATTGTTAATAAAATACTCCAACTATAATTGATCAATTTGTCACTAGTCAACTGTCCAAAAAGTTACTTTAATCAAGTTGTTTATTTTAATAGGGTGATGATTGTTTTTCACATGGGTTTGCTTAGGTATCCTAATAAATTCAAATACAAAAATCACCATTATTTGGTTTCTTTCTTTGGCTGGACTTTTGTGGGCTTTACCTTTTTCTTTTTCTTTTTAATGTTTTTGGGATACATAAGGAACTATTGGTGTTCCCAAAAGGTGTGTCTGGGACCAATTTGGCAACCCCTTAGATTTGGCACTCTGTCAGATGTCTTTTCTACAAAAGACTAAGCTGAAAAAAGAAGAATATACATGTGATACAGAGTTGTTTTCTAATTTTGGAACAGCAACTATACTTCGATGCAGCTTAAATCTATATATCTGCTATACCAAGACATTGTTGATGACCCTATTTTGTTGTTTCAGAAATAATATTTCTCACACCTAAATTATATCTTTTTGCGAGTTTCGTACTTCAACTATCCATTATCTTATTTACCTACCTAAGCTATCACTCTTTTTATATTAAAACACACCTCAATATTGGGCTGGCCTACATGTGCCTATTGTCGAGTGGGAACAATATTTTGCTAACTCAGCATTGAGGCATGTTTTAATACAAAGGGAGAGATTGTTTAGATGGACAAAGGAAACAAATGGATAGTTGAAGTAAGAAAATCACGAAAAAAAGTGATAGTTTAGATGTATTTTTGAATGTTAACTCTTAAACAAATAATAGAGGAGTCATATGGCAAGTGTTTGTGGTGTTATTGTAATGCCAATCATAATGGAAGTCTCAAATCTAGAGGAAGACACAATTTTTTCAAGTAGGGAATTATTGAAAGCATGGGCAAAGTGATCTGGAGAATGTCCATGTTAGAATCCAGTTGGAATAGACAAGCACATTTATGTTCTTACTTGTAACAACCATTTTGTTGTCTGAATGCTATTCTTTTTACTTCTTAATTTTCACTTCACACACGATTGGTTCATCAGATATGTGTGGGAGTTATGCCCTTTTTTAAAAAATCTGACCTCCACCTTAGGGTGTAAAGGAGTCATGAGTGCTCTCAAAGTTGGATGCAAATTCAGGACTTGTTTTTTATGGATTCAACCTTAATGTTATTAACGTCGAACCTATAAAATCATGGCTCAGACTCGTGTATTATTTTTGCAATTCTAGTGAATTCTTACACATAAATATTTCATGTCAAAAATACTAAATTTAGATAAATTTTGTGCTATCTGGTTGCATTTACCCTTGCTCAAAGTGATTCTTAACATACTAAATACTTATTGGCTGTGGCCAAGCACTTATGTTTTCGTAAGTAAAACTGAATATATATTTTTGGTTTAGTTAATATAGTGGGCAAGTTAAAATGGACTAAGGGAGTACTATTTAAGAGTATCACTAAACTAGTATACAAATTTTTACTTTTTATCACTGTTAATGCGGAATCTAATTCTTCTATTCAACAATCTCTTGTTCAAACTAAGTATCATATAACTTAAAATGATCTGGCATACAACAATCACGTGCCCAATGTTCTTTCATTTCACATCCATGATAAATATTGATTCTTTCAAGGATTATATTGAGAAACTTTATAGCTTTCATATTTATTCTCATCATGATGACGATAATTATTTGTCTATCATATGCTCTCGCCTGCGTTCATGATCAGGATCGTGATTACGGTCACGATAATTATTTTGTCTTGGTTCATACTGATTAGACACTGCTATAACCTCCGCCTTAGGGAGTGGAGCAGACCCAGTGGAATAGACTTCATGATTTTTCATCAACAAAGCATTATTCTACTCAGTTACAAGTAAACATGTAATTAATTAAGAATATTTCTTAAACTTTTTTCGTGATATTATTATTGTAGCAACACATTTGAAGTGTGGACAATAGAAAGAGCTTTCTCAAGTAAATCATCATTAGTGATAGTATCTCCACATAATTTTAATATGGAGCTCATTTTGTTGAATAACAGAATTATGCTCTGTTGTAATTTTAAAATCTTAAAATCGAAGATGTATCTATTCATTTCGAGCTTTGGATAATACCATAAGTTTTAGTGGTCATATCGATCGTTTAAATTAATTGATAATTCAAGTGGATCTTTCACAATTAAATATTCAATTTTTAATCATTCATGAAGATGATGGCGAAGAAAAATCATGGCGTTTATTTTATCTTAACTTGATGCTTTATTTCCTTATTTAATAGTATTTCCAAAATCTTTAGCATCAAAGTAGATTTCAGCATCAAGGATCTATGATAAATAATATTTTTTTAGTAATATCAAGTGACACAAATTCAAGTCTTGATAAATTTGACATGATGAAAACTAAAAAAAGAATCAATAAAAAATAACAAAGACAACTTATGACTAAATTTTTTAAGCAAATAAATTTAAGTAGATTCTTAAGGTATACTCATAAAAATAAGTTGGCTACTAATTAATGTAACCTCATATGTTATCTAATTAATCTTCAATCAATTTCAAAATAAAGTGAGCGTAAGTACATAAAATTAGTTATAATAATAATATGCTTAAATGAAAATTTAAGTAGTATCATAAGTTGTTCAAGGAATAAAGTATGGTGACATTATTATTATATTATTAGATATAAGAATAGCTAGAAGAAAATTGTATACATACTAAGGTAGAAGCTTAATTTATTCGAAGGAGGTTGGGATTTCGTGCTGATAACATGTTATAAAATGAGGATAATGTATTAATACTAAAAAGGAAGAAAAGAAAAGAGTGCATATTTACTATTTTCACTTGTTTTTTATCATCTTTTTGTTACAAGAACAGAGGATATTTATACTTGTATATATTTGATCCCCAAATATATATTAAGTGAACATCTGATTATTACGTATACACTTTGGACACCAAATATATATTATACATAAAATAAATGTATATATATCTTACCTAAAATTTATATGTGTCAATCACAAAATATATTATGTGCATATTTATATCACAAAATAGAACATATTTACGTGGATATCCATTTTACAACAATTACAATTTTTACCAAACTCTCTTGTTCAATTTCAATACTTTGCTTATTTGGCACGTGTAGAGCGTGTGAATCGCACGCTTCGAAGATAAGGTCACCGAAGCACTTCATCCGTGTCAAGCATATGCTTAGACACGCTTGGCTTCCTTCACACGCGTGAGAAACCCTAGCGTTCGCATGCGCGCCGTGTACCACCCTCGATCTCTCACTCCTCCGCCGGATCGTCGCCGGAAAAACTTCCGGAAAACATAACTATCCTCTCTTCTCCTCTCCTTCAGGTATTTTCCGTAGGAAATACCCTTCCCTCACTCTGCTCCGGTCAATTCGCCGGAATATTTTATTCTTGTATGGATATGGATCTGGTTTCTCTAGGCGATACTCGTCAGCTTCGGTGCATGTTTCAAAACAAGTAGATGCGAGTCGAGACCGCTGTAAGTCATCTACGTCTTTTTTATGTAAATATTTTTTGCTGAAAATGATTTTTTCTTCTAGCCAAGCCCAACTGATAAGGATTGGGATGTAGCCATATTGAAAAGAAGGTGGTAATATAACCAAAATTAATGTCTTTATAGACTGCCCAAAAATCATGCTTTGTTTGTTAGCTCAGATAGTTGAAGTTAGATGAATTGTTGGTAGCTTCTAGATTGATTTGGGAAGACTGCACGACATTTTCTTTCATTTGTGTGCAGGGCATTTAAGTGTGTATATTTTTCCAGGATCCATAAGCTACTTACCGCATTTCAAAGAAACTTGTGCAAGTTTATTCTAGACTATCTGCATTTGGTTTTTAGATAAGCTCATAGTTAAATATTTTGATGTTGTTAGTAGTTTATAAAATGTCAGAATTTTATGCATATTGACTTGTAATTTGGAAGGGTAAGATTCCTTTTATAAGTTGGCTATTGGTGTTAAGATTTTTCTAGTTGTTGGTCCTAATGGCTAATACTTCAGGCAGTGACTCCATTCTTCATGTCTTCTTTGGAATACCTTTTGTGGTCTAAATGTGTTGATATTTTGCTTTTGAAATTCTTTTGCTGAAATCAGGGAGCTGAAGAACCAAGCTTCAGTAATCATATCAAAAATGTCTACTGGAATGCGTTAGCCCAATTATTATGCTGAAGCATGACACAGTGTAGGCTATGACATTTATATCTTAAGTTTGAAATGTAGTAAAACTCGAGTAAAAGAAGTGGAAAAAGAAAGCTGGAATGGCATCAGAGATGCAGAGATATGATACAAACGAAGATGACGAAGAGATGGGAATGGATGTGAAAGAAGAAGATGATGAGGATGACGATGATGAAGTGAAGAATGCTGCCATGCATTCAATAGCAGGTTTTGATGGGGGACATGGATCTAGCGGCAGTAATAGGTTTCAATCCCACCAGCAATATCAGGAGCAACCAACCCCAGGAGGATCCCGTAGATGTAGGCCATTAGAAGAGAAGGAAAGAACAAAGCTTAGAGAGCGACAGCGAAGAGCTATTACTGCAAAGATCTTGGCTGGACTTCGAAGGCATGGAAACTATAACCTTAGAGTTAGGGCTGATATCAATGATGTAATTGCTGCTTTGGCAAGGGAAGCAGGTTGGGTTGTTCTTCCAGATGGAACCACCTTTCCCTCAAGATCACAACCACAAGTAATTTCTCTCCGCCATTTTAAGCACTTTTGTTGTCTTTTTCTCCATTATAACAAAGTTCACATTTAGTCTCATCATTTTTAAATGAGGCAAGATGAAAGATCATTGATTTGGAGGATTTTTGTCTGCCTGTTCTTATGCATCAATCTTGTTTTCTTTCTTGTAAATCTTAACAAAACCTAATTGTGGTGTTGTTTTTCAAATATCTACAGGGAACAGGTACTGCTGGTGGAATACCCACCACAATGGTGACTTCATCATCTTCATATTCGCCCACCCAACATACTCCACCTGTTTCATTGAAAGGTGTGCCATCGGGGTTTCAGAACACAGACGATCAGAGTGCCTGCCAAATGAGAAGTGGTTTTGTACCTACATCCCCTTATGATTCATCATTCACTGCCCGATCACAAACTTCAGCCATGGTGGCAGATGGACAAGAGACACAAAATGAACCATTTCTTGTAGGATCTTTGGATTCAATCGACAAACAGGTGAACTGGGTAGCTTCACTCTGTTGTAAAACGTGTAAATTAGAACAAACGCATTTTCACTTTGCCAATTCATTTGTGTGGAAATCTGTTGAAGCATCAAAGCAAGAAAAATTACACTTTTGTTTGAATACCTTTTCGAACCATAGTTTTGCTGTTTGAGTGGACCTGTAAGAGCATTTGATAATACTACTGTTCTGAAATATTTTGCTAGGTTGTTGACGTGCACACAAAATTACAGGAGCGTGATTTTGCTGGGACTCCCTACATTCCTGTTTATGTTATGCTACCTGTGAGGCTTCTGATCTTAGATCTTAATAATTCTTCCTTTTCCTTTCCATTTCTCAATCCCCTGTATTTTTCTCCATTTCCCTAGCAACTGGATTTTTTTGACACGGAATTTGTTTCTTCAATCTACTTCCTTTCTTACTAAAACTTTTGGAAGATGAAGACGGTTGTTTTACTGCTTTCCGCAAGTCATATGTGGATAACCTGATGCTTTTTTGCTTGTTATATTGGCAGTTAGGAGTTATAAATATGAAGTCTGAGGTTGTTGATGCGGATGGTCTGGTGAAGCAGTTGAGAGTGCTAAAGTCAATGAATATTGATGGTGTGATGGTGGATTGTTGGTGGGGCATAGTAGAGGCAAATGCTCCACAAGATTATAACTGGAATGGATATAAAAGGCTTTTTCAAATTGTGAGGGAACATAAACTCAAAATAAAGGTGAGATTGACATGTGTTTAGTTGTGACTGAGTGTTTTCAAAAGGCACGCTTAAGCCATGAGCAAGGCTCTAAATATGTTGAGCACTTTGTCTCGCTTTATGTGCGCTTCAGTGTAGTCATCAAGGTTCTAAGGCATGTTTTTGATTGCCAATAAGTCAATTCGGATGAGATGACACTGAATAATTGATATTTCACTTTATCATAAATAAAATTCAATTTTTTTGGTCATATATTTGTCATTCACGTTTATAATTGTTAATCTTGGACTAACATATGTCTTTGTATTTTGTTTCTCCCTTGCACCTTTTTCTGTTAAAGCCCACGCTTTATTTGCGCTTTGCGCTTATAGTCCCAAAGGACCTTAGAGCTTTTTTGCTCTTTTTGCCTTTGATAACATTGGCGACTCCATTGTTCTTTCACTTTATCCAATTAGTTTACTTGAATGAGGGCAATGTTGGGGAAAGAGGATAATCTTTTAACCATCAACTGTTAAAGATAAGGACGTAATTCCTAAAGAAAATGTTCTTTTGGGAGTTTTGATTGTCACTATATTTATTGCATCATTTCGGACTGCAATGTTTTGATGTTTTATCTGGAATCAGGTTGTGATGTCTTTCCATGAATGTGGAGGTAACATTGGTGATGATGTTTGCATTCCACTGCCTCACTGGGTATCCGAAATCGGTCGAAGCAATCCTGATATATATTTTACAGACAGAGCAGGACGACGGAACCCTGAATGTCTCTCATGGGGAATTGACAAAGAACGTGTTTTAAGAGGCCGCACTGCTGTAGAGGTATGTTATGTGACCTCAGTCAGACTGCATGAACTCTTATGATTATGACCTAGTGCTATGATGATAATGGGTATATTTGTGTTGTGAATGTCTTCTAGTTATTTTGAGGTTAAGAGAGCATTTCCCGTCTTTCTTTCTTCTTTCTGGATTGAGGATGGGGTTGAAGAAGAAGAGCAGCCTCTATTGACCACAGAACTTTCAATTTTGCAGACGATCAAATGTGCAGAGAAGTGAAATATTCAAGTAGTGGATATCTTTTTCATGTTGAAAGCCTTACTAACCACTAATGCTGGAATAATATGTATTATTTTTTTTTGGGTCATGGCAATTTTGGACAAGAGGGTTGCTCAAGTGGTAAATACACTCCACCTCAAACCTCAAGTTTGTGGGTTTGAGTCACCACGGGAGCAGATCCTAGGAAGGAGTTGAAAAAAAGTAATGGCAATTTTGTTCATCATGCAGAGTTGCGTATAATTAGGGATTGTAATTAGAGTCGTCAATATGGGCTAGGCCTGTTCGGCCGGCTTGGCCTAACCCATGATTTAGCAGGGCTGGGCAACGATTTTTTGAGTCCATTTAAAAAATGGGCTTTTAGCCCGGCCTGAATAAGCGTGCTGATTTGTGGGGCTTTTGCAATATGAGTTGGGCCCGATCCTTGGGCCGAATTAAAAATAATTTTTAAAAAATAGAGTATTAAAAATAATAAGGGTCCAAACTCAAAGTTTATTTAAAAAATTTAAATATTAAAAATTAGATACACATTATATTTTTATAATATGTACTCCCTTCGTCCATCTTTACTTGTCCCTTATTGACTTGACACAGGGATTAAGAAACAGTAAATAATAGGAATAATTTTACTAAATCATCTTTTGAATATAATAAATACAATGTCTTGGAAAATGTAATAAGAAAATAACTATAATTAATGATAAGGGTAAACTAGAAACCAAGTGTGGAATTAGCTTTTGATTTCATAGAATGGACAAGTATTGTTGGACATCTCAAAATAGTATAGTGGACAAGTAAAGATGGACGGAGAGTAATAGTAACACTACTACTATGTAATATTGTCATGTTGCTATTTAATTTAAGATTTTTAAATTATAATTTAATTTAAAAATTTATAAAAAAATATATGAATAAAAATGTGGGCTGACCTGGCAAGGCCCACGACCCACATACTAATGGGCTAGGCTAGCTGTTTTCTAGCCCATTAAAAAAAGGGGCCAGCCCGGCCTGGCCTGTCAAATTCCAAAGCTTGTAAGGGCTAGCCCGGATGGGGTGGGCCATTCCGTATTGACAACTCTAATTGTGATGATTCTATAGCATTATAAAAAAAAAGTAGTGATTGTAATGAACAGGATATGTGCACCCCCGGGATTAGTCGAGCTCAAAGAGACTCGAACACCCGGTGCAAGTAAAAAAAAATAAAAAAAATGAACAGGATATGTAAAATGGGTTAAAGTGATGACACAATGTGTTTTTGCCACTTTAACTTCTATATTTTGGAGATTCTCTATTGTTCTCAGTATAATTTCATGCTTAGCAGCAATAATTGATTGAGAGTTACTGTTGCTAAATTGTCGAGGGGCTGTTGAAGAAAAATAAAAAACACGGCAATTGAAATGCTGGTATTTTCTTTAGGAAGAGTTGCTTTCTATGTTGTACTCATCGCATTAATTTTGCTTTCAATAGATTTTACAATTCATAGAAATCCAATTTTCTTCATTATGTGACTACCTTCGTCAAAGATATATCTTACCCATATATTTGTAAAAACGATATAGTATCTTACCTAAATATTTGTCCTTTTTACTAATGTAGGTCTATTTTGATTATATGAGAAGCTTTCGAGTTGAATTTGATGAGTTCTTTGAGGATGGTATTATTTCCTTGGTTGAAGTTGGACTAGGCCCATGTGGGGAGCTAAGATATCCCTCTAATCCTGTAAAGCATGGGTGGAGGTATCCCGGAGTTGGTGAATTCCAGGTAATTTCTTTGTAATTCTTTTTGAGGTTGTGATTAGCGGTTGACATATCTTAGATTTGTATGAATTGCATGCAAAAGAATTTGGTTGTCAAATCTATATCTCTTTATACATCACTATATTCCTGCCTGAGGTCAGACTTGAAAAACAAAGGTTTGTCTAAGTGATTACATTATGTTAGGGTCTCTGTCTAAAAGTAGAGCCAGAGATGTATGTCAATCATATGTGTGACCATTTATGGCATCAATATGACTTTTTTTGTCTCTTATAGTGTTATGACCGGTATTTGCTGAATAGTCTGCGGAAGGCAGCTGAAGCAAGAGGACACTCATTCTGGGCACGAGGACCTGATAATGCTGGTTCTTACAATTCACGTCCACAAGAAACTGGATTTTTTTGTGACGGGGGTGATTACGATGGGTATTATGGCAGGTTTTTCCTCAACTGGTATTCTCAAGTAATGATTGACCATGCAGATCGCGTGCTTTCTTTGGCCAAGTTAGCTTTTGATGGAACATGCATTGCTGCAAAGGTTCGTCTTCTTTTGGGAAATAATTTTAGTTTATGATACATTATCATTTGCTATATTCTTCTCACTACAGAACCAATGACAATTATTGTATTAATAATAATATGACAACAATACCTGTTCTTCTGTCTATAAGTGATTTCCTCTTTTCATTTTTATACCAATAACAACATACCCAGTGCAATCCCACTTCATTTTTATACCATCTACTTCTTATTTTCCTTATCCAAAAAATCCTCCTTACGATGATTTAAAAAAAACAGGGACTGTTCATAACATGTTTTGAGCTTTCATGTAATTGTTCATATGCACATCAGAGAACTGTTTAGTTTGCGGTGACATTCTTTTCAGTAACAAAAAAAATTCTCTTCTTAACAAATTTCAAGGAGCTTGAATCAAGGGACAGATGTAAATGACCTAATAAGAAAAGAATGAAAGACACTATGTTCCCTAACCAAATGATGGTGGACCAGCCAGCAGTCAAGTTTCAACTAAAAATGTACTCTTTACTGTTACTTGAAAACTGAGGAGTAATCAACTTCTATTCTGTCATTTTCACATTGCTGGCACCTTTGTTTCTTCTCTTTCCATCTGTCCTCTTGTCCAACCTTGGTAGCCCTTGCCTGTAGGAAGCAATTTGGTACTTAGAACATAGAAATGACTCAGGAATGCCAATCCACCAAGCCATTGCAAACTGACTTGCTTTAATTATCAAACAGGGTTTTCGATAAAGCTTGTCCTTAAAATGATGATATGCACAGCTACTTCTAAGTGATAAAGAATCCCATGGCCCGACTTTACCTCCTTACTTCAGAGTATAAAGTTTACGGCATCACACTTTGAAGGTTACGCCTATGATCAGACTGATGAATATAGAAAATTTATATAGTTGACCCAGCTAGTTTGGAATGAGGCATAGTTGATTAATTTACTGGTCCAAAAGCCATTAATGCCTTCAGGGTTTTCCGTATGTGCAGCTGGTCTCAGACCGACCAAAACATCTTAGGAACAAATGTTGGTTGCAAATTCAGACTACTTCTGCACTTTGGTTTCATGGCTGTATAGGAGGATAAAATATTTTCTGTACAAAATAGCATTAGTCTGTTGTTAGAAGTGCAAACCTCAAAAACTAGTTTATAACTTTATGGATATTTTTCCAGATGACAAGCCCAACATCAATTCTCCTAAAATCAAAAAACAATACCAGTTTTCTCAAATTCAAACCCTAACACTCAGAGAAGTACTTTTCCTCAAATATAGTGGAGCTTTAATGGTATTCTTGCAGATGACAAGCCCAACATTAATTCTTCCAAAAAAAAAAAAAAACTTAAACTCAAATCCAAGCACTCAGAAAAAATATTTTCGAAAAAGAAAACTGTTGTAAGCACGCTTTTGAGTATCTATTGGCTGACTTGCAGATACTGTTTCGTCTGCTAGGTCTGACAAATCTGTTTTTGTTTAATATAATCATTCAGGTTTTCTTGCAAAATACCCATTTTGATGAAATTCATGCACTTGAATGGAAAGTAGATTATCATTGATTTGTGTTTTATTTGAAGTTTGCTAGAAGCAGAGGCTGTTGTTTATATTAGGTATAGTTGATCCAATTTCTACCATATTTTAAATCTAAGCAGCTATCAGGAATTCATTGGTGGTATAAGACAACAAGCCATGCTGCTGAATTAACAGCTGGTTTTTATAACCCAAGCAATCGAGATGGTTATGTTGTGATTGCTGCAATGCTGAAGAAGCATGGAGCTGCATTGAACTTCAAGTGTGCTGAAATGAGCATGTTAGAGCAGGGGGTGGACTTCTGTGAGGCTCTAGGTGATCCTGAAGGATTAGCCTGGCAAGTAAGTTTCGAGCACTAAAGCTTGCGTTTCACTTCTGCTGAAGGATAGATGTCTACTAATAGGCAATCTTCTATTCCTACTTGTCGAATAATGATGTTAACAGCATCATACATTATTTTGCCTTTGAACATCTCATTACAGGTGCTGAATGCGGCTTGGGATGTTTCTCTGCCGGTTTGCAGTGAAAATGCACTTCCGTGTCATGATAGAGGAGGCTACAATTGTTTACTGGAAAAAGCGAAACCCCAGAATGATCCGGATGGAAAACATATTTTTGCTTTTACCTACCTTAGGCTCAGTCCCCTTCTCATGGACAGACAGAATCACATGGAATTTGAAAGATTTGTTAAGCGAATGCATGGTAAAGGATTGCAACTCCTCAGTCCATTCTTTTGATTTGTGGAAATTTGGGTAGAATTATTTGGATCAATAATCAACGGTTCAAAACATGTCTACGAAACTTTGATATAGTCTGACTTGGACTTAAGATCAGTGATATTGTCTAAGAGTTGAATATTCATTACATCACTAGTGTTGTCTTGCAAGATGATAATTGATAACTAGTTAAACGGGGAAGATGCTAGTTGAAATCATGGCTAATGGACATCATATCAATAAGTCAGTTCATTGCTTTCATCGTGTAAGGTTCTTCCAGTTGATGAATTGATTATAAAGCATGTTTTTCCCAGTTAAGTGCAAATAAATTGTCTTCATGAAGGTTATTATACAGCCAACTATATATTGACCTATCATCCTCAAAATCATCTCATAGGCACAATTATGTTGACTTTGTTGTTGGTTTCTTTTTTGTTTTGCAGGGGAAGCAGTCCTTGAGTTCCCATCGTAGTTCGGAAGAGCAAGCAATCTTCAAAATGTGCATAAGTTTCTTCTTCCCTTGGGATAGTAGGATTATATTTATTTTTTCAGTATAATGTAAGTATATAGTTCAGGAGAGCAGGCAATCTTCAGCTTGTGCACATGTGGGGTTATTTTTCTTTAGTAAGATGTAAGGATACACTTCTGAAGGAAATATGATGAAGCTGCAGTGCTATCTGTGTATCCTCTGGTCAGTGTTGTACTGCGATGTGACCTAAGATGTATGATTCGTGTTGAAGATGATCACATGCCATCTTAAAGGATTTCAATTGTAGGGAACAAAACTAGCTTAAGTTGCTGGAAGGATGGATTACTAGTAATGAATAAACTGGATCTTGAAACAGTGATGTAATATAGATTATTCAATCTACTTCCATGCTGTGGAAATTCTGTTATTTGCTCTTTAATGTAGAAATTACGTTACATGTTACATGTGCCTTTACGAAGGAATTATATTCAGCTCAACATTCTTTAGAACTGCAGAAGATGTTATGCAATTTTGTAGTCAGATTTTGCATGTCTAAACAAATAGCAGAAAGGAAGCAAGCGCCAACAATCATCATGCAGTCTGCAAATAATTTTCAAGGTGAATTTGGCAATTATAATATGGTAACCTACCAACTACCTAGTGGAAGTGTCGCGCACATAAAAGAGGTTGTTGGCGTCTTTCTCTGTTTTGTTCCTTGAAAAGGCACAGGCACAATTACTGACATCAGTCAACTGTGTAATCAAGATGGAACCTGAACTTCGATTCATCTATATTACTGTAATGATGTTTGGGCACCCAAAATTGTCCCTCTGAGCTAATAATTGATGTGATCAGGGAACATGCCAGCCTTCATATTAATTGATACCAACTAGTTAACTAACAAGAGACTTGTTCGCCTGTTCTCTACTAAAAGCCATTCTACTAACCAATACAGGGGCATTAAATATTTTCCAAGAGACCCTAAAGAGAGAGAATGAACATGACACTGACCAATCTATGACTTCTTCAATCCAGTTCACAGCAACTCATCTGTGTAAACAAAGACGCTCTCTGCTAAATCATCCCAGCTCTCTCTCCTCTTTTGGGAAATTGGGAGAGAGGACTCCCCCGGTTTTCCAAAATCTGGCCCTTCCTCTATGTCGCGGAAAGTTCCATATGCAGAAGGAGAATATGCTTGGGGCACATCCAGTGCTACTGCCCTTTGCAAAGCAGCCTTGTGTTCTTCCATGTGCTCCTTAGCAAGAGATGCCCGTCTCTCCATTCTCTGCTGCACGGGGATATGCATAGATTCTGTACTCTGATGCCTCTCCTTCATCAACTGCGTATAAAGAAAATGGAAACAGTTTAATAAATAACAATATGAATGTTAGCTTTAACTAGTCATTTTCCAAAAAGTTTTTCACAGTTAACAGATCCGACAGGACAAGAATTTGTTTTTGCGGATGCTGTAGGCAGGGACTCCTCCCCAGGTTAATAAAGCTACATTTTACACATCAAACTTATAATGCATTTACCAACACATCCACCACAACAATGAATCTGAATCCCCACCATGATTTCTAAACTACAAAAATCTAAATGCCCAAGGGGATCCACTCTCTGAAATCTGGTTTTAGTATTTTACCCATGTATTGTTCTAACAAGGTCCTCTTCACAAATCAGACTTCCCAATGACATAAAATCTTACGCTTTTTTTTTTACTTTGCACCAACAGCAGAAGCCTACTAAAGAAGGGAGCTGCGGAGAACTTACATCAATTGTTCTTTGCGATTCTGTCAATATCCGAATAATGGCATGATCAGATGTCATGTTGCATGAAAGAACTATGTGCTCGAACCGTCCATCAACGGGTATAGCAGTCCTCACAATGGGTTTAATAGTTGCAGAGCTGCAGCAGAGACAGAGGAGAAGAAAAAGTTTATGTATCAGTACATTCCTGGTAAAAAGGTTCAAAGACTTGCATTTATGCACCTAAATTATTGCTTTGAAAAGGTAAATAAGATCACTTTCTGTTTTCATAGCATACTACAGGAAGCTAGTTGGAATTAAGGCTTAGTTATTGAAATGGCTGTACTTGAGAAAAGGAATGTACACAACTAATGAAAGGGAAGGAATTTTCGCGCCGCTTTTTGGTAATGAAACCAATGAGAAAACAGCATTAACGCTGCAAAGACCAATGCCTTTCAGAGAGAAGAATCCCTCCCTGCGGACCGCTAGTTATTGCTCTTCAACTTGGTTCCACCAAGTATAAATTTTGTGGCCAAGCTAGGTCCTTAAATGGTACTAATATTCTAATATATACTAATGAAAAGCTAGCACATGAAATGAAACCAACGAGCAAATAGCATAAACGCTGCAAGCACCAATGCCTTTCAGAGAGAAAAATCCCTCCCTGTGGATTGCTAGTTATTGCTCTTTAACTTGGTTCCATCAAGTATAAATTTTGTAGCCAAGCTAGGTCCTTAAATGGTACTAATATTCTAATGTATAGTAGTTGTTAGAATAGGAATAGGTAAATACAATCCTACTTAGTATATCAGAAATTGAAATTACAATAGTATATAGAATCCTATTTGGAAAAGGATTATATTATAGTATCCTAGTTGGAAAAGGAGTCTAATATATCTATAAATAGAGTTTCAATGTAATAATGTAGACAACAATTCAATAATATTCATCTCCTATATTTCTCACATGGTATCAGAGCTTCTAACCCAGACCCCACTTGTAGGATTCCACGTTGTTGTTTGGTATCAGAGCTTCTACGGTCCTGGTAGAAAATCAAAAAGCTTCCGTTGTCGGCGGGTGACTATGACCCATATATGTTGCCCGTCTGGCCAATGGTTATGTTACCAAAAGTAGGGTCAGTGATATATATATATATATATATATATATGATTCTCATATTCAAGGAAAGAAAACTCAGTCAAACATGTCACTGTGCGTCAATTTTCAATGACTTTCTAGGGTTGTTTTGTGTCAACCCCACATCTTTCAGTGTTTGTGTAGCACCGTGCCATCATTCTGGTGACTACTTTTTTTTTATCTAATTGTGTAACGCCGTATCATCTTTTCAGTGACTACTTTTTCATATTTATCATGTGTAGCACTGTGCCATCTTTCCGGTGATTACTTTCTCATATTCGATTTGTGTAGCACCGTGCATCTCTCCGGACTATTTCTCATATTCAATTTGTGTAGTACGTGAATTGTTCGAATTACTTTCTCATATATGAGTTGCATAGCACTGTGTCTTTTTGGTGACTCAGATTTGATTTGCGTAGTTCCATTCGTCTTTTCAGTGACTCATCAAATCTAGTTTGCGTAGGGTCGTGCCATCAATCCGACCCTATCCATACAATTTCTCTTTTGCAGTAGGGTTATGTCGTCAATATGATCCTACTTATATAATTTCTATTTCTCAATAGGGTCGTGTCATCATTCCGACCCTATCCATATAATTTTATTTCTCAATTTGTGACCACTTTCAGCCATCAAATCTAATAATTTAGTGCATAAGCAAGTTTCGAGAAGTTTTAAAGTGACTTTCTTAGAGTAATTTCGAGATGATCCATATTATCATTCTCCATTGACCTTTTAATCAGTTGAACATTAAGAATATTTTTCTCTATGATGATCTCGAGGAAGAAATCTATATGGAACATCACCTGAGGGGGAGTCAGTAACCTTGTATGTCGATTGTGTAAATGATTCTATAGTCTAAAACAATCTTCTCAAGCCTGGTTTGGGAAGTTTAACAATGCAATTCCAAAATTGCATGAAAAGACGAAACATTGAGGTTGGCTATTAATTTTGTGAAGCCAAAAGATCAACTTGCTGATATCTCAACACGCTCGTCATCGATCCTCATATTAATTACATTTGTAACAAGCTTGGTACATATGACGTGTATGCACTAGCTTGAGGGGGAGTGTTAGAATAGGAATAGGTAGATACAATCCTACTTAGAATAGGAATTACAATAGTATATAGAAGCCTATTTGGAAAAGGATTGTATTATAGTATCCTAGTTGAAAAAGGAGCCTAATATAGTATCTATAAATAGGGTCTCAATGTAATAATGTAGCCAACAATTCAATAATATTCTTCTCCTACATTTCTCACACTAGTGAAAAGCTATCACATGAAATCCTGCCAAAGTTCTACTATTTTATTTTACAAATCTGTATGTGGAAATGGAACGTCATATACCTGAAGGGCTTCCTGACAATAATATGATAAAGACGACCTGGAGCATAAAGGCGTCTTGGATCTTTTAGCATCTTCTCCTCCATGGTGAATGTATCCTTCAGGCACATTATGCACATCAAGCATGGGAAACTATAGAAAAACAACACTTGTCAGCCTATGGGTCTGTCATACTAGTCTTGGGATCATGAAGGTATGACCTGATACAATGATTAACCAAACATTCAAATATCAAAAAAATGAAAAAAGAAAAAGACGTGGTATTACTCTTTCTTCCTAACAATGATAATAATTCCATTCATCAAGCTTCCCACTGTAATTAACAAGAAATTTTAGGCTTCCTATAGTAAAGGAAGTATGTTTGATTTGCTAGGAAATGCCTGTTTGTACAAGTGGCAAACATCAAATTGGCAAGAAATTCTTATTTTGCAGTGAATAAGCAAGGATTTTATCTTATGTCTTGATTCTATCACGCTAAGAACTTTTGCATTCGATCTTTACAATTTCTCCATTCTATGATCACAAAGTGACAGAACAAAGGACAATCCAAACCTGTGGTGCAGGTTTTACCATATCCAATAGAAGGCAAATAGGTGACAGTGACACCAAAAAGATAACGAGCAACGGACAGTCACATTATAAATTCGGGAAATTGAAATTATATAGCATCTCTCAATGCTCAAAGTTTCATATCTGAAGTGAGTTCTCGAGAAACTGCTTGAATTATAGCAAAACCATCTCTTGGGGTTTGTCTGGGCAAAATATTGGAAATGATAGCTTTATTTCTGCGATATCATGTATTGGTTTAGATAAATCCATTTTTTCTTATAAAAAAATAAAAAAACGAAGAATCTCATGACTTTATTGACCAGATCAAGTAAAAAAAAGAAGTTTTTCCATTTGTTTATGAGCTTGCTCTTACTTCACCTTCGAGAAAGGAAACAAGACTTCCATCTCGAAGTTTAACTTGGACATTGCTCCCTTATTTTTTTGGTCATATTCAAACTTGAATCTTTTGTTTTCTAATTTAAATTATGTAAAAAAGGAATGTAAGTAGGTGAGGGGGCTAACCATCATTTGAGTCTCCAATTATTTCAATAATTACATGTACGATTGGTCTAAGACAATTGAACTAAGCTATTAATTACTCAATGTAACTACCACATTTTGATTCGCATATTTACTTTAAAATCACATATAACATAGACATCAAAAGTCATGCAAATAGGAGAGAAGACCTGCAATCTTTTTACCAGAAAAGTGACTTGAAAGCATTTTCCAGTGCTACAGTGGTCCGAGGTAAGAAATCATCCTGATTGGTCCATTGAAAAGATGAGTCAAAATGTGACCATAAATTCTAAACGAATAGGTATATCTTGGGGGATAGAGCAACAAACAAGAGGAGAAATATGCATAAGATATTAGACCTTATCGATTATTAGAAAAGGTATCTTCCTAAATTGTGAATTAGACCTACCTTTTCTAGCAGGAATTGCTTCCCAAGAATAGAATGTCTAGCTTCCTTCTATGTGTTAAGTGTAGCTCTACATCCAATCAACAGATTTTGCTTCCAAATAACTGTTCAATTCCTTCGAACTAACAACATTTGATTCACTAATTGCAGGAGCAACTATCTTCTCAAAAATATAAGCGTCACCTGGTCCCACAACAGCAAGGATACGACACTACTAACTAAAATCTAAGCACCACTCAAATGCTTCTCGTGTTACATCTGTCTGTAGAGAAGCAGCTTATGTGGCGGTAAACTACCTCATAAACGACAGATACATTCACACCATGCAATAATTGCAAGCTATTTAATATTGCACATCAAATATGAAGCATTAATTCCAAAAGATAAACTACGCGCCATTTAGAAGAATGATTACATGATCTTGTATCAAAAAAAGACAAACATCATCAACTTTGCATATCTGCTTGACCTTTTCATTAAGATAAGTCCAATAGTACTTAGCAAACCTAGGAAGATGTGTATCTCACAACAAAGAGAACCAACATGCTTACCTGAAGTACAATAGAGTTTATGATGTCTGCATATCTCACAGCCAAATTCAGCGAGACACACCTTGCAGGAGCAATTGCAAAGCACCTGATCCTTTTTCTGTCTAAGAACCCCAACTTTTCTCGGTTCTTCACAGTCAACATCGTCAATAGCGTTACAACCCCTGCCCCTAAAGAATGCCCAGCAAATGTCAAGGTATAATCTGGATACCTCTCCACCAATTCCCTCAAAATTTGTGATTCAGCTTCCCAAACCCATTCAGCTGCCTTCAATAGACCATTATGAACATACCCCCCATCAAATTCTGCTTGCCCAAGTTTATTGTCAAGTAGGACCAAAAAATCACTTTCCTTAGCCAAATTAAGACCCCTAATTGCTACAACTATATCAGCATTCTGATGATCAACATAGATCAAATAAGGAGACACCTTCCCTTGAGTATCTTCATGACTTTTCTTTACAATAACCCAATCTGGATCAATGCCATATCCACCAGGTGGAGTCCATATGGGGTTTCTAATATCATCCTCATATACCGCTGTAATATATCGACAGAACCTTGGCACGGGCTCAAACTCACTGGCAATTGCAAGTCCCCAATTTTCACTTTCACGGCCAGCAGTATAAAGGAACTTCTTCCACACCCAACGTACACAAGCTAAGCAGTACACACATTCAACAATTGGAACACAACAGGCCACTGACATTGGTCCTACCAAACAGTCATCTTCTAACAATTCAAGAATGACAACTACTTTTCAAGAAAATGAATGACAAAATTGATTCAGCAAACGGTCATATCTCAATCAAGAAATAATATTGTTGAAGTTCAAATAGTGGGGTATCAATATTCTCTGTCTAGCACAGATATCAAGGTTTTTGTCAAGTAGTTGAGCTAACTCAGTGATCAAGATTGAATCTTTATTTGTGAAACAAGAAGAAGATGGCATTAAATGACAACAAGAACAACTAGACAAACAACAGTTGTAATCATTAATACAGACTTCACGAATGAAACTTGAAGAAAGGGGGGGCTGCTTCAAAAACATGAAAAGAGAGAAATCACTGAAAATTGAAAGGAAAAATGGGAGAAAAAGCCGTAACACACCTGCAATTACACGTTGAACACACCATTTTTTGTGGGGTCCCTTACAATTGAGTGATGAGAGAATATTTTGGGATTATGCCAAGATCCTTCTCTAATGGTACTGTTTAATTACAACTAATACTATAAATTTAATGGTTTGCAAGTAGGAATATTAGCTTATGATGATGACGATGGCCTTTGTGATTTGTGTGAGAAACAATTGCTATAAATTCTCTCAGGTTGGTAGAAGTTTCCTGGGAAATGTGATGAGAAAAAAAAGAGAAAGAACAAAAAGGAAAAAGAAAAGAAGGTAGCTTCTTGTGAATTTATTGCCATTTGTTAACTTTTGTTTCCTAGCAAACGTCCCTATACTAATTTCGATAAAACTCTAGTTTTCTTCCTCCCTTTTGGGTAATATCAATGGTCGTTTCCTGAATTATATAAGAACACTATGGAATATAATGTATTAACAATGTTAGTATTAATAATTTTTGTATTAGTTATATTTGTATTAATTATATTAAAATTATTTTTTATGTATTATTTGATTTGGTATTTTAAAAATAATATGCATTGCACAATTTTTAAAAAATATAAAAGTATCCTCCACAACTAACGCTTTGTTTAGATGGTTGTTATGTATTGTTTTATAATGTATTGTATTATGTTGTAATGTATTGTTTCATACAATGTTTGGATACATTGTATTGTTCGTCGTTGTTATATAATGTCATAGATCCATAATTTAGATGATAAATTTATAAGAAATTGTAGGGTATGTGGTAAATACCATGAAAAGATAGGGTAAATGATAAATTAGAATTATTAAATAATAAATAAAGTAAAAAAATGAGAAGATATTATTTAGGTAACACACAACTACACCAAATTAATTGTTACGTAAAATGAGTCTTTTTGTTATTACCAAACAATAGATTTAAGTGATAGCTTGTAGGTGAGATGCATATTGTGTTTAAGATCTGTCCAACACAATGTTATTATGTTTGTACACATTAGGGAGTAGGAAGGAGGTCATCCGAACCCCTCGGCAAAAAATTAAATTATATATATAAGGCAAATTTTTTATATTTTTGTATATATATTAAATTTGAACTTTCCAATTGATAAGTGAGGTCTAGCATAATGGTAGAACTCATTTTAAATGAACCCTGTGCTTAAGTTCAAATCTCACTTAAAGCATTATTTTTTAATATAAAATTCAAACATTCACATATTTACTTGGAGTTATAAAATATATTTTCTTCCAAACAAAAAAGGCTATTTGATACGTAAAAATAAAATAAAAATGATTTCATCGAAAAAGTTTACCTGAAAGGATGTACTTGCTACATTTACAAGTTTTGAAGGTGCCAACTCTACAAATTAAAAAGGCATAACTACATTTACAAGTTTTGAAGGTGCCAACTCTACAAATTAAAAAGTCTTAATACTTGAATATGCTCTTTTGATTTAGATTCGGCTGATATTTTTTGGATATATATAAATAAATACTTAAAATTATATAAATAGACTGATAGTATCTTACGTGGCGTAATATGAAAAGAACGCCATATAGGATACAAATTTATTAGATAAAATATCACGTAGAATGAATGCATTTATTAGTTCAAGTTTTAAATAATTAAAATGTGCATCGATATAATTAGAGATCATATTTGCCAGCTAAAGCTAAGTTAAATTTATGGGAAATGCTATTTGGCCACAAAATTTGGCTCAAATTTTGGCCACAGTGACGTAAATGCTTGTTCACACTATAAACTAGTTCTTTTTTTGGACATTTTTGTCCTTAATCTTAAAAATTAAATAAAGTATATTCTTCACTCATACTATTTCAAAACATTGAAAATGATTAATGATTCATTATTTGGTGATTTAATAGTCAAACATTGGGAAAGAAATTATAAAGTCCATTATGTTTTTTTCTTGAAAATAAATATGCTTGTTCACACTAATCAAATATGTGTAGTACATTTTCTTGAGATGCCAAGATGTCTGATGAGTGGAGGAGGAGTACAATGGTTCCATTGTACAAGAACAAGGGGATATTCAAAACTATAACAATTACAGGGGTATCAAGTTGTTAAGTCACACTATGAAGGTCTAGGAGAGATTGGTGGAGATGAGGGTGAGAAGAATAGTGTCTATTTTGGAGAATCAGTTTGGTTTCATGCCAGGGCGGTCGACTACTGAAGCAATTCATGTTGTTCGGAGATTAGTGGAGAAATATAGGGAAAGAAAGAAGGATCTTCATATGGTGTTCATTGATCTCGAGAAGGCCTATGACAAAGTACCAAGTGATGTCCTATGGAGGTGTTTAGAGGTGAAAGGTGTTCCAATGGCATATATCAGGACGATTAAGGACATGTACGACAAAGTAAAAACTCAGGTAAGAATGGTGGGAGGAGACTCAGAGTATTTTCATGATGAGGTGGGACTCCATCAAATATCTGTGTTGAGCCCTTTCCTATTTGCCTTAGTGATGGATGAGCTGATGCGATCTATTCAGGAGGAGGTTCCATGGTGTATGCTATTTGCAGATGACATAATATTGATTGATGAGACTCGGACTAAAGTTAATGATAGGTTGGAGGATTGGAGACATGCCTTGGAGTCCAAAGGATTCAAACTGAGCAGGACCAAAACAAAATTCTTGGAGTGCAAATTCAGTGTTGTGAGGGATAAAGCAGATATTGATGTGAGGCTTGCCACTCAACCTATCCCTAAGAGGGAAAACTTTAAGTATCTGGGGTCCATCATCCAAAGAAGTGACGATATCGACGATGATGTCACACATCGTATTGGGGCAGCATGGACTAAAAGGAGGCTTGCCTCTGGAGTATTGTGTGACAAGAAGATACCACCTAAATTCAAAGTAATATTTTGAACCCCGTGACTTAAGCTAGAATTGCATTTTATATTTAATCAGAAGTGATCCCACTGAAAATGAGCTTGTTTTGCTTCTTTCACATTTCTGTTATGTTCGTTCATGTTTATAGAAAATTGATCTAGGTAGTACTTGATGAAGAGGTAGGCAACTTTAATTTGTTAGTGTTAAGCTAAGTAGTTGGATCTGTATTTTGGTGAAGTTTCTTAGGTTATTTTTGTTAATCTTTGGATTTTTTTTGATGAATACAGATGTTTTTCCCTTTACTACTTGACCCAAAAGGGTAGTTGGATCTCCATTTTGGTGATGATATCACATGCTTATATTTGCTTAAACAGCATTGTGGCAAGAAATAAAGTTTGACCTGAACCTGGTTTTTTGCATGGTATCTGAATTTTGTGTATTGGTATAGGCTGTTGGTTTAGGTTATTTTGAGAATATTGACTATTGTTGTTGAATATAAACTATAGTGTACCCTTTTGGTTTAAAATTATTTTGAGAATATAAACTATTTTCTTGACTGGCATCCAAGTGTAGGAAGTGGCAAAACCAACTTGTGAAGTGGATTAATTTTTGTTCCTCTTTCCATTTCCTTTTAGCTATTTTTTGGCAGATTTTGGAAAGAGAGAATCTCATAGACATTATTCACATAACAATATTTGTTACAATATTTGGTAGGATGGGTAAGAATGGTGTTGAGTAGGCTGTTTTAATAATGTTGATATTACTTATGCTAACATTGGTAGGCATGGTTTGGTTTGGTATATTCAAAATAACATGCATTGCTTAATTTCCTAAAAAGAATCATTTGTTTACAAATAAACCCTCTACAAATATGGTTGAAATGATGTGGAAAAGGTTTTGAGGGGTAATTGTATCTTTTAACCGTACTATTGCACGCATTAAAAACCTTTGTGCTTAGCATAATACAAAATAAAGTGTATAACTAACGTTTGCATTAGTTAAACATAGGTTAAAAAGGTGTACCAAATAAGGTATTAATAATACACAAATGACCCCTATATGTTCTGCTAGTTAAGTATGCTCAATGATGCATGAGTGTTAGCCAGACACGTGACGTTTATGCCTACAATAGTTGAATAATTGCTGCTTATAATCCCTAGTCTGGTTCTTATGTGTCTTGGTTATTTGTAGGGATGGCTCCAAAGCAGCCAAATACTGGCCTTTCTGTGGGTCTTAACAAAGGACATGTTGTTACAAAGAAAGATTTGGCTCCCCGCCCTTCTGATAGGAAAGGGGTAAGTTGTTTTCTGATTTCTGTGCTTTTGATCTCTTACTCTTTTAAAGTTTTGGATGTTCATGATTCTAGATGGCATTTCCAACTTGAATTTTAAAATTTTATGACAATTAAAGTTCCATTTTTGTGTTTGACAAGGTGCTTAACAATTAAAATATCTTTGTTAAACATCTATTGAAAATACACAACACCAATAATCAATTATATACAATTCATATAGATATACAAAAATAGGAAAGAAATACAAACACAAATTCATATACAACACTAATTAAATAGGAAAAATTCCATTAATACAAATCCAACTCTCTAAAATCATTTACTAATTCGGATACAACATTAAGTAAACAATAATTTATAACAAGTGTATGAATGAGGTTGTAAATTGATAGAAACATGTTGAAAATTAAATGATCTAAAAGGAAAAATTTAAATTTTTTGAATACCTCCAATTGTTTAACAAGATCTTCATCCTTCAACTCAGAATCCTCAACATTCACACCTTCACTTTTTGAATCTTGAAATTGTGAGAGAAGCCAGGGCACGATTTGGAGGGAAAAAACAAACTTTGAAATTTCAAACTAGATATGAATGAGTAAAATTAAGTGAAAAATTAGAGAGTGAAAGAGAACTGATTTAATGTATAAAAAATAGGAGGAAATGTGAGAGAGATAAGATGCATTTTTGGTTTTGATAAGATGAATTGTTAATGAATTAAACTATAACTCGTGTATAATAATTAGATAATAGCTTCAAAGAATTTTTGCATATAACTACTCAAAAATACCTTGATTATGTTTTATAACTATAGTTTGATTAATTATATTTCGTAACTATAGTTGTAGCAATGGTTGTATATTTTGCACAATATTTATATACGTTTGTATACTCTGCTATACAATTCACAATTTTTGTATAACTTTGTATATTTTGCTATACAATTCTTGCACAACATTTGTATAGTTGCACAACAACAATAGTTTAATTTTAATTTATTACATGACATGTTTAATACCACAAAATTAAAAAACATTTAATATATTTGACATAATTTTAATGTAAGACCACAAGATTGAAAATTTTAAAGAAGACTTTTTAATTTTATGATTGTAAATTAAAGTAATGTCAAATATACAAAAATGCCGTTCAATCTTGTAGAAAATAAAGAAGACTTTTTTATTTTGTGGTTGTAAATTAAAATTACGTCTAATGTACCAAAATGTACTTCAATTTTTTGGCATTAAATATGTCACATGGAAAGTTAATATTAAAATGTTGCTGAAAAAAAAGAAAGAAAAAAGTCACTCTTTTTTAAAGAGACTTAATAAAAAGTTAATCATTCTTTTATAAACAGAGGAAGTATTTACCTTTCTAATTTTTAAATGGGAAAAAAGCTATATGACAAATTGATGTTAGTTTGTTGCTGATTCAGGAATTACAAGCAAACTTGACATTGTACTTTTGATATGTGAAAGCTAGAAGATGTTGGCAAAAAGTATCATCTTGCACAAGTGAGGCAAAGAAATGAACATGATTATTTGAATTGTTAAAAAAGAAACTTGCTAGTTATGAAAAACATGAACATTCCATGTAAATCCAAATAATAATAATGCAATCACTTCGAGTTTTCAATATATTTAACCTGCTTTTCTTCATGGAAAACTTCAGGTGGTAAACCTACAAACAAGAACGATTTTGCTGGCTATCAATTATCAATAACAATGATCAATGGCTGCACATTAAAATTTCAATAAATTCTCAATATAGAGGAAAGGACTTTACCCTTTTTTTCATCGCCCAACTTCGGGTTTTCAATCGGTTTATCAAGTTTAACCTGCTCTTAAACCTAAAACAAGAACCACAATTATCAACGGTTGCACATTGAAATTTCAATAAATTCTCAATAATTCTAATTGATAGGTGAAGGACTTTACCATGCATCTTCCGTACAAATCGTCCAAACTCTATGAGATTGTGTTTCTTCAATAGAGTTGGGCTTAACCTCATGTAGCTAAAAATAGATAAGCGGCAGCTTCCACAAGATCGATAACAAGAAGGCTTGGCATTTTCCAAGATCTTGTTGTAGCTTTCTCTGAGATAACACGGATGTGCATTCTGACCCGCAGTTGGTATTTGCTCTGAATATGCAGAAAGTAGTACCTGCAATTTACATGATCAATTATCTATATTTGACAGAGATATACGTTAAGTTTCTGAGCTATTGTGTTTTAATATGTGGGAAAGAAATAAAAAGAGATAGAAACACCCTTCAACATTCAAATGTGCAAAGAAGAAAAAGTTTACACCTAAGAATTTGACTCTTTGAAATGTTTAATGAGTCAAATGATGCAAAAATGCTAGTTATTTGGAAACCTGATCAAATGATGCCAAATGCTTGAGAGAAGTGCAAAAACATAAAATATTCAACAAATAGTACCTCCCAGAGTATTTCATAAGCATCAGCAGATGCTTTTAGAAACTCCTTTTCCCAAACTGGCCTTTCAGGGTCATCTAATGCTTTTAGATATTCCTCTAATTCATAATGCGTCGCCGATTCAAGACATGCATAATTCAGAGTTGACCCATGCTTTTTTAATATTGATGCAATTGCAGAATAACAATAGTGGTAAGCGCGAGCTAATCCAGCTGTTACTTTAGCGGAATGGCTTGCCTGGATTAAACTATTGCGCCACCAATGAATTCCTGGTAGCTGCTTATCAATAAGGAACTAGAATCAATTTAGGATTCCATGAAAATATAGCATTTACAAGAATATCATTTATTTATCACCTTTGCTGCAATAGAAGTGCCACTAAATGCCAACTTTGCCATGCCAAGTACTTGATCGGCGTGATCAATTAAAACTTGAGAGTACCAATTCATGAAGAAACTCCCGTAAGCGGATTTATATCCACCACCATCACGAAAAAACTCAGTATTTTGTGGTTCTGAATTATACGAGCCTGCATTTTCGGGAGCTTTACCGAAGGATGGGTTTCTTCGTGCAACTGCTGCCTTTTGCAAGCTCTTAAATAAGTACTCATCATAGCACTGTTAAGGATGTAAGGTTACATAAATATGTTACAACTATAACTCAAAGACTAATAGCTAATTATGAAATACGTAGGGAAAAATCCCAAAAAATTTATAGCTCAAGTTGGAGAGGTTAATTTACCTGAAATTCACCAATACCAGGATATTTCCACCCAAATTTTGCAGAATGAGAAGGGTATCGTAATTCTCCACATGGACCAAGTCCAATTTCAATCTGAGAGATGGTTCTACGTTCAAAGAACTCATGGAACTCCGTCCGAAAGCTTTTCATCAAATCAAAGTAAACCTGTAAGAGCAAATAAGTCCAGGGCAGGTTGCAGAGTTTGAAAACTTTATTTTGGGGATTTTTTAGTGCAATTACCTCAAGTGCAGTTCGTCCACATAAAACTGGCTCGTTGTCAATTCCCCAGGTGAGACATTCAGGGTTTCTTCTCATTGATTTATCGGTAAAATAGATGTCAGGATTTCTGTTACCAATTTCTGTAACCCATTGTGGAAGGGGAATATAAACATCATCGACAGCACATTCATGGAATGACATTACCACGCTTAGACCTAGACGAAGTTCTCGAACAATTTTGAAAAGCTTGTGGTAAGCAGTCCAATTGTAAGCTCGTGGAGCATGGGGCTCCACTATTCCCCACCAACACTCTATTGTGACGCCATCAATATTGGCTTCTGACTTCAAGGTTTTTAGTTGGTTCAGCAGAGAATCAACATCCACAATTTCACCTTCCATGTTAACGATACCCAACTGTCACATCAAATTCGAATTGATATGTATGTCCAGACGAAGGAATAAAAATATATAAGTAACATATTACAAATTACTTACCGGTAGCGTAACGTATACGGGAACATAGGCGGTACCGATGAAATCTCGCTCTGGAGGAGCCTGAGCCTGTCAATACAGGAGAGCCATCATGAATCCGCCGGCGGAATTACATATATAAATGAATTGAATTGGTTACCTCATTGAAATGGATTGAACTGACATGTCTAGCTTCGTCGACCATAGACATAGCCATGGTACGACTTCGACAGAGAGGGCCTGAATTCACCATAATACCCCTCGCCGGTATCCGGATTTGTCTATCATTGACAGTCGGAGAAGCTGAAAGTCGGTGTCCAACAATCGCAGAAAACGCCGCTGCCATTTTAATTCTTCAGGCTTTAACATCACGTCATCTTTACCACTGATCCACTATATATAAAGTGTGCGACATATTATATTAATTAACACTCTTTTTTTTTTTTAAAAAAAAAAAACGGGTATGGAATTTAAGAAAATAATAAAAAAATTAAATTCTAAACTAAAATTTTACCAAAAAATAATTTTTTAAAAGCAGACGAAAAAGAAAAAATAAATCATTATTGTTTAAAAATAAGTAATACAATATACATAAAGTCCTACTTCTAATATAACTGACATTAAAAGAAAAGGTATCTATTCTTTTTCAATTTAAGTATCTGCAGGTAACATTTAAAGCATTATACATTAAATACAAAGATAATTTAAAAATAAATATCCAAATTATTAAATTAATATATCCGAATAAAAATTTAAAAATTTAAAAATATTTAAAAATAAATAAAATAATAAATAAATAATAAATAAAAGAGTGTTATTCCTTAAAAAAAAAAAAAGAGTTCCTATAAATTTGGTTTAGAGTCCAAAGACATAAGAATATTTCTAAAGCATTCCTAATTCCACTAAACTACTGCGACTTATGATATAGTATGAACCTTCAAAAATGAAATTAAAAGTTATACAAAAAATCAATCAATTATGATTACTTAAATGACCTTATATTATTTAGGAGATATTTTCTACACATATAATAATGTTGCTGCTTCATCAAATCCCTTATGAAGAATCGCAAATCTCTAGAAATATCACACACCTATATTTAAATGAAAAAAAAGTTATCATTATTTAGTTTTGTCCTTTATAAAAATTAAAATTCATGACACTTTCTATCTCAATTTTAGAATTATTTTATTTGTGATTCAATAGTTTCTTTCAAGAAAAGGATCATATCGAAGAACGAGAGAAAAAAATTCAAATTCTTTTAATATGGTGGATCACTTACTTCACGGCAACTGGCATTATATTTATAAGAACTAAAGAAAATGTCAGAGGCTCTGGACTCACCGTTTTGACAACTCTCAAAATAAGTTTCGCAAAATCAGAATGATATACATCAAGTAAATTTGAATTTTACGTTTTTGCCAAAGTGTAATTGTCTCTACAATAATTTTTAAAAGTATTATCTCACAAAGCAAACTTTAGTATATGTTATGGAGTGGTCTTTCATAAAAAAAAATGTTACTTATGAATTTTTTTGGTGCAATCCCAAAATTAGTTGGTTAGACCCCCCAACTAATGTAAAATCAAAAGTAAAATAAACTTTTGAAATCTAAAATATAATCGAGTAACACGGTAATTATTAGTTCTTTTATCATATAAATAAATTGAACATGAAGCAATACCTACTTTAAAGAAGAGTATATCACAAAATATTTTTACCTATCATTAAATTTTTAATAATTTTAAAAAATTGTACCACTTTAAAGTGTTTGGGGGCATGCCTATATGGAATAGAATTGTTAAAGTTTTCATTTTGTGTCATGGATGATTGAAAACTTTGTCTATGTTTATATTAGATGGGTCAAATCTACTTACTAGAAGTGAAGTGCACGACCAATTTGTTGTCAAACAATTTTTTTCTGTTTTTTTCACAAATTGATATTCATTTCTACTTACATTATTTTTTATTGAAAATATAAACACTAAAATCGTTTATAAAAAAGTATTAGACGAGATACAATCATATTTTTTATCTAATAACATCAAATTTTATATCATTACACATTACAACATATAAGCCCAATCTAAATATAACTATTCAACATTAGCTAGATAGTCAACATATTTATGATTATATATATTTTTTCGTTTAGATTTTGTACTAATCATCATGAACATTTTTTTCAAAAACTTTTTGGATGCTATTAAAAAATATTTATAGTGACTAACATGGAATACACGTGCAATGCGTGTGTTCAAGAGCTAGTATAACTAAAAGTGGGAGGATCTGAATTTCAAAGTTGAATTATCATTTTGTCTCTGCACTTAATTAAAACATTAAAAATATTTAATTATTTAAATATTAAATAGTAATCCTTGTTAGTTTTGTTTTAATCCTAAAGTAAGAACAATGATGTTAATGAATTAGCTAATTAATTTTCTTTACCGTTTATTGGAAACTAGCAAATGAAACAATTGTAATTAATGAAAAGATATTACCTTGATATGCAACTAAAAGGTAAGTACATATAGAATTAATGTTTTTTTCCTTCTCAATTTAGACTTTTTTTCCATCACATTTTTTTAATTTTAACATCTTGGTGTCTTTCTCAATTTTTCTTTTTCTATAGTAATGTAGATTTATTGGTGAAGGTGATGTCTCAAGGAAAATACTATTTTGAATGATCGATGAATACAAAAGACCGATTCCGTATATATTTTTCAAGTTAAATAATGCATTGATCACTTGTGCTTCAAGTTCTCTTAATTTTAATATTGGTTGGCGACGTACTTTTTGATAGAAGAACTTTTAGTTGGTTCATTGTCATATCAATCTTTTCAATAAGATAAATTCATAAATAAGAAAATATCGTGCTGAAACTGTGAAATGTAGAAAAGGGTAAACAAAAGCCAGCTAATCATTCTGCATTAGAGTTAGTAAAGTACTTGTTTGTCCGCATCTAATAAAAAAAAACATAAAATCTTTTCTTCTTCTGTCCAACCTCACGCCTGTATACCTACGATTAGATTAAAGAAGAGTGATTAGTTTCAAATTATAGACCACTACGGCACAGTGACAAGTAAATATCTTACCATGCATTTTATTCACAAATCTTTTGAACTCTTTCAAGTTGGACTCCTCCAACAGAGTTGGACACAGACGAAGATAAGTAAAAGAGGACAAGTGGTTTCTGCAGAATGAAGGTTTGGCAATTTCGAGTATTTTGTTATACGCTTCTCTGTGGTAACAAGGAAGAGCATTCTCCCCGGCTACCACTATACCGGTATTCCACGCATCCGTTAGCACCTGAAATTTTGTAAAATAAGACAGTCCACATATTTACTTTGCACGGAAAATAGCATACATACGAAGAGAAAACAGGGCAAGACATAAAAAATTACATTCACATAGGCAAGGAAGAATTAAATTGTGAAATAAGAGAATCTTAGTGTCCGGATATATTTATATGATTCACAACCACAACCTGATTCTAGTAGGCTGAAATCCATAGGATGCAATTTCAAGTTCCCATTAGCATATTTCATAGTTTTCATTTACAACAGGTTGAACATACAAGTCACTGTACATAGGAGAACTTGAAGTGGCAGAAAACTCAGTTGCAACAACTTAAAGATGGGATGCTAATACTTAGTATTTCCATGGACGGAAGACGATTTCTTTGCACGAAATCAAGATTACCAGGATGAATGGGCAGGGTGATATATGGGCATAGCTTGCAGGCTGCTGATGTTTATTTTCAGGAGCTCTTAGGAAGTTTTAAGATGTGTCTACATGGGTCAGCTTCCAGAGTTGTCTCAAATGGTGATGACAATAATATCAAAGGAAAAAACAAATGATGTTTTGCCATGAATCCTCACAAAGCTCAGTGGACCAGATGGGGATGAATGGAGTTTCTCTTGTGCAGCTGGGAAATTATTAAATATGGCACAACACTTTGCCAAAGCTTGTTATCGGCACATATTTAGTTATGATTCCCAAATTATAAAAAGAGCATCCGGACTTATTTCCGATAAGCCTCAGTGATTTGATCACACACAGAATCATATCCAACGTGTTGAGACTTAACATTGGGCCCTATTTAACCATGTTAAGTCCTGAGCATTCCCTATCTGTGAGCTACATTGAAGCATCCTCTTTGTACCGGGAGGAACAAGGAGGTGCAGCTTCATTGGAGAAGATCATTAAGGGTGGAAGGGAAGACTCTCAACAATGGAAGGAGAAGCTACGTTGATTAAATATGTCATACAGGCAATGCCAGTTCACTTATTGTCTCCACTAAAAAAAGTCATGGATCAGATGGAGAAACATATGGCAATTCCTTCTAACGGATAATTGTCACTTTGCATGTTATAGGCATTCATTTGTGTTAACCATCAATGTAAAAGTTCACAAAAAAGAGGTCATCAGCAACACAATGATGATTAAGCAACGCTTGATTTTTAGAACATTTGTGGCATGAAGCTACATATTGTGAGAGATCACATTTAGTTTCAACAAAATCACAAGGGGGCATATGGTTAGGAAACAAGTATGACATAGAGAGTACTTGCAAACATGAACCTGATGGTACCAGGCCAAACAATGAATATCACAGTTGGACAGGCAGGATGAGGAGATGCCACAGCAGACTATCAACTAATTTGGTACTATTCTATACCACTGCTCAGGCAGACAATGAGACACACGGGCTGGGACACATGAATGGTGTTTGGACAGTTCATTAGTGACATGAGCTTGAATCTGGTTCACAACAGCTGATTTTATAAGGGATTGGAGAATGCGCTATTCTTCGGCAAATTAAGATTTTAACATATATTTACCTGCCGAACTAACCCTTCCGGATCAGCTAATGCCCCCGGTGATTCCTTTTCTTGATCACAAGTGCGCAACTCGAGGCATGTGAAATTCAAAGCTGCCTCATGCTTCTTTAGCATGGAAACAATTCTATAATAGGTATTCTTTCCTACAATGTTGTAAAACCCAGCTGTTAGCTCAGCAGCGTGACTGTTAGCCTTGTAACACCAATGAATTCCTGATACCTGCTCATCAAGACTACGATCAATTCATGATTCTATGAATATATCTAGCATTTAAAGGAATACTATTCAGATTTCACTACCTTTGCTGCTATTGGGGTGCCTTTAAAAGCCAGATTTGCCAGGCCAAGCACTTTATCACCGTGGTCTATTAGAACCTGAGAGTACCAGTTCAAAAAGAAATCTGCATATGTGCATTTATATCCACCATATTCATCACTGAAAAAAATCGTTTCTTCTGGTTTTGAGTTATAGGAACCTGCATCCCCAGGCCCTTCACACCAACCCGGCTCTTGTCGTGCCGCAGCTGCCTTTTTGAGGCTCTCGGACAGGTACTTGTCATAGCACTGTTATGAATGTCAATTATGAAGGTATAATAATATATGAAACTAATTTGAGGGTAAATAAGTAATTGTTTCACCATTTTAAAATGTCAAAATTACCTGGAATTCACCAATGCCCGGATATTTCCACCCGAATTTTTCGGGATACGATGGAAACCTTAGCTCTCCACAAGGTCCTAGACCTATCTCCACCTCAGAAATAACTCCTCCCTCGAACAAGTCATCGAATTCGAGGCGGAAACTTTTCATATAATCAAAATAAACCTATACAAGCACATTGGAATGATATACCACAGTTAATATGCATTTCACCTAGTAGAAATGATAAATAAATAACATCATTCATCTGCCGAAAGATAAATTATAATTCTCTAAGATCGCGAGGCCTTCAGCTTCTGACCGAGAAAACCCCCTTAAGAAGTGAAACAATGCACACAAATTTTTCACATTCTCTACATTACTGTAGAAGCGCATAAAAGAGACTTTCTTTTCCCTTCAGTGACATATATCTATTTTTTTACTACACATATTTCAATTTTACTTCCCAGATTTCCAGTAAGATGTAGCTTCTTAAAACCACTTTTACGTGATCAATAGTTAGAAAAACGATTTAGCAAGGTATTAGTTTTCCCATTAACAATTTTCCTCCATCCCAGACAATTCAAAAATATTTTTGATCATCATCCTTCTTTAGGTCTGTATTTCTGATTTTAATTTCACAACATGGAGAAGACCACATAGTTCCCATCTATTACCGTGTTAGCTACCCTTATTACCTTCTCTCCCCTTCCACTGTGCCACTGAAAGTGACGTACTCTTCTTGCAAATTCAGGGTTCTATGGGAAACACTTCAACCATTTTCTTTTAACTACTAAGTTCCTCATGTTTCCAAACTTGATCAATGTATCATTAGTGCAAAAATAATGCATGGTGTAGTAATTATTATCTGTAACTCTTCAACTAAGTATTCTATAATTTGTTATATGTGATTCAGATACTATTACTAAATCTGTCTTACCTGAATAGTCTATTAACCTTTATTACCTGCACTTTCACACTGGTGAAAATCAGGAACATAGCCGCTCCTCAGAAGCCAATGTGCTAACTGATGAAATCCTTGACAAGTCTTCTAAACTCGTGCTCATTTTCTTTCCTGACAAGAGAACTAGAATAGACTCTAGAAAGAATACTAAAGATGACAAATTTTACCATTGCCCCAGGAGAATTTGGCTAGATGCTGATGGACATTCTATTCAAGCTCATGGGGGTGGAATTCTGTATGACGAAAGCTCGAGAATGTGTTTTTGGTATGGCGTGTATAAGAATGGTCATACATAAAGAGCTCCCGGGAAGAATGTAGCTTGGGTAGACATCACTGGTGTTTGCTGCCTCTCTTTTAAGGATTTCTGGACTTGGAAGAAAGAGGGTATTGTACTAGCTGTTGGATGAACATAATGAGGATCACGACCTTCACAAGTCTAAAGTGTTGGAGAGGCCTAAAGTGATCTACAATGAGAAGACAGGTAAATATGCAATGTGGATACATTGATTATACCGACATGACTTTGTTCAAAGATGATGATCGTAAAGCATATGTCGTTTACTCATCTGAACACAACAGGGAGCTTCATATTGGTTTTATGTGGATTTAACTAATGTTTTGTCAAGAATTCTCGTGGGGCAATATAGAGAGCTCCGGCCTACATGATCACATCAGGATGAGTGGTTGGCACAAAATGAGCCACGGTCTCACGTGGATGAATCGATTATGGGACCATGGGAGACTATAGGGAACTCATATGTAGGAGCAAACATAGTGTTTTGAGTCACTACGTTCTTTGCTCAGAGCACATACCTGCTCCCCATTTCTCCTGGTTTGTGTGTTTTGATGAAAGATCGCTGGAATCCAGATGATTTGGGTGAGTCTAAATATGTATGACTTCTTTAACAGTGGAGAAAGTACTGGGCAGTCAACAACCAGTAGTACCTACCTTTTGGCATAAGAGATGGAAGCTCCTTAAACGTCCAGTATAGAATAATGCTTATAATTTTCTCATCATAGAGCAAGTTACCAGCTTGTGTGGAGTATTAGCACTGACGTGAATTACTAGGTACCTACTAGTTCGAATAACTTGTTATAAGCTAGAAATTAATGTAAATATTACCTCGAGTGCAGTTCGCCCCTCCAGGACATGTTCTTCATCAATCCCCCAACTGAGACACTCTTCGTTTCTTCTCTTTTCTCTATCCGTGAAGAAAATATCACCATTTTCCTTCCCAATTTTTGTAACCCATTTTGGAATGGGAATGTGTACGTCATCCCCGACATTACCTCCACATTCGTGGAAGGACATCACGACCTGTACAATTTCTTAAAAATTAAGAACACGTATCTGTTTAACTAGTTTCTGTGAACGTGCTTCGCACGTTTATCCCTTTGCAATTCAAACTTTCAGAAGAATGTTGATACACACACATTAACACATACCTGAAGTGTCGTGCCAAGTAACGGTTATTCACCATTGAGAGTAACAAGAACAAAGAAATCAAAGTGGAACAAGTTATTTTCACACTAAGAAACTACAAAACCAAATAAAAAAGAAACTAAAAACCTAACCTGCAACTTTAGGTTGAGGTGTCGAACTATCTCGAACACTTGTCTGTATGCTTTCCAATTATACAATTTCGGGGATGCTTCGACGATGCCCCACCAAACATCAATCATAACACCATCCGCTCCAGTAGACTTCAATATGTCTAATTGATTTATCAGAAAATTTGGATCCACAACATGACCATCGAGGCTAATAATGCCCAACTGTATATCAAAATTCGAACAATAAGCAAGAATATACAAATCAGTTGAGTCATTTAAAATAAGATAAAATAAAATATGTACTTACAGGCATCATCACGTACACCGGAATATATGGATCCCGAACAGCCTGTGGATAGAAATCCATGTTAGAAACACACAGTAAAACAGAGCAAGGACCAAAATCACTTTTGAAATTACAGAAATTTGTATTTCAATGTATAATTATTTATCAGAAACCTTTCTTTTGTACAGAAAAACTAGTTTATCTAAGTATAACACACCAAAGAACTACACACTCATCATCAAAATGGAGTTGGTTGCTAGGGCTATCAGATTTCAGGGTATTTTAAGACCATTTTCTTCCTAGAAGGTTTAGCATCTACCTCAGTACAGTAATGTTGGACGGCTGCAGACATTTGGTGGCCAGTAGAATGAAAGGTCTTCTGGATGGCCATGCATGGCTTGGATATGGACTTTACTCTCGATATTTTCGATCCCTGCAAGTAGAAAAATATGGTTATTAATCTAAAAAAAGATTACATTACGAAGAGAAAGAGAAAAAAAAAATATTACCGTAAAAGAGCTCAGATATGAACGTTTAGGAGGTCCAACAGCAGGAATCCTGAGTAATGCGGAGGTCAGGGAAGCCATGGAAGATGGAAATTGGTAGCTTAGTGAGCAAACAAGAAATTTTCAAATCAGGTAGCTGTGCACTGCTCTCTGCTCCACTCACTATAAAACGTTGCAGCAGAAATATGTACGACCTCATTTCTTTCTTGTCTTTAGTAATAGTAGTATTTTTTATTTTTCCTGTATATGCTAACTACCTCTTTTCTTTCTTGTCTTTAGTATTAGCACAAGTTTTTGTATTACTCCTGCTATTACTATTATTGAAAAAAATTAAAATGATTAATTTATTTTTATTTTTACGTAATTTCTTAATATCACTACTAATTAGAATATGAATATCTCCTCTGTTTGAGTTGTTTACTTCTTCGCCGCTATTATATGGGACCCACAAAAATAATTTATGAGTTCATTAATTTAATATTTTCAAAACAATTTGATTATATTTTTGCTCTTGCTTCAATTATGATTTTACAATATTAGCTCTTATAAATTATTTTTGTGAGTTTCTTAATTTAATATTTCGAAAGAAGCTTGATTATATTTCTTCAGCTTCTTCAATATGGTTTTACAATATTAGCTCTGATAAATTATTTTTGTGAGTTTCTTAATTTAATATTTCCAAAGCAGTTTGATTATATTTCTTCAGTTGTTTTAATTATAATTTTACAATATTAACCCTAATAAATTATTTTGTCAATAAGTGACATGCCTGTTTGGACTGTCTGCTTCTTCCCAGCTATTATACGAGACCCGCAAAAATAACTTGCGAATTTCTTAATTTAATATTTCCAAAGCAGCTTGATTATATTTTTTCAGCTGCATTTAAGTCTAATAATTAATAACTTAAATTTTTTAAAATGCATATAAAAAATCTATTTGTGTCACAAAAACTGAAATAAAAAAATATCTGTTGAGCCCATGCGAGCACGGGGCTCGTGGCTAGTATAAATTTTCTGTATGTACTACCTTACTCCTTTCTTGTCTTTAGCAGGAGGAGTATTTCTTATTTTTCCTACTGTATATACTAGCTACGCTTCTTACATATGAATCACACTATTAGACACAACTTCTCTTATTAATCCTAACTAATAATATTGAAAAAAAATAATCAAATTATCAATTTATTATTATTTTATACATATGTATATATATAATTTCAAAAGACAAAAGGTTTTATGTCTAATTTTTTTCTTTTTAATTTGGACAAACTCAATGACTTTAGTATGAATATTGTATATTGTTCATTGATAATTAATTTTTTCAACTGGCAATTATTTTTTTTTACTCAAAATAGTTATAAAATTTATATGAATATATATTAGTGACATCCAAAATAATGAAGTATAACTAAAGAATATATAAATTTAAAACTAAAGGCCTAAGATATTGCGGATCTCATAAATTCAGAAAAATAGTGCCTTATTAAATTAATTAAAATATAACCCAAAAAAGTTATGTTTTAAATTTTTTCGAAAATGTTCTTGTTGAAGTAAGCATGTCGAAGTGTCTGGTTCAGCTTTCAAACTCCCTCTTATACAATAACAGTACATATCGTGTTTATATCCATACTAGTTTCTCGACACATCCATCGCACGTGCAAATTCTATGTAGGATGCATGTATCTAGTTATTCAACTACTTACAAGTTTAGACGTCTATTTGTGCACACCAAAAGTTTACGACGTATAGATGCTAGTCTAGGGTGCATATGTGTTTTATGAATGATCAATATGTTTCCTTGTATCATGACTACGTTATTTTTCAAGGTCAAGACTAATAATATAGTATGAACCTTCAAAGATGAAAAATAAAAGTTAGGAGATATTTTCTACCCATATAATAATGTTGTCGCTTCATTAAATCCCTCATGAAGAACCGCAAACTTCTAGAAAGATCAGACACCTATATTTAAATGAAAAAAGAGTTATCATCATTTAGTTTTGTCCTTTATAAAAATTAAAATTCATAACACTTTCTATCTCAATTTCAGAATTACTTTGTTTGTGATTCAACAGTTTCTTTCAAGAAAAGGATCATTTCAAAGGACGGGGTCATGACTAAAGGGCTACTTAATTTCAACCCCAACAATAAATGTACAGAAAAATTCCAATGAATAAATAGTCACCACATAAAAATGATATCCCAAAACTTGGTGTCACGAGTATAAAGAACATCTAATATGTAACTAGTGAAATAGGTGCATCTCATTCTTCGAATAGAAATAAAGACTAATCAACTACGATAGGATCCAATGAAAACTCGAAGCCCTGAGTCTCGCCACTAGATCTGGTATGAACCAAATGCACGAGCAAATCAACTACCGCGTGGATAATTTTGACGAGAATCTACGGGGGAGAAAGGAGTAGGGATGAGTACACATAATATGTACCTAGTAGGTTTAACCGACTGGGAATTAGAAATTGAATAAACTATGAAATAATCTAGGGATGCTCCCACCTGCAACAGGAAAACCAATCCGAAATCGGTGCCGCCAATTTATATAGAACGACGTGAATAAAGTAAATATATAATCTCACAGAAGCCAACCCCAAAACAACCACAAGTAGTATAATGAAATGGTATGCAATGGCGTGCAATGCAATGCAATGCAAGGTGGTATCAAGACCGTCCCACAGCCGGTCATATATACCCCCGTCGAGCTAAGGCTCCAAGACTATGGGGACCTCGCAGGCCATATACCTCAATCACAACATATCAACTACCTTGCCACCTAACTCGTGTCCAAGGACTCATGATATGAACCTCAATGTATTAGACACCTTGCCACCTAACTCGTGGTCAAGGGTTTTAAAAAGTGATTTCACATTTCACAACTCTCAAAATATCATGACATGTAGTATGAGGATGCATGCAATTAAGACACCATTATAGACACAATATTCAACTCAATAATGTGATAATTATTAAAGTACTCAAAGTTTAGCGGTTGTAATGTTCACCCTCTTCTATACACATTGAGATATTGCTTCTAATCACATCCTCAAAAGCTCTTGAGAAACTAATCTATCCAGAACCAAACATCAGCAGAATATTTCATTTATATGATGCTTCTTGTTACACTGTTACTTTAAAAAACGAGGTAGTCTAGTACTTAAGAATCTTTAAAATATTTTCCTAGGATTCTATAGCAATAAATTTCAAGTAAGTGGGCAGGTTGTTACTAATTTTGGCAGCTTACAGCAACATATAACTACCAGACTTCATCTAATCTTCATCTGAACCTTTAAAATATTTCATGTGCATACTGCATAATTCCTAATGCAAAGATAACAAAAAAATTTTAACGTGTCACCAAGCTGCCAACCATCTGCAATTGCTTTCTATCCACATGACACCACGATAAAAAACTTTTTTAACTTCACACGTTATACGACCTCCTCCCATAGATTACCACATAAGGATATTCAATAACTCAGTCTCAGAAATGAAGGATAGCCAAACCTACCTCAATACTGGGACCGCACTTGAACGCTTTTACTGAATAGACGAATCTTAAATTCAACTTCCGAAATGATAATTCTCTCGTCGAGAAGAAACTCCGAGACGAGGCTCGATATTACTAGCTTCAGCAACTAATTAAACCGGTGAAAAGCTAGAATCTTGAGGGAGCACGCTGCTAATAAGTTGATTCTCTAACAAACCTAGACGCGCGATCTTGATGCAGAGAGGCGCTGATGTTCCTACTAAACTGGAAGATTAGATGTGCGTGAGTTGTTGATGAACTTGTGTACTATTCCTGGTTCCTGAGCAATTGTGGATTTGTTGCAGAGATTGTAGGGTAAGCGTGGGTAATGGGATAAGAGACGTGACCATGGAGGAAATCTCATTTTGATTGGTTATGAGGAGTTCACTAATTTAATTAAAATAGCTATTCAAGTGGTTTAGGATTTTAATTGAATTAATATTTATTTCACTAATTAACTCAATCATCTGGATTTACCCATAAACTAAATAACCGTAGTTATTAAATAGTCCCAAACACCCATTTAAAATTACGGAGAAGATATTTTAGAAAAACAAGCGGAATAATTTTTAGAATAACCCATCGGGTCATTACAACATCCACCACTAAAGATCATGTTCGTCCTCGAACATAAGGTAGAAGAAAGTACCTGAAGCTTCAAAAAACTGAGGATATCGAGCACGCATATCTGACTCTGTCTCCGAAGTAGCCTCCTCAACAGGCCGATGTCGCCACTGGACCTTAACTGAAGCAATCTCCTTAGTACTGAGCCTACAAACTTGTCTATCTAGAATGGCTACTAGCTCCAACTCATATGTCAAATCTGGACCCAACTCTACGACATCATGGGAAATAACATAGAACTCGTCCGGTGTGTATTTTCAAAGTATGGAGACATGGAATACTGGATGGATAGCTAACAATCTAGGTGGCAAGGCCAACTCATAAGCCACCTCACCTACTCTCCTCAGAATTTCGAACATGCCAATAAACCTTGGGTTGAGCTTGTCCTTCTTCCCAAACCTCATCACACCCTTTATTAGTGATATCCTCAGCCACACATGATCGCCCATCATAAACTCTAAGGGACGAATTCTCCTTTCAGCGTAGCTTCTCTGCCGACTCTGGGCTGTCAATAGTTGACTCTGGATCAGGAGCACCCTCTCCATAGCATCTCTGAGCAAATCAGTGTCTAATGCCTCGACGGCGACTGAGTCGAACCACCCAAAAGGTGACCGACACCTACGCCCATACAACGCCTCAAATGGTGCCATCTAAATACTGGAGTGATAACTGTTATTATAGGCAAACTCTGTTAAGGGCAAGTGTTGGTCCCATCGAGCACCAAAATCAATCACACAGGCCCTAAGCATGTCCTCCAACACCTGAATGGTCCGCTCGGACTAACCGTCTGTTTGAGGATGAAATGCCGAACTCATGTCTAATCGTGTACCCAACCCATGCTGCAATGCCTTCCAAAATCGGGAGGTGAACACCAAACCTCGATCTGACACAATAGAGATAGGCACCCCATGCAACCTAACAATCTCACGTATATAGATCCTAGCTAGCTGCTCCGCACTGTGGCTAGTCCTCACCGAAATGAAGTGAGTTGATTTGGTCAACCTGTCTACAATCACCCAAATAGAGTCAAAGTTACCCAACGTCATGGGTAATCCAGTCACAAAATCATAGTCAGCCCAAACGACATAACCATAAACTCATAGTGCCCATATCGAGTCCCGAAAGCAGTCTTCGGGATGTCTGATTCTCGGACCTTCAACTAGTGATATCCGGACCTTAAATCAATTTTGGAGAACACTAAGGCACCCTGAAGTTAATAAAATAAATCATCAATACGAGGCAAAGGATACTTATTCTTGATGGTCACTTTATTCAACTAACGATAGTCAATGCACATTCTCATGGTACCATCCTTCTTCTTAATGAACAACACTGGTGCGCTCCAAGGCAACACACTAGGCCAGATAAACCCCTTCTTCAACAAATCTTCTAATTGCTCCTTCAATTCCTTTAACTCTGCAGGAGCTATTCGATACGGAGAAATGGATATGGGCTTAGTGCCCGACTCCAAATCAATGACAAAATCAATATTACGATCTGGAGGAACACCCGGTAAATCTGTAGGAAACACATCCATGAACTCTCTCACCACCCTCGTGGTCTCTAAAGAAGATGACTCCTTAGAAATATCACGTACATGAGCCAAATAAGATAAACACACATGCTCCATCATATGTCGAGCGCGAACATAAGAACTAACCTCCTTAGGATAAGAGCTGGGAGCACCTGCCCAAATTAACTGGGTAAACCCGGACACGCTGAGGTCACAGTCTTAGCATAACAATCAAGGATCGCATGATAAGGGGACAATTAATCCATACCCAAAATAACATCAAAGTCAAGCATATCTAGAAGGATCAAATCAGCCTGGGTCTCCCTATCTGAGAATACCACAATACAACCTCGGTATACCCGATCCACCACTAAGGATTCACCCACGGGTGTGGAAACATAAATAGGCACATCAACAGGCTCACACACACCATCAATGTCATTAGCAAAATAAGTGGATACATATGAGTAGGTGGACCCAGGGTCAAATAATACTGAAGCTGAATGATGGCAAACTGAAATAATACCTGTAATCACAGCATCAGATGTCTCTGCCTCTGTACGACCTGGAATGGCAACACACCCGACGCTCTCCACAAACTTGCGATCCACCATGAGCACCATCTCGAGCTCCACCCCTAGCACCTCTAGTGCTACCCGTCGCACTCTGTGAAGCGCCTCTAGTTGCTGGAGCTGGTGTAGACCGGGCCATCTGTGTCCACGATGGAAAAGAAGCAGGAGCACACTTAGGACAATCCTTGGGATGGTGGCCGAACTCATCACACACATAACAACCTCTAGGTCCAGACCTTCCTGTACTACCTGCACTAGGAATGGCAGCATGAACTGGTCTCCCTTGATAAACTTGAGCGCCCTGCATCTGAGAATCTCTGTCTCTGGGTGCATAACTACCAAACTGACCGTGATAGCGGGACCTTTTACCACCACCCTGTCGGGCATGTCTGATGCCCTCTATCATTCTAGCATAGTCAACTGTTGACACCCGATTTTGACCGACCCTTAACTTATTTTACGTTTTATTTAAAATTGGTATTCTAATATTTGGCGGAATAAGCAAATTTATTTCACTTCCAAAATATGTTCTTTATATTATCCAAAAAAAATGATAAATAAATAAGCAAATACATTATGCTAGCAAGTAAGTAGTAGTAATATTTTAATGTTCATATCATTTATTATTATTATTTTTACCCTCGTTATTTTAATGTCAGTTTTACGCGTATCGAATTATTTTTAAGTAACGTCTTTCGAGGATAATCTTAATACTTTTCATAGTAATTTTGGCGTGCATTATGTACTCTATTACACAAGTTTACAAGTCAAAGTATTATTTTTTTTTATTTAAATGGTATCCGTATTTGTTCAATTCGTAATCCTTTAAATAAAAATTATTTCGATTTTAATCAAATCCTTGAGATTTCGTTTCAATTTCGGTCAATTTCCTTGAAATTATTTCAATTATAGCCTTTCTTTACCAAGTTTTGCACTTTTAATCAAATTGAAGCTAATTATAGTTTGATTTTAAATTTCAACAATTTTATGGCCAATTCTTAAATTCGGGTACCCGTTTTCCAACCCGGATCTGACTCAATAACCCACTTTCCATTTTTAAACCCCAAAACCTTAATTGCCATTTCATTTTTCCTCTCTCCAACACCCTAGCCGCCCCACCTTCTTCTCTCCCCCTTTTCCGGCGGCTGCGCCTCCCTCTCTCCCCGCTGCCAACCCCCATGGCAGCCGTCCCACTCTCCTCTCCTCTGTGCGCTGCTGCCGCACCACCGCGGCCCGGCAGCCCCTCCCTCTTCTCCCCTTTCCTCTCCCGCTTCGCGCCTCCTTTTTCGCTCCCTCTTTCTCCCTCCTCGCCGGTAGCAGCCGGCGGCCTCTCCCCTCTTCCCGCTACCCCCACAATCCCAGCGCCGACCACCACAAACCAAACCACCCGTGAACCCCGAACAACCCCAAAAATCTCACCAAGACGCAACCAAAACAGCCCCATTTCCGACCACTACCATCCCATTTCGCCGGAAACAGCAACAACAACGGATTTAGACCATGGAATCGGTGTTTGCAGTCGAGAGTAAAAAGAAAATACGGTTTGATTTCGTTACATTTATTATTCTTTTTTTTCGTGTTGATTGAAATTGTGCGATGGTATGCCGGACTTAAAATTTCACAACTTTCTTGTTTGTTGGGGAGATGTTCATGATTTATTGAGCCTTTGAAATCGGAATAATATTTTAAGACTTGTATTTTTCAGCATGAATAATGCAATTGGAGAATCAATATTTAGGACTTGTATTTTTTTTAGCATGACTAATTCATCTTATGGTAAGCTTAGATTGACATCCTGCTGTAATGGTAAGTTGATGCACTGCAAATCATATTTTTGGAGTATTTATTCTTTTTTTATGGTAAGATTTTCTGTAGATTTTCTTGAGTAATTATTTTAAGTAGTCAATTTGATAAGGTACCTTTTGAATATTTGATTTTGCAGATTTGGGGGTATTTGGGGATTTTTAATGGATTTACTTTTGGCTGATTATTCTAATTTATTTTTAGTAAATATTAATTGATTTTCTTTACCTTTTAGGAGTGTTTATTCCTACTATAAAAGCTTGTGTTTATTCATTCTTCAAGACAAAAAAAAAAAAAAGACATGGCTGCTAGAAAAAAAAACTCTCATATACATACTTCCTCTCTTAAACACAAAAGTATTAGTTATATTTTTATTCTTGCAATATCTAAGTCCGTTCACTTTCGGGATCAAGTTGACATCAATTGGTAATTTGTCAGTTTTATTTATTTATTTTGTTGTTGTTGCCCGCTCATCTACTTCTGTCTAGTATTTTTTTTTTTTTGCAATTGGTGCTGCTGGTTCGTTTTAGTGTTACAGGTTCTCTAATAAAAAAGGGACGTGAAGAGTCGCTTGGGGGCGGGATAAATTTGATGGAGCTAGAAGACTTATTTTAATTTTATATTTGTTGTATTTTTTTTTAAGTTGTGATGTAATGAAAATAGTGAAATGGGGATATAGTAAATGGGGGAGAGGGGAGTTATTTTTTATTTCATGACACTCACGTAGGCAAATCTAACCTAGAGGAAAATATATATAATAATAGTAATAATAATAAAATCGTGGGAATAGCATGATTAATAACTTTATTATTCTGTGTTTTAAAACATATTTTAGACGTTAGATATCATGCTTATAGGCTCCGTTGTATCTGTTTTGTTGAGATTATGTTTAAATTTCACTCTTTGCATGCCTATAATAATTTATTAGAAATCATGTTTAGGTTTAACCCTTTTGTTTTAGAACATGCCTATAGTAATATAATTTTAGAAATCATGCCTATAAAACTTTAAATGTTTTTTTTCTCTCCTTATATTATTAGAAGTTATGCTCATAGTATTTAACCAAAACACCTTTATAAATTTCCTTTAGAAAACATGTCTTTAGGATTTATAATACTTTATGATATTTCCTTTCCTGCATTATTAGAAGCATGCCTATAGGATTTAACTTAACTTTATAACTTAATCGTCTCTTTTGGAATTTATGTTTTTAAATTTGATGGCTTAAGAATTAATGTTTACATTTAGTATGTCATCATTTGTTTTCAAGCATGCTTTAATTTTATTTTATTTTATTTGAGGCTATGTGAGACCTTATATGCTAATCGTTGTATTTAATGTTCTTTTTGTAACGCGAGTTTAATAGGAAACCTAATCTAGAATCCTACCAAAATAGATGTCCAATGCCTCTTGGACATTAGGAGGGACAATAAGCATTTTAGGGAATCGTTAGTATTTTACATTTTCTTTAGTACGCCTCTAGGGTAATTAATAAAATCAACTTAGGAGGGGGTACGGGTAGATAGGACCTCAGAAAGAATGATATACGCTTGACCCTTTAATAGGACGGAGCCTTGGTTTTCGTCCTTGGGCTTGGTAATAAACCAAGTGCGTCTGATCCGAGTACTAAAATAAAATTTATTTAATTTGATTTCCTTTTCTTATATTTCTTTCATTTTTATTTGAAATAGATTAGTATATTTGTTTAACTTATTTTATCACCTAGAATCAAATTTAGGAATTATATTAAAATAGGAGACCTTTATTTGTAACCCCACATAAATGCGAGACACGGTCGGGACCCGCCTTTGCGGACCTCGAAGGGTGCTTAACACCTTCCCTTCGAGGTAATTTGAGCCCTTGCCCTCTCTCTGGTAACTTGACCTTAGGCTTAGACCTAGACTTAGAATGGTGTCCTAATGCACCTTAATTCATTAGGTGGCGACTCTACATTATTCAAAAATCCCAAAAGAGTCATTGCCACGACGTCTTCTAGGTTCCCGTTTCTCCGCGAGGAAAAATGGGGCGCGACATCAACAATGCTCTGAAAGGAACCACCAGATAACACAAGAGAGGTTGTGGCCTCCTGCAGATAACTTGTGAACCCCTTCACAAATCGACGAATCCGCTCAAACTCTGTGAGAATACTAGACATGGCATAATGGGATAACTCATGGAATCGTGCCTCGTACTTGGTTACAGTTATGGAACCCTGCTCGAATCTATCGAACTCATCACGACGTCTATCACGAAGGCTGTATGGTACAAACCTCTCAAGAAAGATCTCAGGAAACTGCCCCCAATCCATGGTTGGAGCATCAATTGGCCTCCGAGCCATAACTGACCTCCACCACTCTCTGACCATGCCTGTAAGCTACTTTGTGGGCCTCCAGAACACCCAAATTGAACAATCGATCCTAGCACTCTGTCAGGAAGTCATATGCCCCATCCCCGACGGTACCATCAAATTTGGGAGGAGTCAATCTCACAAATCTCTCAAAGCTCTTCTGCTCAGACAAGGACATAGCAACACTGGTAGAAATGGCGGGGCTAAAATCCTCGGAGGTGCAATAGAAGGCATGGAAAATGGACTAGGGGTCTGAAATCTCATATTAGGTCCATATTAGCTTTCAAACTCCCTCTTAGATGCGTGATCTTGATGCTGAGAGGCGCTGATGTTCCTACCAAACTGGAAGATTAGATGTGCGCGAGTTGTTGATGAACTTGTGTACTGTTCCTGGTTCCTGAGCAATTGTGGATTTGTTGCAGAGATTGTAGGTTAAGCGTGGGTAATGGGATAAGAAACGTGACCATGGAGGAAATCTCATTTTGATTGGTTATGAGGAGTTCACTAATTTAATTAAAATAGTTATTCAAGTGGTTTAGGATTTTAATTGAATTAACATTTAGTTCACTAATTAACTCAATCATCTAGATTTACACATAAACTAAATAACCGTAGTTATTAGATAGTCCCAAACACCCATTTAAAATTACGGAGAAGATATTTTAGAAAAACAAGCGGAATAATTTTTAGAATAACCCATCGGGTCATTACAGAAATAAGATACATTTTTGGTTTTGATAAGATGAATTGTTAATGAATTAAACTATAACTCATGTGTATAATAATTAAATAATAGCTTCGAGGAATTTTCACATATAACTACTCAAAAATACCTTAATTATGTTTTATAACTATAGTTTGAGTAATTACATTTCGTAACTATAATTATAACAATGGTTGTATATTTCGCACAACATTTATATACGTTTGTGTACTCCGCTATACAATTCGCAATTTTTGTATAACTTTGTATATTTTCCTATACAATTCTTTCACAACATTTGTATAATTCGCACGATTCGCTGTATTTGTATATTCGTTATACAATTTGATTCGCGCATGATATTTGTATAAATCGCGAGAACTATACAAAACTCAAATAACAATTACAGCTAGATATTTGTCACAAATCATAATTAACTCAAACTATAGCTATACTAGTTAACTACGAAGTATTTTGATATTAAATTTGTGATGGCAAATATTATCACTAACATTGGACGTGTTCGTGGTTATGATTTATTGTCTAACCAAAAGATCAATGTGCTATGTTTCAGAGTTTGAATTGGCAAGAGTAATTGATATTCAGAAAAATAAATCAACCTGATAATTAGTTTTTCAAAGGTAAATCAGCCTTCTACCGTAATAATATATTCCTTCTCTGTATATAACTTTGACCAACATTTTTAAATATACTTTTTCATCATATTAATAGAGAAGGATTGCAACTTACAACATTTTCTATATAGTTTTCAATCATCTAAATTTTAAATATATAATTTAATTACTTCAATTTAATTTTGAAGTTTAGTCAAATTAACCTTAAAAAATAAAATAATGATAAGTAAAAGTAAATCGAGGGAATATTAGATCATACCAAAGACTAACATAAAAAGCCACTACTTTCAAGTAGACATTGACATCAGCCGACTCGATGAGTGAATCTCTAACTAATTTTAGTCAATATTTCTTTAGTTTTAAAAAGAATAATTTCTTACAAATATACAAAAATGATTTTATGATTGTAAATTAAAATTATGTCAAATATACAAAAATGTCCTTCAATCTTGTAAAAAATAAAAAAGATTTTTTTTATTTTGTGATTATAAATTAAAATTATGTCTAATATACCAAAATGTACTTCAATCGTGTGGTATTAAATACGTCACATGGAAAGTTGATATTAAAATATTGCTGGAAAAAAAAGAAAAAAGTCACTCTTTTTTAAAGAGACTAAATAGAAAGTTAATCATTCTTTTTGAAATGGAGGAAGTATTTACCTTTTTAATTTCATGTCAAGTCAAACTATTTATTTTTTTTAAATGGAGAAAAAGCTATATGACAAATTGATGTTAGTTTGTTGCTGATTCAGGAATTACAAGCAAACTTGACATTGTACTTTTGATATGTAATAGCCAGAAGATGTTGGCAACAAATATCATCTTGCGCAAGTGAGGCAAAGAAATGAACATGATTATTTGAATTGTTAAAAAGAAACCTGCTAGTCATGAAAAACATGAACATTCCATGTAAATCCAAATAATAATAATGCAATCACTTCGAGTTTTCAATCTATTTAACCTGCTTTTCTTCATGTAAAACTTCAGGTGGTAAACCTACAAACAAGAACGATTTTGCTAGCTATCAATTATCAATAACAATGATCAATGGCTGCACATTAAAATTTCAATAAATTCTCAATATAGAGGAAAGGACTTACCCTTTTTTTCATCGTCCAACTTCGGGTTTTCAATCGATTTATCAAGTTTAACCTGCTTTTCAACTATAGGTCGTAAACCTAAAACAAGAACCACAATTATCAATGGTTGCACATTGAAATTTCAATAAATTCTTTATAATTCTAATTGATAGGTGAAGGACTTTACCATGCATCTTCCGTACAAATCGTCCAAACTCTATGAGATTGTGTTTCTTCAATAGAGTTGGGCTTAACCTCATGTAACTAAAAATAGATAAGTGGCAGCTTCCACAAGAGTGATAATAACAAGAAGGCTTGGCATTTTCCAAGATCTTGTTGTAGCTTTCTCTGAGATAACACGGATGTGCATTCTGACCCGCAGTTGGTATCTGCTCTGAATATGCAGAAAGTAGTACCTGCAATTTACATGATTAATTATCTATATTTGATAGAGATGTACGTTAAGTTTCTGAGCTATTGTGTTTTAATATGTGGGAAAGAAATAAAAAGAGATGGAAACACCCTTCAACATTCAAATGTGCAAAGAAGAAAAAATTTACAGAGAAGTGCAAAACCATAAAATATTCAACAAACATTACCACCCAAAGTACTTCATAAGCATCAGCAGATGCTTTTAGAAACTCCTTTTCCCAAACTGGCCTTTCAGGGTCATCTAATGCTTCTTGATATTCCTTTAATTCATGATGCGTCGCCGAGTCAAGACATGCATAATTCAGAGTTGACCCATGCTTTTTTAATATTGATGCAATTGCAGAATAATTATAGTTGTAAGCGCGAGCTAATCCAGCTGTTACTTTAGCGGAATGGCTTTCCCCGATTAAATTATTGCGCCACCAATGAATTCCTGGTAGCTGCTTATCAATAAGGAACTAGAATCACTTAAGGATTCCATGAGAATATAACATTTAAAAGAATATCATTTATTTATCACCTTTGCTGCAATAGAAGTGCCATTAAATGCCAACTTTGCCATGCCAAGTACTTGATCGGCGTGATCAATTAAAACTTGAGAGTACCAATACGTGAAGAAACTCCCGTGACCGGATTTATATCCACCACCATCACGAAAAAACTCAGTATTTTGTGGTTCTGAATTATACGAGCCTGCATTTTCGGGAGGTTTACCGAAGGATGGGACTCTTCGTGCAACTGCTGCCTTTTGCAAGCTCTTCAACAAGTACTCATCATAGCACTGTTAAGGATGTAAGGTTACATGATTAGTAAATATGTTACAACTATAACTCAAAGACTAATAGCTAATTATGAAATACGTGGGGAAAAATTCCAAAAAATTTATAGCTCAACGTTAGAGAGGTTAATTTACCTGAAATTCACCAATACCAGGATATTTCCACCCAGATTTTGCAGAATGAGAAGGGTATCGTAATTCTCCACCTGGACCAAGTCCAATTTCAATCTGAGAGATGGTTCTACGTTCAAAGAACTCATGGAACTCCGTCCGAAAGCTTTTCATCAAATCAAAGTAAACCTGTAAGAGCAAATTAGTCCAGGGCAGGTTGCAGAGTTTGAAAACTTTATTTTGGGGGATTTTTTAGTGCAATTACCTCAAGTGCAGTTCGTCCACATAAAACTGGCTCGTTGTCAATTCCCCAGGTGAGACATTCAGGGTTTCTTCTCATTGATTTATCGGTAAAATAGATGTCAGGATTTCTGTTACCAATTTCTGTAACCCATTGTGGAAGGGGAATATAAACATCATCGACAGCACATTCATGGAATGACATTACCACGCTTAGACCTAGACGAAGTTCTCGAACAATTTTGAAAAGCTTGTGGTAAGCAGTCCAATTGTAAGCTCGTGGAGCATGGGGCTCCACTATTCCCCACCAACACTCTATTGTGACGCCATCAATATTGGCTTCTGACTTCAAGGTTTTTAGTTGGTTCAGCAGAGAATCAACATCCACAATTTCACCTTCCATGTTAACGATACCCAACTGTCACATCAAATTCGAATTGATATGTATGTCCAGACGAAGGAATAAAAATATATAAGTAACATATTACAAATTACTTACCGGTAGCGTAACGTATACGGGAACATAGGCGGTACCGATGAAATCTCGCTCTGGAGGAGCCTGAGCCTGTCAATACAGGAGAGCCATCATGAATCCGCCGGCGGAATTACATATATAAATGAATTGAATTGGTTACCTCATTGAAATGGATTGAACTGACATGTCTAGCTTCGTCGACCATAGACATAGCCATGGTACGACTTCGACAGAGAGGGCCTGAATTCACCATAATACCCCTCGCCGGTATCCGGATTTGTCTATCATTGACAGTCGGAGAAGCTGAAAGTCGGTGTCCAACAATCGCAGAAAACGCCGCTGCCATTTTAATTCTTCAGGCTTTAACATCACGTCATCTTTACCACTGATCCACTATATATAAAGTGTGCGACATATTATATTAATTAACACTCTTTTTTTTTTTTAAAAAAAAAAAACGGGTATGGAATTTAAGAAAATAATAAAAAAATTAAATTCTAAACTAAAATTTTACCAAAAAATAATTTTTTAAAAGCAGACGAAAAAGAAAAAATAAATCATTATTGTTTAAAAATAAGTAATACAATATACATAAAGTCCTACTTCTAATATAACTGACATTAAAAGAAAAGGTATCTATTCTTTTTCAATTTAAGTATCTGCAGGTAACATTTAAAGCATTATACATTAAATACAAAGATAATTTAAAAATAAATATCCAAATTATTAAATTAATATATCCGAATAAAAATTTAAAAATTTAAAAATATTTAAAAATAAATAAAATAATAAATAAATAATAAATAAAAGAGTGTTATTCCTTAAAAAAAAAAAAAGAGTTCCTATAAATTTGGTTTAGAGTCCAAAGACATAAGAATATTTCTAAAGCATTCCTAATTCCACTAAACTACTGCGACTTATGATATAGTATGAACCTTCAAAAATGAAATTAAAAGTTATACAAAAAATCAATCAATTATGATTACTTAAATGACCTTATATTATTTAGGAGATATTTTCTACACATATAATAATGTTGCTGCTTCATCAAATCCCTTATGAAGAATCGCAAATCTCTAGAAATATCACACACCTATATTTAAATGAAAAAAAAGTTATCATTATTTAGTTTTGTCCTTTATAAAAATTAAAATTCATGACACTTTCTATCTCAATTTTAGAATTATTTTATTTGTGATTCAATAGTTTCTTTCAAGAAAAGGATCATATCGAAGAACGAGAGAAAAAAATTCAAATTCTTTTAATATGGTGGATCACTTACTTCACGGCAACTGGCATTATATTTATAAGAACTAAAGAAAATGTCAGAGGCTCTGGACTCACCGTTTTGACAACTCTCAAAATAAGCTTCGCAAAATCAGAATGATATACATCAAGTAAATTTGAATTTTACGTTTTTGCCAAAGTGTAATTGTCTCTACAATAATTTTTAAAAGTATTATCTCACAAAGCAAACTTTAGTATATGTTATGGAGTGGTCTTTCATAAAAAAAAATGTTACTTATGAATTTTTTTGGTGCAATCCCAAAATTAGTTGGTTAGACCCCCCAACTAATGTAAAATCAAAAGTAAAATAAACTTTTGAAATCTAAAATATAATCGAGTAACACGGTAATTATTAGTTCTTTTATCATATAAATAAATTGAACATGAAGCAATACCTACTTTAAAGAAGAGTATATCACAAAATATTTTTACCTATCATTAAATTTTTAATAATTTTAAAAAATTGTACCACTTTAAAGTGTTTGGGGGCATGCCTATATGGAATAGAATTGTTAAAGTTTTCATTTTGTGTCATGGATGATTGAAAACTTTGTCTATGTTTATATTAGATGGGTCAAATCTACTTACTAGAAGTGAAGTGCACGACCAATTTGTTGTCAAACAATTTTTTTCTGTTTTTTTCACAAATTGATATTCATTTCTACTTACATTATTTTTTATTGAAAATATAAACACTAAAATCGTTTATAAAAAAGTATTAGACGAGATACAATCATATTTTTTATCTAATAACATCAAATTTTATATCATTACACATTACAACATATAAGCCCAATCTAAATATAACTATTCAACATTAGCTAGATAGTCAACATATTTATGATTATATATATTTTTTCGTTTAGATTTTGTACTAATCATCATGAACATTTTTTTCAAAAACTTTTTGGATGCTATTAAAAAATATTTATAGTGACTAACATGGAATACACGTGCAATGTGTGTGTTCAAGAGCTAGTATAACTAAAAGTGGGAGGATCTGAATTTCAAAGTTGAATTATCATTTTGTCTCTGCACTTAATTAAAACATTAAAAATGTTTAATTATTTAAATATTAAATAGTAATCCTTGTTAGTTTTGTTTTAATCCTAAAGTAAGAACAATGATGTTAATGAATTAGCTAATTAATTTTCTTTACCGTTTATTGGAAACTAGCAAATGAAACAATTGTAATTAATGAAAAGATATTACCTTGATATGCAACTAAAAGGTAAGTACATATAGAATTAATGTTTTTTTCCTTCTCAATTTAGACTTTTTTTCCATCACATTTTTTTAATTTTAACATCTTGGTGTCTTTCTCAATTTTTCTTTTTCTATAGTAATGTAGATTTATTGGTGAAGGTGATGTCTCAAGGAAAATACTATTTTGAATGATCGATGAATACAAAAGACCGATTCCGTATATATTTTTCAAGTTAAATAATGCATTGATCACTTGTGCTTCAAGTTCTCTTAATTTCAATATTGGTTGGCGACGTACTTTTTGATAGAAGAACTTTTAGTTGATTCATTGTCATATCAATCTTTTCAATAAGATAAATTCATAAATAAGAAAATATCGTGCTGAAACTGTGAAATGTAGAAAAGGGTAAACAAAAGCCAGCTAATCATTCTGCATTAGAGTTAGTAAAGTACTTGTTTGTCCGCATCTAATAAAAAAAAAACATAAAATCTTTTCTTCTTCTGTGAGTCTGTCCAATCTCACGCCTGTATACCTACGATTAGATTAAAGAAGAGTGATTAGTTTCAAATTATAGACCACTACGGCACAGTGACAAGTAAATATCTTACCATGCATCTTATTCACAAATCTTTTGAACTCTTTCAAGTTGGACTCCTCCAACAGAGTTGGACACAGACGAAGATAAGTAAAAGAGGACAAGTGGTTTCTGCAGAATGAAGGTTTGGCAATTTCGAGTATTTTGTTATACGCTTCTCTGTGGTAACAAGGAAGAGCATTCTCCCCGGCTACCACTATACCGGTATTCCACGCATCCGTTAGCACCTGAAATTTTGTAAAATAAGACAGTCCACATATTTACTTTGCACGGAAAATAGCATATATACGAAGGGAAAACAGGGCAAGACATAAAAAATTACATTCACATAGGCAAGGAAGAATTAAATTGTGAAATAAGAGAATCTTAGTGTCCGGATATATTTATATGATTCACAACCACAACCTGATTCTAGTAGGCTGAAATCCATAGGATGCAATTTCAAGTACCCATTAGCATATTTCATAGTTTTCATTTACAACAGGTTGAACATACAAGTCACTGTACATAGGAGAACTTGAAGTGGCAGAAAACTCAGTTGCAACAACTTAAAGATGGGATGCTAATACTTAGTATTTCCATGGACGGAAGACGATTTCTTTGCACGAAATCAAGATTACCAGGATGAATGGGCAGGGTGATATATGGGCATAGCTTGCAGGCTGCTGATGTTTATTTTCAGGAGCTCTTAGGAAGTTTTAAGATGTGTCTACATGGGTCAGCTTCCAGAGTTGTCTCAAATGGTGATGACAATAATATCAAAGGAAAAAACAAATGATGTTTTGCCATGAATCCTCACAAAGCTCAGTGGACCAGATGGGGATGAATGGAGTTTCTCTTGTGCAGCTGGGAAATTATTAAATATGGCACAACACTTTGCCAAAGCTTGTTATCGGCACATATTTAGTTATGATTCCCAAATTATAAAAAGAGCATCCGGACTTATTTCCGATAAGCCTCAGTGATTTGATCACACACAGAATCATATCCAACGTGTTGAGACTTAACATTGGGCCCTATTTAACCATGTTAAGTCCTGAGCATTCCCTATCTGTGAGCTACATTGAAGCATCCTCTTTGTACCGGGAGGAACAAGGAGGTGCAGCTTCATTGGAGAAGATCATTAAGGGTGGAAGGGAAGACTCTCAACAATGGAAGGAGAAGCTAATTAAATATGTCATACAGGCAATGCCAGTTCACTTATTGTCTCCACTAAAAAAAGTCATGGATCAGATGGAGAAACATATGGCAATTCCTTCTAACGGATAATTGTCACTTTGCATGTTATAGGCATTCATTTGTGTTAACCATCAATGTAAAAGTTCACAAAAAAGAGGTCATCAGCAACACAATGATGATTAAGCAACGCTTGATTTTTAGAACATTTGTGGCATGAAGCTACATATTGTGAGAGATCACATTTAGTTTCAACAAAATCACAAGGGGGCATATGGTTAGGAAACAAGTATGACATAGAGAGTACTTGCAAACATGAACCTGATGGTACCAGGCCAAACAATGAATATCACAGTTGGACAGGCAGGATGAGGAGATGCCACAGCAGACTATCAACTAATTTGGTACTATTCTATACCACTGCTCAGGCAGACAATGAGACACACGGGCTGGGACACATGAATGGTGTTTGGACAGTTCATTAGTGACATGAGCTTGAATCTGGTTCACAACAGCTGATTTTATAAGGGATTGGAGAATGCGCTATTCTTCGGCAAATTAAGATTTTAACATATATTTACCTGCCGAACTAACCCTTCCGGATCAGCTAATGCCCCCGGTGATTCCTTTTCTTGATCACAAGTGCGCAACTCGAGGCATGTGAAATTCAAAGCTGCCTCATGCTTCTTTAGCATGGAAACAATTCTATAATAGGTATTCTTTCCTACAATGTTGTAAAACCCAGCTGTTAGCTCAGCAGCGTGACTGTTAGCCTTGTAACACCAATGAATTCCTGATACCTGCTCATCAAGACTACGATCAATTCATGATTCTATGAATATATCTAGCATTTAAAGGAATACTATTCAGATTTCACTACCTTTGCTGCTATTGGGGTGCCTTTAAAAGCCAGATTTGCCAGGCCAAGCACTTTATCACCGTGGTCTATTAGAACCTGAGAGTACCAGTTCAAAAAGAAATCTGCCTATGTGCATTTATATCCACCATATTCATCACTGAAAAAAATCGTTTCTTCTGGTTTTGAGTTATAGGAACCTGCATCCCCAGGCCCTTCACACCAACCCGGCTCTTGTCGTGCCGCAGCTGCCTTTTTGAGGCTCTCGGACAGGTACTTGTCATAGCACTGTTATGAATGTCAATTATGAAGGTATAATAATATATGAAACTAATTTGAGGGTAAATAAGTAATTGTTTCACCATTTTAAAATGTCAAAATTACCTGGAATTCACCAATGCCCGGATATTTCCACCCGAATTTTTCGGGATACGATGGAAACCTTAGCTCTCCACAAGGTCCTAGACCTATCTCCACCTCAGAAATAACTCCTCCCTCGAACAAGTCATCGAATTCGAGGCGGAAACTTTTCATATAATCAAAATAAACCTATACAAGCACATTGGAATGATATACCACAGTTAATATGCATTTCACCTAGTAGAAATGATAAATAAATAACATCATTCATCTGCCGAAAGATAAATTATAATTCTCTAAGATCGCGAGGCCTTCAGCTTCTGACCGAGAAAACCCCCTTAAGAAGTGAAACAATGCACACAAATTTTTCACATTCTCTACATTACTGTAGAAGCGCATAAAAGAGACTTTCTTTTCCCTTCAGTGACATATATCTATTTTTTTACTACACATATTTCAATTTTACTTCCCAGATTTCCAGTAAGATGTAGCTTCTTAAAACCACTTTTACGTGATCAATAGTTAGAAAAACGATTTAGCAAGGTATTAGTTTTCCCATTAACAATTTTCCTCCATCCCAGACAATTCAAAAATATTTTTGATCATCATCCTTCTTTAGGTCTGTATTTCTGATTTTAATTTCACAACATGGAGAAGACCACATAGTTCCCATCTATTACCGTGTTAGCTACCCTTATTACCTTCTCTCCCCTTCCACTGTGCCACTGAAAGTGACGTACTCTTCTTGCAAATTCAGGGTTCTATGGGAAACACTTCAACCATTTTCTTTTAACTACTAAGTTCCTCATGTTTCCAAACTTGATCAATGTATCATTAGTGCAAAAATAATGCATGGTGTAGTAATTATTATCTGTAACTCTTCAACTAAGTATTCTATAATTTGTTATATGTGATTCAGATACTATTACTAAATCTGTCTTACCTGAATAGTCTATTAACCTTTATTACCTGCACTTTCACACTGGTGAAAATCAGGAACATAGCCGCTCCTCAGAAGCCAATGTGCTAACTGATGAAATCCTTGACAAGTCTTCTAAACTCGTGCTCATTTTCTTTCCTGACAAGAGAACTAGAATAGACTCTAGAAAGAATACTAAAGATGACAAATTTTACCATTGCCCCAGGAGAATTTGGCTAGATGCTGATGGACATTCTATTCAAGCTCATGGGGGTGGAATTCTGTATGACGAAAGCTCGAGAATGTGTTTTTGGTATGGCGTGTATAAGAATGGTCATACATAAAGAGCTCCCGGGAAGAATGTAGCTTGGGTAGACATCACTGGTGTTTGCTGCCTCTCTTTTAAGGATTTCTGGACTTGGAAGAAAGAGGGTATTGTACTAGCTGTTGGATGAACATAATGAGGATCACGACCTTCACAAGTCTAAAGTGTTGGAGAGGCCTAAAGTGATCTACAATGAGAAGACAGGTAAATATGCAATGTGGATACATTGATTATACCGACATGACTTTGTTCAAAGATGATGATCGTAAAGCATATGTCGTTTACTCATCTGAACACAACAGGGAGCTTCATATTGGTTTTATGTGGATTTAACTAATGTTTTGTCAAGAATTCTCGTGGGGCAATATAGAGAGCTCCGGCCTACATGATCACATCAGGATGAGTGGTTGGCACAAAATGAGCCACGGTCTCACGTGGATGAATCGATTATGGGACCATGGGAGACTATAGGGAACTCATATGTAGGAGCAAACATAGTGTTTTGAGTCACTACGTTCTTTGCTCAGAGCACATACCTGCTCCCCATTTCTCCTGGTTTGTGTGTTTTGATGAAAGATCGCTGGAATCCAGATGATTTGGGTGAGTCTAAATATGTATGACTTCTTTAACAGTGGAGAAAGTACTGGGCAGTCAACAACCAGTAGTACCTACCTTTTGGCATAAGAGATGGAAGCTCCTTAAACGTCCAGTATAGAATAATGCTTATAATTTTCTCATCATAGAGCAAGTTACCAGCTTGTGTGGAGTATTAGCACTGACGTGAATTACTAGGTACCTACTAGTTCGAATAACTTGTTATAAGCTAGAAATTAATGTAAATATTACCTCGAGTGCAGTTCGCCCCTCCAGGACATGTTCTTCATCAATCCCCCAACTGAGACACTCTTCGTTTCTTCTCTTTTCTCTATCCGTGAAGAAAATATCACCATTTTCCTTCCCAATTTTTGTAACCCATTTTGGAATGGGAATGTGTACGTCATCCCCGACATTACCTCCACATTCGTGGAAGGACATCACGACCTGTACAATTTCTTAAAAATTAAGAACACGTATCTGTTTAACTAGTTTCTGTGAACGTGCTTCGCACGTTTATCCCTTTGCAATTCAAACTTTCAGAAGAATGTTGATACACACACATTAACACATACCTGAAGTGTCGTGCCAAGTAACGGTTATTCACCATTGAGAGTAACAAGAACAAAGAAATCAAAGTGGAACAAGTTATTTTCACACTAAGAAACTACAAAACCAAATAAAAAAGAAACTAAAAACCTAACCTGCAACTTTAGGTTGAGGTGTCGAACTATCTCGAACACTTGTCTGTATGCTTTCCAATTATACAATTTCGGGGATGCTTCGACGATGCCCCACCAAACATCAATCATAACACCATCCGCTCCAGTAGACTTCAATATGTCTAATTGATTTATCAGAAAATTTGGATCCACAACATGACCATCGAGGCTAATAATGCCCAACTGTATATCAAAATTCGAACAATAAGCAAGAATATACAAATCAGTTGAGTCATTTAAAATAAGATAAAATAAAATATGTACTTACAGGCATCATCACGTACACCGGAATATATGGATCCCGAACAGCCTGTGGATAGAAATCCATGTTAGAAACACACAGTAAAACAGAGCAAGGACCAAAATCACTTTTGGAATTACAGAAATTTGTATTTCAATGTATAATTATTTATCAGAAACCTTTCTTTTGTACAGAAAAACTAGTTTATCTAAGTATAACACACCAAAGAACTACACACTCATCATCAAAATGGAGTTGGTTGCTAGGGCTATCAGATTTCAGGGTATTTTAAGACCATTTTCTTCCTAGAAGGTTTAGCATCTACCTCAGTACAGTAATGTTGGACGGCTGCAGACATTTGGTGGCCAGTAGAATGAAAGGTCTTCTGGATGGCCATGCATGGCTTGGATATGGACTTTACTCTCGATATTTTCGATCCCTGCAAGTAGAAAAATATGGTTATTAATCTAAAAAAAGATTACATTACGAAGAGAAAGAGAAAAAAAAAATATTACCGTAAAAGAGCTCAGATATGAACGTTTAGGAGGTCCAACAGCAGGAATCCTGAGTAATGCGGAGGTCAGGGAAGCCATGGAAGATGGAAATTGGTAGCTTAGTGAGCAAACAAGAAATTTTCAAATCAGGTAGCTGTGCACTGCTCTCTGCTCCACTCACTATAAAACGTTGCAGCAGAAATATGTACGACCTCATTTCTTTCTTGTCTTTAGTAATAGTAGTATTTTTTATTTTTCCTGTATATGCTAACTACCTCTTTTCTTTCTTGTCTTTAGTATTAGCACAAGTTTTTGTATTACTCCTGCTATTACTATTATTGAAAAAAATTAAAATGATTAATTTATTTTTATTTTTACGTAATTTCTTAATATCACTACTAATTAGAATATGAATATCTCCTCTGTTTGAGTTGTTTACTTCTTCGCCGCTATTATATGGGACCCACAAAAATAATTTATGAGTTCATTAATTTAATATTTTCAAAACAATTTGATTATATTTTTGCTCTTGCTTCAATTATGATTTTACAATATTAGCTCTTATAAATTATTTTTGTGAGTTTCTTAATTTAATATTTCGAAAGAAGCTTGATTATATTTCTTCAGCTTCTTCAATATGGTTTTACAATATTAGCTCTGATAAATTATTTTTGTGAGTTTCTTAATTTAATATTTCCAAAGCAGTTTGATTATATTTCTTCAGTTGTTTTAATTATAATTTTACAATATTAACCCTAATAAATTATTTTGTCAATAAGTGACATGCCTGTTTGGACTGTCTGCTTCTTCCCAGCTATTATACGAGACCCGCAAAAATAACTTGCGAATTTCTTAATTTAATATTTCCAAAGCAGCTTGATTATATTTTTTCAGCTGCATTTAAGTCTAATAATTAATAACTTAAATTTTTTAAAATGCATATAAAAAATCTATTTGTGTCACAAAAACTGAAATAAAAAAATATCTGTTGAGCCCATGCGAGCACGGGGCTCGTGGCTAGTATAAATTTTCTGTATGTACTACCTTACTCCTTTCTTGTCTTTAGCAGGAGGAGTATTTCTTATTTTTCCTACTGTATATACTAGCTACGCTTCTTACATATGAATCACACTATTAGACACAACTTCTCTTATTAATCCTAACTAATAATATTGAAAAAAAATAATCAAATTATCAATTTATTATTATTTTATACATATGTATATATATAATTTCAAAAGACAAAAGGTTTTATGTCTAATTTTTTTCTTTTTAATTTGGACAAACTCAATGACTTTAGTATGAATATTGTATATTGTTCATTGATAATTAATTTTTTCAACTGGCAATTATTTTTTTTTACTCAAAATAGTTATAAAATTTATATGAATATATATTAGTGACATCCAAAATAATGAAGTATAACTAAAGAATATATAAATTTAAAACTAAAGGCCTAAGATATTGCGGATCTCATAAATTCAGAAAAATAGTGCCTTATTAAATTAATTAAAATATAACCCAAAAAAGTTATGTTTTAAATTTTTTCGAAAATGTTCTTGTTGAAGTAAGCATGTCGAAGTGTCTGGTTCAGCTTTCAAACTCCCTCTTATACAATAACAGTACATATCGTGTTTATATCCATACTAGTTTCTCGACACATCCATCGCACGTGCAAATTCTATGTAGGATGCATGTATCTAGTTATTCAACTACTTACAAGTTTAGACGTCTATTTGTGCACACCAAAAGTTTACGACGTATAGATGCTAGTCTAGGGTGCATATGTGTTTTATGAATGATCAATATGTTTCCTTGTATCATGACTACGTTATTTTTCAAGGTCAAGACTAATAATATAGTATGAACCTTCAAAGATGAAAAATAAAAGTTAGGAGATATTTTCTACCCATATAATAATGTTGTCGCTTCATTAAATCCCTCATGAAGAACCGCAAACTTCTAGAAAGATCAGACACCTATATTTAAATGAAAAAAGAGTTATCATCATTTAGTTTTGTCCTTTATAAAAATTAAAATTCATAACACTTTCTATCTCAATTTCAGAATTACTTTGTTTGTGATTCAACAGTTTCTTTCAAGAAAAGGATCATTTCAAAGGACGGGGTCATGACTAAAGGGCTACTTAATTTCAACCCCAACAATAAATGTACAGAAAAATTCCAATGAATAAATAGTCACCACATAAAAATGATATCCCAAAACTTGGTGTCACGAGTATAAAGAACATCTAATATGTAACTAGTGAAATAGGTGCATCTCATTCTTCGAATAGAAATAAAGACTAATCAACTACGATAGGATCCAATGAAAACTCGAAGCCCTGAGTCTCGCCACTAGATCTGGTATGAACCAAATGCACGAGCAAATCAACTACCGCGTGGATAATTTTGACGAGAATCTACGGGGGAGAAAGGAGTAGGGATGAGTACACATAATATGTACCTAGTAGGTTTAACCGACTGGGAATTAGAAATTGAATAAACTATGAAATAATCTAGGGATGCTCCCACCTGCAACAGGAAAACCAATCCGAAATCGGTGCCGCCAATTTATATAGAACGACGTGAATAAAGTAAATATATAATCTCACAGAAGCCAACCCCAAAACAACCACAAGTAGTATAATGAAATGGTATGCAATGGCGTGCAATGCAATGCAATGCAAGGTGGTATCAAGACCGTCCCACAGCCGGTCATATATACCCCCGTCGAGCTAAGGCTCCAAGACTATGGGGACCTCGCAGGCCATATACCTCAATCACAACATATCAACTACCTTGCCACCTAACTCGTGTCCAAGGACTCATGATATGAACCTCAATGTATTAGACACCTTGCCACCTAACTCGTGGTCAAGGGTTTTAAAAAGTGATTTCACATTTCACAACTCTCAAAATATCATGACATGTAGTATGAGGATGCATGCAATTAAGACACCATTATAGACACAATATTCAACTCAATAATGTGATAATTATTAAAGTACTCAAAGTTTAGCGGTTGTAATGTTCACCCTCTTCTATACACATTGAGATATTGCTTCTAATCACACCCTCAAAAGCTCTTGAGAAACTAATCTATCCAGAACCAAACATCAGCAGAATATTTCATTTATATGATGCTTCTTGTTACACTGTTACTTTAAAAAACGAGGTAGTCTAGTACTTAAGAATCTTTAAAATATTTTCCTAGGATTCTATAGCAATAAATTTCAAGTAAGTGGGCAGGTTGTTACTAATTTTGGCAGCTTACAGCAACATATAACTACCAGACTTCATCTAATCTTCATCTGAACCTTTAAAATATTTCATGTGCATACTGCATAATTCCTAATGCAAAGATAACAAAAAAATTTTAACGTGTCACCAAGCTGCCAACCATCTGCAATTGCTTTCTATCCACATGACACCACGATAAAAAACTTTTTTAACTTCACACGTTATACGACCTCCTCCCATAGATTACCACATAAGGATATTCAATAACTCAGTCTCAGAAATGAAGGATAGCCAAACCTACCTCAATACTGGGACCGCACTTGAACGCTTTTACTGAATAGACGAATCTTAAATTCAACTTCCGAAATGATAATTCTCTCGTCGAGAAGAAACTCCGAGACGAGGCTCGATATTACTAGCTTCAGCAACTAATTAAACCGGTGAAAAGCTAGAATCTTGAGGGAGCACGCTGCTAATAAGTTGATTCTCTAACAAACCTAGACGCGCGATCTTGATGCAGAGAGGCGCTGATGTTCCTACTAAACTGGAAGATTAGATGTGCGTGAGTTGTTGATGAACTTGTGTACTATTCCTGGTTCCTGAGCAATTGTGGATTTGTTGCAGAGATTGTAGGGTAAGCGTGGGTAATGGGATAAGAGACGTGACCATGGAGGAAATCTCATTTTGATTGGTTATGAGGAGTTCACTAATTTAATTAAAATAGCTATTCAAGTGGTTTAGGATTTTAATTGAATTAATATTTATTTCACTAATTAACTCAATCATCTGGATTTACCCATAAACTAAATAACCGTAGTTATTAAATAGTCCCAAACACCCATTTAAAATTACGGAGAAGATATTTTAGAAAAACAAGCGGAATAATTTTTAGAATAACCCATCGGGTCATTACAACATCCACCACTAAAGATCATGTTCGTCCTCGAACATAAGGTAGAAGAAAGTACCTGAAGCTTCAAAAAACTGAGGATATCGAGCACGCATATCTGACTCTGTCTCCGAAGTAGCCTCCTCAACAGGCCGATGTCGCCACTGGACCTTAACTGAAGCAATCTCCTTAGTACTGAGCCTACAAACTTGTCTATCTAGAATGGCTACTAGCTCCAACTCATATGTCAAATCTGGACCCAACTCTACGACATCATGGGAAATAACATAGAACTCGTCCGGTGTGTATTTTCAAAGTATGGAGACATGGAATACTGGATGGATAGCTAACAATCTAGGTGGCAAGGCCAACTCATAAGCCACCTCACCTACTCTCCTCAGAATTTCGAACATGCCAATAAACCTTGGGTTGAGCTTGTCCTTCTTCCCAAACCTCATCACACCCTTTATTAGTGATATCCTCAGCCACACATGATCGCCCATCATAAACTCTAAGGGACGAATTCTCCTTTCAGCGTAGCTTCTCTGCCGACTCTGGGCTGTCAATAGTTGACTCTGGATCAGGAGCACCCTCTCCATAGCATCTCTGAGCAAATTAGTGTCTAATGCCTCGACGGCGACTGAGTCGAACCACCCAAAAGGTGACCGACACCTACGCCCATACAACGCCTCAAATGGTGCCATCTAAATACTGGAGTGATAACTGTTATTATAGGCAAACTCTGTTAAGGGCAAGTGTTGGTCCCATCGAGCACCAAAATCAATCACACAGGCCCTAAGCATGTCCTCCAACACCTGAATGGTCCGCTCGGACTAACCGTCTGTTTGAGGATGAAATGCCGAACTCATGTCTAATCGTGTACCCAACCCATGCTGCAATGCCTTCCAAAATCGGGAGGTGAACACCAAACCTCGATCTGACACAATAGAGATAGGCACCCCATGCAACCTAACAATCTCACGTATATAGATCCTAGCTAGCTGCTCCGCACTGTGGCTAGTCCTCACCGAAATGAAGTGAGTTGATTTGGTCAACCTGTCTACAATCACCCAAATAGAGTCAAAGTTACCCAACGTCATGGGTAATCCAGTCACAAAATCATAGTCAGCCCAAACGACATAACCATAAACTCATAGTGCCCATATCGAGTCCCGAAAGCAGTCTTCGGGATGTCTGATTCTCGGACCTTCAACTAGTGATATCCGGACCTTAAATCAATTTTGGAGAACACTAAGGCACCCTGAAGTTAATAAAATAAATCATCAATACGAGGCAAAGGATACTTATTCTTGATGGTCACTTTATTCAACTAACGATAGTCAATGCACATTCTCATGGTACCATCCTTCTTCTTAATGAACAACACTGGTGCGCTCCAAGGCAACACACTAGGCCAGATAAACCCCTTCTTCAACAAATCTTCTAATTGCTCCTTCAATTCCTTTAACTCTGCAGGAGCTATTCGATACGGAGAAATGGATATGGGCTTAGTGCCCGACTCCAAATCAATGACAAAATCAATATTACGATCTGGAGGAACACCCGGTAAATCTGTAGGAAACACATCCATGAACTCTCTCACCACCCTCGTGGTCTCTAAAGAAGATGACTCCTTAGAAATATCACGTACATGAGCCAAATAAGATAAACACACATGCTCCATCATATGTCGAGCGCGAACATAAGAACTAACCTCCTTAGGATAAGAGCTGGGAGCACCTGCCCAAATTAACTGGGTAAACCCGGACACGCTGAGGTCACAGTCTTAGCATAACAATCAAGGATCGCATGATAAGGGGACAATTAATCCATACCCAAAATAACATCAAAGTCAAGCATATCTAGAAGGATCAAATCAGCCTGGGTCTCCCTATCTGAGAATACCACAATACAACCTCGGTATACCCGATCCACCACTAAGGATTCACCCACGGGTGTGGAAACATAAATAGGCACATCAACAGGCTCACACACACCATCAATGTCATTAGCAAAATAAGTGGATACATATGAGTAGGTGGACCCAGGGTCAAATAATACTGAAGCTGAATGATGGCAAACTGAAATAATACCTGTAATCACAGCATCAGATGTCTCTGCCTCTGTACGACCTGGAATGGCAACACACCCGACGCTCTCCACAAACTTGCGATCCACCATGAGCACCATCTCGAGCTCCACCCCTAGCACCTCTAGTGCTACCCGTCGCACTCTGTGAAGCGCCTCTAGTTGCTGGAGCTGGTGTAGACCGGGCCATCTGTGTCCACGATGGAAAAGAAGCAGGAGCACACTTAGGACAATCCTTGGGATGGTGGCCGAACTCATCACACACATAACAACCTCTAGGTCCAGACCTTCCTGTACTACCTGCACTAGGAATGGCAGCATGAACTGGTCTCCCTTGATAAACTTGAGCGCCCTGCATCTGAGAATCTCTGTCTCTGGGTGCATAACTACCAAACTGACCGTGATAGCGGGACCTTTTACCACCACCCTGTCGGGCATGTCTGATGCCCTCTATCATTCTAGCATAGTCAACTGTTGACACCCGATTTTGACCGACCCTTAACTTATTTTACGTTTTATTTAAAATTGGTATTCTAATATTTGGCGGAATAAGCAAATTTATTTCACTTCCAAAATATGTTCTTTATATTATCCAAAAAAAATGATAAATAAATAAGCAAATACATTATGCTAGCAAGTAAGTAGTAGTAATATTTTAATGTTCATATCATTTATTATTATTATTTTTACCCTCGTTATTTTAATGTCAGTTTTACGCGTATCGAATTATTTTTAAGTAACGTCTTTCGAGGATAATCTTAATACTTTTCATAGTAATTTTGGCGTGCATTATGTACTCTATTACACAAGTTTACAAGTCAAAGTATTATTTTTTTTATTTAAATGGTATCCGTATTTGTTCAATTCGTAATCCTTTAAATAAAAATTATTTCGATTTTAATCAAATCCTTGAGATTTCGTTTCAATTTCGGTCAATTTCCTTGAAATTATTTCAATTATAGCCTTTCTTTACCAAGTTTTGCACTTTTAATCAAATTGAAGCTAATTATAGTTTGATTTTAAATTTCAACAATTTTATGGCCAATTCTTAAATTCGGGTACCCGTTTTCCAACCCGGATCTGACTCAATAACCCACTTTCCATTTTTAAACCCCAAAACCTTAATTGCCATTTCATTTTTCCTCTCTCCAACACCCTAGCCGCCCCACCTTCTTCTCTCCCCCTTTTCCGGCGGCTGCGCCTCCCTCTCTCCCCGCTGCCAACCCCCATGGCAGCCGTCCCACTCTCCTCTCCTCTGTGCGCTGCTGCCGCACCACCGCGGCCCGGCAGCCCCTCCCTCTTCTCCCCTTTCCTCTCCCGCTTCGCGCCTCCTTTTTCGCTCCCTCTTTCTCCCTCCTCGCCGGTAGCAGCCGGCGGCCTCTCCCCTCTTCCCGCTACCCCCACAATCCCAGCGCCGACCACCACAAACCAAACCACCCGTGAACCCCGAACAACCCCAAAAATCTCACCAAGACGCAACCAAAACAGCCCCATTTCCGACCACTACCATCCCATTTCGCCGGAAACAGCAACAACAACGGATTTAGACCATGGAATCGGTGTTTGCAGTCGAGAGTAAAAAGAAAATACGGTTTGATTTCGTTACATTTATTATTCTTTTTTTTCGTGTTGATTGAAATTGTGCGATGGTATGCCGGACTTAAAATTTCACAACTTTCTTGTTTGTTGGGGAGATGTTCATGATTTATTGAGCCTTTGAAATCGGAATAATATTTTAAGACTTGTATTTTTCAGCATGAATAATGCAATTGGAGAATCAATATTTAGGACTTGTATTTTTTTTAGCATGACTAATTCATCTTATGGTAAGCTTAGATTGACATCCTGCTGTAATGGTAAGTTGATGCACTGCAAATCATATTTTTGGAGTATTTATTCTTTTTTTATGGTAAGATTTTCTGTAGATTTTCTTGAGTAATTATTTTAAGTAGTCAATTTGATAAGGTACCTTTTGAATATTTGATTTTGCAGATTTGGGGGTATTTGGGGATTTTTAATGGATTTACTTTTGGCTGATTATTCTAATTTATTTTTAGTAAATATTAATTGATTTTCTTTACCTTTTAGGAGTGTTTATTCCTACTATAAAAGCTTGTGTTTATTCATTCTTCAAGACAAAAAAAAAAAAAAAGACATGGCTGCTAGAAAAAAAAACTCTCATATACATACTTCCTCTCTTAAACACAAAAGTATTAGTTATATTTTTATTCTTGCAATATCTAAGTCCGTTCACTTTCGGGATCAAGTTGACATCAATTGGTAATTTGTCAGTTTTATTTATTTATTTTGTTGTTGTTGCCCGCTCATCTACTTCTGTCTAGTATTTTTTTTTTTTTTGCAATTGGTGCTGCTGGTTCGTTTTAGTGTTACAGGTTCTCTAATAAAAAAGGGACGTGAAGAGTCGCTTGGGGGCGGGATAAATTTGATGGAGCTAGAAGACTTATTTTAATTTTATATTTGTTGTATTTTTTTTTAAGTTGTGATGTAATGAAAATAGTGAAATGGGGATATAGTAAATGGGGGAGAGGGGAGTTATTTTTTATTTCATGACACTCACGTAGGCAAATCTAACCTAGAGGAAAATATATATAATAATAGTAATAATAATAAAATCGTGGGAATAGCATGATTAATAACTTTATTATTCTGTGTTTTAAAACATATTTTAGACGTTAGATATCATGCTTATAGGCTCCGTTGTATCTGTTTTGTTGAGATTATGTTTAAATTTCACTCTTTGCATGCCTATAATAATTTATTAGAAATCATGTTTAGGTTTAACCCTTTTGTTTTAGAACATGCCTATAGTAATATAATTTTAGAAATCATGCCTATAAAACTTTAAATGTTTTTTTTCTCTCCTTATATTATTAGAAGTTATGCTCATAGTATTTAACCAAAACACCTTTATAAATTTCCTTTAGAAAACATGTCTTTAGGATTTATAATACTTTATGATATTTCCTTTCCTGCATTATTAGAAGCATGCCTATAGGATTTAACTTAACTTTATAACTTAATCGTCTCTTTTGGAATTTATGTTTTTAAATTTGATGGCTTAAGAATTAATGTTTACATTTAGTATGTCATCATTTGTTTTCAAGCATGCTTTAATTTTATTTTATTTTATTTGAGGCTATGTGAGACCTTATATGCTAATCGTTGTATTTAATGTTCTTTTTGTAACGCGAGTTTAATAGGAAACCTAATCTAGAATCCTACCAAAATAGATGTCCAATGCCTCTTGGACATTAGGAGGGACAATAAGCATTTTAGGGAATCGTTAGTATTTTACATTTTCTTTAGTACGCCTCTAGGGTAATTAATAAAATCAACTTAGGAGGGGGTACGGGTAGATAGGACCTCAGAAAGAATGATATACGCTTGACCCTTTAATAGGACGGAGCCTTGGTTTTCGTCCTTGGGCTTGGTAATAAACCAAGTGCGTCTGATCCGAGTACTAAAATAAAATTTATTTAATTTGATTTCCTTTTCTTATATTTCTTTCATTTTTATTTGAAATAGATTAGTATATTTGTTTAACTTATTTTATCACCTAGAATCAAATTTAGGAATTATATTAAAATAGGAGACCTTTATTTGTAACCCCACATAAATGCGAGACACGGTCGGGACCCGCCTTTGCGGACCTCGAAGGGTGCTTAACACCTTCCCTTCGAGGTAATTTGAGCCCTTGCCCTCTCTCTGGTAACTTGACCTTAGGCTTAGACCTAGACTTAGAATGGTGTCCTAATGCACCTTAATTCATTAGGTGGCGACTCTACATTATTCAAAAATCCCAAAAGAGTCATTGCCACGACGTCTTCTAGGTTCCCGTTTCTCCGCGAGGAAAAATGGGGCGCGACATCAACAATGCTCTGAAAGGAACCACCAGATAACACAAGAGAGGTTGTGGCCTCCTGCAGATAACTTGTGAACCCCTTCACAAATCGACGAATCCGCTCAAACTCTGTGAGAATACTAGACATGGCATAATGGGATAACTCATGGAATCGTGCCTCGTACTTGGTTACAGTTATGGAACCCTGCTCGAATCTATCGAACTCATCACGACGTCTATCACGAAGGCTGTATGGTACAAACCTCTCAAGAAAGATCTCAGGAAACTGCCCCCAATCCATGGTTGGAGCATCAATTGGCCTCCGAGCCATAACTGACCTCCACCACTCTCTGACCATGCCTGTAAGCTACTTTGTGGGCCTCCAGAACACCCAAATTGAACAATCGATCCTAGCACTCTGTCCGGAAGTCATATGCCCCATCCCCGACGGTACCATCAAATTTGGGAGGAGTCAATCTCACAAATCTCTCAAAGCTCTTCTGCTCAGACAAGGACATAGCAACACTGGTAGAAATGGCGGGGCTAAAATCCTCGGAGGTGCAATAGAAGGCATGGAAAATGGACTAGGGGTCTGAAATCTCATATTAGGTCCATATTAGCTTTCAAACTCCCTCTTAGATGCGTGATCTTGATGCTGAGAGGCGCTGATGTTCCTACCAAACTGGAAGATTAGATGTGCGCGAGTTGTTGATGAACTTGTGTACTGTTCCTGGTTCCTGAGCAATTGTGGATTTGTTGCAGAGATTGTAGGTTAAGCGTGGGTAATGGGATAAGAAACGTGACCATGGAGGAAATCTCATTTTGATTGGTTATGAGGAGTTCACTAATTTAATTAAAATAGTTATTCAAGTGGTTTAGGATTTTAATTGAATTAACATTTAGTTCACTAATTAACTCAATCATCTAGATTTACACATAAACTAAATAACCGTAGTTATTAGATAGTCCCAAACACCCATTTAAAATTACGGAGAAGATATTTTAGAAAAACAAGCGGAATAATTTTTAGAATAACCCATCGGGTCATTACAGAAATAAGATACATTTTTGGTTTTGATAAGATGAATTGTTAATGAATTAAACTATAACTCATGTGTATAATAATTAAATAATAGCTTCGAGGAATTTTCACATATAACTACTCAAAAATACCTTAATTATGTTTTATAACTATAGTTTGAGTAATTACATTTCGTAACTATAATTATAACAATGGTTGTATATTTCGCACAACATTTATATACGTTTGTGTACTCCGCTATACAATTCGCAATTTTTGTATAACTTTGTATATTTTCCTATACAATTCTTTCACAACATTTGTATAATTCGCACGATTCGCTGTATTTGTATATTCGTTATACAATTTGATTCGCGCATGATATTTGTATAAATCGCGAGAACTATACAAAACTCAAATAACAATTACAGCTAGATATTTGTCACAAATCATAATTAACTCAAACTATAGCTATACTAGTTAACTACGAAGTATTTTGATATTAAATTTGTGATGGCAAATATTATCACTAACATTGGACGTGTTCGTGGTTATGATTTATTGTCTAACCAAAAGATCAATGTGCTATGTTTCAGAGTTTGAATTGGCAAGAGTAATTGATATTCAGAAAAATAAATCAACCTGATAATTAGTTTTTCAAAGGTAAATCAGCCTTCTACCGTAATAATATATTCCTTCTCTGTATATAACTTTGACCAACATTTTTAAATATACTTTTTCATCATATTAATAGAGAAGGATTGCAACTTACAACATTTTCTATATAGTTTTCAATCATCTAAATTTTAAATATATAATTTAATTACTTCAATTTAATTTTGAAGTTTAGTCAAATTAACCTCAAAAAATAAAATAATGATAAGTAAAAGTAAATCGAGGGAATATTAGATCATACCAAAGACTAACATAAAAAGCCACTACTTTCAAGTAGACATTGACATCAGCCGACTCGATGAGTGAATCTCTAACTAATTTTAGTCAATATTTCTTTAGTTTTAAAAAGAATAATTTCTTACAAATATACAAAAATGATTTTATGATTGTAAATTAAAATTATGTCAAATATACAAAAATGTCCTTCAATCTTGTAAAAAATAAAAAAGATTTTTTTTATTTTGTGATTATAAATTAAAATTATGTCTAATATACCAAAATGTACTTCAATCGTGTGGTATTAAATACGTCACATGGAAAGTTGATATTAAAATATTGCTGGAAAAAAAAGAAAAAAGTCACTCTTTTTTAAAGAGACTAAATAGAAAGTTAATCATTCTTTTTGAAATGGAGGAAGTATTTACCTTTTTAATTTCATGTCAAGTCAAACTATTTATTTTTTTTAAATGGAGAAAAAGCTATATGACAAATTGATGTTAGTTTGTTGCTGATTCAGGAATTACAAGCAAACTTGACATTGTACTTTTGATATGTAATAGCCAGAAGATGTTGGCAACAAATATCATCTTGCGCAAGTGAGGCAAAGAAATGAACATGATTATTTGAATTGTTAAAAAGAAACCTGCTAGTCATGAAAAACATGAACATTCCATGTAAATCCAAATAATAATAATGCAATCACTTCGAGTTTTCAATCTATTTAACCTGCTTTTCTTCATGTAAAACTTCAGGTGGTAAACCTACAAACAAGAACGATTTTGCTAGCTATCAATTATCAATAACAATGATCAATGGCTGCACATTAAAATTTCAATAAATTCTCAATATAGAGGAAAGGACTTACCCTTTTTTTCATCGTCCAACTTCGGGTTTTCAATCGATTTATCAAGTTTAACCTGCTTTTCAACTATAGGTCGTAAACCTAAAACAAGAACCACAATTATCAATGGTTGCACATTGAAATTTCAATAAATTCTTTATAATTCTAATTGATAGGTGAAGGACTTTACCATGCATCTTCCGTACAAATCGTCCAAACTCTATGAGATTGTGTTTCTTCAATAGAGTTGGGCTTAACCTCATGTAACTAAAAATAGATAAGTGGCAGCTTCCACAAGAGTGATAATAACAAGAAGGCTTGGCATTTTCCAAGATCTTGTTGTAGCTTTCTCTGAGATAACACGGATGTGCATTCTGACCCGCAGTTGGTATCTGCTCTGAATATGCAGAAAGTAGTACCTGCAATTTACATGATTAATTATCTATATTTGATAGAGATGTACGTTAAGTTTCTGAGCTATTGTGTTTTAATATGTGGGAAAGAAATAAAAAGAGATGGAAACACCCTTCAACATTCAAATGTGCAAAGAAGAAAAAATTTACAGAGAAGTGCAAAACCATAAAATATTCAACAAACATTACCACCCAAAGTACTTCATAAGCATCAGCAGATGCTTTTAGAAACTCCTTTTCCCAAACTGGCCTTTCAGGGTCATCTAATGCTTCTTGATATTCCTTTAATTCATGATGCGTCGCCGAGTCAAGACATGCATAATTCAGAGTTGACCCATGCTTTTTTAATATTGATGCAATTGCAGAATAATTATAGTTGTAAGCGCGAGCTAATCCAGCTGTTACTTTAGCGGAATGGCTTTCCCCGATTAAATTATTGCGCCACCAATGAATTCCTGGTAGCTGCTTATCAATAAGGAACTAGAATCACTTAAGGATTCCATGAGAATATAACATTTAAAAGAATATCATTTATTTATCACCTTTGCTGCAATAGAAGTGCCATTAAATGCCAACTTTGCCATGCCAAGTACTTGATCGGCGTGATCAATTAAAACTTGAGAGTACCAATACGTGAAGAAACTCCCGTGACCGGATTTATATCCACCACCATCACGAAAAAACTCAGTATTTTGTGGTTCTGAATTATACGAGCCTGCATTTTCGGGAGGTTTACCGAAGGATGGGACTCTTCGTGCAACTGCTGCCTTTTGCAAGCTCTTCAACAAGTACTCATCATAGCACTGTTAAGGATGTAAGGTTACATGATTAGTAAATATGTTACAACTATAACTCAAAGACTAATAGCTAATTATGAAATACGTGGGGAAAAATTCCAAAAAATTTATAGCTCAACGTTAGAGAGGTTAATTTACCTGAAATTCACCAATACCAGGATATTTCCACCCAGATTTTGCAGAATGAGAAGGGTATCGTAATTCTCCACCTGGACCAAGTCCAATTTCAATCTGAGAGATGGTTCTACGTTCAAAGAACTCATGGAACTCCGTCCGAAAGCTTTTCATCAAATCAAAGTAAACCTGTAAGAGCAAATTAGTCCAGGGCAGGTTGCAGAGTTTGAAAACTTTATTTTGGGGGATTTTTTAGTGCAATTACCTCAAGTGCAGTTCGTCCACATAAAACTGGCTCGTTGTCAATTCCCCAGGTGAGACATTCAGGGTTTCTTCTCATTGATTTATCGGTAAAATAGATGTCAGGATTTCTGTTACCAATTTCTGTAACCCATTGTGGAAGGGGAATATAAACATCATCGACAGCACATTCATGGAATGACATTACCACGCTTAGACCTAGACGAAGTTCTCGAACAATTTTGAAAAGCTTGTGGTAAGCAGTCCAATTGTAAGCTCGTGGAGCATGGGGCTCCACTATTCCCCACCAACACTCTATTGTGACGCCATCAATATTGGCTTCTGACTTCAAGGTTTTTAGTTGGTTCAGCAGAGAATCAACATCCACAATTTCACCTTCCATGTTAACGATACCCAACTGTCACATCAAATTCGAATTGATATGTATGTCCAGACGAAGGAATAAAAATATATAAGTAACATATTACAAATTACTTACCGGTAGCGTAACGTATACGGGAACATAGGCGGTACCGATGAAATCTCGCTCTGGAGGAGCCTGAGCCTGTCAATACAGGAGAGCCATCATGAATCCGCCGGCGGAATTACATATATAAATGAATTGAATTGGTTACCTCATTGAAATGGATTGAACTGACATGTCTAGCTTCGTCGACCATAGACATAGCCATGGTACGACTTCGACAGAGAGGGCCTGAATTCACCATAATACCCCTCGCCGGTATCCGGATTTGTCTATCATTGACAGTCGGAGAAGCTGAAAGTCGGTGTCCAACAATCGCAGAAAACGCCGCTGCCATTTTAATTCTTCAGGCTTTAACATCACGTCATCTTTACCACTGATCCACTATATATAAAGTGTGCGACATATTATATTAATTAACACTCTTTTTTTTTTTTTTAAAAAAAAAAACGGGTATGGAATTTAAGAAAATAATAAAAAAATTAAATTCTAAACTAAAATTTTACCAAAAAATAATTTTTTAAAAGCAGACGAAAAAGAAAAAATAAATCATTATTGTTTAAAAATAAGTAATACAATATACATAAAGTCCTACTTCTAATATAACTGACATTAAAAGAAAAGGTATCTATTCTTTTTCAATTTAAGTATCTGCAGGTAACATTTAAAGCATTATACATTAAATACAAAGATAATTTAAAAATAAATATCCAAATTATTAAATTAATATATCCGAATAAAAATTTAAAAATTTAAAAATATTTAAAAATAAATAAAATAATAAATAAATAATAAATAAAAGAGTGTTATTCCTTAAAAAAAAAAAAAAGAGTTCCTATAAATTTGGTTTAGAGTCCAAAGACATAAGAATATTTCTAAAGCATTCCTAATTCCACTAAACTACTGCGACTTATGATATAGTATGAACCTTCAAAAATGAAATTAAAAGTTATACAAAAAATCAATCAATTATGATTACTTAAATGACCTTATATTATTTAGGAGATATTTTCTACACATATAATAATGTTGCTGCTTCATCAAATCCCTTATGAAGAATCGCAAATCTCTAGAAATATCACACACCTATATTTAAATGAAAAAAAAGTTATCATTATTTAGTTTTGTCCTTTATAAAAATTAAAATTCATGACACTTTCTATCTCAATTTTAGAATTATTTTATTTGTGATTCAATAGTTTCTTTCAAGAAAAGGATCATATCGAAGAACGAGAGAAAAAAATTCAAATTCTTTTAATATGGTGGATCACTTACTTCACGGCAACTGGCATTATATTTATAAGAACTAAAGAAAATGTCAGAGGCTCTGGACTCACCGTTTTGACAACTCTCAAAATAAGCTTCGCAAAATCAGAATGATATACATCAAGTAAATTTGAATTTTACGTTTTTGCCAAAGTGTAATTGTCTCTACAATAATTTTTAAAAGTATTATCTCACAAAGCAAACTTTAGTATATGTTATGGAGTGGTCTTTCATAAAAAAAAATGTTACTTATGAATTTTTTTGGTGCAATCCCAAAATTAGTTGGTTAGACCCCCCAACTAATGTAAAATCAAAAGTAAAATAAACTTTTGAAATCTAAAATATAATCGAGTAACACGGTAATTATTAGTTCTTTTATCATATAAATAAATTGAACATGAAGCAATACCTACTTTAAAGAAGAGTATATCACAAAATATTTTTACCTATCATTAAATTTTTAATAATTTTAAAAAATTGTACCACTTTAAAGTGTTTGGGGGCATGCCTATATGGAATAGAATTGTTAAAGTTTTCATTTTGTGTCATGGATGATTGAAAACTTTGTCTATGTTTATATTAGATGGGTCAAATCTACTTACTAGAAGTGAAGTGCACGACCAATTTGTTGTCAAACAATTTTTTTCTGTTTTTTTCACAAATTGATATTCATTTCTACTTACATTATTTTTTATTGAAAATATAAACACTAAAATCGTTTATAAAAAAGTATTAGACGAGATACAATCATATTTTTTATCTAATAACATCAAATTTTATATCATTACACATTACAACATATAAGCCCAATCTAAATATAACTATTCAACATTAGCTAGATAGTCAACATATTTATGATTATATATATTTTTTCGTTTAGATTTTGTACTAATCATCATGAACATTTTTTTCAAAAACTTTTTGGATGCTATTAAAAAATATTTATAGTGACTAACATGGAATACACGTGCAATGTGTGTGTTCAAGAGCTAGTATAACTAAAAGTGGGAGGATCTGAATTTCAAAGTTGAATTATCATTTTGTCTCTGCACTTAATTAAAACATTAAAAATGTTTAATTATTTAAATATTAAATAGTAATCCTTGTTAGTTTTGTTTTAATCCTAAAGTAAGAACAATGATGTTAATGAATTAGCTAATTAATTTTCTTTACCGTTTATTGGAAACTAGCAAATGAAACAATTGTAATTAATGAAAAGATATTACCTTGATATGCAACTAAAAGGTAAGTACATATAGAATTAATGTTTTTTTCCTTCTCAATTTAGACTTTTTTTCCATCACATTTTTTTAATTTTAACATCTTGGTGTCTTTCTCAATTTTTCTTTTTCTATAGTAATGTAGATTTATTGGTGAAGGTGATGTCTCAAGGAAAATACTATTTTGAATGATCGATGAATACAAAAGACCGATTCCGTATATATTTTTCAAGTTAAATAATGCATTGATCACTTGTGCTTCAAGTTCTCTTAATTTCAATATTGGTTGGCGACGTACTTTTTGATAGAAGAACTTTTAGTTGATTCATTGTCATATCAATCTTTTCAATAAGATAAATTCATAAATAAGAAAATATCGTGCTGAAACTGTGAAATGTAGAAAAGGGTAAACAAAAGCCAGCTAATCATTCTGCATTAGAGTTAGTAAAGTACTTGTTTGTCCGCATCTAATAAAAAAAAAACATAAAATCTTTTCTTCTTCTGTGAGTCTGTCCAATCTCACGCCTGTATACCTACGATTAGATTAAAGAAGAGTGATTAGTTTCAAATTATAGACCACTACGGCACAGTGACAAGTAAATATCTTACCATGCATCTTATTCACAAATCTTTTGAACTCTTTCAAGTTGGACTCCTCCAACAGAGTTGGACACAGACGAAGATAAGTAAAAGAGGACAAGTGGTTTCTGCAGAATGAAGGTTTGGCAATTTCGAGTATTTTGTTATACGCTTCTCTGTGGTAACAAGGAAGAGCATTCTCCCCGGCTACCACTATACCGGTATTCCACGCATCCGTTAGCACCTGAAATTTTGTAAAATAAGACAGTCCACATATTTACTTTGCACGGAAAATAGCATATATACGAAGGGAAAACAGGGCAAGACATAAAAAATTACATTCACATAGGCAAGGAAGAATTAAATTGTGAAATAAGAGAATCTTAGTGTCCGGATATATTTATATGATTCACAACCACAACCTGATTCTAGTAGGCTGAAATCCATAGGATGCAATTTCAAGTACCCATTAGCATATTTCATAGTTTTCATTTACAACAGGTTGAACATACAAGTCACTGTACATAGGAGAACTTGAAGTGGCAGAAAACTCAGTTGCAACAACTTAAAGATGGGATGCTAATACTTAGTATTTCCATGGACGGAAGACGATTTCTTTGCACGAAATCAAGATTACCAGGATGAATGGGCAGGGTGATATATGGGCATAGCTTGCAGGCTGCTGATGTTTATTTTCAGGAGCTCTTAGGAAGTTTTAAGATGTGTCTACATGGGTCAGCTTCCAGAGTTGTCTCAAATGGTGATGACAATAATATCAAAGGAAAAAACAAATGATGTTTTGCCATGAATCCTCACAAAGCTCAGTGGACCAGATGGGGATGAATGGAGTTTCTCTTGTGCAGCTGGGAAATTATTAAATATGGCACAACACTTTGCCAAAGCTTGTTATCGGCACATATTTAGTTATGATTCCCAAATTATAAAAAGAGCATCCGGACTTATTTCCGATAAGCCTCAGTGATTTGATCACACACAGAATCATATCCAACGTGTTGAGACTTAACATTGGGCCCTATTTAACCATGTTAAGTCCTGAGCATTCCCTATCTGTGAGCTACATTGAAGCATCCTCTTTGTACCGGGAGGAACAAGGAGGTGCAGCTTCATTGGAGAAGATCATTAAGGGTGGAAGGGAAGACTCTCAACAATGGAAGGAGAAGCTAATTAAATATGTCATACAGGCAATGCCAGTTCACTTATTGTCTCCACTAAAAAAAGTCATGGATCAGATGGAGAAACATATGGCAATTCCTTCTAACGGATAATTGTCACTTTGCATGTTATAGGCATTCATTTGTGTTAACCATCAATGTAAAAGTTCACAAAAAAGAGGTCATCAGCAACACAATGATGATTAAGCAACGCTTGATTTTTAGAACATTTGTGGCATGAAGCTACATATTGTGAGAGATCACATTTAGTTTCAACAAAATCACAAGGGGGCATATGGTTAGGAAACAAGTATGACATAGAGAGTACTTGCAAACATGAACCTGATGGTACCAGGCCAAACAATGAATATCACAGTTGGACAGGCAGGATGAGGAGATGCCACAGCAGACTATCAACTAATTTGGTACTATTCTATACCACTGCTCAGGCAGACAATGAGACACACGGGCTGGGACACATGAATGGTGTTTGGACAGTTCATTAGTGACATGAGCTTGAATCTGGTTCACAACAGCTGATTTTATAAGGGATTGGAGAATGCGCTATTCTTCGGCAAATTAAGATTTTAACATATATTTACCTGCCGAACTAACCCTTCCGGATCAGCTAATGCCCCCGGTGATTCCTTTTCTTGATCACAAGTGCGCAACTCGAGGCATGTGAAATTCAAAGCTGCCTCATGCTTCTTTAGCATGGAAACAATTCTATAATAGGTATTCTTTCCTACAATGTTGTAAAACCCAGCTGTTAGCTCAGCAGCGTGACTGTTAGCCTTGTAACACCAATGAATTCCTGATACCTGCTCATCAAGACTACGATCAATTCATGATTCTATGAATATATCTAGCATTTAAAGGAATACTATTCAGATTTCACTACCTTTGCTGCTATTGGGGTGCCTTTAAAAGCCAGATTTGCCAGGCCAAGCACTTTATCACCGTGGTCTATTAGAACCTGAGAGTACCAGTTCAAAAAGAAATCTGCATATGTGCATTTATATCCACCATATTCATCACTGAAAAAAATCGTTTCTTCTGGTTTTGAGTTATAGGAACCTGCATCCCCAGGCCCTTCACACCAACCCGGCTCTTGTCGTGCCGCAGCTGCCTTTTTGAGGCTCTCGGACAGGTACTTGTCATAGCACTGTTATGAATGTCAATTATGAAGGTATAATAATATATGAAACTAATTTGAGGGTAAATAAGTAATTGTTTCACCATTTTAAAATGTCAAAATTACCTGGAATTCACCAATGCCCGGATATTTCCACCCGAATTTTTCGGGATACGATGGAAACCTTAGCTCTCCACAAGGTCCTAGACCTATCTCCACCTCAGAAATAACTCCTCCCTCGAACAAGTCATCGAATTCGAGGCGGAAACTTTTCATATAATCAAAATAAACCTATACAAGCACATTGGAATGATATACCACAGTTAATATGCATTTCACCTAGTAGAAATGATAAATAAATAACATCATTCATCTGCCGAAAGATAAATTATAATTCTCTAAGATCGCGAGGCCTTCAGCTTCTGACCGAGAAAACCCCCTTAAGAAGTGAAACAATGCACACAAATTTTTCACATTCTCTACATTACTGTAGAAGCGCATAAAAGAGACTTTCTTTTCCCTTCAGTGACATATATCTATTTTTTTACTACACATATTTCAATTTTACTTCCCAGATTTCCAGTAAGATGTAGCTTCTTAAAACCACTTTTACGTGATCAATAGTTAGAAAAACGATTTAGCAAGGTATTAGTTTTCCCATTAACAATTTTCCTCCATCCCAGACAATTCAAAAATATTTTTGATCATCATCCTTCTTTAGGTCTGTATTTCTGATTTTAATTTCACAACATGGAGAAGACCACATAGTTCCCATCTATTACCGTGTTAGCTACCCTTATTACCTTCTCTCCCCTTCCACTGTGCCACTGAAAGTGACGTACTCTTCTTGCAAATTCAGGGTTCTATGGGAAACACTTCAACCATTTTCTTTTAACTACTAAGTTCCTCATGTTTCCAAACTTGATCAATGTATCATTAGTGCAAAAATAATGCATGGTGTAGTAATTATTATCTGTAACTCTTCAACTAAGTATTCTATAATTTGTTATATGTGATTCAGATACTATTACTAAATCTGTCTTACCTGAATAGTCTATTAACCTTTATTACCTGCACTTTCACACTGGTGAAAATCAGGAACATAGCCGCTCCTCAGAAGCCAATGTGCTAACTGATGAAATCCTTGACAAGTCTTCTAAACTCGTGCTCATTTTCTTTCCTGACAAGAGAACTAGAATAGACTCTAGAAAGAATACTAAAGATGACAAATTTTACCATTGCCCCAGGAGAATTTGGCTAGATGCTGATGGACATTCTATTCAAGCTCATGGGGGTGGAATTCTGTATGACGAAAGCTCGAGAATGTGTTTTTGGTATGGCGTGTATAAGAATGGTCATACATAAAGAGCTCCCGGGAAGAATGTAGCTTGGGTAGACATCACTGGTGTTTGCTGCCTCTCTTTTAAGGATTTCTGGACTTGGAAGAAAGAGGGTATTGTACTAGCTGTTGGATGAACATAATGAGGATCACGACCTTCACAAGTCTAAAGTGTTGGAGAGGCCTAAAGTGATCTACAATGAGAAGACAGGTAAATATGCAATGTGGATACATTGATTATACCGACATGACTTTGTTCAAAGATGATGATCGTAAAGCATATGTCGTTTACTCATCTGAACACAACAGGGAGCTTCATATTGGTTTTATGTGGATTTAACTAATGTTTTGTCAAGAATTCTCGTGGGGCAATATAGAGAGCTCCGGCCTACATGATCACATCAGGATGAGTGGTTGGCACAAAATGAGCCACGGTCTCACGTGGATGAATCGATTATGGGACCATGGGAGACTATAGGGAACTCATATGTAGGAGCAAACATAGTGTTTTGAGTCACTACGTTCTTTGCTCAGAGCACATACCTGCTCCCCATTTCTCCTGGTTTGTGTGTTTTGATGAAAGATCGCTGGAATCCAGATGATTTGGGTGAGTCTAAATATGTATGACTTCTTTAACAGTGGAGAAAGTACTGGGCAGTCAACAACCAGTAGTACCTACCTTTTGGCATAAGAGATGGAAGCTCCTTAAACGTCCAGTATAGAATAATGCTTATAATTTTCTCATCATAGAGCAAGTTACCAGCTTGTGTGGAGTATTAGCACTGACGTGAATTACTAGGTACCTACTAGTTCGAATAACTTGTTATAAGCTAGAAATTAATGTAAATATTACCTCGAGTGCAGTTCGCCCCTCCAGGACATGTTCTTCATCAATCCCCCAACTGAGACACTCTTCGTTTCTTCTCTTTTCTCTATCCGTGAAGAAAATATCACCATTTTCCTTCCCAATTTTTGTAACCCATTTTGGAATGGGAATGTGTACGTCATCCCCGACATTACCTCCACATTCGTGGAAGGACATCACGACCTGTACAATTTCTTAAAAATTAAGAACACGTATCTGTTTAACTAGTTTCTGTGAACGTGCTTCGCACGTTTATCCCTTTGCAATTCAAACTTTCAGAAGAATGTTGATACACACACATTAACACATACCTGAAGTGTCGTGCCAAGTAACGGTTATTCACCATTGAGAGTAACAAGAACAAAGAAATCAAAGTGGAACAAGTTATTTTCACACTAAGAAACTACAAAACCAAATAAAAAAGAAACTAAAAACCTAACCTGCAACTTTAGGTTGAGGTGTCGAACTATCTCGAACACTTGTCTGTATGCTTTCCAATTATACAATTTCGGGGATGCTTCGACGATGCCCCACCAAACATCAATCATAACACCATCCGCTCCAGTAGACTTCAATATGTCTAATTGATTTATCAGAAAATTTGGATCCACAACATGACCATCGAGGCTAATAATGCCCAACTGTATATCAAAATTCGAACAATAAGCAAGAATATACAAATCAGTTGAGTCATTTAAAATAAGATAAAATAAAATATGTACTTACAGGCATCATCACGTACACCGGAATATATGGATCCCGAACAGCCTGTGGATAGAAATCCATGTTAGAAACACACAGTAAAACAGAGCAAGGACCAAAATCACTTTTGAAATTACAGAAATTTGTATTTCAATGTATAATTATTTATCAGAAACCTTTCTTTTGTACAGAAAAACTAGTTTATCTAAGTATAACACACCAAAGAACTACACACTCATCATCAAAATGGAGTTGGTTGCTAGGGCTATCAGATTTCAGGGTATTTTAAGACCATTTTCTTCCTAGAAGGTTTAGCATCTACCTCAGTACAGTAATGTTGGACGGCTGCAGACATTTGGTGGCCAGTAGAATGAAAGGTCTTCTGGATGGCCATGCATGGCTTGGATATGGACTTTACTCTCGATATTTTCGATCCCTGCAAGTAGAAAAATATGGTTATTAATCTAAAAAAAGATTACATTACGAAGAGAAAGAGAAAAAAAAAATATTACCGTAAAAGAGCTCAGATATGAACGTTTAGGAGGTCCAACAGCAGGAATCCTGAGTAATGCGGAGGTCAGGGAAGCCATGGAAGATGGAAATTGGTAGCTTAGTGAGCAAACAAGAAATTTTCAAATCAGGTAGCTGTGCACTGCTCTCTGCTCCACTCACTATAAAACGTTGCAGCAGAAATATGTACGACCTCATTTCTTTCTTGTCTTTAGTAATAGTAGTATTTTTTATTTTTCCTGTATATGCTAACTACCTCTTTTCTTTCTTGTCTTTAGTATTAGCACAAGTTTTTGTATTACTCCTGCTATTACTATTATTGAAAAAAATTAAAATGATTAATTTATTTTTATTTTTACGTAATTTCTTAATATCACTACTAATTAGAATATGAATATCTCCTCTGTTTGAGTTGTTTACTTCTTCGCCGCTATTATATGGGACCCACAAAAATAATTTATGAGTTCATTAATTTAATATTTTCAAAACAATTTGATTATATTTTTGCTCTTGCTTCAATTATGATTTTACAATATTAGCTCTTATAAATTATTTTTGTGAGTTTCTTAATTTAATATTTCGAAAGAAGCTTGATTATATTTCTTCAGCTTCTTCAATATGGTTTTACAATATTAGCTCTGATAAATTATTTTTGTGAGTTTCTTAATTTAATATTTCCAAAGCAGTTTGATTATATTTCTTCAGTTGTTTTAATTATAATTTTACAATATTAACCCTAATAAATTATTTTGTCAATAAGTGACATGCCTGTTTGGACTGTCTGCTTCTTCCCAGCTATTATACGAGACCCGCAAAAATAACTTGCGAATTTCTTAATTTAATATTTCCAAAGCAGCTTGATTATATTTTTTCAGCTGCATTTAAGTCTAATAATTAATAACTTAAATTTTTTAAAATGCATATAAAAAATCTATTTGTGTCACAAAAACTGAAATAAAAAAATATCTGTTGAGCCCATGCGAGCACGGGGCTCGTGGCTAGTATAAATTTTCTGTATGTACTACCTTACTCCTTTCTTGTCTTTAGCAGGAGGAGTATTTCTTATTTTTCCTACTGTATATACTAGCTACGCTTCTTACATATGAATCACACTATTAGACACAACTTCTCTTATTAATCCTAACTAATAATATTGAAAAAAAATAATCAAATTATCAATTTATTATTATTTTATACATATGTATATATATAATTTCAAAAGACAAAAGGTTTTATGTCTAATTTTTTTCTTTTTAATTTGGACAAACTCAATGACTTTAGTATGAATATTGTATATTGTTCATTGATAATTAATTTTTTCAACTGGCAATTATTTTTTTTTACTCAAAATAGTTATAAAATTTATATGAATATATATTAGTGACATCCAAAATAATGAAGTATAACTAAAGAATATATAAATTTAAAACTAAAGGCCTAAGATATTGCGGATCTCATAAATTCAGAAAAATAGTGCCTTATTAAATTAATTAAAATATAACCCAAAAAAGTTATGTTTTAAATTTTTTCGAAAATGTTCTTGTTGAAGTAAGCATGTCGAAGTGTCTGGTTCAGCTTTCAAACTCCCTCTTATACAATAACAGTACATATCGTGTTTATATCCATACTAGTTTCTCGACACATCCATCGCACGTGCAAATTCTATGTAGGATGCATGTATCTAGTTATTCAACTACTTACAAGTTTAGACGTCTATTTGTGCACACCAAAAGTTTACGACGTATAGATGCTAGTCTAGGGTGCATATGTGTTTTATGAATGATCAATATGTTTCCTTGTATCATGACTACGTTATTTTTCAAGGTCAAGACTAATAATATAGTATGAACCTTCAAAGATGAAAAATAAAAGTTATATAAAAAATCAATAAATTACGATTACTTAAATGGCCCTATATTATTTAGGAGATATTTTCTACCCATATAATAATGTTGTCGCTTCATTAAATCCCTCATGAAGAACCGCAAACTTCTAGAAAGATCAGACACCTATATTTAAATGAAAAAAGAGTTATCATCATTTAGTTTTGTCCTTTATAAAAATTAAAATTCATAACACTTTCTATCTCAATTTCAGAATTACTTTGTTTGTGATTCAACAGTTTCTTTCAAGAAAAGGATCATTTCGAAGGACGGGGTCATGACTAAAGGGCTACTTAATTTCAACCCCAACAATAAATGTACAGAAAAATTCCAATGAATAAATAGTCACCACATAAAAATGATATCCCAAAACTTGGTGTCACGAGTATAAAGAACATCTAATATGTAACTAGTGAAATAGGTGCATCTCATTCTTCGAATAGAAATAAAGACTAATCAACTACGATAGGATCCAATGAAAACTCGAAGCCCTGAGTCTCGCCACTTGATCTGGTATGAACCAAATGCACGAGCAAATCAACTACCGCGTGGATAATTTTGACGAGAATCTACGGGGGAGAAAGGAGTAGGGATGAGTACACATAATATGTACCTAGTAGGTTTAATCGACTGGGAATTAGAAATTGAATAAACTATGAAATAATCTAGGGATGCTCCCACCTGCAACAGGAAAACCAATCCGAAATCGGTGCCGCCAATTTATATAGAACGACGTGAATAAAGTAAATATATAATCTCACAGAAGCCAACCCCAAAACAACCACAAGTAGTATAATGAAATGGTATGCAATGGCGTGCAATGCAATGCAATGCAAGGTGGTATCAAGACCGTCCCACAGCCGGTCATATATACCCCCGTCGAGCTAAGGCTCCAAGACTATGGGGACCTCGCAGGCCATATACCTCAATCACAACATATCAACTACCTTGCCACCTAACTCGTGTCCAAGGACTCATGATATGAACCTCAATGTATTAGACACCTTGCGACCTAACTCGTGGTCAAGGGTTTTAAAAAGTGATTTCACATTTCACAACTCTCAAAATATCATGACATGTAGTATGAGGATGCATGCAATTAAAACACCATTATAGACACAATATTCAACTCAATAATGTGATAATTATTAAAGTACTCAAAGTTTAGCGGTTGTAATGTTCACCCTCTTCTATACACATTGAGATATTGCTTCTAATCACATCCTCAAAAGCTCTTGAGAAACTAATCTATCCAGAACCAAACATCAGCAGAATATTTCATTTATATGATGCTTCTTGTTACACTGTTACTTTAAAAAACGAGGTAGTCTAGTACTTAAGAATCTTTAAAATATTTTCCTAGGATTCTATAGCAATAAATTTCAAGTAAGTGGGCAGGTTGTTACTAATTTTGGCAGCTTACAGCAACATATAACTACCAGACTTCATCTAATCTTCATCTGAACCTTTAAAATATTTCATGTGCATACTGCATAATTCCTAATGCAAAGATAACAAAAAAATTTTAACGTGTCACCAAGCTGCCAACCATCTGCAATTGCTTTCTATCCACATGACACCACGATAAAAAACTTTTTTAACTTCACACGTTATGCGACCTCCTCCCATAGATTACCACATAAGGATATTCAATAACTCAGTCTCAGAAATGAAGGATAGCCAAACCTACCTCAATACTGGGACCGCACTTGAACGCTTTTACTGAATAGACGAATCTTAAATTCAACTTCCGAAATGATAATTCTCTCATCGAGAAGAAACTCCGAGACGAGGCTCGATATTACTAGCTTCAGCAACTAATTAAACCGGTGAAAAGCTAGAATCTTGAGGGAGCACGCTGCTAATAAGTTGATTCTCTAACAAACCTAGACGCGCGATCTTGATGCAGAGAGGCGCTGATGTTCCTACTAAACTGGAAGATTAGATGTGCGTGAGTTGTTGATGAACTTGTGTACTATTCCTGGTTCCTGAGCAATTGTGGATTTGTTGCAGAGATTGTAGGGTAAGCGTGGGTAATGGGATAAGAGACGTGACCATGGAGGAAATCTCATTTTGATTGGTTATGAGGAGTTCACTAATTTAATTAAAATAGCTATTCAAGTGGTTTAGGATTTTAATTGAATTAATATTTATTTCACTAATTAACTCAATCATCTGGATTTACCCATAAACTAAATAACCGTAGTTATTAAATAGTCCCAAACACCCATTTAAAATTACGGAGAAGATATTTTAGAAAAACAAGCGGAATAATTTTTAGAATAACCCATCGGGTCATTACAACATCCACCACTAAAGATCATGTTCGTCCTCGAACATAAGGTAGAAGAAAGTACCTGAAGCTTAAAAAAACTGAGGATATCGAGCACGCATATCTGACTCTGTCTCCGAAGTAGCCTCCTCAACAGGCCGATGTCGCCACTGGACCTTAACTGAAGCAATCTCCTTAGTCCTGAGCCTACAAACTTGTCTATCTAGAATGGCTACTAGCTCCAACTCATATGTCAAATCTGGACCCAACTCTACGACATCATGGGAAATAACATAGAACTCGTCCGGTATGTATTTTCAAAGTATGGAGACATGGAATACTGGATGGATAGCTAACAATCTAGGTGGCAAGGCCAACTCATAAGCCACCTCACCTATTCTCCTCAGAATTTCGAACATGCCAATAAACCTTGGGTTGAGCTTGTCCTTCTTCCCAAACCTCATCACACCCTTCATTGGTGATATCCTCAGCCACACATGATCGCCCATCATAAACTCTAAGGGACGAACTCTCCTTTCAGCGTAGCCTCTCTGTCGACTCTGGGCTGTCAATAGTTGACTCTGGATCAAGAGCACCCTCTCCATAGCATCTCTGAGCAAATCAGTGTCTAATGCCTCGACGGCGACTGAGTCGAACCACCCAAAAGGTGACCGACACCTACGCCCATACAACGCCTCAAATGGTGCCATCTGAATACTGGAGTGATAACTGTTATTATAGGCAAACTCCGTTAAGGGCAAGTGTTGGTCCCATAGAGCACCAAAATCAATCACACAGGCCTTAAGCATGTCCTCCAACACCTGAATGGTCCGCTCGGACTGACCGTCTGTTTGAGGATGAAATGCTGAAATCATGTCTAATCGTGTACCCAACCCATGCTGCAATGCCTTCCGAAATCGGGAGGTGAACACCAAACCTCGATCTGACACAATAGAGATAGGCACCCCATGCAACCTAACAATCTCACGTATATAGATCCTAGCTAGCTGCTCCGCACTGTGGCTAGTCCTCACCGAAATGAAGTGAGTTGATTTGGTCAACCTGTCTACAATCACCCAAATAGAGTCAAAGTTACCCAACGTCATGGGTAATCCAGTCACAAAATCATAGTCAGCCCAAACGACATAACCACAAACTCATAGTGCCCATATCGAGTCTCGAAAGCAGTCTTCGGGATATCTGATTCTCGGACCTTCAACTAGTGATATCCGGACCTTAAATCAATTTTGGAGAACACTAAGGCACCCTGAAGTTAATAAAATAAATCATCAATACGAGGCAAAGGATACTTATTCTTGATGGTCACTTTATTCAACTGACGATAGTCAATGCACATTCTCATGGTACCATCCTTCTTCTTAACGAACAACACTGGTGCGCTCCAAGGCAACACACTAGGCCAGATAAACCCCTTCTTCAACAAATCTTCTAATTGCTCCTTCAATTCCTTTAACTCTGCAGGAGCCATTCGATACGGAGAAATGGATATGGGCTTAGTGCCCGACTCCAAATCAATGACAAAATCAATATTACGATCTGGAGGAACACCCGGTAAATCTGTAGGAAACACATCCATGAACTCTCTCACCACCCTCGTTGTCTCTAAAGAAGATGACTCCTTAGAAATATCACGTACATGAGCCAAATAAGATAAACACCCATGCTCCATCATATGTCGAGCGCGAACATAAGAACTAACCTCCTTAGGATAAGAGCTGGGAGCACCTGCCCAAATTAACTGGGTAAACCCGGACACGCTGAGGTCACAGTCTTAGCATAACAATCAAGGATCGCATGATAAGGGGACAATTAATCCATACCCAAAATAACATCAAAGTCAAGCATATCTAGAAGGATCAAATCAGCCTGGGTCTCCCTATCTGAGAATACCACAATACAACCTCGGTATACCCGATCCACCACTAAGGATTCACCCACGGGTGTGGAAACATAAATAGGCACATCAACAGGCTCACACACACCATCAATGTCATTAGCAAAATAAGTGGATACATATGAGTAGGTGGACCCAGGGTCAAATAATACTGAAGCTGAATGATGGCAAACTGAAATAATACCTGTAATCACAGCATCAGATGTCTCTGCCTCTGTACGACCTGGAATGGCATAACACACCCGACGCTCTCCACAAACTTGCGATCCACCACGAGCACCACCTCGAGCTCCACCCCTAGCACCTCTAGTGCTACCCGTCGCACTCTGTGAAGCGCCTCTAGTTGCTGGAGCTGGTGTAGACCGGGCCATCTGTGTCCACGATGGAAAAGAAGCAGGAGCACACTTAGGACAATCCTTGGGATGGTGGCCGAACTCATCACACACATAACAACCTCTAGGTCCAGACCTTCCTGTACTACCTGCACTAGGAATGGCAGCATGAACTGGTCTCCCTTGATAAACTTGAGCGCCCTGCATCTGAGAATCTCTGTCTCTGGGTGCATAACTACCAAACTGACCGTGATAGCGGGACCTTTTACCACCACCCTGTCGGGCATGTCTGATGCCCTCTATCATTCTAGCATAGTCAACTGTTGACACCCAATTTTGACCGACCCTTAACTTATTTTACGTTTTATTTAAAATTGGTATTCTAATAATTGGCGGAATAAGCGAATTTATTTCACTTCCAAAATATGTTCTTTATATTATCAAAAAAAAATGATAAATAAATAAGCAAATACATTATGCTAGCAAGTAAGTGGTAGTAATATTTTAATGTTCATATCATTTATTATTATTATTTTTACCCTCGTTATTTTAATGTCAGTTTTACGCGTATCGAATTATTTTTAAGTAACGTCTTTCGAGGATAATCTTAATACTTTTCATAGTAATTTTGGCGTGCATTATGTACTCTATTACACAAGTTTACAAGTCAAAGTATTATTTTTTTTATTTAAATGGTATCCGTATTTATTCAATTCGTAATCCTTTAAATAAAAATTATTTTGATTTAATCAAATCCTTGAGATTTCGTTTCAATATCGGTCAATTTCCTTGAAATTATTTCAATTATAGCCTTTCTTTACCAAGTTTTGCACTTTTAATCCAAATTGAAGCTAATTATAGTTTGATTTTAAATTTCAACAATTTTATGGCCAATTCTTAAATCCGAGTACCCGTTTTCCAACCCGGATCTGACTCAATAACCCACTTTCCATTTTTAAACCCCAAAACCTTAAGTTCCATTTCATTTTTCCTCTCTCCAACACCCTAGCCGCCCCACCTTCTTCTCTCCCCCTTTTCCGGCGGCTGCGCCTCTCTCTCTCCCCGCTGCCAACCCCCATGGCAGCCGTCCCACTCTCCTCTCCTCTGTGCGCCGCTGCCGCACCACCGCGGCGCCGGCAGCCCCTCCCTCTTCTCCCCTTTCCTCTCCCGCTTCGCGCCTCCTTTTTCGCTCTCTCTTTCTCCCTCCTCGCCGGCAGCAGCCGGCGGCCTCTCCCCTCTTCCCGCTACCCCCACAATCCCAGCGCCGACCACCACAAACCAAACCACCCGCGAACCCCGAACAGCCCCAAAAATCTCACCAAGACGCAACCAAAACAGCCCCATTTCCGACCACTACCATCCCATTTCGCCGGAAACAGCAACAACAACGGATTTAGACCATGGAATCGGTGTTTGCAGTCGAGAGTAAAAAGAAAATACAGTTTGATTTCGTTACATTTATTATTCTTTTTTTTCGTTTTGATTGAAATTGTGCGATGGTATGCCGGACTTAAAATTTCACAACTTTCTTGTTTGTTGGGGAGATGTTCATGATTTATTGAGCCTTTGAAATCGGAATAATATTTTAAGACTTGTATTTTTCAGCATGAATAATGCAATTCGAGAATCAATATTTAGGACTTGTATTTTTTTTAGCATGACTAATTCATCTTATGGTAAGCTTAGATTGACATCCTGCTGTAATGGTAAGTTGATGCACTGCAAATCATATTTTTGGAGTATTTATTCTTTTTTTATGGTAAGATTTTCTGTAGATTTTCTTGAGTAATTATTTTAAGTAGTCAATTTGATAAGGTACCTTTTGAATATTTGATTTTGCAGATTTGGGGGTATTTGGGGATTTTTAATGGATTTACTTTTGGCTGATTATTCTAATTTATTTTTGGTAAATATTAATTGATTTTCTTTACCTTTTAGGAGTGTTTATTCCTACTATAAAAGCTTGTGTTTATTCATTCTTCAAGACAAAAATAAAACATGGCTGCTAGAAAAAAAAACTCTCATATACATACTTCCTCTCTTAAACACAAAAGTATTAGTTATATTTTTATTCTTGCAATATCTAAGTCCGTTCACTTTCGGGATCAAGTTGACATCAATTGGTAATTTGTCAGTTTTATTTATTTATTTTGTTGTTGTTGCCCGCTCATCTACTTCTGTCTAGTATTTTATTTTTTTGCAATTGGTGCTGCTGGTTCGTTTTAGTGTTACAGGTTCTCTAATAAAAAAGGGACGTGAAGAGTCGCTTGGGGGCGGGATGAATTCGATGGAGCTAGAAGACTTATTTTAATTTTATATTTGTTGTATTTTTTTTTTAAGTTGTGATGTAATGAAGATAGTGAAATGGAGATATAGTAAATGGGGGAGAGGGGAGTTATTTTTTATTTCATGACACTCACGTAGGCAAATCTAACCTAGAGGAAAATATATATAATAATAGTAATAATAATAAAATCATGGGAATAGCATGCTTAGCAACTTTATTATTCTGTGTTTTAAACATATTTTAGACGTTAGATATCATGCTTATAGGCTCCGCTGTATCTGTTTTGTTGAGATTATGTTTAAATTTCACTCTTTGCATGCCTATAATAATTTATTAGAAATCATGTTTAGGTTTAACCCTTTTGTTTTAGAACATGCCATTAGTAATATAATTTTAGAAATCATGCCTATAAAACTTTAAATGTTTTTTTTCTCTCCTTATATTATTAGAAGTTATGCTCATAATACTTAACCAAAACACCTTTATAAATTTCCTTTAGAAAACATGTCTTTAGGATTTATAATACTTTATGATATTTCCTTTCTTGCATTATTAGAAGCATGCCTATAGGATTTAACTTAACTTTATAACTTAATCGTCTCTTTTGGAATTTATGTTTTTAAATTTGATGGCTTAAGAATTAATGTTTACATTTAGTATGTCATCATTTGTTTTCAAGCATGCTTTAATTTTATTTGAGGCTATGTGAGACCTTATATGCTAATCGTTATATTTAATGTTCTTTTTGTAACGCGAGTTTAATAGGAAACCTAATCTAGAATCCTACCAAAATAGACGTCCAATGCCTCTTGGACATTAGGAGGGACAATAGGCATTTTAGGGAATCGTTAGTATTTACATTTTCTTTAGTACGCCTCTAGGGTACTTAATAAAATCAACTTAGGAGGGGGTAGGGGTAGATAGGACCTCAGAAAGAATGATATACGCTTGACCCTTTAATAGGACGGAGCCTTGGTTTTCGTCCTTGGGCTTGGTAATAAACCAAGTGCGTCTGATCCGAGTACTAAAATAAAATTTATTTAATTTGATTTCCTTTTCTTATATTTCTTTCATTTTTATTTGAAATAGATTAGTATATTTGTTTAACTTATTTTATCACCTAGAATCACATTTAGGAATTATATTAAAATAGGAGACCTTTATTTGTAACCCCACATAAATGTGAGACACAGTCGGGACCCGCCTTTGCGGACCTCGAAGGGTGCTTAACACCTTCCCTTCGAGGTAATTTGAGCCCTTACCCTCTCTCTGGTAACTTGACCTTAGGCTTAGACCTAGACTTAGAATGGTGTCCTAATGCACCTTAATTCATTAGGTGGCGACTCTACATTATTCAAAAATCCCAAAAGATTCATTGCCACGATGTCTTCTTGATACGCCCAAATTACACTCCGAATAGAAGAGTAAAGCGGTCGTCGGTCAAATATAGAACTCAACCAGAGTTGAGGTCGATCCCACAGGGAACACGTAAGAATTATTCTATTAGTACCAGCTTTCAGTTGTAAATGCTATTCCCAAGATAAACAGACATAAAGTAAATGGGGGGTTGCGTTATTTAATTTAACTAACTGCGTAAAGTAATTAATAAAGATGCTCCGATTCTTAAACAGATAGAGAGAGGCTAGGGTTGTGTTCCCCATGACATACAATTACGACAACTAAACTGGATTTGTGAATTCGTTCCTAATGATGCATGCAAAATCTACAACTTAATTAATACCTAGGTCACCTTTCAGTCCTTTCTTGGTATATCTCACTCCTCTCCTCTCGGTCTCAGAGTGTCTGCAATACTAACCATTGTTTCTGATCTCAGAATACCCTCACCTTTCGGTCTCAGGCACTTAGACTAGGTCCATGACCTTGAATCTCTGTTGTTAGACTCTTTTCCTAATCACTACATCCCTTTCGGGCATGTAATGAATACAGGCTTACCCTAATGCGTCGACTCATTAAGGAGAAGTTAAAACGAAGAATCTAACAATACATGCTTTGTTTATTTGAACGAACTACCCCCAGTTTGCGTTATCTTAATTGGGTCGTCATGGTTCCCACAACCCTAGTTGTGGGTTTAGCCTAGCATACTGTTAATAATTTGCCCACAACGAGTAGAAGAAAACATAAAGATGGACTTACGATTGAAGAACAAGAATCCGTGTTACAAGCTTTGAACAATGATCACAAACGTGATTCTCTCGAATTACAAAAGCCAAACTAAGGTTTTTCTCCTTGTTCTCTCTAGTTTCTATCGTCAAAACGAAGTAGTTTAATAAAATAAAATAACATCCTATTTATACAAAGCAAAAACTAAGTTGACATAATTTAGGAAAATAATTTCGGCACGGGGCACGGTTCGTTACACGGACCGTCTGAGGTGAGATGGTCCGTGTAAACGGACCGTCTGGTGGTTGGCTGTGCCCACACGGTCCGTGACACGGCCCGTGTGGCGTGAGACGGGCAGTGTGGTTATTCCGTGTCAATCCACTTGCACGAATTCTGATATTTTCGACGAAGGCCCTTCGAACTACGTCACTTACACGTCCCGTGACACGGTCCGTGTGGAGTGAGACGGACCGTGTGGATCCTCCGTGTGAATCTCCTTGCATGCTTTCTTTAATTTTCGACGGGTTTGTCTTCCGAGCTACGTCAAGTACACGGTCCGTCACACGGTCCGTCTGGAGTCAGACGGGCCGTGTAGACTGACCGTGTGACTCGTGTCGTGCCACGGTCGGTCACACGGACCGTCTGGCGTGAGACGGCCCGTGTGGGCCTTCCATGGTCCGACACTTGGCTTCGTTTTTTCACCCGTTCCTTGTGCTTTCCGCCATTTCCTATGCCTTAGTCATTTTCCTGCACAACATCAAAACATACCTATTAAACCAATAACACCGCTCGAGAACACCCAATAATTCTATGTTTTAAGCGTCGTAAAAGTCGTATTTTTATGACTCATCACTTCTAGGTTCCCGTTTCTCCGCGAGGAAAAATAGGGCGCGACATCAACAATGCTCTGAAAGGAACCACCAGATAACACAAGAGAGGTTGTGGCCTCCTGTAGATAACTTGTGAACCCCTTCACAAATCGACGAATCCGCTCAAACTCTGTGAGAATACTAGACATGGCATAATGGGATAACTCATGGAATCGTGCCTCGTACTTGGTTACAGTTATGGAACCCTGCTGGAATCTATCGAACTCATCACGACGTCTATCACGAAGGTTGTATGGTACAAACCTCTCAAGAAAGATCTCAGTAAACTGCCCCCATTCCATGGTTGGAGCATCAATTGGCCTCCGAGCCATAACTGACCTCCACCACTCTCTGACCATGCCTGTGAACTGATAAGAGGTGTAAGCTACTCTGTGGGCCTCCAGAACACCCAAATTGAACAATCGATCCTGGCACTCTGTCAGGAAGTCATATGCCCCATCCCCGACGGTACCATCAAATTTGGGAGGAGTCAATCTCACAAATCTCTCAAAGCTCTTCTGCTCAGACAAGGACATAGCAACACTGGTAGAAATGGCGGGGCTAAAATCCTCGGAGGTGCAATAGAAGGCATGGAAAATGGACTAGGGGTCTGAAATCTCATATTAGGTCCATATTAGCTTTCAAACTCCCTCTTAGATGCGTGATCTTGATGCTGAGAGGCGCTGATGTTCCTACCAAACTGGAAGATTAGATGTGCGCGAGTTGTTGATGAACTTGTGTACTGTTCCTGGTTCCTGAGCAATTGTGGATTTGTTGCAGAGATTGTAGGTTAAGCGTGGGTAATGGGATAAGAAACGTGACCATGGAGGAAATCTCATTTTGATTGGTTATGAGGAGTTCACTAATTTAATTAAAATAGTTATTCAAGTGGTTTAGGATTTTAATTGAATTAACATTTAGTTCACTAATTAACTCAATCATCTAGATTTACACATAAACTAAATAACCGTAGTTATTAGATAGTCCCAAACACCCATTTAAAATTACGGAGAAGATATTTTAGAAAAACAAGCGGAATAATTTTTAGAATAACCCATCGGGTCATTACAGAAATAAGATACATTTTTGGTTTTGATAAGATGAATTGTTAATGAATTAAACTATAACTCATGTGTATAATAATTAGATAATACCTTCGAGGAATTTTCACATATAACTACTCAAAAATACCTTAATTATGTTTTATAACTATAGTTTGAGTAATTACATTTCGTAACTATAATTATAGCAATGGTTGTATATTTCGCACAACATTTATATACGTTTGTGTACTCCGCTATACAATTCGCAATTTTTGTATAACTTTGTATATTTTCCTATACAATTCTTTCACAATATTTGTATAATTCGCACGATTCGCTGTATTTGTATATTCGTTATACAATTTGATTCGCGCATGATATTTGTATAAATCGCGAGAACTATACAAAACTCAAATAACAATTACAGCTAGATATTTGTCCCAAATCATAATTAACTCAAACTATAGCTATACTAGTTAACAACGAAGTATTTTGATATTAAATTTGTGATGGCAAATATTATCACTAACATTGGACGTGTTCGTGGTTATGATTTATTGTCTAACCAAAAGATCAATGTGCTATGTTTCAGAGTTTGAATTGGCAAGAGTAATTGATATTCAGAAAAATAAATCAACCTGATAATTAGTTTTTCAAAGGTAAATCAGCCTTCTACCGTAATAATATATTCCTTCTCTGTATATAACTTTGACCAACATTTTTAAATATGCTTTTTCATCATATTAATAGAGAAGGATTGCAACTTACAACATTTTCTATATAGTTTTCAATCATCTAAATTTTAAATATATAATTTAATTACTTGAATTTAATTTTGAAGTTTAGTCAAATTAACCTCAAAAAATAAAATAATGATAAGTAAAAGTAAATCGAGGGAATATTAGATCATACCAAAGACTAACATAAAAAGCCACTACTTTCAAGTAGACATTGACATCAGCCGATTCGATGAGTGAATCTCTAACTAATTTTAGTCAATATTTCTTTAGTTTTAAAAAGAATAATTTATTACAAATATACAAAAATGATTTTATGATTGTAAATTAAAATTATGTCAAATATACAAAAATGTCCTTCAATCTTGTAAAAAATAAAAAAGATTTTTTTTATTTTGTGATTATAAATTAAAGTTATGTCTAATATACCAAAATGTACTTCAATCTTGTGGTATTAAATACGTCACATGGAAAGTTGATATTAAAATATTGCTGGAAAAAAAGAAAAAAGTCACTCTTTCTTAAAGAGACTAAATAGAAAGTTAATCATTCTTTTTGAAATAGAGGAAGTATTTACCTTTTTAATTTCATGTCAAGTCAAACTATTTATTTTTTTTAAATGGGGAAAAAGCTATATGACAAATTGATGTTAGTTTGTTGCTGATTCAGGAATTACAAGCAAACTTGACATTGTACTTTTGATATGTGAAAGCTAGAAGATGTTGGCAACAAATATCATCTTGCACAAGTGAGGCAAAGAAATGAACATGATTATTTGAATTGTTAAAAAAGAAACTTGCTAGTTATGAAAAACATCCAAATAATAATAATGCAATCACTTCGAGTTTTCAATCTATTCAACCTGCTTTTCTTCATGTAAAACTTCAGGTGGTAAACCTACAAACAAGAACGATTTTTCTGGCTATCAATTATCAATAACAATGATCAATGGCTGCACATTAAAATTTCAATAAATTCTCAATATAGAGGAAAGGACTTTACCCTTTTTTTCATCGCCCAACTTCGGGTTTTCAATCGGTTTATCAAGTCTAACCTGCTCTTCAACTATAGGTCGTAAACCTAAAACAAGAACCACAATTATCAATGGTTGCACATTGAAATTTCAATAAATTCTCAATAATTCTAATTGATAGGTGAAGGACTTTACCATGCATCTTCCGTACAAATCGTCCAAACTCTATGAGATTGTGTTTCTTCAATAGAGTTGGGCTTAACCTCATGTAGCTAAAAATAGATAAGTGGCTGCTTTCACAAGAGTAATAATAACAAGAAGGCTTGGCATTTTCCAAGATCTTGTTGTAGCTTTCTCTGAGATAACACGGATGTGCATTCTGACCCGCAGTTGGTATCTCCTCTGAATATGCAGAAAGTAGTACCTGCAATTTACGTGATCAATTATCTATATTTGATAGAGATGTACGTTAAGTTTCTGAGCTATTGTGTTTTAATATGTGGGAAAGAAATAAAAAGAGATGGAAACACCCTTCAACATTCAAATGTGCAAAGAAGAAAAAATTTACACATAAGAATTTGACTCTTTGAAATGTTTAATGAGTCAAATGATGCAAAAATGCTAGTTATTTGAAAACCTGATCAACTGATGCCAAATGCTTGAGAGAAGTGCAAAACCATAAAATATTCAACAAATATTACCACCCAAAGTACTTCATAAGCATCAGCAGATGCTTTTAGAAACTCCTTTTCCCAAACTGGCCTTTCAGGGTCATCTAATGCTTCTTGATATTCCTTTAATTCATGATGCGTCGCCGAGTCAAGACATGCATAATTCAGAGTTGACCCATGCTTTTTTAATATTGATGCAATTGCAGAATAATTATAGTTGTAAGCGCGAGCTAATCCAGCTGTTACTTTAGCGGAATGGCTTTCCCCGATTAAATTATTGCGCCACCAATGAATTCCTGGTAGCTGCTTATCAATAAGGAACTAGAATCACTTAAGGATTCCATGAGAATATAACATTTAAAAGAATATCATTTATTTATCACCTTTGCTGCAATAGAAGTGCCATTAAATGCCAACTTTGCCATCCCAAGTACTTGATCGGCGTGATCAATTAAAACGTGAGAGTACCAATACGTGAAGAAATTCCCGTGACCGGATTTATATCCACCACCATCACGAAAAAACTCAGTATTTTGTGGTTCTGAATTATACGAGCCTGCATTTTCGGGAGGTTTACCGAAGGATGGGACTCTTCGTGCAACTGCTGCCTTTTGCAAGCTCTTCAACAAGTACTCATCATAGCACTGTTAAGGATGTAAGGTTACATGATTAGTAAATATGTTACAACTATAACTCAAAGACTAATAGCTAATTATGAAATACGTGGGAAAAAATTCCAAAAAATTTATAGCTCAACGTTGGAGAGGTTAATTTACCTGAAATTCACCAATACCAGGATATTTCCACCCAGATTTTGCAGAATGAGAAGGGTATCGTAATTCTCCACCTGGACCAAGTCCAATTTCAATCTGAGAGATGGTTCTACGTTCAAAGAACTCATGGAACTCCGTCCGAAAGCTTTTCATCAAATCAAAGTAAACCTGTAAGAGCAAATTAGTCCAGGGCAGGTTGCAGAGTTTGAAAACTTTATTTTGGGGGATTTTTTAGTGCAATTACCTCAAGTGCAGTTCGTCCACATAAAACTGGCTCGTTGTCAATTCCCCAGGTGAGACATTCAGGGTTTCTTCTCATCGATTTATCGGTAAAATAGATGTCAGGATTTCTGTTACCAATTTCTGTAACCCATTGTGGAAGGGGAATATAAACATCATCGACAGCACATTCATGGAATGACATTACCACGCTTAGACCTAGACGAAGTTCTCGAACAATTTTGAAAAGCTTGTGGTAAGCAGTCCAATTGTAAGCTCGAGGAGCATGGGGCTCCACTATTCCCCACCAACACTCTATTGTGACGCCATCAATATTGGCTTCTGACTTCAAGGTTTTTAGTTGGTTCAGCAGAGAATCAACATCCACAATTTCACCTTCCATGTTAACGATACCCAACTGTCACATCAAATTCGAATTGATATCTATGTCCAGAGGAAGGAACAAAAATATATAAGTAACATATTACAAATTACTTACCGGTAGCGTAACGTATACGGGAACATAGGCGGTACCGATGAAATCTCGCTCTGGAGGAGCCTGAGCCTGTCAATACAGGAGAGCCATCATGAATCCGCCGGCGGAATTACATATATAAATGAATTGAATTGGTTACCTCATTGAAATGGATTGAACTGACATGTCTAGCTTCGTCGACCATTGACATAGCCATGGTACGACTTCGACAGAGAGGGCCTGAATTCACCATAATACCCCTCGCCGGTATCCGGATTTGTCTATCATTGACAGTCGGAGAAGCTGAAAGTCGGTGTCCAACAATCGCAGAAAACGCCGCAGCCATTTTAATTCTTCAGGCTTTAATATCACATCATCTTCACTACTATATATAAAGAGAGTGCGACATATTATATTAATTAATACTCTCCCTTTTAAAAAAAATGTATGAAATTTAAGAGAATAAACAAACAATTTTAATTTTGCAGTCTAAAGTTATATCAAATATATTAAAATATTATTTGATCTTATGATTTTACCCTAGAAAATAAAAATTAAAATTTTACCAAAAAAATATATTCTTTTTAAAACAGATAAAAAAAATCATTATTTTTTAAAAATAATGAGTAATACAATATACATAAAGTCCTACCTCTAATATAACTGTGATTAAAAAAAAAAGTAATTTACATCAATTACATAGGGACAAGCGGGACGCATTAATTCAGCTATCTTTTTTCAATTTAAGTCTTCGTAGGCAATATTTAAAGTATGGTACATTAAATAAAGAGATAATTTAAGAGTCAAAATTAATGTATCAAAAGTATCCAGATTGTTGAATTAATGTATCCGGATGAAAAAATAAAATTTTAAAATATTTAAAAGATAAATAAAATTATAAAAAATAGTAATATTTATAAAATTACACAACTTTATTTATTCAAATCTTTAATATTCCCTACCTCTTTTTATAAATTATAAAAATCCCAACTTTTTATCATTATCTATTTGTTTTTTATACTTAAAGAATCTATATTTGGTGTAGAAGTCTAATTAATGTGAATCACTATTTAAATTATAATTTTTTCCATTTTTAAAGCCGTTTCTTAATTTATTTATTTTTTTAGTATTTTCTCTCTGTTACAGTTACCATGTTTAACATTTAAATTATTATTTTTTTCAGATTAGAACTTCCTTTTCTCAGGAACTGTTTCTCAGTCCCTCTCCATCCCGACCTCCATTATCAGAAACTTACTTTCATTGTCTTTCAATCAACAATGAAACCCCTCCCTTTTTTTAGTCTGGGCCTTACACAAGACGAGTTTGAAAGTGGCAAATATCGTCTCCTTTTTTGTCAATCAACAATAGAACCACTGCCTTCTTTTTGGGGCTATGATATTGTTTGTTGATACCTAACAAATAATGTACCTTGATAGTTAAGTAAAAGTGACTTATAGAACTAAGTGTTGATATCTATTTGTTAGAATAATTTCTAATACCTAATACGAGTTATGGATCTAACGGGTGATACTTATTTTTTCTATTGATTTAATGTTTGATACTCTATAGTTAGTTGTGTGTATTGACTGGTTCCTTTTTTGATATTGATACCTGATTGGTTATACTTGTATTCTCACCTACAACAATTCCATCACTTTTATAACCACTGTACAATACATCATCAGATTCCCATGTTCCACTGTTATCAAAATTGAAATATTCATGCTTTGACGACCTAGTTTTTTTTCTACGCAGAGCACCTTCAATGGCGGCACTGATTTTTTTTCTTGTTTGTTGAAACATCTGTTTTATTTGAAATTCAAATTACACTGCCTTTATGCATAATTTGTAACAGTTAAGCCGCCAATTAAGAGATCTACACAGTTGGCACTAAATTTTTTTCCTTATTAAGTGTAACAGCAATAATTTCAGTTACAATTTCGTAGGTATCAAGGTGGCGTCTGCAGGTATCAAAATAATAGAAAAAATCGGTATTTTTAGTAATTAGTGAAAGAGTCGAAACTTTTGGGAATTTTTGAAAACGGATCCCTAAAAATTATACTAAAAAATATACTAAATAAAGAATATTTCTAAAGCATTCCTTATTCCACTAAACTACTGCACACGGTATTAATGCCAATTATGAATAAATGAAAAACTTTCCACATAATTAAACTTTAACCCCCAAGTAAATTATTTATGAAAAAGTTTTTATTACGAGAGAAACACTTTGTTGAAAGAGTAAGGTTATTATACCCAAAATTAAGAGAGAGAATATTATTGAGGAAAAATGGTTTTCTTATTTCGTTTGTTATGAGATTTTTGAGAAATTTTTTTTGTTCAATTTACTTGCGAGTCCTGTTATAGCAAAAATGAGTCTTAGTATGGAAACACATTTTACTATTGATATCTTGTTCAATTAAGACTTGTGTCACAAGATTTGGGTAGTGATACGGAAAAAGAAACTGAACATGGCCAAGTCGAAACACAAATTAGCTAAAAAGCTTAGAAATGTGTCATGGCTGCAAGCATCTGTCAGCCTTATGAAAAAGAGAAGAAACAGCATGAAATGGAACTTACTCCAAAATCTCACAGACACACCTAAGGTGCTAAGCAAGCAATAGCTCAAGAGAGAACATGTTTGACTGTCATTTTGATTTATACATGAGAGAGTAATAAAAATAAAAAAAAGTGGAAGGTCATGTCCAGTTTCACCAAATGGGTGGTGGGATAGGTTGGGGGGCTTTGCCAAGCCAAAACATGAATAACCTCAAAAGCTTCGGAATTTGTCATGGCTGCAAGCAACAGTGAGCCTTGTGACACAGCGAATATACACCATGGGATGGATCTTCCTCCTGAATCCCATAGACCCACCCGAAGTTCCACGCCAAGCAACAATTTTACAGCTCAAGAGAGAACATATTTGATTGCTTTTATGAGTTACACCAGTGAGAATACAAAGAAAAAAAAAATTAAAGTAGAAGGTTAGTTTCACCAAAAGGGTGGTTAAGTGACAAAACTTTTGAAACCAAGCATCGCTGCAACTCAGCCTATGAGACAGAGAAAAACGACCAAGAAATAAAACTTCTCCCAAAATCGCATAGACCCACCTGAGATGCGGTGCAAAGCAATGATTTTTTAGCTCGAGAGAAAACATGTTTGACTGAACATTATAGATGAAAGCCTCCAAATCATATCATTGTGTATAAAACGGAATTGAGTGAGTAATAAGAATGAGAAGAGGGAGTGCATGTGTAATATCCCGAAAAGGGTGGTTCGGTGATGGCGGAAAAAGAAACTGAACTTTGCCGAGTCAAAATGAATCAGCAAAAGCTTAAAAATTTGTCATGGCTGCAGTCAGGGACGGACCTAGGGAGGGGGAGAGGGTTCATCCGAACCCCCTCAATCAAAATTCGATATAAGTTATGTTGGAATTGGAGTAAATTGTAACTTTGTTGATAAATTGAGACGTATTCTTGAGATTTGAGATATTTTGGATGTTATTGTGATAATATGAGACTTGTGATATCATTTGAAAAGTTTTGTGGTAATTTGATCGTATTTAAGATACTTTTGGAAATCATGTGCATATTTTGGGACTTGCGAAGTCCGGTATTATCATTATACTTGGTTATTGATGAGAGTATGGTGATTTGAGACATATTGATGACATGTGGTACCAGTTGTGACTCTTGACATTATCTCCCTGATCCTATGCTGATAAATTATCAGTAGTCTTATCATGTTGTTGTTATATATCTTGATATTGTGGCATTTGCATTCATTCATCTCATATTGCATATGTACCACCCCTTGACCACGCTGAGGTGGCAAGGTTGAGATACTATACCACTTTTTATAAAATCCCTTGACCATGCTGAGGTGGCAAGGGTGCAATGTGCTACTTTTTGAGATATTGTACCACATTTTCTAAAATCCTTTGACTACGCTAAGGTGGCAAGAAAGGGTTATACCACTTTTTAAACCCCTTGACCACACTGAGATATCAAGGATTGAGATATTGTGACACTCCTTGACCATACTGAGGTGGCAATATTGAGAGATTTCTGGTATATGATCTGACAAGACCCCTATGAGTTCTATTGGGTAGCCTTATGTCACGGGCCGAGATTCTCACGCTCGCCAGCGCTTTTCGCCCCCAAGGTCTACCCGTCGCCTCGAGACCAGCCCTTTTCGCCCCCTTGAATGTGCCAACTGGTTTCCGCCTTCCAAAGGCTCTTCAGGGAAGCGGCAACAACTTCCGACCAGTTGTGCCAAGTAAATTACATAACCCCTTTCGTTGTTAAGTCCACGCCTAGCGACAAGCTCCTCGGACTAAACCAGGTAGGGATGTCTAACTCGGCCAGATACATGCATACGAGGCTACTAAAGCCCGTATGCTATTGCCGCCAACAATAGGCCAATGATAGAACTCATTGTCGGCACACCCACGTCTTCACAGGTCGTGACACTTAGCTCGGTAAATGTATACACCAGCCCTGTGTGATTCCACCCCATGCATTGCATTCATACATCGCATTTGTATTATATTCATGATTTTAACTGCTATTTTACTCATGTGTATATCGTTATTGTGCACTAACCCCTTCAATGTAAGTGATAGGGTTTTTTCGTTATTGCATACTTGTCCGATTTCTCTTACCCAGTCGGTTGAACCTACTTGGTATATTTTGGTGTACTCGCACCTACTATGTTTTCACCCTGCAGATCGAGGACATGGACTCCCCCGTGGTAGTTGATCTCATTCTATCAGAGTTCTTCATCATTATCAGATTCAATGGTGAGGCTCAAACTTCGAGTTGTTATTGTTTCTTTAAGATTTCTTTTAGTTGACATCTATATCAGACTTTGTATTTTACATTATCAGACAACTTTGTATTTACTCATTCGTACTACTTTAGATGTTCTTGTACTTATGACTCTAGGTTTTGGGATTTAAATTAAGTTTGTGGTTGCTTTTACTTGGGTTTATTTTCTTTAGTCACGATCCGATTTTGAGTCGTGACATGCCTAGCCCACTAAGGCAAGTAAACTTAAACCTGGTCAATTCAATATATAATACTAAAAGCGGAAGAAACAAAGTCTAATAATATAGGATAAGCATTAGATAATCAGGTCTACGAACCATTCCAAGACTGGTGTCACATGTACAAACCTATAATATAAAATAGTACAGAGGAAAAGAAATATAAGTCCGAGTCTCGCTTCTCAAATAGAACACAAGATAAGATAAAAGACTTCGAGAGTCTGCCAATAAAAAGAAGTTGCTACATTTCGAACGTCTAGATGCTCAGTCCGTCAAAGAAGAATGCTAACTCAAGCGCAATCGGGCTCAGAACCTACACAAGAGTGTAGAAGCAAGGGTGAGTACCAAACAATAGGCGCTCAATAAGAAGATCTAAACTCAAATAAAGAATACTGACAAAATACTCCTTCCACACCAACCACATACCATGGAACTATACACCTGCACTCAGAAAAGTTCCAGCGCAACAACAACAACATATATACACGAACTACATACTAAATATCCTCAACAGTTGACATAAGATATAGATCAGATATAAGATAATGTCTCAATATACATCTCGGATACACAACAAATATCTCAAGGTAACCTCAAATAGTCAGCAGATACAATCCAAGTATAATCATCTCATAATCAAATCTCAATAACTGAATCAAGTCACAATTACGATGTAGAATGAAATAATATGAAATGAAATGAATCAATGCAATGTCAAGTATTAATGATACATATCTGTCCTACGATACACATCCGCTGGTATAGTCAGATTGAAACCCATGGGGGACATATCTGTCCATGTACCTGTCCCGGAGCGTGAGGCACGTCCCTGTATAATCAGTGTCACATGCCACAAAGCGTGTGGCCCCATCCCCATAATGAATCAATGTCGCATACACGGAGCAAGTGCCCCACCCCCATAATGAATTAGTGTCACATACCACAGAGCGTGTAGCCCGTCCCCGTAATGAATAAGTGAAACTCAGTCAAGAATTCACAACAACATCATATTCACATATAGTAATATGGAGTACATGCAAGAGTCCATAATATAATAAATATTTCAATTCAAGGCAAATCTCACAATATACAATGTACAATGATTTATCCATTTCAAGCTTATAGTCAATTATCAAACCCACAAGTGTCCCCATCAACCATATCACCAATATTCATATGCTCAAGTACAACAAGATCCAAAGTCCGCATCTTTGTATCACGAGAGGTTCTCAATGCCAAATTACAAGTCAATGCACATCATTTTCTAACGTTCACTTTCACACCATAAGGAAATTTCCCAATTTCGTCCAATTCCCACAATTTACCAAGTTTAATTTAGCCAACGACAATCACCCAATTATTTTACTTCACAAACAAAGAAATATAGTGTTCATGTAATTAACATGTCTCAAACAATAGCCTACTCAAACAGTAATTGGAGCTTTCCCTTCCAAATTCGCATACGAAACATCACAATCTAGTCAAATATGGATTCAAAATCTCAATATTAGGCTAATGACACTAAAATCCAGTAATTCGGATGGATATGGCAAAATGGTCCAAAAATCTCATACTGATAAAGGTTCACGAAATCTGAAAATTCTTACGTGAAAATGTCTCTCAAGTAGTAAGGAATCTAATGGTGGAAATAGTTTCGAAAAAGGACTTGAAATGAGGCCTCAATCATCATTTTTCTATTAAAAATCAATGTCCAAGAATACCCCAATTTCTCCAATTCAAAATCCACATTTTCATGTTAAAATGACAAATTAATCAACGAAAATTGAAGATATATATTAGAATAACGTTACCCAAAAGCCTTGTCTTGAAAATTCTTGAAAAATCTTTCCAAAATTAAGCTTAAAATGTTAAAAATGATGGAAAATGATAAAATTCGACACTTTAATTAAAATATTGTTTGAGTTCATGATGTAGAGGGTAATCAAGTCAAACTTCCACGAACGCAGAGTGTACAGAACTTAAGACTCCGTGAATGCAAAGGTTGATTTCGCGAACGCGGAGCACAAATTTAACTGTACCAGATTACAGTCCAATAACTACTTTGGAAACTCGAAACAGACCCTGGAGTTCTTTCGGAACTCGATATGTACAAATCAAATATGCAACTATAACAAAAAAAATGATGTTTTCAACTCACTAGATTTATCAAAATTCGATTCCAAGTTCTCCTATAACTAATTAGTACATATAATAAATATTGTCTCAAATGTATGAGTAATACTATTTTTGATAGGAGTTGAACAAAATAATTATGATAGTAAAATATTTTGGATAATGTTATGGATTATACCAAATAATTATGACAGTAAAATATTTATAGAGAAAAAGTCTAAATATCTTAACCACAGTCTATTTGTTATTTTATGACTGTGCCGTTGCAAACCTTCAGTATAAGATCAAGTTGAACAATGTTTGTGATCTCAAATGATCAATTAATGATTATCAATCTTTTCAATAAGATTAATTCATAAATAAGAAAATATGAGAAAGGTAGAAAAAGAGTAAACAAAGTTTCCAGCTAATCATTCTGCGTTAGAGTTACTTAGGAAAAAATATATACGCCTAGTAAAGCACTTGTTTGATTAAAATATTCAACTATGTTGTCCACATCTAATAAAAAACCAAAGCAACATAAATTTTTTTCTTGTCCAGATGATCTCACGCTTGTATACCTACCATTAGATCGCATCTAATAAAAAGACCAAAGCAACATAAATTTTTTTTTCTTCTGTCGAGATGATCTCACGCCTTTATATCTACCATTAGATCGCATCTACTAAAAAAACCAAAGCAACATAAATTTTTTTCTTCTTCTGTCCAGATGATCTCACGCCTGTATACCTACCATTCTACATTAGAGTTACTTAGGAAAAAATATATACGCCTAGTAAAGCACTTGTTTGACTAAAATATTTAACTATGTTGTCCGCATCTAATAAAAAACCAAAGCAACATAAATTTTTTTTTTCTTCTAGATGATCTCAGGCCTCTATCGCATCTAATAAAAAAACCAAAGCAACATAAATTTTTTTCTTCCTCTGTCCAGATGATCTCTGTATACCTACCATTCTACATTAGAGTTACTTAGGAAAAAATATATACGCCTAGTAAAGCACTTGTTTGACTAAAATATTCAACTATGTTGTCCGGATCTAATAAAAAGACCAAAGCAACATAAATTTTTTTCTTCTTCTGTCCAGATGATCTCACGCCTGTATACCTACCATTAGATCGCATCTAATAAAAAAACCAAAGCAACATAAATTTTTTTCTTCTTCTGTCCAGATGATCTCACGCCTGTATACCTACCATTCTACATTAGAGTTACTTAGGAAAAAATATATACGCCTAGTAAAGCACTTGTTTGACTAAAATATTTAACTATGTTGTCCGCATCTAATAAAAAACCAAAGCAACATAAAAAAATTTTTTCTTCTGCCCAGATGATCTCAGGCCTCTATCGCATCTAATAAAAAAACCAAAGCAATATAAATTTTTTTCTTCCTCTGTCCAGATGATCTCTGTATACCTACTATTCTACATTAGAGTTACTTAGGAAAAAATATATACGCCTAGTAAAGCACTTGTTTGACTAAAATATTCAACTATGTTGTCCACATCTAATAAAAAGACCAAAGCAACATAAATTTTTTTCTTCTTCTGTCCAGATGATCTCACGCCTGTATACCTATCATTAGATCGCATCTAATATAAAAACCAAAGCAACATAAATTTTTTTCTTCCTCTGTCCAGATGATCTCTGTATACCTACCATTCTACATTAGAGTTACTTAGGAAAAAATATATACGCCTAGTAAAGCACTTGTTTGACTAAAATATTCAACTATGTTGTCCGGATCTAATAAAAAGACCAAAGCAACATAAATTTTTTTCTTCTTCTGTCCAGATGATCTCACGCCTGTATACCTACCATTAGATCGCATCTAATAAAAAAACCAAAGCAACATAAATTTTTTTCTTCTTCTGTCCAGATGATCTCACGCCTGTATACCTACCATTCTACATTAGAGTTACTTAGGAAAAAATATATACGCCTAGTAAAGCACTTGTTTGACTAAAATATTTAACTATGTTGTCCGCATCTAATAAAAAACCAAAGCAACATAAAAAATTTTTTTCTTCTGCCCAGATGATCTCAGGCCTCTATCGCATCTAATAAAAAAACCAAAGCAATATAAATTTTTTTCTTCCTCTGTCCAGATGATCTCTGTATACCTACTATTCTACATTAGAGTTACTTAGGAAAAAATATATACGCCTAGTAAAGCACTTGTTTGACTAAAATATTCAACTATGTTGTCCACATCTAATAAAAAGACCAAAGCAACATAAATTTTTTTCTTCTTCTGTCCAGATGATCTCACGCCTGTATACCTATCATTAGATCGCATCTAATATAAAAACCAAAGCAACATAAATTTTTTTCTTCTTCTGTCCAGATGATCTCACGCATGTATACCTACCATTCTGCATTAGAGTTATTTAGGAAAAAATATATACGCCTAGTAAAGCACTTGTTTGACTAAAATATTTAACTATGTTGTCCGCATCTAATAAAAAACCAAAGCAACATAAATTTTTTTTTCTTCTGTCCAGATGATCTCTGTATACCTACCATTCTACATTAGAGTTACTTAGGAAAAAATATATACGCCTAGTAAAGCACTTGTTTGACTAAAATATTCAACTATGTTGTCCGCATCTAATAAAAAACCAAAGCAACATAAATTTTTTTTCCTTCTGTCCAGATGATCTCACGCCTGTATACCTACCATTAGATCGCATCTAATAAAAAAACCAAAGCAACATAAAATTTTTTCTTCTTCTGTCCAGATGATCTCACGCTTGTATACCTACCATTCTACATTAGAGTTATTTAGGAAAAAATATATACGCCTAGTAAAGCACTTGTTTGACTAAAATATTTAACTATTTTTGTCCGCATCTAATAAAAAACCAAAGCAACATAAATTTTTTTTTCTTCTGTCCGGATGATCTCAGGCCTCTATCGCATCTAATAAAAAAACCAAAGCAACATAAATTTTTTTGTTCCTCTGTCCAGATGATCTCTGTATACCTACCATTCTACATAAGAGTTACTTAGGAAAAAATATATACGCCTAGTAAAGCACTTGTTTGACTAAAATATTCAACTATGTTGTCCGCATCTAATAAAAAGACCAAAGCAACATAAATTTTTTTCTTCTTCTGTCCAGATGATCTCACGCCTGTATACCTATCATTAGATCGCATCTAATATAAAAACCAAAGCAACATAAATTTTTTTCTTCTTCTGTCCAGATGATCTCACGCATGTATACCTACCATTCTGCATTAGAGTTATTTAGGAAAAAATATATACGCCTAGTAAAGCACTTGTTTGACTAAAATATTCAACTATGTTGTCTGCATCTAATAAAAAACCAAAGCAACATAAAAAATTTTTTCCTTCTGTCCAGATGATCTCACGCCTGTATACCTACCATTAGATCGCATCTAATAAAAAAACCAAAGCAACATAAATTTTTTTCTTCTTCTGTCCAGATGATCTCACGCATGTATACCTACCATTCTGCATTAGAGTTATTTAGGAAAAAATATATACGCCTAGTAAAGCACTTGTTTGACTAAAATATTTAACTATGTTGTCCGCATCTAATAAAAAACCAAAGCAACATAAATTTTTTTTCTTCTGTCCAGATGATCTCAGGCCTCTATCGCATCTAATAAAAAAACCAAAGCAACATAAATTTTTTTCTTTCTTTGTCCAGATGATCTCTGTATACCTACCATTTTACATTAGAGTTACTTAGGAAAAAATATATACGCCTAGTGAAGCACTTGTTTGACTACAATATTCAACTATGTTGTCCGCATCTAATAAAAAGACCAAAGCAACATAAATTTTTTTCTTCTTCTGTCCAGATGATCTCACGCCTGTATACCTATCATTAGATCGCATCTAATATAAAAACCAAAGCAACATAAATTTTTTTCTTCTTGTCCAGATGATCTCACGCCTGTATACCTACTATTAGATCGCATCTAATAAAAAAACCAAAGCAACATAAATTTTTTTCTTCTTCTGTCTAAATAATTTCACGCCTATATACCTACCATTAGATTAAAGAAGAGTGATTAGTTTCATATTATAGACTACTACAAATGCAACCTTTTTTATAATATTTTTTAAGACATGAATAACATGTATAAATTATTGTACATGACATAACACTACAAATGTTTAGATCTTATTTGTTGATTATAGTTTTGAAATTCTTTTAAATTGAGTCAAATTGTTACATTAACTATCAAAATTAATGTAGAACTATTTAAAAATAGAATGAAGATTTCATTAATTGATTATACCAAATAGAACATTATTTTTATTTGTATAATATTTCATATTATTTTTAGTTACCAAAATAGGTCTAAATCTTCCTTAATGATTGTTACGATTTAGAATATATTCACAATTAAGATAATATCTTTTTAAATTTAATTATTTAATAATTTATTTAGTTTGAGCATGATATATCTAAGAAAATATCTTAAATAATTCAAGGTGGTCTTGTCAAGTCAGTATCAAAATATTATTGATGCAAGTTGAAATGAACTAGATAAATTAACATATAGAAAATCACTATAAATTTAATTGTTTAATACTTTTAATTATAATTGCATCAATTATATTTTTTTGAAATATTCAACATCAATAGATTTCAATGTAGATGACTGGTGTAAAAGAAAATTTGTATCCACATGACTTGATTGATTAATAGTAGGATAAAATAACGATAATAACTCAAGGTAAAATTACATATACATATATGTAATGATGAGTTGTACTTGATAAAATAATGTGCTAGCCCGATCAGACCCTTCAAATTTCAATATTTATCAATATATAATATTTGTTTATCAATTATTCCATGTGATACAAATTTAAAAAATCACAAAAAAAAAAAGAAATTATTTATTTATGTAGAGCAAATAATACCAACAAATACTTTCTATTAAAAAATGTCTACAAATTAAAAGAAATGAATTAAATTTATAACAAATTGAGTTGGCCCAAAGCGATGCTCAATTCACACAGTAATGGATTTAAATTCACACAGTAAAATTGAAAGGAAGAACAATATTTGACCAATTTTGGAAGAACAATATTTGACCAATTTTAATAAGGGGAAATTACATATGTATACAAAAAGTAAAAAAAAAATTAAAAAGTTCATGTTTTATTTACATAAAAAATAGTCCAAAATTAACGAAACTATACATGACTATCCCAGAGATTTCTGAAAACAGAGACAAATGGGGGCTTTCATAAATTTCTGAAAACAGAGACAGTAGGTTTTGAAGATTTTTCAGAAACTTGTGGAAACAGTGGGAGAGTGGGGTCTGAAGGATTTTCATAATCTTGAGTACTAGAAGACGATAACTGAGGAGGGAGATAATAGCTAATTGGTTCAGCATCAATAACAGAGTCTTCTGAAAATGGCGGAGACAGAGACAATATTGGAGAATCATCGGGAAATTGATCATCAGTTCCCATAAAATATGGCGTAAAAGAGAGTAATAATATTTTGAAAAATAAAAAAGGTTGTAATGAGCCTTTTATACATTTATAACATCAGGAAAGGAAAAACAAACTAATACTTAAAAAAATAAAAACCAGAAGACTCTTGCAGTTAGGGTGCCGTACACAGTTTATACTCTTGCGGGCCAGGAGTATAATGCATATGAATAACTGAATCATTAATGATTGATTACTTCAGCCAATCAGATTACTTCTTGATTAGTTTATTCAAGAATACATACCCAAAGAAATATTCCAACCAATTAAGCACCATGTTCATTGAGTAACCCATAAAATTCAATGCATATGAGTAACTGAATCATAAATAGTTCATTGGTCTTGCTTGACTTTTATATTAAAATAATAGATATTTCAGTTTATTGATTCATGTTAATTATTATTTTTTACGAAAAAAAAAATTATATGATGTATCAAGCTAACAGGATTAAGTAATATCAAACAGATCGAGCGGGAAATAGATGGTAAAACAAGAATAATAATTGGCACTGAAAGCATTTGTATGGTCACAATTAATGCCAAATTCAATGACAAAATTAACAACTTAAAACACAACATACACACAATAGCATATAATAAACAACGATAAAACTTAAGAACAAAGTTGCACCTTTTGATAAGCCAAAACCTTCTTGAAAAATATAACAGGAAATGTTTCAAACTCCTAACCTCTAGACTAAAACTTCATCTGAAAGCAATGCTTGAGAGCAAAAGAACACACGCATTATACTACCAATCTTTGAGCTTTACTTATTCTTATTTGCAACAAGGAAAAGCCCAACAAAGTATAGTCATTCTAAAGTCGAGAGCTGCTCTTTTATATAGATATTAGTGTATTGTTCGTGCTGTCATCATTTTTTGTTTAGATATGATTGAAAAAGTAAAAATGCGTAAGATTTTATGGCCTTGGAAAATTTGATTTGTTAGAGGACCATGTTTATAGTAGAACAAATACATGGGAAAATAAGTTTTCAGAGAGTGGAGAAGATGGAACTTGTAAAAAAAGCAATAGCTTTTAACTTAAATAATCCTAGGTCGATCAATGTAACAACTTCAACACCTCCTTTGGCGGGGGTAGTAATATATAAAAAGGCGAGGTGAGAGGTACAGAGAATGGCAGGGTAGTTCTGTATAAATAAAATACAGATACAATCATATCTTTATTCTCATTCGCGACCTCTATAGTATTTATTTGAGTTTGTCTGCAGTGTTACTGTTAACGAACCTGTAGTGACTAGTCCTCTTTTTTAATTTGACCTGGCATGGATTAGAGCTTTGGTCGAAATACAGGTGGTTTTCTGGCTGGCCTCAATAAGCCCTCTTGAGTCAATGACACTACGAGCTGGAGATTAACACACATTCAAAATAGAGGCACATTAACAAAGCAAGAAAATATAACGAACAAAACACACTTTAGCAGCTCACATATTACACTTCTCAGAAATAGCACTTTACCTCTCCCTTCCTATTGAACATTTGACCCGACACAAAGCCACGTGCATTATAAGTAGTTGGACTGTGGATCTAACAAATGATAAACAGTTAGAAGGAAGGCTACAAGTAATGGAAAATGGAAACTACTAGTAAAGGATGATGGTTCTTAAAAACATCACAAATGCTTTAAACTTTTCTTTCTTACCACAAACAGTATCCAATCATCAGCTCTCAAAGGTCTGTGGAACCACATCCTGGAAAAGGGGACAGAAATGAATATAAGTACAGTCGCATGCCAAATGTCTTCCTTTAACTAGCGATAAAGGACACTCATGATTCAAGTAACATATCCCCTGAACACTATTTTGAACTTTAAGTTCCATGTGTAACTTCATGCCCCTCTTTTCATCTAGCGATGTTTGACCACCAGGTTATGGGGGAATCTCATCATAGACCTTTCAGAATCTAAAAAGTTCGGATTTCCAGATCTTTCATGTCAATAACACAAAAATCCCTAATTTGGAGACATTAACTTCCCATCCTATAAGAGACTATCGTTACAGAAAGTTGTAATTAGCAAAAGGAGAACCAACTGAGACCGTCTGGAACAGGTTAACATATTCTGAATGACTCACCACTTCAATGTCCTCCAGCAACTTCCCCACCAGTAGAAGTAAAAGCTATTTTTGGACTTCCATTACTGACATCAGCCCATCATCTCCCTCCACTGCCACTTTATATTGTTCTTCTACCTTTCTATTTATCTCCCAAACCAAAGGCAGGGATCGGGCCCACATGGGTGTGTAGGCAGCCTCAAGTCAGGGAAGGAAGGTTCAGTAGAAGTTTGGAAGGACTACAGGTTGCGGGTTTCCCACCCTGTATAATGCCACTAACCATCAGAGGTCCAGTGGCATTTTCTTCAAGAGACCATAGTTCAGGGCTGAAGAATCAACCGATGAAGGCATGCATAGGCAAATATGTGATGTAGTGTTGTTAGAAGTGGATATTCAAGAGTTTGGAAGGCAATATGAGCAACAATTGGTGATAACATGGAAAGAGAGGAACACAAGAATTATTCAAGACAGGAAGGACAACACACCTAGTCTTACGTTTAATTGTATTTCCTTACTTCTTGGACCAGCATGAAGATGTACATGATTGTTACAACATGGAGGCTTGGCCGACTTTATTAGTTTTCTACGCACTCTGTGAGAGTTATTTTTGTGCTACCCAATCGTTCATACACAAAAATATACAGAATTTCACCTTACTTAAAGATTATCAAGTGAATATGGACTAGATTCATAAACTTATAAATTCATTATACTTGAAAGAAGAATCTTATAAATATTCAAAAATAGGATACCTTAGGAATTCTATATTGGGCTAACTTCAAATATATACAATAAACTAATTAGTTTACAACATATATAGCTATGTTTTATTTACATAAAAAATAGCCAAAAATTATAGGAAATATACCGTGACTATGCAATATAGCTTGCCAAAAATCATAGAAAATATACACTGACTATACAATATAGATTACTTATACATGAGCTATACGTTATGATACACTCGAAAGTTGAATATAGTTTAACTATACATGAAATATACATAGAGTAGACATGATCGAATGGCCATTTTTCTTTTGGTAATTGAAATGACCAAATGGTCCTTTGATGTAATTTTCCCTTCTATATTTAATTATAGACCATTTACTTATTAGCATAGGGACTGAATACCACCTACCACATTATACATAGCCTAAAACTTATATATAAGGACTATATCATGTACACAGGTAATCATGTCAATGAGAAGCTTTTTAATTCTATTTCACATGGCATCAAAGTATTTATGATGTTGGTAGAGACTAGATAGCTTCTGTAACTGGAGGCCATACTGGCCAACATGTGCAAGCCCCCACCAGGCCAATATTTTCCCCCTTTTTTCCCTACATTTTGTGCTCGACACTGCTTCTATCTCCCGCAATTAGTGCCCCTACTGCCTTGACGCCAGTTTAGGCGCCAATCATCTCCCTAACATAGTCCACACACCATAAATTGTTTTTTATATGTCCGGTGCCCTCCTCTCTACCGGTAAAAATTTTTTATGAGATAGTTTACTGCTTTTGTGTAAAGCTTATCAAATATTTGTAATAAATGATTGGCTACTGCAACATTAATTCACCAACATCAGGGTACCCAATTCAACAGTCACATTATTTCTTTTTCTGCTTTTGTATTGTTACAAAATGTATATAGACATCATTCTTAGCAATATACATAGTCATAATTAACTAGTTGATCTTTAGGAATCTCTCTTTATTTTCTTTCCTAAATTAGCACCTAATGTATTGTATATATATCTTGCTTACCTATTGAAATAAAGCATCAACTTCTATTCGATTACATGGTATCAGAGCCTATAGGCTCCTTGATCCTGTTTTGGCATTGTTTGAAAAAAAAAAAAAGGCAGCTCGATCTTGTTTTGCTGTCTTTCGGGATTCAACATCTAGTGTCATCTAGTCAGTTACTACCCCGAGTTTCGTTTGGTTTGATACATTGTTTGGAGAACACTTCATCACTTTCAGGTTCCTAGGTTTCTGAAAACTACTTCCAGGATCATATTTTTCTTTGTAGCTTCAACGATTCAGATCTAGTTTTCTGTTTGGTGCTGCTGCGATTATCAAGTTCTGTCCAATATTAGTGTTTTGTGGATGTTCTTGATTTTGAGCATCGGCTACAATTATTTTGCGGGGTGAATTGGCTTCTACTTTTTCTTGGAATCTAATATAATTGGGGACCTTTTGAAGCTTGGTTATTCTTAAGTTCTTCGTTGAGAAGGAAGTATGGCTACAAATCAGAAGGGTGAGAAAATTTTGGTTTCGGCGGATGAGTTCGCACAATTCTCTCAGTATCAGAATTCCATTAAAGAATTCACTTCAGTTACTACCCTTGTTGATTCAAGAAAAGCATCTTTGGTCTCCTCTCCGAACAACTGGGTGATTGATTCAGGTGCTACAGATCATATGACAGGTAATCCTAATATATTTTCTACCTTTCGATCACACAAAGCACCCTCTCCTGTCACAGTAGCCAATGGGTCAACATGTAACATTGTGGGATCTGGGACAGTCAAAGCAACCTCCTCCATTACCCTGTCATCTGTATTAAATTTACCGAAGTTGGCCTTCAATTTGATTTCTGTGAGTAAACTTACCAGAGATCTTAACTGTTATATTTCCTTCTTTCCTGATCATTGCTTGTTTCGTGATCTTGCGACGCATAAGGTTATTGGTAAAGGACATGTAATTGATGATCTATATATCCTTGATGAATATGAGCCTCGATTTGTTGCCTGCTCAAGTGTCATCTCTCCATTTGAAGCACATTGTCGATTGGGACATCCTTCTTTACCTTTGTTAAAGAAGCTTTGTCCCCAATTTCAAAACGTTCATTCTTTGGAGTGTGAATCATGCCGATTTGCAAAACATCACCGCATCACATTAGCTCCAAGGGTTAATAAGCGAGTTGGGTCAGCTTTTGAGTTAATTCATTCTGATGTTTGGGGACCATGTCCTGTTGTTTCTAAAAATGGATATAAGTATTTTGTCACTTTTGTGGATGATTTCTCTCGGATGACTTGGATTTATTTTATGAAAAGTCGCTCTGAAGTGTTTACTCACTTTTGTGCCTTTTGTGCTGAAGTCAAAACTCAATTCAATGCTTCAGTGCGTATTTTAAGGAGTGATAATGCAAAAGAATACATGTCAGAGTTGTTTCAATCCTACATGAGACAACATGGTATTCTCCATCAGTCATCATGTATTGATACACCATCTCAAAATGGAGTTGCTGAGAGGAAGAATAGGCATCTACTTGAGACAGCCCGAGCACTTTTGTTCCAAATGAAAGTTCCTAAACAATTTTGGGCCGATGCAGTCTCTACCGCTTGTTTTCTGATTAATCGCATGCCATCAGCAGTGCTTATTAGTAATACACCTTATAATGTTCTTTTTCCAAACAAGACATTATTCCCGGTGGAACCAAAAGTATTCGGAAGCACTTGTTATGTTCGAGATGTACGACCATCTGTTACTAAGTTGGACCCTAAGGCATTGAAGTGTGTTTTCTTGGGTTATTCTCGTCTTCAAAAGGGGTATCGATGTTATTCTACTGAACTTGGCAAATATCTAGTGTCAAATGATGTGATATTTTCAGAGAGTACACCTTTCTTTTATAACCCTCCTAATTCTACAAGTCAGGGGGAGGAAGATGAGTGGTTAGTTTATCAGGTTACTCGTGTTGAGCAATCAAGTGATGCTACTCTTCCATCTCCTAGTTACTCTATTGAGCACCACTCGACTACTGCGCCTTCAACACATGTTCCAGCAAGACCACCTATTGTTCAAGTTTATTCGAGGAGACAAGAGACTAATGCTACATGCCCTGCACCAATTCCTCCTTTATCTGATCCTCCTCCTTCAGACCCTCCAGAAAATCTTAACCTTCCTATTGCTCTCCGTAAAGGTACACGGACTTGCAAATCCACATATTCTATTGCTAACTTTGTTTCCTATGATCGCTTGCCTCCTGCATCTAGATCCTTGATTGCTTCTTTAGACTCTGTTTCTACGCCCAAAAGTGTGAAAGAGGCTTTGCATCATCCCGGATGGTCAAATGCGATGCTTGAGGAAATACATGCATTAGAGGAAAATCACACATGGGATTTGGTGGATTTACCGGACGGGAAGAAACCAGTAGGATGTAAGTGGGTGTTCACAGTGAAAGTTAATCCAGATGGTTCCGTGGCAAGACTTAAGGCTAGGCTTGTGGCTAAAGGATATGCTCAGACTTATGGAGTGGACTATTCAGACACCTTTTCTCCTGTTGCCAAACTCACTTCTGTGCGCTTGTTCATTTCTTTAGCTGCTTCTGAGAATTGGCCTTTACATCAACTAGATATCAAGAATGCATTTCTTCATGGTGATCTTCAAGAGGAAGTATATATGGAGCAACCACCCGGTTTTATTGCTCAGGGGGAGTATAGAAAAGTCTGTCATTTGAAGAAATCCTTGTATGGATTGAAGCAGAGTCCACGGGCTTGGTTTGGCAAGTTTAGTGAGGTTGTTCAGGAGTTTGGGCTGAAAATGAGCAAATGTGATCACTCGGTCTTCTACCGACTATCTGCAGCTGGCAGTATCCTTCTTGTTGTATATGTTGATGACATTGTCATCACAGGAGGTGATTCTGAGGGGATATCTTCCCTTAAGTCTTTCTTGCATACTAGGTTCCATACAAAGGACTTAGGCCAGTTGAAATACTTTTTGGGAGTAGAAGTAAATAGAAGCAAGAGGGGAATTCTTCTATCTCAAAGAAAGTATATTCTTGACCTACTTGCAGAAACTGGAAAATTGGCAGCCAAACCTTGCAGTACTCCAATGGTTCCCGGTGTACATCTTATGAAAGATGATAGCGAGCTTTTTGATAACCCAGAGAGATATAGGAGGATAGTTGGAAAGTTAAACTACCTCACAGTGACTCGTCCAGATATTGCTTTTGCGGTAAGTGTCGTTAGTCAATTCATGTCTACACCTACGGTGAAGCATTGGGCAGCTTTGGAACAGATCCTATGTTACTTGAAAGGAGCTCCTGGACTTGGCATACTGTATAGCAATCACAACCATACTCGTATTGAGTGTTTTGCAGATGCCGATTGGGCTGGTTCCAAAATTGACAGAAGATCTACTACAGGCTATTGTGTCTTTGTTGGAGGAAACTTGGTATCATGGAGGAGTAAGAAGCAAAGTGTTGTATCTCGATCCAGTGCAGAATCTGAGTATAGAGCTATGTCACAGTCTACGAGTGAAATCATGTGGATACATCATCTTTTAACTGAAATTGGGTTGAAGCATCATATGCCGGCAAAACTTTGGTGTGATAATCAAGCTGCTATTCATATTGCCTCAAACCCAGTGTATCATGAAAGAACTAAACATATTGAAGTTGACTGCCACTTTATTCGTGAGAAGATTCAAGAAAACTTGATTTCTACTAGTTATGTGAAGACAGGAGAGCAGGTAGCTGATTTGCTTACAAAGGCAGTGAATGGAACTCAGGTTGATTACCTTTGCAACAAGTTGGGCATGATCAATATCTATGCTCCAACTTGAGGGGGAGTGTTACAAAATGTATATAGACATCATTCTTAGCAATATACATAGTCATAATTAGCTAGAAGATCTTTAGGAATCCTTTGTAATTACTAGTTGATCTTTAGGAATCTCTCTTTATTTTCTTTCCTAAATTAGCACCTAATGTATTGTATATATATCTTGCTTACCTATTGAAATAAAGCATCAACTTCTATTCGATTACATGTATTAAGCTTGCCAAGTTTTTGTAATAAATGATTGGCTTTTACAACATCAATTCCACCAACATCACCTTGATTCATTTGGAGACTGAAGTAGAAGGTGGGGGCATTTCAAACATCTCCAGATCAATTAAGCTGTGGTGGTTTCATTTCCTCCATTGCTTTCTTGAGACACGCCTTGTTAAGCTGTGGTGGTTTCATTTCCTCCACTGCTTTCTTGACACACCCCTTCCTTGTTAGTTGTTACAACACAATTTCGCCAAAATTCATTAAGAATTGGTATTGGCAATTTATTTTCTGTTAAATTTCTTTGACCATTTAATTTTGTTTACTCAGGCTCAGTTTTTTAATTCCTTTATAGTCACATTGATATTTGTACCTAATATATGGATAGATAGAGCAGCATAGTTAGTTAGGATTTATACAATTGATCTCAACTACCTTGGGACCGAGCGTACTTATACTCATGATTTTTTGTGCTCTCATATTCTTCAGAAATTGGTGCATTTCAGGCCTGTTTGGATTATATTTTCTCACTTGATTTAATGCATTTTCTAATTAACTGTGACTGTTTACCTCTCTTTTAAATAAAGGAAGCTTCTTTAATTGAACCAATGTGCCCAAAGAAGAAGAAAAAAAAGAAAAGAAAAGAAGTGAGATATGATGTACCAAGGTTATCTTTTCTATGTAGTTAGAGACTTGGACATTCCCCGGATGGTGGGGTGGTGGTGTTGGACTTTGATATTTGAGGGGCCAAAGCGAATTATGAAAGCCTGATGTACAACTTGGGAACCATCTCACGAAGAAATTAACCTATGCTAGAGCAGTATGTATCAGTTCATCCATATAAGCTTCTCAGGCCAACATTGACATATTCCCCATCCATATAAGCTTCTCAGGCCAACATTGACATATTCCCCATAAATATAAAGCTGGCAAATTAAAGCAAAAAAACAAAATTGTCTAAAAGTTGTTGGAACTCACGAATGATCCAGACTAACAGAAGATGTCTCAAAACCCTTCTGTCTGTGAGGATTCAGACTGACAGTAAGAAAGATTAGATCTGATGTATACGCTGCAACACATCTGCAACCAGCATAAATAATGTATTAAGAAATGCAGACTGCAATATGGCCTCATTCTACAATAAATGTAAAAGCTTCTGTATGCTAAAATAATAACATGTTCCTGATTTTAGTTTCTTTTGTGTTCCCTTTTGATGGTAATTACGAACCTACAAGGAAGAAAACACGATTTTGAAGAAAAAAGTTAACAATCTTTGAAGCACTAATATTAGCTATACATGGTCCCAAATGGGAGTATCCCAAAGAACTGCAGATAGCAAAACTTGTGTTCACTTGTGTACCCCAAGTCCCCAAGTATCCTTTAGAACTCTCTCTATCTCAATAACAAATCTACTCATGAGAGTCTCTTGCTGAGATAAGACAAAGTTGTTAAACAGACTGCTTTGGTCCTTTTAAGTATGAGCTCAGCAAATTAGATGAAAGAACTGATAGCTTACCTATGTAAAGCCTGGTCATCTGAAAGTTTTCCTTTTGCTCTGAACCAATATCTCAAACTGTGTAGGAAAGAAATGATGCAAACATGATGAGGGTACTAGTATACACAAGCTAGCATGAACCGTCAGTTAAGTTAATTATAAGATGCTACCTCAGAAGGAAAACTAATAGCTGAAAGCACGACAAACCTTGGAGGAGACTTGGTGTAACTAGTGTTGTTGTTAGGTTCACAAAACCTTATCTCTATTGGCCAGGGCACAAATTTTGCAGTAGCAACCTTATTTCGGTATGTCCTGTCAAAACTCACAGTTAGCATCACCTAGTCAAGGATCCCAAAACTAACCACAAACAGAATAAAAAAGCTTTATGCAGCTTCAATTTTCAGACCTCAGGACATGGTAGGAAAATATGCCATCAATTAATCCTGATAATGTTATCCCTCTCATTAATTAAATTCAGAGTTGTAAAAAATCATTTGAGGCTTAAGTTAGTGAGATAAGATCATGAATTGAAACCTTGCTAAAGAAAACAATATTTATGTGCCATGTCAAGGCCTAAATTGAAACTTCGTCAACTCACCACTTCACAATGTCTTTCATAAGATGGCAGCTAATGAATGTTTTGAATTCAAACAAAAAGAGGTGGTCAACTTCCAACTTGTCGTATTCTCCTTTTGACAGAAGAGCCAAAGAGAAAAATCCCATGTCCCTTTAAATCCAAAGCCAAATGCTCCCGGAAAACAAAACGATGAAAACCTAAAGTAAAAATAAAACAAAGTGGTCCTTTGTTCACATGGAATGAGATCAGAGTTGAATTACAGGCTTTATCATCAGCTAAATAAGTCACAGCTCAGTAGTTGGACTTGGGAATGAGATTGACACCACAAAAGGATGCTTACATTAACAAGAGGCTGCCACCATCCTTACTCCTATTGCTAAATTGTGTACGTAGGTTTAGCATTTCCCAACCTTCTCTCAACTTACCTTCTCTTATGATTGTTCTTTTTCTTATTTTTTGGGATAACAAAGAGTTTTTGCCAATGTAGTCTAAGATTCATATAGCCGAACGCAACTTGCTTGGGATAGAGGCATAGTTCTTATACTAAAACTTTTGTGCTTCTCCTCTGGCTTGTTTATCCTTTGTAGTCACTTGTTTGGTTAAAATTGTTTCCTAGGTGCTACTGATGGGATTCCTAGTGTAAGTAGCTTGAGAGAAAATTAGATCAGAAAGGATTGATAAGTGTAACTAGGAAGTATTTTATAACATCAACAAAAAAAATGTAACTTGGAAGTATCAAAAGAAGAACCACTTTGCTATGATTAAGAATCTTATTAATCCCTATATTTTGTGTCTACGTGGTTTCTTCGTCACCAAGTTGTCATCAGTCATCATCATCACAGTCATATGTTTCTATCTGCGGAAAACAAGTTAAAGGTGTTCCATCATATTTGGAGCTTATGGCATATTTTCCTCCATAAAGAGAATTAAAACTCATTAAAAAAAAAAGAATTAAAACTACCACTTCTTTAAGGGTGATATAAACAATGTCAGGGAACAAAATTTGTCGTACTGTGTTCCAGATATCTTCTTCACTCTCTTACCTTCTCCGCCTTGAGTTCCTTCTTCCTCCCTAGTTATTCCCTTCTCTCAGATGTCTAATTCACTTGTTCACTTCTCCTCTTGTGCCTTCTCTTTTATTGTTTTCATCCAAACTGCAGCATCTATACTAATGGATGATATTGTATGGATCTCATAGTTCTATTGTGTACAACCATGTTGCGAATATCTCCATTCTCTTTTTCTCTCTCTCTCCATCACCCCGCTTGATTTATCCTCCCAATGCAACAGCATCTATTATAAAACCTCTTATTTCATCTCATTCTCATTTTCCCTGCTATTCCTGCTGTCACAAGTCCAATTTCACTACTTCATTTTCTCTGCTTGTGCCCTGACCTGCCCTCTTCCATATCTCTTTTTTCAAACACGCACACATCATTTTCTGCACCTCTGTCTTTCTCTCTCCAGCTCCAAATAGTTCTGCATTATTTCCATGTTTTACATCAGACAGATTTTTTCCCAGGTCTTTCTGCCTGCAGTATTTTCTTCTATATAAATCTAAGTTGCTTGGACTCTCCAAAAATGTTGCCGCACCGTGTCGGATCCTTCAAAAATACACTATTTTTGGAGGATCCAACACACGCCCATCGACATTTTTGAAGAGTCCGAGCAACATAGATCTAAATTGCAGCAGCTCTGCTCCATCAAATTATTCATTATTTGGTATTCAATCTTCATTTAATTTCAGACTCACAAGTTCTAATAAACCTTAGATCATCCACAGTGTGAAAGAATCTACGGTACCCCCCATCCCCCCCCCCCCCCCACCACCAACCTGAAATCTCATGTTTCATTTCTCTGAAAACGAAGTCTTACAAGTGAAGATATGATTAATCAGGCTTGCCATGACAATTGTTTAATGAGACTCTTGACTAAGCAAAAACGTGTATTACTATATCCACTTTGAAGCCAAAGTATTCAAGAGATATAAGACAGTTCATGCTAGAGAAGTTACACTTCCAAAGGCACAGGTTCAGTACTGTATCCCATACGATTTGCTAAATTACTTTCCTCTTCAACCTGATTATTTAAATGGTTTCATCAAGATAACTACTTTTAAGCCTAATGCACCACACTATTTACAATATAATATATATTACCAGGCACACCAAATTATAACAAATTTAAAACATTATAGCATGATGGCATAACAGCGGGCAGAGTGCAACCTGGGAAGCCGAGGATCAGTCATGCGCATTTCTCTCAAATCTTCCATTGATAAAAGCTGTGATTGGATTTCAACAAAAGCATAAGGAGAAGAGGCTTGGAGCACAGCAAATTATACAAAAAAAAAAATTGCATCTTTCATTATCATTTCTTGCTTGTAACTGAGTGAAATCCAATTATTGTGCAGATATAGCAAAGTTCATTGAACTGTAAGAAGGTTACCGTTTCTGGATCAGGCACATTAGGCATTTTTGCGTCCTGGTGATCAAATCCATCTTCATCTTTCTGTCACGTTATACCAATAATAAATGCAGTTTTAAGCAAAATATTACAAACATAACCAGTAAAAAGATAATGGTGTAATGAACACATAAAAGTGCATCACATAAAGTTGCATCTGACCAAAAAGTTACTGCAATAATCCAGGCAAAAACAAGTGATCCATCAAAGTACAAATCATCATTAAGAGTCTAGGGTTTTCATGTAGTTGAATCAGGAAAAGATCAGAATAGGGTATTCCATGGTAGGACTTCAAAATGAGCAGAACAAAGCATTTCAGAAATGACTGAAAGTTGAAGAGTCAATCCAATTGTCTTCCCCAGCGAACCAGCTAACTTTCAGCTTTCTTCATTATTTTGTGAGTTAGAAGGTTAAAAATTAATATCAACATTGATGCCAACGTGATATCCACAGATGGAGAATACTAATGACAATATAATAGAAAACCAAGTTACGTTGAATTCATTCACAACTACGCTTTCTGTGCTGATACTTACAATGCATTTTCTTCACAGTTTGTATTTCTACCACAAGTTCTCATTACATAGCATGCAAGTTCATGCCTTCGCATGAATCTAATCAACTTGCAACAATCATGTTAATTCAGGAAACTTATTTATGCTGAATTATAAAACTGAGCCATAAAAAAGGGTATGCTAAGATGTGACCAACTTGATGAAAGGCTGATAAATCACCTGAAATGAAGCTAGCAATGTGAATACGACATTCCCTTTCTGAATTGCATCCACCCTCCGTGTAGCAAAGCTCTTTCCATCACGTACACGGCAAACTTGATATATGATTGGAACTATAATCATAAGTGTAGGACTAGGTAAGATACAAGTTTTTAGTCAACCGGATATACATTGATAAATGAGGAAGAGGTTTATACAGATAGTTATGACTAGGATAAAACAATCTATATCCCAGTGAACTGACTCAGTCTGGAACATATGAGAAAGCAACAGAGTAACTAAGCCATATTAGCGAACTTTTCTCAATCTACCAGCAATCATTTAGTAAGTCAATAAACAAAATGTACTTCATAAACCATGAAGGCTTAAAATCCTATAACCCATCAATGGCCAGACACCGAAGCAAATCAGCCCAATTCATGCTAACCAATTATATACTCATAATTTGAGGAAAGCAATGACAACATGGAAACCTTATAGTATCTAATATTTAAGGATAGCTTATGAAGGATGATGATTCTTGGACACAAACCAAAGAGCCAAAGAAGAGAAGAAAAGTAAGAAACTCATATGGTCAGCAGAGCTTAGCAAGCTGATACAAACTAGAACTAATAGACCCCAATACAACACACTGGTGCCTCTCTTGGAAGTTTTTATCCTAATAGTTCGAACCACAAAAATACTTGTAATACTTTTTGATTTCCTGTAGATTAGTATTACTTCAATAACCCTGCTATAGAATAAAAAACAAATTAATCTGAGAGTGTTATACTTCCTTAGCTGACAGCACATGCAGCAAGTTCGCAACAGAAGAGCTTTGTTCGATTCCTCCACACAACACAAATAGGGCACAACATGAAGAATCACGCAAAAAGAAATGAGCCTTTATCATAAAGCCTTCAGCAGCATTCTAAGAACGGTTAGCAAGGTGATTGATGCCTTCATTTAAAAGAAAGTCGCATATGAAAAAGCAGAAGGTGAGCTACCGAAAATGTCTAATTCCTACAGGTTGGATGTTTTTCATCTGGGTGGATAACTTTTGGCTATAATTGTAAACAGCAAACAATGATTTAGGCTCCACTAAAGATCTAAACTTAGTTAGCAGCACTACTACTACCAAGTCTGTTTTCTTTCTAGTTTATTGAACAAACATACATATGTACATATGCTGATATAGAAATATATGAAGTGAAATTTGACGATAAAAGAAAAGCAAACTTGTCTTGAATTGGTTGTAGACAGTATTCAGGAGGCCCCTTATATAGGAGTTTAGGCTTCTAGCAGTAAGGAAAAATTTAGAGCACAAGAAACAAGAAAATTCTAGAGTGCATCAATTTTTTTTAAAAAAAAAAAAATAATTAGTGAAATACTATGATAGAATATTCTACACCATCAACCTTGATATTTCTAACATATAATAACATCATTCTCTTCACTTTTAACATGACACGTCAAACATAAGGTAGTACTTAGTATAAAAACTTGAGTTTGCAAATCAAAAATGTAAAGCCAAGCCAAGCATGTCAGGAAAGCACAGTATTTATCCTTGAGAAGTAGAACTACACTGATCAACTCTGTTTTGGATGCTCTGCCTGCATATGTCATGTCTCTATTCCCACTACCTTCAAAGATAGAGGAGAGACCAGATAAACTTAGGAGGGACTTCCTCTGGCTGGGCAATAAGGAAGGAATTCACCTGGTCAAATGGCAAACAACAAAATAGTCGTTGGAAAATAGTTAAGTCCACCAAAAGAAGGCAGTGCCACTGGAACAAATACCAGAAATTGGAGTGACTCTGCTAGAGCAGTCACTGGAAAGAGGAAAGAAAAAAAGAAATCTTATGAGAAGGAGAAAAACTGTACCAACAACACCCCCGTCAGGCAGGCCCTAAGCAACTAAAATCTTTACCAACATTGTGAAAGATCTAATACCATGTGAAACAAAGATAGTAGTGTTTTTTTAAAAAAAATAAAAGTAAAAGAACATAAAAAAAGATATTAGCTCTTTGGAACTCCTAATCTGGAGTTTTAAAAAGATATTAGCAATTTGAGCTCCTAAGAGGGCTCCTGGATATAAGGTAATTTAGATTCCATGATGAAATGTTTAGATCAAGGGAACTTCCCTAATTACCGGCACTCCTAACTGTGACAAAGTATTTGACAATATTAACCTATATCTGTAAGAAGATAATTGATAATAATTATAAGTGCCTTGGAAAATAAGCTGGAGAGAGAACTGAGGTGAAGAATGCGGTAGAAAGCCAGACTTCAAGAATCAGAGTAGGGCTGTTTGAAACTGTAGAAGCTCCAGCATACCCCACCTTTCCCCTTTTTTGAGAAATTAGGCCTCAACCCCAGCAAGCCACTTTCTGCGATATAGAAGGACTCCCCTACGATGTAGCGAAGAGGTCAAGAATTGCTGGTTGTAGGTAGGAAAGATTCCTGCAAAAGGTTGTCACCCCTAGCCAGCTTGTTATATATCTTATCAGCATCCAAGGATCAGTTGGCTATGGGAGTTAATGATTGGCAAAGGCAGTTCACTAGCTGAATTACCTGTCTGATGCCTATTCAATTAAAAGCCGATTTGTCCAATACCACACCAAAGCAAAATGCCTACAGTAACACAGAGCTAACACCGGTCTTCTTATCCTCTTTCTGTGTCTTTTATCGTTGGGGGTTGGGTGCGAAGAAATCATTCTAGGTTCTAACCTCCACCTTAGAAAGGAAACAAAAACCAAAATCATTCTGCTCTTGGGTCTAGCCCATCACGAATTTATCTCTTTGGGCTCACCCCAAAAGGCGCCTCATAGTTTATAGACCAGTCTTTTACTTATATACCCAGCATCTCTCTTGTGTTTTTCCGATGTGGGACTTCTCATCTCAAGATGGGTTGTTATACACTTTCTGTAATATCTCCCTTTCTTCTCTCTTTTTCTCTGGGCAATACTATTTTTCGGTACCAGAAATTCAATTTTGAACGAGTTTCATCATTTCCCGGGCATTCCATTACTGGTTTTCCAGAAACGATTAGTAGCATTCTTCAAGAAACAGTTTGAACTGCCAAAACTTCTGGCGGCAAAACAAAAATCCGGTGATAGGAAAGTCAGTTTTCTGGGTTTTGTTCACCCATCTCATCTCCGGCAACTTCTTTCTCGCATCGATCTCATCTCCGCGACCACTTCTTTATCGCGCCGATTTCTCCGGCGATTTAACGAAGGTGTTGATTTTCATTGCAGGGCTACATGGGTTTACAAACTTTAGGGCTTTCTTGGTTTGGTTTGTGAAACGAACTCGTCACAGGGGTAGTGACAGACTTTGAAGCAACTACAGGAACACATAACTCCAGAGCTGGTGCAGCAGAAGATCATCCAGGTTACATCTTTTCACATTCCATTTCCCGAACAATAATCTGCACCCAGGTTTTGGCTCTCCCTCTTTTACGTTTCAGGCAAAATTTTCTATTGTGTTGCTGTATACCTCTGTTTATGCTGCTATCTGTCTTAGTTGTTTGGAATATCTCTCTTTTCCAATTCAGAATTTCTGAAATACTTATCTAAACTTGTGTTGATTTTCAATTTTGTACCTCCATAATATATTCTTGTTTTTTTCTAGGATATAGCATATTGATTTCTTGACAATATAGTTCAGATTTTGCTTTCCCTGATTTTTAGCATATCATTTGCTACTTTATCCTTCTTATTGAGAACCAGTTTTCCTATATACTATTATATCGTTGAGTAGTTGATTTCGAGCACCTGTATCTTCTTGATTTTCTGTTGTCTCTCGATTTATCTGTTCTCAGTCTATTATACCTAGTGGCTTTGGGGACTGATGGTGGATTATGGTTATGTCCTTGATTAGCTTGGAGGCGCAGGTAGTAGTGGTAAGAGGGGGATGGACTTATTCAAGTTGAGAGTAGGATCGTGGAATATCGAGTCACTTACAGGGAAGTCCACAGGGCTAGTGAAGAGTCATAAGAGGGCTAGTGAAGAGTCATAAAAGGGGGATGGATTTATTTAAGTTGAGAGTAGGATCGTGGAACATAGAGTCACTTACAGGGAAGTCCACAGGGCTAGTGAAGAGTCATAAGAGGAGCAAGATCAATATAACTGGTATTCAGGAGATCAGAAAGGCAGGTACCAAAGCTCGAGATATGGACAAGTTTAAACTGTGGTACTCTGGAGGTTCTAGGGATAGAAATGGAGTAGGTATTCTAGTAGATGGGGAAGTGTGTGGTGGAGGTTAGGAGGATCGGTGATGGTTGATGATGATTAAGCTAGTTATAGGTAGGCTTATTGTGAACATTGTTAGTGCTTATGCACCTCAGGTGGGCCTAGATGAGGAAGTCAAAAAGCTTTTTTGGGATGATTTGAATGAGGTCGTGAGAGGTATATTGGACACTGAAAAGATTTTCGTTGGTGGAGATTTTAATGATCATATCAGTACAACTTCTAGTAATATTGATGATGTTCATGGAGGCTTTGGTTTTAGGGAGAAAAACAGAGGTGGAGAGTCACTCTTGGATTTTGCTAAAGTCTTTGAGTTAGTAATTGTTAACTAGTGTTTTTCGAAGAGAGAAAATCAATTGGTTACCTTTCGTAGCACGATAGCTAAGACTCAGATAGATTACTTACTTCTACAAAAGGGTGATATAGGCCTTTGTAAGGATTGCAAGGTTATTCCAAGTGAAAATATCACTACCTAACATCGACTTTTGTTGATGGACTTGGATATTAAGAGGGATAGGAGGAAGAAAATCCTTTACAATCGACCAAGGATTAGGTGGGGAGTCCTAACTCCTGCCCTAACTCCTGCCCTTTCTCGAGAGATCAGGGAGAAGCTGATTGATTTGGGGGCTTGAAAAGTATCGGGGAGAAGTTGATTGGTTTTGGGGCTTGAAAAGTAGCGGGGATATGAACAACAATATGTGAGACATGATTGTTGGTTGCATTAGAAAAGCAGCTACAGAGGTACTAGGGTATCGAGAGAGATCTTTGGTGGTTGTCAAGGAGATTGGTGGTGGAATGAAGAAGTTCAAGGGAAAGTAAAAGCTAAGAAGGTTGCCTATACAAAATGGTTAGAATATGTGGATGAGGATGAGAAGCGAAGCTTAAGAATATGTATAAGACGGCAAAGACACAAGCGAAGTTGGCGGTCAAGAGTGTGAAGATGGAAGCTTTTGAACGTTTATATATCGAGCTAAGGAAAATAGACGGGGATAAGAGATTGTATTGGCTCAAGAAAGAGAGAGAGAAGCTCGTGACTTGAATCAAATAAAGTGCATCAAGGATGAGGAAGTTGGGTGTTGGTGGACGAGACCTCTATTAAGCAAAGGTGGCACGCTTACTTCCATAGACTCTTGAATGAAAACGGGGACAGAGACATTATGCTGGTTGATTTGGCATACTCTGATAGCCTTCAAAAATTTTTGATACTGCAGGCGTTTTAGAGTGGAGGAGGCTAGACGTGCTACCAATAGGATGAGTAGAGGGAAAGCGATCGGACCCAGTGGAATTTTGGAAGAGCATTAACAAGGTAGGGATGGAGTGGTTGACTAGGTTGTTTAATGTTATAATCTGAAGACAGTTGATGCCCAACAAATGAAGGTGGAGTACAATGATTCATTGTACAAGAACAAGGGTGATATCCAAAATTGTAATCATAGGGGCATTAAATTGTTAAGTAACACTATGAAGGTGTGGGAGAGAGTAGTGGAGATGAGGGTAAGGGAGGAGCAACCATTTTAGAGAATTAGTTCAATAACACGCGGGGGCGAGCGACTACTGAACCAACCCATCTTATGTGGAGACTGGTTGAGAAATATAATGTTCATTGATCTTAAGAAGGCCTATGACAAAGTTTCGCGGGATGTCTTTTGGAGGTGTCTGGAGGCTAATGGTGTCCCGATGGTGTATATTAGGGCAATAAAGGACATGTATGATGGAGCTAAGACTTGGGTTAGGACGGTGAGAGGAGACTTAGAGTATTTTCCTATTGAGATGGGACTAAATCAAGGATATGTGTTGACTCCTTTTTTTTTGCCTTGGTGATAGATGAATTGACACGATCTATTCAAGAGGAGGTCCAATGGTGTACACTATTTCGCATTATATAACCCATTGATGAAACACAAGATGAACTTAATCATAGGTTAGAGGTTAGGAGACAAACTCTAGAGTCTAGAGGTTTCAAATTGAATAGGACCGAAACATAACACTTAAAAGTGCAAATCCAGTATTTCGATGGATGAAGCAGGCATGAAACTGAGTCTTGTCACTCAACCTATTTCTGAGAGAGAAAGCTTTAAATATCTTAGGTCCGTCATTCAGATTAGTGGGAATATTGATGACAGCATGGATAAATTGGAGGTTTGTTTCTGGTGTATTTTGTGATGAAAAGGTACCATCTAAACTTCAAGGTAAGTTCTATAGATTGGTGGTTAGAGCGTCTTTGTTATATGGGATAGAGTGTTGGCCAGTCAAAAACTCACATGACAGAAAATGCATGTTGCGGAGATGAGGATGTTGAGATGGATGTGTGGGCATAGTAGGACTGACAAGATGAGGAATGAGGTTATTCGGGAGAAGGTGGGAGTGGCCTCTCTAGCAGACAAGATGAGAGAAACAAGGCTGAGATGATTTGAGCATGTGCAAAGGAGGTGTATTGACACTCTAGTTAAGAGGTGTGAGAGGTTGGATTTCAGGATTAAGTAGAGGAGTAGGGGTAGACCAAAAAAGTATTGGGAAGAGATGATTAGATAGGATATGGCATAGCTTTACATCACCGAGGACATAACCTTAGATAGAAAGCAGTAGAGGTCACGTATTAGGGTAGAAGATTAGTAGGGCAGTCTATTGTTTGCCTTGTGACGATTAAAGTTTGTCATAGGATTAGCTGTGCATTATAGTTGTGTTGTTATTGCTTTTTAGGATTAGTCGTGCATTATAGTTGTGTTGTTATTGCTTTTTGATTATTTTGCTACTTATAATATTTTTCTTGCAGAATTGACATTGTTCTTCGTTCTAGTTGATATTTCATATCTATTGTTTCTTCCTCATTTGGTGCCGATACATTTGAGACGAGGATCTTTTGGAAACACCCTCTCTATCTCCATGAGGTAGTGGTAAGATCTGCGTAAACTCTACCCTCCCCAAACCCCACTTATGGGACCTTACTGAGTATGTTGGTGGTGGTGTTGTCGAGGGTACTAAAGAGCTCTACCATTGCAAGTTGATTCTTTTCATCAATAGTCTTGATTCAACCTTTGTTCCAAATGTTTAGGGAGTTCAAATTTTGAGAATACTAACAAACTGAAAGGCATAATATGTTTATATTTACTAATGAAAAGAAGGTTAAGGTTATTAACATAGATAAATCTATTTTTCTGCTTAGCATCATGCGAACCCATTATTGCACACACATTGTACCTCTTGAAAATTGAACACAAGCAGACATAAAATTCCTTCATGCATTTCCACTCATAAATAGGGAAGAATGTCTGCTTCTCTGAAACAACACTAGATAAATGGTTGCTAAATTTCTCTAATTTAATAGGAAGGAGACATCCTCAATTTTACGATGAATGCTTAAGTTTTAGAAGTCAGAGAATTGTTCTCTTAAACAAGAACTATGCCTAGTCTCAAACAAGTTGGAGTCGGCTATATGAATTCTCATTTCTTCATTAATTGTTATCTGAACAATGGAAAATTGAAAAGCTTAATATCACTGTTGCATCCACGCCCCCACAATGAAAAAACTGCATGTGAGAATTATCTTAAACAAACATACTGATATACAAACTAACTTCATCAAATCATACAGCTGTGAGCTCTAGCATAGGATTCCAAAGAATTCAAAGATATGCACCTAAGCTTATATTGGCTATTTATTTCAGACAGAGAATTGGCAGTTATGCATCATTAATCACTAGAAAGGTTAAAAAAACAAAAGTGCTTAAGGCAACAACAACAATAACATATCCAGTGGAATCCCACAAGTGGGGTCTGGGAAGGGTAGAATGTACGCAGACCTTACCACTACCTCATAGAAGTAGAGAGGTTGTTTCCTGGGAACCCTCGTCTCAACAACCCTAAGGCAACAAATAATAAAGGAAAGCTACTTACTGTCAAGATCCCCAACAAGAAGGAAGTAGGCATGCATACTATGAACAATTTTGAGAAAATCGACAGTTTTTGATGCTGCAGCCAATGCCTGCATATCAGAGCATAAAGAATGAAATAATTATTCACAAAAAGGTCCCGAGTCATCTGAAGTTAAACTCCAATAAAAATGGGTGGTTCACTGCATGGCGGAGAAAGAGGACATTTCAATTTTACCTGTCCAATAAACTGACCTCCAAACACTTTCCCAAATCTAGGGGCATCTGGCAATGTTATACCTTGGAAAATGTTCACCTTCAACAGGACATTTATGTTAGAACTCCCAAATATTCCTCTTTTATAAGGGGACATTGAACTGGTAATACAATGAAACATCAATCCTTCAGAAAAGAAAGGAAAACAATCTGCAATTTCCACGGTGATAGGATAGCAATCATCCTGATCTACCAAATTATCTTGAACAATTCAAGCATTCATAAGAACAAGTAGCTTATTTATTAAGCAAATTGAACCTTTAAAAGATCTAACAGAGCCTGCTAAAAGAAGCATATGAAATAAATGGAACCATGATCCCACAAAAGAAAGACAAGTGACTCGGAGTTCAAAGCGCAATGGTAAAGAATGAAATATTAACACCAGCTACGCACACCAAGAAGTTCCTCTTTCGCATACTGCCGACAATAGGCTAAGAAATTAGCGATGCTTTGAGGGGAAAATCAAAGATATTTCTTGCATTGGACTTCATTGACTCCTTAGCCAACAGAACCTAGAGGAGTCAAGTCCTGTGAGGTTTTCCTGAATACACGCATTACCTCCTTGTGCTGCAGTTACTAGTAGTTAGAAAAATCATTTCTTAGCCTAAGTAGTTAAGAATATTCAACACCACTCATAAGCAGTATATACCAATGCAAGTCAATTAAGTCTCTATTCTCTAACATGAAAACCGAACTAGTCACACGTTAACACCATCAGCTATCAGGAGCTGCCCATATCTCTAAATGGGGAGGAGGAAAGACGAGAGAACGCTTTAATGTTGAGAAAAAGAGGTATGTGTTTCAAAGAAAGAAATATAGTGGAGATTACAACAACAACAACATACCCAATAGAATCCCATGAGTGAGGTCTGGGGAGGGTAAAATGTACGCAAACCTTACCACTACCTCATAGAGATAGAGAGATTGTTTCCGGAAGACCCTGATCTCAAAGAAATATAATGGAGATTAAACTCCTAAAAATTTTGCTGAAGGATATAGCATGTCATAGATGGCAACATACCAGAGCATTGGTCCATAAACTGGCAAAGATGACTGAATCTAACAAATTTAAGAAGGAACGAACGGAAATTTACTGCCAACATATAAAGTAAAAGGAATGGGAGGTCAACGATAAGAGTACAGAAGGCATAAATAACATACCTCAATGGGCTCCAAGTGCAATATGTGCTCCACAAGTGGACACATATCTCTTTCTTGATCTGCATTCCAAATTGATTTGGGCTGGAGCAGATTTTTATGCTCATGAGGCAACACTAAGCACGTCAGCTGCCATCAGAGAGAGCCAGAACATAACTACAAATTAGATGTAGAATTCCCTGGACATCATGAAATAACTATGGAAAAAGAAAACTGTTCTATGGTTGGAAAGAGGCAGTACCTTAGACAACGCAATTACCTCAGCAGGCTGTCTAGATGTTGCCAAACCTGCCATAATATCTTGAACCTTGTAATCACCCAACACTTAAGATTGAAAGTCTAAAAGTGGTAGAACACGACTGTGCTACTAATCTAATAAGAGGCCAAAAAGAGACCTACGGAGAGGCAATAACTAAATCTAGACTCTGAAGCGACATACAAAATATTTACACAGCAAAAGATGATAATGCTGAGTAGAGGTCATAAGAGGAAAAGATAGTCAATTCAAAAGATTCCTTAATTTAGAAAGTTGGGATCAAGAAAAAGCCGAAAGGTAAAATTATACAAAGATGACAACGAGCACCTCACCATGACCAAAATAATCAAATTTTTTCAGCTGGAATTCAGGACGATTTTCATCATCAGCTTGGCTGAAACCGCAGACTTCTGCCTGGAATAAAATTACATAACCACAGAAAAATTCAATCTAAGGATTTATATTCACATGCATTCAGTACAACAAAACAAAAACAACACTCCAAATTACCTCTCCATCCCATATGAAGTAAATTCCATCCCCAGCTTCTCCTTCGCAGATAACAGAATCTCCACGATCTGCAAAGGTAACACAAAATAAATTGAAAAATGGTGACCAGACAATCATGGGCATTTTTGTGAAAAACACCATCATTATCAAAGTAGTCAGTCAATGAAATAGTATATCTTTTATTAGACTCACTGAATTGAAATAGTCAGGATATGTTTTGTTCAAGCCTAGCAATAATACCAGAAGACAACCATTAAAAGAAAAATTCTAAAACTGGTATACGCCACTAGTCCAGAAGCAAATGCCCCACTCTTGACATTGTCCCCTTTTCCTTTAATTTTTCTCCATTTCTTCTTGGGGTTGGTGGGATCGGAGTTGGGGTTGGGGTTGGGATTTTTGAGTCACTCAGCCTATTGAACCATCAAAATAAGAACAGCTACCAAAAGTAACTCACAAATTGATATAACAAGAACAACAAGGTGCAGTTTACTCACCTTACTGCACCATCAAACAGTCATCAAAAGTATATTACTTCCAGTTGATATTATAAGAAATATGAACCTGAGCCGCAATCTTATCATTCCTCCACCATCCTATGACTAACCATAAACATATATGATATATATACTTTCTAATATAAGCTATAAAGGGCACAATTTTCTGGTGGTACGACCTAGTTCTCTCTTGTGAAGAGACCAAGGTTCTTGAACTTGAAGAATGGAGGTGAATCCAGTCTATCAACCACAATTTGCTCCATATTTGAGACAAAAATAGGTGGGTGGCAATGTTATTTTAATATACTCCCTCCTCCCAATTATATGATGGTGTTTGACGGGACACGGAGTTGAAAAAAGAAAAACTTTTGAATTTTGTAAACTAGAATAAGTCATAGATATTTGTAACATGAATTTTTTAAAGTAAAAAAGTTACTAATATAAAAATATGTTACTCCCTCTATCCCAAAATAAGTATCACTTTAGCTCATTTCATGCCCACTACAACAGCATGCCCAATGAAATCCTACAAGTTGGGTTGGGGGAGGGTAGAGTGCACGGAGACTATACCTCTATCTCTAAAGAGCCTAAATTCAGAGAACTCTCAGCTCGAGTATAATAAATCAAAATAGGTATCAAAAATGGGAAAATGACAGTGGAGAAACAAAGCAACTAATAAGGAAACAGTAGCAAAAAGAATAACGTGATAGCCTAAACACAATCAACAAGTGATGGTGGAATCAAAAGCAAGATACTATAGAAATATAACTGAACCCCTGAAAAATCAAGACAACACTCCATACCAACTAACTTTCCATCCTAATGTGCAACCTCTACACCATCCTACCTAAGGTCACGCCGTTAGCAATTTGGAATTGCACCATATTAATCACCTCTCCTCAATACTTTTTCAGTTTACCTCTTCTCTCTTCCAACCCACTATATCCAAGTTATGGTTTACTATATGGCATAATACATAAGTTGGACCTTAAGCTTGGCGTTAAATTATAATTTTAACCTTTACGTTTTATCGTGCACAAGTAAGCACTTTAACTATCCAACACTTAAACAAAAAAATAATTTAATTTCGAAACTTCAACAAGTAGGCACTTTTGCACTATGAAAGATAAAGTATTTTTTTGTTGAAGTGTTGGATAGTTAAAGTGGCTACTAGTGTACTATGAAAGTCAAAGGTCAAAGTTAAAATTTGAAGCCAAGTTCAAGGTCCAATTTATATATTATATTTATGGGATGTTTCTTGAGATTTGAGCACTATTAAGAAGAAGTAGTTCTTCAATATAAAGGTACAGTTTAAAGAAATTGGTATTCTTTCTTGTTTTGAATTCCTAAAGCGAAAATTATTTTGGGACAAATTTTTTTGCTAAAGCAAAATTTTTTAGGGGTTGACTAAAAAGAAAAAAGCTATCACATCAATTAAGACGGAGAGCAACAATTAGGCAATAAGACTTCAAATGCACCTTAGCACCTTTGCCCATGGAGAATACTACAAACAAAACTCTATGCGGCTCTTACAACCCAAGGGTGTGGCCTAGTGGTCAATGTAGAAGGATAAGAACCAATAGATATTAGGTTCATATCCCAGAAGAGACAAAAGCAGTAGGTGATTTTTTCTCATCTGTCTAACGCTCTAAGCCTTGACAGATAGAGTTACCATGTAAGAGAGGTAATAGGTATCCCTTGGCCCTTGGAATTAGTCAAGGTGCACACAAGCTAACCCAAACATCATGATTATCAAAAAAAAAAATCTTATAGAGCAAATTTCCCATTGCTTTGACAAATCAGTAGCGGCAATCTCTCGTCCCCAAAAATAAACAAGCTTTTCAGTGGCCAAGTTATTTGAAATATAAGCCCCTAATTTTTTTTACCTTTTTGAATACAACTATACCTATGAACCACATGCAAATAACATAAATTAAATATTAATGATTAAGGTCAAAAGTATTATCAATTAAAAAAAATGATAGAACCAATAAGGTGAGGAAAAATTGAGTTAACTTTTCCAGCATCTGTAGAATAAACAATGTGAACTATCTGCTTCAAAGAGATAGTTGGTAGAATACAACAATAACATATCCAATGGAATCCCACAAGTGAGGTATGAGGAGGGTAAATGTATGTAGACCTTACCACTACCTCGTAAAGATAGGGAGGTCATAAAGATAGAGATAAAGAATAAAACTGAAATATTCTTTTACTTGGAATAGGGATGAGATGAGGAAGGGCATCATTGGAAATTACAATGAAATAACTTTGGTTACAGCAAATTGATACTCCACTCTTATTAAGCTTTATTATCAACAAAATACCTGCGAAACTATTCATTTCATTTAAAAGGAATAAGATTATTCTTATACAGCAAATAGTACTTCCTCTTGATTTCTTCTCTCATGATTCTGAATCATTCATCACTGTGCTATTTCCAAGGGCTAACAGAATCGATTTAGCCAATTTTTCTGTGTAATTTCAGTGGGTTCAGAAAACATACATTTCACTGGATTACCATAGAACATCACTCAGAGAATCTTCTTGTAATGGATGACTCCGCCTTTAACACATCAATTATGTTATTTTTTGTTCAAAGAAAGGGGTTGGAAATATTCAGCTAGTGAGCACATCTATACCTCCCCATCATCCCGAAATTCTTAAGCACGAGTAATGTCATTTCCTATCAAAAACTATTCACTTCAATCTTGAAATTGGATATTACAAAATTGACTGGTTAGATGCAAATTCAGTATTTAGATTTCCCCTCTTAATTTGTTTCACGAGAAAAGCAACCCATACCCAGTTCTAAGTCATAAAATGAGCCAATAAGATCTATGTGTGCTATTTCTTCAGGAAAAGAAAAAAGAAAAGAAAATAACTGTAAATGGATTAATTAGAGGATGAATCTTCATTGTCTTGATATAGTTATAACGAAAAATCCAGTATAAACTAAAACAAGACAAATTATTAAACTCTATCAAACTTAGAAGAAATAGCATTAACAAGAACCTGACTAATCAAATGATGAATCTTCAGAGTCATGTTAATCCGACAAACACAATTGAATTCTTTATAATATGATAAAGAAATTACCATAATGTTTAACCTTGACGAGTTGGGCAATTTTTCTGAGGGAAGAACTGGGTAGCCTCTGCAACAATGGCACCTCACCCAAGAACTCAATCACTACACGAAGGAACAAAGCCCAATTCCATCAGCGAATGAACATCACAAAGAAAATAACGCAGAAGAATGAATTAGATCAGTTAGATTTCATTACGGTTCTGAAAATTCAAGCCAAAGATTCACCTGATTCAGTATCCATAAATTTGTATGAGCAGAAAACTAAACCAAGAAACCTGAAAAAGAATTGAATAATTTCAGTTGAAAAAGGTACAGTTGGATTTTGATGAGATATTAATTTTGGGTTCTGAGCAGTGGCTTTTATAGTCAAAATTTAGAGAGTAGTAAAAAGGGCACACGTTTTCTTAATAACGGACTTTTAAACGTGTCAAATTCGGACAATTATAAAAATGTTTCCGTTGTAATTCTTCCCAAAGAATAACCTTCTCTTTTATCTATTTAAAAAAAATAGTATTTTCTATTTTTGGCAATATTTTATTTTTAGTATAGCATGTAATATGTTTAATATTACAGAAATAAAAAGCATTTTGATATATTTGATATAACTTTAATTTAGAATCACAAAATTTAAAAGTTTTCTTTATTTTTTTAAACATTGTGCTAAATCAAACCAATTTATTCTTTTTGAAATGGAAGGAATATTACAACAACAATATACTCAGTGGAATCTCACTAGTGGGTCTGGAGAGGGTAAAAATGTACACCGACCTTATCACTATCTCATAGAGGTAGAGAGGTTGTTTCCGGAAAACCTTCGTCTCAAAAACCTATAAGCAGAATAAACTAGCTATGGAAAAAAGGAAAGGAAGAACGATTAATAATGAAAAGCAAATTATAATATAAGACGGATAATGACAACACGGGATATAAAAACACTACTAATCCTACTACCCTTCTATATCTCAAGACCAAACATTAACCCTACTACCCTATCGGCCTATCAACATGTTACTCTAATTTGCGACCTCCTCTTCTTTCTATCTAAGGTCATGTCTTCAGTGAGATCAAGTTTCGCCATATCATGTCTAATCACCTCCCCCAATACTTCTTCGGTCTACCTCTACCCCTCCGAGCAACCCTTAAATCCAACCTCTCGCACCTCCTAACCGGAGCATCGGTACTTTTTCTTTGCACATGTCCAAACCATCGTAGTCTCGCTTCCCTCATCTTATCAGCCATAGGGACAACCTCTAACTGTTCTCTAATGGTGTCATTCATAATCCTATCACTCCTGGTATATTCACACATCCATCTCTATGACCTGCATCTTTTGAATATGTGAGTTTTTGATCGGCTAATACTCCACCCCATACAGCAAAGGCGATCTAACCACCATTCTGTAGAACCTACCTTTAAGTTTAGGTGGTATTTTCTTATCACACAGCACTCCAGAAACAAACCTTTATTTCGTCCATACTGCCCCAATATAATAAAGTATTATTGTACTTTATTATATTATATACTTCCTCAGTGTTTTTTTTGTTAGTCCCAAAAAATGACATATTTCTATATTTCGTAACAATTTAACTTTAAGACATTCATTTTAGTCTTAATGAAATGACTTACAACCACACAAATATTTATGACGTATTTTAGACATACGTTTTAAAAATATTTCTTTCTTTCATAAATTTTGTGTCAAGTCAAATCAATTCACGTAAAATAGGACACATGGGTACTATATATATATTATACTGTTTGGGGACCCCGTTCATCATGATTATAGTGGACCATTGAATATTTATTTGAGGCGTTGTTGAGTTGCTCTTTTAACTTTTCTACGTATAGTATTCGAAAATTACTCAAAACAATTATACATTACTTCAATTATTAAAATGTTTGAAATATATATAAAAATTTTAATTGAATATCAAATTAATGTTACATAAATAGGGATAGATGACTAACATATTTTATTTAAAAATAATATAAATCACAGTGATTAAAAAAATAAAAATTAAAAGAGATATAAAAAACTAAGTTGATTCTCAATACTTTATAAGTGCCATACAATTCGTGACAAGATTAGTAACATATATTATTTAAAAATTATGTAAAAAAGTACCATAAATTATAATAATTAATAATTTAAAATATCTAAAAATTATATTAAAATTTAATTAATATTTTAAATTCTATCTATATCATATAAATTAAATTAAAAAATAATAAATATCAAGCATGTACTATGTGGACACGCCCTTATTTTCTTTTGGAAGAAAGGCTTTTTTTTTTTTAATTGAGGAAATGGAATAATTTAAAAAAAAAATGTGTTATGTGCCTCACACTAATACATTAGTCATGTGTGTGGCACCAAGAGGTGTCAAAACGAGCTCGAAAATATGTAACATGTCCAACTCGTTCAAAATTTTAAGGGTTGGGTTCAAGATAATTTGATTGGGATTTAATCTCAACTCATTCAACTTAGCCTAGTTTAAAAGAATCTTCAATTTCGCCCAATTTAATCTCCAATTTCAACTCGTTCTAAGATTCTTTATTTATATTGATGTAATGTGTGTTTTCATATTAAAGGAATGAATTACTATCTTTTTATATCTTCTAGGAACTTATCTATCTACTTCTAACTTTTATTTTTATTTTCTTTAGTTAATATTTAAATTTTGGTTATAAAAGATAAATAATAATATACTAAAATTATTTAGATTGAACATGTCAAATTAGGCGAGTCATGACCCAATTAAAATTTTAGCTCATTTCAACCCAACCCATTTAAGACTAAAGTAAAGAGTAAATTACACCAAGAGACACTAAACTAAAAAATTAAAAAAAAAAAATAGCCCTCATTGCGTAGGCATGTATAGTCAGTGTATATCTGTGTATCATAATGTATATTTAGTGTATAGTTCATGTATAAGTAATATACACTGTATAGTAGTGTATACTTTCTATAATTTTTGACAAACTATATGATATAGTCATGTATAGTTTCGCTGTTTTTGGACTATTTTTTATATAAATAAAACATGGGCTACTTTTTCTTGTAAGCTTTTTAATTTTTTTTATATATATATAATTTCCCCTAAAGTAAATTTAAACGGATCATGACTCAATTCAATTTCTATCTTAACTTACTTAGTATTCTCAATTTCAACTCAATCTGCTCATTTGAAACACCCGATGGCATCCAAAAATCAGGGGATTCAAAAGTGTAAGATTGAGGTTCATTCCATGTGATGCGCAAAAAGGTGTTCCATATATTTAGACATACGATTTTATGTTCATGATTTAAATTAGTGTGAACATGTAATTTGAAATTATTATTAAAATTATCATTATATTTTAATTTTTTTTGAAAGACCTATGTTAAGCGTGAATTATTTGTGTCATGTGAAAAATGTAAATGAAGGAATAGTTAATTAGTACTATTATTGATTAGTAATTTTTTATAAAAGTATGTGTATTTAAAAGTTTATAATTACAAATATTTAATTATAGAAGAAATATAAATATACGTAATTTATCAATATGATATTTTAGAATATTCGATATATTGTTTATGGACTATGATTTGCTCATTTGATAAAATAGTATAAAATATGAATATATTTTTTTGTCTAGTTTTTTTTAAAACTTATGGGATACAAGAAAAATGCAACTTAAGAAATCTAGCTGCATTTTCAAACAAAACTTCAACTTTATATTATTTTATTTCATATCGCATGTCCAAATGGAACTCTATTGATAAACATATAGATATAATATTGTTTTCTCCCAATATATGTGACATCCTTTCCTTTTTAGTATAAATGTCACTTTTCTTTATTTGACAACTATTTAATTATACAATCCATAATTTACTCTTATTAGTCATCGCTTTATAAAGAAAAAACAATAAGAGTTGAATTAACTTATTTTAGATGCTTTTAGAATTTGGATAAAAAAAATTAAACACTTATGAGTCGTTTGGTTTGAATACAAGTTATGATGGGATACGTTGTGATGAGATTAGTTATGAACGGATAAGTTATAATGAGGTTATTTCTTATTGAGTGTTTGATTTGTTGCATTCAAAACAATAAGCATTATATAAATTTTAAGAACAAATTATTTGTTTACAAAAATACCTTTTATTAATGTGAAAAGTGATATATAAAATCAGTTAATGGGATACCTTTGTCATTTACCTACTTTATCCCAAAATAAGTTATTCTGAGATTATTATACCACTCAACGGGAGATGACTTATACCAATATTAATTATTAATCTCGAAATAAGTTATCTCAAACTTGCAAACCAAACAATAAATTGAGTGGCATTATAATTTAATACCAAGACTATATGATATTATCCTTCACACAGAACAACCCATTATTTTAAGTTAAAATAGAAGCCATAAGTTATTCTAACTTATAGCTCATAAGTCATAAATTACAAGTTCATTCAAATGGGCTCTTAAAGTAAGCAATAAAGTGACTTTAATAAGACCAATTTTGTAGACACTACAAAGTTTTCTCTTATTTCATAAATTTCACGATTAGTCAAACTATGTCACATAAATTTAAATAAAATAACTAATTTTTAATGACTTTTAAAAGTTTATCCAATAAAAAAATTAAATAATTTGCTTCTATACCAATAAATCATTAACTATAAATTTCCATTAATTCACTAACACTTAAATTCAATAATTTAAAATTAATAAATTAGTAAATTAATTATATGAGTGAATTATTAATTACGATTCAATTTTGAACGATCTATCCTTCTTATGTAACTAATGAAATGCTAGTAATTGGCAACAGACAAAATGTTACGAGAAGGCATAAAAATTTGTTGATGGAATGTTGGATAATGTTTGTCAATATTCAATAGTACAAGGACCAAAATTGTTATTTGCTAGTAATAATTAAAGTCCCGGTATTTTCAACATATATCCATGACTACCCCCCAAAAACCCTAATTCTCAACTCACTTTCTCCGGCGGAGCTTCCTCTGTGTCACCCCTCTCGCCGTCGTCTACCGGTTGCTCCTACTCGCTAATACACCATTTTCGTTTTTGCTTCAAAAGTCCCCCGAAATGTCGATGTCAAAGAGTTCCAAAATGCTTCAATACATCAATTACCGTATGCGGGTTACAATACAAGATGGTCGTCAAATGATCGGGAAATTCATGGCTTTCGACCGACACATGAACCTCGTGCTTGGAGACTGTGAAGAGTTCCGTAAACTTCCTCCCACAAAAGGGTCCAAAGAAGAACGTGAAGATCGCCGTACACTTGGTCTTGTACTTCTCCGTGGTGAGGAGGTTATTTCCATGACTGTTGAGGGCCCACCTCCTCCGGATGAATCACGAGTCAAGGCTACTTCGGCGGGTTCTGCAGTTGCCGGCCCGGGAATTGGTCGGGCTGCTGGTCGTGGTGTTCCTACTGGGCCGTTGGTTCATGCTCAGCCAGGACTTGCTGGACCTATTCGTGGGGTTGGCGGGCCTGCTCCGGGTATGATGCAGCCTCAACTTTCTCGGCCTCCGGTGCCTCAAGTTTCTGCTCCACCCATTAATTATCCACAGCAGCCACCGCCAATGATGAGACCGCCGGGTGGTGGGCCACCAATACCACCACCGCAGGGTATGCAGATGCAGAGACCTGGGGGCCCTCCGCCTATGGCACCACCACCACAATTCCGGCCTGGTGGTGGTCCACCACAGTTTCCACCGCAGTTTGGTCAGCGGCCCATGGTTCCTCCACCTCCCATGATGAGGGGTCCGCCTCCACCTGGTGCTCCACCTAGACCAGGCATGCCTGGTGGTCCTCCTGGTCAACCGCCTCGCCCGGGTATGCCACCCCCACCTCCCGGTGGTCAGGTTCCTGTTTATGGACCTCCTCGTCCTGGTATGCCTCCACCGCCTAATGCTCCTCCACAGCAAAATCAGCAGCAGTAGTGGAAAAATGGTTCGTACTGCTTCAGTTTATAGTAATTTTTTTCTATGTTTTGATTGTTAATTTGAGTTACTATTATATTGGAAGTTAATAGTTGAAAATTCAGGTTATAGAGAGGTAACTTTAACTTTTTTAAGCTGAAAAGCTTAATGGATCAATATGCTTGGGAATTGCAAAGCTTTGAATTTAATATGATATTATTAATAATGGAATGGTGCCAACACTTTAGGAGGTAATGCCATGCGTAATTGTAATGGAGGGAGTATAATCTGTAATGCCTATTTTAGCTCAAATTCTAGTCATTCATGCAGAATAATTCATGTCTCGAGGATTTTTATTTTTACATACAACTTCAAAATGAATACAATCCTCTTAAGGCTAATTTTAGATCAAGCATGGGGAATTTTTTTTGGCTTGGAGGTTCTTTGATATTACTTCTATTATAATTGTGTCCCACAGTTAGCTCAAGCATCAGAAGTTATTTGATTGGAGGCTCCTTAAGTTTTTGTTGCAAGTGTTATATTTGTTATGTCCTCATCTTATAGATTGGTCTAGAAAAGTACAATCTACATGATTGATTTAAGTAGCTCTAATGTACATGAGTCCTTGAAAGATTTTAGGTTGAGCTTCTTTGTATCAAATTGAGAACTGACGACGTTTTTGAATTCTTACAGTAAAGTTATTTAAGGACATTTTCTTCTTGGATGTGTATATGTTGGACCACTACCCAACGCTAATGATTAACATATTTTGAGAAGATGCTTTCCTATCAATGCTTGTTGTGGTTATGTCTATATTGTTTCTCTTCTTCTTTTTCCCTAGTAGTTGTGTGGTGGTCTGGAATTAGATTTGTTCTATGCCATCTGAGAGACCTTCTCTATTGAGTTTCTGTGTTATGTTATATAGTACGCTTATCAGACATGAAATCTAGGTCTGATGTGCATATGGTAGGCCTATTTATTTTGATGGATTTGTGATTTTTGATTGAGCATGTTCTCTTGGAAAAATAAATAATTGCATCATTTAAAAATTTGTTCACCTACTCTTCATTCAGGATGATGAAAGAGGATGGGTCTTTCACCTTTATGGTCATAGAACCCATACTTGAACACAAACTGTTCTTGTTATGTTCATCTTTTTTGGACGCGGTAGGGTTCTTGGTTGAAGTGATTTGTTTATCACAGAACAAACGTTCCTCAGTCACTACCATGATTGACCTTTAGGATCAAATAATCTAGGTTGGCATTTGTTTGTAAGCCTTTCTGCAAAAAGTAAAGGTTTTTTTTTTTTTTTTGGGGGGGGGGGGGGGTTAAATTTTTGTTTTTTTGTAATAACATTGAAGTTTATTTTGAAGTTGAAGTGTCCAGGAATTCTTTTCACAGTGCTACTCCTACCACCAAACACATCAACTTCTATAGGATATTCGCATTCTTCAGAAAAACATTTTACCAAATGCTACTGTCTGGATATTGCACATCTTCCCATGAGTATTATGAAATACAAAAAGAAAATTGTATACTCCCCATGGAAAGGATGGCCACCAAATACATGATGGATCAACTACCCTACCATGATAATTAGTGTGTATGAATCCTTTTCTTGCATTGATACAAAAAGAACAATTCTATAAGAATCCACAACTACCTCCCCAAGTCATTTAATTAAGAATTATTACAGATGCATCTCTCTTCTTTTTTTTTTTTGGGTGCAACATATTTTTATTGATATAGAAGCCATGATAGACTTTTTGAGCTCTTTACACTTGCAATTTTGAGGACCTTTATGACTTCTTTTTCTCTTTGCTGCTGGATTGTCAATAAATTACCTTGAAGATTAACAATAAAAAATAAATAAATAAAAATATATTGTTCTCTCCTTCCTTTCCATTCCTAGGCTGTCCTTGGTTCAGCTTGAATGATACTTCATTGTGTATTATTTTTTCTGTGAACAGTGTAGAGTTCCTGTACGGTAAACTAAGTCATATCTTCTCCCGCATGCCTGAATGTCCGTGTTTACAAAGAATCACTGGGCTACGGCTATTTCAGTTATGTTGACAGGTGGTCAGGTGATCGATCTTCATGCTGTATGCACCCAACATTGATCAGTTGCTGCTAGAGTTTTGTAACTTCACGAGATTGGATATTTCAAACTGTTGTACTTAACAATATCCGTCTCTCTCCTTTTCTTGTTATATTAAAACTGTGATTATTTGATTTGACTGAAGGAGGACTTTCAGCTGTGGTAACGGGTGCTTGTATATGAAGCTCATCATCCCTATTTTATCTCTTTCTAGATGACAAATAATTCCTGGTGGCTCAGTTTTCTTGATTTCTCTTGAAATTTTTGGAAGATCTGGATCGGTGGGATGGCAATGGAGTAGGGCAGGTGAAGTCTTGCCCTGCCCTGCCCTGCCCTGAATAACTCGTCACTCTTGTTATTTTTTACTTAACAATTGGGATTCATTCATGTGACAAAAAGAAAGAGGAATGAGTTCACGATGAGTCTTGAACTTCATGGTAGGTACATTTAGTTAGCTTTTTGGAATGCTTCCGATGACTAAAAGTTTATAACCAAAAGAATCTGTTAGCCGTAAAAGCACTACCATTTAATTTTTTTTATGTTGGCCTAAGAAATCATTTCTCATTTCACCCTTCCCAAATCCCACTATGTCTTCTGCCATCGCCATTATTACACCACTTCCTCCTTTGCCATGATCATCTCCTCCTTCACATATTACGATTATGAGTGTTCATAGTTCGATTACGATTGGTTATTGATTAAAATCATAATTAAAGCAATTTAGTCGTTTTTTAACTTTCTAAAGCCAAACCAAATCAAATTAAAAAATAATCGTTGGTTTGGTTCGATCTTTATGGTTTGAAAGGATATATTTGGTAAAGGCATACGCACTTGGTACATGAACAATTCAAAAAAATTATTGTGGATTCAATTAAGCAATAGTAATAAAATTATTATTACAAGAACAAAGTGACTTAGTTAAGCAATAGTGATTTCATTATATATCAATGATCAAATCTTTGTAAAAAAGAAAAATTTGAAGCTCAACAATCAAATAATTTCTTGATTCGATTTGATTACTTTTAAGATTCTTTTTAGTAAAATCAAAATCAAACAAATCAAACTAAATTGTATTGATTTCTAAAATTTATAAATCAAATCTAACCATATCAAATTAAATATCATTTTTTTAATCGATTTGATTTGGATTACGGTTCAGTTTAAATTCTTAAAACAACCCTAGTTACCACCTTTTACTCCTTGGCCATGACCACCATCTCCTCCTCTGCTGTTACTGCCCCCTTCCTTTATCATCACTTTCCTCGCTCCTCTTCCACTTTCACAATTTGTCATGAAATTGTTATATATACATTCAATGGGTGCATTATTCACTTAGTTAATACATGAACTATTTATATTCATGTATATATATTTTTTAAGTTGTATGAACTATTTTGGATAGGAATTTCTCAACTTATAAATAAGGTTAAAGACATTTGAATAAGATGATTTCTACATTTCTACTCTCAATATTTCTTGTTCTATATTACTATTATTTTACAACAAAAATGAAATAATTGTTAAAGTTGTTTCAACAATTACGTGAAGGTTGTTGCAGTATTTTAAGCAAATATACAAGTTTGAGCACTAAAATTACACTTTCCAAATTATTTACATAAATACCCATAATATTACATTTTTACCATGTCCTATATTTTGACTTTTCCTTTAATAAAGCAATTAATTTTATTTTTTAAATGTCTGACGCGTCTGACTGGGAGCATTTAATGCAAGACGGCTATTTAATGAGCCGTCATTTAATGCAACTGAATTTTTTTTTTTTAATTTTATTACGTTTTTTTTTAATTCTCTCACCCGCATTAATTATGTACACTGACAGACGCGACATATGGAATGACGCGCCGGTCTGTCAGCGGCGCGTCTATTCATGTCATTAAAATTGATTTTTGGCCTTCTTCTTTGTATTATTGTTTCATTTGTCAAAGATTTCATTTTCTTCTTCTTCTTCATATTTTGTTATTTGTTCTTATTCTTGGTAGCTTTTTTTTTTTCGTGAGAGATTTCATCTTCTTCTTCATTACCATTCAACTCGCGGATTTTGAGGTATGTGATTGTGGTTTATTTTTTTATTTTCCTTTTGAATCCGGTTATTCAAGTAATGGTTTATTGTGTAAAGTTTATTTGAGTTATCTTGCCTCCCATGTAGTTTTCTTGCCTCCCATGTATTTTTTCTTCCTCCGAAGTCCCCTTTTTATGTATTTTCGTTTTTATTGAATATATTTTTTTTTCTTTTTTTGTTGTTATGTATCTTATCCTTCACTGTTGTGATTTCATTGTTAGATGGCTTTTTAATTTTTTGTTTGCAAGTGCTAATTAGGTGGTCTTTGACTTTAGCATGTGATGTTTATCCTCTTGCTTGTATTTAATATTTTTTTTTGGGGCATGAAATGTTTGTTTGTATTGCAAATGTTTGGAAAATTTTTTTTGGTATTAGGCGTGGCTTTGAGTAGGTATTTTTTATGGTGTCAAAATATGGATGCCGGTGTTGGTATAATGGTATTACTGATGGTAAGCTAGTATGCTAGGTTGGTAATAGCATTTTTTTTGTTATGTATGGTGTTGTGGTACGGATGATGGTAGTTTGTATGTTTTTGTTCATGTTTATTGAGTTTTGGTATGAAAGATGTAAATTTTCTGGTGCAATGTATGGTATCATTATTGTCACACTTGGTATGTTATATGGTATTTGCTATTGGTAAGGTTGTATGGTTTTGGTATGTTATTTAATTTGGTATGCATTATGGTAGTATATATGGTGTTCCGTCACTGTTTCATGGTAGTTATTTGGTGCATTTTATGGTATTCTTCTTTTTTCTCAGATTTGGTATGTTATATGGTATTGCAGATGGTAACTTATATTGGTAATTTGGTATGTTTGATGGTAGTTGGTATGGCTTTGGGCATTTTTACTGTTTGTTGATATGGAAGATGTAATTTTTTGGTGCATTTTATGGTATTCTTCATTATTGTCAGATTTGGTATGTTATATGGTACTGCTATTGGTAAGGTTGTATGCACTCTTGGTAATGGGATGGTTTTGGTATGTTATTTAACTTGGTATGCATGATGGTAGTTTATATGGTGTTCCGTCACTGTTTCATGGTAGTTATTTGGTGCATTTTATGGTATTCTTCTTTTTTCTCAGATTTGGTATGTTATATGGTATTGCAGATGGTAACTTATATTGGTAATTTGGTAATACCTGATGGTTTTTGTTTTGTCTTCTTTTTTGGTATGCTTGAATTGTATGTTTTTTGGTGTCTTTTATGGTATTCTTCATTATTGTTAGAATTGACATTTTAATTGGTATTGCTGATGGTAAGTTTGTATTCTAATTTTGGTAATTGGATGGATTTTGTATTTTTTTTGGTAATTTGTTGTGGTGTGCATGGGTTGCCTCTTTAAAAGTCAAAACAGTGTGATTTTGGGTGTTGTATGTTGTATTCTCTTTTGTATTTAATAGTAGTTATATTGTGTTAATGTGCAGTGTTGTAAATTACTATGGAAGTGACACCAACCAGGAAGAGCCCTCGTTTTGCTAGCACCACTCTTTCGCCATCTAGGCCAAGTTTTGATTTGAATGCTTACACACCCTCACCTCCCAAAAGGGCATCCGTTTCGGCTTCAAAAAAGTCTAAGGAAGAAGACATTAATGTTCCCTCTAGCAGAAGGCAAGGTAAAATAAGTGTGGAGAGCAAGGGAAAGGGCAAAATGGCTGAGGTGGATTTGCCCCATGACAGCGACTTTGAGGATGAAATTCCAACTCAACGCTTCTCCTGTCTAACCCTATCTGAGAAGCTATTACATGCAGCAAACCTTCGTAATTTGATGAAGAATCATACAATATCCCTTCCATTTTGTAATCACAGTAATCACCTGTAAATACAATATGAACATAATCAGTAAATTCGTAATCTGCACAGTAATACCATTACGACCACCAATCTGGCCACATAGATCAATTTTGCATTGGGAAAACCATATGAAATACCAACCAGCATACCAATAATCGAACAGTATTTTTTTTTGGAAAAAATAATTTAAATACAATATGAACACAAACAGTAAATTAGTAATCTGTAAAGTAATACCATTACGACCACCAATGTGGCCACATAGATCATTTTCATTGGGAATACCATAATTCATACCAATAAGCATACCACGAATGGAACAGTGTTTTTTCTTGGAAGATTAATATTGGTAACATTTCTTCTATATTATGCGTTCTTTAAAACTAAATAACACACCATAAATGCTACCAATGAAAATACCATCAGTCCTCCACACTGTCATGCTCAGTTAGATTACAAATTATACCAAAAAATCCATCACCCAACAACACCTTCAAGCTCCAAGATCTCAACTATTAATTTTTCACCAACATATGAATAGTAATGACCAACGATATATATAATATATACATAACAATATACCTGTTACATCCCATTTTCCATCATATTTCAACAATATAGATACAATTTTTTCGCTATCCATGTCCCTTCTTCAAAGAAAATTTACTTCTTGAAGCTTTTTGTGTCCAAAATATATTTCTTGGTCAAACACTTATTAAATACACCAAACAAGTTCCCTCCAATTTCCATTTTCTTACTTTTTGAGCATTGGGAAAATGAAACACACATGGCCCGCCGACATCATCATGTGGCAGGCCTTTTTGGGGCGGGTAGGGCCTAGGATAGGCTGTCCCACTCCATCCAATCAATTAATTGGATTTGATTTGTCCTCTTCAATTCATATTTTATTATTTATTAAAATAACCAAAATTTATACATTACATTATTTTGAGTAGAGAACAAGCCAAACTTATATGAACATATTAATAAATAATTAATTCCACGAGTTTGGGTACGATAATCATTTTATAATCTTAAGAAAAAAAAATCGAATGTCAACAAAATTTTCGGAAATTTTGCCATTTATATGGAACATTAATTTTTCTCTATATTACAATCATTCTACATACCATTGTTTGAAATTTTTTTTGCGAGAAATTTACTACTTTTACGATTTACATTACGTTTTCAAAATAATATTTTATTTTCTCAATCTTTGAAGAACATACTTTTAAATATCTACAAATTATTTCTCCTTTACAACACCTATCACATCATAATTTAATCTATTTTATTATTAAAAAAATTTCTCTCTCTCTTACTTTGTAATAAAAGTGGGTATCCTTTTGGTAATTTCAACCATTTGGGTAGGGGCTAGTAATTTCCTATCCCAATAATGGTATTTTTGAAATCTTCCCTAATTTAATAGTCAGTTGAATTGTTATAACACAATGTTACTTCAATGTATTGGTGGAATAATTATTGTAAATGTTTAATTTATTTTCTTGAATTTCAATCAATGATTCAAGAAGATTGAAAATGTCCTTTTTGAAATTCAGACAATCAATGCAAAACAATCTATAACAAGAAGAAGAAAAAGGAAAAAAAAAAGAATGCGATCATAACAAGACAATCTTTTATTAAAAATTAAGAAGAAGAAAAAGGGAAAAAGAATGATGAACACGACAACAATAACAAAGAAACAACTTATTTTAAAATCTGCAATTTTATTTAATTTTAGTGAAATTAAATGCAATTAAAGTGTCAAGGTGAGTTTGACTGGGATTTATGTATTTTATCTATATTAATTATGGATAAAACTTTGTAACTGACATTAAATATTTATTAGTGTATATTTGTATTATATGTCACACTTTTATTAGTGTATATTTGTTTTATATGTCACACCCAACGTGCTTACTTCACTAGTCATGTCACATTTTTTTAATTTGTAAGACTAGAAAATGCCTTTTTGGCTCATTTAGCTTGCAAACATGGATACTGAATCAGGTTGATCTTCACTTCTTTTGGTGAAATTAGAATTGGAATGAATCTGATTGTTTTAAGTTGATCTAATTGACTGTTTTTAGTTGTTTTCTTTTGTGATGTTCCTTCATTTATTAGAATTCTGTGTTCTCATGGATTCTTTTTTTAATTGTTTCTTTTTGTAGTGATTGAGTTCTTGGGTGAGGTGCCGTTGTTGCAGAGATTACCTAGTTCTTCGCTCAGAAAAATTGCCCAACTCGTCAAGGTTAAACGTTATGGTAATTTCATTCTTCATTTTCCTCAGTGCCCATAAATTTTACTATTAGTTTTTCTGTTTCTTTATTCTGTTCTATGTAAGTATGAGTTTCATAAATTATCTGTAACTTAGATTGTTAATGTAGGGCTAAAGCAGTGACAGAGCGAACATTTTTGTCATGGGTGGGTGAATTTTGTATCAATTCAAAAAAGTTTTCCGACGAAGGTCATGTGAATGTAGCTCCACCCCTTGCCTAAAGCATGTGTACACACTATACTACCCTCTCCAAACCCCACTCGTGGAATTACATATATTCTTGTTGTTGGATTAGCATGACTGTGGATATTCATCATTTGATTAATCAGTTTATAGTCAATGAGTATAGAGGGATATTCATCATTTGATTAATCAGTTTATAGTCAATGAGTATAGAGGGATTACATCAGACTTCCAGCTATAGCTCTTCTCTTCTAGGTTGTTAATGTTTGATATTGTGTCTTATTCTAGTTTTATAGTGGATTGTTCATTATATCTCTACCAAAACAACGAAGATTCATCTTTTGATTAAAAGTACCCCCTCTTTTTTCTGGAGAGTTGGCATATTTTAGCCCCTATTGGCTTATTCTACTATTTAGAAGTTAGAAGTGATCATGGGTTGCTTTTCCTTGTGCGGTCTACATTTAGTTGAAAAGCTTAAGTTGTTTCTTTTAGTTTATGGTCATAGTCCTCACATGGTTTTCATTTGATGGTAGATCTGTATAGAAGGAAAATATTTGTAGAGATGAGAGTTGTGGTCTTTGACATATTTATCTTTTGAAATGTAGAAAACAAGATTAATAGAAAAGGGTTAGCTGAAAAAGAAAACTGAGGATAGAGGAGCGTCTGTGGTAAATACTATACCAACCATAAATTTTGCTTTCTCGTGAAACAAATTAAGAGGGGAATATCTTTCTTTGGGAGGGAGAACCATTTTTGATGAATTCTGTGTTGGACTCATTACCAGCCTTTGTCATGTCTCTCTTTCCTATTCCTTCCAAGGTGGAAAAAAGATTAGACGAGTTGCGGAAGGACTTACTACTTATGGAGTCTCAGAATGGAGAACTATCAGGAATTTGTGGAACCAATTGTCCAGAAATATCTTTTTTCAAGTTGAGCAATGGAACCAAGATTCAGTTCTGGAAAAAGCTCTGGATTGGTCAGGAGCCATTGATGATTTCTCTCCCAGATTTATTCTCCCTTAGCACTTACTCAGAAGCATAGGTAGACGAGGTCTGGTGACTCTGGTCTCTCCTAGGCTGGAACCTGAATTTCAGAAGACACTTGAATGATTGGGAAACAGGGTGAGTAGCTGATATGTTGCAGGAACTCACTGGTTTTAACGGCACAAAAACAGAAGCAGATGCAATATGGTGGAAGCACCATAGTGGTGGTAATCTCTCTTTGAACAGGTTGTACAATAGGAAAATGAGGGAGCTACCAGGGGCAAAGTTGGTCCTTGGGGACAGATCTGAAAAAACAAGTTACAAGTTAAGGTAAGATTCTTTACTTGGCTGGTGGTCAGAAGGGCATGTCTCATTCATGAGAAGCTACCAAAAGGAGGTTTCCAGATAGCCTCATGGTGCTCACTCTAGGATGAAACAGATGAGACAGACAGTCACCTATTCTTGCACTCTAACAGCTTGTTTGGATGGTGGTTTGCCATGGTTTCATAATGTATGGTACTGTATGGTATGGTATGGTATCGTACAGTACAATACCATACCATGTTTGGATAGACTGTATGGGTTTCTACTGTTTAATGATAATTTATTGTTTGATTTGACTGTATGGTATTGTATCGTAACTTATAAATTTACAAAAATATCCTTAATTAGTATACACATTAAATTTATCAATATCTTTTTAATATATTTTTTTTTAAAAAAAATACATAGAATCAAGTAGGGAAACATACAAGCTAATTTATCTCCAAACCATACAAACAACGTAAAAAAATAAAAAAAAAGTAAGAACTTAAGAAAAAACTCAAAAAAAAAAACGTGAAAGAAAAAACGGGAGGCGAACAAAAGTTTCAAAAGTTGATGCGGAGAAAAATAAGTAATACAAAAACAATATATATATTAGGGTAAAGTTTAATAAAAAATAAAGGATAAATTAAAACTATTTAGATTTAAATAAGGGTATTATTGGGAAAAAAAATAAGGAAACCATGGGATACCACCAAATTGGTGGTTTCAAAAAGTGAGGGTTTTCATGGTTACAGAACCATGAAACTAAACCATACCATACCATATAATTAATGAAACAATCAAAACAAACGTGGTTCTCTTAGTAACCATACCATACCATACCATCAAAAACCACCATCCAAACAAGCTGTAAATCCACTGCTTAGTTATGGGCTCTATTCCTAGATCACGCACACTTCGTGGACCATGCCTGAACACACAATTGACCTCCTTAGTTGCTGGATCAGGAGAGGTGGGGAGCAAAAGTCAGAGAAGTGGTGGAATATGATACCATCCTGTATATGGTGGTCAATTTGGAGAGAAAGGAACAAGAGGTGCTTTGAAAATACTGCTGAATCAATTTAGAAAATTAAATGGAACTGTATGGAAACTTTCTATTTTTGGTGTAAAGAGGAGGGCATAGAGGATGCTAGACAGATTTTAGACTTCATAGGATCCTTATAGTTTTGATTTAGCAGTTTTTGTTTAGTGCTCCTGATGTAAATTTTTTTTGATGCTGAGGAATACAACATTACCTTTCTGAAAAAAAGAAGAAGGAAAAAGAAGAAGATAAGATGCTGCTTATAGTTCTTGTAGTATCAACTGGAAGTTACTTTTGATGATGCTTTGTATTTGATGGTGCAGTAATGTGAGTGAACTGCACCTTGTTGTTTTTATAACATCAATTTGTCAGTTACTTTTGATAGCTTTTCCAATTTTGATGGTTCAGTATGGTGAGTGACTCAATCCTAACCCCAAACCCACCAACTCCCTAGAAGAAACAAAGAAAAATTAAAGGAGAAAGGAGTAATGACAAGACTAGGGACATTTGCTTCTGGTCATGTGGCATATACCAGTTTGAGAATTTGTTTTTTCTGGTTGTCTTCTGACCTCATATTGCTAGGCTTGAACAGAACATATCCTGACTATTTCAATCTGATAAGTCTGATAAAATATATAATAAGATCATGACAGACTACTTTGATAATGATGTTAGTTTTCACAAAAGATGACAATGATTGTCTGCTCTCCTTTTTTACAATTTATTTTGTGTTACCATTGCAGATCGTGGAGATTATGTCATCCGCGAAGGAGAAGATGTGGATGGAATTTACTTCATATGGGATGGAGAGGTAATTCTGCGTACTTTTTTTGCTTTGTCGTACTGAGTGTATGTGAACACAAATCATAAGATTGAATGTTTCTATTGTTATGGTAATCTTATTTCCAGGCTGAAGTCTGCGGTATCAGCCAAGCTGATGATGAAAATCGTCCTGAATTCCAGCTGAAGAAATTTGATTATTTTGGTCATGGTGAGGTGCTCCTTGTCATCCTCGTATAATTTTTGCCTTTCGATTTTCTCTTGATCCCAACTTCTAACATTAAGGAATCTTTTGAATTGACTATCGTTCTATTATGTCCTCTTCTCAATGTTATCACCTTTTGCTATATAAATATTTTATATGTCGCTTCAGAGTCTAGATTCAGTTATTGCCCCTCTGTAGGTCTCTTTTTGGCCTCTATTATGTTAGTAGCAAAGTCATGTGCTACTGCTTTTAGACTTTTGGTCTCAAGTGTTGGGTGGTTACAAGGTTCACGATTTATGGCAGGTTTGGCAACATCTACAGAGCCTATTGAGGTGATCGCGTTGTCTAAGGTACTACATCTTTCCAACCATGGAACAGTTTTCTTTTTCCGTGGTTATTTCATGATTCCAGGGGATTCTGCATCTAATTCTGTAGCTGTGTTCTAACTTTCTCTAATGCCAGCTGACCTGCTTAGTGCTTCCTCATGAGCATAATAATCTGCTCCGGCCCAAATCAATTTGGAATGCGGACAAAGAAAGAGAAACATGCGCATTTGTGGAGCACATATTGCACTTGGAGCCTAGAGAGGTATGCTATTTATGCCTTCTTTAACCTATTCGTTGACCTCTCATTCCTTTTACTTCATATATTGGCCATAAAGTTTCTGTTCTTTCCTTCTTCATATTTTTTATATTCAGTCATCTATGCCAGTTTATGCACCAATGCTTGGGCACATTTGCTGCCTATGACATGTTACAACCTTTAACAATATTTGGGAGTTTAATCTCCATTATAATTCTGGCTTTGAAACCTGTATTACTGATTCTCAACACTTGAACATTCTCTCACGTTCTCCTCCCATTGAGAGATGTGGGTTGGACCTGATAGCTGATGGTGTTAACTAGTGAGTAGTTCGCTTTGTAAGACGAATGGATTTCGCGTCATGTTATCGAGTAGAGACTTAATTGGCTTGCATCGGGAATGTCCTACTAACAAATGGTGTTTACATTCTTAACTACTTAGGGGTCATATGGTTGGAAACAAGTTGTCCCGAAATTAATTATCTTGGGATAAGTTATTCCACCATGTTTTTAGGAGAACTTATCCCATCATTATGGTATAAATGGTTGGATATAATCCAAGGACTACCTCATGCATCCAACCAAACGAAGGATTTTTTTTTCTATATTTTATCCCGGAATTATTATACCCTATACCTCACACCAAACAACTCCTTGAGGTTAGAAATGATAGTTTCTCTAATTACTGGGAAAAACTACTAGTGAGTTTCTGTTTGTATTTCTTTTTTGCCAAGAAATAAATTTTAAGCTGCAGCATTGAGGACGTAATGAGTGTGTACAGAAAACTCAGTGGACTTCTCTATGCAGCCAAGGAGTCAATGAAATCCAATAAAAGAAATATGTTTGATTTCTGCTCAGATCATCAGTCATTTCTACTTAACCAATTGTCGGCATGCAAAAGAGGAACTTCTTGGTTCATAGCTGGTGATAATATTTCATTCTTTACCATTGCACATTGAACTCCGAGTAACTTGTTTTTCTTTTGTGAGATTGCAGTTCCATTTATTTCATTTGCTTTCTATAGCAAGCTTTGTTAGATCTTTTAAAGGTTTGATTTGATTAAGAAATACGGTACTTGTTCTTATGAATGCTTGAATTTGTTCAAGATGATTTGGTAGATCAGGATAAGTGTTATCCTATCACCATGCTCTTGCAGATTGTTTTCCTTTGGAACATTTCTTTTCTGAAGCATTGATGTTTCATTGTATTCCCAGTTCAATGTCCCCTTATAAAAGAGGAATATTTGGGACTTCTAACATAAATGTTCTGTTGAAGGTGAACATTTTCCAAGGTATAACATTGCCAGATGCCCCTGTAGTTGACTATGTGTTTGGAGGTCAGATTCTTGGGCAGGTAAAATTAAAATGTCCTCTTTCTCCACCACACCATGGATCACTCACTTTTATTGGAGCTTAGCTTCAGATAAATTGGGACGTCTTTGTGAAACTTCATTCTCTATGCTCTTCTATGCAGGCATTGGCTGCAGCATCAAAAACTGTCGATTGTCTCAAAATTGTTCATAGTTTGCATGCCTTCTTCCTTCTTGCTGGGGATTCTGACAGTACTTAGCTTTCCTTCGTTATTTGTTTCTTTAAGCACTTCCTTTAAATACCTTTCTGGTGTTTGATGATGCATACCTGCCAATGCTATAGGAAAAAAATAGCCAATTTAAGCTTATGCTCATATCTTTGAAATTTTATGGAATCCTATGCCAGATCGCACAACTTTATGATTTGATGAAACTAGTGTATGTGGGGATGTTCGTTTAAGATAATTATCACATGCGGTCTTTTCATTGTGCGCGTCTTGATGCAACAGTAATATTGAGCTTTGAGTTCTGCTAGTTCTAGTATGCATCAGCATGCTGAGCTCTACTTACTACATGAGCTTCTTACTTTCTTCTCTTTTATAGCTCTTCCTGTTTGTTGGCATGATATAAGAATCATCATCCTTCGCAACAACAATAACAACATATCCAGTGTAATCCCACAAGAATGATCATCCTTCACAAGCTGTCCTTAAATATTAGATTCTATATGGTTTCCATTGTCACCATTGCTCTCCTCAAATTATGAGTATTTAATTTGCTAACATGTATTGGATTGAAGTGGTTTTCTGTCTGGATGTTGATGGGTTGTAGGATTTTAAGCCTTGAACAACTTTCTAACATATATTTTGTTTATTGATTTACTAAATGATTTGCCATTAAATTGAGGACAGTTTGCTAATATGGCTTAGTTGTTCTGTTACTTTCTCATGTGTTCCAGACTGAGGAAGTCAGTTCACTGGGGTAAAGATTGTTTAATCCCAGTCAGAACTATCTTTATAAACCTCTTCTTCATACCAATGTAAATCCAGTTGACTAAAAACTTGTGTCTTACCCAGTCCCACATTTATGATTGTAGTTCCAATCATATATCAAGTTTACCGTGTACGTGATGGGAAGAGCTTTGCTACACGGAGGGTGGATGCAATTCAGAAAGGGATAATTATATTCACATTGGTAGCTTCATTTCAGGTGATTATCAGCCTTTCATCAAGTTGGTCACATCTTAACAATACCCTTTTTTATGGCTCACTTTTGTATTTCAGCATAAATATGTTTCCTAAATTAATATGATTGTCTTTAACAAGTTGATTAGATTCATGCGAAAGAATGAACTTGCATGCTATGTAATGAAAATTTGTGGTAGAAATGCAAATTGTGAGGCAAAAAAAAAAAAAAAAACATTTGAGGAGGTAGTATCAGCACAGAAAGCATAGTTTTGAATGATTCAACATAACTTCTATTTTTGTTAAGTTCTTGTTCGCCTTCTTCATCTGTGGATATCATGTTGGCATGACGTATTGATATTAATTTTTAACCTTCTAATTTCACAAAATTATGAAGAAAGTTGAAAGTTAGCAAACTTCACTAGGGAAGACAATGGATCGACTCATCAACTTTCAATCATTTCTGAAATGCTTTTGTTCTGTTCGTCTTGGAGTCCTACCATGGAATACCCTCTTCTGATTTTGTCCTGATTCAACTGCTGCCCCACAAAAACCCTAGACAATGATGATCAGGACTTTGATGGATCACATGTTTTTTCCTGGAATATTGCAGTAACTTTTTGGTCAGATGCAACTTTATGTGACATATTTTTATGTGTTCATTACACCTTATCTTTATACTGGTTGTTATGTTTGTAATATTTTGCTTAAAGCTGCATTTATTATTGGTATATAACATGACAGAAAGATGAAGATGGATTTGATCACCAGGAAGCAAAAATGCCTAATGTGCCTGATCCAGAAACGGTAACCTTCTTACAATTCCATGAGCTCTGCTATATCTGTGCTCCGAGCCTCTTCTCCTTACGTTTGGTTGAAATCCAATTACAGCTTTTATCAATGGATGATTTGAGAGAAATGCGCAAGACTGATCCTCGGCTTCCCAGGTCGGACTCTGCCCACTGTTATGCCATCATACTACGATGTTTTAAATTTCTTATCAATTTGGTGTACACTATACTATAAGATAATGTATTGGAAATAGTGCGGTACATAAGATTTAAAGAATTTGCCTTGAGGAAATGATTTACATAGGGTCACTTACCAATGTTAGTAATTGATGATCACACGATTTGAACAATTTCAAATTTATCTTACTGAACTTGTGCCGTTGGAAGTGTTAACTTCTCCAGCATGAGCTGTCTTATATCCTTGAATACTTTCGCTTCAAAGTGGATGTGGTAGTACACATTTTTGCTTAGTCACGAGTTTCATTAATGATTAAACAATTCTCTCGGCAAGCCTGATTTATCAGGACATATCTGAGATATGTTCTGAAATTGGAAAATTAGAAGATGCATAAAGCTTTTTTATTCTGTTTATGGTTAATTATTTTGGGATCCTTGGTTAGGTGAGACTAACAGTGAATTTTGACAGGACATACCGAAATAAGGTTGCTACTGCAAATTTTGTACCCTGGCCAATAGAAATAAGGTTTTGTGAACCTGATAATGCCACTAGTCAAACCAAGTCTCCTCCAAGGTTAGTCAGCCTTTCAGCTATTAGTTTCCCTTCTGAGGTAGCAACTGTAATTAAGCAAACTTTCAGTTCATGTTAGCTTGTATATAGTAGTATCCTCATCATGTTTGCATCATCTCTTTCCTACTCAGTTTGAGATATTGGTTCAAAGCAAAAGGAAAACTTTCAGATGACCAGGCTTTACATAGGTAAGCTATCAATTCTCTCATTTAATTAGCTGAGCTCATAATTAAAAGGAGGAAAGCAAGCAGTTTAGCAGCCTCATCTTATGTCAGTGAGACTCTCATGAGTAGATTTGTTATTGAACTAGAGAAAGAGTTCTAAAGGACACTTGGGGCCCTGGGGTACGCAAATGAACACACATTTGTTATCTGCACTTCTTTGGGTATACTCCCACTTGGGACCATGGATAACTAATATTAGTGCGTCAAATCGTATATTTTTTCTTCAAAATCGTGTTTCTTCCTTGTAGGTGCATATTTACCATCGAAAGGGAACATAAAAGAAATTAAATCAGGAACATGTAATTTCTTAGCATACAGAAGTTTTTATATTTATGCTGAATGAGGCCATATTGCAGTCTGCATCTTTTAATGCAATATTAATGCTGGTTGCAGATGTGTTGTGGCATATGCATCAGATCTACTCTTTAATACTGTCGGTCTGAATCCTCATCGAAAGAAGGGTTTCAAGATAGCTAGACTTAGTCTGGATCATTCGTGAGTTCTAACAACTCTTAGACCATTTTCTTTAATGTACCAGCTTTATACTATGGGGAATATGTCAATGTTTGCCAGAGCAGTTTATATAATTTCTTATGAAATGGTTCCCAACTTCTAAACATCAGGCTTGCATAATTCCTTTTGGCCTGTCAAATCTCAAAGTACAACTGCACTTTCCAGATTCTAAGAGATCTTTGATGAAATTCCCTCATCATCTTCTCGTCAAACACCTCTAATAAAAAGAGGAGCATGAAGTTACATGGGGAATTTAAAGTTCAAAATAGAGTTCAGGGTTGATGTGTTACTCGAATCATGAGTGTCCTTTATCACTAATTAAGACAGACATTTGACATGCAACTGCACTGATATTTTCGCTTCTGTTTCCTTTTCCCAGGATGTGGTTCCACAGACCTTTGAGAGCTGATGATTGGATATTGTTTGTGGTAAGAAGGAAAAGATAAAATACTTACGATTCTTATTAAGAAACGTCTTCCTTTTATTAGTGGTTACCATTACTAGCAGCCTTCGTTCTAACTGTTATCATTTTATAGATCAACAGTCCGACTGCTTATAATGCACGTGGCTTTGTGTGGGGGCAAATGTTTAATAGGAAGGGAGAGGTAAAAGTACTAGTTCTGAGAAGTGTAATCTATGAGCTGCTAAATTGTGTTCTGCTCTTGCTTTGTTAATGTGCTTATCGTTAATGCTTTCTGATCTCCAGCTTGTAGTGTCATTGGCTCAAGAGTTATTAATGAGGCCAGCCAGGAAAGCATCTGCATTCCAACCAAAGCTCTAATCCATGTCAGTTCCAATGAAAAAAAACTGCAGAAGAGCTCATGAAATAGAATAAAGATAGCTGTTTTAATCGTGGAAGAGTCCAGATTTTATGTATCATATATATGTATTTTACAACTATTATACAGAACTACCCTGCTAGTGTCTCTGTACTTCTCATCTCACCTTTATATATAACCCCGCCAGAAGAGGCAATTGCTATTGTTACATTATGATTGTAACTTTCAAGTTAAACATTGTTGTTTCCAGAGAAAAAAACATAAAATGACACCTGAAGTTGTCTCGAATTTTCAAAAAGACATCTTAACTATGAGAAAAATGATATAATAGTATCAACTCAAAGTCGCTTTGGAGGTATTCGCATGTCCGCATATTTAATGTGTTTTTTAAAAATTGGGGACAACTTTAGTTGTCATTCTATGCTTTTTTTTCTTGTTTTCTTACAAGTTTCATCTTCTGCACTAGAATAAACAATGTTGCAAACAATGATTTGATTTCAAAATGTCATTGGTTAAATATCTTTTGTTCACACATTTATGAACACTCGCTGTGATTTCATGCATGATATGCTCACTAGATTGTGTTTCTGGATTAAGAATTGAGCTCTTTTTTGGGCCCTCATCTATAACTAACTACATAAAGCTACTCAAAACGCAAAATAAAAATTTACAATGTAACTTTAATAATTTTCTCTTAATTATTTTATTTATTAAAAAAAGAGCTAAAAATTATATAATACTGATAGAATATCACGATATTGACGGAGTATTACAAGAATATATTTTATACTAATTTAGAGTTTAATAAATAATTTTGTAACTTTAATAATTTAGTCCTATACGATACCGATATGGTATAAATATACCGATAGAGTATCATAATGAATATATTTTCTACTAATTTAGAGTTTCAATTTTTTTTTTAATTTGTTTCTTAAAAAAAAACATAATCCTATATGATACCAATTGAGTATCAAATACAGCCGGGGTATCAATATACCGTCAGAGTATCACAAAGGATTGAACTCATTCTATATGATACCGGTATAGTATATATATGCCGCCGAAGTATATTTCATAGTATTTATGCTGACATCAGACATGAAATAAAAAAGGGTAAGTGGGTAAAAATGTAAATAGTTTGGGTCATGTGTCCATTAAGGGTAAATAGTTTAGATTGGGTCTATTAAGGGTAAATAATTTCAAATTAGGTCTATTTTGTGTATTTTTTCTTTTTTTGCAGATCAATTGGTAATTTTTAAGTTTTAAGCCTTTAATATTTTGAGTAACAAAAAAAATTGTCGAAAATGTAATTGACCTCGAAAAACAAAATTAGTATGACAAAAATTTATATTTTTGTAAGGCATAACAAGTTATGCGACGTTATTCCTTAAGAATTTATGTTATTAGAGCCTTCAATCTTCATAGCCCACAAGTTATGCCTTACAAGATATAACTTAGTTCCTACGTAACTTATGCAAATAGAGACATGAGTTCAATTTTTCAGAATATTATATTTTAAAAACTTCATTATCCACAAGTTATGTCTTGTACCTACTAAACTTACATCGATAAAAACATAAATTCTATTCTAGATTTCACAAAATTATGCCTTATGAGACATAACTTATTCTTTAAATTTTTTGCCTAAATTTATGTTTTACGAATTATATCATACACAACTTATGTTAAACAAGACAAAAATTGTCTAAACTTATAGGAGCAAAATTTAAACACCACCAGAAATAGAGGCGCAATTGTCATAGAGTGTCTTTCAAATGTAATGATCTTGATATTTTGCCCTCTATAAGAGATGTATTATAAAAATATCTTTTCTTTCACTTTAAATTGAATCAAATTACATTTTTATCCATTTACACCTTAAAATATTTATTTAAAAACTCTCCATGCTCTATCGCCTCTCAATTTTTTTCCAATTTTTATCTTTCTTTAATTTTTTTAATTTATTATTTTTTTCCCTTCTCTTTTGTTTCTTTTTCTTTATATTTTTTCTTTTTCTTTTTTTCTTTTATTTCATGTTTTTGAACTTCTATTTTTTCTCTTTACTTTATTTTTTAATTATTTTTTCTCTTTTTTAAATTCTTTTGTCTTTTTTTTTATTTTGTTCTTTTTCTTCTCTTTCTTTATTTATTATTTCTTTTTTTCCTTTTTGTCTACTTCTTCTTTTTTTTTTTGGTTTTTTTTACATTCTATTAAATCATCGAGTTAAATTTTGCTTCTAAGACAAAAGTTATTATGTTTTTCTTAAGTTACATTTAGTGAAAATGGTAAAAATTATCGTTATGAGGTGCAACTTATTATTTAAAAATGTTTGAAGCTAAGTCTTGCCTCCAAAAATAAAGAACAAAATATATATAAATCAAGACTCAATGTAATAATGTCAAGATCACGAGGGACATTTTTGAACTTAAGCCGTGCAGACTCAGAAACCAAGTCCAAAAGGCAAAAGGGCTAGGCCCTCTTAATTGGTTCAAGCCCAAATGCCCAATCAGCACGCAACTCCTACAATTTTATAATTTCAACTTTCAACCCTACAAGAGTTACAAATTACGCATACTCCCTCCTAAAGAAATTGTAGAATTGTTCCTTTGGACTTCTCATACTTTCATCCTTCATATTTTGTCTGAGATCGTCAAATGCAGTCCTGCAAAGCCGCTCCGAGTGATCCACAGGTAAGTTCTTGCTATTCAGTTTTGTTTTTTGGAATTAATTAGGAGGTGAATTGTGCATAGATTTGGAAGGAGAAAATGTATATGAAAATTCGTCATCGGATCTGTTGGTTTGTACTCACGAAAGGGTCCTAGAATTTGTGTACTTTTTTTATTGAATTGGATTTTGTTTTGTATAGTTATTGATCTCTTAATTTGAGGGATCTGAAATTTGAATATATTCGAGACAATTGCTTGTAACATTTATCTTTGTTTTAGTGCTGGTGATAAAGTTATACTGAACATTGTGATCCAACGTTTCTTTTGCTAATTTCTTTGTTTGATTGTTTTCTGAATTTTAGCTAAATTGGCACTAGAGATTTTACAATATCTTAGTTTCCTGTACCTTAATTCCTCTGAAAAAAAAATTGGCTTGTCAATGTAGAGATAAAATGTGAGATTAGAACACTTCTATTAGAGAATGCCTAGTTTTAAAGATACTGAATTATTGAGTGTGGGAGTAAAATGTGCTTTAAAAGCTGATCAGTATTAAGGATTCATATGATTATCCAAACTAGTTTGAGATTGTTGATAGAAGTATATAATTTGATATTTGTGAGGACCTTTACTATTCCTTTTTTGGGAAATAAAGGGATGCAGTGTACTTCTGATAGTTGTAGTCAATATTTTTCGAGTGCTTGATCACCAGAAGAAAATGAACACTGTATTTTTCTTTAGTGTTAAAATACTAAACACTGTATTTCACCAGAAGATAGAGCAACTTCACTGATATTTTTCTTTAGTGTTAAATCTTAACATGCTCCCTAATGTACTTTGGATCAAATAAGATGATTGGTTTTGGCTCGTGTACAAGATAGAGCAACTTCACTGATATTAATTAACTTGTGGATCTCCTCTTTGTAGTGTATTGTTAAATCTTAATATGCTCCCTAATGTACTTTGGATCGAATAAGATGATTCGTTTGCTCGTGTACAAGATAGAGCAACTTCACTGACATTGATTAGCTTGTGGATCTCTGCTTTGTAGGGTACAAGAACAAACATGGAACCGGTGTATTCTGAATCGGAGAATTTTGTTGAGACAGAAAATAGTTTGGATAATGACAAGTCTGTGGAGGTTGAGGACAGTGGTTTGGGGGATAATAGTGAGTTGGATCCAGAGGCATCACGATTAATTCCTGGACTTCCTGACGACATTGCACTTTTCTGCTTGGCAAGGGTTCCTCGAAAGTATCATGTGCTTCTGAAATGTGTGTCAAGAAAGTGGAGAGACTTGGTTTGCGGTGAAGAGTGGTATTCCTACAGAAAAAAACATCATCTCCAGGATAGTTGGATTTATGCTTTAGGTAGAGACAAGTCTGAACAGCTTTGTTGTTATGTTTTAGACCCAACTCATTTAAAAAGGGGATGGAAGCCTATTCTAGGACTTCCTCATCGCTGCATAAGGAGAAAAGGTGTAGGATTTGAAGTGTTAGGGAAGAAACTATTCCTATTTGGTGGATGTGGCTGGATTGAAGATGCTACTAACGAAGTCTATTGTTATGATGCTGCCATGAATAAGTGGAATCAAGCTGCTTCCTTAGCGGTTCCAAGGTATTTTTCCTACTTGCTTTCTTGGAAGCATTTTGAGTTCTTGACTGAATCTATTAATGTTCACTTGCCAATTTATATTTTGATCTCTTCCATTTATGCTGTATGGTCCTTTTTTCCTGATAACATTGTTATTGTCACATAACCCTCTATCTGCCACATTTTTGTAGTTCCTGCTAGGATCATTAATCTTTACAGAAGCAGATTTGTTATGGAACTTGTAGGTTAGGCGTAGGAAGACATTTAGAGCAGGCATGAGTTGATTGCTTAGTTGAAAGAGAAACCCTTGGTTCTTTTGCTTATTGGGATTTTATTCACTGTGACTATTGTGTTTCCTCTCAGGCTGGTGTCTTTCACTTTTGCTGCATTTATATTGCTCAATAAGTTTTTCATGGTTACCACCAAGAAGCCCCACCCTTCTATTACTGATGGAATTAAGCATCTTATCTTCTACATATTATTGTAGTCATTCAACATAACCTTCTTAACTTTCTTTTTTGGAGGGCAATACACTATAGCTTATCTGAATCTTTTCTTTTTTCAGGTGCTATTGTGTATCTGAAGTGTTAGATGAAAAAATATATGCAATTGGGGGTATAGGGCCAAATTCCAGTAATTTACCTTCTTGGGAGACTTACAATGCAGAAACAACAAGTTGGACTTTGCATGAAAAGCCTGACATTTTCCCAGATATTGAAGATTCTATAGTCTTGGATGGGAAAATTTACATTCGGGGGAGTTCTTCGCCTCTACCTTCTTTAGTGTCTGCATTTGTCTATGAACCTTCCAGCAGCACATGGCAGCCGGCAGCTTCTGAGTTAGTGTCAGGTTGGCATGGTCCAGCAGTAGTTGTAGATGAGACGCTTTATGTGTTAGATCAGTCTTCAGGTACCAGGTTGATGACGTGGCAAAAGGATATTAGGGAATGGGTGGCAGTTGGGAGATTATCACCCCTATTGACAAAGCCTCCCTGTCAGCTTGTGGCCGTGGGGAATAATATCTTTATTATTGGAAAGGGCCTTAGCACGGTTGTTTTTAATGTTGAAAATGCTAGGAACATGGACGGTGTGTTAGTGAGCACTTCCATTCCAAAGTCAATATCTGATGATGATGTTATAAGTTGTAAAGCAGTCACAATCTAAAGTATAGGAATATCAAGTTTAACAGCTTGCTGTGACTTGTTAATGTCCTATACTACCATCAGTGACATATCTGGTTTGGTGTGGGATTCAAATTTTTCGAAGGGTTCCTGTCAGCTGGCTGCATGGTCAAGACTCCCTTTTGTAGTTATAACACAAGCATAATCTGTTAGTATTTCTGTACTCAATGGATTTCATACCTTGTACACATACTGTTGAATTTCTATTGAGAGCATTCAGATTTGGTGGGGATTTATCTCCACTTGTATCATACTTGCTTCTCTAAAATGCGTTTTTCGATTGATTGAAATAATCTAGCCAATGACATGTTAATTTTGTAGCATTTAGCAGGCTATAGACTATGATCAATCAATCAAATATACTGTGATCTGTTTTATTACGACTTTGGTTCATGGAAGTTACATAGGCAAATTTACCTTACAATAATAGAATGGATCTGTCCCCTAAGGGTGCTCTTGGTTTACAACTCATTTTTTGAGAATAATTCACATGAGCTTTGCTGTGATCTGCTCTGTTTAGCATAACCTAAGCTACATCTACAATACTAAACCCATATCTCTCAAGTCCGTTTCCTTTTAAAGGCAGGATGGATGACTCTGCTGCACGACTCTAGTTGATCAATCCTTTTCATACACTCCTTCATCCTAGTCAATACAACAGGTATGGCAGAGGCATTCTCCGAAATCTTCTGTTTAAGGAGCTGAAATTTCTGTTTCTCTCCAGCTAAAAGGGCAATATTACTGGGCTCCGTTGGTCCTCCAACATCTGTAAGGACACCAAGATAACAATTACAACTGAAACAAAAGTTCTTGAATACAGTAACATAGTGAACTATCTTTGAACTGTCGCGTTAAAACTTCGTACACATGGTTTGATGCTCCTACAAGTGTCAAATATTGAACTCTTAGAAGATTTGAGTAGAGTGCATTAGCACTCAGGGCATGTCACAAGCTCTAATGCGGGAACGGATAAAAACCTGATATTTAAGTGGAGAAGGACAGAGGAACCATTCACGGCCGAGTTTTGAACCATGCAAACAGCTCTTCCTCTGTAATCCAAAAGAAAAAGTGCAAGAATAACCATAGTACCATATACAAGAAGTCATTCATGACAGGAAATTGTTCTAGCATTACTAAAACTTAATCTTAATTAGTGTACTTGATATTCGTGAGTTCCAAGAAATTGTTGGTACTGGGAGACATAATTTCAAGTCTACTTTCTTCTAACACCTTCATTTATCATTTTACATTTCACCAAATTTATATCCAATCAAACACCACAAAATGACTTGAAATCAGAAACTCAGTGTGCACCTTCTAGAACGTTCTAGAGCAAATTCATACAATTAACAAATTATACATCTGATAAATTTAGTAAACCAAGAAACGTACCGGAGCTTGGATCACCGGACTCAGATTGAGATTCGGACCCATCGTCAAAATGGGTTCCCAAAACGGGTCTTTGAGCGGTAAGAATGGAAGACAGAGTAGTTTTGAGCTGAACCGAAATTGTTCCCCGGTATTCCGCTATTCTCTCAGCCATTTGGTTAACTTCTTCCTCAATTTCTCCTACTTCTTCCAACTCCGGTACATCATGCTTTTGCTCTAGAATTTGCTGCTGAAGTTGACTCAACATTTCATCTTGCCTCATTTGCATAACCCACAGTGTTGATGTTTCTCGGCGGCAGTGATGGTGGTTCCGGTGAAGGACTGGAGGAGCGGGAATTTGTGAAAGTTTGAAAATTTGAAATGAAGTTGCCGATGCCTTTAAAAATATGGAAGTTCTATAAGGGTGTCTATTCAATTGATAATTAGTTTGACTTAAAAGAATGTAAATATTTTTTAATATTTGGTTACATCGCGTATGTCTCTCTTTATTTTTGACATATTATGATACTTCAAAATGGGAGAAAGCGTGTTGCGTCTGTATCACTGCAAAATAATAGTCGCTTCTGAATCTGATCTATTTACTTGACAATTTATTAGATGACTTTATAGTCATCGAAGAAGGCTTGCTATAATCTTACACTTTACTATTTGTGATAATCTTTAGTCAAAAGTGAATATTAATTAACGTAATATTTTTATAGTTTTAATATTTGTCTTGATAAAACAAACAGATGAAGTGATGAAAAAAAATCTCAGCCAAAAGGTTATTAATAAATTTTGATTGTTTCTGTGATGTTGGTAGTTAAAATACATTTTTCTATTAATGTGACTATTGGTTACTAAAGTAACAGTATTACAAATTCTAATTGACAACTCAAACTATTGTGAGTTTGATATAAAATTTGCATTTATAGAGCTATTTGTGATTATTTTTAACGTTTCATTAATATTTATTTTGAATTTCTGGTCAAAAAAAATTTCGATGAATTTCTACATGTGAAGGAGAATCTAGTATTTAAAAGACATTTTAAGTTTAACGATAATTTTGATTTTATAATATACACAATAAATTAACACTTAATTAAAAGTGATCAATGCAAATTTAAAATAATTTTATCCCAACATGAGCATAGATAAATAAAAATAATAATTGAATGTATCATATAAGTATCAAATGATTCGACAGGTAAACTAAGTTAAATAGACAAAAGAAATTTATTAGGTATATTTCTTTTCATTTTTCAATCTTGATTTTTAATTAATATAAGTATGAAATGATTTCATTGATTGTAATGTCGCAAACTTCTTGTGAACTAAGCTTGATATTTGAATTGGAAAGTAAAAATAAAATTGTTCACAAGATAACTCAAGTGATCAAGCTATTTAAATTGAAATTAGCAAAATGGCAAGCAGGTCTGGGTGGTGTAGTTGGTTATCACGCTAGTCTCACACACTAGAGGTCCCCGGTTCGAACCCGGGCTCAGACATTTTATATTTCTTTTTCTTTTAGTTTTTTTTTAAAATTTTTTTTATGCAATTTGACCTTTGAGGAATAAAGTCTAGCCAATTTTGTAATTTCATGCACTGATGGATTTAATAATTGATGTAATGGTGACACTTTATTCATGACAATTACTCACTAATCACTAAAGATGTCACTGAAAGAGGGTTTGTTCCTACTTGTTGTCTCTTGATGCTTTCTGCCTTAAAGAAATATATGGCAAACAATAACTACTTGATAGTATATGACAACATAGAATGTTTTACAAAGTGGTTCTAACATTATGAAGTTAACTATTTAGCTAGGAATACTGTATGAATTTACGTAGGTAGCACAACATGTACTACACAAACTCATAATCTTCAAGTTTGATACTATTTATCGCATCAAGTTCATATTGATGTTCTTGCAAAGCCGAGTTCATGAATTCTTCAGCTTCAACCTCACTCATCGTCGTACCTTTATCTTCCGATTTCTTCTGCTTCTTCTTCTTGATCTTACAAATCGCAAAACCCATATTTACAATTTCTTTGTTAATATTACTAACATAACCATCATATATAGTATACTCCGTCATCAACCACTCCCCAAATAACTCCTTGATTGTTGAGGATTTGGAAGAGGGGGGAGTGTACTTCAAGTGGTGGACGTACCCCATGAGTCTACCTTTATTATCAAACAATTGCTTAGGTGAGTCTTGTGACTTCCATGTCCCATTATCCCCAACACCTCTCTTATATCTTGTATGATGATCCTTCTTTTTCTTCAACGGTGTAATGAAGTAACCTGTGTTGCCCTCAACAATCTGCTACGGCTCCTTCTCCGCGTACACGTCAACCATCTGCATCACTTTATCCTGCTCAGGGAGTGGCTCATTGATGGCAAACCCTACTAGATACTTGATCACTTCCCTATCCGTTGGGTGAAAACGACACCCCAGTGAACGTTGATGATGATGAACCATTGTTTTAGCTAGTAATGAAGAGTATTAATGATTGGTAGGTTAGAGATGAAAAGAACTTTCTAAAACCCTAGCAAGTTTAATTTGTGAAGAGTTGATAATGCATTCATCAGAGGGAGCAACTATATATATATATAACTAAAATCTATTCATATCCATGTTGGAAAAGGATTTAATTAAAGCCAGCTCATGTAATCATTTCCTATTTACATGCATACGCTATATAGGTACATAACTAATTTACACTTCCAATTTCTACGTGGGAAATATTTACTTGAAAAAAGATTGGCTTAATTTTTTACCATAATTAGCTCAAACTTAATTATATCCTTGTTGGAAAAGGGATTAATTAAATGCGTCTCACATAAAAATATTTGGAATTCCCTAATTAAAACATAATTTTTTTTCCATAATTTGAGGTTGTCATAATTCGTAATTTTTTTTTTTTAATTGTGTTATCTTGTTTTTCTTCTTGATTTTTTTGGCACGTACATTAGCATTTGTTGACACTGCAAACAGTTTTTCAAGATTTACTTTTTGTTTTGGCCTTTTAATTGGTAAGGATTTACTAATGTCATGAATATTATGTAATGCATTTAAAGGTTAGAAAGGAAATCACCAAAGTGCCAATTGCTTTTCTTTTTTCTTTTATGGTTCTGATTATTATTCACGTAGAGTAAGGTCCAGAAATGCTTCCTGTAGGATTTTTTTTTTCTTTTAACCTAAGATATGAATTTAAAAATTTTACAAAAATATTAGAAAAATATAATAAAAGTTTAACGAATATATGCTCGTCAACATCATTTTTTTACTCCAGTTTGGAGCATCTCTTGTGTTTTCATGCAAATCTAATGTGAAGAGATCTATTGAAAAATTCATAGTTAAAATACTTTTCGTCATTGATTGTTGATTTTTTACTCAAAACGGTTACAAAATATATACAAATAATATCAACATTCAAAATAATAAAGCCGTTGACATCCAATTTTTACCCTCCACGGTATGAATTAATCATCGAGCTTTTAATTTTAACAATTTGAATTAATTAGCTTTCAAAGATGCAAAAAAATATATTTTTCAAGTGTCTTTTAGGTTTAAATCTTTTAATTTTAATTGTGTCTATATTTTGCATATTATATATATTTATTTCAAATATCGATAGTTAAGTATTATATTTTCGGTAATTTCTCAAAAATTCTCGAATATATCTTTAACTATTTTAGAATTAATCACCCCATTGTTAATTTAATTATTTTTAAGTTGTTAATATTCAAAAGCTCCTTAATTAATTTATATTAATTCATCTCGTGATCGAATTAATCAATTGATTTCAAATCGATTATATTTGTAATTAAAGTGGTTAATTTTTAAATTCTCCTTTAACCCATTCTTTAATTTCAACCTAAAACTATTCCTAATACCCAATACCCAAAGCCCAATTCTATTATTAAATTCCCAAACCCATTTTTCAGGTTTCTTTTTAGCCTATTTTGGGCCAAATTCTTGGCCCAAATCATATTAAATCCAACCCCATTCGTCCCTTCCCAGACCCAATGTCGCCCCAGCCCAAATTTCAGACAATTCCTTTCCAGCCCATTCCCCTAGACCCGGCCCAATCCTAAAATATACTCCCTCTCCTCACACGATTCCCTCTCCCTGCCCCCTTTTCTTCTTCCTTGGAAAAGACAGAGACAAAAACCAGGAAAACCAGACGCCAAACCAGTCCACTTTTCGGGCGAAACGATACGAATTGGTACGCACGCGTCTTCTTCTCCATTGTTTGGGGGAGGCGGAAAAATGGCCGAAAAAGAGAAAAAAAAAAAGAGCCCGAAAAGCTTCCAAATTTATTTTTTCACTGTCTAAGGGGCATCCAGAAAATAGTTTACATCTCCAAAAAACCTTTAATTTTGAGCATCGACAGTAGAGGATTTAACTCGTTTTCATCTCTTACAACCAGAGTTGCCGGTAGTGATGTGAAACTCGCGGTGAAGCTCGTCGTCCCACTTCGCTGCTCCAAAAAAGGTAACATCCTCATCTAATCCTCTCATTCCCACTCTGAATGATATGTATGATGTTTTGGGGGGTTTAACCCAAATGTTATTGATCCGATTTGTAATTTTAGGAATTGCATTTTTGAATTCCAACATTCCAGATTAAGTGTTAATTAATGGAACACTATTTAAAATTTATCAATATTAATAGTAATATTTATCATATATTTAATTTAAACTTAATAAAATAATTTAATATGATTTAATTATCATTGGGATTTCTATTCGGGTCGGGTCATGAATTATTCGGGTCGAACGATTCTTCGTTCATGCCTTTTTTTTTTTTTTTTTTTTAAATTATTGTCTTCTTCATGCCTCTTTTTTTATTTTTTATTTTTTATTATTGTCTTCTTCATGCCTCTTTTTATTTTTATTTTTTTTATGCAACCACTAACCTAGTTTAATCAAGAAAGTATATAGCAAAAAATTTCGAATAATTTATAATATTTAAGGATTTCTCTTTCTTGGCAGAATCTGTGGCTTTTTAACTCCTCCCGTCGCCGGAGCAGATTTTGCAGCCAATTGCTGCCAGTGGACTTACGGTCAGTTTGCTTTGTAGGAGCCATTGAGAATCGAAGATTCAATTTTGATTTGTTATACAGATTTGAGTACAATCAACTGAGAAGCATCACTGCCGAATTTGGAGATTTTTGGTGAAAATGTACGGCTGCGTAGTTTTACCTTCAAAACAGGTTCCTTATCCATGTGCTCATTTTCTTGCTCCACACACTCGTAAAAATCAACCAAAAGAATTGGTTTTTGCTTCAAAAACATATTTTGGGTTTTGTAATGCAAGCCAAAGGGTGTGCATTTCGGTGATTAATTTGCGAAATGAACCAAAAGAATCGGTTTCTACTTCGACACTAAATTATGGGTTCCGTCCTGCAACCAAAAGGGTGTCTACTTCGCTGGCTAGTTTGGGAAATGGTGATCATTTGGTCAATGTCGAGCATGATGATGGGTTTTATATAAGAAGATGTGTGGAGATTGCTAGAAAAGCAGTTGGGCATACCAGTCCTAATCCTATGGTTGGGTGTGTGATTGTTAAGGATGGGAAGATTGTAGGTGAAGGTTTTCACCCAAAAGCTGGCCAACCGCATGCTGAGGTGAGTTGACCCTGAGGTTCATTTTCTGCCTGTATCTCCATTTGACTATTGTTCCATCTCATTCTTGAATTGATATTTTGTGCTTTTGACATTCTATAATTGAGAGAACTAAAATGATGTTTGGGTAGTAGTTTTTAAGTTAAATTCCTTGGTTTGGGAGCATAATTCAAATGGTTCAACTATTCCCATATTGCAAGTTAGCTCAATATTTTGGCCTTTCCCCATTTCATAGTAAATTTTCTAATAAGGAAAGAACAGATAAGATTAGACTATGGATTTAAGGAAACAGATATATTTGACCTGAATATTAGAGTATTAAATTAATAAAAATATATGTCTAGGCATGTCTTCGATTCCATGAAGTGGGAAGGGAACTTGACGCTTTTTCTGTTCTGAGTTTTCTACAAGCTGAACCTCCTTCATATGTAACTTTGATTTGATGAGGAGCTGTTGATAGTGAGTCTGCAAAATTTGTTGTGCTAAATGCTTAGAACATGGACTGTAAGTGTAGGTTTTTGCACTCCGAGATGCTGGCGATTTAGCAGAAAACGCAACAGCCTATGTGAGCTTGGAGCCATGTAATCATTATGGAAGAACTCCACCATGCACTGAGGCATTAATCAAGGCCAAAGTGAAAAAGGTGGTTGTTGGGATGGTGGATCCAAATCCTATTGTAGCTTCAACTGGTGTAAGTAGATTAAGAGATGCAGGAATTGAAGTGATCACGGGTGTTGAGGAAGAACTCTGCAGGAAGCTTAATGAAGCTTATATACATCAAATGTTGTCCGGAAAGCCATTTGTCACACTCAGGTATCAATTTGATCTTCCCACAATTGTTGCAAATTGCGACACCATGATTCAGGGTCACATCATTCAGTGTGCGTATATCAGTTTCTCGATTACCCAATAATTGCTCTATAACAACAGGTACTCTCTCTCAGTTGATGGTAATCTCTCGGATCAGCTAGGTGCAGAAGTCACCGAGTCTGGTGGATACTACTCAAAATTGTTACAAGAATATGATGCAGTTGTTGTTTCTTCCTCCTTTCTGTCAACAAAGCATTCTGTTCTTTTATCTAAAGAACCAGGAGCAAAGCAACCTCTTCAGATAGTATTAGCAAAAAGTTCAGGTTCACTACAACTCCCTGCTGTTACAACGACATCATCTAGAACTATAATATTCAGTGATGAGGAGATTGTTGTGGATCATGAAGCAAGACAAAGAGCGATAGAGACAGTAGTTCTAGATACGATGAATTTAACAGCTATCCTTGAACATTGCAAGCGTCAAGGACTGTGCAGTGTGATGCTGGACCTGAGAGGAAACTCCGCAGAATTTGAGGAAATCCTGCAAGAGGGTTTAGAACAAAATTTGTTTCAAAAGGTAATTGTGGAAGTGTTGCCAATTTTAGGTGCAAGTTGTAAAGAGGCTTTCAAATATATGCCGCAAAACCGAAGGCTGAAGAGTTTAACATCAAGGACCTTAGGCGAAAGTATTCTGCTGGAAGGATATTTCTAAGTGAATGGAAGATTGATAATGATGGTGATCAGACAAGGGTATCTTCCGCATATCACTGAAAGCCGCACCAAGTCTACAAGCATATCAAAGTTGCATTCCTGCCTCTAAAAGAGGGAACTTAATTTCTGGACTAATGCTACTTTATTCATGTTGTTTCAAACTATACTGAAAGTTCCATGGCAAGATCAAGCTTCTCATGTCACTGTTGTAGAATTGACTCTGCTTCGTACTAGAGTTTTAGCCCATTCAAGTTTTTGCGAGAAAATGTTTAAGATAAACATGTAATGTTGCTTTCCATTGTGGCATTTCAATTGACAATAAAGATGTCTGCATTTTGATCTTCACTTACGTTTGATCATGTGATGAACTTGTTAATTGCTAATCCAATACTTTAACTAAGGTGTCACAAACAGTTGGTCCAAGCACCATTTTCAAAATGTTTATCAAGTTCCAAGTCCGGTATTTGACAGAACCAACAAAAAATACACTCCTCTCTTATTCCTACTGGAAAACCATGCCTTCTTACACCTCCTGAGATGAGGGAATTGTGTTTTCTGACGTTGAAGTTGAGATAATGTTTGTGGATTTTCAATACCGTAATTAATTTATACTGTAAAATATCCAAGATCTGCTGTTCTTGAGGTTCCAAGTTCAGAGAATCCATAGAAGAGTCTAAAGCTGCCACACCCACAATGTGAGATGTCCCTCTTCTTCCTTCTCCCCAACAAATTAGCTTCCTAAGAAGAAAGACACATCCTGACATAGACCAGTTGCAGATCGTAAAGATTATGTCATCCGCGAAGGAGAAGATGTGGATGGAATTTACTTCATATGGGATGGAGAGGTAATTCTGCGTACGGTTTTTGCTTTGTCGTACTGAGTGTATGTGAACACAAATCATAAGATTGAATGTTTCTATTGTTATGGTAATCTTATTTCCAGGCTGAAGTCTGCGGTATCAGCCAAGCAGATGATGAAAATCGTCCTGAATTCCAGCTGAAGAAATTTGATTATTTTGGTCATGGTGAGGTGCTCCTTGTCATCTTCGTGTAATTTTTGCCTTTCGATTTTCTCTTGATCCCAACTTCTAACATTAAGGAATCTTTTGAATTGACTATCGTTCTATTATGTCCTCTTCTCAATGTTATCACCTTTTGCTATATAAATATTGTATATGTCGCTTCAGAGTCTAGATTCAGTTATTGCCCCTCTGTAGGTCTCTTTTTGGCCTCTATTATGTTAGTAGCAAAGTCATGTGCTACTGCTTTTAGACTTTTGGTCTCAAGTGTTGGGTGGTTACAAGGTTCACGATTTATGGCAGGTTTGGCAACATCTACAGAGCCTATTGAGGTGATCGCGTTGTCTAAGGTACTGCATCTTTCCAACCATGGAACAGTTTTCTTTTTCCGTGGTTATTTCATGATTCCAGGGGATTCTGCATCTAATTCTGTAGCTGTGTTCTAACTTTCTCTAATGCCAGCTGACCTGCTTGGTGCTTCCTCATGAGCATAATAATCTGCTCCGGCCCAAATCAATTTGGAATGCAGACAAAGAAAGAGAAACATGCGCATTTGTGGAGCACATATTGCACTTGGAGCCTAGAGAGGTATGCTGTTTATGCCTTCTTTAACCTATTCGTTGACCTCTCATTCCTTTTACTTCATATATTGGCCATAAAGTTTCTGTTCTTTCCTTCTTCATATTTTTTATATTCAGTCATCTATGCCAGTTTATGCACCAATGCTTGGGCACGTTTGCTGCCTATGACATGTTACAACCTTTAACAAAATTTGGGAGTTTAATCTCCATTATAATTTTGGCTTTGAAACCTGTATTACTGATTCTCAACACTTGAACATTCTCTCACGTTCTCCTCCCATTGAGAGATATGGGTTGGACCTGATAGCTGATGGTGTTAACTAGTGAGTAGTTCGCTTTGTAAGACGAATGGATTTCGCGTCATGTTATCGAGTAGAGACTTAATTGGCTTGCATCGGGAATGTCCTACTAACAAGTGGTGTTTACATTCTTAACTACTTAGGGGTCATTTGGTTGGAAACAAGCTGTCCCGAAATTAATTATCTTGGGATAAGTTATTCCACCATGTTTTTAGGAGAACTTATCCCATCATTATGGTATAAATGGTTGGATATAATCCAAGGACTACCTCATGCATCCAACCAAACGAAGGATAAAATAATCGTGTATTTTATCCCGGAATTATTATACCCTATACCTCACACCAAACAACTCCTTGAGGTTAGAAATGATAGTTTCTCTAATTACTGGGAAAAACTACTAGTGAGTTTCTGTTTGTATTTCTTTTTTGCCAAGAATAAATTTTATTAAATAAGCTGCAGCATTGAGGAGGTAATGAGTGTGTTCAGAAAACTCACTGGACTTCTCTATGCAGCCAAGGAGTCAATGAAATCCAATACAAGAAATATGTTTGCTTTCTGCTCAGATCATCAGTCATTTCTACTTAACCTATTGTCAGCATGCAAAAGAGGAACTTCTTGGTTCATAGCTGGTGATAATATTTCATTCTTTACCATTGCACATTGAACTCCGAGTAACTTGTTTTTCTTTTGTGAGATTGCAGTTCCATTTATTTCATATGCTTTCTATAGCAAGCTCTGTTAGATCCTTTAAAGGTTTGATTTGCTTAAGAAATACGGTACTTGTTCTTATGAATGCTTGAATTTGTTCAAGATGATTTGGTAGACCAGGATAAGTGCTATCCTATCACCATGCTCTTGCAGATTGTTTTCCTTTGGAACATTTCTTTTCTGAAGCAATGATGTTTCATTGTATTCCCAGTTCAATGTCCCCTTATAAAAGAGGAATATTTGGGACTTCTAACATAAATGTTCTGTTGAAGGTGAACATTTTCCAAGGTATAACATTACCAGATGCCCCTGTAGTTGACTATGTGTTTGGAGGTCAGATTCTTGGGCAGGTAAAATTAAAATGTCCTCTTTCTCCACCACACCATGGATCACTCACTTTTATTGGAGCTTAGCTTCAGATAAATTGGGACGTCTTTGTGAATAATTACTTCATTCTCTATGCTCTTCTATGCAGGCATTGGCTGCAGCATCAAAAACTGTCGATTGTCTCAAAATTGTTCATAGTTTGCATGCCTTCTTCCTTCTTGCTGGGGATTCTGACAGTACTTAGCTTTCCTTCATTATTTGTTTCTTTAAGCACTTCCTTTAAATACCTTTCTGGTGTTTGATGATGCATACCTGCCAATGCTATAGGAAAAAAATAGCCAATTTAAGCTTATGCTCATATCTTTGAAATTCTTTGGAATCCTATGCCAGATCGCACAACTTTATGATTTGATGAAACTAGTGTATGTAGGGATGTTCGTTTAAGATAATTATCACATGCAGTCTTTTCATTGTGGGCGTCTTGATGCAACAGTAATATTGAGCTTTGAGTTCTGCTAGTTCTAGTATGCATCAGCATGCTGAGCTCTACTTACTACATGAGCTTCTTACTTTCTTCTCTTTTATAGCTCTTCCTGTTTGTTGGCATGATATAAGAATCATCATCCTTCGCAACAACAATAACAGCATTTCCAGTGTAATCCCACAAGAATGATCATCCTTCACAAGCTGTCCTTAAATATTAGATTCTATATGGTTTCCATTGTCACCATTGCTCTCCTCAAATTATGAGTATTTAATTTGCTAACATGTATTGGATTGAAGTGGTTTTCTGTCTGGATGTTGATGGGTTGTAGGATTTTAAGCCTCGAACAACTTTCTAACATATATTTTGTTTATTGATTTACTAAATGATTTGCCATTAAATTGAGGACACTTTGCTAATATGGCTTAGTTGTTCTGTTACTTTTTCATGTGTTCCAGACTGAGGAAGTCAGTTCACTGGGGTAAAGATTGTTTAATCCCAGTCAGAACTATCTTTATAAACCTCTTCTTCATGTACCAATGTAAATCCAGTTGACTAAAAACTTGTGTCTTACCCAGTCCCACATTTATGATTGTAGTTCCAATCATATATCAAGTTTACCGTGTACGTGATGGGAAGAGCTTTGCTACACGGAGGGTGGATGCAATTCAGAAAGGGATAATTATATTCACATTGGTAGCTTCATTTCAGGTGATTATCAGCCTTTCATCAAGTTGGTCACATCTTAACAACACCCTTTTTTATGGCTCACTTTTGTATTTCAGCATAAATATGTTTCCTAAATTAATATGATTGTCTTTAACAAGTTGATTAGATTCATGCGAAAGAATGAACTTGCATGCTATGTAATGAAAACTTGTGGTAGAAATGCAAATTGTGAGGCAAAAAAAAAAAAAACATTTGAGGAGGTAGTATCAGCCCAGAAAGCATAGTTTTGAATGATTCAGCATAACTTCTATTTTGTTAAGTTCTTGTTCGCCTTCTTCATCTGTGGATATCATGTTGGCATGACATATTGATATTAATTTTTAACCTTCTAATTTCACAAAATTATGAAGAAAGTTAAAAGTTAGCAAACTTCACTAGGGAAGACAATGGATCGACTCATCAACTTTCAATCATTTCTGAAATGCTTTTGTTCTGTTCGTCTTGGAGTCCTACCATGGAATACCCTCTTCTGATTTTGTCCTGATTCAATTGCTGCCCCACAAAAACCCTAGACAATGATGATCAGGACTTTGATGGATCACTTGTTTTTTCCTGGAATATTGCAGTAACTTTTTGGTCAGATGCAACTTTATGTGACATATTTTTATGTGTACATTACACCTTATCTTTATACTGGTTGTTATGTTTGTAATATTTTGCTTAAAGCTGCATTTATAATTGGTATATAACGTGACAGAAAGATGAAGATGGATTTGATCACCAGGAAGCAAAAATGCCTAATGTGCCTGATCCAGAAACGGTAACCTTCTTACAATTCCATGAGCTCTGCTATATCTGCGACTGTGCTCCGAGCCTCTTCTCCTTACGTTTGGTTGAAATCCAATTACAGCTTTTATCAATGGATGATTTGAGAGAAATGCGCAAGACTGATCCTCGGCTTCCCAGGTCGGACTCTGCCCACTGTTATGCCATCATACTAACGATGTTTTAAATTTCTTATCAATTTGGTGTACACTATACTATAAGATAATGTATTGGAAATAGTGCGGTACATAAGATTTAAAGAATTTGCCTTGAGGAAATGATTTACATAGGGTCACTTACCAATGTTAGTAATTGATGATCACACGATTTGAACAATTTCAAATTTACCTTACTGAACTTGTGCCGTTGGAAGTGTTAACTTCTCCAGCATGAGCTGTCTTATCCTTGAATACTTTCGCTTCAAAGTGGATGTGGTAGTACACATTTTTGCTTAGTCACGAGTTTCATTAATGATTAAACAATTCTCTCGGCAAGCCTGATTTATCAGGACTGAAATTGGAAAATTAGAAGATGCATAAAGCTTTTTTATTCTGTTTATGGTTAATTATTTTGGGATCCTTGGTTAGTTGAGACTAACAGTAAATTTTGACAGGACATACCGAAATAAGGTTGCTACTGCAAATTTTGTACCCTGGCCAATAGAAATAAGGTTTTGTGAACCTGATAATGCCACTAGTCACACCAAGTCTCCTCCAAGGTTAGTCAGCCTTTCAGCTATTAGTTTCCCTTCTGAGGTAGCAACTATAATTAACCAAACTTTCAGTTCATGTTAGCTTGTATATAGCAGTATCCTCATCATGTTTGCATCATCTCTTTCCTACTCAGTTTGAGATATTGGTTCAAAGCAAAAGGAAAACTTTCAGATGACCAGGCTTTACATAGGTAAGCTATCAATTCTCTCATTTAATTAGCTGAGCTCATAATTAAAAGGAGGAAAGCAAGCTGTTTAGCAGCCTCATCTTATGTCAGTGAGACTTTCATGAGTAGATTTGTTATTGAGCTAGAGAAAGAGTTCTAAAGGACACTTGGGGCCCTGGGGTACGCAAATGAACACACATTTGTTATCTGCACTTCTTTGGATATACTCCCACCTGGGACCATGGATAACTAATATTAGTGCGTCAAATTGTATATTTTTTTCTTCAGAATCGTGTTTCTTCCTTGTAGGTGCATATTTACCATCGAAAGGGAACATAAAAGAAATTAAATCAGGAACATGTAATTTCTTAGCATACAGAAGTTTTTATATTTATGCAGAATGAGGCCATATTGCACTCTGCATCTTTTAATGCAATATTAATGCTGGTTGCAGATGTGTTGTGGCATATGCATCAGATCAACTCTTTAATACTGTCGGTCTGAATCCTCATCGAAAGAAGGGTTTCAAGATAGCTAGACTTAGTCTGGATCATTCGTGAGTTCTAACAACTCTTAGACCATTTTCGTTAATGTACCAGCTTTATATTATGGGGAATATGTCAATGTTCGCCAGAGCAGTTTATATAATTTCTTATGAAATGGTTCCCAACTTCTAAACATCAGGCTTGCATAATTCCTTTTGGCCTGTCAAATCTCAAAGTACAGCTGCACTTTCCAGATTCTAAGAGATCTTTGATGAAATTCCCTCATCATCTTCTCGTCAAACACCTCTAATAAAAAGAGGAGCATGAAGTTACATGGGGAATTTAAAGTTCAAAATAGAGTTCAGGGTTGATGTGTTACTCGAATCATGAGTGTCCTTTATCACTAGTTAAGACAGACATTTGACATGCAACTGCACTGATATTTTCGCTTCTGTTTCCTTTTCCCAGGATGTGGTTCCACAGACCTTTGAGAGCTGATGACTGGATATTGTTTGTGGTAAGAAGGAAAAGATAAAATACTTACGATTCTTATCAAGAACCGTCTTCCTTTTATTAGTGGTTACCATTACTAGCAGCCTTCGTTCTAACTGTTATCATTTTATAGATCCACAGTCCGACTGCTTATAATGCACGTGGCTTTGTGTGGGGGCAAATGTTTAATAGGAAGGGAGAGGTAAAAGTACTAGTTCTGAGAAGTGTAATTTATGAGCTGCTAAATTGTGTTTTGTTCTTGCTTTGTTAATGTGCTTATCGTTAATGCTTTCTGATCTCCAGCTTGTAGTGTCATTGGCTCAAGAGTTATTAATGAGGCCAGCCAGGAAAGCATCTGCATTCCAACCAAAGCTCTAATCCATGTCAGTTCCAATGAAAAAAAACTGCAGAAGAGCTCATGAAATAGAATAAAGATAGCTGTTTTAATTGTGGAAGAGTCCAGATATTATGTATTTTACAACTATTATACAGAACTACCGTGCTAGTGTCTCTGTACTTCTCATCTCACCTTTATATGTAACCCCGTCAGAAGAGGCAATTGCTATTGTTACATTATGATGGTAACTTTTAAGTTAAACATTGTTGTTTTCGGAGAAAAAACATAAAATGACACTTGAAGTTGTCTCGAATTTTCAAAAAGACACCTTAACTATGAGAAAAATGATATACTAATATCAACTCAAAATTGCTTTGGGGGTATTAGGATGTTTGCATATTTAATGTGTTTTTTAAAAATTCGGGAAAACTTTAGTTGTCACTTTATGCTTTTTTTTTTTTTCTTGTTTTCTTACAAGTTTCATCTTCTGCACTAGAATAAACAATGTTGCAAACAATGATTTGATTTCAAAATGTCACTGGTTAAATATCTTTAGTTCACTCATTTATGAACACTCGCGGTAATTTCATGCATGATATGCTCACTAGATTGTGTTTCTGGATTAAGAATTGAGCTCTCTTTCGGGCCCTCATCTATAACTAACTAAATAAAACTACAAATGCGGAATATTTTCAAATATATACAATAAATTAATTAATTTACAATAAATATATTCATGTTTTTATTTATATTAAAAAAAAAACTCAAAATCATACAATGACTATACAATATAACTAGCCAAAAATCAAAAGAAAATATATATTTACTATACAATATAGATTACTTTATGCATGAGCTATACACTGAATATGCACTATGATACATTAAAAAACTGAATATAACATGACTATGCATGAAATATGCACTGACTATACATGTCTATACAATAAATGATCATTTTTTGAGTAATTACTTTCGGTCGAATGACCATCTACTATAGTTATTTTTTTTTAATTTTAGGCAGACATTTTATTTTGGGAAAACTAAGCTTGTACCTCTTTGAAGCAAACTACTTACATTCATACACCTTTTTACATTTAATACCCCCATACTATTAAAATTTGCCCCTTTAATATTAAAATTCACACGCTAGCGTCAACACTTGCTTATATGATATACCAATAGGCTATACATAAGGTATCACAAATGATTAAGCTCATTCATATATGATACTAGTATGGTATCAATATACTGATAGAGTATCACGAAGAATATGTTTTTTACTTATTCAAAATTTAATAAATAAGTTTGTAACTTTAATAATTTTCTCTTAATTATTTTATTTATTAAAAAAGAGCTAAAAATTATATAATATCGATAGGATATCAATATATCGGCGGAGTATTACAAGAATATATTTTCTACTAATTTAGAGTTTAATAAATAATTTTGTAACTTTAATAATTTTCTAGTCCTATTCAATACTAATATAGTATAAATATACCGACAGAGTATCATAACGAATATATTTTCTACTAATTTAGAGTTCAATAATTTTTTAATTTATTTCTTAAAAAAATATAATCATATATGAGACCAATTGAGCATCAATATACCGCCAGAATATCACAAAGGATTAAGCTTATTCTATATGATACTGGTATGATATATACATATATACTGCTGGAGTATATTTCATAGTATTTATGCTGACGTTAGCATGACACCAGACGCGAAAAAAAAAGGGTAAGTGGGTAAAAAAGTAAATAGTTTGGGTCATGGGTCCATTAAGAGTAAATAGATAAATTGGATCTATTAAGAGTAAATAATTTCAAATTAGGTCTATTTTGTATACTTTTCCCTTTTTTGGCCGATCAAATTGGTGATTTTAAGTTTTAAGCCTTTAATATTTTGATTAACAAAAAAATTGTCGAAAATGTAGTTGACCTCGAAAAACAAAATTAGTATGACAAAAATTTATATTTTTGTAAGGCATAACAAGTTATGCTACGTTATTCCTCAGAGAATTTATGTTATTAGAGCCTTCAATCTTCATAGCCCACAAGTTATGCCTTACAAGATATAACTTAGTTCCTACGGAACTTATGCAAATAGAGACATGAGTTCAATTTTTCAGAATCTTATACTTTAAAAACTTCATTATCCACAAGTTATCTCTTGTACCTACAAAACTTACATCGATAAAAATATAAATTCTATTTTAGATTTCACAAAATTATGCCTTATGAGACATAATTTATTCTTATAAATTTTTTGCCTAAATTTATATTTTTACGAATTATATCATACACAACTTATGTTAAACAAGACAAAAATTGTCTAAACTTATAGGAGCAAAATTTAAACACCACCAGAAATAGAGGCGCAATTATCACAGAGTATCTTCCAAATGTAATAGTCTTGATTTTTTGCTCTCTATAAGAGAAGTATTACAAAAATGTATTTTCTTTCACTTTAAATTGAATCAAAGTACATTTTTATCCATTTACACCTTAAAAATATTTTTTTAAAAACTCTCCATGCTCTATTGCCTCTCAATTTTTTTCCAATTTTTCTCTTTCTTTATTTTTTTAAATTTATTATTTTTTTCCTCTTCTCTTTTGTTTCTTTTTCTTTGTATTTTTTTCTTTTTCTTTTTTTCTTTTATTTCATGTTTTTGAACTTCTATTTTTTCTCTTTACTTTATCTTTTAATTATTTTTTTCTCTTTTTAAAATTCTTTTGTCTTTTTTATTTTTTTCTTCTCTTTCTTTGTTTATTATTTCTTTTTTTTTTCCTTTTTATCTACTTCTATTTATTTTTTTTGGTCTTTTTTTTATTCTATTAAATAATCGAGTTAAATTTTGCTTCTAAGACAAAAATTATTGTGTTTTTCTTAAGTTATATTTTGTGAAAATGGTGAAAATTATCATCATGAGGTGCAACTTATTATTTGAAAATATTTGAAGCTAAGTCTTGCCTCCAAAAATAAAGAACAAAATATATATAAATCAAGACACAATGTAATAGTGTCAAGATCACGAGGGGACATTTTTGAACTTAAGCCGTGCAGACTCAGAAACCAAATCCAAAGGGCAAAAGGGCTAGGCCCTCTTAATTGGTTCAAGCCCAAATGCCCAATCAGCGCACAACTCCTACAATTTTATAATTTCAACTTCCAACCCTACAAGAGTTACAAATTGCGCATACTCCCTCCTAAAGAAATTGTAGAATTGTTCCTTTGGACTTCTCATACTTTCATCCTTCATATTTTGTCTGAGATCGTCAAATGCAGTCCTGCAAAGCCGCTCCGAGTGATCCACAGGTAAGTTCTTGCTATTCAGTTTTGTTTTTTGGAATTAATTAGGAGGTGAATTGTGCATAGATTTGGAAGGAGAAAATGTAGATGAAAATTCGTCATCGGATCTGTTGGTTTGTACTCACGAAAGGGTCCTAGAATTTGTGTACTTTTTTTATTGAATTGGATTTTGTTTTGTATAGTTCTTGATCTCTTAATTTGAGGGATCTGAAATTTGAATCTATTTGAGACAATTGCTTGTAACATTTATCTTTGTTTTAGTGCTGGTGATAAAGTTATACTGAACATTGTGACCCAACGTTTCTTTTGCTAATTTCTTTGTTTGATTGTTTTCTGAATTTTAGCTAAATTGGCACTAGAGATTTTACAATATCTTAGTTTCCTGTACCTTAATTCCTCTGAAAGAAAAATTGGCTTGTCAATGTAGAGATAAAATGTGAGATTAGAACACTTCTATTAGAGAGTGCCTAGTTTTAAAGCTACTGAATTATTGAGTGTGGGAGTGAAATGTGCTTTAAAAGCTGATCAGTATTAAGGATTCATATGGTTATCCGAACTAGTTTGAGATTGTTGATAGAAGGATATAATTTGATATTTGTGAGGACCTTTACTATTCCTTTTTTGGGAAATAAAGGGATGCAGTGTACTTCTGATAGTTGTAGTTAATATTTTTCGAGTGCTTGATCAACAGAAGAAAATGAATACTGTATTTTTCTTTAGTGTTAAATCTTAACATGCTCCTTAATGTACTTTGGATCAAATAAGATGATTGGTTTTGGCTCGTGTACAAGATAGAGCAATTTTGAGCATCGACATGTTAATCTTAACATCTCCAAAAAACCTTCAATTTTGAGCATCGACAGTAGAGGATTTAGCTCGTTTTCATCTCTTAAAACCAGAGTTGCCCGTAGTGGTGTGAAACTCGCGGTGAAGCTCGTCGTCCCAGTTCGCTGCTCCAAAAAGTACCTTCATCTAAGCCTCTCATTCCCACTCTGAATGATATGTATGATGTTTTGGGGGGTTTAACCCAAATGATTGTAATTTTAGGAATTGTTTGTTATTGATCCGTTTGTAATTTTAGGAATTGCATTTTTGAATTCCAACATTCCAGATTAAGTGTTAATTAATGGAACACTATTTAAAATTTATCAATATTAATAGTAATATTTATCATATATTTAATTTAAACTTAATAAAATAATTTAATATGATTTAATTATCATTGGGCTTTTTATTCGGGTTGGGTCATGAATTATTCGGGTCGAACGATTCTTCGTTCATGCCTCTCCCTCTTTTTTTTTTTTAATTATTGTCTTCTTCATGCCTCTTTTTTTATTTTTTATTTTTTATTATTGTCTTCTTCATGCCTCTTTTTATTTTTATTTTTTTATGCAACCACTAACCTAGTTTAATCAAGAAAATATATAGCAAAAAATTTCGAATGATTTATAATATTTACGGATTTCTCTTTCTTGGCAGAATCTGTGGCTTTTTAACTCCTCCCGTCGCCGGAGCAGATTTTGCAGCCAATTGCTGCCAGTGGACTTACGGTCAGTTTGCTTTGTAGGAGCCATTGAGAATCTAAGATTCAATTTTGATTTGTTATACAGATTTGAGTACAATCAACTGAGAAGCATCACTGCCGAATTTGGCGATTTTTGGTGAAAATGTACGGCTGCGCAGTTTTACCTTCAAAACAGGTTCCTTATCCATGTGCTCATTTTCTTGCTCCGCACACTCGTAAAAATCAACCAAAAGAATTGGTTTTTGCTTCAAAAACATATTTCGGGTTTTGCAATGCAAGCCAAAGGGTGTGCATTTCGGTGATTAATTTGCCTAATGAACCAAAAGAATCGGTTTCTACTTCGAGACTAAATTATGGGTTTCGTCCTGAAACCAAAAGGGTGTCTACTTCGCTGGCTAGTTTGGGAAATGGTAATCATTTGGTCAATGTTGAGCATGATGATGGGTTTTATATAAGAAGATGTGTGGAGATTGCTAGGAAAGCAGTTGGGCATACCAGTCCTAATCCTATGGTTGGGTGTGTGATTGTTAAGGATGGGAAGATTGTAGGTGAAGGTTTTCACCCAAAAGCTGGCCAACCGTATGCTGAGGTGAGTTGACCCTGAGGTTCATTTTCTGCCTGTATCTCCATTTGACTATTGTTCCATCTCATTCTTGAATTGATATTTTGTGCTTTTGACATACTATAATTGAGAGAACTAAAATGATGTTTGGGTAGTAGTTTATAAGTTAAATTCCTTGGTTTGGGAGCATAATTCAAATGGTTCAACTACTCCCATATTGCAAGTTAGCTATATTTGACCTGAATATTAGAGTATTAAATTAAAAAAAATATGTCTAGGCATGTCTTCGATTCCATGAAGTGGGAAGGGAACTTGACGCTTTTTCTGTTCTGAGTTTTCTACGAGCTGAACCTCCTTCATATGTAACTTTGATTTGATGAGGAGCTGAGCACTTATCCAATGTTCCTGTGAATGCCATTATTTTTCTTTTTTATTTTTTTATATATAAAATAAGTAAATAAATTATAATATTCACAGAATCCTGAAAATCTTCAATCTCAATAACTATTCAGAGTTAGAAATATGGCAGAGAAAAAAAAGAATTTGTATTTTCTGCCTTGTATATTATCTAATCTGTTTTGTTATTAAGATTAAAGAAACAAAAAGGCACCCTCTCTATCTCAGTTTGTAATACAAAAATTTGGATTACTTTTTCAAGTGGGAAATAATTACTATAACCTCATAATTAAATGACACGTGATTGGGAGATCCAAATAAATAGGAGTTTTATATTTTATTTTATTTCTTTGCCTCTCAAATAGGGTGGATGTAATTATCTGGATTTCAGTAAAATTAGGCTCTAATTTGACTATTTCCCATCACAATATTCTGTAATTATTTCTATCTACTAAATACTTTTAACTTTCTATTCCTCTTTTTATTTTTATTTTGTTAATTATTTACTCCCTCCGCTTCAAAATGTTTGACTTGGCACGAAATTTAAAAAAAATAAAAAAGATTTTTCAATCTTGTAATCCTAAATTAAAATTATGTTAAATGTACCAAAATGTCATTTAATCTTGTAGCTTGAAATATGCCAGTGAAAAGTTAAAATTAAAGTTTTACCAATTTTTTAAGGAAATAGATATATTTGACCTGAATATTAGAGTATTAAATTAAAAAAAATATGTCTAGGCATGTCTTCGATTCCATGAAGTGGGAAGGGAACTTGACGCTTTTTCTGTTCTGAGTTTTCTACGAGCTGAACCTCCTTCATATGTAACTTTGATTTGATGAGGAGCTGTTGGTAGTGAGTCTGCAAAATTTGTTGTGCTAAATGCTTAGAACATGGACTGTAAATGTAGGTTTTTGCACTCCGAGATGCTGGCGATTTAGCAGAAAACGCAACAGCCTATGTGAGCTTGGAGCCATGTAATCATTATGGAAGAACTCCACCATGCACTGAGGCATTAATCAAGGCCAAAGTGAAAAAGGCGGTTGTTGGGATGGTGGATCCAAATCCTCTTGTAGCTTCAACTGGTGTAAGTAGATTAAGAGATGCAGGAATTGAAGTGATCACGGGTGTTGAGGAAGAACTCTGCAGGAAGCTTAATGAAGCTTATATACATCAAATGTTGTCCGGAAAGCCATTTGTCACACTCAGGTATCAATTTGATCTTCCCACAATTGATGCAAATTGCGACACCATGATTCAGGGTCACATCATTCAGTGTGCGTATATCAGTTTCTCGATTACCCAATAATTGCTCTATAACAACAGGTACTCTCTCTCAGTTGATGGTAATCTCTCGGATCAGCTAGGTGCAGAAGTCACCGAGTCTGGTGGATACTACTCAAAATTGTTACAAGAATATGATGCAGTTGTTGTTTCTTCCTCCTTTCTGTCAACAAAGCATTCTGTTCTTTTATCTAAAGAACCAGGAGCAAAGCAACCTCTTCAGATAGTATTAGCAAAAAGTTCAGGTTCACTACAACTCCCTGCTGTTACAACGACATCATCTAGAACTATAATATTCAGTGATGAGGAGATTGTTGTGGATCATGAAGCAAGACAAAGAGCGATAGAGACAGTAGTTCTAGATACGATGAATTTAACAGCTATCCTTGAACATTGCAAGCGTCAAGGACTGTGCAGTGTGATGCTGGACCTGAGAGGAAACTCCGCAGAATTTGAGGAAATCCTGCAAGAGGGTTTAGAACAAAATTTGTTTCAGAAGGTAATTGTGGAAGTGTTGCCAATTTTAGGTGCAAGTTGTAAAGAGGCTTTCAAATATATGCAGCAAAACCGAAGGCTGAAGAGTTTAACATCAAGGACCTTAGGCGAAAGTATTCTGCTGGAAGGATATTTCTAAGTGAATGGAAGATTGATAATGATGGTGATCAGACAAGGGTATCTTCCGCTTATCACTGAAAGCCGCACCAAGTCTACAAGCATATCAAAGTTGCATTCCTGCCTCTAAAAGAGGGAACTTAATTTCTGGACTAATGCTACTTTATTCATGTTGTTTCAAACTATACTGAAAGTTCCATGGCAAGATCAAGCTTCTCATGTCACTGTTGTAGAATTGACTCTGCTTCGTACTAGAGTTTTAGCCCATTCAAGTTTTTGGGAGAAAATGTTTAAGATTAACATGTAATGTTGCTTTCCATTGTGGCATTTCAATTGACAATAAAGATGTCTGCATTTTGATCTTCACTTTCATTTGATCATGTGATTAACTTGTTAATTGCTAATCCAATACTTCAACTAAGGTGTCACAAACAGTTGGTCCAAGCACCATTTTCAAAATGTTTATCAAGTTCCAAGTCGGGTATTTGACAGAACCAACAAAAAATACACTCCTCTCTTATTCCTACTGGAAAACCATGCCTTCTTACACCTCCTGAGATGAGGGAATTGTGTTTTTTGACGTTGAAGTTGAGATAATGTTTGTGGATTTTCAATACCGTAATTAATTTATACTGTAAAATATCCAAGATCTGCTGTTCTTGTGAGGTTCCAAGTTCAGAGAATCCATAGAAGAGTCTAAAGCTGCCACACCCACAATGTGAAATGTCCCTCTTCTTCCTTCTCCCCAACAAATTAGCTTCCTAAGAAGAAAGACACATCCTGACATAGCCCAGTTGCAGATCTTCCCTCATTACAGGAGCAATCTGTGTTGGAGAACTTTGACCTTATGCCATCAAGCTATCAAGGTACATTAGAAAATTACAGTTATTGCTGTTATTTTGTTTAATTTCTGGTTTGCCAATTGGATTCCCCTGAAATTCAGTTTTTAAATTTATGTGATTCCATTTTTCAACTATTGATGTACCAAATAATATGAAGTTTGGAGTAGCAGAAGAAAGCTCCTCAGGTGATGGACTAGGGAAGGGCTATGGCATGCTTGGTCAAGCAGCTGGAATTGGCAAGTTACGTCTATCAGTAGCAACAAACAAATTCAAAAGCAGCAGTACTAGTACTAGTACCCGTTCATCCTCAGGCTTGACTTCAAGTTTGGCCTTCACCCCAATTCAGGGGATCAACCTATCAAATCCTGATCAGGCCAAGCATGCAACCCGAAGTCGTAGTACCTATTTCTCTGAGACCAACATTTTCCAAGATTAAGACAACATGCAGCAAACTACCCATGTCAAGTAGCTTTCTTGTCCTTTCAGTTTTCCCTTCTTTTTTTGTTGTGATGTGAATTGTCTTGACTTATTGAGCCTTTGGGGAAAAAGTCAGCAGAATGCATCTAGAGTTTTTTCACCTTTTGCAATATTAGGTACTCTTAGATTCTGTATAGGTATGCCACTACTGATAATTAACTCCAAGAATAAGTTTAGCAACTTTCTAATTCTACATGGCAGTTCTTTAATAAAAGCAAGGGAAGCACTCTTCTAAAGGTTGGATGTCTTACACAGATCACAGTTATGAACAAAAAAATAGAAACACACTTGAAAGTAAAAAATAACGTAAAGCGTGAGTAGACGATAATAAAATAGTTCAATGCATAACCAAGTTACTGTGTAGAATTTATAGTCTATATACACCGCGATCCCTTTGTGAATGAAAACTATGAAGATTGTTAGTTGGGTTTGATTGAAAAGACTCGGTGCTCTCTCACTAGAAGTTTCTGGATCCTTCTGTCATTACCTTATTCTTGAGTCAAAACAGTTCGAGAAATGGTTCTGAGACTTCTGGACAAGATTATGATCTTTCCCCCCTCAAATTGAGATTTAGGCTATAAAGGGTACCCTGTATTTGCAGATTCTTTGACGTTGGACATGGAAGACAAGAAAAGAATTGATTCACTTAGTATGTGCCTGAACCAGCTGTATTCTAAATGCAACAGTACCATGGTGAATGTACATCAGATATCACATGTACAGCAGAACAATGCCTCCGAAAAGGCTACATGGTATATTGCGTTGTGCTTAGATTGGCTTAGAATACTGCTTTTTTCTATTTGATAGGAGAAAGGAGTATTTGGACTTAACTGCATTGAATAGCAAGTTTCTTCCGATCCCATTCTTTTTTTGCGGTTAAATTGGTTTAAGCAACTCTATCTCCTTCTCCAATTTGTACTTTTTACACTCTATACAACTTGTTCATGTTTGTACTGTAAATATTGCAATTAGTAAATCTGAAAATATCAAGTCAGATATAGCATTACATGTCAGTAGTATTTGCCTATTTATGTATCCAACTCTAAACAGAGTTTGATCATCTCAGTTGTTCGATACTTTCTGTGAAAAGAGTCCAAAGTTGACTGATCATCTGAGATATTATCTCATGTTTTCTTATAGTTTTTAAGCATATACATGTTAGATGTATCTATATATATAAGTGTAAGTGCCCCTTGGATGAACAAGGGCTCTCCTACTATGAACATGGAAGACGTTCATCAGTTTTGCTAAAGCCATAAAGGCCAACTACTACCATTTCAATCCACTCCTACTATGAACATGAACATGAGCGAAGTATCACAAAGAATTAAAAGCCAATATAATTAACATGAATATACCTTGACACAACGTTGCACAAAATGTATTTATGTGTATATATTAACAAAATAATATTATATCCCGACCATAAAATTAATTAATTACACATTGGATAAATATATATAAACAAATGGGAAAATTTGAACATATTTTAGGAACATAAACCTTTAAGAGATCAAAATAGATAGAAGGACCAATGGATCCAATAAAGGGATAAAATGTAATTATAATTAAGGAAGAGAGGGTACTTCTTTTAAAAAAAAACTTTATATTATGACTGTTCTTGTGATTCCTCTGCATTTTCAGTCTCCATATCCTCTTGTGTTGATTCATTTTCAACATCATCATCATTTATTGGTGTCACAGCAGCACTATTCTTTTTGTTATTAGCAGCTTTAAGGACATGTTGGTAATTTCCTTTCTCCATGAAGAGCTGAGCAAAATGATGCTTGCAATACAAGTTTCCATCAAGGGATGCATAGGTTGCATGGGTAAGTGCACAACCTCCATGGGCACACTTGAAACATGACTTGTGGAATGATTCTCCTTCCATGGTCACCTAGATGTAAATATGAAAGAGTTTACGTTTTGTGCACCGAAATAAATACAATATGTAACTTTTTATAGAAAAAATGAGCTCGATTCATAAAGTAGAGCTCTGAGGAAAAGTCACATTCTAAGTGAGTGTAATCTATCTTAAAGGACTAACTCCACTACATTATATATACTATAATCAACTAAAATTATACTACCCATATGTATTACTCCCTTTGCCCCATTTTATGTGGCATCCTTTTTTTTTGGTCAGTCCTAAAAAAAAATGTCACCTTACTTTAATTGGAAATAATTGAACTTTAAAATTTCCATTTTACTGATTCTCAGCTACACAAATATCTAAAAATAATTTTAGACCACAAGTTTCAAAAGTATTTCTTTTTTACTTAAATATCGTGTCAAATCAAAGGAGTGTCACATAAAATGGACCAGAGGGAGTACAAAAATTATCTTATTACTCAAATTCATTCATTAATACATCAACTCTGCCTAGGTAAGCAAAGCATATATAGCCAGTCCAATCAATTCGGATAAAGAAAGAGGATTAATGCGATAGGTTGGTGGTTAGTAGTCTTAAGTATGATTAATTGATGATAACAACAACAATATACCCAATAAAATTTCACAAGTGAGTCTGGGGAGGATAAAATTTACACAGATCTTACCACTGCCTCATAGAGGCAGTTATGAGGCAGTGGTACAAAATTAATGAATGGTTTAATTTTGTACCTTCTCAAGTGGGTAGACAGTTTTGTCGCAAGTAGCACATTTATCTTGGGTTCCAGAGAACAAAGCTGAAAGTTTGCTTGGAGCCCTTGTCTAAACAAAATAAATAATTAATTATTAGCTTAAAAAAAAATGAAAATCAAATTTATAATAATTTTATTCTTTTAAGGAAAAAAAAACATAAGCATTATGTTTTGAAATGTGAACGTACCAATGAATTCTGCCTTTCACCCTTAGCTGCTGAAATGTTAATAATTAAGAACAACATAGATTATTAGTAAAAATTAAGATTAAAGAGGCTTAGCAAAAATTCATTTTATAAAAAAAAAAAAGATATATGTCTTACAATTCTGAAAATTCTTGCTAAAATTTCCAGATTCCTTAAAAAGTTGTTCGAAATGAGTCTTGCAGTAAAGGACTCCATCCATAGAAGAGTAATTGCTCATCTGCCCCCCCCAATAAATAAAATTATAAATTATCAAATATATTATAAATAAATGCAATAACAGAAATAAGCATATAAGTAATATATAATAAAAATTTGGAATTGTGGTATGTACGAAAAATTTTCAAATGTGTTTAACAATTAACATGTGTGTATAAAAAAAATTTCTCCTACATATGTAAATTGTAAATTGATTAAGGGTATTGAACTAATCATCCTTCGATCTATATAAGGGTGGCAAAATTATTCACTCAACTCATCTCAATCCAACCTATTTGAAATTGGGTTGATATGCAACTCGAACTGTCTCGAGAGAGATCTTGTCAAAATAGTTTTAAAATACATTTTTTTTAATTTGATACATTTAATATAGCCATAATAAAGAAAAATGTGATTTAATTAAGAGCTAAAATATTGAAAAAGAACAAATAAAATAAGTAAAAGTTGGGTACGGGTTGGGTTTTGACCCGCTCTCTAACCCATTACTCAACCCGTTTTGATCCAAACAAATTCAGGTTAGATTGGGTCTTCTCATCATAACTCGCTCAAATTTAACCCTACTTGCTCAATTACCACCCCTAGATCTACGTTGCTTGTAAGAACAGGATCACAAGGGTGGAGTTAGGGACCGATTTAAATGACCATCCTTTTGATCTTATTTTAAATTTCTTTAATGAAAATTTAGACGGCGTAAAGAAAAAAAAGGAATACATACCACAAGAGTGCCTTTGCAGTGGCTACATTTGAAGCATGATTTATGATAAGTAACACCATCAGCAGACAACAAATCAACAAAATAAACAGTTTTATCACAAGCTGAGCACTTATCCAATGTTCCTGTGAATGCCATTATTTTTCTTTTTTATTTTTTTATATATAAAATAAGTAAATAAATTATAATATTCACAGAATCCTGAAAATCTTCAATCTCAATAACTATTCAGAGTTAGAAATATGGCAGAGAAAAAAAAGAATTTGTATTTTCTGCCTTGTATATTATCTAATCTGTTTTGTTATTAAGATTAAAGAAACAAAAAGGCACCCTCTCTATCTCAGTTTGTAATACAAAAATTTGGATTACTTTTTCAAGTGGGAAATAATTACTATAACCTCATAATTAAATGACACGTGATTGGGAGATCCAAATAAATAGGAGTTTTATATTTTATTTTATTTCTTTGCCTCTCAAATAGGGTGGATGTAATTATCTGGATTTCAGTAAAATTAGGCTCTAATTTGACTATTTCCCATCACAATATTCTGTAATTATTTCTATCTACTAAATACTTTTAACTTTCTATTCCTCTTTTTATTTTTATTTTGTTAATTATTTACTCCCTCCGCTTCAAAATGTTTGACTTGGCACGAAATTTAAAAAAAATAAAAAAGATTTTTCAATCTTGTAATCCTAAATTAAAATTATGTTAAATGTACCAAAATGTCATTTAATCTTATAGCTTGAAATATGCCACGTGAAAAGTTAAAATTAAAGTTTTACCAATTTTTTAAAATGGAAAAAGTCTTTTTTTTTTTAAACACACCAGGAAAAATGAGGTTCATCGGATGATTTGTTTAAGAAACTATGGTCTGTTTATAGAGGAAAACACAATGTGGTCTCAAATCATTAATAAGACAAATTTAAAATTTTATCATTTTAGGAGTATTAAAAGTAACCTTTTAAAAAAAAATATTTTTGTTAAGTTAAGGTCTTCGAAAATAGCTTTTCCATTTTCACTAAAGTAAAAGTATATTTCTTAAGTCGAGGATCAAAATTATATTTCAAGGGAATGTGTTATGTGTTATAGTTCAAGAGAACACCTTCCCTGATTTTTATTTTTTTGTTTCTCATTCGATATCTACATTAAAACTCGATTATATCTAAATTCGTGCCGCGTAAGACCCTTCCCTCTTTTTAATTCTTTTCTACTATTTATTCCCCTCCCTATGATCCACAACCCATGAAAAAAAATTACAATAATTTTTTTCTTTTTAAAGGGTAAAAATAATCTGAATAAATCCTAAGAAATTTTCTAAACTCAGCAATGCTTTGAATTTATGGAGTGATAAATTAATTGGTACAACTACCAATATCCCTGCAGACAAACAAGAAAACAAAGTAGAAAGAATTGGTGTAACTACCAATTAATTATACATCATTCTCAATTATTAAAATTACAGATAAGGCACACAGCAGATTAATCATTGAAATTAATAATTAATTAGTGAAGATTATATTACTTGTTCAGTTATTTGACAGGTATATATGTTTTGCCTTAATAAAATGCTTAGTTGATTGTTGTTTTCAACGTGCCTTAACAATTCTGATGAACACATCATTCACAACAATTAACACTGCCGTTAATGGCAAACTGCTTCAATTCTGACAATTTTGTTTGACATATTTTATTATTAGTCTGTCTAAAAAAGAATGTCGTGATTTATAGTAAAGGTAAAAAATTCATCTAATTACAATATGAATTCAAACTTTTTTTAAAAAAAAATTATATGAAGATAAATCAATATTTTTGAAGAACTTGGAGTTAAAAAAAACCCTCTGACTTTTTCAATATTAAATATGTCATTTTTTGGAACAGAAGAGTAGTTATTTATGGGGGACAATCAGATATTTCAACTGTTTCCACTTGATTTCATGTCCTTTTCTTGATTTAATTTTGGCTTTCTCACTCTTAATGAATTTGGTTACAAACCAGAAATAAATGGAAATTTTGATTTTCGAGTCTATTTCTATGATTGAAAAGTATGGCCCTTGTCAAATTTCAATGGAGCCAAATATACTAGGTGATTCTTCTTTGTTTATCCTAATTTTGGTAGATAAAGTTACCAGATACTTATTATACTTATTGCTGATCAGAGGCGGCACGACAAGTATCTCGTGAAATTAGTCGACGAAAGTCGGCTGGAACAATATTGATCAAAGGAAAATGAAATTTGGTCAAAAGGGAATTTGTTTGTACAAAGCTGCAAAATGAATTCCTAGGAACAGTTAGAAAATTAGCAAACTCCACACTTCTACACATGTTTTTGTGTGTGCATGCGTATAAAGTAAACAATTAATTCAAACTTAACAACAAAGGTAAAGGTAAAATATCCCTGCATAGATTATGTAGGAAAAGAAGTGAAAAAAATTGGCTATGTAGTTTATTTAGGAACACAACAACAGAAAAACAACTACGATACGTCTCAATTCCAAGCAAGTTAGATATATAAATTCTCACAAACCATGTTGCTTTAATTAAGCTAAAAAAAATTTTTGCGGACTTACGATAGATCTATCCGCCTTGTTTATCTTGACGAAATGGCGGGAATAGCTCCATCTAATATTATGTAACTATAGATAAAAAATAAAATGCCTTCTTATATTTTGTGGCATATATCCCAGGGAAAAGAAGTTGGAAAATATTGTACCATAGAAAGCCTCTAACATGGGCCATAGTGGAGAGTATAATATGTTTAATTATTTTTACAAATAATGAAAAGATACAGCTTTTAGGCTATAGTACAAATAACAACTCCTGAAAAGACAAGAAACAACTAAAAATACCAAACAATGTGATTAAATTATTCCCCCCTAGCCTCACTTTTCTAGGTGAAAACTTGTCCTTTCTCTCTTTCTGATAAACATAAGCACATTCTAATGTCCTCTTAATTATTATAAGAAGCAGAGCCTGCACAAGATTCACTGACATCTTGGCTCATGGATGCTACATTTTCAAAGGAAAATGGTGCAAGATCAAGAAGTTTTCGGAACGAAGACTACAATAACAGAAGAGTGTTCCTGAGGAGCTATCCACTTCACTGGGGAGATTCAGTGGAAGATGGAGAAAACAAAGAAGAGGAGGCTGCAACAGTACTGCCAAGAAGTGAAGAGAAGACTTTCATGAAGAAAATATTTATAGCAGTGTTCCATTGGAAAGAAGAAAGAGCTTTAATCTTTCGAAGATTCAAGCATAAGGTCACCGTTTACTTCATTGCTTGTCTTCCTGTTGGATTCAAAGCTCCTACAGCAATGATTTCAGCTTAATATCATTTTGTTCACCAAAAAAAACTGCTATCAATAGTTGAAATTCCAAATACTTTACTACGCATATATCATTCACAGTTATGTGTTTTTGAGTACAACTGAAAGGCATGCAAAGAAGAGTGGAAATAGTAAGATGGAAGCTAACTTAAATAGAAATAAGTGTACCTTGGACTTATGAACCTGAACAAGCAAACCACTCATCTGCTTAGAACTGATCCACCTGCTACATTAGTTCAAGCTGCCACAATAGCTCTAAAACTCAGAAAAGCACCAAGTTAACTAATATAGCTGTATATGCAAACATGATTTATTTGATACTAATCTCAACAATTATTAGAAAGAGTTAGTATGTTTTCGGTGGATTGTGGCTTAACCATAAATCTACTTTGCAACCTTTCTACCTAGCATGCATGTTGTGCACTAACAAATTCTGATTTTGTGCCTCTGACGTTCATTGCTTTCACAATGAGTAAAAAACTCAGCAACAGGAATTTTATTTCAGGATAAAGAGTTCGGACAACTTGTTTATGAATATTTATTAGTACTACAACAAATTTTACTTTTTGAACACATCTTCAGAGTCTGTATACTCCAACTTGTAGCTGGCTCAGGGGGCTTGTCCCCATCCCCATCCCCACCCCACTGTTACTATCACCTCCCAGGATAACGAAAATGGAGTCTGCATGTCTTTCCCGTCCTGCCATATGTTCAATCACAGAGGCAATAACACTTTCTGGCACAATATGAGATCAGATATAGTCTTTCCATGCCTATCAATTCTTCTTGAGCAGTTCACACCTCCATCTAGGATATTACGAACAACAATATTCAAAGAATGGATCCCTCTGACTTCATAAATCTCCACCTCAACATGTTCACTAATCCATTTATCTCTTCTTTCAATATCATCAGAAGTAGGAAAAGGAGAGGGGTCAAGAAGACTTGAGACAACTTTTTTCACCCATTCTTGAGTTACAATCTTCTTCAGCCTTTCAATATCTGGAGGAAAATATGGAATAAGGGAAAAGTTTATATCATCCCCTTTATCACCAGCTCTGCTATGTACAAAATCATAAAGAGGAATCTTCTTGTCATGGGGAGCAGGGGAGAGCTGAATTTCTGGTGCATTTTCTTTGTGATTCACAGTAGTTCCCGTTGCAAGTGATTGCAAGACTGACTCATGGAAAGAACTAGTCTGTATTATGTTTTTAGGGCTAGCCAGATCTTCTGACTGCATAATTTTATTTCTTGTTGCTGTAATATGCCACTGAACATCTTTACGTTTTACCTGAAAGATAATAGAGAACTCCTTAAAACTTATTTTGTATGATAATTAGCAATATAGTATGAAGCATCCATTGAGAGTTCAAAAACACAAGGAGGAACCACCTCACAATAGGAAAGAACTTTTGTTCTCTTCTGTCAATAGCTATGGGGGGGAAATCTAATAAATTAACTACAAGCAAAGTATACATATCATAACACAACTCACAGAGCATCAGTAAAGAGAGAGATGTCATTCTGTGTCACGCATAAACACACGTGCATGCGCGTGCGCGTGCGCATGAGCACACATATGCACATACATATACATATGAGAGATGGAGAGATATACCAATGCTTTCTCAAGAATGATCTCTTTTTTGTGTCCCGTGCTGCCATACAATAAAAGAAGTAAAACATTAATACATGTCATAGAAATATGTTCTTAAATTTTAAAAATATACGCAAGCATTAAATGAATTGAGGCAGGAAAATTCAGACACCTATCCATCTTAAAAAGACGACAAGGTACATGTCATGGAAATATGTTTTCACATAATCAAGAAGGGGAGCTAAGTCTAGCAAGAGAGAAACTGGGAGCTGATATACTGAGAGTCTCAGACACATCTCACTGCTAACATGAAATGAAGGATATTTCAAGCCTTCAATCATTGGTGACCATGAAAAACAAAGACAGTTCTGCACATGGAAAAAATTCAACCACACATTATGTAGGTAATGGTTCAGTACACTCAGATTGATGCTGCATAATTAAACTAAGTGCTAGAGTGAAGAAACTGCTCTAGTAAATGACATGCAACAGATATTACAAATTCCACATTGAAGACAACAGTTCAGATCAATAAAGAAAATTTCCAAATTTTCTAGCTACCTATAGTGGATACTTTCAACAACTTAACTATTGATTAATGGATATGACAGAAACTATTCTGAGGCATCAGCAGTGGCGGAGCCACAGTGCTATCTATGGGTTTGCCAGAAAGTAACTTTGGCTCAAACCCTCTAATTATATTAAAAAAATTCAATAAATATGTATAAATAATCTATTCAACAAGCAGTAGGCAAAAAGAATTGTGATCCAGAACCCATAAACTAAAATCTGGCTCCACCTCTGCCACACCAGGAAATTTACTCATAGCAGTGTTCATTTCAACAATTTCTGAAATATAACATAATAAATGATATGAATAAAGACCTGATACCACCACCACCAGCAGGTCCATTTGTATATAATGCTATGAACTCTTCTATAAAGTGGATTGCTTGTTCCTTATTCACAAATAAACCATCCATTCGTAATCTAATATCTTGACTGTCCCTTGGCAAATCGTCATCTATGCTGGCAGCTTTCAGGCTATCCAGTCCAATGATATAGGAAACTATATGTTTGCTTATTCCAGGGTATACTTCTTCCATCCATGATTTTACCTGAAAAAAGGCAATTAGAAAATTAAAACTGAAACACTTCACTCTTTAATCTAGCATTCCAGGACTCAAGTATAAAACCATTATAGCAGTCCAGAAGGAGAAGTAAAGACTTGTATACCAAAAAGTCAGCAGCTTTAGCACGTTTAACACACTGATATCCACCATAGGATATCTCTCCCCAGCCTTTCCATCCCTTATCCTAAATGAGGCAGTCACCAAGTTAGAACAAACAGAAATATAGATCAATCCAGCTAGATAAAGTAAACCATTGCCTACAAAGAACACTTCCTCAAGGGGAATGGAAGGAAATGATACTGAGAGCAGATAGTACAAATTCATCTTTCATGAACTAGCCAAATGAGCTTATAGTGGTGCTACTGTGTCAGGGAAATACATCCATTAAAAGATTGTACGGTCTAATAAGATGGTAACCAGAGCAACAATAACTTTGTATTAGGAGGGTGCCAAGGTTCCAATTTTATTTTTTTTTATGACAAAGGTAACATTTTTGTATATAAATCATCAGCACTAAAGGCTTTTACATCATATAGCTATCAACAGATGTTGCCTCAAAACAGCTCACAAAAAACAAACTAGCTTCTGCTTCTTCTTACCGAGAACCTAAGATATCTACTATAGCTACAGGATCATTTACATATTTAGAACTGCACCAATAACAAAAAGTGATAATACAGTTCATTTTCTCTCTATGTTGAGGGCTGCTACTGTTCTCAAAACATCTCAAATTTCTCTCCTTACAAATTGTCCACCATATTACTGCTGGGACAATTCTCCATCTGCTCCTATCTGCACAGCCATTACCTTCATAGTTCCAACTCACTATAGCTTGTTCTGCTTCGTCTGGCATGATCCAGAGTATGCCTGTGAGACGGGTGAATAAGTTCCACAGTTGCCTAGCCACCTTACAATGAAGGAACATATGGTTGATGTCTCTGCCTGTTGCTCACAAAAGAAACATCTTAGGCACATGTGTATCCTTCTCTTCATCAGGTTCTCCCGTGTAAGTGCAGCTTCTTTTACTACCAACTAAGTGAAAACTACCACCTTTTAAGGAATTATTACTTTCCAGATAAGCTTCCAAGGCAAGAAACTAAGTTGCCTTTCCATATGTATCATACTCTTGTAAGCAGAGCTGACAGTGAAGCTACCTTTACTGTCAGGAATCCACCTTAGAGTATCTTCTCCTGCTTTCAATCCTCCAAAATGTTGTATAGTTCCATAGAACTCAGCTAATCTATCTATCTCCCAATCATTCATCATCCTTCTAAAGGTCAAATTCCACCCATTATTGTCCCAAACTTCCTGAATAGTGGCCTCTTGTTGTTGATTCAGCAAATAAATGTCTGGGAAAAGTTGTTTGAGACAGCCATTACCCAACCAATCATCATCCCAAAATAAGACCTTTCTGTCATTATTTACATTGAAACTAGTTTTTCCAAGGAAGTTAAGCCACAAAAGTTTGATAGATCTCCAAATGCTGACCCCATAAGCAGCTATTACCTCCTTAGTTGTCCAACTATTCAGAGTTTCATATTTGGCTTGAATTACTCTGGCCCATAAGGCCTGCTCCTCTCTAGTGAACCTCCAGAGCCATTTCATCATTAGACTTCTATTCTGCTTTCTCAAGTTTTTGATGCCTAATCCACCTCACTTCATTAAGAGTAGTACAGTCTTCCATTTTACCAGATTGTAGCCCTTGCTTTCCTTCTCTCCATTCCACAAAAAGTTCCTTCCCAGAGCATCAATTCTGCCTTCCATCTGAGCTGAAAGAGGAAAAACTAACATCAGATATGTTGGTAAAGCATCTAGCACTGAGTTGATCAGAATCAGTCTTCCCCCTTTAGACAAGTATTGCGCTTTCCATCTTGACAATCTCCTTTCACATCTCTCTACCACACCACTCTAGAGTTCATTGGATTTATTATTGGCTCCCAGAGGCATTCCCAAATATGTTTATGGCAATTGACCTACTTCTCCTCCCAAGATTCCTGTCAGGCTTAGCAATCCATCTACCTCATTAACTAGAAAAATGTGACTTTTCCTCCAATTAATGTTTAGTCCTGAAGTTGCTTCAAAAAGAACCAGAATTACCCTCAAAATCTTTAGTTGGTTTTCTTCTGCATCACAAAATATGAGGGTATCATCTGCATATTGTAGGTGTGTGACTTCCAGTCTTTGGTTCCCATCCTTTGCTACATTGAAGCCCCTTATCCAACCTCTTGTATGTGCAGTTTTAAGCATGTAGTTGAGTCCTCCATCACGCGAATAAATAAGAAAGGTGAAATGGGGTCACCTTGTCTCAAACCTCTTTTTGATGGAAAGAAACCTTCAGGAGATCCATTTATCAAAACAGAGAATCTGACAGTGCTGACACAATCTTATCCAACCGATCCATTTCAAGCCAAAGCCCATCCTCTTCATTATTTCAAAGAGGAAATTCCAGTTAACATGATCATAGGCTTTCTCTATGTCCAGTATGCACATAATTCCTGGAACCTTCTCCTTTACTCTTGAATCCAAACACTCATTAGCTATTAGGAGTGCATCAGTAATCTGCCTGCCCCTCAAAAAAGCCATTTGTTGAGTGTCTACCAGCTTGTGCATCACCTTCTTCAGCTTTTCTGTGAGAATTTTGGCTATGAATTTATAAACACTCCCAATTAAGCTGATTGGTCTGAAATCTCTCAGTTCCTTAGCACCATTTTTCTTTGGGATAAGAGCAATGTATGTTGCATTTAAGCTTTTCTCAAAGAACTCCTTGGAGTGGAAGTTTTGCAAAGTTACCATCAAGTCTCCTTTCACAATCTCCCAGCATTTGATAATGAAACCCATGGTGTATCCATCTGGAGCTGGAGCTTTATTTGCAGCACAAGCTTTGAGTCCCAACCATACTTCCTCTTCTCCAAAAGGTTTCTGAAGTTGTTGTTGTTCCTCTGCATCTATTGAAGGGCACTGGTCCATGTAGAAAGAAGGTCTCCAACTCTCACTTTCCATGTATAGCTTCCTGTAAAATTGTACTATCTCCTTTTGATGTCCATAGGTTCCACCAGTTCCTGATCTCCCACCACCAATGTGTCAATGTGGTTGATCCTCTTGTGTGCATTTGCCATTCTCTGAAAACATTTGGTGTTTTTGTCCCCTTGCTTTATCCACAATGTCCTGGATCCCTCTCTCCATGCTATCTCTTCTCTCTTTGCATATTCTTCAACTCCTATAACACATCTGCCTTTTTGAGAGCCTCTTCTATGGTTAGAGGCCTGGATTGCTGTATGTTATCAAAGTCCTGTATACTGCTGAGCAATCCTTTTTTCCTTTTCTCCAGATTCCCATAAGTACTTACACTCCATTCTTTCAATTTGGTCTTCATTGCTTTCAGTTTAGAGGCTAGGACAATCAGGCATCCCCTCAAACTCAAAAGATGTCCACCAATTTTTAACTCTTTCCTCAAAACCTTCAGTGTCCAACCACCACCCTTCAAACTTGAAACATGACTTTGTGTAGTTCCAGTTGCCACTTTTAAGTGCAAGTGGTGCATGATCAGAATAAACTCTGGGCAAACTCTCTTGATTCACATTGCTAAAATGTTCTCCTCATTCAGTAGAGTACATGATTATGTGAATGATTAATTGTGAATGGAAGTGTTAGTGAGGGAATGATCCGATGATGCATGGATTCAACAGTTCCTATCTTGTTTTAGTTCATGAGATTAAGGTCAAAGCAGCAAATGACGAAAAAAACTGGTTACAATTATATCTTTGGGCTCTAATGATTATAACAACCCAGAATCAAAACAAAATTTTAATGAATGGGAGAAGGCAAGTGCAATGAGGTGTTGAGCTTACAAAAAAGCATAAGTTGTTTAACCAAATGTTGCTTTTGGGACCACATGACAATAGAAAGGAAGAAATCTCTTCACTTTCTCCGTAAGTGAACAAAGAGATTACCTTGGAGGCCAGCAGCAATAGTTTATTAGGAGCTGATGCAGATGGCTTTGCCCCGACACAGAGGACTTTACTTCTTGTTAATGTCTGAAATGAAACATCTTGAAAATCCACAACCTGTGCCAAGGAAAAGGACAAGGTCCTTACACACCTCTTCTCTGGTTCAGGCTTTTCATGTACTTTCCCTAATCAATCCAGATAGCCGATAAAACTTACAAAAAACATTTACCACGTCTGGGGTTATGTAGCAACTAGGATTTCCCACTTCATACAGAAGCTGCTCTGCACACGTGCTGGGATTCAAAACCCCACCACTGCTTTCTGCCTTTGCTACGCATACTTTCCCATCAAAGCTGACTTCCGCAAAAGGAAGAGATAAATGTAGGAGATCTTGCAAAGATATATCACGGTATTTATCTCCTACAGTGAGAAAGTACAGTCAAGGAGTTGCAGGAGAAGTGAACTAGAAACAGTGTGAGAATCAAAAACTAAGAACTATAAGGGAAGCCAAAGATAAATACAAAACACAAAAGACGAACTAAAAATCTTTAAGAACACGGTTCAATGGGTATTATTCAGGATCATTGAGATACATAGAGAAAAATAAAGATCTGAAATTGCATATTTAATGGAGCAAGTGGAAGGCAGCCCCTCCAACCTCAAGACTCCAGCACAATATACACACATCATACTCCCTCTGAAAGGAAGGTGCACATTCCTGAAATATCAGAATACAAGTGAAAGATTCACCTGGATGCATATAATATCCTCCAGTAAGTTGACAACCACATTCTAGCAGGTGGCCAGCCAGTGAACCTTGGGCAAGCAGGTGCAAGTCATTCCAGTTCCAACCGAGCTCATATACCTGATCATAATGGAGACCTTCACATATTTTTCTAAATAGAGTTGTAACTAAATACAATAACATCAGCATAATTTTGTCAAATATAGTATTGAAGAACTAGGAACTAGCCCATAAATAGTAACACAAATGTATAACTACAAAATAAATCCAATTGCCTTCACATTCAAAAAATTCCAAGGCAGTCCCTAGGAGGAAAGTCTTCTGCCTAATTGTTAATCTAATACAGTTGCAATTTTGTTCACACACCACATTTAGCTGCATTAAGTTTGTTAATTTTTCATCCAGCGTCAGCACAAATGAAATGTACTCAAACTTTAGTTGGAGCATTAAATTATCAACAGAAGGCACCCTTTCTGCCTGATCTTTCAACTCTGATTATCTTTCACACACAATAAAAAGAGGTCGACCGACCTATTCCATCCAGGATATTACACTATAAGATCAGCACCAGGAAGAGGCATGTAGAGAAGCTCACAAGACTCGGAATCATTCCCCCAATGAACGTGAATTCAAAGACCTCACAAGGCTTCTGCTTCTTTTACTTATGTATTACAAGATAGCTTTGATCATTTCCACCAGTTAGTGGCAACACGAAGGGGCAGTTCTACCTTAAAACTCCAGTTGGGTTCAATTTCATATAAAGATGAAAAAATGTCCCATCCTTGCAACACTTTTCATATGCAACCGAAAAGTGTCGTTTTCTATGCTGCCATAATAATAATAGATAAAATGACCAACTTTGACGAGTCATAAGTGTTAGAATAGAAATAGGTAAATACAATCCTACTTAGAATAGGAACAGGAATTACAATAGTATATAGAATCCTATTTGGAAAACGAATGTATTATAGTATCCTAGTTGGAAAAGGAGCCTAATATAGTATGTATATATAGGGTCTCAATGTAATAGTGTAGACAACAATTCAATAATATTCTCCCCCAATATTTCTCACATGGTATCAGAGTTTCTACAGTCCTAGTAGAAAATCAAACAGCTTCTGCTGTCGGCGGGCGGCTATGACCCATATATGCTGCCCGCCTGGCCAATCGTTATGTTAACAAAAGTAGGGTCAATGATATATATATGATTTTCATATTCAAAGGAAGAAAACTCAGTAAAACAGGTCATTGTGCATCGCTTTTCGATGACTTTCTAGGGTTGTTTTGTGTCAATCCCACATCTTTCAATGTTTGTGTAGCACCGTGCCATCATTCCGGTGACTACTTTTTTATATCTAATTGGTGTAGCACTGTATCATCTTTTGGGTGACTACTTTTTCATATTTATCATGTGTAGCACCGTGCCATTTTTTCGGTGACTACTTTCTCATATTCGATATGTGTAGCACCGTGCATCTCTCCGGACTACTTTTCATATTCAATTTGTGTAGTACCGTGAATTTTTCAAACTACTTTCTCATATCTGAGTTGCATAGAACTGTCTTTTTGGTGACTCAGATTTGATTTGCGTAGTTCCATTCGTCTTTTCGGTGACTCATCAAATCTAGTTTGCGTAGGGTCGTGCCATCATTCCGACCCTATCCATATAATTTCTCTTCTGCAGTAGGGTCATGCTGTCAATATGATCCTACTTATATAATTCCTATTTCCCAGTAGGGTCGTGCCATCATTCCGACCCTACCCATATAATTCTCTTCTCAGTAAGGTCGTGTCATCATTCCGACCCTACCCATATAATTTTATTTCTCAATTTGTGACCACTTTCAGGCATCAAATCTAATAATTTGGTGCATAAGCAGGTTTCAAGAAGTTTTAAAGTGACTTTCTTAGAGTAATTTCGAGATGATCCGTATTATCATTTTCCATTGACCTGTTAATCAGTTGAACATTAAGAATGTTTTTCTCTATGATGATCTCGAGGAAGAAGTCTATATGGAGCATCCACCTGATTTTGTTGCTCAAGGGGAGTTTGATAACCTTGTATGTCGATTGCGTAAATCATTCTATGGTCTACAACAATCTTCTCAAGCTTGGTTTGGGAAGTTTAACAATGCAATCCTGGAATTGCATGAGAAGACTAAGACATTGAGGTTGACTGTTAATTTTGTGAAGCTGGAAGATCAACTTGCTGATATCTCAACACGCCCGTCATCGATCCTTGTATTAATTACATTTGTAACAAGCTAAGTACATATGACGTGTATGCACTAGCTTGAGGGGGAGTGTTAGAATAGAAATAGGTAAATACAATCCTACTTAGAATAGGAACAGGAATTACAATAGTATATAGAATCCTATTTGGAAAACGAATGTATTATAGTATTCTAGTTGGAAAAGGAGTCTAATATAGTATGTATATATAGGGTCTCAATGTAATAATGTAGACAACAATTCAATAATGTACTTAGCTGGAAGATCAACTTGCTGATATCTCAACACGCCCGTCATCGATCCTTATATTAATTACATTTGTAACAAGCTAAGTACAGATGACGTGTATGCACTAGCTTGAGGGGGAGTGTTAGAATAGAAATAGGTAAATACAATCCTACTTAGAATAGGAACAGGAATTACAATAGTATATAGAATCCTATTTGGAAAATGAATGTATTATAGTATCCTAGTTGGAAAAGGAGTCTAATATAGTATGTATATATAGGGTCTCAATGTAATAATGTAGACAACAATTCAATAATATTCTCCCCCAATATTTCTCACAATAAGAAAATGATAAAGGAAAGCTTACTTTGTTGTACATGAATTTGACTTCTTAAACAAATTTCAACAACTTTACATGATAGCAATTTTCAGTTACTTAAAATGTGGAAAGGTGAGTAGTTTTTCATTAACTGTTACTCTCAGAGAGGAAGTGGCTCTAAATTATACCGTAAAAGGATTATAGTTGGTATACGTGAAAGATAAATGCCAGTGCCAGGGGTATTAGAAATGAAAAAGGAATCTACAGTCATACCATTGGGGCTAAGAATAAGGAAGCATCAGCAACTCGAGAAGTAATAATTACATTTGGTCTGAATTTCTGAAGACATTCAACAATAGGAGATGCCCCTAGATATACACTCACATCCTGCAGGAAAATAAAGAAGGAAAAAGGGCGCTACTGTAATCGTAATACTAATGTCAACAACGATCTGCGGAACAGGATGAAATGATCACTACTAAAATTTAACATATGACCCACCCAGAAGCATCAGAAAAATAAGAAACAAGACCTGCACTGCACAAATTTTGTACTTGATGGCACACATAATGATGACATGTACCATTGAAAATACTGTGTATTACCAAATCTTACATCAACGTGTCTAAGGTGCTCCTCCAAATCTGAACGTACCCCAAAAGAACTCTATAAGTATGACATGGTTTTTCACCTCACAGGAAGAATGAGGAAATGAAAGACATTCAGTTAGTAAATCAGCTTATTTCATCTTTTATATCAGAACTTCACCTGATCTGACAACAGCAACTTGATGAGCCAGACCAACAGTTATAGAGATGCCCAATCTGCTTGCAAGTCGTAGAACTTCATCCCGAGCGCCAGATGGATCATCTATTCCCCACATTGCCAAAGATAAAATATTTATTCATTGGTGTAAACAAAGGCAATTCCTACAGAAATCAAAGTAAGAGCAAGACAGACAGATCAAGGAAATCTAGGCATATTACATACTCGCACCCATGTTCGTAATAATGCAAACTCCATTCTCTGCAGCCAAAGGTAAGAGCAGTTGCATCCACTCTGAGACTGTACCAAACTGGTAGTTATCAGTTATCAACAAACAAGCAAATCATCACATTTCTATCATACTGATGAATAGACTAACCAGATAAGGGAACTTGAAATGCCTACTTGTAATGAAACAAAAGTAAATACTCCCTCCATCGTAATTTAAATGTCTTACTTTCCTTTCTTGGTTTGTCCCAAGAAAGTGTCACTTTCCATATTTAGTAAGTTCTCCAAATTCCAACATCATACATGGCAAGTTTAAGACTACATTTAAAGGACTACACACATCTTTAATTTAAGACCACAGGATTCAAAGTCTCCCTTTACTTCTTAAACTACATACCTAATCAAACTAAGACACTTAAATTGGGAAAGAAGGAGTATATAATAGGAAAACATACTACGAGGATCATAGCCTTTGCCACCAGATTTCATGGCCTGATAACGCTCAGCAAGGGTGCGCTCTGCTAAGCACTCCAGCACTAAATAATCCAACTCTCTCACCCTCTGAAGTAGTTTTAAAGCTGCTACTGGTCGATCACCTCCAAATCCAGCACCACAACCTATGTAAACTTTTTCCTTTCGCCTTTGAGGATTCACCCTCTGTGATATCATGAATTATATAACATGTGGTTAGCTTCCTTTTCCCTCTTCTTGTAACCATTGTATGTGTAGTAGTATTTAAAAAACTAACCAGTCTGATCTCACAGTCATAAATATCAGGTGTGTCGCCACCTAGTTCTTCCATTGCAACCTGATAATTACAACATCATGAACACCACCACAAAATGGTTCTTACATTAAAAATTAGCCCAAAAAAAGTAGATAAAATAGTGTTCTTTAGAGATGCGAATCTAATAGTCATTGAAATCCGACTTTGTTTCCAACTTAAATTACTTAATATAAAAAAAATCCAGTATTTCCACTGTAATCAAATACAAAAAATGGGCAACTCTAATCAAGTCAGACTCCAAGAACTAACCCTTTTAATAGTTCAATCAATTCCAGCTTAACATTGACTCTGATCTCTTTTGATTTGCTATTCACCTCATATTGAAAACCAGAAATTGTAAAAAGAGTAACTTTAATCACTTATATGTTTCTGGAGGACATCTTGATCAATCTTAAACAATCACTTGTCCGAAACCTTATCATCTAAACAATTTTATAAATTCGCAAAAGAAAGAGTAGAAAACAGAAAGAACTTTCTTAGCAAGTGGAAAACAAAAAACAGATACATAATATAGTGAATTATTCCATAGAAAAAAAAAGTGAGGATCTTGAAATTACCGTTGAGATTGAAGAGGGAGCAGAATTGGTAGAACTATTATTAATAACTTGAATTGAGAAAATCTTTACTGATAAAAAGATAGAGATGAAAGAAACAACTCTCCTAGTCTAAAATTTGGAGAAGTATTTTGGGATATTAAATAGCTTTTATTCGTAGAAAAGTGGCATAGATAATGATTATATCGGAGTTAATATAATTCTAATCGGTATATAAAAATAAGGGAAAAGGCTAAAATGTCCTTATTAATAATGGTATAAAAATAGGGGAAATTTATATATATATATATATATATATATATATATATATATATATATATATATATATATATACAAAAAAGTAAAAAGTTTATAAAAAAAAGTAGCTCATGTTTTATTTACATAAAAAAAAGGCCCAAAATTAGCGAAACTATACATGGTTATACAATATAGTTTGTCAAAATCATAGAATATATATACTACTATATAATGTATCGAGTAATTTTATATGCATGTATCCTGAAGATCTTCCAATAACTCTTGAAAATAGATTGACTTATTGCCCTTATTCGCAACAACGTAATGAGTGCGATTGCAAATTGGGGACGATTGGGTGAGAAGGATTATCGAATCAAGCTACTACTGGATGTATATTCAGACTTGCAATAACATAGACATAGCTAGTTCGTCTAGGCGCTGGGCTTAAATATCTAAGCCATGTTTCAGAGAAGATTTGATGAAGATGGGCGTAGATAGTGAAATTTTATTGATCAATAAACGTGGATTAAATCTTAAATTCATGATACATTGACCAAGTCAAATTATTGATTAATGAGGTTGGATTAATTTTTAAGTTAAAATTATATGACTTAAATAAAGTCCAAATTATATTTGGTCAGTCCGTTAAGTTGACAAGATGAGCCAACTCATGTCCTTCAAGCCCAAGGTCTTCTAAAATTAATTGAAGACCAAAATACCCCAAACCCTAACTTACAACTATGTAAAGGTCTTCATAATACTAGAAAAAAGGAGGAAGAAGAGAAATACATACAAAAGTTATCTGCAAGTCTTTTGCATACAAAGGAGTTGTTTTTGAGTTGATGATCATGAGGAGAAGAATCAGAGAAATACTATCTTTTTCATTAGATTTTATAAAGATTATAACCTTCGCAAAAAATCTTGAAATACAAATATGGTTGTTTGCCCTATTTTTCTTTTCTTGATGGTTATTTTTCAGGAACGAAACTTAGTCGTTTACCATGTTACTTCTTTTGTTTCATTTTATGTAACATGGACAGGTTACTCTCAATAATCAATCAAATTTTTTATTCATTTTAAAAATATTTTAAGTTGTCAATTATCACGATTTATGGTATCCTTTATACTCTTACGCAACATGTTTTTTTAGAACTATTTTAAGTCATGAATAAGCATGTTTGTTACGTCATTTTTAAACGTATAAAACACTAAAAATAAGACCAACAAAATAAAATAGAAGAACTATAAAAAAAAATTAGGAATATACCCTCAAGCTATTTTGAGCAAGTGAAACTCTCTTTAAAATATTTTAAGTTGTCAATTATCACGATTTATGATATCGTTTATGCTCCTACGCAGCATGTTTTTCAGAATTATTTTAAGTTATTAATTATCATAATTAATAGTGTTTTTACACAATTTTTAAATATATAAAACACTAAAAATAAGATAAACAAATTAAAACGGAAGAACCACAGAAAATTACTGATATAGCCTCAAACTGCTCAAGCAAGTAGCTTCCTTAGTCGCTTATATTACATTACCTCTGATTCAATTTTTTTTGACTTGATTCGATATACAAAAGTCAACTTAACTAATGAACTATATGATTAGAATATTTAATTTTTAAAAAAATAAAACTTATAAATCAGAGTTCAAATAAGTTATGATGCGCGAAAATATCTATCTAAAAATATGTTAGTTAATGACAAACAAATTTAGATGGAGTGTGTGTATCTGATTGGTATTTGAAACAGTTTGGATAAACACAAGGCATTATCATAACAGTCAGGTGCAGCACATTTGTCCCCTCAAAAGGCAAAACTTACCTGTCTGTTGTCCAAGGCTTTGGACTTTACATGTTTTGGCGGGGACCTCCATTGCTGCTATACTATCCATTCATCTATAACAAAACAATTGCTCCAGTGTTTGATATTCTTGACCAGTGTTTGATATTCTTGAAATACTTGCCTCTTCAAACCTCACAAAGGTATATTTTTTGATAGAAAAGGAGAAAAATTAGCTCTATTAACTTAAGATGATTAGTTGGGGATATTAAATGTGATGTTTTTGTAGAAAGATGAAATCTTTGTCTCAGTCAAGTTTCTAGTCTTATTCTTGAAATTTCTGGGAATTGGGCAATTGATATAACTCACATGATTATTGTGTGGCTATTGTAGATATTTGGTTTGTAAGGCATTCGAAGAGTAGATGGCCACCTTATCTCTAGCAGTTGGGAATTGTGGAAAAGGCAGAAATGCAGAGGACCTGAGTTCTGAATTTGTGCCACACTTGTCTCGTGGGAGTGAGTTTCTTACCAAAAGGTTGTATGGCCTGACTTTGAAGGATTTGGGAAGTCCCAAAGTGAGGACAAGGAAGAAGTTTCGTGTTGGTGCCGAAATAAGAAAGTGGAAGAAGCATGATTACCCGTGGCCTGGTGATGTTGAACCAGACACTAAGACACCCTTAAAGTATCTGTCCTACTTTAAGCCTCTTGATGAGAAACCGAAACCAGTCACACTTGCCTTTGAGAAGCCACTGGTTAATTTAGAGAAGCAGCTTATTGAGGTGACTTGCTTACAAATGAAGCTTGGTTGGGAACAATTACATTTCATAATGAAATTGATCCACGCCTATCTTATTTGCCATGACTTTAATGTATTGCTGAAATAAGCTAAGTATTTGGTGCAATGTGGTTACTTCATGATTACGGCAATAGAAGGGAAGAATCTCGTGGTACTGATAGTAGTTGCCAGAATCATAGAACTAATGTTTTATTCAACTCATTTCTTATTCAGGTTCGTAGAATGGCTGAAGACACTGGATTAGATTTCACTGATCAGATTTATGCTTTGGAAGCCAAGTATCAGCAGGTAAATTCACCTGATTCTACATAGGTAGCTGGTTGTATATGTGTGTATGTTTATCAAAATTTACATTAGTTTAGAACTAATCTGATCTTAAAGGAATAAATTAAACTTTGTTTTCCATGTATTACCAACTTACGATAATCTGTTTACTTAACATATAGTATTGTTCATTATGCAAATGACATTAGCTTGTTATGGTACTCTGCAAATATAATTATTTGGCCAACACTTTTCTGTTCCATTTGATTCGTATGCATACTCTCAGGCCCTTAAGGATTTGTACACTCATTTGACACCCATCCAACGGCTCCAAATTGCTCGACACCCTAATAGACCAACTGTTCTGGATCATATACTAAACATGACGGAGAAGGTATGCCTTGTGATTTTTTTCTCTGTTCACTATTGTTATTAGCAGCTTTTCTGACAACCGAAGGAATCTTACTCCTATTTTATGCATGAAGTGGGTAGAGCTCCATGGAGATCGTGCTGGCTATGATGATCCGGCCATGGTGACGGGCATTGGGAGCATTGAAGGTAGAAGTTACCTCTTCATTGGTCATCAGAAAGGTAGAAATACAAAAGAGAACATCATGCGGAACTTTGCAATGCCAACCCCTCATGGGTATGCTTCAAGAGTTCTCCTTCATAACTTTATTACTAATTACTATCATTAAGTATTCCAAGTAATATGTTCTGTGGGCAATAACAAGTTAAATTGAAGCACTTTTTTCATTAATCTAGCAACAAGTTAGGCTGAAGTTGTTGCTGGTTAGCGACATGTTTCCAATTTAATTTTATTGCTCAGGTTATCAGGGTTTTGGAGAGTCTACGCAGGATTCAGTTGTTTAAAGGGGATATTGTTTAATTTGATACATCAAAGTTGGTTCAGTACAACGATGGATTGATAACTACTAAGTCCTTGCCATGCAGCTACAGAAAGGCTCTAAGAATGATGAAATATGCTGATCATCATGGCTTCCCTATTGTTACATTTGTAGACACTCCAGGGGCTTTTGCTGATTTAAGATCAGAAGAGCTAGGTCAGGTGTGTCTTTACCTTCCTTTTCAAATATTGTGTTATTAGATACGTAGAATTGGTCATGTAGAATCTGTAATCACCTCCAATGTTTCCATGTAGGGTGAGGCAATAGCCCACAATTTAAGGGCAATGTTTGGGCTGAAAGTTCCAATCATAACAGTTGTAACTGGTGAAGGTGGTTCAGGCGGCGCTCTTGCCATTGGATGTGCCAACAAGTTGTTAATGTTGGAAAACTCAGCATTTTATGTTGCTAGGTAACATTTTTACTTCTTCCATAAATTTATTCAGTTGCTCAGGCATGTGACAATTTGAAGAATAAGAATAGTTAAAAATAACTTCTGTGCATGCAGAAATATAAGCAAGATATGAACTGTCAGCTAACTGTATCAAGGACAAACTAAAACATGATGTGTCAGATTAAAGACGCGGACACATTGTACATGTCTTGAGGCAAAAATTTTGTCGTTGTTGCTTTTACACTTCCTGCATTGTTTTCTTGAATATCTCGGTGTTTGCTGTATCCTTACAAAGTCTGTTTCCTTGACCAGTCCTGAAGCTTGTGCTGCAATATTATGGAAATCTTCACAAGCAGCTCCGAAGGTATATGAGAAATAGTTGTTCAAATTTGTGGTAAAAAGAGGTTTTTCATTACTAAAATTCTAATTGAATAGGCAGCTGAGAAACTGAGGATCACAGCTCAGGAACATTACAGGCTCCGGATAGCGGATGCAATTATTCCAGTAAGAACTCTTACCATCTATATACTTTTCACCTTTATACTTAATTTGGTTTAGGAGAGGAAAATATTTAGAATCCATGGTGAAGGGACATTACTATGAATGATGGCTTTGTTTGTCATCTCTTGCAGGAACCTCTCGGTGGTGCACATGCTGATCCTTTCTGGGCATCTCAGCAAATTAAACATGCTATTCTCGAGGCCATGAAGGTAATACCTTCTGTCTACAGAAACAGCCTAAAGGCTAATTCTCTGCTTAGGAAAGAAAGTAACTATATTGACTTATACGAAAATATCAGTGAATTACCAAAGGCCTTTCCACATAGTATCACGGATGGTCTGGGCTTAGGTGTTGGAATTCCACTTCTGTGGGATGAGATGGGATACGATTGCAATGTTTTGATCCAATATTTTCTTGCTAACTCTATCCCATGACAAATTTTAACATTTTAGGCCATTCCACTAGGTGAGGATTGAGTTTAGTTGATTGATATACCAAATTCTAATATTTCTGTGTATTCTGTATTTGACATGTTTTCACTATGGCTTCTTCATACAGGAACTTGGAAGGATGAATTCTGAACAATTGCTTCACCAACGGATGCTTAAATTTCGTTCTATTGGAGGTTTCCAAGAGGGCATTCAGGTTGAACCTGAAAGGAAGCGCAACATGAAGCTATCCGAGGCTAACACACCGCCTGCTGATTTGGAATCAGAGCTTGCAAATCTTAGGAAAAAGATTCTAGAAGCTAAGGGACCATCTGATCCTGTTTCCGTCCAAGTCCTTGAGAAGCTCCAAGAAGATCTAGACACTGAGATGACTAAAGCATTCATATCTATGGGCTTGGAGGATAAGATTAAATCTCTTAAGTTAGAGTTGCAAAGAGCTCCTATTCCAGATCAACCACTTAACAAGTCTTTGCAGGAGAAAGCCGATAAGATTATGCAAGAATTTAAGCAGAAGTTGTCACAACCTGGGGCGTATCTTGGTTTAAAGCAAAAGCTTCACACCGTGAATATGGCTAGCAGGCTGATCGAGCTGAAGAATAAAAGTGAAAAAATAAAAACTGAAGTTAATCAGAAAATTCCAACAACTGTTAAAGCCAAGATAGACTGTTTAAAGACAGCTTCAGAAAAGCTAACAAATGGGGATCCTTTGGATGCAAATCTTGCAGAGGAAGTAGAAAAAGCTAAGAAAGAGCTGGAGGATGTTCTAAGGTCAGCCAACCTGGAAATAGTTGGCATGTGCAAAAGGACGAATATTGCTGCTCCTCCGGAATTGGAAGAGGAAGTGGCTAATTTAAATGAGGAAATAAAGGAGGAGATTCAAAAAGCAGTGAGTAGATCAGGTCTCAGCGAGAAGATTGAAGAGCTGAAGGCGGAGATTGTGAAGGACTCCAACTCAGAAAAGGTAAAAGAGCTGGAAACTGAGATCAGAGAGGGTATTGCTGCTGCCCTTAATGTCACCCCAGTAAAGAAAAAGGTTGAACATTTGAGAGAGAAAGTGTCATCACTCACCAAAGATGATGTGGGAAGTAAAGTTGCAGCAGAAAATGGAAGATGGTGAAACAAGCTCATGAGTTACTCCCTTTTTTTTGTACTTGTAAAGTTGTAACATATATATGCATAACAGATGTAAAGTTGGTTAGCAGCATAATATGTCTGGCCATTTCTACTTATATATTTTCCTTTTCATTCTTCTTTCGGATTGAAAATATTGACAAAGAGCAATCTGAAGACAGCGTCATTAAGTTATTTCCATAGATGTCTTTCACTTCATAACATCTGTATGATCTAAGTTATTCACTACATATACCGGTGAGAGATAGCATGTATCCCATGGAATAGTTGAGATGCGTACAAGTTCTCCGGCGCTACCATAATGTTTAAGCTTTTTTCTCCATGGATGATGCAAGTTCAGTCATTTACATCGTGAAGATATGCCATGAACCTCCAAACATTTTCACAAGTGGTCTCTAAAAGTTCTCAGTACTGCTACACTTGTTGGCCTCATGCCATGAAGCAATCTTCTAGTGCTATCAATAACCAAGTACCATGCCATTTTGAGAATAATTAGTGGATTTGGAATATAAAGCATTGCAAAATTGCAAGTATAATTACGTAACCACAAAGATTCTTCAATTACAGCAAAAGTAAGATTTGCTTTTGACAATAGGTTTGCTGCTAAAATATAACCACTCTGTTTTAAGTATCACTTTAATTCCATTAAAAAAATAATAAATATAAGATATAATTTACTAAATCATTCCCATGTATTAGATGTTTTCGAGATTGAGCACCGTTAAGAATAAGCAATTCTTTAATATAAGAATATTTAAAACAACTAGTAAAGTACTGCTATTTTATTTGCTAAAGCAACATTTATTTTGAGACGGAATGTGGCAATGAATAATGGATTCTAGAGAAAAATGATTTTTTTTTATGAAAGTATTATTCTTATTAATTGTTCACAACTATAAATAGTTATCTCAAATTAATTATTAATTTATACAATTAAGATATAATTAATTAAAGCTTCTGGGGGATCCACAACTATAACTTCAAGTTTAACAACACTGCAATGGAACCGTCAAGCTATACAATTTTCAGTGAATGCATGGGTACCTTTATGGTGATGGAAGATGATAGGGTACTTCTTTACTGCATGGCGACTTTTGCAAGCAGGTGATGACTCTCTATTAACAGTGATGCAGTATGGAAAAATCCTTGTCGGTTTATTGCCTTTCGGCGTGGCTTCTTGTTACTCTTCTCTGCAAATCCTTGTTGTAGCATTTATTGCAGTCTTTCCTCTTATATTTAAAAATTAGTCTAACAAAGAATTTCGATTGGCCTTTGCAAGGAGCACATGTTCTTCGCTGTATTTAGTATACACATTATATGGGGTAAATTTGAATGTCGATTCTTAAATATATGCATGTTCCATGATGAGTTTTGGAAATATGATTCTTGTGACGCTTTGAACATAGAATTTTTGCATGTTCTCAAGCAGATATGTCCGTTTGATGTGTGTATTTTATTATTTCTTAGGAAAATGATGAAGGCATGGAACGATGGGTGAAGTGTGAGAAAAAGAGCAAAAAAAGAGCTGAAATGGTGGCATACGGAGACCCTCACGGCCCGTGTAGCCTCACACGGACGTGGGAGGGTACATGAAGTGGCCCAAAACGAAGGAAGTTGTGAATTAAACCAAGTGAAGGACCATGGGTGCCTTCACGAATGTGCCACATTACATGGACCGTGAACTCCGCCCTGGCCTCACACTTGGCGTGAAGAACAAAGGAGCTGCAATGAAGCCCAAGGCAAATCCCACGAGGCCTTTCACGGACCGTAAAAATTGACATGGGTCATGTCACGTACCGTGAAAATGACGTAAGTTGAAAGAATCACCATAAAAAACAACAAAACTCGTACAAGTGATGAGAGACGGGGGCCGTCACGGACCATGACATGGGCCGTGAAGATGGAGAATTAAAGTGCTGCTGAGAAGTTGCTGAGGAAAGGTCCACGGGCCGTTTCACGTTCCATGAACCTCTACGCGGACCATGCCTATTTGTGGGATCGTAAGAGTAGTGAAGACTTACGGACCGTTTCACGTTCCGTGTGGGCCCTCATGGTCCGTGTAGTGACCCGTACTCATGCCGATGTCTATTTTCCTATTTTAAATTGGAGTAGGTTTTTCCTTGTATATATATATTTCTTTTATTCCATTTTAATTATTATTGAACACTGGAGTTTAGGAACAAAAAGAGAACGCTATTGTGCTATTATTTACATTGAATTCTTGGGTTTCGATTATCTTTTTAGAGATTGTAACACGTGGATTCATCATTATATCAATAGTATGTCATTTATCATGATTCCTTTGTATTGTTGTGGGCAAATTGTGTTGAATATGCTGCTAAACCAACAACTAGGGGTGTGAAAACCATGACAATTCAATTAGATAACAAAATCTGGGGTTGAACTCTTGGGATTGATCATCGCATACATTGTAGCATTCTTCGTTTTAACTTCTCCCATAATGAGTCGACGTGTTAGGGTAAGCTTGTATTTGTTACATGCCCGGGAGGGACATAGTAATTAGGAAAAGAATTCTACAACGAAAATTCGGGGTTTTTAACCTAATCTAAGTACTTGAGACCGAAAGGTGAGAGTATTCCGAGATCTAGAACAAAGGTTACAGTTGTACACATTCTGAGATCGGAAGGTGATGAGTGAAATATATCTAGGAAGGACCGGAAGGTGAGCTAGGTGTCATCTAACTTGTTTGATCTTGTATGCGTAGTCATGAATGAGTTTACCGTACCAATTTGGTTATCGTATTAGACGTCGTGGGGAACACAACCTTAGCTTCTCATTAACTGTTTGAAATCCTGTAGTCAACGTACGCATTAGCTAAATTATATTAGGAATTTAATTGAAACATCATAAACCCCCCATTTACTTCATGCAATTTTATTTTGGGAATAGAATTTACATCTGAAAAAGGGTACTAATAGTATCATTCTCACGCATTCCCTGTGAAATCGACTTCAACTCTTGTTGAGTTCTATATTTGATTAACGACCGATGACTATTCCTTTTGGAGTGTAAATATGGACGTATCATTCCATATAATTTGAATGTAGGGAAAAGCGTATTTACGTTTAAAAAAAAAGAAGACAAAGTTGGCAAGCTATGAGGACTAAGAGAACATGTATTCAAAGAGCACAAACAAATAAGGGATGTACATAACAATGACAAAAGGGCGTACCAAATTGCAGATGGAATAGAAAGCATGATTAACAGAGGGGCGAGGATGGATAATCAACAAACCTGGTAAGCGGCCTATGGGTGCAGCGATGATCAAAATGAACTTTTAATTCTAATTTATATTTGGCTATAACTAACTAATCTGCTCTGATGAACCCTTGAACATGACTCTACCTAATAGTAGAATTTAAGATGATCTAAATGGTGATTATTATTTTTTTACTTGAGAAATTTCTTCTACGGTTTGCATTGCTGATTATACAGCTATATGTCCAGGATCCTAGTCTTGTTGTTGCACCAATACTACCAGAAGTTCGTCCCAACTAGCAAGATCGTCAGTCCCACAATCTTCTTCATCATCGTTGTCTTCATCCACTTCTAACAACCAGCCAAGACAAAGTAATTCTGGTATGAATTTCTTTTTGAATTCTGAATGAATAAAAAAAGGTCCTCTTCCTGGTAGACATTTTCATTTCAAATGTAAAATTTCTATTTCATCCTAATGGAACTTATTTCAAGGGCAGCTAGTAAAACTTCTGGGGCATTCACAACTCTAATTTTAAGTTCAACATCACTGTAATGGAACCATCAAACTATACAATTTTCAATGAAAGCTTGGGTATCTTTACGGTGATGGAAGCTAATAGAGACCTTCTTTACTACATGCCAACTTTTGCAAGCAGGTGATAACTCTATGTTAACAGGAATGCATTATGAAAAAAATCCTTGTCGATTTATTGCCTTTCGGCGTGACTTCTAATAACCTTCAGTAACTTACAATTGTTTCTTTTTTGGTACTCTTCTCTGTAAGTCCTTGTTGTAGCATTTCTTGCAGTCGTTCATCTTATGCTTAAAAATCTGTCAAATAGAACAAATCGACTAGCCTTTGCAGAAGCACATATTTTTTTCCGTATTCAGTATACATATTATACGAGGTAAATTTAAATGTCGATTCTTAAATATTGCATGTGCTAGAATGTAGGGAAAAACATATTTATGGTAAAAAAAAAAAAAGAAGCAAATTGGCAAGTTATAAGGATCAAGAGAACTTGGGTTGAAAAAGCACAAATAAATAAGGCGCATGTATATGACTATATAGACTGTTCTGTAGTTTTAATAAAATTTCTCTCGACGCCCTAGACACCTTTCTCCTCTTAATTATTTTTCCCCAGTTTCATCTTCATCGATTCTTCGTCGAATTTTAGGCGGAATTTTCGTTGTATTTTTCTCTCACAGCAGTATCGCGGTCGGTTGCCGGAGATCGTACATTCTCGCCTAGCTACAAAGTTTGCAACAGTTCCATACATAATTGTTTCGATAGTGGAGACACCTAGTTGGTGATGAATCAGAGACCAAGATTTCAACCGCCAGGGATGGGCGGCCGTGGCGGCGGCGGCGGCGGCGGGGGGAATATGCACCCAAATTTTCAATATAGAAATCCTCAGCAGTATATGCAGAGAGGACCAGCGCCCTATCAGCAGCAACAGCAGCAGCAACAGCAGCATTTTCAGAACCAGCAAACACAGCAGTGGCTTAGAAGAAACCAGTTGCCATCTACCGATTCCTCCGTTGACGAGGTTGAAAAGACTGTGCAGTCCGAAGCCGTTGACCAGAGGTAGGGTTTCTTTGTCCCCTTCATTCTCACTTTATTATGCATTGAATCTAGGAATAAGTGTGAGAATTAGAGAATTATTGTATTGGAGAACCCTAATCTGTCTTAAAACTTAAGTATTGTAATGAAATGAACCCAATTAGCGTGAATGGATAGAGGATTCACATAGTCTCCCCCAACTAGTTTGGGATTAAGGCTAGTTTTTGTTGTTGTATCACGCATATAATGTAGAATTTGTCAGAGGAGTTATAAGTTATAGCTGAACTAGAGTTCTGCTTCAAACCACACATCAGTCATTTTGTTGATTACTTCACAGCATGATTGGTACTTTCCTTTGAATTAGACAGCTGCTGTTTATACATAAGTGGTAAGTGAAGAAATCTGTCAAGTTAGAGATATTGGTTGAATTTTTCTTCTGGTGGGTGCTGTCATGGTCTTCAAGCTAGCTGACTTATTTTTGTAAATCATCTTCTTATCCTGACCAGTGTTGTGAAAGACGATCGCCTTGTCGCCAATGGCAAGAGGCGAGGCGACCCTTCATCGCCTTTTAGCTTTGTCGCGAGGCGATCTTCAAAAAGCGACGCGCGACAATGGCGACAAAGGTGGGAGGCAAGAAAGGCACCGCCCTTTGTATTTTCTAAAAAAAAAAGCGACTAATTTAGAGTGCTTTAAAGTTAAAAGGTAATTTTAGAGTTTTCTTTTCAAATTTACACCGTTGTACTCTTAGACTTAGACTACTACTCCAACCAAATGACTCGATTAGACTTCTTCCCCGACCGGCCAAATTTTTTTGAGACTCCAAAGTCCAACAAATACACATTTCTTCTTTTCTTCTTCAGATTTCATTACCTTGTGTTTCTTTTTTCTCCTTCTTCTTCATACTTTAGAGTTACTTCTACCTTTCTTTTTTCCCCCTCACTATTGACTTTAGTTTTGTTTTCTTCTCATCCAAGTCCTAGACCTTTGGTATCTACTATCTATTTTCAATTTTTGAATTGAAATATTTGCTAATATGTTATTGAGATTGAGATTTTAATTATTTATATATGCAATTAAATATTTTAATTTTTTGGTATTAATTGATTTTGTACTTCAAAAAGGCAACCACCTCGCCGCCGCCTTTTGTCGCCTTTCGCTGTCCAAAACACCGATCTAGACTAGTTTGAGTCATCATGTGGCTGGAATATAGGGAATTCGTTGGTGGATTGAAAAAAGAAGATTACAATTAGTAGGAAAATTTCAAGAGGCTGTGATCGGTTTTCTCCTAGGTTTCTGATTTGGGGCATTCGAGTCATTCCGTTCGAGTCAAAGCTGATCTGTTATGGAGGATCAAAGCTTGTGACCTCGATATCATGTGTACGTACATGACTCTCCATGTACCAACATAAATTGCGATTCGGTCCAATATCTTGTTCCAGTATAGTAGATAAGCTTGAGCATTTTACTATAATTAACTAAGCTTTGGCCATGAATATGACTAAGCTCAAGCTAGATTCAGCCTTTCGGTTTTTCAACTAGACTTAGTAGACCAGAAATCTCAAGATGGCCACAGCATTACTTGTTTTATTAATTGAGAGATTTAGGATATATGCTACAGTAATTAGTAAAGAGGCCATTTTTCAATATGCAAGATACTGGAAACTGGCAACTCTAATTTTCTTAAATGCAGTAATACCTATTTGATCTGAGCAGTTATCTTATCATGTTAGCCGAACAATAGGTTTGACAGCATGTGCTAACATTCTGTGAACAACAACAACAACATACCCAGTGAAATCCCACAAGTGGGGTCTGGGGAGGGTAAGATGTACGCAGACCTTACCACTACCACATAGGTAGAGAGGCTGTTTCCTAGAAACCCTCGTCACAAAAACCCATGCTAACATTCTGTGAGTAATAATAAAAATAGAAAAGAAAGTTCAGGTGCGAATTCCATATAATATATAATATGGATGGGTTTGTCTATTAAAATAGACAACTGAAAGGCTTTCTCAAGATTCAGATTCATCCACCTGATATTTTTAAATTAAAATAGGTTGGGTGAGCTTGCAAATTAACTTAGTCTCATTGAATAAGTAAACAATTGGATTGTTTCAACTGCATGGTGCCAACGAAATTGAGTGCCAATTCCCATTTTATTGAATTAACCAATCGATTTGCTAGGGGACATTTATTTTGAATTTGATGATTTTTGAAGAAAACATTTCGACATATTTATTTATTTTTTTACTATTGTGAGAATCAATCTTTACTTCTTCTGGTTCTGGGGTTTCCACGGTTGAAAAAGAACCCTATTAATTAATCAAATTTAAAATTTGATTTTGATAGGAATTCAAAAAGGTGGTAGGTACGTTTTTCCCATTCATAATAGCGAATAATTGAAACCAAAACCAGATTTTTCCAGAACTATTCTAGAGGACTGTGCTTGAAGAGATGGTTGTAAATCTCATCATGATGACTGCAGACAATGTATTTAATGTCAGGACAGAGACTTGCTTAGTTTCCTCATTTTACACAAGTCATTAATATTGTACCTTTTAAGGGCCAGGACCAATAAATGCTTGCAATTTGGATGAGACTTTAGCTTCCACTTGAAAAATGCTGAGGGAATGGGAGGATTGTTAGTACCTTTTCCGTAATAGGAAAGGAAGGATTATTTCTCCTATTAATGGCAAACAGTATATATTTTTATTGAAACTGGATTGCAAACAGTATATATCAAGGGAGGATTTTTGTTTTTTCAAAACTTCCATTTGATTGATAGAATTAGGTTGAATCAATCAGAAGAAGCAGCATGTATCATGAGTTTGAATTATTTCATTTGTTCTGTCGAACATCTTTTAAGCCGTAGTGGCATTAATGATAAATCAAGTCCTTTTCTTCTTCTTTTTCCCTTTGTTCAGTTCACAAGAATGGAAGGCTAGGTTGAAGATACCACCACCTGATACTCGATTCAAAACAGAGGTAAATTGGAAATTATTCTCTGTCCATGTAGTTCAATACATTGTATTCGCTTTTTAACAGCTTGTTTGTCGACCATATTTTTTCTGCTTCTTCCCGATGTCAATTTTCATCTCTGTCTCATTCTCATGCAGAGCAATGATTTCACATCATTTATAGGCAGTTTCATTACTCAAATCGTTGCTGAAGACTTGAATCACATGTTACATGCCATAAGAAATTAGGTGGCCTGCTAGTATCTTATAAACTATTAGCTCGAGACTTGAGCCATGAAATTTTGTCATAGAGTGATCACCTGTGTGATGATCCAACAAAAAAAGGTTGGCTATCTTTTGGAACAAAGGGACTGATGCATTTCTCTTGCTGAGATCCCTTAGTTAGGCAGTTCAGTTTATGTCTGTCTGGCTTTCTCCACCCATGATATTATTGACCTAACTCTTTAGTTGTGCACTAGAGGACCTCTTAAGTGCTCTTGCGTCTAATTTAGTCCATTAGGAGAATGTGATCATCTAACAATATACTGGAAATACAAAAGCAAATTGCTTATAGAGCTGCTGAAAGATGTCTATTACTCCCGCAAGTGCTAGAAAGTGACGATATTCTTATGATATGTTGCAGTAGCTTTGAAGTCTACATTTCTAATCATCCACATTTTTTAACAGCCTTCACCTCTGGTAATCTCTGGTACTTACATGCCATGATTGTATTCTTAGCCGAGCACAACATCCTTATGAATTATTTATACAAGTGTTAGAGTGTACGAGATTATTCATTTAATGTGTAGCATATCATTTTAAATCTCTGTGTATGATTTTCTACATGTTTTAGCAGTAATTTGATGCACAATATAGTAATATCTTAGGTATGATATTTTGCTCACTGAGTGTTGAGTTATCAGTCCTCCTTCCTTGATGTGGTTTGTTTACTCCGTGATTGTTTTTCTTTCTTTTCTGGGTCTACTATCTAGGCGAACCTCTGGAATTATGTAGTGTTGTTGATGAGATTATTTCTGGTTGTTCTGCAATATTGATTGTCTTCACAGCTACTTACAAAAAATTGATTTGTTCGATGCTACTTTTTCTTGCAGGATGTGACAGCAACTAAGGGAAATGAGTTTGAAGACTACTTTCTTAAGCGTGAACTGCTAATGGGAATTTATGAGAAGGGATTTGAGAGACCATCACCAATCCAGGAGGAGAGCATTCCAATTGCTCTAACTGGAAGTGACATTTTGGCTAGGGCCAAAAATGGAACTGGGAAGACTGCTTCCTTTTGCATTCCTGCTTTAGAGAAAATTGACCAAGACAAGAATGTGATTCAAGGTTCTTATTTAAGCATTCTATAGTAGTTATACTGTGGTCTCTCTAATGCTTGTAGAGCTGCAAGTGAACTTAATTTGCATACCCGTTCATGCTGAGCATGGATTTAGTAGCTAGTAAAACTTTGGCATAATCTGGCGTATAGATCCTTTACTAAAGGAGTTGAGTTTGGCCTGAAATCATTTAGGCCCCTCAAGTAAGAGTAGTCAAAAGCTCAAAAAAAAGGCCAAAGTTTGTTGGGCTTTAAGCGCAAAGCAAAATAAAATGTGGGCTTTAGCAAAGGAAAGTGTTTGGGGTGGCCCAGTGGTTTGGGCTTGGGGTTCCCATGTTGGAGGTCTCAAGTTCGAAACCCCTTATCAGTGAAAGCAAGGATTTGCCTTTTGGGTCGAGCTTGTCGCACCGGGCTTGCCTAGTGCGGGTTACTTCTCCTATGTGGTTTGCGAGCTATTGCATAGGAGCGGGGGTTACCATGTGCGAACCCAAAGGGTAGTGGCTGCGGGTTCCCCTTGCCATAAAAAAAGGGAAAGTGCATGAAGATAATAAATACATATGTTTTTTAATAACCAAAAAGAAGATTAAGCAACACTAGGAGAAATTGAAATATATATGTAATGCAACAAAAAAACACAAATAATAACAAGTTGGGCAAAAGAATTGAAACAACTATAGTTAAGCAAAAATTTTTTATCCATCAAGGTTAGAGATTGCCTTAACTTTCTGATTTTGATGAAAGAATGTAGTTCTATTATGCTACTTTCTTATGCTAAAATTTTAAATTTTCATCTTAAGTCCTATACATTCATAAGGCTTTCTAACAATTTATGTTAGTTTCTTATGCTAAAATTTTAAATTTTCATCCTAAGTACAAAACATACATTCATCACATTTTTTGACAATTTATATTAGTTTACAAACTATATGTATTGTCCATTATTTCTTTCTTGAAGACAGGGATTACAGAAGGAGGTGCAAATCTTTGCATCTCAGTGTCTACAATAAGTGCTACTTAAGCGAAGCAAAGCCACAACCTGGCTTTAACTGAGCTTTAGGCTTAAGCAAGCCTTAGATAACCTTTGACAGCGCTGCCTCAAGTGGAATCCCATTTTTCTTTTTTATTGGAATTGCAATGTAATGGTTTTCATGTCTGCATATTACATTTAATCACCTAAAGTCCAACCAAAAGCTTATTTGAATCAATTCTATGGTGTTAGTTGCATTGGTAATTTACAATTGTAGGAGATTAGTTTTACTTGTAAAAAATATCAAGTAATATAGTAAATAGCTCTGAAACTTTTGGTTCTTGCAAATGAATATTTTGAATTTAAATTCCCATATTGAAAGGAATATTACTTTTTCCAACATTTGAATTTAAATCCAAGCCCATGCAGCCATGCTTGTAAAATACTTTTTCCCAGAAAGAAGGAAAAAAAAGCTCTTGTAAACACATTCATATACAGTATGAAGTTGACCTGAGTTCAATCTAGTTGAGTTCAATTGTGTGATGCTTAACCGTTGTGAATGTAAGCTTGGGCTGGCTTATATACTGGTGATCTAAGTTCAGTCCTTCCATCATTTTGCTGACTCTTCAGAGTCGAGTTATTCTAGAGCCATTTCCAGATTGTCAGTTGCACATTCGGTGGCCTCATTATAATGCAAGTATGCCACTCAAATTTAACAAGTGTAACTACTGGATCATATTGTCTCAGTGCTGACCTGCCATAGCAAGTTTTAGCTTAGAAACATGTGTTGCTGGTCTTTTCCTGTCACGTATAGTCTATGTTGCTATTTTTCTTTGCTACACATGAAGTAACATGCTGTGAGTATCTTGCTTTTATTTTTGGTTATGTGCAAACTATTTTTTATACAGTGTGATATGATAAGAGTTTGTAATTGGTCCTAACATAGATATAGCAACCTTGCAAATTAAGAGGAAAATGTGTAGTATTTACCCTAGTTGTGCAATTAAATTATAGTTTACTCTGTTTTAGTATCATTTTTGACTGTTGTTTGTTGACTCCATATGCAGCTGTTATTCTTGTCCCCACTCGAGAATTGGCCCTCCAAACATCTCAAGTTTGTAAAGAACTCGGGAAGCACCTAAAAATTCAAGTCATGGTTACCACTGGGGGGACTAGCTTAAAGGATGACATAATGAGACTCTATCAGCCAGTTCATTTACTTGTTGGAACTCCTGGAAGAATTCTTGATCTTGCAAAAAAGGGGGTGTGCATTTTGAAGGATTGTTCCATGTTTATCATGGATGAGGTAATTCTTTCTTGAGTAAATAAATCAGAGTATTAATGCCTGATTGCCTCCCAAGAGATGTTTTGCTAAAGCTATGACAAATTGCTTAAGTTATTTGATAAGCTTATTATCTATAGAGCACACTTCATGTGTAATACAGGTGAAGTCTTAATCAATTCAAGATCTCTGATGCACCTGATGCACTCAGTTTTATTTTTGATGCTGAGAAACTAGCACTGCTTTGGGCTAGTTTACTTATGACTCTGACTTGCAATCTACAAAGTTTGGATGCAAGTTTCTCACATGTTGAGAACAAAAATTACCATTGCTACCTTACGTGACTTCATTGGATAAATTGTTTTCTGCTTGCTCGTCCTACCCTCTTTCTCTTCCTTCCTGAATCCTGGCAAGACAGCATGCATAATTGGAAATTCCAACTGTTTTTGCTTTTGTCCTTCAGGCTGATAAGCTTCTTTCACCAGAATTCCAACCTTCCATTGAGCAGCTGCTCCATTTTGTACCTGCAAATCGCCAGATTTTAATGTTTTCTGCAACATTCCCTGTCACCGTCAAGGACTTTAAAGAGAGATATTTGCGCAAGCCATATGTTATCAACCTCATGGATGAACTTACGCTCAAGGGTGTAACACAATTTTATGCTTTCGTTGAAGAAAGACAGAAGATTCACTGCCTTAACACTCTCTTCTCAAAGGTAATCCTAGTTTTACTATGGAATGCAGGTGTTAAAATTAGCACAATGTGCATATGCTAACCTATTTCTATCTTTTTATCTGTGCAGCTTCAAATTAACCAATCGATTATTTTTTGCAACTCTGTAAATCGTGTGGAACTTCTTGCCAAGAAGATCACTGAGCTGGGGTATTCATGCTTCTACATTCATGCTAAGATGCTTCAAGATCATAGAAACAGGGTGTTTCATGACTTCCGTAACGGTGCCTGCAGGAACCTTGTTTGTACTGGTATGATTAATGCATCTGTTTAACTGGTTTAGTTAATTATTGATGTGTTCAATACGAATATTAGAAATTCATTGTTATTCATTGATACTTCTAAGTGCATAGTAGTTAATTTAAAGGGTGTATGACTTATAATACGATTTTCTCTTCATTATATGTTCTCATATCGGCAAATATTATGAGAAATATTGATGTCGGTTTTATTGTGGTGTCACTTGTTTGGCTGCAAGTCCCTCATTGTTGGGTAAGATTGCATGTATTTATTATCTGACCCAACATGGTGCTATGTATAGTTTCATGTTTTTAGTTAGAGTTGATCGGGTGAAATTTCCAGCCCTTTGGTTGAGTCGTGGTTGGGTGCTTGTTGGGGGGGGGGGGGGGGATTAAACTAGATGGTACTCGGGTTTATGCATTTTCGTTCTAGAATATGTGGCTTTACTGATATCTATTCCATGTTGTGATATTCTTGGTGTTGCCGAGCTCTATGCCATCCATTTTTTTTAATTTTGTAATGAATGATTCTCACGTTGTTCTTAAATGGTGAATTTTGACTTTAACTTTCATGATGCATGCCTAATCTCATTGATTCTTGTTCTTTTACATGGATCGGCATGTGTTCCTGTGATACAATGTCTATTTTGTTAATTGTTTGATTTAGTAACTTTGTGTTCTTTCATGATGGGACAGATTTGTTTACTAGAGGAATAGATATTCAAGCAGTCAATGTTGTTATCAACTTTGATTTCCCTAAGAACTCAGAAACGTATTTACACAGGGTATGCACTTCAGATCTTTGATCTTGCTTATTGACTTATCTATCTTTTTGTGCTATTTTATCAATGATAATTGCTTTTGCAGGTTGGACGGTCAGGGAGATTTGGACACCTTGGTTTGGCTGTTAACCTGATTACTTTTGAGGATCGCTTCAATCTGTATGCATTAATTATGTTCATTTCTTTTATGCAAGGTCATTTAATTTCCATGTGCTGGTTTTTGATGATACTGATTGTATTTTTCTGACTGACAGGTACAGAATTGAACAAGAACTAGGAACAGAGATCAAGCAAATTCCTCCACAGATAGATCAAGCTATATATTGCCAATGATCAGTTTTCTGTGGTTGATGGTGCTGCCAGTGGGTAAGTATTAGAATAAAAATGCTCTGTCTGTGCAGTTTGTTGAGTTGCTGGATAAGCTTCCCAGAAGTCCGGCCAGTTATCTCTTTTGTCAGTTTTAGTTGCCCATCAATCTTGGGTAGTTTAATTTCCTTGCATTGAAGGTGGTTGACTGATATTTGGATTTTTAAATTTTTTTTTTTTTACTGAGGTAATGTTGTTTTCCTCAGCATTAAGGATATTCCGGAGACCTCCAAAAATTGATTCCAACAAGAGAAAAAACAAAAAGGCTAATAGATTACAAAGTGCCTATAAAATCTAAAATTTGTGCAGCTGCTTCTATCCCTTCTTCTTTACGCCAAAAATAAGTAGTAGTCCATTTGACTTTTTCAATTGAATTAGCCTTGTTTCCAAAGCATCTGTTATTTCTTTCTTTCCAAATAGACCACCAAATGCATGATGATATTATACTCCACCACTTTTTCTTACATTTTCTCCCCCTTACTGATCCAACAACTAAGCAGATCTGTTATATGCTCAGGCATAATCCATTCTGTATGTGTTAGTCCCTGAAAAAGGTTCCACAACTGTGCTGTCACTCCGCAATGGAGGAACAGGTGGTTGTTGGTTTCCTCAGCCTCATTACCAAGAGAGCACCTGGAGGCAATATGGAAACCTCTCCTTTTCAATATCTCATCTTCTGGCAACCAACCAAGAGACACACTTTATGTTAGTTGGCACCTTGCTATTCCAAATTTGCTTCCTGGGGTCAAGCTTACAACATGGATACCCCTTCACCTCCTTAATATATATCTTGTTAACAAAAAGACTTTCATCTCTAGAGTGTTTCCATCTGATAGAAACCGCTGATAACCCATTGAACCTATTCAGAACTTGCAGTAGCTCAGCCACTCTCCCAATCTTCCAATCATTTAAATGCCTTTTGAACACAATATTCCGTCCATGGGTAGACCATACCTCACCCACTGTTTCTTCCGGATGGTGCACAAAGAAAATAAGTCTGAAAATAAGACCATCAGTGTCTCATTTCCATTCCAATTCTCCTTCCAGAATAGGATGTCTTGTTTCGCACCTTGTAGATTATGTTTCTACTTTGATCAGGCCGTGAGTTCCTTATTGTTCTCCAAGCTGACACTGAATAAGTACTGCTATTCACATGCTGGAGACCCAATATCCATTCAACCTATGCTTGTTAACTATCACCTCCCTCCATAGGGTCTGTTCCTCAGTGTTGAACCTCCATAGCCATTTTGACAAGAGGCATTTACTCTGCAACCTTAAATTTTTTTTCCAAGTCCACCAGATTGTTTATGTAACTGTGCTGTGCCTTTTACAAAAATTACAGTGTCTTCTCTTTCGATTTGTAGCCACACTGTCATGGGCCTATATTTTCGATTACGTCAGCGGCACACAATTTGCTCGTGCGGTGCCCAAAGCTCACCATTGCTTAGGGCCAGCCTATCTCTTTTCCTAGGTTTCTTGGTGCAATCCTTGTACTTGTGGGAGGTTCGCCTCTAAGGCTCCACCCCATGGTGTCGCCTGTTTGATGTCTAGCTATGGCTTTCCCATGTATTTGACTCATGTGGCGAATCCATGCATGCTGGATCTCATCAATACACGCACGGAGTTTGGCTATGGACATACTTGTCCCTTGCCTGAATCTGAGGATCACTATTGTGTGCACAGTCCTATCCTCAAGCTTAACAGTTGCCTCGTGCATATGTGCACTTGGTCTTCGCTTCGCCCGAGTAGGGCAACTTTCCAATCCTTGGCCTTAGTCATATGCGTCTTTTTTTCCGTGCCTTTATTTGTCTTAGGGCATTAGCACATCGTAGCCACACACCATGCATACAAGTCCCACAGTGCAGTGCCGCCCCCCAACTCCATGCCTAGGCCAACGGACCCTTGCTCGCTTGGTTGAACCCTTGCCAAGCTCACTAGTTAGCTCATGAGGCTCTTGAGTGAGTCCTTAACTGTTCATTCGGCCAAGAGGTCTTTTCCCACCAAAGAAGTAGCCCGTAGGGCCTATCATTCCATATAGCAAGCCTCTCACCATGTCGTGACGCCCAACGCTGGATCTCGAGTCACATGTTGCCCATAGAGCTCCCTAACTCGTATGGGTACTTGGGACATTCCGTTGAGATGCCTCAGTAAGGCAACACACTTGGGGGAAGTCGCCCGGCTGAGGCTGGTAGGCTGTCACAATGTGTAACCTCCCCCTCTTTATATATGCGTTAAGAAGAAAAGCCAAGAGGTGGGAGTAGACATGCTTCTGCCGAAGGATCATAATAGGCCATAGACGGCTCTACCTTAACTCCAAATGAGGTGTCATTTGTTTGGACTTGCTCCTCTCGACTTCCTTCAGACCTCCATGAAGTTGATCTCCATACTCATGGAACGAGATATAGCCTTCGGATACATCAGCTAATTACAACAATGCCATTGGTCCTTGGCTAAGTCAAGCCCCTACAAAACGAACTCCAAATGACCCCAGACTTGGTAAGCATATATAAGAACATGCTAGGAACATGACCCTAGCCGAAATCCTCAAATTCCATTTGTAGCTTGAGAACATGCGGCAGTGACATACCTTGCCGCACGCCGCACGCCGCCTTTGCCAGCAGGCTAGACCATTGGGTGCACCCCAAGTCCTTGTCAAACATCTTTGGCACTCTTAGGACATGTCATGCAACATTTCTAATGGTTGTTGCCTCTTGCATGCCTCTTTGCCACATTGTCCTACTTCAGTCCCTCCTTCAGCACATATCGCCTGCATGGCTGACACGGGTGCAGCCTGGTTGGGACGCAGTATCCTTCCGGTGCACACACCCACAATTCTGGGGCAGAACACATACTCCATATTGGAAGTTGGGAGTAGTAGGAGTTCCACTGTTTGTTTCTCGCATTTTGCAACTAAAAGCTTCTCTTGCTTTTCTGAATGATACCGTTTGCTCATTTGCATGGGGAACATGTTTTGTTCGCCAGATGAACATTTTCTTAATTAATCTCTTTTAACTTTAACCAGTTTATGCTTTTCAGCTCTAGAATGGTCTATCAGGAAATTTTGGTTGGAGAAAGATAAAGCTGTGTATGACAAAATGCTGTGGTTTATTTTTAACCATTTGTTGTGTGGAAAGTTTTAAACTTTGATGGAGCTATTTTTCGGACAAATTGAGTGCTGTTAAAAATGACAAGAATAAGGAATGTAGGCAAAACGAAAAGGTTTCGAAAAAGGATCAATTAGTTTATGTTATGTTAATCTTCAAAAGCTCCTGAAATGGGAAAAGACATCATGATGTTACGTTGTTCATAAATTCTTGTTTTGAGTTATTTTATCAAAGCTTTTTTTGCCGATTGCACTTTTACCTTCAAAACAAGAGGAGAAAGGAATAATTTTTTTGAGCACCAGTTTTCTTGCAGAGATGCCAGATTTCACTTTCTGAGGGCGTGTGACTTCTGAGTTTGAAAGAGGGGCTTAGCAGATTGATGGTTGTAGAACAACAAAGTGCATATTAGGTGTTGGGCTTCTAACGACTAAAGAATCAAATGGTACATATAGACACTCAATCGGTCCTCAGTAACTGCCTATCTTTTGTTGGGCATCTGGATTACGTAGTATTTGGCTTTTGTAGTTGTTTACTTTGCTCTGTATGTCTATTGTTTTGATCTGTGTTTGCAATCCACATGGGTTCAGCGTGTGGGCATTGCCGTCGAGAATTGGTGCCTAAAGGATATAATGAAACATCTTAAGTGATGGAAAGGAGTTTGGCTGAATTGATTGTGAGATGAGTTTCCGATATCCAATAAATATTCAACTACCCTTTTGTTTACTTAAGTTTTTATTGCCCGTCTTCGAAGGGCATAGCTTTTTCTTTCTTGTATTAGGTTTTAGATTGATTAGCTATGTTGCTTTCTACATGGGTGTAGTAGACAATTTGGCTGTTTTTGAAGAGTAGCACTTTGTCTTTGTTTCTTTTTGTGGGGAACTAGTGGATACTGTTAGTTTTTCGGATAACTTGAAAAGCGGAATTTTTTGTTGGGCTTTCCAGCATTAAGCTGCATTACAAAACTTCAGTTCTTTTTCCTACCACAATAACCAGGCGAGGGCTGTAAAACTTCAGTCATAACCAGCTGAGAGTCTAAAAGAAACAGCGTCCCTCCCTAGCCTATCGGAAACAGCCTCCCTATACTTGGTATGTTGCTGTTCCTACTGGTGGTTGCGAGTTTGAGTCCTTAGCCTTGAAAACACTTGACATAAAAGAGTATCTTAGATGCTACTATATGAAAATGCTCTTTCTATGATAGTGGTACCCTTTTTGTGCAGGAAGAGCTGCAACTATGTTATCTTAGATTGGGTAACGTAACATGATGCTACTTTTCACGCATCTTGTTCTCCACAAACGTAAAGGGTATTAGGAGGGAGGATGTGTTTGGTATGACGGGAGTCATCTTTCAAAAGGGGTTTATATGAGGAAGTTATTCTTGAGGGGATCTTCTGGTAGTGGTAAAGTCTGCGTACATTTTACTCTTTCCCAATTCCACTTGTGGGATTCCACTGGGTATGTTGTTACTATATAATGTCTTCTGAGAAATACCGTTTCCATAGGAATGGAAAATATGACTTGGTTCTTGTTGAAACTTAATTTTTATACAACAAACTTAAGACTTTTAAACATTGATATTGTTCTCTCCGAGTAATGCTTACATATATTAATACCAATGCTAAAAAAAATAATTTATCAAGATATTCTTTGATTTGCTAATATTTGTTGTATCCTTTTTGGAGAACGTTTTTTATTTACCAATGAATGTTGAAAAATATTTTGATGAAAAATTACTTGTGTTCATTCATACAACTTCACACTCTCCCTAAAAAGAAAGTAATTATATTCACTAGCTAGCTATAAAGAAAACATATGTTATTTTGTATCAAAAATGTATATTATACGTTAGCTATTATTTTAGTGGTTGATTCTATACATCTATTTCTTTGACAAAAAAAGCTATTTGCTTATGATACATAATATTCACACAATAATATAGTACAACATAATATAATACAAAATGATACATCATAAAATAACAATCCAAACAGAGTTATGAGTGCGAACAAAGGGTGGGAAGGAATACTTAAAAAATAATAAAACTAAAGAGCACCTTGATATAATTTGTGTATTGCTTCAATCATATCAAATATATTCTTATAGTTTTCAACATGCCATAAATAAATTGCAAAGTTAGACGTTCATTTAACAGTGAACATAAGTGAAGGTCTTAGCATTCATATATATACACATATATTGTTTGAAAATTTTGAAGCAACTTTTGTTTTGGTTTGTTTGTAGAAAGCAACATTTTAAGAATCATGTAACAGGACCAAAAATTGAATATTTGAATGTGTAGTCGAAGAAATGATGATAAAACATAATTGACTTTTATTTTGTTTGATGTTAAATTCATCTAAATTTTTAGAAAAAAAAATATGAATCCACGTTCATTTTCAAAATTATATCTGAATTTCCATAGAATAATGAGTTGGCATAGTATCAATTGGATTAGTAATTTGTGACTATTTGAATTCCATAGAAATGGACAAAAATAATGTACTATTTGAAATAAGCACTTTTTTTTGGTAAGTTGAAATATGCATTTTTAATCCTTCTTACAAATTTTCACAAATTTCACCTAGATTTTATGTTAAGTTTGAAATTTTACTTCATATGAACGTAATATAGTAGAAGAAATATTCCACGTATTAGGTATTTTCTGCATAAAAAGTTAATGATATATCAGAAAGAAAGAAGCAAAATTAGAATTTATCAAAAATTAATTAGAATTAATAAAAAGTTTTTATTAATCATATACCATAAAGAAGCAAAATTAGAATTTATCAATAATTAAGGAATAAAAAGTGTTATTATACGTAGATTGAATTTATTTTTTTTAAAAAATGGTAGAAGGTAGATCAACTTGTTCTCATTTCAAATATTTTAATATGTACCATTAATAGAAAATTTTATTTTAGGAAAGTAAAAAAAGGAGAAATAATCGTTTAGGATTTTTGGAAAAAGTTACCAAACTATTAAACCTAAGTAGAATAAAATTAGGTTTCTTTTTGGTAAAGCAAAAAAATTATGCCTTCAATCAAATTAATCCAATACGTATATTTTTCAAAAATATTTTCCAAACTAATTATATTATGGATAACAAGTTCTCCTAATCCTTTTAGAATAATGACTTTTTTCTATTCTATATATAAAACACTCACACAAATACATTCTGCATAGCAATTTTCCTTGTTACTTAACACACCTTCTACTTCATTACTTTCTTGTTAAGATCTTTTTGGTGAATTAATCAAATCAAATGGAGGAGAAATCAAATATGAAGGGTGCAACAACAATTGGTGACTCCACAGGAATACTCAAGTACGTTCGCGGGTTACAAATTCTTTTACTCATATTAGCTATTGTGTTTGGTGTCACTCTAGCTGTTCGTGTGTTCTATGTTGATCGTGAGGATACCGCTACGTTGCTACGCGATCCCAAGTTCCAAATTGAGGTTGTGTCACCCTCTTCGTTTTCTGTATTGACGCGTTATATTCATCCTTTGATTTTGCACAATCCAGACAATTGGACTCTCACTTTCTCAGTTCTGAATCCAAATAAGAACTATGATTTCTATTACAATGATTTCAAGGTCAATATATCCTATAACAACACTGTTCTTTGGAGCGCCAATGTGTTTGATAGATTCCATCAAGACGCAAAAGCTCAAACCTTGATCGATTCCACGTTTACCGCTTTGCCTGAGGCATATGCATATTGGATTGGTACATCTATTGCTGGTGATTTCGCGTCCGGTCGGATCACAAGATTTTCTGTTAGTCTAAATGGAAAAATTCAGATAAGTGATCGTAAATCGCCTTCTCATACAAGTTGTAGAGAACTTCACGTGTCTTGTGGAGGTTTACAAGTAGAGACTTTACAAGACACTCAAACCGGAGAATTAGCAATTGATTCAAAAGCTTGTGTGGTTATATCTCAAGATTCAACATGTTGATTGTGAAAAAAGAAATAGGGACTTCTCGAGCATAGAGATTTAAAATTTAATTTGTCTTAAATTTTTATTTTATAGAGAAATTTATGAAAAATATATATAAGCGAATATTGTTCTGTTCTTTTCCGATTTCACATTAGGTATTATTTTAGTGGTTGGTTATTTATGTCTATTTCTTTGACAAAAAAAAAACTATTTGCGTTTATATATATGAATATGAACATTTGGTACATACATATTTCCATGCATAAAGTTTACATATTTATAATATATTCCTATTTTGTAATCCTCTCTTTTTCCTTTATAAAAAGTTATAAATAAAACGGTTGAAGTTATTTTATTTCTATGGTATTCAATTTTTCAGAAACTCAAATGTACTGAATTTACTCAAATTATAAAACGTTGGTGTCGTTATAAGTATTCTATTTGATTAACTTTTTTTCATTATTTTTTGGGCTATAAAAAGTGTTGCACTTGCACATGATAAATTAAAGATCTTTAAAAATCTATTAAAATCTTTATTCTTCAAGTCAGAGTTTTTTTTTTGGGGGGGGGGGGGGGGGGGGGCGCTCTATTATTTATTGGATCCTGTGAGTCTATTGTGTATGTGGAACGTAAAAAATAGGACGGCGTGGAGTAAATGAAAAAAAATAAAAAATTGACCCATTTATTTCACTGATAACACCATCTGGCTGAAATTGGACCAATATAAATAAATGTCCGATAAAATTTTATTCGAAAAAAATATTTTTTATTGAAACAAATTATTAAGAATTTAAATTCGAGACCTTTGATTAAGGTTCAAATATATGGATAAATTGAACTTATTACTTACATCAAGCAGTGTCTTATTTGCAACCTCTTTAGATTTCTTATATTAATTAAGTTCCATTTGCTCAAATTAAGATTCAAATGCATATTTAAATGATTTATTTGTTTTCCAGATTTAAATCTACGTAATTTAATTATTTTTAAACATATTATATGTATAATTTAATTAAAAAAAATTATGTTTGTCAATGATAGTTAAGATGGTTCTAATGGTGTTGGTGGTTGGAGTGACTGATGATGGTGGTGGTGATTGGTGCGATGGTGGCACACCAATTGTATATATAGTGATAGTGGAATTGATCGATGTTAATAATTGACAGTTTTGTGGTGTGATTGACAATGATATTGGTGATTGTTGCTAGGGGTGATTCGTGCTTATAAAATTTAAGGCATATGCCTTAGGACCCCAATTTTGAGAGGCCTCAAATTTTTATTAGTCATAAATTATGTGTCAATTTTTTTTATAAAAAATAATTATTTATTATAAAAAATTAAAAATTAAAAATTATGTTTTATTTGAAATCAAGAAACTATTGTTTTACCTTTTTACATTCTACATTCACATTATTTATCTTTTTTTAAACTCCTTTTGCACTCTCTTTGGTCAATCTTTAATAAATTAGAGTAATACTCTGACAAAAATATTAATCAATAGTTGAAAAGTGTTGACTAAAGTGAATTACAAATTCTTCTTTTTATTTCTTCGTAAGTTTTCAAGCATTTCACTGAGTATATTATTGTTAAGTTTTCAAGCATTACAACAAACACATTAGAGTAAAGATATACCAAGTGATCAGCTTCTTGAATCAAATTTTATGTATATTTTTCAACGTTAAATTGATAGATCAGATTCTATGTATATTTTTCAATGTTAAATTGATAAGATCTTATCATAGATTTTAGATCTCTAACTAAAATTTCACTTTAGACCTCTAATTACATTGAGCCACTCCTGACTGAATATAAAATTTCGCTTTAGGCCTTTAATTAAAAATCTTGTTTACTTTTATAAAAAAAATTGACCAACTGAATATAAAAATTTAGAAAATATTTTCATTGGTATATTTAAAAAATAAAGTAATATTCATTTAATATAAGCATAGTATCTATAGGAGTTAGCAGGGTAGGGGTCTGGATAGGCCCAGAAAATGGACTCATCGTTGTGACCTATCACGAGAAAAAAGATGCTTCCTTTATTACTTATGTGTGTACCCCATACTCATATATTTCATTTTCTCCATTAATACATGCCTTTTCCACCCTATTTATTTAACTACTAATTTCGGAAATCTCGTGCTATGCACAGGTCCAATATATGATATTAATTAAACAATATTTTATTAAATTATCTCATTAAATGTAACATCATTGATCGTTGATTTTTTACTCAACACAATTACAAAATATACACAAATATTATTAATATTAAAAATAATAGAATTATTCATAATTGAATTAAAATAAAATGAAAGAAGTAAGACTTTTATGAAAATATCCTTAATGAAGCAGATACGTTGATAAAAAAAAAGTGTGTGCTTCACCGTCAACTCTCGAGAAAATATATGTGGGGTTATTTCCTCTGCTTGTATGCGTTTCATTAACTTAGGCCTCTTTTTCGCTTTCATTTTAATTGTACATGCTCAAATTAATACAAATGTATGATGTGCCTTCTTTTTGTGACAAAGATTTTTAAGAAATAGCCTCTCTACCTCTATGAGGTAGTGATAAGGTTTGCGTATATTCTATCTTCCCCAAACCCCATTTGTGGAATTCCACTGAATATGTTGTTGTTTGTATCTCTTTGTTTCCTTATGCATTTCTCTACCTATATGAAAATAGTAAATGTTGCTTACTCCCTATTTAATTTTTGTCTCAACTATTTTTAGTTTAATTACACATCATTTTATTGAATTATACAAATCTGAAATATTTCTTATGCACTCAACAACGACAATTGGTTATAATATTAAATACATATAAATTTAATATAGAGTATTAATATTGTCATAAAACTCCAACAAGTTTAACTTTACTTGTCCATTATACTATTTTGGAATGTTCAAGAATATTTGTTCAGCTTATAAAATCAAAAGATAATTTTATAACTAGTTCCTAATTTACCTTTATCACTAATTATAGTCATTTTCTAATTATATTTTTCAAGATATTGTATTCGTTATATTCAAAGGGTGATTTAAAAAAATTACTGTCATCATTTACGGTGCCAAATTAATAAAGGACAAGTGAAGATACAGACTTATTTCTTTTAATGCATCCGTACGTATGGTTATTATTCCACTTGTTATAGAATTAATTTTTTGTGAATTTTGTAGTTTTTGATATACTTCTTTTATGTCAATATTCTTTTTTCAATAAAATTATGAGGCTATCAAAAAAAATCCATAAGATGTATCGATTCAGAGACAGTGAGTACTAGAGTGGCCCAATTGTTTGACCTTAATATCTCACTTTTCCTATGCTGAATTCAATGCATATTGCTGCTTTTTTCTTTTTATGAGCCACAAATGTTTTCTAAATTTTTCTAATTTTTTTATTTTTTAATAAATAAGATAGGACAAATTTATTTTTTATTAGATGTCCTCAAAAGGACTATTTTATATTAAATTAATAGACTTTAAAAAATAGAGTAGGTGGACCCTATCAATTAATATGAATAAAAGGATAAATTTACTATATCAATAATTATTTTCTTAATAAATATATTAAATTAAAATTTGACGATTAAAAGTATAGTGGCGAAATAAATATGTCACATTGCATAATTATTTAAGATGGGAGCCCCTCTTTAACTCTGATTTTCTCTCCTCTCCTCACTGCCTTTGACTAGGAAACTTACTCTGTTTCATATTATTTGGTCCCTCTCAATTTAATAATACACTTTTTAAGAACACTTTAATTAGAGTGTATTTTACAAAATTAACTTTATTAGTGATGCTTTGAACTTCAATTTGACTACTAGAAGTGCTGAGGAGTTGTTTGATGCGAGGTATAAGGTATAATAATTCAAAGATAAAATATAGAACTATTCTATCATGTACATAGTTTAAATATCTCATTTGTTATACTTTCGGTTCAATTATACCCCTTTAATTATACTTTTGGACCAAATATATCATTCTCATTATATTTTGGCACAAATTTAACTTTAAGTTTAACGGTTGGTCAAAAAGAATCATATATAAAGATAAAAAATGTTGATTAAACTAATCCTTCTTTATGATTTTTCAGCTTATAAAAACTTTTACTTTGACTAAACATTTTACTTTTTTATTCTTAATTTTCTTTAAAAATTATTTCAAACTACTTTTTACACAAATACCTTTAAATTGATATTTTCTTTTTTACAGAAAAACTCATAATATTATAGTCATGAAATAAAAAAAAATAACTTGTATATTTATTTTTGTAAATCAAACTCATCAATACATGAGTGTGTATTATCCATTTTCACCATATGAAGTACTCATCTACAGTTTAAATTCAACAATGCTTAAGTAACATTAAAAGAGAAAATAACATATCCAAAAAGAAGAATAAAAGAGTCTATCATTTGACCATTTGTTAAAGTTAAGGATGAATTTATGCTAAAGTACAATAAGAGGGGTATATTTGACCCGAAAGTATAACGGGAGGTGTATATTTGAACCAAATGTATGACGAAGGGTATATTTAAACTATTTCTAACAGTATATGGGCATATTTGCCCTTTTCGTAAATATAAAGTATTGAAAAATGTAATAGAAAATAGCTACAAGTAATGATATCGATTGGTAATTAGGAACTAAGTGTAAGATTATCTTTTTGATTTCATAAATTGAACAAATATTATTGAACATTCCAAAATAATATAATGGACAAGTAAAGATAGACTTAGGGAGTATGAAATATCTATTTTTTATATACAAGTCAACTAATATATTGCTACGCTCCATTAACTTTGGCCTCTTCTTCATTTTCATTTTAATTATATATGCTCAAATTGATACACATGTACTATTTTCGTCCATCTTTATTTATCCTTTATTGACTTAATATAAGGATTAAGAAGTAGTGAATGACAGAGATAATTTTACCAAATCACGCTTTAAATATAATAAAATACGATGTTTTAAGAAATATAATAGCAAAATGGCTATAATTAATGATTAGAGCTAATTTGGAATTAAGTGTAAAATTATTTTTTAATTTTATAAAGTGAATAAGTATAATGTTGGACATCTATTTTTAATATAGTAAACAAATAAAAATAGACGGAGGGAGTATAATGTACCCTCACTTTCTTTCCTTATTAGATGTACTATATTGTCTACGCCTTTCTCCATCTGTATATGAAAATAGTAAATGTTACTTACTCCATATTTAATTTGTCGGAGCTATTTTTAGTTTAATTATACATCACTTATTTGGTTATACAAATCTAAAATATTGTTCAACCTTTTTTTTCGCATTCAACAACGATAACTTATTCAGTATAAATTCCATCGATTTATTGATGGTAATGTTAAATAAAAATAAATTTAATATAGCTAGAGTATTGAATTTTCAATGAGAAGTATACACACTTATTAGTTTTAGTCCAATGGGTCTGAATTTTGTATGCTCATGATTATTGGTGGAAAACTTGGTGTTGATTTGAAAATATGCGACGCTAGAATTATTGTTCAGTTGGAAGAGAAAAAATAAGACATAGAATAAATGTAATAGCCCATGGTTTATTTACATAAAAAATAGCTCCAAATCAGCGATATTATACATGACTATACAATATAGTTTGTCATATACAATGTATATTTCTTATACATGAGTTATACACTAAATATACATTATGATACACAAATATACCTGACTATATACATGTCTATATAACAAGGGCTTTTTTCAAATTTATTTTAAATAAAGTATCTCTTGGTGTAATTATTATACGCTATCGAAAAAAAGAAGAAGAAGATTTATGTGTTCACGGACAGTAAGTACTAGTGTGGCCAATTGCTTGACCTTCATTTCTCAGTTCCTATGCTGAATTCAATGCACATCGCATTATAATTTTTTATGGCCAAGAAATTAGTCTGAAATGAAACTTAAGAATCCACCATAATCTTTGAAATTAAATTTAGAAATAGTAGGCTCATTTCTTTGCCCTTATCCATTTACCAGACTTAATTCACATGAAAAAGGACTTGAACCTAGATAGGGGATATTGATGCGGATGGTAATGAGGTGACTGTAGTAGGGCAGTTATAGGTCGGGGTAAATTCAATACGCAAATTTTTTAAGCCGTCTCACCTTAGCCCGCATGATAAGTTTTTCCATTTATAACCCGCTCCGTCCTGCATAAATTCACTCCATATAATTTTTTTTAAAAATTGAGTTTAATATGAAATATAAAATTCATTATTTTTTTTACGTTTTGCTAATTAACATCTCAATAACTAATTAACTATTTATAGTTAACATTTCAACAATCGTTTCTTAATCACTAATTAACTGTTTAACATTTCAATAACTAATAATTTATTGGAAACATCTAGTTTAAATTTTTGGAAAAAAGTTAAAAATTAAAATCAAAGTTTAATATAAAATGTTTATATCTTCGATTTACTAATTACAAAGATTTAATTTTTTGGGGTTCCTATTTGGTACCTTAAATCCACACTCCGTCATGTTCCGCATTAATTTTAAAAATAATTATTTCAATTTGCCCACACCCACTCCACCTCAAATAATTTTAAACTCACCTCGCGCTGGATAACTTTAAATCCACCTCATACCGTCCCGCTCCGTTCCATTGTCATTGCGCACATTGCATTATTATAAAATGGGGGCCTCTCTTTCACTCTGATTTTCTCTCCTCTCTACATTTGACCAGGAAACTTACTCTGCTAATACTTCATCCGTTTCATATATTTTGGCACATGATACACCTCTTAAAAAAATTAAATTAAGGATGTATTTTATTAAACTAATTAACTTTATAACTAATGCTTTGAATTCTAACTTTGACTACTAGAAGTACTACTTTATTGTGTATTAAGTGCAGTACAAGAAAGAGGCAATAAAACTTTCTTAATTTGCTAAATTAACACACACTCCCTCTCTTCACACTTTTAATGATTGATATGAATATATTATCATAATACTCATCACTTGATGTTTAGTAATAGACCTTGGAAAATAATTTAGAAAATAAGTAATTAGTGCTAAGAGTAAAATATGAAAAAAAAATTTATCTTTTCTTTATATGTTAACAGTACAACAACAACATACCTAGTGAAATTCCACAAGTGGGGTCTTGGGAGGGTAGAATGTACTCACCACTACCTCATAGAAGCAGAGAGACTGTTTCCTGGAAACTCTCGTCTCAACAACCCATAGGCAGTTATATGTTAACAGTAATGATTAAAAATAAAATGATTATTTTTAATTATGAGCCAAGTAAAATAAAACGGAAAAAAAAGTAGTAGTATGTTACTTATATGATGAAATTGAATGGTGAAGAATTTGAAAAGGGTAGTAAAGAGGCATGCATTAATGCAACTTTCTTGTTCTATTACGTCAATCATTCAATTTTTTTTCCTATTTATTTTTATGGTTACATTTGTGTAAGCACATCATGGCATTTAATGTGTAGCCGGCTATGGACTTGCTGATACTTCTTACACTCTATCTACTCTGCTACTCCATTTGATAGGTCAATTTTCTCCTGTTTATTTACTATTCACTCTCCTAGGAACTCTCAATCTTCTTTTTCCTTTTTCACTTTAAAGATCTTGACTTTTTGTTGATCATTGACAAGTTGAGTTCTCTCTGAGTGTGTGTGTGTGTGTGGAATGGGGAGAACACCATGTTGTGACAAGAATGGTCTGACCAGAGGACCTTGGACCCCTGAAGAAGATGACAAGCTTGTTCAATTTATCAAGAAGAATGGTCATGGTAGCTGGCGTTCACTCCCTAAACTTGCAGGTCAATTTCATCTCTGTTTTTGTAATGCCCATGTTCTTATTGTCTAAAAAATGCACTATTTTTGGAACCATTTCACCCATCTGTTGTGAATTTTATAGTTTTATTGGCAGCTTGGTGAACTCTACAATGTTACAAGTTTCACTTTTTTGACGTAAAAAAAGAGAGGGGCTACTTTTTGTGTTTTGGAGGAGTAGAAGAATGTTTTCCTTCTTTTGGTGTGAAAGCTAGTTATTGTACCAATTTACTCTTTTCATGAGCATTAATGTTCTTCCAATTTTCATGTGATACTCATATAGGAAGGTGATCCTTTTACTCTTAAGCTTATTTTTCTATTTTACTGAATGACATAAATTACCCCTTCCAATCCACTTGTACTTTAACCTTTAGTGCTCTTCTACTTTTACCTCTAATCAGAAAAATAATTTATCTTTGTGGAGCTGCTCTCTTTTTCTCTTTCCTTAGCGGCAGGGGTGGCAATATGGTGGGTTGGATCCAATTTGAGCAGTTTAGAATGGGTCAAGACCCAATTCAATTCAAATTTGCTTGGGTCAAAATGAGTTGGGTCAAAACAGGCTGAATGATGGGTTATAGAGCGGGTTAAGACCCAACCCGACTCAAATTTTACTAAATTTTACTTACTTTATTTGTTCTTTTTCAATATTTTAGTAGGTAATTAAATTATATTTTTCTTTATTTTGACTATATAAAACATATCAAATTTAAAAAAAAATGTTTTAAAAGTATTTTGACAAGATGAATATCAACCCAATTTTAAATGAATTGAGATGGGTTGAGCTAATAAATTGACGGGTTATTAACTTGTCCAAACTTCAATGGGTTGGGCGAGCTGAACGGGTTGTGTTTAATTTTGCCACCCTTCTTCATGCCAAATTGAGAACCCCAGTAAAGATGTAAAACGATTGGAATTTGTTCCTTGTTTAGGTGCTCTTTGATATATCATTTTGTCAGAGTTATCATGAGTTGTGCCTATGAAGTTTTGAATTTTCTGTTTTACTTTTGTTTCTCCTTCTCCATGTGTGCACTGAGAAGGTTAAGCTAATCGATGATTTACCGAAAGACACTAACAATATTGGGCTCTTAACACATCCTCTTATGTGAAAATTTGCCAAATGTTATCTGAGGTAACTAGCCTCGACGTGTGCTGGTTTGTTGTTTCCAGCCAAGTTATAGTTTTCTGGCTAACATCATAGTTCTTTAGTTATTGTAATCAGCTTGGGAAACTGTTATTGTGTTAATTACTAATGTCATTAGTAGAACTTTGAGTGATAGAATACAGTGGTAACATAGGTCTCTATGGTGTTATATCCTCATAGATAATCTATTTGTTTTGGCTGACTTCTTGTCAGCTGTTTTCCACTTTTTCACTGGCAGGTCTTCGTCGTTGTGGGAAAAGTTGTCGTCTTAGATGGACGAATTATCTTAGGCCAGACATCATACGAGGTCCTTTTAGCCCCGAAGAACAGAAGCTCGTCATACAGTTGCATGGCATTCTTGGAAACAGGTTAGTTTTTGCCTTTTGTAGTTGCATGCTTAACTCCCAGTATTTGTTAGTACTCATTTATGAAATGTGAAACACTATAAGCATAACTTATATTTCAACAACTATGAATAATCATTACTAAGTTCATCTAGATGGGCTGCAATTGCTTCACAATTACCTGGGAGGACAGACAATGAGATAAAGAATCTGTGGAATACTCACCTGAAAAAGCGCCTGCTTTCTATGGGCATTGATCCTCAGACTCATGAACAGTACTCTGACCCTAACGGACTGCTGAGAAGACCAGCTACGTCACCTTCCACTCGTCACTTGGCACAATGGGAAAGTGCTAGGCTTGAAGCTGAGGCTCGTCTTTCTAGAGAGTCCCAATTCTTGGTTCCATCATCAGTCGGAAGGTCTGAGACTGACTATTTTTTGCGCATTTGGAACTCAGAGATAGGAGAGGCATTTAGGAAATTTAAGAAAGGAGAAAAACCTGCTTGTCAAAGTCCAGCCTCTCAAGCATCTTCATGTACAAAGTATGGATCAGCTTCAGGCATTACCACTGAGGTTGAACTCGGTGCTGCTGGTTCACCAGTGACAGGGAGCAACCAAAATGAATATACAGAGTGGAATATTGGCCAACCATATACTGAAGATTTCTTGAAAGGATCAGACACGTCTAGCTCCAACGCCATGGAGGATTCATCTGAATCAGCATTGCAACTTCTTTTGGATTTCCCTTGTAACAATGACATGAGCTTTCTAGGACATGGTGATTCCTATAGCTTGGATCCCTTTTTTGATTGAATGCTCATTGATCTGCCCCTGAGCTGAATATGCAGTGTGCTTTCTCTGATATCTGTGACTCCGAAATGTCGTTTATGAGTATTTTTGTGCTGGTTGTTTTAGTAGCTCCAGCTGTTGAAAGAACACATATTCTAACTCTACTATATATTAATGTCATAGCAACAAGGCAGCTGCATCAGGGGAAAAGACAATGTATGATACCTCTTATGTATTTTGTAATAGCAATAGTGCTATAATGCATGATATTTTTTTGCTGAAAATGTCCAGAAATTCAGGTTTATGCTTTGTTTCTATAGAAGTTGTGTTACATAATACAGTCTTTTGTTATGGCCAACCTGAATAGCAAGCAAACAGGAGAAGTAATAGTAGAAACTTCTGAAGTTCATTAGTGCCAGAATATTAGGAACACCAAAGTGATTCTTGATGACATTTCAATTCATTGTAGCTTCCAGACATTTTATACATAATCTTTGATACAGTATGAAGTATTTGTAGAAACTTCTGAAGGGGAATTATCATTCATAATGACACTTTAGAACCTTTCATGAGTGCTTTTTTTTACACAAACCAGGAAAACTCAAACATGTTTGAAACACCCAATACAAGAGCAACAAGCTTGAAAATTTTTAACATCCAAGGCATCCAATCTTTTTAGGGGCTTGTCCCGTTGCGCGATACTTGGCAGCCATCTCCTCTGCTTTAAGAAGTTCTTCTCCTCGTCTTGCTTCAACCATAGCTCTCTTTTCGTCTGCCTCCTTGTGAAGTGCTGCGACTCTATTTTTAATCTTCTCTGCATATTCTGCTTTCTTTTGCTCTAGCTGTTCCTGCAAATTTGTAGGAGGTTATCAACATCATTAAATATTTCTCTTGACAATGATACCTAAACAAACTAACCACATGAATTGTCGCATCCTATGCATTACCCATATTTTGGTCAGAGCATTGCACGACAAAAACCAGTTTTTAAAGTCGTAAGTTACCCCTTTAGCTACCACTAAGGCTTCTCGATATGCTAAAGGAAATAAGTCATTAGATAACAACGTAGCTTGCAGCCACAATGCAGAGTATCTCATGAAACAATACGTAAAAAAGTTCAATGAGACATCTTTCACAACATATCATGTTTTTAAGTATTTCCATGTTCAAATTTATTGAAGCAGCATGTATACTAGATTTCGAGCCTGGTTACCTCAAGTTTCTTCAGTTTAGCTTCAATATTTGCTTTCTTGGTATTCTCCCATGTTCCAACTGCAGAGAGCTTCTTTTGGGCCCTATTCAATTATAAAGTAAGGTTAAGACGACTTATAGATTATTGAATTGGCAAAAAAGCTTTGAGTGTAGATAAATGGCAGGCACAAAATTTAGAACATTTCCTAGGTTCTTTCCACTAGTAAATGAATATTGATAGAAATGTTAACATTTTGAACCAAAAAATGTGGACAAGAACACGAGGTGGTTAACACGTTTAAGATAACAATATATATAAAGAGGATGCATAAAGCATACACAAAAGAAGGTTGACATTTATCTACGTTTTCCAGAAAACTAGAATTTTTAAAAGAAAAGAAACATGACTAAGATTTAAGAGCAATTAGTTCTCCAGATAGGAAATGAAGTTATGGTCTGCACATTTTTCTTATATAACGCAGGAAGTTAGAAATCTTACTTGTTTTCCACCTTGCTCTTTTCACTTTCTTCCCATGCTTTGATATAAGAATTCCTTTTCTCTGTTTCAAGGTGAGCAAGAGCAACATCTGGCGAAAAAAGAATATGAAATAGAGAACTTGTGATCTATGAGATGTGACTGACTCTAATAAACTCATTCGTTTGCTGTATTTTGTCACATAATAGGAAAAGCTCCAAGCAAAGTTGCCTAAGCCCGCTATTTAATGCACTTTTCACGACAATATTTCAATATGCCACATAAACACATTTCTATATACATAGAAAAGTTTCAAGAACTAATATTGGTTCATACCTCTGTCGAGGGATCCCTTTGAACTTTTCTTTGTTGAAGAATCAGGCTCTGCAAAAACCAGTAAATGAGAATATATCATCAGTCATGGAATATTACCCTCAAGACACAAGCAGCTAAAATTTGAGCTTTCTGTTTCAACCTTTTACTCAGAGATTAGTCACAACAATTACTGAAACTTCTAACTATGCGATCAGCCAAGTTAACACCAATGATCTGTTTGAAATGCCTCAAAGTTTCAACATTACAATACTCAGTTACTATTACTCAACTTTTTATTTAAGTGAAGGGAGTCTCCGTGTCCTTTTATGTGCGCCTCAATTATTCCACATAGTACCTGCTGCCTCCTACAAGTGCGTGACTCTACAGTAGGTATCCGCTACCTTATCTGCTTTCACTACAATCATCAACTACCAATGATTCCCAGAGTAGTAATTCTCTTGATTAAAGGTAAACCAGAGTGGCCATCCACTAATTAAGCATAATGATTTATTTTTGTCAAAAAGTAAAGGAAGATATTGTCCCTATTAATTAATGATCTTGAAAAAAACAGTATACTCTGTCTTTCCAATAATTCAAAAAGTTGTTGGGAGTATAAAGGCATCAAAATTAGTTGAGTCCAGCAAGATAGGAACAATAATAGAATTAGATGCCTCAACTGAAAATACATCAATTAATAAAAATCATAACATACATAGAACCTACAGGCTACAAGTTTATTATTTGTCATGGTTAATTAATGCATATTTTTACCTGGATATATTACTTAACCAACCATAATTAAGTGATTTAGTTTGGTGTAAACATCCTAGGATGGAAGGTTGTCTGCTGACAAAATTGACGTAGAACAGAATCACGCAGTAAAAAGTTTATCTATGGATGCTTTCTTTGTGGTCTTCAGATATTCAATAGAAGACTTCAAACTTGTGCTTATTATCAGTCCAAGCATAATAAAAAGAATCATGACAATATAACGGTTTAAAATCGAGTTGAAGGCGTTTGGCCATGAAAGATTTTCACTTTTTTCCGGAGCCCAACTCCGGAAAACACGTTTGGCCATAAAATTCCAAAATTCGTAGAATTTCAGATTTTCCAAATTTGAAAAATAACAAAAAAATATTCACTTTTTTCACTTTAAATTACTCGTTAAAAGCTACTATTTTTTTCAAATTTCACGATGAAACATGGCCAAATGCCCGCTCAATATTTGAATTAGTTGATTATATGAACTCTCACCTCTTTATCGGTGACTGTTCGAGTCCCCCGCTCCCTGCCCCTGCCCCCAATTTTTTCTTTTTTTAAAAAAAAAGATTTAGCAATGGAGGAATGAAATGAATAGGAAAACACAGTTGTTAGACCAACGATTTATTAATAATCAGAAAAGGAAATACATAAGATAGGGATATATATAGTAGTAAAAAGGTGATAATATTTAACAGGCAGAAACAGTAAGAATTGAGAATGGATGAGAGTAATTACTTGGTGGAGGAAGAGTAGTTAGAGCTTTAGAATCATCAGGTTTGGCCATGGCAGTAGAATCAGAAGCAACAACTGGTAATTCTGGTTGAGGTTGAGCTGATACTGCACCACCTTCTGCCATTCTTATAATTTAATGGAAAGAAGAAGGAATCAAGAAAAAGCAAATAGTTGTATAATATCTGGAGATTCTCTTTGTATTTTTGGATAGGCTAAAAATGAAGGAAGAAGAGAGTAGTAAGTGAAGAAAATGGGATAATTTGGTATCCATAAATCTAACGTGGAGACAGTGTAGTAAACGTGTCGGCATGTGACAACTGTCGGCAGACTACTATTACCTACATGGAATTTTATTACATATGAAATTTATCACGAACGTGTCTTTTGATTGTTTCATTAATTATATGGTATACTATGATTTAATTTATATAATAATGAAATTCTCATTTTTTGAAACGTGTCCCATGGTTCTCCTATTTTCCAATTATACCCCTATTTAAATTTAAATAGTTCTAATTTATCTTTTATTCTTTATTAAATTTTACCTTAATATATGTATTGTTTTTGTATTGCTTATTTCCCTCCGCATCAACTTTTAAAATTTTTTTTCTGCCCCCCGTTTTCTCTTTCACGTTTTAATCTATTTTTTAGGTTCGTTTTTTTAAAAGTTCTTACTTTTTTATTTTCTTACGTTGTTTGTATGGATTGGAAATATATTAACTTGTATTTTCCCTACTTGATTCTATGTATTTATTTTTTAAAAAAAATTATTAAAAAATATTGATAAATTTAATATTTATACTAATTAAGGACATTTTTGTAAATTTATAAGTTACGATACAGTACCATACAGTCAAACCAAACAACAAATTATCATTAAACAGTAGCAACCTATACAATCTATTCAAATATTATATAGTATTGTATTGTACGATACTAAATCATACCATACAGTACCATACATTATAAAATCATAGCAAACCACCATCCAAACAAGCTATTAGCCTTTTAGTCGGGGGTGGCTCGACAGTGTTAGGAAAAAGGCAAGCGCCTTAGACCTCCAAATTTGAGGGGCCTCAATTTTTATTTTAATAATAGGTTATAGATTTTTTTTAGATAAGTTACTAAGTAACTACTATTTACAGTAAAAATTATTCATTTCATATAAAAAGAAGGAATTATTAGAATAAGTTTGACACGTTTGGAGTATGATTATATGATCAATTGAAAAGAATTACCGAATAAAATCAATTATAATTTTTTTTTTGAAAAACAATTGCATCTCAAAGAGATAAAAAAATAAAATTCGCAAGTAAATACATTAATTTATTTTTTTTAAGTTCAAGACCTCCATTTGATTTTCACCTTACGTCACTAATATGCTTGAGCCGATCTTGCTTTTAGTATTTGGAGAACTAGCTAGAGTTGTCAATTTTACGTATAAATGTATGTACTAATATGTTAAACTACTCCATCTAAGTTTAATTGAGTTGAGTCGAGTCGAGTCGAATCATGAGAGGGTGTCAAATAGTTCAAAATGAATTTTAACTTATAATGAGGATAAAAATTTTATAATGCCTCAGAGTTTTGTGAGTTCGGGTACATTCATGATCGACGTAGTCAAAAGCAATAAATGTTGTAAACACACAAGAACTCAAAAACAAATGAGTTAGGAGGTTGGTTAGAGATGACGTTACACAATATTTAAGATCAGTTTTGAAGTGAATAAATTATAAAAAAGTTATGACGTATTTTAGAATGAATTTTGTTTGAGAAAGAAAAACCTAATTCAAATTGGATCTAAATGATTCATATCCAAATCGAGGTCAAAAACTTAAAAAGAGTATAATACCTTAAGGTTTGATGTTTAATAATTTTTATTTATAAATTTCAATAATGCTTCCCACTTCACTTTAATGTATGGATTAAGCACTCTTGAATGATAAACGGATAAGTGAAATTGAATATGAACGAATTAAAAATAAGTGATGATACAATATCATAATTAATACTGTACGTCTTAATAATTCTAACAATTAAGCTGTTGATTATATGAATTTTTTAATTATTTTTTACAGAAAATCCTAATCCGTAATTTTGTAATCTGATAATAATGAAGACAGCTATATATTTACGCAGTTTAGTTAAATTCTAAAATTAAAGAATAAAATAAAATGGATACAATTCTTTTTAAACTAATTACACCATTAAATTGTTTGAAACAAGAAAAAGCAAAAACATTCATTAAGTGTTCTTTTACTTTATTAGAACACATTATCATTATTAAGTGCCCTAATATAGTAATTGTCATCATTTCAATTTTGACCAAACTGTCTACACATATATAGATTGAACCCACAAAATAGGCAGTAGATTTAGTTAATATACCCTATAGTTTTTAATTACTTCAACTAAACCATAGGTCACAATTTGCATTTTGAAAATCAAATGATCTGTTAATTTTTTAAATATTATTTTTTTAAAAAATTCTCTGGACTTAATTTTCCATTACATTAGCTAGATATACTTTTAAAAATTTAGATATTTTTGTTAGGAAACTTACCTGGACATACTATATTAGAAAAATATTTATCATTTATAGCAATAATAATTTTTTTATTAAATACTTATAATACAATTTTAATACATATTACAAAATAACTATTTAAAAAATATTTATAAGGTAAGTTTTATTGGTAAATAATACATTTATCATATATTTGAGTACACATTGCGCCGATTTCCTATCAAATAAGTACAAAATATTTTTTATATTTGGTTTGATAACTATTGTACTCCTATTTAAAAGAGTTATCGAATAGGGATATATTTGTAAAAGCAAAAATATCTTTAAGGATAACGTTTTTGACATGGCTCAAAATAAAAATATTCTCTACAGATGATGTGATCACAAATTTCCCGTATGATTTCCCAAACATATTTGATCCTAGTAATTATTTCGTTTATCTATGCTGATAGTTGAGTATTGAATTTTTTAAGGAATAATTATCGTAGATGATTATTCGGCTAAAAAGTAATTATAAAAAAATTATTATTTGTTGTATAAATATGTATAGTTAATATATATATTTTATATTTTATAGTCAATGTATAATGCATAAATAATCTATATTATATAGTTAGTCTATATTTTTTATAATTTTTTACAAGCTATATCATATAACTATTCTATATTTCTTATGCTTTTTTTATATAAATTAAATTATTTATTATATATTATTTAAAATTATCCCTTTTGTTTAATTAATGTGGCTGTAGTGTTGCCTTTGATTGATTTTTGTAGGTCGTTGTCAAATCATGAAGCATCCATGATTTCCTTTAATCTATTTTTCTAATTCCTTTACTTTCTTTAGAAAGAAAAAAATACGTATATGGAGTTATGGACCCACTCGAATAAATGCCAATATCAAAAGCCATTAAACAGATTATTTTAAATAAAAAGAAATTATAATTTTTTTATATTGTAATAGGAGAAAATAACAAGGTAATATTTCAAAAATTAACTACTTAATAACGATTCGAATTATTTGGGAATGTAAAAGTTACAAGTTTGGTAAGTTAATAGTTGAGATAATTTATTTTTAGAAATTTGAAGTTTTGAGAAATAAAAATAACTCTTTTACGTTTCGTAGATAATAGAATCCGAGAATAGTGAAAGAGAAAGAAAGATAAAGATGGAAACTGTCTACTTCATCCTCACAACATAAGAAATATATTTACATCTTTAATTGATAAAAAATTATTATAGGATCATCATCTCAATTAAGTAACACGTGTTAGATATCGAAATTTTCTAAGTTATTATTTACTTTCATGGACTTAAATTGATCCATTAAAAATATTAAATGAATGGTCCTTCAAAATGTAGGCTTGATTGTTTGTAGCTTATTTTTTTTCTAAGAGAAATTTTACCATTTTAATTGAATGAAAAGAAATTCAATTTGGTGACTGGTATTTTTATTTTATCTTTTTTGGTTATGAAAAGGAAAAGAGATACGGAGGAATTAACCCTTTCTCTCCTTTGTTTATGTGGAACTTTCAAAATTCTCTCCTTTTTTCTGCATTTTTCTTAGGAAACAAAGATATTTTTCTCATATTGCAATATAATATAGAATTTTCTAAAATTTGGATACGTACTACATATTCATTTGGGAGTTGGGACTAGACACATCAACAATCAGCTATTACTTTTAACAGTGAAGCGGGCCTGCCAAGTAGAAGCTGCACAAGTAAACAACACGATCAGAAGTTGTTGAATTATTCTCTTATGTATAAATAGTAAAGTAAAATATTCATCTGAGGATATATCCGATACTTCTCACATAAGTTCATGCAGTTGTCTAGCTATGCTCCTAATTAGATGGTTACAGTCATGAGAAGCTTGTACGACCCTTTCATTTGATATCGGGGACGTTCGGATGCGATTTGACAACCCCCCCCCCCCCTCCCCCAGAGCTTTTCTTTATAATTTGCAAATAAAGAAGTCACTTTATCGAAGGAAGCTCCGTTGGAAATTTCGAAGTGACCCCTGCAACAATCTCAGCAGTTTGGGAGTAACTCGACATAATTGAGCTCCCTTCAGTCCCAACCTTAGTACATCATGATATACGTCAAGGGGATCCTTTAACTCACTTATCCATGTTTCAGTTTTTATTTTTATTGGCCTACATTGAGGACAATGTTTCTTTTGTAGAGGAGCAGGCACTTACCCAATTTTGGAGAGCATTCCACAAACACCTTATTGAAACCATCCTTTCGATTAATATATAAGAGAAGTTCTTACGGGAACTACAACACCGAATTGAGTCTTATCTATGAGTGTGAAGCATACCACATCTATGAATAGAAGGCTATGAGGCGTTTAAGAATTGTCTCACTTCTTTCATGATCTACATAGTGCCTTAGAGTTGTCGTAAGACATCCTTTTATCTAATGGATCATTCTTTGTGCTTTTCTCACTTCTATTATGTAAAATTGTCCTAATTAAAAATTTTAAATTTTAATTATGAATATGAATATAAAAGCTTACATAAAATTTATATATATTAATATTATTTATAAATTATTATTAATCATAAAATTAATAATTTAAATTATTTAAAAGGCATAAAATATTCAATTAAAAATTGATTGACTTTTAAAATTTTATCTACATTATATAAATTATATCGAAAGAAAATATTACATATATAAATAATTTTTAATTTTTATGTATAGATATCATACGTTGAATTTCTTTAATTTTTTATATTCTGATATATTTAGAAAAAAATTGTAATTTGAATCCTAATGAGACAAATTGTAGGTGGTGATTAAAAAAAGTTAGTTGGGGGGAGCTCAGTATTTTAATGCACCATACCACCATAGCCTATGGACACCTTAGAGTTTGGATTCGTTGAAAAATGATACACGTATCCAAGCCAACCCCCACCCCTTTAAATCTAGGTATTTAAATTGTGAATCTAAATACTAAAAAAAAATTATATGACACAATAACATATCATGGAGCGAATGGGATTGCTCCACTTTTAATCAAAAGTTTTGAATTTGAACTTTGAGAATAGAAAAATCCTTGATAGAAAGTACTAAAATAGGCCCTATGTGGTGCGAACTCAATATAGTCGGGCCCCATATAGACACTGAACTGATGCGCACTTTGGCACTTTTGCTAAGCTGACTGATTTCTTCTTTTGCAGTTGTGTTCTTCGTTAAACTCCAGGTGTGTGTCTAGACTTGTATATTCTGTTCAAAAACCTAGAAAAACACAATCAACAGGTGCACTTGACCCAGGATTAGCAAAATACGCTAAATTACACTAAAAACATCTAAACTCTATGAATTTATCTTCTGACTAAGCTCTATATATGGGCAATTTTGACTAATTTGACGTAGAAATACGCCTAAGATCAAGCATCGCATTATTAATGAATTCATTAACTATATTTAAATTAAAAGTCAAAAGTATCTGAGAGCTAACAGGGATAGTTTGGTACCATATTCAATATTTCAAAGTATTGTAGGCCTTTTTTCAAAAAAAAAAAAAAAAGAAAAGTAAAACTTTGAAGGATAAAGTTGTGAGGTTCATTAAACCAAAACGATAAGCTTAAAAGATAGCCACTAATACAGTATGAAATCATGATACTCTTTGATGAGGGGAACTTCAAGAATAATGAATCCCAAAGGGGGTGTATTTAATCATGCAAATGATGAACGACGAGTCAAAAATTTGACAACCTAAATGATTTTTAGACCGTCAAACTTTTGAAGGAACATGCACATAACTATTTATTACTTTGATCTATTTTAATCTTTTCAATTTATTTTATACTTCAATAGATTTCGTTGGTACACATGCATAAATTTGCCAAACTTCACAACAATGACCATATTGACCCATTTGAAAGTCAAAATTAGACTACTCCCTAAGAGCCCAATTAGTCACTTGGAGTATATATGGATTGGATTAGTTCAAATTATGTCGAGTTTTAAATCTATAAATCAACTTAAATTAATAAAACTCAAATTGTAATTAATGTTATATGTTAGTGGCGAGCCATAATTAATTCAGAGTATAGCTATGTTAACTAATTAGCTATTATATATTTACTTATTCACAATTTTCTAAAAAAAAAAACAGTAAATTCGTCTACTATTTCAGTAAAGGTACCAAATACAAACTCAAATGGGCCTTGTTGGGCCAAAAGTTGATCTTGCTTTTGCAATTTGGGACTTTGAAGTGTAGATAGACATGGACCGTATTTGGACATTATAAGCCCATATTTGTCAGAGCAAAGAATTAATGTTGCGTATACTCCTAGTTTAAAATTGTATAATTCTTATCATCGTATTACCTTTTTGGTTCAAATGTCAACCTTCTTGCATGATTCGGACGAATCCAAAGGCAAAGCTAAGTGAGGGTTTGTGGATTCAGACGAATTTAACAATTTTTTTTGTAGACTCTGTTTTTGTATTAGGAAAAATATGTTTTTCTCTAGAATCTCAAACTGCTAATCTTGGTTGTTCCTCAGGAATGTGGTAGGGAGTGGGAACTCGGGGGGTGATAGGGATGAAATGTTCAAGGGGTGGGGGTGGAGGTGGGGGATCAGGAGACAATGAATTTGAAATGTCAAAATGATGTTTTTTCTGTTCTTATTAGAGAAGTCATTTTTTTCATTTTTAAGGAACTTATTATTCTGAAGAAAATATTTATCAAAATATATTGTATAATCAAAACGCGTGAAAATTAGAAATAACTCCTCCTTACCAAACACACTCATAATGCGTTATACATGTGAAAGGATGTGCTAATTGTGATGTTGCTTAATGACAGACTTTGCACAGAAAGACTTTGTCAAAGTCAGATTGTTAATTAATTTCATTTGTAGACTTAATCACATAGTTCTGGTTTAGTTCCACATTAATTGAATTGCTTAGTTATCAATAAAAGTTAAACAGGCTAATCAGCTTGCAAATTACTTCACAGAAAATCCTAAATAGGCTTTTTAAGTAACTTCTCAGTATATTGACCAATTCCTTAGGCTTTAGTTGCAATAAAAGATACCACACACAAAGAATAAAACAACAGAGTTAAATTTTTCATTAAAATTATTCACGTTACAAGAAAGTAATTCAACATCTATTTATATACATTAAAAATAAATTTGATTTACTATGTATAATTTAATTTTCCGACAAGAGGGTGGTTCACAAGTCGCAACGTTCTACTGCATGAAACTTACCTTTGGTTCACAATTATTTCACTTGTTCTCAAAGGATTTTCATTCAATTATTTAGGTTGATGAAATCATGCTTATTATACTCACCTTCACTACAAGCATGAGTTAAAATATAACGTTAATCACGCAAGAAATTCATGGGAATCAAATAATTATTATTGAAATAAAACGTGTTTTGAGGTTTTGTCACTATGAGTTTATGATTAATTTGAAACTTTTGGCAGAGTTGATTGATTATTCCGACCCTTACCCCATCGAACCTGTTGAAAATTCACGAGCACTCAGTATTTATATCAAATCATACGATTTTATCATAATTAGATAAAGTCTGTAAAAAATATGGTTCAATGCTTGAACTCATAATGTTAATATAAACCGAATACAATTTTTTTTTTTTTAAATAACTCGTAGATGAAAAATGAAACATTGTTTTTATATTAGTTAAACTTATCGTGTTAGATGGTTGTAAGACTTGGAAATATATAGTTGTAATGAGGCAACTGAAACATCTAAATTTGTCAACGTTAATTAATTATGATTATCGTACTTTAGGCCTATTAAGGATTGTACTTACAATTCACCAAGTGGGTGAAAGTAAGAAAAATCATCTGCTTAAGCCTTCGATGGACATGATCAACTATTATAGATAGTTGATACTAATAGGTATATCGAAGAAATATATAATCATAAATACAAGCTGACTCAAATATTATCATTAAAAAAGAAGTTAGATTTTTTGATAGTAGCTTAATTAATCTCCAGTTTTATTTTTTATTTTTGAAAAGTCGAGTTGCTATTAAACTTGTTGTGACGTTACATTTACTTTTCCTTTTAGAATAATATAGTAGTTAGGTCCATGGCCTAAAATTGGACTGAGTCAAGACTTGGACGTATAATTCAATCAAGAATTGCCTTATTACTGTATATAGCTAGGCGCTAGCAAGCACATATTTTCTTTAAAGTTTGGCGTCGAATTTTCTTTTCAAATTAAAAGTCGGAACTAGTAACCTGCATGTTCGATCAAATCCAATAAATTCATTAAATATTAAAATTATATATATTATCATTACAAAATTCAAAACTCATATAGCTAAAATTCTCGCTTGTCCTCCCGGAAAGCATAAAATTGTGGGTCATAAAATAATGCGTTTGTGTTATTGTATTCTTTGGATACTTTAAGAATATCGAGGCTTAATATATTGTCAGTTTCATCTCATCACAAATTAATAAACCCCGTAATACATGTGAGGATTACTACTTTATTCTCTCATTAATTATTATTATTATTCCTCCTAGCTTGATCATTCCTTCTAACAAAAGCCATTAACTTGGTAAGTTACTTACTATATATTAATAAACACTCACTTCTCTTGTCAAAACCTAACTTCTTCTTCCCTCACAAAATCAGAGAACTACATATATACTAGATAAACTGTGTCAGAATCATGAAAATAAAGAATGAGAAGTTGATGAATGAATTCTGGCTTAGGCCAGCTTTCAAAAACAGTTCAACACAATGGAAATATCTCAAGAAGAAAACTACTACAGCAACATCATCTTTGCTGCTCTTCTTCTTTCTGCTCCTAGTTTCTCTCTTCTTCTTCGCCGGGTGGTTTGACATTGTAAGTCAAAATGATAGACGTTTTACCATCAGCTTGCACGTATCTTTACTGTTTTATTGAGTTTGTATATATATATATTTACTACCTTAATGTCATTTTAATGCATTAAAATAAATTGCATTAAAAGACATATAATTTATTATTCAGTCAATAAATTTGACAAAACTCAAGAACTTTGCTCAAATCTATATTTGTATCATATATAAATACATTCAATATATAAAAATAATTTATTAAGAATTCAATAATTCATCTTTTTTAAAAATCGTAAATTCAAAGTCCAATCTCCATCTTTGGCCAACTCCACCACATAAATTTTGTGTTGATGTCGAGTACTTTATTCCTAGACAAACGTTTTATTTTATTTAATTTGTTTATGGAAATAAATGCATGACAATTCTTTTTATTTCTATTTCCCATGCTTCTTTAATATATACAATTCAATCAATTAGTTTATTAATATGATGAGAGCATACACAAAACTAAAATATATAGTTATGTACGGTATATACCTATTTCGTATAAGTATATACGATCTATACATTTTGTAAAACTAGTCCGACTGAAATATTGAGAGGCCTAATTATTCTATTTAAATTTCCTATAAAAAAAAAGGCAAGTCCAATGCAATAAAGATCCTATGTGTAGGGTCCGGGGAAGGGCTTGACCACAAGCGTGTATTGTACTGTACTCAATCTTACCTTGCATGTTTTTTACAAGAGACTGTTTTTAATGCTTGAATTCGTGACCTCCTGTCCCATTGACAATAACTTTACCAGTTATTCCAAGTACTCATTTAAATTTCCAATGACTTTATTAATTGTTGTTTGTTGAAATTTATGCAGGCCAAATACACTATTCATTCCTACAAAAGAGTATCAGCCCCAACAGTCCAACCTCAAATTCTTGAATTCCCTTTGGATTGTGCTGCATGGAATCAGTCCAATAAATGTCCAAGAAATTACCCTACTTCCTATAAACCCTTAAACCCTAATAATTCATCATGCCCTGAGTATTTTAGATGGATTCATGAAGATTTAAAGCCATGGAAGGAGACAGGAATTACTAGGGAAATGTTGGAGAAAGGAAAAAGGCATGCACATTTCAGATTAATTATATTGGATGGGAAAATTTATGTTGAGAAATATAACACAAAGAAATTTATTCAGACTAGACATTTGTACACTATGTATGGAATTGTACAACTCCTAAGGTGGTACCCTGGAAAATTGCCTAATTTGGAGATCATGTTTGATACCGATGACCGGCCTGTCGTCCGATCAAAAGACTACCGGAAACCTAACTCCGGACCACCGCCGTTGTTCCGATACTGTTCAGATTGGCATAGTCTGGATATTGTCTTCCCAGATTGGTCATTTTGGGGCTGGTAATTACCTTCCTGTACTCTCAATTATTTTGCAATTTGTTGTTTTTATCTGTCGTTTAAGATTTTGACAAAGCTATTTAACGCTCCGAAGAATTTTTTGTGAGAGTTATTCTTTAGCCTTAAATCAGGATATTCAGGAAGAACAAATTATTCCAGCTCGATACGGAAAAAAAGGGCAATTTACTTGGGCCAATACCAAATTTGATGAAATAATGTTTTTGAGGCTGGTTAATTGAAAATTGGAGATGATTAATTTTGGTTATATTTTTAGGGCTGAGACAAATATAAGGCCATGGAGAAGTGTAATTAAGGAGATAAAAGAAGGTAACCAAAGAACAAAATGGAAGGATAGGGTACCCTTAGCTTATTGGAAGGGAAATCCACATGTTTCTCCAATCAGAAAAGATCTAATGAAGTGTAACATTACTCATAAACAAAACTTTCATACTCTCTTATATCTCCAGGTTTGTACTCTCTTTCTTTTACTTCTCAAAATTTGCACTATAATAACTACTGTTTTAAAATTAGCTCGTGAAAATATAGTTCATCTAATTTTATCAAGCTTGGATGAATCATTTTGTTTGTTTGTTAATGCAATACATCTTTATATGTCTTATCTAAAACTTTTATTGATTTGGGCCAAGTAAGAATCTTAAAAAGACCATTTTGAAACTTTTTTTTTTTGGGTTTGACATGAAGCTATACTAATGACGAATATTTTTAGTTTTTATATATATATATATATATATATATATATATATATATATATATATAAAACTAAAACAAATTCGATAAGAGTTGAATGCATTTAAATTTGACCCGTTATTTTGTCATCTTGAAGCTACTCATCTCAATTCAACTAATTTTGGGCAAAACTGGATGACTCGTTTATGAATTCAACTTATTTTGAGCTATCCAAATTCACCCCTAACTCTTTCATTTGTCAATTTTAATATGAAAAATTAGAATAATAGATAAAAGTCTTTTCGTTAATCAGTTTAAATTACTTTGGTTCATAATATATAATAGAGGAATCTTAGTAGTTCAATTGATCGACTATCTTTTGATTCTCCACCTGGTGATTACAAAGTGAAATTAACAAAGTTTGTTGTTCAATGAGAAATCCTCAGGACTGGGGTGATCAAGCCAAAAAGGGGTTCAAGGAATCAGGTCTTTCAAATCAATGCACCCATAGGTATGGCCATAATATAGTCAGTCTCCTTCACAAGAAAAAGGAAATCAAAACATATATTTATTTTTTTGATTGCAGATATAAAATATATGTGGAAGGATGGGCATGGTCAGTGAGTGAAAAATATATTTTAGCCTGCGATTCACCAACGTTGTACATAAAACCTCGTTACCATGATTTCTTCATGAGAGGAATGATTCCTCAACAACATTATTGGCCCATTAGAGAAAATGATAAATGTAACTCACTCAACTTTGCTGTTGAATGGGGTAACAATCACACTGACAAGGTACAATTACTTATTTATAATGCAGCTTTGTGCATTAAACTGTCACTAGTCGATAAGACTTATTGGTTTTCGTAATATGTTGTTAGGCAGAGGCAATTGGGAAGGCAGGAAGTCATTTCATCCATGAAGACATGAAGATGGAATATGTATTTGATTACATATTCCATTTGCTGAATGAATATGCAAAGTTGCTAAAATTTGAACCAAAAATTCCATCAGAGGCAGTTGAAATATGTTCAGAATCATTAGCATGCACTTCACAAGGTATATGGAGAAGGTTCATGGAAGAAGGGTTAGAAAAATCTCCTAGTTATACAAATCCATGTACACTTCCTCCACCTTATGAACCTCAACAACTTAAAGAGTTTGTTGAACAAAAGATAAAAGCCACACAACAAGTGGAGGAATGGGAAAAAATGAGTATTATTGGAGCAACTTAAACAAGAAACAATTATTATAGCTAGCTAGGGAGGGAGGGACCTTTAATTTTATGTAAGCAAAAATTGGATATATAATGTATGTTGTACTTGTAATTTTAGAAAAATATTGTACATCCTTATTTTTCCCAACAAATGTTGCTGTTTTTATGGAGCAAACAATTAAACCCTCATATTTAAATTTGAAGAAATCAAGAATCACCCACATGGCAACAAAATGCTAAAATTTCTCAACTATTTATAAATATAGAAACAATTCTACACCACTATTATTTTCTTTACTAGATATGCACATTTAAGGATTGATATAAACTACTATTCTTGCATGAACATATGAAGAATTCATATATTTGCATCATAAACAATTTGGAATGATTGTAAGGCAGCGCAGCACTTCTTGGAATAAAACAATTATTGGATTCTGTCTAATTTTTCTGTCCATTTTAGCACTAACAATTCAATGGATTTATATTGTAAGTACCAATCTTTAACAAAAGAAAAAGAAAATGTCTCATAACGCGTATTTTCTGAATAAATTCACTCATAGTTTAATTACTTTTAATGTGAGAGAGTAATTCTGTGATGTTAGTTGTTATAGTGGATAAAATTTAGTGATCATGAAATTAATCTTTTTCTCATGTATAGCGCGATCTTTTCTTTTTCAGTCTGTCGATACAGGTTCCTTGCAAAAGAATAATAAAGTTGTTCTTTTCCCTGAAGTTTCTTGCTCTATAAAATGTCCGCGAGCTTCACCAATCAAGCCTGAATTCAGCTCATCATCTGATTCATGCCCTGAATACTTTCGATGGATTCACGATGATTTAAGGCCATGGAAAGAGTCAGGGATAACACGAAAAATGGTAGAAAGAGCACAAAAAGTAGCTCATTTTAGAATAGTTATAGTAAATGGAAGAGTGTATTTTGAAAAGTATAAACCAACTTTTCAAAAAAGGGACATGGTCACATTGTGGGGGATACTACAACTTCTTAGTTTTTACCCTGGCATGCTACCTGATTTGGATTTCGTTTTCGAATGTGGTGATCAACCAGTAATACAAAGAAGTGATTATGGAAAATCAAAGGACTCAATTCCACCACCATTGTTTCACTACTGTAGAAATGACTCGAGCCTCGACATTGTTTTCCCTGATTGGTCCTTTTGGGGTTGGTAAACAACATTCTTATATCTTTTCAAGTTCAAAAAAGCCAATGTTAAGATGAATTAGTATGTGTTGATTTGTATCAGAAATGGTTTGTTTTGGTACTAGTGCAGGCCAGAACTCTCCATAAGGCCATGGGAAAACTTGAAAGAAGATTTGCAGCAGAGCAATGAGATGATTAAGTGGACAGAAAGGGAGCCTTATGCTTACTGGAAAGGTAATCTATTTTTAGGCGAAGCAAGACTTGACCTTCTCAAGTGCAATGTCTCTGAGAAACAGGATTGGAATGCTCGAATTTATGGCATGGTAAGTGTCAACTCTGTCCCTCAGTATTTTCACAGTTAGGTGCTTTAGAATCTCTTAATAGATGCAAACTCTCGGTTCACAATAAAAGGATAGCCTGGGGCACAAAGCTCTCGCTAAGTGCAAGGTCCAGGGAAGTGCAAGACCACATTTGGTCTACTGCACCCCAAGTCCCATCTTGTTTTTCAGCAACAGGTTGTTTCTACTGCTTAAACGTCCTAGTTACGCGACTATGACTCTTACCTTGCAAACTTTAGGTTCACAATGCAGAAAAATCGTACATTGTTTCATAGTATGTTATTTTTGATAAGCTGATAGTGGTCCTTTACAGCAATGGGCTCTCGAACGTAGACAAGGCTATAAAACTTCAGATTTGGCCAATCAGTGCACTCATAGGTATGCAGGCAATCTCAGAAAGACCTTTTTTTCTGAATCTTTCGTATCTTAGAGCTTCTGCATTGTTCTTACTTCTTTCTTTCAATTGACATGATGAAACAGATACAAGATTTATGTTGAAGGGCTAGCATGGTCTGTGAGTCAAAAGTACATTTTAGCCTGTGATTCTATGGCTCTGCTCATAAATCCGCACTACTATGATTTCTTCACAAGGAGTTTGCTGCCAACCGTTCATTACTGGCCAATAAATGAGAATGACAAATGCGAATCCATCAAGTTTGCAGTAGACTGGGGCAATAAGAATGCAAAAAAGGTGACATTCTATATATATATATATATATATGAGAATACCAATCTTCTGCTACATTAATTTGTTTATAATCTAACATTCAAGTACGCCGACTTTAAACAGGCACAAGAAATAGGAAAAGCAGGTAGCAGATTTGTTCATGAGGAGCTACAAATGAAGTACATTTACGACTACATGTTTCATCTTTTAACTGAATACGCCAAGCTTTTGAAATATAAGCCCACCGTGCCTAAAGAAGCTGTTGAAGTATGCTCTGATACATTGATTTGCTCAACGAAAGGAATAAGAAAGAAGTTTAGGGTACATTCTAGGATTCAAAATGTTTCATCTTCAGAGCCGTGCACCATGCCCTCTCCTTGGAGTCCTGCAGATATCCAAGATTTTATCCAGAGAAAAGAGAATCTCACAAAGCAAGTTGAACTGTGGAAAGAAACTCAAAGTATTTGAAACCTTCCACATCAGGGACATAGTATTTGCTTAAAAGCTATCTTTCTTTTCATTTTTGAAGATTTTGCCTAAATTCAGATGTGAGAAAAGAAGACACTTCTGAAGAGGCATTGTAAATCAGCTCTCCTCAAGATATGTATGGCGGAGAATCTTCTTTGTCGATAATCTATATAGAAAAATACTTATATTTGTTCCATAGATATTGTGCAATCAACTTTTCATTGACTAGTAGGATTAAACTAAGAACTCGATTATTTATCCATAATGAAGTATCTGCAACTATACTAATCCTGCCAATGAGGTATCCCCTCATTCGATAAGAAATTGCAAACGCTGGAGAAACATCCCTTACTGCACCAGCATTCATAAGCATATTATAAATTTGCTCTGCTAATCCAAGTTTTAGGATTAAGTGAAGTTGGGAAAACTTGCAGTATCAAGCTTCCTTGTTCATCTCCTCAAATTAACAATATAGCTTAAATTTTGAGATTTCAATCATATGTTTGATTCTTGATCTGTATATATTTGCTCTATCTCCTAATGCAATAAGTTGAATGGAACTCTCAAAATGGTTCACTCACTCTCCTCCGTGGTTTCTGAAATCCTTTACATAATCAAAGAAGAAGAATCAAGATTACTGATATCCTGGATTTTACATCAGTTTCTTGAGAAAAAATGTAAAATAACTTTTGATCTTCTGATCTCATCTACTTCAGAACTTCCAAAACAGGATCAATGTGGAAGAGGGTGGCCGGGCGGTTATTAGCTTAATGCCTTAACCAATCTAGAAGAAATCTTGTTCTTGATAATATTTACAGAATACCAAATATTCAAGAGTTTACAGAATCTACAAAAGCAAAAAACAAGAAGGAAAAGGAAGGACAAAAACATGAACAAGAGTTGAACTGAATATATTTAGAAATTAGGATTCCATCACATTGTCACACATGATCATATCTATAGTGTACAAACAAAAATCTTAAACGACATATAAACTGAACGTCTTAGACAAGGAAAGTATAAATGAACAAAAAATCCTCAAAACCCCATTGAGAAAAAGGGCCTATTACATATGTTTTTATACTGGTAACTGAATAAAAGGCCCTAAAGTGTAGACACAATTCAGAGAGCTCTGCAAATGAAGGTATCCAAGCTCATTTCACTTGGATCAGTAGCCTGCAACTCAACCTGGACACCATCGAATTCCCTCCTGAATCTGTCTTTGGAGCTTGCATACAACATCTTACTTCTTACCCTTGCTGTTTCCGGTGACCTACATCCTCAATAATTTGTCAAATCACATCGAATGATATAATGTTCGTAATTTGATAATTAATGGTGGCCAAAAGAAGTCATTCAAACACAAAAACAAGATTAGTACATTGAGAATAATATTCGAGTAGCTAGGAGGGAAGAAGTGTGGTACCAAGCAATGAAGAAGATCTTGCTCTTCTGGACATTTTCATCAGTAGTAAAATCATAGTCAAAAACAGCATAGCGGCATTCATTGGGAGGCAAGCTGTTAGCCAAATCCTCATGAGTCTCTGACTGTCCACCAACCTTCTCAACAACAACTTGCTGACCATCAATCTTGAATACTATGTATCTATGGTTCCTTTTTGCTTTCAACTCCATGAATTTCAGCTTGCACTCATCACTCACTGCTATCCCTGATGCCGCATTCGCCTAATATATCCAACCAAAACAGATCAAACCTTCATTAATCACCTCAATTTCATGACAACTTCTAGAGGCATACACTTTTTTAGATAGATTGCAAAGTTAATATCTTGCGAAGAATTTTTACACGATAAATGTAACAGGACACATGCAGCTAATCTCCCCTACTTTTCGGATTACACCTTATAAATCTCTTGATTATACTATTCCCTTTCAAGCATTATAATAGTAATTTTTTTTGTGTGCGCGAAAGATTCTTGTTTCGTCTATCGAATTTGAATAATGGTCAAAAGTCCCAATAGGATACATCATGAATCATCACATTCAATATTTAATTATAAAATTGGATTTATCTCAAGGGGGGCCTTGAAATCATTATTGATAAAGTTGATCTAATCTGGCCACAAGATCACGGATTTAAACAGTGGAAACAAGAGAGCCTAGGGCCCCGTAATTCAGAATCCTGGTCATATCATTTATGTTCAAAAAAACAAATCGAACTGTCCCAAGTACAACAAATTATTAAAACAATGACCAGAAACAATATATAAAGCTGTGCAATAATCAAATTGTATATATATATATGTTGCAACATACCATTTTGGATAAGTGGCGAACAATGAAGCTTCAGAAACAAATGAAAAAAAAAGGAAGCAAACTTTGGAAAAAGCAAGATAAATAGAGAGAGAGGTGTTGGGGGATAGATGTTTGGATTTCGAAACAAAAAAGCAAATGTAGAAATGTTCAAAGGGCTGAGAGCTCTTCTAGGACAGTAATACAAGTGTTTGTTCTTTCCTATATTCATCCTATAATCTTGGAATTCAAGAGGAATTTGTTTATGGGATAAAAAAAATGTACTAGGTATTCAATTCATCATATTATGTATATATATATGTTCTAGGAGAATTTTAGGCGAAAGTCAGATTATGATTTTAACCATACACTAAATTTAAATGTTATAAATTATTTAATAAATAGTAACCACCATAAAGTCTCTTGAATATGTATTCTTTGTACGTATTAATTTCATGTTTGAGTATATTAATGAATTTTTTGTTTTGTTCATCTTTCGGATGGAAAAAATGAAGGAGAAGGCTCCTCTCTATTTTCCTCAAGTTTCTATCTCGATGGCCGACACGTGGTATAAGTTTGATTTGATTGACCAAATATATCTTAGCCGTTAAACCTAACTTATGCCATGTATCAATCATCAAGATAGAAACTTGGAGAAAATAGAGAGGATCCTTCTCCAAATATGAATGGTTAGAAAAAAATTACACAAACCTATATTCTTTTATTACTACTAAATCTCATGACTCCCACTAATTATATTTATTATGATTTTTAATCTCACGTCAACTTCTCATTCATGATCTCAAATGAATTAATGATATATCTATGACAACTCTTTGTATTCCTCAATTCTATTATATAAATAATGACATTTGACACAATATTATATACACTTAAAATAATTGAGAAAAAAATGAGAAAATCTCCATGCTCTCTTATATATCTTGTCTCTTTTATTTTGTTTTTTTTAGTGTTTATGTTTTGTTTGTTATTATTGTACAACTTTCTATTATTTTGTTGTTATTCTTATTGAAAAATTATTGTGGTTTGTTGCTTTCTATAGATTAGCCTAGCATGTGGTATTTTTATATCCTCATTTATTTCATGTATCTAATTAATTAAATAATAATTATATTAGGATGTATTAAATAATAATATATCCTAATAATTATATTAGGATGTATTTCAAAATAATTAATTATAACAGTTTAATTCACGTGTCTATACATGAAAATTACTTTTATTTCATGTATTTTTAATCAACTTTGTAATTAAGGATGTATTTCTTTTATAAGGAAAATATATGTACTTTCTATCATAAAAATGATGGATATTTTTTAGAAAATACCAATAGACTTGAAGGAAATATCATATATATGTCATTTCCAATATAAAATTTACATAAAATATTTCGAAATAAATATGCAAAGCATCTTCCCACAATTAATAATTCACATATGTACATAAAAAATATTTTACTTTTACTCGTTTTATATTGTATAATTTTACGACGAAGGAAATCCAATTAAACCTTACCTTACAAAAGGATATATGCCCTTATCAACGATTTATTGCAATCATTTGACTTTTATTACTTACACTAAATTTAAATATCTTTGGAAAAATAATTTGTCACAAAAGGCTAATTAATAATACAATAATAACCCCATAATTCTGGGGTTACAATTGCAATGATTTATCACATCCTTTCAGTGACTTTTATATGAATACACCTTGGGACTTGAGTAATATTTGACGTTCAATATTGACATTTTTAGTCAAATGGACCACTCATAGGGTTAGGTAATATGAAAACCAACCATGCTAATTATGTATATATTAGTAAAAGTGGGAAGCTTCGACTTTCATAGTTGGATTATCATTTTTATTTTATTTTCATACAAAATAAAAAATTTACAAAATATCAAATTAATTAAATAATAATTATATCATATTAGTTCACTATTATGCTCATAGACTAATCATGATATAATACTAAATGTTAAAGTTAATTCATATATTCATAATATGTACTATTTATTTTAGGCATTTGACATTAATGATGGTAATTACTAGATTAGTTTCATTTTAATTCACGTGGGATTATCAAATAAGACACAAATGGTAGCAAAAAATTTCATTTAACTTTTTGACTGATTTTATCTTACAAATAGTTAAAACGTTTATGCAAAGATAAGTTAAATATGAGTTATAAATCAGTTTATAAGTTTGTTCAAATAATTGTGTACCTGAATTATATGATAAGGACGATTGATAGGGAGAGCAAAATTGAGTTTTTTTTCCAGAAAAATAATGTTGTCTTTTGGTAGTGTAAAAGAGCCAAAACGTATGATTTTTTTGTGTGGAATTAATACTAATCACTGAATAATTACTGTAATAATAATGGCAGTAGAGGTTTGTTTGATAGGAATCTGCTTTGCCACAAAGACTCAAAAGAAGTCCTCTCGTCCCGAGGTGAGAATGAGATGCCGATCGAAATAAAAAAAAATGAAAAAGACGGATGAAAGTTAGCGGTTTAGGGGTTTTGGGGAGTTCGTTGCATCAAAATTGACTGCTATGAAAGTAAGAAATGGCACTAAATAACGAATGATAACGATCATGAATTTCCTCGTATCTTATTTTTTTATGATATTAAGAAATACTCTTTTTCCTTACATTTCATCCGTTTATTATTACAAAAATAGATTATTTTTTTAATTTGTCGTTTTAAAAGATAAGGTTTCCAATATTTACTTATAAAAATTTAAATTAAGATCCAGATCATTTATTTTTATTTATGTATTTATTTATTATTTATAAATCTTATTTTTGAAAAACAACAATATGTTGGTGAAAAATATCAAAACCAAACCACTATTCTGGGCAGACTTAAAAGGTGTACTCTCTTGGTATTTCCTTCTTCAAATAAATTATTGTTTAGTAGCAGAGAATTCCTTGTCAGGCGAGTCGGTCAAAGTCAATGCTTTTTTATTTAAGAAATTAAATCAATTCCATTAACAGAATTAAAAATTGGGGTAAGTAAAACTGCTTACTTAACCATGCGTTTCTTAATAAAATTAATAATTAAAATATTGTGTATTTGTGTGTGGTTTTTTTTTTTTTTTTTAAATTAAAAATATCTGTCCTATTATATATACGTTAAAAAAAAAGGTAAGCCTTATCCCAAATGACACTGCATACACAGGTTTGAGTCCCTTTTTTAAATACAAAAATTAAATTAAATTAATTGAATTGTTTTTTTTTTATAGTGTTAGTTAGGGGTGAAAATCGATTCAAACCGAAGAATCGAACTAAATATAACAGCAATCTGAAGAAGTGAAGAAAATAAAACCCATGTGTGAAGTCAACCATATTGAAAGGGACATGAAGAAGGTAATCATGAATTAATATGGTTGAAAAAAGATTATTACTTATATTTATGTCAATTTATTATTGAATTATATAACAAATTAATATGATTTAAGGTAAACATTCAACATAGGTAAGCTAAGTATTTGATCCCTATTGGTTAGTGCTTTTATCTGGAAAATAAAATGTCCTTTTTTGGTTCTAATCGTGTTGATGTAAACTTCCAAACAAAAAACGAAAATAAAAAAGCTAAAAATAAAAATAAAAAAATAATTGCATTAAACACTCATATAATTAATATGAATACGTTAAATAGATACATCTTACTTTAAATTCAAACACTTTCATCTCCTATATAATGGAATTCATATACTTACACCCTAGGAGGTGTATCCGTAACTAAACATATAATTAAGTTAAAAAAGATTTAGTCGGCAAAATTATAAGCATAAAAAACTTATAAATAGAGCTAAGTATAAGAGTCTTTCATGTCATTCCAGCTTTATTTTAAATATTTTAACAAGCGTAAAATATTAAGATAATATAATTGAGATATTTTTAAAAAGTTGAAGTCATAGTTTTTTATTATATGAATTTACGTAAGTTGAAGTAGATCAAACTGTGACAATCAATTTATGTATTGCAAAATATTGAAATCGAACTTTAAAATATGATAATACTAGTATTATTATATTTTTAATAATCATAAACTGAAATTATCGAATCGAAGTCTTCAATAACTTATCATATCGTATCATACGATGCCCATAAGGATATTCACGGGTCGATTTGGATCCGCTATTGGTCAAAATCAAAACTAAACCTAAACCAACTTAATCATTTTTAAATTCTCAAAACCAAATCAAACCAGGCCAATCATAATATATATATATATATATATATATATATATATATATATTTATTAGTTTGGTTGTTATCGATTTCAGTTTGGTATGATTCGATTATTTGGTTATTAACCATACCAAAAATAAAAGCAATAATACATTCAAAACTAAGAAAAAAAAAATAGATAGAACGACTAATATTGTAGAACTTTCAATCACCAAATTTACAATGAATAAAGTTTCAAAATTCAACATTGGCCCAGAAGAAAGAGATAGTGACATTCCCAGTCCCACCAAGAATTGTCACAGACATTCTTTCATATATATGAAATCAATAAGATAAATATTCTCGTCTTCAACATTTATGCTTTTATAAATAAATTAAAAATTAAACTTTGATAAAAATGTATATAAGAACTTTACAATTATTTTTAAAAATAATATATTATGTATGTATATAATTTGTCGATTCAATTTGATTATTTCTTTGATTTTTTCAAATAAATTCAAACTCAAATCAAATATTATAAATTTTAAAAAATTAAAATAAAACTCAAATAAAATAAATTTTATTTAAATAAATTTTTATTCAAATCGTGAACGCTAGATGCACCTCTAGTAGTCATAAAACAAAGGTGTGGTTAGTGGAATTAACCCAAAAATAGAAAAAGGAAAAAAAAAGTTAGTAATAGTGAGTGAAGAAAGTGATATGATGTGGACCAATGAGAGAAGTGGTAGACTATTCATCCTTTTAAGTCATCTTTTACTTGTCTTTTTGCTTAAAGCTCTTTTATACAACTTCTATTATTCAATTCTTTTTTTTTTATTTTTGCAGGTACCTGACAAGTGACAACTACACTAATATTTTAATTTTCTTCCTTAATAGTTTTTTTTTTTTTGTAAAACTGACTAAAAAGGAAATGAAATAAATTAAATTAAAATTTATATATTCAAAATAGTGTCTCATTTTCCACGACTCTCAATACATAATCTTTGTCTCTTCTTTTCTCTCTTTCCTAGTACCATCTTCAACCATTCCCTTCATTTTCTTCATCTCTTCCTTTTTTTTTCATCATCCAAATAAAGGTTTTTTTTTAAGCTGAAAATCAAAGAATTTGAGAAACCCATATAGATTTTTCAATAGAAGAGTCAGTTGACAAGGAAAAAAGGTGCACTTTTTATAATAATTTTAAAAAAAAATTCTCCTTTTTGTTTTCCTGTTAAGTATTATTCTGCTAGGATCTTGTAGTATCATATGTTTGGTTTATGTTTTTCTTTTTCACTGTTTATAATTTATTTTTGTGTGTTTTGAGTAGTTTATGCTACTAATATAATTTTCATACTACTGTAATTTTTTTCCTTCTTGGTTAGATTTTAATGTTGATAATTGTTGAAATCAGTGAAAATCATATGGATTATGTTCTTGTTGCTTTTGGGGTTTGAGTTCAACTTTTTGTGAGTTTGTTTCTTGCTTTTTAATTTGTGTATGTTAGGTGATGTGTCTAAAAGGGTATCAGCTTAGCTGTCTACTTTTTGTTTTTATGAAAATTGAGTTATTGTTTTTAATTTTGTTTATAGGTGTATTTTTCCTCAGTAACATCAATCATTTTGTGAAAACTCCTTGTTGTTTTTCAAATTTCTTGATCATTGTAATTCAATTTCAAGTTGAATTCCGGAATTTTATGGTCCAACTTGTTTTTCGGAGTTCAAATCTGGAAAAATTGTCAAAGATTCTGTAGAAAGTCCCTCTAGGTAGATTCAGATTCTTCTTGTTTCTTAATCTTGAGTTGGCCCTTGTCTCTTCATAAGAGAAACTTTAAGGATATTCTGTGACATCTAAAGAAAAAGTGTTTTTGTAATATGTTTAAGTTATCTGTATCCTCATAGATTCCTTTGTCCAATTTTCTCCTTAGAAGATGGTTGATTTTCTCTCTATATTACGTTTGAGCTTTTATAAAAGATTTTTTGAAAAAAAGGTGTACTTCTAGACTCTTTTTAGCTCGTCCTGCTTTTACACTTGTGTTTGATAACAGGTAAAGCTTGAAGGCTTTTCCCATTTTCAAGATGCCAATCATCTCTTGTTTCCATGAACACTTGTACTATGACTGTTTTTTTATATGTATTATTTCTCCAGAATTTAATGGTTAACAAAAATTCTCACTTTTGATGCCTGCCTGCCTTAGTTACTTTACAAACACTTCCTTTGGATAGAGTTTGGGCTCTGCTTCATTTGCATATTCATTTTGTGACTGAATTGCAGTATTTATGTAGTAGATTTTTGAAGTTGGATTTGTACTGTTCCACTGTTGAGAATATTCCCTTTACGGTGACATTAATGTTGTTTTGCAGTTTTCACCTGCTTGACCGGGTTTGCTGAATCTGCCCTATTGAATTGACTCAGAACTATCCTGGTCGTACTCCATGAGTAATCTCAAGCTTGGGGTTGAAGTTGTTGGTGCCCACAATCTTTTGTCTAAAGATGGCCAAGGCTCATCTAGTCCCTTTGTAGAGCTTCACTTTGATGGGCAAAAATTTCGCACCACAATCAAAGAAAAAGATCTGGACCCTGCTTGGAATGAGACTTTCTATTTCAACATTTCTGATCCTAATGACTTGTCCAGACTGACACTTGAAGCTTTTGTTTTCAACAATAACAAGTCAAGCCAATCTAAATCATCTCTTGGAAAGGTCAAGATCAATGGATCATCCTTTGTTCCATACTCTGATGCTGTTGTTTTACATTACCCTTTGGAGAAGGCAGGCGTTTTCTCACGCGCGAGGGGAGAGCTTGGCCTGAAAGTGTTTGTAACTGATGATCCATCTATTAGGGTATCGAACTCGTTTCCTGCAACAGATTCTTCATCACATGTCAGTTCCCTTTCAAATCTAAGTGATGAACCTACTAAACGAGTTCCAGATTTCATCTCTGAACCAGTCACTAATGGTAAAAAGGGGGTTAGACGCACATTCCACCACCTGCCAAATGCGAAACACCAGCAACAAGAGCCCAGGTTTGCAGAATCCAGTCAACCAATAAGATTTGGGGCTGATCAGATGAAATCTACCTCTCAGGGGCCGAAAGTAGTGCGGATGTACTCAGGTTCATCTTCACAGCCAGCTGAATATTCATTGAAAGAGACAAGCCCTGTCCTTGGAGGAGGGCGTATAGTGGGGGGCCGAGTTGTTCGAGGTGGCAGAACATCTAGCACATATGACCTTGTTGAGCCTATGCAATTCCTGTATGTAAGAGTCGTGAAAGCACAAGATTTGCCTTCTAAAGATATCACAGGAAGTCTTGACCCTTATGTTGAAGTAAGAGTTGGGAACTACAAAGGAGTCACACAACACTTCGAGAAAAATCAAAGTCCAGAATGGAATACAGTATTTGCTTTTGCTAAAGAAAGAATACAGTCTTCTGTTTTGGATGTTCTGGTTAAGGATAAGGATATGTTGAAAGATGACTTTGTTGGGATTGTTCGAATTGATCTGCATGAAGTTCCAACCCGAGTTGCTCCAGATAGTCCATTGGCTCCAGAGTGGTATCGCTTGGAAAACAAGAAAGGGGAGAAAAAGAAGGGGGAATTGATGCTTGCAGTGTGGATTGGTACACAAGCTGACGAAGCATTTCCTGATGCTTTCCATACAGATGTAGCTAGTCCAATAGATATGTCAGTGCCGTCCACCCATATCCGCGGGAAAGTGTACCATTCTCCTAGGCTTTGGTATGTTCGTGTCAATATTATTGAAGCACAAGACTTAGTTGTGTCGGAGAAAAATCGTTTTCCTGATGTCTATGTGAAGGTTCGGATTGGTAACCAGTTGCTGAGGACTAAGCCAATTAGATCTCAAACTATGAATGCTCTGTGGAATGAGGATTTTATGTTTGTTGCTGCTGAACCGTTTGAAGAACATCTGATACTTTCAGTTGAGGATCGTGTTGGTTCCAACAAAGATGAGGCTCTGGGAGGTGTTATTATACCATTAAACACTGTTGAAAGGCGTGCAGATGATCGATTTGTTCGATCAAGATGGTATAACCTCCAAGAACCGGGTTCAGTTGAGATTGAAGAGCCAAAGAAGAAAGAAAAGTTCTCCAGTAGGATCCACGTTCGTGTATCACTGGATGGAGGATACCATGTACTTGATGAGTCAACTCATCATAGTAGTGATCTTCGACCAACGGCGAAGCAGCTGTGGAAGCCATCAATTGGTATCTTGGAACTCGGTATCCTGAACGTTGATGGACTACACCCATCAAAAACAAGAGATGGAAGGGGTACATCAGATACATATTGTGTGGCAAAGTATGGTCATAAGTGGGTGCGGACCAGGACGGTTATTGACAGCTTAAATCCGAAGTTTAATGAGCAATACACTTGGGAAGTCTATGACCCAGCGACTGTTCTGACAGTTGGGGTGTTTGACAACGGACAGCTTGAAGAAAAAGGTTCAAATGGCAAAAGAGACATGAGAATTGGGAAGGTTCGTATTCGGGTCTCAACACTTGAAACTGGTCGAGTATACACACATTCTTATCCGTTGCTCATCCTTCACCCTTCGGGTGTGAAGAAGATGGGAGAATTGCATCTCGCCATACGATTTTCATGTGCATCAATGGTCAACATGATGTTTCTATATTCTAGACCGCTTTTACCAAAAATGCATTATGTGAAGCCATTGTCTGTATCGCAGCAAGACATGCTGCGATATCAAGCTGTTAATATTGTGGCTGCTCGGCTAAGCCGTGCAGAACCTCCTCTCAGAAAAGAAGTGGTTGAATATATGAGTGATGCAGATGCACACCTCTGGAGCATGAGGCGCAGCAAAGCAAACTTTTTCAGGCTGATGTCCGTCTTTAGTGGATTATTCTCTGTTGGGAAATGGTTTGGAGATGTATGCATGTGGAAGAATCCTATCACGACGTCACTAGTACATGTTCTCTTCCTTATGCTCGTCTGTTTCCCAGAATTAATCCTTCCGACGGTGTTTCTGTACATGTGCCTAATAGGGCTTTGGAACTATCAGTACCGGCCGAGGTACCCTCCGCATATGAACACAAGAATATCACATGCTGATTCAACAAATCCTGATGAGCTTGATGAGGAGTTTGATACCTTCCCTACATCGCGGAGCTCAGAACTTGTTAGGATGAGGTACGATCGTCTTAGAAGTCTAGCTGGTCGAATTCAGACAGTAGTAGGAGATGTGGCTACACAAGGTGAGCGGATCCAGGCACTACTTAGTTGGCGAGACCCGCGTGCCACTGTGTTATTCATTATATTCTGCCTGCTTGCTGCCATTGTGTTGTATGCTACACCTTTTCAGGTCTTTGCTATCCTATCTGGCTTTTACATGATGAGGCATCCCAGGTTCCGCCACAAATTGCCATCAGCACCCCTGAATTTCTTTCGCCGTCTTCCAGCTAAGACTGATAGTATGCTATAGGTTGCTGGTGTTATGACAGTTTTCTGAGATATTTTCTGAAATCCGATTTCAATCATTGTCCTCAAGGAAAATTTTGTCATATTGCTAAGGAGTTGAACAAAACTAGGGGACCTGATATAAGACCAGGAAACCAAAGAAATGTTCATAAGTTTGATTTGCTTCCGCATGTTGTGCAGCAACTTATTTGCATTCTTAGCACATTTTGCAGCTTTGCCAAGGTTCATGGACGTAAATTGAACTAGGCAAAGATATTGAGAACTACATGTGTGTATATCAAATGTGTACTGTTTATTTTTTCTAGAGTGCATGCAAGCCAGTTGATATATATAATATCTTTTCCGTACTTGGATTTTGTTAACATCTAATGTCGAATTTATGTTTGATTATACAACATTCTTATCACTCAAGTTTCTGTTAGATTATTTTGATTTCACATTGCCGCGAGGCTTGTGAAATCAAGCTCAATACTGGTATTGGCACTGGACTGCACCTCTGTTACATCATTAACAAAAGAAGTACGGGTAATAGAATACAAGTTTAGGGACCAGATGAAACAATATGTTATTCTATTACTTTGCAGAAAAATACAGAATAAATTTCAACATCTGAAGAACTCAATGACAATAATTTAATCCATCCATCAAGTTCTTGTCACAGTAAAGTTGTGGTTGAATGCCTTTGCTGTAGCTGTGAGGTAAAGAAGCTGAACTGAAAACTCCAATTTAGATATTTTTATATAAAAGAGAAAGGCCGTGACTGTCAAGGAGAGATGAGGAATTATATAATCACATATATGATATATCTGAATTACTATAGTCCAAATAAGTATAACTAAAAAGAAACAATAATAAACTTCTCCACTAGACCATTGGACTGCTAAATTCAATGACTGTATACTTAATTATTAGAAATTTTTCATGCCTTGAGCAGAATATTGGCATTTTGTCTGATTAAAACATTATATAAACCAGACCATCACAAATTTCCACCCAACCAACATTTGAAAACAAAAGCAAGAGAAAAGACCAGAAACAAAAACCATGATGAGCTCTAGTGTGGGAACAGCAGCTCTGGTGTTGCTGGTTTTTGCCACTCTTACTTGCTGCTTAGATGCAAGATTACAGGTTTGCCAGCCGAGTGGCAAAATAAGAGGCATAAAACCACCACCAGGACAATGTAATCCGGAAAATGACTCTGATTGTTGCAAACAAGGTAAGATGTACACCACTTACAAATGTTCGCCTCCAGTGACTGGTAACACAAAGGCTGTTTTAACCCTGAATAGCTTCCAAAAGGGTGGAGATGGTGGTGGACCTTCGGAATGTGACAACCAATACCATTCTGATGATACTCCAGTTGTTGCCCTTTCAACTGGATGGTATAGTGGAGGAGATAGGTGCCTTAACTATATCACCATAAGTGCTAATGGCAGAAGTGTGAAGGCTAAGGTTGTAGACGAGTGTGACTCTACCATGGGATGTGATGACGAACATGATTATCAGCCTCCATGCCCCAATAATATTGTTGATGCCTCTAAAGCAGTGTGGGAAGCCTTGGGTATACCTGAAGGTGACTGGGGAGAGTATGACATTACATGGTCTGATGCTTAGTGCATTATTATTAATTAAGCTATCATTCGGATACAATGATCATGTGCATTATCAGATTATGTGTAATAAGTGGCGAAGATACTAATAGATTTCAATGTTTGTTTTTGTGAAATTACAGCTAATGAAATTATGTTCTTATCTACTTTTGAAGTGATAGTAAATTTCATGCCTTTGACACAGACATGATTAGTTAAATATCTGAAAAAGGGATTTGATAGCTAATCTAAACCTACAACAATTTGGACTCTACCAATTAATCAAATGAATGAATAAATCAACTAAACCTCCCTAATTTGCCAGTTCAAATTAATCAACTAATCCTCCATAATTTTCCAGTTAAGTTTCCCTTAACCACATTATTGAAACAGCACAAGCTTGACTGTGATCTGAAAGAAGGGAAGCAAGACAGTAACTGCAACCATATGTTGTTGTAGTGTTTTAGACATTTGTTTAAATTAGAATTCTCATAAATGGTGATGAATTTTGAATCAATAAAGAGAAGAAGGCGTTACCTATATCTGATTAATATATCTTATGTCATTATTCTGTATCAAGGATGCAAAAGAGGACAAGCATATTCCTAGTAAAATCATTAAAATTCAACACCTCGAGAGCCTCTTACACCAATTTTTTTCATTTCTGTTTACTGTGAAGATCTTTCTCCTACTTTTTATGTTGCAAGAGGAGGTTATGCCAGCCATGCCACAAAACTATTTTGTTTGTGGGCAAGAAGGAGATGAGATGATTGACCATTAAACTTTACTGTTGTAGTAATATTTTAGGATATTCATCATGATTCATGACAATGATACACTGATAGAAGTTGATGAAATTGTTGTAAGAATTATATAAGGTTCCAGTGTTCTTAAGGACTAGGCTAAATAGAAACACAATTAAGCGTATTGGATACAAATACTCCTTTTAGCTTAGTGAGGATTGTGTTGTCCTGCCAATAGAACCTTTTGATCATCTTCAAACCTGAAATTCATTGTTTTAGCCAAAAATACGGCAAATTTGCCATTTTGTGACCAGCTTTGTAACAAATCAAACTGTTCTTTAACACTAGATTGTGCAGTGGTGCTCCTTCTGTACAGCAAGAATATGAAATTTTTTCAGCAACTAAGTAATCCAAGACAATAGAACACCAAGATTTCATACATAAGAATCCAGCTTACATTGCGGTCATCGTCAAGTAAAATAAAGAAGTCACAAACAAATATGTCCAAAACTACTATAGCCAAATAACTAAAAGGATAAAACAGTGCTCCACCAGACCATTTGACTGCTAAACTCTCAATAACTGCATACATAATTCTAAGAAACTTTCATCCCTTGATCAGAATATTGGCATTTTGTGTGACCAGAACATTATATAAACCAGTCAGATCATCCCAGTCTCCACACAATCAACAATTGGAAACAAGAAACAGATAAGAGAAAGGAACAAAAGCAATGAAGAATTCTAGCTTTGGAGCATATCTTTTGGTGTTGCTGATTTTTGCTGCTCTTACTTGCTGCTTAGATGCAAGATTACAGGTTTGCCAGCCGAGTGGCAAAATAAGAGGCATAAAGCCACCACCAGGACAATGTAATCCGGAAAATGACTCTGATTGTTGCAAACAAGGTAAGATGTACACCACTTACAAATGTTCACCTCCAGTGACTGGTAACACAAAGGCTGTTTTAACCCTGAATAGCTTCCAAAAGGGTGGAGATGGTGGTGGACCATCAGAATGTGATCACCAATACCATTCTGATGATACTCCAGTTGTTGCCCTTTCAACTGGATGGTATAGTGGAGGAGATAGGTGCCTTAACTACATCACCATAAGTGCTAATGGCAGAAGTGTGAAGGCTAAAGTTGTAGACGAGTGTGACTCTACCATGGGATGTGATGACGAACATGATTATCAGCCTCCATGTCCAAATAACATTGTTGATGCCTCTAAAGCAGTGTGGAAAGCCTTGGGTATACCTGAAGGCGATTGGGGCGAGTATGACATTACATGGTCTGATGCTTAGTGCATAATCATAGTATTGATCAATGGTATCGTTTTGCATATAATGGTGGTATTCATACTCAGATTATATGTAATACATGGTACACATACTATTAATTTCTCATGTTTGTTGTTGTGAAACTACAATATAATGAAATTCTGTTCATATGGACTTTTGAATTGACGGTAATATGAAATTCATGCCAATGAAAGAGACATGAATAGTGAAATCTAAAACATGACATGGTTCAGTAACTAATCTAAACCTACTACAAGGTTACCTAGATCCTTCAATAAACCAACTAGGCCTCGACCTCAAATTAGTTGCGGTCAACTATATGAATCTTTTCTATCCTTCAAAGGTGTTTTGACACAATTACACCTTCTAAATAATTGTGAAACTTACTCTACTTTGCACTAGTCACTTCCTGGAAAATAAAGAAAAACATTTGCTGATTTAACTTGATAGTAATATGGGATTCAACAATGCCAAAATGAAGAACTTTATTCAGCTCCAGAGTCTGTGAAGATGACACTTGAAAAAGAGTGTATTTATCCCTTTCTCCAAAAAACTATTATACCATTCATATTTACTTTCTACAATGAATTTCACTCTTTCTTTGGAAAATAATAAATGAAATATTTATTTTACTATTATATTCAAATTAATTTAGTGCATAGACTAAATTCTTATAAAATAATTTGATAATTAAGTAGCTAATGCTAATGTTAAAAAATATTAAAATATGTTACTCCTTCCGTCCCGATTTATGCAGTATTTTTCGATTTTGAGATTCAGACAAGTGTATTTTTTATCGTAAATTTATCATATTTCTTTTTAAAATAGTTTGAATTGTCAAGTATATTGTGACTTATAGTATTTTTTTTACATAGTTCACAAATATATAGATTTCATTTCAAAATATTTGAAGATTTCATGTGTAAGTTTTCGATTAATCTTAAACTGTTTCACTATCAAATAATAAAAAGTGTCACATAAATTGAAAGTCTCGAATAATGAAAAATATCACATAAATTGGATTAGATTTATACTATATAAAAATGAATAAGTAATAGTAAAATAATAACGTTACAATCTTGCAATAACTATTTATAGCGTGTTTAATTGAGAATAAGCTATCTCAAAATTAATTATTTAAAATTATTTATTAAACACTCAAAGCGAAATAATAACGTTATAATCTCGCAATAACTAATTTTAAATTTTATCTTAACCAAATTATGAAAAAAAATTAATTCTGAAATTTGTTATTTCTTATCCGCAATATGGATTTATACTTACAACTCCGTACTTTGCTAACTAACAAATCTTCTTTTGTCTCTCTCTTCTCTGCCGTAACCTACCCTCAAACCCTTAAATTCCCGACGAAATCCTCTGTTTGATTTGAAAATGGTTGAAAACTCGACTCCGGCGAAAGGAATAGCAAGCAGTAAAGGGGAGAACTTGGATCCTTTGTCTGTTTATGAGTTTACTGATGACGATTTATCAGTAGAAAATAATTCTGATTCTGTCGATTCCAAGTTGAATTCAACTCCTAAATCTGATGGGCAAATCTCCACTGGAAGAAGGACTAGGTCTAGGACTACTGAAGGTCGACCAGGTGTGGGTACTGAATCTAATGGGAAGAAATCCCCTAGAGCGAAACGTGAATTAGCTGGAAAAAGGAAGGATGTTAATGCTTCTGGGAAAAATAAGGGGAAATCTGTACAGGTGGATGAAGTTATTACATCGAAAAAGAGAAAGGTTGATGATGGACAAGAGGAACAATGGCCTTCAAGCTCCTCCAATTTGAAGGTACTTTGTCAACATTTTACACTAGTTACCGGTTTATTGTTTTGGAATTTTTGTGTTTAATGTGTATAGAGTATGCATATAATCATTATATACTGTATATGAAGTGTGTAGGTGTGTGTATAATGTATACAGTGCAGCTGTGTAGGTGCATACACAACTATTACGGTGTATATTAACTGTTCAATCAAACTTCTCTATAACACCGGACCTGTTGTTGCCTTTTATAGAGAACATTTAGATCTTATTTTGGTGGTTATAGATCAAAAAGATCCAAAACTCGTCTTTTTTTTTTAAGTTTGTTTGTTTTATAAAAGATAATAATAAATGATTGAACTTTTTGATCTCGAATGATATTCATATCTCGTTAATTAAAAATAAAAGGGCTGATACAATATTAATAATGGGGTAGGTGTGGGGAAATGGCAGAATATAAGAAGTCACCAACTTCATCTTAACAAGATATTTTGACATCCCAGATTCCTTGTTAGAACTTACAAAACTTATGAAGATTATATTTCCTATAAAATATCATTACTAGATTGCTTTTTGGTTGTTATCAAATAATAAATATATAGATGTTTGAGTAAAAACCATTATAGAGAGGTATTTTTACAAATAGCGTAACATTATAACAATGGATATTGTTGTTATGGTACAAAAGTATAAAACCGGCATGTCATGGTGAAATGCCCATACAAAGGGTCTCTCGTGTAATGAGGTTTGATTGTATAAACAATGTTCATAATAATAAGTATATTGGCAGTACTTGATGAATGTTATATTTTTTCGCTAACATCAATAGCTTTTTGGATGCAGACTTGGGATTTCTATATCCCACCAAACAAACATTTCCACACACGTGTAAGTTCACACACAAATTGTGATTTCATTAAATTGTTGAAAAGCAAGTTGGATGATAGGCAGCTCCAGATCTTCAGGGGAACCCCATTCGGGTACTTTCTAGATTTGCCTCATGTAGTTATACAGAATCAGCTTATACATTCCCTATTGCTGAGGCAGGTGGTTCCAGTAAGAGAGGATGAACTGTGGTTTAAAGTGAATGGAACCAAGTTGCGTTTCGGTCTGGCAGAATTGGGGATTATTACTGGTTTGCGATGTCGTGGTGATGCTGATAAGGGTTATGAATCTAGTGGTCCCAATAGGTTGATGGATATGTACTTTCCTGGACTTGAAAAGGTACCCAAACAATCACTGATTGACTGTTTCCTCCAAAAGAGATGGAGGTCAGACGAGGATGCAGTCAAGATTGCTGTGTTGTATTTCATACACACATTCTTGTTCTCAACTGCTAATATCAACACATTCATCCCAAAGGCTGATTTTTGTATTGTTGAGAGTGGGGATTATGTGACATTCCCTTGGGGTATACTGGTATTTAGAGCCATGATGGAGTCCATAAACAATAGGTTGCGTGTGGGTCTAAAGATGTATAGGCTTGGAGGTTTACCTTTGGCTTTGCAGTGTTGGTTCTACGAGTGCTGCACTGATGTTGATGGTAAGTTGGCTCACCGGGTTGACAACAAAGTACCTCGTATTCTTAATTGGAAAATTGAGAAGCAACCGACCTTGAATGAGTTGTCTGGTGGGTTATTCAAGATCAGCAGGGACAAGGTGAATTGCAAAGTCAATATACATAATTTGTAATATACATTATGGATAGTAATGTATACATTCAGTGTATGCAGCATTTAAAAAAAATGTCTATTGTAAAAATCTTAAATATTATGGGGCTGTTTTTCATCTTTCATTTCTACTCATTTGATTTATTTTTTGTGTAGTTGAAGTTCAAGAATGTTTCTCCCACAGAATTTGAGCAACTTCACTTGGATTTGCCTGAATCATCTGGGGATCTAAATGATATGGAGGTGGCATCCAGAGATCTTCCTGAAGTTCATCCTAGTGCTGATGTCTATAGCACTCCTCTTGAAAAAAGCAAAACTCGGTCCAAAACCAAATTGGATCCCCCAGTGAACAATTTGGACAGGTGTGCCGAGCTCAAACGACTTTCTGATGAACAGTCGGAGTTGAGGAGCAACATTCGAGAGGTATGGGCAGTTGCAGTTGTCTGTATATGTCTAGTTTAATATTTCAGTTTATCTGAACACAAACAGTTGTTTCATTTTATACTTTTTGGGGTTTTTTTTAGGTCTTTAAAGCAACTGAGCTGCTTAAGGAACAAATGATGCTGTCATTTGCAGATGTCTTTAAAGCAATCGAGTCATTGTCGAAGAGACAATCAGAAAAGGACACTTCAGAAGTATTCCTCGCAGAATTGGTTCCCTTTTCATTTTTACCATAGTGCACTAATATTTTGTGCTGTTTCTGCATATTATTGTAGTTTATGTTCCATTTTTCGACAGATTGATGGAAGAGATGACCACCACGACAGACATGGTGATGGCAATTCCGGTCGTTTTAACGCTAATGATGACCATGGTAGTGATGGCCCAGATCGTGGCAAGGACTCCCTTGGTGACAAGGAGAATAGCGAGAAAGTCAATATTGGAGCCTTGAGTGGAATTACAAATGCATAAGGAAAATCTTTTTTTTTCCTGTCCTACATTTAATGAGGTAAGATTTTCCTGCCTAAATGTTTGTTTAATAAAGAAAGTAATCATCTGGTTTTTAAAATTTGTTGCTACTCATCGGGGTGGCTCAGATGGTTTGGTTTGTCTCTCAAGTTCAAAACCCCTCATCTGTGACAGTGGGTTTGCCTAGTGGGGTTTACCTCTCCTATATGGTTTGCGAGCTATTGCATATGAGCGGGTTTACCCATTGCGCACCCAAATGGTAGGGGCTTTGGTTCCCTTGTCATATAAAATAAAAGAACACAATTATTTCCTGAACATGACTGTGGTTGCCCTCATGTTACTCTACTCACGTTTAGTTGTGATAACTTATATTCGGCTGTAGGAAAAAAAAATATCGATTTCTTGTAGCACTCCTGCCCATATCATTACTCAAGCCAACAATCCTTGTAATAAGTACCTTGAGTATGGCATTTTTTTTAAAGTAAAGTTTGCCTTCACGATACTACAGAGCAGTTTGATGATGATTTGGCTGAAGGTAGTTCTCAAGGTTGCAGAATCTGTTGTAGAGGACAAAGCAAGATAGAGCAGCCAAATGCAAGCTGTTGTACTGTTCGAGTCATTGTCCAATTTCGAATTTTCATATACAGTTCAAGATTAATTTGGAATCACAAGGAGAATGAGGTCTTCTTCCCTATTCAATCCACCGGGTGGTAACTATTTCAATTGGATGGTGTAATGAACATGTACTCAATGAGAGTGACAACCATGGGGTATAATGCAGACCCAGGTTGTCAATCGGACTCCATGACCAGATAATGTGGTTGCTGCCTCAAAACTGTCTGTTTCCTTTCGGCAAGTTTGTTATAACGTGGTCTAAGAACTTGCTTATGTAATTTTATAGTCCCATCCATTTCGATCACAAAAGCATTTTCCGCTATGTGTATATGTAAACTTTATTGGATTCAATCAATCAATAAGATTTTCCTATGAACAATATGAGCTTTTTGACACTGTATTATCAACTTATTCGTATAATCTAAAAACAAGTCTTTTACAACCTTAATGCTCCTACTTACACCAGCAGTGAGAAATGTATTGAGGTGAAAAAGCCTGCAGTGATGCAATTGAAAAGATGATTGCTGGAAACCCAGGTGTTCATGTTTAGCAACCAGATGAAAGTGTCGTGTTCTTGTCTTACTATACAGAGAGATACAAACTTGCATTCACCACTCCAATCTAAATAACTACTAATTGCAGAAAAAGGGCGTGAACGTTAAGGAAAGTAAAGAAATTATAATAAAAAATGTCCACTCTAGTATAGCCAAGTAACGAGTAGAAGTAATCGATTTGACTGCTGAACTCCATAGCTGTATCCTTAAATATAAGAAACTTAATTAGTGCATCATGTATGGTACTCACTGTATCATTACACATGATGTATAATATGTGGCATGCATACTAAATACTGAATTCTCATGTTTGTTGTGAAATTCTGTTTATATCGACTTTTGAAATATAGTAATATTAAATTCATGCCAATGAAAGAGACATGATTAGTGAAATCTAAAACAGGACTTGGTTCAGTAGCTAATCTAAACCCACTACAATTTGACCAAGATCTATCAATCAATCAACTACGCCCCAATCTCAAATCAGTTGAGGTCGTGGATAATGTTTACTATCACAATATTGCAGATATAGTAGGGAAGGAAAGGAGTAATCATACAGTGAACATGAATGTGTTTAAGGTACAACAAATTCACAAATACTCCAGACAATATATCAGGTAGCATTCTACGGAGAGTACATCACATACAATCTCTTTTTCCAGTTAAATTTGGCCTTAATGACACTAGAAGAGCAGGCTTGACGCTTATTTGAGCAGGTCTTCGAAGTTGCATAATCTATCACAAGGAACAAGAAAGACATGAACAGCAGCCAATCGCAAGCTGCTGTAGTGTTACTAGTACTTGTCCGAGTTGGAATTGGCATTAAAGGATGGAAGTCTAAAATCAATAAAGAGAAGGAAGTTCTGTTTTTTTCCTTCTTTAGCATAAAATTTGTTCCTCTGCAACTGAATCATATAGACAACGAGATCTGTAATAGTTATTTTGCCAAATTGTATGGAAAGGATTAACAATTTTTTATCCTTTGAAGGATATATTTTACATAAAAAATGTTGATGAAATTATTTCAAATAATCTGTATCATGTATTCGTGATCCAGCATCATTAAGGACCATGCATAAGCGAAACATCATAGTCTACTAAACATCATTCAAGCAACCAAATCTTCTATCCTAGTGATAGCTGTCTTGATGAGAATCCAACATTTGATAAGGTTATGTTTGCATGTCCTACTTCATCTTCTTCTCTTTTTTTTTCTTTTCGAATTAAGTAATCTAAGTCACCATGTGGTTGTTTTAGATTATAAGAATACTAAAAATGCTACTACTGTACAACAAAAATACAAAATTATTTTCAGCAACTAAAAAATCAGAGACAATAACATACTCCATCAAGTCAACTTCTTGTCGTTTTAGGTTGTGATAGAATGACTAAAGACAACAGGAGGCTGAAAGAAACCTTCAATTATAAGTATGTCCAAGTTTACTATAGCAAAGTACTAATTAGAAAAGATAAAGAAGCATTCCACTAGACAATTTGACTGCTACTGTATACTTAATTACAAGAAACTTTTCATGCTTTGAGCAAAATATTGGCATTTTGTCAGACCAGAAACACTATACAAACCAGTTTGAGCATCCCAATCTCCACACAACCAACATTTGAAAACAAAATCATAAAAGAAATCAGGAACGAAAACCATGAAGAACTCTAGCTTGGGAACATCTCTTCTATTTTTTCTGGTTTTTATCACTCTTACTTGCTGCTTAGATGCAAGATTGCAGGATTGCAAGCCTAGTGGAAGAATCCGAGGCATAAAGCCACCTCCAGGACAATGTAACCCTGAAAATGACTCAGATTGTTGCAAACAAGGCAAGATGTACACCACTTACAAATGTTCACCTCCAGTGACAGGTAATACCAAGGCTGTTTTAACCCTGAATAGCTTCCAAAAGGGTGGAGATGGTGGTGGACCATCGGAATGTGATAACCAATACCATTCTGATGATACTCCAGTTGTTGCCCTTTCAACTGGATGGTATAGTGGAGGAGATAGGTGCCTCAACTATATCACCATAAATGCTAATGGAAGAAGTGTGAAGGCTAAAGTTGTAGACGAGTGTGACTCTACCATGGGATGTGATGACGAGCATGACTATCAGCCTCCATGTCCAAATAACATAGTTGATGCCTCTAAAGCAGTGTGGGAAGCCTTAGGTATACCTGAAGGAGATTGGGGCGAGTATGACATTACATGGTCTGATGCTTAATTCGTCCATCATGTATAGTACTCACTGTATCATTACACATGATGTACAATATGTGGCATAGATGCTAAGTACTAAATTCTCATGTTTGTTACTTATGAAATTACAGTATAATGAAATTTTGTTCATATCGACTTGTGAAATATAGTAATATCAAACTCATTCCAATGAAAGACACATGATTTGTGAAATCTAAAACAGGACTTGGTTCAGTATCTAACCTAAACCTACTACAATTTGACCAACATTTATCAATCAATTAACTAGGCTCCGATCATATATTAGTTGAGGTCAGGTATATACACCTACACGGATTAGAAGCTTTAGTGGTGATGTTTACTATCACAAAATTGCAGCTATAATATGCAAGCAAAAACATAACCATACATTGAACATTAATGTGTTTGAGGTACAACAAATACTCAAGATAATATCTCAGATAGCAACCTTTGGAGAGTACATCATATACAACCTCTTTTTGCAGTTAAATTCAGCCTTAAATGACTCTACAGAGAAGGCTTGATGCATATATGGGAGAAGGTAATGAGCCAGTTCAAGAAGTTGCGTAATCTATCACAAGGAACAAGCAAGCCAATCATTTTGTTTCTGCTTACTGTAAAGATCATATTGCTCCTACTTTTATCGTTTATATTGCTAGTGGAACTGTGTAATTATATCGTATGTGCAGGGAAGATCCGAGATGATTGATCAACAAATTTGAACTCCATGGTGGCTAATTTTTGAGAGGATTCTCGTTAAGGAGATAATAAACATAAAAAATGTTGATGAAATTATTTCAAATATTCTGCATCATGTTATTGTTAACGTGATCCAGCATCATTAAGGACCATGCTCTAGAGAAGCATCGTAGTCCACTAAATATAATTTTTCTTTTGTTTTGTATTGTCATCTTAATAGAGTTTCAAGAAACCAAATCTTGCATCCCAGTGATAGTTGTCTTGATGAGAATCCTAAGGTCATGTTTGCATGTCCTGCTTCATCTTCTTCTTTCTTCTTTTTTAAATTTTCGCTCATTAAATAAGCTAAAGTCATCCATCTGGTTGTTTTAGCTCATAAGAATACTAATGATGCTACTACTGTACAACTTAAAAACAAAATTATTTTCAGAAACTAAAGGAACCAAGACAGTAACATACTCTATCAAGTCAAGTTCTTGTCGTTTTAGGTTGTGATAGAATGCCTTTCTACAACAAGAAGCAGAAAATTCTAAATTAGTTATCCACCGATAGAGACCTTCAAGAAAAGTAAATAAGCTATAATAGCAAAATACTAATTAGAAAGGACAAAGAAGCATTCCAGTAGACAATTTGATTGTTAAACTTAATTTTCATGCTTGAGCAGAATATTGGCATTTTCAGACCAGAAACACTATATAAACCAGTTTGATCATCCCAATCTCCACACAACCAACATTTGAAGACAGACATAAAAGAAAACAGGAACAAAAATCATGAACTCTAGCTTGGGAAAATCACTTCTGGTGTTGCTAATTTTTGCAGCACTTACTTGCTGCTTAGATGCAAGATTACAGGCTTGCCAGCCTAGTGGAAGAATCCGAGGCATAAAGCCACCTCCAGGACAATGTAACCCTGAAAACGACTCCGATTGTTGCAAACAAGGCAAGATGTACACCACTTACAAATGTTCACCTCCTGTGACCGGTAACACAAAGGCTGTTTTAACCCTGAATAGCTTCCAAAAGGGTGGAGATGGTGGTGGACCATCAGAATGTGATAACCAATACCATTCTGATGATACTCCAGTTGTTGCCCTTTCAACTGGATGGTACAGTGGAGGAGATAGGTGCCTTAACTATATCACCATAAGTGCTAATGGCAGAAGTGTGAAGGCTAAAGTTGTAGATGAGTGTGACTCTACCATGGGATGTGATGACGAACATGATTATCAGCCTCCGTGTCCAAATAACATTGTTGATGCCTCTAAAGCAGTGTGGAAAGCCTTGGGTATACCTGAAGGTGATTGGGGAGAGTATGACATTACATGGTCTGATGCTTAGTGCATCATTGTAATACTGATGGTATCATTCGAATATGATGATTGGTGTGATTGTGTAATATGTGTGCATGTGACATAGATGCTAGTAAATTTGCATGTATACTACTGTGAAATTACTGTTAATGAGATTCTGTTTATAATAAACCTCTTTATAAGTGATAGTTACATGAAATTTCATGCCAAGATCAATGGCTAATCTAGATCTACTACAGTTTAATCAAAGATCAATCAGTCAACTAGACCCCAATCTCAAGTTAGTAAAAACTGCATCAGAGTGACTTTTCTCACTCTAAACTCCTTACTTATTCAAGCGTGGAACCAGCTATACTTTGTACACATATCTGAATCACTGTATCTCTTGAAAAAACAAATCCAGGGCACTCCAAGCATAGAATAATTACAGAGGATCAGATTTCAAATTCAGGCAGAGATATTAGTCCAGTGAAACCAGGAAATTATAAAAATATGTCATCCAACACAAGATCAAGAAAAAATTAGCTAAATTGATGGAACAGTCTGCAACTGGAAGACCAACCACAACATGTTACAAGCACAGGCTAAAGCCTCCAGCATGAATTGAACTACTCCTGAGTAGAAAAGCAGATATATGTTAAACTGCGAAAAACTCCTATATCACTATAATCTAAGATAGCTGCTGATAGTTATATGAAAATGTCTCATGTCAAGATGGTAGGACTGGAGAAATCAGAACACAATATATACAGTGCTCACTCGCCTATCTACATTTGACAGTCATCCTCGCATCAAATCAATGTCAACATGGCCAGTCTGTAGATCCATCTGCCTTGAACTAGGCCATAATCCCATAGAAGAGGATGGTGTAATATTCTGGTTCGAAAGAGCATCAGCTGGATTTACGGAATTGTCAGTGGTCTGAAGATCTGAAGTTCCTGCACTCTGTACACTTTCTGCAGCTCTTTTCTTTGCCTTTGAGCTTGAACATAAGAAGCTTCCCACTATTACCTAAAATCATTCACTTACAGTTTCAGGCTTTGAACTAGTGAAAAGCAAGCATCTGAATTTGCCACAAGAAGGCTTAGCCTCTATATCACCAAGCAAGCAAGCAGTTTTTTTTTTAATGAAGTAATTTATTAGCAATCAAACAGTTTTTTAGGAAGACCAATTTCTAAACAACTATATAAATCTAAAACCAGCCAAACTTTTTCTTTATCAAAAAAAAAAAAGGCAAACTTTTTTTGAGATTCAAAGGTGCATGTATTTTAAAATGGAAGCAACCATATAAAGTTTCATACTAATTTGCAAATGAGTTCATCAAAGTATCATATGACGAAGACAGCCAGATACCTGGTTTCCTTTTGAAGACATCAAATGGAGATTTCAATAAGATGGAAGGATTGAAATTGATACCTGAATTGGACTTGCTGCAATTAGAACACCTCCAACTCCACCACCTATTACACGACCATCTGGACTAGCAAGAGAAACACTTAGACTACCGATCCTCCCCCGAGATTCACCACTTTCGTTGACCAAGAATGAGCCTGATAGGCATAATATCTCAAACCGCCCCTATATGGAATAAGAACATTTGCTTGGAAGATCATTTCATGCAGAAAAAGGATGGAAATTAAGGGGGTAAATTAGGTAATATGCAATAACATACTTATATCAGTACTTAACTAGATTGCAAGCTCATAATATAGAGAAAACTTTTTCCATTTAACCATTTTAATAAGTGATCCTCCCTCCCCCGACCACCCAGATCCCCGAAAACTACACCAAAAAACAGATTCATCACTCAGTATATAACAGTGTAGAATAAAACTGACAAAAGATTGGTCAACGAGTTTAAAAGATCCAGGCACAAAAATCCAATCTGCAATTGCAGGTCGGGATTAAAAAGAGGGGGAATTTTAGTAGCTCAGTTGACTGCCTGAACTTTCACCTTGTTGGTGAGGGTTTGATTCCCACCTTGTAATCCCCTCCCCTATTTTCCCCTTCAAAAAAAAAAAGGAGGGATAGAAAACATCTAGTTTCTTCACTATTGCAATTTAAATTTCAACAAGAATCAAGAAAACAACTTAAAAGTCTAGGCCTCAAAATTTCTTAACCTATTTGTTAAAATATGTTCCAATTGGATATTAAGGACATTGGAAACCAAATCTCAAAGTTATTTCAGGATTACTAACAGATCCATGCAAAGTTATCAGACCAAACAAATATTGAAAACACTAATAACTTCATTTTTCTAACCAATCACAAACAACTCAATTTCACAGTTGCCCTCGAGAAAAGATAACAGCTTCCTGCAGATCAGTCTAAGCTATATACATTTTGCTCTCCATTTAGGAGATAGCAACTTACTGTTATCAGACTGAAAAATTATATTTTTGGAATTTAATGTTAGTCTTCACACCTCATATGTAACAGTGCCACCAGAAGATGATGGCTGACGGAGGGTTACAGTGGAGATGACACCATTTGCTGATAAAATACATATTGATCTAGGCCCTTGTTGCGAAAACGACATTATTTTTGTAGTGATGTCCTGCAGGAAATGCAAATGAACCCTTCCATTAATATTGTTTGTGGAAGAATTAAAATTAAAATAGAAAAAGTAATTGAACAGCTTAAAGAGTACAAATTAAAGGTTAGCCAGATGCAGTTTTTCCAAATTGAGGTTGTAACAATATTCTATTCTGCTCAAAGGCCTTCTGCTTCATACAAATAATTGGAGAGCACCTAACTGCCTGCAAGGCAATGATAATAAGAGAATTTAAGAGGTCAAAAGTGCTCCTCGATCAAGTGTGGAATCACCTTTTATTTGTCAATCCAAAAATAATTTGAATTTTCACCTTCAAGTTTCAACTATTAAAAGGAACCTCTTAAGGTTAACTGACAACACATTCTCCACACATACTTAATCCACTATACCAATGATAGCTAAGAAATCACCCATAAACTTTTTTTGATTTGCACCGAGTGTCCGAGTCTCTTAGAGCCCGACTAATCCCGAAGTGCACAAGTCACCCATAAACTTATCAGTATATTAAGAGTGCAACCAAGTAAGGAAGTATATTTAGTTGTTTCTAGTTTGTTTTTTTGTTGATAACCAAAAGGAAAGTTTAATTTTTTTGGGTCTAGTTAGTGATAAGTAAGTTCCTACGCAATTGCTAAGCATACAAGACGTATCAACATTTTACTCTCTCGTCCTCCGCTTGCAAAAGCAAACTCACCCCAATACGAAAGAAAAGCATATTGCAACCGAAAAAACGATCCATCTTATTGCATATGCTCACATGTAATGATCAGTCTAAGGTCCCAGAAGATATCTTGACCAAAATTAAATGACTACTCTTTTTTTTCTTTATTATAGAGTTCATTATGTTACTTCTTGCTCAAGTTTCTTGAAAGCCTAACCTTGGAGAATAAACAAGGGAGGAAAAGTTCATTCCCATGCTATAAAAGTTTCCATATAGAGTGACTCACAATTTTAATGTGCTAGAATGATAGAAATGAGGAAAAAAGATACGGCAGTAGTTTCAGTCATGTATGATGCTACATTATTTAACACGCTCTAAAACATGTGAATCACATACTTCTCCAACAGCAATCATAATGACATGCGGTGTAAAACCAATTCCAGCTGTATTGGACAACCATCCACCTAGCAAAAGAAGCGACAAATTATATGGCAATCACATAAAAAGACTCCACAACTGCAAGTCAGCAACCGAAAGCATGGCAGATAACCATCCCAGAGCAAGGAATGCTCAATGGATAGAAAAGGAAACTCACATTGATGAACAACAATGGCACCTACTAAAGGAATAGTAGAATTTTATGAAATTTCAACCTCGACTATCACATGTAAAAAGCAAGTTCAGATGCTGAAAATAATGCAACTTCACAAATTTTGGTGATCTATTCTAAAAAAAGACCCTGGAGAGACAAATTTAATGTATTTATGGCCTAAGCTGTAACTTCTAATTTTTCCTGGCATCAACAATAATCTGGTAATCTCCATTTGCATTTAATAATGTGAGAACCAGAAAAAAAATGATCTCCAGCTTATAATGTATGCTTAATTTTGCAAAATAAACAACCATTCTAGCTTCTTCTTTTTTTATGAAAGTAACATGCCATTCTGGCATTTTGTTGTCCTCTTTGTTCTTTTTGGGGTTATTAGAAGATATGTCTCATTAAGAAAATCAAAGTTAGTGCATATTCTCCCACGTCAAACCAAAACAACAAAGAAACTGAGCTCAAGAAGAGTCTATTCTCGCATTTACCACCCATTAAATTGATCTTGTCACCTCCTTATGAGTAAGATGTCAGATATGCAGAAAATACATCTTTTTTTCTTATTACATCATAACTTTAAAAGGTTCAAGAAATGTTAAGGGATGTCTGCATAATGACATATTAAAATAGAAAAGGAAGAAGTGCACTCTTTAAGTTGTTAAAGAAGTCAATAATAAGAATGTCCATTCAATTGTTCAGCAGAAAAAAGAAAGCATCTTCTTCTTCTATAGATCAAATCTATAAGGAGCTAAATTCAGGAATAATTGGATGCTTGGGCCAGTACAGTTATTGTCTGGCATTTAGACTAAGAATCAAAGGGGAAGGAGACTTCAGGAGAAGAATAATTTGATAGGAATAAGTTAGTCTTTTGGCAAGTATTGTGGTTAAAATATTTCAGTAATAAATTTGATACAAATCTTGTACTCTTGGGGAAGGAAGTCTTCAAATATTTTCAAAACCAGAGCAGAGATCCACTAAGTTTTGTTAAACTAGAGGAAAGAAGTGACCCAAAAAATAAAACAAGATGGTTTGTTCTTTACTTTTTGGAGTTTTTGTTGTCACTTAAGAAGAGTATGAAGGATGCAATTTTAAAGTTGTTCTGTTTCAACTCCAATATTTCTTTAGCATAATTGATCAAATTTGATATGTGAGCTCATCCTAATCCCCACATAAAACACTGGTGGCCTAAATTGCAGCACTATGAATACCTAAATTTATATTTCTAAGGTTTTATAGAGCACTTTAACATGTGGTATACATTATTAAAATGCGCGAAATCTTCTTTTTTATAACATGAAATAGAAGGATATTTTAATTCCTACTTGACTTTAATATGATTTAGTGTACTTATCAGAACAATATCTATTTATCTATCTATATGAGGAAGCTTTGTTGCAAGAAAAATCTGTTCACTATTGAGGAAAATACGGAATGATAAACAGCATCATGATGATGAAGATAGCCAACTGTAAGAAAGGAACATGCTGCGGCTTAAGAGGACTGCACAGTAATAAGTTGGTAAAACTTCCTCAATCAGATTAAGTTTTCATAGAACAAAGAACTTAACAAACAACTACTTCGAATGAAAGAAAGAAACATAATAGAGCACCATCATTAAACTATTCCAATTGTCCAGGATATAAGGAAATGCAAATTAAAGGGAAAAAATACCAAAAGAACCGAGTTGCTGCTTTCGTCCAGACCCTGGTGGCCTTCCTCTACCCCTCTTCTGAGTTGGGTTTAATGACGTTGCTTGAGTAGATGGAGGTGGAGTCAGAGCCAACGACATCGCCCCTTGAGCTCCATACTTCCTAGGTCTACCCCTCTTTCTGCGCACAGGCTCACCTTGTGGCATTCCTGATGATGCACCAATACTACCTCTAGGTGACATAGTTGATGAAGGATCCATTACTAGTGTTTGTGGAATCGAAGCGCCACTACTACTAGATTGAAAGGCAATATTAGCAGTAGGTAATGAAGGATTAATGCTTGGTGATCCCTGTAAACCAGGGGCATTCCCGCTCCCACTCATCCCTCTCTGCATATAGTAAGGAGTGGATCCAGGTAACATCATAGCTTCCCTTGGATCCATACATTCGTAAACAATATATCCCCTTCAAACAATGATTTAAACCTCAAAGGAAAGGGAATCAAAGTCTCAACTATTTATTCCTAAACATCGAAAAAAGGTCTTTGCAACATCAAAACCAGTAAAAGTTGCAGCCTTGGATAAGGAAAATGGCACTAAAAGACTGAACTTCTTTCAACTCTCAAGGGAACTTTATTATGCACATTCAAGATCTCCTTAAAATCCCAGAATGTACTTAGCTGTGAATTTCACCTCCCAACTAGCACAAGTATAACAATGGAAAGCTCCTCCAAGAACAAAGTCTCCCAGTAAATGCAAAATCTGAAAAGATTTTAAGATTATTGTGTCACCTCCTTAGTCTTCCGGGTCATCATAACTGCCAGTGAATGACACAAAGTAAGTTAAGAAACAGTAACAAACTCAGCAAAATAGATACAGGAAGGAAAGGAGTCCTTAGTTCAAAAAATTCAACAGAAAAGCAAAAACAAGAGGCTAAGAGATGTTCATAGGAAGAGAAATGCAAGTTCAAAGCAATAGGGCTAAGAATAACATAACTTTCAACAGCTTGCCAAAACTATTTGAAAAGGAAAAGGGCTTCACATTGAAGACAAATGCAAAACAAACAGAGACTGAACTGGTCTCTTGGTCTTGTCCATTCTAACCTTACCATGCAAAACAAACCCTTAAACACTAAATTTCAGCTTTATGACCAAATTCCCACAAACATTCAACAGAAAGAGCCAAAACCCAACAGAGAAACCAATGCCATCGCATGAAGAACAAGAACCCCAGTCATAAACTCTTGATAAAAATCAATTCTTGGTTAACAAATTGAATAAAGATCACAGCTTTATGATATTTTTTGCCAAGAAACTGACACCAAATTGATTGAAATGCAGAAAAAGAAGTGACCCTTTTGGGAAAAAAGAAAAGTTAAAAGCTTAGAGAGGGAAAACGGTGAAGTTACTATAACCTGTGACAAGTCCTTATCTGAAATGAAAATGAAAAATGGAAATGGAAATGTGGGGCAGAGAGAGTCGTTTCTGTTACAGAAAGTATAGATATGTGTTGTGTCATTGTGTGGTATGTAAGAGAGAAATTGAGTGATGCCAATTTGTTTGAGCAAAGAGATTCAGAAGATTGAATTGAAGAGTAAGCACACTCCCAAACCTGAAAAGGGGCGCTGGATGGATAATGCTGATATTTATTGCCATCAAAAAATTTAATTTAATAAGGACTTCAACCCCTCTTCATTACCACGCGCAGCTTGTGAAGCATTGGCAGCCCCAAAAGGGCGCTTGATGGATAATGTTCACATTTGACCCTACAAGTTTCTGAACATGCCACTTACAAGTCCTTTGCTTTAGAAAAGTCGCCATTAAAACAGACAATATTATATTCAGTGTAATCGCGTAAATAAGATTTGAGATGGCTAGATTATACAACCTTGTCCTTATTTTGAATTGGTAGAGTGGTTTAAAAAAAATTCACATTTGGATTGTTAGTAAATTTTATTTAAATACTTAAATTATGGTATTTTTTAATTGAATATTTAAACATACGATAGTGTTTTCCTACCTCTTTCGTCTCAATTTGTTTTTTATTTTGACTTAAAACAAAGTTAAAAAAAATAATTTTAAATTTTATGATCTTAAATAAAAAATACATAGAAAGTAATATATTAAAATAGGGGTCTTAAGCATATTACATTAATATAAAAGTTCAAAATCAATAGTTACAAAAAATTAGAAGAGACATTCTTTTTAAACTAAATAAAAGAAAAGTAATACCAACAAGTTAAATTGGAAATATACTGCCCTCAACAAGTTTTACAACTTTAACCATGTTCCAACTAAACTCCCAAAAATTGAATAAAAATGTTTAGTAAAAATATTTTATTACGTATTTGAATCGAAAGAGATTATAATTTGAGCATTTGAATAAAGTTATTTGTAAGTGGTGAAATGCTAAAAAGTGAGGCGCGTAGGGGTAGTGGATTGTGAAATGGACAATTGAGATGACGAGAGAGCATGCTTCACTTCAAACAAGTTGGAGTCTGCTACTGTACCACACCAAGTGGTCATTTGGGTATCTCACTTTTATATATATTAAAAAATAAAATTGCCCACTTTTTATTTCTAAAAATAAGTGTTTAATTATAAATGAGAGGATTAAGTTCACTCATATATAATATTAATATGGTATTAATATACTAATACAGTTACTTTCTACTAATTTAGAGTTTAATAAATATGATTATGACTTTGATAATATTCTCTTAATTGTTTCTTATTTATTTCTTAAAAGAATAAAAGATAGCTTACTCTTATATGATACCGATAGAATATCAATATATCGATGGAGTATCACAAAAATTATATTTTCTACTAATTTAGAGTTTAATAAATAAGATTATGACTTTAATAATTTTCTTTTAATGATTTCTGTAAAAAGAAAAGAGAGATTGATTCTATATAATACCGATAGGATATCGATATACGGATGAAGTCTTTTGATATATCTTCGCTTGAAAAAGTTAGGGTCTATTTGGAAGGCCACCTGTTAATTGGAATTGGTATAATTACTAGGGTAGTAATTACACACCCTGTAATTACACCCCTGGGTAATTACACTGTCATGTTTGTTTGCCAAAGTGTAATTACAAGTGTGTTGTTTGGTTGCACGAGTGTAATTACAAGGTTATATTAAATTTTAAAAATAAAAGTTAATTATTTAAAATTAAATATTTATATTAGACAAATATAGATATTTATAAATAATATTAAATTAAATATTTAAGATATGTTTACTTGTATATAATATTAATATGATATCAATATACCAATGTAGTATCACAAGAATAAACTTTCTATTAATTTATAGTTTAATAAATATGATTATGACTTTGATAATATTCTCTTAATTATTTCTTAAGAGAATAAAAAATAGTTTAATCTTATATGATATCAATAGGGTATCAATATATCGATGGAGTATCACAAAAATTATATATATTGTTTTACTAATTTAGAGTTAAGATTGTGACTTTAATCATTTTCTCTTAATAATTTCTTTAAAAAAAAAGAGCTTGATTCTATATAATACCGATAGGATATCGATAACCGATGAAGGCTTTTGATATATATTCGCTTGAAAAAGTCAGGGTCTATTTGGAAGGTCACTTGGTAATTGGAATTGGTGTAATTACTAGGGTAGTAATTACACACCTTGGTAATTACACTATCCTATTTGTTTGCCAGAGTGTAATTACAAGTGTGTTGTTTGGTTGCACGAATGTAATTACAAGATTATGCTAAATTTTAAAAATAAAAGTTAATTATTTAAAATTAAAAATTTATATTAGACAAATGTAGATATTTATAAATAATATTAAATTAAATATTTAAGATATATATTGTCTTTTAAAAATATATATTAGTAAATATATATATTCTTAATTAATATTATAAAAAAAATTAATTTATATTTTTTAAATTAGTATATTTTAATTAAATAAATTATATAAACTAAAAATATAAGTTTTATGTGAACATCATGAAATGTGTGTTTGACAAAAATATTAAATATTATAAATATAATGTCATAATAAAAATTATTAAAATATTTGATTAAAAAATAATTTACCTAATATAACAAAAAAAATTGCTTGTAATGCGAAATATCAAGTCAATACTACAAAAACAAATGAAACTAAAAAATATAACATACTTTTCAATTAGAGGTGGGTTCGATTTTTGCGGTTCGTTTTTCCATAAAACCAAAGACAGAATGGAAGGTAATTTGGCGGTTCGGTTCGGTTTGGTTTTGCCAAAAAACAAAAAGTAAACCATTGATTTTTCGATTCAATTTTTTTCGGTTCAATCTTCGATTTTTTTCGATTTTTCGATTTTAAAAATATTTTTTAAAGTAAAATAATATGTTGAGTAGAGACATATCATTGTATAGATATGCTAAACAATTGGTAAAGAGTAAAGTTTGGATTAGTACGATTATCACAATATAAGAACTACAATTATCATCAAGAAAATTGCAAACATATGTTCTAGAAAAACAAATATGAATACTCCTTGGAAGGTTCAAGTCAATTGTGTGTAGCCAAAAGAAATTATCAAACAATTATCAAATACTCCTTGAAGTATTAATTAGTTGCAGGTGACAGTAGCCAAAAGACTTCTCCTTAGAAGCTTCAAATCTATGTCTCTTTCGCTCAACAAGAAAGACTTTCCTTCTTAGCCAAACGACGTAGTATAACAAATTTGGTTCTTGACGGTTCGGTTAGATTTTAGAAGACTAAAATCGAAACTGAAACCGCACATAATCGGTTCGGTTCGATTTTTTGTGTTCGATTTCGATTTTTTATAGTGCAGTTTTTTTTTTGGTATTTTTCGATTGGTTTCGGTTCGATTCTCGATTTTACGGACCCACCCCTAGTTTCAATTCAAAATTAAAAAAATTAACATAATACTCTTATATCAAATTTCAATATAACATACATAATTATGATTTAAAAGAAAAAAATATGTATATTTATAACTTTATTCAACAATGAATTCAACTTTAATTTAAAAATTGGAATGCTAATAAAATCATGCTATTGAAAAATAAAATAAAACATAGAATAAATAAATTTTAAAAAATTAATGTGAAAATTGTATGGAATCACATGATACATAAAGATAGAGAATAAGAAAAAAATAAAAAATAAATATTATAAAATAAAATATAATTTTTTTAGAAAAAATAGAATAATAAAAATAAAAGATTTTAAATAATCAAAATAAAAATAGATTTAAATGAAACTATAAGAATAAAAATAAAAGGAAGAAATTAAAGTAACTAGCAGGTAATTACACCGTGTAATTGCCTGCAATTCACAGTCTCTCCTGTGAATTGAAAAATGTAATTACACTCAGTCAATTACACCCAGTTACCTGCTGACCATGCAATTACCTGTCTAACCAAACAGGCCAGACGGTGTAATTACACCCAATTTCATCAAATCTAATTACCATGGTATCTTTTCAAACAGGTTTATTGAATTAAGATAAACAAAGATATCTCATGGAACAAGTTATCCCACCATATATATTTTATCTCATAATTACAGTATAAATGTGTCGAGACTATAATATCCTTGACCAAATGCATGATAAAAATAATCTTCCATTTTATCCTGGGATAGCTAACCCTCATCGCTCATACCAAACGACCCCCTAATACCAAAGACGAGCAAAGAATCTTTAAGTATAGCATAAAAGAACAATGCTCTAGATATAACATCAGAATCAAAACCATGCATATGCATGTAGCTATTCCCAGAAAACATCCACAACAAAGTAAGCCTAAGTCGCCTTTTCGTGTTGATCAAAAGTAAGTACAAGGTTACAGGGGTCTTCTTCACAACTCAAACACAACAATATAAGGTTAAGCCATAACTAGCACAAACACAATAACCCTTGTACAACAAAGATAAATAGCTAAATCTAGAAAAGCTCACATGTCACAATACAGTGCACAAAACTCTCCTTTCTCCATTTTTTTTTTGCAGGAGAGGAGGATGGTGAATTAGCTGAATCCACCTTTCCAAGGCTCCAGCTGAGAACCCCATATAGAACTATTATTTTGAAATCTAATAGACCACAATTACCTCTTTAGTGGGCAATAAACTGCAAGTACAGATTCTGTTATTGCTCTCCCTTCATGTAGTCATAAAACAATGCATTGCTCGTAGGGATGGCAAAATAAAGCCCAACCTATTGAAGTTTGGACAGGTTAATAATCCGCCCAATTATTAGCTCAACCCAAATTAACTCAAGAGAGATCCTGTTGAAATATTTTCAAAACACTTTTTTTTCTTCAATTTGATATGCTTTATATGACCATAATAAAGAAAAATATAATTTAAATAAGTACTAAAATATTGAAAAAAACAAATAAAATAAGTAAAACTTGATAAAAATTGAGTCAGGTTGAATCTTGACCCGCTCTATAACCCGTTTTTCAACCCATTTTGACCCAAGCAAATTTGGGTTGGGTTGCGCCTTGACCCGTTTGGTGTGTTAACCCATTATATCCCGTTCAAATTTGACCAACCCGCCCAATTGCCACCCCTTACTGCTTGTATAACATATCCATATAAGTTACGGTTTTGTAATATCCATTGCTAAAATCTTAACACAAGCTCCAGGCCTGAAAATCTAACTAGACTTGATTAAGGTGTGACCAACACACCCAGTTTAATCCCACAAATGAGGTTTGGAGAAGATCTTCTAACTGATAATTTGTAGTACAACAACTTCGAGGTGTTTTCAGTAACGAATACAGCTTACAAGCTTTTGAAAAAAGACAAGATCGTTGTGAACTCATATTTTACGGGGCACTAATGTTTACAAATATCATGACAGTATTGATATTTCTCATTTTAGAAGAACTATTATCCCCTGTCATTGACATTGTAGACAGAGAATAAGTTTGTTCAGGATATGAAATCCAAATCTCCCTGTTGACCTACTCAAACTTGGTTATATATGGCAATGCCAAGACCCAAAACGTTGCAAGATATTAAAACAGTAAATTATTAAAAGCATAAAGTACGAGAAAGAATATAGAACAGCAACAGGGAGCATGAACAAATATCAAATAAAAAATAAAGAACAGCAACATGGAACATGAACAAATATGAAATCTTTATAATTGCACAGGAAAGATGTAAAAGCCTTCAATAACACATATACCAAACTGCGACAAAAGACAAGGATAACTAGTATAGTTATCTAGAACCCAGCAAGGTTTTTGATTGATAATCCACGTACTTGATAACCCAGCAAGGTCTTTATAATGTCACACTTGATCTGTTGTTCAGGACCTGAACTCCAAATCTCCATTGTTGTCCCAGTTGTCCCAATGCGGAACTACTCAAACTCAGTCTAGTATGGTAATGCCAAGACCCATAACATTACAAGACATAAGAAGAGTAAAAGATTATTGTCTCAATGCTGAACTACTCAAACTAAGTCAAGTATGGTAACGCCAAGACCCAAAACATTTCAAGACATAAGAAGAGTAAAAGATTATGGCACAAGAAAGAATATAGATAGCCACATGAAACATGAAGAAATATCAAGTCTTTTTCGCAAATTGCAGAGAAAGACGTAAACAGCTTCAATTTCAGATACCAAATACACCTGAATCAATTACAGCAAAATGTTATTTTTCAATCTCCATTGCTTGTGCAGCTTTAGCTTTGGCCAATGGAGTCATCTTTGTCTTCAATTTCTTCTTCCCCACTTGAAATCCACTTCCACCTTTCTTCTTCTTCTTGTCCTTACCATCCACCTAAACCACGACATCATCCAAATTACTATTGAACAATCGAACATTACCCAGTAAAGATCATAACTTTTCTTACCAAATTAGTGAATGCAAGAGAGAAACAATCGCTTAATCATCAATTAAAGAGGGAAAATACCTTCATCTTGTGCTTTTTTGCTTGTAGCTTCTTCTCTAGTCTTTCTTTCTCTTCTTTTTCCTCTGCGTTATAATTTCACCATCAATCAAAAATCAGTAAATCGCATCGAGATTAAAATAACACATAATATTCAAGGGAACGAATTATACTCCGCAGATTGAACTCGTGCTGTTTTTTCCGACGACCCAAGTCGTTTTTCTTCGACATCTCGCGGCTCTGGGATTTTCTTGCTTCTTCCACAAACAGGACCTTAAACCCTAGGGCCCGTTTGGTTTAGAGTATCTTTCTACGAAATTGCCGGTCTTTTTATTAGCTCACTTGTTTTTAGTCCATCCAGCGCCTTTACATTGTATGCCCTTAAGCAGTTTATGGATTATTTGATAGACTATATAAGAACGGTGCCCAATAAAATATGTTAATCATGTTTTATAAACATTGTGGAAATTTTTTTGATGGATAATTATATATAGGATGAAATTATATCCTCCAAATTTTCACGTTACGTATAAGACGTGTGTATCAATTTATTTAACTTTATATTAATTTAATTATGTAATTAATTCAATTGTATCTCATGTGAATTGTCGTGTAAAATGTGTGTGTCTATTTATTTAATTTTATAAAAGTTTAAATGACTATTTGAACAAGGTTGGAGAGTGTTAAAAACAATTGAAAACAAGTTAATAGGTTACATCCATATAATTATATCTGTCTTGTATTCTTTATTATCTATGTAGATAAACAAATTTTAATTGTCATGGATGAAATATTTCCTAAATTATAATTATTTTACAATACAAGTAGGTGATCTTTAAAGAAATTATTATGAAATATCTCCATTTTCATTAATTATTTTCATTTACTTGCATCAAAATATGTTTAAAGTAAAATTTTGGGGTGTTTAAGTTTTACCTATGATATATGCCGTAATATTAAATAAAGTATCGTTAATTTTCAAATAATATATGTTACTTAGCAATTCTATTTATGTAACATTGATTTGAGAGTCGATCAAATTTTTTATATGTTTTTTAAATTGATAATTATTGTAATTTATGATAATTTTTTACATAATTTCAAAAATACTGAAATTTAAAAAAGGGACAAAAAAGTAACATAATACCCCTTCAATTTTGCTTCTAATTGAAATACCAGTAGGATAAAATATATAATCATAACACATTTTAATGGAGTGAGCCCTAGGAGTTTCTTAATTATTGTCAATATCTTTAAATATTAGGAAAAGAAAAAAGTGAAAGCTGCAAGGATTTTAACACATGAAACTTGTACATGTAAATCTTTATTTAAATCACTAGGTGGTGGGGCCCGTGCGCTGCACAGGCTGGTGCCAGTTGTTGCTTCGTTGAATTGGCTGCACTAAACAAATGAGTCAGTTTTGCAGCATGTGATCTTCAGTAGTGTAACATCTACACCTAAAGGATGAAACCAATTCAGCAAATGGTGCAAGTAACATATATTGAGAATGAAATGTAAGAATATTATGCATAATAATTTGTATCCATGTATGGGGGTTGCAGCAGTGGAGTGCGGTTGTAACCGTGTGGCGTAGGGGAAGCATGTGTGGTGTGTTGGACCAGCTAGTATGACTCTCTGGATGATGAGCTTTCTTCCACGTGCTTCGACATTGCAGGACCGAGAAGAATTTTACAACTCATTATGACCCAAAGTAGCTCAGCTTCAACAAATTCACTGGTTATCATGGAATGACAAATAATTGAACCAGTTAGAAGTCATTGTAGTTCAGATATCAGCTATAGGCTGTCACGACAACATGTCCCCCTTTTTTACTCACACTCTACAAGCTATTGAAGTGGTTTCAATAGTTAACGTTGTTGTACATGGGTAGGAAATGTTAGTGTCAGAGTTCGGGGGACATTAAATCGTGTGAATGCATGCAGTATAGGTCATTAGCTGTAAGGCACTAAGGCGAATTTGTATGTATCCCTGCTGATTCTCTAAGGAACTGAAGCAACAGCAGAGACACCCCCCTCCTTTCCAGCACAACTTGAGGCAATGTTTCCAGTAAACTGATTTTGAGTGAGATCAATTACCCGAAGAAACGTTAAGTTTCCAAGACATCTAGGGAGATTTCCAATGAAGCTGTTTCTGCTGAGACTTAGTTCTTCAAGATACTTCAGATCACACAAGCCTATAAAATGAACAAGTAGATAATTGTTATCCATGTTCTATTTTGTTATGCAGAAAATATAGTACTCCTAATGGATACAAAACGCACCATGGAACCAAACTTCTGAAATTTTGTCCCGTTTTCACAGGATTAATGTGATATTCCTACGTAGCACCATCTAGGAAGACGGAAATTTAAAGGATACTTTGATGGATACTATGTTTGAAATTACCTTGAAGTGGTAGAGTTCCATTGAGGTTGCATTGAGCTACTGATAATACTTTAAGAGATGACATTACATCACTACTCCTGAGGAAGTTCTCATCCAACGCGTTTCCATCCAACAGTAAGTACTCTATATTTCTTAAAGATCCCAACTCTTTCAAGCAGAAAACAAACATAGAAGAATCATCAACATGTAGCAATAGGTGTTAAAAAAGTAAGCTTTAAAGTGTAAGCACGCGAACTGAAATAGCAATAGTTACTTGCAAATGACACCTAACTTGGTTTTCTAACATTTAATTAGTCTAAACTGAGCCTTGTGGAGTTGTACTGATACTTGACGTCTGAGTTCTTTTAAGTTTGTGATGTTAATGGAGTACCAATAAGATTTATCTATACCGCAAGAGAAAATGGAGAACGATGAAATCAACTGAAAGAAGAAATCAAGAACCACAAGTACCTTCATTTGGTATAAAATTCTGGAATCTGTTGTACCTTATATCTAGCTTCTTCAACGCCGTCATAGATTTATTTATCTCTGTCTAGGGAATAATAATAACTATGTTAGGAAGCTACCGACAAAAAGAAGAGCTTTTCTAGAACATTTTCTTAAGTTTACTTATCTAGAACAGAGAAAACATTTTCATCCTCTAGATTGTTAGAGCTCAAATCTGGGATTTCCAGCTTGTTTAACCCTGACAATCTCTCAGAACCTAAACTGTTGAAACCTGATCCATTTATGTTGTTTGTGAACCATATGTCGGAACGTGATCCAATGTTGTTATTTGAAAGATGCTGCGGTTGAACTGATTCCGTGACAAGTCAAGTGCTTCTAGTTTCTTTAGTCGTCTCAGTTTCTCGAAGCCTGGTACCAAATAAACAAGAAACTTAAAATGACAAGCTAAATTATGCGACAGAGTCAAGTAGATTGTACTATGAAGTTGACAGTCTTAAAACAGTACATAGTTAAACCTTTCGAAGCTATAATTCAAATAAGTATTGTGATCATACATCCTCTGTGTACCCGTAGTATTCCCTCTATTCCATTTTATATAAAACTTTTCGTTTAGTGACAACCACAAGCATGAAGGTACCATTGGCATGTACCAAGAATCACTCCTTTGTTGTGCCTAGTCAAACATCGCCATATAATATAAAACGGAGGGAGCATTCATAGATATAACAAACCTTCATTCTTTAAGCCAAAGCAATCCTCCTAGCAATTCAAGTGAAGTAAGAATCCATTTGAGAGCTAGAGGTAGACATCCACATCTTTGAGAAATCCTAGCAATCCAAGTAAAGTAAGAATCCACACTACAGATAATCAATACCATGATTTATTGTGAGGACTTGCGAAAATAATGGGAATGTAAACGAAGAACTCTCAGGTGGTCCAGCGGAAGAAAGGAAGCCACTTGGCATACTATAGGCGAATGATGTACGGATAATTCAAAACGAAGCAAGTGAACGTGCAGTTTGGACGTATATGATCAGAAAAATCAGATATGAAGCCGCAAATTACGGTTCAAATCCATAAATGACATGGTTATATACTTATAACATAAGATCAGATGTGGCAAATATAGTTCTTGTATATGGATTAAGTATTAATCATAATTTTCTTGTGAGTTGCAGAGACTTGCCGAAACCATACAGACAACAACATATTTTGAATATGAAAACAGGGTAAGAATGCAATGATACTCAGATATGAACTTAGGATCTTACCAACTTTTTCAAAGTGCTTAACACGATCTTTTGACAGTTGACAATTCAAAGCATGGATATCCACCACTACAAATGCTGCATGAAATAATTAAATGAAGCGAATAATCTTCTAATAAAAACATAATATTTCTCTCTGCAAGTAAGCCTTCAAATGTTCTACAGATAAACAGATCTTTTCTTGATGGTTAAAAAGATAAATTGAAATCATGTTTGATATTAGAGATGTGTACCTAGTTGCAATTTCCAAGAGCTTAAGGTGACCGTCATGCAATGGATTAAAGGAACCAGACAGGATTATTTTCCTCTCTGCATTAGATGTGGGTGCAAAATTCCTGTATCAACATATGCAGTGAATCTTTGGCTTCTGAACGTGACCATTTTAATTGCATTAACACATACCACTTGCGAAAGGATACACTTTGAAGCATATAATCCCACTGTGGAGTTGATTTAGCTCTTCATCTTCATCAAATGTCTTTTCATATTCATCTGGAACTTCTGATTCATTCAAGTGTGGAACAAAAGTTCCTGGAACCTTGCTAGCATTTGCAATTGCCTGAACCAGAAGACAGAAGCAAATATAATAACCACAAAGATTTGATCAAAGATCTTTGGTATAGGAAATACCACAAAAAGCAACAAGGAAAATACCACTCATGTACAGGAGTACAAGATACAGAAAGCATAGATAAATCCCAAATGTATAGACCTCTTTATTGAAATATTGGTGTGCACAACTGTAGCTTAAATAGTTGTAAAACAGAGACCAGATTATAGAGCTGGACAAGCATAGTTATCCAGATAACTAAGATGATTATTCATCCTGTCATGCTTAGGGAACAAAAGCCTCTAGCCTATCTTTTTAACCATTTAGTAACAGAAAACAAACTTTGGATTTTTGAATACTCAACTCCAAATTGAGTTGAACACTTTCTTAAAGCTACAACAATGTAGTTACAGCAGTTCACTACGTTACATTAGAAGAATAGGCAGGAGATTCTCATGTATCAGCAAATAATGGGATAAGGCATCTGATTATGGCGCAAACTTGCTAAAAGTTGTTCGGACATATTGGAGAATGCATATTTAATAGCATATTCTGAAAGTACGACTGTTCTACACTTCAAAAATATAGGAGAGACTGAGAGAGAACATCAAAAAACATATCTGTCCAGTATTATTGATGGGGGCTAATAAGGCAAGGCTGAGTATGTGAACCAGCTTGTGTATTTATTAGCATTTTCTTTCTGTTCTTGGTTCTTGGTTCCTTTTTTTTTTTTTGTTTTTTATTCATTAACTTGTTTCAAAAGTAAAGACCGTTAAATATATAACTGCAAAAGATTGTCTAAAAACGAATGGCGAGATCATAATGGCAATATATAATATTATTAGTCTCAACATATGAACTTCACTTCTACAGAGGGAAAACTATACCTCATTATAAACTGCAGCAAATCTTTTGTTTCCAACTCTTGGAGATCCAAAGTTGTACAGAGTCACACGTATAGCTCAAGGCCTCACACAACCAACAAGAAAGATAAGACAGGCACATATATGGTGTTAGCATCTAAGTTGTTCGGACTCTCCAAAAATGTTGCCGCACTCATGTCGGATTCTTCAAAAACACACTATTTTTTGAGGATCCGACACGCACCCATTGACATTTTTGAAGAATCCGAGCAACATAGGTTAGCATGATTCTTAGTTAATAACATGAAATGACATATATACAACTGTAGAGGGAGAGGCCTTGGTTTATCTCCACAACGATTACTTCCCCGTTGACATTTTCGAAGAATCCAAGCAACATAGGTTAGCATGATTCTTAGTTAATAACATGCAATGACATCTATACAACTGTAGAGAGAGAGGCCTTGGTTTACCTCCACAACAATTACTTCCAGAGCATGGGTCGACCGACAATTTGGATCTAACAATCGTAGACATATTCTTTTGGGACAAATTCCTTAATTTGCAGATGCTCTATCATTATGGAACAATCAGCAAACGTTTTAGATCAAACAACACAGTAGTGTAATAGGTAGTACCAAAGCAGTAGCTGATGACATGGCCAGCTCCAAAAGTTTCAGGAGCTTCTCATCTGAAACCACACCAATCTAGGGAACAAAAGAAATATCAGGAAAAAGGTTTCATGCCATGAATGGAAAAAAAATAGAGGGGAAGAAATTTGTACGAGAAGATGTAAACAAACGCATCAAACTCACCAAATCATTTACCAAAGTAGTAGTGATTCGCTTCCCCAACAAACTTAGCTGGTGTAACATAGTTTTTGCAGCTCGAAGTGATCCAGCTGCATTCAAAGCAGTCAAATCTAACGCTTCTGACTCCACATCCAAATTCTCATCAGAAGAAATCTTCTTTAATCTGAGCACAATATCACCAGCCCTAATTTTATTGAAGAGGTACTTCTGATGCTGCAGTGTAAAGCGAATTTTTCAATCAAGTAATACGTCTATAAAGTTTCATACGTTTGGTTACTTGAGCATATAGTCTGTGTTTCAACGTAGCTACTCACGAATAAGATAAGAGTTTCATGCATCTTAGAGCTATGAAGGATAACAAAAGACATCAGACTCTTGTTTCCACAATGACTGTACAGAGTACAATACATACAAGGACCTTGTAGTAACTTCCTAGTTTTTAGTTCAATATAAACAAGGACCTAGCATCAACTTCTTGTTTATATTGGAGACTGTTGACACTAATTCAAAAACAAGCATTTGTAATACAACCATGTTATATTAAGTTCAAAGCACATTTATCATAAGACAAACTTAACATGATAATGTTCTATTAGTGTCGATAAGATATTCTTCTGTGCAAGCTTTTATAACGAAAGTAACATTGGGTATCCATTGTTCCTAAGGCAACACAAGCCAAAGAAGATGTACGTTAATACAGTCCATCTCCGAGGCTCAGAGCCAAAATACCAAAATCGCATTTTGTCCTCAAAGACTACAACCTAATTTCCCATCTTACTTTGGCATTTTATTTAGATATGTCAGCAGGAATTGTTCCTGTCGAGGTTGTAAAGCAAGAACAAATTCTAAATGTTCATCCAATCCCACAAAAATTAAATGGTACTGTAGCACATACCTTCTAATTCTCTTGGCATTGTCCCAACAAAGTTATTTTGAAACAAAAATAGGATTTGAAATTGTGTGCATGCAGATACGTTTCTTGGTATCTCTCCGCTTAACTTGTTATAGCCAAGTCCATGATTTTGCAATCTGGGAAGGCAATGATATAAGTCAGAAGGGAAATCACCAGTTAAACCAGCTCGTGGGAGATCCAAAATTTCAAGCGTTGAGATATATTAAATGGAAAGCACATTCAGGCCATTGAGTAATTTGAATCCCATGGCAAACAATTTCAAGCTTGGAAGAATAGTTATTCCTATTGGAATTTCTCCGGTGAAGTTGTTATAACTAAGATCAATTTCTCTCAACTTTCGCAAATGAAGCAACTCCACGAATCAAATAAAGCAACAAAATTGTAAGAAAAATGAAGCTAGTCAAATGGAAAATATACAAAAGAAATCCTAAATACAGAAAGCATAAACTTCAAACAAAATTGCATGTTAAAATGTAAAGAAATACTCGCAGATAAATAATCTCCCCTAGGTCACACGTTGGCAGGAAGGCCCAAAACAACAGCAAGGAAGCAACATGCAACATCCAAATTGGAAGAAATCAGAAGCACAGAACACTCAGGCAAGCAGTGGACATGCATGGCAACACTTGGGTTTAAAATCAAAACAGAGCCGCCCGTTAATTGCTCCGAAAACATGTTGCATTTACAACTCTCGGGGAGAAATCCCCAAATACACTGTAAGCCGCAGAAGGAAGCGGTAAATTTGGGACAACAGAGACAAACCAAGAGGAAGACGAAACATCCTAATGTCGGACAGTGGACATGCATGGCAAAATCTTTGTTCAATTTCGACTTGCTATTTGAAGAACAGTCTTTCGAAGAGCAGACATGCATGTTAAAATCCTTGCTTAGGATCAACGGAGAAACAACTATTAAAGGCTTGGAAACAGCGACCATGTAGAATTCAGGGGAAAAACCCCAAAGCACCCGTTAACCCCCAAATCAAACCCAAGGGCGAAATGCTGCGAGATAAAGTAGACTGACAAATTAAGAACGAAACAGAAGCTGTAATTACTTGGAAAGAGGTATACCTGGAGAAGACGACGGCGCGACGAAATAATCCGGCGAACCAACGAAAGAGCAGAAAGAGGAAAGGAAGGGGAAGGGACAACATTTATACGGAAAGAATAGGACCTGCTCCGCCTACAGAAATAGACACGCCCCACGTAAAAATTACATAAATGCCATGCGTGCTCCGCTTACAGAAATAGGCACGGTCGACGTAAAATTTACGTAAATGCCATTTTGGTCGTCCCAGGCAGTCACACTTATTAATGCTTCTAAATAAGCTAAAAACAGCTAATGCAGTATTATTAAAAAAATACTTAGTAATTTAGTTGAAAATTTGTGTAAAATAAATTAAGCCAAAAATAGTGTGATGACATTTTTAACCCCAAAACGTCATACGGGTAAATTTAGACTGTGGAGTACAATACTTTTGCTGCAGGGCGACCAACATCATACGAGTCGATATATTCCGGCCATCTCCTCCCGGCGGTCAAATACTCGTCCGGCGTCGGCAGAAGAAGTGCTAAGGAATGCCTGGTCCAACAATGGAATCGGAATTTCCAGTGGAGCCACAATCGCTGAAGAAGCTAAGCTTCAAGTCCCTTAAACGAGCTCTTGACCTATTTTCTCCTCTCCATGGCCACTACCCTCTTCCTGATCCTGAAAGGTAACTCTGGAACTCTAATCCAATTGAAAGAACAATATCAATTACCCCTCCTTGCTCTCTAGTCCCGCCACTGTTGGAATCCCTAATTAGTTGGGCTTGCCCTAATTTTCGTTTTCTTTAATACTATAATTGCTTTGTCTGATTCTTTACTTCTTTTTAATCCCTTAATGCAGCAAGAAAATTCGAACGAGCTATAAGGTCAGTAATCATGCTGATTCTTTGCACAGATTATAATTTTCCTGCTAAATAGATAACAAAGGAACTAGTTCAATACTGATTTTAGTGGGCGTGCTTTACAAGTTGTAGGGAATTGTGTTATTCTTCCTTTTCTTTTATTTTATGTACTTTGGGGATTCTAACTGATGTGTTTTATATGGGTGACAGCTAAATGTTGAGTATGGAGGGGTAAAAGGCGCAGCAGCTGAACCGTCTTCTAATGCCAAAGCGGCTGTGCAGAATCAAGCTCAACAAGCTTCTGCACCCTCTAATGCCCTTGCTCTTCCAGGTATTCCATCTTCTTGTCGGCTTAGAACCTTATGTAATTGAATAGGAGAGCTTATCCAAAATACTAACTATTTGATGGGTGAACCATTCTGTCTATAAAACCCTCTTATCAAGAATTTCCACAGTGACCTGGATCTCCTTTCTCTTCCATAGTTTGATTAGATTACTGAAACACTTTCTGTATTAAACCTACTTGACAGCTTGGAGTACCAAAAAAAGGTATAGTTGTAGCATACGTGCAGAACTTAGTCCGCAGTACCTTCTTGTGAAATCTCACGAATGCACATGGTGCATTGCTACTTCTTGTTAGCATCATGAATTTGCAGTTGAGTAAAGAAAGATTGCCAGAATTGTTAAAGTATGCATTTTGGAGTGTGTTAAAGAGAGAGAGAGAGAGAAACATAGTATGAAACATCACAACTTTGAACTTTGGGGCATCATCAGAAGGTAGCTTTGGTTAATTGAAGTCTGTTTGATCTGATATTGAATGAGTTGGTGCATATCTGCAAATCGACAATATTGTGTTAGTTTTCTAATGGACAAAATATTGGTGGAATTTGGAGCCTGCCAAATTGAATTATATTTCTGAATTTTCAGTTTATTTTTTTTTCTCATTTGTGATATTCATTTAGCTTTTCTTGGCAGGTCCTGAAAATACAAGAGACCAGAGAACCGGAAATGAACTGGCCCTTGGTCCATCCATACCAGCGAACGGCCCGTAAGTACTTTCTGTTCCTTCTTTAGACACTCACATGCAACCCACATAAATCTTGGTGTTTTTTTCCCCATTTGGAGGATATGATGTTGGCAGGGACTTATTGGCCTTTCCGTATTTGATTTGTGCTTTCAATATTGTGGAATTTTTTTCGCAGGAGTGATGTTAAGTTACCAGGGAAAAGCAATGCTGTTGTTCCTTCTCATGGTTCATCTGACAGGTTTTTATGCATGCCTTTATTTCTTATTATATTTCACTATATTAAATGAGATCTTGGTAATTTTTGAAATGGTATAGCTATTTTTGTGGCGTAGTGATTTTGCCTACTCTGGCCTTTTTTCACATCATCTCCCTACATAGGACTAGGGTAGTTCAGAAATTTGGGTAATAACATTGTGTGTGGTATAATAGCCCTCTTGGGAAATTATTGTGGCTCTGTAACTAGTTGGAGGAGGTGTTTAGAAACCACTCAATTAGTTGTTTGCTATTTCCTGCGCTAAAGTAAGGGACTAAGAGTATCAAGACGAGAGTGGATGTAGTAAACATGATATGAGTTTGTTTGTTATTTAGCTCTGTTGACCTTTTCTCTTTCCAAAAAGTAGCACTCTTTAGTAGCTTATTCAAATATATGGTGCATTTTAGCTGCAATATTCTGTGAAATGAATAAACTTCTGCCATGGATATTTACAAGGATTCAAGTTTTAAGCACGGACCCAACCAAAAAAGGCTTCAGAGTTTTAAGAAGTTTGATGGAGTTTTTTTAAGCTTGAGTTGAGGGGTTAGTTTGATGTGATGTCTTGATTTCAAATTTTTTTTTGTATGAATATATGGCCACACCAGAATAATTATTTGTCAAAGTACTAAAACTAGATGGATGGCTGTGTCAAATGTGTATTTCACCTTTTATGTTTCAACGGATGATCCGAAATTGTTAATCCACAAATTTGTTACATGTTTCAAATAAAAAAAGTTCAAAATTGTTGGATTATCCTTTTCTGTTGTATTATCTTCTAATAGGAGTTTAATCAAATGACACTTACTGTAACCCGAAATATACAAATATGCATTACTCTATTTTGTATGACTAATGCTGTACCTTGTCACAAGTATTTCCAATAGTTCCTGTTGATACCTAGTCTTGGCATTGAGCATATATCAAAAGTTCATCTTGAGTGCAACATTTATATGCTTGAGCTGGTATCTGAATGTTGCCATTTTAACAGAGTCACAATGATGTCTCTGCATGTTTTTTCAATAATAGTGGTGTTTAGGCCAACTTACGCCTAAATCATCTAATACTTTTTTGTGGGATTTGAGCTCTGTTTTTCACGGTTTACACCCTCTAAATTGGACTTTAGGTGTTACCCTTGGGTGCTTCTTTCTGTGTTTTTTCTTTTTAACAAAATCGGCTATCTAATCAATGAACCCAGTCTACACCCTTGGTTGTGTCTGTCTCTGTTTTTTCTTCTTGGCAAAATTGGTTTTCTAATCAATCTGCCAAGACAAAACTGCAAAAGGATTTTCTTCTTTAAGCCAATCATATCTTGTGCTCATACAATGAATTCCTTACTTTTATTCCCTTCAGAAATCTGTCAACTGCTGCAATCATGGAGAGAATACCAAGCAAATGGCCTCGCCCAATATGGCGTGCTCCCTGGAAAAATTACAGGGTAAGATAATTCTGTTGTTGTAGTGGCTGGGCATTATTGTACACTGATTAAAGCCCAGAGAGGTGTTTCTTTGTTTTGATTTCTAGTAAATTTCTCATCCTTCCAAGTTTTCATTTATTCTTTAACACCTGACGCCAGCTAAATATAAGGTCCCCCTTGAGAAGGCCAGTGTGCGTGAATCAATTTCACCTTCTTACTGTTGTCATTTAGTTATTGCTGTAGTCCTTAAATTTCATCGGAACTATATCAATTATCTCGCGGAGGGTATGAAGTTACATTTAATATCTTATTTTTTTTTGCCTCCATCAGGTTTTGTACTTATGACCTGCTTCTAGATTACTAAATTTCTTCGCTAAAAAATTCAATATTTCTACTTTACTCTAAATTTTGAATGTTTAAAACTGTTGAGCCGCTTTGCCAAGATTAAATTGTCAACTCATGAAAAGTTGATCTCTAAGAAGATTTGTCTTCCAGGTTCCTATACTCTGCAGTCTGGTCCAAAGAGCAAGATAGTGGGTGGCTTTGTAGTGATTTAAACATCTGTTAATTTGAATCACATGACCACTTGTTTTGTACTAGTCCCATAAAGGATAAACTCTATAGATGGTGCCAATTCATTCAAAAAACTGTCAATAATTCATTTTCATTAGTTATACTTTAATCCTGCACTATTTGTGCTGTTCTGTCTTCAATGTGTTGTGGCATATTATATGTGTAAGTTCTAATGCATGACAGTGTTTAATTATGTAGGTTATCAGTGGCCATTTGGGATGGGTGCGGTCTGTTGCAGTGGATCCTAGTAATACTTGGTTTTGCACAGGATCAGCAGATCGCACTATCAAGGTAAAAAAGTGTATCTATAAATTTGCATTACCAAAAAGGGAATAACAAATCTGTGAGTGTGGCTTTGGAAATCTCCTCTTTTTGGGGTGGGGGTGGGGGTGGGGGTGGGGGTGGCAGTATGTGGAAGAGGTCAAGAATCTAGTTTTTGCAGAGATGAAACTTTTATCATGTGGACCATATGTTTTAATTTTAAAAAGTTGCTGTAATATTGGATTTAAGGTGTAATGGCTCCTGGATTGTAGTCCACACCATTTCAGCTTGTGCACCTCAGACCAGTTCTACCAGCCTCCAAGCTGTCAGATACGGGATCACAGTCATGCTTCAACAGCCAGTATCATATTGAATAAGTTAATTATGCCGAAAGAAATACTGACATACGTATATATCGCCCTGGACTAAAAAATTGAAACAGCATCAGTCAAATCCTAAAAAAGGATAAAGGAAATTGAAATATCATTGCTGGTGCCAGAATTTATTTTTGAGACTGATAACTGTACTGGTTGTTTTCTCCAAGTTAAGGTGAAACTTAATGTACATTAATTCAGTTTTTGTTTGAATGCTGCCTGGATTTTATCACTTTGCGTAAAAAAAGATTTATGGTATGCACAGCCAGCAATGAAGATGATTTAGTTGTGATTATATGCTATCTACTATGATTACCATTTGTGATCACGAGTTCTGAACATCTTGGTGTTAGTTGAAATATCTGTATGTGACTTTGATATAAGGCTCTAGAAATGGTACTCGAGACAAAGTTACATTACCACAATCCTATGTTGTCAAAGGGATTCATGTAGTATATAATGGTAATTGGTGAGGACACCTCTGCTCTTTGCCTATGTTTTTGTTACAGTGCAGGAATTTATTATCAGTTTCATATATTGATGGCTACGCATGATTATGCATTTGTGATTGGTTCTCCATCATGCACTAAGTATCTTCTTTTTTTCCTGCGGCGGTAAGATATGGGATTTAGCAAGTGGAAGACTGAAGCTCACTTTAACAGGGCATATTGAACAAGTCCGAGGTTTGTTCTCTAGAAATTTTATTTGTTCAGAAATACGATCAATATTATAACATGTCTGAGGATGTTGAGTTCTAACCTAAGATATAGACCAGTGACATTGGGAGACTTCTTGCAGGCCTTGCTGTTAGCAAGAAACACACATACATGTTTTCAGCTGGTGATGATAAGCTAGTCAAATGCTGGGACCTGGAACAAAATAAGGTAATTATGACAGTGCTGTTTGCCATTCACAAATCGGGTCAGTTTTTTTCTGGGTACATTTTGGCTTATATGTATTTTCAGGTGATCCGCTCATATCATGGCCACCTCAGTGGTGTTTATTGCTTGGCTCTTCATCCAACCATTGACATCTTGTTCACCGGGGGTCGTGATTCTGTCTGCCGGGTACATTAGCGTTGCCTTTTCTTTTGAGGGATAGCAGATCCTAGTACTGAAGTTTTAGTAGTTCTCTGTTTTTGTACTTCCTATGTCAACACTGGTTCAGTTCTGACTTCTAGTTGAATTTTATAATGATTTCAGGTTTGGGATATTCGTAGCAAAATGCAAATTCATGCTTTATCTGGACATGACAATACTGTCTGTTCTGTTTTTACCAGGCCGATGGTAAAGATTCCTTTATATTTGGGTCTAATGTTAACTATCTGTTTATTATTTTAAGCACGAGGTGATAACACAGCCCAACACCAAGAGGTACAACAGTGGGCAAGCCTGGTGCACTAAAGTTCACGCTATGAACGCAGGTCTGGGAAAGGACCCGACCACAAGGGTCTATTGTACACAACCTTACCTTCCATGTGTGGAGATTAATTCACGTCCGAAAGCTTTAAAAATCTAGATGTAGGAGCAATTTGATCCGGGTTTGAAACCCTAGTTTGGTTAAAGACAATCCTAAATTTTTGGAGTCCTTATCTAGATTGGACTACCATACTAACTGATCAAAAAAAGAAAAAAATTGGATTACCAGATTACTACTCTACTAAAGCACTCACAAGTGAATCAGTTGACTGACTAGACTGAGAGAATACCAATAACGCAGCCGCGCAGTGAGTACATAGCGAAATAACTAAAGAAAGTAGCACAAATCACAAGAGCGAACTTCATACAGTGTTGGAAATTAGAACTCAAAGCTCTACCACTGCAGGAACCAATCATACTCAAAGAAGACCTTGATGCTGGATTTTTAGGGGTATAATGCTCCGCGAGCTGTGCAAATGAACATAAATAAAATATCATGAAATTGTATTTGCCCCTTATGACTTCCTCTACCTTTTTCAAGAACCCAATTAATTTCTACTCCTTTGATTTACATAGACTCGTTGTAACTTTCCTTGCTATCAGATTTTGCTTTGTCTTAAATTAGGTTCAATTTTCATCACCCTGTGATTGTCTAAAATTTCTTCTTTTATTCATTGAAGTTAATAGTAATCTAAGTCGATATTACTGCCTGTTTGGAACCAACGGTATTTAGAATAAAGTTGCTCGAACTCTCCAAAAATGTTGCTGCACCGGTGTCGGGTCCTTCAAAAATACAAAAATACACTACTTTTGGAGGATCCGACACGCACCCATCGACATTTTTGAAGAGTCCGAGCAACATAGATTTAGAATTTAGTTCTGATCCTAGAAATCCAGGTTTCCTTCTATACATGACTATTTATACTTCACATAATATGTACTACTGTATTTGTTGCTCTATCTGTTTCAAATTTTGCCTCTTCCTATTTTCGGACATCCAAAAATATTTGACACCATTATATTTCTGTATAGCTTTCACAACTTTCAAGAATTTAAATATATTAAGCTACGGTTTATTCCCAAGTAGACACTTGTACTTGCACATGTTTCTATTCTCTGCCCCTCCACTTCACAGATTCTCTCGAGACACCTCAGCTGATCCTGATGTAATTCTTTTGAAGAGTCTCAAATGGATGAAACTTATACATTTATAACTGACTTAACAGCTTCGATGCCACCAAATGTATTTCCCTTTAACTGTGTTGTCTACACCACTACCCATTTTTTTCCCTTAGAAGTGTATCTTCCATTATCTTTTTGTTGAAGAAAAAAATAGAGAGATTGGAAAATGAGGGCAGGGCTGCAATTTATAAAATCGAAGGGAAAGATATAGACGTTAAAAACACTTGGGCTGACATTTTATAGAAACAAAAAACACATCTTTGGGTTTTCAGTGCAACCTATGTACTGTTTGCGAGTAATATACTGAATTACCAGTTTTATTTTAAAAAAACAAGTCTTGGGCTGTTACTTGTTTTTGATGTTATTTAAACAATAAAACAAAATGGTTTTCTGAATCAAAATAATTGGTTGAAAACGAAAATGGTCCACTGTAGTGGTGGTGGTGGTCTAGCTGTTATTATTTATTGATTTGCACTGGGTGTTCGAGTCTCTTTGAGCCCCGACTAATACCGGGGGTGCACAGGCCCTCGGCAACGAGGTTCTCGCAAGTGCACCATGGCTAATTCAGGTTTTACCCAGTCTGATGGCTCTCAGAAATTGTTTGCACCAAGTGGGTTTCGACCTTGAGACCTTGAAAGGGAGCAAACCCCAAGGCTCAAGGTACTGGATGTTTCTTGATAACACACTGTAGAAACGAGGTACTGACTGCCATGCATGAATGCACCTTAATGAGACAGTCAAACCTTAGCAACTAAGTACTAATGTGTCCATGTATCTGTTCCTTTAGAAGTGGTTTGGTATAACTAGATTAATTAAAGTAAGAGGCAAAGAACCCCCAGGTCTCCTAAAATCATTACGCAAAGTGTCTCAGTTTTACGATGTCATAATCATATGTTAATGACTCTTTCATAGTTGCATATTTGCCTACATTTAACAATCAGATTTCATGATTGGGAGTTTTGTTTCAGGATCCACAGGTTATAACTGGCTCTCATGACAGTACCATTAAGCTATGGGACCTTAGATATGGTAACTTGGATTTCTTGAGTTGGACTGTATGCTCTGTTTGTTTTTATAATGGTTTCAGTTCTAACGTCCTACAATTATTAATTGTCCTTATCTGGCAGGTAAGACAATGGCAACTCTCACACATCACAAGAAATCTGTTCGAGCTATGGCTCAGCATCCTTCAGAGTATGTTTACCCAACAGATGCTGCTATTTTTCTGATTTCTTAGCCCCTCCTTGGAGTATACTACTGATTATTATTTTCATTCTTCTGCAGGGATTGTTTTGCTTCTGCATCAGCAGACAACATAAAAAAATTCAGCCTCCCAAAAGGAGAGTTCATGCACAACATGCTGTAAGTTTCATGACATGCCAATAAAACTTAATATCTACATGTTAATATATTTTTCATCATACTCGGTATCTTTTTTCTTGGTAAATTAGAATCTAAAGTCAAGTTGACATTTTTTTCCAGTTCCCAACAAAAAACCATAGTCAATGCGATGGCAGTTAATGACGACGGTGTAATGGTCACAGGAGGTGCGAAAAAGTTCCAATTCACCCATTTCCCTCATTTTTTGTTCCGCCTCTTCTTCAACTCCCCACTTCCTCCTAGCTCTCAAGCTGGAGGTCAATGATGTACTGCTGATGCATTGTGCATCTCTTTGTGTAGGTGACAATGGAAGCATGTGGTTTTGGGATTGGAAAAGCGGTCACAATTTCCAGCAAAGTCAAACTATTGTTCAACCTGGTATGTGTTAATAAGTTGATGTTTACTTTTATTGTTACATTATCAAAAGAAGCAAAAAGTTTATTCTAGTCTTTGCTATGTTTCAGGGTCACTGGACAGTGAGGCTGGCATTTATGCTCTCACCTACGACGTAACAGGCTCAAGGCTGATCAGCTGTGAAGCTGATAAGACCATCAAGATGTGGAAAGAAGATGAAACTGCCACACCAGAGACTCATCCTCTTCACTTTAAGCCTCCAAAAGACATTAGGCGTTTCTAGTTGAAATCGGAGTTCAGAAATCGTTTTAGCAAAACCCCTTCAGTAATACATACGAACTGAACTTTTTCTGTGGGTCTTCTGGAGCAAGACCGACCCTAGAAAAGCACCATGTTCAGAGTAGTGGGTGTTGCTTTGCTTGCCTCTGTATTCAACATGTATTTGTGGTGTTGTGTGACTGATCTTAACAGTGAGTTTCCATTGATGTATAAATAGACAAGTCAAAGCAAGGAAATTTTTGAGCTTTTTTTGGATGACTGAAGTCAATTTTGTAAGAATTATCTTTCATGAGAAAGTTGTTTTTCGATATTTGTCTTTTTTTTTTACGACTATCTTAAACTTATAGTTTATAGTACTTAGGTGAGCCATAGTTATTTCTCCGTGCAACGAGAGACCACCTTGGCTTTAAAAATCTTCACATATCCTCCCATTACATCGACATTACAATATTTTTCCTTTTTGGTAACTGAAATGAACTAGGCATTACAAAGCAGAAAAAAATTATTACTAGGGATTATTTGGTAGGGTGAAGAAAAATAATACTACATAGAGTGAATTAGTAATGCTTGCATTAGTTGTGAGGAGATATATCTTACGTATTATTTGATTTGGTGTATTAAGACTGGTAATCATTGCATAAATACATTTATTTATAAAGATATTCTTCACAATTATGGTGGAAAAAGATTTTGAGGAGCAATAAATATTAATATGAAAAAGTGTATCAAAACAAGATAACGTACTAATCACTAATATTAATCTTCATTACTAGCTAAAACAATGGTTGATCATTGACTGGGGTGACGTTTTCACCCTACGGATAGGGCCCAAGCAATTGTTTGATAATAAAGGTAGACTCATGGGGTATGTGAAGTACACTCCCGCCTCTTCCAAAGCCTCAACTATCAAGGAGTTATTTGGCGAGTGGTTGATGACGGAGTATACGGTTAAAATACTCAAATTTTCAATATAATAAATTAATTTTTTTTCAATAATATCCAAGGTAATATATTGCAAATACATGGATAATATTTTATCAAATCCTTATGATTATAATTAATAGAGAACATAACTAAGAAGATAAAGGCATTATGCCCCAGATCAGGAAATCACTGTTGACATTGATTCCCCGTTTGATTAATCTATCAGTTGTGTTGAAGTGATCATGTAGCTTCATTATTGAACATCAGGTTAATTAATACATGAATTGAATCCTGCTTTGTTAGCTTTTGGGACTTCCATGATTAATTAACTCATAATTTTACTTGATTACCAGAATCATATATTCAAATTTAGAATATGGGGACAGCAACCTTGACAAACTATTACTACTTGCACGAAAAAAGACATTGTAATTTGAGGTTTTTTCTTTAGTCTTTCGAAGGAAGTCATTTTCCTTAAATTTGAAAAAATAAGTTGATTTAGAAAACATATAAGGCAACTAAACATGCGAACAACACCCTACGTGTTAAATCTGATGGGAGAAAAAAAGGTAGGTAACAATAACAATGAATTATATCAGTAGAACATTTTACACTGCAAGTGCATGGATGTAAAATTAGTCATAGTGCTATATTCTTGAGACTTCAAGGAGGCATTTTTACCAGCATCATGTTCCTCAGATGACATGAATCTGCATATATGCTGAACAAACCTTACATCTAATAGCACATCACGTATACAATTGTTTTGAGCAAAAAGAGCTTCAGTCAGACCACTCCATAACTGAAGACAATTCCGGAAGGAAAAAAAGGGTTTAAACTGCGGAATCAAACCATAGTGTGGGAGCCTGTTTCAATTAAGACTTGACTTCTGCCATCAGACCTTATTCCCTACCAAAATCTAAACTTATGTCATGGTATCCAGCTTTGACTGCCTTTTAGGTAGCCTATCATTGTCCCTCGAGTTGAAGATCATTTAGGTGCTTTGTTCCGTAAAGTTAGTTTTCATGCTACAAGCTCATAAAGGCAGACACATGCAGACTAAGAGACAGAAAACACAGCTGAGAAGCTCAATGATATGGCCCACCTGGTTAGACTACTGAACTTCAAAATCTCACTTGAAGTTGTGAATTCGCTTTGCTGATAACAAAGTATTAGAGAGAAGCATTGCTATAGTCATGGGCCCAACTCCGCCAGGAACAGGAGTAATAGCTGAGGCAATCTTGCAGGCCTCTTCATAACAAACATCTCCAACTAGTCGATAGCCTCGAGGATTTGTAGTATCCTGTGGAACAGAATATAAATCAGCCATCATCTTAGGAAATCAGAAGGCAAACATGCATTCAACTACAGGGAACTTGTTTCCCTGTATTTTCTTTCTTTTGGGGGTGTGACGCTGTGAACATAATATGTTCAACAAAAACTAATACTTAATTAAACATTCTCTAACTGGTCCTTGAGCTAGCAATTCTATCATATTTATTTGAAGAGCATGCAGAGAAAGACAAGATAAGGCACAAAAACTATTGCATAATCATGAGATGACAATCAGAAGAAAAGAGTATACAGCTTTCACACCTCCACAGGATTAATCCCAACATCAATGATTACTGCCCCAGGCTTGATCCAGCTACCTCTAACCATGTTAGGCTTCCCTACAGCTGATATTATGATATCTGCTTGTCTTGCGATCTCCTCTGGGTTCTTGGTTCTGGAATGAACAATTGTGACAGTGGCATCTTCCCTCTAGTGTAAAAATGGGAAGAAATATTGGAAAAGACAAACATAATACATAGACATTATAAGATACTAAGAGCTCAATAAAATGCTATCAGAAAAAGGCTCTATCGCAAGAAGATCATTGTTTATTAGACTATTACCTGCAGCAGCAGGGCAGCAGGCATTCCAACTATATTGCTCCTGCCAATGACAACCGCTTTTTTCCCCTTGATTTCCACATTATGCCGATGCAGAAGCTCAATACATCCTTTGGGTGTACAGGGGACAAAAAAGGGCTCTCTACCTCGCATCGCAAGCCGGCCAATATTTAGTGGGTGGAATCCATCCACATCCTTCTCAATGCAAACAGCATTTAGGATTTTCTGCTCATCCATATGCTGATCCAAAGTTGATGAAGACAATTCAAATTAGAAGATAAAGGTCTAGAAAGATAACAACTCTATCAGAAGTGGAATAGCTTTGAATTTTATATCATAGATCTATTAGCTCATCCATAACAAGCAGCACTAGTTGAGTAGAGCATTTCTAATCATAGCAACATGATAAACATCTCAATCAAACACACACTACCACAGCATAAGAACAGGTTTATTGAACAGTTACTTTTTCCAATTACTGTAACTACAAAGGATCAAATCTGTTGGGGACTAATCTTATGAAGCACCAATTTAAATTAACAATATGATAAACTTTGGTTATCTCTAACATTTTTCAAGTCACTACTTCTCTTTCTTCAATATTCTCATCATAGCTTTTGACTCTTGTATTCCTTTCAAATCATGTTCTTAATAATGATTTTCTTGAGCCGAGGATCTATCAGAAACAACCTCCCTATCTGACAAAGGTCGGGCAAGGTCTGTGCACACGTACCCTCCCCAGACCCCACTTGTGGGACTATACGGAGTATGCTGTTGATTGGCAACCACAAATGATGTCAGTGTACTATCTGATAAAGTGAACTGATATAGATCTTGCAGTTTCATTCACCTAATATCCAACAGTAACAAAAAAAAAAAATTGACAAGGAAGATCAACAGTAACAATTTAGACATGATTCTGGGAACATAATTCATCCATAATCCATTTTGTATAAAAATAATTCAGATGAAGTCACACGTCCAACATTCTTAACTCTAAGAAAATTTGGCAATAAAAAGACAATTAGGTTTAGCAGTATACTGAAGGTAATGGTAGCTGAACAAGAATTCCATGAACCAAAGGATCATCATTGAAGCCTGAAATATACTTGAGAACTTCTTCTTCTGTGGAGTTTTCAGGCAAACACACTTCATAGGATTTGATCCCAGCAGCTTCACAAGCTTTTTTCTTGTTGCGAACATAAGTTGCAGAATCCTTCCTTTCTCCAACAAGAATGACAGCAAGGCCAGGAACAACACCAATTGAATCTTTCATCCTACATATTTCAGCATTTATTTCGTCCCTGATATCTTTTGCAACTTTTTTCCCATCAATCACTTTCACTGATGCCTCACTAGCCATTGCAGCTGCACAGCAATGCAAATAATTCAAAAAAATTAGGTCAAACCAAACCAACAATGCCACGAAACAAAACAGTTTGGGAATATGCAAGAAAAAATCCAGAACAAAACAATGATGTTGAACTGTGAGCCTAGGACCAAACACTTCAAGTGCACGAAATTCTCAACCAACCTAGGAATACTGAGGTTTCCATCTATTGTATTTATCTACATGGGAATGAATTCGAACCCGCTTAAGAAAGACATCATTCTCCAAATATACAATCAGGAAACTTGTATATTTTTGTTTTCAAAAAAAGCCTTGCAGAGGTTTAAGTTGCTAAATAGAAAATCCATTTTTAGACATATCTCTCTGACCAATCAAACAGCTTACAGAGACGGTCTAAGCTTTTTATACCTACACCACCAAATAATCCCTACTTTAGATTTCTGAATCCTTGTTTGGTCATCTTCTAGCTTAACCTTTATAATCATCACACCTGAAACAGCTTCCCAACATTATAATTTTACTGAAAACATAGATTTTATGTATTGTCAATCCCCCAATATCTAGTTCATTTCGCCAAATAAAATATATTAACCTTTACCCTTTTTATAAATCCATATTCCAAACCAAGATAAAAGTACTTACAAAGAAACTTAAAAGCTCGAGAATCACAATTATTTTAACAGCATTTACCAGTGATGACGGAGGAAGAGGAAAACACTGTGATTGTTCTGGGAAAAGATGGATGGTGAAGGGGAGCCAGAGAGGAACGGAAGCGAATTTGGTGGGTCCCAACAAGTGGTAGGAGCCGGGCTGCGGCGGCGGTTGACGGCGGCGAGCAGTCGTTTAACTTCATCTTCATCATTGTTATCGGAGCTGACGCCATTTTCCGACAAAGAAGATGAAATTGAAGTCTCAGTCTCAGCCCTATGCTTGCACCGTTTTCTGTATTTGGGGTTTTAGATTTTTTGTAGGGTTTTGGTGCATTTAGATTTCTTTTGAAACAGTGAATAATCCAAGTGGACAGAAATGGAGGAAAAAAAAAAATAAGTACCGTAGGTAAAAGTGAAGGGTAACTCTATTGTTAGTCCCCTAAGTTATAGGTAAATTTTTTATTTTCAACTTCTTGATATTATTGTTTGAATTTTTATAATTTTCAGAAAACTTGTATTGTTAGTTCATTAGAAGGGTATTATATTTTTATAAATAGTCCAAATATAGTACGTATATATTTGTTGTGTAAATGGACAAAAAGCACATATTTGAGTTTCCTTAAAATGAACAAATATATTTTTGCCAACGTGAGTTTTCTCAAATAGAACTCAAGTGAAATACTAACACCACACCAGTAAATTATAAACCTTGATGCATCCTGTTTAGTTGAAAGTTGAGATTATAATTGGTAAGTTAAGATTAATTCATAGCTGATTGATTGAGTTTATATCATCAATGGATTTGGCACCTGGGAGCATGTCCAGTTCTTCTCTCACATTTTTCACCCTCATCAGTTTTTTCACGTTGTTAATATTGGAAACTCAGGAATGAAATATTGTGAAAAAGGAGACCTTAGAGGAGAAGAACATAAAATGTGACATTTTTAAATGGGTAATCAATCAGTTTTCACTCATTTCTCAAGACTCCATAAGTTACACAAATCTCTTTTTATGTGGTTTGATCTAGTAAACTAACTTCATAATCTGATTACCTAAAAGAACCTCTCTTTTTTACCCTGAAAGGTTCTCAGAGGGAAAAAAAAAGGTTCTGGAAACTACAATCCATTCAAAGTACAGTAATTTTCTAATTATATTGTACAAGCTAAAAATTCAAAGCACAAAGCTATACTCCTAGTTAAAAAGCAATCTAAAGGCTAATCGCCCTCAAGAAAATTTTTGGACAAAAACTTCTTCTTTTTTGAATTTTCAGTGGATCCCATCATATACTCCTGAAAAAAAAAATCCCAAATGGCATCCTTTCTTTTGCCATGCAAGAAGATTCCACGTAGCTTTTACATACATTGAACTATATCGATGCAAACTACCTGGATCCTTCTTATCCTGAAATGGAAATACAGACTCCTTTCAGGATGAACCAAAAATTTCGACCCAAAGCAATTAAGGTCTATCACCTAGTGGTTATGCAATAAAGAAATTTGCTCTCCTGCATAGCTTGTTGCTTGCTATACTTCTGTACATCTTTTTAAAAATGGGTTAAGTAAAACACTATACACTTATAAGGACTATCTTCCTTTCTATTGCCTTCTTTTTTTGTTGTAGGTCCAAGCAACGCAGATCCCTGTTTCTTCTAGCTGCAATCATATTGCTAGTGTTCCTTCACTGACTTGGTTCTCATCCGAAGAGTCCGAGGGCTGAGCTTTGGCTTTACTCACCACACGAGAAAATCCATAGCCTAGAGAACTTCCACTAGTTTCACATAGCTGCAAAATATAATCAAGTATATTTTATTAAATATCTAACAAAATCTGAAACAATGCAACCTCAACAACACTGTGAAAGCAAACAAAAGTAGAGCAAGTATAATTCACCTCAGTAAGCTCAGAGAGGTGGCGGGACCTAAATTCGTTGATTGTTGCTGCTATCTCCGACATTGGCAGCTTAGCCTAGAAGATATAATATACACTCAGAATTTGATTTGCTTCGCTCAAGGAATGATTTAAGAATGCCAAAAGCCAACTATAATGAGGTTGAGAGGCAAAGGTAGTGTGCAGCAAGATTATTGCATCAGAAGATCCAACAATCCATAAAAAATACTCAAGTATACAGTAGAACAGATCTCTATCCAATCGCGAATTATGATACACATTTCAGCTTCTGAGGTATAAAATTTTGTAACGATAATTTCAACATATTCATGCTACTTAATATTTTTCCAAAGAGAAAGGGATTGTGGGCAGGTATGCAGTTGTAAAGTGCTTTAAAATCAGTGTACCATAAAAAGAGGTAATTGGCCATCGAATTTGTTACATGCACCCTTATTAATACTCGGGCTCACAGACATAAATAAAGCCTTGAGAAAATCAAATATTATAACATTCTGAAGAACCAGCATACAACGACACATGATAAACTATTGATTCAAAATCAGTATCACTCTAAGTATCGGGACTCAGCTTTTCAAATTCGAGTTTGGTTACACTGATTAATTACTTGCAACTCAAAAAATAAATCATTTGTCAAAATGAGATAAACACGGGTTATAAATTTTCTTTCTTTTTCCTTTCTTTTTAGTGGGGTGGGGGCCCAACTAGCTACTACAGAAGAGAATACCTAGGTTACTTATCAAATCTACTTACTTGTGCCAGGACAGCAGCGGCCAACTGCAGGCTTGGTTCCAAGGTCTCGGGCACAACCTGTAAAAAACATTTATCCACCTCAATTTATGCATTGTTCATAATTTATCCAACTATTCCCTTTTTCATGCATAGTATGTTACAACTACAGATGCCACTGTAGCACAATGTTAATACAACAGCAAATGAAAAAATATTTCAAGGTTCAGAATCCTGATGTTATCCAGAGAATCATAAGTGCAACTAACATAAACAAGTTTCAAACAAAAAAATCAATAGCAGAAATTAGAATAAGAAAGATACCGCTGTTGCTCCGGCCTTCTCCAAATTAAGACCATGGTCTACATCATGAGCACGTACAAATGTTTTCACATTGGGAAAGTACTTGTTCAAGGCCCAAACAGTTCTGTAATTTGCACCAGGAGTGTCTAATGTTATTGCAGCAGCACATGCTCTATCAGCCCCGACTTTGTGTAGAACCTAGTAATCGAGAATCAGAATGTCAAAATCAAATATCTAAAACCATATTTTAAAGTTCGGAAATTCACTTTACCTCTCGGCTGCCAGCATCACCAAAGTATACAGGAAGGTCAAGTGCACGACCAATTGCAACTCGCTCACTGCATTTATTATAAAAAAAAAACATTTATTAAGACGAGCATCATGATAATAATAGGAAAATTAAGTGAACAACATTTCCTGCACTCCCCCTCACCAAAATACCTTCCTTTAGATACGATAATAAAGTTAAACTCAACTTGTTGATGCTCTTATACTTAACTAATGAACATCAAAGTATTCTAGGACCAATATGATGATATTCAAGATCTAAAGACAGTCAAAACTCCAACATATAAGAAAACTCTAGTACCCTTTTATATTTGCTTGGGCCAGTTGTTTCTACAGCTTCTTTGATGGTGGTGTTTAGTTGTGGAACACTCATAGATCTATGCAGACCTTACCCTAGTGGGGAGGGTAGGATGTACCCAGACCTTACCCCTACTGGGGGTAGAGGTAAGATGTCATTTTTACTTGAGTATTTTAACAAAATAATTAAGTAAATGGGCAGAAAATTAGTGTGATTGGAAAAATATTACGTCAAGGTTTAAAATTAAAATAGCAAATGAATTTGAATTCCTGAAAGTTGTATAGAGTAACAATGGTACATATCAAACATTTTGGAATGTCAAAAACAGTAAGATTGTCATATAAGCAGGAGGGAATAACAAATATGAAGAAAAAAACATCTTAAATTAACAATTCTAAAACAAATTGACATCTTATTTTCAGCCACTATTACTTGCAATGTAATAGTAATTTACTGAATGCATTTGACAATTTGAGATTGCGTCTAAAAGTGTGTTCAGTTTCTATTTTCCCCATTACACTGATATGCTATATTAAAAAAATTTGAAAAAAAATAATAGAACTCACAGATAATGAGAATATCACAAACCATTGGGAGATCATAAAACTTGATAATAAATACTCATTGGCTCTATTCTCTCAGGGGTAAAACATTCTCCACAGTATAATATCTTATAAAGGAAAACCATTTTTTTGCATCTGGTTAGATATAAAAGTTGGTGGTTTTTAAGAATAGTTGATAGAGGAGGTGCCGTTGAAGTTGTGAAAAATATACAAAATGTTCACCTTCTCTAAACCCATAGGAGCTGAAATCAGTTGAATGTGAGCAAAAAGACAATCATACCTTCGCACATCAAGCGCAACGAATGGAATCAGTCGCTCAGAGAGAAGTTGGGCAATGATCTATTAAGATGAAAACTAAATCAATAGACAGAAGATGGGATAGCTTCATTTCCCCAAAGTTTGACAATGATTCCTCAAATGATCATTTATTCAATTCATGAAAAAGGGGGCAAAACCTGGCCAACGCGACCAAATCCACATATAATGATATGATCTTGCAAATCATCCGTCTGGAAAAGAAAAAGGAACTATCAGTTTGCATTCTTTTAAGCAACTAATTGAAGTTGGTGAAATCTTCTTCATATTTATGCAGGTAATAAGTCAGAAAGATGTCATTAAATGATGAAGTCCTTCAAGAAATGAACTTTTATAACTGAACATCTGTTACTTCTCATCAAATGATCTTCATAATAAATGCTAACATGATGACAAGTAATATAAAGCAAAGCAGATATGAGCTAAATTAGCTCAAAAGGATGACAAAATGAAGCATAAGATTCAGAGGAAACCTAATCAGATGATGAGATGAATCTGTAATTTTATAGACACTTAGTTTTTAGGCAAGAAAACTTCCTTGCAAAAAATAAATTTGTGCCAAAAGGAAAAGGCAGAGAACTACAAGGGTTCAAAAGGCTTAGTACCACAACACTGAGGCACATGACTTAAATAGCAACAACCATTTAAAGCACAAACTTGAGAGATGAAGCAAGATCAAAGAAAGGCACTGAGAGGAGAAAGCAGCCGGGATTAAGAAAATTGAGGAAGGGAAGGGCAGCCAGGAATGAAGAAATTTGAGAAAGAGAAGGGCAGGCAGGGATGAAGAAAATGGAGAAAGGTCCTGAACCTGAAGTACAGGTCTACCTGTGTTATTCTGTGATCAACTCAAAAATCTAGCATAACAACAAATAATTATATGACATGCACCAACTTTTGGCAACTATACCTTTACTAGAAGTAAGATGTAATCAATTAGTATATACAAAGTTTTAGAAAAATAGTAGAAACAAAAAACAAAGGCTTTGATAGAGTGACCTGTCTTTAGAGGTCAAAATAGAAGAATTTGCAAACATGTGCATGGTTCATTAGTTTCATCCTCACTATAAGTCAAAGAAGAAAAATAGTGCCACCAAAAGCAGGAGACAGCACCTCACTTTCCACAGGCAATAAACTTCGCACATCTTGCAGCTCAAAACGAGATGCTATCAATTGACCTCCAGCAGCTAGATATGGTGTAAGGGCCATTGAAATTCCAACAACAAGAAACAGCAGAGATGACAATTCAGAAGACATTATTCCCTGAAAAAGAAAAAAAGGTAAAACCAATGAGAAATCATTACATAAGATAATACACTTGTTCTAACAAGATATCTTTTTGTCATGGGGCAAAAGTAATAAGAGAGCTTAGCATTGTACTATCCAGATAAGTTGCAGCTTTGAATTCATTTAAGGGTGCCTATAAGGACGAACAAAAGCCTCATGAAATAAAAAGAAATGTAAATAAAATATAAGATGGGGACGTAGATAAAAACTGGAAGGAAATTGACGGGAGTTTGCCTCCACTTTCCTGATAACAGGATCAAACAAGCTCAACATTTGATTTCAGTACACAGGTCATGTAGAAAAGGTCCACAACTCCTTGACAAAGGAACATAAGCTGTTTAAACAACATCGCGATAGAGGGAGAAAAAAGAAAATGGAATAAAAGAATGAATTGTAGTGCAAGGTTAAAGCTATCAGAGAAATAAACCTGATTGACAGCTTCACCAAAGGCTACAAAGGCAAACTCTCCACCCGGAGCAAGCAGGAGGCCAACTCTTATTGCCGATACAATTGAAATACCAAACAGTTTACCAACTAATGCAACCAAGATAGTCTTTCCACCTAATAGAAGTCCCAATGAGCCCATAATCACTGGAAAGTTTGAAAGAAGAAGCTTGGGATCAATGGACATTCCAACCTGCAAGCCAGATAATACTTGATCAGTTGTGAAGACGCAAAGCAGCCATAGTTATAATAATATATTCATGGACGATTCTCATTTCGGCCTTGATAAAAGGTGATAAAAATAGATAAAATTGTCTGCAGCAGCAGCAGAAATTGTTTTACAGAACTCAGTAGTGCAGTCATTCAATGAGAACAACTCGGGAGAGATAGTTAAGCTCTACAAGCTGGTGAGGATACTAAAGACTGCAGAGCAAGAATTTTTAAATGTAAATATAACCTTAGCAAGACCTATCCTACCTTAACTCCAAATGATTAGTTGCAGGATTACAAAACTGCATTCCCATTGTACAGTAAACAAGATAATTATCACCTACCGTCATGAAAAAGAGGCCCAACAGGAGTCCACGATATGGAGCAATATCTGATTCAACTTGCAGTGAAAATTCAGTTTCTGCTAGAAGCAGACCAGCTAAAAATGCACCCAAAGCCATTGAAAGGCCAGCCTGCATTTATTTACATCAGATAACATGTTGTAGCCTCAATAAGATTACGGTTCTAACAAACTTGGTCAGTATAGATGGAGCCGTAAGAAATGTGACCCTAAGTACCCTGGCAGTCAGAAGACTAGTCCCAAGGATAACAAGGAGCGTATTTGCAGAAAATATCTCTGCATTTTGGTTCTCTGCAATCTGCTTATAAATTGGCCGCAACAGCTGAAATTAGAACAGAGAACAAACATATTAGTGTCCTCAGATTTAACAGCAAAAAATCTTATGAGACTTACAAAAATGAAATGTGTAATTAAAATTCTAATAATCTTTGGGATTTTTACACTACTGGCTAGAGAGATTTACTTTTATTTTTTCTAGCCGGTATACACAGATTAGACACCAACTATATATGATCATACACATATTATACATGGATAATACGTACATTATACATCTGTCAACTATTTTTAGTTTAATCAGTTGGGTGGACAGCTATTTTGTTTGATTCTCCATTATCTCATCCTTTTGTAACGGTCAAAAATCAAAGATTAGAACAGAGAACAAACATATAAGTGTCCTTGGATTTAACAGAAAAATATCTTACAAGACTTGCAAGAATGAAAACTGGAATTGACACCCTAATTGTCTTTTGTAACAGCCAAAAATCAAAAATTAACTTTAATAATCAATAGACAATATAAAATGAAAGAAAGACTATAGTCAAAATGTCATAAGAGATGTAATTTGGACTTATCTGAAGCATTTATAATATTGGAAGAGATTCTATATGAACAAACAGCTTACCAGACGTCCTCCAGCAATAATGGCAGTGATGGCTACAATTGCCTTTACAGCAGCCAAACCAAGGGCCTCAGCTATGGCTCCGAAACCAACCTAATAAGAACATTCTGTTAAAACAGTGGCAAATTTGGAAAATGGCAATAGTGTGTAGTCACGGCTATCAAAAGGAAAGAATATTGTTTCTGCATGTGATTTGAGGTCCAGAACCTCATAGCTGGAACTGTAATTATTAAAACAAGAAAATTTCAAATTATTTTTCAAAGACAAGACAGTAATGGCAAAGAATCTATACCCCTCCTTTCGATGAATTTGGTGAAATTAGTGGTATCAGTATGAGTAGAACAACCACCGCCAGATCCTGGGGGATAAAAGGCAAAAACTGTTTAATTGTATCACAAAGAAAATTCTAAAAGTATCACAGCACAAGATATCATTTCAAGTGCATGACAGCAACCTATAAGGTTACGGAAAGTAAATATGTGAATGGTGTGTATACTTAGATACACATAATATTATAAGTTTCAACACCCATCTCATGAGAAAGATGTGACAGCTTTGTACTATCTATATGCAGATACCTGAAAGAGTAATACAGAAAATGTAGCTCGTCCATGTCGTGATGTGCTCTCACCACGCTCCTGCAATACCTGCAGATATGCAACATGATTAATTAGTTACTAAAGTTTTCATATTACGACGAGTAAAAGTCATAGGCACATGGACAAGCCAAATATAGATAAACTACAATACCTTAGATTGTAGAAAATATGTTGAATCAACAAGGAAATAAAAAGAAAAACTCCAATGCTGATTTGATATCTCGGCATAAGCCATTATCATGTACTATTGCTTCTGGATTTTTGGAGAAACATATCATTATACTGTTGCCTTCTTAAGCATTAACTTTGATTAAGTGTTGAACTGGTCACCAAATGAATGTATTTAATGAGTACATAAAACCATTTAAGTGCCAAACCTTGCTCATCATTCATCTAGTAAGGAAGACCTGCTAGAGATATACAAGGATTTACCTGGAGGACAACAGCAGTGGAAGATAAGGCAAGCCCATTCCCAATCACAATTGCAGCAGGTCCAGCCTGCCCAGCAACCAAATGAGCGACCAACCCGGCCACCACAGCTGTCACTAAGACCTGCATTCATTTATCGCAATTCCTAGTTAGTGAGAAAATCTAATTCGTTGAGGCCATATCTCCAATGAGCAATATGATGGTGGGTTAATAATCCCAAGTGCTCAAACTGTTGCAATTACCTGCGCACTGCCCAATCCAAAAACATATTTCTTCATAGAACTTAGTCTCTCAACGGAAAGCTGTCAAAGAGAATACAAACAGAGGTTATTAAAGCACCATTTGTAACACATTCAGAAGGAAATAAACTAATCAGTTTTCCTGGAGTCTACCTCTAAGCCAATGTTAAATAGCAGGAAGACAACTCCAAATTCAGCTATAGCCTTGGTCCCATGTACATGACGTATGATAGAAAGACCATAAGGTCCAATCAAGATTCCAGCAGCCAAATACCCAAGGACAGGACTTCCTATATGTTACAGCATAGAGAAGATGAATAATTAATAGGAAACACAAGTACATCTATGGTCTATCACAGAGGAGCAAAGTGCATGATATCTGTGATATGCATCAAGTATATCAAGGTCACAAAAAAATAGTCCAATAAGCAAAAATCATGTTTCAATCTTTAAAACATGTTCAAGAAAAGACCTAGCAGGCAACTTTTACATCAAGAACAAGTATGTCCTCATGCAATAGAGAAGGTAACAGAACTCAATAACCTCCTGGAATTTTCTGGAAGATGGGCACAAAGATAACACTTGCAAGCAATAGCCATAACATGTCAAAAAGAGAAGCTTCTTCCTCATTTATCTGAAATGAGAAACAACACCATTAGCAAGAAGAAGTAAAGCCCCATCCTAACAAAATGGTGATGGCAGGCATTGAACTAGTGGGAGTTTAAGAGGCATGCCTCTTGATGAGGAAGCCTCTCCATTAGTGTCTTAAGTTTCTTGGGCAGTTTTCTTATTTGTCGGACCAGAGGTCTTGCATTTGTCGAAACCTCATCAATGCTGGTGGTAATTATGTCTGGCTGCTGAAACGACTGAGGAATTCGCTCTGATCGATTGGCATAAAAGGCAATTCTGTGACAGATGTCAGAAGCATATCAAATATCATAACCATAACAAGCTATACCAATATAATGATACAAAGATTTTATCCTAAGGAGGCACTTATACATGCAGCTATCAAGAAATAGTTTCATCTTCTAAAAGAAACAAAGAATGGATAGTGTTATAGTAGTTATACCCTGCTCCCATCAGTAAAGAGCCAACCACCAGCGTGGGCAATTGATTCCTTGCAGACTCCATGAGACTCTGGAAAACTGAAGCAGGTGTGAATTCTTCACCGTCAGAGGGAAATGAGAAGAAAGATGCTGGCAAGAAACGAGATGATTTCTTAAGTAATGCTTTGGGAGCACTAAGCGGTGAACTGTCCCTAGTTGATTCCTTGTTGACCTCCTGCCTCACAGTTTGAACAGTTTTTGGTTTTTCTGCATCAGAATCAGAATCTTTTGAGGAGTCTAGAACTACCCTTCTATCTTCATCGTCACTCTCATCAGACAAAGGCCCACTGGCCACCCAAGCATCCTCCAGTTGTACCTCCCTATCTTTATCAATAACACTCTCAATAGGGGATACCTCATCCTCACTAAGGATCCCATCAACCGACACTTGACCTAGCGTAGATGATCCATTCTGTATAACTGCAGTTTCTGCTGTGTCAACAAGTGCTACAGCTAGATTCTTCTCGGCTTTCTGCAAAGCAATCTCCGCATCATTCACCCGTTGAGTAGCCTCAAGCTCATAAGCAACAGCTTGTTCGGCTAAAAGCATTATGTTTGAAACATCTTCCTCGGCTTTTAAAGCATTGATTTGTGCTTGCTCAGCCAGATCATTCAACCTGTCAACCTCTTTTTGTAGCTCTTCTTTTTTGTTCTGCAGCCGCTTCAATACAGCCTCGCAACTTTCCAACCGCTCCCGACATTCCTCCATATCTTCCTGAGCAGCTGAAAGTGCAGTCTCTTTCTCCATCAATGAAGTTAATTCTTCGCCTTTGCTTTCTTCAGAAGTTTCTGAAGACATACCTCCTTGTTTGGCAGTTTGTATTGAATCAAGAGCAACCAGAAGCCTTGCCTCAGCCAAAGAAAGGGCCATCGTTGCTTTTTGAACTGCTTCTTTAGCAATCATCTCTTCAATTACAATCTCTTGAATATTGTCAAGTTGTTTGCTTACATCATCCCATGCATTATTAGCTTCATCCTTTAATGCTATAGCAGCTTCTGATATCTTCTGTGCTTTTTCCTCAAACATTGTGCTGTTCAGCTGTGCAACTTCCAGATCCTTGAGTGCCTTCTGCAACAACTCCCTTAGTTCATCCAAATTACACCCTTCCTTTTCTTCTCCTTCATCTTCCTCTAACTCCTTAGCGCTACTAATTTCAGCGATGCCATTAGCAGTAGCACTCAAAGATTCATCTTCAGCACTCTCACTGGACTCCACGTTTCTACCATTACCATCAATAAAAGCAAGTGAATCATTCTCCTGACACCGAGGCAACTTTACACCCCTAGAAGCCTTACTCCCACTCAAATCAGATTTCCACAATGCACAACTCAATCGTATCCTTGAATATGCTAAACTATTATTACTACAGTCCACAATCCGTTTCAACCTTCTCCCCGGCCTACTCTTACATAAAACCCTAGCATTTCCTAGCAATTTATGCTTCAATCCTCCATCGCAGCTGCTTTTCCAACCGTATTTCAAAGTTTCACCACAATGCGAAGCACTCGGCTGCCATAAACAGTAAGCAAATCCCATCCTCCTCTCCTCTAACTCAATAAACGTCAAAAAAACACCAAACCGAAACCGCAAATTCTCATTACCATAAATCACCTGACGAAACAAACTCCAATTAAAAAAAGTAAAAATCAATTCACAGGACCACAAATAATCAGCTAAAAATCACCGTAACAAACAATTGCAATCAGAAATAACTGAAATGGGTTTCGCAATTAATAAACATTCCGCTTCAATACACATGCGAGGAAAACAAATTCCAAAGTTGATACACAGAAGAGAAATTTGAATTTACCGATCCAATAGTGCGAGTTTGAGAATATCTCCGGCGGAATTAGAGAGGAAAATTAGGTCAGAAAATGATTGGATTGACTTAGCTATTGGCTCTTTCTATCGATTTTTTATAGCTTTGTCCGAAGAAGAAAGAGCCTTTCGTTTAGCGACTCTGTGCTTACTTGAAAAGTTGAATATGATGAGAAGAAATACTTTCTAATTTTTTTTTTCTCTCATTTTCAGTTGCTATTTTATTTTTTTCAGGTTTTTGTTGCCTCCTCCCATTTGGGGAACATGACAAAATTGGATTGAAGGGTTTATTGGTGGATATTCCATTTTTTCTGCATTTACGTAATTATCCTTCTTGTTATTGTTTGATGGAAAATTCATTCACAAATAGATATTTTGGATAACCTACCTAAAAGTGCTTTCTCACTTCTCAACATTTTATGTATAATTAAATGAATTAGGTGATTATTTATTTATTTGATGATGAAGATACTATTTTAAAAATATGATTTGATAAAATAGCTAGAAATAGGGTTATTTCACCTAGTCATCAAATAATGGAAGCAACAAAAAAAAAAAAGAAGATATATGATACAACATAATTGGGATGATAAAGTGACTGAACAGTTTGTTCCAGAACATCGCGCGCGATGTAACTGATAAAGTAAAATCATATGACAATGTTATTAGCTTCAACAAGATTTAGTAAATTTAAAAAGAAGTAAATGAACTATCACTAGTGTTGGATAGAGTTAAAGAAGAATACAAGTAATAAAATGCTATAGATAATTTTAGATGATCTATGTATTTTAATCCATACATTTGTAAAAAAGAAGTTTTAATGTTGATAACTCAACTTTTTTATTGGTTCTTATATTTAGAGGTCAAGTCAAACTTTAAATTTTATGGATTGTGAATTTTAATATTGTCATTTGGTGTGAGGCATAAGTTATAATAGTCTCGGAATAAAATGTAGAATTATTTTATTCCATGTTTGATTGGAGGTATAAGGTAATTCTTGGACTATTTATCCCACGATTTTTGCCTTAGCGATGGGATAAGTTATCTAATATATATGACGGGATAACTTATCTCAGGCTAACTTATCCTAAGATTAATTATACTGAGATAACATGTTGCCAACCAAACAACCGCAAATGGAGTTCTAAATTAGTAATCTATAAATATTCAAGGCATTATACATAAATTAGCCCTTTGACTTGGTTTCAAATCACAAGTTAGACCTCCAACTTTCAAAATGTACAAATAGGCATTTTAAGTATTCGGTTCTTAAACAAATAAACACGCGAACTCAGCAGCCTAGATGTGTGAAACACAAACGCACTGACATGTAATTTATGGTCAATCCGCCGCTGCCATTGAATTATTGTTTATGTTAATAACGCACAGTGCGGATTTATTCTTATTTTCTTCATATTTGTTGATTTATTAACTAGTATTTAATAGAGGTTCATTACCTTATTAGAATTGGTAAGATAAGACCTAACTTTTCTTATTTGTATTTAATTTATTCCTTTCAAAAAAAATTATACTAATAAAAGGTGACTAGACACTTTGTCTAGAAGTATAAATTCGAAAAAAAAAATTGAAAAATCAACTTTAAAAAATAGTAAACACTATTGCCGTGTTGAGTTGAATTTCTTTTTTATTTAGCATTAATTAATTTTAATTTGAGCTTTAGGAAGAAGGAATGCATAGCATAACCAAATTAAACATAGACATATCCCTTAGAAAATAAGAATTAGAATCATAAGATTTCTGAGTTGATACTTATTTTTCACACAAATATAAGATTCAATATCAAAATATTGGATTTTCCCAAACGTTGTATAGTTGAATCAAACAATGTTCAAAAAGAGTTAACCTCTTTTCTAAAAAAGAAGAGGCCAGAAGGTCCATCATTTGGCAACAAAGCAAGTCTCACAATGCTTTCAGCACCTTCTCCAACAGTTAAGTTTCCAGTTTACGTCTGTCTTGCAATAGCCAGGACACACTGAATTTATCCGAAAATTCGGATGTTTGGTAGCTAAAATACTTGTGTAGGCAATCAAGGCTGCTTTTGAGACTTTGTAAGCTGTGAAGTAAGTTGGCCATCCTTTGGCTTCTATTGAATCCTCTGTAAAATCTCTGAGAAATTCATTCAACACTTGGTCCACTTTTTCTTCTGTTAAGCTTTTTGCATCACTTAGCACTTGCTTAGCCCGTTCGTTGCACAATAGCTGTAAAAACACATAGTTGTCTTTATAAATACAAAAGTTGTACACACTAAGCTAAACTCAACATTATGATATATACAATCATCAAATATAAGGTAGGGCTCCACAAAACAGAATGTATTGTTACCTTCAACTTCCCTAAAAATGAAGCAACATTAACAATTCTTGGTGAATTAGAGAGTTGAAGTAGGGGAGCAAATGCTTCAATCATTCTTTTTGCACCATAGTAGTTTGTCTATAGGCATTGTTTTGTCAACTCAGAATTGGTGACCATGCCTGGATATGATTTCGTCTTACCTAAAAAATAAGATAAACAAATTACAACAGAATAATCATAAAAAATTACGGATATACCCTCAAGCTCTTCAAGCTGGCATGTCGACCTGTTACCTGCTTGGGCAGCTTTAATTATCATGATTAGTAGCATTTTCTAACACTAAAAATAAGACAAATAAATTACCACGGGAGGACTATAAAAATTACGGATATGCCCTCAAGTTGCTCAAACAGGCATGTCAACTTACTGCCTGCTTGAGCAGCTTTATTTATCATGATTAGCAGCATTTTTTAACAATAAAAATAATACAAACAAATTACAACGGAAGAACCATAATAAATTACGGATATACCCTCAAATTGCTCAAGCAGACATATCGACTTGCTACCTGCTTGAGCAACTTTATTTACCATGATTAGTAGCATTTTTTAACAATAAAAAAAGACAAACAAATTACAACGGAAGAACCATAAAAAATTACAGATATACCCTCAAACTGCTCAAGCAGGCATGTCGACCTGCTGCCTACTTGAGCAACTTAACTGCCTCTTTTTATATATACTTGTTATCGGACACATGCATTGCACGAGGAAATCATGCTAATTATATTAAATTTTTAAACATATTGAAATACACGATTATCATAAAATGGCTATTTATAGTTTATAGTTGATTAGTATTATGTGAAAAGTATAAAGGGTAACAATGAAACGTAAATTTAAGACAAATTTATAGGTGTGAAGAATAAGATGAAGAACTTACAAGTGTAGTTTATTTTTTTTCAATGAGCAGTAATATCAGTGGATCAATTTTAATGGAGTAATATTCTTATAATTAATTGTTAGAATATATATAACTAATTTCGCCACGTGTGAGATGCATATCAAGTCATGTAATAAATATTTTATAAAATATTCTAAATATTATAAAAATAAAATTTTGATCTCAATAAGTATAAGTTTTACCCAATTTTTGTTGATATCACAATAACCTTTATATGGGTGATTATTTACGAACATTTTATGAAAATTGAAATAGCGAAATTCTTGGGTCAAAGTTTATATCTTGTGAAAGTTGAATCATGACTTATTTTCATACAAAAATTTTAATCTTTTAGTTGTATCATGATAATTGATACATGTGTGATCATGTTTGAATATGTTGCCGAGCTTTATATCTCTAGAAAATTTGAGTCATGATTGTTTTCATACAACACATTAGTCGAAATATGCAGAGTCAATAAAAGTACATAAATATATATTTTTAATACCAAATCACCACTTTATTAAATTCAAAAATACTCGGCTAAATAAGAGCTATTATTCGATGTTTCATCACTCGCCATAACATATGTCAAATGTAATATCTCCACAAAATAGTTAGGATATGATATTCTAGATTGTCCTTTTAATTGACTCTAAATGTGGAAGGGAAAGGAAAAAAAGCTTGGACAATCTAAGTTACTAAATAGTACAGCTCGAGTGAGTAACGTATGAAATCATTTTGACTCTCTCTAAGAGAACTCTCATTTAAAATTTAAAGTGTTCTCATCCAACTTTTAAGTGTTATATAGCGATTGACATTAACTTCATATGCAATATAATGTAAAGACTAGGAAATTCAATAAAATTTATAGAAATAGTAGTAAATATTACCAATGCATAATAACATCTTTAAAGGGACATGCATGTTCATAATTTCATAATCCAAATAGTTCATTATCGTGAAACTAACATAATCTAGAATTTGGAGTCTTAAATAGCACATGCATGGTTCAAAATATCCAAAAACAAGTAGTAAAGATTCACATTCTAAGTAGACAAGTTTATAAATTTGTTTAAAAAGGAATTTGGGTCTTCTTGGTTGAAAGGAACCAAGAATCAAACCCCACATACCTGGTTTGGAGATGAACTTGAGGAGAAAATGGACTCAAATGTGAAGGCCTTAGCTTGAATGAATCCTTGTGAGAGGATGAAAGTCTTGAAGGAGTAGATTCTTTAGAGCTAGAGAGTGAAATGAAGTGAAATGGGCTGAAATGGTGAAGTATGGCTTATATAGGGGGCTTAGGAAGGGTGGGAAAAGACTAAATTTTCACTGGAATGAGCTAATATTATGAAAATGCCATTAATGAAATGGAGCAGAAATTGGTCCGTCTGAGGCATACGGACCGGTAAACGGTCCGTCTGGGGCCACACAGACCATCGTGGCCCTAGACTTAAATTTTTCCTCCTGAAAATTTTTCGGACCAAGTACCACAACACGGTCCGGTAAACGGACCGTCTGGGGTCACACAGACCATGACCCCGCCCGTTTACCTGCCACACGGACCGTATGGCTTCACATGGATCGTGTGGTGGCCCGTCTACCCTCCACTTTCCCAGGTGCCACTTCACGGGAGGCCACACGTCCGTGTGCCTTCACACGGGTTGTGTAGGCCCTTCCGTGAGGTGATGCCTGGCAAAATTTCTGGGCAATTTCGGGGACCTTAAAGTGACGTCAAGGATCCGGGGCCTTTCATTTATATCTCTAGAAAATTTGAGTCATGATTGTTTTCATACAACATATTAGTCGAATTATGCAGAGTAAATGAAAGTACATAAATATATATTTTTAATACCAAATCACCATTTTATTAAATTCAAAAAATATTTAGCTAAATGAGAGCTATTAGTATCGACGTTTCATCACTCACCATAGCATATGTCAAATGTAATATCTCTACAAAATAGTTAGGATATGATATTCTAGATTGTCCTTTTAATTGACTCAAAGTGTGGAAGGGAAAGGGGAAAAAAGACTTGGACAATCTAAGCTACTAAACTGTACAGCTCGAGTAACATATAAAATCATTTTGGCTCCCTCTAAGAGAATCCTCATTTAAAATTTAAAGTGTTCTCATCCAACTTTTAAGTGTTATATAGCAGTTGACATTAATTTCATATGTAAATTTAATATGTAGATATAAAGAAATGAGTCTTTGTAAATGTCTATACAGTTTTAAATAATAATTCTTTCAATAATAATTCATACTTTCATAAATCCATAATTAGGAGATGCTATTTATAAGAGATAACATAAGAACCCATAATGTACTATTTTTAGATCCATTAAAAGACAATCATCTTATTTCCAACAAAAACACAAGACAACTATTTTTTCATATGAACTTATGCACTATATTTGAAATCGGGTATGTAAATCAATATTTTTTAGGGGAGTTTTCAAAAATACCAAGTTTTTGGATAAAAATTACATGCCCCTACCGAATCATTGAAAAATACCATATAAAATACCAACTTTATTTACAAATTTAGGAGAGAGAGTGTTTTGAGTGTGATTATTTTGGTGTGTGGTATGATATAATAGTGTTGGAAAATGAAAAAGAGTGTGTTTTTTTTGGTATTTTGATAAATAAATTTTAAAGTGTAATTTTGGGGGTGAAAGTTGTTATTTGTGTAAAAATTTCTATTTTTTATTAATATCTTAGGGATTATGCTTTAATAAAATGTGATGTTGTTGAGTCCTTCGTGATATTAAACAATTATTCTCACTTGGGATATGTTTGGTACGAAGGAAAATATTTTTAAATTTTCAATATTTATGTGAACAGAATTGTTGAAAAATATTTTCTCCATCAAAGCAAGCTCCCCCCCCCTCCCCCAAAGCCCCCAACCCCTACCCCTTGACTACCCACCCTAGAGGCTCCACTCCCCACGCCCTCCCTGTATAGTATTTTTTTTTCTTGATTATTATATATAAATACTTTTGAGATAATATTTTTTTCCTTACTTACCTAACCCTAGAAAATAAGTAAGAAACCAAGTTATTTTTCAAAAATGTATATTTTTAAAAAATGTTTTTCATGAAAAATACTATATTCTTTGATAGTGATTTTGTAAACCAAATTACAAAATTTGAAATATGAATTGCTTTCTTTTATAGTTACTGTATTCGAAACTAGAAAACAAAACCAGAATTTGTACAGAAGCAGGAGAAACAGAGTATGTGTATAACCAAAATCTTTCCATAAATAAAACAGTAAACAGTAATGTATAAACACCAAATAAAATTTCGAGCCCACAGAATTCAATGTGTATTTCTATCCTTATTTTTCACATATAGATTGGATTCCATGAACAATCAATAGTTGAATAAACCAAATGTTCAAAAAGAGGTGACCTCATTTCTGTAAAAGAAGAGGCCAGAAGGTCCATCATTTGGCAACATAGCAACTTTCACCAAACTTTCAGCACCTTCTTCTGCAGTTAAGCTTCCAGTATAGGCGGTCATGTCTGTGCCGCAATATCCAGGGCATACAGAGTTTATCCGAAAATTCGGATATTTGGTAGCTAAAACTCTTGTGTAGGCAATCAATGCTGCTTTTGACACTTTGTAAGCTGCGAAGTATGTTGGCCATCCTTTGGCTTCTACTGAATTCTCTGTAAAATCTTTGAGAAATTCATTCAATACTTGGTCAACCTTTTCTTCTGTAAGGTTTTTTGCATCACTTAGCACTTGCTTAGCCCATTCGTTGCACAATAGCTGCAGAAAAGAATAGAACCGAATAAACAATTTAGTACTCAACTAAGTTTACAGAAAATCATCTCACCCAACATTGAGCCCTCGAAAATTAAAAATTGCCATGCACCAGATCCTCACTAAACGTGAGGTAAGGTATTAAGAGTTAGACCCACGACTTAACTTTACATCAAAATGATTAAGATTGAAAGCTAACGACATATTTACCTTTAACTTCCCTAAGAAAGAAGCAACATTAACAATCCTGGGTGAATTAGAGAGTTGAAGGAGAGGGATAAATGCTTCAGTCATCCTTTTTGCACCATAGAAGTTTGTCTCTAGGCATTGTTTTGTCAACTCATAATTTGTAAGAATACCTGCAATTGATTTCTCCATACCAGCTCCCTCCTCTTCCTGAATGCATAACAGTTGATCAATTAAATTGTTCTACGTAACATACTAAAATATAGTAGTTAGAAAAATCTTACTTCATTTTCAGTAGAAATGGTCACGAAATCGCCTTCTATTAAATCTTTTAGTACAGCAAGATCTTCCACCATTAATCCACCAACCCCTGCGTTATTAACCTGCAAATTAAAGCATCCACTAATTTTATTAAGTATGGTTTTATATTTTTTTTACCATTACTTAACATAAATCTAAATGATTAAGATTTATAATTAGCTCTAAATATTAATAAGATGCATATTCAAATATTTTTATAAAATGGTAATTCATCACTATTGCATCCATTTTCACCTCTTCTCGTCAACGTTTACCATTATCAACTTTCACCACCCATCACTACCATCCATATAATTTTTTAAAAGTTCTTATTCGATATAGTATTTGATTAATTTAGTATTTTACTTTAATTTTATATTTATAATTTTTTTAATAAAAGCAAGTTTTATACATTTAAATAGTGAGACACAAACAAGGTTAATTCTTGTATTCAGATCTTAATATAACATAGCTACACTGATTCGAACATTTAAATCTTAATGTATATCTCAATATTAAGATATATGTGTACAAATCCTTAGCTTGATACAACAACATACCCAGTGGATCCTATAAGTGGGGTCTGGAGAGGGTAAAATGTATGGAGACCTTACCACTACCTCATAGAGATAGAGAGGTTATTTCCGGAAGATCTCGTCTCAAAAATATCAAATCCCACAAGCAGAAGATACTAAATATGAAAGTAAATGATAATATAAATACAGTAAAAGTAACAAATATAAGACAAACTCTCAGCTTGATCTTAATAAAAATAAGTTTTCAAGAGTGATATATATATATATAGTAGTTACCAGAATATCAAGCCTTCCAAATTTTGTGTTGATGAAGTCCACAAGAGAAGAAATACTTGCTGGATCCATAACATCAAGTTGATGAAACAAAATTTGATCATCATTAGTTATGTTTGCCTCCTTTTTAAGCCTTTGAATAGCTTGAAGCCCTCTCTTTTCATCCCTTGATGTCAACACTACCACTACTCCTTTGCTTACTAATTGCTTGCATGTTTCATATCCTATCCCTTTGTTCCCTCCACTCACTACTGCATACCTGATCATACCACATATTACTAATTAGATACGTGCATGAGAATTTAAGTTATATACGCTGACAGTAAACGATTGGAAAACTACTAGTTATTAAGGCTACCTTGTGCTCTGGAGGCTGGTGATTTTCTCTGCCATAGTTGAAAGGATAAGTAGATCTTGATTCTTGATATTCAACTTTTTGGACTTACAATCTATTGGGTTTGGTAGAAGTACTCTAGCTAGAACATGAAATTATATAATATGGATATTGGAGAGAATAAAGGAGCTGTAATTATTGACTATAGTTTATTTCTCATGTCAGCCAAGTCCTGTGTTTTCTAGTGTTTGTCAATAGGAGTAGTTCCTTATGAAGAATAAAATTTAGTTTGATTAAGAATATTCAAAATTCAACAGATTAATCCAGTTGTAAACTTAGAATAGAAACTAACTAAAAACTATGTGAAAAATAATATTAGAAAAATATTTTTACAAGCCAGACATTCCCTTTTAGATAATACTTTTTTTTTTTCAATTATCTATACTTTGACTATTATTTATATTTGTTTGTATTTTTAGTGCAAGTTGAACTATTATGTATTATGGGTTAGATATTCTTTTGTTGACCATTAGTCTAACTTGCTTAGGTAGGACTTTCAAAATATGTATGCAGTTTTCACATTTTAATTATTGTACATCAGCTATACTAGATGTCTTCTTCTTGAAGAGTTGTAGCATGTAAAAGCACAATTTAGCTATTTGTTAAATATTTGTTCGGATTCTTCGAAAATAGGTAGCGCGTTTGGCGGGACCAGCCAATCAATGAATATTAAAAACATGCAAAATGAGCAGGAAGATTATATATTCTTCCTACTTTCAAATGATTATGACTGAAAAATGTGTTTTTCATGCATTCACGAATGCCAACTTGTCTTTTTTTTTTTTTGGAAGAAATATTGATCTCTTATGTTCATTTATTAATTAAATTAAATAGATAAACAATATCATCTTTTTAAATTTCTTTTGTTAATGAAAATATAAAACTGAAGTTTAATCTGTAAGAACCACAAAATAAGATCGACCAGTTATAAGCACTTACAAGTAAAGAAATGATCGATGCGGGAAAGTAATGAGCAATACTGAAGTGACATAAGAGGTTACTTCTTTTGAACTAGTAATCTTTGCAGTACTTTATCAAACTTATCAACAACAACAACAACATACCCAGTTGAATCCCATAAGTGGGGTCTGGGGAGGGCAGAATGTATGCAGACCTTACTACTACCTCATAGAAGTAGAGAGGTTGTTTCCTGGAAACCCTCGTCTCAACAACTCATAGACGGATTAGACTAGATATGATAAAGATGAAAGGAAAGAAATGAATAGGAAGAGCGACTACTACTGAAAAGCGCACATAACATTATGCAAATACTATAAATTTAATACACATGACACAGATAAAGATAACACCCTCCACTACCCCACGGTTAGACATCAACCTAACCTTGCTAACCTATTAGCCTTCTACTCTAATACGCGACTTCCACACCTTCCTATCTAAGGTCATGTCCTCGGTGAGATCAAGTCTCACCATGTCCTGTCTAATCACCTCTCCCCAGTACTTTATCAAACTTATCCAATATAAATTAATTTCTATAGTGATATCAGTTGTTCTTCTCGATCCGTGTTTTGTTTTTGTCAATTCAGAAAAGGCTTCCACGTAAAATCATAAACTAATAATCCTGTTATTCTAGTGACGAGCTAACACACAAAATGGTGATACAACACACAATAGCATCTCATTGAAGATTATTAATTAATTAATACATGTTATTTTTGGCCTTATAGGCTTATTTCATCTGTTGCACGTTCATAATGAACAACATACTCTCATTCGAATGATGAGACTTCTTTTCGATCAAAGAACAAACCAGAAGGACCGTCATCAGGCTGCAGAGCTACCCTTACAGGACTCTCCGCGCCTTCTTCAACCGACAATATCCCACGATTGTAATTGATATCTGTTTTCACAAAACCAGGGCAGACACAATTGATCTGTATAGATGGATATTTCTTTGCCATGACCCTCGAGTACGCGTTCAATGCTGCTTTAGAGAGTATGTAGGCTGACATGAAAGAAGGCCAGCCCTTGGCTTGAAGGGAATCTTCTTTGAAGTCCTTCAGATATTGATTTATCACCTCTTCTATCTTCTCTTCTGTCAGGTTTTCGCTATCACTTAATACTCCTTTAGCCCATTCATGTTTCAAGTTCTGGAAATTCAATCAGCCACTATTCATGAATATTGTACATTGGTTTACAAACTTAACAACACATCAAGAATACAATTGAAATCATCAAATTTGCTGATAAAATCCACGCTTAATCGTTTATGTTAGGTATATTAAGTTCCCTGTGATCGTAAGTACTATGCAGACAAACATCCCCTTCATATTTCAGAGAAGAAAATGAAAAAAGAGAATCTCATACTGGAGAAGAAAACTTCTTGTCCTTCGGATCAACTAAGGTTTATTAAACATGTGCTAGTCCTCCTATGCAAATGAGAGTTTTTTCCTGAATTAGCCAGACCACATTTCGGCTACTAATAAAGAAATAAGACCTTGCTACTACATCGGAAATGTTACTCTCTGTTCAGTGAGTACAATGAAGGACTCTCGCCTCACCTGCTCATTTGACTTATGGCATCATCGACTTACTTTTCAATCAAAGTGATTTCATAACCATAAAAAAAGACCTTTCTTTCGGTATCAATCTTGTCCCTAGATATAGTAGTTAATCAGCGGGACATCAAAGAAGCTATGCACTTTAACAGAATGTTGATGAAAGAAAGCCCTTTCATCCTAATCTCATCTACTGAAAAAGGGGCCTGGCGTAGCACATCCTTTTAACAGAGAATCGAAAAGACTAAAACCAGATAGTGTTTTGTATCAATAAGTCTCTACTACTGTTAGGACTTCATCAGGACCTGTTAATCTTATTTAATTGCTAGGAGAGTGTGTAGAAGATCGATAAATTGATGGGAACAAAGGTATATTTCAACGGCATTTTAGTAAGCGAATGCAGATTTGAGTAGTCTCAAACTTTTAATCTTACCTCTACTTCAGAATTTATTATTTGCAAAGGGCCAAGCATGTATAAGGCTAGAACTTTAAAACGTAAAAACACAGTAAACTGAAAAATGCAGCTATGTAAATGTGGTAAAATTCTGAAGTTTGCCAGGTCAATACCTTTAGCTTTCCCATGGACGATGAAACGTTCACAATCCTTGGCGACTTAGATAGTTGGAGGAGCGGAATAAATGTTTCAGTCATTCTTTTCACACCATAATAGTTTGTTTCAAGACACTCCTTTGCCAACTCAAATGACTGAGTCAATATTTCATTCCAATTGACTTGAGATCCTCCTGACTAAATAAAGCATGGAAACGATGAAGTTACATGTCAAAAGTTTAATTTTCCACAGAGAGAGAGTGTTATGGCTACTGATCATGTTGCTTGATTGTAGAACCTACTGTACTCATAAAACAGGATATGTTCTGGTTTCTTGACTATGTATAGCCAGTGGAGAAGCCATGATTTCAACTAAGGGGACTCAAAATTTGAAAAAATAAACACCCAAGCTAGTCAAAGGTGGTGTTCGACATCTACTATATATGCATCAAAAAAATAATTTTAATCAAATATAAATATGAGTTTAAGTTCTATACATGACAGTAACTATATTTACAAGTGACATTGTCCTGTAATAACAAGTATATCTCAACAATAAGCATCAATTTGTAACCTGATGAAAATGGAAAAAACCTGCTACATTACACTTATATTTTTGTCCTACAGTGACCAACCAGACTGGTATCAAGACATTAACCCCTTGTTTGGACGGTTGTTACCTGTTGTATTGTTAGTTTAAACACAATATTTATTTTAATTGTTACTTAAATTTTATTATATTGTATCGTTTAATTTCATCGTTAGGTAACGACGAAATGACTCATTTTGTGTAACGACTAATTTGGTGTGGTTGCGTCGTTACTTTAATATCTTCTTCTCATTTTGTACTTCATTTATTTATTAAATAATTCTACTTTATCATTTCCCCTATCTTTTCATGGTATTTGCCACATACCCTACCATTCCTTATAGATTTATTATTCAAATTATGAATGTATGATATTATGTGATAACAAAGAACAATACAATCTATCCAAACATTATCGTCATTAAAATTATACATTATGATACAATACAATACATTATGAAACAATACATAACAACCATCCAAACAAAGTAAAAGTAATAACTCCTTCCATTTCAATTTATTTGACTTACTTTCTTTTTTAGTCCATTTAAAGAAAGAATATTTTTTCTCTTTTTCGGTAATTTCAACTTTTCACGTGACATATTTATGATCAAAAAATTCAAAAGCCTTTTAATTTTCTTAAATTCTGTGTTAAGTCAAAGTCAAAGAAACAACGGTGCTAATTGATTCAATATAATAAAGACTTACCCCACTGAACTCTTGTGTATTAGCACCTAAGGCATCAGCATCTACACTGACTCCACCTATTCCTGCATTGTTCACCTAACCAGAAAAACAAAAAACATCATTTTACCAAATTGTTTGGCTCATAAAACAAGAAAGTTAAATGAAGAAGATTGTACCAAGATATCAAGCCTGCCAAATCTTGTCTTAATGAATTCAGCCAAAGAAGCAATACTAGAGTTATCCATCACATCAAGCTGATGAAACACCACATTTTCAGCCAAACCAAAGCCTTTAAGTTTGTCCAAAGCTTCAAGCCCTCTCTTCTCATTTCTAGCACCCAAAATCACCAACACTCCATGAGAAGCTAGCTGCCTGCATATTTCAAATCCAATCCCTTTGTTTGCCCCTGTAACTACAGCATACCTACACACACATCAATTTATGTCATTAATTTTAACACATATGAATCAGCTAAGATTATAGGGTAAAGTAATATACTTTGTGGCCCTGCCTTCTGCCATTGAAAATAGTTTTAAGTTGTGGTTGAAGAAAACTAAAGTTTATTTTCCTTTTATTTTAGTTAAATTGGCTCATGTTCCAGTGACCGCATATATATTGTTTATTACTCGCTCCGTACCAATTTAGTTGTTATGTATATTAAAAATATTTATCCTAAAATATTTGTCAATTTAGATAATCAACAGAGAATTAATTTTCTTTTCTACTTTGCTTTTAGTATTAATTATTCTAAAATTAAGAGGCGCATATATGGTCAAAAAACTTAATTACTTATAAAAGATATATAAGTAAACAAATTTTTTAATTAATTTTTTCTCGAGGATTATGTTAAATTTTACAATGACAATTAAATTATGACGGAGGGAATATAAAAATAACGTACGGGAAAGTGAGTATCCACGTGTATGCATTTATAACTTCACGAGATATCTATATCTAGTGAAGATAAATAGGACTCCGTTGATCAAAGTTTTTTGGTGAAACTTGTTATCATTGGTCTAGAAATATCCAATTAGTAATTAATTTAGATTGAAACTTCCTATAGAACATAAGCATTTAATTTAAGTTGATTTTCATAAAAGATTTCAATGTAATCATTATGTCAAAAATTAATACTAATAATGATGAAATAAAGTATAAGTTGGAACAATCTATCTTAAGATAAGAAGTCTCACATCGGCAAAACACATGAGAAATACTGATTATATAAGTAAACAATCCTTACCTACCTAGGCCCAAATCGAATAATATCACCAGCAAAGTGACTGTTATATGACTAAAAGGTCTTTTAAAGTCAGGTACTTTTTGTAAAGTTACTTTTCACATGTAGAACGCTGTCATTTTAAATAGGATCACAGAAGTTTTAGTTTTATAATCATGATTCTAATGTGAGACTTATAAAGTTGCTCTCTCTGTTCCAATTTAAACTAATTTTTAAATTTTTTTACTATTCAAAATAATCAAATTATTTAAAGTTTAAATAAATATTTAAAACTTTTTTTTTTTATATATTTATCATTGTCTTTAATGACGTTTATATTTTTTAAGAAATAAACTATACTACTTGAGAATAAATAAAATAGCAATAGTAAAAATATGATTTATATCTTTAAATGTTTTCTTCCTGAAGAGTTGCAGCATGTAAAAGCACAATTTAGTTATTTGTTAAATATTTGTTCGGCTTCTTCAAAAATAGGTAGCACGTTTGGCGGGGCCAGCCCATCAATGAATATTGTCAGAAATTTTCGCATATAGCACTCAAAAATATCTTAATATCTTAAATAGATAAACAATATCATCTTTTTAAATTTCTTTTGTTAATGAAAATATAAAACTGAAGTTTAATCTGTAAGAACCACAAATAGACCGGTCATAAGCACTTACAAGTAAAGAAATGATCGATGCGGGAAATGACATAATTGGTTACTTCTTTTGAACTAGTAATCTTTGCAGTACTTTATCAAACTTATCCAATATAAATAACTTCTATAGTGATATCAGTTGTTTTTCTGGATCCGTGTTTTGCTTTTGTCAATTCAGAAAAGGCTAACACACAAAATGGTGATACAACACACAAAAGCATTTCATTGAAGAATATTAATTGATTAATACATGTTATTCTTGGCCTTATAGGCTTATTTCATCTGTTGCACGTTCATAATGAACAACATACTCTCATTCGAATGACTTCTTTTCGATCAAAGAACAAACCAGAAGGACCGTCATCAGGCTGCAGAGCTATCCTTACAGGAATCTCCGCGCCTTCTTCAACTGACAATATCCCACGATTGTAATTGATGTCTGTTTTCACAAAACCAGGGCAGACACAATTGATCTGTATAGATGGATATTTCTTTGCCATGACCCTCGAGGACGCGTTCAATGCTGCTTTAGAGAGTATGTAGGCTGACATGAAAGAAGGCCAGCCCTTGGCTTGAAGGGAATCTTCTTTGAAGTCCTTCAGATATCGATTTATCACCTCTTCTATATTCTCTTCTGTCAGGTTTTCACTGTCACTTAATACTCCTTTAGCCCATTCATGTTTCAAGTTCTGGAAATTCAATCAGCCACTATCCATGAATATTATACATTGATTAACAAACTTAATAACACATCAAGAATACAATTGAAATTATCAAATTGGCTGATAAAATCCAAGCTTAATCCTTTATGTTAGGTATATTAAGTTCCCTGTGATTGTAAGTACTATGCAGACAAACATCCCCTTCATATTTTAGAGAAGAAAATGAAAAAAGAGAATCTCATACTGGAGAAGAAAATTTCTTGTCCTTCGGATCGACTAAGGCTTATTAAACATGTGCTATTCCTCCTATGTAAATGAGAAAGTTTTTTCCTGAATTAGCCAGACCGCATTTCAGCTACTAATAAAGGGATAAGACCTTGCTACTGCATCAGATATGTTACTCTCTCTCCAGTGAGTACAATGAAGGACTCTCGCGTCACCTGCTCATTTGACTTATGGCATCATCGACTTACTTTTCAATCAAAGTGATTTCATAACCATAAAAAAAGACCTTTCTTTTGGTATCAATCTTGTCCCTAGATGTAGTAGTCAATCAACGGGACATCAAAGAAGCTATGCACTTTAACAGAATGTTGATGAAAGAAAGCCCTTTCATCCTAATCTCATCTACTGAAAAAGGGGTCTGGCGTAGCACATCCTTTAAACAGAAAATCGAAAAGACTAAAACCAGATAGTGTTTTGTATCAATAAATCTCTACTACTGTTAGGACTTCATCAGGACCTGTTAATCTTATTTAATTGCTAGGAGAGTAAGTCTTTAAGTTGAAGGTCGAAGAACAGTGTGTAGAAGATTGATAAATTGATGGGAACAAAGGTATATTTCAACGGCATTTTAGTAAGCGAATGCAGATTTGAGTAGTTTCAAACTTTTAATCTTACCTTTACTTCAGAATTTATTATTTGCAAGGGGCCAAGCATGTATAAGGCTAAAAATTTAAAACGTAAAAAGACAGTAAACTGAAAAATGCAGTTATGTAAATGTGGTAAAATTCTGAAGTTTGCCAGGTCAATACCTTTAGCTTTCCCATGGACGATGAAACGTTCACAATCCTTGGCGACTTAGATAGTTGGAGGAGCGGAATAAATGTTTCAGTCATTCTTTTCACACCATAATAGTTTGTTTCAAGACACTCCTTTGCCAACTCAAATGACTGAGTCAATATGTCATTCCAATTGACTTGAGATCCTCCGGACTAAATAAAGCATGGAAACGATGAAGTTACATGTCAAAAGTTTAATTTTGCACAGAGAGAGAGAGAGTGTTATGGCTACTGATCATGTTGCTTGATTGTAGAACCTACTGTACTCATAAAACAGGACATGTTCTGGTTTCTTGACTATGTATAGCCAGTGGAGAAGCCACGATTTCTAATAAGGGGACTCAAAATTTGAAAAAATAAACATACAAGTTAGTCAAAGCCTCAAAGGTAGTGTTCGACATCTACTATATATGCATCAAAAAAATAATTTTAATCAAATATAAATATGAGTTTAAGTTCTATACATGACAGTAACTATATTTACAAGTGACATTGTCCTGTAATAACAAGTATATCTCAACAATAAGCATCAATTTGTAACCTGATGAAAATGGAAAAAACCTGCTACATTACACTTATATTTTTGTCCTACAGTGACCAACTAGACTGGTATCAAGACATTAACCCCTTATTTGGATGATTGTTACATGTTGTATTGTTAGTTTAAATACAATATTTGTTTTGATTGTTACTTAAATTTCATTGTATTGTATCGTTTAATTTCATCCTTAGGTAACGGCAAAATGACTCATTTTGTGTAACGGCCAATTTGGTGTGGTTGCATCGTTACTTTAATATCTTCTTCTCAGTTTTTACTTTATTTTTTTATTTAATAATTCTACTTTATCATTTACTCTATCTTTTCATGGTATTTGCCACATACCCTACCATTCCTTATAGATTTATTATTCAAATTATGAATGTATGATATTATGTGATAACAAAGAACAATACAATCTGTCCAAACATTATAGTCATTATACAGTATGATACAATACAATACATTATGAAACAATACATAACAACCATCCAAACAAAGTATAAGTAATAACTCCTTCCATTTCAATTTATTTGACGTACTTTCTTTTCTAGTCCATTCAAAGAAAGAATATTTTTTTCCCCTTTTTCAGCAATTTCAACTTTCCACGTGACATATTTATGATAAAAAAATTCAAAAACCTTTTTATTTTCTTAAATTCCGTATTAAGTCAAAGTCAAATAAACAACGGTGCTAATTGATTCAATATAATAAAGACTTACCCCACTGAACTCTTGTGTGTTAGCTCCTAAGGCATCAGCATCTACACTGACTCCACCTATTCCTGCATTGTTCACCTAACCAGAAAAAACAAAAAACATCATTTTACCAAATTGTTTTGTTCATAAAACAAGAAAGTTAAATGAAGAAATTGTACCAAGATATCAAGCCTGCCAAATCTTGTCTTAATGAATTCAGCCAAAGAAGCAATACTAGAGTTATCCATCACATCAAGCTGATGAAACACCACATTTTCAGCCAAACCAAAGCCTTTAAGTTTGTCCAAAGCTTCAAGCCCTCTCTTCTCATTTCTAGCACCCAAAATCACCAACACTCCATGAGAAGCTAGCTGCCTGCATATTTCAAATCCAATCCCTTTGTTTGCCCCTGTAACTACAGCATACCTACACACACATCAATTTATGTCATTAATTTTAACACATATGAATCAGCTAAGATTATAGGGTAAAGTAATATACTTTGTGGCCCTGCCTTCTGCCATTGAAAATAGTTTTAAGTTGTGGTTGAAGAAAACTAAAGTTTATTTTCCTTTTATTTTAGTTAAATTGGCTCATGTTCCAGTGACCGCATATATATTGTTTATTACTCGCTCCGTACCAATTTAGTTGTTATGTATATCAAAAATATTTATCCTAAAATACTTGTCAATTTAGATAATCAACAGAAAATTAATTTTCTTTTCAATTTTGCTCTTAGTATTAATTATTCTAAAATTAAGAGGCGCATATATGGTCAAAAAACTTAATTACTTATAAAAGATATATAAGTAAACAAATTTTTTAATTAATTTTTTCTCGAGGATTATGTTAAATTTTACAATGACAATTAAATTAAGACGGAGGGAATATAAAATAACGTACGGGAAAGTGAGTATCCACGTGTATGCATTTATAACTTCACGAGATATCTATATCTAGTGAACATAAATAGGACTCCGTTGGAGATTTGATCAAAGTTTTTTTGGTGAAACTTGTTATCATTGGTCTAGAAATATCCAATTAGTAATTAATTTAGATTGAAACAGGATTCCTATTTCCTATAGAACATAAGCATTTAAAAAGTTGATTTTCATAAAAGATTTCAATGTAATCATTATGTCAAAAATTAATACTAATATTAATAATAATAATGATGAAATAAAAGTCTCATATCGACAAAACACATGAGAAATACTGAGTATATAAGTAAACAATCCTTATCGACTAGTGACACATTTTAAAGCTTTGAAGACCTAGGCCCAAATCGAATAATATCACCAGCAGAGTGACCGTTACATGACTAAAAAGTCTTTTGAAGTCAGGTACTTTTTGTAAAGTTACTTTTCACATGTAGAACGCTGTCATTTTAAATAGGATCACAGAAGTTTTAGTTTTATAATCATGATTGTAATGTGAGACTCATAAAGTTGCTCTCTCTGTTCCATATTAAACTAATTTTTAAATTCTTTTACTATTCAAAATAATCAAATTATTTAAAGTTTAAATAAATATTTAAAACTTTTTTTTTATATATTTATCATTATCTTTAATGACGTTTATATTTTTTAAGAAATAAACTATACTACTTGAGAATAAATAAAAGAGCAATAGTAAAAATATGATTTATATCCTTAAATGTTTTTTTCAATAAGTGCGCATTACCTTGCAAATTCACTTAATATGGAACAGAGGAAGTATTTCTTTATTTTAGTTTGAGTGAAGTGTGAAAAACATACCTAAATTATTATTTTTTTCGTTTTATACCTAAATTATTGAGAAAATTTTCATACATAAACTATCACTCATGAGTTTGAGAAATGCATCTCTCTCTCTTTTATTTCACTTCCCTAATGGTTTATGTACTACATTCTCTTTTTTATTTTAAGAAATTATCACATAATGGTGATGTGATAAATTTTTAAAATAAAAAAAGAGAGTGTAGGATACAAATCGTCATAAAAATGACATAAAAAAGAGAAATGTATTTCTCAAACTAATGAATAATAGTTTAGGTATGAAAATCACACGTCTAATAATTTAAATATAATATTTTTCAAGAAAAATAAATATACTTTTGACACCTCACTATTTTTATTTCAATATTACATCTATACAAAAAGTCTCAAATCCATGATACAATCAAATCCCAACCACAGCAGATTAACATAAAGCCATAGACAACAACAATGTATATAACGAAATCTCACCATTTGAAAAGCTACGAAGTAGAGAGTTTGTTTTTAATAAATTCTTCATTCAAGTTAAATATATTAATAAATATTAAAAGAAAATATAGTAATAATTACTTATACGCTAATTAGCTTTATTGGGTATAAAATTAAAGAAAAATTAAACAAGATAGACTTAATTTAAAATGTTTATTCAAATTAGACTCGATCCAAACTATTTTATCCTTAATGAACCTATACCCTAAATTATTTATCTTCTTATCTCACTTCTCCCTTTTAATTTTGCCCCATGACATCATGTTGATGTCAGCACGATGCCATGATGACGTCGGCATGATGTCATACTGATGTCAGCGCAATGTCATCCTGACGTCAGCATGAATACTATGAAATAATTGTGGTGGTATATATACACCATATCAATATTATGTAAAATGAGCTCTATCATCTGTGATACTCTAGCATATATTGACACCCTATTGGTATCATATAGGATTATGTTTTTCTTTTTTAAGAAATAAATAAGAAACAATTAAAAAAATTATTAAACTCTAATTTAGTAGAAAAATATTTGTTGTGATATTCCGTTAGTATATTAATACCATATTGGTATCGTTAAGGATTGGAGCTTAATTCTCTGTGATATTCTGTCAGTATATTGATACCCTATTGGTATCATATAATTTTTTGCTCTTTTTTTTCTTTTAAGAAATAGAACAATTAAAAAAAATATTATTAAAGTCACAATTTTATTTATTAAACTTTAAATTAGTACAAACTATTTTGTTATTAAAAATATGTAATATAACAAATTTTAAAATAAAAAAAACCCAAAAAAATTATGTTGAAAACAAACTACTTCTCTTATATAGAACCTTTTGTTACATTAAATTGTAATTAGTTAATTATTTAACTTCTACTCTAAATTATTACTTTATGCATTAAAAAACTATTAACATATCTATATTATAAGCAATTGAATTAAGTTTTTCATTTCTGTCATTTCACAATAGACTAAACTATTGCATTGACTAATAGTATTTATTTAATTTTCTATATAAATATTATATAATTTGTTTTTTTTTTAATTTTTTCACTAGTATTCTTTAAATTGTTATTTAATTATATTTATAATATTGATTTTTAAAATATATAGAAAGAAGTGATAAAATAAGGATTTCTAGCCGTCTTCCTTATTTGATAGACTCCTACTTCTTTCTTGTTCGAATCAAGAAAATACCCTGCCGTTACTAAAAAATTTCTAATTTACTATGAATTTTAATTAGTAATACAACCTCTATATATAAAAATATTTATAAATAAATAATTTATCAAAATTATTTTTATAGTGAATTATTTACCTTTTTATAAATCTGCAAAATGCCTATATAACAATACTAGTAATAACAAAAATGAAATAAGGTATAAGTAAAGGATCATTGAAGTGGGGTACTTTTCCAAAGTTACTTTTGACATTCTAGTCTACTTTCAATGTTGTCATTGTAAATAGGATCACAAGAGTTTGTTTTATAAATTATAATCATGATTCTAAGGTGGGACTCATAAAGTTGCTCTTTCTCTTTCTGTTTATACTAGACATTGGCATCCGTGTTAGTACAAGTCCAATATATATTATTTTTTAATTTAAATTTAAGCGATATAGATAAAATTTAGAGAACTAATTAAAATTTTAATATAATTTTTAAATGTTTTAAATTATTAATATTTTGACGCAACATAATTTTTTAGAAATATTTTAAGTTATTAATTTTCATGATTAGTTGTATTTTTTAACATTAAAAAAAAGACAGTTAATTACAACAAAAGAATCATAAAAAATTATGGATATAACCTCAAGCTGCTCAAGCAGGCAAGATAATCCAATAATTATAACTTATGTATCACACATTAAAATTTATACATTATATATAATAAGTTCATGATCCTCCACAAATTATGTGTATTTATTAAGAATCCAACACGAATAAAATATTTTTTTTAAGAGATTCGAACAGCATAGATATGATCTCGTAATTCTGAATTTCATCATCAGAAAGGTGAGAGCTCTTTCCTAATGAAGTATTTTCCTGATGGGCCTCCTTGAGGTAAAAGAGCAAGCCAAACAGGGCTTTCAGCACCCTCTTCAACACTTAATGGGCCAGAATTGCAATTTATATTAGTTTTCACATAACCTGGACAAACACAATTGATGAGAAAATTTGGGTATTTCTTAGCCAATATTCTTGTGTAACCATTTAGGGCTGCTTTTGATAGGATATAAGCAGATACAGCTGAAGGCCAATTTTTGCTTTCCAACAATCCCTCTTTGAAATCTTTGAGAAAAACATTCAACACCTCATCCACTTTGTCTTCTGTTAGATTCTCACAGTCATTTAAGACTCCTATAGCCCACTCATTGCGTACATTCTGAAACAAATTAATAATGTTCTATCAGCTTGTTCACGATACGAAAAATAAATATTTCTATGATACGACGTGTTATAAGATTGGTATGGAATTATATAAAATACGTACTTGGAGCTTTCCAGCAGAGGAGGAGACATTAACAATACGTGGAGAATCAGATAATTGAAGTAGAGGTAATAATTGTTGTGTCATCCATTTTGCACCATAGTAATTAGTTTTTATACATTCTTCACCTATATCACTTGTTTGAGTTGCTACCTTTAACTTCTCAAGGAATAAGTTTGGCTGCAACACAAGATAAAATAGTTGTATTTTATTTCAAATGTATTTAAGAAATTCACACAACCATAAAATTGAAAAGTAGATTTTTTTTAAAAAAAATTTTTGAGGGTGAAAGAGTAAATTGATGTGTAAAAGTCACTTACTTCTGGACTTGTAGTAATATCTTTATCCAAAAGCACTCCAAGAATTCCCGCATTATTCACCTGTTTAGGTTATTTAGAAATTAATGATTGATATATCTGCATTAGGCAAAATTAATTGAATTTTTGAGATTTTTCTCAATGCTCAAAATAATTAAATTATTCAAAGTTCATGATGAATGTTTGGAATTTTTTTCATATTTGCGCTTAAAGTTTTATATTATCTAGGAAATAAATTATACTATATATTTATGACTTCACATCTTAATATGTATGCATTGCTTCAGAAAATCAATTAATTTTGGATGGAGGGAGTACTATATAGAAGTAGGCATTTTTTTGTTGATATGCTTGCTTGTACCCAAGGATATTTCTGAAAAATCAGTATTCTCTTCGTTTAAATTTGTTTATGTTGCTTTTCTTTTTGATCTATTATATATTTGATAACTTATACATCACAATAATTAACAACTTAAAAAATATTACTCTCGAAATTCTATAAGTGCCACATTAAACAGACACCTAAACTTGTTCTCATTTTTCACTTAGACACCTAAACTAAGACAAGTTCCTAATAGACACCTCAACTGCTAAGATTTGATTCCATTAAACATTTTTATCCTACTTGGCACTCTCCATAGTCCTTTTTCATGTTAATTGTACTTTTTTTTAATTTTTCAGCAAAAAATAAATAATTGCGGTCCAAAAAAATTTAGGGGTCTGTTTATGAGTTAAGCCTATAGGAAATAACATATAATATTTGAAAACTATGCAAAAAAAGGTACTATAAATTAAATCACGATAAATAACACGTATAAATTTGGACAAGTAACATATATTAGGCTCATCTTAATACAGAGTTTTTCAGTAATCCATCAACCAATTCATTATTAAATATGATTAGCGATGGATTTTTACTTGTTAAATTCCTGCTGTTTTGTAGCTATGGACTCAACTCAATAGAAAGAAAAATTGAAAAGGAGTGGAAGAGGAAATACCAAGATATCAAGCTTGCCAAATCTTTCCTTGATGAAATGTTTGAGTGTTGCAATGCTAGAAATGTGAGTGACATCAAGTTGATGAAATATGATATTATAATTAGACATCTGAATAACAGCTTCATTCCCTTTTTTCTCATCTCTTGCTGTTAAGATCACCACTATCCCCTTTGATGCTAGTTGTTTACATATTTCTAGTCCTATCCCTTTGTTCCCTCCACTCACAACTGCAATCCTGATAACAAATTAACATAATATGTTCATTTACCGCTTCAGGAGTTGGTCGTCGAAGGAAAATGGAATAAAGAGAAAAGCTGATAATTAACTTTTTGAAATAATAACTATAATTTAAGTGACTATACGAGAAATCAATCCAAATCTTAAAAGTAGTGAAGTTGAGTTCTTACCGTTGAGTTGCCAGGAAGTTGGAAGCTTCAGCCATAGTAAGAAATTTTTGCGTGTTTGAATGTGTAAAAGAAAGAAAGAAGAAAGAAAAGCTAGAGTAGTATTTTTAATAAGAGTATATATAGGTGAAAATTTATCTATCACTAATAAAAATATCAAGCGATATTTTCAATGAAAATCTGTTTTCCACTCATGTGTTTTTCAGGTGAGATGGTTCAACAGAAACAAGATGCAAAAATCATATTTATAGTATAAATTTCTCATTAATTTATGATATGAAAAAATCTATTTCTGATAGTATATTGATACAAATTTTTTTGGCATATTGTAAAAAAAAAAAAAAAAAAAAAAGAGGAGGTAAAAAGAAATGATAGAAATATAGAAATTAAGTTATGTATTATTGTGAGCACTCCTCTTTTACCAAAAGGGGAGTGATAATTGAAATGTGAACGATTGAATAGCTGATTTGTAACCTAACGTCACTATTATAGCGGGGTCTTCTTTTTCTCTATTACGGATATGAAAATAGTGGTTTAAAAATATGCCAGCAATGAGTTCTTGGACCACACAAGTCTTATTATTGGCAATGTTTCATACTATCTTTTTGAGAAAATTAACTTTGTGTCCGTTTAAAGTAAATTATTTATATCTATATATCACTGTATATTTTATATTCATATACTACTAAAATTCGCCCCACTCTCACCTTAATATTAAAATTAGCACGCTGATGTCCACATCCACCTTGTATGATATATCAATAGAGTATAGATATACAACAAGGTATCACAGAGGATTAAGCTCAGTCTTATATGATACCGATATGGTATCAATATATCGATAGAGTATCACAAATAATATATTTTCTACTAATTTAGAATCACAGAGGATTGAAGTCTTTCGATATGACACCTGTATGGTATATATATACCGCCGAAGTATATTTTATAGTATTTATGCTGACGTTAATATGATACTAAGGCGAAATAAAAAGGGGTAAGTGAGATAAGAAGGTAAATAGTTTGGGTTATAGGTCCATTAAGGATAAATAGTTAAGGACAAATAAGGACAAATAATTTCAAATTAAGTACTTTTCCATATCTTTTTTATTCTGGCATCTGGAAAAAAAATTAACTTGGAAGCATCTATATATTATTAAAAGGAGAGGATAAAACCACCACATTAAGCCAAGTGGCATTTTAAGAGTAAGCCACATGTTTTAACATAAACAATTAGTTAGGTTAGTTATTAATTGTTGTTATTTTAAGATTTAATTACTTAATCACAAAATAAATATTAAAAATTGTAATACCATCGTTAGGGAGAAAATAGGATAGGTGTTTTTTACTATATTTTTTTTTCCATTCCTAAGAAATCAAATTGTGCACCATTACTAGGCACACTGAGACACAATTTTTTTTAACATATTAATATACAGAAAATTCAGAATTAAAAAAAATCAATTGTATCCATATTGACTTCTTTTTAAAAGAAAATAATCAAAAAATAAATTAATTTATATCGATCTATATATAATAAGAATCACAAAAAATATCACAGGGCAGTACTATGAAAATACTAGATTTTTCTATTTTTTTAAAAAAATTAATTTATATTTTACAAAAATTACTACAAGGCAACATAAAAAGTTAAATTTTTAAGTTTTTAAAAATAACTTTAAATTATTTAAAGTTTTATTTACAACCAACTTTACACATGGTCTTTCTTTAGATTGATGAAGAGTAACCGTAGGAGTATCTTTTTTATATTTTATTATGAAAATTATTTTGTATAATTCGTATTTTATAAATTATTATACTATGAAAGGTAAAAATTCTCTTTATTCATTTGATATTATTACAAATAAATACTTATCCTTACTAAAAAAATCACATGAAACTATTCATTTGTATATTAAATATTTTTTGGTATAGTAATTTTTAACTTTTCTCTTTGTTAGTTTAGTAGTATTGGGCCGTTTTCAGAAATACAAAAATTTTGAGAGGAAATTACAAGCCTCTACCAAGCAATAAAAAATTACAAAAAGTATACCAAAATTAATTTCAAAGTAGGAAAGAGGGTATAATTTGTATTAATTAATGGTGATTGATATGTGATGTGATATGTGTTGAAAAGGTAATAATAATTAATTGATATTTTAAACATTTTGAAAGTTGGTGTGAGACATGGATGTGTATGTTTTTTTTTAATTGATAATTATTGACTAAGGAGATGCTATGGTCTGCAAAATGGGAAAAATAAAAAATTAAATTGTTTATATATGTATCTGCGAAAATAAGATTAAATTCGGGAAAAAATTGTGTTGGTGTAAGATGCGGTGCAAATAGATTATTTTACATGTTTGGTGGAATAAATAGTTAAATGATTCGACTAATAAGTTCGAGACAATTATTTTGAAAATGGTTTGCAAAATGATTGTTTAGTTTTAAAATAATTTGTCGTTATGTATAATTGATATTGTGATAATTGCAATAAACATACATGATGAAATTATAATTGGAATTCAGTATGAAATTTATTATAATTTTTTTAATAAAAAAAAATGATAATCGTAACCAATATCGTAGAATTAATTATTTATTAATATATTGATATATTTAGCTTGTTATATACTATGAATCCTATGTAATGTATATAAATTTGGTTTTTGAATGTAAGGGGTGTTGAATTAATTAAAAAAGGACAACATCAAATCAAATTAATGGATTTGATGGCGTAGGGGGGCTCTACTATTCAGCCTACTCAACCTAGGAGGATGGCCACATCAATTGTACGGTTGACCCATATTATTTGAGATGTGTCATTCACATGTTTAGACAATAGAAAATGGAGGGAATATTTGGGTGTATTTAAGAAGTCTTTGACCAACAAAATTTTTTTTTTCACTAAATGCTTGTGAAACTAAAACTTTTCACAGGACAAGGGACATGGGTAGCCAAGTGTGGTTTCAATATTGGTAAAATATGATGGAAGATGGGAGATAACATGTATTATTAATTATATATTATACATCTGTATTAGTAAATATAAAACCTACTGTTAACTACATAGGTGTTGGTTTGTTCTTGAAATGATAGACGGGTTGTTGAATGACACAGGACATACTGATTTTGCTTAAACAGTTAGTTGTGTGGTGGTTTCGTTGGTATGTAACGTACATATTGTGGTGTAAATTTAAAAAGTGGAGAAGTTGGTGCTTAAAACTTTGGTTGTGTGGTAGTTTGTTTGGTATATAAGGTTTGTATTGTCGATGAACAGGAAAATATGGACGATTTGGTGCTTTAAAAAGTTGAAGTGTTTCTTCCCATGGTAGATTCGTTGGTATATTATATGCATGTCGGTGAAAAAGTTAGAAAACTGCACCATGTGGTGCTTATGTTTGTTACACTGATTCATTCATGGTAGTTTCATTGGTAAATCATATATTAATTGCCGTCATAATTAGAAGTGTGGCCAGTTTGGTGCTTATACTGGTATTTCTGTGTGTTTTATGACTCTAGAGGTGGTGTTGATATTGTTTTTGGTGTGATTACAGGTGATTACACAGATTACAAAATGGAAGGAATATTATATGACACTTCGTCAAATTATGATGGTTTATTGCATGTAATAACTTCCCAAATAGGTTTAGACAGAAGAAGCGTTGAGTTGGTAATCCAATATGTCGTAGACGTGCAATTACCCCTATTGACAATCCACAATGACATGGGTGTAAAAGTCTATTTGGATCAAAGAAGGTTGGATCCGAGTTTTTTTTCTAAATATCCATTGTGTGTGACATATAATACAAGAGATATTGAGCCCACAACACAGATAACAAATAATGAAATAGTGGTCCACAGAGAAATAACATCACCTGCTGTCAGTTAGGATGAAAGTGACAATGAAAATATGGAATTCCAAGACGAAAATGAAGATCATCTAGTAATCAGGAACGCTTCAACAGATATAGTCATGGAAGGACAGATCTACTTAAACAAGCATATATTGATTGATGTTATGCAAAGATATGCCTTGGTGAGGCAGTTCCAATTTAAAGTTGTTCGTTCATGTAAGGCAAGGTAATATGAATAAAAAACATGCATAAAATTCTTAGTGTTGCAATATGGCATTATTATACTTAATTTGATTAGTTGTTATTTGTAGCTTTGCATTGAGATGTGCAGATGAGAAGTGCTCATGGTTCTTTAGGTCATCATCAGTTGGTATGTCTGGATTATTCAAAGTCCGCGTATTCAACGATAAACACATATGCGCAGGGGGGAGGTTGTACGCAAGGCATCAGTGTTACAGTTCTGTGCTGGGTAACATGTTACTGCCTAAGTTCGGCGATCCCCGGACAGTTTACACCCCCAGCGACATACGGACAGACATGCGAAGGAAACACGGTATTTCCTTGGCATACATGCAGGCATGGAAGGGTAAGCAGAAAGCAATAAAGATTTTGTGTGGAGACCCAATAGAATCCTACTCTAAATTGCCAATTTATTTACATATGTTGGGGGAAGCGTATCTGGGCAGCATTGTTAATCTAAAAAAGACCAATGAAGAAAAGTTTCTATATTTATTCATAGCTCTTGATGTAAGCATACGGGGATGGAAATATTGCCGTCCAATTGTTGTAGTGGATAGGACACACATCCGATCGACATTTGAAGGGATGATGTTAATAACTACCACAATGGATCCTGGAGGTTGGTAATTTACATAATTCTTTAGTATAAGTTGTTCATAATTCTTCAGTATAGTTTGTTCATAATAGCCCGAAAATAAAATTAAAATTAACATATTCGACATTTATGTTTTATTCAACGTATTATTTTGATAACCAAGTAGGACATATTTTGCCGTTGGCATATGGTATTGCTGATTCTGAAAATGACAACTCATGGAGATAGTTCTTCGAAAATTTCAAGATAGCTTTTGGTGAACGGGATGGTATGTATTTTGTTTCCGACCGGAATCAGAGCATATGGAATGCTACAACGTCAGTTTATCCAGACATCAAACATTACGCTTGTATCTACCATTTGTGGTCTAATCTGTTAAAGTTAACACACAAGCATATTGATGAGGTGAGAAAACTATTCTTCAGTTTGGCAAAGGCGTATATAGTCCAAGAATTTAACAGCCTTATGGATCAAATGGATGACATCAATCCAAAAATTCGTCCCTATCTAGAGAAGGCTGATTTTGAGAAGTGGTCGCGTTGTCATACTAGAGTAAAGAGAACATGGACTTTGACAAGCAACATAGCTGAATCCTTCAATAATGCAATCTTGCTAGGGAGAAGGTTTCCAGTGATTCCAATGTTAGAGTATACAGCGATGGAATGAAAAAAACAATAAGGAAGGCAGGACTACAACATCGATTTTGACCAAAAAATATAACAAGTTGTTGGTGCAAAATATGCATTTGTCGAATAGTTTAACGGTTAGTCAGTAATATAGTTTACATTATAAAAATATTTATATTGATTTAAATTTTGCATAATAATAATTAATTTTGAATGAAGGTGCGTGCTTCGACAGAACATCTTCATACCGTCCTCAATGGTGCAAGGAGATTCACCGTTTGTCTTAACACACACATGTGTAGTTGTGGGCGGTTTCAACATGATGAAATGTCATGCTGTCATGCAATATCTGCTATTGAGTTTAGGAAATTATGCGTCGAGGAATTCTGCTCCGTTTACTACAGTAACAAGAACTTCAGAGATACTTATGCAATACCAATAGAGCCACTACCCTGTGAAAGCACTTGGGCAGTTCCAACACATATTATGGATGAAGGGATGCTTTGAAAGGAAATCAAAGAAGATTAAAAATATCTGCAGTATGTGTGGAGTGGAAGGTCACGCAAAGAAGCATTGCAACGCAAAAAGCAAACTCAAGTGAATAGTTAGTATAACTATAGTGGACGGAGTGGGTAAATTGACAATGCAGGTTTTTGGTTGTGTGTGTGTGACTGGAATATGATGCATTATGCCTTTATTTTTTGGTGGTTGTATAGAAGGGTTTTGTTTGATTTAGTAAGAACTGTCAGTGGTTTGGTGGTATGTATGGTATGTAGTATGATGTTTTTGGGTTCACAACTTTGGTAGTAAAGATGAATGAATATTCAGAAAGAATGTATTTTGCAGATAGTGTAACAATGATATTAACTAGAAGCAACACTAAGATTATTAAGTATTTTTAATTATTACATTATTATATGAACCCAGTTTGAGACATTTCTTTGCAAGGATTATACTATAACAATGGTAATTAGTTTTTATTGGTTAAGAGAGGAATAGCAGTTTTTTGGTGTTTTTTGTGATATTCCGCATGGGGTCCATTTTGGTGTCGTGTCGAAGTTTTAAAAAAAATAATGAACTTACAAAAAAAAAACAATTAGGGAATACACTTAGTTTAAAAATACCAGAATTGATGGTTATTTTTTATTCATCAAACTTGGCATATAGGTCTGGGTTAATTATGCTTAGTCCCTACATAACTTTAACCACTATGTGAACAATTAACCTACGTAGTGCAACATAAAGGATGAACTTAAACCACTAGGTGCACCATTAGATGAAGTAAAACCACTATGTGCACCAATAAAATGCAAATTTATTAACCACTAATAATACAACCATATTACAGTAAAACATGCAAATTTACACAACAAAATCAAATCAAAGTACAAAATATCAAAAATCACAAGATAATATTACACCACAATCCATTCAGAAAAATATACACCATTGTACACCATTGTTCACACCATTGTCCAACAAATACAATAAAGACTAGGATTTCCTCCTCGGAACATACTTGGATGCCGGCACTCTTTCACTCTGCCCGACCTGCTCAACCTGCCTCCTGGAACCACCAAACCGGCTGACCACCTTCCCGGTCACCTCACTTTCACTTATGGCACCATTTTCAATTTTTTTGGTGCCATAATCCCATAATAAAGTCCCGTATCGTAGTCGACAAAATGCCGGGTCAAAAGACTTTGTGCCAATCTCAACATAATCATACCCATTATATACAAGTTCAGCAAACACGCATGTAAACAGTCCGCAATCGCTGTTGCAATAAAAATTAATTAAATAATTGACATAACTTAAAAAAATAAGAACTGAAAGATTTGAGAACGTTAATAGAAAATACTTACTTTGAATCTGCAACTTGCTGGGGAATGTTATCACATGTTATAGAGGTGAGGCTGTCCAAAAATGCAAAGTCGACATAGTCTACTGAGTTTTGCCAATCAATGTCATCCCTTTTCCCGTAAAAACCAGTGCTTACCAAGAAAAAAGGAATTATTTTAGCAATCTTTTTCACCAAACGAATCACGGACAGATTGTGCGTTGAACCAACTTCACTGAGCGAATCAAATATGAAGAGACACCTACTTTGAATATAAAACACTACCAACACTCAGTGACACTTCTCCAACACATGAAGGGGTATACATACATAATCCACTTTGTCCCATGGCGTATTGGCCAATATCTTGTATCCCCGAATGTACTGTGCAACATCATGATCTTCTGTGATCAGTGTGTTGTCCCTGTTGTTGGTGACCCAAATATCATGAATTTGTTCCACCCAGTTAATAAAAAATGTGTCCATTGTGGTAACTCTAGTCTGAGATGCATCGCCGTACTTGCATTTCTTGCGTAGGTAGTACATAAGTACATTAACATGCTGTATTTTTAGGAAATAAGAACATAAACAATAATTAATGAGAAATGCCCAAAAGGACATGTTACTGTCATATTAAAATCATAAAATAAATCCCAGAATAAATAACCCAGATACGAATAAAGCAACAAAAGAATATGCAGAAAATTAATAAAGGTGAAAATGTAATTAATAATGTTACCGAATCAGTCCAAGCAGTCCCCGTAGTAACCATGCCATAAAATCAATCCATCAACCCAACAGTTTCAACCCCAAAGTCAAATGGGGGATTTATCTTGTTTGAATTGATTGTGAAAGCGCTAGCTCTCCTAATGAAACAGGTAAAAAAGATGATAAATAAATGACATAAAAAGACATAAAACATATGTGCAAAATAATTACCCGTACCTGCCACGTTTTTTCGATAATCTATCTTTAATCCACTTCTTAAACAATTCAACCAAATCCGGATTAACATCCATTTCACCATAGCCAACAAAAGGGTGCTTCATTTGGAAAAAGACCGACGATTTTGTTGACTTACATGCTGAACTACTTAAATCCGTGTATGGTGACTGACCAAACCTCCCAGGAACCTTTGTTCGTGCACGTTGCGTTGGGGTGACATATGGAATTTTATTTTCCAAGGCAATGATCTGCGACTCTCTATAGTCAGGTAACTCAAAGTCATCCAACGTAGGAGTTTTTTGTGCAGACATCGTTTCTTCAGCTGGAAATTGTTATTCAGTAAGAATGCGTGTTAAACCGTGGACAAGTAAAATTAGTATTCACTAAAATCAATTGCTTTTAAACGTAGACACTAACCTTCCGGACAGACCGGATATTTTGGAGAGTGAGATGTGCCTTGATAATCTGTGGCAATTTCAGGAATGGGATTTTGAAAATCGCCCATAGGTTCATCCACATCAACTGCATTGTCACCATCATCAACCTAAAAAAAGCAAATAATCATTTAAAAAAAAAGAGCATGCAGTTTGCAAATAATCAAGAACAATGAATCTATATGTTCTATAATTACCATAATGAACACAAGAAATTGCAACTAACCATACATTGTAAATGACAAAAGGGTACCAAAAGTGAAACCCACAATACATATGGACCTACCAAAAGCAAAAACATTATAACTACCAATTATAATACCAAAGCTTGCACCAAACAAGCAGATGAAACTGCCATAGGGGACATCAAAGCTGTAACCATTGATACAAAATAAGTAGAACTGAAAATACCAAAAAATCCAATCAGGCATGAGTGATAACTACCATGGGGAATGCCAATACGGCAACATAGTATGCATAATAATCTACCATATGTAATACCAAACTGGGTCTATTATTGTGTATACAAAATCACAACAAACCATACAGGGAAAAAAATAATAAGGACTACCAATACGAATACCAAAAACAGGAAACCAACCTTCCATAATAACAACCATTATGAAAAAACAATGCAAACACCAAAACAGCATACCATCAGGCATAGGAGACTACCACTGTGCATACCACCAAGAAACAACAATCCTTAAATGCTAAAATACCATCGGCAATACCAAATTTCCAACCCAGCATGCATACTAAGGTACCATATACAATACCAAGTCTGGAACTTCCCATGGAAAAAAAATGAAGGCTACCATGAATAGGAGGCTACCAGTGTGAATACCAGATAACCCACCAGCCCATACTAAATAATACAATTGGGAGTACCAAAACAAATCTTAAAACCAACATCGATTTTTTTAAAATGAAGTGTTAAACATGCTTACTTAATACAACCATACATAAAATACCAAAAAATATTACATCGTAGAACGCAGCTGACAGTTCAAAACATGGGGTAGGCCCATAAAATTTGTTTGCCGCCTAAATGTCTACATAAAAAAAAAGCAATCCATGTTCACAATAACAGGTAGTCAAGGTTCACTTCTATGATACCTCAACTTCTAGTCCTTGGTTATTTAACCCTTGGCTTCGTACCAGCTTGATCTCAGTGAGTAAATTCTGGAAGCATTCTTCCATATAGGCCTTTAGTTGTCCAAACTGCGCTTTAACCTTCACTTCTAGAGCTTTGAAGTCATTGCACACCTAGAAAACAAAAAATGGGGACTTGAGGTAAAAAAATGTCCAAAGAATTTGAGAAATGAAAAAAGATAGTGTACTTACCAACATAATGTCGGCAACAAGCTTTTTGATGTTGCATAAAACAACGTCTTCGTCTGAATGTCCCGAAGCTTGGGGGACATCATTTGCAGCAGAGTTTGATTCCTCCAGCTGCTCAAGCTCAAAAGCAGCCATCTCTTTCGCAGTAAATGCAAATTCTTGAAACTTGTACTTCAATTTTATCGAAAAAAAATGAAATATTAGATTACAAAAAATTATGAATCTAACAAAAAATTGATATAGCAAAATGATTACCTGACTACCATAACGTCGGAACATTCCTCTCAACAACTTCTGATAGTACAACCTGTAATCTGGTGTAGTCCAATTGAAAATTCGCGGACTACGATTTTGCCTCCGAACAGCAATCATATGATCCACCTTATTGCAGCACTCGTACAACCATATTTGCATGGCCAGAGGAAAGCCACAAAACTTGAAATAATCAGGGTCTCCGGCTAGTTGACGGACCATGCAATCCCTCAAATCAAAAAAAGATCGGCGACCCCATGGGTATGTTTTGTACTGACCAGATTCAACCAACAAGAAATGGTCTAGTGGGATAAAATGTTTCTTGGGGGGAGATGACAAAATATATGTACTAATAAAATAAATAATGACAATATTTAAAACATCCTCTTTCTCAAACAACCCTTCCTTAAATGCATTAATTAAATGGTGCTTCTCAAGCCCCTTCTCACATGCCATTGGAAGTATCGAACAATAAGTTTCGATCTCCCCGACAAATCAATCGTATACTCATCAACTGTGCCACACTTCAGACCAGTGACAACCCGAAACTCTCTTAAACCAAATGTTAACTCTTTCCCATTCAAATTAAATATAAAGACATCACCAATCTCATCCTTATTGGTCATATGATGAACGGTGGCTCGAATAACTTGTGGTTGAACAGTCAATTGTGCCAGATCAAACAAATAACCAAATGGACTAGTTTTATACTGATCAAGCATACCAAATTTCGACAAAAACACAGTTATTTCCTCAAAAACTTTGACATTCACATAGGAGCACCATTGACAGGCTTTTTTGGTGTCCTGAAAATGTCAACAAAATACAAAAACTATGTATGTACAGAGATGGGCCTAAAAAAAAACAAATCAAGAAACTATAAATCTTGGAGAAGATAGTAATGTAAATTATACCTGCACTTCTTTTTTATCTTTCTTCCTCTCCTTCACTTGTTTGTTTTTTTTGCCGCCAGAAGGAGTCTTCCGTTTGTTTCCAACGGATTTCTAATTAAAATAAATAAAAATATACTATTAGAAATATATTACATACAACTATCAGATATATAAAAAAATACCAAAGTACATACCTTCGCCTTCACATCAGGAGATAAATTCTGCACTTTATTGAACTTGGCCCTCTTTGATAGTGGAATTTCGTCCTCAAAGTCGCTGTCGTGGGGCAAATTCAACTTTGGCATTTTACCCTTGCCCTTACTTTCCGAACTTATTTTACCTTGACCTCTGCTAGAAGTAACATTTACGACTTCATCCTTAGACTTTTTTGCATCCAAACCGTGGGCCCTTTTAGATGGTGATGGTGTATACGCATTCAAATCAAATCTTGGTCTAGAAGGCGAATGAGTAGTGCTATCAACTGAAATAACATCCCTAGCAAACCTAGGACTTTTTCCCGTAGGAGTCACTTCCATAGTAATTTAGTCGTCTTCTACAAATACAACACTACACATAAATCCGACAAACAAAAATTAAATACAAAACAGAATACCAACAAAAAAGGCCAAAAACGAAACAATTAAGGTTTCAAACTCCAGATACATTTTGCATACCAAAATATACCTCCGACTACCAAATTTAACACAAACCAGAATACCAAAAAAGAATCAGTGTGAAACCAAAATTATTAAAGTCTAACACTCGAAAATACAAATTGCATACCAAAAAATACCCACAATTACACTAAAAATCTATTGAATAAACAGTTAAAGTTTCAAACTCAAGATACATTTTGCATACCAAAAAAATACCTCCAACTACCAAATTTAACACAACCCAGAATACCAAAAAAGAAACAGTGTGAAACCAGAATTATTAAAGTCTAACACTCGAAATACAAATTGCATACCAAAAAATACCCACAATTACACTAAAAATCTATTGAATGTCACCAATTCCTCTCCTACAAATACAACACTACAGATAAAATTCGACAACCAATTTATATACAAACCAGAATACCAAAACAAAAATATGAATAAATCGAGCATATTGAAGTCTCAAAATCTTGCATACCAAAAAATACCAACAATTACAGTAACACTCTATTGAATTTCACCAAGGAAAAATAAAGAATGCACACTATAAACGAGAAAAATAACAACAACATTATAAACACACCACTTCAACAATACCGATCCGAAAGCACAAAAAAATTAGGGATAAAAACATACCTGGAAAAATATACACTTCCCGTACACCAAAATCTGAAAAAACGAAGAAAAAAAAATTAAGGGTGGAAGCACAGAGATGAAACCAACTTCAAAGGTTACATACATCCCCACTACCTCTCTGAAAACATAAACGAAAAAAGGAAAGAATGCAAAAAAAAAAAATGAAAATAACGAAAAAAGGAGTTTGGGGGGGTGCAAAAATGCAAAAAAAAATTGTGAGTAGAACATTAGACGAAAAAAGAAGATGAACATTAGCCCACTGCCCCGTCTGAAAAACATGAACGAAAAAAAAATAATGACAAAATTACATACTTGGAATCCGAGAAACAGAGAGAGCTCGTGAAGAAGAGGTGCAAATTTCTAGCAAAACAATAAATTTTACCATGAAGGAGATGAATTTTTTTTTATCTTTGTGAATAGACGCGCCGGCTGATGGACCGGCGCGTCATTCAAGAAATGTTGCGTCCCATCAAGCAATCAACATTAATTACCCTCCTTTATTACACTTTGTGTAATAATATTAACTTGTATAGGAATATAAATTAATATATTATTATTCTGTCAGAATAATAATGAAGAATGCATTAACTGTGAAAGAAATTAATTAATGAAGTGACGGTTCATTTAATTAAAAAAAAATTAACTAAAAAGCGGAAAGCGACATTGATGGCTTAATTAAATAGCCGACACATGCATTTAATGCATGTCCTGTAACCTGCGTAAAAAATTTAAAAAAAAAAAGGAAAAGTCATTTCATTAAATGGCAAAGTCAAAATAAAAGGTAGGTATAAATGTAATTTTTTTGGTAGTGAGGTAAATAAATTTGAAAATGTAATTTATAGGCACATTATTGTATATTTCTGTAAAAAATTCTTTTTTTTTTTGATAATTTTTAAAAATTTTAAATTCAATAAATAGTGATCTTTGATTCCTTAGGAAGACTTAATTTATATTGCAATAATGAGATATTGCAAAAGTTTAATATATTAATATTGTGATCAATATAAAATATATTGGTTAATTATTATTTCAAGTGTACAAGCAAAAGAGAGAGAGGGCTAAGCATAAGAATTTAAATTATTAATTATTTTATTTTTTGCTAAATAATTATGCATATATTATTTTCACTCTATAGAAGCAATAATGATACGTCAAACTACATCAGAATAGACTATTCTTTTCTTTTCTTTCATTTCTGTCATATCTAGTTCATTCCGCCTATGGGTTGTTGAGACGAGGGTTCCCAGGAAACAACCTCTCTACTTCTATGAGGTAGTGGTAAGGTCTATGTACATTCTACCCTCCCGAAACCCCACTTGTGAGATTCTACTGGGTATGTTGTTGTTTAAACTACATTAGAATAAAAGTTATTGAATTATTCATTACAATGTTCGAAATTTTGATAGACTTTTTTAAATTTAAACATATCCGCACAACGCGCGGGCACATATACTAGTTTACATTACTATGGGAGATCGAGTGTGGAGTGGCGGAGATGAGGGCGAATACGAGACGTGTTTAAAGTTAAGAGTATACAAATTAGAATGACACTTGTATTAACTACTACTAAGGAATTCAATTTTTCAAAACCACCAAGAAAATTGAAATTTTCCACTGTACCGAACACATCCTTAAAAACGTGGTGCTCCAACCACCTTCAAGCCTAAATCAAATAGTTTGCAATGCTATTTCATTTCATAAAAAATGAATATAGTTTAATAGGTGGGGCTGCTGAGAGAAGGTATCAGCTTTTATTCAGAGGTAACAAATACATCTCCTAGCCAAAATCAAAGGCCACATATGCTTCATCAGATCAATAAGAATGGCTTACAACAAAAGTGCATTCAAAAATGAAACATCTGAAGAGCCCTCGTCTCTTCCGTGGTTCAGCAAGATTTGTTCTTGTAATTGTACACCTAAAACAGTCAAGTTCGCGATTTTTTTGGACCTTATCAAGCAATCTGGAGTACCAGACCTTACTCCACTTCTCGCGGACCTGTGATCTCAACTCAGGTAGTGTTCACTATTCGTGAACAAGAGGGCCATAGACAGGATACCACATATTTTGTCTCACGTGTTCAATGGTCTCTTCCTGCATTCAACGAATTGAAGCAATTGAAACGAAAAAAGATGAAAACACATTTTTCTTAATTGTATATATCGTTATGACTCTTGCTTCATTTGGTTTAGGGGATTCAACTGACATCTTCGTACCTTTGACATGTGCTGCAACTCTCTTGCCCCAACATCACCGTGACCTTCTGCCAGGTCTTCAGCTACAGCAGCCCGTAAAACAGCAGCTCCAACCTCTGCTGTAATATCCCGAATACTGCACACACAGAGAAATATTATTATTACAAGTACCTGTAGGTAGCAATTTTGCCCTAGTTACCTCTTAAGTGAATGCATTCTGCAAGTGCAAAATGATTACATCTAAAATACAAGTTTCTGGAAAATCAAAATCAGGAAAGATAAATCTAGACATTTGCGCTTTATAAGCTGCACCTTGAACTTGAAGCATCATTATCAGCAACATTTTGTACATTGTTAATTTTGACTCCCTCAAATATGCTTACTAAAGTTAAATGGCGTGGTGAAAAGGGAGACAGGAAAAAGCATGTGATCTAGAAATCTTGTAAGGCCAAAACCAATCGCTAATACGTTCAACTACCACAGTGAAAATATGATACCAAATTTATAAGTTGAAAATCAGTCAATCATATCTAATGATTGCAAGGACAGGGTGGAGCTGATTTAGTGCTTAAGATTTCAAGTCTCCAAAATAAAACTCCATGAGCAAAGAATGCTTTCTCCAGGACCAAGAACTTACTCGTCAATGGATGGATACAAGATTCCTCTTTTGATCTCGTCATCCGACATGTAAGAAGCAAGGCTGCATGACCAAGATAAATATAAGTTTGTATAGATGGCAGAAGATTTTACTGCACCACATGTTTTAAACTAAATGCAATAAAGACTGAAAACCTCACACCACTGATACAAATCAAGTACAAGGAGACAGGATTGTCAGATCATACCACTCAGCAGCAGCTTCTAACATTGTGTCACTTATGTTTCGAGCGCCAGAAAGAAGAGCTCCCAGACCAATGCTGAATTGTCAATAATAATCTTAGATGAGTGTAACTCATTCGAAACATTTAGCAAAGGTCTACAATCAGCACCTACCCAGGGAAGAGATACATGTTATTCGCTTGATTTACATGGCCTATCTTACCATTCCCTGAGAACATATTAGAATAAGATTCATGAGGTAATACATCATCAATAAGTGCAAAGCAGGCTTACACTGGGAAGTGAAGATGAATTACTAAAAAAAATAGTTGCTCAGCAACTGCGACAAGTATGCATTAAGGATACAGAGAAAAAATGCATTCAAGAAACAAGAAATTACCTAGATCAATATTTGCAAAGGGACTCCCACTAGCAAAAACAATATCTTCTCCAGCAAGCTTGAAAGCATCAACAGGACAGCATTCAGCTGTTGAACAGAAAGTGCAATATTAAATGCAAAGATCAAAGACAAACAGCTGATAGAGGAAGCAAAAGATGGACAACAAGACAAACCATTGTTTGTAGGATTTGACATGGCAAAAATTGCAGGTCTAACAGAATCTGACTCCCTCATGGCCCTCAGCACCTGAACATCACACCAACATTAGACAAACACAAGTTGATATTGAAGGGACAGACTTACTGCGAGAAACTTTCAAGTGATTTAACTGACCAAGAAGAATGTTCAAGTGCGAATAACACCTCACATCATACTTCAATAAGAAAGAGATCACTTCAATAGTCACATGTATCTCGTTAATGTGATTCATCGTAAAAAATTCTGAAGTACAAGTTTGTTGAATAGGGATGAAAAAAGAAAAAATATAAATGTCTGAAAGGAACCTGCTAAAGGTAAGAAAGGAATAGGAAAAAAACCGGGAGATGAGATACGATATGATTGTCAATGGCTTAAGCTTCACAACTATGTAGTGAATTGACAAGAAAATACGGTTTAAATATGTTATAACTCCATAATATCATTTAAGGCAGAGCAAAGGAGTCCACATGTGGATATATGATTAGAAAATTCAAATAAAATAGAGATAAGTGTCAAAAACACACCTAAACTATCCTCTATTTTTGAGTTTCATACCCTAAACTATTGGAAGTGTGAGTTTCATACCTAAACTATCACTTATTAGTTTGAGAAACACACCATACCTAATAAGTGATAGTTTAGGTATGAAACTCACACTCCCAATAGTTTAGGTATGAAATTCAAAAAACGGGGATAGTTTAGGTGTGTTTTTGATACTTATCTCAATAAAATATTATCCTACATTTATTAAAGAAGAGTGAAATGATTAAATGTGCCAAATTAGTAACTTTGGCAACCTAGATAATAAATATCCGGTCATTTAAATAAAGTTTCATGAGAAGCTAAGATGTCACACAATTGAAGATAGCTGATCCAATGGCACATTTCTAAAAGTCTTGAGCGCCGTAAATAAATGCTAAAGAAGAAAAGAACAAATTACATGACCCACCTCCTCATTAAATATGCCTCCAACTCCTGACAAACCAAGAAGTACATGAGGCTTCACCTTTTTGACCTGAAAAACATTTAACACCAGCTTTATTGTCTTGGAAAACATAAAAAGCACTATGACGAAGATAGCAATTATTAGCCCCCTCTAGCCTAATAATTAACAAGGTCAACAGATTTTAACAAAGCGCGGACATACTTCTACTACGAGCAACTTAGTTTTGTACGCATAGAGCTTCTATTAACATTACCACTTCAGCGAGCCCTGCTCCCTCCTGTAGTCCTAGTCCCTCAATCTCATGATGGGCTTTAGCAAATGGTAATGCCGCTGGATCAATATCTTTCCTATCTTTCGTGATAAGACCCTGCATCAACAATCACCAATGACCATTACTCTATCATGTTGGAAGGAAGCAAATCTTTAACACCAAACGATGTCATGGACGCAAAAACATATGGCACTTGTCAAAGAGCCCAGAGGCCCATTGATGTGATTAGTGATGAAACATTGTTTTCATCTATAGTACAGTTTTTGAAAAAAATTTAATGCCTATGTTTTTCCCAATATACAATGCAAGTAAGGTTAGATATATTTGATAAAGACACATGCAAAAAGAGGGAACACATTCACATTTTCTGAATCAACATGGACTATAAATAATCAGTATCATCTATATAAAACCTCACATTTTTATCCAGAAGAAAAAAGTGGGCATCTGCTGATGCTCCAGCCATTCTTGAAACGGCTTGTAATGCCATCTTGAGAACACCAAGCCCCGCACTGAAATCCAGAAACCAATAAAGAAGAGAATACAAAATTAAGTCACCTCAAAGAGGCATCTAAATAAGACGGAATTTATGAGTAACCAAGGATAGGGTGTCAAAATTAATTTCGCCATTACCTTCCTGCTCCGACTACCACTATCTTTTGGTTGGCAAAATCAGTCAATGGACGGCCCTGTGCCCTAACAGTTCCTAATAGCCCAGCAAGAGCAACACCAGCTGTTCCCTATTTTAAAAGAAGAGCAGAAGATAATTTCTCTCTGCCAGTAGTGGCTGCAGAAAGGAGAACAAGGACCAACAGATAACCTCCAGCAAAAATTTGGGCCAAGCACACTACCTGTATATCATCATTGAACATGCAAAACTTTTTCCGATAGCGATCTAGTGTCTCAAAAGCCCACTTTGCTTGAAAATCCTCAAACTAATAGCATTATTCAGATATATCAGTGCAATAGAAATAAAATTGTACAAGATATCTATCTTTGGTAATTAATAGACCTGCACAACAGCCTTAGGCCAACGAGCATGAACAGCTTCCACAAATTCATCAACTATTGACAAATATTCTTCTCCTTCCAACCGAGGTTGTCGTAGTCCAAGATCTGCAAAAGTAAAATCACGTAAGAAGCAGTAAACCAAGACCCAAATTGGAGAAAAGAATAAGGAGATGAAAAGGGCTAATTTTCAAAACTAGAACTGTGTAATATCTGATAGTTGCATCCTTACTCAACACAAATTGAATAGAGCCACTATGTTGCTTTGCTATATGGCATTAAGAAAATGTTCATTGGGCCTACCACTTAAGTGGTTTTAAGAAAATCGACTTTGGGCATAACTCAATCCAAAAAGCTAGCTCATACGATGAGAATTTCCCAAGACCACAAAAGGATATAATAAACAATTACCTCAACCAATGTGGGACACTTACACCCTCTTACACGTCCAGGACTTGACATTTCGTGCATGGATAAAATAAATGGGACCGAAGATTGGGTAAACCAAGAATAAGGATGGGCTAACTGTGATGACATGTTAACATAATGGATCTTGACTTGACTTAATCCCAAAAGCTAATTCATGAGGTGAGGTTTGACAAAGATCATATGTGTGAACTAGCCCAAGAGAGGAGGAAGGTGAAACAACTTTTTAGGAGTTTATACTTTTAGTCGTAAAGACTGTAACTTACAGAATAGTAATTATTAGAGAGTTAACAGTATGTGCAAATTGAAGACAGCTACCAACAAGAAGACGATAATTTTTTAGGATTAACTGCAAGGACCAGAGAGTCCACCAGCATGGAAGAAGCCAAAACAAATAAGGTATGAGCATATTAGAATACTAATACTTTTCTTGGATGAAGTACTACGCATTAAAAAAATCTTACTCACAAAGAGGATCTTCCAGAAGCTTTTGATTGTTGGTCCCGACGTCAAGCATAACTGGGAGAACCTGTTACGCATAGGTAAAGGTAAATCTGGCAGACAACATATTTTGCAAACATGAAGGCATATCATAACACGGAAGTGTTAAGTTTTGGGGGGGAAGTATAACAATCACCTGTTCTACTATTCAAGGAGAAAATTGAGCGTTCTTCATCTTGATAAAGTTGTACAAGACACCGATAATTATAAATGACATAGGAAGACTTACACAAAACATCAGTGTTAGCAGTCATTACTTAACACTAGAATAAAACCTCATTTTAAGTCTGGAAATTATATTCATTTAGTTTTATTCTACATCTTTTCGGATAGGCTAGTTAGTCAGATTAGTATCCTTGCCAAATCTATCAGCCGTCTATGTTTCATAGCACATCAGATTTACAAAGTGGCATATGCATAAGATACAAAACATATGCAACACATACACTGATAATAATAGCATGAATGTGAAATTGCAGAACAAATAGTAACTCCCATACATACTCTTTGTGGGTTGATACCAGCAGCTGCTACATACATGTCAAGTTTTCCAATTGGTATACCTATCCCCTGAACTCCAAGATCACCAAGGCCAAGAATACGGCTTCCATCTGTCAGCACAATCATGTCTACCTGCAAACAAAAGAAGAGAATGCATTGGGTGATTCTATATGAACAAAGCTATGAGTTTTTGTTCTAAAAAGACAATCCATTTCAAAGAGTGGAGCTGGCAAAATGGATAATACATATGGGTATCCATTCACTTTTACCTATTTAAAATGGATTGGATACCTGATCATTTTAAAATGGTCAAATATGAGTCTGACTCATATTTGACCACTTAAAATATGGGTACTTAAATGGGTAAAAATGGGTAAAAGCCCTAATGAGAGAAAAGATGGGACAGAAATTCATTTACAAATTAATTTGTTTACTGATGTATATTGTTTTTTTTGGAATACGTTAGTGAAAGAGAATTACAGGGGACAAGGCATAAGTGAAATGAAATAAATAAGCTACGTTTTTGTAAGAAAGGTTTTATATACATTTTTCTTTAGCGCTTGTTCGTTCTATAAGACTTACTTCTTGTTCTCGGTGAAGGCATTACACGTTAATATGGAATTTCCCATATTTAAACATTTTGCAGCGTATGTAGTAGACGAGATATCATTTTGCAGCTCTTAAACCATGAGACAAAAACATATCCATTGAGTAATATGGATACCCATATTTACCCATTGGGTAACTCGTTTTTACCCATTTAAAATATGAGTCTTAACTCATATTTGATCCATTTTGTTTGACTCGTTTTGTATCGACTCATATCTGACTCGACCCGCTCGTTTGCCACTCCTACCAAAGAGGTTAAAGTCTGGAAGATTTTCTCAGGCGACACTTTGGGTACTCAAATCTTCCACACAAATTTCTGAATGAAAAATGAAAGGAATAACATAACTTGGGTCTGAAATTGTCACTGTATTTTAAAAAAAATAAACCAATAACCAGTAAATTAGCTCCTCATCATCCAAACTAAACATCACAAATTCCTGCATAAGTCCATAGGAGGCAAGAGAAGCTAATGAGATATTTCCTCTGAAGGCATAAAGGAGGCTGCCCATTTCGGCAGATTGGGCATCTGTAAATTCAAAATTACAACCATGTTTTGATGGGAATATTGTTCTGGAGATTTACAGACAAGAAGAAAGTTATTTGAAGGTAATGTAAGGGAAGTATGTCATGGATCAATATGGATGGTTCTCTGTGTAAGTGACAAAGCTTCAAATGAATTCTTGTAGAGAGGATTTGATGGGGAAAAAACCAGACGTGTGAAAGTTCATGAGATTCTTGTAGGGACCCTATATGCTCTTGGCTTTACTATGGTTAAAAAAAGTATCACACACGAGAAGACTATCCTAATTTATTTTTTGTTTACAAATAAAAAGATTGTTATTGTAGCAGAGAAACTTTTGGTAGAAATTTCCATTCTCGAGGAATTGAAGTGTCCTGATTTTGAAAGAGTCATCCTCGAAATGCTTCATGGTGAAGTCACATTTTAGTCATTCATATAATTGGGATGACTCAATGCCTGTACAATAGTCACCTAGAGCTCCAGGGTACCAAGGTAGAGGTAGTTTTTTAATGGAGGGCAGTGTCAAATGCTATCTGACAGAATGCGATTTAAGAAAAAAAAGATGTACTATTGTCAGATTTTGTTTCTGTAAATGACACGGTGATTAGGTGAATGCAGAAGACAAATAAGGGCTCCATATATCTGAAACTACTAGATAATTGAAATGACAGAAGGGATAGCTGAAAAATCAGAAAGTTGTGAAATTACATAGTACCTGAGTAGAAGGCCAGTTGAAGATCATTGACATCATCTCTCCCTTGTCTTTGGCACTGAAATACATGCCACGTGGACGTCTGAACAAGCCAGAGTAGTTTTGGCAAACCAATCCTACTGTTGGAGTGTATATTATGGGGGCAAAATCTTTGATATTGTCAATTAGAACCTGAAAGTTAGGGATTTAACTTCAGGTAGAAATAGTTTATTTGCTACTTAGAATTTGCAAGCATGATTTGCAACCACCAGACTTACTCGGTAGTACAATGTCTCATTCCTGTCATGCAGCCTGTTTAAGATTCTCCATTTTGCTAAGGAAACAACACTGTCTGGTTGTCCTTCAGTATTTTTCTCAAGTGACCGAAATGACTCCACTAGAGGTACAACAAAAGAAAGAATATGGTATCAGACCACACAACTTCACGACGCATGTCTTACAACAAAATGTATTAAGCAGAAACACGTAATAGTACACTGATGGATATAGTGTGTCTGAGTATGATACATAATACAGTTGAATAAACAAAAATAAATAAAGAGCTTTCTAGAAGATTTACCAGAATGCAGTCAAACTGGAAGATTGGATCAAGTAAAATATTTTAATTTTCAGCAAGATTAGATTAAAATGTTCCAGAAATTCCACCTCTCTTTTTCAGCAGGGAGGAACTAAATAAAGAGTTTTTAGTACATGTTGGTGCTTACTAAAACAAGAAGCCAAAATATAAAAGATCTCAAACTACTTGTGTGCACAGCCTTTGAAACTCGGTATATAATGGGTTTACCCTTTACTCACTTAAATACCAGACTTTTTCTTTTTTGATAACTGAACTTAGATATCAGACTTGGTTCATAATAGGATTAAAACTCGAGATGTCCATCAACTATACATGGAAAAGTGACTAAAATGACTCCACTAGAGGTACAACAAAAGAAAGAATATGGTATCAGACAACACAACTTCACGACGTATATCTTACAACAAAACCTATTAAACAGAAATACATAATAATATGCTGATGGATATAGGGTGTCTGAGTATGATACACGAGACAGTTGAATAAACAAAAATAAATAAAGAGCTTTCTAGAAGATTTACCAGAATGCAGTCAAAGTGGAAGATTGGAACAAAAAAGTAAAATATTTTAATTTTCAGCAAGATTAGATTTAAATGTTCAGAAATTCCTCCTCTCTTTTTCAGCAGGGAGGAAGTAAATAAAGAGTTTTTAGTACATGTTGATGCTTACTAAGACAAGAAGCCAAAATATAAAAGATCTCAAACTACTTTTGTCCAGCCTTGAAACTCGGTATATAATGGGTTTACGCTTTATTCACTTAAATACCAGGCTTTTCTTTTTTGATAAGTAAACTTAAATACCAGACTTAGTTCACAATAGGAATAAAACTTGTGATGTACGTCAACTATACATAGAAAAGTGACCGAAATGACTCCACTAGAGGTACAACAAAAGTAAGATTAAGGTATCAGACAACAGAACTTCACGACGTATGTCTTACAACAAAACTTAGTAAACAGAAATAAATAATAATATACTGATGGATATAGTGTGCCTGAGTATGATACATAAGACAGTTGAATACACACACACACACAAAAAAAAAGAGTTTTCTAGAAGATTTACCAGAAGGCAGTCAAAATGGAAGATTGGAACAAAAAAGTAAAATGCTTTAATTTTCAGCAAGATTAGATATACATGTTCCAGAAATTCCTCCTCTCTTTTTCAGCAGGCAGGAACTAAATAAAGAGTTTTTAGTACATGTTGGTGCCGACATACAACATGCTTACTAAGACAAGAAAGCCAAAATATAAAAGATCTCAAACTACTTGTGTCCAGCCTTGAAACTCGGCAGATAATGGGTTTACCCTTTACTCACTTAAATACCAGACCTTTCTTTTTATAAGTAAACTAAATACGAGACTTGCTTCACAATAGGATTAAAACTCGTGATGTGTGTCAATAATACATTCCATGTAATATTACTATTACCTTTTCCATTAAACCAAAGTCCTAGGAAAAAAAGAAGTCAAAGTAGATAGTGCTGACAAGCCTGCCTCATTAGAAGTTCTACTAAAATTTCTTGGAATATTTGGCATTAAAGAGCATAATGTTGACACCTTATAAATCACACTGGTAGGTAATAAATATTCCAAACCAACTTTGGGCAACTCTTCCAGCACCTCATTCCATCAAGAATTTTCTTCTAGTTATTACTAGATAGTCTGGTGAAAACTAACAGAACCAGTTATCCATGTTCAAGAATCTTCACCAACAAGGTACGCTCCGAAATCACTTGTGAGTACTAATAACAACCAAAATTTTGGCTTAGGAAATTTCTAAGGGGATAAAACTCTCCACCCTGCCAAAGAAAAAGGAGAAAAGATTGATATATGAAAAAACCCACTAGTACTACTACTACTAAACTAAGTTGATGTTCTCGTCAAATATTCATGTCAGTTATCATTTTCTTTATTGGCTCTAAACATACTTCGACGTACTTTTGGGTAATAGTACTTCAAACCAAAACCCACAAGTACTTTAAAACCAGGTTCTATCTAAGTTAGAAGGCAACAACGGAAGAGAGAGAGCAGGAAGTTTTTTCTAAATCAATTGAGCGTAGACCCCTCTTTTCCTATAAAGAGCTGAATATAAATTTTCATGCAAGCAACAAGCGCTAAGTATAAAACAGCCAACTTACTGAATCGGTCATATTGCTGTTCAAATGATATTACGCGAGGTGGGAGGAGACCACGCAACCCCAATCGATCTCTTTCCGTCATCGGGAATCCTGTGTCCTGTTTTTTGTTAATCCCAGACAATAACGTCAAGTCACATCATTGTGTTCAATTATCACAATTTGAAAGCAGAACTGAGTAAATAAACTTTGCTCTCTCTAACAGTTCAAATTTTTAGATAAGAGGTCCCGGGTTCCTGTTTCAACACTACCCATTAACAAGAATTTGTAAATACTTGGCCTTTGAAAAAGAATCAAGACCACACGTGAAGAGGCGTGTTGAAGGTATAATAAAAATAAGTAAAACGTGTCCTCTCTAATAGTTTTAGATGTTAGATGAGATTGTTTAAGCAATTTAATAGGAATCACTCATATTATAATCTCTTTCCCTCATACGTATCATAATCAGAATATTGTATTCTTAAGGTTGTATCAATCGTGGTCTCTTTACCAAGCTTGCATGGTTGTATAAATCATAGTCTCTCAAGAAACATAAAGCTTAATTCTGAACTCTTGAAGATATAATGTAAATTACTTTTTATCTTCTTGTTAATGTATCACCACATTTTTCTAAAGGTTGATGCTCAGAAAAATATGGAACCATATGACTTCTTGGACAGCCTAAACACCATGACACTGTGGGTACTTCTGCATAATGTTTTACTCATGAAAATTTCTTGTTACAAAACACAGAAGATCAAAAATCCTAATGAGGTCATCCACTGTAAGTGTTCTATTCTGCTTCTACACTTGGCTCATGAAATTTCAGTATAGTTCCTATCAGGTTCTGAAATCACATACCCAAACTTCATTTTTGCTAGAACACCGAACTTTCTCCTCTGTATGAGTAACTTATACGACAATATGATCCACTACCAACCCTTCATCTATTATATAAGCAAAACTTAACTCATAATATACCCATATCTACAAAACAAGTAACAACAAAATCATAATTTGGTCGGCGATATAAATTCTCCATATCCAAATCCGCAAAAAAATTCACAACCCTTGAGGTAATGGTGAAAACTTTAGTCGGTGGACACATTAGTTCAAAAGTAGCATCTCATGACTCAAACCACAGAATGCCAGTTTAACAAGCACGTCAATGAAAACAATAAAAGTAACCAGTATTTGGCAAATCCAGTATTGCATTCAACCTCATACAACAACCAGGGACGGAGCTTAGCTCACTGATGCATTCTATATTTGAAATAAAAAATTATTAAATGTGTACAAATTATAAATTAGAACCCCATAACTTTAAAAAACTAAAATTCCAAAACCCATAAACTCTAAATCTTGGCTTTGCCTCTTATAACAACAGCTGCGCCTCGGTCCCTAACAAATTGGGGCACCTCCCGATAAACCAAAAACCATACTTTACACTGCAAGAATTTCAACTAATAGTAGCTGAATAACGTGCTAAACAAAAGCTCCCATAAGAAAGTCCAAACAAACCAGATCATGGACAAAACGCCAATTTCCTATCCTAATGAAGCTAACAGCTTAAAAGAAAAAAAAATCGAACCTTGTTGAACCAAGGATCATGTAGAATATCAGCTCCGCGTTTGTGGACGATACATGGAGCTGAAATAGCCGTCGAGAACCGCCGCGTACGGCGGAAAGTCGACGCCGCAGATCGAGCTGCTCTCCACATTGCACTGTCCTTATTTAAACAAAATTTTCAAAAAGTACAAATTGAATCAACAGAAGTTTAAATTAACTTCAAGATGAAGAAGATGAAAGACACTATAACTCCAGCAATATGTGAAAGAGTCAAGTACCAGATATTTATACTGTTCTTCAACGCTGCTGCTTACAGGTTCCCTATATTCCTTTTACTTTTCTTCTTTTTTTGACACTTCCTTTTTTTTTTAGGGATTATTTTTGCTCTTTGGGCTCCATCCAATTTTATTTGTTCATCGTACTAAAAATAAATACAATAATATTTATTTAATTTAGAAAAATTAATAACTTATTTATCCATTTGTATCAATTATACCTTACTATTCTTTTTCGTCCATCTTTACTTGTCAATCATACTATTTTGAAATATCAACAATGCTTATACGCTTTATGAAATTTATCCTTATCATTAATTAATTATAGTCATCTCTATTACATTTTTTAAATATATTATATTTATTATATTAAAAAAATAATTTGGTAAATTTACTCTTATCATTTGTTGTTTCTTTAATTTCTATGTAAAGTCAATAGTAGACAATTATTGTTAGATAAAGAAAGTATTAGAGACATTTAATATAAATAAAAAATTTAAAATATGTGTCAAATTAATAATAGACAAATAATATTAAACGGAGAGTAACATTCTTTTAAGGTCGTTTTTAAATGTGTGATGTTACAATTAGTACAAATTATTATAACATTCTTTGGATGGTCAATGTTTGATGTAGTCAAATAAAAATAAATGTTTTATATAGTTTGATTCACTAAACAATTTTAAAGTTAAAGCTTTTCTTAATCAGGCTAACTTTTTCAAAATAAATTTTATAGTTTCTGTCATAATTACTAACGTAATACATAAATTAAATTAATATATTAAACTTGGTCAAGTTAAAAACCATTACACGAAATGAAATAAAGAATGTTTTGTACACGTCCTTTTTTTTGCTTTTATTAACTGTTAGCAATGTTTATAACATGTGAATTTCTCATGGTCCATCCTAAGCCAAAGAAGGGTTCCATAGAGTAATACTTCCTCCGTTTATTTTTACGTGTCATCACTTTTAATATATCAAATATATATATTTTAATTTTAATTTTAAAATTAATTATAAAGTGAAATGAATATAGAAGCTTTATACAGCCAACTTTTGTGTGGCATAGTGGCAAATTTTTATGTTTGATTCTCAATAAAAGGAAAAAGAATTAGACAATTATTCTATCTAGCTAACTTTTGATGAATAAATTTACTTCAGTTATACCTAATTGTTGTGAAAACATATTTAATAATTCTTTTCATTTAATTTATGGGACATAATTTAATTTAACATGGAGAAAAAAATTCGTCTTAAAATATTATAACGTTCATGTGATTATAAAAATTTCTCTTCAAGAATAAAATAAAAAAATTAAATTATTATTTAAAATAGGCCTAACTCATAAACAGACATTAGCCATAGTTGAAAATAACCTCTAAATTAGGGGCTGCCCGCCCGGTATTAATGAGCGGTCAGCATGCTGCCGCACGGGCAATAGAGGGTAAAATGGGAAATTCGTTTAAGCCAATATTAAATTAATGGGCCCACACGTGGAAGTTTCTCATAAGGCATAAGCTAAATCTGAAGAAACATTATTGTACAACACTTAATTTAATTTATTGTTTGGTTTTTTGTGTGTCCTTAATTGCTCGAAATTACAATTAGTTTGAACAAAATAGGCAGAATTATGATGTAAATTATAATGAATTTAGAATGAACGTGCTTTATTTATATAGGATGCCTTCAGCATGACGAAAAATAATTTTCATAAAAAAATAAGTGAGTTTTTTTTTCTTATTTTTTGTATTTAATATGTAAATTAATAAGCAAAAATATATTTGTATATAATCTAGACAAATACGATGAAAGGTGCAATTGAGATGGAGAGAGGAGTAGGGTTGTGCGGTGGTGTGGGATAGAGGATAGGAGGGTGGATATGAAGATAAGATGTGTTGGAGGGTAGCAAAAACACAATTAATATGAAATGTCACTCATATAAATTAAACTTGTTTTTTTCTACTTCAATTCGTTAAAAAAAATTAATCAATATCATCATTTCTAAGAAGTTTAAAAAGATATTTTCCAAAAAAATTGATTAATCTACAACAATAATATATCAGTAAAATTTCAAAATAGGATCTGAGTAAGGTAAAGTGTATACAAACCCAACCCATAGTGTTAAATATGAATGCATTTTGGAGTTGATGGTTTCAAAATGAACCCAAAAAATGGGTACATAAACCATAGCCTAGATATCACTAAAATATCAAAAACATTATATTATGAACTCATAAAAAGTACCACGCATTTAATAGTAAAATATCTTCAAAAAATAAATTTATCGATCGAGTTTAAATTCTAAATTTGCTTTATGACAGTAGAGGTCTGATGTGCCCATATGTTCTTTATGAAGATTCTCCTTTTAAAGTATTTGTTAGGCTAAAATTGCAACTTTACTTACTGTGAACAATTTGGAAGTTTTAAGGAGATTTTGATGGTGGTGAGAGGCTAAATTTGGTGAAGGTAATACCTTTTATAGTACCAGATACCTGCTTTCAATGTTCCAACATCATATTTCTTTTGTCACCAAGAATTTATTCTTTAAATATGCTTTGCATAACTCACAAGTAACATTAACCTTAATTATTAAAATCCTATTTTTCTTACACTCATTCTTTATTGAGTTTTCCTATGATCAGCAAATAAATATTAACATCTCTAAGAAAAGTCTCTTCTAAAAATTACTCACTTATATTCATTTTTCAACTTTATATTACTGATGAAATCATTTTTTATGTTTGTCACTGATAGACAAACATAAACTATGCAATGTATGGAGCAGTGGAAGTAGGACCAGATTAGGGCCCTAAAGTCAAATTTCATCGAGAGGTCTTAATTTTTTCGTTTGGTTGACATATTTAAATTGAACGACGAATTAAATAACGATAAGCATATACAGTGTAATTCTATAAGTGAGGTTCGAGGAGGATATAATATATATATATATACATAGAAACTTATGAAGTTAGAACGTAAACAATGCAAGTTTTCAATGAAAAATATAATATATAAAGTTAGAACAATAAGACCTGGCTCAAGAATTTGATACTTTGATATAGTGATATTGACATAGTGTTGTCTAAATCTGATAAGTTGATATAATGATGTCGAAATAGTGTTATGTTGCTTCAATATAAGGATAACTTGTAGCAATGCTTCAAATTTGAAGAAGACATAAAAAAAAAGATTTGATCTTTTTTAAAACAAACCACAATAGATTTTGCATAATACAAAATGTTTTGAGTATTAATAATAAGATAATTGCTCGAATACTTCCGAGTCTAAAATTATATGTTCGAGTTACCAAAGGAGAAAAAAAATTTGGAGCTCCTAGAGAGTGATAAAAAAGAACAAAGAACAAAAAAGAAAAGAGAGGAAATATAAGAACGGGACATGCATGAATAATATAGTGTGGATTTGTATCAGTAATCAGAAAATAAATGAGACACCATATATAATAGATAGCTACGCAAGAAAAAATAATATAATTATCTAAAAATTATTTTATTTATTGTTTATTACAATGATTTCTACGTTAAACAAAATAAAAAATTATTATATTTTCTACCTAAAATATGTCCATTGGATCTATCAAGTTGCGCTTTATTTGTGTAGACATTACTATTATACTTATTAAATTACTTTACAGTTATTCCAAGCAGGTTCAAATTAAATTAAATTCTGATTTTTGTAACATCTACTCGTCGAAGTGGAGCTAGCATTTTCTTATCATGTTAAATAATTAAAGTTTTCTATACCATATGGAATAATTCTATTTTGTAGGCAGCTACATACTATATTATTTATAGAACAAGAATAAAACAGCATAAATATTATGAATGGTGGGCATGCAAATGCCAAAATCAGTGAAATTTTGGAATAGAAATTGGTTTTATTTCTTTTTGATAAGTGAACAGAAATGGCATATTTGGAATTGATTCTAAAAGGAAAATGGCCATTAATTTCAGTGTTCTCCGCGTAAAATGTTTGACTCCTTAGCATCTTGACTGTTTCATTCACGGAATGTCAAACTTTTTTTCGATTGGTCGGAGTTCATTTCAGCTTGCATGTACTCAATCCACTTGAATTTGAACATAAAACTTCGTGATTCTCAACCTACTTCATTGATCATTAAGTCATACTCTTGGTACAGAGGTCCGACAAAGTCTTTTGATAAAAATGTATAGCCAAATTATATTTCTGAAAAGAAGAACATAATTTGAAACCATCACACCCAACTGAGTACATAATTCAACCATAAAAAGAATTATATATTTTCAAAATAAGTGAATCTGGAATTAAAGTACACACCAAAGATGAGCATTCTGGCAAAGAGCAATACAAACTACTATGATGCAGAAGCAAATTCAGCTTCAAGTGTCAATTTAACACCATCCCTAAATGCAGTTGGTGACATATCGAGTGTCTGAATCAATCTGGTAATATCCATGGATATATCTGCCGGAGATTTAACGCCGCGGTTAACCTATTAAGTTCAGATAATAACAGACACATGTTAGTATGTCGTTTGAAGAAAAAAACAGCAGTGATGATACTTTCTTTGATTGTGCTTTGCTTGAAGTGTAACACAACAGAGGGAGGTAATGACAATGAAAGCAGATCGAAAGCTCATATTATTTTACCATAGAGACAAATTGATACTACAGAATCTAAAGGGCAAATGCAAAAAGTAAAGAAGACTACTGAAAATTTGTAAGTAAGTGTGCATGCAAATATCAGGGTAATGTTAAACCAATGTTACTTACAGTTGATGAAGATACTGATTTGATCAATGACAAACTATAACCTCTAATATGTGCAACAGCTTCAGCCATCTGAACCCTGGAAACCCGATCTGGTCCACCCACGTTCAAAAGTAATTGCATTGGCTCCCTCTCTGGAAACAACATGCATCATGTGATAAAACGCAAAAGGTCAAGGAGAGAGAGAATCAGGTAAAATGTATCACAAACTTTACTAGAAGGCTTTAAAAGAAAAAAGTTGGACATAACTTTAAATTTAAACCAGTTACTAGCATTGATAGAGTCACATCGTATTACTTTTCAATGGTTCATAGTGAACCACCACATTGAACACTGAGCTGAATTATGTGATCTGAATAATATTTCCAGTTAACTCAATCCTATATTTCAAAAGAATCAAATCATCATGCAACAAGAAAGGTTGGATTAAATACATGGAAAACTACCAGAAAGAAGGAACCAATCCGAGAAAATCACAGTGAATTTTCAGAAACATAAAGCACGCATGTAAAAAAGAAATTGAAGAAATAAGTATCACATATTTGTTAAACAGACAGAGGCTTGTCAAAAAGTTGTTACTTTGATCAAGGCAAATTAGTCTTGATGGTCAAAGCATGTCAAACCTGAGATCCATCTATTTGTCAGTGTCCATATGATGGTCACAAGATCCTTAACATAGACAGGACAACGGTATTCATCGTGAAAAAAATCCATGGCTTCTCCCTTTGCAAGAACACTATCCATCCACTGCATCGTTTTCATGTGAAGCATCAGCTCAAAGCCCAGTAGTCGAGTAAGCTAATGCCAAATATATCATAAAGGAATTGCTTGGGATGTAATGCAGTTTTTACTGTTGTCGTATCATAATAGAATCATGAGTACGTATTCAAACTTATGTTCAGTTTGATGTAACAACAGTACTATCTATTATAAAGCTCAATAGAGCCACTCACCCCCATGATATGATCATTGAGTCCAAAATGAGGGGACAAATAGATGGAATTCAATAGTAATCACATATTGAGCGGTAAATAGAATTTGCAAGCTTCAATGCATCTCAATATCAACTATTTTCTTTTAATAATCATGTCGATATCAAGTTTAAATCTAGTAACATGCCAAACAAAAGGAAAGCTTGACATAACATGAAGTGATTAGGTTAAGCTTCAAAAAAACATATCCACATCACTTATGCATCTATTGGAACACAAGATTCCGCTTTTCTGGAAAAGACCATAGTTTTTAAATTCCAAATCACAGAAAAGAAAAGGCATAGAGGCTACTACATGCCTCATTCATTCTACTGAAAAACCCTCAATGAAGTTGGACAAGTGCAAGAACAAGGTGAAGTTCACTGTATTCACCTGAACTGGAAGTGATTTTGGGACGGGGGAGACAGTCTGAGGTCCATAAATAATACTGCTCCTCAAAATTGCAAAATTTAAGCAATTTGCAGATATAAATTGCTCTGCTGCTACTTTTGATCTTCCATAAACATTCACAGGAAGGGTCTCATCATCTTCCTTGTAGAAGGATTTGGTCCCTTCATAAACTGAGATAAAAGTCAAATTAGTTTCACCTTATCCCAATAAAAGTTGTTGTGCATCAATCAAAGGACATAGGGGACCATCCTTCTGTGGCGGCATGCTTCTCAGATTTACGGATTCACAGGGGGCCTCAGGCCCTACTTAGTTGACTGATAATGACAAAGGCTTGCGAACCCAGCTCCTTCCTATGCTTTGGGTTCGGGGCATTAAAAATACCGCCAAACAAATAATATGAAGCATTCACCAACAAAAATATCACGGAAATTGGTGAACCGAAGCTAACATCCTATTTCTCAAAATTTTATGCATAGGAATTTAAGTCAACATCTACTAATTTTAAGCATCTTACCTTATCTACCTGAAGGAGCTACAGAAACTTCTAAATAACATAAACCATTGCTATTTTTCTTTATATTGAAAAATTCACCCATGCATTAGAAAGGACCAGTTCTTTATCTAATAATGACATCCTTGTGCCAGAATTAGTTTCTTAGGCAACAATTTCAGAGGTAACACAAGGATTAAAGTATATAGAATTTGTCTCTTATGATATTGATAGCCAGTGGTGGTTTAAAGATACTATTGAGGTGCGCTTATGCCATGAATCTAGGTGCAGGGCAGGTTATGCGCAATATCTCACTTTGGCAGTGCTTCCATGCAGACACAAAAGCACTAAGATCTGCACCTCCTTGCCCATGGTGTATATCTTGAAGAATGTGCAACTAAACAACAAATAAAACTCGCAAAGTGCTATATCAAGTGTTAAGAAATGACAAAAAAAGCATCTTCGCATCTAACTTAAAAGTTTAGCGAGCGGATAAACTTTAACATCTGATGAAATAGGTGATCCTTTTTTTAACAAAAGAAAAAGGAGAAACCATTAGATCAGTGGAGACGGAGCCAAAGGCTCCAAAGCATCATTGAAACAGAGTTGTAAGATGAGGGAAGAATTGACTGCCTGTAACCAAGTGGAAGTGGTGGAGTATGGCAATAGCTGAGGACTTGTGTACTCAACTATGCAACTTTTCACTCCCAGAAGCCTACAAAGGAAGGAACTACATCCATTTTGCTTTTTTTCCAACCATACCCAAATAAGTTAAACAATGACCAAAGCCTACCAATGAAAGTAAATCAATGTTTTAACATTCTCCTCCCCCATAGAAACCAACACAGTTAGCCTAAGAAGCATAATCACCTCAAGACAGAAGCAATAAACTCCAAACTTCTGTGAAAAATTAACTATTGCCACTACAATGACTTCCATGTGTCTTACCTTGATCAGTAGACAAGTGAATCAGAAGAGTACCGCCATTGCTAAAACTTGACAACCATTTAACAAGAGCAGAAGGCACATTAATAGCCATGGCAGCAGTAGGATCCACTTCACAGGCACGTGGAACAGAAAGTGCAGCACAATTAACCACAACATCAGGCTGCTCAATCACATTACAAAGCTTGGTATTAGCTATTATGGACATTTTAACTGGTATAGTAATACTTTTGACCTACTATACAATCCACCAGCTACTTTTAGGTATTTATCCATCATGACAACAAACATACAGCAAAGACTACACTTAAATAGGTTCAACAGTCCTGAGTGATATCAGTTAAGGCAAATGAAAATTCTCTCATTAAATATATATACATTATTAAAAAGTTTCTTCAATTTTGTTTACATATATGTAGACAGAGACTAAGACGCTACATCCTCTGCCTATATATTGGATCTGCCTTAGCAAGCTGCATATAGATAAAACAAAAACAACACAAATGGACACTCTGTTATGTAGAATCCAACACTCTCATAGAGAAACTAAAGAACAGAACATAGTAAACATATACATAAACAGTTACTTAAAATTTTACCACACACTCCAAATGTAAGTCCTGAAGACCCCCAAAATGAAAAATGGAATCTATTGTAACAATTCAATCACCAAAACAATACTGGAAAATGAAAAGAATGTAATACAAAAATTCTTTAAGATAGACAAAAGAAAAATGGAACCAAAATTTTCGGAGATGCATATCTCAATCACCAAAATAAAAGTGAAAGAAAACAAAAAATGTCATCTTCACGACTCATAATGGAAAAAAGAAATCTTTAGGAACTGTGTACTGTAAAATACAAACCATGAACTTCAGAAGTTAAACTTTATGAGTTCGAATTCAAAATGCTTACCCTACCCGTTTAATTTATGGGTTCAAAATCTATTATTTGTACTTACAATTGAAAATGCAAGCAAAACATCGCAATTCTACAAGACCCGGAAAAGAAAAAGGGAATCTTTATTAACTTTGCAGTGTAAAAATCAAACCTGGCCAAAATTTTGTGAGATGTCATCAAAGCCATTGCCGGTTCGTAAATCTACATGGAAGGGTAGGGCATGAGGAATTTTTTTCAGAAGGAGCTCAGGAGGGGGGTTGGTGTGATAGGTGAAGGCTAATGAGAGAACATATGGAAGAGTATCTTGGATTGCCGTCAATTCTTGCAAAAGATGCTGACCCAAGTACCCTGTGCCACCAACTATCAAAATCTTCTTGCTATTCATTTCCAAGGCTGATTTCTCCAATCGTTCCTTAGAAAACTGAAAAAGCAATGCTCTCAGTCACTGTTCCCTGGACTGCAGCTTGCCAGTTGACAAGATGAGATCTTGGTGGGCTTTTTTTTTCTTTTTTCTCCTGAATATTTCTTGTTATTTCTTTTTCTTATTCTCCTGAATATTTCTTCTTGTTAATGTTATATCTTGCTGTAAGTTAACAATGGACAGTGTGAGGACTTGGTGCAGTGGATGGATTGTTTTTCTTTTGATCAAAAATTTCGGGTGGAGCTTTGGGAATGAAAAATTTAGGAAGTGCTTTCTTCCGGATAGAATCCTATACGGCACGAATCAAATGCTTTCTCCTAAATGAAATCTTACCCAACACGAATCTAGATATAGTCGGACTCAATGTGGACATCGAACACTGATGAGAAACCAAAAGAAAAAAAAATGGGAAGTGTTATTTATGTAAAAACCTGTTTGGTGTCATGGCGTTTAAGGTAGGGGAAGCTAAATTTCTCTTACATTTTACCCTTTGAATTTATTTATTTTATTATTATTATTATTATTATTATTATTATATAATTGCAAATTGTTCTTCAAATTATTGGTGCATTATATTATAAAAACGAGAACAATATTATGTAACACCCATCAAACAAGGTGTAGATGTTCTGTATTGCATAACAATATAAGTTGGCCAAACTACATATGAATTTTTGCATCTTCTACTTTAGTTGATAGTTGATACACATGCTTTAAATAAATAATTAACAAATAGAAAATATACCATCTTCATGATCGTGCACAACATTTGTAGAATTGGTAAATACTCCTAGTAAAGAACAATTTCTAGAAAGATATAACTAACGACGTATCTTTGACCCACGAAAAGGGAGACAGAGAATCGAAACCATGCAGCTCAAAATTCGACATATAAACAAGGAGCATCTTTGGCCTCCATCCAATTCAGTCTCTCTGCAAATAAAAAGAAGTGAACAAAAAACTTTGATGTAGGCTGATGTCTCAAATGTCCCACTAGATATATACATTGACCAAAACTGTTGGGAAGGCCTCACACTCAGTCGCGTAAACTGATTATTTGCATTACATATAGTGACATTTTATGGCTCAAAGGCAATGAGGCATATCTTCCTGGAGTTGCATGCCATTTTTTCTTTTCTGGTTACATGAACTCTTATGAAGAAAAGCAAATGAGGCACAAATCGACCACCAATAGCTGTTTTCTGGGTTGCTTGGGACTTTCTAGGTCAGCAACTTTTTCTGGTTCATATAAGCACGGTGATGTAGTTGAGACCAAGACATATATCAAACTCCGCTAGCTGTGCTTCCTGGAGTGGCTGGGGACTTCTCAATAAGCAACTCGATTTTCTGGTCATGTAAAAGAAAATTTGTTATGAGTGAAAGTTCAAAAACATGGCATGAAGAATATGTTCAGAAATGAAGTGAAGGTCTAACACATAGCTTTTATGTTCACAGTTTCTAATAAAATCACAAGCAGTTCATTTGCCTAACAGAGCACCTTAAAAACTTGAACAATATTCAAGGAGATATATGCCAAGTATTTAGAACACAACAATCAGCAATAGACCGGGTATTCACCTTCACTGATTTATTAACTTCGTCAAGCTTGTGAAGCAGAAAATCAGAAGGTACAAAACTTCTGTGCTCCAGTGAAGCATGGGGTGGAGAGCCTGTCAGCTGCATGATATATAGATGCAAGTTCAAATATTTAAATAAAATGAGGCAAAAAGAAGCATTTTGATAGGATTTGATTTACATCGTCCATCCATAGTAATGCTGGACCATCGATGTAAGATCAAACTGTGTTCTTTTACTACATGCAAAAATACTGGAGCTCTATGTATAATCAGTTAATCAGTTCAGATGAAATGAAATCGGCCAACAGGACATCATTTGAAAGAACGAGATAAGGTGACCCTGCTTCATATGCTTCTCGATTATGTTTTCCACGCAAAAATTGCACAAGAAGAAGAATCAAATCTGCCGTTCTGCAGTACATTATTGTAATCAGGAATTTTTATTACAACTTTGTGTTTCAGTATCACACATTCACAGGAAAAAAATTGTCTTAAAATTTCAGGAAAGAAGTTACGTGCATAGCAGTAAGTTTTTTTTCTTTTGATGAATTAAGCCCATAGCAATAAATTAAAACAAAGTGACCATCTGAAACCAACCCGGAACTACATCTCAAAAAGATCCCATGGGAAATATTTATGGTGACAAAACAAAATATGGAGATACTACTTCATAAGGATCTGATTTAGGCTAAATATGTTGGAATATCGTTCTTACCCTTGAAGTTTTAGATGGTGATCTCAAAACAGCTGGAGCACCATCACCACCTTGAACCACAGATCTCCAACTCCTTCCAACATGTATGACCTTTGATGCTTCATCTATGATGACCTGAAAATAATGTAATGACACACAGCATTTCAGAATCATCAATGTTCTCGTCTGCCAAGGAGCCCACATAAAGTAAAATCAGAGAGCAGTGAAACTAACAAATTGAGTGACAAACCCCAAAATAAAAAGGAGAAAAAGAACAACGCGGGAGTTTCATAGGACATAACAGATATTTAACCTTCCTTAGGAGTCCAGGATTATGCACACCTTGCACCTGTAGTTCATCAACTGGTGCAGCTTTACCACGTGCTATACTTTCAACTCTGAAGGTGTGTAGTCCAAACATTGACTGCAGGCAACCTACAAAATTAAATTGGTAAAGTTTTAATAGCAATAGGTCACAAGAGACCTTCATGAGGAGAAAGAGTCCAAAAAAAAAAAAAGAAAAAACTTCATCAAGTAAAACAATTGAAAGAACAAAAGAAAAACTATTCAAATGAATGGAGTTCAAGAAGCTAATGAATAAGAAAAAGAACACATACAGGTGAAAGTAATATAGACTGTTATGAATTGGAAGAGAATTGCCAAGCTAGTGCTTATTAGTTGCATATGAATAATTAACACTCATCTGCTCATGTCTAAACTTGCTTTCATTTCTTCCTACTCAAAATTCTAAGAAATGTTTATTCTTGTTGTAAAGAGTCAATGAACTACTTTACACACCACAAGACCATCAAGTAAGATTCTCATTTTTCTTTAAAGAAAGAACATATCTGATTGGATACTATACCAGCTCTATTGCTCTTTACATCAGAGAAAGACATACAGAAGCTCAGCTCTTGTGAAACTCGTAATGACAAGTTCAGTTCCTCAAAGATGTGGCAACAAGGATCTGCTTATCCAAAATGTGACAGTTGAATAGGGATATATAATTTACACGAATTACTAGTAGATGCTCATGAGAATGTATAAGATTTCCCAGAAGCAACCGATTGAGAAGTTGCTGCTCCATATCACTTCAATAAGTTTTGAGGAAAACGGAAGACATGCAATTATGTGCTTTGGCTATAGATTGAGAAATTGCTGCTCCATATCACTTCAATAACAGTAGCCACTAGCAGGGAAAAGCATTCAATGAGACTGGATGATAGTATTATGTAAAACATTTAGAATTTAGCCCACAAGTCCTGATGGAAAAGTCCAACTTCTAATAGGAACATAAAAACTGTTTGAAAGTTATGCCCTATATTTCGGAATTGAGGAGTAGTTGATTGATTCATGTCCAGCATAACACTCCGACATTACGACCTCATTATCAATGGATGGCCAATCAATGCAAAAATTTGAAATGACGTTGCACCAAAAGAATAGTAGAAGAATTTTAAAAGATACAAGATATGAAAAGCTGCAGTTGATACCTTGCTCAATAATGATATCTATCACTAAAAGAAGAGGAACACGCTTTTCAAATTTTATGTCTTTCCAAAATGGTATGAATGAAGGTCTTGATACCTACAATTGACACAAAAAGCACATGTATCAGCTCTATATTGTCTCAAGAAAACAGCATAACTTGATCAAGCTATGCATACCTTGTAAACTATTTCATCTGGAGTAACGTAAAGTTTGCGAGATGAAATTTCCTTTTTAAGCACATATCTTCGTATGGGCAGATAGAGTAACATAAGTATTCCAATTCCCCAAGCTAACACCAGAAGCAACGATATAGAGAGCCATATTATGGTGTCATACTGAACACTTTTCGCTCCAAGTTCATCAAAAGAAGCCGCAAATAGTATCCTCTCAGGAGTATCAGTTGCTTCATCTCCATCTGACTCTGATTCAGGGTCAGAAAGCAACAACCTTGTCGAGGAACCGAGCTTTGGAATGCCTTCTGCATGTCCCATCAACATTTTCCAGTTCAAGCCTGAATATTGTTACAAAAACATTAACATAAACACAAACATGCCAGCAAATACAACACATGTCAAAGTTGAGCTTCCATTACAATGATTGATCCGTGATGCTCAGTCACCAAACTTGATGCCATATGTAGAATTTATGGTCATGTGAAAATTCATCTCTTATGAGAAGAGATTACGTTAAGATAGATCATCAGTTTCATTTTATTTCTCTTATTGTTCAAGTAATGTTGAATGATTAAAGCTACTAAAAAAGAATCAAAGGCCTTCCATCGTAGCTGCATTTCCATTTTCCAGTCTTGTTCTCACATTTTTTTTCCCTAATGAATCAACAAAATTTTATTTTTGTATAATGGACACCAGGAGGATGTTCAATTAACAAAAATAAACTCTACGACCAGTAACTTTTAATTTTTTTTTCTTTTTTTCCTTTTCTTGATAATGAGAGATAAATCCAATTTTCACTCTATAATTCATTACATTCAAATAAAAGCACAAGGATACCAGAAAACCAAACATTCAATCCTCAATTGAAATCGTACGACTCTGCTTACCTTCCTACGGCTGTAACTAATAACCCAAAGAAGAAATGAATAACTACAAGAACAAATAATCAAACAAATGGGGTCTCGGAAGCGTGCACACAAACCTGACTTACTTTGAGAGGCAGAGAGACTGTTTCTCAGGGACAAGAAATAAATGACTAAATAAACAAAATAGAAAATAACAAAACTTTAGGACAATCCAGTTCATTTGTTATGGTAAGGAATCAAGATTTTGAAAACCCAGAAACTAAACTAGCAGTATCAAACTCAAACATGAATGAATCATAATAATTTTTAGTACCTGAGTAAAACACAAGAATTGGAAAGTTTCTTCCTTTATGCAGCTTCGATTACGGAAAAAAGATGAAGGAAATTGTACAAAAAAAGTTTGATCCAATTTTTAGGGTTTGATTTTCGGAATGCTGACATTGTTCGTAAAATTCGCAGCGTGCCCAAAAATTGCTGGAACCCGACTGACACTGACCAAACATTCAAATCAATCCGCAGGGAAAAATTGAGTTATTCGGATGATCCGACCCGATCTTTTTTGCTATTTGGGTTAGACGAATCGTTTAGAGTAGAGCTGTTCAAAATCGAATCAAAATTTATAATCCAAATTGAAAAATAGCTATTAGTTTATTGATAATGGGTTATTGGTTTGGCGATTTTTGTATTCTTTTATTGCCGGGTTATCAATTCTTAACGGTTTGAGGTTTTTTCTTAATAGATTAATCGATAATTCGATAGTAAATTAATAAATTATATTTACACAATATGACAAAGTCCTTGACTTAGGTTTAATTTTGTACTTTTAGTTTTTGCTATCTCAAACTCTCAATTCTTTTATAATATTTCAGTGTTTGTTTTGAACAAGATGTAATCTATCAAATCATATACATTGTTTATTTGATTTGTCATCTTGTTTTAAAACAATTTCACTTGTTGTTGTTGTTGTTACGTGGTGCCTCACTATGCTCTCACAATCCTCTTCATAACAATGACTCTCCTTCGCACATAGGGCACCCTTTCAGAAACGACACCCTATCCTTAAGAGTCACCTACTTCCCTTCACCCTCTTATTCGGCATATATACCTTTTGACTCATCATATGTCCTTATTTTTCAAGAACATTCGCCTTTTTGTGTTTTCCTCTGCTTTCTTTTGATTTTCTCTTATCGTTTTCCTTCGCATCTTTTGGAATTGTGGTTAACACTGCTCTTCGGATCCGACGACTTTGCACTCAACGACACCTTCCCGCATCCTCAAAGGTATGTGCATCGACTCTGCAGTTTCTCCTCTTTTCTTTGACTTGTTTTTGAGAAAATAAATTCTCTTTTTAGTTACCTTAAAGTGGAAGAATTTAAAAAAAATATTGGTTGAATGACTATTCTTTGATTCTTGAATTCTGGACTTAGAATCTTTAGGGTTCTTGATGAAGAACCCTAATTCTTGAAAAAGAAAAATCAAGAAATCCTTTCTTGGAATTCTTGAAACCCTAGGTTATGATTTAAGATTTTCTTAGAGATTCATAAATAGATGGAGAAATTTGGGTTGGGAAGCTTAAAATTTTTTGGAGAATAACTTATCTTGATGATGAATCTTGAAAGCTAATGATTTTCTTGATAATTCTTGAGCATTTATGTTTAGGAGTGAAGTAGAGAGTTTTATTTATGAAAAACTGAATTTTATGTGTTTTGAGACACTAAAATAAACTTCAAAAGGTTATAGGATTAAAATAACCTCATAAAATAATTAAAAAAGACGTCATTAACTTGTCTAGAAGAGTCCGCGTCCATTCCGCGATGCGGACTTCGGACAGCTCGGCATGTCTCTAGTAAAATGATCATAACTTTTTAGTCCGGACTTCGATTAAGGCAAAATTGGATGCATTGGAAAGTTAATTCAGAGATCTTTAATTTGATATATTATGGGCCACCTAAATCATTATATTTCAGGTCGTTTGAAATTGACCCTTCTATCAACTTATATGAAAACTTAGTCGGTAGAAATTCTTTGAACTTAGCTTGACGTAAAAGATCCCTTATGACTCTAAATCACATCTAATATACTTTAAATACTTAGGAATTGATCCTAGCATGTATATACAACCTAAAAGTCATTGGTCCACCTAATTTTTATTAAATCTTCCATTGGAACTCAAACGTAAGAAAGTTTTTAGCTTAATTTCGTACTAAAGGGTTCGCATGACTTCAGATCATCTCCAATTCTATTACCACACTACGAAATTGACTTTAACATCTATGCTCAATTAAGAATTTCAATTAAAATTCTATATCATATGAAGGATGACTCAGTTTTAGCTTAAACAAAAAATTTGGGGTGTTACAGAAACACAATTTATAGATGCATTTGTCAAAACGCGATAATATTATCTCATATATCCTCTTTGTCATACTTTTAGTTGTCTACCCATAATAAAATGTTTTTATTTTCATAATGTTTCTTTCGCACAAAACTCGCGTCCAATTTTTTTATAATCTGCAAATCCTCGCGTCATACATTGTGCACTCTTCATTAGTTTTATTTCTTAATGCTCAATTTCTGGTAATCTGCTAATGTTTGCTTATATATATTTGCATTCCTCGTAGATTTTACACTTTCTTTTATTTCATGAATTCTGCACAACTATGAGGGGTTGACCACCAAACTCATTGTCATTCTATATTCTTCGCGATGTTATGTTGCAACCCATAATTGATTATCATAATTGACTCAAGACGCTCATCAACTGATAGTTATTAATCACTTCGTTTACAATCAACCTACATCTGAATATGACTAAGTGATTTTCAAATGATGGTACTCATGTTGATTGTTGAATTCCCATGGGTGCTCTTCTATATTATCACATGGACTTGGTACTTATAGTTAGCATGCGTACTGATCCCATCCCCAACTAATTTCTGCATTTGATTTGCTCTAATGGAAACTTAGTCTCGCAACATAGTGCTTTCTTGCAGTTAAATATTCAACAAATACTATAATATATAAAGCTTTTGTAAATTATTGATTTCATATATGTATTACTTCCAACAAATACTAAGGTGTTACCTTACAGCTTATTTGGATGGTGGTTTTCCGTGGTATGGTATGGTATGGTTATTAAGAGAACCACGTTTGTTTTGATTGTTTCATTAATTATATGGTATGGTATGGTTTTGTTTCATGGTTCTGTAACCATGAAAACCCCCACTTTTTTAAACCACCAATTTGGTGGTATCCCATGGTTCTCTTATTTTTTTCCAATTATACCCTTATTTAAATTTAAATAATTATAATTTATCATTTATTCTTTATTAAACTTTAAGTTAATATATGTATTATTTTTTTATTACTTTCTCCGCATCAACTTTTGAAACTACTTTTCCACCTTCCGTCTTTTCTTTCACGTTTTAGTGTATTTTTTGAGGTTCGTTTATTTAAAAGTTCTTACTTTTTTATTTTCTTGTATTGTTTGTATAAAATGAAGATATATTAGCTTATATGTTTCTCCACTCGATTCTATGTATTTGTTTTTTTTTAAAAGTTATAAAAAAAAAAACTATTGATAAATTTTATATTTATAATAATTAAGGATATATTTGTAAATTCAAAAGTTACAATACAGTACCATACAGTCAAATCAAACAACAAATTATTATTAAACAATAGCAACCCGTACAGTCTATCCAAACATTGTATGGTACGGTACTGTACGATACCATACTATACCATACAGTACCATACATTATGAAACCATGGCAAACCACCATCCAAACAAGCTGTTAGAAGTAACATGTGTGGTGTCGTATGTTTGTTAGTTAATAGGCTTAACTCATAAAGAGATACCAAAAATTTGTCCTCATTTTTCACTTAGATACCTAAACTAAGACAAGTTCCTAATAGACACCTCAACTGCTCAGATTTGATCCCATTAAACACTTTTATCCTACTTGGCACTCTCCGGTACTGTTTTTTTAATTTTTCAACCAAAAATAAATAGTTGCGGTCCAAAAAATTTTTTTTTTCCATAAAAGTAGGTTCTCAAAAAAATTTTTATGAAATTTTTTTTTTTGGATAACTGAGAATTTTGAGAACCTACTTTTATGAAAAAAAATTTTTTTTTGGACCGCAACTATTTATTTTTGGCTGAAAAATTAAAAAAAATAGTACGGAGAGTGCCAAGTAGGATAAAAGTGTTTAATGGGATCAAATCTGAGAGGTGTCTAGAACTTGTCTTAGTTTAGGTGTCTAGGTGAAAAATGAGGACAAGTTTAGGTGTCTTTTTATTAATTAAGCCTAGTTAATGTGACACTCCATAAATGATAATTTACCATGACATCCATCTACTAAGATAACATTTTATAAATTTATATATTATTTGAATACCCGTTGAAACTGTGAATAGATACTTAGTCAATTATTAGGAATACAATATTGACAAATATGAACTTGGATGAGTTAATTTTACTTTTGATAATAAAATTCATTTAGGACTAGTATAAAAAGACGTTCACTCACAAATAATGAATATAATATTTATAATCAATTATGATGAATAAAACATTGACAAATATGAATTCATACGAGCTAATTTTACTACTGATAATAAAATCTATTTGGGGCAAGTATAAAAAGACATTCACTCGCAAATAGTGAACATAATATTTAAACATCGGTTGAAGAAAAAGAAAAAAAAAGTAATACCTTATTAACATATCAATGTACTAACTCGAAAAAATAAAAATCATGAATAAAAAAATTAAACAAATTTATTATCGCGCTAGTTATTTATAAAAGAAAATACGGACGGAATCTAGCACATACCGATGGATGGATCCAGCAGCTGAGTGGGTCCCGCTAATTGCTTGAGCAATGTAAGTTTCTAGAACCTACCAAACCAATTACGCTAGCAAACTTGTCTCCCTATGAAAAACTAACACAATTTTTATTTTTTTAAATAAAAAAAGCACGACTTTTATTTTTACTAAAAAAAATTTTAATAGTAAAATTAATTGATTACCTAAATTCTCGCTTTATTAGTGAGAACCACATTATAATTCCCTCCTCATTTCTCTTTTCTAATTCCAATTTTAAAAAAAGAATTTGTTTTTTTTACAAATGATGATTCGCATCTTTGGTCTGTAACCCATTTCTAGCCCATTCTAGCTTATTACTGCTATATTATAAGTTAATTACTACCATTATCTTATTATTATTTTTCCCTTTAATAACTATTTAATTTTGCCTCAAAAGCATTAATTATTCTTATTTAAGAAAGTGCCCAAACGTGTAGAATCTTCAAACTTTGCGTTGGAGAAAATTCAGGTAAGCCTTGTCTTAAACTCCCCTCTAAATCTTTGCTTACTCAAATACTCAAAACCTTCTAATCTGATATATGGGTTTCTCTATTTCTTCACTTCTTGGATTTTTCTTGCCATTTTTACTGATCAAGATTCAATTTTTAGTACTGTTTTCCAGCACCCTTTATGTAAATTGTTGAAATTTGTGTTTTTTTTTTGCGCTGTAGAGATGGATAGAAGTTTAGTTGCTCTAAATGGGTGTTTGTGTTGTTATGTGAACAATTTCTAAACTTTATTTAAATAGTTTCTGTTATCAACTTTTTTTGTCTACCAAAAATGTCAAAGTGTGAAATGGACTGCTAGAATTTGAGATGCTTGTTGCTAGAATTTATGTGTTACTGGAACACAATGAGGTCATACCCAAGCCTTGTAGTTGAATTTTTCCATCTTAGCAGCTCAGTTGGTTAGCTACCTCGATGTTCACCTTGGTGAGTTCGATTTCCCTTGTAATCCTTTCCTGCATTTCCCAGTAAAAAAAGTAATCTGTTTAAAAAGTATGTTGGTTAGATTGGGTGCATGTTGGATCCTCCAAAATAGCCATTCTGGGAGGATGTGACACGGGTGCTGCAATATTTTTGGACAATCCGAGCAATATGGTCTGAAAACACTTTAATTATGCGTGTATATGCATTTCATGGAATTCATAAATAGCTTTAGATTCAGTGTCACTGGTGGCCTTTCCTGACTCTGCATGGTTTATGCGAAAATAGACGCAAATTATTTGTCTTGACATCCATAAATGGAGAAGCAACAGCACATTACCATATTTACTACTGCAAGCATCCCATGGCTAACTGGAACTGCTGTCAATCCTCTGTTTCGTGCGGCCTATCTTGCAAAAGATGGTAGAATGAAGGTCACTTTGGTTGTTCCCTGGCTGCCGCTGATAGATCAGGAACACTTGTTTCCCAATAATATCACGTTTGATTCACACTTGGAGCAGGAAAAGTATGTCCGCCAATGGGTGGAAGAGAGGACTGGATTTGTGTCGAATTTCAACATACGTTTTTATCCTGGAAAGGTAACTCAAAATCTTAAATATGAATGAGAATCCGTCTAATATTTATTACACTGAAAACTCCATTCTCTTAGATTTGTGAGAGTGTGGCCTATCACATACTTCAACTGATGGAAAGTTTATTCTTCTGAAGCAAATATTGGTACCATGTAAATTGAACATTGCTATGCGATTGTTCATCAATGACTATTGATGGTTTGGTTTGTTATGACAATAAACCAAATAATTATGCTTGCTTTTTAAAAGAAAAAAATATGCGTTACGCCGCGCTACTTTTCCCTCTGTACAAGGATGGTTTATAGTGTGCCGAAGGGAAGCTGCTCTGCATGCATTTAGAATGTCATATATTTTCCCTATAAAGTTTGAATATCTGTCAAAATAGCAATTTTGTCTTTAGTTCCGTAGTTTGGTTGAAAACAGTTAGTAATTCATTTCCTAAACAAGTTGCTCTCCAAATTCCAACTATGGTTTGTATATTTTTCGCCGCTTCTTCATGGAATGGTAAACCTGAACTCTGTTTACAATCGTATTAAGTGCAATAACAATTAGTTTCAGGAAAAGAGAGGGATAACCTAGTTGTAAGGATCATCCAGCTCTCCCTTTTGATCTTCTTCATGAATTACTGTCATTTCATCAATGATTAGATTTTAATATGAACTCTTAGAAGGGCATCCCTCTCATGTTGAAAAATAGTTGGTGCAACTTATTTAGTTTATCAATACTTGTATTTTCTGCAATTCATATGATTCTAGAATGCTGTATCAGAAACAAACTGTTGCATTCTATATTGTAGTTCTCTCTAGATAAAAGGAGCATTCTTGCTTTGGGCGATATTACAGTAATTATACCAGATGACGAAGCAGATATTGCAGTCCTTGAGGAGCCCGAGCATCTTACGTGGTATCATCATGGGAAGAGATGGAAAGAAAAATTTCGCCTAGTTGTAGGAATTGTTCACACCAATTACTGGGAGATCGTCAGGAGAGAGAGGAACATATTGGTAGCACTCCTGATAAAGTACATTAATGGTTGGGTAGTTGATATATATTGCCACAAGGTATGATGCTACTATTCTTTGGTATATTTATTTGTTTTGAGGAGATACTTGGGGGAGTTTGGGGGGGGGGGGGGGGGGGGTTGGTATGAATTGCTCATAGCTAACCTTGGTTGAACGTATTTGGCACTTTAATGTAGTGATGTTTCTTCTCTGTTTTGGTTAATCTTGTTAAGTTTGAATTGCAGAGATATGCTTGCATATTAGTTTCCATTTCAAATGTATCATGGTCAAAAATTAGAAAACTGTGCGTGAAAATGATAATCACTTAGTTGGGCCAATTTGTCATACTATAATCGTTAACCACGATCTTTTGTTATTTCCTCCTTTCTTTGGGGCAACATGGCTTCATTTAATGATGTAAAACCCGTGATAGACCGTTTGAGCTCTTTACACAAGTTGTAATAACTTGCCTATGCATACTGCCTAGCATACTTCTATTGCCGGTATTCTATCTGTTGCTGAGTAAAGAAAAACCCTGATTTTTTGGTGTTTTACGTGTAACGCCTTGACCAATAGAAGTTGCTTGTATTAAATGGCAGGTCATTCGGCTATCTGCTGCAACCCAGGATCTACCGAGATCTGTGGTCTGCAATGTGCATGGAGTTAATCCAAAGTTCCTTCAAGTTGGGTTGAAAACTAGAGAGAAACAGCAAAGTGATAAGCAAGCTTTCAACAAAGGTGTCTACTACATTGGTAAGAAATTGTGGAACAAAGGGTACAAGGAGCTACTTGATCTTTTACGTGATCATCAAAAGGAACTTTCTGGATTTGAGATCGATTTGTATGGTAGTGGTGAGGATTCTGCTGAAATTGAGGTGGCAGCTAAGAAGTTGGAATTGACAGTTAGGGTTCATCCTGGACATGATCATGCAGATCCTTTGTTTCACGAGTAAGTACCTGCATAGCTATCCACTTTGTACTATTAATTGTAAACTGTTTGTCCACACTTGTGTTGTTATATATATACACACATTTGTTCTGTGTGGGAAAGATTCTCAGGGTGGGTGGGTACATATGCATCTGCTGTTCCTATAACCAATTTTATCATGCCTGATCCATTTTGCTGGCTGCAAAGGGAAGCGTACATACCCCATATGAGACAATGTATGGACTGAGACCATTGGAATCTGCGCTTATGTTTTTGTTGATCCGGTTTTCCCTTTTCTGTCCCTTAGATAAATTAGTGTTCTGCCATAAAATAAAGAAAATTTGGAAGAAGGATTAACAAATAGTCAAAAATTGGTATTGTGATATATTTTTTCTAGAAGCTGGATAGGCTATGGACTATTTAGTGTATGAAAGTGCTCTAACAGTCTTTGATTGCTAATCTTCTCTATCAAATCGTTCATTTCTTTGTCAGAAAAGTTAGTTGAAACAGCATGAACCTCTTTAACATAATGGAAGAAGATGATGATAGAACTTGTCGGTTGTTACCATCTAAGATGTTGGCTTCATGATTCTTATTATGCTAGTTTTAACTGATTTACTTTTTCCTTATCTTCACTTCCTTCATAGACAAAAGTAAAGTGTATCCCACAAGATGAAAATAAGACCTTAGTCTTCCACTTGGCATCCTACTTGAGTTTCAAGTAGTGAGTTGGATATCTAACTGGTATATCTTATTACATAACAGAACTGCTGCAAACTCTACATTCTTCTTTATACATTAATGATTCAGAAGCATCATGATCAAATTTCCACATTAAAAGCGCCTTTTAGAGCTAGCAAGAAGAATAAAAAAATAGCAATCTTTTTCTAGAATTTGTTCCATTGACTTGACTAAAAATGAAAATTTTGCTAGTACAAGATCCCTAATCTGGAAATTCAGAAAAGCTAAAGAATCTAAGAAAAAGGAAATCACCACCGCCATCCTGTGTATCTTATTTCTCTAGTATTTCCTTGTTCTTCTAAGGTATTGATGAAAAAAGTTTAAAATGCCTAAATTTGAGAGCCAACTAAGGAACCTCTCTATCTTGGCAAATTGCAGAATTAAGGCATAGTCATAAGCCTCGTCTCCTTGCATCCATCTTTATCAATGATGATATACCTTGTTATTACACTAAAGTTTTTGTTTCTTTTCTCTTGAAAAATATTTAGAAATATTAAGACATAAATGTGTCTGCTATCTCACATCTGGGTGAAGATTAGTTAGATTATTATTTTCTGTGACAGTTAGATATACATTAATGATTTAGCGAGTCCATGGATACTTTTATCATCTTAAAGAATTATTTGGGCCTAACTTTGTAGCGTAAGCTCTCTCAAATGTTGGTTAAACCTACCTAGAACCTCCATCTCTTTTTTTTTTAGTTTTGCAAGATGACATATTTTGGGACTTGGAAAAGTCTCTTTCAGACGGACTCATTCATGGGACAGAAATTCTTTCTGACAAATACGAACCATGCTAAAATCGATGGTCAATAGATTCTGTCCTGTTCGTTCCTTTCATTGAATAATTTAATTTGTTGAACATGTTTTAATAACAAAGTCTAGTACTTCTCAAAGTAGGGAGCTTAATATTTGCTTTCTTTCGGCATTTTCTTATTCTTTTTTCTTTTGGTTTTTAGTTATAAGGTGCTCCTTAATCCAAGTACCACAGATGTAGTTTGTACAACATCGGCTGAAGCATTAGCTATGGGCAAGATAGTTGTATGCGCCAACCATCCGTCAAATGAATTCTTCATGCAGTTCCCAAATTGTCGAACATATGATGATGGTGAGGGATTTGTTAAAGCTATACTCAAGGCATTGTCTGATGAGCCTGCCCCCTTGACTGATGCACAAAGGCATGCACTTTCTTGGGAAGCAGCAACCGAGCGCTTTCTGAAAGCAGCAGAGCTGGATACTCTCCCAACAAACCATCAATCAAAGACTACTATTTCAATGCCTTTTCTCTCTACATCACTGAACTTAACCAAAAAACTTGAGGATGCATCAGCATTAGTTCACTTTCTAGGGACTGGATTTCTGAGCTCACAACCTGATGAAGAGCAATGCAAAGAACTCGGCTTGAAAGTTCCTCCAAAGAAAATTGGATTTTCTTCTGGAAAATGGATCTAAGAGTGAGTCCAGAGTCTGGCAAGGCAGATTTTTTCGTCGTTATTGATCATAGTATTGCTTGGATTTTGTTGTTGTAATGAAGGGTTTAAGGTGTTGTATATTAAGTAGCCGATTCCTGGATTTGAGGCACTGATGATTGATATTAAGAAATGTTACTGTTGTACACACTCCCTAGGTGACTTTATCCAACTTTTATATGGGAGATTGGACAAATCAACCATCCTTGGTCCCATGATGTTATCAATGTTAGATAATTCAATGTTTAAATATGAGAATTTTTCTTTGGACTACAAAGTCGGAGTATATTTCCATTATGTTTTCATTACTTTGTTACTTTATTAAGATTGGCTAGATAAGGTTTGGTCCCCCTAGCTAAAAGATTTTTATTCGTCAGAAAATGATGAAGATTATATTTTTCTTAATGTAATGATCAACAAAAGATTTATGAAACAAAATTATTATGTGTTTCTTAAGGTGAATATTTTGTAACTATAAAGTGATGGAAATGAAAATCTCTCTTTATATTAGTAGCTACTTAAAGTAGATAGGAGTTACTACACATTATTTTTCTATATTTCAAAAATAATGTTACAACCTCTTATTTTTGTAAGTTTATCCATTGCTTGCTAATAAATTATTTGGCTCTAAAGAAAAAAATTATTATTAATTAATTAGCTTTAAATTCACTTTGATGCACTATCATTAGATTTTAAAATATATCATATTCTATATTTGTTTACAATTAGATAAAAGGGCAATTACGTATAATGATTTTCCTAAAAAGTAACATATTATATATTCCATCATAACAAATCAATGAAATGTTCAAATTATAATTAAAATATGAGTCAAAACCATTTAAACTATCAAAATTAATATTATAGACTACAACATATGAAATCGATTTTTTTTAACTAAATGTATTATAGGAAGAGGCTCCTCTCCATTTCCTTTTTCTCCATTCGCGATGTGCTTTCTCCTCTATCTTTTATCGATTTTTGAATTATCCATTGATGTTGATATTGCTTGTTATTATGTAGTTATTTTACTCACATCGTTCTATATAAATAGGCGGTATCAATGCCAGAGTAAAATTTTCTGTGTGCAGGTGGAAAACGTTCCTTAGTTTACTGGATAGTTAGTCACTTCCTATTATTCAGTCGGTTAAACCTATTGGGTACGTGTTAATTGTACTCACCCCTACTTCTGCATCCCTTTTTGGATGCATATTCTAATCAGGGTCATCCCTGCAACAACATATTTATTCTAGCATATACTCTAGTTCGAAATTGGTGGTGAGATCCCGTGTCTGGATCGCCGTCACCTCTATTTTTTATTTGTAGTCTTTATAACTATTCAGAGACTGAGTTATATTACCGTTTCAAAATTGTATGAGAACTTTTCTTTGGGGAGCCTCAAATGTGTTTTACTTTTCGGCTTACACATCATGTTGGATTTTGAGATGTGTGTCATCATGACTTCGACTTTTAGATTATGATAATAGTTCAGTTTATTGACTACCTAAATTTTCATCTTGTTGGCAATGATTCAATTGCCCACCTTCTATTTTCTTCCACCACAAAATAAAAATAAAGAATCTCCTCACTAGAAAACTTGCTTCCGTTGATTCACATTATTAAGTAGTTGAAAGGCTCCGGATCCTTGACGTCACTTTGAGGTCCACAACTTGCCCAGAAATTTGCCAGGCATCGGCCCCACGGAAGGGCCTACACGGCCCGTGTGGAGCCACACGGTCCGTATGGCCTTCCCGTGGAGTGACGCCTGGAATTTGAGGCCAAACGGGCCTCCACACGGTCCGTGTAAGGCTACACGGTCCGTGTGGCCTCCCGTATGGTGAACTGCGAAGGGCCACCTTCACACGAACCAAGTCACGGTCCATGTGACCCCAGGTGGTCCATTTACCGGTCCGTGTTGTGATACTTAGTCCGGAAAATCTTGCATTTGAAAATTTTAAGTCCAGGACTACGACACAGTAAACGGTCACACACGGACCGTGTACTGGACCGTATGCCTCAGACGGACCAATTTTAGATCCATTTCATTAATGGCATTTTTGAAATATTGGTTAATTTCAACGAAAATTTGGTCATTTCCCTCCCCTCCTAAACCCCCTATATAAACTAGACTTCACCAATTTCAGCCATTTTACTTCATTCCACCCCTCTCTCTAAAACCCACTCCTTCAAGACTTCCACCTTCTCTCTAGGATCATTCAAGCCAAGACTTTCAATTTGAAGTCCATTCCTCTTAGTGTTGTCTTCAATCCTTTAATCAGGTATGTGGGTGTTGATTCTTGGTTTCTTTCAACCAAGAAGACCCAAGTTCTTCTCAAACTATTTTATACACTTGTCTACTTAAAATGTGAAGATTCTACTACTTGATCTCGATATCTTGAACCATGCATGTGCTAGATAATATTCCGAATTTTGAGTTATGTTAAGCTTGAATATGGTGAGTTACTTGGACTATGAGACTATGAAGCATGCATGTACCTTTAAAGATGTTATTTTGCATGGGTGATTTATACTACATTTTCATATGAATTTTATTATGGATTTCCTAGTCTTTACGTTATATTGCTAATTTTGGGATATACTCTACATTACCCATGTCATCCCTACATTATGCATTGCATCACATTCATGACATTGGTACATGAAATTTTGGAAATGTAGGATTAAGCCCAATTTTATCCTAAAAAGGAATTATGATGTGATTTTAGTAAGACATGGGATATGACAAGAAGGTGATCACCGGTATGTCTATGATTATGGCTCTTGGAGCATCTTGGGTGTCTACACCATCTTGTATCTTGGCTCTTTGAGCATCTTGGGTGCTTGCACCATCTTGTACTTGTAGATGAGCTATTCCTTGCATTGGCATCTTGAATATGATCTTGTAATTTGGCGTTGAGCCTAAATGCGCCTTGAATGTTTGAAACTTGCACTTGACTCTCTTGAAAGCATATGTATATATATATATATATATATATATATATATATATATATATATATATATATAAGTATTCTGGTGGGATGTGTAAGACTTAGCCCCGATAAATTGGGGGGCATTAGGGATATCCCCAAGGTCCCTCTCCCTTTCCTTGAGCTATGTGCCAGCATAGGGACGGATATTGTTCGTCTACTTATTTATGATATGACATGTCTTGATATGATTCTTGTAAACCCTTCCGAAATGGGGTTGCCCGTAAGGAAGGTGGCCATCCACCGAAATGGAGTTGCCCGTAAGGTGTGATGTAGATTACCTTTGGCAAGTAATCTTCTCCCTACCGATGGGAGGTCCTAATCGGTCCAATTCATGTAATAGCTCGCATGGATTTGAGTTTGTCGGTTATAGTCCATCTCCGCTAAATGTATATAGGAGCATTATCGCATTTGCACGCATCACACATTCCATGGTATCTTGTATATTAAATTCCTTTGCTTATATGATCCTTGTGTATTATGTCCCTTGTCATCTAACTTCGATATGCAGGTCCGGTAAGTCATATGCATTGCATGCCCGCATACTTAGTACATTCAAACGTACTAGCGCATACTCTATGCCTACATGATTTTACCATGTAGGGACCGAGCAGTTTGAGTACCAGCCGCCGGATGATTAGTCCTCCTTGAAGATATTTTCGCGGTGAGCCCCATCTTTCGAGGGCGAGCTTTGTTCTTGTGTTCCTTATGTATATTTATTTTATTGAGGGTGAGCCCGGAACTTGTCCTGGCCCTCGCTCCTTGACTAGAGGCATGTGTTGGGTGTCTTGTAAAGACTTGTCATTTTGCTCAATTTATAAAATATGCTCTCTTCTTTTGGATTTAGATATCCGTTATTTAGATACTTGTCTTTAAAAGCTCTCAAACCAATCATGTAGTTTCTGGGATTTGAGGCTTGTTTGGGGACTCACGGGTCCCTATTCGCCATATCACATCTAGGCCCCGACCCCAGGTCGTGACAATAGTCTTTTTTGCCTGATTTTTTTTTAAATCAACTCTATTTCGCATATTTATTTTTTTCTAATTATATTTTTAAGAGAAAAGACATAAAAAAAAGTTCCAAACTTGACAAAGAAACTTACTTTAGCACCTAAACTACAAGGACGTTCATGTACCCCTCTAATCTCATCTAAAGTGTATTTAAATCCACCAAAAAAGCTAACCTGTCAAATATTGAAAATAAAAGCGCAGAAAAATAAAAAAAATTAAAGAAAAAGAATAATTGGGCCATATTTTCAAAATTTCAACCAATAAGCTTTCTTCTTCTTCATAACCTACCACTCCACTACCCTTATCCACCAACAGTCCCACCCCTTCTTCTTCATAACCTACCACTTCACTACCCTTATCCACCAACAGTCCCACCCCTCCATCTGCAGCAATCCCTTTAATTTCTTCAAACCCCCACCATCTTCCTCCTTCAAAACCCTCCATTTCCACCCAATTTCTCCTTATTTGAACCCCCAATCCGCACCCCTCTTTTCACTTTTCCAAATCCGGCTGCCCTTAGCCACCACCTCATCTAACATTTTTCTTCTTCTTCTTAAACCCATCCCCCCCCCCCCCCCCCCCGGTCCCACCTGCTTTCTCCTTGTTCTTGCTTCAAATAAACTTGAAGCTTTTTTTAAATGAAAAAGTTGCAATTTCTTAATCCCAAATTAAATTTTTAGCTATTCTTATTTATTTTATTTGCATAAGTTGAATACTTTTTTAGTGAGAATCTTGGATTTATGGAGTTTGATTTTTTTGAGATTTTTTTTTAAAAAATCTTAGATCAATCCTTATTCTTTTTATTTTTTATCTTTCTAAAATTGTGATTAAATAAAAAGAATAAAAAAATTTAAAATTTAAATAATTTTCAATGTGGCACTGACGTGCCAATGACATGGCGCTGACATGTCGATGACATGGCGCATATGGCATGCACTTGCCATTGTGAGACTGGGCTTATAGTTTTAGGGTGGATATAAAATAGTTTAAAGATCCATATGAACGCCCGTGTAGTTTAGGTGCTAAAGTAAGTTTTGCTGCCAAGTTTGGGGATGGGGGGTGGTTTATGTCTTTTTTCTATTTTTGAAACTGAGTTTGATACTAGAAATGAATTTTTATTTTATTTTTCTACCAAGTAATATTTGATTTAACAGATGATGACTTGAAATTAATTTCTTGGAGGTCAATTGTGGAATTTTCTACCAAATAGTATTAATTTTGCTTGATCTTCTGTTCAATTTTGGTTGACTGGTCAAAAAATGAATTAATTTATTCTTCTATTTTGTGATGTTCATTTTCTTAATAAAAATATATTTTTGATAGGTTTTCAAAATTGATAAGTTGGTCTGTTTTTGGTTTTTGACCAAATGTAATGTAAATCTCTTTATATATAGAATGTTATTTACAAAATTTCTAAATATAATTTTGTAAAAATATCTCACACCAACTATAAACATCTTTCTTTTGTTCCTTGATTTCTATCCCTCAATTGCTTTCTCCGTCGCAATTTGAGAGTTAGGGATTTTCAAGCACAACTTCTTGCTCTCTTTTCTCTTTGTTTTCTAGTGTCTCTATCACAACATCTAGGATTCAGAGACCGCGTAGAATACATTTCTCAGACCTGAAATTTGCGAGACACATAGAGACAAACTATGTCATCTCTGACCGAATCGAAGAAAAATAATGAAAATGCTATACTCAGCAGATATGATGTTGTGGGGTTTATCAATCATACTCGAGGAGAACATAAGAAGGCCAACGAGAAAATCGAAACAATAAAAAATATAATGGAAACTTTGAAGAACAGAACAGAATCTTTGAAGAGGAAAATAGCAGATATAAAAAAAGCACATCTCGAACAAGAACAAGCCCTTGAAATTGAAAAAACCAAGATGCAAAAACTTGACACCCAATTGGAGCATGCACAAGAAAAGCAAAGGGAGATTGAACAGCTCAATAATCCAGCACCCCAAAGGATTAAATGCACCACTCAACCTCTACCTCCTCTAGCATATGCTGAGTTTTTTATAAGCGGTGATCGACATTTAAGGAAGAGAACAAACAAGAGGGAATGATAATTTTTTTTTCATTGAAATTTCATTGTTTTTCTTGCGCAGAAGTCCTTTCTTTGTTTAGTTATCAACATTTCATAGATCCTCGTTAAAGTTTAAGGAAATTACTCATTGAAAAAATTAAATTGCTTATTAAAGAGTGCAAGATAATTTTTTTAAAAGGAAATCAGAGAGTGCCAATATGAACTTTATCATGTAGTAGATTCTCCTTACAGTTTCTTGTCATGCTTTCAATTTTTAGCTTTAGTTAATGTCAATTTTTTTTTTTCTAAATAAATCTCTCCTCCTATACACACCCTCCACTTTGGAGATCATATTTACAACTTTATTTAATGTCCCAAAAATTATCCCAAATATATGAACTATTTTATTATTGGTAATTTAATCAATCTTCTTAAACTCATATTCTCTTTGTTTCAATTTATATGATGGTGTTTGAATTTCGGGAGTAAAATTACTACGCTAGGGTCTTGAAGAGAAAAACAAGCATTATTTATAGCTTATGTAAAAATGTTCAATTTACTTTATGTTTGTGTTATGAGGTATGTGTACGACAAAATGATATATATACTTACCAACTAATAAACGTGAGGTATGTGTCATATTTGATGTTATCTATTGATATTGATATTGCTTGATAGTATGTGTTTATTTTATTCACGCCGTTCTATATATATTGGCGGCATCAATGTCAGAGTGGGATTTTCTATGTGCAAGTGGAAGCATTCCTTAGTTTATTGCATAGTATAGTCACTTCCTAATATCCAATCGGTTAAATCTACTGAGTATATGTAAATTATACTCATCCCTACTTCGACGTCCCTTTTTTGATGCATATTCTAATTAGGGTCATCTTATTGACTACCTAAACTTTAATCTTGTTGGCAATGATTCAATTGCCCACCTTTTAATTTCTTCCACCACAAAATAAAAATAAAGAATCTCCTCATTAGAAAATTTGCTTCCGTTGATTCACATTATTAAGTAATCCCTTTTTGCTTGTTTTTTTTTTTTTTTTGTTTTAAATCCACTCTATTTTGCATATTTATTTTTTTTGATTATATTTTTAAGAAAAAAGACACTAAAAAAATTCCAAAGACATTAAGTACCTAAACTACAAGGGCGTTTATTTACCCCTTTAATATCATCTAAAGTATACTTAAATCCACCAAAAAAGCTGACCTATCAAATACTGAATATAAAAATAAAAAAATTTAAAGAAAAAGAATAATTGGGCTACATTTTCAGAATTTCAACCAATAAGCTTTCTTCTTCTTCATAACGTATCACCCCACTACCCTTATCCACCAACAGCCCCACCCCTTCTTCTTCCTCACACCCACTACCCTCCTGACGCCCCTAGTCTCCATCTGCAGCAATCCCTTTCTAATCTTCAAACCCCCACCGTAATCCGTCTTTGAAACCCTCCATCTCCACCCAATTTCTCCTTATTTGAACCCCCAATCCACACCCCTCTTTTTCTTTTTCCAAATCCAGCTGCCCTTAGCCATCACCTCATCTAACATTTTTCTTCTTCTTCTTCAACCCCCAACCCCCCCCCCCCCTCCGCCCCACCTGCTTTCTCCTTGTTCTTGCTTCAAATAAACTTGAAGCTTTTTTTAAATGAAAAACTTGTAATTTCTTAATCTCAAATTAAATTTTAGCTATTCTTATTTATTTTATTTTTATAAGTTGAATACTTTTTTAGTGAGAATCTTGGATCTATACAGTTTGGATTTTTTTAAATAATCTTAGATTAATGCTTTTTTTTCTAAAATTATGATTAAATAAAAAGAACAAAAAATTCTAAAATTTAAATAATTTTCAATGTGGCACTAACGTGCCAATGATGTGGCGCGGACATGTCAATGACATGGCGCATGTGGCATGCACTTGCCATTGTGAGACTGGGCTTATAGTTTTAGGGTGGATATAAAATAGTTTAAAGATGTTAAGGGGTATATGAACACCCGTGTAGTTTAGGTGCTAAAGTAAGTTTTGCTGCCAAGTTTGGGAGTGGGGGGTGGTTTATATTTTTTCTCCATTTTTGAAATTGAGTTTGATACTAGAAATGAAATTCTTTTTCATTTTTCTACCAAGTAATATTTGATTTAACAGATGATGACTTGAAATTAATTTCTTGGAGGTCAATTATGGAATTTTCTACCAAATAGTATTAATTTTACTTGATATTCTGTTCAATTTTGGTTGACTGGTCAAAAAATGAATTAATGTATTTTTCTATTCTGTGATGTTCATTTTCTTGTTAAATAAGATGGTCTATTTTTGGTTTTTGACCAAATGTAATGTAAATCTCTTTATATATAGAATGTTATTTACAAAGTTTTTAAATATTATCTTGTAAAAATATCTCACACCAACTATAAAAATCTTTCTTTTGTTCCTTGATTTCTATCCCTCAATTGCTTTCTCCGTCGCAACTTGAGAGTTAGGGATTTTAAAGCACAACTTCTTGCTCTCTTTTCTCTTTGTTTTATAGTGTCTCTATCACAACATCTAGGATTCAACGACCGCGTAGAATACACTTCTCATTTCTAAAATTTGTGAGACATATAGAGACAAACTATGTCATCTCTGACCGAATTGAAGAAAAACAATGAAAATGCTATACTCAACAGATATGATGTTGTGGGGTTTATCAATAATACTCTAGGAGAACATAAGAAGGCCAACGAAAAAATCGAAACAATAAAAAAATATAATGGAAACTTTGAAGAACAGAACAGAATCTTTGAAGAGGAAAATAGCAGATATAAAAAAAGCACATCTCGAACAAGAACAAGCCCTTGAAATTGAAAAAACCAAGATGCAAAAACTTGACTCCCAATTGGAGCATGCTCAAGAAAAGCAAAGGGAGATTGAACAACTCAATAATCCAGCTCTCAAAGGGATTAAATGCACCACTCAACCTCTACCACCTCTAGCATATGCTGAGTTTTTATAAGCGGTGATCGACATTTAAGGAAGAGAACAAACAAGAGGGAATGATAATTTTTTTTATCATTGAAATTTCATTATTTTTCTTGCACAGGAGTCCTTTCTTCGTTTAGTTATCAATATTTCATAGATCCTCGTTAAAGTTTAAGGAAATTATTTATTGGAAAAATAAAATTGCTTATTAAAAAGTGCAAGATAATTTTTTTAAAAGGAAATCAGAGAGTGCCAATATGAACCTTATCATGTAGTAGATTCTCCTTAAAGTTTCTTGTCATGCTTTCAATTTTTAGCTTTAGTTAATATCAATTTTTTTCTCTAAATAAATCTCTCCTTCTATACATGCCCTCCACTTTGGAGATCATATTTACAACTTTTTTTAATGTCCCAAAAATTATCCCAAATATATGAACTATTTTATTATTTGTATTTTAATCAATCTTCTTAAACTCATATTCTCTTTGTTTCAATTTATATGATGGTGTTTGAATTTTGGGAGTAAAATTACTACTCTAGGGTCTTGAAGAGAAAAAGAAGCATTATTTAAAGCTTATGTAAAAATGTTCAATTTACTTTATGTTTGTGTTATGAGGTATGTGTATGACAAAATGATATATATACTTACCAACTAATAAACGTGAGGTATGTGTCATATTTGATGTTATCTATTGATGTTGATATTGTTTGATAGTATGTGTTTACTTTATTCATGCCATTCTATATATATTGGCGGCATCAATGTCAGAGTGGGATTTTCTATGTGCAAGTGGAAGCATTCCTTAGTTTATTGCATAGTATAGTCACTTCCTAATATCCAATCGGTTAAATCTACTGGGTATATGTAAATTGTACTCACCCCTACTTCGGCGTCCCTTTTTTGATACATATTCTAATTAGGGCTATCTCCGCAGCAGATGATGTATTCTAGTAGATACTCTATTTCAGATTTGGTGGTGAAATCTTGGGCCTAGATTGCCGTCACCTCTATCTTTTATTTTTAGTCTTTATAACTATTTAGAGACTAAGTTGTATCACCATTTCAAAGTTGTATTAGATGCTTTTTATATTTTGGACACCAAATTTTCAGATATTTCATTGTGGTTCTTCTTTTCCTTCGTTTGTGGCCTAACTTTCCTTTGGAGAGTCTCGTATGTGTTTTGCTTTTCAATTTACAGATTAGGTTGGATTTCTAGATATGTATCATCATGACTTTGACTTTTGAATCGTAATAGTAGCTCAGTTTGTTGATTACCTAAACTTTCATCTTGTTCGCAATGATTGGATTGTTCACCTATAATCTCTTCATCACGACCCAAAATCGGATCGCGACTAAAGAAAATGAAATTGAAGTAAAAGCAACCACTCACTTAATTTAAATAATTCCAAAATGTGGAGTAATGAGTACAAAAGCTTCTAAGTAGCACGAGTAAGTAAATACAAGTTGTCTCAAAAGAAAGTACATAGTCTGGAATATATAACAATAAGAAGAAATCTCAAAGAAACATCGATGACTCGACGTCTGAGTCTCACCTCTAAATATGGTAATGACAAGTAACTTTACACAATAGATCAACTACCCTATGAGTCTCCTTATGCTCAATCTGCGAGGAGGAAACACAGTAGGGGTGAGTACCTCGAAATGTATCCAGTAGGTTCACTTGACTGGGTAGAAGAAATTGGATAAACGTGTAATAACTAAGAGTATCTCCCACCTGCACTAAAAGGGTTAATATACATTATAAAGATAAATATTCCCAATTATAAGTACAAATGAAGATAACAAGTGCAATCATTTATGCAATGAAAATAAGATGTATGAATGCAATGGCGTCGCAGGCCATGTATGAGGTGACATCATGATTGTCGCAAGGACGGGGTACACATCTATCGAGCTAAAGCTACCAAATAGAACTTGGGGGCATCATAGGCCATGTACTAAATTCTCTCAAGGCGTCACAGGCCATATATTGAAATATCTCAAGGCATCGCAGGCCTGATACTGAAATTTCTCAAGTAGCACAATATCTCAACCGGTACAGATGCAATATGAGATAAATGCATGCAAATGCCACAAATCAAAAAATATTTAAGCAATATAATAAGATAACAGATATATAATAGCCATAACATCAGAAAGACAATGACAAGTGTATCAACTAGTACCACAATACCATCAACATGTCTCATATCACCACACTCTCATCGATAGACAAATACTAATGAAATCGGACTCTGCAAGTCTCAAAATATGCTCATAATTTTTGAAAGTATCACAAATACCATCAATATATCAAAAAATTTGCCAAATAATATCACAAGTCTCATGTTATTACAATAACATCTAAAATATTTCAAATCTCAAGATTTCATCTCAATTTACCAACAGATTCACAACATACTCCAATCCCAACATAATCGATATCACATTTTCACCAGAATTCTATCATATTAATCTAATTACTTATTAAACAACCTAAATTTTACAATTACCACGTAAATTTATTCAATATCTCAAATCTATTCCTAAAAAGGTTAGCGAAACCTACCTCGATTTCGAAATCACACTCGAATTGAGCTTTCGATCAACCCAAGCCTAAAAAAATCACCAACTCAACCAACCACTATTAAAAAAAATAGGCACTACGTGTCAAGAGATGAATTTTGATATCCATATTGACACGAATTAGGCTTAGGGGCAAAAAGGTCCAAATTAAGCTAAAATTTGAAGTTTTCAAATCTAGAAATCTAAAATTTGAAGTTTTCAAATCTAGAAATAGACTCAAAATTATGCTTCTACGTGAGAAAAGAAATACGTGGGTGAAAATTCCACTAAAATCAAGTTCAAATCGAGATTGAAATCAACATTTAAAGTTTCTAAAACTAAGACAGAAATCCCAATTATTAAAGATCTAAAATCATGAAATTCAAGATAAAAATAATGAAAACTAATTAAATAGGGGATGAGTCTAGAGTCTTGACATGATGAATGTTGATTGTAATTGTGATGTGAGCATGATGCTAGTTTTGATAGAATTAAATGATCCTATGAGTCCTCCTAAATTAAACACAAACGAGTGGTTTGAATTGATAGTCCTCTTAAATGATTGTCTAAACCACTTTTGAAAGATGTGATTGAAAACTGATTAGATGGTTGATAGGCCGAAAGGCTTGATTGTGATATAATTGATGAGTTGAAAGTGTCCATAAGAGAATTATTGATTGGTTAAATTGAGATTGATTGTTTTATGATCATTGAGTCTTAGGAGGAGTATTGAGCACTGAATTGAGTAAAAGTGTATAACATTTGAACTCAATAACTTTGTTGCTAGCATAGGATGAGAAAGAGGCCATACCTCTGAAGTCCTTAAAGAGGGTTTGATTTGATGGATTGTGGATCTCTCTTACCCTGGAAAGTTATGGAATGGGTGGGCAATGAAACCACTCATTGTATCATCACTGACTCATAGGTGATGGTTATTGGTTAGAGAAAATCCTAAATAGGTCTTGATAGTATTCTAATTGGATTGGATTGAATTGTATATGATTGGTATTGTATAAATCTAATTCTTACTTTAGACTTATGACATCTTGATCGAGTTCCTTATTTTCTTGATTTGAGTTATCTGTGTTGATGGTATTCTATCTTGATGCATGTTTCTTCCTGCCATTTTACATACTGAAGTTTATTTGGACCTGCATCATTTTATGATGCAGAGACAAGCATTAGAAATTATTAACAAGCGTATCATTGGGGATTTATTCGCATTCAGCTGATTGGTGAAACCTCCTTACTTTTGAAGGATTTTCATATTACTATCAAGCTATTAGAATTTAAATTTTCTTTTATTTTGATTTGAGGTAATATGAACCTATCATTGGCACCATGTAGACAATATTGATAGAAACTTTATAGACCAGACATGATTGGTGATTTGGAATATGGTCTTTTGACTAGTTTTCTTTCTTACTAGTCTTCTGATTAGATGAGATGGATTTGTTGGCCTTTCGCCTTATTCTATTAAGTTATTGACTAACATTCCTACTGAGTGATTCCATGATTGTTGAGTCTTCCATATTGATGGAATGGACGTGTGATCAAGCCAAGTAGTTCACTTGGGATTAGTAATAGTCTCCGAGTGCCGGCAAGGGTACCCTCTAGGATCATGATAGTATAACAAATGTTGTCGACAGTCTTGATTCCACCATGATCAATCATGCATTGCACTACATACATTATATCCACTATACTATTTGATATTGCCTTATTCGTTATTGTGAACTATGTATTTACTTTTATTCACAATATTCTATATAAATTGGTGACACTGATGCCGGATTGGGTTTTCCAGTGTGCAGGTGGAAGCATCCTTAGTTTACTACATCATTTGCTTAATTCGTAATACTAGTCGATCAAGCCTACTGGGTACATATTATTTGTACTCAACTCTACTTTTCTCTCCCTCCACATATTCGAGTCAGAATTTTCCCTGAGCCAGTTGATTGTTCATGCAGTTGGCCTTCTCAGTTCCAGTAGTGAAGCTCAGAGCTTCGAGATTTCATAGGATGCTGTCATTAGTTTAGTAGTTTTTGTTTATTTTTGGAGACTAAGTTGTATCTATCAATTCTCATATTTAGGTAGATGCTCTTTAGAACTCATGACACCAAGTTTTGAAATTTGAACTGTATTTTGAGACTATGACTACTTAACTACGTATCTATTTATCTTCTTTGAGGTTTCTTTTGTTATTTAGTCAAGTTTCAGTATCTTTTAGTCATGATCCCATTTTTAAATCGTGACACTAGTAAATTGTTTGGCTCCAAAAAAAAGAACTCATTACTAATTAATTAACTCTAGATTCTAATTTGACACCCTATCATTAGATTTTAAAATATATCATATTATAATTATTTACATTAAATTTTAAAATATATCATATTATAATTATTTACAATTACATAGAAAGAAAATCACATATAATATTTTTCCTAAAAAGTTAATTAGATATTATACAATTCAATCAAGAAAATAATGAATTGACCATACTATTACTAAAATGTGAGTCAAATTAATTTGAACTATCAAGATTAATATCATAAACTACAAGGTGATTGAGTCGTTATCGTATTATTGTATATAGAAGTGATAAAATCACTTTAAGATATTTAAACATTAATCAGATAAAAGTTGACCTAATAATACTCCCTCTTATTCATATTAGGTGAATCATTAGGGATATGTCACACCTTTTAAGAAAAATATTTTTGAATATAACTAAAAACTATTTTTTTTATTGTTATCCTTTTGATTATTCTCCTATAAAATGTTGAGTAATTAAGAATCTCATTAAAATAAAGAATAATTATAAAAAAATTCCAATAATTCTTTTAAAATTTGAATAATTTACTTATTTTGGACTACGAAAAGAATTTGATAATTCTTTGAATGTAGACTATAGGGAGCAATTTTTGTATATATTTTATGATAATGATTTTCTAGCTAAGATGTTGTTGATAGATTTTAAGATTGGTAGATTTAGTTTATTCTTGACTTCTAATCAAATCTAACGTATGTTGACAAATTTTGACCTAATATTTTCAAAGTTAATATTTTTAAAAAAAATAAATTTGGGTTAGGGACCCGATTTTATTGATAAATCAAAGGATGAAATTGGGCCGAACTTGGACAAATATCTGATGGGTCCAAAAAGGAAATAAAAGAGGAGGGCATTGACAATACAAAGACAACAACAGGAAATCCTACAGACAAGAGTTTCCATTTTCTAGAAACTTCGACCCTTTGCCTCCTTGCCTACACTTCCCGATGTTTCCCTGGTTCCCTAGTCCACGCTTCACCCTCCTTCATTTCTGAGTTGTAAACTTTCTGCACATCTGGGGTTATCATCCTTATCTTCACAACTATGACAGGTATGACTTCTTCTCTTGGGCTATCTCTTTCTTTTGATTTAATATTATTTTTTATTCATTAAATAGTTTTAAAAATCATTTTTTTGCAATATCAATTTGTGTTTGTTGATAATTATTCTTTACAAAAAAAATACATTAGAATTTTATCAATTGAATTTGATTGTCATAGTTTTGTTAATTTGTTGCATTTGTTTATATTCATTTAAATATTTTTAACACAATTCTATTAATTTTTTTTATATATAGACAAATAATTATACATCAATATTTAATCAGTCAATGATTTTAAGCACATAGTTTTGATATCCCATGGTTTTAAATCCACTATTTTGTAAAAGAAAATAATTATATTTTTATATAACCTTAACCACTAAGTAAAGAGACTGAGAAAATAACTTTTAGACTTGAGGAAAAAAAAATCTTTTTTCTAATTAACTTGGGCCAGGGGCCCGAATTTTGTTTATAAATCATCAAAAAAAGGAAGGGCCTCGGAGCCCAATACAAGATGGTCCATTAATTGAGTCACTTCCACCGACTTAAGACTAATGTACAAAAGGAGTAACTCTAGGGTTACTTTTCTAATTGTGAGGCAAAACCTTTTGTCTCCCCTAACCGCCGCACTTCATGCTCCCTTGGAAGCTCTTTCATCTCCCTTTCCTCCATTTCTGGGTATCTAATTACTTGCATGAGCTTCGATTGTTGGTCGTTGTCCTCAGCTATCAAAGGTAAACTCATCTCTGTTTTTTCTCTGTCCTGTATTAGGGTACTGAAATTCTTCTTATCAGGTGTCAGATCCAGTGGACTGTCTTCAACATGAAGAGAGAAAAAAATTCAAATGAGATAAAACCCTAAAAAAATTCTCCCTTTTCCCAAAATGGCCTTTCACTTTTCAGTAGCCATCACCCGCCATATCCGGCCAAACTCCAACCCTGATGCTGTTCGATCACCACCACATCTCTCTCTCACTGTTGCAGACTCCATTTACAAAAAATGAAGCTCAACCTTTCCCACCCCTTTTCCGGTGACCCTTCACTAAAAACAACCACAAAGCCTTTTACCTTTATTTCTCCAACTCCCACCAGAAACCATCACACAACCTCTACCTCCCACTGCAACCAGCAAACAACAACTCCAACCACACCACAACCATCAGATCTATCTCAATCCACCACCTTCACTCACCCCTTCACCTTTGCTTGTATTCTCCCATTAATTAACAGTGAATTTCAAGCAATCAGTACTCTCTTCTCCAGCGGAACAACACCAAAGAGCCAACAAAACCTCAACCCACCGCAATTAACACCGTTAAAAATCCAAAAACCAGCAAGCTTCGCAGCTCCGGCAAATAAGACCCAGCCCTCTCTGTCTCTGTTCTTTCACTACGGTATTCTTCTTCTACTCTTACTTTTATCATACTTTTGGGTCTGTTCATATTAGTTTATTTGTTAATGGATTGGTTCATGTTTATTTTGTTGATATTATCCTTTTTTTTGAAAAACTTTGAACTATTTTTAATTTTTATTCTTGTTGGGGTTTAGATAGTCTAATTCTTTTTTCTTTCTCAATTGCGAAGTTTTTCAATTTATTGCTCTTTTTTTTTCCTGATGTTTTATTGTTCTTCGCTGATCTACACCGCTGAGCAAACATCATTTTAACTCTTTTGTTGTGATTAGTCACTGCCAAGATTTTTTAATATTATTTATTTGTTATAATTGGTGGATGAAATTATTAATTTAGATATTTTCTTAGCAAATCTAATGATTGTTTTCTTATTATAGTGTATTAGGATTGTTGTTGCTCAATATTGCTCCTTTCTTTACTTTGTTATAATTCTTAGATACTAACTAGTTCGAGTAAGAAATCATTGGTTAACGAAAAAAATTTCTCTGTTGATGAGTTTATATTTTTAGCTTATTATCATTTTTATTTATTTTAATTCATATTTATTCATTATTAACATTTTTACAATCCGTCTTTACACTTATTCAAAGTTGCTTCTATACTTTTTTAAATTCCGTGCATAGTTAAAACCATACAAATAAATTGAAACAGAGAGGAGTATCCAGAAGTCCTCAAATTAGATGTAGAAGTCTTTGATCTAGATGTTTATTTGATGATTGCTTAGTACTGACATGTATTCGGTTTTTCTTCGGCTCTTCCCTTGTTATTTCGCAGATATATGGGCACTATAGTCGGATTTGATGATCTTTCCTCACAGTGGAAAAATTCTGCAAGGCAATCCCTGAAGGTTGATATAGTTGATATTATTGGTTGAACATTTGTTTTCAGCAATATTTTTTAAGTTCAGTTGGTAATCACCATTGCCTCCCTCCATTCCAGGTTCGATGGGATGAGCCTGCATCTTTTTCAAGCCCCGACAGAGTTTCTCCTTGGGAAATCGAACCTTATGTGTCTTCAATTACAAAAACCCTTGTCCATCCAACTTCAGGGAAGAACAAAAGGCAACAGCTACATAATGAAACGAAAATATCATGTTGTTGATAATTTTCATTCAGACATGATATTTTCGTTTCATTATTTAGCCGTTGGCTTTTGTTCTTCCCTGAAGTTGGATGGACAAGGTCTTTTGTAATTGAAGAAACATAAGGTTCGATTTCCCAAGGAGAAACTCTGTCGGGCCTTGAAAAGGATGCAGGCTCATCCCATCGAAACTGGAATGAAGGGAGATAATGGTGATTACCAACTGAACTTAAAAAATATTGTTGAAAACAAATGTTCAACCAACAATATCAACTATTAGTAATAGAGGACGTTTGGGGAGGACAAGGCAGGGTTGCGAAGAAGAGCGTGATGACGCTTGCGAAGCAGTGGCGGTGTTGTAGGGTTGGAAAATAGATAGAGCATTAACTAAATTTTAATAAGAGGGAAATTTAGTAATTTGACATTGAAAATTGTAAAGTTCATGCTTTTAAGGTAATATAGAATATAATATAGCTAGATATAAATAAATCTAAAAAGTGATCCATCATTGCTATTTTTAGTATGCTAATTGGGTATATTAAGTTTCTTTTACTATTTGCTTATTATATTGTAACATATTTATATAAATTCTGGTATTTAAGAAGTGATGAAATTGTTGTAAGAAAGTTTCTAATACTAAATTGTTAACTAAAATAGTGAGTAAAAAAAATTTAACCTATTTAGATTAGTACTCCATATTTTACACTATTTTTATTGTCTTATTATTAAATGTTAAAAAAAAAAATAAACGCTCAAGTCTTTTATACTATATAACTTTTTTTATTTTATTTACAAAATGATTAAATTTATTCTTTGGTATATTTTTTAAATTGAAGCATTGCAACAAGTCAAACGCTATATCATTATTTTGACTTGCTAAATTTAGTGCAAAATTATTTAGGTGTTACTATATTAACTTCTCAAATTCTTGAGCTAGATTTTTACTATCCTAACTTTAAATTATACCTAGTTTTTCTTTATTCTTACTTAATAAAATTTATGTATATCTTACTTTTCTCAACTTTATTTATAGAATTACACAGAGTATTTAATATTATTATCCATATATCAACTAAAAAATTTAAAATTTCTATAAAACCTAGCTTTAGATCTTCAATCTTGTTGCGATGGCCCTATCGATAACAAAACATGGGTGGAAGTACGTCAATTTGTAGAGTTAGCTAATGTGAAAAAATAAAAAAAATGAGGGGGGAATAGGATTAGGGCTGCGAATCGGTCGATTTATTTCGATTTTGAAGTTTATCAATTTATAAATATGTATCTAGTTATTCTATTTATGAGTCGTTGAGTTGAGGGTTCACAGTCTCTCTACTTCTTACGAGGTAGTGGGAAGGTCTGCGTACATTTCTACCCTCCCCACACCCCGCTTGTGGGATTCAACTGGGTATGTTGTTGTTGTTGTTGTTGTTGTATCGATTTATAAATATGCTAAATCGTTATAGAACTATTGAGATATTGGTTTGTCGGTACTTGATCGTTATCAATTCGATTATTGGTTTAACCGTTAACATTTGACGCAAAACTTTATTTATTGAAAATTGCTTAGAAACAAGGGGACAAACCAAATGAACCATAAAATTGCTTATTAAAGAGTGCAAGATAATTTTTTTAAAGAAAATCAGAGAGTGCCAATATGAACCTTATCATGTAGTAGATTCTCCTTAAAGTTTCTTGTCATGCTTTCAATTTTTAGCTTTAGTTAATGTCAATTTTTTTCTCTAAATAAATCTCTCCCTCTATACATGCCCTCCACTTTGGAGATCATATTTACAACTTTTTTTAATATCCCAAAAATTATCCCAAATATATGAACTATTTTATTATTGGTATTTTAATCAATCTTCTTAAACTCATATTCTCTTTGTTTCAATTTATATGATGGTGTTTGAATTTTGGGAGTAAAATTACTACTCTAGGGTCTTGAAGAGAAAAAGAAGCATTATTTAAAGCTTATGTAAAAATGTTCAATTTACTTTATGTTTGTGTTATGAGGTATGTGTATGACAAAATGATATATATACTTACCAACTAATAAACGTGAGGTATGTGTCATATTTGATGTTATCTATTGATGTTGATATTGTTTGATAGTATGTGTTTACTTTATTCATGCCATTCTATATATATTGGCGGCATCAATGTCAGAGTGGGATTTTCTATGTGCAAGTGGAAGCATTCCTTAGTTTATTGCATAATATAGTCACTTCCTAATATCCAATCGGTTAAATCTACTGGGTATATGTAAATTGTACTCACCCCTACTTCGGCGTCCCTTTTTTGATACATATTCTAATTAGGGCCATCTCCGCAGCAGATGATGTATTCTAGTAGATACTCTATTTCAGATTTGGTGGTGAAATCATTGGGCCTAGATTGCCGTCACCTCTATCTTTTATTTGTAGTCTTTATAACTATTTAGAGACTAAGTTGTATCACCATTTCAAAGTTGTATTAGATGCTTTTTATATTTTGGACACCAAATTTTCAGATATTTCATTGTGGTTCTTCTTTTCCTTCGTTTGTGGCCTAACTTTCCTTTGGAGAGTCTCGTATGTGTTTTGCTTTTCAATTTACAGATTAGGTTGGATTTCTTGATATGTATCATCATGACTTTGACTTTTGAATCGTAATAGTAGCTCAGTTTGTTGATTACCTAAACTTTCATCTTGTTCGCAATGATTCGATTGTTCACCTATAATCTCTTCATCACGACCTAAAATCGGATCGCGACTAAAGAAAATGAAATTGAAGTAAAAGCAACCACTCACTTAATTTAAATAATTCCAAAATGTGGAGTAATGAGTACAAAAGCTTCTAAGTTGCACGAGTAAGTAAATACAAGTTGTCTCAAAAGAAAGTACATAGTCTGGAATATAACAATAAGAAGAAATCTCAAAGAAACATCGACGACTCGCCGTCTGAGTCTCACCTCTAAATATGGTAATGACAAGTAACTTTACACAATAGATCAACTACCCTATGAGTCTCCTTATGCTCAATCTGCGAGGAGGAAACACAGTAGGGGTGAGTACCTCGAAATGTATCCAGTAGGTTCACTTGACTGGATAGAAGAAATTAGATAAACGTGTAATAACTAAGAGTATCTCCCACCTGCACTAAAAGGGTTAATATACATTATAAATATAAATATTCATGATTGTCGCAAGGACGGGGTACAAATCTATCGAGCTAAAGCTACCAAATAGAACCTGGGGGCATCATAGGCCATGTACTAAAATCTCTCAAAAGGCGTCACAGGCCATATATTGAAATATCTCAAGGCATCGCAGGCCTGATACTGAAATTTCTCAAGTAGCACAATATCTCAACCGGTACAGATGCAATATGAGATAAATGCATGCAAATGCCACAAATCAAAATATATTATAGCAATATAATAAGATAACAGATATATAATAGCCATAACATCAGAAAGACAACGACAAGTGTATCAACTAGTACCACAATACCATCAACATGTCTCATATCACCACACTCTCATCGATAGACAAATACTAATGAAATCGGACTCTACAAGTCTCAAAATATGCTCATAATTTTTGAAAGTATCACAAATACCATCAATATATCAAAAAATTTGCCAAATGATATCACAAGTCTCATGTTATTACAATAACATCTAAAATATTCCAAATCTCAAGATTTCATCTCAATTTACCAACAGATTCACAACATACTCCAATTCCAACATAATCGATATCACATTTTCACCAGAATTCTATCATATTAATCTAATTACTTATTAAACAACCTAAATTTTACAATTACCACATAAATTTATTCAATATCTCAAATCTATTCATAAAAAGGTTAGCGAAACCTACCTCGATTTCAAAATCACACTCGAATTGAGCTTTCGATCAACCCAAGCCTCAAAAAATCACCAACTCAACCAACCACTATTAAAAAAAAATAGGCACTACGCGTCAAGAGATGAATTTTGATATCCATATTGACACGAATTAGGCTTAGGGGCAAAAAGGTCTAAATTAAGCTAATATTTGAAGTTTCCAAATCTAGAAATAGACTCAAAATTATGATTTTACGTGAGAAAAGAAGTACGTGGGTGAAAATTCCACTAAAATCAAGTTCAAATCGAGATTGAAATCAACATTTAAAGTTTCTAAAACTAAGACAGAAATCCCAATTATTAAAGATCTAAAATCATGAAATTCAAGATAAAAATAATGAAAACTAATTAAATAGGGGATGAGTCTAGAGTCTTGACATGATGAATGTTGATTGTAATTGTGATGTGAGCATGATACTAGTTTTGATAGAATTAAATGATCCTATAAGTCCTCCTAAATTAAACACAAATGAGTGGTTTGAATTGATAGTCCTCTTAAATGATTGTCTAAACCACTTTTGAAAGATGTGATTGAAAACTGATTAGATGGTTGGTAGGCCGAAAGGCTTGATTGTGATATAATTGATGAGTTGAAAGTGTCCATAAGAGAATTATTGATTGGTTAAATTGGGATTGATTGTTTTATGATCATTGAGTCTTGGGAGGAGTATTGAGTACTGAATTGAGTAAAAGTGTATAACATTTGAACTCAATAACTTTGTTGCTAGCATAGGATGAGAAAGAGGCCATACCTCTGAAGTCCTTAAAGAGGGTTTGATTTGATGGATTGTGGATCTCTCTTACCCTGGAAAGTTATGGAATGGGTGGGCAATGAAACCACTCATTGTATCATCACTGACTCATAGGTGATGGTTATTGGTTAGAGAAAATCCTAAATAGGTCTTGATAGTATTCTAATTGGATTGGATTGAATTGTATATGATTGGTATTTGTATAAATCTAACTCTTACTTTAGACTTATGACATCTTGATCGAGTTCCTTATTTTCTTGATTTGAGTTATCTGTGTTGATGGTATTCTATCTTGATGCATGTTTCTTCCTGCCATTTTACATACTGAAGTTTATTTGGACCTGCATCATTTTATGATGCAGAGACAAGTATTAGAAATTATTAACCAGCATATCATTGGGGATTTATTCGCATTCAGCTGATTGGTGAGACCTCCTTACTTTTGAAGGATTTTCATATTACTATCAAGCTATTAGAATTTAGATTTTCTTTTATTTTGATTTGAGGTAACTATGAACCTATCATTGGCACCATGTAGACAATATTGATAGAAGCTTTATAGACCAGACATGATTGGTGATTTGGAATATGGTCTTTTGACTAGTTTTCTTTCTTACTAGTCTTCTGATTAGATTAAATGGATTTGTTGGCCTTTCGCCTTATTCTATTAAGTTATTGACTTAACATTCCTACTGAGTGATTCCATGATTGTTGAGTCTTCCATATTGATGGAATGGACGTGTGATCAAGCCAAGTAGTTCACTTAGGATTAGTAATAGTCTCTGAGTGCCGGCAAGGGTACCCTCTAGGATCATGATAGTATAACAAATGTTGTCGACAGTCTTGATTCCACCATCATCAATCATGCATTGCACTACATACATTGTATCCACTATACTATTTGATATTGCCTTATTCGTTATTGTGAACTATGTATTTACTTTTATTCACAATATTCTATATAAATTGGTGATACCGATGCCGGATTGGGTTTTCCTGTGTGCAGGTGGAAGCATCCTTAGTTTACTACATCATTTGCTTAATTCGTAATACTAGTCGATCAAGCCTACTGGGTTCATATTATTTGTAACTCAACTCTACTTTTCTCTCCCTCCACATATTCGAGTCAGAATTTTCCCTGAGCCAGTTGATTGTTCATGAAGTTGGTCTTCTCAGTTCCAGTAGTGAAGCTCAGAGCTTCGAGATTTCATAGGATGCTGTCATTAGTTTAGTAGTTTTTGTTTATTTTTGGAGACTAAGTTGTATCTATCAATTCTCATATTTAGGTAGATGCTCTTTAGAACTCATGACACCAAGTTTTGAAATTTGAACTGTATTTTGAGACTATGACTACTTAACTACGTATCTATTTATCTTCTTTAAGGTTTCTTTTGTTATTTAGTCAAGTTTCAGTATCTTTTAGTCATGATCCCATTTTTAAATCGTGACACTAGTAAATTATTTGGCTCCATAAAAAAAGAACTTATTACTAATTAATTAACTCTAAATTCTAATTTGACACCCTATCATTAGATTTTAAAATATATCATATTATAATTATTTACTTCAGATTTTAAAATATATCATATTATAATTATTTACAATTACACACAAAGAAAATCACATATAATATTTTTCCTAAAAAGTTAATTAGATATTATACAATTCAATCAAGAAAATAATGAATTGACCATACTATTACTAAAATGTGAGTCAAATTAATTTGAACTATCAAGATTAATATCATAAACTACAAGGTGATTGAGTCGTTATCATATTATTGTATATAGAAGTGATAAAATCACTTTAAGATATTTAAACATTGATCATATAAAAGTTGACCTAATAATACTCCCTCTTATTCATATTAGGTGAATCATTAGGGATATGTCACACTTTTTAAGAAAAATATTTTTGAATATAACTAAAAACTATTTTTTTTATTGTTATCCTTTTGATTATTCTCCTATAAAATTTTGAGTAATTAAGAATCTCATTAAAATAAAGAATAATTATAAAAAATTCCAATAATTCTTTTAAAATTTGAATAATTTACTTATTTTGGACTACGAAAAGAATCTGATAATTCCTTAAATGTAGACTATAGGGAGCAATTTTTGTATATATTTTATGATAATGATTTTCTAGCTAAGATGTTGTTGGTAGATTTTAAGATTGGTAGATGTAGTTTATTCTTGACTTCTAATCAAATCTAACGTATGTTGACAAATTTTGACCTAATATTTTCAAAGTTAATATTTTTTTAAAAAATAAATTTGGGTTAGGGACCCGATTTTATTGATAAATCAAAGGATGAAATTGGGCCGAACTTGGACAAATATCTGATGGGTCCAAAAAGGAAATAAAAGAGGAGGGCATTGACAATACAAAGACAACAACAGGAAATCCTACAGACAAGAGTTTCCATTTTCTAGAAACTTCAACCCTTCGTCTCCTTGCCTACACTTCCTAATGTTTCCCTGGTTCCCTAGTCCACGCTTCACCCTCCTTCATTTCTGAGTTGTAAACTTTCTGCACATCTGGGGTTATCATCCTTATCTTCACAACTATGACAGGTATGACTTCTTCTCTTGGGCTATCTCTTTCTTTTGATCTAATATTATTTTTTATTCATTAAATAGTTTTAAAAATCATTTTTTTGCAATATCAATTTGTTTTGTTGATAATTATTCTTTACAAAAAAAATACATTAGAATTTTATCAATTAAATTTGATTGTCATAGTTTTGTTAATTTGTTGCATTTGTTTATATTCATTTAAATATTTTTAACACAATTCTATTAATTTTTTTTATATATAGACAAATAATTATACATCAATATTTAATCAGTCAATGATTTTAAGCACATAGTTTTGATATCCCATGGTTTTAAATCCACTATTTTGTAAAAAAAAAAATATTTTTATATAACCTTAACCACTAAGTAAAGAGACTGAGAAAATAACTTTTAAACTTGAGAAAAAAAAATCTTTTTTCTAATTAACTTGGGCTAGGGGCCCGAATTTTGTTTATAAATCATCAAAAAAAAGGAAGGGCCTCGGAGCCCAATACAAGATGGTCCATTAATTGAGTCACTTCCACCGACTTAAGACTAATGTACAAAAGGAGTAACTCTAGGGTTACTTTTCTAATTGTGAGGCAAAACCTTTTGTCTCCTCTAACCCGCCGCACTTCATGCTCCCTTGGAAGCTCTTTCATCTCCCTTTCCTCCATTTCTGGGTATCTAATTACTTGCATGAGCTTCGATTGTTGGTCGTGTCCTCAGCTATCAAAGGTAAACTCATCTCTGTTTTTTCTCTGTCCTGTATTAGGGTACTGAAATTCTTCTTATCAGGTGTCAGATCCAGTGGACTGTCTTCAACATGAAGAGAGAAAAAAATTCAAATGAGATAAAACCCTAAAAACATTCTCCCTTTTCCCAAAATGGCCTTTCACTTTTCAGTAGCCATCACCCGCCATATCCGGCCAAACTCCAAACCCTGATGCTGTTCGATCACCACCACATCTCTCTCTCACTGTTGCAAACTCCATTTACAAAAATTGAAGCTCAACCTTTCCCACCCCTTTTCCGGTGACCCTTCACCAAAAACAACCATAAAGCCTTTTACCTTTATTTCTCCAACTCCCACCAGAAACCATCAAACAACCTCTACCTCCCATTGCAACCAGCAAACAACAACTCCAACCACACCACAACCATCAGATCTATCTCAATCCACCACCTTCACTCACCCCTTCACCTTTGCTTGTATTCTCCCATTAATTAACAGTGAATTTCAAGCTATCAGTACTCTCTTCTCCAGCGGAACAACACCAAAGAGCGAACAAAACCTCAACCCACCGCAATTAACACCGTTAAAAATCCAAAAACCAGCAAGCTTCGCAGCTCCGGCAAATAAGACCCAGCCCTCTCTGTCTCTATTCTTTCACAATGGTATTCTTCTTCTACTCTTACTTTTATCATACTTTTGGGTCTGTTCATATTAATTTATTTGTTAATGGATTGGTTCATGTTTATTTTGTTGATATTATCCTTTTTTTTTTGAAAAACTTTGAACTATTTTTAATTTTTATTCTTGTTGGGGTTTAAATAGTCTAATTCTTTTTTCTTTCTCAGTTGTGAAGTTTTTCAATTTATTGCTCTTTTTTTTTCCTGATGTTTTATTGTTCTTCGCTGATCTACACTGCTGAGCAAACATCATTTTAACTCTTTTGTTGTGATTAGTCACTGCCAAGATTTTTTAATATTATTTATTTGTTATAATTGGTGGATAAAATTATTAATTTAGATATTTTCTTAGCAAATCTAATGATTGTTTTCTTATTATAGTGTATTAGGGTTGTTGTTGCTCAATATTGCTCCTTTCTTTACTTTGTTATAATTCTTAGATACTAGCTAGTTCGAGTAAGAAATCATTGGTCAACGAAAAAATTTTCTCTGTTGATGAGTTTATATTTTTAACTTATTATTACTTTTATTTATTTTAATTCATATTTATTCATTATTAACATTTTTACAATCCGTCTTTACACTTATTCAAAGTTGCTTCTATACTTTTTTAAATTTCGTGCATAGTTAAAACCATACAAATAAATTGAAACAGAGAGGAGTATCCAGAAGTCCTCAAATTAGATGTAGAAGTCTTTGATCTAGATGTTTATTTGATGACTGCTTAGTACTGACATGTATTTTTCGGTTTTTCTTCGGCTCTTCCCTTGTTATTTCGCAGATATATGGGCACTATAGTCGGATTTGATGATCTTTCCTCACAGTGGAAAAATTCTGCAAGGCAATCCCTGAAGGTTGATATAGTTGATATTATTGGTTGAACATCTGTATTCAGCAACATTTTTTAAGTTCAGTTGGTAATCACCATTGCCTCCCTCCATTCCAGGTTCGATGGGATGAGCCTGCATCTTTTTCAAGCCCCGACAGAGTTTCTCCTTGGGAAATTGAACCTTATGTGTCTTCAATTACAAAAACCCTTGTCCATCCAACTTCAGGGAAGAACAAAAGGCAACAGCTACATAATGAAACGAAAATATCATGTTGTTGATAATTTTCATTCAGACATGATATTTTCGTTTCATTATTTAGCCGTTGGCTTTTGTTCTTCCCTGAAGATGGATGGACTAGGTCTTTTGTAATTGAAGACACATAAGGTTCGATTTCCCAAGGAGAAACTCTGTCAGGCCTTGAAAAGGATGCAGACTCATCCCATCGAAACTGGAATGAAGGGAGATAATGGTGATTACCAATTGAACTTAAAAAATATTGTTGAATACAAATGTTCAACCAACAATATCAACTATTAGTAATAGAGGACGTTTGGAGAGGACAAGGGAGGGTTGCGAGGAAGAGCGTGATGACGCTTGCGAAGCAGAGCATTAATTAAATTTTAATAAGAGGGAAATTTAGTAATTTGACATTGAAAATTGTAAAGTTCATGCTTTTAAGGTAATATAGAATATAATATAACTAGATATAAATAAATCTGAAAAGTGATCCATCGTTGCTATTTTTAGTATGCTAATTGGGTATATTAAGTTTCTTTTACTATTTGCTTATTATATTGTAACATATTTATATAAATTCTGGTATTTAAGAAGTGATGAAATTGTTGTAAGAAAGTTTCTAATACTAAATTGTTAACTAAAATAGTGAGTAAAAAAAATTTAACCTATTTAGATTAGTACTCTATATGTACTAGCAAGTAGGGATCGAATTCGACAACAAATTCATGCATATAAAGAAAAGAAAATAACTGTAAGTTTCATCATCTTGATTGGACAAATAAAAAAAAAATTTAGTCATGTGAGAAATTTGGACTTCTAAACGAAATTTATACTTTTGTTAGGTTCTCAAGTTAGGTTAGGTTAAATTTTAAAGTTCTTAATTTTAATTGTAAACCAATGTAGTAATTAGTATGTTATTTTGAAGCTTCCCTTTTTCATAATTTTGAAAATTTTCCAATTCTGGCTTACGCCAGAGCAATTATAAAACCCTCCTCTTGGTTATTTGTTTTCACCCAACAATTGCTTCCTCTTATCATGTGCATGTATCCATGAAATCAATTTTTAATGATCCTTATTGTCAAGTTTGAAAGATTTCATGAAAATGATGTTTAAATTGCATTCATGTTGGGTTGTTAGATATCCACTCTACTCTACTCAAGCTAGCTTTTATCTCATTTTAGGATGAATGTTCCCAAGGGGAGGATATTGTAATATCTGCAAGTCTGAGAGTTGGACTATGCAAGAGAAAGGGAAAACATTGTAAAAATGGTCTTACCGAGGTTAGCCTAAACTCAGTTGAACTCTGGCCCACATCATCAAGGCCGACACATGAGTGACTCTGATACCATTTGTAATGTTCTATCCTGCTAGTAATATTATTCGCTTTGGACCAAACTTTAAAACGCGTCACTAGTAGATAAGGCATGCTTACTCATATACCCAGCATCTCGCTTGTGTTTTGTCGATGTGAAACTTTTTGTCTTAAGAAGGGTTATTACGGTAATAACATTAACAACGGAAGATGATACAGTTTATCCAAATATTATTCATTACAGTAATAGAGTACGATATAATATAATATAATACGATATATTATGACACAATACATAACAATCATCCAAACAAAGTGTAAGTTGCTTGTACTATTTGCTTGTCATAATTTAACGTTTTTATATAAAATTCTCATAGTTGGTAAGATTTGATGAAACTATTGTAAGAAAAATTCTAATACTAAATCGTTAACTAAAATAAAGCATCAAAAGATTAACCTATAAAGATTAGTATTTTATACTAGCAAGTAGGGGTTGAGTTTGATAACAAGTTAATGAATATCTAAGGAAACAACTTTAAGTTTCACTATACTGATTGGCAAATAAAAAAAGGAAATAATTTAACTATGTAAGAAATTTGAATTTCTAAATCAAATTTATACTTTTGCTAGGTTCTTAAGTTAGGTCAAATCTTGAAGTTCTCACATTTAATTATAAAGTATGTTGTTTGCAAGCTTCTCATTTTTCATAATTTTGAATTCTTTCCAACTCCAGCATGACCTCCAAAGCAATTATAAAACCCTCCTCCTTGTTATTTGTTTTCACCCAACAATTGTTTTCTCTACTTACATTTCTTCCGTTTGAATGAAATTCACATTTCAATTTATTTAAAATGTCTCATAATTGGTCCAAGTAACTCATGACTTGAAAATTGTCCCCAAAAAGTTGTTTCAATTCTATGTTGAATCCTTTTTCTATATAGCTTCATGTTAAAATTGAATCACCAAATTATTATAAATCCACAGTACAAATTATGAAATCAACCACAATGGTGACAAAGAAAATGGTGTTTGGAATTGACATGTTCTATCAAATATGTCACGGCTTCTTTTGCAACTTGTTGCACAACAACAGAATTCTATAATGCATTTTTAAAGATATAAAAAAATCCAACTAAATAGAATATTGGGTTTTAAGATACTATAAATTGCAAAGCTAACATAGCTTGAATTTTGATAAATATAACACCTCTGATTCTTCTCTGTGACCAAGAAGATAAAACTCTTCTTTTCTTACCTTTCCAAATTGAATTTATCTTATTTTTTCATCCACGTGTCAGTTAGTTAGAATGCCAATTTTTGTAATCTAGTTCAAATTTTGTCTGGGTGCAGTGTGCCGGCCTCTAAAAGATTGATGCAACACAGCTGTCGAAGCACTTGAATCACATCTCTTACTGTATTCAGCTCGAAGTTATTGTTACCATACAGTAAACAAATGACATAAACCAACTACAATAAGACATGTTTAACTTGAAGTAAAGGCATCTTGCGAGGTCAAGAGTTGATTGAACTTGGTTCAAGAGATGGCCAAGTAGGGATTGTTTAGTTCAAGGGATAAGATACAATAATTTTGGATATAATATAGACATTTGTAATATCATTAGGGTGCTCATATTCCAAACACAAGCAAAGTATAGAGGAGATTATTCGTCATTTGCCTCGTAAATGTATTTATTTTTAGGCTATTGGTAAAACGTAAGGAGAGCTAAGAGGATCATCCACTCTGACATACAGTGCGTTCAACAGTCAGTTCCTATACAAATGTCTACAGACAAATGATGAACCACACCACCTGTATCACATGTCGCGATGATTCCCTGGAAGTATGTACCTAATAATATCCAAATTTTGGCTAATAATCAATTTAAGTTCTTAACTATGTACACGTACAGTCAGGTCGCGGACCTGCCCCAAAAACAAATATACCGTCTGCTGGCCTGTCATAAACTTTGTTTTAGCTTACTCAGATTGCATATGGGCCTTTAGTTTGCACCAAACTCTTGATTCCACCTTTCAAGCTCCTCCCACTTGCTCTTTTGCAGGCTAGGCCTAATCACTGTCATGGCCTTCTGAAAATCTCCATATCTTAAGCCCCTCACCTGCAAAATCGAATGCCAATTCTGGATGAGTCAATACCCACAATGTTATTCTTCGATTAAGGTTGGTACGGAAACTGACTTGCTTCCAAGTGTTGGTCATTATACTTGGTGACCAGCATTATCAAAGAGAGATAAAATTCCGACCCTCAGAGATAGAACCAGACAAATTATAGAATTACAAAACTTAGAACTATAAAAATGCTATTTCCAAATTGTCTTCTCCTCTTGTTAAGCTTTTAAGATATTCTGCTATCCAATTTCAGATGGATATAAGACAAATGACATCAACCTCAGGTTTGTCAAGGGAATTATTAGGAGTATGAGTACTCCTTCCATCCTGTATCTGACAAGGTTGACTGAGCATAGAGTTCAAATTTCAAACAAATTTAATTCTTGACTTTAATCTGTATAAACTTCAGTAGAAAGAGTCAACATTTTGAGATAGCTCAAAATGAGAAGTGAGTCCAATAAATTGGAACAGGGATGGAGTACCTAAATGAGCATGGGAAGCGTGGCCTTCAGGTAGCTTCATAGAAGACTACAAGGACATCTTGGAGCAATATTTCAACTACTCTTGGCATTATGCTTTTTATTGCATGTGGAATCATTAACTATACTGTCAAAACAAATTTAAGAGGGTAGCACTGTAAACCCCAGAAGAGAGTTACCACCTGATTTGCCTTAACAGAGAGAATGTTAGCACCAAGCTCTCTGATTGGCATCATTGCAGCCTCCTCACATAAGGCTTGAAGATCACTTCCAGAATACCCTGTGGAAAGTAGATTTCAAATGAGCTTCCCATGAGAAGATATGTTGATAAAGGTTCTTACAAATCAGATGTTCAGTTAAGAAAATTTCTAGTGGCAAAACCTTTAGCACTTTTTACCTTCTGTGTCTCTGACTAGTCGTTCTAGATCTCCATCTATCATCCAGTAACCAAAACTGAATCAGATTACATTGCAACAGCAGGCAATTAAACTGACAGCTTAATATTTCACAAAATAAAAAGAAATGGTCTCTCCAAATACAATAAGAAGTCCTTCAAATGATTAGATTTGATCCTCATCATCCTCATAAAGATTGTATAAGAAAAAGAGTTTGAGCATAAAACAAGTGAGCAGGATTATCAGTAAGCTTAAAAAAGATAACTCCATAAGTAACACACATCAAACTTACTGATAACACTATAAATAGAGGACAAACTTGTGTCACAGAAATGAAGCATTTTCTTTTCTAGATAACTTATTTAAGAGATGCTTGATATGCTTTCAGATAAAGAAGAATATTGGGAAATGGCCTCGAGTCTTCCCACTGAAAAATGGATGTGAACAGAAGACACCTCCCCCAGCCTCATGCAGACACCATTCCCCCCACCCCAAAAAAGGAGGGTCAGGGGAGGTGTGGTTAGTTAGCCTTAGGCCAGCAGTGGGTACACAAAGATTTTTGTAGAAATAGGGAGAACTTAGTGAAAAGAGCTCTAGCTTGCAACTATCTTATCTTACTTTTTTCTCAGAGGTATATAAGACATTCAATCATAATAGACTTTTGAGAGCTTATATGGAAGGAAAAGAAAAGGGAAGGGGGGGAGCCTTGCACATCATCATGCATATATTTAACTGTTATTCATAGTTCACATCTCATATTGCTGATTGGTCTTGGTAACTGAAACTTCCGGAAAAGACAAGTGCATAGATATCAACATCGACTGACTTCATTAAAATCTTTGTGGGGGGAGGGGGGGGGGGGGGGCAAAATACTAGAACTCCTCATTTTAAATACTTTATGGTCTGTATAAACAGACCGTATTAGGCAACAACAACAAACTAATAATGTATCTAGTTTTCAAATGTAATCTCACCAGGCAAAGAAAAAGCTTTTCCCTTTAGTCTGTGTTTCAGAAGTTGTCTTCTAACGCTAGCATCAGGTAGAGGTATATATATTCTTTTCACCTGTTCCAAACAGTAACAAGCATGTTAAGAAGAAAACAGCCCTACAGATTTCTTTAGATTTTTTTTTCGTATATATCCACAGGTATACTACATCAAAAAATGCAGTCTCCCTTCAAAAGTGTTGTAGTTGCATATGATCCCATACTTTGCAAGATTACAACCAGTCTATAGCTGAATGTTTTTTGATTGACCTATCACTACCTGTTTACACCAAAAATAAGACATAGATAAACAATTTAACTTAAATTTCTGAATGTTGCTCTACTTCTCCTCAATCCTCTGATTTCTCTCCTTCCATACCGTCCACCAAATGCTGGCTGGGACCATCTTCCATCTCTATTCCTTTCTTTAGTTTTAAAGAACAATTCACATTGTTCCAAGAAATTAGAAATATAATCTCCAGTAACATTCTAATTAAGCTTCTGTGATCAGAGACAAGGAGAGGAAACTACTCTTTTAATAATGGACAGCTTGAGAAGCAATTTGCAATTTAGTATCTCTACTAATTTACATTCTTCTATTATAAGCTGCTGCTCAGATTCAGATCATTTCACTTGGTTTCTAGAGTCCAAAGTCCAAATTTGAATTTCCAAGTAAGAGGCTGTAAGGATATCAAAGTGAGAACTGAAAATGTTAATTGTTTTATTCTTTCATCAAGAATTTATTGGGTTATTTAATGAATTGTTAGAGAAGATGGCCTATGTAACTTCTTACACTAGAGAACCATTTACCAAGTAAAAGCTTCTTACACGAGAATTAAGTGCATTTTGTCAAGAAAAAACTCAAACATATACGGTGAAGTATAGTTTATATCCATTATATTCATATCCATCCACTTGTGTCAGTATTATCTACTTTACCTATCAGACCCAAGGAAAAAAAAACATGTTTAGGCAAGCCAATGATGAAACCATAACTATGTTCTCAGAGAGAAATTGCATTCTGATCAAGTGACAGCACTTACCAATCTCCTTAGAACAGCATCATCCAACTCTTGTGGTTTATTTGTTGCACCTGCATTCGCATAGGCAGACAGCTCAGACACAGTAGCTAGAGATACAAGGACCAAGGTCAACTTCTGTAGACAGATAACATATGCTCAAGAATCACGAAAATCTATAATTCTCAAATTTCCATGGGCAGGAGGGGTTTAGTTTTTAAAAGGGAATTGGTTAGTAATGGAAATTTCAGAGGGCCCCTCTAGAAGTCACTGCAGCAGAAGCAGTTTGACATTTAAAATCCTAGCATACGAGACTTTCAGACTAGAGAAGGTTTGGGGGAGAAAAAGGCCGTTCCTTGATGTATGTGAAATACCAAAACTTCACATCTATGTAATGACAAGAGAAAGCATGGTGTCTTAAACATACTTGGTCACCAGGTTCTTTATATTTTCTGATAGTTTGCAATAAGCTGCCGATAGGTCTTGGTTATATAAATTATGTTCTTACATGTTTTAGGTCATTACTTTCTTTTTTATCTTCTTCTGATAGTCTATCGTTATAGACAGTAATATCCCTCAGACAGTTCTCAATTTTGGTGGAACTTTCAGGGTGCCACCATAAAACTTGGCATTTTTGTGGCATTTCCTTTACATGTTGACTAGTATGAATTAACTTGCTTGGAGATTAATGCAAGAGATGTCATAAATGACACACTTAAAGAAGAAGAAAATGATCCTTTTGACAGATGATTGCACCCAGAAAACACTACGCCATGAGCACCAATTAGCAGGAACAGTTATCTGAGAGCATAACTAAGATAATAGTTCAGAAACAGCATAAAGCTTACCAATTACAATTACCAGGCCATCAGAATTTGATGTCACCCCATCAAACTGAACTAGAAACTCTGACTTCAACCTTCTGCTTGCTTCATTCTCATTGGTAGTCCTAGTTGACATAATACTATCTATCTGTTAACCACAAAGATAGCCTGAAAGTAAGGTTTGCTACCAATAAGTGGCGGGTGCACCATTTAGATGTACTTAGCAATGAAAGACCCAAGTAAGCCTAGTGACAGATATGTACTTTTAAGCAGCAAAGTCAAAGAAAAATACTGATTTTTTTTTCCTTTAGGACAGGTGAAGAGAAAAACATGCAGGCTGTTTTGACTAAGAGTATAAGAATCATAAGAGGCTTCATGCACAGAATAAAAACAGATATTACACAAATATCAAGGATAAGAGTAAGAACACCAAAAAGTTTGAGATAATCTATACATAGTTAATTACTTTCCAACATTGTATAGCAAATATTGCAAATCCTACAGAGATCTATCAGACTTGACTAAGAAAGCTTCACTCCTGAATGTGCCAAGTTCATTTGACTTTGGAAACCGGCAACAAAAATTGATGACAGACAATTTGTCGGCTAATTCAGAATTATTACAATCCAGGAGTAGTTTCTGTAACACGATGGAAGTCTCTGGTACAGGGCAGTGCTATAATTCATCATCAAACATGATATTGGTTATCACTAAGTGATTAGCTGATTAAAAAGGCACTGAAGCATGTCAACATAGAAGGTGCACTTGCCCAGATCATGGAAGATATCTTACAAAAGTTTGAGGCGGAATGGCAAGTGGAGCTACTACTCCTTCAGTTTTTAATTCTATTTTCTATAGGTTTATAAGGAGTGCGCATGTGATGGTAAGAACTTCCGCCATGTGACCAAGAGGTCATGATTTCAAACCCTTGGAAATAGCCTCTTGCAAAAAATGCAAGCTAAGATTGCTTACAAGTCAACAGAACCAATGTGGTATGGCCTGTCTCAAACCCCGTGCAAGAAGGAGCTTAGTTCGAAAAGATGCCCTTTTTTCTTTGTAAATGGGAGTTGGAGATGGTCCAGACTTCACTCTTATCTGGATGAAGCAATTTTCACTATTATCACTCTTTACCTTTTTCTATTTAATTTGCCCCCAACCCACCAAAGAAAGTCCATCTTTGATGGAAGAGAGCTAAGTTTCTAATATATTTATCATTTAACAGATATTAGTCACAAGCTTACTCCCTTTTCTTCTTTTTCTTTTTTTCCCTAAAGTAGTTGTAGAAATGAAGAACTAAATTTGATTCTCTCTCCTATTTACTAATCAGATACAGATGGAATAGTTTTTTTTCTCCTTTTTAGATTTAGAAAAGTCAGCACCAGCTCGATGAATCTGAAGCAGCAGATCTGCAATACTCAGGTCTTTTTTTCTTCTTTCTCAGATTAAAGAGAGGGGAAAGAAGAAGCAAATAGCGTTTGATCATTTTATTCAGGAGATTTCAATGAAAGCTAAGACGGGGTAAGTGTGAAGATTCAACTATTGCCCTAATTTTATTATTTCTTAGAAGAATGGCCCCGATATAAGAGAAGATAATTGATTAGGACTCTAATTTTTTTGTATTGATTAAATGAAAGCCCAGTGGAAAAAACACTGAATTAAGTAATATTACACAAGGCATCAACTGACATAATAATTTCTCATAGTCTCACCTCATCCATGAAAATTACAGATGGCTGCCTGGAAATAGCAACCATGAAAAGGGTTTTGACAAGCTTTTCACCTTCACCAACCTGTCATGATGTGAAGTTCAGTATATCAAAATGGTATAAAATAAAGTCAACAAAAGGCACAAACAAAAGAGACACACACCCACTTTGATGTTAACGAAGAAGCAGACACATTGAAAAATGTTGCCTGCGACTCTGATGCTACTGCTTTGGCAAGCATGGTTTTTCCAGTACCTGGTGGGCCGAAAAGAAGTAGACCTGCAATACAATAACATTAACTTTGTCAGAAAAGAAGTTCCTGGGTGTCTTATGGTGTTATTCATGTATAGAAGCAATACCTCTAGCAGGCCTTCTTAAGCCAGTGAAGAGGTCCTTTCTTTTGGTTGGTAGAATTACCATCTCTAAAAGAGCTTGCTTTGCCTTTTCAAGGCCCGCTGCAGGAAAACCAAATTCATGATTAAAATATTTGACAAATCATTACATAGGGATAGGAGGCAGTGGAGAGGATAAAACTTAGGCCTCTCACCAATATCTTCCCATTTAACAGACGGGCTTCTATCCACAATTACAGAATTTATCATGTCCACCAACTTTGGATCATGCCCATTAGCAGTGGCAGACTCCGGTGAAGGTTTATGGCTTGATATGCTATTACTCGGAACCCTCGTAACAGAGCTGACTTTCCCTGGACCAGGGGCAGATAGAGATGCTCCTTTTCGAGCAGACGAGCTTGATTGTGAAACAGCCACTTTTTGGGTTTGTGGTGCTGAATACTGCGGAAAACATGCCAAAACACATTATGATCATATAATACTTAACCCATTTCGCAAGTTAAATCCCAGAAATTCACAATATCTCCAACTCTGGCTTCATTCAGAAGTACACCCCAGTGGGAGTAGGGATACCATGAAACAAACCAGCCTGGTGACTAATGTCTTGCTCAACTCATAAAACTTTGTGTGATAACATAATTTCATTTCAAAAGAATTTGACGGCCATGTTAAAGTTTACCAAATGAGTCATAACAAACTTCCTTTTCTAGTCTTGTCCTTGGGACTAGAAGTATTCTCCATTGAATACGACTTAGAAGTTGAAGCCTTCATAGGTAAAGTAATTGATCTATACTCAAGCCTTCTAAATCAAGTTTGGCCTAGCTCTATGGTCAAAATTACATTAAAACCAATCCAAACTTGTTAAAGGTTGAGCTAGGCTTGTTTAGAACCCCTACGTGAGAGTATTTTAGTTTCTTTCAAGTGACAAATTAAGAGGATTATCCTTCTCATATTGATAAGGTAATAAATTTAATTGAAGGGAAAAAAATGTACACATATACAAAGAGACTGAAAATAGAAAAACAAATCAAAACTCATGGTTTTCTGCGAATGAAAACAGTCATCTCATCTGTATAAATAGGAACCTATGGGTGCACCAAAAGGAAACAAGGGACAAGAGCTCATTCCTTAGGTGTACAAAGTTTTTATCTACTCCCTCATCATCTCTCTCCACATGATCTACATAAGTGCTAGAGGAGAAACATATCATGCCCTACATCTTCTCTCTTGTCTTCTAATGACCGGGCTAAACATGGTTCTTTTACAATGCCCGGCATGTGAACAGCCAATTACATTACTTTTATTAACAAAATAATTACTGGGACAATGTAACTAAGGAACTGGAAAAGAGAAATGATAGCAGGCAGATACACATCAAAGAAAAGAACCACTTTGAGAAACGACATTACTCCACTTTAGCACCAAGAGCTCGTGGTGAAGTTACAAAATTAAAAATGGAGAAGTAGGTTATTAGGATTCGCCATGAGGCGAGATAGGAAAGAGAACCACATTCCATCAGATGGAAAAGACGCATTTGTTTTCTTAAAATGAACATCTGAAATTATCTACTCAACAGAACAACCTTACACTTCACACAGCAGTTCATACCTTGACTGAAGATGTGCCACCTGAAACGGGAATATGGCAGAGGGAAGAAAGAAAGAAACTCAGTTATTCTCACTACTGACTAGATATGATTAGAAACTCAATGCAAAAAAGATAACGATTTTTAAACCTGCTCGTCTACTTAGAGTCTGAAGCCTGTCTGAAACTTGAGACTGCCATTTTGATATTTTTTGACGATATGATTTCACCTTCTCATGTTCACTGTTTAAAACCAAAAGAGGAGAGATGTGGCTCAATTACTCCATAATCCATCAGATAGCCAAGAAAATCACATCTAACAGAAAAGAATGATTTATTTCCTCATAGTGCTTTAATCATAAGGTTTTCTGTTCATTTTACGAGGTATAGTGAAGGAAACCAACCCATTTTCCATCTACATACCTAGCCAACATTCTACTTCAAATATCAACGAAAAAAAAAATCGCATCAAAGATCAAAGGAACTCCTGTTACAGAAAGAAAAGGAGACTGCCAATTGTTTAAGGCACAACAATCCAGTCCACACAGATGGAACTGCAGGATCTTGGTATTCAATGAATTAGCATTCTGTACAGGTGTATGATGTTCAGCAGCACACAAATAGAAGAAACAATATTCAAAGAAAATTCAGAAATTATAAATATCGACATAAAACTCATATTAAGAAGAGTACAAGCAATGTTAGTTTGAGATAAAGAAAGAGGCCAACTAATATAAGTAACAGAAGGGCCATGGTTTACCAGGTTACCCCTGATGCAGAACCATATATTAGTTTGAAAATATAGTTTTGCAGATGCAATAATGGTTCCATTTTGCTGCACTGAATTGCAATAGCTAAAACACGACATGACAATCAAAAGTCAGAAGCTATGTTTAGACATTTGAATAGAATTCTAGAGGTAAAAGAGATTGCACTTCATTTCTTTTTCAGAAGTCCCAGCCCAACCAGATAATCAATCAAAATACACCTCCATCCCAAACTAGTCAGGGTTGACAATATAATCTTCTATATCCATTCCACTCAACTACTGAGCAAATTAACCTATACTCATTCAATTTCAACATGCTTAAGCAGACAATAGCTAAGGTTGATTGTACCTCCTGCTCTCCCCACGAACCATACATGTCTGTGCCTAGTTGAGCAATTTTTTTTTAGAATACATGTTTCTAGAAATTCCTCACTCACTGTCACAAAAAGAAAAGCTTCTGCAGTAGACTCTGCAGCATCTGATTTAAATTCTTGGATTTGCCTCTGTCAAATTCCCAGTCTTTCATTCAAATAGTGTATCATTAAGCCTCTAATAACTCTAATCAAACAATAACATACATAAATACAGCAAAAGATCTAAACTCGATTGACATAGGAGGAAAAACTAAATACCTAGAAGTTATATAGGAAGGAACCGGAGTAGAAATGCCTTCGGCGAGTATATTTTGAGCATTGTGGTAATGTGAAATCGCATCATCAGCCAAGCCCCATTCTTCAGCTCTAACCGCTTTGGCGATCTCTTCTTTAGCCAATTCGAAGTAGCCTTTTAGCTTATACGCCGTCCGTTCGTTCCCGGTAGCAACACCATCCATCATCCGATCGCCGGAGTTTTGCTGAGGATCGTTCAGAGACGAAGGCGATGATGGAGTATCGGAAAAGATCGAGCTTAGGGTTTCTGCCAGGTCTTTGAGAAAACTCATTTGGGAGAAATTTGTATTAATGGAGAATCAGGGAAATTTAGCATCTTAAGGTCCTGTTTGGTATGAAGTAAATATGATCTTCAAGAAAATGTGTTTGATGAATTTTTAAGGATGATTAATGGGAAAATATACTATTGGTAGCTTCAAAATCAAGTCACTTCTCAACTATTCTTCCCATTTTATTTTACTTCTTGTAATTTAAAACTCATTGGTTGGAACACTTTATTTTTTGTTTGGAAAGAGAAATATTACATTATTACTCCTTTATAAATATTAGATGATTAATAGTCAATAAATATTAGGTTGGTCGAAAAAAATATTAAATTTCATAAATTTAGATATATTAATATAGATTAAATAATCTTCGATCAACGATTTCACACAAATGAAAGCCTTTAAAATTGTTTGAGCTTTCAGTGATAATGCTTTCCAAAGAACAAAAGCGAAACAAATTCTTACAAAGCAAACCTAAAAAACTCTACTAAACATCCAAATGTCATCTAAAATTTCAGACATTATTTAAGAAAGGAAAAAAAACTATAGAGCTCCCAATTGCTCTTGTTCTCTATTGAGCTTCTTATATGGTGCTTAAGAAAGAAATCACCTAGTCATGTGTTACGATTTGTCTTGAATATGCTATTTTATCTGAATTTTATCGTAATGATGTTTTATTTTGAAAGACTTTTTTGGTGAAAAAAGATTCTTCCCTAGGATAATTTATCATACAACAACACAAATAACATCATTCACAATGTAGTCCGTCAAGGCTAAAGAGCCTTGTTTAGGTGATGTTGTTCTTTCCGTAGTTTTTATCCTTCATTCATAGAATATTAGTTTTTCATTGACCAAGATATATTGAGTTTTATGCCCTTTTAGGATTTTCCGTTTATTGGTTAGCTTCCACATGATGCATGTTATTTCGATCCCAACATTATTTTCATTCTTGTTGAGTAATTTTACAAGTTAAATTACTGCGCACAGGCATAGAAATTAAGGATGGTGATTGCTGGTGTGAGGACAAACAAGCAAAAACAGCAGAGTACATTGCAGATCAGGGAAACCTTAGCTATGTGCGATAATGAAACGCCCATATCTATATTTAAATCTTAATCCTTAGGGGCCCCAACCTATAATAGTTTTGTATAATTAAATCATATTCCAAGGGTATAGTGACATGTTCTTTTTGTTTATTCTGCAAGTTTCCATCAAATCATTTTCTATATGAGTTGTGAACAATGTTCTTGATTTGACTTTGCATTTGTGTTAAATACTAGTACATAGAGATGGTTGTCATCTCTTCAACTATACAACAGATCTGAAAAAAGAAATGGATATTCTCTATACCATCTTCACCACTATAGCATTTCTCTTGTTCATTTGTGTGACTCCTATATTAGTTTTAATAGTAAGGATCTATGCCGGCAAGTCAATCAGAAACCCCAAATATGCACCAGTGGTGGGAACTGTGTTCCATCAGCTCTTATACTTCAACAGAATCTATGATTATCAAACAGAATTGGCTAAAAAGATCCCTACTTTCCGGTTTCTGGCGCCAGAGCAGAGTGAAATTTATACCACTGATTCAAGAAATGTTGAGCACATTCTTAAGACCAACTTTGGCAAGTACTCCAAAGGCAAGCGAAATCAAGAGGTCATAATGGACTTGTTTGGCGAAGGGATTTTCGCCGTGGATGGTGAGAAATGGAAGCAACAGAGGAAGCTTGCAAGTTTTGAGTTCTCAGCTAGAGTATTGAGAGACTTTAGCTGCAAAGTTTTCAGAAAAGGAGCAACCAAATTGGTCAGCAAGGTTTTTGAGTTCTCTCTTGCCAACCAAGTTTTTGATATGCAAGTAAGTCATTGAAGAACTTGTGAATTTCAGGATTATATCACCAGCCAATTTTTATCACTAAAATATGCTACCACGCTTGTAGGAACTGCTAATGAGATGCTCCCTGGAATCAATATTCAAAGTTGGCTTTGGAGTGGATCTGAACTGCCTGAATGGATCAAGGGGAGATGATAATGAATTCATCAAGGCCTTTGATGATGCAAATGCATTGTCATATTGGCGCTATGTTGATCCCTTCTGGGAGTTTAAGAGATACTTCAACCTCGGCTCTGAATTTCTCCTGAAAAAGAACATCAAATTCATCCAAGAATTCGTTGATGAATTGATTAGAACAAGGCGCAAACAGTTAGAAATGAAACAAGATTCTGTAAGTCCTAGTTATTAGAATGTTTGGGAAGCTAGAAATGAAGCCTTTCCATCTTCTAAAGCAATTTTGGGATCTCTTTTGAGTCTCAACATAATTATTAACCTTTTATTCTATTGTGCAAGATGGATAAGGAGGACATACTCTCGAGGTTTCTGGTAGAGAGCAAGAAGGATCCAGAGAAAATGACTGATCGGTATCTCAGAGATATTATACTGAATTTCATGCTTGCTGGCAAAGATAGTACTGCTAATACTCTTTCATGGTTTTTCTATGTGCTTTGCAAGAACCCCTTGATCCAAATAAAGATTGTTGAGGAAATAAGAGAAGTTATTGGTAATAACATGAAGGATAATGGAAGTGTGGATGATTTTGTAGCAAGTATTACAGAAGAAGTCCTCGAGAAAATGCATTATCTTCATGCAACATTGACAGAGACCTTGAGGCTATACCCTGCTGTCCCAGTGGTACAACTTCCATCCATAAAACTGCAATTTATGGATAACCAAAACCAAAAAAAATCTGTCATTTCTACTCTTTCGTATCTATCTGTGACTATATCTCATACGCAACATGTTATTTGTTGATATTCAGGATGGTAGGTGCGCGGATGCAGATGATATTCTTCCTGATGGCTTACACATCACGAAAGGAGATGGGGTTTATTATATGTCCTATGCAATGGGGAGAATGCCTTACATTTGGGGGGATGGTGCTGGGGATTTCCGACCAGAAAGATGGTTGAAAGATGGGATTTTCCAGCCAGAGTCACCATTCAAATTCATCGCATTTCATGTAAGAGTATGATTTATATTATTATACCTTCATACTTAGCATCTCCCGAACTGATATAGGTGATCACTGAGGCTATGTAGTTGCTGTTAAGTACAGTTTGCGTTAGAGTGAGAATCCCACGTTGGTTGGGAAATAGGTTCATGGACTGCACATATGGGCTTGGGCAAATACTCCCCTCACGAGGTAACTTTTGGAGTTAAGTTAGATCCAAGTGTCATATCTTTACATGAAGGGGGTGTTAAGAGTGGGATAAAGTCTTCATTGGTTGGGGCATGAACTGGTGGTCTCCTTATAAGGACTTGAGCAATCCTCACCTTATGAGATAACTTTTTGGGGTTGAGTTACCCCCAAGTGCCATATCGTTACAGTTCGAAAAATAGGAGATTATGCTCAAAAATGTCAAATTTTAGCAGAGAGCTAGTCAAGATCTCACCAAGGGATTTTGATGCTTATGTTAGTTTGTAACTGCTAAGATAGTAGTTTACTTTGGTCTAAAGAAATTATATATTCTTTTGGTCTGTATTGTATGTAATCTGTAATTGGGATTACTATGCCATGAGGAATACTGCTAAATCTTCGTTGACACGGGCTGCCTCGTGTTAATTTTTCTCTAACTCATTGGTTTATTAAATTTACAGGCTGGTCCAAGATTATGTCTGGGCAAAGATTTTGCTTATCGGCAAATGAAGATATTATCAATAGCTCTTCTCCATTTCTTCAGGTTCAAATTATCCGATGACACAAAAGAAGTAACTTATAGAACCATGTTTACACTCCACATCAAAGAAGGGCTTCAGGTTCGTGCAGTTCCAAGAAGAGGATTAGTAGAAGCATAAAATACAGAAAGGCACTTTCAGATTTCAATGTATAAAATGCCATATTTAAAGCTAATCTACTGATGTAATGACTATCCATTCCACCATAAGAACTATAAGTTCAACTTTGTGACAAGAAGTGGATGTTAATATTTCATCATGTTCCTGATTTCGTCTTAAAAATAAGGAATGACTTCATATTAGCAAGATGTTGCACTCAGAATTCCATATTTATAACCTGGCTTTTTTTGGTGAACTTGAATAACAAATTAAAAAGTACAAGTTGAAATCATGACAAACTACCAAGTCCAATTTGATGCTCCTTTTACTTGTTACTGAAACGTATAACACACATAGAGTTAAGAACTTTTGATATTATTGAGACACAAAATTTGATCAACTAGAACAGATTATGCCCTATAAAGATTGTCATGAGGCTGATCTTGAGCCTCCATCTAAGCGTGAATACCTAGGATGAAAAACATGGCATAGAAAAATTGAAGTGCATCAGTTGCCTAACTCACAGGGAACTAATATCAGCTTCAGACTTCTACTCACGAGATTTTTCAGAGGAAAAAGAAAAAGAAAGTAGGAGAGAGGGGGGGGGGGGGGGGGGGGGGGGAAGAGCTTGCCTAAAACTTAACAATAGAACAAAGAATTGAGTAGAAGTTTTTGATGATACATAGAAAATGCAATTGAATCTGCATGCACCCCTAATCTGCAGTCTCTATTAATCGATCAACTGTGCCTCAATTCTTAAATGTTACCCTGAGAAAAGTCTACAACAGCAACACCTTTTTAATGATTATGCATGGTTCTTGACTAGTTTATGTACATTCTTGTTAATCAATTACATTATAGTAAACAATAAAGCATAGAGCTTACAAGTGTACGCCAATTAATGATGTGAGGACAAACAATCCAAACAGGAGAGGAAGTTGCAGGCCAGATTAACGTTACGGTGTACGTGATAGGGACATGTTCTTTTCTTTATTGTAAGTGTCTTTAACTTCATTTTCTATAATGTAACTAGGAATATTTCCCAGTCGAACTAGCAAGAATCCAAAATAACAGTTCCCTCCAAGAAAACTGTTTGATAAATCTACTAAGAATAAAAAGGATTTGAATCTTCTTGGGCATATCCTCTCTAGTATCTATAGATTTTTCAGTACTATAAAGCTGAGTTTTATACTCTAGTCGACAAGAGAGCTGTTCAGATCCTAAAGGCAGGTGAACGAATTTTCAAATTTGTCTTTGCCTGTGTGTGTATATAGATAGATGGTTGTCACCTCTCCACTATAGAAAAAAGAATGGATGTCCACTATGCCATCTTGACTTGTATAGGAACTCTTTGTGTCATTTCTTTCACTTCCTTCTTAGTTTTAATACTAAGGATCTATGCTGGCAAGTCAATCAGAAACCCCAAATCTGTACCAGTGGTAGGAACTGTGTTTCACCAACTCCTCTACTTCAAAAGACTTTATGATTATCAAACAGAAGTCGCCAAGAAACTTCCTACCTCCCGACTTCTAGCTCCAGACCACAGTATAATATGCACAACTGATTCAAGAAATATTGAGCACATTCTTAAGACGAAGTTTGACAAGTATACTAAAGGCAAGCATTTTCAAGAGATAATAATGGATTTGTTTGGAAAAGGGATTTTTGCAGTGGATGGTGAGAAATGGAAGCAGCAGAGAAAGCTTGCACGCCTGGAGTTCTCAGCCAGGGTCTTGAGAGACTTTAGCTGCGCCGTTTTCAGAAAAAGAGCAGCCCAATTGGTCAGAAAAGTTTTTCAGTTCTATATCTCCAACCAAGTTTTTGATATGCAAGTAAGTCATTGATCAACTCATATAGCACTTTCCCGCAAATTTAACAGACCCTAAACAACTTAATACTATTTATGTTATTTCAATAGTCAGTTGTGTTCACAAAACTATGTATGCCACCACACGTGTAGGAACTGCTAATGAGATGTTCCCTGGATGCAATATTCAAAGTTGGCTTTGGAGTTGATCTGAACTGCCTGGATGGATCAGGAGGAGATGATAACAATTTCATCAAGGCCTTTGATGATGCCAATGAATTGATATATTGGCGGTATATCGATTCATTCTGGAAGCTTAAGAGATACTTCAATATTGGCTCTGAATTTCTCCTGAAAAAGAAAATCAAATTCATCCACGAATTCGTTGATGAACTGATCAGAACAAGGCGCAAACAGCTAGAAGTGAAACAAGATCATGTAAGTCTTAATTTGAGATTATTAGTGTGTTAGAAATGCCAGACTTAAACATTTACATCCTCTTAAAGTATGGGATCTCTTTGACTCTATCATCATTATGAATGTTTTGCCTGTTCTGCTAGATTGATAAGGAGGATATACTGTCAAGGTTTCTGGTAGAGAGCAAGAAGGATCCAGAGGAAATGACTGATCAGTATCTCAGAGATATAATACTGAATTTTATGTTTGCTGGCAAAGACAGCACTGCTAATACTCTTTCATGGTTCTTTTACATGCTTTGCAAGAACCCATTAATACAAGAGAAGGTTGTTGAGGAAATAAAAGAAGTTCTTGGTAATAACATGGAGGGTAGGGAACATTTGGAAGATTTTGTGGCAAATATTACAGAAGAAGTCCTTGAGAATATGCATTATCTTCATGCAGCATTGACAGAAACCTTGAGGCTATACCCTGCAGTCCCAGTGGTACAATTTTTGGCCCCAAGAAACTGCAATTTCTCAAAATTGAAACCAAATTACTCTATCATTTCTACTATCTCGTTTGCCACATGCAATAAATATTTGTTAATATTCAGGATGGAAGATGCGCAGATGCAGATGATGTTCTTCCTGATGGATTTCACATCAGAAAGGGGGATGTAGTCAATTATGTGTCCTATGCAATGGGGAGAATGCCTTATATTTGGGGGAATGATGCAGAAGATTTCCGACCTGAGAGATGGTTGAAAGATGGGATTTTCCGGCCAGAGTCACCATTCAAATTCATAGCATTTCATGTATGTATAAAACCTTCATACTTTGGTGACTCCTGAATTGGTAGTTTTTGTTGAGTCTACATTTTTTGGGAAGCAATACTGCAAAAAGCAAGAGATTATTCTCTAAGACGCCAAGTTTTAGAAGAGACCTAAAAGAAGTTAAGCTGTTGTACAAACATAACCCTTGGAAAATTACCTTTCGGAAAATGTTAGACTCGAGCTTAATGTTTGTTCGACCTTACACACAAAATGACAGACTATCATCTAATGGTTGCGACAACTTACAATATTTTAGACCGTGGTCTAAGATTTTCTCATAAGATTTTCAGTTTGCTCAAAATGGATCTTTATTTCGTGGTCTAAAAGGTCTATAACTTACAAAAGAAATTTCACTATTTTTTTTAACTCGCAGGCTGGTCCACGAATATGTCTAGGCAAAGATTTTGCTTACAAGCAAATGAAGATTTTAGCAGTGGCTCTTCTTCATTTCTTCAGGTTCAAATTATCCGATGAGACGAAAGTAGTAACTTACAGAACCATGTTTTCACTCCATATCAATGAAGGGCTTCCAGTTTATGCAGTTCGATGAGGATTAGTAGGAGGGCTGAAATCCAGAAGGCACTTTAAATGTCATCTTCAAAGCTAATATACAGATGTTATGATTGTCCATTTTTGACATTTGAACTGCTAGTTCAACTTTGTGTCAAGAAAGTGGATACGAGTATTATTTAATCAAGCCTAACTAATTGAAACAAACATTTGTGTCAATTAAGAAGACTTTATCATTTTATTATGAAATTTGAAGGGATGCATGAAAAATGAAAAGACTATAAGTAGTTGCGTATGAAACTTAAAAGGTTATATCACTATAAATAGGCTTATATCCTTCATGGCATGGAATACAAATGGGTTCGTGAGAACCATGGAAGGTAAATTTTCATATTTTATTCATTGTGGTTATATCTCCATAAAATTGATTTTATGCATAATTTTATTTCTATTACATTATTAGTATGGGTAGATACTTTTGTTTATTTCATTTGAAAAGTTAATGTTGTAGTTTTTTGTAAGTGTACAAGTATATGATAGAGGCAACAACTATGGATTCGTATTTTAAGCAAATTCAATGAGGTAATCCCATATTTTACACCTCTAAAGAAGAGAAGAGGCTTAAATTTTGAACAAAAATTAGGTAAAAACTATTATGTAATGTGACTTCTGTTGGTTGGATTGTCGGATAAAGAGAAAGACGAGAAGAAGTGTGGATGATGGAGCAAAATAAAAATTTCGATGTTGAATTGATAATAAGTTAATTTACTTGCATCGGTTATATCAATATCTTTATTTTGTTATTTTGTTCTTTGATTTGTGAGTTTTATATGCGTACAAGTCGTTCTGCATTATACAACTCAGTCTTATGGACTGCAGATTGTATGAATTTTTTGTTTTACTTTGTTTCACGGCCTGTAGAGCAACACTCTTCTTGCTTAGTAAAAAACAGCAAGAAGCTCCTTGGACCCGTGCTCGATCAGCACAGGCATATATCTGCTGGTATATATACACATAATGGAGTCAACTAATAATATGAGTCCGACATTACGGATTTTGAGTAATACAATTCTTTAAGAGAAATTTGGGGCAACGATACCCTATACAAACACTTCTAATTTTTTAAACCAATGATTATTTTTCTGTATTTCAGAATACAGTTAACTGACATGATAACTAATTGTTTACGGTAAATTGGATTGGCTTTTGGTATTTTTTTCCTGCCAAACAGGCTATAAAGAAACATTGTACAAACGACTTAGAAACATTGGATTACTTGACATTTTGAGGACTTAGCAGCTGCCTAACTCACAGGGAACCTAACATCAGAAAATTGCAAGGCCTCTTAAAATATAAGTATTGAATAAACTCATATTCGAATAAATCCCAAATCTTGGCCAAAAGATTATCCCCTATAATTGCATTTTCTAGTTCTCAGAAGTCAAATGCCTAACAGTAGCATTTTCTAAGAAAGCCAGACCTATATAAATTCTAGGTGGGAACCAAATCTGGAAAGTGAATTAAGTCAAAAGGAAATTTAATATGATTGGTATATCCATATTTGGTTATTATGACATATAAAAATGATACATTATAAGCCAAATTTACATAAGGATACGTCAGTGGCATCATGGATATTCTTCTGAACTCTATCTCCATAACAGCCACAATTCTATCACTTCTCTTTGGTGTGTTAATACTTCATTTTCGCACCCAAAAACTATACGGAAAAAAGAGATATCACCCAATTGGCGGGACCATTTTCAATCAGCTTATGAACTTTCACCGGGTGCACCATTACACAACTAATCTTGCTGGCAAGTACAGGACTTACAGATTGATTAGCCCTTTCAGGAATAAGATTTATACTTCTGACCCTGCTAATGTTGAGTACATTCTCAAAACAAACTCTGATAACTATGGAAAGGTACACCATTTTCTTGACATCCCAAATGATTTTTTTAATATTGCAATTTGAGCGACTCTGAAAAGCCTTATTAGTAATTAACTTACTGAATTCATGGCTAAAAACCAGAAATGTTTAGGAGAAGCATCCATAATGATACAAATGATGAACAAGTAGTGTTATATGCATTTGAAAATGTAAGCACTGTTACGTTCAATAATTCAAAGTTTCTTATTTCGTGTTCTTGACAGATTTATATAGTAGTTGCTGTCTGATATAAGAGAATTTTATATGTCTGCATATTTTGGTCAATAGATGTATTGTAGTACCAAATCATAGAAAAATTCAAAGTATTTGGATATGGAAATGTATCTTACTGGATTCCTGAAACTGTCATTCTATCAATTAATTACCATGCCTCAACTCCCAAATAAGTTGCAACCGGCTATATGGAACTCTCAGTAGATGTAACAAAATGGTGAAATGAATCTCGGAATGCCAACTTCAGTTTTTCTGCATGATCTGCAGGGATGGTACAACTATAGCATTCTTAAGGACCTGTTCGGGGATGGGATTTTCGCAGTTGATGGAGATAAGTGGTGGGAGCAGAGAAAATTGTTGAGCCACAACTTCTCCACGAGGGTCTTAAGGGATTTCAGCACTGTGGTCTTCAAAAAAGATGTGGCAAAGCTAGCTCACATATTGTCTGAAGCTGCCAATTCCAACAAGACAGTTGACATTCAAGTAAGTTTCCATGACTCAGTTTCATTAGGCAAACCTTTTTTGTTTTCACAGACGAGTAAACCTAGTGTCGTCAATGCAGGATCTATTCATGAAAGCATCTCTAGACTCTATATTCAGAGTTGCCTTCGGAGTTGAGCTAGACAACATGTTCGGTTCAAATGAAGAAGGAAAAAAATTTAGCGATGCATTTGACAATGCTAATGCAATGACAACTTGGAGATATGTTGATATCTTCTGGAAGATTAAAAGAGATCTCAATATCGGATCAGAAGCCAAGTTACGGGACTATATAAGAACTGTTGATGTGTTTGTTTATAAGCTTATCCAGAGAAAAGCAGAGAAAATGAGTAAACCAGAAGCTAATTTATCTGTAGGTTAATCTTCTTATAGCTTCTTCTTTTATTGATGCAGATAGATGCTTATACATAATAATCTTTTGGCATTTGCAGTGGAAGAAAGAAGACATTTTGTCAAGTTTTCTGCAAATAAGTGGTACAGATCACAAGTATTTGCGTGATATAATATTGAACTTCATAATAGCTGGAAAAGATACAACAGCAACCACCCTTTCTTGGTTCATATATGTGCTATGCAAGTACCCTCATGTACAGGAGAAAGTAGCACAAGATATTAAAGAAGCAGCAACTGAGAAAAAAAATGCAACAGATATAACAGATTTTGCTGCCAATGTGAGTGAAGATGCCCTTGAAAAGATGCAATATCTTCATGCAGCATTGACAGAGACTCTAAGGCTTTATCCTGCAATCCCAATGGTAATAAACTTCTTTTATCATACAGCAGCACCAAAGTAGGTGTATGATTTAGTTGTCATTATTACACTGCAGGATCCAAAAATATGCTTTTCGGATGACACCTTGCCAGATGGATTCAGTGTGAACAAAGGGGACATGGTGTCTTACCTACCATATGCAATGGGAAGAATGAAATTTATATGGGGTGATGATGCAGAAGAGTATAAACCAGAGAGATGGCTTGATTGCGATGGTTTCTTCAGGCCAGACAACCCCTTCAAACTTACAGCTTTCCAGGTTAGTCAAAGCTCGTTACTAGCTTTAATTGTCATTTGTTTAGCCTTGAACGCTAGTCCATACTTAATTTTTCCTAGTGCTTTCATATTGTCACATTAACTAGCTAAGCACATTCTTTTGCTGATAAAACAGGCAGGGCCTAGGATATGCTTGGGGAAGCAGTTTGCTTATAGGCAGATGAAAATATTCTCTGCTTTGTTGTTACGTTACTTTGTTTTTAAGTTGAGTGATGACAAGAAGACTGTCAAATATAGGACAATGATTAGTCTTCAGATCGACGGGGGACTCCATGTTGATGTCTTTCATAGATAGGACCACTCTAAAGAGTATGAATTAACATGTATATTAATATCAGTCCAACTCTACCTCAAATGTAATTCCATGACATCCATATCCAAAATAAGCCCATCAAATTGTTAGGAGAGGAAGCACCACAACTAAAGTTTGATGTGATAATAAATAATGATGAAAATAAATTAGACACGATATTTTACGTGGAAAACCCTCAAATAAATAGAGGGGAAAAACCACGGGGCAGAAGGATTTCACTATAACAATAGAAAGTACACTACTCTCAAATACAAGGAGAAAACAATAATAAACACTTCTCTCTCGTAAAAGGAACAACTCACTAAAGAGGACACTCAAGACTATATTTCTCTTGGTATATAACTCTCTTTGTGTTTTACTCTCTTTGGATTTCTCTTGTGGGATGTTGTTATGGATGTTTTTTTTCCTTTTTGGATGATTAAAATGAGGAGCCAAAGTGCTCCTTTTATAGGCAAAAGTTAGCCTACCATTGTTGACAATTCAACAAGAATGGTGGCCAAGCAAGTTGCCAAAACAATTGGCAACTTGCCAACCAAGTTGCCAAAAACAATTTGACAACTTGCCAACCAAGTTGCCAAAACCAATTTGACAACTTGCCAACCAAGTTGCCAAAACCAAATTGGCAACTATTGTTGACTACTTTTTGCCTCCATTTTTGACTACTATTTTGTCTCCATTTTTGACATTTCTCCCACTTGAAGATTTAATTGAGAATCAATTAAGTCTTCACACCATCCTTTCTACCCAATTACTGCAATGCTACGTTTTTGCTAGGCCAATAGAAGATCGACACCATATAAACTTGTTACTGTTGATCGGCTTCGTAAACATATCTGCTAGGTTGTCATTGGTGTGAATTTTCTGAATATCCACACTGCCTTCTTCCACCTTCTCACGAACAAAGTGATACTGGACTCGTATGTGCTTTGTCCTTGAATGAAATGCCGGATTCTTTGCAAGATGCAAAGCGCTCTGACTGTCACAAAACAGAACGACCTTCTCTTGTTTGTGCCCGAGCTCCTCCAGTAACATCTGCATCCATATTGCCTCTTTGCTAGCTTGTGTAGCTGCTACATATTCTGTGGATGTAGCCACGATAGATTGCAGTTTTGAAACCCAGCTTACAGCTCCTCCAGCAAGAGTAAACACATAACCTGTGGTGGACTTGCTTTTATCAAGATCACCTGCATAATCTGAATCAACATAACCTTTAACAGTAAAGTCTGATCTTCCATAACACATTGCAACATTTGAGGTACCCTTGATGTATCTCAAGATCCTCTTAATAGTATTCCAATGCTCTCTACCAGGATTAGCCATGTATCGACTGACCACTCCCACTGCTTGTGCAATATCAGGTCTTGTACATACCATGGCGAACATTAAACTTCCCACTGCTGATGCATACGGTACTCGAGACATCTCCATCCTTTCTGCTTCATTGCTAGGACTCATACTTGAGGATAACTTGAAATTAATAGGAAGTAGGGTAGATATTGACTTACAATCTTGCATCTTGAAGCGTCGCAAGATTTTCTTCAAGTAGTTCTCTTGAGAAAGCCAAATCTTCCTATTATTTCTGTCTCGGTGAATTTGTATCCCTAGAATCTTGTTTGCCGGTCCCAAGTCCTTCATTTCAAATTCCCTAGCCAACTGTGCCTTTAAATTTGTGAGATGATCTTTGTTGGGGCCTGCTACCAACATGTCATCAACATACAACAGCAAAATAACAAAATCGCCATCACCAAATCTCTTGTAATAAACACAAGGATCTGAACTATGTCTGTTGTATCCAAGGCTTATAATGAAGGAATCAAATCTTTTATACCAACATCTCGGCGCCTGTTTGAGACCGTATAGAGATTTGTTCAACCTGCAAACCAAGTTCTCTTTTCCCTGTTCTTCAAAACCTTCTGGTTGGAGCATGTAAATTTCTTCTTCAAGCTCTCCATGAAGAAATGCAGTTTTGACATCTAACTGCTCCAAGTACAAGTCAAATGTAGCACACATCGCCAGGACCACTCGAATGGTTGTGAGACGAACCACCGGAGAAAATATTTCATTGAAGTCTATACCTTCTTTCTGAGCGAATCCTTTCACCACCAATCTTGCACGATACCTTTCCACTTGATCATTACCGTTGCGTTTGATCTTGTAGACCCATTTGTTTCTAATGGCCTTCCTTCTTGGTGGTAATTGAACAAGATCCCACGTTTTATTTTTATGAAGAGCTTCAATTTCTTCTTGCATTGCTGCCATCCAAAGAGATGATTCTTGGCCTTTCATAGCCTCCTGAAAAGTTGAAGGCTCTCCATCTTCTGTCAATAGACAGTATGCAATATTGCCCTCCATAGAATAATCAGAGTGCCAAGCTGGTTCTTTTCTCTCCCTAGTTGACCGTCGAACTTGTGGAGTTTCGATCTCAGCTTGCTCTTGTTCTTCGTGCTCTGGTGCTGCTTCAGAAGAAACTGACACTTCTTTTATTTCTTCAACTGTAGTAGTCTCTGGTTTTTCTTTTGAAGTGCTACCTTCTTTTGCTTGTAACTTGTTTTCTACAAATACAACATCCCTGCTGATTACCACCTTGTGGGAAGTGGGATCCCACAAGCGATACCCCTTGACTCCATCAGCATACCCTAAGAAAATGCATTCTCTGGATTTTGGATCCAACTTCGATTTTTCTTGGGTGTTGTACATCACATAAGCAGGACTTCCGAATATATGTAAATGAGAATAATCGGCTGGTTTTCCTGTCCACATCTCCATCGGTGTTTTTAGATCAATTGCGGTCGATGGTAACCGATTGATCACATAACAGGCGGTTTTGACTGCTTCTGCCCAAAAATGTTTTTCCAGGCCTGCAGTTGCCAACATAGCTCTTGTCCGTTCCAACAAGGTTCTGTTCATCCGCTCTGCTACTCCATTTTGTTGTGGAGTATATGCCACCGTGAACTGCCTTTTGATACCTTCTTGTTTGCAGAAGTTGTAAAATTCATCACCAGTATATTCTCCTCCATTATCTGTCCTTAAACACTTGATCTTCTTTTCAGATTCAAGTTCCACCCGCGCTTTGAATTCTTTGAAAGCTGGAAAAACATCTGTCTTTCTCTTGATTGGATACACCCAACTTCTCCTGGAGTAATTGTCGATGAATGACACGAAATATTTCGCTCCTCCTAGGGACTCCACCGGTGCTTGCCAGACATCAGAGTGGACCAGATCTAGTATTTCCTTGCTTTTAGCAGAGGAACTGCTGAACTTCTGTCTATGTTGCTTGCTAGTAACACAATGCTCACAAAAGGGTAATGAAACCTTTTTGAGTCCTGGAAGAAGCTTTTGCTCAGCAAGAATCTTCAAACCTCGTTCCGACATATGGCCTAGTTTACGATGCCACATCATCGTTGATTCTTCAAATGAACTTGCTGAAGCAGTTGATGCTTCTCCTTCCTGGTGTGTTTCACCTTTAAGCACATATAAATTTGCAGCAACTTTCTCAGCTTTCATTACTACAAGCGCTCCTTTGGATATCTTCATGACTCCACCATGAGTCTTGTATGAGCATCCATTTTCATCTAATTGTCCCAAAGACAATAGATTCTTTTTCAAGTCTTTTACATGTCGTACCTCCTGGATCGTGCGTATCGTGCCATCATACATTTTTATTTTGATGGACCCAATACCAATAACATCCAAAGCATGGTCATTTCCCATGAACACAGACCCTCCAGAGATAGGTTCATATTGATGGAACCATTCTCTCCGGGAAGTCATGTGCCATGTTGCTCCTGTGTCCATGATCCAGACATCGAAGAAATGCTTTCTGCCTTCATTATTTGATATTGCCTCACTACACAACACATCGCCATTATCCGAGGTACTTGCAACATTCCCTTGAGCATTTGATGACTCAGGGTTTTCACTCTTCTTTCTGAACCAACAATCTTTCTTGAAGTGCCCTTTCTTGCCACAATGATGGCACTTGACATGCTTCTTACTTTTGGATTTAGATCTGCCATGATTGTGACTCCCACTGGTGCCACGTTCCGTTGGTCTTCCTCTCACCATCGTCAAGGCTTCAGCTTGCTGCGAACTTACTTGTCTGTCTTCCTTGTTTTTGCGCCGATTTTCTTCTTCTAAGACAGCGGCTGCAATTTCATCGAAAACTAGACTGTCTGTATTGTTCGTCAGGTTGATGATGAGTTGATCATACGAGTCAGGCAGACTTTGAAGTAGAAGCTCCGCACGTTCAATCCCCTCTATTTTGCAACCCATTGTTGTAAGTTGCGAAAATAGAGTATTCAAAGTATTGATGTGTTCAGTAACCGACATGGACTCTGCCATTCGAAGAGTATACAATCTTCTTTTTAAGAAGATTTTATTATGCAAAGACTTGACCTCATACAACCCCGTAAGAGTATCCCATATTTCCTTCGTCGTTCGTTTTTCAGCTACACTAGACAATACTTGATCAGCCAGTGCCAAGTGTAGATCTGCAACTGCGTTGCTGTCTATGTCGTTCCACTTGCTGTCATCAGTAATGTCTGTGGGCCTCCCTTCAATTGTAGCTAAGCAATTGTCTTTTCTCAATATCGCTCTTATTTTCATTTTCCACAATGAGAAATTAGTCCCATTGAATTTTTCAACATCAAACTTTGTTGTACTTGACATTGTTTTTGCTTTTCACCCTTTTAGATCGTTTCTGAATATTTTTGCGAACTTTTCGTGACAAACTGTATCGTCTCCGAAATTTACTATTCACAGATAGTACCTTCGCATAAAATAGACAGAACAACCGAGGGCTCTGATACCACTGTTAGGAGAGGAAGCACCACAACTAAAGTTTGATGTGATAATAAATAATGATGAAAATAAATTAGACACGATATTTTACGTGGAAAACCCTCAAATAAATAGAGGGGAAAAACCACGGGGCAGAAGGATTTCACTATAACAATAGAAAGTACACTGCTCTCAAATACAAGGAGAAAACAATAATAAACACTTCTCTCTCGTAAAAGGAACAACTCACTAAAGAGGACACTCAACACTATATTTCTCTTGGTATATAACTCTCTTTGTGTTTTACTCTCTTTGGATTTCTCTTGTGGGATGTTATTATGGATGTTTTTTTCCTTTTTGGATGATTAAAATGAGGAGCCAAAGTGCTCCTTTTATAGGCAAAAGTTAGCCTACCATTGTTGACAATTCAACAAGAATGGTGGCCAAGCAAGTTGCCAAAACAATTGGCAACTTGCCAACCAAGTTGCCAAAAACAATTTGACAACTTGCCAACCAAGTTGCCAAAACCAATTTGACAACTTGCCAACCAAGTTGCCAAAACCAAATTGGCAACTATTGTTGACTACTTTTTGCCTCCATTTTTGATTACTATTTTGTCTCCATTTTTGACACAAATAACATCGATTGGGACGATGGCAATAAGGTTTTTAATCTAAGGGAAGTGTCATTGTTATTCAATTTGCATTTTCCTTGTTTTACCTTCCTCCCCCTGTTCTTTCATGCCATCTCATTGCTGTTTACTGTTCATGAGTAATGACAGGCATCTGAAAAGGTTCATTCAGAAGTAAAACTAACTGTAGTTCTATAAAAAACTAAGGCTGGTTTCTGTAATAACTTAAACGAAATTTTTTTTATAGACACTTGTAACAACCCAACCCGTTAGTGATATTGTCCGCATTGGGCCTAGGCCCGCATGACTTTAAAACACATCACTAGTAGTTAAGGCATTTTTACTTATATACCCAGCATCTCTTCTGTGTTTTGCCGATGTGGGACTTCTCATCTCAAGATGGGTTGTTACATATGTAAGCCATTCTTGTTGATCTGATGAAGAATGCGTAGCCTTTGATTTTGGCTAGGAGATGTATTTGTTATCTCTGAATAAAAGCTGATACCTTCTCTCAGCAGCCCCACCTATTAAACTATATTCATTTTTTATGAAATGAAATAGCATTGCAAAAACTATTTGATTTGGGCTTGAAGGTGGTTGGAGTTCCACGTTTTTAAGGATGTGTTCTGTATACAGGAAAATTTCAATTTTCTTGGTTGTTTTAAAAAATTGACTTCCTTAGTAGTAGTTAAAACAAGTGTCATTCCAATTTGTATACTCTCTAGCTTTCAACATGCTTCATATTCACCCTCATCTCACCACTCCACTCGATCTCCCATAGTAATGTAAATGTTATCAAGTTAATATTTTTTTTCAGATACCAGACACAAAAAGATAATATGGAACATTGCTAATAAGTAGGGATGACAACAGGACGGAGCGGGGTGGGTTTAGAGCTATGCGGGACGAGGCGGGTTTAAAGTTATGTGGAGCCGGGCGTATGCAGGGCGGGTTGAAATTATATCTAAAAGGGATAAGTGTCAAAAACACACTTAAACTATTATCTTTTTTTGAGTTTAGGTGTTTTTTATACTTATCTCTTTTTAAAACTAATATGGGGCAGGATGGGTTGCGGGTTTAAAAAAACTAATAGGAGTTTGATGAAAATTAAATCTTTGTAATTGGTAAAAATCAACATATAAACTTTTTATATTAAACATTGACTTTAATTTCATTTTTTTTCTAAAATTTAAACTAGATTAATTGTTAAAATGTTAATTAAAAACTTTTAATTAACGATTGAGAAATGGTTTAAATGTCAACTAAAAATAGTTAATTAGTTGTTCTAATGTTAATTAGTGAAAAAATTACGAATTTTTATTTTTCATATTAAATTCAATTAAAAAAATAAAAGAATTTAAAAATTTGAGCGGGACAGATCTATGCGGGGCGGGCGAAACGGTTTAAAGAAATTGCGGGTTGAGCTCAACCCGCCCCGCACCCGTCCTATTACCATCCCTACTAATAAGGGCCAATAATAAGGCTTGTGTGGTCCAAGAACTCATTGCTGCCTTCGTCTCAATTCTCAACCACACTGTTGCATTTTTTAACCACTATTTCCATATTCGTAATAGAGCAAAAAGAAGACCTGGCTCTAAGTTCGATAATGGTAACATTGGGTTTCAAATTAGCTATGCGGTTGTTCACATTTCAATATACTGTCAGAAACAGATTTTTCCATCATGAATTTATGAGAAATTTTTACTATAAACATGATTTCGACATCTTGTTTCCACCGAACCATCTCAGTTTGAAAACGCATGGGTGGGAAACAGATTTCGATTGAAAATACCGAAATAGCCCCTAAATATTTTTATTAGTGATATATAAATTTTCACCTATATAAACTGTTATTAAGAGTACTACTCTATAGCTTTTCTTTCTTTTACACATTCAAACACGCAAAAACTTCATACTATGGCTGAAGCTTCCAACTTCCTGGCAACTCAACGGTAAAAACTCAATTTCACTACTTCTAAAATTTGGATTGATTTCTCGTATAGTCACTTAAATTATAGTTGTTATTTCAAAAAGTTAATTACCAGCTTTTCTCTTTATTCCATTTTCCTTCGACGACCAACTCCTGAAGCGGTAAATGAACATATTATGTTAATTTGTTATCAGGATTGCAGTTGTGAGTGGAGGGAACAAAGGGATAGGACTAGAAATATGTAAACAACTAGCATCAAAGGGGATAGTGGTGATCTTAACAGCAAGAGATGAGAAAAAAGGGAAAGAAGCTGTTATTCATATGTCTAATTATAATATCATATTTCATCAACTTGATGTCACTGACATTTCTAGCATTGCAACACTCAAACATTTCATCAAGGAAAGATTTGGCAAGCTTGATATCTTGGTATTTCCTCTTCCACTCCTTTTCAATTTTTCTTTCTATTGAGTTGAGTCCATAGCTACAAAACAGCAGGAATTTAACAAGTAAAAATCCATCGCTAATCCTATTTAATAATGAATTGGTCGATGGATTACTGAAAAACTCTGTATCAGTACAGGCCTAATATATGTTATTTATCTAAATTTATACTTGTTAATTATCGTGATTTAATTTATAGTATTTTTTTAACATAGTTTTTAAATATTATACTTATTTCCTATATCCCAATTTATGGGAACTTATAGAATTTCGAGAGTAATATTTTTTAAATTGTTAATTATTGTGATTTATAAATTATCAAGTATATAATAGATCAAAAGGAAAAGCAAAATAAACAAATTTAAACGAAAAGAATACTAAATTTTCAGAAATATCCTTGGGTACAAGCAAGCATGTCAACAAAAAACTGCCTGCTTCTATATAGTACTCCCACCATCCCAAATTAATTGAATTTCTGAAGCAATGCATACATATTAAGATGTGAAGTCATAAATATATAGTATAATTTATCACCTAGACAATATAAAATTTTAATAAATGAAAGGGCAAATATGAAAAAAAATTCCAAACATTCATCATAAACTTTAAATAATTCAATTATTTTGAACATTGAAAAAAGTCTCAAAATTTTAATTAATTTGCTTAACCTTATGTAATGCAAATATGTCAATCATTAATTTCTAAATAACCTAAACAGGTGAATAATGCGGGAATTCTTGGAGTGCTTTTGGATAAAGATATGACTACAAGTCCAGAAGTAAGTGACTTTTACACATCAATTTACTCTTTCACCCTCAATTTTTTTTTAAAAAAAAAATCTACTTTTCAATTTTATGGTTGTGTGAATTTCTTAAATACATTTGAAATGAAATACAACTATTTTATCTTGTGTTGCAGCCAAAGTTATTCCTTGAGAAGTTAAAGGTAGCAACTCAAACAATTGATATAGCTGAAGAATGTATAACAACAAATTACTATGGTGCAAAATGGATGATACAACAATTATTACCTCTACTTCAATTATCTGATTCACCACGTATTGTTAATGTCTCCTCCTCTGCTGGAAAGCTCCAAGTACGTATTTTATATAATTCCATACCAATCTTATAACATGTCGTATCATAGAAACATTTGTTGTTAGTATAGTGAACAAGCTGACGTAATGTTTTATTTCAGAATGTACACAATGAATGGGCTATAGGAATCTTAAATGACTCTGAGAATCTAACAGAAGACAAAGTGGATGAGGTGTTGAATGTTTTTCTCAAAGATTTCAAAGAGGGATTGTTGGAAAGCAAAAATTGGCCTTCAGCTGTATCTGCTTATATCCTATCAAAAGCAGCCCTAAATGGTTACACAAGAATATTGGCTAAGAAATACCCAAATTTTCTCATCAATTGTGTTTGTCCAGGTTATGTGAAAACTGATATAAGTTACAATTGTGGCAGATTAAGTGTTGAAGAAGGTGCTGAAAGCCTGTTTGGCTTGCTCTTTTACCTCAAGGAGGTCCATCAGGAAAATACTTTATTAGGAAAGAGCTCTCACCTTTCTAATGATGAAATTGAGAATCTCGACATCATATCTATACTGCTCAGATCTTTTAAAAAATGTTATTTTGTTCGTGTTGGATTTTTAATAAATACACATAATTTGTGGAGGATCACGAACTTATCATATATAATTATAAATTTTAATTTGTGATATGTAAGTTAATAATTTTTGGATTATCTATTGCATATCTCTTGTTTTTGCGAATATTTGGTTCGTTACTAAATGGGATAGATAATGTATTATATGAGATTTTATAATCTTACTCTTATATTTAAAGTAAATCAAAAGATAGAAAAGATGAAGTGATGTTATTTTAGTCTTTAAGGTAATATTAATTTTATCCCCGTGAAAGCTAATTAGTAATTATTACTGTCTTTTTAATATTTATTCATATATTTTACTTGAGTAAAAAATTATTAAAAATAAACTTTCTACTATAAATCTTTTCAAATTGTGAGATTTCATTAGATATGTTATTGTTTATGACTTTATGTCAATCTACTGGTGGTTGGGATTTGGTTGAATCATGAATGGACTTGGGACTTTTTGTACCCTGTAAAATTGAAATTAAAATAGTGAGGTGTTAAAAATATATTTAATTTAATTTTTAAAAAGTTTTATATCTAAACTAGGTAATTAGTCCGGGTTTCGCGCGGTCATAAGTAATCTAATTAAGTTTATATATCTTAGTACTAAAATTAATAAAATATTCTAAAGTTATTAAGTTCTTTCTATATAGAAAAGTTACCATTATAAATATATCTCAAGAATTTTTATTAATTTAATATTGCTAAAGTGCTAGTTGTCTTCAATTATAGTTTTGTATTATAACATTATTTCTTTATATATTTATTTTTTCAATAGTGCTTGAACTCCCAAACTTGAATGTTAAATTACTATAATACCTCAAACTTAATTTAGTATATTTTTTATATTTTGTATTATATTTATTTAACTATATTATATTATATTGAGAAAAGATAATTTTTAACATCGAAGGATTATGACTTTTTCGAAAGGTTGTGACTTTTTCAAGGAGTTGAGAAACACATTTTTCCCTTTTATTACATTTTCTTGATGGCGTGTATACTGCAGTCTCTCTTTTAATTTAAAAAATTATCACATTACGGTGAAACTAATAAATAATAATTTAAATATGAAAATCACACTCTCAATAATTTAGGTACAAAACTAAAAATAAAAAATAAAAAAAATTTAGGTGTAAAAAAAATACCCTTCACTCAAACTAAAATAAGTAGTACTTCCTCTCTTGCACATGCCTGGAGTAGGATGTGGTTTGGCAAACCAAGAAGGCACAAGGCTAGCCCACCCAAATGCTGCAAATTAAAGGTAACTTGCTTGGCCAGGCTATAAATAGAGAGGACCCAATCCTCAGGCTACGACACTGCTTGCCCACTTTCATAGAAGTAAGTTCATGAAAGTCAAACTCTCTAAAAAGCAAATATCGTATCCCCGCAGTTTCATTTTTGTTTCACCGTTTGATTTGGCACGGTGTTAAGAAAAAAAATTAAGATTTTTGAACTTTGTGGCTTAAAATAATATTTAGATATTTGTGTGGTTGTAAATGATTTTTATTAATGGTAAAAAGGGAAATTTTAAAGTTAAATTGTTCCTAATTATAGTAAGATGACATTCCTTTTTAAATGGGACTAAAAAAAAAGTGTCATATAAAATGAGACAAAGTAAGTATCATCCATCGATATTACTTTGGATTTTGAAATGAATAGCTATAATAGCTGTATTCTCATTAAATAGGTAATAGGGGGTTCCATAACTAAACAAGCTTGAAGAAAACATTATGAAATCACATAAGCTTCGACCAGTTTATATTTCTTTTAGGTGTAAGACGCTTTTTTTTTTTTAATTATATACTCTCTTTATCCCATTTTATGTGGCACTCTATCCTTTTTGATCCGTCCCAAAAAAAATCACCTTACTCTTATTGGAAACAATTTACCTTTAAAATTCTCTTTTTCAGTCACACAAATATCCAAGAATGATTTTAGATCACAAGTTTTAATAATTTTTCTTTCTCTCTTAAATACCGTGTTAAGTCAAATGGTGCCACATAAAATGAGACGGAGGGAGTAATATGTTTGCAAATTCTTGACACTTTATTCTCTTTTTGATTAAGGAGTTTTTAAAATTTTTGTTAATAAAATGTGAAAGTACAGAGAGTGAAGTTTCTGACTTTTAACAGTGGTGATATTAGCCTCTTTCCTCTGACATTACCAGTATCCAGTGGTGATGTTAGCCTTTTTCCCTCTTTCAGCATCCATTTCAATTCGATGGTAAATTTTAGAAACTCTATTTGGAACGCAAATATTATTTGGTGTAATTATTTAGTAATGTCGTGTTGGTTCCTTTTATATTCTTAACAGTTTGTTCTTGTTCTTTACTTAAAACGGAATAGTTAGTATATACGTATATTTGTGATTCTTTGATGTATTTTAATGCACAATATATAGGATCTAGAGTTGATTTCATGAACAGATCCTACATCGATAATACTAGCATTACTAATCTGGTAAAAATAAACGACACATCGTTCAGTGAAGTCAGACTTAACTTGAATGTCCACGATCTTGTAAGTAATTGGATTTGACAGCTTCAGATAGTATATGGGAAAACCTTACTGCATTTTTTCTAAAGACCACACTGCCAAAATCCCTCAAGACCGTTGTGGAGACCTGTGTCTCGATAACTTCCTCTGTCCCCGCCACTTATCACCATCCCATCACCTAATAGGTTCTTTAGGATGCGGTAGCTATGTGATCCTGCAGCTTATTCGAACAACCGTAAAGCTACCACTACCTACTGTGCTTGGTGAACAGCAGAGCTCTCAGCCAATAGAAACGCACAAGGTTGTTCGATTCGTACAATATATATCCATGTGAAAGAATTATCCACTCACATATACACACTTCAAAGAGGTATTCTTGAATATATTGAGCATTGAAGAGCATAACTGCTTGGGGGCAGGGGGAGAGCTACCCCTTTGGTAAGGGGTCCATCCTAACCTCCTTCGATAACAAATTATACTATTTATACATGGTTAAAAAAAAAATTTATATGTATATAGTAGATATATGTTGAACCCCTTTTGACTAGCTCGTGTGACTACTTTTTCAAATTTTGAACCCCATAGTGATAATCCTATGGCTCCACCACTGCTTGGGGGACCTGATAGAGTTTCGAAGCAAAAGAATTTCAAGTTTGTTATAAGTGTGTCATAATGTTGTGATAACTGCTGGTAAGATTTGTTCCTGATCTTATAAAAGGAATACTAATCATTTTCGTCATTGTCAGGTCCGTGCATGGCTAGAATTAGTGTTGTTCAGTAAGAACTTGTGTCGGTTTGTTCTGTGAGATCTTGCGTTAGCTAGAGTTAGTTGACATTGTAAGCAACAGAGTTGTTACAGTTGTTTATGGAGAAACAACTACCTACATTAATAAAATGTCGTCTTTCTTCCACTGCAACTGGCAAAAGATTATTATGTATAAGCATCTATCTGCATTGATAAAAGTAGGAGTAATTAATAAGGCGATTCACTTACAGATAAATCAATTTCTGGTTTACTCATCTGCTCAGTTTTTCTAAATATCAGTTTATAAACAAATAGCAACTACTTTTGTATATTATTTACTGGTATTTAGAAAAACTGAGCAGATGAGTACTCCAGAAGCTGATTTTTTACATCTCTTACTGCAGGATCCAAAAATATGCTTTTCGAATGACACTTTACCAGATGGATCCAGTGTGAACAAAGGGGACATGGTGTGTTACCATCCATATGCGATGGGAAGAATGAAATTTATATGGGTTGACTATGCAGAAGAATATAAACCAGAGAGATGGCTTGATGGGGTTGGTCTCTTCAAGCAAGAGAGCCCCTTCAAATTTACAGCTTTCCAGGTTGGTCAAAGCTCTATATTAGCTTTGATTATCATGTGTTAAAGCATTGAATGCGAGTCCAATAATTAGCCTGGTGCCTATATATCATCACATTAACTAGCTAAGCACATTCTTTTGTTGATAAAACAGTCAGGGCCGAGGATCTGCTTGAGGAAGGAGTTTGCTTATCGACAGATGAAGATATTCTCTGCTGTGTTACTACGTTACTTTGTCTTCAAGTTGAGTGATGACAAGAAGACTATCAACTACAAGAAGATGATTAATCTCCACATTGACTTGGGATTGCATGTTTGTGTCTTTGGTAGATAGGGCAATTAGAAAGAGCATACATTAGCCTATCAAATAACATTAGCCTGACAATGTTTATGAGGGGAAACAATAAGGATATACAGATGCTAAACTTAGTGACTTTGCAGCTAACATATACCCCTGGCATTTGTAGAATGACATTAGTACCAGCTAACTTAAATTAAAAAAGAAACTCTCATACGTATGATACCATTTTCACTCTTCTGTTCTCTTATAAAAGAGAATCGATCATCATACTACATTATAAGTGAGAAGTTACCAAGTTAAAAATCAGATTACGAAAATGAATCCCTCTGAAAGATAAGAATTTTTTTCTTAGTTCAACGAATAGTTTTGATCTCTAAGCTTTAGTTGTTCCTCTTGCTATTATGATATTATATTAAAAACTGATACACTTTAATTAACAGTTATACATATAAATTCAAATAACCTGTGTGCTAGAGTAAATGAAGAGACATTGATCATTTATGTAATTTCATGAGGAGAAATTAATAAAGGAGAGCCAAAGCCGTATAATATTAATTTGTTTTTCTTTCTGATAGTTAAAAATCGCACTCTCCCTCTGTTCCATATTAATTGATCACTATACTAAAAATAGTTGTCTCATATTAGTTGCTCACTTTATAACATCAAGAAAGCATTAATTAATTTTTTCCATAATACCCTTGTAATCAATTCTTTTTAAAAAGTGTTCACGCTCATTAATAAAGTTCCAAAGAATTTCTTAAGGGTTGAATTGACAAAATTATCATCTTATCAATTATTTCTTAATATGCATGTAAAAGATGACAACGTGAGCTTCAACTTGCATCTACACCATCCAACATCGGATCTTGTGCCCTGTAACTGAGTTTCAACTTGCATTTAATTTATACCATCTATCTTTGAATCTGCATAAGTAGACATTTAAATTTATATAAAGTTGAACAAGTAGACATATGTATCTTATGCGGCCGATTTCATTCTACGTGATGCCTTATGCGTATTACCACATAGGATGTGTTTGTTAATTGTTCAATTTACAAGTTTAAATACCTGCTTGCACACATTCAAAGTTGGAAAACATAAATGCCAGCTAAGCTAAGTTAAAGAACATATTTATGTATTACATATAAAAAAAAAAACTATGACAAATAAAAAAAAAACGAAAGGACTACCTTACATTGCTAATAATAGAAAGGCTACAATCTGTAGGCTTGTAGCAGCCCCTGCTATATTCTTGCTTGCCCACTTCCTCAAATAATAGCCAACGTGGGGTTGCTTCTTCGTGAAAGCACTAAGTCAAACTTCACTAAAAATTAATCAAATATCCCATCCTAGCATATCATTATCAAATTTTCATCATCATCATCTATCATTTATCTATCTATATTTTATTTTAACCAAACAGACTATATATAATGGACTTTAAAAATGCTTCTAGAGTTTAATATGAAAAAAATTAGATTTGTCCCATTTTATGTTGCTTCCTTTTTTTTTGGGTCTGTCCCAAAAAGAATGTCATCTTACTCTAATTGAAAACAAATTTAATTTAAAATAATTTTAGTTTACAAATTTCAAAAGTGAAATACTGTGACAAATGAAATGATGTCACATAAAATTAGACGCAAAGAGTACTTTCCTTCAAGTATTACTAATAGTTGATTTTGCAAAAATCATGGCATCAACTATGTACTATGCTCCTCTTTTTTTTTTTTTTTTTTTTTAAATCTTAGCTTATTGAAAGTTTTACTTTAATTTGAAGTATAAATTCAAGAAGCTTGAACTAATGTTGGCAATGTTCATTTTAACAAAATAAATTTACAACCATACTATGTAAGATAATATGTCATGTTATTTGGTGTTGCTATAGCCTATATAGGGTGTACTTAAGGCTCAAAACGTGGGAATATTAACTAATAGCCACACTCTAGATCAAAGAATATTAAAGAAAAAGACTGCATTGGCATCTACCAATTTAAAATTTTAGTCTAAAAGGAAAAATTACACGGATAAACAAATATATACTGGTTAATTAGCTTATACAACTTTCGTTCCATTAATTACGGCTCACGACAAACATCTAGCTGTAATTACAGTTTAAGTTTTGTATAATTTGTTTGTCTTATTAATTTCCTTGTTAGTCTCTTTTAAAACTTTTTAATTCTAACTTTCTGCGTAACATGTTTAAAATCACAAAATTAAAGAGCATTTTGATATATTTTACATATCTTTAGTTTACGACTACAAAATTCAAAAACCTTCTTTACTTTCTTAAACTCCACGTTAAATCAAAACCAACTAAATAAAAATTGAAACAGGGAGAATATTGTTGTGTACATGTGCAACTTTTTATATATGACTAGTACTTAAATACACACAAAATGATTACTTGTTATATCACAAAATATATTATTACCTGAAAAATGTATTTCAGGCAACAATCTAAGATACAACAAAAGATATTTGAAACCATAAAAATGAAAATGTAAAATCCAACTGTTTTAACTGACCAATTTTTATAATTTTAATGTCATGATATGTGGTGTCTATAAATAGAAGGAGTCAACCTCTGAAGAATGTAACATTAATATTTAGCTTGAAATCCTCTTTTGGTATATTATATAGTTTGAGAAGAATATATTTTGATGGATTTAATATTGTCATCGAAAAAAACAGATAAAACAATCATGGAAGTTGAAGGAGTTGGTGGATACTACGTTTGGTCAAGTAGCCAATTTCCTCTTCTTAGCCAGAAAAAACTTGCTGCTGGATTATTCCTTCTTCAGCCTCGTGGCTTTGTTCACCCTTACTATTCCGTTTCCTCGAAAATTGCTTATGTTTATCAAGGTACGTCGTGTAACATACATATATATTTTTGACCGAGGAGGTTCCTTCTTAATTATATCGTCTTGGACAATCCTCTCCTGTTAATTAATCATACCATATATTTTTCACAGGTGAATGTATTGTTGGATTGATATCATCAGGAGATTCAAAAGAAGAAGTGATAAAATTACATAAAGGGGATACTCTGCCACTTACCTTGAAAGAAGTGTCATGGTGGTACAACGATGGAGACTTCAAACTCGAAATAATTTTCTTAGGAGAATATGATGATGAATATACACCTGGAGAATATTGCGGTTTCTTCTTAACTAGTGCCGCGGGTATTCTAAATGGATTCTCTAATGAAATCTTAGCTAAATCTTTTCACATGACCAAAACTGAAATCGAAAAACTTATAAAAGACCAGAGTAGTTCAAATACTATGATTAAGATAAAGGAAGGCACAAAAATGCCAGAACCATGTAACAAAAACGTGAAGCACAAATTGGTTGTCAACTTGGATAGCCCTGAACATTGTACTGTTGAGGTAAAAAATGGTGGAATTTTATCTGCGGTAACTTGTAGGAATTTACCATTGCTTGGAGAAGTTGGATTAAGCGCGAATCGCATAATTTTGGAAGGTGGTGCTTTATTTGGTCCGATTTTTACAGCGGATTTGTCAAATCAATTGAGTTATGTTACCAAAGGAAGTGGACGTGTTCAAATTGTAGGACCTCTGGGTAAGGTTGTGTTGGATACTAAAGTGGAGGAAGGTGAATTGTTCTTTGTTCCCAAATTATTTCCATTTGTTGTAAAAGCTGATGAAGGAGGAATGGAGTTCTTCTCCGTCATAACGTCGTCAAAGTAAGTACTATTTTTCAATTATATTTGATAATTTATGCCATACTTCATTTAAAATATGATGTGTATATTTGCAGGCAAGTATATGGAGACTTATCAGGTGGGAAAGAATCTATTTGGGAAGCAATATCTCCATCAATTTTAGAGGTCTCTCTAAATATGACTCCAAATTTGACAAAGTATTTCAAGTCCAAGATTGCTGAGGGTGCAGTGATTGCCCCACCTTGAATTGTTTAAGGAATTGGTCCATTTTGTTACTTGTTAGACATTTGAGATATATGCATATGCTTAATTAATAATATTAGAATATGTAATAATTCTATGCTTGAAAATAAGATGGATGATGAAAAGGATGGGAGCTTTTGTTTTTGCTTTTCCTGAATGCAAGCTTATATGCTGTTGTACTGTGTGCCATTGTGTATGGTATAGAGATTGTTGGCTTTTATAAGTCCATCATGAGCCAGGACCAGGTCCCTTGACGATGTAAGAACAGACAGAATAAGTAAAGAACACACACGATTTTACGTGGAAAACCTTCTTGCTCAAATAAGGAAAAATCATGAGTCGTCCCACAGGTTTTCTCAACCAACTTCACTACACGTAAAGAGCAGAGGTTTTCAATTACAAACTCTTGTAACCTGAAATTTAAACTCTCTAACTCTTCCTTACAATAACTCTATTACAAGACTTGAGCCTAAACAATACCTCTATTGCCCCCTACACAAACTAACTCTAGTTAATGTAGACTTGAACAGTCCACGCAACTAACTCTAGCCATAACTAAGCAAAGACTCTATTACCCACTATACCAACTACCTGTAACTGATATAAACTTTAACGGCTTACTATAGCCACACACTCCGGCTACCTCTAGCAAATAACCCAAATCTGAAAAGATTAAAGAAGAAACGATCTACTATCCTTTATAATGTAGGAGTAGATTTACTATACAAGAGCACAAGAGATAAAACTCAAAGGTCAAAACTCAAGTGAAGATGCTGCAGCTGGATCAGATCCCTGTTGAGTTGCAGTACACGTACACGTACACGTGCACTTAGACCTAACTAAATATAAAACTGATGGCGACCCCATATAACCCTGTAACCTCACATGTCCTATATATACAATACTAGTGATGGTGTGCTCAGATCCATTACATGATAGTTTCATCTCAGCTTGAGATATGATTAAGAAATAAAGAATCTATTTTTTGGTTATAAGGTTATGTCAAATGTATCAAAATGCTCTTTAATCTTGTGGCCTTAAACATGTCCCGTGGAAAGTTGAAATTAAAATGTTGCCAAAAAACAAAAGAGGTCATTCTTTTTTAAACAAACTAAAATAAAAAATTGGTCATTCTTTTTGAAACGGAGAGAGTATATATATACTGGCATAGACAATATCCATATTGCACCAAGGAATTCTTATGAGGCATGTAGCTTTTGCAAAAAATTATCGTATGATAGGTTGGTCAGCGGGACATGGTTCTCAAATATCATGATGACCTAGCTCGATTCAACTTGCTTATTAGCTCTTGGACCTGACGATATGCAATGGTTCTCTGTCAATCGACATGACTGATCACATTTCAATGAAGTAAATTTCTGCAAATTGAGGAAAAAAAATTTTCAACAGAGGTAGAGAAGGATGTCCCAATGAATAATGTGCTTCAAATGGAGACATGACACTGGAGCAAGCAATGGACTGAGAGTCGAACTAGTATACACATAACAGAGGCAAATGTTATTATGGATTTTCTTGGAGATGAATTGAAAGTAGATGATCCTATAAAACCCTTCCAATTTATGTTGGCTTGATAGATAATTTGGTAAGCCAATAAGTTTTGCTGTATTTCAAAATACATTTAACCGATATGTTAACTGATCGATTATGATAAATCAAATCAGCTTTTACTGTTTTTTCCTGCCAAACAGGCTATAAAGAAGATGACACCCTATAAAACATGTTTCACAAATTACTTAGAAACATTGGATGCTTGACATTTTGAGGTCTTAGCATCTACCTAACATCGCAAAATTAGAAAGACCTCTTAAAACATGAGTATTGCAGAAACTTCCTTTAGAATAAATCCTAAAACTTGGCCAAAAGACTACACCCTATAATTGCATTTTCTATTTCACAAAAATCAAAGGCCTAACAATAGCATTTTCTAGAGGGGGAATTAAATCCTGAGGAGGATTTAATGGTTTAATTATCTAAGCGTTAGATGGAACACCTTCTACTCCCATGAAGTATATAAATGATACGTTATAAGCCAAATATGCACAAGGATATATTAGTGGTTTCCATGGATATTCTACAGATCTCCATCTCCATAACAGCCACAATTCTGTCACTTGTCCTTTGTGTGTTAATACTTCATTTTCTGACCAGAAAACTACATGGAAAAAAGAGATATCATCCAATTGGCGGCACCATTTTCAATCAGCTTATCAACTTCCACAGGTTGCACCATTACATGACTGATCTTGCTGCCAAGTACAGGACATACAGATTGATAAGCCCTTTCAGGAACAAGATTTATACTGCTGACCCTGCTAACATCGAATACATTCTCAAAACAAACGTTGACAACTATGGAAAGGTGCACCATTATCTTTTTTAATGTTGGAATTTGATCAACTCTGGAAAGCCTTTTTAGTAATTGAGTAACTTATTGAATTCATTGCTAAAACACCAGCGAAGTTTAGGAGAAACATCTATAATGATACGAATGATGAACAAGTAGTGTTATCTACATTTGAAAATGTGAGCTTTGTTACATTACATAATTCAAAGTTTCTTATTTCGTGTTGTTGACAGATTTATACAGTAGGGCTGTAGTAGCTGTCTGATAAAAGAGAATTTTATAGATCTGCATATTTTAGTCAATAGATGTAAAGTAGTACCAAATCTTGGGTAAATTCAAAGTATTTGGAGTTGGGACATTGGAAATGTATCTGATTGAATTCCTGGTTCTGTCAGTCTATCAATTAATGACCAAATAAGCTGCAGCTCCGCTATATTAATCTCTTAGTAGATGTCACAAAATGCTGAGATTGCCAACTTTATCTTTTTAATAATATGCAGGGATGGTATAACTATAGCATTCTAAAGGACCTGTTTGGGAATGGGATTTTTGCAGTTGATGGAGATAAGTGGCGGGAGCAGAGGAAGTTGTTGAGCCATGAGTTCTCCACGAGGGTCTTGAGGGATTTCAGCACTGTGGTCTTCAGAAAAAATGTGGCAAAGCTAGCTCACTCATTATCTGAAGCTGCCCATTCCAACAAAACAGTTGATATACAAGTAAGTTTCCATGACTCGACTTCATTAAGCAACCCTTTTTTGTTTTCACAGATAAGCCTAATGTCGTCAATGCAGGATCTATTCATTCAAACATCTCTAGATTCTATATTCAGAGTTGCCTTTGGAGCTGAGCTAGACAACATATGTGGTTCAAATGAAGAAGGCAAAAAATTTAGCGATGCATTTGACAATGCTAATGCGATGACAACTTGGAGATACACTGATATCTTCTGGAAAATTAAAAGAGCTCTCAATATTGGAGCAGAAGCCAAGTTAAGGGACAATATAAGAACTGTTGATGCATTTGTTTATCAGCTGATCCACACAAGAACTGAGCAGATGAGTAAACCAGAAACTGATTTATCCGTAGGTTAATCATCTTATAGCTACTACTTTTATTAATATGGATAGATGCTTAGATATTATGATCTTTTGCTAGATTCAGTGGAAGAAAGAAGACATTCTGTCAAGGTTTCTGCAAATAACTAATACAAATCCAAAGTATTTGCGTGATATAATATTGAGCTTCTTAATAGCTGGCAAAGATACCACAGCAACCACCCTTTCTTGGTTCATATATTTGCTTTGCAAGTACCCTCATGTACAGGAGAAAGTAGTACAAGAGATTAAAGAAGCAATAACTGAGAAAGAAAATGCAACAGACGTATCGGATTTTGCTGCTAATGTGAGTGAAGAAGCACTTGAAAAGATGCAATATCTTCATGCAGCATTGACAGAGACTCTTAGGCTTTACCCTGCAGTTCCATTGGTATGAAAGAACTTCTTATATCACACAGAAGTGGAAGTAGATATATGTTTTAAGTTGTTACTTCTTTGTTTTTCCTCTTACTACAGGAACCAAAAATATGTTTTTCAGATGACACCTTACCAGATGGATTCAGTGCGAACAAAGGGGACATGGTATGTTACCTACCATATGCAATGGGAAGAATGAAATTTATATGGGGTGATGATGCTGAAGAGTATAAACCAGAGAGATGGCTTGATCGCGATGGTTTCTTCAGGCCAGAGAGCCCCTTCAAATTTACAGCTTTCCAGGTTGGTCAAAGCTGTTATTAGTTTTGCTAAAGCCTTGAACAAGAGTCAATACTAATTGCTTTGTGCCTATATACTGTCACGTTAATTAGCTATGCACATTCTTTTGTTGATAAAATAGGCAGGACCGAGGATCTGCTTGGGGAAGGAGTTCGCTTATAGGCAAATGAAAATATTCTCCGCTGTGTTGATTCGTTACTTTGTTTTCAAGCTGAGTGATGACAAGAAGACTATCAACTACAGGACAATGATTAATCTTCACATTGATGGGGGACTGCATGTTCGTGTCTTTCGTAGATAGGGCGATTAGAAAGAGTCTACATTAATATGTATAACGTAAGTATCGGTCCAATTCTGCCCGAAGGTTGTTTATGACACCAATATCCAAAATAAGCCTATCAAATGGCATTAACCTGACATGGAAATAAGGTTTGCTATCTATGGGATGTACACATTCACATTTTCCTTATTTTACCGTCCTCCCCGTACGTTTTCATGCCAAACCAATTTTGGATTTTCTGTGGAATACTAACTGTACCCCTTATCTGGCCACATCTCAGGAGAAAGTGGTTGTAGAATTTCAAACGAGCCTCTTATTCTTTTGTTTTAAATTTATTTCCATGTCAGCTTTTAGGTGGTATTTCGTTATAATTTTAATTAGAATAGATATGTAATAGATCGTCATGTTAGTTTGAGTGTGAAGTTGACTACCTGAGACAAATTCAGGGTGGAATCTACGCCTTCCCGAATTTTTATCAAAGCAACACCAACTACTGTAAGTTGGCATAAAATAATGTCCATTTTATCTTTTCCCCCCTTGTATAAAAACTAAAATCCTTAAGCAGTAGAGCTTTTTCTCCCTCCAACTTTCATTTTCTATTTGAGTTTAATTTTCTTTTTGTTTGTATTAGTTAAAATATGGAATACACATAACATAGTCAAATGTTATTATGGCTTTTGAATAATCCAATTCTTGGAGAGGAATCGAAAGCAGATGATACCCTATATACACTTCTAATTTATGTTGTCATGATAGATAATTTGATAAACAAGTGATTTTTCACGTATGTAGGATACATTTAACCAACATGTTAACTAATATTAGATCGGCATTTGCTTCTTTTTTCCTGCCAAACAGGCTACAAAGAAGAAAGATGATGCCCTATAAAATACGTTGAACAAATGACTTAGAAACATTGGATACTTGACATTGCCTTATGTAAATATTACAGAAACTCCCATTAGAATAAATCCTGAAACGTGGCTAAAAGATTATACCCTATTATAACTGCATTTTCTATTTCTCAAACCTCAAATGGCTAAGAGTAACATTTTCTAAGAAAACCAAACCTATATTCTAGTGGACAAAATCTTCAAGATGAATTACTTACTCCATCCATCTTTACTTGTCCACTACACGAAAAATTGATGTGTAACAATACTTATCCACTTTATGATATCAAGAGATTATTTATCCTTTTCGTTAACTATAGTCATCTTCCAATTATAATTTTCAAGGCACTGTATTTATCATATTCAAAGAGTGATTTGGTAAAATAATCTCTTTCATTAATTGTTTCTTAATCTATGTACCAAGTCAATAGTGGACAGCTATCGTTGGACGGATGGAGTAAATCAAAAGGAAACTTCAATAATATGATAGTAATTTCCATGATAATTTCAAAGTTGATAATGTAAGTTAATCTTTGGTTTTTATGAGATGGTCCCTAATGGCCACTAATCATCTAAGCATAAGATGGACCACCATCTATTCCCGTGAAGTATAAAAATGATACGTTATAATCCAAATATGTGCAAGGATACATTAGTGGTTTCCATGGATATTCTTCAGAGCTCCATCTCTGTAACAGCCGCAGTTATCTCACTTGCCTTTTGTCTGTTCATACTGAACAGAAAATTACATGGTAAAAAGAAATACCATCCAATTGCTGGCACAATTTTCAATCAGCTTATCAACTTCCACAGGGTGCACCATTACATGACAGATCTTGCTGCCAAGTATAAGACTTACAGATTGATAAGCCCTTTCAGGAATGAGATTAGTACCTCTGACCCTGCTAACGTCGAATACATTCTCAAAACTAACTTTGAAAATTATGGCAAGGTACGCCATTTTCTTCATAGTCCATATAATCTTTTTTTAGAGTTGGAATTTGATCGACTCTCAAAAGATATATATATAAACAAGAGAAACTTGTCATATAATATTCATAATAATTGTGTCTAATAGCAAAATTCACCCTTATATATATGCAAACTTATCCAAATACAAATAGCATGACATTTGAATCCAGCTTTTATGAAAATAATAAATAGTAAATTACACTAGAAAATTTTAAAATAGAAAAACATGTGAAAATAGTATCAAAATCCTTCCAAAAGCTACCAAATAAAAATAAGGAAATAAGTGCCAAATTTTGACAGCAAAATACTGTAGAGAAATATAGCAGAAGAAAAGTATAACGGGGAGACCTTCTGCTAGCCCAAGATCATTAAATAAGATCAGAAGATTCAACTAAAGAAGAGGGAGCTTGAACTTTTCAGAAGGAAGATTTTAAAAATGAGAACTTTGTTACGGAAGAAGACTCTTTGATTTTTGGCTTGGGTTGGTTACAAATGTCTAAGGCCATCCTTATTTATACTAGTGTAAGTATGGCTCTAGATACTATTTTAGATACATCTACAAGAACAATCTAGATAACCTTGTCTTCTAAATATCAAGAATCTAACTATACCATAATTTACTATAAATATTCTAATTTTCTAGAACATCTACATATTTCTTAGATACAACAAGTACTTAAGGCATTACTCTACAGAACTCTAGAAAGTTTCATATATCTATAATTATTTGTATCTCCAAAAAATCATCTCTATTTTTTATACTCCCCCTTAAAGTGATTTTTCGGAAACTATCCTGCACTTGACGTGGAAGAACTCAAAGGAAACTTTGAGCCACGTCTTGATGGAATTCTCAATAGTTTCTTTCGGACTCCTCTTGCTTCTTCCAACGATGAAGGTTTTCTTTAATCATTTTTGTAGCGGAATGGCTTGAAATAGTCTTCTTTGGTCTTTGCAAATCACATGAGTTATCGTTGTGTTGACTTTCATATTCGTGAGTTCCTTGGCTTCCCCTTTTTCTTAGCTTCCCACCATTTGTATTATTGGGAGAAGCACCTATCATGGAAAGGTTTGAAACTCCAGAGTTCAATAGTTTAGAACCCTCTCTTTCCAATGTAAATCCATGATACAAAGATGATTCATCGCTATCAATTCTCTTATCTGAGTCAATCGATGATCCGACCATCAATTTCTATTAAAGCTTTTGCATCATAATAGGATCCACCACAGGACTCTCTTTTTATCTCTTCAATAACATGTTTATCAGCTTCGAAGCTTTCAAAGATCCTACCATCTTTATTTCTATTTGAAATTGATACTTCAATTTCATCTTCTTCATTTGCTTCTAATGTTTGATCTAAGCTAATAATTGACTTCCATATGGTTGACGATTGATCAGGGACTTCAACTTCTAATACATCTCCCTCAATGTTTTCTCCATTAAGGTCACCACTAGTATATATAGTTTTAGATACTACATCATGAGGATCTACTTCTTTGATTTCTTCGATAACTGTCATTTCTTCGATAACTGTCATATCATCTATATAAACATCTTCGAAAGTTTCTTGCTTCATATCGATAACATCAATGTCTTCCTTCTCTATGTGATCAACTGCATTATATCCTGAATCCTTGATCCAATCTCTGTCAAGGTTGATAGAAATCATGACATTTATTTCTCGAGCCTCAGCTAAGAAACACCTTCCCCAATCTTCTTCTTTAGTAGCTTTCTCAATTTGAGTCATATTTCTCTCCTTGACTCGACAATATCTTTTTATGTGACCTATATTACCATATCGCTAACATTTGAGAGGCTTCTTTCTACAATAGTTAGAAGACACTTCCTGCTTTACAAGTGAATTTGAATCACCTGAGGATTGATCGTGCGATATATCTCTTTCTCTTTCTTCAAAGTTCCTCTTGTTAGCTACAAGAGCATTTCCTTCTCTATCTTTGATGAATACCCAAGCCAGCTGTTTGGCTAGTAACTCCTGTGACGACAATAAATTCTCAAATTCCTCCAAGTATGGTTGTTGACCCCATTCTTGAATTGACATTACAAATGGAATATATTCAGGCTTTGAACCATGAATGATTATTCTTCTCATTCGTGCTTCAGAAATAACCTTCTCTGGATTTAAAAAAGATATCTCAGAACATAAGTTCTTAATCTTCAAAAAATATTCGACAATAGAAAGATTATCTTGGGTGAAGTTAGCCAGTTCATTCTCCAAAATTTGTAGCCGATCTTCATTCTTCTTGTTGAACAAACGATCAAGGGTCCTCCATATTTCATGAGTTGATTTACACTTTATAATAAGATCAAATAAATCGGAGGAGATTGTCTTCTTCAAGATAAACTCTATCTTTGTATTAATCTGCTTTCACTTTTTGTATGCACTGCTATTCTCTAGTTCGCTATCCGGAGGACTTGTGTTACTTCCAAAAATAACATCCCACAAATCCTCACCAACAAAGTATGATTCCACACATGTCTTCCATACCTTGTTATTTAATTGATTTAACAACTCTATTTCTAATTCATTAGCACAACCGTTGAAATCCATATAGAGAAACTAGTTGAATTTTTCCGCTAACCCTATCTTGAAATAAAAACCAGTTATATGGCTATGGCTTGATATCATGTAAAGAAATATAGTAGAAGAAAAGTATAATCGGGAGACTTTCTGCTAACTCAAATAAGATCGGAAGATTCAACTAAAGAAGAGAAAGCTTGAAAGGAGAAGGAAGATTTTGAAAATGAGAACTTTGTTATGGAAGAAGACTCTTTGATATTTGGTTTTGGGTTTGTTACAAATGCCTAAGCCCATCCTTATTAAATATAAGGATAGATTTTGATATTATTCTAGATACATCTATAAGAATGATCTAGATAACTTTATCTTCTAAATAGCTAACAAGAATCTAGACTATTCTATAATTTACTACAAATATCTAGTTTTCTAGAACATCTACACATTTCTTAGATACAACAAGTACTTAAGGTATTACTCTACAAAACTCTAGAAAGCTTCATATATCTAGAATTATTTGTATCTCCAAAAAATCATCTTTATTTTTACAAACACACTCTTGTTAATAGTAAAAAGTGTCGATTGTTGATCCAAAACAAGCCCTTCTTGGGCTGTAAAATTTGTGTAGCACCTAGTCCACTCATCATCCCAATCCTTATGTTCTTCCATGATAAGATCGACATTTTTCCAATAAGCATCTTCTTGATTTTTTCATTAGGATCTGTCAGTCTTGATACTGTAGATGCTAATCATTTCCTAATGAAATGATGAACAAGTATTCAATTTGAAATATGAACACTGTTACATTAAATAATTCAAAGTTTCTTATTTCGTGTTGCTGACAGGTTTAACACTAGGTCAGCAGTTGTTGTCTGATAAAAAAGTAGTTCATAAATCAGCATATTTTAGTCAGTAGATGTTATAGTAGCACCAAATCTTGGGTAAATTCAAAGTATTTGGAGTTGGGAAATTGGAAATGTATCTGATTGAATTCCTAGTTCTGTCAGTCTAGCAATTAATTACCAAATAAGGTGCTAGCGCAGTGAATCTCTCAGTAGATGTAACAAAATGGTGAAACAATCCTCAGATTGCCAACTTTAATTTTTTTAAATAATATGCAGGGATGGTATAACTATAGCATTCTAAAGGACGTGTTAGGTGATGGGGTTTTCACAGTTGATGGTGATAAGTGGCGGGAGCAGAGGAAATTGTGGAGCCACGAGTTCTCCACAAGGGTGTTGAGGGATTTTAGCAGTGTGGTATTCAGAAACAATGCAGCAAAGTTTTCTCATATATTGTCTGAAGCTGTCAAATCCAACAAGATAATAGACATTCAAGTAAGTCGTCCATGAATTGACTTCAACGAAGAATTGTTCATTCTTACCAGACGAGTAATCATAGTTTTGTTGATGTAGGATCTGTTCATGAAAGCAACTCTAGATTCTTTATTCAGAGTTGCCTTTGGAGTTGAACTAAACTGCATGAGTGGTCCAAGTGATGAAGGCAAAAAATTTATGAAGGCATTTGATGATGCAAGTGCAATGACACTTCGGAGATATGTCGATGTCTTATGGAAGATTAAAAGAGTTCTCAATATCGGATCAGAAGCCAAGTTAAAAGAAAATATAAGAACTATTGATGAATTTGTTTATAAGCTGATCCATAGAAAAACTGAGCAGATGAGTACTCCAGAAGCTGATTTATCTGTAAGTGAATTGCTTCGAAGCTATTAATTTTATTATTGCAGATAGATGCTTATACATAATAATCTTTGGCAGTTGCAGTGGAAGAAAGAAGACATTTTTTCAAGGTTCCTACAAACTGGTACAAATCCAAAGTATTTTCATGATATAATATTGAACTTCATAATAGCTGGCAAAGATACAACAGCAGTCACCCTTTCTTGGTTCATATATATGCTTTGCAAGTACCCTCATGTACAAGAAAAAATAGCAGAAGAGATTAAAGAAGCAACAAATGAGAAACAAGATTCAACTGACATGACGGATTTTGCTGCCAATGTGAGTGAAGATGCCCTTGAAAAGATGCAATATCTTCATGCAGCACTGACAGAGACTCTTAGGCTCTATCCCGCACTTCCATTGGTAACAAAGAACTTCTTTTATTATACATCAGCAGGCAGGTAAATGTATGCCTTAAAAATTTTAATTTTGTTTTTCTTCTTACTGCAGAATGGAAAAATATGCTTTTCGGATGACACCTTACCAGATGGATTCAATGTGAACAAAGGGGACATAGTGACTTACCAACCTTATGCAATGGGAAGAATGAAATTTATATGGGGTGATGATGCAGAAGAATATAAACCAGAAAGATGGCTTGATGGCGATGGTTTCTTCAGGCCTGAGAGCCCCTTCAAATTTACAGCTTTCCAGGTCGGTCGAACCTTGTTATTAGCTTTAAATATCCTTTGTTAAAGCCTTGAACGAAAGGCTATACTTCATTTGTCTTTACCCTGTATACTCTCACATTTTTACTAGCTAAGCCCATTCTTTTGTTGATAAACCAGGCAGGGCCAAGGATCTGCTTGGGGAAAGAGTTTGCCTATAGGCAGATGAAGATATTCTCTGCTCTGTTGTTACGTTACTTCGTTTTCAAGTTGAGTGATGACAAGAAGACTGTCAACTACAGGACTGCGATTAGTCTTAACATTGATGGGGGATTGCATGTTCGTGTCTTTCACAGATACTGAAATTAGAAAGTGTTCACATTAATATGGACAAGTATATTACTCTCGGTCCAACTTTGCCTGCATCTTGTTTATCCTATCAAATAATATTAAGATGACATGGAAATAAGGTTTTCTATCTATAGGATGTATCACTGTTAAACATTCACATTTTCTATCTATGGGACGTATCATTGTTATACATTCACATTTTCCTTATTTTACCTTCCTCCCCAAATGTTTTCATGCCATGTCAGTTTGAGATGTTCAGTGGAATAACAACTGTGCCCCCTTCCCTGATCACATGTCAATAAAAAGTGGTAGTAGAATTTCAATTCTTTTCTCTAGCTTCAAAAGACAGAACCACGAACAGAAGTTGCATGAACATCAATACCTTTTTGCTGTTTACTGTTCATGAGTAAACAACAGGCATCTGAAAAGCTTCATTTAGAAGTAAAACTAACAGAATTTCTGCACAAGTGGTTCAGCAATCACCATTATACAACTCAGTCTTATAGAATGCAGATTTGTTTGAATTTTGTTTTACTTTGTTTCTTTGCCTGTAAAGAAACATTCTTCGTGCTAAGTTAAAAAATAACAAGCTCCTTGGGCCCGAGCTCAGCGCAGGCATATTTCACCCTGGTATATTGTTGGTTTGTTTCAAAAGATGGTGCACCAAATAAAAAAGAATTGAAAGTCATGTCTCTAGATGTTTTTAGTAAGAAGGGACTTGAAAACATAATCGACGGAAAATTTGCATAGCAGAATTCAAAAAAGCTAAATAATTTCAACAGAAACAACCTAAAATAAATTTAAATGTAAATTTATCCTAAATCTAAGTAACTTATATATTACTAGTTTCTGTTCCATGCTAATCAGTGCAAACATTTCAAAATAATATAAATAATCGAAAGTATATACATTCATCTAACTTAATAAAATTAAAGAATCATGCCACCATAGAAGTCCTCATAGGCCTCGTTGTAATGTTCATCATATGATGTAAAAACACATTATCCTTTGACAAAGCTATTTTGAATCCCCAGTGGAAGAACCCAAGCTGATAAATTCATATTTGGCATATAAGTATTCAGTTAACTCCAACTTTTCAGATTCTTTAATTTAAGTTTAAAGGGAAAAAATAGGATTCATGTACTCGTTTAAGAAGAATCATTAAATTTTCATTATTTAAGCAATTAGGACTCTTAAAATTCTAGAAATGCTAATTGGTTCTTGTTCTTCTAAAAACCCTTTAGATCACCAACTCTGCAAATTATTCCTACTTTAGAAATGAATTAGATAGCAATTAAGAGTCCTTAATGAAATTAATAATTTAAATGTCTTGATAAATTATATTTTTAAAATAAAATGATGTTTTAAACAAAGGGTTACAGAGGCAATAGTATTTAATAAAGAAATAATTGCAGGCAATACTGAAATATGACTAATTGAATTTCAGAAATTTTATAATAAGTAAAACACAATGAACAGCTACAACAATTGCTTCGCTTCTTTTTCTTTTTTTTTTTTTCTGTGTCTTTGGTTCATGTTTGTAATAATTACAATATAATTTCACTAAAATTTTAAAGTTCAACACAAATACTTCAATTAACTCCTATAGTTATTTCTTATTTATTAAACAGTAAATTTATTTATTTTTTTATGAAATTATTGTGTGAACAATATGGCTAAATAGGGAAATGATCCTTTAACTTATCAACGGCTTTTTTGTAATTCAACTTTGTCACGATTCGAAATATAGGTGTGATGACACTCACCTAACCTACCAAGGCGAGTTAGCCCAAAATCTAAATAACTCAACATAATAATAAAAGCGGAAGATAAACAGTCTAATAAGATAGATAAGCATAGGGAATCAAAAGCTACAACCATCCCAGAATTGGTGTCACAGACACGCTTCGGGAGGGTACCCTAGACGTGGTCAACACTCAGGGACTATTGCTACTCCCCAAGCGAACCACTTGAACTCATCACATTCATTCAATCATAAATTAACATGTCAGCAGAAGATTAAAGATAATAAAAGGTGGACAATCTCAACTATAGATATTCAAGTCAAATAAATAAGACTAGAACAAAGAAACTAGTCCAAAGCAATATTCAAATCAACCAATCAACTCTAATCTATGAAGCCCCTATCAACTGTTTAACGGTGTCAATGACAGGTCTATGACTACCTCAAATCAAAATAAGCAATCTAAAGTCTAATTCTAAAAGCTGGATGAAATAAATAATATGCATCCTCCGAAATCAAGGAGGACTCACCAATCAGCTAGGAAGGGAGAAGATTTTCAATGAAGTACATGTTGATGATCTCTAGTACTTGTCTCTGCATCATAAGATGATGCAGATCCAAATGGATGTCAGTACGTGGAATCTACGAGTATGTAAAATGGTAGAATGAAACAGATAAAGATAAAGTATAATCATCTCAAAATACTCGGTCAGAGTATCATAACTCTAAAGAGAGAATAAAGACTAAACAATGATTAATCATAGACAATCTAATCCAATTCAATCCAATCAGAGTACTATCAAGATCTGACAACGATCATTTATGAATCCGTGGTCATACAACGATCTTGTTGATGTTGCCACTACCGTTCAATACTTGGGTAAAGAATGAATCGATCCATAATGGATTCACTCAATCAAGTACTGTATTGTTACGGGGACCTATCAAGAGGAAACATCTAACTTGATGATTTCAATCCTCTCCTACATTTGGCGACATAGTTATTTGAGTTCCGGTGTAAACAATAGAGCGTTCCCCCCCCCCCCCCCCCCAAACTTTCATTTTCTGTTTGAGTTTAATTTTCTTTTTCTTTGTGTTAATTAAATAATAGAATATGGAATACCCATAAAGTCAAATGTTATTATGGCTTTTGAGCAATACAGAACTTGGAGAGGATTTGGAAGCAGACCTTATACGACACTTCTAATTTATGTTGCCTCGATAGATAATTTGGTAATTCGGTGATTTTTTCGATATGTAAAACATGTTAGCTAATCAATAATAACATTTTCTTTAATTAAAACATAAATTGAATCGGCATTTTCTGCTTTTTTTACCGCCAAACATGCTATAAAGAAGAATTGTATTTTCTATTTCTCAAAAATCAAATGGCTAAGAGTAACATTTTCTAAGAAAACCAAACCTATATTCTTGTGGACCAAATCTTGAAGATGAACTAAGCCAAAAGGAAACTTCAATAATTTGGTTTTTATGATATGGTCCCCAATGGCCATCGATTATCTACTCCGTATAAAAATGATAGATTAGAAACCAAATACCAACATTTTATCACAACTTCACCCTTCTTCTTTTACTACTATTAATTTAACTCTGTTCGATTTTTAAATTTTATCTAAATTATTTTTTACATTTCAAACAAGTTAAATAGACCCATTAGATTTTAAGATTATTAGGTTGTATCATTTAGGTTTTTAATCTGAATTTCAAGTAAACTTCCTCAATGTTTGAGGAATTCATTAATTTCTTTAAAAATTATCCTTTCTAATTTTGAAGTTATGTGATAAGGAGATAAATTAATTGATGATACCCTCAAATTAATATGCAACATGTTAATTTAATTTAAATTATTATTTATTTTATTTTTATTCTTTTTTTCTTTATTTTTTTCTCTCTCTTACTTTTGGAAGAGCATGGTCAAGGATGGCATAGAGTGGCTGACTAGACTGTTCAATACTATCATGAAGACGGCTAAGATGCCGGAGGAATGGAGGAGGAGTACAATGGTCCCACTGTACAAGAACAAAGGTGATATTCAAAGTTGTAATAATTACAGGGGTATCAAGTTGTTGAGTCATACTATGAAGGCATGGGAGAGAGTGGTGGAGATGAGGGTGAGAAAAGTAGTTTCTATCTCAGAAAACCAGTTTGGATTCATGCCAGGACGGTCGACTACTGAAGCGATCCACCTTGTTCGGAGATTAGTGGAGAAATACAGGGAAAGTAAGAAGGACCTTCATATGGTGTTCATTGATCTTGAGAAGGCCTATGACAAAGTCCCGAGGGATGTCCTATGGAGGTGTTTGGAGATGAAAGGCGTCCCAATGGCATATATTAGAGTGATAAAGGACATGTATGACGGGGCCATAACTCGGGTAAGAACGGTGGGAGGAGATTCTGAATATTTTCCCGTTCAGATGGGACTTCACCAAGGATCTGTGCTAAGCCCTTTTTTATTTTCCTTGGTGTTGGATGAGCTGACACGATCTATCCAGGAGGGAGTCCCATGGTGTATGTTGTTTGCAGATGACATAGTACTGATTGATGAGACCCGGACCAAAGTTAATGATAGGTTGGAGGTTTGGAGACACGCTTTGGAGACTAAAGGATTTAAACTGAGCAGGACCAAAACAGAATACTTGGAGTGCAAATTCAGTGTAGCGAGGGAGGAAGCAGACATTGATGTGAGACTTGCAGCTCACCTTATCCCCAAGAAGGAAAGCTTCAAGTATCTGGGGTCTATCATCCAGAGTAGTGGGGATATCGACGATGATGTCACACATCGTATTGGGGCGGCTTGGACAAAATGGAGGTTGGCCTCTGGAGTATTGTGTGATAAGAAGATACCATCTAAACTCAAAGGTAAGTTCTACAGAATGGTGGTTAGACCTGCTTTGTTGTATGGGGTGGAGTGTTGGCCAATAAAGAATGTACATGTTCAGAAAATGCAGGTCGTAGAAATGAGGATGTTACGATGGATGTGTGGTCACACCAGGAGCGACAAGATTAGGAACGAGGTCATTCGGGAGAAGCTAGAGGTGGCCCCTGTAGCTGACAAGATGAGGGAAGCGAGACTGCGATGGTTTGGACATGTACAGAGAAGGAGTACTGATGCCCCTGTTAGAAGGTGTGAGAGATTAGATTTGGGAGCTATACGTAGGGGTAGAGGTAGACCAAAAAAGTATTGGGGGGAGGTGATTAGAAACGATATGGTGAAACTTGATCTCACCAAGGACATGACCTTAGATAGGAAGGAGTGGAGGTCGAGAATTAGAGTAGCAGGCTAATAGGGAGGATAGGAAGGAGTGGTAATTGTCTGTCTTTTATATGTTATTTATCTGCCTTTATATGTTTACTATCTTGTATCTAGGTATTATTATGTGCTCTTCTCTTTTTGCCTGTGTATCGTATCTAGCGTGTTCTGCTGATGGGTTTTTGTGACGAGGGTTTCCAGGAAACAGCCTCTCTACCTATGTGGTAGTGGTAAGGTCTGCGTACATCTTACCCTCCCCAGACCCCACTTGTGGGATTTCACTGGGTATGTTGTTGTTGTTGTTGTAACATGTTGCATATTGAGTGGGTGTGTGATACATTTGCTTTGTAAAATGTGGGACTGATAAAAAAATGATGTAATTATGTCAGTCATAATTGTTTAGAGGGTAATAGGACGCCTCCATAGTTAAGGTGTCTTTTTGAAATTTTGGTACAACTTCAAGTGTTACAACGAAATTGATATTATTAATAATAAGGAAACATAAGAATATGATATGAATCAAATGGACTTTTGATTTAAGATCCTTCAATATACATTACGACTGCCAAGAAATGTGTCATTTTAGAAAGGAATTGGTGGAGGATAATGGCATTAGGCTACAGGTTGCAACTAGTACTCGAATGTAATGTGTGATCCAAAATTATCACTGGTATAAGAATACTAAAGATCGGACAAGTTCTACGCTTCTATTTTTGAATGACAGACTGACTACAAAATTGTTTTCATGTGTTAACCTATGCACAATGCATATCAAATAGGGACTGGAGCACAGTGTCACGACCTTAGAACTTCCACTAAAACTTCCATGTGGCACTAGTCGATTTGCTCACTAAATGCTAGATAAGAAGACTATGAGATAGTTTTTGAAAAGAAGGCTTGTATTGCTTGGAAGAATATTTTACAACTTGATTTTCTGGATTGATTCCTTACAAATGAATGGCCCTCCAATTTATCCTACTCCTTAGGGGCCAAATTGTAAATAATATTTATTTTCTAAGTCCTTCTATATTTACACAAAAGTCCCTTTCTCTATAATATTCTGCATATCTAGAATGCTCCAAGTTTTCCCAAGACATGACTCCATTCTTCTAAATTTCTCCAAGTATTTGTAAGATTTTCCCACAACATTCTATAGTCTTTTAGGAGCTTCAAGTTCTATCTGCAATGTTCTAGAGTCTTCTAGAAACCTCTCCAACACTCCACCTTCTTTCCTTCTTTTTATGGAAGACTGGCGGGTCGTGACAATAGTCTCTTGGAGGATTACTGAACAAGTATCTTTAACTGAACAATTTGTAATGAAAATTGGTAACAATATAGAATGAGTTCATTCCTTTATGATACTTTGTCGGTATATAGATACTCAATTGGTATCATGTCGGATTATGTTTTTTTAAGAAAAAAATTATTAAATTCTAAATCAGTAGAAAATAAATTCTAATAGGACTAGAAAATTATTCAAGTTACAAAATTATTTATTAAATTCTAAATTAGGAGAAAATATATTCTTGTGATACTCTGTCGGTATATTGACACCCTATCGATATCATATAACTTTGAGCTCTTTTTTGGGGAAAAAACATAACTAGACACTTTTGCAAAAACAATTACATATACGTGGCCGTATTTAGTATTTTTCAATTATGGCATATTTAACATTTACATCCATAACAGTTTTGAATTATCAGAATATAATAAATTAAATCATGTTGAAGAACGTCTAAGCATAAAATGGACCACCATCTACTCCCACGAAGTATAAAAGTGATACATTGTAAGCCAAATAAGCACAAGGATACGTTAGTGGTTTCCATGGATATTCTTCTGAGCTCCATCTCCATAACAACCATAATTCTCTCATTTCCCTTTTGTCTGTTCATAGTTCATCTTCTGACCAAAAAAGTACATGGAAAAAAGAGATACCATCCAATTGGTGGCACCATTTTCCATAGTCTCATCAACTTCCACAGGTTGCATCATTACATGACTGATCTTGCTGCCAAGTACAAGACTTATAGAGTGATTAGCCCTTTCAGGAATGACATTTTTACTTCTGACCCTGTTAACGTCGAATATATTCTCAAAACGAACTTTGAAAATTATGGCAAGGTACACCATTTTCTTGACATCTTAGATAATCTTTTTTTTTCATGTTGGAATTTGATCGAATCTGAAAAGACAAACAAGAGAAACTTCTCAAATAATATTTAATAATCGTGTCTAATAAGAATAACAAAATTCACCCTTACATATAGGGAACCTATCCAAATAAAATAGCATGAGATTTAAATGCATATTCTATGACAATAATAAACAGTAAATTAAACTAGAAAATTTCTAAATAGAAAAACATGTGAATATAATGTCAACATCCTTCCCAAAACTACCAAATATAACTGCCAAATTTTGGCACCAAAACACTCTTGTTAATAGAAAAAAGTGTCAATTGTTGAGAGAAAATTAAGCCGTAAAATGTGTAGCACCCAGTCCACTCAGCATCACAATTCTTGTGTTCTTCCACAATAAGCATCTCCTTGATTTTTTCATTAGAATCTGTCAGTCCTGATACTTTAGATGCTAATCATTTCCTAATGAAATGATGAACAAGTATTCAATTTGAAATATGAGCACTGTTACATTAAATAATTTAAAGTTTCTTATTTCATGTTGTTGACAGATTCAACACTAGGTCTGCAGTTGTCTGATAAAAAAGAAGCTCATATATCTGCATATTTTTGTCAGTAGATGTTATAGTAGCACCAAATCTTGGGTAACTTCAAAGTATTTAGAATTGAGAAATTGGAAACTTGTTGTTCATTGAGGCTATTCCTTTTCCTTTTTTTTTTTTTTGGGGTGTCTGTGTGTGTATGGGGGGATTGGGGTTCGGGATGGGATGGGATGGAGTGAATCGAATCTTTTTTCAAGCATCTGATTGAATTCCTGAATTTGTCAGTCTATCAGTAAATTATCATCCCTTAACTCCAACATAAGTTGCAGCCAGCTATATGAATCTCCCAATAGATGTACAAAAATGGTATAAAAATTTTTAGATTGCCAATCTTGAACTTTTCAAATAATCACAGGGATTGTATACTTACAACATCCTAAAGGACCTGTTTGGGGATGGAATTTTCACAGTTGATGGTGATAAGTGGCGGGAGCAGAGGAAGTTGTCGAGCCACGAGTTCTCTGCAAGGGTCTTGAGGGATTTTAGCAGTGTGGTATTCAGAAAAAATGCAGCAAAGTTTGCCCATATAGTGTCTGAAGCTGTCAAATCCAGCAAGATAATAGACATTCAAGTATGTCCACAAATAGACTTCAGAGAATGGTACCTTATTTATTCTTACGAGACTAGTAATCCTAGTTTTGTCAATGCAGGATCTGTTCATGAAAGCAAGTCTAGATTCAATATTCAAAGTTGCCTTCGGAGTTGAGCTAGACTGCATGAGTGGTTCAAATGATGAAGGCAAAGAATTTATCCATGCATTTGATGATGCAAGTGCAACGACACTTTGGAGATATGTTGATGTTTTATGGAAGATTAAAAGAGTTCTCAATATTGGATCAGAAGCCAAGTTAAAAGAAAATATAAAAACTCTTGATGCACTTGTTTATAGGCTGATCCATAGAAAAACTGAGCAGATGAGTACTCCAGAACCTGATTTATCTGTAAGTGAATCGTTTTATAGCTACTACTTATGTTAATGGAGATAGATGCTTATACATAATAATCTTTTGGCATTTGCAGTGGAGGAAAGAAGACATTTTGTCAAGGTTTCTGCAAACCGGTACAGATCCAAAGTATATTCGTGATATAATATTGAACTTCATAATAGCTGGCAAAGATACAACAGCAGTCACCCTTTCTTGGTTCATATATATGCTTTGCAAGTACCCTCATGTACAAGAAAAAATAGCAGAAGAGATTAAAGAAGCAACAAATGAGAAACAAGATTCAACTGACATAACGGATTTTGCTGCCAATGTGAGTGAAGATGCCCTTGAAAAGATGCAATATCTTCATGCAGCACTGACAGAGACTCTTAGGCTCTATCCCCCAGTTCCAATGGTAATAAAGAACTTCTTTTCTTATACATCAGCAGGCAAGTAAATGTATGCTTTAAAAATGTTAATTTTTGTTTTCTTCTCACTGCAGAATGGAAAAATATGCTTTTCAGATGACACCTTACCAGATGGATTCACTGTGAACAAAGGGGACATAGTGGCTTACCAAACATATGCAATGGGAAGAATGAAATTTATATGGGGTGATGATGCAGAAGAATATAAACCAGAAAGATGGCTTGATAGCAATGGTTTCTTCAGGCCTGAGAACCCCTTCAAATTTACAGCTTTCCAGGTTGGTTGAAGCTCGTTATTAGCCTAAATTATCATTTGTTAATATACTTAATTTGTCTTTTACCCTGTATACTCTCACATTATTACTAGCTAAGCCCATTCTTTTTCTAATAAAACAGGCAGGGCCGAGGATCTGCTTGGGGAAGGAGTTTGCCTATAGGCAGATGAAGATATTCTCTGCTCTGTTGTTACGTTACTTCGTTTTCAAGTTGAGTGATGACAAGAAGACTGTCAACTACAGGACAATGCTTAATCTTCACATTGATGGGGGACTGCATGTTCGTGTCTTTCACAGATACTGAAATTAGAAAGTGTTCACATTAATATGTATAATGTATATTAGCGTCCGTCCAATTCTCCCTGAATGTTGTTATGACATCAAATAAAAATAAGCCTATGAAATAACATTAACCTGATATGGAAATAAGGTTTTCTAATCCATGGGATGTATCGTTGTTGCACATTCATATTTTCCTTATTTCAATTCTGTTCTCTAGCTTCAAAATACAGAATCGCGGATAGAAGTTGCATGAACATTAATACCTTATTGCTGTTTGCTGTTCATGAGTAAACAACGGGCATCTGAAAAGCTTCATTTAGAAGTAAAACTAACAGTGAACTGGTGACTTAGCATCTAAACAATACATTCCCTTGATTTCGACCCCTTAAATCTAGTTTAGTCCTTTGTGATACCACTTTCATATGATGCGCACTAATCCTTTTTGCTTTTTTTTATAATTATTTATTATTTTTCTTTTTTATTTGCTTTAAATATTTATCTTTATAACTCCTATATCGAATTACCTATTCAATTGTTACATTATTAACATTCATAACTCTCATATTTTTTATATTTAATGTAAAAGCTTTTAAGATTCTCTTAGAATTCTTCATTTTTTTATATAAATAACATTATTTTAGTTTCATGAAATCCTACCCAAGGTTATAGTTAATCTTTAGTTAAAGTATATTTCATTCATAATTTAGTTTAACTCGACGAAGAAGACTCTTAAATTTTGATTGGTTGTAGGAGAAGATGCCGACATGAACCAAAAAATTATGTACTGATTTTGTATTTCATTTTTCATCAGGTTGTCACGAATCAAGTCTTAAGAAGATGTGTACGTCGTATTTTTTCTTCTTCTTCTTTTGTATGTATTTTTCTCTCTATTAGACTTTTTAATTTTTTTAATATAAAATTTGTACTTTTATTTTGCTCAGATTCGCTTGTAACTTTATTAAAAATTTGCTAACTAGTATGCAGAGTCCAAAATTTACAAATGGTTGCGTGAAAGTAGTTAATTTTAAAATTTAAAATATGCCCCACATTTGGTGTTTCTTGTCACTTTTAAAAAGATTTATTATGTTGTTGTAGTTTATTACCCATTATATTCGTGTTTTCATAGAATTTTAATAATTCTAACAAATCTATAAAAATTTACTTGAGATACACGTGCTTGTCTAGAACCTAGGAGTCAACTAATATTATTATGGCTTTTGAGTGATACAATTCTTGAAGAAAAAGTGGCAGGATATCATACTCTATAAAAACTCTTTTAATTTATACTGACTCGATAGGTAATTTGATAAGCGGATGAGTTTTTATTTTTATATTTTAGAATTCACTAGATCAATATGTAACTAACCGATTATGATAAATTGGATGGGGTTTTGCCGTTTTATTTCCTGCCAAACAGGCTATAAAGCAGATGATACCCTATAAAACATGGCTTAGAAACATTGGATACTTTAATTTTGAGGGCTTGTTAGCAGCTGCCTAACTCACATCAGAAAATGGTAAGGCCTCTTAAATTGGATTGACTTTGTTGTTTAATTTTCCTGCCAAACAGGCTACAAAGCAGATGATATCTACCGTGGCGGATTTAGGAAGAGCCAAGGGTGTCACGTGATACGGCAAGATATCATACTCTATAAGAAGTTTTTGTTCATCAATTATTCTTATTCGACATCTCAAATCTCCATATCGTGTTAGTATTTTTGTTTCATTCTTTTTTTTTTATTATATGCCTAAAGTTTTAATTTTTATTTTCATGATAGTAGTTTTATCCTTTTCTATTTGTTTATTACGATGAAATAATTTAGGATTCATTCCAATTGATAATTAAACTTACTTATATTTTATTTTTTGATTTGCACATGACGAATTGACATGGATCATTTATTATATTATCTGCAATCCTCTTTTAGTTGATCCTAAATTACTAATTATGTAGATTATATGATCTTAGTTTAAATTTGATGGAGTGGTATTATTCTAAAAAAGATTCTTTACAATGAAGTTGATGTGTATGTCGTGTTTTTTCTTCTTCTTTTTTTTTTTTTTTATATATTTCTCTCTATTAGACTTTTTAATTTTTTTAATATAAAATTTGTACTTTTATTTGGCTCAGATTCCTTTATAACTTTATTGAAAATTTGCTAACTTGTATGCAAGAGTCCAAAATTTACAAATGGTTGGGTAAAAGTAGTTAATTTTAAAAATTTAAATACGCCTCATATTTGGTGTTTCTTGTCACTTTTAAAAAGATTTATTATATTATTGTAGTTTATTACCCATTATACTCGTGTTTCCATAGAATTTTAATAATTCTAACAAATCTATAAAAATTTACTTGAGATACGCGTGCTTGTCTAGAACCTAGGATATATATATACACATAATGGAGTCAACTAATATTATTATGACTTTTGAGTGATACAATTCTTGAATAAGTGGCAGGATATCATACTCTATAAAAACTCTTTTAATTTATACTGGCTTGATAGGTAATTAAATAAGCCGATGAGTTTTTATTTTTGTATTTTAAAATCCACTACACCAATATATAACTAATCGATTATAATAAATTGGATGGGATTTTGCCGTTAGTTTTATTTCCTGCCAAACAGGCTATAAAGCAAATGACACCCTATAAAACATGGCTTAGAACCATTGGATACTTGAATTTTGAGGGCTAATTAGCAGCTGCCTAACTCACATCAAAATATTGTAAGGCCTCTTAAATTGGATGGACTTTGTTGTTTTATTTTCCTGCCAAACAGGCTTCAAAGCAGATGATACCTACCGTGGCGGATTTAGGAAGAGTCACGTAATACGACTTCGTCGAAAAAATTTACTAAATATATATAAGCATATATTAAAAATGGAAAAAGTTAAATTAATTAAAAGGACACTCCTTACAACATACTGCCTCTAACTCATTAATCCCGTCTATTGCCTTTTATTTTAGAAATATAATTAAAATAAAACTTAAAATCTTTATGTATTTGTACCTTGTGAGTTTCTTAAAGAAAAAAAATTTTTGTCCATCAATTATTCTTATTCGACATCTCAAATCTTCATATCTTGTTAATATTTTTGTTTCATTTTTTTAATCATATGCCTGAAGTTTTTATAAAAATACATATAAAAATATGATAGCTCATAAGTTAAAGTCAAAACATCTAGCAAATTTAATACTCTTACTTTAGTTAGTCACATATATAATATTTTAGTTTAAAGACAAATACATACTCAAATATCTACAAGTATATACATATTTTAAAAGTATTCATCTCTTCATATTAACTATTATAAGAAAAATAAAAAAATAATCTCTTACATTGCCCTTTCCTATTAAGTTCGTAGATACAATTTTTTATTAATTAGTCGATAATGATAATGAATACTATCATGATCAACCTAATGCAATTAGAAGTCATACAAATCTTGCGTTGACTCAAACATATGAATATTTAAAAAGAAATTAAAAGTAAAAATAACGTGAGATGATTATATTATACTCCTTATAGAGCATAAAAAGGAAAATATGATATAGCATATGAAAATTTTTAGAATAACAATCGAAACACAGAAATATGAAATAATAATAAGCTACCTATTGTTATGTTTTATTAATTACATGAAATTGAAAATGATGAAGAAGAAGGAGAGACTACAAAGACTATATCATAAAGATATATAATTGTTTTGCACAACAATTTAAATCAATCCTCCATATAAAACTCTCAAGGTTTCAGGTAATAATTTGTTCCTAAGAACAAAATAGAATATAAAAATTGATTTGTCCACTACAACTTTATAGCAAGGGAATTTTAATTTGGGGATTTTGCTTTGTCAAATTTTCCTACTTCTCATAGCTTCGCATGTGAAAATTTTCAGCTTTAAATTTGTGATTGTTGAATCTTGTTTTCCTAGGTTTATTTTTCCTTGTTGCTATTTGGTTCTGCAGATAGGATAGCTAGAAACTCTTTAAATAATGTAAAATTCATTAAACTTGTTGATTAATGTTTAATTTTAGTTGTAGTTTGCTGTTTTACATGGTTACTGGCCAGGGAGGTGATCCTAACACAGGAAAATATGCAGAAGAGGAAGTTCTAATTAGGTTCTAGATGTTACATATGTGAGAAATAGCTAGAGACAGCCAACCATTTTTTACATTAAGTGGGCAGAACAGAACAGCTATGGTGTAAACCTTTAAAATGAATTGTTTAGCCCTGTACTATTTCTGGTGTAAACATGAATTCGAATCTGTAGAATCTATTGGGGAATCCCCATCCACATCCGAATTCGCTAAATTTTTCTCGAGGAATGAACACACCTTCAACTAGTCACTAGTGCCTAGATGTACTTAACTATCTGTAACAAAAAGGATTGGAGGAGTAGGAAATAGGGCATTGTTCAAAGGAACTTGACTGGTCGGGGGTAGATGTAGGAATGGTCGAATCAAGAGTAATTTGCTTTCCGTTCAATAATTTGCTCATAATTACAAAGAATTCAACAAGAGATTAATCTACATGTTATATGTATTCATGTATTGCAAAGTTTCCTTTTTACAAATCCAAGATTGATATGCTGTCCAGAGAAACAGAGAGGAGTGTTGAGTGGGGCTGGAGGTAAAGGTACAAGAAGAGTGATATAAGCCAATTAGAGAGTTTTGAACTTGCATGCATGCTTTACATTTATCACACCCTAAGCGTTACTCTTAGCTGTCTCTCACCTGTCAGCATTGCTGACTGCAATATATTATTCCAGCTATGAATACATACGTGTCTCTTTCCTCCTATACGTGTCTCTTCCTTGCGTTCTCTTTCTCTCTTCCTGTCTTTTCTTTCTCTCGTTTCTTAATTCTTAAGGCAAATACAGTATAAATCCACAAGAAAATCTAATAATAAAATGTGTTCCCCTCCTGTGTAGCTATCAACGAGGTTTCGGGGTTTTTGCAGGTATTTCCTTCGCCAATGGATTCAATGTTGGGTATTTTGCATTGGGGCTTTTCTTTCGGTTGCTCAATATTGGTATTTTGTTATTTTTGCCATTTGGGTTTGTTGTTAATGTCCAATTTGTTGGGTTCTTCGAAAATCTCAGCAATGTGTTATGTTCTTTCTATTTAATCTTGATTTTGATTGTTTAAATTTCATCTTGATATGTCAAATGAAAAAAAAAATCCATTGTTATTTTGATTTTTTTCAAACAAAAATAGTTGATTTTCAGAAGATTTGTTTATCTATTTTTTTAGGTTTTATATTAGTATAAATATCTTATGTTTCCTTTTTTTTCTTCTACTGATTTATCATTTGCATCTCATTTTCATTCTTTTTATTAAAGTTTTTTTTTGGGGTGCTTATGGATAATTATATTTTTATGATATAATCTTGGTCGCCTCTCCTCCTTCTTCATCATCTTCAATTTCATGTACTTAATAAAACATAACAATAGGTAGCTTATTATTATTTCATATTTCTGTGTTTCGGTTGTCATTCTAAAATTTTTCTATTCTGTATCATATTTTCCTTTTTATGCTCTATAAGGAGTACAATACAATCATCTCTCTTTGTTTTTACTTTTAATTTCTTTTTAAATAATCATATGTTTGAGTCAACGCAAGATTTGTATGACTTTTAATTGCATTGGGTTGATCATGATAGTATTCATTATCATTATCGATTAATTAATAAAAAATTGTATCTACGAACTCAATGTAAGAGATTAGTTTTTATTTTTCTTATAATAGTTAATATTAAGAGGTGAATACTTTTAAAATATGTATAGACTCGTAGATATTTGAGTATGCATTTGTCTTTAAACTAATATATGGAGACTCGCAGAATTTTTTCTCATTGTTATCAAAGGTGATTTACATGAATTTGTAATTATTATTAAAAGGTGAAAAGAACAAATATTAGAGTATGTATTCACAGACAATTCAATGTCATATTGATTGGGTTTTTCCAAATTCTCAAAACAATTTGCATACTTTTTTTCGTAAATCTTTACTATTCACTTTATTATTTATTAAATGATGGTAAAATTAATAATATCAATGTTGAAAATTGAAATAAAAAAAATATTAATATTGAAAAATTAATTTCAATGCATTTTGATATTGATTTCCTCTTTAAATGGTGATTTGATTTTTGATGGAAGACATTTTGGTAATCCAACTTTATTTTTAAAATCTTCTGCTTTTGACATAGGTCAAACACATACACAATGCCTTAAAACTTATTCTCATTTTTTTATTTTTGCACTCTATCTTACCCTCGTTATATTCTAACCTTTCAATTCAATTTTTAATGTACCATTTAAACCAAAAAATTACTAATTTTATGATTTTTTTTAACTTTTAGTATAATATAATGATATGACTATTATTAATTAACTTATCTAAACACTCTCTATCTCAGTTATTTGGAGTAAGAAAAGTGACATCTTTCTTGGACGGGTATTACAGGGAGAGGAATATAAGTCAAACTAGCTCTGCAGAAGGACTCATTGGTGATTTTCATGGATATTCTTCAAAGCTCCATTATCTCCATAACAGCCACAATTCTCTCACTTGTCTTTTGTGGATTCATACTTCATCTTCTTACCAAAAAACTACATGGAAAAAAAAGATACCATCCAATTGGTGGCACCATTTTCAATCAGCTTATCAACTTCCACAGGTTGCACCATTACATGACTGATCTTGCTGCCAAATACAAGACTTACAGATTGCTTAGCCCTTTCAGGAATGAGATTTATACTTCTGATCCTGCTAATGTCGAGTACTTTCTCAAAACGAACTTTGACAACTATGGCAAGGTACACTGTTTTATTTATTTAGTAACTTTTGCAGTCATGACTATGCCCCTTGAAGTTGAGGAGAAGCACTCATAATGAAATGATAAACAACTAGTTTCTTGTACATGAAATAATTCAAACTTCATTATTTCGTGTTCTGTACAGATCTATTGTTTCTTAGTGTAAATCAGATCTGTATATTTTAGCTCTCGGATGCTGTAGTAGTATCAAATCTTGGCTAAATTGGAAGTATTTAGAGTTTGGAAATAGAAAATTAGTTCGCTTCATATCTGGCTACAAGGTCAACTAGCCTCAGTTTTCAAATTAGTGTCTACTGTAAACAAATGGTAGAATGATACTCGGGTTGTGACTTGAGTAATTTTGTATAATCAACAGGGATGGTATGATTACAGTAATCTAAAGGACCTGCTAGGAGATGGGATTTTCACAGTGGACGGCGATAAGTGGCGAGAACAGAGGAAACTGGCAAGCCATGAATTCTCCACGAGAGTCTTGAGGGATTTCAGCAGTGTGGTCTTTAGAGAAAATGTGGCAAAGCTTACCCATATATTGTCCGAAGCAGCTACTTCCAAAAAGACAGTGGACATTCAAGTTAGTCTCCATGACTCCATTTAATTGAACCACCTTTTTTGGTTTTTACCAGACAAGTATACATAGTTTCATGAATGCAGGATCTATTCATGAAAGCAACTCTAGATTCTATATTCAGAGTTGCCTTTGGAGTTGACATAGACAGCATGTGTGGTTCAAATGAAGGCGGCAAAGAGTTTAGTGATGCATTTGACAATGCAAGTGAAATGACACTTTGGAGATATGTTGATATCTCCTGGAAGATTAAAAGAGCTCTCAATATCGGTTCAGAAGCCAAGTTAAGGGACAATATAAGAACTGTTGATGAGTTTGTTTATAAGCTGATCCATAGAAAAACTGCACAGATGAGTAGATCAGAAGCTGATTTGTCTGTAGGTGAATCTCCTTATAGCTTTTACTTCTATTAATGTCGTCGGTGTTAAAATAATATAATCTTTTTCTAATTACAGTGGAAGAAAGAAGACATTTTGTCAAGGTTTCTACAAAAAACTGGAACAGATCCAAAGTTTTTGCGAGATATAATATTGAGCTTCATAATAGCTGGCAAAGACACAACAGCAGCCACCCTTTCTTGGTTCATATATGTACTGTGCAAGTACCCTCATGTACAGGAGAGAGTAGCACAAGAGATTAAAGAAGCAACAACTGAGAAAGAAGGTGCAACAAACATAAAGGATTTTGCTGCTAACGTGAGTGAAGAAGCATTTGAAAAGATGCAATATCTACATGCGGCATTGACAGAGACTCTTAGGCTCTATCCTGCAGTTCCAGTGGTAATAAACAACTTTCATCATACATCACCGGCCAAGTAAATGCATGTGTTAAAGTTATTATTTTTTATTTCCTCTTACTGCAGGACGGAAAAATATGTTTTTCCGATGACACCTTGCCAGATGGATTCAGCGTGAACAAAGGGGACATGGTGTGTTACCTACCATATGCAATGGGAAGAATGAAATTTTTATGGGGTGATGATGCAGAAGAATATAAACCAGAGAGATGGCTTGATGGGGATGGTTTCTTCAAGCAAGAGAGCCCCTTCAAATTTACAGCATTCCAGGTTGGTTAAAACTAATTATCAGATTTACCCTCACTTGTCAAATAATCGAAGACAACAATCTTAGTCCATATATACTGTAACATCAACTAGATAAGTCATTCTGTTTGTAAAACAGGCAGGCCCACGAATCTGCTTGGGGAAGGAATTTGCTTACAGGCAGATGAAGATATTCTCTGCTGTGCTGTTAAGATACTTTGTTTTCAAGTTGAGTGATGACAAGAAGACTGTCAACTACCGGACAATGATTAATCTTCACATCGATGGGGGACTGCCTGTTCGTATCTTTCACAGATAGGGCAATAAATGAGCGCCATACATAGGATGTCCTTGGTGAGTTCTGTATGCCAAAGAGCTAATATGACAGTGCCAGTCCTCTTCTTCCAGAATGTAATAAGTCTATCAAATAACATTGACCATACAAAAAGTTGTCATTGTTACACATTTTGCTTGTTATACCCTCCTCCCTCTATTTTCACGACAAGCAGCAGTTTGAGTTTTCCACTGGAAAAATATATACTATACAAATATGATAAGAACGGAGACCTATAACAGAAATTGCAATGGATCTTAGCTGTTCGATAAAATATATAACCCTTTAATTAGCCTCATTTTGTGACAAGTGACAAACATGCAAGTTTATACTATTCATTTGAGAAAAGAATGTCGTGTTGTCAGCTAATGGTCAGTTAAAAGGACAAAAAATTGATACCTAGTTGTTGATTATGAGGGCTTATTAGAAATTCATTAAGCTGTAAGTGGTTCAGATGCCAACTGCTTCAACGTAACAGGAGCAATGTACAAGAAGTTTCACATAAATAAGCAACCTTCAGAATTTAAACCTTACCGGTGAATGATGATGTAGATAATACAGTTCTTTGTTTAATACATGTGGAGCTTATATAGTTATTTTTCTTCTTCAAGTTATGGGCATTAACTTGCTTTGAAGACAATAAACAACAGACTTCGTCAGTCCCAATGACCAGCAGGATTCAATATAACAATAAACAGGTTGATTGGAAAATTATACATACACATACATTTACACACATTGTGTGCGTCTCTGTGTGACACGTGTCTCAACTATGTCCCAGTGCCAAAATAAGAAAAGAAATGGAAAATGAAAAAAGAGGAACTGAGAGGCAACTAAAGATGAAAAAATATTTCTTATAAGACAACATTTACAAGGTAGTATCTTGACTGTGATTCCATGACACTTAAGTCCCAATATACTGATTGAGAAAGGGGTAAAGAAAAAAAGATCAAATGGCTAAATTTCCTATACTCTAATATCAAACAATTGGACAGCATGTACAACAACTATATCGATTTTCAAACGATAAAAAATAAAAATGCTGAACACAGTAAAAAACTACTGGACAGCCTTGTGGATTTACCTAATACAGTACACTCATGTTACATGTCGAAATGTTGAAACGTTATCCTCATCACACAGTGATTATGATACAGTCAAGAGATGGAGCTTTCGCATGTCAGTTACGAATTCAAATTGTATGACCCGTCGCAGCACCTTTCATCTTGTAAGATATGGATGGAATTTTCATCAGGAGAAAATTTAGTGAATCAAAGTCCAATATACCCTTCACTTTATAAGAGGGCTAAGTCCATCACCTTCCCAGCCCAGCTTAAGCATTTGATCTACTACCTTCAAGCTCAACTGCATAAGGATATGGATAGAGAGTCAACACTATGATGTTTATAAGCCATAGAAAGCCCCAGTTGTGCCACATTCTAGGAGCTGAAACTATGTGATTGAATAAATCCTCCCATCGCACAGAGGTAGCAGTAGTAATTACAATATTGGTTTTATCAAGTACATTAGGTTTTAGCTACCCAGCAAGATTACGTTGCATAACTATTGAACAGAAAACCTCAGTAATCAGATTGGCGGACATCAAATTATGATCATTGGTACTGGTTTAAAGTAACAAGAGTACAAGATTAGTAAAGTAGGTCTTGGCTATTAGCTTCTCAGAAAAGAAATGATGAGCCATTTCTCAGTTGATTAAGATATGGCATATGTATGAAACAAACACCTTTTTTAAAATACCTAAACACAATAACAAATAAATAGATAAAAAATATGTACGTATAGAAATTCATTTGTTATCTCATATGTTCTGTTTTATTGTAGTTCTCATATCAAAAAACTAAATTAGCATGCATGTTCCAGCGGTCATGGTGGTAACAAATTGGTACTCAATTTCTAAGTTTTTTTAAAGAGTGAACAGATTCAATTTCTTAAAAAATATTAGTCAGGATAAACTTTTTCCATGGCCATGAGCTCCAACATTTCCACGTCGAAACTTGGTGGTTAATGGCTCTTACCATCTATTCTCACCATGGAACTCATTTGACACTTCAACAGGGAGAATCTCTAAGCAGTCATTTTCCAGTACATAATCCTGTAAATTTTCTTCTAAGGGAATGAAACTTAGGCAACAGTTTTGTTCCTTTCTTTCGTTTCATTTTATGTGGGGGTGGGGCCCGTGGGGTAGGGAATAGAAGGCATTTCACTAGAGTTGATAGTGTGACACTAAGTGAGGATATGGTAAATCAAAATTATCATTCTATTTTGTATGTTCAATGGTTAAGTTCACATCTTTTACATAATAAAATATTCAAAATGGAAATGCTATTCCACAAAGATCTGTTAAAACATAATTATCAAAGAGAAACCATAGCCCATTAATATCCACAAAATGCAACTTGACACGGAATCAAAGGTGTGAGGGTTTAAAGAGTGACATGAACTGCACTAACATTTATATATCTACTCACTTGGAGATATTTAAAAGAAAGAAGAAGATAAGGGTGAAAATCAGAAATAGAACCCAAAAGTCAGCATTAGCAAAACACTCTTAGCACAGAGAGAGTATTTAACTTACTGCAGGATCTGTGAAGATTATCAACTGCCTATCAGCTGTCGATAACAAGAGATTAGTGTTATCCTTGTTCAGAGCCAGAGCCATAACATCTTTACCCTTTCCAAGCTTCATAATGTGAAATACCTGAAAACCGAAACATCAGCTTCTAGTTCATACATATATAGGCGAAGCGTGGTGGGAAATGGGTCCTATTATCAAGCAGCTAAGAAAAAGGGATGTCTGGTTATTGGTTAAAAGGTGCTAAGAAGCAGCATAGACAACCCAAACTTGCAAAACAGCAAACAAACAAACTAGATGCTCTGCCTTACGGTTCCTCACTGAATGGTGCCAGTATTAACTTAGACAGGAATTTGGAGAAACAAATAAGGTCCCAAAGGAAGACTTCACTCTACCTTTAAAGTATACATGTCGATGAAGCAGATTGAAGGGACAGAGATATCTAATTCATTTCCTTCACTGTTTGCATCTAATTCTCCATCAGAATCTCCAATTTCTGGCTTTTGCCACTTCAAAGACTTGTTGTCCGATGGTCCATCATTTTCAGAATACGGATTTACCCCAAGCAAAGCATTTTGTCCATCAAGAGAAACCTCCATGCAACTAATGGTGGAGCAGAGAGGAAACTGAGTCTTAGCAATGAGAATCCCATTAAGAGTAAAGGTGCTTAGTGTTTTATGGGATTTGTTCCAAGCCATTATAATTCCATCAGATGACAGACAGACAGAATGTGCCTCCACTCCAACAAGCCTTCTGACCAATCGACCCCTTCTTATAGTATGTAGCAAGACATCTGACGAACTGGAGCAAGAAACCACAATCCCAAGATCTGAACTCACACAGCAACATAATATTTCCCCAAGATGGCCTCTAAGGACATGTATGGGACCCTCAATTCGATGCCTCTTACTTTTATCTCTTGAGCTGTTTGGCGTAGTACTGGTTGAAGGCGTGCTTGAACCAGTGGAAGCTTCTGCTGTACCGCTACTGCGCGGTGTTGATCCCCTATTTATTCTCCAGAGAAGCACTGTGGCGTCTCTAGACCCTGTAACAAGATAATTGCTATCTGAAGACAAAGCCAGGCATGTTACAGGAGCACAATGTCCTCTGGCTACTTCTAAAGTTTTTGCCCCATCTGATGATATAAGCCGCACACTGTTGTCTACATGGCCACCTAGATCAAGTGCAGAAATTCCTATTAGTCAGTATGTTTAGAATTCAGTAAAAATATACACATGCAATACTGATCTCACCTCATTGAAAAGTGTTGCACTCAAATGATTATATACTTTTTAATTTGACTTTTTTTCCCTGCCAACTAAGGAACCCATGGGCACATTCATAAATCAAAACAATTTAAGTTCTAGACTTCTGGCACATGATTTCCAGACACAAGCTCTCTAGAAGTTCTAAATTGTGAAATGAGATGAATGAAGAAAATAACAAAATGACCACTAATATACTCCTTCCCTTTTCATTTAATGTGGTGATTTTTGACTGGTGTGGAATTTAACAAAGGAAGAAAGATTTTAGGAATTTGTCATTTCTGTGAGAAATATTGGAAAAAAATATTATTGAATTGTGTATCTACATTAGTACATTGAGACCCTATTTTTAGATACTATATTAGACTTTTTTTCCAACTAGGATACTATAATACAATCCTTTTCCAAGTAGGATTTTATATACTATTGTTATTCCTATTCCTATTCTAAGTAGGATTTATTTACCATTCCTATTCTAACACTCTCCCTCAAGCTACTACATACACGTCATATGTAACTAGCTTGTTACAAATGTAATTAATACAAGGATCGATGAAGAATTTGGTGAGATATCTACAAGTTGATCACTTGACTTCACAAAATCGACAATCAATCTCAGTGTGCTTAGTCTTCTTATGAAATACTGAATTTGATGGACAATGTCGATAAAACACAATGTGATAAGTTCCTGAATTACAGTGTTGAACTTCCCAAACCAACTTCAGAAGACAGTTTCATACCACATAGTGACTTATACAAACAACATACAAGACTGTCAAACGACATACAAGGCCACCAAACTCCCCCTGAGCAACAATATCAGGCGCTTGCTCCATAGATTTCTTCCTCGAAATCATCCCGGAGAAAAGCATTCTTAAGGCTTAACTGATTAAAAGGTCAATGGAGAATAACAATATGGATCATCCCGAAATGTTCCAAGAAAGTCACTTTAAAACTAGTCGGAACTTGCTCATGCAACGAATTATTAGATTTGATGGCTGAAAGTGGTCACAAATTGAAAAATAAAATTATATGAGTATGGTTGGAATGATGACATAACCCTAATGAAAAAGAGAATTATATGATGGCATGACCCTACTGGAAAATAGAAATTATATAGGTAGGATCGTTCGGACGACACGACCCTACTGAACAAGAGACATTGTATGGACAGGGTTTGAAAGATGGCACGACCTAACACAAATAAGAGAGTAGTCACCAAAAAGATGGCACGGTGCTATGCAAATTGAATATGAAAAAGTAGTTACCGGAAAGATGGCACGCTGCTACGCAAATTGGATATGAGAAAGCAGTCATTGAAAAGATACACGGTGCTATGCAAATTAGATATGAGAAAATAGTCACGAGAAAGATACACAGTGATCTAAATTTTTTTTGCTAACATAATCATTGGCCAGACGCGCGGCATATATGGGTCATAGACTCATAGGCGCCCGCCGGTACCGGAAGCTCTTTGATTTTCTACCAGGACCTTAGAAGCTTTGATATCATGTGAGAAATATTGAAAAGGAATATTATTGAATGTGTATCGACATTATTACATCGAGACCCTATTTATAGATATTATATTAGACTTCTTTTCTAACTAGGATACTATAATATCATCCTTTTCTAAGTAGGATTCTATATACTAATGTTGTTCCTATTCCTATTCTAAGTAGGATTGTATTTACCTATTCCTATTCTAACAGTTTCAAACATGCCATGACATTTCTATGATTATAAAAGCATGTCGTTAAGGACAAAATGAAGTCACAAAGTTAAATTGTTTCCAAATATAGGAAGGTGTCACTCCTTTTAAAAAAAATTAAAAAGAAAGAGTGCAACTTCAAATGGAACATAGGGAGTAATTCCAAACCTTATTTGCAAAACACCACAAGAAGTAAAGCGGCTGAGGAATGTTGCCATATGTAAGGAATGACAATTAATTGTTGTTATAAGATGGAAGTATGCTAACTATTCACTAACCCTCAAAACAAAAGAACAAAAGAAAAGATTTCTAATTGGTATTAATGAACCAAAATATTCATTCTTCCACAACGGTATTTAGATAACTAAGATACTTTTTAGATTTAAATAAATAGAATATATACTGCTTGCCTGTAAGAATTTCTTTGTCACATGTAATTGCAACTATGGATGAGCCTCTGATTCCTGAAGCAGCAAATGCTAGGGCTTGAGGGAAATGCCATTCCTCTGATTCAGAGCCAGTTGGCCCCTTGAACATTCGCATGAATGATCCACCAGCTGAGCTAGCACCAGGTTTTCCATGTTGGAAGAGGAAAGGTGTTCCCTGACCATCTGGTGTGTTCGGTTGCCATTTATGCTGAGCTACATGAGCCGCTGGCGCATTTGTATCGACAATTACGAGTGAATCAGAAGATGCCTGCATCGCTGCAGCAGGTAGGTTGCAGCGCTCTGGGTGGGGAACCGTATATGGTTTAGCATCTCTAGGATTCCGGAAGATGGTCTGTGCAAATGAGAGAAGTGGGAAGGTTACACTTGGGCCCACCAATTATGATAACATATTACTATTTAACTGAAAATGAGACATACCATCCGCTAAAAACTGCATTATGGATCGTAAAAAGAAGATACACTGACACCTTCATTCCAGAAGGAACTTCAGGGCTTAACAATAAGTTCTCTAGATTTATAAGACAGACAAATAGACTAGCTCAAGAGAATAGGATACAGCAAGAAAAACAAAAAGAAATCATGGTTTCCTGGAAGGGCTTCAGGGGGAAGTTTGTGACTTGAAAGTTTGACAAAACAAAATGTAGAGGCCCGAAAACAAAGGGACATACAAACATATAAAACACTGGTGATATTCTACCACCAAGGTGGAAAGTCAAACCTATTCATAAAACTCGCCAAAATGGCTAAGAAAACTTGTGTTCTTCAACCAGACCATTGACTTCCTTTTCTTTTCCTAAAGAGATATTTACATCATCTACAACAATTAAACACTTCACCCTTATATTCGAGCAAAAGATAGACAGTACTAGATTTACAGTTCCCTAATATAAATTAATCAAAAAGATAAAACTACTAGCACTCATTTGGACCAACTAAAATTTTACTCTTACATATGTTACAGTTGACTCTGAAAACTTAAAAGCAGAAAAATATGAAGGCAACAAACTCACCTGTAGCTGGAGAACATCTGCCAGTGGCATCCTTTTCATGTGTGGGACAGTAAGAAGTTGAGATGGTGTTTGTCCAAAATAAGCAATCTGATCTTGCATAGCACGCTGCTGGACCTTTTGACAAGATTTAGCATTTTAAATTACTCGTTCTCAAGTCAGTGGAATAACCAAAGCAAAAAGAACAGGAACAAAAGCATACTGGATCCGTTATCTTGTCAATATCCACTGTTCCTTCATACGTCAAGTAAAAGAAAACATTATTTGCCTGTATAGCTTCTTTCCCTCGTTGCTTATACCTGAATATGCAAAGAATTTTATTTGACAAAAAAAGAGAAGGAAAAAGAAGAGACATAGTAAGGGAAATAGCCAATTATAATGCATCCAAAACAACTTATGCACTCTACAAATTCTCAAGGAAGGCAATAACATTACCTAAGCAAAACTAAATTATGTGAATGGTCTTTCCAAGTGAAAAATAGACAAAACCTACCCAAAAATGAGATCTATCCATTCATGTAGATAAGCAGAGACGTGCTCACTCTCAAGTGCCATCCGATGCTTATGAATAAAATCAACTTTGTTTTCAGCCCAAGGTGGAAGTCTCACGGAGTCTACAACAGAGATAAGAAAAAAATGATAACAGTTGATGACCAGAAAAAATTTAGCTTTGTATGATTCTTTATTCAATTACACTGTATTTCATACCCAGCTTTTCTCCCAACTGCGTCGTACCAAATTCAATTGAATTCTCATTTGTTAGCATCTCCGGAAGATAAAATAGCTCCGGAACCTAGGTATCAAGAACAATATTTATGAGCACACGGAGCAACAGCTTGAACTGACTCCAGAAACAACAAAAGATAATAAACAATTAGCAGCAGAAAGCATTATCTGCATCTTCTGTTTCTAATAAAATCTTACTTCCTTTTCCAGGACATGCCAAATTGACATCCAAAATGGAATACTTTGTCACTTTATATATCACAAAAAACAAAAATCAATCTACCATTTCACTTCAGGATCCACTTGATATAAAAGTGGTTAGATGACTATCCAACTTGAATAAACTCTACTAATTTGCTACTCCACCTGTTTCAGTTTATATAAGCCTATTTCCTTTTTAGTGTGCTTCAAACTGAATGACCATTCCTAAAATTGAAAATAATTTAACTTGCATTCCCATTTTAACCTTAGAGACAAGCTTTTATAGCCAAATAAATGTTATAACATGTTCAACTTAAGTTTTAAATGCTTTACAACCGCATAAATGATGTCATGTTCAAGACCACAAGTCCAGAAGTTCTCATGTCTTTCTTAAACTCCGTGCGCGGTTAAATGCGGCCGGATAAAATTTAAACAGAGGCAGTATTTTTCTCTCAAAAATTGAGTATGTCAAATAATAACATTCAATTTTTTTTTCTTTTTGAGATGGTATGTCAAATAATAATATTTCAATTTTTATTTTGGGATTGTAAAAATTTATAATTAAAAGCACAAAGGTTGCCCAGACCATAACTACCAAGAGATGATCCAAAAGTATACACAATGATAATATATTCAAATTGTAACAATGTGTTGAGGTGGCAGAAGAAACATAGTTCATACCAACTCTTTAACATCACTCATCTCCTCAAGAACACTTTTCCAAGTGGCAGCAATATCTGAGAACATCCTATCTGCATGATCAAATTTGCCACCTTGGAGCTGAATAGATAGGGTAGTGAAGGGCTCCAGTCTGATTAGATAATATAACACCTGGTGTACATTAAATTCATACCAAAGGCTTAGAACAGCATCTGTAAGATCACTGCTGACTATGTTCACACTCAAGTCATTCATCTTCAACATATATCACAAAGAATAGAGGTGGAATAATCAATGAAGCAAACCGAGCCAACAAAGTAAATATGCAAAAGTGTTAGTAGGTCAAGAGATGAATGAAGATGCATGCATCTCCAGACAGATTATTGCTAGGTCGTGTATGCACTGAATGGTTACAGACTCGTTAAAACTCATATTCTCTAGCACTGAATAAGATAATTAAACTCATATTCTCTATTGTTCTGCTACACATAAAATTTTATGTTCATCCATTTGTTCTCTGCTTAAGTTTTAGAGTGACCTGTTGAAGCAAATAGTAAATGTTATTACTCATCCTGAGATCGGAAAGATCATTCACACATTCAAGTATAAAGCGAGTTTAAGGACCATAAAGGATAACTAGACTGTTTCCTTTCTTCAGATAGTGTTCAGTCTTGCACATGTGCAGAGCAAACACCAAAAATCATTCACAATATCCTTTTAACTGATGCTTCATATAAAAGGAGTCAAAAAAGTATGACATGTATAATAGAAAATGTCTAGCAATGGTGGTAATATTGATTGGTAGGCTAAAATGATCTTCATACCGAAATACTTTGACCAGAATTCATTTACGAGGGATACTGGCAGCAAACATACAAATCCAAATGGTCCAGCCTTGCCCCCCATAGGCTAAAACTTTTCCTATAGTAGCCACTTGAAACTGAATAATGACAGCAAACAACTTCAAGAGGAGGAAGAGAATTCACATCAATTAGTGTTTCTAGTGGAAAGAAACTGATGCAGTATCATTCATATGCTAAACCATAGCAAGGTGTCCTTTGAACTCTGGAACTCGTCCCTAGTTCCGACAGGCGTCTGGAACATCTGGTAGATGAATAAACAGAGAAAAGCCTGAAGGGTTGCAACAATTTCATTATAAAAAGGTAGAGTTTCTCTTTCTTTGGAAAACAATCATGTCAAATCTCCTAGACCAAGACCCAAGGGGTGAACTAATGGAAGAGCATGCAAATGGATTTTATTATAATACAAAAGGTTTAGGAAATTCATGACCTTTAAGTTGTAAAGAGGACTTCTAGTGATACCTACCTGTTTGGAATGGCATTAATGTTCTCCATGAGAATACATTTTACTAAAGATAACCATTTCACACAATCATCTTTTGGTGTTTGGTTGAACAAAAGTTGCTAAAATGACGGGGCTTAGGGTGGAGCATAGGTGGGTGTTTGATGATAATCACAAGTAGACAACAATAAAATAACATTTAATATTGATAAAAGAAAGTGACACTGGATTAGGAAGAAGAATAAGACAACTTATGACTATAGAAGGACAGAATTGTTCTTCTCATTTTGGTGTAAAACATAGTTCTTGATGATTTTGACATCCCAAATAATTAGGCTAAGGAAGCATTTAAGTGAAACCAAATGGGATAATAGTTGAAACAGCTTCTAGCAGTTGAGGTTGAGGCTACTTATAAATATTATCATTTACTGGAAAAAAAATATTATCATTTAGTAGCATTATAACTGTCTATTCATATTGAATCAATCAAGTAATTAACAATCATGAGACTGCTAATCCTAATTGAAAATAGTAGCATTTCAAAATATGCAATTAATACGTTAAACCATTCAGGGTACCTAACAATATAGAATGGTACAGTCATCGAAGATAAGGTTTAAAACAGGAACCAAATGAAAGAGCAAGCACATACAGTTCCTGCACTTGAGTAATGTGAGCCATAGTGGAACTTTGGGATGACAGGGTCATCAAAACTAGAGTATCTCTCTTGAAACTTCCTTAATCGGTCAGGATTTAATGCTCCAACTGGCTGCAAGTATATATTTCTTATGTCAATCATACAACAACCTGGAGATGATTTAACACATGAAATATTCATATATGCCAACCTTTGAGAGGTCTCTGTAAGTTGATGGATTAGCAAGATCCAAGTTGTTTGATGTATAATCAGAAATGACCCAGGGGAAAACAGGATACTGCAAAACCGAAAAGGAAATTGATCAAGTACGCACATGATTTTTCTCGAGCCCTCACAATGAGAAAATGGTACCTGAGTAATATCATTGTAACTACGTCCTGCCAGTGTGTTAAGCTGCATCAGATACTCAAAGTTGCTGATCTGAAACAATATGGATTAGCAGATCATGAATCAGTTTGAGAAAGGAAAACAAGAATTTGAAACCAAGGATTGTGGATTCATAAGGTTAGAAAATGTACTTCTCCCTCAGTAACTAAATACTAATCCCCAGAGGGGTTTATTATAAGGTCTTGAGCAACTCCAACCATTGGCTTAAGGTATTGTTCAGATGCTTAGGTTCTATCAAGTGGTATCGATACATTCTTTCACGTGGTAACCATCCTAGCACATGATCACACTACCAAGTCCACAATAAAATTCACCTAGGAATCCCAAGATCAGATTATACACGTAGGAGATGTTAAGCCATATTATATAATTGGCTCATATAGTTGTCTAAGGGGTTTTGAGAGGCTTTGGGTTACTCCACTCATTGACTATAATTTTATTTTATTATATTTTATTTTGAGAAAGGTGACAGTAAATTGCCTTAAGTTTCAGAATGATGCATAGATTCTCTTCACATGGTATTAGAGTCAAATGTGGAGCCTCAATTTTTTCACGACAGTTTAAGCCCACTCCTTGAACTATTGACACGACTCTCTTTCTCTCTCTTTTCCAGACCCCTACCTCTTCAACCTGCTAAACCTACTCTCTGCTAAATGTGCATTCTTCAGTCTGTTGAGCTACTTCCGTCTTCTCAACCAGGTGAAGGAAAGAGAGAAAGAGAGAGAAGATGGACAACAAGAAAGGAATCCAAAAGAAAAGGAGAGAAATCTTCAATCCATCACATGTGTGGATGGGTGATCAAAATGCCTTTGTTACACATTTTTGAGGAAGGTAACATTACTTCTATATATCCATAGGTATACTACATCAAACTGTAGTCCCCTAGCAAAAAGTTTTACTTACATCATTCCTAGGAACTTCTAATTACAATCAATCAATAACATTAAGCACATCTTCAGTATCAGCTATCACTACTTGCTTACACCAAAAATACTAACGCCCTAGCCAGTTTATCTTTATCTTTTGAATATTGTTCTATTTTCCTTCAAAACATCTCTGGTTCCTTTCCTTCCAAACTATCCACCAAATGCAAGATGGGACAATCCTCCATCTTTTCTCGTTTCTTCCTACTTCCATCCCTGTTCCAGCACTGTAGGACTTCTATGATATTTCCAGGCTGTGTCCACTTGATCTTCCTCTTGTGGATGAACAACTGCCACAATTGATTTTTCCATTTGCAGTGTCAAAAGAGATGGTTGACTGTCTCCACCTGTTCTTCACATTAATAGCATCTAGATCCTAAATTAAATTTCCTCTTGTCCAAGTTCTCACGTGTCAAGATTGTCTCCTTTGCCAAAAGCCATGCAAAGTAATTCACTTTGAAAGGAATTTCGTTTTTCGGATCATCCTCCAGGGCCATCCTTCTAGCTGCACCTCAGTAGAACTAAGTTCTCTGTATGCAGATTTTACAGTGAATCCCCCCCCCCCCCCACGAAACTAGTCTACTTCCTCTCTTGTCAGATTGGCTGTCATATTCATTGTGTCATGAAATCTTGCTATGATCGTCATCTCCCAATCATTTACGTTCCTTCTCAAAAACCGGTTCCACCCTTATTTAGTACATAGTTCTGCCACTGTTGCTTCTTGAGCTTGGCTCAGATAATGTACTAGGACAGCATTTGAGTGTCTCCAGTCCACACCAAATGTCTTTCCAGAAAGCTACTTTTTCTCCATTATCCACCTTCAGCTTGTTATCTCCCTGACCAGTTGCCATAGGTTCCTGATAGATCTTTATACACTACAATTATAAGGGTTGGTCAGAATCTCTGTCACAATCTTCACAAGCCATTTCATCATCAAACTCCTGTTTTGAGTCTGCTCTCTGATATGGAGTCCACCCCCTCTCTTGCTCACCAGCACTTCATCCCATTTGACCAAGTGATATTTTTTCTTATCTTCACTGTCCTGCCATAAAAAGTTCCTCCTAATTGCATCCAACCTCTTGGTTACACTAGCTGGTATAGCTTACCAACCTCTGTATCGCAGCAGGTTCAGTCACTAACTCCTCTTATCAATAGTGTTGATTCTTCTGTGTGCATTTGCTGTTTTTTGGAAAAAGCTTGTATTCTTATCCCCCTGTTTGATCCAAACTACCCTGGATCTCTGTCTCCATGCTATTTCCTCTTTTTTGACTATCTCTTCAAACTCAGCAGTAAGGAGCCAATCTGGAAGCTATCTCCCCTTCCTCCAGAATTCTCTGAATATGTATCCATTCAATTTCGGCTAGCTGATTTAGTACCAGTTGCTTCTGTTAACTCAAATTGCCTTGGCTGGTCACTCTTTCCACTTCCCTTTTTATGCCCATAGCTTTGCTACAAGTCTGGTTTTCCATGGAAATAAAAAGACTCCCACCAAGTCCTAACCCTATCATTAAAACCTTCTGTGGCCAGCCACCAATTTTCGAACTCAAAATATGATTTGGTTATCCTCCATTCTCCACATTGTAACATCAATAGGCAGTGATCTGAGACAACTGCAAAACAGATTGTTTAATGTTTCTAAAGTTTGAGTCTTATTCTTCAAAGATTAGGAACCTGTCTAGTTTTGCTGCTATGGAGTGCCTGTCACCTCTTCTCCAAGTGAACTCTCCCCCTGCTAAGTCTAAGCCCATTAATTGCATGTCTTCAATGGACTCTGATAGTTCTGTCATCGAAATGTTGATTCTGTTGCAGTTGAACTTTTCAAAAGGGTAGCTCACAGTGTTGAAATCCCCACATAGGACCCAAGGGCCCAGAATTAGACCTCTGGCTGCCCCAATTCCCACCAAGTTTCTTCCCTTTCTATTCTATCATTCGGGGCATAGACACATGTTAGGTTCCATTAAAAATCCAGGTTCTTCCGAGAGAAACTGCAAGAAACTGAATATGCTCCCACACTACTCACTTCCCTATCCCATATTCTTTTATCCCACATAATTACTTCCCCTCGTCCCACTGGCCTCTAGTTGCACGTAATCAACCCACCTACTACCCCAAACTTCTTTAACTATATTGGCAATCTCCCCCTCAATTTTTGTCTATTGAAAATATACCACATCTGCTTTCCAAGTTCTTATCATGTTCATACTCCTTTTCCTCCCACAATTCAGCCCCCTAACATTCCAGGTCACAATGTTTAAACTCATTGATCCATAATGGCTAAATACTCCTCCCCCCCCCCCCCCAATTTCTAGTACTGTTGCTATAGACGTAGAATCCAGTTGTAGCTTTTTTAGTTTCCGTAACACTTTCCTCTTGCATATTGTCTGTTCACTCTGTTTCCCCTTTTCTTCTTTATTGCAATCGATCTTCATCAACAATTCCTTATTGCTATCTATCTTCATCAACAATTCCTTGGCATTTCCCTCACACCCTTTGAAATCAACCCCAAACTCCAACCTTAGTTTCACTATATTTTTGCTGTATCCAATCCGAAATGCCCATATCTTCTTCTGGAAACTAGATACCCAGTGGGATAGCTTCCTCTATACCTCCATCTATATTTTCTTCCTCCAGTGGATGTATCATTACTGTCACTTTTTCCCGCCAACTCTTCTCAATTTGTGACGGACATCTCCTGCCTCTCTCTCTCTGCTTCAAGTTCCCCTCCATCTATATTCCATCACGTAATCTGGCATTGGAATTTGTTTTCCTTTGCTTTGTTTGTTTATATCTCAATATTTACTATGTTTTCAAAAATGGTTATTAAAGTTTGGCCTCCAGAATTTTCCACAGCAATTGGGTCCAAATATTCTGGGCCCAAAAAGTTTGACCCAATTCCTTTTGACCAAATCGTTTCGTGTTGTCCACATTATATTCCCCCTCTTTGAATCTCAAGCCCACTTGCATGTGGACCCCTCACTTGAAGTCACCACGTGCCAATCTATCTTTTTTGCCGATTGTACCCCCTTTATCTTCTGCAGAAGTTGGTTCTGAGTATTGACCACTTGTTATTTACCCTTCTCCTCTCTCCTCTCTCCTCTCTCCTCTCCTCCGAGAATCTTACGATGACTGGAGCTTCGCACCACGCCGGAATGGTGTAAGTGAAGCCATCACAGGTTACTTCTACTTCTCTGGGAACTGTCTCCATCACCTCGTATTATAATTCTGGCCCAGTAAAGGTGATTCTTGAGAGAGGTCTCCTCCACCGTCCCGATAAAACCTCCACATACACCACCTATCTCCTTGAATACGTTCTGTGACCAATTCATAGGTAAACCCAACCAGCCTGATCCATACCCAATCTCGCCTTATCTCTGCAGGCCAGAAGCCCGTCATGGGTTTCCACCATTTGACCTCCTACTTCATCTTCCTCCAGATCCACTGACCTGTTAAGATATGCTCTGCTACCACTTTGGATGGTAGTTCAAACATGAAATGCCCATCATTCATGGCATACACTTTGACTTCTATCTCCAATTTCCAAGAATTACAAGCCCATCTTCTTACATTGTTCAAACTGAGGGTTTCATTTGCTTGGAACTGGAATTTCCTACTATGCACCTTCTCAAGAGATCCTTTTCTGGTTGTGATTCACCACCTGTGATTCTTACTTTGTTCTCTGTACTCTGTATAATGGCCTTCTCCTTGCTTCCGTCACCCATCTGTCTTGGAAGAGAGCTTCTTTGTAAGACTTATGACTCTGTTTTCTGTCCTTCACTGCTGTTCCCTGTGGTTTGTCTGGTTCATAGATGAAACCAGCAATCTTGTGAGTTATATTTCCCTAACCTCCTTTGGGTGTGGACTCAAGGGTTATTATGACAGATTTGTTTTGACCTTGTAATGCTATAAAGCTGATGTGTCTCTCACTTTCATTGTATTTAAGAGTGAAATAAAATTCTGCAAAATGTTCCTTCATGTTCCACCTCTTCATTGTCCTGGCTTGCATATGGTGGACCATATGGAAGGAAAGGAATGACAGAATTTTCAAAAGAAGATCAAACTCCAATCAGAAGATCAAAGGAAAATGCATCTCTACTTCATGTTTTTGGTGTAAAGAGCAATGTATAGCAAATGAGATACAGATAGTGGATTTCCTAAGCTTTTTGTGATTAGCTGTTTAAGCACACTTTTGGAGGTGGCCAGCATACCCTTAATGCTGAAGAATACGTGTTACCAGCTTCAAAAAAAAAAAATTGTACTTACTGTACTTTTGAAGCTTCAATAAATACTACAACTAATCATTTCAGAACTTAAATGCTAACTTTCACTCTTCTCATCAAAAATTTCGGCTGTGCCCCACCCATTCAAATCAAACATCCCACCTCATCTTTGTATCTCGTGATGTCGCCTTGAACCCTGCGTTGTAAAAGATGATGTCCTCTCATGTTGAATGTGTTCTGGTAACCCTACCGGAACCACCCATCTGAAACCTAGAATTTAACAAATCTAATCTGAAAGTTGACCGACCTCAATTAGTCCTGAGAGCAATTTTTTTTTAAAAGTTGGATATCTGTAGTTTTGTTCCACATTAGCTGTATAAGGATTTGCAAAAGGTTTTAATGTTCTGACTATTCTACCCATCCCACCAATTGCCTCAAGATCTTGAGTTACATGCTAAGATTCTTTCTACTGCTTCCTCAAACACACAGGTATAAACAGGAATTTCATTTTCTTTTTCCCCTTTCCCCAAAAGAGATAATACTTGAAATTTCAATTTTCTAACATACCTCCCAGCGAGCCCAACGTTCCATGAGTTGAGTTCTTTTAAGAAGTTGTTCAGGTCTCTGCAAGATGAGAAGTGGCATAAACATATACAGTGATAGAAGATTGCTGAACGCTAAAGAAAGCAGAATCCCTTGTTTGACCATGAAGATTCAAGCCTTTGTGCAGTGAAATTGTGAATGGATATAGATACAAGTCAGCGTGTCAAGAATGGCCCACACCTGCTATTGCAAACTAACTGAAAACAAAGTTTGTTCACATGCCAAAGACTGATATATAAGCTACAGAGAAATAGAACCTGAGTTGCAAGGTAGATATTGTTCAAATGAGAGGGACGAGTTTGAACAATAGCTCGATATGCATCTCTTCTTGCCTCAGTACTCTGATTCAAAAACCAAGAATATTAACATAAATCTTGAAGAAATAAAAAATTTAAAATAAAAGCATGATATCATAACAATGTAGTACAAGGTTATACCCCAAAGTCAAAGAAAAAGTTTGACCGGTCGACCATAAATAATTCCAACGCACTTCTCCGTAGAAGATATCTGTAAAGGCAAGAAGTCAGGCAAAATGGCTGCTGAAGAAAGAAGACAGCTTTCTAAAAAGACAAAATCATGTGATCATTCCAGAGAAAATTTAGCCCGATATATGAAATAATAACTTCACAACACCCATGGGGTCCAAAAAGTGAACCCTCAAGGAGAAATCAAATAAGAGAAAGAAGGAATCTAGGGAAGGAAAAGGGACTACTAATTTTGACAAAGGGAGCAGCATGTGAAATGTGTATGAGTGCTCACAAATCCTTTTCAAGCTTGAAATGAGACCCACATGTAAAAGAATGCAAATTGCCTTTTCAAGCTTCCAACCAAATGAAACACATTATCAAAGAAAACATGTTCCTAGAAATTCATGATTTATTCATGTAAACCAATTCTATGTTCATAAACATCAGCATTATCACAGGCAAAAAGCGCAAAAAAAACTCTACAGTTTGTTGGGGCTTTAAGCACAAAGCACAAAGCACAAATAAAGCATGGACTGTGATGAAAAAGGGCTCAAAGGGAGAAAAGAATATATATATTTAGTCCAAGACTAATAATTATAAACATGAATGACAAATATATGACCACAGAAATTGAAAAAAGAAATTATGATAAAATGAAATATCAATTGTTTAGTGTCACTCAAAAGAGGCTCATTGGTAAGGAAAAGTTTGCCCTAGAACCAAGATGATGACATTGAAGAGCACATAAAGCAAGACAAAGCTTTTAACACGTTCTAAGCCTCGCTTTAGGGCTTAAGCGTGCTTAAAGCGCGCCTTTGACTACACTGATAAACATCAGAATCCATTCTCCATTTGTTAAGATTTGGATGTCTGTTCTAGTATTTAAAAACATAAAAGTAACATAGTCTCAACGAACTAGAAAACCCTCGACTCCACAATAAAACAGAAACTGAATTTCTCCTCAACCAGCAGAGTAGAAAGTCAAACAAATAGTAAAAACAATAAATGGGAATGAGCATCTCAAATGGAACCACAACAGTAATCAATTGAAGGTTTTTCCAGATAACTTTGCACTTGTGATGTTTGAATAGATCTTAAGCAAAAATTTAGTTTATTCTCACCTTCTGCTATAGATCTGATGAAGGGAAGAGATCAACCAGCTTCGATCTTTTTCTTTAACTTTTTCTTCACTGCTGCAATCGAGACCATCCCCAGCCTCAATGTTATCAATGATAAAATTTATTCTCCTCGTTGTAACCTGGCACGATAAAACACTTCACAAGTTAATAACTTTAACTTGTGTTGGAATGAAGATCAGTAAACTTGTGTCCTACTCAAAAAATTGATCTGTTCCCTACAACGGAAAACTTTGGAAACCAAACAGAGTCTGCAAAAACTTATAAAAATACATGCAAACAGCTTGTTTACCAAGGAGGCAGTACATTTTTTTAAAGACCGGAGATCCCCAAGGATAGGAAGGGCACAATTCAAAACTCAGTGGATAATGAACCACCCTTCTATCCTTCTTCATTCAAATACTATGCTTTCGTCAACAGCATGGTTCGAATCACTAAGTGTGGTCTCTGCCCACGTAAGCTTTGCATAGCTGGTTCCAAGTCCCAAAAAAAGTTCAGCTGTGGCAGGTAAGCAACCACAAATCATATATGATGAACCCTACAAGCATTGCTGACCCTTCAAATTAATATCGGGTAGGCTTGATTGATTAATTCATACTAATCAACTCCGCTATAAAATGAGCTAAGGTATACATAGAGGTACTTTTTAGGTAACAAAAAATGATAAATTGATCTCGAATGTCCAAGAAAATAGGACCTTTTACCTAACGGATATACACAGAGGATCTTTTGGTAACAAAAGGAAAGAAAATAATAGACAAAACGTAGCCGCTCTTGATCTCTAATCATCCAGCTATTTTATTGAGTCTAACCATTTTGTGTTGCCCTTATGATTGTCATAACAACGGACACAGTCTACAGGCCAATGTCCATCACCTGAGTTATCCAAAACAACTTCTTGCTATGCATGATTTCATGAGAAACTTATAGATGGGAGTCTAGAGGACTTCACTACTCTGTACACGTATAGGTTGGCCGCTAAGACTACATCATATGACAAGGCCAGAAAAAGGATGGCAATTTCTTTTTGACATAGGTAACTGTTTCTATTTCTGTAACACAGTACACGGGTTGGAGTGAAACCACATTTACAAAGATCTCAAAAAAGGATGGCGTTTTGAGTTTCTTAAAAGAAAAAAAGGATGGTGTTTTTCACTTGAAAAAGAAACATACGAAGTCTTTGCTACACGTGCATTCTGCAGCCTGCCAAACTAATAGTATTTCTATTTCTATCCATTAAAATCATAGCATTCAAACTAAAAAGAATAGCATGATATCTTATCAACTAGTTTATATATAAGCATTAAGCAATTAGTGTCTTTGATATGGCTCTTCATATTCTGGTCCACATACGACTCCAAATATTTATAAAGTACCCTAGTAGTGCTCTATGAATATCGGACATCATACCAAATATTTGGGATCTCTTCACAGGCGGGTGCATTTATATCTTTATGAGTTGTCTAAGCAAATGAAATGTTCCCGTGGGGTCAGGAGTATAACATGTCCATGAAATTCTGAGCTCACACACACACACAAACACCAAAAAAAACCAGTAGCAGATCTGGCCCAGCAGCAGGGGAGTGGGGAAAATTTTGATTTCAAATGCTTTCACCAGTTTGCAATTACTCTTTTGACCTTCAATACCTTCTTCAGGTCAATAACATTTCCTCTTTTTTTCAGTAATATGCTAATATTATTCACGTAAAGGGGCATTAAGATATTCACTAATTTACATAGAATGCATAATTTCATTAGTCCACCAAATTTCCAGTCATCCTTCTCATTAAGGGAGTTGAGTTTCAAAAAACATGCATTTCAAAATGCCAATCATTGAAAAATTAGCAGCTTATACATAATAAACCAATAAGTCTAGTAGTAAAAAGAAACATTTCATCACAAGCATATTTTTCATACGCAGACTTACTTGGAAAGTTCCTTTAGAAACCATCAACGGCCTGACTATTGATGATGGAAGCTCAAGAACAATCCTTTCATCATGTTCGCTAGGAACGTAACCAGGGGCAACTGCTGAAGGACTCTGCACCATGTCATGGTGGTTAGTAAATGGAGTGCCTCCAGATTCCGAAGATGTCTGCAGGGACTGCTCAGCAGTTCCAGACATTCTGCTCTGAATGTCACCATGATGTTCTGTGTCATCTAGCTTACTATCCAAGTTGGGACCATCTTCTGGTTCATAGTCCTCGTGCACTGGCTCAATGGAAATAGCATCTGCTGCCAAAAGAGAGGCTTTTGATGGACTGATTGTTTGATCTTCCCCCTCTTTTAATCCGCTATGCTCAGCATAATCTGCAGCAGAACCAAAATGATCTGACCCTCCATAGTTCCTTCTCAAACATTTCCGCATTCTTGCAGATGTTTCCATATTATCCAGCTTCCAGAAAACCTACTCATAAACATAGTTATTAAATCCCGAGCTGTAAAGCCATTCATCAGACAAATAAAACAAAAAGCAGCAAGTAACATACACGCTGAGGATTGTACAAACTATCACTAAATGGGCCAAAAAGACATTTAATCTCTATCAAGCTATGGATAAGTTTTCTCCATTGACGTATTCCAGTATACAAGCGATGCTGAGCAATTACATTCACTTGCGCCCGCCTCTCAACCTATAACCACATAGACAAACAAGGAATCATACAATGAAATTAACAATGTCACTGAGACCAGTTTTATAGACCTATCAGAGAAAACGACTAGTGGCAAGTGTTTGAAGATGACCTCTGATCGCTGCATGTTTCTCGCTAAAGCTAAACTTCCAACAAGGACAGCAATGAATTTGTAAGACAGGGCATTAAAATCTTTCCCATAGACAGATTTAGTATCAACTGACTGCAAACATTCCATCCAAGCTGTTCCCATGGCTTCAGAAATATTCCATCTCATCACGCGTCCCATGTCGCTTCTACTCCGTCGCTGTGCAGATGTAGCCATTGCCACTGCACTGAGACCTCTTCCTGATCCTATTTTTGCATTGCGTTCAAGGTCTCGTGCAGCAGCCAATGCCGCTGCTTTCGCTGCCGCCTTGTCCTTGGGAATAGCAGGAGATTTGCTTGGTGCCTCTATAGGTTTCTGAAAACTTGAAAATGTATGAAGTCTAGCCGCTTTGCGCTCTAGCAATGAAGAATCCCGCTTTAGATGTGTGGTGGTTGCTGGTGCTGGAGCTTCCCCTCCAGCAGCGCCAGCGGCTAGCATTGCCAGTGCCATAGCAGCAGGAGGAGATGCAAAAGCAGCAGCCCAGCTAGTAGATATCATAGACAGAGCAGCCTGAATAAAAGAATATCTTAGTTCTTTGAGATTTACAACTAACAAACAAAATGTAGCAGCATTAGTCCAATGTTTCAGTAGCTGAAGAGGGAAAGAATGTATAAACAAAAGTGGGAATTACTTTTTGTAGTAACAAAAATAAAAGAAAGCAATGTCAGTGATGGACAAAATAAAAACTGCAGATATGGATGGTACAGCAAGAAAGCCAACCACAAAAGCATAAGCTGGATGTGCCAGATTCTGATTATTTAACAGAAATACTTCATCAATAATGATAACTGTAAAGATCTTGTCACTTTATTTGAGATTCTTTTGCCAAACTCCAACTCTCAAGAAAAGCTAGAGACTTACAGTAAAATCTAGCACTGAAACTTCATCACTATCACATGGAAGTCTAATATATCTACCTCAAGGGGCAAAGCATCTGCAGCCAATGATCGATCATCAACAACGAAAGGATTTATACCATCCGCAGTTGCCAATTCGTGAATTCCTGCCAAGAGGGGTCGCCACCTCCTTAAGGCTGCAATAAAAGGTGGTATAATAACCTCTAGGTACTGCTTCCTTAGAGGAGTTCGATCCCTACCAACAGCATGCCAGACCTGCAACATACAGGTGACGAAACATGAATCAAATAGTGAAAGCATCAGAAACAGAAATATAAAGCTAAACTATAAGAACGAAAGAGTTTTTATCTTAAACCTCCTTATAAATTGCTGAGTCAGACAAGTTTCTAGGTAGATATAATACTAACCTCAGAGAACATAACACAGGAGGCTACCAACACTCTCTGTCTTCTAGACTCAGAAATAGGCATGTTGAGAATTGGTGAAAGCACGCTGTCCACAAAAAATTAAAAATTGATTTACGAGTGGGATTCCAACTAGCATAAACAGAGATATCAGAATACATATTACTATTACTGATCAACCAAGTGGTCATAACAGACAGCCAGAATACAAGATAGCCTAATTTTCTTTCTTATTCTTTTAATAAAAATGGCGTCTGGACCAGCTTGTGTGCACCTCAATTATTCCAGCCGATACACACCTACTATTTTTGTCTCAGCTGGGATTGAACCTTCGCCTCTAAGGCTTAGACCCACTGCATTGACACCTTGGGTGCCATAAAAGACAGTGTAATTATGATAAAGAAATCTAAGCACATGGCCATAAGTACCTACCCAACAAGAACTCATGAAATACGCAGACATAATAGGAGAAAATCCTGCTGTGCAAGTAAAAGGGATGCCAAAATTACCGGAGAACTTAGATTGGCAATAGAAACCAGCAAACAAGAAAAAAAAATACTGAAATGTTGACATCACCAAAAAACTAATGCCGAGGGATATTGGATACACCTAAAAAATGATAAATAGCAACTCGTAGGAGTGTTAAACGAACTAAGACAAATTTGGCTAGTTAAAATGATTTGAGTAAGTCAAAGTCCAACATGTCCAACTCAGATCAATTTTTCATTTGTTCATTTATCCTTTTAATCTCTATGTTACAAAAAAAGATTTATTTTACAATAAAATTAAATTATAATCTCTATTCAAAACTTTCTTCTTCTTCTACTACTTCTTCTTCTTCTTCTTCTTCTTCTTCTTTTGGGCAAACTATAGTATGGTTAATTTGGAGTAGTAACGTTTTTCAAGTTGCCAATCTTTTTTTAATAATTGTGGCATCTGGGCCAGTTTGCCCACACCTCGACTAGTTCTATAAGGCATCTGTTACCCACCAAGCACCAGCACAAGTATCGGGTAACTCTGTCTACCAAGGCTTGGACAGAAGGGAAGAAATTACATAGTGCTTTTGCCTTCATGGAATTTGAACCCGAAACCTCATGTTACTCAACCTACTTTCTTGACCACAAGATCACACTCTTACTGCCCCTATGCTCAAAGTCAATCTTTTGGATGGGTTAATTTAGGTTCTACCACTTTTAACCTTTAAATGAGAACATTACTAACCTTAAAAATTTAGGCAAGTTACATGTTTTATGGGTATAAATTTACACCAACATCGAGAAAGATATTTGGTACGTTTTCTTTAACACAAGTTGTTGCAATTAACCAATGATCACATTGCTCTAATAGCATGTCAATAAAGAAATTACTTCGGAAAAAAGATTGAAATTTGTTAAAAAGTTAGCGTTATAGAGTAGTGCTAAGTGTTAATATGGAACTAAAAGGCTAGATTGTGCCGCATGTTTATAAATAGGTATCCTTGTGTAGTATAATCCATCAAGTCTTCGGTGTATCTTTTTTCCTTTTTTCTTTTTTTTTTTTTTTTTGCTTCAAGCAATTTTTGGTGATCTCACTCTCATACTAGTAAGTCACCTTAAGGTTCCTGTGTGATTCATGGTACCTTAACCAGAAGTCTTGTGAATGTGCAAAACATAAAAAAAAAAAAAAAGAGAGAGAGAGAGAAAAACAAAAAGAAGAAAAGAGGAAAGTTGAGTCCCTCAAAAAGGGTCAGTATATTGATTGATACCTCCATAACAACGAGGATCGCGGTTTTCTTGATGGTATACGAGCATTCCCATCTAAAATAGAAAGATTGCTAGTCTGTCTACGAAAACCCTCTGATGTCCCATCTTCTGTGTTTCCATGCCTCATTAGCATCTGATTTCCACCATCATCTTCTTCCCTTAAAGAGACAAGCACCATTCGCAACATGCAAAGAAAAGGCTGGTCACTGTCTAACAATTGATATAGTGCTGCCATGCCTCCCATTCCAGTACCTGATCCTCCTCCAATACCTAGACCGCCACCCAATCCAGACTCATCTAGCAACAGTGCTTCTAGCATTGCAACCGACTTCTTTACTAAAGGAAGTTCAATCCAGTTTCCATCGGCATCTTTTTCCAATGCAGAATTCCAAGCTTCCCAACCACTGCCACCACCACCAATATCTGAGCCGTTTGAGGGAAGGCCAACTCCATACCATAATCGACTCCTGTATTTCCACCCCTCAGCTAAATCTAAGGTGCAGCTACCATACGACACAAATGCACAAGAAACAGATTCATAAGGTTCAGTAGCTGCTGCTGCAGCTAGCCGTTCCATCACAGTTGCAGATATCTGTCCATTAGGGTCAGCCATTGATGCAAGAACCTAGTTGAAGCAAGCATCAGTAAACTAAGTTCAATGAACAAGAAACCAAATATAATATCATAAACTGTTGCAAGCATTTCAATATGGTCTGTCCCATAAATCTGGCTACAAACAAAATAGATAGCATTACAAGCACAAGTGAGAATTACGCCTGCAGTCTTAACCCAGTTAGCAGAGAGATTGAAGATTTTCCAAAACAATTACATGTAGGTGCGGGTGAAAATGCAGGAACCACAGAAGACAGGAAATAGGGAAAAACTAGAGATGCAGACAAGACCTAGAAGCGGAACAAACTCCAACAGAACTGCCAGGAAAATATGCATATCATAGAGAGTAGAAAAAGAAAAAATACGCAGACTAATATGACCAGATAGTACTTTTATAAAAAAAAAAAAAAGAGAGAGGAACAAATAAACTTGAAGAAGAGGAATTTCTAAACTCAAACATAAGTCTATAATACATACATCAAGTGACACTCTTCCAGAGCCATTTGATGATCTACGATCAGCTACACTGTCAAGAGTGTCTCCACCGACTACACTGGCAGACTGACCACCTACAGGCGCAACATTTAACAGAGGGGAAACAGAACCAGTAGGAACACGTGCAGTCCTGTAAAGTTTGCTCTGCAGTCTGAGATGGTCTTCAACAAGCATTAAAATCACAATGGCATTCTCTACCAACGCGACAGAAAGTTGAGCCGCATTTTCTGCTCCCAGCTTGGCATCCTTAGCTGACAACCCTTCAGCGGCCACACCAGCAGCAGCTGCGGCAATAACCTGAGTCTGCAGAAAAAGAAAAGTTGGATGTATACATCATTGTAGTTTCACAAATGTTAATGTCTCAGGATGCAGAAAAGTTCAGGACAAATTCAATCAGAATAGAACAAAAACTTTAACTAGCGTGAAGGGGCAAAAAGAAAGTTCAATATGTTTGATAAAGAGCACATGACACCAAGACAGCAACCATATTTGTGCTATATTCATAATTTATACTAAAGTGTATAGAGAGTGCAACATGCAAACTCTCTCTCCACCATACAGATTCTTCTTAGAATTTTTCTGTAGTTCTCTTTTTTGCATGGAAACCTACTTGGTGCATCATAGATATAATTGCTTTGCCTTATCAAACAGAAAATTACTCCGAATATAACAAAAATCATAACTGGAAGTAAGTCCCTAAAACAAAGTTGATTTTGAAATTAAAACAATTCGAAAAGGTGCAAGGTGACACCAATGCTCAAGCTAACATCAGAGGCAACAAATGTGGGGAAGCTTAAGGCTTCAATTACTCCCTCCACTCCTAATTCATGTAATTATAAAGAAATAAACCTTGGGTCTAACTCAACCCAAAAGCTAGCTCATGAGGTGAGAATTTTCCAACCATACAAGAGACAAATTACCCCATCCGTGGCCAATGTGGGCCTTCTGACACCTCCACATACCCAGGCTGGACATTTGCAACGTAGATAATACAACATGAGAGCCCAACATCGAGGGGGCAGGCATCATAGAGGAAAATAAAATTGAAGAATGGTCACCAGGTCTTGATTGACAAATTTAGCAGAAAAGGTGATGCGACTAGGCTGAGCTTAAAGCCTCTGGTACAAGGAGGGCATCATAACAATTTGGGAGAAAAGACAGTGGACTTACTCAGGAATACAACATGGACTGTTTCCACCCTCTTGTTTATTTGAAAGCATACAGGAGGATTTTAGGTGGGTCTTCTTAGGGGTTTCAATTCTATGACCCACACTCTGCTTCTAAAAGAGAAGAGTTGAGGAATGAGTTTGTTGCAGCAAAAGGGCTAAGGGTGATTGGTGGTGACTTCAACATTTCAGATATAAAACTGAGAGACTGAATTGTAACCACAGATCAATAAAGAAATTCTCAGATTCAATTGAAGACCTTGGTCTTGTTGATTTACCATTACATAGGGCCCTGGACACATGCTTCGAGTTAAGCCCAAGACCTAATGCAAAGAAATGGATATTGGGGCTTACTCAAACCCAAAAGTAAGCTCATCCGGAGGAGGACTCTTATAAGGAGATCAAAGATCTCATCCCTCACCAATGTAGGATTCCACGCCCAAACCCTTTTCCCAGACTGGAGCGTGCACATTCATGGATTGGAAGTATATTCACAACTCTTGCTGTCCTGCATGGTCCGAGGACCCCCACATTGGACCCAATAGCCCTGCCTCTGTAACATGTAAGAAATGGATGGGCCTAACTCAATCCACAGAGCTAGCTTTTGGGGTAGAGTTAGGCCGAAGAATCATTTCTTTAAATGCAGAAAATTGCATAGGGTGACCCTCAATTGTAGTGGTTTTGATTTTTTTCCCCATAAGAGAAGTCTTATAAAAATGGTCTTCCTTTCCACTTTAAGTTGAGTCAAAGTACATTTTTGCCCCTCTACGCTTTAAATATTTTTTAAACAACCCTCCAAGCTAAGTTGCCGCTCAATTTTTTTACTTATTTTTTCTCTTTCTTTATTTTACTTGTATCATATGTGCTAAATTTATTGTATTTACATATTATCATGTGTTTTTCATTAGTAATCGTTCTTCCTATGCATTTCTTTTCCTTTCCGTTTCATCATATCTAGTATTCTGCTCACGGGTTGTTGAGACAAGGGTTCCTAAGAAACAGCCTCTCTACTTCTATGAGGTAGTGGTAAGGTATGCGTACATTCTACCCTCCCCAGACCCATTTGTAGGATTCCACTGGGTATGTTGTTGTTGTTGTTGTTTTATTTTTCTTTTATTTATTATTTTTTTCTTATCTTTTGTTTGTTTTTTGTTTTTTTTCTTTTTCATTTTTTTCTTTTTCTTTTTTCTCTACTTTTATTTTTACTCTCTTTCTTTATTTTTCTTTTATTTATTATTTTTCTTATTTTAAATTTTTTTTCTTTTTCTTTTTTTCTCCACTTCTTTTTGTTGTCTTTATTTCATTTCTCTCTCTCTATGTATATATGTGTGTTTGTGTGGGATTGTGTATATATATATTTTAAACCATTGATGAGTTATGTTTGCTTCAAAGGCAAAATTTATTGTGTTTCCCATAAGTTTGACTTAGTGGAAATTGTTGACCATTAGGCACAACTTGTTATTTGAAAGTCCTTGGGCTAAGTTGGTGTTTGGATGGGCTTTTTTTTGGCTTTTAAACACTTTTTAAGTTTCGGAAGTGTTTGGGTAACAGAAAAAAGTACTTAAAAGCATTTTTTCAAAACTGAAAAAGTACAAAAAAAGAAAGCCAAAAGTAGGGGGTCCCCAACTTATAACTTTTGGTTTTTAACTTCTAAGCCGTTTAAAAAAGCCAATACAAACACCCCCAAGTCTCGCCTTTAAGGCAAAAATTTTAGAGCATCATAAATCAAGACACAATGTGGTCTAAGTCTTGCCTATAAGACGAGAGTTAAATAACATCTCATAAGTTAGATAAGTTAGACTTGGTGAAAATGATGTAAAAAATTGCCCATGAGGCACAACTTATTCTTTGAAGTCCTTCGGCTAAGTCTTGCCTTTAAGGCATGAGTTATAGAGCGTTTAAAAGATCAATATTTAACGTGGTATGCTAATTATTACCCATGGGGCTTAACTTGTTTGGAAATCCTTGGACTAACAAGTATTACCTCTAGAGCAATAGTTATAGAGTATCTCATAAATCAAAATACACTGTGATATTGCTAGATCTTGCCTATGGCACTTAACTTGTTGTTTGAAAGTCATTAGGCTAAGAGGCAAGAGTTATAGAGCATATGATAATCAAGACACAATGTAGTAGTGTCAAGTCTTGCTCATTGAGGCATAACTTATGAAGTTCTTGCTCTAAGTCTTGCCTCTAAAGCAAGAGTTAAAGAGCATCTCATAAATTTAGACACAAAAAGATAGTGTCAACTCATTCACATGGGACGTAACTTATTTTGCAAGTTTTTTTGGCTAACTATTGCCTCAAAAGAAAGATTTATAAAGTATCTCATGAAATTTCAAATAATACATGCATTAAATTTAAAATAGTAAATATGAAAAAAATTGTCTTGAACGTTGGCACCTGAATCTAGGGATCATTTTATTTAAAAGAAGTACAAAATGTATAAAATAGATAACTTTTTTAGTTCCATAATTAAAAAACAATATAATAAAAGAAAAAAAAACTAAAGATAAGCACAAAAAAAGAAAAAGAAAAAAGGGGAAAAAAGTAAGTAAGTAAGTAACAAAGAAAGAAGGAAAAAAGAAAAAAAAAGAAAAAGAAGTACAAGGAAAAAAAGAAGAAAAAGGACAAAAGAACAAGAAAGAAAAAAGAGAGAGAGAAAAGGAAAAATCAGCAAAAAAAATTAACTTTATTAATTCCATTTAGTTATCAAAATACAAGCTATCTTTATTTAGTTAGGTTTGAAGAGCTATTTTGTACAAGAAACTTTCATTAAATAAATGAAAGCTATTTTTGTAAAACTTTTTTTTTACGGGAGACAAAATATCAATGTCAGTCTTTGCGAGGGTCATTTGTGAACTTAACCCCTTTAAATGGGATCAGAACCAGACCCAATTCGACGTAAGGTCCAGGGTCCCGTACAATTGTGGGGATGAACTACCCCAATCCATGAAGGGGCATGCATCAGACTGGATAGTGGAACCCTGGATAAATAATGTCCGGATTTGGGCGTGAGCGGGTGATGAGCGGAAAGAATCTCACATTGATAAGAGATGAGATCTTTGGACTCTTGATAAGGTTTGGTCAATCCTCCTCCTTTGAGCTAGCTTTTGGGGTGTGAGTTAGGTCCAAAATCTAATTTGACCAAAAAAACACTGGAGCAGGTCTTTCTGATATCATACTGGACATAAAAGTCATTAGCAGAAAAGGAAATAAAGCAAAAAGAATTATGAAGTCACTTCTTCAACTTTCATCACAGAGACCAGAGCTTGAGGAAAACGGTTACCTGAACTTGCAACTCCCGTGCAGCAAATTCCAGCAAGCTTCCCAACAGTCTTCTTTTGAAAATGGGCAGTGACTCTTCGCGTCTTGGAATGAATGTAAGCAAAATTGAAAACTAATGAGAACCCCAAATTTGCCTTTGGATAGAAACAAGAGATGTTGTCTTCGTAGATCACTTATCATACAAAGCACATGAAAAATTAAAATGGTGCTTCAGAGGAAAAATATCTCCAGAAAGGTTATGTTTTACCTGATTTAATAACAGCCTAAGCTAAATAAAGTCCAATAATCACTATCATAGACAGGACAAACACTCTGAAAAAAGTCCACAAAAGCCTACAGATCCAAGTAATCATCCTCAAACAGTGTATCAAGATCCTGAAGACCTAACGCATTTTATCTCATGTGAGTTGAAGGAGACAATTGGTTAACAATTTTCTGATGAAATAAGCAGGGTAATGAGTCCAAAAGTACATGTGGTTTCCACACAACACTCATGAAGCAAGTGGGTCTGAAAGTCTCCAGAAATATGCAAGGTGACTATCTTTTCCTCTCCCATATGTTGCTGGTTTCAGCAAAGCGAGGAACTTTTCACCAAAACTCTATTATCATGTGAGAGAAAAGGCACATGAAGACAACTGACTTATGCTAAGTCATTTTTACATCCACACTTTACAAAGTACATAATCGAGTTTTCCTAGTCAATACCAATACGAAGTATAACTATGTACATAAACTATCTAACATAATCTTAAAGAAGTGCAATGCTAAAATCCAAATTTTCCATTCAACTTCATTTAAACTGATTGAAAATTGCAAATTATTCATGAAAGTACATTTAATAACATACTCTAAATTATTCAATACAGAGCAAATGTATACAGAAAATGGGAGCATGGACTCACTTTAGTACTCTAACATGTACCACTTTGAAAGACAAGTCCTTTTCCAAGAGAAAAATCACTGCAGCAAAATCAAACACTGGGATCTATTCAAGTCAATGCTAGTACCTGATTCTCAGGTCTCCTGTGCTGGAACCACCCACCATGGAAAGCCATTCTGCACAATGAATTGTAGCTTCAATATCCTGTCCAAAAGAAAAATATATGTCAAATGAAATGTTCGATGCGGATACAAAATAGGAGAATGGCCAGTGCAGGGGACAAAACAAAGAGCAAAATACTTTAGAAATACATTTATAAAATAGTCATAATTAGTTACTGAAGCTTCCTCAATCCGATCAGGGTCAACAAGCAAAAGATATAAAAAACCAAAGCAATCTAACATCTGAAAGTCTGAAACAAAAGGAAATAAGGCCGGGAGATGACTCAAAACCAAAAATCAGAAGGAACAATCATCAAGTGTTAAGTGATATGAAAGTAGCCAATCGCATTTGCTCATTGTGGTATTGCAAATATAAAGGTTCCTATAAATCAATTTATGTGAGTGGGGAGATTAGTTATTATAAGCCAGTCGAGAACCCATAGGAGGGTTTGGGTTTTTCAAGTCTTAAAAGGGCAGAAGGCTGTGATAAGCAGGTCATGGATGACATTTGAGAGGGCCTATAGTTGGTGAAAGCTAATAGAGAGATAAATAGTGACAGTGGCAGCAGAATTTAGTTGAGTAAAATAGAGTAGCAAAAGATTTTAAATTGCTGCCATCAAAGGAAGGGGAAGGTGAGCACTATAAGATTTCAGGCAAGAGAGGAACTTAGTCAAGAAGCCAACCAACATCTTGAAATCCCTTCGGAAGGTCCTTGAAAAACAGGGAGTGAACTTTTAATGAACAGACAGTGATGATTTTGAAATGTTCTAGCGGAGGGGAGCTATCTGCAGAGGGCTAACGTTTTCAAGCTATGAGGGACCAGAATTTATATAGAGAACAAGCGCTGAGAAATTCATGAAAGAGGCCAGAGTCTCACCTTCACAAAGGAGGAGCTATAGACTACACTCTAGAGTCCCGGACAACAAGTCTAGCTATCAAAGGGCTAACTATGAGTCAGAACATTCTGAAATATTACTAGTGTCTCCCTCTTCCCACTTCCATTGGTAGATAAGGTAAATCCAATAGTTATTGGATCCATAACTTATACCAAGGTCTCCAGAAGAACGTTAGCAACCAAGCTCTGTTCTTGATGAAACAAATATTTTCTCTTTAGCCATATATCTATCATACAAGTCCCTATTTTAGTCCTTCGTGCCCATTCCAAGCAATCAAGAATAAGGAAAGAGTCCAGGAATGACATAATCATTCCAAGACTACCAACATATCCGTTTAGCTCTCATTAATAAGAAACTTTATTCATTCAATCTCATTATTAGTTGCTAGCACATCTTACAGAGAGAATCACTCACCCTATTTTTCTCCATCTTAATGAATACACTCTGTTAGATATCATCCTACTGGTGCTACACCTATGTTCTAAATGTTTTGGTGTCACGTGAGAAAAGAAAACGGTTACCAAATTTTACCTGCCATCCATCCTTCTGGCGCATTGAGTGCTCTAACACAATTATAAGGAAGTTGTGTATGAGGTCTTCTATATCTCTCAAGCTTCCTCCGTTAGCAGTCTTACTTGCTCCTGTCTGTCACGGAAATATCATAAGAATCAGTCAGAATCTCTAAGTTTCTTTTAGCCTTTGCTGTTATCAGGAAAAACACACTCTAACCACTACTTCACAGGGAAAAGAAGTATCAGAAGAGACATTAAGTAGCTCCACCTATGAGCATCACTTTTAAGTTAACAAAGCCAAAAATAAGTGTATCAGTGACCACATGGGAAACTACTCCTGTATACAGAATTACAGATGCATAGGAAGTGCAAAACGATAGGCAACATGCACAAAAAGAATTGAAGAAATGAAAAAACACAACATAAGTTTTTTGTATCACTCTTTACAGAGACTTCCAAAAAGAAAGCAAAGTATTTTTTTGTGAATTAGTATAAAAAATGCTACCTCATAGTTAGATATCAGGATCTCCAATATCCACTCTGGCCACTCGTCCATTTTAGTTAGAGTGATTCTGTTTTCTGGATGACTGCAAGCCATAATCAGAAGATCCTGAAACAAAACAGAAAATTGAAGTGAGAGAGAGGCATGAAGAGAATGTTCAACAAAGACAACATATGAAGGCAATACATGGAGATGAAGGTGCCATCAGAAACTCCCACCGACCACTCAACAGGTCAAAACATGAATGACAAAAAAAGTTCAAGGTCTGTAATGTCTTGCAAACTAAGACCTTCTTCATCCCACATCAACTTCAAAGGGGAAAAAATGAATTTTCCTAGGTTTCTTGCTATTTGAACAGGTCTAATTTTTTGTCTTCCCCCTTCAACCAGGGAACAAAATGATAAACAAGCAAATGGAAACCAGAAAATGAATCATATTGATTTTGCTATGTTCTACAAAAAATTGGGGGCTTGTAGAGTTGTAAAAAAAAAATTCTGCTCCTGTCTGGCCCTCGCCCCTTTTATCTCCAATACTCTTTTCTCCACATATTTCAATGCCAATAAGGAACCTCTAGATAAATTCTTAGCAGCAGCAATTTCAAAGAGGACGATGAGTAACATTGAACTCTAGAATACATTTGAAGATCTCGAAATGATCTTCCAGTTCAGGGGAAAATTCGCAAAATTCCATTTCCATCAAGAATTGAATTGACCTTTCCCTTATTTCGAGCACAGAATCTATCTGAGACATTATTGTGGATATTCTGACCGAAAATGTGACATTCCATGCCCTCGGAGAGTGCTTTGCTGTGCTAGATCACTGACATATCCTCTTTTGACTTAATTTGACCCCAAGAATGGATTGGATTGAAAACAGGTGTGAACAAAATTCAAAATAAATATATATATTCTACCCATAACACCTATACAACTGCTTTCCTGTTGAAGCCCTTTGGGTATTATAATTTCTGACCATGAATTAGCAAAAAGGAAATTGGCGTGATGCTTGGTTGGGACATCCCAAAGATAAGTTCCCTGACTTGTCCAATCTTGCTGTAAATGTAACTACCACCATTGCACAATGTAAGACAAATTATGGATTGGAGCTAAGGTTTAGAAGGAATTGCCATGATTGGGAGGTTGACGGGATATTCTCAATACTAAAGAAGCTTGGAGTCTTTAATGAACTGCCTCCTGAACCCCTACTCCTTGTTATGGGGGACAAATAAGAGGCAAACTTTGACTGTTAAATCATGCTACAGTTCATCATTAAAAACTAAGTGTCCTACTGATAATTGGCAATGGAAGGTGATTTGGAAAATAAAGCTCCTCTTCGACAGCTTCAGCTGGATTGACGTATATAATATTCGCTTGACCCTGAAAATGTTACATGTGTGCTAGGGAGCTTGAAGATGCAAATCCTTTATTTTTGCATTGCCCTACCGCAACACAATTATGGAAACAAGGTAACACTTTTAGCACAAGGTAGGCTATGCCGCCTTCGTGAATAAAGCTTGAGTGAGCTAGTCAGGGTAGAACAGGCAACATAAATGATTTTTAGTGGTAGTCATCTGTCCTCGTTCTCTTCTTTGAATTTCCTATTTAACAGGGGTTGGTGTTTGCAAATATGCATTCACTCGAGCCAGAAAAAAGCAGAGAGGTGTTGAACTGATGTCCACGTCCAGTGGCAATGCCGTCGCAATGCAAGACCTCAGTTAACAAGCCGACCTCTTCTGCTCGAAAGGATACAACCTTGGCCAGCCTTCTGGTTCCTCTCCTCGCTGTACCATTACAAATTGCAGGTAACCCCCTGTCCGGCAGCCTTGTACCTAGAACTATTTAGAAACACAGAAATAGAATGCATTTTGTGGGTCCTTTTGGAGAATGGTGTTCCTTTTCATTATTAGTTTTCCTTGAGAACAGAAAAATTCTCTGACGATCAGCTGGCCAGCCCAGTTGATGCACAGGTTCATACTTTATGGAGTATGGACATGTTTCTCTACCCTTCTCCCATTCAAATGCCAAACTATCCTTAACAGGGTTCAAACTAGTGACATACACCTACAACAAATCCCATGTTATGCTTCCTTTACCATTGAACCAAAGCCCTGTGCGCTCTGTGCATGATGCTACTTTTGATAGTCAATAAACTTTCAACTTTCCACATGGCATGTTTAAGACCACAAGATTAAAGGGAATTTTGGTACATTTAACATATTTTTTAATTTATGACCACAAGATTCAAAAGTCTTCTTTAGTTTCTTAAACTCCCAAGTCCAAATATGATAAACAAATTGAAATGCAGGGAGTACTTAAATCCAAAAACAAGGACTTATTAGCTGACTGTACTATCTTCTCCTTGAATTACTTATTGAAAAAGTATTATTTGAAAACAGCAGCTGAATAAATATGTAAACCTAACAGGCAAAACGTATACAATTAACTATGTAACATTCGTATCATAAACAACGGTGAAACTTGTTATCACAGCCTATACTCGCAAAGATTCTTGTTCAGCCAAAAAGAGTCAGAAGCAATATTCAACAGAAGTAGTTCCTATATTTAAGTTTGATGTTAAATCTTCTATAATGAACTCAGAACCAACCGATAACCAGACGTTGGATTTCAAACCATTCAAGCCCAGAACAAACTTTAGAACACCCACCCAATTATAATGAAGTGCCAAGAGCCTACAACCGCTTCAGTACAAAGAAGATACGACACAATAAGCTGTTAGGAAAAATGAGGCACAATACAATACCTGCAACGCTCGACTTTGCAATGGCTTTGGTGCATATGGAAGTGACCTTAAAAGAATCAATAAAAGCTTAATATGCTCAAACCGATGTCCAGAATCATAGAAGTTCAATCCATCATCTGTTGACGAGGCATTTATCTGCATCAGGAGCAAAAAAGCTTCAGCTTTATCTTTGACAGACAGGAGCAAAAAAGCTTCAGCTTTATCTTTTGACAGACTGCCTAGAGCAGAAAACTCAATAGCAAATAGAGTATAGCCCCAAAACTTTTGCATCTATAAATAAAGTGACTATCTGAATGAGTAGTGGAGAGGAAATTTAAAATCCAAACAGTGAGGCACTCAACAAACTAATCACAAGAAGACTTAAATGAGGCCAAAACAAGATTAGGGGACACATGTACTGATCATGGCATAAACAATGTCTGGATACCTGAAAAATTGTTTGCCCAATTTAAAAAAAAAACAACTATTGGTGGTGCAAAGAAAGGTCTAAAACTGATTTTCGCATCAATATCACATGATTGAATACGGATTTATTCTCACGCGGTAAATAGCCCTAATATTGATAAGCAGATTATATTCATATGATCATAAAGTGCTATAAGAGGGAAAGTTAGCCATATAATCTACTTATTAAAAACAATTACTCTGGCATAAGAATCTCCAGAGCCTAATGAAATCAAAGCCATGATGCACCTGCCCCACAAGACACTTGTAGTAAATAAACATATTGCAAGTACCTTATGAAACCTAGGAAAAGTGCACATGGCTTATTTGATAGTGTATAGCGGTAAAATTTCTCCATGAGATATTTATTAACATCATATTTTATAGAAGGAGAGGAAGCGATCCTCATCCATATTATCGTTTAAAAAAACTAAAAGGGACTAATACTATTATGCAGTTTTTCCATCCAAATTTCAAAAGGTTGAAAAGGCTGTAGAAGGAATGCTTCTTTATCTTTCTAAGCAAAACCGAAAAACATATAAACCCTCATATTGATTACAATATAAAACAATTCCATCACTTAACACACTTGTTCCAGAACTATTAAAGCCACCAGAGGCCAGAGAGTTATCCATTACTACATGGTGATATTGCATAATAGAAATGCATGATGATGTGAAGTCTGAGTTGATACTTTGTTGACTTCCCAGGGCAAACACATAGCAAATCTAAATGTTTGAGATATTTACGGTTGTCATTCTCTGGCTTACATATCCAAACAGGATAGGCAAGACAAAGGAAAAAGAAAAACAGCAGTAATGATAAAGAGGTGTCTAGCTTTTGCACCAATAAAGAAGTATTTACCTATTTCAGATGTAAAGCGAGAAGCTAAAAAAGTCATGTATATGTTTGTCACTATGCATATCATCTTCAAGCAAGGACTCTATCCAACACACTTGGTTTCTTTCGTCTATTTGAGCATCAGTTCCTATGCGAACATAGTATACTATCATTTTGAAACACAGCAAAGAAAGGAAATTTTCCTAGAAACGCACTAAGAGGGTTTTCATACAGGAAAAATATTGATGGAAGTGGTTGTTTTTCACAAAGAAATATTATCTAAAGAAATGGCAGGAATGAATGACTAAAAAGCGGCATATTAGAGGAAAAGCATATTAATACCGAGGCACCCAATAAAGCTGTGTATACTCTGCCAGTCATGAGCCTATTTGGTGCTGCTTGAAAGGCCTTTTGTAATGCAAAAAGTAGAAGGGAAACCTTATCATCAAACATGGTACCCCCTCCTTCCAGCAACCCCAAAAGGTTGTTTGTCACATCTGCGGGAGCATGTCTATCAAATTTCAGGTAGCCTGATGAAACTAAAGCACCCAAGAGGTTAATAATTCCAAGCACAATTTCATCACTTTTATCAACATTGTATGCATTATTCCGAGCATTTTCAGCACTTATTGGAAAGCTTATACCACCCAGGTTTTTTAGAAATACATTCTCTGGGATAGACTGCATCTTTTCAATAGTAGACCTAGTGGAAATTGTGGCACCTGCACCACTCAAGGACTCGGGTACAGATTCCATTGCATTCAAACTTGTCTCTCTTTCTTTTGTAAATCTTGTTTCACCAACTTCACTACTTCCAACGGGACAATGTGCTTCAGTATCCAGTTCAGTTTCCTGGGCTAATGCAGCAGTGGCACTATGGTCTACAGAGGATAAATCATCACAATCTCCAATCTTAACTTCCCGCTGCAATAGGACAAGAAGTGTTTCTATACCACCGGAAGACAAAAATGCATCAGCGAAGGTTTGAGCCCTGGACATATTAGGCTGTACAACCAACCTGTACATGAGATGTAGCACCCTGGCAACCTGAAATAACAAAAGTATTATATTAGACTCAAATAGAAAGTAAGGCACATCCATTGGGAAGTATCAATTAAGAATATTAAGTATCAAGAAAGTTCCCTTTTAAGAATAAGATTTTACTCCCCAGTATATGTAAGGTAGTAAATGCTACTGTGTGGAGAAGGGAGTGAAGACAACAAAACACCTCTTGTTCACTAGACAGCCATTTGTGGGAAGCGTTCTTAAACATTACTGTGGAAAATGCCATGCCTTTACTCAAAGAGTGAGTTTGTTGAGTGGATGCAGTTAGAAAAGACTAAGACTAAGGGTATTTGGAGGATAATCAGCCTCATTTTATGTATTTTGAGGAATGAAGGTGCTTTGAAGGAAAGACTGCAGCTGAACATAGTAAAGTGCAAAAGGTCTTATACTGTATCAAAAAAGCACAAAATGTCTTAGTCTGTTAGCTATCTGGTGAATTTACTGCATGTGCGTGATGAAAACAATATGGAAAATTTCATTAGCTCATTTTTACGGTCTCGGTCAAGTTTTCTGCAGACGGTAAGTATCAAATAACTGGCACAAACCTTATGGAAGAGCACTAAAAAAAGCAAACTTTGAAAATTCAAATTGAGAGCTGTTTCTTGAAAACTACTTTATCCTATTAGAGTTGTTCCTCTTTCTATTCCAAATATGAAACCAAATTACAGTTTTTTAACTCAATAATGGTAGAAATTTTAGGACATGATACATGTAATAGGAAATTGCCAATATTTTGTACCATTATGGATAAGATACTGTGGATACTACAAGAAGTAAGACAACCATAAGAACTTATTTGATTAGTCCTTTTGCACTTTTTAAGATAGAAAAATTAAGAATAAATTCAAATATAGTATCATCAATGAGTGTGAGCGTCTAAAAGTAAAGTTACTGAGATGAGACACTGATAACTAGAAAATAAGTCAATAATCATGAAACAGGAAGATCACATGCCACAAAAGAATACGGTGTGAAAAAGTTGATAAGCTGTGAAGAATAAAGATATAACAGAGTAAAAAGTTTGAGAAAACTACTAAGAGTATATTCTTGAGCAACTAAGAAAATATAAATACTTAATATAATAGATGTATATGTCAATCAAAGCTCAAAACAAAGACGCAATAAGCCGTCAGAACTAGACACCAACAAGGAACCGCAGTCTAAGTTTTCTTATAAAGAGCAACAAGAGATTATTTAACCTAGAAGCTTCCCCATCACTCAGCATACTTATATACAATAGACTGCACCTTACCTGATTTGGCTGTGGACAATCCACCATGAACCCAAGCAAACAACGGACATCATCTGTAGCTAGCAAAGGAGGCGCAGCCACAACTAGGAGCTCAATAACAACTAATAGTTCATCAACCAAAGCATTTACTTCACCCACAGGACGTGTTTCGTCATTCATAAATGTATCGGTAGAGTCACTTTCACGAATAGTCCAATAACATCTCCTACAGCCATCTAGAAGCATTTGAATAGCATTGGCATCACGCATCACAGATGACTCTGAGAAAACCATATCTGCAAGAGAGGAGAGAAGCTTCTTCTGAAGGCCATAACTGCATAAGCTCCAAATCTTCAAATCCAGTAGAAGCATACTAAAAAGCTGCACCTTGAGGGTGTGGTTGTGCTTTTGTGATTGGCACAACGAAACAACTGCTGCTACAAGTGCCTCATCCCCAACTCCATCACGCTTCGCAACATCAAGGGAAGACAAAGTTTGTAGAAGATAGTTTAAGATTCTTGAGAGGACTTCTGGACCTTTTTTACGGCTCAACTCTTCATTGTTTCCGGGATGTTCAATGGCCCTAGAGATGATTCTGAATATGGGAGCGGCAATAGCAGTGGTGGCTAATGATAGAGAAAGGTCACCTTTCTGAGGTTCCAAGCTATTCTCTTGCACATTACTCACTGCCAAAGGAAGTAAGGACATGGGGCCTCCACACGCCAATGCCCAAAGAGCTTCCGTTGGTCGCATTCTTGTTGCAACATGGACTTGCCCAAGAATCTCTGCCGGTCTTCGAAGCAGACCTGAACAATTCAGAATCATAGATAGACAACAGTTACATCTGCTACATCGAGAAAGAGACTTAATAAACATTGTGAGGGTAAAAAAAGACGAACTTTGGTGACTTACATGTCTTTGTACCAAATGAAAGATAAACATAAAGAGGGAGTGCGGAGAGAAAGAGAGGTATCAGATTCAATTAGTGTACAAAGAACATTTGCCAATCACTCAATCATCCAAAATGATTTTATGTTTTAAAATATGAAACTTAACAAGGTGACATTCAGAATTGCAACAACTATAGAGGTATCAAGTTGCTAAGCCACGCTTTGAAGGTTTGGAAAAGGTGGTGGAGATGAGGGGTGAGGAGAGGTGTGGCTATTTCATGAATCAAGCCGGGATTCATGCTTCATGTTGGGGCGCGCAACCACAGAAGTTATTCATCTTGTAACGAGACTAGTGGAAAAGTACAGAGAGAGGAAGGACTTAAACATGGTATTCATTGACTTAGAAAAAGCTTACACAAAGTCTGAAGGGAGGTTCTATGGACTTGGAAGTTAGAGGATACTTGTGGCTTACATTAGGGCAATCAAGGATGTGTATGATAGAGCCAAGACAGTGGTAGAGATACCAGGAGGAGACTCGGGGCACTTTCCAATTGTGATGGGTTTCACCAGAGATCAACACTTAGCCCATTTTTATTTGCTTTGGTGACGTATGAATTGACATGACATATCTAATGACATAGTTCAGATTGAAGAGACAAGCGACAAAGTACCGATAAATTAGAGGTTTGGAAACAAATCCTAGAGTTTGCAAGTTCAGTGACGTAATGCATAGGGTTGGTGTGGAAGTGAGGCTTGAACACAGGCCATCCAAAAGAGATGAAATTTCAAGTACTTTGGGTCTATTATCCGAGAAAATGAGGAGATTCGCGATAATGTCATACGCCAAATTTGTGCAGGGTAGAAGAAACGGAGGCTCGAATGGATTCTTGTGTGACAAAAAGGTGGCACCAAAATGGTAGTAATTAGACCAATTATGTTATCAGCGAAGGAGTGTTGGCTAATCAAAAAGGCTCATGTTCAGAAGATGAAAATTGCAAAAATGAGTATGCCATGATGCATGAGTAGGATTAGAAATTAAGATATTAGGAACAAGGTAGGAGTGACTTCGATGGAGGACAAAATGCAAGAAGTAAGGCTAAGATGGTTTGGGCATGCGAAGAAAAGAGACATGGATGCCCAATGTGGAGGTGTGAGAGGCTGGCTACAATGGTTTCCGGAGAAGGAGAGGTAGATGTAAGCTGAAGAAGTATAGGAAAGAGGTAATTAGACAAGACATGGTCCTGCTCCAGCTTATCGAGGACATAGTAAATGTAGATAGATGGGTAAATACGTAGGATGGTCCAAGTATAAAGTTTATACGATCAATGCTAGCAACAGCACAAGCTTCGTAGACTTGTGATGATCATCTAGAAGATAATGGACATCATAATTCATATCAATATGTGTTGGTAATGTGTCAGAATTGTCAAACCTGCTGAACCAGAAGGAGAAGCATCTGGACAAAAACGGCCACTGAGCAAGCTAGGATGATAGAGGAGATGAAGACATCCTGAGATTTCAGCATCCAGAAGAGAACTTTCTTCAGCCAACTTTTGCACGTAGTCATTTGTTGCTAACCATGGTGAGCCAGCTCCATGACCAAAAGAAGGAAGCACATCCCCTCCCCTAGAAGCTAAACGTGCCATTTTTTCTGGACCAATTGGTTCCTTAAAAATGTATACAGGGCCCATCTCAGCAAACAAAGGGCACTGACGACGACGACGTTGTAAACCAGCCATAGTTGGTGGTGGATTAGTACCAATACAGCAGAATGCAAGCGGCTTGGATATTCGGGGAAAGTCAAAAGGTCGACTCTCATATAATGATCCATCAATGTACAACCTCAGTTCACTTTCTGCTTTCCCAATGAGGCCTTGCTTACAAGAGTGTTCAAGACCAATAAAGTACCAACATTGTGGCTTGAACGCGTGAGTGAAATGCAGAGAAGACTTCCTTCCTTTCCCACTACCGCTTTCAACCACCAAAAATTGGGCATGAAAGTATGCTTCAATCCCTTGATTATCAGCTGACAAGAAGCTGAAGAGCCGTGGCATGTGAGCTGTGCCTTCCCCAGCCAGTGCAGTGGCTGCAGCAGCAGCTGACATCGCAGATGATTTTCCTGATGTGGCAGCTGCAGCGGCAGCAATTGCAGCTGCTGCAGTTGCTGTATTTAGAGTATCAGCAAAGGACTCAATGTAGATCCACGTAGCAAATGCATATCCATTAGTAAAAGGCCAGCGACTCTCCCCTGGACCCAGCAAGCCAGAGCTTTCACCATCAAATTCGAAGGTGCATGCTGGACCGCGTGACTCTTTCCCACTCATGGCCTTCTCCAAAGAAAGCAATAAACGAGCTGCCCACTTAGTGACAAGAGTTTTTGTGACTACTTGAAGCCACCCATGCAGATCTCTTACGCTGAGAGAATATGCAGCTAAGTGCTGAATGCAAAGGCATAAAGGAGTCCCATCCCATCTTGATGACTCTGAAGTAGCAATATCCTGACTAAATATCTTTTCAGCCGAATGCAGCAGGACACACAATAAACCAGCTGTAGAGCACATTGCTCGGTTTCTAGTGCAAGCACGCAAAATAGCAAGCAAACCTTTAACCATGCGAGTCCTAGGTGACATGAGACCTGCAATATCCCCGATGGAGGGAAGCCAAGGAATGAGTTCGCCTGCCACAATGGCTGCCCTGGAGTTCAACATCACGCTTGGCGGATTATTATCCTCATCATCCTCAAAAGACTCAACCCCTCCCATGGTGGCAAGAAGTGAATCAACTACCAGAAATGCTATAGAATCAGCATCATCTCCAGTTCCAAAACTCTCAACACCACTTACAACATTTTTCAGCTTGTCCAAGCCTTCAGGCTTTCCCATAATAGCAGAGTCTACTAAATGCAAGAGTTCTGGTTCCACATTTGGCACAACCTGTTTCGTCTTAGGTTTAGGTGGTGATCCAAATGGAGAATATGCATCATCCCCGTATGAATACAAAGCAGAATCCATCGAAGAAGAAGACTGTCTAGTTTCATCTGTATCCATAAATTGCCTATCAGGATTATGGCTCAAAATATCGCTTTCATGGTGCACCTCAATGTCTACATAATCATCCCCGGATGGGACTTTCCCTAAGGAAGATTCAAACTTGTCCTCAGTCCCACCTGAAGACCGTCCTAAATTATCAGATCCTGGAGATTGATTTAAGCCCCCAACAATTTTATCTTGATCTTTCAATGAGACAATGTCGAATAGCTCAGCATCTACCACAGGAGCTAAAGAAGAAGAATCAACCCCTTTCGAGTCTACATTACTATGTACAATACCTACATTATCACCGCCCAGTTCATTCTGGGTATTTTTCGGTTTCTCCTCTTCCATTCTTCAAACCCAAATGCTTAAATATACAATCTTTGGAAATGGAATCATAAGTATAACGATGGCTAAACTTGAAACATGCACATTTTTTCCAATAAAGGCAAAAGGTCAAAGAAAATAGTAATCAAGATTTTACCTCTTCTGAACCTTGATCCAATATCTGGGATCGAAAGATCAAGTAAATGAAGAATCAGCGATGTTTGGGGGTTGGGGGAATTGAAACGAAATAGGAGGAAAGTTGAGCCAGCCAAGTGAACCTGGTGACGATGATGGTCTGGGTTTCGATTAGTCAAATAAAGAGCCCAATTTGCTTTCAACAGCCCATTGGTGTAATTTTCAATCTTTTCTTCTTCTCTTTGTTTTTCTTCTTTTTTTTTTTTATTAGCTCATTAAAATTTTCTCATAGTACATATAACTTCATTGACAAATTTGAATTAATTATGTATAATTTTTTTATTAATAAGATTTATTTTGTTTAATTTTGATCAATATTATTATCATACCCAATAAGAACAAAAATAAATACAAATAATATGTCTATTACATATAATATTTGTTTTACATTTAGAATCTAAAAAGTATAAATATTAATATTATCCGGTGTATATATTGATTAGAGATGTTTGCAAGTCCTTTTTTTTTATTATTATTTCATAATATGATAATATAATTCAAATTAGTATTATTAAGTTATAAATTAATGTATTATTATTTAGAAATCATACTCTACTTCAACGAAATAAACATCTGGTCACTTCCATAATTTATCAAGAAAATTTTTGAAAAATATTTTATCAATACAAATAATATGTCTATTACATATAATACTTGGTTTACATAGTTTAGAATCTAATTACAAATATTTATATCATCTGGTATATATTGGTTACATATGTCCACAATCCTCTTCTTCTTATTGGTTTAAAATATAATAATAATATTTAAATTAGTATTATTAAGTTATAAATTAATCAATATTATTTGAATCATACTCTACTTCAACAAATAAATATTTGATCACTCTTATAATTTTTCAAGAAAATTTTAAAAAACTATTTTATATTTTTTGTGTTATATGAAGTTTTTATATTTTGAGACAAGTGGCATCAATACAAACACGATAAAAAGATAAATATGTAATTTATAATGAATATAATATATGTGAGAGAGACCTGTAAAATATGTAGCACTAGCATTTACTTAAAGATAGTAATTCTTATTTTTCGTAGAGTGATATATTTTCATTGTTTGTGCAAGAACGTAATTATTATTGTTGAAGTTTGTAGATCATATTTGTAATTTACTTTCTCTTATCTACATGTTCTCTATTGTCCGTTAGGCGTTAACTATAATAAAAGGGTCATGATCATTCAGATCAAATTAAAATAGTTCAAAATTTGATTCACTAATTTGATAGGCAATATTATCTTTGATGAATTATTTAAATATTATTTATAAAATTGTAAATAAAATTTAATAACAGACTTTTGACTTGAAAATATGATAGTTATCTTGAATATCAAAATCTTTTAAAATGTATATCGATATTAACTTTTGATAGATTGTTAATAAATAGGAAAGTTCATAAATAAATTTTTATTAGCTCTTTAATTGCGTAAGAGACGAATTTTAAATTAAATATCGATATGAAAAATAATCTACTTTAATATTAAAAAGGTAAAGAAATATATTTTGAATGTGTATCTCATGGAGTTAATTTTATGTTTGGGGTTATAGTAATAAAAATGAGAAATAGATAAATATTTCGATAAATAGCAAATAAAAAAAATGCATAGTAATATTGAAGATATTTGATTTTTATAGATAAATAAACATTTTAGTAAATTTTTTTCAGAGTCAAGTTTTCTCATTGTCTTACAAAAGGACATAATTACGATTGTGGGATTTCGTTAAATTGTGTATTCATCCTTCATCTTTTCTTGTTTATATGAGTTTATGTTATTTTTTTATTTTTTCAATAAATACTTTTTATTGTCAAATGTGATAATTTTAAAGCAGAAAAAAAATATTGGCAGACAATGGACAATCTTATGTCTATATCTTGTATAGTCATTATTAAGTCAAGTCTAACAAGAAGAAGTCAAAAGTAGTGATATAAACTCTTTAAAATTCTATTTAACTTACTATACATTGTACTTTTTTTTATGTATTACTTGGATCAACCTTCTGAACGAAGTATCTATTTTAATTTTTTTTTTGAAAAAAAGGTGAGAATTACCCTTTAACTTTTATCAATTAGTTAACTTTATTCTTGCCGTTAAAATATATTTATTGATGCCTCTATCTTAATAAAGTTTTCATCCATATCCCTCACCTGGATGGAAAATTCAAATTAAATAAACCATTTTATTTTTAAAATAACCACTACCCCATCTAACTTGTCCCAGTCCAACTAAAATAACTTGTTAATTTGGAGCTTAAAATTTGAAGAACCCGCCGAGAGAACTTCATAGCCATTAATGAAGCTTGGAGCTTGAGTTCAAGTTCAAGTAAATTCCGTTTAAAATGAGTTTTGGGGAAGAAGGTTCTTGGATTGTTCAACAATAATATTGCTTTTATTTTTGCGCATGAACATAGGGGCCATCACTGAATCACACCCAAAACCCCAACGGAAATCTTACTGTTCACCGCCTAACATTCACTTCTTCACTCCAAAACTACTACCACTACATCTGAAAATCCACCAAAACCCCGTCAAAAAAATTATTAAAACCTCATGAAACCACCACAAGACAGTCAACAAAATCCAACCAAGCGACCTCCTCCAGAACCATCCAAAACTCCACTACAAAATACCACTAGACCCAACTGAAAACGACTACAAAATCCACCAAAATGATTATCGAAAAACCATCGAAACTATCACAAAGTTACTACAAATCAGCAACACCAAAATCCTATCACAGACCCACCAAAAATCCACCACCAGGGCTTTCTACAATAGCAACCAAACGACATCAAATTTCCACTGAAAAAACCACCTAAACAGTTGCCAAATAGCCACCAAAATTTCAACCTAAAATTGCCCCACCACCCTTATCGGAATCTAGCCAAACTCAAACTCAACAGGCCTCACCTTCGTCCTCTTCTTCCTTACTGTTTCTCGGCGACCTGCAATTAAGGAAGTCTCTAAGTTCCGATACGAATGAAGTAAACAACAATAGCAACCATAGAGATTTTATTTTATTATTTTTTCTTTATGCATTTGGTACTTAAAGACCAAATTTAATGGGTTGTGGATCGAGTCTAACTTAAAATTCATTTTTAGACCGATAATTCTAATTGAAATTTGGTTAATTTTGGTAGATTTGGGGATTTCCGTTCAAGTAGGGGTACGAGTAAAAAGTTTATTAACGGCAAGGACAATACCAACTTCCTTTTAACGGTGAGAATAAGGTCATATAATAAAACAAAATTGAGAAATATTTTTTATTCTTACCCGATTTTTTTTTATTTTGAAAGATTCTAATATTTCTCTCATGCCACAAAGCATGGACACAATATGCCAATGATAACATGTATGGATTTAAAGTTGCACTACTATTTTTTATATGTCCCAGTTAAACTCCCACATCCATCTCATAGTTTGTCTGTTTATTTTTTGATCCATCTCATAGTTCGTCTGTTTATTTTTTGTTTTCTTGTTATATATTAGCTTTTCCATGTAGTTTTACCATACCATCATGGATAAAAAAGGATGGTCGATTGATTCGTCCTTATTGCAAAATAAGGAATAACTATTATTTGCTTCTAATTATTCATCTAATCAATCTATTTCATGTAAATAGTTAAATACAAGGCGAAACATTATTTAAGACTTTCAAATTATTATTCCCTCTGACTCATTTTATGTGACACCCTCTTATTTTTTGTTTGGCTCTCCAAAAAAATGTTACCTTACTCAAATTGAAAATAATTTACCTTTAAATTTTTTTTTCATTCTTAATGAAATGATTCTCAGCTACACAAATATTTAAGAATGATTTTAGACCACAAGTTTCAAAATTCTTCCTTTTTTTCTTAAACTTTGTGCCAAGTCAAAGGGTGCCACATGAAATGGAACAGATGGAGTGCACATGATTCTTCTATATTTCACTTTTGAAAAATTAAATCTCTTTTCATTTTTTCATATTCAACTTCATGATAAGACAAATGATGAAAGTTACATTACTTAAGCCTGCTCTATCTTCAAGATACGAAACAAGCAGATGAAAATGGTCGCTGCTGTTGTATTTAAATGGAGTCATTTATAGGGTTAAGAATCTTACCTTTACTTTGAGAAAGATAGTGGTACTATGCTTTTCCATACTCGTAGGTTAACTCACTTACGTATCCGATTAGGTCTCACAAATATGCATTTTTTCAACCGTTTCACTTACATGAATAGGTTATACAAAAGGGTAGGTTGGTTATGTACTCTTATTAATCTTCCTTCTTCGAGTCTTTTGGTATATACTGCCCCATGATTATAGATCAGATTCACCATACTGCTGAATTGTCGAACTTATCCACCAAGGGACTTATGAAATTTCTATGGATTATGTTGGGGAAATCTATCAAAACTAGGCAGACAAATAGACTCTTTTCCCGCTGCTAAGGGAGAACAAAAAAATAAATCAAAAGATCGTTTCTTAATTAGCGTGCTTTTTTTAGCTACACAAGTACCTAGACTTTTTTTACTGCCAATCAACGAACATCATTTAGCTAGGTCTTATCGGTATCAACAACAAGGAAGAAATAAGAAACATCAAGTAACTATGCCTCTCGACTCAAACAATATTCTAGACGTTAAGGAGATTGAAATTATAGATTGTTGAATATATTAAAGTTAATTATTTTGAAAATAACACGTCAATAAAGTCTAATAGATATGTTTCCCTTGACTTTTGTGTGTTTGATAGATGAAATTACACAATTTAGTGTGTAAAATTAAGGGACAATTATAGTAGATAATCACGTTGTCAAGGTAATTATAAAAAAATGGTCATTTGTTGTGAATATATCACAATGTATATTCAATGTATAGCTCATGTGTATGTCAACTATATTGTATAGTTAGTATATATTTTATATGACTTTTGACAAACTATATTGCACAGTCATTACATATTTTTTATAATTTATACAAAAATAAAAATATCTATATTTATTATAAACTAATTTGTTTATTGTATACTTTTGAAATTAGCCCTAAAATTGATTACCAAGTCCAAGAGGTGAAATTTACACAATTTTTTCTTCTTTCTCTGGAAAAAGAAAAGAATAAACTACATTTTTTTTATATGTTTGACTAATTCCCTGAGGAAAAAAGAAAATCTAAAATGAGTTACAAACTTGAAAAAGTGAATTTAATCAAAGTTGCGATCTGTTTCGCTCACAAAAAATCAATTCCTTTTCTAATAAATATATATCTAAACATATTTTTTTAAAAAAAATGTTCGAGGTTTACTAAAATAAATATAGTCTATGCTTTAGCCATAGATTGAATTAAAATTTAAAAATTTATTTTTGAAAACGAATTTAAACTGATGTATATTTATTATGGAAAAAAAATTACAAATTTACGTACGAAACTTTTAACTTTTTCCAATAAAGTACATATCTAAACACAATCAAAATTTTTGAAAATCACCAATTCGAAATCTTCAATATTCAAGTTTCTAAACTGAAGCAAAGTATACAATCTTACACGAGAAAAGAATACAGTAGCATCACTTAGCATGCATTTGTGGTCCAGTATCATGTGGTCACATACTAATAAAAAAACAACTTGTCTGACTGTCTGATGTTGTTCTTTATACCTTACTTATATGTTCAATCCACCTTCACATTTAATTTTCAGATCGTCAAACGTTAGTAACAACTGTGCCCATTTCTTCCACATGGCCATGGCGGTGGGAGACTCCATGGTCTTCCTATTCCTGTTACTGGTGGCTCTGGTCTTCAACACGGCAGCTTCACAGTCAACTGGATATACTAACCATACCGTTGGTGGTCCAGCTGGTTGGTTCTTTGACATCACTACTCAAAAGCCTTCTGCTGATTACTCTGCTTGGGCTGCTAAAGAGACCTTCAATCTTGGTGACACTTTGGGTGAGTTCTTTTTTGATATTTTTGAGCACCCTTTTGGTTGTTTTGGTTTCTTGATTGATGGGTTTAGTCAAATCTGTATGGAATAGTGTGGGAGATACAGATGGAACTTCTACTATTTGTGCTTTCTCTGAAGTTGCTGTGTTTTGAGCAATTTTAGGGAGAGAGAGACAGAATGCTGATCTTTGGGGATAAAGATTAGTCTTTTTTGGTCATTTTTGTTTCTTGATTGATGGGTTTAGTCAAATCTGCGTGGAATAGTGTGGGTGATATAGATGGAACTTCTACTGTTTCAACGTTTTCTGAAGTTGCTGAGTCTTTGAGCAATTTTAGGGGGGGAGAGACAGAAGGGTGATTCTTTTATTTTCGGATAAAGATTAGTCCTTTTTGGATTATTGAATCTGCTGTGCATTTTTTGGGGATATAGACTTGTTCAAAGAACTTATAATCGCAGCTATTGGTAAAACCTGGAGTTGTTAGATATCATCTAACCAGTGACTGATCTGAATTATGCTTCCGGTTCAAGTTATATATTGGCGAAATGTCCAAGAATGTACATATTTATGCTTAGTTCCTATAATTGTCACAAAGGATTAATGAGTCCACGGTATATTAGATTCGTTGACTTAAGTTCCTGGATCCATCTTTGTATTGATGACAAGTTATACAGATCTTAGTGAAGAACTTGAGAGATTAGAAGTTTTTAAAATTGTGTAGTTCTTGTCGATTACTTGGAGATGGTTGGCAAGTTTTCGTGGTACTTGATTCAGTGTTACATTCCGTGACCCTGAAATCCAAATGACTTCCTAACTAAAGAATGCTAAAGATATCTGCTTTCTGCTGTTACATTTCCTCACATATCTTATGTTATAGGCTTCTCTGTTTGATAGAGTAGAGTAGATCAATGGTACACAATATCTGTTGTTGGTAGATCTTTTTCTTGCATTTCTTTGATTTATCAGATCATGAAAGTTCGTACATAAATTAAAGACCACTGGCCAGAGAAGTTATAATGTGTGTTGGATTATTGGTTCTAGTAGAAGTAGCATGTGCATTTAAGTCGGAGGGAGATATCTTTGTGGAGTAAAATGATGATTGAAAAGTTTTGCTGGACCGCTCTTTCTTTTGTGTGGGAATAGCATAAATAGATTTGGGCATTGTAGAGACTAGAGAGAGTTTGATGTTCCCCTGGCCAGGAATTGTTGCATTGTCCTGTTCTACTGATGCGTATAGTTGAATGAGCAAGAATTTTCAGAATATCACATTGAACTAGCTGAAATTCTTAAACTTGATGAAAAAAACTAAATTTTATTAGTCTCCTGTCAACATCCCGCTGCCATAATCCTTCAAATAAATGTTGTTGTAAATTGTTGTTGTTTAAAGCAAGTTCAAACATTTTATGTAACTTGAGAAAAAGGGACTTCCAGCTTGCTTTTACTGCTAGAATCTTCCTATGATATTTTAACATGAATATAATTATAATGGGGTGATTTCTTATTTCAGTCACGTCATCTGATCCACTGTCTCCAAATATGGTGTGTAGTGATAAGATTAGATTCAAAGTGAGATAAAATATAAGCCGTAGTAGTGAGTTCAAATGAATAGTTAATGACTTGCTTAATTGTTTCTTTTAAGGAAAAAAGTGACACTAATGAAGAAGAGTTATTTCCTATTCCATGTTCTATTATCTTGTAAAACGTTACAATTTTAGTGCACATGTGATCTAGAAGCTGGAGCCGAGTAGTTTTCATTTTCTAATAGTAAAAAGCCATCAACTTGAATCTTTCTATTCTACATCGTTACTCAGATTGTCTAGGGGAGGTGTAGCTAGCAAATTTTACCACAGTTCCATTCAGAAAAGGTTGGATATCACAATTGAGTCGTAATTCTTATTAAAGGATTGCTTTGTAAGTTTGTACATGATCATTTATGAACCTCATATATATGGTTCTTGCCATTTTACAGAACACGCCATATCTGATCAGAGATTTCACTCGAGAATCATTAGTCTCTCAATTATACGAATTGTTTCGCAATCACTAATCTTTCTAATCCAGTCGATGACCATGGAATGAACTCCAAATTTATATTGTTATGCAGGAGAGTTTCTGAATTGCCTTCAGTTTTACTTATCATGGTCTTGTATCTCACACTAACTGCTATTTTGTCTTGTTTTAAATTTGTGTTTAGTATTTAATACAAACACCAACCAGACAGTTATTCAAACATACAATGAGACCACATATAGGAACTGCACCATGGATTATGCTTCTGATGATGACACATTTCAGTATCAAGGAGGCAATGATGAATTTGGGAAAGCGATGACAATCACTGTTTCATTGACCAGGGAGGGCCAACAATACTATTTCTCTGATGCTGATGATGGGACTCAGTGCCTGAATGGAATGTCATTCGAGATCAAAGTGAGGCATGGTATAGGACTTCCTCCGAGCCTCAACCAACCACCTCCTCCACCCTATGTGGAACCACCATCCGCAAGCGAAGAAGCTGAGACACCGCCTATCACCGTGGTAACCAGCAGCCCCAACGGTGGTGTGAGGAGCAGTGCTGGACTCTTCTTGGCGGTTTCTGTACTTGTAATGCTGATGTTGCATTTGGTCTGAGGTGGAAAGTTATACTCCCTAGTTCTTTTAAGAATTTGAATAGCTCTTACGCAGATCGAGTGTTGGAGCTATATTCTATTGCTTAGAAATGAGAGAAAGAAAAGGGTTTGATTCAAATCATTACAGGTTTTGCTATTCTAACATATTGTCATTATATTTTTCATTCAATTTGTCATTGTTATAGTGATTCTTGTGTATTTACCACAGGGTGTTACTTGAGCAATGTACCTTAGCCAAGAAAATTCTAATAAAACTTCTTGATGATTTTGCAACTTTTGGGGGTTCTTTGTGGCTTTCATGCAAAGGGAAATTTTATACAGGTTCACTGAACAAATTGATGCATGGAGTCTTTTCGTTAGTGGATATGAGTGGAGAAACACGAGTTTGAGTTTTTTATTCTCCTTTTGCAAGATTTCATTTAGTATGCATGCCATACTGAACTCATATTTTGAGTCAAATAAAAAAATAGGAACATCAATATAATGTATTCCCTCCGTCCATCTTTGTTTGTTCACTATTGACTTGACACAAGAATTAAAAAGTAGTAAATGATAGGAGTAATTCTACCAAATTATCTTTTGAATATAATAAATACAATGTGTTGAAAAATATAATAGAAAAATGACTATAATTAATGATAGGAACTAAGGGGTCGTTTGGTTGGCAATATGTTATCCCAGGATAGTTAATCCCGGGATAAGTTAGCTTAGGATAAGTTATCTCACCATATATATGAAATAACTTATTTCATCACTAAGGCAAAAATGGTGGGATGAATAGTTCAAGGATTACCTTATATCTCTAACCAAACATGGGATAAAGTAGTCCTTCATTTTATGCCGGGACTATTATAACTTATACCTCATACCAAACGACCCCTAAGTGTAAAATGATCTCTTGATTTCATAAAGTGGACAAGTATTGTTGGACATCCCAAAATAGTATAGGGGACAAGTAAAAATAGATAGAGGGAGTAATTTAGATAGTTTAATAAGCTATAAGATTTTGAGTCTTTTTTATCATAAACATTCAGTAATCAACCATTTTCCGGTGATGTTTTGAAATATGTAAAAATTGGAAAAATAACTTCTTAATAAGATGATTAAGAAGTTGATCTCGACTTGTACTGATGGATCATTTTCTCGTAATATTATGTAAGTGTAAATCATGTTAGGATGCTAATTATAGCAAGGAGTTTGAGAAATTTTAACATCATTACATGTTTCAAGTGTTTTATCTTACACAAATATATTTTAAAATAAAATGCCTTGATTCCAAAATATGTCTAAACCAATCAAATAACTGTATATGCAAAAATTCATAAATAAGAGAACCTGAATAGCAAAAAGAAAGGTCATTATACCATTGATAGAAAGTGATTAAATTTACATAAATAAAATTACTTGATAAATATATATTGATAAACATTTAGGGATCATTTGGTAGGATGTATTAGGCAAAATAATCCATGTATTAGCCATGGTATTAGATAATGCTATGTTTGGTTGGATTTTTGGACCATGTATAACTAATACATGGTATTCGCTAATACCTAAATATCCCTCAAATTCTTTTACATATTTTTGTTTTCTTGATTTTGTATTTTATATTTGTAGTTTTGTACTAGTAAATTTATTTAAATAAATTAACTTACAAAAATTTTATTTATTTGAGGGTTCATATTTTCATAATATAAAAATAAGTAAATTTACCATGTCAAATTTTTAAATTTTATTTATTTGTTTCATATTTACATAATACACAAAAAAATATTTTGACATGTCAATTTTTTTTATAACTAATTCCAGTTGAGTGATTTTATTGATACAATATAAAGTCCAACGATGTTAAATATATTCTCAAAGTTGAGTGACCTCATAAGATATAAATGCTATATTAAAATTACAACTTTTTATGTGTAAATATAGATTGTCTATTTACAATTGTTTACCATTTTTTCTATTTTAATAATAGATGGTTTATCTTTATTAAATTAAAGATTGACACTTTATTAGTGATGAATTTATTAAAATTATAATTATTTATTCTCAAATAATTCAAGTAAGAAAATAATATATAAACATAATGACAAATTATTATTTTCCTAACTAGTTACAAGTCATAAAAAAATAATCTACTTTGATCTAATTACATGAAATAGAAAATCTCATAAAAGTTCAAGGACATAATGGAAAAGAAACATTTTATAGAATTTTAAACCAAGCATAAAATTAAATGCAAGACAATAAATCAAACATGGGATGAAAAATAATCTCAGCATTACTAATCTCTGCATAATTAATCTCTGCATTACTAATCTTTGCATTACTAATCTCTGCATTATTCACTTTTGTACCAAACGACTCCTTATAGAAACAGATTTTTATCCATTTTTTGATTGTGAGATTCTTGTTAGCCTGGCCCCAAAACAGTATCCAAAATTCCAAGTGGTAGGAGAGGTACCACTAGGCAGTAGGCACTAAAGTTTTCAAAAGACAAATGAATCTTTTAATCATTGAGGAACATCACCTATGGATAAGTCTCAAAACATTCACCAAAAATATAGGGGCATGCCTGCAAAACCAAAAGTTTACAAAATCAAGATAAATTTAATTTAATTTTTCCTATTTTGCCTTTATACTAAATCCAAATATTAACAGTTCCTAAAAAATTCCTTTATTAGTAATTTTGATATTGATATAAAATGTATTAAAATGAGTTAAAAAATATATTAGAAATGAATAAATAACATGACACGAAAGGTAAAACAGACAAAAAGGAAAATCAATAGTCTAACACTTAAAATCTGAAAATTCATTGCCCAGAGAGAGACAAAGCAAAGAAAGAGGAAAGACTGCCTTGAGGAGTAGGAGTGGGTAATAAATGTAATGCTTAAACGTTTAAATCCTCATTCATTACATCAAGATACACAATAAATTGATTGATACTAATTCTTTTCATCTTTAAACTGAAAGATTTTGTGGAGGAAAGGGATGCCAAGCAACACATTTTAGTGGATATCCACTACTTCTGAAAAGGGGCAAGAGTGAAACAATCAAACAGTGATCTTTTTCTTGTCGGAAAGTGAAAAAGTTTCGGTTTTGGTGTATACCCAGATATTTTCTTGAGGTGGGGTTTGCTTGTTTTGGAATAACTTTTTGATTCTTGAAAACTTTGTAGTTCAGTTTATCTCCTTTGGGTTTTCTGTTAATTTTTCTGTTTTGGGAATTGTTTTCTTTCTTCTTATATTTGATGTCTCAACGTTAGTAGGGAAATTGGGTTGAAGTGATCTGAGGTAGAAATGGGGTTGATTTCTGGGATTCTGATGGGGATGATCTGCGGGATCGGTTTAATGGCAGCTTGGAAACATATGATGAGGTACAGGAGCAACAAGAGAATTGCTAAGGTATTCTTGCCATACTTTAGATTTTAATGTCTCTCAAGTTTGTCATAGTTACAATTACCCTTCAATACTAAGCAATGCCTCAATCTGGGGTTGGCTATTTGAATCCTCAGCCACTCTGGTCTGTCTGGATCCATTTCATTCCAATATTCAATAGGATGTCTTTTAAGTCAAATTCTTAGGGTTCTGTAACGCTAGCATCTCTAAATTTTTGGGCAAATAATGGACTTATGGTAAGTATCAACCCGAGTAGGGAAATTTTTCCTTGAGGTTCTCTTTGACAATTTGGTTAGTACTATCAAGATGAAGTTTTTTGTTGTCAGGTTGTTTCTCTTTGCCCTGTAGTGTACTTATTGCAATTTATGAGTGAGGTAGTTAGTATTAGTTACGACTCTTATTTTTTCTGGAAGAACAATTTTGCAAAGCACACTGAAATGTTGATGATTTTGTGATTCTATTAGGAAACTAAGTTGAAGTTTCAACTAGTAATAGACTAATAGGTTGGGTAGTGTGTTACTTTGGAAGATGTATAGCTATGTATTTAATAATGGAATGTTTGTTAGTTTCTGCTATTGATGTGAATAGAGCATCTGTTGCTGCTTCTTGATGCTCGACATTGCTCAGATGAGGCGGTATCGGATATAGCTCCGTGGTACTTGCTATAAGTAGTATAAAAACTGGGCAATGCTGTTGCTTTAATGCCAGTACGGAAGATATACATCATGCTCATCGTCATGCTTGCGAAGTGCCAACACCATTCAAATACCTAATATGTAGTTACTTTCTGAAGGACTAATATTCATTTCCTTGTTATATTTTACACCTTTTACAGGCAGTAGATGTAAAAATAATGGGCTGCCTCAGCAGGGATGATCTAAAGAAAGTTTGTGGCGATAACTTTCCTGAATGGATATCATTTCCGGTTTATGAACAGGTTGAATGGCTTTACCTGTTTCAGTTCCCCTCCCCCCCTTTTATTTCATCGACTCTTGTTCTTATTGGATTGACTCTTGTACTTGTGACACTTAGCTCATTTACTTTGCGATGGGTACTCAAACTGGAATTGTTAACCGAAATGTTAATAATTTTCTCATCATCTTCGGAAGAAGAGCTCGAAGAATGAGCGACCTAAAATATATGTATGTATGCACATGTATATATATATATTCAAACAGGAAAATCTTCCTGTCTTTGAAGAGATGCGTATTATTCAACTGGCCTTGTTAGCTTATCGTTATTCACATAATTCCTTCTTCTTAAAGCTTAAAGGCAACTTCGTTCACTGTGCTCTAGTTACAACTAATGTTTTTTCCTTGAAATCAGTTTTACTTACGACAACATACCCAATGTAATCGACAAGTGTGGCATATGACATAATATATTTAATCTTTATTTAATTGAAATATGTGATTTGATCCCTTCATATAGGAGATGTGTTATATTTTAACTATTTTTTAAAGTACATTACCCTCAAATATGGAGTAACGATACAACTAACATAGAAATGGGTAATTTGATTGTAAGACGGTTAATAGTTCAGGAAATTTATGATTATTTACAGGGAAAGGGATCAGAAGATCAAAAGTGTGTTGATAAACAGTAATCTCCATATCTTATCAATGTCATTTCTGAATCTTAGTGGTCATGCATTTTTGGTGTTCTCACAAACTTTTTCTCCACACAATAAACTGATAGTGATCATCTCATTGTTAATTTGTCTCATTTTATATGTCATGGCAGGTCAAATGGTTGAACAAACAATTGAGCAAATTATGGCCATTTATTGCTGAAGTAAGCTTTTTACTCGTCTTTAGCTATCCTGAGCAATTTTCGCTTTGTAAACTAGTGTTGGTGTAACTTAGTATAATTGAATTTTGTTTTGGTAACTGATAAGTCCCTGAGGGTTGGTGGCGTACAGTTCTAAACATGGTGGACAATGGACCAAGCCCTCTATCATAGATAACCCACATAGTGGCATACAGTTCTAAACATGGTGGAAAATGGACCAACCCCTCTATCATAAATAACCCACGTATCACTTGCTAGTCTCTTGCCACTAGACCAAAGTCCTCGGGGGTTATAATCAAACTTTGCTTACTGAATGTCTTTAATTTGGGGATATTTGGTTCACAAAAAGCTACACAGAGATTATAATACATGAATAATTATCACTGAATCACTAAAATTGTGTATATGTTGTGGAATTTAAAACATTGATTTTCTTCATCAAGCTAAAACATGGATTTTAACTGTGGATTGTTTTGTCAATATTGCCTAATTTATGCATCATTTATTCATCACTTTAAAAAATTATGCTTGGATAGAAATCTTACTCAATTTAGGATGTCGGAGTATATAACATTGCAACTTTTTATGTGGCAATTGTAACTAAATTTGTCTGGTTTAGTTTTCTTTTAATTATTTCAAAACTTAAGTTGTGTTACACAAAATCATGAATTAGCTCTAATAATCAGTACCATTGTATAACTATTAGTAATTAAATTCAAAATTATTAGAAATTCTTATTAAATAACATGATCATGAGTTCTATTCCTATTATGAAAAGCTGAAAAGTACGCCCAAGAAAAATATATTGGCTCTACAAAATAAGGGTGCTTTATTTTAAGAATTTTGTCATTTTAGGTGGTCTTATCGGTTATTGCGATTAATACATTATTCTATCCTATATAAGATAATGCATAACTACATAAATTATGTATTCATTAATTATGCAAGAAATGTAAATGGTAATTGAATGTTGTATCAGTAAAGTAGAATCAGGGGTGGCAATTGAGGGGGTTGAGTCAAATTTGGACGGGTCACAATGTGTCAAGACCCAATCTGCCTCAAATTTGCTTGGGTTAAAAAATGAATTATAGAACGGGTCAAGACCCAACCCGATTCGATGTTTACTAAGTTTTTATTTTATTTGTTTTTTACAATATTTTAATACTTAATAAAAAACATCTCTTTATTATGGCTATATAACATTTCAAATAAAAAATTTACAAGCTTTTTCTTGAGTCAATTTGGATTACATATCAATCCAATTTTAATGGGTTGAAAGGGGTTAAGCTAATAAATGGGCTGGTCAATAACCCGCCCAAACTTAAACACGTTGGGTTTGATTTTGCCACCCATAAGTAGAATTTTACAGAGAAATTTTCGCCTATATGAGAAACCCAAACCCTGAAATTTCTTTTTTTCTTGAGTCAATTTGAATTATGTATCAATTAAATTTTTAAATGAGTTGAAATGGATTAAGCTAATAAATTAATCCATCCAAACTTAAACCGGTTGGGCGGGTTGGGTTTGATTATGCTACCCATAAGTAGAGTTTTACAGAGAAATAATTCTCCTATATGAGAAACCAAAATCCTAAAAGTTCTTTTTTTTTCTTTTTATAATAAATATTATTCAATGTTCTAAAAGGTAAGACACGAGATGTGGGGCCTAAGCTCCTGGATCTTTTAAAACTTTCTATTATATATAAAAACATTAATAATGAGGGGCGGATCTATATGTACGGCAAGGGGTGCTACGGCACCCAGTGACTTCGATAAAATCTTGGTATATAGATGTATATATGTATGATAAATTGGTTATATATTAGGTTTGCTACCCAATGAGTAAAATGATTGATGGTTCAATTGGCAAAAGGTTGACCCCACTGCCAACATTATTTTAGACTTTGGTTTTTGTGAAGGCCTTCATCTCTTTCTTTTTTTTTTTTCCTTTCTTTTTTACCCTATTGATTCTTCTTCTTAATTTGCTATTAATCCAATTAAGTATTCTTTTGTTTTACTTAATTCTTGATTTTTGTCATTTACTTTCACTTTCACTAAGTATTAATCTCTAATTGATACAAGTATTACGTGCATTCTATATTAACTATTAATCAGTGTTAAATATTGAACGTCACATAAATATTATTTAAAATGTATTTAAATAATATTTTAACGTGAAAAATCTCTTGTTTTCTCAAAGTTTAGAGAATAAAGTCTCTTATTTCTTTTTTAAAAAGTACTTTTATATATATATATCTTTAATATCTAAAAGAGAATTACTAAATATGCATATTTAATTTATTTGTTTATAAATTAAAAAAAGAATAATCCGAATTATAATCCAAAATTGAAGGAACCGACCGTTTATCCTATTTAGATGATATGGCACCCGTAATCTTTGAATCCTGGATCCGCCTCTGTTAATAATAAAAACGAAGCATTATGAAAATACATCTGAAAATTCTAGGAAACTAAATTGATTAAAAAGTTATTGGAAATTTGAACATAAGTAAAGTAAAAAGATATCTTTTTTATTACTGAGAAATCCTTTAGAGCTTGTACATGGTTCGAAACTTAGTGTATCTCTCTCCATACCATTTTATATGGTGTTTGATTGAACACACTTACACAAAGTTCAAATCAAAAGAAAGACTTTTTAAACTTATAATTCCAAATAATCTATAAATATTTGTGTGGTTAGAAATCATCCCATTAAGAGTAAAATGAGAAGTTTAAGTTAAATTGTTTTTAAATATAAAAAAGAATATGACTTTTTCTTTGACAAACTAAAAAGGAAATATGTCACATTATATAGGACAAAAAGAGTACCAAGCTTTTAGTTTCTCACAAGGTTGGAATCGTGATATGCGCCTAACCCACGTATCAAGTGTTGCACTCTTACCATTGAGATGAAGCCCCCAGGCATACAAAACTATAAAATATCACAGATACAAATAAAGTATAGTGTCTTACCAACCTGAGCATTATATAGAAAAATCATCACAATTTACGAAAAAGATGTTATCAAGCTATATTTGTACTTCCTATAAAGTAAATAAACCACGGAAGTTATTTGGTACTACTTTTCAAAAATTATTCCTTTTAATGTTGAATTTTGGCTTAGGTGCAATCAAATTCCATATAAATTAAGAAGTGACTGAAGTACCACTGACCTTCTGCTGTCCCAACAAGTAATTGAATCAAGAAAATGCAAGTTAATAGGTCCTTCAATCATAGAGTACACACAAGTAATGCTTGAAGAGTATTGATCGGATGTATTACTCGTCAACACTTGGTAGTCTAACAAAAAGGGTCCATCGCCAGTCAACACAAATGGATAACATTGTTATCAGATGAAAGAGAACTTTTTTTATATGTGGTGAGAAAAAAAGATATCGCCGGCGCCGAGTGAGCTTGCCTTTGAACGTCAATTACTATTATTAGTCATTAACTATTAGCAGACATTATTTGACCTATCTTGTAGGCTATTACCATGATTCTACTTATAGATTTGTCCCCACCAATTAAAGATAAGTTATATTATAATATTTGGAATGCTCAAAGAGTTAAAAAGTTTTTTCCTGATTGAGGAATCAGTTTAGATAATCAGGAAAAAACTTAGAAGACTGAACTCTCGAACTAAGCCCAAAGGCAAGGTCCCTTCCCAGTTCAAATTTATGTTTGAAGCATGTTAGCATGTAACTTTAACCAGAAAGAGAAAGCCCAGTTTGAAAAAAAGACTTGCTTCTCGAGACCAAGCACAAATGACGACTTGCAGACCAACTATCTAATTGTGATAAAAGGTATCACTGAGGTTTACCAGTAAAAGGTTCTCAATCGGGAATATACAAATTCTGGACTCCAGTTTAGAGTTGCAAATGCTCAAATTTCATAATTAAGACCGAAAATGAGTAAATGAGGAGTCAAGGAATAGCTTAGGAATTTTGATAGTGAAAGCTAATTAAGAAATCATTTTAGGCAGTTACCTTTCTCCCTCTTTTCGTTTTGTCTTATTGACGAGGCACAGAATTTAAGAATGTAAAGAAGTTTTTGAATCTTCTGATCTTAAACTAAAGACGTGTATAACATGCCAAAATTTTCCTTTGAATCTTGTAGTCTTAAACATGTTACATCATTCTTATAATAAACATGTCACATCATTCTTATAAAGGAAAGTCATTTAGATAAGAGAATGTTGGAATTTAAAACTAAAGGCAACATTCTTTTTGAAACTGATGGAGGGAGTGTTCTTCTTTTGAGCATTGAAGCCTAAATTGCATAGAAACTGTTTGATGAGCCTTGGTCATTGATTTTCAATGTCATGACTGAACTGTCTCTTTGAGAAGTCCTCAAACCTTTTGTCCTTTTAAGCACTGTATTTCTTAGTGTACTACATTGTTCAATTAAAAATTGAACTTATTAATATAATAGCAAAGCACCAGACACATCTCATGCTGATATTGCCTAATTCATAACAAATTAAAGTTTCTTGCATGTTCATGGACTTCTTACCAAGCCATATAAATGCCTTTTGAAGATTTTCCTATGCTTGGAAGCTGCTGTGTGAGAAACGATTCTGCCTTGATGTTAAAATTCATTAGGAAGTTAGGTTTAGAGTACTATGGAGACTGATGATTCTTTTCCCCTCAAAATTTGATATGACAGAACTTTTGCTTTCTATATAGAAGTTAAGCCCACTGGTCCGTGCAATGGAATTTATTTTATACTGTTGTACATCTCATCTTTCATGACGGTTATTCTGCACTGAGAACAGTACGGTAATGGTCATACTTTTTCTATGGTTACACATGCATATCAAAAGGAAAAAAATCTCTAGTCTCATTGTTGTGTGTGAACCATGTTTTCTTTTCCAACTTCTGTATTGTGTCAGCCAAGATCCAACCTCTTGAATTTGTCACTATGCAGGCAGGAGAGGCTATCATAAAAGAATCTGTTGAACCTCTTTTAGAAGATTATCGACCTACTGGAATTACTTCATTGAAGTTCAGCAAATTATCATTGGGAACTGTGGCACCTAAAATAGAAGGTAGCAACATCACAATACTATCCACATTAAAGTAATTTATAATTCATTTCAATTAAGTTAATTATCTCTTAGTTATATAACTGTTGATCAGCATAAAGAGTAGTAAATTAGACTCATGCTATCCAGTTCTTTTTCAATCAAGCTGCATTTGGAAAGAAAATGCAGTTTGCTTAGTAGGAGTTTCCACGCTGCTATTGGTTCTCTTCATTGTCCTAATTTTCTACTCTTGAGAGTCATCTGAATCTTCATATCTACTAACTTGAATTAAGTTCTGGTTTTGAATCTTCTGTTCATCAATGATTAAATATCTCAATATTCATGCCAAAAGGTATTAGTTGAATTAAGCCATATAGGATTGAGGTTTCATGTGATAGTCATTTGAGCTTTCTTGCTGGTGTCAGTTTTGTGATTATTTAAGAAGACAAAAATGGAGTATGCGCTTATGTTCCGTTCGTTGTCTGAAAAGGCAGTGGAATCTTATTAGTCCTTTAATATTGTGAATACCTATTTATCAAAGAACTACTGTGAATGCCTGAAAGGACAAGACAGTACGCTGGGTGCACTGAAAATCTAGTTAGTTGTATTGTTGCTAATATTGGTGTTTGATAGAATAGGAATAGGTAATACAATCCTAATTAGAATAGGAATTGGAATAACAATAGTATATAGAATCCTACTTGGAAAAGGATTGTATTATAGTATCCTAGTTGGAAAAGGTGTCTAATATAGTATTTACAAATAGGGTCTCAATGTGATAATGTAGACAACAATTCAATAATATTCGTCTCATGTATTTCTCACATGGTATCAAAGCTTCTACGGTCCCGGTAGAAAATCAAAGAGCTTCCGCTGCCGGCGGGTGGCTATGACCATATATGCTGCCCGTTTGGCCAATGATTATGTTAACAAAAGTAGAGTCAATGATATTTATATGAGTCTCATATTTAAGGGAAGAAAACTCAGTTAAACAGGTCACTATGCGTTAATTTTCGGCGACTTTCTAGGGTTGTTTTGTATCAACCCCACATTTGTCAGAGTTTGTGTAGCACCGTGCCATCATTTCGGTGACTTTTCTATATCTGATTTGTGTAGCACTGTGTCATCTTTTCAGTGACTACTTTTTCATATTTATCATGTGTAGCACCGTGCCATCTTTTCGGTAACTACTTTCTCATATTCGATTAGTGTAGCACCGTGCATCTCTCCGGACTACTTCTCTATTCAATTTGTGTAGTACCGTGAATTTTTCGAACTACTTCCTCATATCTAAGTTACATAGCACTGTGTGTTTTTGGTGACTCGGATTCTTTTTGCATAGTTCCATGCATCTTTTCGATGACTCATCAAATCTAATTTGCGTAGGGTCGTGCCATCATTCTGACCCTACCCATACAATTTTACATTTTAGTAGGGTTGTGGCGTCATTCCGACTCTATCCATGTAATTTTATTTCTCAATTTATGACCACTTTCAGCCATTAAATTTAATAATTCAGCGCATGAACAAGTTCTAACCAGTTTTAAAATGACTTTCTTGAAGCAATTTCGAGATGATCCATATTGTCATTCTCCATTGACTTTTTAATCAGTTGAGCATTAAGAATGTTTTTTTCATGATGGTTTCTCAAGGAAGAAGTCTATGTAGCGCAACCACCTGATTTTGTTGCTCAAAGGGGAACCAGGTAGACTTGTATGTCAATTGTGTAGGTCACTCTATGATCTGAAACAATCTTCTCAAGCTTGGCTTGGAAAGTTCAGCACTGTACTTCAAGAATTTATCACTCTATGTCTTTTCGACATTATGCGTCAAATTCAGTATCTCATAAGAAGACCAAGCACATTGAGATTGACTGGCATTATACATCAAAATTCAGTATTTCATGAGAAGCTAAACACATTGAGATTGATTGTCAATTCCGTGAAGTCGAGTGATCAACTTGCAAATATCTAACCAAGCTCTTCATCAGTCCTCGTATTAATCACATTTGTAACAAGCTAGGTACATATGACGTGTATGCACTAGCTTGAGGGGGAGTGATAGAATAGGAATAGGTAATACAATCCTACTTGGAATAGGAATTTGAATAACAATAGTATATATAATCCTACTTGGAAAGGGATTGTATTATAATATCCTAGTTGAAAAAGGAGTCTAATATAGTATTTACAAATAGGGTCTCAATGTAATAATGTAGACAACAATTCAATAATATTCGTCTCATGTATTTCTCACAGTGTTATTGGGTTAATCTCTTCACAAAGTTTGATCTCTTTTTAGGGTATGCTGCTGCTTATATTGAAAGCTAAAATGAAAAGAAGTAGGACCATGTTTCTTTTTTGTAGCTCCTAAACTTCTACATCATATGGCAAAAACTTCCGGGCAATACTTGCTTCATGTTGCAGTTGATCCCAACGAAGAATCTGCCGAGAGCTTATCTTGTCATTGTTATTATTACCTTTCCTAGCAAGATTGTTGATAAATTGGTGGTCATTGTATCTCTGAGATTCTTTAAGAGAGTATACATGGTGTCAGTTAATGCTTTAGCATGTTTAGTACTTAATTAATGCAGGTATTCGTGTTCAGAGCCTTAAAAAAGGTCAAATCACTATGGATATCGACCTCCGATGGGGTGGTGATCCCAATATTGTCTTAGGTGTTGAAGCTGCAATGGTTGCTTCTATACCCATTCAGGTGTGCGCTTAAAATTTAATGCTTTCACCAGTCTATTTTGCTTGGACAATTTAATGTTGACTATTTGGTTATTTAGGAAGAGACTTGCACTGACCATTGCCAAATTGGTTGCAGTTGAAAAATCTTCAAGTTTTCACTGTTATTCGTGTTATCTTCCAACTAACTGAGGAAATCCCTTGCATCTCAGCCGTTGTTGTAGCATTACTTTCTGAGGTATAGCTAAATTTGATATGTCAATTTGATTTCCTCTATTCTTTTGTTTCATTTCTCTGTTGTGTTGTGGCCTTCTCCAATATTTTAGCTACCTCTGCCTCTCATTATTTGTGTTATCTTCCGACTAACTGAGGAAATCCCTTGCATCTTGGCTGTTTTTGTAGCATTACTTTCTGAAGTATAGCTAAGTTCTGTGTGTCAATATGCTTTCCTCTATTCTTTTGTTTCATTTATCCCTTGCATCTTGGCTGTTTTTGTAGCATTACTTTCTGAAGTATAGCTAAGTTCTGTGTGTCAATATGCTTTCCTCTATTCTTTTGTTTCATTTATCCTTTGTGTTCTGTGGCCTTCTCCAATATTTTAGCTTCCTTTGCCCCTTGTTTTCCCTAGGCGGATGGATCCTGGCATGACCCAAGAAACGCAAACCATCTAAAGATATCCTCCCATAATCTTGTGCCTAGTTTGCAATGGATCAAAATATGGTCCATGTTTTCGCCTGTCTCTTTACAAAAGAAATATCAACTCATGCAAACAACCTTTCGTACCCAAGATTCTTCACCGTAAAAATCATCCTTCTAGTACCTAAGCACTCAAAGAAGCACACTTTCCTTGGCACCTTAGGAATCCGTGCTGAGCCATGTGAAAAACACCTCCGTCCTAACCAGAAGCTTCTCATAGAAGGACTTGAACTGAGAACTAATTGTTATTCCCCAACTCCCAATTCAAAACATCAGGTATGGCTTGCATTGCTTTTGAAGTAAATCTAGCAATCTTTGAAGCTCAGACATCTCCCAATCCTGGAAATTCCTCCAAAACCTCAAATCCCAAAAAAGTCTCATCCTCTTGTGTCCCCCTAGCTTATTGAATAGACACTTCCCTTTGGCAAGAGAGTCAGTACAAAAGCGGGGAATTCATCCTTAAGTACCAAAATTCCCCACCACTTTTGGCTCCCAAAATTAACTCTATTCCCATCCCTTACCTTGAAAATAATGTTATCATGATCCCTTCATTATATTACTCCACGCACATCCGAAAGGCATAGTGATCAAGTTTGTTCTCCAATCCCTTTCATTTCACCATATTTATCCGCAATCACCCCTCTCCAAAAAGCTTCTCCCCATTAGAAGCTTCCATTTCACAATATTCATAAACATGGAACAATGTGTAATTGTTGATTGAGGCAAATGATATGGAGTAAGAGTTGTGATATCTGTCATGGAAAATTGTTTTCATCCACTTGGAGGGAAGTAATTTTTCTCTTTTTGACGTAAATTATTTAAATTGGATTGCACAATTGAAATTAACTTAGGCACACACACAACATACCCACTGTGACTGAATACTGGAAATGAGGAAATCATTTTCTGAAAAAAAAAAAAGTCTTCTTGCTACCAAACTACCTCTTCTTTCTAGTAATTTTCATCGAATAAAAGAATAAAACTTGTGGATATATTAGCATTCTATTTTGTGCAACTGAAGCAATCCACCTCTCAGAATGACTACCATGTTCTCTCAGTCACTTTAAAATTACCATGCCCAAATTGGCCAATTCAAACTATTAGGTAAAAATAATATAGGGTAAATGATCTTTCGACTAATAGCTAAAGATAGTTACCTTTTCCGCACGAACTCCTTTAACAATTAGTTCTCAAGCAAACTTTTAAAAGCATTATTTTTCTTTAGAATTTAGTAATTTATGTTTAAATTGAAATATATGGAAATATTCTTGCACATATGCTCTCATGAGTTGGCCTCTATTTCTAGCATTGAATTGGGATGCTAAATACTTGGTCTAAAGTTTAGGCATGGACTGTGATAAGTGTCTTGCTTCCGAGGTCACATGAACATGCAAAATCTTCAGTGGTATCAGGAGGATAAGTATAGTCATGCATGATAAATCATCTTGGTTTACTACATTCTTGGCCAATAGAGTTTAATCCCCCCCCCCCCCCCCCCCCCTTTTTTCATTGTTTTGATGTTCCTCCCATTATATCTGATGTGCTACATGGTTTTCTTTTGTTTATCATTATTTGATGATGACTATTCTGCCCTAAATTAGATTGTTGATTTGAAGATGCTTATGTACTGATATATGTTAGAATGAATGATTCTGTTTTTGTTCAATCAGCCAAAACCTAGAATTGACTATGTCTTGAAGGCGATCGGTGGAAGTTTGACAGCTCTTCCTGGACTCTCCGATATGATTGATGTGAGTGTTAACATCTTCTCTAGCATTACTCTTTCTTATTTCGAGTGTTTCCATTTTTGAATGACAATCCTGTTGTTGCTTATTGAAAGGACACTGTAAATACAATAGTGACAGATATGCTAGAATGGCCGCACAGAATTGTTGTTCCGATTGGAGGCGTACCCGTGGATACCAGGTATCTTCATTTTTACAAATATTTTAGTGACCAACCACTTCACCTATCAGTTTCTTATCTACTAAATCCTTGAAATGTGCTAATAGAAAAAGTAGATTTTGGGTTGCTTCAGTTTGCTACTATAATATACTTGTGAAAAACAGAAACCAAGATTGTGCATCTACCTAAGGAATGACCTGTTTGAAATCAATTCATACTGCGGTTCCTTCCCCGTGTCAATGCGAATTCAGGTGTTTCAGTTATTCAGATACATGTGAGGGAACAAACACCAAATGGCTTTTGGTAATTAAACGCTGATGTGCTGTGATTTTTGATCTGGTAAAACATGTATATCTAAAATTTTGAGACTCTTTTAGGTAAAAGGTCTTGCATTGGTTTATGATTGTTGCTGATTGTGTCAGTGTGTATGGATTCCGGATTTGTAAATGCTTGCTATTTACTTGGGTTTTACTCTTATCAAGCTGTTTCGCGTGTTGTAATGTATCTATTTGCTTCTTGATTTTGCCTAGTGCTGTTATTTTAAGCTCTATTTCAAGTCCTTCAGCAATTTTTTTGTTGGATGGGGATTATAAACACTAGGTCATTGACATGTTTGCATATATAGTAGTAAATCTTTATCTTCTCTTCATGCTTATTTTTCATCATTTGTAATCAGTATTTTCCTCCATGCAGTGATTTGGAGCTTAAACCACAAGGGAAGCTCATAGTCACTGTAGTCAAGGCGAATGGCTTGAAGAACTACGAAATGATAGGAAAATCTGATCCATATGCTGTTGTACACATACGCCCACTTTTCAAGGTTAAGACAAAAACCATTGACAACAACCTAAATCCTGTTTGGGATCAGACGTTTGAGTTAATTGCAGAAGACAAAGAGACCCAATCCCTATTCATCGAGGTTTGATTTCAATATCTATCCCATTTGTTCCTGTGCTCTGCTCTGTCTTGAATATTACGGATGCTGTACATCATACTGTTTTAAGTGGATTTGTGTGATAGTGGAGCTTCACGTCATTTTGAGCAGGTCTTTGATAAAGACAATATTGGGCAAGACGAGCGAATGGGTGTCGCAAAGTTGCCTCTGAGTGAACTAGTAGCTGACACTGCCAAAGAAATTGAATTAAGATTACTGCCAAAGCTTGATATGCTCAAAGTCAAAGATAAGAAGGATCGGGGAACCATCACAATAAAGGTACAGCAATGATTCAGATTCATTTGTTGAAGTTTTCTTGTTTCTATGCCACTATCAATCAAACAATCCTAAATCCTGAACCCTGTTGGGTCAGATTACATGCATCCGATAGATAAGTGTTTTATAGCATGCATCATAGTTTGATTTGTTTTCAATTTACTGCAACCCTAATCCTTTTTGAGGTTTAGAACCGACTATGATACGCTTAACATTCTTTAAATGTGTATGAAATTTTCTCAACTTCTCTCTCTCTTTTAACAACCAGGGTAATAGGATGATGGGTTAAGCTTTTAAACCCTATTCATTGTGGTGCATGCAGGTGTTGTATCATGAGTTCAATAAGGAAGAGCAGTTAGCTGCTCTGGAGGCAGAGAAGGCGATCCTAGAAGAAAGAAAGAAGCTGAAAGCAGAAGGGGTCATCGGGAGCACAATGGATGCAGTTGGTTCAGGTGTTGGTATGGTGGGAAGTGGCATTGGGGCAGGTGTGGGGCTCGTTGGAACGGGGATAGGTGCTGGTGTAGGCCTAGTTGGCAGTGGTTTTGGAGCTGTTGGCAGTGGCCTAAGCAAAGCTGGAAAATTTATGGGAAGGACATTCACTGGAGGGCATTCCAGCAGTTCAAAGAAGAATGGTTCCTCTACTCCAGTAAACTCTATTCAAGAAAATGGTGGTGCAAAGCCACTCAAGAGTGAATAGTTATGTGAAGTAAAACTCAGCCTTTTTTCATTTTTTAAGAAACTGTTTGACTAGTGGAAATTAAGTTGGTGTTGATAGAATGGTGATAAATTATGCCTGTTTGTGAATTTGTTTAATGGTGTTGGTCCTGTTGGATTATAAGTTGATAATTATTTTCATGAAAATTATGTCAACATGTTGTATTTATTTGTTTCTTTGCTAGCATTGAACTAGGTGTGTCAGAAAATTGTCAGCCAAAGGTTTCAGCTTTCTCGTGAACTCATTATTCTCATCGTGACCTTTAATGCTGTCATGGGAGATTGAATCTATACGATAATAATATACTCAGTGTGATTTCATATTTCATTTGCGATTAAATTGAAACTTTTATCCTCACTTACACTCAAAAAAACATTTTTAAAATTATGTTAGAAAAACACAGCAGTGAAGAAGCAATCTCCCATGACAGCTTAAAGATACAACTCTCATTTTTTGTAGATAGAAAGCTGATACAATTATTTATACTAAGAGTTGAACAAATAAATAATTATATATATATGAAGTATGTAGAAAAATGGTGTACCTTTCAAAAAAAGACTTGTTATGAGTCTCGAGAAAAAACAGGCGTGGACAAAGCGTGCTTAATGCTGATTACTGTATCATTTAGAAATTACAGTTAATAGTTCTTGAATATACTAAATTAATTTATTTTAATCTACTAATTTTTTTAAAAAAATGTAATTTAATGACGACTTCTTTGCTATATTTACTTATTAATTTTAATATGCTCATTGAATAAAGTTATACACACTTATCTCTTCATATTAAATTGAATATATAACCACTGTAACTTTAAAAAAATTAATTAAAACTGACAACTATGTAAAGAAAAAAGGATAAAATATATATACTATGGTAGAATAACATGATTGAGAGTGGTGGAAAAAGAGCCAACACACCAATGGGCTATGGTGGTGTGTCAGACTGTCAGTACACTATAAAGTCAAAGCGCACATTCATAACCTTAGCTATATGTAAAAAAGAATGATCTCTTAAAAAAAAAAAATCGATAAAGCCATCTTGACAAAATTATTGGAGGAAGCCTTTTAGTTTATTACAAAAGTAATTTATTTTTTATAGTATTTTAACTTTAATTTCCTCGTAAAATGCTTAATGCCATAATAAAGGATACTTTAATATGTTTGACATAACTTTAATTTAGAATCATAAAATTAAAAAGTCTATTCAACAACAACATACCCAATTAAATCCCACAAGTGGGGTCTGGGGAGGATAGAAATGTACGCAGACCTTCCCACTACCTCGTAAGAAGTAGAGAGGCTGTTTTCTGGGGACCCTCGACTCAACAACCCATAAGCAGAATAAACTAAATATAGCAAAGAGAAGGAAAGGGAACAAAATGGAGAAATAGAACTAAAAATTGAAATAAAAGAGCGACTCTTTACAAAAGCCACATTTCAATATGTAAATACGATGCATTCAACACACATGCGACCACTAGAGACACCAATCATACCTACCCGCTACTCTAATTCGTGACCTCCACTCCTTTCTGTATTAGGTCATGTCCTCAGTTAGATCTAAATTCTACATATCTTATCTAATCACCTCCCCCAATCATAAAAATTAAAAAGTCTATTCATTTTTAAAATTTTTATGTCAAGTTAAATTAGATCAATTTTTTTTAATCGGAGAGAGTCGTATACAAAACAACAAAAGACTTGCTCATGGTTCCTTCGTATGACATAAGATTTTTCTGGTAGGCCATTTGCACATTTCAAATTTAACCTATGACATATTTTTTAGATATCTGTTTGTTTTTTAATAAAAAAATCTTTGGGACAAGTCACATGTGGGTTCAAGAATCTTTGTACCTGTGTATCATATTCCGTTTGGACTCTTATGTTAAGGTGAAAAAAAAGAAGAAGTTAAATTATAATTTTATAATTAAAAATCAGTTCATCACTTGAATACTTCTCATATATGTTTTTTCCAATTTAAATTCTATATTTTTTACTTGTAGTTAAAATAATAAATAAAAATATTTAATACAAACTAATTTGGAAATTCTATTTCAATGTTACGGATTATATGTCTCAACGTCAAGTTAATTTGAGAGAACAAAATAGCTACTCCTTCTGTCTCGAAAAGAATGATCTGATTTAACTTGGCACAAAATTTTTAAAAAAATAAAAAGAATTTTTAATCTTATAATTCCTAAATAAAAGTTATATTAAATATACCAAAATATTCTTTAATCATATGACCTTAAACATGTCATGTGTAAAATTAAAATTAGAGTTTTGCTAAATAAAGAAATGAGTCATTCTTTTTAAAGTAAATGAAAAGGAAAAGAAGGTTTGTTTTTTTTAACACGGAGCAAGAATTTTTGTTGTGATAGTTGAAGGATTCGTGTATCTTGTCCTCAGACGAAGAGAAGTCTCACCTAAAGAACAGATACAGCTGACCAACGGACAAGCAGGTTTCACGGGGTTAGGAGGCTGCCTTTAAGTCATAGGGGGGCCCCTCATTTCATACGAAGGAAAGCAAAAGGATGGGATCGTCGTGTTGATCACATCCGATTGAGAGTTATTGGGTTTAAGTAATAAGTGTGAATTGGTAAATGAATATTAAAAGGAAATGAAGTTGAAAGAATAAGGAAAATGTGAGGTAATCAAGTAAAGAGAAATGAAAGTCATTTTTCCCTCATCTATAAAATAAAGGAAAACTGTTGTCCTTATATCAGGAAACACTCACTCTAACTCTTGAAAGAGTCAAGTAAAGGGGACCCCTAACGCCATCATCGGCATCACTCGCTCGGCTTCGGCAAATGATGTGATTGATTGATAATTTTTTTGGACAAAATTTATTTAACCAATCTCAAAATTTTCCTTTTCTGATATTTTTGAATTATTATTTTAATTAATTTGTAAATTGTTCCCAAACAATACCATGAGTCTCATCTGAATAGGTGGATTTAGGGATGGCAATGGCGCGGGTGCGGGGCGAGTTAAGCTTAACCCGTTAATTTTTTAACCGCCCTGCCCCGCATGATAACTTTTTTGACTTTCAACCCGCCCAACTACGCCTCGCATAAACCCGCTCCACATAAATTTTAAAGTTCTTTTATTTTTTAATTGAATTTAGTTTTTTTTTCTAATTAACGTCTCAACAACTAATTAACTATTTTTAGTTGACATTTTAACGATTGTTTCTTAATCGTTACTTAAAAGTTTCTAATTAATATTTTAACAACTAATAATTTACTGGACATGTCTAGTTTAAATTTTAGAAAAAAATAAATTAATGTCAATATTTCATATAAAAAGTTTATATCTTTGATTTTTAATAATTACAAAAATTTAATTTCTACGAATTCCTATTTGATTTTTTTAAACCCGCAACTCGCTCCACCCCCGCATTAGTTTTAAAATTAGCTACTTTAACCCGCCCCGCCCCGCACCCGCATAGCTCTAAACCCGCCCCGCCCTACACAGCTCTAAACCCGCCCCGTACCCGCCTCGCCCCGCTCCGCTCCGCTCCGCTCCGCTCCGCCCCGTTGCCATCCCTAGGTGGATTTGCACCTGATGTTCCCTATAAATAGAGACCCTTCTGCATTTTTGCAGATATCGAAAAATTATTCTTCTTCTTCTGCATAACTTTTCTTACAAATTTTTATTCGAGTCTGTGTAAAAGTCATTGCAGGTTCTTGAGATCGCTGAAAACTACAAGAATTTGAGGTACCGCTATTCTGTAGTTGTTAATCTATTTTATCCTGGGAGGAAATAATCCATAACCTCGGGTATACAGTGAGGAGATTAAATTCCTTAAGGACGCACAGTATATTCTGTGGACTCAGATTGCTTTATATTTCGTTTAATTTTTTCTTTGTTTACTGTTTTTGTTGTTATTTGAATACTAAAGGAGTAACAAGAGTTCTCACCTCTTTGAGCTTAGGTCAACAAGAAGTCATCCCCGAGAAAAGAATAAGTCTTCCACGAGCACCCACTGCCAATTCAAAAAAACTCTTTTCTCATAGTTCATAGGTAAGTGTGAAATTAGCTAGTTATTCCTTTCTCATTGCTCAAACTACTTTATTCCTCGAATAAGTCAGATTTGAAAGCCCCTATTAATACAGGGGAAAAAAACCATAAATGAAATTCATTTCAACTCAATACAAATATTTCCATGTCCAATATAAATTTTTGTATATGAAAATATGCATATTATAATGTATTTGACCTTTTTAAAAAAAGTAGTACTGTAACTTAAGCGTGTAAGCTAAGAATGAAAGTACAACCTCGGTCTACCTCCTTTTATGCTTTGGTAACTCTGCTACTTTTGCCCCCTTTTTTCTACATTATCTAGTTTAAAAAAAGCATTAAACAAACAAAAGAGAAAATTGAAAAGAATATAATACTAGTAAAATGATAATTTCTGGTATTTAATAATCGGATAGTGCACTTTAATATTTAAATTTTATAAGTGGAAGGAGTTAATGATGTTTACACTTTTTTTTTTTACTATTGGAGTCCGACATAGGGTCACATTTGGAGAAAAACACCCTTTGCCAAAAGAAATTTTATTCTCGTGGCTCGAATTCAAGACCCCTGATTAAGAGAGGAGTAACGTCATTCGCTGCACTATATTCTTTAATGATAATGATGTTTACACTTTACTTACATAGTTTACACTTTACCCGTCTAATTTATTTCTTTTGGTTCTTTTACGTGGGATAGGAAGAAAAATAATCTATAATGAAATTGACTTTATATTTTTCTTTTGTACCAATTATTTTTTCTACTAGTAATGGTAATGTTTTGGCCTCCATAAATAACATGAATGCTTGAGTTTTAATGCTGTATAGAAAATAATAATAATTACTAATGAAAAAGAAAAAAGAGATACGACAAGATTTCTATTGTTTGTATGCATCTCTTCTTGTTTTCTTGGTTTAATTATGGGTAATGTCTGATCTTCACTAATAAGCTGTCATTGGAAGACAAAAATTTGTTTATTTTTTAAGTGGCCAAAGTAGAATTTAGAACATGCATATATATATATATGATTGAAATTTGAAAATCACAATAAGTATTGACTAAAATTGTAAGTTGACGATCAATTAGTGATGATTTTTCCTCCTCTCAATCATAGATTATAAGTGCTTTTATTAGATTTTACGCTTTAAAAGTTTCATGACCTCACTTAGTTTCAAATTTCTTTTTGATATATTATTTTTTCTTTTCGTACTTAAATAGCGAAATTGGATCTCGCCTAAGACATGCCCTTGGATAGAAAGGAGTGGAGGTCGCGAATTAGAGTAGCAGACTAATTGGTTGGTAGGGTTAGGTGGAGGTATAATAAGGTAGTAGAAATAGGCGTATTTTATATCTGTCATATGTGTGTTAATTCTATCGTATTTACATATTGACATGTGCTTTTTGTCATATCTAGTTTATTTTATATATAGGTTTTTGAGATGAGGGTTCCCAGGTAACAAACTCTCTACTTCTGTTAGACAATGGTAAGATCTGCATACATTTTACCTCCCCAAACTCCACTTATAAAATTTCACTGAATATATTATTGCTCAGAAGAATATAAAAGAACACATTATAAACACCAAAATTTTAAATATTTACTTTTTCAATAAATCAAAATTTAATGTAGGAATGTATCAAACACATATATAAAATAGAGATAAGGGAACAATTATTACCTTTTCCATCCCAATCTCTCTGTCCACATTTATTTTTTCAAGTAATAAATGTTTGTCTCCAAAATAATCATTTTTATAAAAATAGCACTTCTAGTTCTAAACATTGAGAGGCATAAAATAGTGTGTTTGAAAAAATATAAATGTCTACATGAAATTTGAGCAAGTAGAAAGATGGAGTTGACTAATCAAAACAAGTAAAAACGGTAACTCAAATTATTCCATCTTCTAAATATCTAAATCTAAAAATTTTAGGCATCACTCCCATTTTAATTAAATTTATAAAGTAATATATAAATTTAAATCATATTTTTCACTATTGCTTTTTGTGAAATCATAAATATGTAGTGTAATTTATCTTGTAAAAAATATAAAATTTTAATAAATGAAAAAATAAATATGAAAAAAATTCCAAACATTATTCTCAAACTTAAACAATTCAATTATTTTAAATGTTAAATTTTTTTAAAAAATTTAATTAATTTAAAACGGAGATAGGTATGTATTTTTGTTAGGATACTTTTTTTTAGAAAGAAAAAGAGAGGAGGAACCCTGAGAGTTACGTCACGGGTCGGGACCCGTGACTTTAGTTTTTGACTCAGCAAAAAGTAAAACAGATCTAGTACTACTTTCTTGTGTGTGCTTCAACTTTCACCCAGTAAGTAGCATACATACTAGACAGACTCACTCAGAGAGATGAGAAGATAAAGACTACACACACTCACACACTGCTCACATTACATTACACTCTCTCTCTCTCGTTTGTTCCCTTCTTTTCCCATTAGTCCTTTTCCTTGAAACAATTCTCTCTCTCTTTATCAACATTTTCAGTCACACTACACTCCATAAAGACACACACCAGTCCCCATTTCTTGTTTTTGTTCCTTCTTCTCTCAACCTCTGCTCCTTTTCTTTCTTTGTAGTTTCATATAACAAACAAATCTCTCTGCAAATATGGATCTTTAACGAAGTAATCATAGATTCCAAGATCCCTCCTTTTCTTTCATCCCCATCACAAACCTTGAGGCAAATTGAAATCTGTATCTTTACTATTCTTCTTCAAGAAAATGCATATACTATTCTTCTTATTTTTCATAATCTGTCTGCAAAAATTGCATCTTTAACTCTTTCAACGGTCACCCACAATACTGTTTATCACTACTCTTCTTCTTCCAATATGACACATCTCTCTGCAAATATGCACCTCTAAGCATTTCCAAGATACCCCTTTAATGTCTTTCCTCAAGAGATGCACAGTGTAGATTCCAAAACCCCATCAGTCATTGTTCCTGTTTTATCCCTGATTAATTCATCCTTTAAAACTCATCCAACATTAACCCTGACTGTCACATAGTCTACTCCACACTTTCACCGGTCCTTTTTCTGCAAATATGCATGGTTAACTCTTCCTAAAGATCACATCTTTACTCAAGAAATGCCTCCAGAAAACCCATTTCCACCTCCCCTAACCCCACTTCCTGTTTTTCCCACCACCTACCTTCCACCCCCACCCCCACCACCCTCCTCCCACCATCACCATTCTCACTCCCCTCTTATCCCACCCTTCATAGCTGCTGCTTTTGCCTTGACTTTCTTCATTGTTGCTGCCATCATTTACCGTAAAGTGTCACGCAACAGGACTGTTCCTGCAGATCTGAAGTCACCTCCACCACCTCACAAGTTCACCTACTCTGTCCTCCGCCGTGCTACTGGGTCATTTACAGCTGCTAATCGTCTAGGACAAGGTGGGTTTGGGTCTGTTTACAAAGGTGTTCTTCCATCTGGACAGGAGGTAGCCGTGAAGCTCATGGATGCTTCAGGCTCCCTCCAAGGCGAGAGGGAGTTTCACAATGAACTCACCCTCGCCTCGAGGATAGACACTACGTCTTGCCACCACGTAGTCCCTATCCTCGGGTTCTCCTCAGATGAACATAGTTATAAACATCACTGTTCTACTCGGAGGAGAAGATTAGTTCTTGTATATGAGTATATGCATAATGGGAGCCTCCAAGATGCTTTGTTAGATCGAAAGTGTCCCGAGTTAATGCAATGGAGAAAGAGATTTGATATTATAAGTTCTATTGCGAAGGGTATTGAGTATCTTCATTACTCGTGTGATCCTCCTATTGTACATGGAGATATCAAACCGTCTAATATATTGTTGGATTACCATTTTGATGCAAAAATAGCTGATTTTGGCCTAGCTCAGTCTTTGACTAAAGATGATCAAGTTGTCGAGTCTTTCATTGAAGATGAAGAGAGAGTTGAAAAGGGGGCAAAAGGAGAAGTTTTTGAGAATGTGGAGGAAAATGGGTCGATTCTTGAAGGAAATGAGAGTGTGGTCACAGATGAGGTTGTGATACATGTGGATCAGTTGCCGGAGAGTTGCTGTGTGAGGATGTTGGATGGGGAAGCAGGAGGGGTGTCGCCTGAGGTGGGAGTTCCATCAGAGGGGATGGAAAAGACTAGTGTTTCTGAGGGCTTTTTGGACGAGGTTAGTGTGGATAGTGGAATTTTGAAAGGAATTGGGAAGGGAACTAGTCAATCAGGCAGAGATTGGTGGTGGAAGCAGGACAATGTAAATGGTGGATCAGATTCTGGGAGGATTAAGGACTATGTGATGGAATGGATTGGTAGTGAGATCAGAAAAGAGAGGCCTAAGAAGGATTGGATCGCGACCACAAGTGCAGCAAAAGACACTGCCAAAGGGGCGCAACAGAAGCAAAGAAAGAAGCTTGAATGGTGGGCATCTTTGGATGAGGAGAGAATGAGGAGAGAAAAGAAGAATCGGAAGCCAAGAGAATGGTGGAAGGAAGAGTTTTGTGAGGAGTTAGCCAAGAAAAAGAAAAAAAGGGATCTCAAAAATGGAGAAATGTGGTGGCAAAGGGATGAAGAGGTAGCGCCTGAAAGAAAGAGGAGGAAAAGCAAGGGAAGTAGGAGCAGCATTGATTGGTGGCTTGATAGTTTCAGTGGCGAGTTTCGGATTGGAAGGCGAAGTAGTCAAGATTTTGCCAGTGGAGATATTCCCAAGAGTGGAGGGGTGAGTAGCACCCCTAGTATGAGAGGAACAGTTTGTTACATAGCTCCAGAGTACGGTGGCGGAGGGCAGCTCTCAGAGAAATGCGACGTGTACAGTTTTGGTGTTTTGGTATTGGTTTTGGTCTCAGGGAGAAGGCCACTCCAAGTTACAGCTTCTCCTATGTCAGAATTTGAGAGGGCTAATCTGGTTTCATGGGCTAGGCAACTTGCTCATTCCGGCAAGCTTTTGGATCTTGTTGATCCCAATATTCAGTTACTGGATAGAGAACAAGCATTGCTTTGCATCACAATTGCACTACTCTGTTTACAGAGATCACCTAACAAGCGCCCCACAATTAAAGATATTGTTGGGATGCTTTGTGGTGACTCGGAGCCACCGCACTTGCCATTTGAGTTTTCCCCTTCACCACCCTCCAATTTCCCTTTTAAGTCACGGAAAAAGGCCCGGTGAGTTCACAGGTGCTCGATTTACCATTCCACTGTTCAATGTAATCTTCATGTATTATTGTGTAGAAGTTAAAAGAAAAGCAAAAATTGAAGCAAAATGTCATAATTTTCTTATCAGCTTTTTCTTTTGCATAATCATCTCTATATTTCCTGCACTTTACAATTCCTCTGTTTTATGATGATGAGTACATTAGTTCTCTTTGGCTTTTGCTCCTACAATTAGCTGAATTGAAGGAATCCCAGGCTAAAAGTATCTGACATGACTCTTTGCATCCACTTTCTAAAAGGTGAGTCCACAAGTAATTATAAAATTCAGTGCGCCCTTGAACTATAAGGAGCTTGCTTTATTGCTTTCACAGCTTACTTTTTTGGGTCCCAGAAGATATTTGACTGCTTCTGGTCTGTTGCCTTAAAAAAGTAGGATGAGTTTCTTCATAGTTTACTTATTTCATTACAGATTAGACCCCTCTTATCCCACATGAAATGCATTATACCTTTATTAGTTGCTTTGTTTTCCTCACTGTCATTAGGAGTAAGGTCTACGTATTCTCTACCTCCGCTGACTCCAATTGTGGGATTTCATTGAGTATATTGTTATACTCACTAATAATGTATTATCCAAGTAATATCTGTGATCCTGTACAATATACTAGTATAAATATTTACTTAGAATTGTTCATACTGCAAAACAAATGATATGCTTGGGGACATAAGAGAGAAAAGCGACTAGATTATATTGGGTTTTGTGAAAAGCAAAATGAAAGCAACAAGACGAGAGGTTTGTAGCAAGTGCCTGTTTGATGTTACCATAGTTGATATGATATATGACTGCTGTTCTTGTTCTCAGAAGTTAAGAGAACATGGATACCTATATAATCTAGGTGGTTTGACATTTTTCGCGTTCATAGAGGACTTAGGTCAGTTGTCAATTACTGCAAATAGTTAGTGAAAGTTGAGCACTAAAACAGTATTGTCAAATATGAGGAGAAGCTGAATACTGTTCAGTAACTCGGAATTGTCAAATATGAGGAGAAGCTGAGTACTGTTCAGTAACCCGGAATTTGGTTCTCCTTGCAACCTACATTGTCATAATTACGTCTCTTCATATGTTTATGAGCATTCTTTAGATGATAGTCATGGAGATTGGACATACTCTATTAGCCTGTGTATCATCATGAGTATATGCATAAAACTCTCCGCTCATTTTCTGGCTGAATGTAGCAGAATTCTTGTGTGAACCCTTGGATATTTTTTTTCGTTTGATTTAATATCGAATTAGTTCTTCATCGCTCTTGAAGTTGACATATGATTAACTTGAAAAGCACAGATGTAGACTTTGTGGTATTTTTCATCACGTAATGTTTGTATGTTCATCAACAATTAGGATAAGATATTTGTGTTATTGTCTTTGTAGAGGTCACTGAAAGTTGTCTTGTTGTCAAAGAAGAGCAACTCAAATTTTGTTCCAACAGTTGAACTACTGTTCAAGTTCCTATTATTGCTTATATAACATGTCCCTCAAAAAAAACCTTTGACCCACATTGCTTTATGTTAAACCAGACAACACAAGACACGTTGTTTGTCTGAGCAAATCATCATGATTTTGAGATTATCCTCTCCACATCATAATTCATCATCCGAAATGTTGTGTGTCATCTAGATATTTATGTGCATTGGATTTTTCTGATATTAGGTAGTCGAAAATACGTATAAGAAAATCATATAGTCGATCCTAGCTAATTCGAAAATGAGTTATAGTTGATTGATTGATTTACTAAAGATCAAGCAGTCACCATTTGAATTGTCTCACGTTCAAATCTCATAGGCCTCAAAAACCAAGCAAGTAGTCAAGCAATGCCAGGTGTTAAGGTTCGTGGAGAGAAATTATTTATTGGGGATGGATTTTTTTGCCTCATTTTATTTTGTTGTATAGTTTTGGCATGTACATAACTAGATTTTTTTTATGTTCAAATTATTTTATATGCATCTCAACAAACGACAATAATAATAAAGTTAATGTAATCTCACAACTCCATGAATATATGCATCTCAACTAATTACACGTTATTTTTCATTAGTGTAATTCTCTCTTATCAAAATATAGATGATCAAACGAATGAAGAAACAAAACAAAATAGAAATGTATCGCTTTTTATTGTTGGAACACTTGTCTTGGAACATTGTAAAGATGAGCTTGACAATGAAATACACTAAAAACGATAATAAATTTCCTAATTAAACTGGTAAAATCTCACAAAAGACGAATCAAAATCTCACTAAAACTGAATGATGAATCACAACTGAATATTTATTTCCGTTGAGGATCGAATCAACAATTACCGTACGCCTGTGATTTTATTTTTGTAAGGTTTTTTTTTTTAAAAAAATATTCCGTAACACCAATCTGTTGAAAATTTGTTGGGATTGATTATTTCCCAACTTTCAATTGCCGCTAATTAAGGCATCACAATAAAAGATCTGTTAGGATTCCTTAATTAGCGAAACTGATTCTAATTTAAGCTGTCTTTTATTACGTATCAATCGCTATTTTTTAGGTATCAGCCTTCTAAGTTTGGGTATCAAACTACTCAAAAAAGTTGATAGTTTAATAATTTTAATAAAAGTCAAAATTTTTGAGCATTTCCTTCTTTAAATTTGATATTTGTCAAATTTTTAATGCCAACATTGCCAAAATACTTTCGCATTTAATCTTGGGCCCGAGCAAAGCCGAGGCTAAAAATCACTAGTCTACTATAAGTGGTTGCAATTATTTCAAAGTTGTAAGGTTCATATTTTATTTTTCTTCTGATTGTGAAGCTACAATTTTTCTCAAATTGTATTTATAAAAACAAAGTTAGGGAGATGATTAAAATTTATTATTTCCTCAGTTTAATAATAATCGTTGATTACTGATTTGACACAAGGATTAAAAAAAAAAGATAATATAGATAATTTTATCAAATCATACTTTGAATATAGTAAATACAATGTCTTAAAAATGTAATAGGAAAATGAATATATTTAATGATAAGAATAAATTAGGAATTAAGTGAAAAATTATTTCTTGACTTCATAAAGGACAAGTATTGTTGGACATTTCAAACTAGTGTGGTGGACAAGTAAATATAGATGGAGGGAGTACCCTCCTTCTATCTGTCAATTATACTAAACATAGACGTTTAATAATACTTGTCCACTTTATAAAATTAGGAGATTACATTTGGTTTCTAATTTATCCTTAGCACTAGTTATAGTTATTTTCCTTTTATATTTTTCAAGACATTCTATTAAGTTTTGGCTAAAAAATGCCTCTAAAAGAATGATTTCGTAAAACTATTTTTATTATTTACGGCTTCTTAATTCCTGTATCAAATCGATAGCGGACAACTATTGTTTGATGGACGGAGGGAGTAAATAAATTTTGTTGGTTAGGCATTTTGGCAGTTAAGAATTAAATAGTGTACTTAGCGTTGTTGAAAGTCAATAAAAATAATGAATGTCATTAAACACCCCCAATTTAGAGAGCAAGTGGTCTCAAACTTAGATAAAAATATTAAAATTTTAATAAAAAATCGAGAAAAATATTAAAAATATTCTTCAATTTAATGAAGATTTAGGAATGTATTTTACTCATATTGCAAGATAAAAAATATATTTAAATTCAGTTAATCAAGTAAAAAGTTATTTTTAAAATTTTTAATAATTTGAGAACTAAACTAATAATTCACGTTAAATTTAGAAGTATTTTTAATAATTTTCTCTCATAACTATTTAAAGTCGAGTGAAATGAAACTTATAAGTTGATAGAAAATTTGAGTAAAACGTATAAACTTCTTAATTGGACATTTTCTCAAACTGGTAAAATTAAGAAGTACTACCACTTTGTGTTGGAATTTATTTTGATCCATTGAAAATTTAATTTGCCAAGACATAATATATTGATAAGATATGTCCCGTCTTTTTAGGAGACCTATTTGAGTGAATATGTGATTTTCAAAATTTCTAAAATTATGTTTTTATATATATTTTATTTGATTTTTTTTTTGGAAGAAACGAGATTTGTGATGATTTGGACATGTGTAGAAAAAAGGTATTGATGCCCGTGTTAGGAGGTGCGAGAGGTTGGATTTAGAGATTATACAGAGGGATGGAGGTAGACCAAAAAAGTATTTGAGAGGTGATAAAAAAAGATATGACGAAACTTCATCTCACCGAATGGAGGTCGCGTATGGCCTTGTGATAATAGATTAGTACAAGTTGGTGTGTCTTTATATCATATGTTGTCATTATCCGTCTTATATTTGTAATTACTTTATTGTATGTACATACTATTATTTGTTTTTCGTTATTAGTCGTTTCTTTTTTTTCTTTTTCTTTTCCCTTTTTTCCATATCTAGTATCTTTGATTTTGAAATAAGGGTTTTCCGGAAACAACCTCTCTATCTCTATGAGGTAATGGTAAGTGAAATCTGGGGTTTTTGGAAAACACAGACCTTACCAAGTGAAATTAAATTATTTGTATTTAATTTATAAATTTTAATTTACTTTTTAACAACAACAACAATAACATATGAAGTGAAATGTGGAGTTTTTGGAAAACACAGACCTTACCATTACCTAGAGATGTTGTTTCCTAGAACCCGTTTCAACAACCCATAGGCGGATCCAAAATTTATGTCGAAAAGGGTTGTGTAATATTTCCAACCATTTAATAAATTCCTTCACCTAACTTTAGCTACTCATATTAATTACCTCTTGTATTTTCCCTTTATAACTGAAAAAAAGAGGATAACATTTACGGTGACAGTTCTTAATCCATGGCAGAGCAAAAGAATATAGCAGAACCCACCATGGAAGATGCCTACAAGTTCCTCAATATTATCCAAAATCCAGATGGATCTCTCACTAGAAAAACCCCAATTCCTAATGTTCCTTCAAACCCAGAAACTGATCCCAATTCATCAAATCAACTAATTTCGCTCTCAAAGGACATACCTCTTAACTCCACCACCAACACCTTCATACGCCTCTATCGGCCCGTTTCTCCGCCGCCTAACGCCAAATTGCCTCTCATCATATACTTCCATGGTGGTGGCTTTGTGGTATTGAGTGCGCGTTCTGTTATTTTTCATGAATCTTGTAATGCCATGTCAGCTCAGTTCCCTGCATTAATTGCTTCCGTTGAGTATCGCCTTGCCCCGGAACACCGCCTTCCCGCCGCCTATGACGACGCTGTGGATGCCATCAAATGGGCTAAAGATCAAGCTATTAACGGTGGTGATCCATGGTTGAAAGAGCTGGCTGATTTCTCTAAAGTTTTCTTAATGGGTAGTAGTTCAGGAGGAAATATCGTGTACAATGCAGGTACGCTCATTTAAATTGAGACGAACTAAAATGAATTAAGTTAATAAATAGATGATTTGTTAATTTGTTACTTTTAAATTCAGGTGTACGTGTACTCGATATGAATCTCGACCCAATCAAAATCGTAGGGCTGATAATGAACCAGCCCTACTTTGGTGGGGTCGAGAGAACAGAGTCGGAGCTCAAATTTGTCAACGATAAGATTGTGCCTTTATATGTGAATGATCTGATGTGGTCGCTCGCATTGCCTGAAGGTGTGGATCGCGATCACGAGTATTCTAATCCGTTGATTAATGAAGCGGAAATGAAAGAAAAGATCAAACGGCTCCCACAGTGTTTGATCAGAGGATATGGAGGTGACCCATTGATTGATAGGCAGAAGATGTTGGCTAAGATGATAGAGTCACATGGGGTGCACGTGACTCCTCAATTTCTTGAAACAGGACATCATGCTGTGGAAATATTTGATCCAAAAAGTGCACAAGATTTGTATGATTCTATAAAGAATTTTGTCAAATCTGTTTGTGATGAAAATGTGGGTAAATCAGCCATGTAATAATGAATTAAAATTTGTTTATGTTGTTGTAACTGATACATCAGAAGTGCGTCTTAATATTAATATTAATATGTGGATTTAAAGAAGAATAGAATTATTTAAAATTATATAATCGATCATAATTTATTTGGTGTTAAAATATAATTATTGATTTTGTTTTATAAGGAAATCCCTGAACAAATATTATCAACCATGTTGTATGCATCAATAACAATTCATTTCTTGCAAGGATACATTAGAATGTGTAATTTAAGGGCGTTATATCTTTTTTCCAAAGATGTATGATACGTAAATATGTTTCATACCGTTAGACTTATTTAGTAGGCGGTATTAATTAGAATAATTAATGGATTAAAATTTAGTCTATCAAATACATTATTTGATTACTTACTTTAATTAGCTTGATTTATGGATTATTTATATATCATATAGGGCCGTTTGGTAGGAGGTATTAGGAGAAATAATCCATGTATTATGTATGATATTATTGAATACTATATTTGATAGGAGTTTTCTATAGTTAATACTAATACTTTTCACGTGGTATTAACTAATACCTTCCATTTGGTGGTATTAGTAATACATATGATTTTAATACCATGAAATTAAATATGTAAAGACAAAAATATCCCCTGAATTCTTTTACACTTTTTCTTTTATTTTCTTGATTTTATGTTTTATATTTTTAGTTGTACGAATAGATTTATTTAAATAATTAGCTTGCAAATTTTATTTATTTGCAGGTTTACATAATATAAGAAAATAAAATTTTAAAATTTTATTTATTTGTGGGTTTATATTTACATAATATACAAAAAAATATTTTGTCATATCAATCTTTTTATAATTAACTTAGTTGAGTGATCTTGCTGATACAAAGACTTAACTGAATAATTTTATTAATACAAAATAAAGTTCAATGACTATGTTAAATAAATTCTCATCATAGTAATATTCAATTATTAAATATACAAAGAGAGTAAATGATTTATTCTCAATTGGTTCAAAAGTTTATTTCGTTCTTTTTTATTTAAATTTTGTAGTCGGAAGAAGTTGGTTTATATTTAATTAATTAATGTTATGTCAGCAGCTTCATAGATTTATAGATGGGTCTAGAAATTCAATGATGTAAGCAATGACAAATCTTGCTATTTGGCGGATATTTATAAATTTTGTGCTTGACAATTTAATGAAAGCTTATGAATATAATTATTAATTTAAAAAAAAAATTCTTTATAATATTAAATCTATTTCATCATATTTTGTACATATCTCATGTTCCTTGATAAAATTATATTAGTTGATACACTCATACAATATATAAGATCAGAAGGTTCAACTAAAGAAGTGGAAGCTAAAAAGGAGAAGGAATATTTTGAAAATGAGACTTTATTATAGAAGAAAATTTGGTTAATTTACAAATAACTAAGACCACCCCTATTTATACATCTATAAGAAATATCAATGTAACTTTATCTTCTAATTATCTAATAAAAATCTAAACTACGCTTTAATTTATTACAAGCAAGTCAGAAATATTGAAATAGAACCATCTGATTTCATTCGTTCTCAATAGCCACGAGATGGTCATCTTAGGGTGATCCTTTTGTCGACGGATGCTCTTATTACACTCGTAGTCTCTGAAGGATGAGAACCAACTATGTAGCATCTACATCGAGAATTCAAGTACGTCATTAGTCTGATCCTTTGTAGGAACTACCCTTAATAACGAACTTGCAAAATGGATCTGTTTATCATAAAGAGATTCGTCGTATATTTTCCTAAAATATCTAATGTTCTATAATATCTAGAATTTTTCTAAATATAAATATCATACAAGATTCTACAAAATATTAACATCTTCTGTAACTTCAAAAAATCATTTTTATTTTTCAGAAAAAATACATAGATATTAAAAACTTTTGAATCCCACTTATTTAGTAGATAAATAATAACCCAAATTATAACCCAACGATCAAATCAGCGATGATCGAATGCATTTTGATACAAATTGTTGTATATTTTTATCAGACGTTCCACCTTGGCTAAGAGCTTCCTTAGCTAAATCCTTCCATTTGAGTGCATTCTTCTTCATTTCCTTCCCTTCCTCTCCTTGTAACACTGCCCTTACACATCCCTCAATTTCTTCTCTTCCAACAATCCCTTTCTCATTAACTTTAACTCTCACTCCTACCCTCCAAACATCTTGTACAAATTTTGCATTTGTTGTTTGATCAGTCCATTGTGGCATTACTACCATTGCCACTCCAAATCCCAATGCTTCAACTGTTGAATTCCACCCACCATGCGAGAAAAAACATCCAATTGCCTTGTTAGATAAGACTTGTAATTGTGGACTCCAATTTATTACTAATCCTTTCTCACAATTTTCCTCAATGAATTCTTTTGGGATTTTTGCTTCTTCATAAGGCCTAACCACCCACAAAAAGTAGGTATTAGTTGATTTTAATCCCCAAGCAATTTCTTCTATTTGTTTGTCATCAAAAGTGGACATGCTACCAAAAGCTGCGTAAACAACAGATCCTTCTGGCTTAGTATTTAGCCAGTTGATACAGGTTGAAGCATCCACATGGAATAGATTGAGACCATACTCAACGTCATTTTCAACTCCCTTGTCCATGTAGAAAGATGGTAAAGTTGGCCCAATGGTGGATAATGGCATGAATTTTGACATTGTGTTTGCTACCTGCAATAAATATTTTTATATTTAACTTATATACATAAATTTCTTTACTCCATTAGGTACGTGGAATGAGTCAATTTAGTATAAGGTAAGATATTTAAATGATCACTGGCCTAAAAAAAAATGTATATTGTCAGCGTAAAAAAACATAAATTTGGAGTGAGCTTTTTAGTTACCGTTCCGCAAAATTCATTGATAATTTTAGCTTAAATTTTATATTTATATTACAAAAATCATTTGATATGCATAAATCATATATCACAATTCAATCAATAATAAAAATGATTATATTTCAAGACCCATGAACAAAAATCAGCGTAATCTCCTTTCTATAAAAAGAGAGAGAGAAAAAAAAAGGAATATTCAAGTGAATTAAAGTATGCTAAAGATTCATTAAATAGATTTTAAAAAAAAAAAACACACTATGAAGGGCTTTAGTTGCTTCTTCTTCCTAAGCTAAACTAAATTGTAAAAATTATATGACAATATACTACAAGTTATAAATTTTTATCTCAAAATACGAAGAGAAGGAATAGGGTTCAAAATTTGGAAAAGTAGACATACGAATTAGTGGAAGAAGTTCGATATCTACGATATATATAACAACAACAACATACCCAGTTAAATCTCACAAGCGGGATCTGGAGAGGATAGAAATGTACGCAGACCTTCCCACTACCTCGTATAGAAGTAGAGAGGTTGTTTCCTGAGAACCCTCGACTCAACATCCCATAGACAGAATAAACTAGATATTGCAAAGGGAAGGAAAGGGTCAATATCTACGATATATATATAAAAAAATTATTTTAATTATGTATAAATAATATAATTTTTCGTTGCTCCCTCGAAATAATTTAGCTCCGCCCCGGCACATAATTAAATAGTAAATTTATAACTAACCTCAGCTTCCAACTTGTAGAATGAGTTGACAAATACGTAATCAGCTTTGTCCACATTCTTAAACTGATTCAACACCATCTCAAAATAGGCTGGATATGTACCATGTACGTAAATAAACGAAGGCATATCTCGAAGTTCGAGCTCCGGTAATCCCGGTATCTTCACCGGAGTTGAAGATACCGGCAACGTCAATTTCCCTTGATGAACATAATAGTAAATATAGTTCACGGCACATGCTTGAGTAAAAAAAGAAGCTCCAATTAACCCATGCGCCTTAGCTACATCTAAAGCCCATGGCATAAACGCATCGTATATTACGCAAGTAATAGGAAACTCCGATTTTTCGTATTTCTTGATAAGATCATCTAGGGATTTCGAGCCGATTTTCTCGAAACGTTCGAGGTAGGCGGCTACGCTTTCTGCTTCAGCGTAGCCGCCTTTGTCGAAACCATCGGACACGGTGTCTACACCCACGGAAGACGAAATTGGACGTGTCGAATTAGAAATGAAGTTTGTAATGGCTAAAGTGGTTTTTAGACCTTTGGAGACCAAACGTTTGCAGAATTGAAGCATTGGGTTGATGTGCCCTTGGCTTGGATAAGGAAAAGCCAAAATATGAGGTTCATACTTTTTGTTTTTCATTATCTCCATCTTTCTTGTTGGATTGAGTTTTCCCTTACTCTCAACACTTCTACCAAGAAAAGATAAATATATATATATACAATAAAATAATTACTCACTCAGTTTCTTTTTAAGTTATCATAATTTTTTTTTACAGTCAAACAATATTGATTTAAACTAATATTTTTTTTTAAAAAAATTCTTTTCACTGAGTTAATTTGACTGCCAATCACATAACGATATTTTTCATTACTCTCTCCATCTCAAAAAGATCAATTTATGTAATATAAAAAAATATTATGTATATCAAGAAGATAAAAAAAAGAACTTTTCCTTTATTTGAAAATTTGAAAAGAAATAATAATAATTAAATAGGAGATAATTGAAATCAAATGAAGCAGCAATGGTGATAATATATCACACATAAGATACTTAAGTTGATTGGTAGGAAAGATATTTTTCTCAAGTACAAAATCTTTATCTTTTGAGTTGTCTTAAATCTTAAAAATAAACAACAATTATTTTATTAAAAAAAGTAAGATAATTAATGAGGTATTATTTTTTCATAAACATAAGCTAAATCTTACTTTTTTTTAAAGCTTGGAAAATAAATGATTATAATTATTTTTCTAAAGAATATAAAAATACTTAGATTAACACAAAAACAATAATAGGCCACTAAAATTACATAAAGCGGAGATTTTAAAAAAGTGGAGTGTATACAAATTTTATTTCTATCTCTCTTTTTTTTTTTTAGCTGAGATAGATAAATTATTTTAAAAAGATCGGTCAAAAAAAAAACACATGACAACTAATAACAAAAGAACAAGAAATAAAATGCATTCACCAAAACACAGTGAAGCACACAAGGTAATTAGAAACTCGAAACTAAAAACTACACAAAAAATCATAGAAGATAATTAGAAATCTAAAACTAAAAACTACATGAATATGCTAATACTATGACCAACACGTAGTCTCCCACCCCAACCAAAGACTGGAATAGGCTAGTAATAAGGACATATCTCAACTATATACCAACTAGCCTTCTACACTCTTTCATGATCTCTATATTTTTCTAGTTAAGATCATGTCTTCGGTAAGTTGTAGATACAACATATTCGGCCTAATTACCTTTCCACAATACTTCTTCGGTCTACCTATGTCTCTCATCGAATCCATTTTATCCAGTCTCTTGCATTTCCTAAATAAGGCATCTGTACATCTCCTCTTCACATGTTCAAACAATATCAATCTTCTTCCTCATTTTGCTTACCACATTATATTGGTCATTCCCATTTCATGCGGGATATCTTCATTTCTAATTCTATCGCTCTTAGTGTGCTCACACATCCATCTCAACATTCTTATTTTTGTCACTTGTATTTTTTGAATGTAGGAGTTCTTAACTAGCCAACACTCTATCTTAACTAACCAACACTCCATCCCATGCGATAAAATCAATCTAATCATTATTATATAAAACTTACCTTTAAGCTTCAACGATACCTTCTTGTCAAATAATAAAAGCTTTCACTCTATTCATGTTAGACCAATATATAGTGTGACGTCTTGGTCGATCTCCTTTTTCTTTACTAGTTTAGTATATGTGCTTTGCACGTGTGTATTATGTCAATTAATAAAAAAAATGTATAAAAATAAATAAATTATTACGTGTGTTCATTTTGTACACAACTATAAATAATTAACTAAAAATTACTATTTCATATCATCGAGTTTATAAATACGTCATCTGTTTATTCCTATCACAGGATGTAAATCAAATTTATTTTATTAGATAATAACAGTAGACAAAATAAGTGAATGTACTTTTGATTCTATATATGCCATTTTTTTCTCATTCGGTATCCACATTAAAGTTCCGACTAAATTTGAATTGCACACTATAACATCCATTCAGGGGTAGAGCTCCCAACAAGATTTTCTCCATACTTAAGGCTCAAACCCGAGACCTACGATTAAGGATGAAGCAGTCTCACCACTGCATCACAACCCATGCATGTTGATAATTTTATGTTCGTCCAATGTTCAAGGAAAAGAATATCGTACTTTATCATCAAGTTTTATATTCATGTCTACATCCTATCTACATCGATATGAATGGTAATTTATACGTTCATATTTTCTATCACAATATAATCAAATAATAAAATATTCACATTGAATATCAATTTATAGTTCATTTGGGTAGGGGTTGTAGAATCGTATTTTGTAAGTTCCTTCAATTTTTAAATAAACACATATATTCCTTCCAAACATGCATACATACAAACAAACATTGAAGCCAATAAAAATATAGACAAATTATCAACCAACATACATATAAATTATGAGATAATATAATATTATGAGAGAGGAAAAATGTTATTACCTCTAAATTTATCGATGTATAAACGTGTTGCTTTGACGTGAATATTAATTTACTCCTTATATAAATAATATGTGTTTTAATGTTATTATCTAATTGAAATTAGTATTAGATCGTAGAACTTTATATATTGTATTAGTTTATTTCAATCTTGAATTTGATCCTTTTTTTATATTTTTTGGAGTTTCTTTTTTCCTATTCTTTTGGACAACTTTTAGAACTTTTTTTTTTAATTTTTTTTATTTGTTCTTATTATTGGGAAGTTTTTTTTTTCTTTAAAAAACTTTTTTGATTATTATTTGAAAGTGTTTTTGACTATTTTTTTTTGATCAAGTCTATTTTTTAGACTTTTTTGCCCCCTTTTTTTGCATGATTTTAAAACCCTTTTTTGGACTTTTTAAAAACTTTTGTATACTATTATGTGAATTTTTAAAATTATTTTCTTTCTGAATCAAATCTATTGTAGTTGAATTTTTTTTGTGTGTAGGAATATAGCTGGAAATCTTTTTCATTTATTATGTTCATTATATTTAATATTATTAAAATAATATAAGAATCGAAAAAAATAATTTTATCTAAATTTTTTTTAATAAAGAGTAAAATATTTACGTTTTTAACGTAGTATTGATAAATTAGTAAAAGTAATTTCTACTGTTTTTTAGTTTTCACACATCATTTAGGTTTCGGACTGACAAATTATGAACATCCAAGTACACAATATAGAACCCTTTTCGTTTCCAGATATTTATGCAAGTTTTTTCAATAAACAAAAAATTAGTTTTTCGAGAAGTCCAATGAACAGACGGAAAAACTAAAGATTTTAGATCGAGAGAACTGTGAGTAGACTTCTCTACTAAGTTTCTGCTGTGTTTGGATTTTCCGGCACACATTAGTATCTAACCATGACCGGCGGAGGAGGAGACGCCGCATCGCCGCCGCTATCCTCACAGTCAACGGCATCGAACGGCGGTGAATTCCTTCTTCAATTGCTTCAGAATCATCCACATCAACTTCACTCTCAGCCGCCGCCGCCACGGCCGGAGTTGCAGACTCTGCCGCATGATCCAGCAGTTGCAGCAGTAGGTCCCAGTATGCCCTTCCCGCCATTCTTTCAGACTCCAACGAACCCTTCTGCTTTGCCCTATCCTCACTCTCCTCCTCTTTTTGTACCCCATAATTTCTTCCTACCAGGGTTTATCCAAAACCCTAACACTGGCCATACCATTAACCCCAGTTTCTCATCTCCTCCTGCCCCAGCCCCAGGTGGGTTCGGTCAATTTCAACATGCTAGCCCAATTGGATTTGGATCAGTCGGAGAAAACATGGGCAATTTGGGGATATTCGGTGTCAATGCTAAGGCTAGTAAGTCAAATCATGGGTATGATCAAAATCTGATTTTTGGATCTTTACGTAGAGATATTCAAGGTAATGTGAGTTTGCTAAATGACCGTGTCAGTGATGATATAGCTGGTAAAGTTGGTAACTTTGCTCAAAAAAACCAAGAGTCAAGATTAGGGAATGTTAGGATGTTGAATGGCGTCGAGGGTAAACTTGAGAATGCTATTGGCTCAGGTCGGAAACAGTTGGGCAATTTAAGGGGTCTTGAGCAACATAATAATACTAATGGTGGAGGTGGAGGTGGAGGTGGGAGTGAGAATGGTGGTTTGGGGCGGGGAAAACAGTTTCATAGTGGGACTGTAAGAGGGGCTGTGCCACCACCAGGATTTTCGAGCAAGCCAAGGAGCAGGGATTTTGAGCATAATGTGGATAATGAGAAGAACAATTTTGTTGAATTGAATCAAAGGGGTACTGGCTTGAATCATAAGTATGAAAGAGGAAGTAAACATCTTTCCAGGAATGGTAAGAATTATGCTATCGGTTCAGATGATCGAGGGGTTTCTCGTCATCTACATTCAACTGGCCCACCAGCAGGAAGTAAACTTCACTCTGTTTTGGCTTCTGATGTTGAGGATTCTATGTTTGAATTACATGGCGAGGATGCTGAGAGTGGGGAAGAAACTGTCACTGGGATGAAGAATGTGCTAGGTGGGAGTTCTGCTCGAGGCCAAAGCGAATTTGATGAATTGGGCGAACATCTTATCAGTTCTCTTGGACTTGAGGATGGACCAGATGAAAGAAGTGATAAAAAGAAACATCATGCCTCTCGCGATAAGGTATTTACTGCCCACTTATGTTTAGATTTTATGGACTTGATTTGATGTGATGAATGTGCCTCCTTGTTCTTTCTTTGGTTTCCTTGTAATTTGTAGTAATTTAAAGAAATCAAATTGTTAATATGAAACAGAGATATACACATGCATTGATTATTTGTTAGCTTTAATGTTTGTCTTTTTGCTGTTGTGTATGTTAAAAAGTTCTGTTGCGCAAATTAGGATTTAGGGTTACTTTTTTAATGTCTTGTACTTTGTGAAAAAAAAACGTGTTTGTTTAACCTTTCTTCGTTTATGCTACAATGTCTCAACTATTTGGAGATATCAATTCTTATAATCATAACACCACTTATTTGTTTCCTTCCAATGCAATGTCATAAGAACTGAATTGTATTAACTGATCCTCATTTTTTTGGGGTCCTAGAGAAACTAATCAACAAGTTATCTGGCTTTGACAGTACATATTTGTGAGACTGATAGACTCTTGTCTGTGAGCAACTGTATGCACCTACTAGCTGAATTGTTAACTCATTGCATTTGAAGGTGTATGTTAAATGCTATTAAAGCGACCTCTTTATTTTTTGGTTTCACTATTTTGGATCAAAGTACCTTGAGAGCGAATTAATTTTGACTTGGAAATTCAGAATGATCTTGGATGATATTTTCCTTGCAGCACGTATCAATATGTCAAACTAGCTTGACTTAAATTAGAGTTTCAGGATGATTAGTATACCAGTTGTGTAGAACTTAAATTTGAAATGAAGCACATCGGTTTGAATTGTGAAATTTTTTCCTTAATGGGTTACACTGAAGGGGTATTTTCAGTGTATGAGAATGCATGCTTTATTGAGGACAATTCTGACCAATGCATAGTTGAAAGCTAGCAATTGGCCAACTGTCAAGCTCAATATGCAGCCTGTATGAGATAAATTATACAATGTTCAATTTTAATTGAAGAATTAAGCAAGAAATTGAAATGATGTGTGATTGAATGTTCTTGTTGGAGTTGCAAGATTCCCTGAAGAACTACTCAAAATGCGGCTTGCAATATAAAACACCTACCACACCGGAATAATTGCTCATCTAAGAAACAATTACATATATATTAGTTTCTATGAACCAAAACACCATAATCTCGTCACACTGGACTTGTTCATAACTGGGCCAGATTTCTTAAATGTTTGAGCATGTACTGTTCTTGATGCTCACAATACAAAACATAACTACAATGCAGTATAATCCAGTATCAAGATATTCAATGAACCCCAATCAATCATCTGCAGTATAATCCAACATCAACATACCAAATGAATATCAATCACTCATCTATGCCTCAATGCCATATATTTATGCTTGTCTACAATTCGGGTAATCACTTCTGAAGGATCTTTGGAATGGCATGTACATCATATATCTTGGATCAAGTAAAACTCTAAGTTCCTCTTCATGGTGATAAATAATTATCTTGCATGCTCATTTTTACTAACTTTAACAAACATACAAAGGTCAAGCCTAGTTTATTAATAAAGGCAAGCAAATGTTGACTCTTTTCCCTTGTTTTTGTTATTAGAAGTAAAAGTGAGGAGTATGTGTCATTTGACTCATTTCCCTTGTTTGTTAATAAAGGCAAAAAAGGAGCTGGAAGGGTCCCTTCATGTTAGATCTTTCAATAAACTTAACTTGAATGCAAAGAAGTATTATGATTTTACTTTCTTCCAACTGCCCAAACAACTGGAAGTGAATCACTAATCTCTCTTTTTTGTTATAATGGTAACAAGTAAATCACTAATATCTCACGAGTTCAAACTAAACCAGTTAATCTCTATCCTTTCACTCCATCTTTTCTCCTATCCTTCTTGAAACCAAACATACTGTTACTGACTCACTTTTGTGCTACTTTCATCAGGTCTACCGATCAGACGAGAGAGGAGCATTTATACTTGGCCAGAGGATGAGGATGTTGAAAAGACAGACTGCATGTCGGAGTGACATTAATAGGATGAATGGTGGTTTCCTAGCAACTTATGAATCCTTAATACCTCCAGAGGAAGAAAAGACAAAGCAGAAACAGTTATTAGCACTGCTGAATGGAATTGTTAGCAAGGAATGGCCTGATGCTCGGCTCTATGTTTATGGATCATGTGCCAATTCTTTTGGATTCTCAAAAAGCGATATTGATATTTGCCTTGCAATTGAGGATGCAAATATTGACAAATCAGAGATATTGTTGAAGTTGGCTGACATGTTGCAATCAGACAATCTCCAGAATGTGCAGGTATTTTGAAAAATTTAACTATGTGACTATTAATATAATAATATTCATTTATGTTCCATATATATATTCTTGAATACATGATGAAGGGTCTGGCACATGCCAGGCTAGTCCTCTAAGTTTCAAATTTTGCAAAATAAAATCGGAAGAGAGACTTGGAGTGCCCTAGGGCTGGTCTCAGCGAAAGGAGAGCGAAAACCAATCCATGTCCGGCCATGAGGGGTCTGGTGCAAGGTCCTTTTTTATTTAGTAAGTTATTTATGACCTTGCATATTGCTAGAATAATTCCCGAAGAAAATAAAAGAAAAGCCCTATAGATCTTGGAGACAATGAAGTAACAACAATATACTCAGTATAATTCCACAAATGGGTTCTGGGTAGGGTAGGATAGGATGGACGTAGACCCTACCTCTATCTTTGTGGGATATGGAGACTCCTCCAATCGATATTGGAGATAATAAAGGAAATAGTTGATATATCTATATACACACTCATATCTATTAAAAATTACCTTGAATTCTTTTCGAATAACTTATAAATGAAAACTTTTAGTTCTATAGAATGACTCCAACAACAAAATATCTACTAAAATCCTATAAAGTGGAGTTTGGAGTGGGGAAATGTATGCAAACCTTAACTTCTTGTAGGTAGAAGTGTTGTTTCCGAAGACGCTCGGCTCAAGTGAAGCAAGTCAAAGTATAATGGAACAAAAAAAAGGACAATGAAGAAAAACATGACAAGTCATAGGAAAGCAGTGCAAAACATATATGCAAGGAACCGCAACATCAACAAGATGTAACCACTTGAACATAGTAAACAACATATACCAAAAACCAAGCACTGCATGAATAGGCTAATACTATGACAAACATGGTGCTCTAGACTACCACTAAGCGAACGACTACAAAAATAGGTTAATACTAAGACATTGCTCGACTATATACTAACCTTCTATCCTTATACGCGTCCACCACACTTTATTATCTAAGGTCATGTCCTTGATAAGCTATAGATATATCATATCCTATCTAGTCATCTTTCCTCGATACTTTTGCGGCTTACTTCTGCCTCCACACTATATCTAACCTCTCATACCTCCTCATCAGGACAACTGCACGTCCTCTTCACATGTTCAAACCATCTCAACCTCCTTTTTTTATCTTGTCCACCACCGAGGTCACTTTCATTTTTTCCTAGTTTTCCTAATTCCTAATCATATTGCTCCTAGTATGCCCATACATTCATCTCAACATCTTTATTTTTACCACTTGTATCATTGAATATAGAGAGTTCTTGATTGGCCAAAGCTTTGCCCAATGCAACAAAGTCGATATATTCACTATTCTATAAAACTTACCTTTAAGTTTTGGTAGTACCTTCTTATTAGACAAAACTCTGGATGCAAACCATTACTTCATTGATGCACCAGTACGATGTGACATCATTTCAATTTCCCTATTTTCTTTGACCAAAGGCCCAAGATATTTAAATCTTTCTTTTTAGGAGACAACATGTGTAACAAGTCTCACTTCTACGCCTACCTTATGTGTTGCATCATTGAATTGACACTCCAAATATTGTGTTTTAACCCTTTAGTCTCTAGTGTTTGTCTCCAACCTCCAAATTGTTGTCAACTCTATCGCGAGTTTCCTCTATCAAAATAATGTCATCTGCAAATAACATACGCCAAGGCATCTCACCTTGCATATGGTACGCCAATTCATTTATCATTAAGGCAAATAGAAACGAGCTAAGTGTTGATCCTTGGTGCAACCCCACCTTGATGGGGAAGTGCTTCGAGTCTCCTCCCATTATTCTTACTTGAGTCTTGCCTTCATCATACATGTCCTTTGCCACCCTAATGTAAGCTATCAATACATCTTTAGACTCCAACCATCACCAAAAGGACTTCTTTCGGGATTGTCGTAGGCCTTTTTGTGGTAAATGAACATCATATGTAAGTCCTATTTTTTCCCTTATAATCCATTAGTCTTCCTACAAGATTACTAACATCCGTAGTTGACCGCCCCGGCTTGAATCTGCATTGGTTATTAGAATTAGACACACCTTTTCTCACGCTCAACTCCACCACCTTCTTTCAAACTTTCATAGTGTGACTTAGCATCTTGATACCCTATTGTTGCAGTTCTAGATATCACTTTTGTTTTTGTATGACAAAATTATCGTACTCCACCTCCATTCGCTAGACATTTTAGCAAACTAAAAAATGATGTTAAAGAACTTAGTCAACCAATCGAGACCTGCCTTGTTTGTGCTCCTCCAAAATTCAGTTGAAATTTCATCTGGTCTAGTCGCTCTATCCTTGCTCTTATTATGCATAACACTCTTTCACCTCCTCAACCGTAATACACGTACAATATCCAAAATCCCGCGTACTCTCCAAGTTCTCTGCATTGCCCAACTTGACGTCCATTTCTCCTTTGTTTGGGAAAAGTCTAATAAAATACACGAACATAGCAGAATTCATATGGAGGAATTTTATAGCTGATTGCAACTACTTTATGATTGAGAGTGATTGAACTTATAGGTTGAAAACTAATAAACAATTCATATGTTAAGTTGGTTAGTTCTTTGTTTAAATTAATGCTTTTTTGATTCTATAAACTAAAGCCTATACTTTCTTTGTTTTTCTTTTTTGATGAGTCTAAAACCTAATTTTGTTATCCTTTTAGCCCTATTAACCCTTTGGTTTGGATGGTGGTTTCCCATGGTTTTATAATGTGCGGTACTGTATGGTATTGTACAGTACAACACAATGTTTGGATAGATTGTATCATCTGCTGTTGTTTAATGATAATTTTTTTGTTTGGTTTCTGTATCGTAATTGATAAATTTACGAAAATGCCTTAATTATTATAAATATCAAATTTATCATTATCTATTTTAAAAAACGAACCTCAAAAAATGGACTGAAACATGGGAGAGAAGAAAGGAGGCGGAGGAGAAGCTTCAAAAGTTGATGTGGAGAAGAATGAGTAATGCGACTGTGAAAGCAGTAGATATATTATGGTCAAGTATAATAAAGAACAAAGGGTAAATTAGAATTATGTAAAATTAAGGTTATAATTGGAAAAAAATAGAGGAAACAATGGGATACCACCAAATTAGTGGTTTCAAAAAGTAAGGGTTTTCATGGTTTTGTAACCATGAAACCACACCACACCACACCATACGATGTAAGTAAAAAAACAACCAAAACAGATGTGGTTGTCTTACTAACCATACAATACCATACCACGGAAAATCACCATCCAAACAAGCTGTAAAAGGTACTTTTGACTTCATAAGAATTAGTCATTAATATTATAGACATAGGCTTAAAAGTAGATGTGCAAGAATGAAAACTTGGACTGTCATAATTTTATGCTTACTTGTTGGTTCTTATGTTTTTTTTAACCATTTGGTGCATTTTTCTGAGATCTAGTTACCTATGCTGTTGTTGGGTGGTTTGATACTTCAATTTACAATAACATGGATTTTACATTTACTGCCTAATTGTGAGAAAATTTCTAATTTTACTTAACAACAGGATCAAATTCAGTAACATATGGAGGTCATTTTAAAAACTTAAACATTAACATCAGAGCCGGCCTATTTTTGGGCCCCAAGCCGTTTCGCTTGAAGTCCATGTAAGTCAGGTTGAGTCACGGGTGGTCCCTGGCCTCCCCCAAGTGGGGTGGATTAAGTCCACTTGCCATGTTCGATCCAGAGTGGATCTAGAATCTTATATGCTTCTGATTTTTTGTAAGGTCCTTAAGTTGTGTAGCAAATTGTTTTTCCTATGGTGCTTCCTTCAGATTTGATATATGTTCTAGTATGGTCTCTAAGTCAAGTTTCCTTGCAGGCGCTAACACGTGCCAGGGTGCCGATAGTCAAGCTTATGGATCCCGAAACTGGTTTATCTTGCGATATATGTGTGAATAATGTTTTGGCTGTTGTTAACACGAAGCTGCTTCGAGATTATGCACAAATAGATGTACGATTAAGACAGTTGGCGTTTATTGTTAAACACTGGGCTAAGTCAAGAGGGGTGAATGAAACTTACCAGGGGACCTTATCTAGCTATGCGTAAGCCTAAATTTTCCTTCTTTTTTTTTTTTAAAAAAAAAAACCTTTCTTGTTCTTATTTAATTCACCTCTTAACTGGGACATTATCTATCTGTGTAAGCCTACATTTTCCTACTGTATTCTTCTTCCTTCTCTTTCTCTTATTCGTTCAAGCTAACTTTTTATTTCTGCTTCCAGGTATGTGTTAATGTGCATTCACTTTCTACAGCAACGAAGACCTGCCATCCTTCCATGCCTACAGGTGTGTTTTCTTAGCTCTGATGTTATGATGTATATATTGCATGTGAAACTTGTAAGGTGTGCACACTACCTGAACTGTTTGATTGGTAAATCATCACTGCGAGGGTGCGCAAAATATCTACTGGTTGGTTGAGCGTGAACAAATTTTTTCTTCACTTGTAATTTATTCCTCTAATCAATCACTCTGTGAATTCTTAGTTGTTTGATTGAGCTCGAATTGCTTTGGTTGGTCTATTCTAGTTACGTGTACTTTCTTACTATCACGTCCCTCTTCAGTTAAGCATGTATAGTTTTTCGTGAGGAACCAAACTGTTGGTTTCTACATGGTGATTTTAGATTGTGGAAGGAAGAATTTAAAAGTGCATCCTACCCAAATTGTGTGGACTCCTCATTTTCGATGCAGCACGCCCATGGATTCTCCATAAATACACTACTTTTGGAGGATCCAACACACACCTGCTAACATTGATGAAGAGTCCAAGCGACATACATATTTGTAGTCTAGTCCTTCTTGTTCCTTCCTTTTTCTGTTGGGGGTTTCTGTTGTGCAGTCTCTCTTGCTCATGAGGAGAGTAAACTTGAAATTCATATTTTTTGGGATCTGTAATATCATTTTTATGCTTAATCAGATGCTAGTTCGGAAAATTCTGAATTGTAGTATTTAATTTCAAATTAAGACTTTGGCGTGGCTGTTTACGACACATCTTCTGGTTAACAACCAAACCCTCGTCTTAGAGCTAGAGATATGTAGTGGGAAAGACAAAGTTTAGTTTCTTTTTGATGAAGTAATATATTCCATTGAAACGCATCAAGAGATGCAAAGTAACAAGGAACGTAGTTACAACAGAATGATAAAAAGGAGCATTTAGCTCAGTTCAGCTCCTATACAAAGTGTTAATCTTAAACGAGGGTGCTAACAAAGTCTAGAAAATGCTTAGCACTAAGGACTGGGGTCAACTTTGACCAACAAAAAAGGTTAAGCAAGCATTCAGCTTTAAGAGAGTGATTTGGAGTTGAGATACCATCAAAACATCTCTTGTTCGGAGATGCCATCAAAACATTTGTTGTTCCTTTTATCCACCAACACCAAAAGATAGGAGTAGGAATCATCAACAAAATTTTCTTGATGACCTTATCAACTTTCCATAAACTCCAAGTCAGGCCAAAAAGGGTCAAAACATGTTCCAAACGCAATAGCTACTGGATAATGTAAAAACAAATGATTTAACAGATTCCAGATCCTTGTTACATAAGTAACATCTGTTAACCAGCAGAAGTCCTTTCCTGTTAAGGTTGTCTAGTGGTAGACAAGCTTTCATATAAGGCCAATCCAATTGCTTTCTTTCAATTAAAGAGTGATTCAATCATATCATTTTTCTAATGAGAATTGTTTAACCTCAAGTGCTTGCCAACCCACTGCCCTTTGTTTTTCGCTTCCCTTTGTTAGAGTGGAAGAATTGTTTTCAGGTAGAGATTTTGATATGGCTAGTGAACTAGTTGCCTGGGGATTGCGGAACTGCATTTTTCTATTTTCCCTTCTCTTCAATCTTCCCTGTATGATACTCCAGTATGGATGCTCATTAGCTGTGGACATGCATGTGATACCATCTAAACTTGTATCATCTTTCTGTACTATTTAATTTGACCTCACATAAAAGAGACAAGTCTAGTGTTCGGTCTTGTTCTGTACCGTATTATAAAAGGTTGGTTTAAAAAGTATGATTAAAAAACGAATATAAATGATTTGTGCACATGGGGTGAACGAAAAGAATGAGGTTCCCCGATAATGCTTTTTTTTTTTTTGATAAAAGGTAAGAATTGTATTCATCAGCAATAAGGAATGCTGGCAACCTTCAAAAAATATTTACAAGACACAGTCCCTCATAATAAAGCCCAGGGGCTGTTGCTGCTAATACTATAATGAGGAAAGAAGATCTAAAATTTGACTAACTTCCCCTGCATTCTCCTCTGTACACCACAAGACAAAGGTCTTCAAACAATGCCATTTGACCTTATGAAGAGGCTCAGCCAAATTTTCCAGGTGTCTTTTGTTCCTTTCTCTCCACACAGTCCACCATATACAAGGGGGAACCATGTTCCACCATGTTTTCTGGTTTTTACTCCCCCCTATCCTACCCCAGCAGCTAAGAAGCTCTGCAGTATGCTCCGGCATTGACCACCCAATCCCAGCTCTTTTAAGAAAGATGGCCCATAATTGTGAGGTAAAATTACAATGTAAGAAGAGATGATTATTGGTCTCATAGGCCTCATTGCATAAAGCACATCTGGAAACAATTTGAAACCCTCTTTTCTGCAGCTTTTCATGGGTTAAGCATGCTCTTCTAACCACCAACCATGTGAAACATTTAACCTTGGTTGGCACCTTACTTTTCCATATCCTTCTCCATGGGCCAAAAATTGCACCAGGTAGATCTTTCACCACTTCTTTGTATAGACTGTTTACTGACAGAATACTCTCCTCAATATGCTTCCAAACCATAACATCTGCCCTCACACTGATGCCCTTGAAATCTTCTAAAGTATTAAGCAACTCTGCTACTTTCTCAATCTCCCAATCATTTAAGGATCTTCTGAACCTTAGATTCCAGCCCTGTTCAGACCAAACTTCCTTCACCAGAGAATCTGGAGCCATACTAAGACCAAACATATCTGGAAAGGAAGACATCAATGGCTCATGGCCGATCCAAAGATGTTTCCAGAACAGGACTCTTGATCCATCTCCCACTTTGTACCTGATTCTGTGTTGGATAAAGCTCCAAAGATTCCTAATATTTCTCCATAAGGCTACCCCATGTGAGCTGCTCACCCTCCTGGTCAGCCAAGAACTCTGCTGCCCATACTTTTTTCTAATAACCTCCTTCCAAAGAGACTGATCCTCTTCATCATATCTCCACAACCACTTTGCCAATAGACATCTATTCTGTATCCCCAAATTCTTGATACCCAAACCCCCAGATCTCTTGCTTAAAATTACAGTTTGCCAATTGACCAAATGAATTCCTTTGCCTTCTTTGATTCCACACCATAGAAAGTCCCTCCTTATCTTATCCAGTCTTGCTTCTACCCTATTTGGCATAGGAAAAAGAGACATAATATAAGAAGGTAAAGAATTAGAACAGAGTTTATCAGAATGCTTCTGCCACCCAGGGAAAGGTGTTGGGACTTCCAGTTTGCCAATCTCTTCTCAGCTTTTTCAATAATGTTGTCCCAAATCAATGACTCTTTGGCGGGTCTCCCCAGAGGCATGCCCAAGTAAGTAGTTGGAAGACTATCAATTCTGCAACCCAGGATACTTGCAAGGTCCTGTATCTGTGCCACCTCTTTGATAGGAAATATACTGCTCTTTCTCCAGTTTACTGCCAGACCAGAAACAGCTTCAAAGACTATCAAAATTATTCTTATAATTTTAATATCCTCCACTTTAGCATCACAAAAAATGACCGTGTCATCAGCATACATTAGATGACCTATCTGCATCCCTGCCTCTGAAGAGTTTCCAATCCTGAAGCCTTGCAGCCAAGAATTCTGTATAGCCACTCTCATCATGCTATCCAGACCTTCCATGGCTATTATGAATAAAAAAGGGGACAAGGGGTCCCCTTGTCGGAGACCCCTTTCGGAAGGAAAAAAACCAGCAGGTTCTCCATTGATCAATATGGAGAACCTAACAGTTTTAATACAAGCCCCAATCCAGCTCAACCATCTACCACCAAAACCCATTTGCCTTAAGGTATTCAGCAGGAAGGACCAATTCACGTGGTCATAGGCCTTTTCAATGTCAAGCTTACACATAATACCTGGATCCGTCCCTCTGATTCTTGAATCCACACACTCATTAGCAATAAGAGCTGCATCCATGATCTGTCTGCCCTTTATAAAGGCCATTTGATGTCTGTTGACTAGCTTATTTATTACTTTCTTCAGTCTTTCAGCCAACAATTTTGCTATGATCTTATACACACCTCCTATCAGGCTGATTGGCCTAAAATCTCTGAGCTCAACTGCGCTGGTCTTCTTTGGGATTAGGGCCACAAAGGTGGCATTAAGGCTTCTTTCAAACATCTGCTGTTCATAAAACTGATTGAAGGTATTCAAAATATCTGGTTTAAGAATCTCCCAGAAAGATTGAAAGAAGCTCATTGGAAATCCGTCAGGACCTGGGGCCTTATCACTCGCACACAGGTTGAGTCCTTCCAACACCTCTTCTTCCTCAAATTTCCTCTGCAGCCAGTCCCTTTCTTCTACAGTAATGGTCCCAGATCCTTGAAAATTAAAGTCGGGTCTCCACTTTTCAGCTTCTTTGTACAACTTCTGGTAAAACTCAGTTATCTCCACTTTGATTTCATTCGTGTCTGTCACCTCCCTACCATCAACTTCCAACTTCTCAATTGAATTCCATCTTTTGTGGGCTGTGGCTGTTCTGTGGAAAAAATTGGTATTTTTGTCACCCTGTTTGAGCCATTGGATTCTTGATCTTTGTCTCCAAGCTATCTCCTCATTCCTCGATACTTCCTCGAACTCCCTAGAAAATTGAACCTTCTGGAGAAGTTCATCATCAGTGAGCATTCTTTGTTCCTGAAGTTTATCCAGACCAGCAATCTGTTCCAGGATCTCCTCCTTCTTTAACTTCCAATTGATTCTGTTTTCTTTGCCCCAGATAATTAGTTTCCCTTTTAGTAGTCTCAACTTAGTACCTAGGATGAAGGATGGAGTCCCCTCAACAGAAAAGGAACTCCACCAGTCTTTCACCCTTTCTTTGAAACCTGGTACTTGCATCCACCACTGTTCGAACTTGAAGTAAGATCTCTTCAATTTTAAGTCTCCACATGTAAGCATCACTGGATTATGATCTGACTCTAATCTCGGCAGAGTGGTCTGTCTAATTTGAGAAAATAGCTCCTCCCAATGATGGGAATATAGGAACCTGTCCAATCTGGAAGCTACCCTCTGATTATCACCCCTCTTCCACGTATAAGACCCCCCAAATAAAGAGGGGTCCACAAGCTCCATCGAATTAATCCAGTCTGTGAATTCTGTCATTGCCCTTGTCAGTCTATGTCCATTGGATCTTTCGGATGGATATCTTGTCACATTGAAATCTCCACAGAATAGCCATGGACCCGTACAACACGCCTTGAGGTTTGATAAGGCTCTCCATAATTCCCTCCTATTAGTTACATTACAATCTGCATAAATCGAACTCAAATACAGGACATATTACTGTTGGTACTCTCAAACTTGCAGGTGATTGATTGTGAATTACTCTCCACCAGATCCCCTTTCCATACTCTCTTATCCCACATTACTACAATCCCCCCACTTCTTCCTTCCGCCACCAAGTGTACCTCCCCTATCCATCTATTCGACCATAATTGTTGAATCCATTCTGTGTCGGACCTAGCCACTTTAGTTTCCACCAAAACATAAATATCAGCGTCCCATTGTTGTAGTAAACTTCTAATTAGTCTTCTTTTATTCTCATTGTTAACCCCCCTTACATTCCATGTCACTATTTTGATCATTGGTAACTGGAGGATGTTAATCTCCCCTTTTGTCTCGAATCTCCCTCTTTGACTTTAACATTAAAGGCCAAATTTTTTAGCTCCTTTGAGATCACATTCAAGACTTTCCCTGCGTTCTGCTTCCCCATGCTCTGCCTGGGTCTCTCCCTTTTTTGGTCTATTTTTAAAAAAAAATCAAAAGCATTCTTGTCGCACCCTTCAAAAGCTGCCCCAAACAATTTGCTAAGTCTCAATACATTAGCTTGCACCCATAACGATGCTCTGTCATCAGTATCCTCCTCCGACGAAAGATCCCGACAATTGAGAGGACATGGTTCTTCCAAAATCACCATCTGTTTGTCTACGGCTCCATTTCTAGCTTCATCGTGTTCGCCCTCTGATGAGGATCTATCCTCGCCTTCAACAGTCGCATACGTACCCTTCCCTTGTTCCGACCTCTCGCCCAACTGCTGCATGTCGGCAAATGCCCCAGGATGAATAATAGAAGAGTTGTAAGATGCTCTTATATCTTCCTCAGACACAAACGACGTAGTGTTCTGATGGGTCTGGGAATAAGTAATATTATCCACAAAAGGCTCTAAGAAACTGGGCCTTTTAAAACTTGGGCCCAAAGGGGCCTTTGTCCCAATGTCCTTAGCCCGCCCCAAACTGGCCACACTTGATTCTGTGGATTTGGGCCCTACTACTATTGGACCCAGAGATGCATCGGCCCCATCAACCCTCGTTCGCCTCAGGTTTTTTCCAGATGCCCCCACGTGGCCTTTCCCACTTAGCTTGGGAAAAGGGCCGACATTGCTTTTACCCACTGGACAAAATGGCCCATCTTCTTTATCCTCTGGGTAAATTTTCCCTTTTCCTTTCCTGAATCTCTCATTTCTTTCTGCCATGGTCTCTTCCATCAGATGAGACCCTTCCCCATTTAGCAATCTACTGACATCTCGAGCAGAACACTTTCCCCCCTCATTTTTTTTGAATCTCGCCGGAGCTTCGCACCACACCGGAAGAGAGAAAGTGTATTCACCATCGTCGACCTCCACCTCCATCGGAATCTTCTCCCTCGGCCCCTTAACTTTGATACGAGCCCAGCGAAGATGATTTTTTAAAATGGTTTCCTCTTCCGTCTCAAGCCAACCCCCACATTGTTCACCAATAAGCTTCATTGCCTTAGGTGACCATAGGTGCAGGGGGAGACCTAAGACCCTGACCCAAAACCAGTCGAATTCACAATCCTCTTTTACTGCGCCTGACTTGGAAGACCACCACTCCAATTTGATAAAACTATTCTTTTTTTTCCAATTACCCATCAATATGTGTTCTGCTTCTTCCTTTGATTGAAATTCAAACAAGAACTGTGTCTCATTCATATCGTAGACATTCACTGGATGAATGCCACTCCAAGTTTGCGTAGCCCATCTCCTTAAATCATTGCGAGTCGGAGTTTCGTCCAACCCCGGGAAACTACCCACCAAGCTTCTGCTCAAGTTGCCCTCTGCTTTGTGATGTCCCTCATCCTGAACCATGGAGGCCCATTTGTTCTTTTGAAGGACTTCCTTATAGCTCTTACCATCCCTAAACCTTGGAATTACGAGGCTTCCCCGACGTCCATAGGTCATGCCCTCCAGTGTGGCAATATAATCTTCGATTTTCCTCGCCAGATCACCCCATCCCTCATTGAACGTATTTTCCGGCAGTGTAATGACTGACCTATCAAGCCCTTTCACTGTGACTACAGAGACAAATCTGCCATATTTATTGTTTTTCAGAGAACAATAAATGAAGGTGGATACCTCCTTACATTTCCACGTTTTAAAAACATTACCCTTGATGCCAGTAGCATTTCCCAATCTTCTACATAGCCAGATCAGTCCATTCCTGCTCAAGCACATTTTCCGTATATGACGTTTAGCCCTCTCCACCCACTCAAACCACCTGCCTCCCATCTTATCGAGTCCTGAGATATCATACGATTTGGCACCCAATCTAAAATATAGCGCGTCTTCCATGGATTAAACTTAACAGCAGAGATAAAAAAGAAAAAAACTAAGAAACTCCGATCGAAAGGCCACCGGAATTCTGACTCCTAAGGGTCGTAAGGGCCCCTAGGAGCTGATCTCGGGACAAGAGCCAGAGATCATTTTCTTGGAATATCTAGGACCATAAATTTATTTCCTATAATGCTTTATCATTTGCCATAAAGAAGCACAAAACTTGCGATTCTCATCTTTCTTCCCTGTCTTAAGAATTAAGTATAATTTCATTACTAAGATTGATAGATCGATTCCTGATTGAAAAAAAGGAAATCAATATCTTTATGTGTCGTAACACTGCTTTGGACTATTTACCCTTTACATGTGCTATTCCCTGGTCTCATGAACTTATTGGCACACTGTCACCTTGCCTTTAATGTATACGGAAATATTTTCTTGCTGCTGTAGTTTGAGGAAACAAAATAAATTAGGGGTGGGGGTGGTATTCAGGCAATGTATAGCTGAAAGGGCTCTTGAATGTGCTACTTTGTGCGAAGATATTTATCCTTTCTTCACGTTCTTTTTCCCTGTCCTCTTATCAGGGAATGGAAGCAACCTACTCTGTTACTGTTGACAACATTGAATGTGCTTACTTTGATAAAGTGGAAAAGCTTTATGGTTTTGGATCTCACAATGGGGAAACCCTTGCTAGTTTAGTGTGGGCATTCTTCAGCTACTGGGCATATTGTCATGATTATGCAAATGATGTTATTTCCGTTCGTTCAGGAAGAACATTGAGGTAAGGCGTTGTTGCTACTACTGATTTTCTTTTTACTTTTCAAGACATTATTCTTAAGAGGGGTTCACTTTTTGTCGTCGTTTATAATTTTTGTTGTCGTTTGATTATGTATAGCAAGCGAGCTAAAGACTGGACTAGGAGGATTGGGAATGATCGTCACCTGATATGCATAGAGGATCCATTTGAGGTTTCTCATGATCTTGGTCGGGTGGTAGACAAGTTCAGCATACGAGTACTGAGGGAAGAATTCGAACGAGCTGCTGAAATAATGCAGTATGACCCGAACCCTTGTGTGAAACTCTTCGAACCCTATGTACCTAGCTGATTTGACCTTTTGCTCAAGAAAAACAACCAATAATTATTATAGGAATATCCCTCTTTCTGTAAATTTTTGTTATTATGTTGGTTTTTTGGCTTTCACCTAAGTGTATTTAGGCGCTTTTGGTCTTCATCTAGCATCTAAGTGTTTATGATGTAAAGAACAATCTCCTCGAATTCCATGGTATGTATTCTATTTATTTTGCATATTGCTAAGGCATTGTTGGTCTTTATGGTTAATTATCTTTGGGCGATATCAACACCCGCAAAGCAACTTGATTTATATATTGGTGGCTCTGTAAAAATGTTCACAGTCTCCCCGTTTCTTTTTTACGTAGTATCGTTTGACTTGCTATGATATTAAAGTAAAGGAAGTGGGATTATAGTATTTCTTTCGTAAAATAAAATATCATACTAAAATCAGCAAAAGCACAAGCATCTTATCTTGATTGATTTAAATTCTTTTTGGATCGTTTTCCGAAGTCACCGAGTAGCTCTGAAGCTCATTCATGGAACCTAAAAAGTTGCCGGAGGTAATAGTCATCGGCCGGCCAATGGTTTTCCAATTCTACGACCAACAGTTATCACAAAAATTCCGAATCTTGAAACCATGGGAATCATCACTCCCATTGGAACAATTCATTTCTACACATGCTCAATCAGTAGAAGCCATGATTTGCTCTCCTAATCGTATCGGCGGCCAGCTTTCTTCCTCCTTATTCCGTCTCTTACCCTCACTCCGCCTTATCATTACCACCAGCGCTGGCGTTGACCATATTGATCTCGTTGAGTGTCGCCGCCTCGGAATCTCCGTTGCAAGCGTCGCTGGCCTTTTCTCTGAGGATGTTGCTGATTTTACTGTTGGATTGTTCATTGATGTTGTTAGAAAGATTTCGGCTGCCGATCGGTTTGTTAAGAATGGACTTTGGCCTCTTCAGGGCCACTTCCCCCTCGGCTCAAAGGTAATTTCTCTCTTTGTCCTTCATCTACTTCTTTTTCTGTTGAAATTGATTATCTCATCTCAGATGACAAGAGAATTGCTAAGCACCTTCTACCTTCAATCATATAAAGGAGGTTTGAGAGCAAAAAGATACTATCATTTTTTCATTCCTATTCCAATTTCAAAGACCCATGATTAAACCGTAAAGCAAGTGAATTTGTTGCGTGCTGCGCATATTGATTACCTCGAAAAAACTTAGGATAAAATTAGAAAGCTAGTCATATTGTTGTTTTGCTTTTATATCCATAAAAAAGGGACCTGTTTGAATTTGTGGTTTGGAAAATCATCCTTCATAACAAGGTCTTTCATTGACATATCTTTTTTATTTCAACAACAACATACTAAGTGCGATTCAACAAAGTGGGTCAGAGAGTATTTACGGTCCAATATAGTGGATATGCAGAGAGTATTTCTGATGGACCCTCAATTCAAAAATAGTCCAAAGCAGTATAGAGATAGAAATAAAGGAGATGGAAAGGGGATTACAAGTTCAGATAACTGTGTTACTAAGATTCCTTGTTTTCTGAAAAGAACAAGTAGGTACACAAAAAATGTATTAGGTTTTTCATATCTACTTCCCCAAATTAGGAAAGAAGATCTCATTTCCCAAAGGTGAATTATGTTCAGTGTTAATGCAGAGGAAACACTTTTTACCTGTAAAAGGTATACAGACTACTATACTTTCTTTATGTGACTAAACCTGCTCGTATTTGATTCAAATTGGTTAGCATAATGTACTTGAATTCTCTTATCCCTCCCTACTCCTACTATTATCCATTCAGAAGCTTTTGTCCAATGAAAGGCAAAAGTAAAGAACAGCTTAGCATGGATCTCTTCAATTTGTGGACTCTGTTATATGATGGCTTAGTTAGCTCAAAAGGACACTCATACGCACTTGTTGCAAATATGATAATGGTTTTGTGTAGGGCTAACCACTACATTCAAATAAAATTGACACTCGTCATGCATTCCGTAAATGAATTATTTAGCATCACAGCCAGGGGTGTATCTATGTGGGGGTGACCGCATTCTCGTGAACCCATGCACCTTTTCCTAAATCATATATATTAATGTTATATTTTTTTAAAAAAATATTTAAATATAGATATGTGAATCCACACTCGAAGACACTGAGAGACCATTGCACGGCAAAAGATGCATGGAAAAGTTTTGACTTTTGAGATAAGATGAGTCAATCCACATTTCCTTGAAACTGTTGTTAGTAATCCAATAAACATTCTTTTATTAGGAAATAATTAAATTAACAAATTGAATTATATAATAATTCGAAGTCCAAAAATTGGTGCCCATTTTGTGCGCAGAGTAGCACAAATGCATCTGTGCAATGTAAGATGGTTTTCTGATTTTAATTGTTTTTCATTAGAAATCTGACTGCAGAATTCTTCCTAAGAAATCACAAAGAGAGAAAATTTCATTATGATTTCTGCAACTATAGTTGTCCTTCTTTTAATGTTTGTTGATGCTAAGGTTGGTTTCTGCTGCATAACTTACTATGCTTTGGTCATGCCGTGTTCTTAGTAAAGAGATTACACATTTTGAGGGCTACAAGGCTGATAACAAGTATGCAGTAATCAGTAGTGCATTCCATTAGAGTCCAACTTACTAATATTATCTCAGGCTTAAGATATTGGGGTGCTTAGACATTTTCACATCCTGAATAGAGTTCTATGCCGTGGGGATTGAAAGGTCATATGCATCAATTGTCCCTGCTCTGGTGTCAAGTTAGGTATGTGGACTTAAGCTGCAAAGGGAACAAAGCTGAGATCTTGGGTAGACTGATACTCAGCTGTAACTGCCTGGTCAACAGCCAAATGTTAGGGAAACAGTAGCATCAAGATATACTTGATATTAATGGTGTTTGTCAATAATGATTTTTATGCTGCCCTTGTGTGGCTGAGCAGTCTGAGTTTATTTCAAGCCCTTGACTGGACTTTTAAGTTTAAACCACATTTTTTTTAATATGCCAGTGACCCATGTTTGAATCCTTCATCAGCGGATCTCATTCGCTTTTCACTACGGTTAAGCTTTCAGGCCTCGCTTTTTTTTTTTTTTTTTTTTGTGAATTTTGCATTACGAAATGCATATTCTTGATGGTGGTTGATGATGGCAGGTGGGAAGCAGGAAAGTCGGAATAGTTGGGCTGGGAAGCATAGGTCTAAAAGTTGCACAAAGGCTTGAAGCATTTGGCTGCATTATATCATACATGTCGAGGAAGAAAAAGCCTGCAGTTTCTTACCCTTACTATCCCGACGTTCATGAACTAGCGACCAGATGTGATGTCCTTGTCATTTGTTGTGCATTGACTGACCAAACTCGCCACTTGATCAATAAGGAGATTCTATTGGCACTCGGAAAAGGAGGAGTAATAATCAATATTGCCCGAGGAGCCATAATCAATGAGATGGAGTTGGTACAATGTTTAGAGTGGGGAGAGATTGCAGGAGCTGGGTTGGATGTTTTCGAACATGAACCAAATGTTCCTGAAGAGCTCCTTTCAATGGATAATGTTGTGTTGACGCGGCATGTTGCTCGTCATACTGAGGATTCTTTTAGAGCTATATATGAACTCATATGCGGGAATCTGGAAGCTTTGTTCTTGAACAAACCTTTGCTTAATCCAGTTTTGGATGATTAAAACAAATTATTTTCAACCTTGAAATCATTGTCATATTCTGATCAGCCTAACAGGAGCAAGGAAAAATGTTTGATCCAACTCTGAAATAAAAAATAAATTAAATTCTTGATATAGGCAAATTCTCAAAATCTCTGTATCGACAAACTAATTAAAATCCACAATAAAAACTTTTTAGAATTTGGGGGAATATAAAAATAATTGCATTTAGCTGAAGCATTTGTAGTAGTAGTAGTGTAAACAGGATAAGCAAAGAACTGGAGAGTATGGAAAGGTTTGTCAGAATGTAAATGACTAAAATATCCTTTTGGTTGTCCATGTAATTCGAAGATACGATAATGAAGACGCACATGCAGATTTCCTTCTTATTTAGAATGAAGAAGAAAATCCTTTTATAGATCGTCACCGGAGTTGCACTCAAACTCATTCATGGCGGAACCTAAACCTGAGTTGCCGGAGGTAATAGTCCTCGGCCGGCCAATGGTTTTCCAATTCTACGACGAACAGTTATCACAAAAATTCCGAATCCTGAAACCATGGGAATCATCACTTCCATTGGAGCAATTCATTTGTACAACTGCTCAATCTGTACAAGCCATGATTTGCTCTCCTAATCGTATCGGCAGCCGGCTTTCTTCCTCCTTGCTCCGTCTCTTACCTTCGCTACGCCTTATCGTTACCACCAGCACTGGCCTCGACCATATTGATCTCGCTGAGTGTCGACGCCGCGGAATTTCCATCGCTAGCGCCGCAACTCTTTTCTCCGAGGATGTGGCTGATTTTGCTGTTGGATTGTTAATTGATGTTGTTAGAAAGATTTCTGCTGCGGACCGGTTTGTCAAAAATGGAGTTTGGCCTCTTCAGGGCCACTTCCCTCTCGGCTCAAAGGTGATTTCTCTCTTTGTCCTGTATCTACTTCCTTTTTCTGTTGAAATTGATCTCATCTCAGATGACAAGAGGATTGCTAAGCACTCTCTACCTTCCACCAAGAGAGCAAAAAGATAGCATTTTCATACCTATTCCAATCCCAAGCAAGTGAATTTGTTGCGTGCTGCGGATAATTACCTCGAAAAACCTTAGGGAAAAAAGCAGAAAGTTAGTGAATTTGTTGATACTTGTTGTTTTGCTTTTATATCCATAAAAAAGGACCTGTTTGAATTTGTGGTTTGGAAAATCATTCTTCATAACAAGTTCTTTCATTGACTTCCCTTTTCTTTATAAAATTTCAACAACAAAAACATACCCGGTGTAATTCGGATAAAGTGTAACAAATCTTACCACTATTTTGGAGGTAGAGAAAGTATTTTCGATGGACCCTCAACTCAGGGTGCTTTTGATACAGTCCAAAGCAGTATAGAGAAAGAAATAACGGAAATGCAAAGGGGATTACAAAGTCGGCAATCAAACAAGGTGAAAGTTGAGGTAGCTGAGCTACTAAGATTCCTCATTATCTGAAAAGAACAAGTAGGTACATAAAAAATGTATTAGCTTTCCATATACTTCCCCAAAGTAGGAAAGAAGATCTTATTTCCTAAAGGTGAATTATGTTCGTGTTAATGCAGAGGAAACACGTTTTCCTGTTAAAGGTATAAAGACTGCTATACTTTATGTGACTAAATCTGCTCGTATTTGATTCAGATCAGTTACCATAATGTACTTAGCTTCTCTAATCCCTCCCTACTCCGACTCCTACACCTACTCGTGTTCCTACTCCTCCTAATCCTGCTGCCCATTCAGAAGCTTTTGTCCAATGAAAGGCAAAAGCAAAGAACAGCTTAGCAAGGGGTTCTTCAAGTTGTAAAATCTGTTATATGATGGCTTAGTTAAGCTCAAACGGACATTCACACACACACATTGCAAATATAAGAATGGGTTTTGTGTAGGGCTAACCACTACATTTAAATGAATGCAATTGATACTCGCCATGCATTCCGTAATGAATTATTAGCATTGCAACAGGAACTCAGTATATGAAGTCAGGAAAGTTTAGACACCGAGTGATTATTGCACAACAAAAGATGCATGGAAAAGTTTTGACTTTCGAGATAAGAAGAGTCAATTCACATTTCGTTAAAAACATTATTAATAATCAAATAAACAGTTTTTTTAGGAAATAATTAAATTAACAAATTGAATTATTTAATAATTCGAAGTCCAAAAATTGGAGCCCATTTTGTGAGCAGAGTAGCAGAAATGCATCTGTGCAATGTAGTATAGTTTTCTGATTTCAATTGTTTTTCAATAGAAAACTGACAGCAGAATTCTTCTGAAAATCAGAGAAATAGAAAATTTCATTATGATTCTGCAACTATTGTTGTCCTTTTTCTAATGTTTGTTGATGCTAAGGTGGTTTCTGCTGCATAATTTGCTATGCTTGGATCATGCTGTGTTCTTAGTGACTAGATTACACATTTGAGGGCTATAAGGCTGATAACAAGTCTGCAATACTTTAGTGCATTCCATTAGAGTTCAACTTACTAATATTATCTCAGGCTCAAGATATTGGGGTGCTTAGACATTTCCACATCCTGAATAGAGTTCTACGCCGTGAGGATTGGAAGGTCATATGCATTAATTGTCCCTGGATTGGTGTCAAGCTTGGTATGCCGACCTAAGCTGCAAAGAGAACAAAGCTGAGATCTTGGATAGACTAGATCTGATAGTCGAGCTGTAATTGTCTGGACAACATCCAAATGTTAGCAAAACAGTGTCATCAAGATATGCTTAATATTAATGGGGCCATCAGTAATGATTTCTATGCTGTGCTTGGGTGGCTGGGCAGTCTGAGTTTTTTTCAAGTCCCTTGACTTTAAGTTTGAACCACATTTCTTTCAATATGCCAGTGACCCATGGTTGGATCCTTCATCAACTGATCTCATTCGCTTTTCATTATGGTTGAGATTTGAGACCTAGCAATTTTTGTTCTTTTATTTTTGTGGATTTTGCATTACGAAATGTGTATTCTTGATGGTGGTTGATGATGGCAGGTGGGAAGCAGGAAAATCGGAATAGTTGGGCTGGGAAGCATAGGTCTAAAAGTTGCACAAAGGCTTGAAGCATTTGGCTGCATTATATCATACATGTCGAGGAAGAAAAAGTCTGCAGTTTCTTACCCTTACTATCCTGACGTTCATGAACTAGCGACCAGATGTGATGTCCTTGTCATTTGTTGTTCATTGACTGACCAAACTCGCCACTTGATCAATAAGGAGGTTCTACTGAAACTCGGAAAAGGAGGAGTAATAATAAATATTGCCCGAGGAGCCATAATCAATGAAATGGAGTTGGTACAATGTTTAGAGCGGGGAGAGATTGCAGGAGCTGGGTTGGATGTTTTCGAAAATGAACCTAATGTTCCTGAAGAGCTCCTTTCAATGGATAATGTTGTGTTGACGCGGCATGTTGCTTATCTTACTGAGGATTCTTTCAGAGCTATATATGAACTCATATGCGGGAATCTGGAAGCTTTGTTCTTGAACAAACCTTTGCTTAATCTAGTTTTGGATGATTAAAACAAAGTATTTTCAACCTTGAAATCATTGTCATATTCTGATCAGCCTTGATACTTTTTTTGTTGTCTCATTCTGTGTCTCTGCCAAAGAGGCATGCACAACTCTGCCTTGAGAAGAATTTATTGAATCTACATGTTAGTGGAAGCTAGTGCTTATCGGAATTGGAAAGCATTTTCCATTATAATTGCAAAATTACCACCAATCTGCAGAAGGGAAGCCATTTGTTATACGCCATCTCTACTATTTATAGGATTTATGGGCCTCCCATGTGTTTGTCTGTGTGTGGTTTCTGAGCTAGGAGCACTTGGAATTTCTGTCCTAGCCCCCCCAACAAGTTGTATGGGGTGGGATGCTTGTGAACAACTGCCATACAAGCAGACACGAAAATGAGTGATGTATGTTAAATTGATAAATGAAGAGATTTTTTCTAAGACTTGAAAAAACAAAGTCAAGTCCTTCAGTTTGCCAATTTCTGATTTAAGCAGTTCAATTCAGTCCCCATATTCTTTCAGCTTTCACATATTTGCATCTGCAAGAGGTAGTTGTCTCATTCCTGTCATATAGACAAATGATATTTCCCCAAAAGTTGCTAGATAGCCATCTTAGTTATGCCAAATTCATGTGGCAAGTCAGTGTAATGGTCAGCAGTCAGCAGATGCATGATTATTCTAGTCAATTTTCATGACTGACATCTTTTATCGATGTTACCTGTAAAGTATAGCAGGTATTTGGTGTTGGGACTTACACTCTATGTCGTTACATGTACATCTTCCTAACCACATACCAAAGGTACTCTCCCTAGAAAGAAAGACCAGAACAATACTTGGCTTATAAATGGGTGAACTGTCCCAAACAACCTTAACTCTGTCTGCAATGCTTATTTTGTTTTTCTTGGGAAGGAAAAAACTTATTTAACACAAACAATAATTATAAGGTCAATAAATGAGGGAATTGGTCCATTTTTTCTTGGCTCCTGTTGACTTAATACAAAGATTAAGAAGTAGTAAATGATAATGGTAATTTTTACCAAATCACCAAAAATAAAATAGAGAAATGACTATAATTAATAATAAGGACAAATGAGGAACTAAATATGAAATTATCTTTTGATTTCATAAAGTAGACTAATATAGTTGGACATCCCAAAATAGTATAAAAGACAAGACAGAGAGAATATTAAAAATAATAATTCAGAATGAGCAGCTTAATTATAGTAATATTTCAATTTTAGATCTAATTAAATGTACACATAGTTGCCAAAAGCCAGAAATTACTCTTAAACTCATTAATGACTATGGCACATAAAAGTGGAATAAAAGTGGTATGGTTCTCAATTGCTTGTGAAAGAACACACACTTTCAAAAATAAAGAGTGTTATATCTATAACTGATGAAAGAGAACCACACTTTATGGGGAAAAAAATGAAAAATAAAAGCAGACAAAAGTAATTTTATTTTCTTTAGAATAAAAGCCTATTTTTAATTTCAACTTTGATGTTTCTTGGAATTTCTCATTAATCATTAAATTATTTAAAAAAAATAAATATTCCATCCTGTGTTAATCCTCACCATAGTCTGTCTCCAAATATTTTTGGGATTAAAGATAAAGACACAAGTCTTTATTATTATTTGTTTAAACATAGACAAATCCAAAATGTAAAAATAGCAGGTACGTACCATATCTGTATATTTTCATATCAAAAGTTTATGCTATATAAATATCATGTATTAGCCTTACCAAAATGAGTAAGTAATTGCACGTGTACCAATGCTTAAATAGTATCTTTCTTCGTCCTATTTTAATTGTCATATTTATATTTTAGAGTCAAACAATGCAGATTTTAATACACTAATATTTTAAAATATATTTTTATCATATTGATATGAAAAAAGTTACAATCAATAATATATTTTTTATTATTGAGTTCAAAATTAAACTTATAAGTTGCGTAATAAATGAATTCGCTCCTCCACCAAACAAATTAAAATTTAAAGCGTATCAAACAAAAACAATATGCTTTATATATATGTATGTTTTAATTTGTAGTAGTTCTTTGTGTGTCATTTTGTCTGTCTTAATTCTTGTTGCTTTGATGAAATTTACAAACAAACATCTTCATCTTTGTTTTATACCATGTCAAAACTTCATGAAAATTGACATTATTAGTCTCTGTCTATGTGCAGTTTTACTTGTCTCTTTTTCTGAATTATTGCACATGTCCAACTTTTTATTAATTAATTCTCGTTTCCATAACCATCTAGAAACTTTTTTTTTTTCAGCCCAGCTCTCTGCTGTGGATTAATTTAACTAAAATCTTTAGCCCTTAGCTTAATACAAAAAATCACTATTTTTCAACCAAATATTTTAGTTGAAAAATATTGAGCGACTATTCTCATAGATATTTTAATTGAATTGATTGAGAAAAAAATAATTATAATGTACTTATATGAAAAAAAATAGTAATGCATTCATAGCTTAAGGATTGACGATTATGCTAGTTCCCAGTAGGCTTATTGTGTACGTTATTAATGCTTATGCGTCTCAAGTGATCCGGATGAGGAGGCAAAAAAACTCTTTTGAAAAGATTTAAATGATGTAGTGATAGGTACACTAAACATTGAAAAGATTTTTATTGATGGAGAATTTAACAATAATCGGTGCAACTTCTAGAAGTTTTGATGATTTTCACGCTAGCTTTGATTTTGGAGAGAGAAACAAAGGTGGAACGTCACTTCTAGATTTTGCTAAAACCTTTGAGTTGGTAATGTTGACTCTTATTTTTGAAGAGGGAAAATCACTTGGTTACCTTTTGTAGTTTGGTACCTAGGATTCGGATAGATTACTTACTCCTTGAAAGAGTGATAGAAGCCTTTGTAAGGATTGCAAGGTTATTCCGAGTAAAAATATTGCTACCCAATATAGACTTTTGGTGATGAACTTGAAGATTATTGTGAAGGCAAGGAGGAAGAAGATCCTTTATGATCAACTGAGGATTAGAGGGGGGGGGGGGTTGATTCTTGCCCTTTCTCGAAAGATGGGGGAGATAATTAATTTGAGGGCTTGGAGTAGTAACTTAGATGTAAATAACATGTGGGATATAACAACTAGTTGCATTAAAAAAACAGGTACATAGGTTCAAAGGATATTGAAAGGGATCTTTGGTGGCCATCAAAGTAATTGGAGGTGGAATAGAGAAGTTCAAGACAAAGTGAAAGTTAAGAAGGTCCCCTATACGAAGTGATTAGTGTCGAGCCCTATTTTTTCCTCGCGGAGAAAATGGGAACCTGGACGACATCGTGGCAACGACTCTTTTGGGATATTTTTTTTATTAAGGAAGAGTCGCCACCTAATGATTGGGTGCATTAGGACACCATTCTAGCCTAAGGGTCGAAGTTAACCAGAGAGAGGGTAAGGGCTCAAATTACCTCGAAGGGAAGGTGTTAAGCACCCTTCGAGGTCCGCAAATGCGGGTCCCGACCGTGTCTCGTATTTTATGTGGGGGTTGCAAATAACAAGCAAGGTCTTTATTTTAAAATTTTCTAAATTGATTCTAAGTGATAAAATAAATTAATCTATTTCAAATAAAAAAAACAACAGAAATATAAGAAAGAAAACCAATTTAAATTATATTTTTTGTACTTGGAATTGAATCTAAGTAAGCAAGTAAACAAATAATAAATGAACAGTAATTAAACAGATTGAGTTATTTAAATTCTCGGATCAGTTACTCGGCTTTTCAGAAAAGGCTTCATATGGCTTAATTAAACCAAAGGACAAAACCAGAGTTTGTCCTATTTAGCACGAGTTTAATCATCCTTTCCGAGGGTCCTACTTACCCCTACCCCTCCTAAGTTAATTTTATTAGTTAACTTAAAAGCGGACTAAAAAAATATTAAAGACTAACGGGTCCTAGAATGCCTGTCGTCCCATCCTATAGTCCATGAGGCGTTGGACTTCTATTTTGGTGGTTCTAGACTTAAAAGAAAATCTAGGTTTCCTATTAGACTCGCGTCACAACAAAACAGATAGGACGACAATTAACATATAAAGTTCTCACATAGCCTCAAAAAGCATGCTTGAAAACAAATGATGACGTGTTATAATGTAGGTCACTTCTTTACGTTAAATAAAATATTTTAGGTGAAAACTTTAATCTTTAAAACATTAATGTTTAAACATAAATTCCAAAGGAGATGATTAAGTTATATAAATTAAAGTTAAGTTAAATCCTATAGGCATGCTTCTAATAATGTGGAGAAAGAAAATAGTATAAAAATATTTCTAAAAGTCCTATAGGCATGCTTTCTAATAACGTGGAGGGGATATTATAAAAGTATTTTTATTTGAAGTCCTATAGGCATTATTTCTAGTGATATGCAAATAACAAAAAAAAAGAACAAATTGTAAAGGTATTATTCTAACATATCATAGAAGAGGAACAAACCAGCAACACGATAGTCATGACAATCAAGCACGTAAAGGACCTTGTTCTAACAGAATATAAACAGAGAACAAACCAGTTATGAATTAATGCCAAGAAAAGGATGAAGTTGAAAAGGTTATTGCAATCCGCTTAGTGTAATGTCTCCTCCTTTCTTTTCTTTTTTTTTTTCACTAAAGAAAGTACTAAACAAAATATTGTGTATCTGAAAAAGAGAGAATATGTTTTTTTTTTTTTCATTTTCACTCTTTTCTTTCCTGTCCCTTTTTTTTTTCTTTTTTTTTTCCTTGAAGAATGAATAAACACAAGCTTTTATAGTAGGAATAAACACTCCTAAAAGGTAAAGAAAATCAATTAATATTTACCAAAAAATAATTTAGACTAATCAGCAAAAAATAAATCCATTACAAATCCTCAATATCCCCAAATCTGCAAAATCACATATTTAAAAGGTACTTTATCAAATTGACTACCTAAAATAATTATTCAAGAAAATCTACAGAAAATCTTACCATAAAAAAAGAATAAATACTCCAAAAATATGATTTGCAGTACCAACTTACCATTACAGCAGGATGTCAATCTAAGCTTACCATAAGATGAATCAGTCATGCTAAAAATACAAGTCCTAAATATGGATTCTCGGATTGCATTATTCATGCTGAAAAATACAAGTCTTAAAATATCATTCCGATTTCAAAGGCTTAACAAATCATGAACATCTCCCCAGCAAACAAGAAAGTTGTTTTGGATATGATTCAGAAGACGTTTATAAATAAATACTATACGCGCCTAACATAAAAATAACGATTGTTGTTCATTTTTTGTAGACAAGTGACAAATATATAAAATCATTTTAATTTCGCAAATTTTCTTTTAATAAATAAAAAACGTAAAGTACGTTAAGGGTCGGTCAAAATCGGGTGTCAACAGGTGTTAAGCACCCTTCAAGGTCCGCAAAGGCGGGTCCCGACCGTGTCTCGTATTTCTATGTGGGGGTGAAAACACAAATAAGGTCTCGTATATTTTAACATTTCTAAATTAATTCTAAGCGACAGGAGTTTGAACAAAACACAAATAATAAATGAATTAAACTAAGTGGGTTATTTAAATTCTCGGATCGGTTACTCGGCTTTTTCGGAGAAGGCTTCATATGGCTTAATTAAGCCAAAGGACAAAACCAGAGTTTGTCCTATTTAGCACGAGTTTAACTCATCATTTCCGAGTCCTAACTACCCCTACCCCCTCCTAAGTTTGTTTTTAATATTAACTTATAAGCGAACTAGGAATAAAGAATATAAAATACTAATCGTGTCTTAGAATGCTTATCGTCCCATCCTATAGTCCGTGAGGCTTCGGACTTCTATTTTGGTGGGGTTCTAGACTCAAATGAAACTTAGGTTACCTATAGGACGTCGCGTCAAATAAAATATTTAAATACAACAATTAGCATGTAAAGTCTCGAATAACCTCCAAGAGAAATAAAGACATAATTTCCAATACAAATATTTTTATTAAAGAAATCTTATAGGCATGATTTCTAGTCCAACAAACCCTACACATGATTTTCTAAACAAACATAAACAAAATCAAGTAAATCGTAAACATAATTTCCAGCCAAATAAGCCCTAAACACGATTAAATAAACTTAAGCATGATTTTAATTCAAATAAGTCCTAAACATAATGTTCTAAATAAACTTAAACACAGTTTAAAATCAAATAAATCCTAAACATGATATTTATAAAACATTAATCTTATGATTTCTAACAAAAAAAAAATAAAAATAAATTAAGATATAGAGCAAATCCTAAAGGCATGATTTCTTGCGCAACAAGGACATCATTTTTTATTTAATAATCTAAAATACGACTAAACAAATAATTTATGCAAGAAGCAACATATGGGCAGAACAAGTACTCAAAAACTCTACTAGAATGCTCTTAACCATGAAAAACAAGAACAACATGAATGGGCAATTTTAGGTTAGTAAATAAGTTTTAAAGCACGGTAGCTAAACATTAAAGCAAAATTAAGGCACGATATCTACGATTATATCCCCTTATTTTTTTGGTTGAGACAAATATTGTTAAATACGCCAGTCACATGATTCTCCCTTTTTATTTTTCGGTCCTAGGTTGAGATTGCCTAGGTGAGTTACGCGAGTAATAAAAAAACGTAACATATAATTCCCCTCCCCCCTTTAACTAAACCCCAATTCCACTATACTTTATTACAAGTCCGAAAAGGAAAAAGAAGAAAGAAAAAAAAATAACAATTACAATAGCAAAAGAAATAATTTTTTTTTCGAGGCCTTCCACGTTCTCCCCAGGCAACTCCTCGTACTCTTGATTTAAAAGATAACCTGCGACGCTAAAAAGAACTAGCAGTACCAAAATAAATAATAAGGAATTTAAGCACATGCAAGAACAGATAGAAGTGAAACCTTATGGTTCAACTTAGCAGAGTATATTGCAGGGACAGACTTATTGCAAAAGCAGTATTTAAGAGAGCGAGGAAGTTAAAGAAATTTTCTTCTCCCCTTTTTTTTTTTTTTTTAGCCCCCCCTTGGAGTATTTTGAGCAATGCCTTATATAGTGAATAAGAGACATGCTAATAAGGAAATAAGGATCAATTAGGAGTTAATTAATATTTTCCTAATTAAAAAAGATTACCATAAGAGGGAAATAAAAAATCCGTCCACAAATAAAAAGCAAGAAAATCAGTTGTTAATTAGGAGCAAATTAACATCTTCCTAATTTAAAAGATTACTATAATATAGAAATAAAAAAAATCCGTCCACAAATAAAAAGCAAGAAAATTAGTTATTAATTAGGAGCAAATTAACATCTTCCTAATTTAAAAGATTACTATAATATAGAAATAAAAATCCGTCCACAAATAAAAAGCAAGAAAATTAGTTATTAATTATTTAACGTTACTGCAATCAATTAAATAGAAGGGACAAAAATTACGAATTAACCGTCTTAAAGACGAAAATGATCGAACCAGACAACTTTTCAGTCAGACGAGTAAATAAGGAACAAAACATGAATAATATTTGAATGTGTTAAGATTGTTTAAAAAGAAGTGACGACGTAAAGTATTATGCGTTTCAAAATAAAAACAATAATGATTAGATGGGTAACAATAGAATAATAACAATATTTTGAAAGTTGATAAATGATTAACATAAAAAGAAAAAATATATTAATATCTTCGAAAACTCAAGAATTTTATAAAACGTGTGGTTGCTCCGATAAAGATGAAATACGTTATGGGTCGGTCAAAATTGGGTGTCAACAGCTGCCCCTTCTTTGCTCGGGAATGAAGGATGAATTGTTGAGCAAAGAAAGTTGACGAAGTAGCCGATTTTGTCCGACCGATGGAATTTTATCGGAGAAAGAGGGTACGAGAGTACGAAAACTAAAATAGTTGATGTGGTTAGAATGGTAGCAGAAGAGTGAGAGCAAAGCATAGTACGGAATGCGAAAAATGTCAGGGGTTTATTGCGAGAGACATGTATCCGAACCGAATGCTATATAGAACTCCATAAAATTCAAAATCTGTAACCTTTAAAACACTAGGTAAAATGTTTAGAACCTGTATATTAAGTAGAGCAATAAATTCATAAACATGATGCAAGTTCCCATTTAGACCATGAGATTTGCCATAAAACGGTAAGGATGACGTTTTAGGCTATGATGTCTTGGGCCATGCTAATTGTAAATTATATCCTCAGGTCATGAGATGATGTCCGTTGGCCATGAAGGATGATGCCTTTGGACGATGATACCTTCGGATTATGATAAACATAAATTAAATCCCCAGGCCATGAAATGATGTCCTTAGGCTATGAAAATGATGCCTTTGGACTATGACGCCTTAAGGGTATGCTATTTCGTGCGATTTTTCAGGCCAATGCAAAATTTCGAAAGGAGGCCATGCAATTTCAGTAGGCAAGATGTAGTTTCAGAAGGCCGTGTAAAACTTTTATATATATATATATATATCTATATATATATATTTAATGTAAATGCGATTTCAGTAGGCCATGCAATTTTCAATGCGTTCTTGGTAGGCCAAATATGAAATCTTATTCGCTTAAAAATGTCAGTTTATGCAAAATGCAATTTCGTGTGATTTTAGCAGGCCGATGCAAAATGCAATTTCAGTAAGTTTAGTAGGCAAGTGCAAAACATGCGATTTTCAGTAGGCTCAGTAGGCCAATGCGAAAATGCAATCTTTGGTAGGTCAAATGTAACAGTATAATACCATGTCATTTAAGATGCAATTTTCAGTAGGCCAAAATAAAAGAGAAAATGCAATTTAGTAGGCCGATGCGAAATGCACTTTTCAGTAAGCTTAGTAGGCCAATGCAAAAAAAAATGTATTTTTCAGTAAATTTGGTAGGCCAATGCAAAATGCAATCTTCAATAATTTTAGTAGGCCAATGTCGAAATGCAAAGTTCGGTAGGCCGATGTAAAAATGTAATTTCATGCAATTTTAGTAGGCCAATGCAGTTTTCACGGAATTTTAGTAGGCCAATGTAATTTTCAGTAATTTTAGTAGGCCAATGCGAAATGTAATTTCATGCAAATAGTAGGCCAAATGCAAAAATGCACTTTTCAGTAGGCCAATGTAAGAATGCAATGTTCGATATGCCAATGTAGAATGCAATCTCATATAGTTTTAGTGGGCCAATGTAGAAAAGGATAATTTCATGAAATTTAAGTAGGCCGATGCAAAAATAAAATTTTCAGTAGGCCACTGTACATAACAAAAATGTATATATTTTCTTTGCGATTTTTGTAGGCCAAATAATGCATAATGCAATTTTATCTAAGTAGGCCAAATGCAAGTTCATTTTCATGTCATCTTGGTAGGCCAAGTACGATTTCAGAAGCAACAAGAAGTAGATTGATATAAAAAAAAAAAAAAAGATAATCTGACCTTCGCCCATTGTGAGAAAACGTCAATTGCTTTGTATGATACGAAGAGGCTTTTCCAAGCATGTATGCCAGTCTACACTCAAAGAAAAATCATTAGTTTGAAAAAGGGGAGGTTGATCTGTAGCCATGCCTCGACCCACACATCTTTTATTGATCTCTCGCCTTTCGTCTTAATGTCCTTGTTGTCGGTTCTTAGTTTGAAATTTTTGAGAGCTGCTCAAAAATTTCTGTCCCAGTTTGTAGAAAATGATCTAAGGAATTTTTGAGATCCTCTCAAAAATTCTGCCCCAGTCCATGGTCAAGTGGGGAATAAGATTTTTATTATGGTAAGACCGAACTCCATAGGAGCGCCTACGTATCCCTCTTAAACAGGAATCAGGTCTGACGTAGTTCCAAATTACAAGAATGAAAGAGAATAAAATAAAACACTTGAAATAGAAGGAGGCCAGACTTCATGGTTTATTATGTTGATGTAGATGTTTTCTCCTGCAACTCAAGCGAGGCAACCCTTTCCTTAGATGGCGCACCTTAAGATGGAACTTCAACATGCTCACTGATGATTTGGTAATGGATTGTGGGATGTGTTTGGCGTAGGGTCCTTCAGATGTATGACCTTAGTATCGATCAGATTTTGAACCTTATCCTTCAAAGCGCGACACACATCAGTTGTGTGTCCCTTCATTCCTAAGTGGTATGCGCAAACTTTACTTGGATCATACCATTTTGATTGAGTGTCTGGATTCAAAGCTGGAATAGGAGTGATATAGCCAGCTTCTTTCAACCTCTCGTAGAGTTGGGCTATGGGTTCAGCTAGAGGAGTGTAGCTTTTGGTAGGTTTTCTATCAAGGTTAGGACGATTTCTGTAATTCGGTCGTTGAGGAGGTGGAGGTGGAGGTGTTTGAAAGTATCCTAGTTGGGTATGATAAATGGGGTATGCAGGTTGTTGATATGGAGTGGGAGGAGTTTCATAAGGGGTAGGTGGTGGATAAAAGGGAGGAGGTGCGATGTATGAAGACGTACGATAGTGGGGGAGTGGCGGAGTCCAGATTTGGTGTCTGGTAGGAGCTTTATGTGCCATCATTACCGAACCCACTTCTTTCTTTTTTCGAATATCGAGCATACCTCCAGACTGCAAAGCTTTGTTGGTAGCTTGTAAGGCCTCTAGGTTGATAATTGTGCCATTTTTTATACCCTCCTCAATTCTTTCACCCAACTTGATGATGTCTGCGAAGCTCTTTTCTGCCACAAGCATCATTCTGTCATAATATTGAGGTTCTTGGGCCCGAATAAAATAATCCTTCATTTGAGATTCCTCCATGGGAGGCTTAGCTCTAGCAGCTTCGGACCTCCATCTTATGGCGTAGTCTCGGAATGATTCACTTGGCTTCTTCTTTAGGTTTTGAATATAAAACCAATCTGGTGCGTTCTCAATGTTGAACCCAAACCTGTTCATGAAATCAGAAGCTAGATCCTCCCACCTTGTCCACTTTCGTGAATCTTGTTCTATATACCATGTCAAAGCTTCCCCTGTAAGGCTTCTTATGAACAACTTCATTCTGATTTTTTCATCCTTTCCAACCCCCACCAATTTATCACATTACATGCGCAAATGAGCCTTCGGATCTCCAATTCCACTGTACAGTTCAAATTTCGGAGGTTTGTATCCTTCTGGCAACTCGACATGTGGGTGCATGCATAGATCTTCATAGCTTAAACCCATTACCCCCTTATTTTCCTCTACATGTTGCATGCGATTGCTCAGACTATCCAATCTCTCAGTCAGGGATTTTATCAATATATCCTTTTGAGAGGATTCTGATTCATGGTAATTATGGATGAAAGGGGACGTCTCGACATATATGGGTTTATGGGCGTGAGTTCCAGAGGCATGGGCTTTTAAGATGTTGGCAGTGGACTTGGGAGGCATATCTTGAACGTAGGTAGGGTTTTGTGGATACCATGTTGGTTCGTGAATGCTTAGTTGATGTGGGTTTGGATGATTGTTTAAAGGGGGTATATAAGTGGGGTTGGACTGGTTTTGGGGGGTTGGATGAGTTGGTGGAAGATGATTTGAGAAGGTGGTTTGAGTTGTAGTGACTGGGTCATCCATGTGTTCTCCGAAAGGAGTACCGAGACAAATGGATAGTCTGGCCAAGTTGCGCATGCTGGCCATTTCATCCTCTAACTCTTGAATTTTCCTTTCCAGCCTTAGAGTTAGATCATCCGGTTGGACTCCCCTTTCAGAAGACTCGACTCTTTCGATGGCATTATTGTCAGTCATTTTATCCCTTCTTTGGTGACTCAAACTTGGAGGAGTAGGCGGAGGACCTTTCGATCGTGTATGGTAGGCCAGGGTGTGCACACAGATCAACCTTTGGGAAAGGGAAGAAAAAAAAAATAAAGGATAAGGATAGAGAAATAAAATCAAGTGATAACAAAATATATATTAAAATACGTAAATGAATAAACGCCCTAAAATGCAGGGAGCCTCGTTAAGCCAGAGGTAGGCCTAATACGACAAGCAAGTGATTCTTGATAATTAATTCAAGCCTTAAATTATTAATCGGGATTTTAGAGTTAGAGAATATAATAAAATGATAATTAAAATAACTATTTTATTAATAACAATTGTTACAAATTTTAAATGCTATAGTATATATAAGATCTATAGAATAACAGGGTAACAAATAGAAATAAATCCTAAGCTTCAATAGGGTAACAAACGAAAAAAAAAAATTTGTAGACTTCAAACCCACTTCTGGCATGAATTCAGCATCATAGCTCTGCAAAACAGAAAGATAACTTTTCTAAACTCCCTTTTAACAATGTTTTAGGCTTGAATTAGTTATCGTGACCACATAGACAAATAGTATGCAGTATTTCGTCTTGGAGGGTGATTGGACCCTCTAGACTTAACAGGGTGGCTACTATTATGTAGATTGACCCCCTTGGGGCCAAACTATCTAAGGCTTATGCATGCATGATCTTAATTTTTGGGGTGGATAGCTCTATTCTAAGTTTTCTAAAGAGTGGGTTTAGACACGGACTGGGTATTCTTATGCGAGAAGCACGTGGTCCAACGGTAGTAAGACTATCCGCCATTCACCACGCAAGCGCTTACTCTCTAAATTTTGGTTTGAAAAGAGTAGGGAGAAGTGCAAAGGCACGACATCACCTTAAAGAGAAATTAAGAGGGTCCCAAGTGGGGGAGTTTTATGAACGGAATGCCAATTTAATATTAAATGTAAACAATTAGCAAATAGCAGTGTTTATATATAAATTAAAGCAGTAAATAAGAAAAAGGGAGGGGAAAAGGACTAAAGGGAAAGAGGGAGGGAGTTAGAGGGAATAGGGGAAAGGAGTTAGCGGGATAGGGGAAGGAAAATTAGAGGGAATAAGGGAAAGGGAGTTAGCGGGATAGGGGAAGGGAAATTAGCGGGGTAGGGGAAGGGAGATTAGCGGGGTAGGGAGTTAAGGGGAGGGAGTTAGAGGGATAAGGAAGGGGGTCAGAGGGGTAAGGAAAGGGGTTAAAAAAAAGGAAAAAATAAACAAGTCAGTAAGGATTAAATAAAATAAATAAAGAAAATTGCGAGAAATAAACACGAGACGCGTTATGATAAGAGCCTTAGTCCCCAGCAGAGTCGCCATTCTGTCGAGCCCTATTTTTTCCTCGCGGAGAAAATGGGAACCTGGACGACATCGTGGCAACGACTCTTTTGGGATATTTTTTTTATTAAGGAAGAGTCGCCACCTAATGATTGGGTGCATTAGGACACCATTCTAGCCTAAGGGTCGAAGTTAACCAGAGAGAGGGTAAGGGCTCAAATTACCTCGAAGGGAAGGTGTTAAGCACCCTTCGAGGTCCGCAAATGCGGGTCCCGACCGTGTCTCGTATTTTATGTGGGGGTTGCAAATAACAAGCAAGGTCTTTATTTTAAAATTTTCTAAATTGATTCTAAGTGATAAAATAAATTAATCTATTTCAAATAAAAAAAACAACAGAAATATAAGAAAGAAAACCAATTTAAATTATATTTTTTGTACTTGGAATTGAATCTAAGTAAGCAAGTAAACAAATAATAAATGAACAGTAATTAAACAGATTGAGTTATTTAAATTCTCGGATCAGTTACTCGGCTTTTCAGAAAAGGCTTCATATGGCTTAATTAAACCAAAGGACAAAACCAGAGTTTGTCCTATTTAGCACGAGTTTAATCATCCTTTCCGAGGGTCCTACTTACCCCTACCCCTCCTAAGTTAATTTTATTAGTTAACTTAAAAGCGGACTAAAAAAATATTAAAGACTAACGGGTCCTAGAATGCCTGTCGTCCCATCCTATAGTCCATGAGGCGTTGGACTTCTATTTTGGTGGTTCTAGACTTAAAAGAAAATCTAGGTTTCCTATTAGACTCGCGTCACAACAAAACAGATAGGACGACAATTAACATATAAAGTTCTCACATAGCCTCAAAAAGCATGCTTGAAAACAAATGATGACGTGTTATAATGTAGGTCACTTCTTTACGTTAAATAAAATATTTTAGGTGAAAACTTTAATCTTTAAAACATTAATGTTTAAACATAAATTCCAAAGGAGATGATTAAGTTATATAAATTAAAGTTAGTTAAATCCTATAGGCATGCTTCTAATAATGTGGAGAAAGAAAATAGTATAAAAATATTTCTAAAAGTCCTATAGGCATGCTTTCTAATAACGTGGAGGGGATATTATAAAAGTATTTTTATTTGAAGTCCTATAGGCATTATTTCTAGTGATATGCAAATAACAAAAAAAAAGAACAAATTGTAAAGGTATTATTCTAACATATCATAGAAGAGGAACAAACCAGCAACACGATAGTCATGACAATCAAGCACGTAAAGGACCTTGTTCTAACAGAATATAAACAGAGAACAAACCAGTTATGAATTAATGCCAAGAAAAGGATGAAGTTGAAAAGGTTATTGCAATCCGCTTAGTGTAATGTCTCCTCCTTTCTTTTCTTTTTTTTTTCACTAAAGAAAGTACTAAACAAAATATTGTGTATCTGAAAAAGAGAGAATATGTTTTTTTTTTTCATTTTCACTCTTTTCTTTCCTGTCCCTTTTTTTTTTCTTTTTTTTTTCCTTGAAGAATGAATAAACACAAGCTTTTATAGTAGGAATAAACACTCCTAAAAGGTAAAGAAAATCAATTAATATTTACCAAAAAATAATTTAGACTAATCAGCAAAAAATAAATCCATTACAAATCCTCAATATCCCCAAATCTGCAAAATCACATATTTAAAAGGTACTTTATCAAATTGACTACCTAAAATAATTATTCAAGAAAATCTACAGAAAATCTTACCATAAAAAAAGAATAAATACTCCAAAAATATGATTTGCAGTACCAACTTACCATTACAGCAGGATGTCAATCTAAGCTTACCATAAGATGAATCAGTCATGCTAAAAATACAAGTCCTAAATATGGATTCTCGGATTGCATTATTCATGCTGAAAAATACAAGTCTTAAAATATCATTCCGATTTCAAAGGCTTAACAAATCATGAACATCTCCCCAGCAAACAAGAAAGTTGTTTTGGATATGATTCAGAATACGTTTATAAATAAATACTATACGCGCCTAACATAAAAATAACGATTGTTGTTCATTTTTTGTAGACAAGTGACAAATATATAAAATCATTTTAATTTCGCAAATTTTCTTTTAATAAATAAAAAACGTAAAGTACGTTAAGGGTCGGTCAAAATCGGGTGTCAACAGGTGTTAAGCACCCTTCAAGGTCCGCAAAGGCGGGTCCCGACCGTGTCTCGTATTTCTATGTGGGGGTGAAAACACAAATAAGGTCTCGTATATTTTAACATTTCTAAATTAATTCTAAGCGACAGGAGTTTGAACAAAACACAAATAATAAATGAATTAAACTAAGTGGGTTATTTAAATTCTCGGATCGGTTACTCGGCTTTTTCGGAGAAGGCTTCATATGGCTTAATTAAGCCAAAGGACAAAACCAGAGTTTGTCCTATTTAGCACGAGTTTAACTCATCATTTCCGAGTCCTAACTACCCCTACCCCCTCCTAAGTTTGTTTTTAATATTAACTTATAAGCGAACTAGGAATAAAGAATATAAAATACTAATCGTGTCTTAGAATGCTTATCGTCCCATCCTATAGTCCGTGAGGCTTCGGACTTCTATTTTGGTGGGGTTCTAGACTCAAATGAAACTTAGGTTACCTATAGGACGTCGCGTCAAATAAAATATTTAAATACAACAATTAGCATGTAAAGTCTCGAATAACCTCCAAGAGAAATAAAGACATAATTTCCAATACAAATATTTTTATTAAAGAAATCTTATAGGCATGATTTCTAGTCCAACAAACCCTACACATGATTTTCTAAACAAACATAAACAAAATCAAGTAAATCGTAAACATAATTTCCAGCCAAATAAGCCCTAAACACGATTAAATAAACTTAAGCATGATTTTAATTCAAATAAGTCCTAAACATAATGTTCTAAATAAACTTAAACACAGTTTAAAATCAAATAAATCCTAAACATGATATTTATAAAACATTAATCTTATGATTTCTAACAAAAAAAAAATAAAAATAAATTAAGATATAGAGCAAATCCTAAAGGCATGATTTCTTGCGCAACAAGGACATCATTTTTTATTTAATAATCTAAAATACGACTAAACAAATAATTTATGCAAGAAGCAACATATGGGCAGAACAAGTACTCAAAAACTCTACTAGAATGCTCTTAACCATGAAAAACAAGAACAACATGAATGGGCAATTTTAGGTTAGTAAATAAGTTTTAAAGCACGGTAGCTAAACATTAAAGCAAAATTAAGGCACGATATCTACGATTATATCCCCTTATTTTTTTGGTTGAGACAAATATTGTTAAATACGCCAGTCACATGATTCTCCCTTTTTATTTTTCGGTCCTAGGTTGAGATTGCCTAGGTGAGTTACGCGAGTAATAAAAAAACGTAACATATAATTCCCCTCCCCCCTTTAACTAAACCCCAATTCCACTATACTTTATTACAAGTCCGAAAAGGAAAAAGAAGAAAGAAAAAAAAATAACAATTACAATAGCAAAAGAAATAATTTTTTTTTCGAGGCCTTCCACGTTCTCCCCAGGCAACTCCTCGTACTCTTGATTTAAAAGATAACCTGCGACGCTAAAAAGAACTAGCAGTACCAAAATAAATAATAAGGAATTTAAGCACATGCAAGAACAGATAGAAGTGAAACCTTATGGTTCAACTTAGCAGAGTATATTGCAGGGACAGACTTATTGCAAAAGCAGTATTTAAGAGAGCGAGGAAGTTAAAGAAATTTTCTTCTCCCCTTTTTTTTTTTTTTTTAGCCCCCCCTTGGAGTATTTTGAGCAATGCCTTATATAGTGAATAAGAGACATGCTAATAAGGAAATAAGGATCAATTAGGAGTTAATTAATATTTTCCTAATTAAAAAAGATTACCATAAGAGGGAAATAAAAAATCCGTCCACAAATAAAAAGCAAGAAAATCAGTTGTTAATTAGGAGCAAATTAACATCTTCCTAATTTAAAAGATTACTATAATATAGAAATAAAAAAAATCCGTCCACAAATAAAAAGCAAGAAAATTAGTTATTAATTAGGAGCAAATTAACATCTTCCTAATTTAAAAGATTACTATAATATAGAAATAAAAATCCGTCCACAAATAAAAAGCAAGAAAATTAGTTATTAATTATTTAACGTTACTGCAATCAATTAAATAGAAGGGACAAAAATTACGAATTAACCGTCTTAAAGACGAAAATGATCGAACCAGACAACTTTTCAGTCAGACGAGTAAATAAGGAACAAAACATGAATAATATTTGAATGTGTTAAGATTGTTTAAAAAGAAGTGACGACGTAAAGTATTATGCGTTTCAAAATAAAAACAATAATGATTAGATGGGTAACAATAGAATAATAACAATATTTTGAAAGTTGATAAATGATTAACATAAAAAGAAAAAATATATTAATATCTTCGAAAACTCAAGAATTTTATAAAACGTGTGGTTGCTCCGATAAAGATGAAATACGTTATGGGTCGGTCAAAATTGGGTGTCAACAATTAGAGCGTGTGAATAAAGATATGAGAAGCGAATGTTTAAGGATATCTGTAAAATGATAAAGACAGAAGCTAGTCGACAGTCACAAATGTTAAGATAGCAGATTTTTAAACGTTTATATATTGAGTTAGGAGAAAAAGGTGAAAATAGAAGATTGTATAGGTTCACAAAAGAAAGAGAGAAAGCTCGCGACTTAAATCAAGTGAAATGCATTGTACAAACTTTTTGTTTTTTAGAAAAAGCCTTTTGTTTCGTCACTAGTCCTTGTCATAAACAAATTAATGTTTTTAGTTTTGTTTGGTTAGCCAACAGAAACAGAAACAAAAGTTGGAAGATATGTTTCACTATTTAGCATGTCAAGCTTTTCTAGCTACTGAATTGCTCCAAAATCTTGATTTTACTTTCTACCTAATGTTTCCCCCTTTTAACAACAACTTCAAACTTTTTATTGAGCATAACTAAATTGAATTAATTGATTAATTTCATGTATGGTGATGTTCAACACTCTTTTTTAGGAGTAGTTATTTATGGATTAAGCCATAGTTTTGTATAGTATGACAGTAAGTCTAATCGAGCACAGTGACAAATTTCTGATTCGAATTCTAAGTATGAATTTCCCTTTGATTGATAGGAGCTAGAAAGCGCTTTATCTCTCAATATAAATTTTTTTATTATCATTCAGATTAATCGGACTTCAAAATGCATTTCAAGAATTTGGCTCCTCATCATCACATTTTTTTGTCTCTATTTCCTCAAGTAAACATTTAACAAGTATCCTAACTATAATTAACAATATAAAATTTTAGAAAACACTTCCTAATTTTGTAAATTTTACATTAATTTCACTTGTAAATTTTATTGTGTGAACTGCAGTATATCCCTCGCCCATAACCTAAACAAAAATTTTAAAATTAATTGACAAATTTTTCTCTCAGTTTGTCACTTGAAAATTAGACCTCATTACAATTTTCCCTTCAGTTTACTTATTTAATGTTCAATAATTTATTTTTATGTTTAATTTTAATTAATTTATAAAATTATTATACACGGTATGTATGTGGAAAAATGTAATATTTATTTACACGTATGGAAAGAAAAATTTGTCCATACACGTATTATTGAATTTTTTTCGTGTTAAAGAATATCCATAAAAAGTCTAATATTAAATCATGAGGTAGATTTTTATTTTATTCTATGAAAATTATATTAAACTCGATGCTATTTAATGTAGTTATAAATAGGAATGGTATTGCGTAAAAATTATTTGATTAGCAGCTTTTAAATTATAACTATATGAACTGTTTGAGGCTTCGCGAAGGAGGGGAATTTAGTGATTTTTTAAATATAAATTTAGAGAATAAAATTAATGAATGAGTATTAAAAATTGTGTAAGAATTAGGTAGTATTTATCAAAATTAAAGACTTTTTTCGAGAATTTTATATTTTTAACTATCGTTAAAATACTAGTTGAATAAAATTTATTTAAATCTTTAAAAATTATATTTAAGAATATATACTTGAGGAAACCCAAATTTCATAAACCAAAATAGTACTATCAGACAAGACATGTGCAGCTACCGAAAGAAAGAGCACCCTAGGCATTTTGCTAAGTAAATTTTTATAGACTCATTCTTCTTCTAAACAATTGGCAAATTCCATTAAATTGAGGCAATAATAAATAAAGTGGGAAGATAATTATAATTTGGTTTTGGTTGAAAAAATTGTTTCCCATTAGGTTTTTTAAAAAAAGAAAAGAAAAGAAATTCAAACATTTCATAACAATATCTTAGAATAATTAAATTTGACATGGACTTTATGAGTTAATGCATTTCTCCTGGAAAGCACCCTAAAACATTAGGTATTTGCATAGTCTTAAGCAATTGGAGATTGGGGGGCAACACTTTATTGGGGTTGTACTTGCTGTGCCACCACTTATATCATATAATGAATATATAGCAATTTTAATGCCAATCCTTTTCTCAACACATGCATATATCATGTCTTATTTGGCTTCGGGTGGTTCGGTTTCGATACAAGTTATAATGGGATAAGTTAGATTGAAGTTAGTTTTTATTATTTGTTTAATTTGGCATATTTAAAGTATCATTCATGGTAAGATGTTTGTTTACAAAAGTGCTCTTCGCCTTATTTAGTTTTTCTTTTAAATTTTCTTTGCAAGCTTTTATTCATTGTTAAAAATAAATTTCCATCTTATTTAACATATGTGTATGTATTTTTATGATTGTGCCATGTGCTTTTAAAATAAAACTTCCATCTTATTCGCTTTAAATAAATTTTCATCTTATTTAGCTTAAAAATTTCTATTTTAAGTTTGCTAAAAGTATATATATATATATATATTGTATTTTTATCAAAATTTTGTAATTTTTTTCCAAACAGAAGGTATCCTTTCAGAGAGTTAAAGTCCATTAGAAATCACTTGAAAATAAAAGGTCGATAATGAAGTACGTAATTAGTCAAGACATAAATTAAAAGAGGATATATTTGGTTGGTCTACATCAAAAAATGGAATATGCCGAATAATTATGTTATATCAGGGTAGAAAGAACTAGTAGTTTATAGAATCATCATATCATAAAGGTACATAAAAAACTTTATAAAGGAAGATGCATTTTGTCTTAAGGATAACTTCCCATGCAATGTTGTTTTTTCAATAATAATAAATAATATAGTAACTTGATATTTTCGAACTTATAGTATCTAACATACCTAAACCAGACTCAACTCCATCCAAAAACAAAAAAAAAAACTTAATTATTTCATTTCATTATAATATAAATGATTGCTTAGTCATAGACTTGCAAGATTATAGGTAGCCAAACCTCAACAATATGACACTCATAACGGAGGGCGGGTTACGAAGAAGGACTGATAAACTTCTTGGCGGGTAAGCTGAGACAAATCCTACATATAAATGAGATATATGCATAGAACCTAACAAATTTATAACTATAAGACATGTTTGAGCTCTATTGAAAAGACGGTCAAAACAGACAATACGTGTCATTATGAACGAAACACTAGTTGAAAGAATTAAAGCATATATATGTATATGTGTGATGGTATTGGTGAATTGAAGATTGGAGAATATTGTCACATGAAGCAACTAAGTAAATGGCCCTCTTGCAAACTTTTAGGTTATTTTTATGTAGTCAAATTCAGATGATGGAATTGACAAGTGGAGCTGTTTCATCTTCCTAATCTCAGATTTTCTCTCTCGAAATTTCTTGTCAACAATTTCATCTTCTTCTTTTTTTGTCTAAGAGAAGATATATGCTGCAATAGTTTAGATGCTTTCACCACAAACTTAGCTTTTAAACATATAAAGTTAAGTTATTTCATTGGGGTTGGACAGTTGGAATATTGAAGTTCCCACAACTTGATTGAGAGCATAACTATCTTGCTGGTCTCACACTTAATTATGAGTTCTTTTCAAATGTTTTTAGGATAGGAAAAAAAGTTCTTTGTGTTCGTATATTAGTTAATTATGATTATTTAATACATTCACTTTTAAAAACATAATGTACTACAGATCCGATAGCTCTCAGAAAATTATTTGCACCCAGTGAATTTTGAGTTTGAGACCTTGAAAGGAAGCAAATTTTTTTTTCCTATAATGTACTACAGATCCGATACATTCATATTTTTTTTTCTTTTTCCTATGATTAACCGTATTTCCTAAAATTTAAAATAACTTCCATAAACTCATCTAAGCTAGATTCTCAGCCAAAACCTTTTATCTTTCTTTGTTTGTCTTTTTTAACACTGTATTCATCTCTCTTTAATGTGATATTTGCACTTTAAATATTTCTTCAAGTTTTTTCTAAATAAATAAATAAATAAATAAAACTTAATATCATTTGCAAAGTTTTTATGAATTTTGATGCAAATATTTTTTTCTTCAAAATTAACAAGTTGAAGCATGAAAGAACAACTACTTGCAATTTTAATAGTATTTGAGCAGAAGAATTATTTTACTAATTATGATGCTTTTGTTGAGAGAAAAATATGAAAAAGTTAGATTTAATTTACATTGTAATTTAATTAGAATACAATTAGAATATTAATTTTAATATTTTTTTCTCTAAATTTTAATTATATAAATCTAATGATAACTATATAATTTACCGGATGGTATGCAATATTTTATACATTGACGGCACAAAATTTAAATTCATATAACACTGTTTGTACTCCCTCTCCCTCAACCCCACTTGATACCCCAAAATAACCAATTTGATAAGAAAAAGGAAATAATTTGAAAACCTTTTGGCCATCTTTTTTTTTTACTCCTTTGACATCATTTTTTGTTGATTTAATCTTAAAAATAATTTAACTTTAAAATTTCTTTTTTACCCTTAATGAAATAATCCTCAATCACATAAATTTATAAAATTATTTTAGATCATAAATTTTTTTTTAAAAAAATAATTTAAATATCATGCCAAGTCAAAGAGTGCCACATAAATTGAGACGAAAAAAGGTAATAATAATTAGCAGCCATGTACGGTTTTCTCCCTAGTACATTATTTGCATATAGCTTTAAAGTGACTATGTCACCCAATAGTACCACTAATAAAAACATAGGTTTTTCTCACTGCAAAAAAAATGAATAGTTTGTATTATAAAATATGATTTTTTTTTGGCATCCTAACCGAACAGCACTAGAAAAACATATGGTGGGAAACAGATCTCATTGAAATACTAGGAAACTTTTATAATTTTTTTCACGTGAAAACATTCATATTATTTCTTTTCTAACCGATTCAAGCAAAATAAATGAAAAGAGCGACTAGACGTTTTCAAGTGGGAAATTTCAAAGGAAAAATAGTTTCTTTTTTAAGTAGTGTGTGTACTGGATACTGATGGCATCTAATTGGCAGTGTTGAGACTTAAAGTTGGAGATAGTACTGTTTTTAGAACATGTCTTTTTAGAAATGATATTGACATATTTTGGTAAGATGAAGCTACAACTTTGTAGAGCATCAATAAGAGTTAACTTAGCAAAATGAATAGGGCCTAAAGAATTAGAGGTAGAAACTAACATGTAGCTTGCTGTCAAGTTTATCAAAGAGGAAAATATACACTATTATGTACCTTCTTAGGGTTATTATGCAAAGTATTTGTTGGAAGCAAATAAAGCCACTATTATACAAATCGAAGGGAGGCAAATAAATTAAATGTGCTGAATTTTTTGGCTAATGCAGGACATTGACATGAAGAAGATGTATTTTTCACTTGGCGCAACATATCTCACAGATTTGTCCCTTGGACTATTCCATGATTGCGCCGAATGTGTGTGCACCACTTAAACTTATGTCATAACTTATGAAACTCTTCACTTTTCCTCTTTCATTCCTATAGGTATCATTTGCACCTCTTGTCAGCCTAAAAATCTGTCAGTCATTCTTTAGGATCCACTCTCGTCAGTCCGCCCTCTATCTTAGGTGTCACAAGTAAACCTAAGGAAATAAAGTTTTTCACTGCTAACAGACTTAAATCACGTAACTTATGAAAGATCCAAAGAAAATTTACTTTTTCCAGTGGACCAACAAAAAAAAAGACTTGTCTATGATGTATAAACTCCACTTGATCATTCAATTGTCCTGCAGGCTTATATCATATCATAAAATAGTTGAATGTTTTGACAACACATATCATGGCAATAATGAACCAAAGGAAAAAGATGATAAGTTGATAATCTTATATAATCTCTATAAGCAAGCTGCTCAAATCATAGGTAGTATGTTACAACAAGATTCTCTTGGAGTACAGCTAACAGCTGTAGTATTTATTTTTTAAAATTGGGGGTAGGGATAGGGTGAGGATTGGAAGCGTCACGTCACCAGCAAAGTGAAAGTTGAGGTAGCCGAGCTACTAAATTGTTCAAAAGCATAGCAGTACAAATATGAATAAGAGTTGATATGTAGTTGTAATTATGAGGCTTTGTGTCGAAGCCAATGCACAAAGGCATCAAGAGTATTTTTGTCGGCTCTGTAATGTTTCTGAGTGAATTCCAGAAAAAGTGGCCATGTGAAATCAGGGAACTTCCTTGGTGGATTCCTAGTAATCAACTCTTTTGGTGGGCTTACTATCTTGTCCTGCTTTGGACATAGGAAAAATGCCAATGACTTCCTTGTTCTTCTACAGTTTACAACTGCTCTGTGCAAGCAACTCTTGTATGTCCCATTTGACATTACCTGATAATAATTTCACATCCCAAATTAGCCACTTCATTGATGTATAGTTAATAGAACCATCTTATACATAGTGGGGGGTCACGGACCATAAATATCTACTTTCATGCTTGTTTTGTCAATGTTATTATTTGTAATCTTGTGTGGTTATGAAAGCAATAAACTCATCCTTCCTACCCACTTTATTTTTACTCTAAACTCTAATTTTCACACTAAAACATAATTTTATCCAACTATTAAGTTACTGAGATGAACCCCATGCGCTCCTAGCTTCGTCCCTCGTTAAAAATCTGTAGAAAAGTTATTACTTACCATGAATGTTTCACCAATGTTGACCACAAAAGCATTAGTGTTTGGAGGAACAGAGTGCCATTTTTCATCCACAAAGACTTCAAGGCCACCAACATCATCTTGATGAAGGATGGTTAAGGAAGTAGGATCACAGTGAGGTCCTGTCCCTAGAGTCAAATCAGGCTTTTGGCAAATTGGGTAATAATTCAATCTCATTATTGAATCATTCTCTTCAAAAAAATCTCTGAAATAGGCTCTTCCCACTCCAAGACTCTCCCCTAGTAACTCCGTCACACTAAGGGAAAGCTTGCTCATTTCTTCACAGTATTTTTGGTACACATCCCTACAAGTTACAAACATGTACTAGTAAGAAAAGACTAGATAAAAGTTGAAGGAAGTCACATATTTACTACTTTAATCCAACATGGAAATGTGACACATCAATAATTTTGACCTTTTGTCCTATTCCCCCCACACTGATAGCATAAGTTTAGTTTGTATCTAAGGAAACTTTATATTATGTCTCACAAATTAGTACCATGAAATTTATTTATTTTCAAATATCTGTTTGACATATTTTGAACATCTATCAGTTTTTGTGACGATATAATTTTTTTCGTATCGAACCACACACATGACATGCATACTGTTTAGTGCTACTAAAAGGTAATTCTTGAAATATTGCTAGTATGATCTAACAATTATGCTCATTTATAAAGTAAAACTTGTAGAATAATAATGCACATCAAATAAAAGCATTTTGGCTAATATAGAACCAAATAATCTTACCCAAAATGAGTGTACTCTTGGCCCATGACATTCAAGATGTAACTTTGGACTATATGATCTGAATGGGGGAACTCAGCAGAATATCTAAAAGAAAGTGTTTCTTTCCAAGGAAGTTTGCAAGAGAATCTACTAGTAAAACTACTAGCATAACCACAATAATCACCAACTTTTCTCTTGGCTCTTTCCTTCTCCACAAGAGATTTTCCAAAGAAGAAATCCATATTCTTGTGAGCTTCATTGATAAGCTTCGAGTCGATGCCATGGTTAACGACAAGAAAGAAGCCATGCTTTCGACATGCCTCATTGACAAGGCGAATGGCATTGGAGACCGCGAGGGGGTCACCGGAGAGATATTCATTCAAGTCTATTAGAGGAACATGTAATGGTGGTGGTGGCTGAGGGCATGGCTTTTCATCATCTGGCCATATAAATTGTTGAGGAATGTTTGAATTGTTTTTAAGGAAATCAAAGACAAGAGATGTTTCTTGATCAACTTGTGATTCATCATGCATTGTTGTTGTTGCATATGATGATGAAATCATTCGAAGAGTGTTTGTTAAAATGCACTTTTTCTTAGTAGACCATGTTGTAACAACTATATATAGGGGAAGGGACTAGAACTAGAATTAGAGGTACAAGTATTTGTTTAGGATTTAAATCCTATTGGGTCTAACTTATATGTACTCATTAGGATTAGGATGTTAAATGGACGGGTTGAATTGAATTTGGCTAGTCAATATAGACACGAATTAATAAATGAGTAGACCATTAATTCTCCAAAGACTACTTAGCCCCTGTTTAATCATAGATTTTGAAGTTGATGAAATTGAGTTTTTTGAATTTATGTGTGAACATGCATTTTACTTGAAAAAAATTTAAATTTTTATGAGTGAGTGAAATTTCTCCCAATTGAGACTTAAAAAATATTTTGAAGACAAACTTAAATGGATCAGAGATTTTACTTTCATTGAATAATTTTATTATCTTGAATATTTATGGGGTAAAGAATCGTTATAAGGTCAACCTTAAAGGTAACTAGAGATAGTTACTTGTATAGTAATAAATAAAATTAGTAATCTATATAAAATAAAATTAAAAAGCTAAGGCACATAAGCTTCTACTACATGTTAAATTCTAAAAAAAATATTTATTTACGTGGATATATATAATACAGCTATGAAATAATTAACTACCAGAAGATGCGTTGTACTAGATGGTATCAGTCCTTCCTTAATTAGAGATCTGAAGTTTGAGTATGACAAAACACTAGAGATAGAGAGCCGCTACTTCTCAAATGAAGCTCTACCCGGTGTAAATTTAAAATAGTCAAATTTTAACGCGAATACTGAACAACAAACCATACCACTACAAAATAAACCCAATCTTGTCCAAAAACTTACTTTGTTTGATATAATATAGTTGAAGCTTGGTACTAATTAATTAAGTGGGATTGTTAGGTAAAAAGGAGAAGTGAGTTTCATTGGAGAAATGGGCAAAGTGAAAAGTTGGAATCTAAAAGTAAGTAACAATATTGCCACTGTTGCGTCGTTCTCACTGACTTCCATATATATTCTTCACTTCTCCATTCTCTTTACTTTTTAAGATACCATCTAATGCCTTTTTTCATGTATTTTTTAATCAATTAAATATAAAAATATTTTCTTCTATATGTTGCTTGTTGTGGCCAAACAAAATATAGTATATCCTATTAAATACTTTTATGAGAATGCCAATAGTAGAGTTAATATTACAAATCGTCATTTAATTAATAGAAAGTTACTCGACTTTCACTTTTAACTTCAATTTTATTCAATTACGAGTTCTTTTTCCATAAATCTACTCAATTTTGATTTTTAACTCAATTTGTTGTTTGGCGCTTCACGCTAAGGTCCTTATTCACTAGTGCAATTATCCCATTAACATTCCAAATTTGGATAAACTTAAAAACATTAAAAAATTTCTTGCCATCCATTTATGTGTCATATGAAAATTGTCAGATACGATAGGACCTGTATGATTTGTATTCAAGGTTTGATTTGAGTAGTAGAATCAAACTTACTTATTGGACTAGCAAAAACATGTCCATAATCAAACTTACTTATTGGACTAGCAAAAACATGAAATGGACATCTAGACTATTTACATTTACAAATATTGAGAAGAAAGTGTTGTTTCTACGAGTAATAATGATAATTGTGTAGTATAAATTTTAATTTTTTTAATGAAATAATTTCATACAAATTTCATATAATTATATGTAATATTTAATATGAAGTTAAATCAATTTCAAGAACATTAGACTAGATGAAAGGAGAGAAGAGTCAAGTCCTCTGAATCCATAGAAGTTCCTTAAGGAAATTATTCCCCTCAAGTACCCGAGGTTATGGAATATATCCTCCCAGGATAAAATGACTCGCGACAAACAAATAACGGTACCTCAAATTTGTTGTCCAGTGAACCACTCAATGGCTTGTGATCACACTTGAATTTTTCGAAATAACACTTTTTCTTCTTGAAACTTGCCTTAAACCTTTCTACCAAAAGTTCCTTAGTTTTTCTCTTAAGTTCTCAAGTGCTCTCAATATCTTAAAAGGATTCAGATATTTATAACCAATAGGATGGTATAATGATTCATGTATAGTAGACGAAAGGATGCACCGAAATACGAAAAGTTGCATAAACGTTCATGAAATGAATTCATTCATAGTTGCTAACTTTCACAATTTTCAATACATCAATCTTTATATAAAGTACCATTATCCATTCACCCATTATACATTGAACCTAAGACAGAAAGATCAGAGAAGAAAGAGGAAAAAAAAAAGGCAAAAGAGGAGAAAGATCAGAGAAGAAAGAGTAATAAAAGGGAATAACTAATAAAGGTCAAATAATTTGGTCCATGTTATATTTTTAGCTGGCGAGGTTAAGTGGGGTGTATCATTAAATGGTTTGAATGAATATATTTTTAATTTTTGAAATATAGATTAAAAATAAAAGTTAATTAAATAGCTTGAGTAGCTTTGAGAGTAAAACATAGATAGTTGAATGACTTTTGAATGAAAAATCAAAGCTGAGTGACTTTCTGAGAAAATTATCCGCAATTGAATGACTTTAAAATTAAAAATAAAAGTAAAATATTTTTTTAACTCATTACCTTCACAATGGAGCTGTTTTTGAGTAAGAATTTGGTGCAGCAAGCTAGAAGCTATTAATTAAGTAGATGAGTTAGCTAGTGTTCTTTGGAAAAGCAAATACGTACTAATACGTTCGTCTTTTTATTTTAGGAAAATAACGTTCTTTCGATATAATTTGAAATTAATTTTGATATGAAGTTGAATTTTATTTGAACGTATGTGTGTTTATATATATTTGAAAATCCTATAAGCAATGAAAACTATAAATTTTTGGCAATTCTTAGATAATTTTACTAATTGAACAAATCATAGATCATAAACAAGATATCAAATCTTAACTCCTAAGGTATTTCATTGGTAAATCTCATATCTTTGTGTTGCTTTCATGAATAAATAATTGCAATTACAAATTTTTCAGATACACATAATTTTATAAAGACCTACTAATCAACATTAATAGTAATTACTAATTATTATTTAATATAATCATTTCACATAATACGAATAATCTCTTCACGTCAAAATTGAGTTTTTTTTTTCAAAATTTAAAATGAGGGTCTTTTCTTTTCACAAATATATATTTTAAAAAATTAAAATCACAATTTACAATCTCAAATCCCACTTTTTGGAGAAAGTGAAATTACCAATTCACAAGCCCAAACATCTACCAAGGTAAATGAGCATTTCAAACTCATTATCTCTGTATTTTCTTATATATAAATACTAATACATCTTTTTATTTACTCATGAAATATGAAAAAAAACAAAAGCAACAAAACCACATATTTTCTGAAAATATAAATATATTATAGATCAAATATTTTTCATCAAATATATTTTCTTTCATACTACAGACACCCAGAATATATGCGAGCATCTAGCTCACAATCTTGAAGAGTTCGGTAAATTATTTATGAGACAGTCAGGAATTCTAATTTTTTTCAAATTTCTTGAGTTATTTTTCACCCTCCCTTAATTGTGAATTTGAGACAAGTAGGCTGCAACACAACACCATGTGGTAGAGAACAAAGAGAAATTGTATCCAAGATAATAAAAAGAATAATCGACAAATGTATAATATATGTATAATTAGTGTATACATTAACTAAAAGTAAATGAGTCTTTAGGAAGATATTTTTAGCTATAAAATTGTCTTCATAAAAGATAGAGAGATGCAGAGCGCGATAGCCATATAACAGTAGCCAAAATTTTGAAGAAAAAAACAACAGCATTACTTATCAATGTCCTCGTAATTTGTACATATATGCCTATGAGGTCCCAAAATATTCAATGTTACTATTATTGTAGCTTAGCTCAAAGTTGAGCGGTACAATTCGCGTGCTTGTCTATTCGTCTTTCACAGGCTTATTTGTGCCCAACAATATGATGGAAGTCCCCTCGATCAATCGTCACTCGACAGTTTAAAGCTGACTGATACAACTCACATGCTTGTCTATTTATTTTTCACAGGCCTATTTGTACCCATTTTCTCCCCCATCCATTGTAAAGTTATTGTCCAATTAATTTGTGCTATAAGCTAGGTGTTGAGCATGTTATGGCTAACAAATTTTGTCGACACAATAATAATAATCATGGAGAAGAAAGATCCAAGAAGAACGAGTTTAAAAAAAATGCAAAAGAGGAGAAATATTGGAGAAGAAAGAGTAATTTAGGGGAATAACAAATAAAGGTCAAATAATTTGGTCCATATTATATTTTCAGTAACGGGTTAGGTGAGGCGTATCATTAAATGGTTTAAGTAGATATATTTTTAATTTTAAAAATTTTAGTGAAAAAATAAAAATTAATTAAATAGATTGAGTGATTTTGAGAGTAAAATATTGATAATTGAGTGATTTTTTAGTGAAAAATCAAAACTGAGTGACTTTCTAAGAAAAAATTTCATAATTGAGTGACCAGTGATATTAACTCACTGCATTCACAATGGAGTAGTTTTGTGTAAAAATTTTGCGCAACAAGCTAGAAGCTACTCCTTCTGTCCATCTTTACTAGTCCACCATATTATTTTGGGATGTCCAACAATACTTGTCCAGTTTATGAAATCAAGAGATAATTTAATACTTAGTTCCTAAGTTATCATTATCATAAATTATAGTCATTTTTCTTTTATATTTTTCAAGACATTGTATTTATTATATTCAAAGGGTAATTTGGTAAAACTAGCCTTATCATTTACTACTTATTAATCCCTATGTCAAGTCAATAAGAGACAAGTAAAGATGGATGGAAGGAGTATTAATTAAGTAGATGAGTTAGCTGGTGTTCTTTGGAAAAGCAAATGCTAATACGTTCATCTTTTTATTTTAGGAAAATAAGATTTTTTTGGATATATTATGAAATTTGATATGAAGTTGATTTTATTTGGACATATAATTTATTTTTTAAGTTAATTTTTTTTAATAAATATGAGAATTCCATAAGCTGTGACAACTATAAAATTTTGGCAATTTTTAGATAATTTTATATATTGCGCAAAGTATAGTTCATAAACAAAATATCAAATCTTAACTCCTGAGATATTTCATTGGTAATCACATATTGTTGTGTTCCTTTCATGAATAAATGATTGCGATGGTAAATTTTTTAGATACACATAATTTTATCAAGGTTTACGAATGAACTCTTCACATCGAGAATGAACTTCTTCTTTTTTCAAAATTTAAAATGAGAGTTTTTTTTTTCACAAAATATATATAAATTTATGAATCAAAATTTAAAAAAAAAAAAGTTAAAATCACAATTTGAAATCTCAAATCCCACTTTTGGAGAATTTGAAATTACCAAATCATAAATTTAAACATCTACCAAGGACAATGAGCATTTCAAACTCATCATCTCCTTCTTTTGTATATATAAATACTCTTGATATAACATAATTTTTATTTATTTAAGAGGGTTAGATAAAATTATTTATGAGACAGTCAGGAATCAGATACTTTTTTCATAGTTTATAAATTTTAATTTTTTTTAATTTCTTGAATCATTTTTCGCTCTCTCTAATTGTGAATTTGAGAAAAGTAGGCTGCAACACAACACCATGTGGTGGAGACCAGAGATGTATAATGTATGTATAATCAGTGTATATTAACAATAAGGGTGTATATTAACTATAAGTAATGAGTCTTTAGGAAGAAATGTTTAGCAATGAAATTGTCTTCATAAAAGATGGAGAGATAGGCAGAGCACGATAACCATATAGTAGCCAAAATTTTGAAGAAAAAAACAACGGCAATACTTATCAATGTCCTCTTAACTTGTACATATGTGCCTATGAGGTCCCAAAAATATTCAGTGATTCCTACTTTGTACATATGTGCCTATGAGGTCCCAAAAAAATTCAACGTTACTATTATTTTAGCTTTAACCTCAAAGCTGATTGGTACAATCCGCGTGCTTGCCTGCTCGTCTTTTACAGGCATATTTATAACCAGTTACATGATGGAAATTCCCTCAATCAATCGTCACTCGACAGCTTAAAGTTGCTCAGTACAACCCCGTGCTTGCCTACTCGTCTTTCACAGACCTATTTGTACCCATTTTCTCCCCCATCCATTGTAAAGTTATTGTCCAATTAATTTGTGCTATAAGGTAGGTGTTGAGCATGTTATGGCTAACAAATTTTGTCGACATAATAATAAAATCTTGCTTGGACATATAATAATCAATCAATCAGGTTCTTTCAGTCATAGTTCGATGCATGGGCTTTTCATTTTCATGTGCGTGAGTTTAAATTTTCTTTATACCATCAAATTATTGAAAAGATTTTTACAGGTAACTTTTTTTTAGGAAATTGAGGTTTAGCATTCGTGCGTAGGAAATGGCTGTTTGGTCCTTTCCTCCAATGGTTATGATATTGTCTTTTCATGTCGATTCCCGTAAGAGATAGGTATAGCAGTAACTTTATATAAGTGGCTCCTACTAATTAATAGAAAGGGGGTAACAACCCATGTTCCCTCCCATTTGCTTCCTGTTTTTTTCTTGTAACTTTTCTCAACCACAGAAGATGCAACATATGCAAATACGTAGTATACTTTATAAAACAGACACATAATATATATGCTCAACTTCCCAAAATTCTATTTGCACTTTGGATTCGAGAAATATATAGACTAAGTTGTATTGTATTTTGTACGTTCACCACACACAATATAATTCAAGTCGAGAATAAAATAAACTTAACTGATAGAACTTGGTTAAAACTTGGATTTAATTCTAGAACATAAGTCAGTTGGTGTTCAAAGAATACACTAGAGTAAATAAAATTACAAACTCTTTGGTTACCTAATTGAGCATTAGCTCCAAGTAGAGGCCAGGGGGGACTGATTACAGGCGAACAAACGGATCAGAAAGCCAAAACTCTAAAATGAATATATTTTGAGTCACAGGAGACAAATAAAGAATTAGGTGACATTTACGCGAAGGAGACAAGACAGATGTGCTATAGAAAAGCTCTCATCGGCCACAATCAAATTATAGGTATGTGACCAGTCCTGTCACACAGAAGAGTAGATCAACTCATGTACTGCTGCTTTCATCGAACCTTCATTCACTTAGTTTACAGCTGCGCATGTATGGATGGTCAAATTTTATATATTTGGTCCAGTATGGCCTGTACTTTGTCATTGCCAACTCCAGCCACGGTTTCATGTTACCATTGTAATGTACCACAGCTGCATTCTCAATATCCGATTTATCAATGCTTGGATTGTATCCCAAACCTAGCACATGCCACGACTTGTCTAGTGGATGTGTGAGCCCATAAAATGTGATCAGCCCTGGAGGTAGAGTTCCCAGTTTCCAGAGGACCCTGTCTTCATTCTAAATGCAATGGTAGAAGAGAACCAAAGTCCAACTTAGTAAAGAACTCAAATATCAAGTACAATTCTATATTAAGGAAATATTGGGTTCTGGGAATAAATGTCTTTTTTGTTTTTGTTTTTTGGGGAATAAATATCTACATGGTGTAAAAGAACAATTTAGGGAGGAGAAACATCAAGCCTAGTCCATATGTCATTTTACATACTTCATGTGCTATGAAACCAGTTAGAGCTAGAATCAAACAAATAACCAAGTAAAATTAAGATGGATGGAAAGGTCACAAGAATTCTTACCATGTTTTGCCACTTGTGATAAATGCCCGTTATATCTTTCTTCTTCCACTCCTTGAGATCAAATACGTTCATGCCATATGCCCACCCACAGGCATTTGGATCAAAGTTTCTAGCGATATGAGGATTTGAGAAGTTCAGGTACTTGTCAAAACGATGAAAACTTTGACCACAGGTTTCAACTGCACCATTCACTTTCCCATGAAGGTCAACTGACCACAATCCTGTTAAGTCTTTCTGCACAACAATGTCATCGTCAAGAAAAAGGATTTTATCCAATTTCGGATAAACCTGAGGGAGATAAAACCTTAGGTGATTGAGCATTGAAAGATATTTGGGGTTCCGGTACTTCAAGTTAGAGGAACCAGCAGAAAGGGTGTTGGGATGAGCAGCCTTGAAATAGTATTCTTTCATAGCAGCAGATTCTAGCTGCCGCAAAACAGGACAATATGAAGAATTAAGCCACTTGAATTCATCAACATTTTCAACATGGATTGTAGCTTTTCCAGGAGGGTTCAACAAAAACCACATGTTCATAGCTCCAAAGTTCAATTTATCACTTACTAGATGAAATACATGTTTCTCTGGTTCCTGCAAAATATAAACTCACATCTTCAAAAACCGACTAGAAACATAGTGCTAATTTCATTAAAGCCAATAATATAGGAGATGAACTACAGAAACATGCAAGGCAGTGATATATATTCAACAGTACCCTAACTATAGCATGCTTTTTTAATGTTTGGTGATTGTTATCGTGAATTGGATGGGAATGACAGTGTGCACTGGCAAGTAACAATCCATGAAGTAAGAAATTCTCTCTGACACAAAACAATCTTTAAAGGCAAATGTGGATGATGGTCTCCAAAATATCAAACAGAACTTACCTTGGCATTCACGATAGTTGAGTTGACAACAACTGAAGCAGCCAAAACATTATCAGAAAATAGGGCGTAATGGAAGAGATCAGGATTTTCCAGATTCTCGCTTCTTGGGAACTTTCTTTTTTCAGGAGGAAGGAGGTAATAATCAATAGTCAAGCGCATGGACAAGCAGTGAATCCCATTGGGTATAGTCTTTGCAGCTAATTGGCTCAAAAAAGTGCTCTGCCTCTTCAAACTTCTGACTTGCTCATCTGTAGATTGCAGCATTGCTCTCAGTTTCGTTGTCACAAGCTTGCAGTCATAGAGCTGCTCTCTAGCTTTAGATAGCACTTGGCCCATAGCTTTCATTTTCTCATGAGCACTATTGAACAAGGGAACACGAATGTGTTACTCACCACTATATAAGCAGAGAAAAGAGTAACTTGATCAAGCATGCAAAAAAATCAAGAAAAAGCACCTGCGTGTTAGATCAGCATCCGAGCCTGCATCGCCTAATGCACGCTGACTTTCTTTAAGCCGAACCTGTAAGTCATGGGCCAATTCAAGATTCTTTTTCATTGTTGCAATGCTTATGTACACCCTTGCCATGATCATTTGATCCCGCATCAAACGCACTGTTGAATCAGTGTTATCATTATCATTTTCTTTCCTCCACACACTGTACTTTCCCAGCACAGAAGAGTCAACTGACTTGGAGCGTTCAATGGCAGCATTTTCAAGCTTCACACTCACATCATCATCTCTTTTCACTAAATCAGCAGCACGCTTTTCACGTCTTCTCTCTCGCAATTGCTGCAGAAAAGGTTGAAAAATAGTTATAACTCAGTTATTCATAGACACAAGGCAAGTCTCCAAATGCTCATATCAAAAGTAAATAAAGTCAAAGCGAGTCTAAATCGGCTGACAATCATACATACCCTTCTGGCCAACTTAGCGGGTGAATCCAGAAACTGGGAACGATCCCCTGGAAAAACAGAGTCTTTGATTATTCATAAGTGCACAAGACACTAAATTTATCACCAAGATATGTAACAGGCTATTTACCATCAACAGGACTATCACGTTTGCTTCTGGTGATTTCAGGTTTGGAATCTGCAGCAGCAATCTGACTTGGCTTATTTCCCTGTGATACATCAAAAAAGATACAGAATTGGTATTTTACTAGTCACATTATTCTTCAGGACATGAATTTTAGTAACAACATCCAAGCTTAGCCTGACGTTCATCCAGACCTTTGCATCATCTGCACTTCTTTTGGCTACGATTTCTTGCCCAACAAATTTCCAAGAGGCAGACAAATTGTTCTTTCTAAGAGAATCAAGACTGAGAGGTCCTAAATCATCTGTACTGGCTTTGATGACGTCAATCACCTGAAAAGTATGCATAATTACTCGAGAGGAAGAAATTATTTTCATTGTAGACCAAAAGGAGAGTGCTAAACTTACTAACAAAATTCAAAAAATTGAAAACTTGCCTCTTTTGTCAACAATGGTTTGATTTGTTGCAGAGCAAGCCTCTCTCTCCAATGTAGATCCTGCAGCGGAATGAAAATTCTCCTTATTTAACTGCATTCAGCATCCTGTAATTATAATTGATGGGTAATACATAGCAAAGCCTACCTGTTTACTTGAAGTGGTTGAAAAATCATTATGATCTGCAGAAGAACAATGAGTTATGACAACTTGGAATAATATGCGAGACAACTGGAGTATTTGTAACAATTACATCATGAATATTTCATCCCACGTACAATAATAAACACCCAATTTAGAAGTGAGAATAGCCACTCATGCAACTGTTATCCTTAGCTTTCTCACTCATAAGACACCAATCGACAACAATCAAACTAGTGTTGGCCACCCCAAGCCCTCCACCAATAGGAACAACCTGCTCCCCTTCCAGCAAATTATTGTAAGCAGCCCGCTTTCTCTTTAATGAGTCCAATGTAGTTTTTTAATCTTGCTACTCTGAGATACCGTTAGTAAGTTAGCAATATCTGAGATTCAGTTTCTCAATTTCAAAATGTTACTTTAATATATACTCCCTCCATCTCAAGTTACTTGGCCCCCATGTCAAGAATAGATGATTCATTTTACTTGTCCATTTTAGTAAATCAAGAGAGTGTTATTACTTTTTCCCTAGGACTCCACAATGCTCTATGTCAACAAGGAAGTTTCTGATGGATGCACATCTTGATAAGGGAGGATATACATGGAATACAAGACTATGAAGTATGTTCCCCAAATTCCAAAAATGTGGTATCAGTCTCTCCTTCATGGATTACTGTTCCTTGCAGAGCAGAACAACTAATAACGTTTTTGTTTTCTAGACCAAATCTACCATGTCAAGCACCATATGTGAACCTGGGATGCTCTAACAAACCTCTACTAGCATATTAATATCCAAAAGTAAAATACACAGAGGAGAGAAATATAGTACAATACTTTCTTAAAGTAATGATATAACCTAATAGAGGCATATCTTTTCCATTCATTTATACTCTGTTCCGTTGTTGCTTTGCTACGGATGCACTTCTCAGTCCTAATTCATTGCAAGAGGAGAAAGAGGTTTTTGATTTAGAACATGTATGACTCAAGCACTAAACTAAGATTATTTTGAGGAGTATTGAGTCCACCCAGCTAATTATCACGTCTGAGACATACTACTCTTTCCATCACAAACTATTTCTCTTTTTTTATCTTGGGTTGTCGCAAAGGTGAATCCAACTCGCTGAAAGGGAAGTGTTTATCCAAAAATTTCCAGCAATTCTTTGAAAATAAACCATCAAAATAACCTTTTAACTATTAAATATTTACTTCCACATACTAAGATAATATATAAGTCAAATTAACATCTTAGTTTCTCTGTCCAATCAAAAACCTCATATAATGGGATGGAAGGAGAGCTCTAAAAGCTAACGAAAGGAAACACATCACAAGTGCTCTAGTCCCCCAGACTAATACCAATACAGTAAACAGTAAACTCCAATGAATCTAAAATTAAATTGATATCACAAAAGCATGCAGTTTGCAGTTTCTGCTGCAGATCTAAAACAAAATTGGAAACCTGAAATCAGAATCCAAATTCATGTCCACAAGACATCATCATAATTCTCTGCCTAATGCAGAGCAACTGAAAAGATTTCAACTAAAATAAACAAATGTACTTCCTCTTAAACCACAACAGGAACATGTTGGTATCAATACAATACGCACATCAACAGAAAGTTCCTATATCCATTGACACAGTGAGATTAAAGCCAAAGCCCACCACCCCTCAACAGAAGAGAGTTAGTACTAGAACTCACTAACCCCATATAAGAAGTCAATAGATCACAGGAACAGCAAAAATTAGGCAATTCAAGTTACACCACTGATTCTATCAACTCTCAACAGAAATGAGCTAACCAACCAAAAATTTATCATACTTGAACACTTCAAGAAGTGTAAACCCTTCAGGTTTCCCAACTCAACATGCTTCAGAGCCGATATCCAGAGATGGTTGATAAGTATGGGCCATCAAGGAATTTTAACACAGGTATATGATATCTTCTTTCTTTCTTTTATAGCAGAGCACAAGTATAATTTTTGACGCACAAATCAAAGAGTGAGTTTGTCATAATGAAGGCAATAAAACCTTATGTCTCCAACTAGAAGCAACAAAACTTAGTTAATCCTACCAACATCCAAATCGATGAACTCAATGCAAAGAGTTCAGTAAACTTTTTACCCTAAAATAAATGTATTCTCATGCATTTAACAAAGAACCCATTTTTAAAGAGAAAGGGATTGTATTATAATGCCATCACTAAGGAATTTTTGTAGCATCTACAAGTGAGGGAATAACAACAGAAGAATCTCTTTCCAATCTTAGAGGCTAAGTAAGGCTAAAGTATTGATTCTGTTTCATTAACTAGTTCTTATTTACACCAAAACGGCAAAAGTATGCAATTAAGCTTGGGACTATGGTTGAATACATATAATGAAAGTATGCAGTCACAAAAAAAACTAATCAATCCCAGCAAGTTTGGAATCAAGCTCTCAATTTGTACAAACTAAGTTGAAACACACTCAATTTCCACTAGTGACAAAAACAGAAGATAATCAAACCCCATAAATACAAATATTTTGTGTTAATGAGAGAATATACACTAACCAAGTGAAGTAGAGGTGTATAGGCCACGTCCAACAAAGAAAATCAAAGGAGCAAGAAATGAACAGAATATGAGAATCACAATTGGGAAGCTAGATCCAGCGCTTCTGTTCCTTTGGGTGCCTAAACCTGATGAACCCCTCTTCAATGCCATGTCCTGTTAACCAAAACAAGAGTCAATAAAACAACACAGAACTACAAAAGAAGAAGAACACAATATACAGCATAAAATAGGTAATAAAGGCATAAAAACAGCAATGACCCATCAAAGATTGCACCCATAAAGGAAGAAGTAGAAAGAGAAAGAGAGATTACATAGGGACTTTCAAGAAACGAAAAAGATTGGATTTTTGGGTCTACGAGTGATTCTTGAAAGGACAATGTGATTAAAGAATCATGGCCTGATGAATAAAAGGGAAAATGGGCATTCGAAAGAGAGAACAGAAGAAGAAAAAAAGAAGAAAGAGATCTGAGAAAATGGAGTTTGAGGGAAAAAATTATAATTCTTTTTGCTTTTTCTCTTCTGTCTTCTCTGATCTCTTTCAATTTCTGATTATTTTCTTTTTTATGGTTTAAGAGATAACCAGAAATAATCTGAAAGTGGAAAGTAGTGATACGACGTCGTTCTTTCGCCGACACGGACCACGCTTTGCAACTTGTAATTATTTATGATTAGGATTAGGAAAGTCATACGTGTGGCACGACTTTGGAATGAAATATAATGTGTAATTATTAAGAAATAAAAATGAAAGATTATTTTATTTTATATTTGATCGAAGGTATTAGATAATTTTTAAATTATCTATCGTAATATTTATATTATTATGATGAGATAGATTATTTCATATATATGATAAAATGATTATTTTGAAATAATTTATTTTAAAATAATTGATTCTCAAATATTTATTCTCAACCTCGTTTTATTTTTATTTGAAAATATAAGCTACAATACATTTAGTTATTTTAATATATACTAATAGTTTTCAAAAATGAGTTGTTTGTTTAAAAAATATCTCCACTAACTATCTCAAGTATCTCTTTTAAAAAAATTACAATTACAATTTAACATATTGTTTTCCTTTTTATTAAGCTTAACATAAGTCTTAATGGACGATGATGTCACACATCGTATTGGGGCAACTTGGTCTAAATGGAGGCTTGCCTCTGGAGTATTGTGTGACAAGAAGATACCACCTAAACTCAAAGGTAAGTTTTACAAAATGATAGTTAGACCATTTTTGTTATATGGAGTGGAGTGTTGGCCAATAAAAAATGCACATGTTTAAAAGATGCATGTCGTAGAGATGAGGATGGTGAGATGAATGTGTGGCACGAGGAGGGATGAGATTAGAAATGAGACCATTTGGGAGAAGCTAGAGGTGGCCCTGGTGGCTGATGAGATGAGGGAAGCGAGACTGCGATAGTTTAGACATGTGCAAAGAAGAGGTATTAATAATCCTGTAAGGAGGTGCGAGAGGTTGAATTTAGGAGTCACTAAGAGAAGTAGAGGTAGACTGAAGAAGTATTTGGGGGAGGTGATTAGACAGGATATGATGAAACTTGATCTCACCGAGGACATGACCTTAGATAGGAAGGAGTGGAGGTCGCGAATTAGAGTAGAAGGTTAATAGGTTAGCAGGGTTAGGTTGTTGCCGTGGGATATTGTAAGACAGTAGGTTTTGTCGAGGCCGTATATAATGTGTTATCTTTATCTATATTATATGTCTTAAATTTGCCATATTACATAATATCATGTGTTTTTCATTAGTAGTCGTTCTTCCTATTCCTTTCTTTTCCTTTCTTTTTGGTCATATCTAGTTTATTCTGCTTTGAGTTGTTGAGACGAGGGTTCCCAGGAAACAACCTCTCTACTTCTATGAGGTAGTAGTAAGGTCTGCGTACATCACACCCTCCCCAGACTCCACTTGTGGGATCCCACTGAGTATGTTGTTGTTGTTGTTGCTGCTGCAAATAGCGATCATCAATATATTGCTTTATTTGTTAATTGTCATTAGAATATCACAATATTTGTTTTTTTTAATTCTCAAATCAAATCGTATGCATGCATGGAATTGTGTATTTTTATATATACATGCATGGAATTGTATATTTTTATTGCAAACAGATAAGTGTATACTTATATAAAAGAATTTTGTTCTTGCTAGATATCAGAAATTGTATGAAATTTGCTGGAACTTATACATATGGGGCTTAAATAAAAAAAATATATATCAAAAATTGTATACAATGTACAAAAACTTATACATGTGGGGCTTATACATATGGGCTTAAATTAGAAAATGTATAAACTGTGTTGTAACTCATACATATGCGGCTTAAATCAGAAAAATACATATCATAAATTGTATAAAATGTGCAGAAACTTATACATGTGGGCTTAAATTAATAAAATATACACTTATACATCTTTGTTTTATAAAAAAAAAAGCAAATATACAAATTGGGGGAAATATACATTACATGCATAGATGACGAACACCAGATGTGTTTACAACCTAAAAATAGGTCTAAGAATACATAAGCTAAGGAAATACCTTAATTTAGTGTCGATGGCTGCAATGTAGCTAGGGTTTTGTACAAAATGGGGGAAAATTTTGAACTCTAGTTGTCCTCTTAGATGATGATTCGTCGGCCATGATATGTAGTCGTATACTGGTGATTTTTTCGACTGTGGAAAAAATTGGAGCTAACAGTGTATAAGAAATGGGGAAAGTGAAAATTTCAAAATAAAAATTAAAAATCGCCAAAAAATTGGTATGAAATTGAAGCTACAAGATCTGGATGAATATTAGAAATTTTTTCTTTGAAAAATCCTTACTTGTGTAACTGATGATTTGTTGAGAGATTGAAGGAGATAACTATGGAAAGAAATCTTGGTATTTTGCATAGAATGGAGAGAGAAGGTGAATGTGGGAGATGAAGGGTTTTATACAAGTGCCTGAGTCCCACAAAATTTTATAGCCATTTTTTTTTCAAATGTTGATTATTTTATGTAATTTTAAAAAACTGTAATTAATTTATGTGGTTTTATAGTGAATATTTGCTCAGTTATGAAATTTTTCCTTGAATGTAAGACTATATAAGTTGATTTCTCAACCTTTTCTTTCTTGGCACTACTCTGGACTTGGGTAGGTACAATTACGAAGATATTAAAAAACAAAATAAACACTTGAAATATAATAAGGTAAAAAATAGTTATAGTTTGCTAAAAGTATAATTTGTAGCTACATATTATAGGAGAGAAGCAAGCGAGAGAGGGAAGAAGATGGAGAGAGGCGAATTGTATGTATATATCTGTCAAATAATTATATATGTGTAATTGATATACATATGTATTTGTATATCTAATAAGCGAGATTGGGAGAGGCAGGAGAGAGGCGAGCGAGATCTCGAGAGAGAGAGGAGAAAGACAAGCGAGATCGAGAGAGGGAGGAGGGAGGCAAATTATATACGTATATATGTCAAATTGAATATGTATATTTATAAAATAATTGTATATGCACTGATATATATATGTATTTATATATCTTGCAAGAGATTACAAAGAGAGAGAAAAGAAGCGAGAGAGAAGAAGAGAGGAGAGAGAAAATAAAAAAAAATCCTAATTATATAACTATTCCCTCTCTTTTTCAGTTTTATAAATTTTCTTCCATTTTTTTAAAAAAAAATTATATTATCTCTAAGATAATCTTCTCTACATAAAACAAAATGAGTCGCGTCAGATCAAATTAAATAATTCAAATCGAATCGATTTACATGTATGATCCATAAATCACAAATTCTAACAACTTGGGCCATTGCCCATGAAAATCTCATGCCATAAAGGATATAAAAAAGGCATTGTTGCTGATTGAGTAGGTGTTTGGTAATAAGATATTTTAAATTTTACAAAAAAAAGTTTATGTTTGATGTGAAATTTTTTTTCATATTATATATGAAAAAGTTATATTGAATAGCTAAATATTGGATCAGCAAATTTTTATAAAATTATGTTTATTTAGAAATTTGTAATAACATATAACTGTAAACATTTAATAATAAAAAGAAGATGGAGATATGCAATTTATTAACGTGCTACATTAGGATATTTTGGTACCTTATTTATAAATTATAAAGATAAATGTCAAAAATACACCCCAATCATCCTTTTTTTGGAGTTCCATACCTAAACTATTAGGAGTGTGAGTTTCACACCTGAACTATCACTTATTAATTTGAGAAACACAACTAATAAGTGATGAAAGTTGTCTCTAAACATATTAGCTATGAAACTTAAAAAAGTAGATAATTTAGGTGTATTTTTGACACTTCTCACTAAACTATATCGATCATTTGTTCTATGGGTGAACAAAATCCAACCGAAAACCCAATCAAACTGCAAATTGAGTCAACCCGAGTAAAAAAATTCGACTAGTGGTTTGATTTGACTTGGTTTGGTATTGAAGAAAAAACCTGACTATATTTGAGTTGGTTTGATTTTAACTTTAAAAAACCAATCCAAGACCAAACCAACCCAACATATATATTTAACATATTATTTTAAATTTGACTTAGAATTTTGGATGATCTAATAAAGGCTATAATCCATAGATATTAGTAGGGGTAATTACCTTTTTAAGTTTCTTTTATAACATATTTAATATGTGTTAAATATATATTTTTATTTATTATCTAGACATACCATATTTAGAAAATATTTATTATTTATAGCAACTGTATTATGCATTAAAAATAAATTATATATGTCTTGTAATTATCTTAAAATGTATTAGACTTGTTTTGATTAAAAATCTAAATAATAGGTTCATTAGCATTTACTTTTCTTCAATTCTTTCGTAAGACTAGTAAGGTGTGGAATGATCGATTTGATTTGAGAATAAAAAAAAAACAAATATTGTGATATTCTAACAACAATTAACAAATCAAGCAATATATAGAGAATCTTTTTGAATTCTAATATCTTCATTGCATTCGTTCACTTTTATTTATTTAGAGTATTTAAAATTTAAAAATAAATTTTTTATTTTTATTTAGTACTTTTTAATATAAAAAAGACAATTACTTTTTTTCTCGTTTACTCTAAACACTAATGACGTATTCCTCATATCATTTCACGAAAGTCTAAGACTATACATTAATTAATATAAATATGATAATCGATTTTAGAAGTGAAGGAAAGTTGAAAGTGAATAAGTAATTAAAAGTGTATATGCAAAGTGAATTTCATTAAATTCATGTGTTGTAACAGTGGAATTGGGTCCCCATTGGTGAGAAGATTCAAAGAAAGTGCAGGAAATAATGGCTTGAAAGCTCAGCTTGTTTTAAAATGGAAATTGGACATTGAAATGCTAGCCACTCTAACCCATTAAAAACCTTCTAAAAATGGAAACATCTAACCACCACCACAGCCTACCAACCTGGCAAATTGCCTCCACTATTTACTTCCTTTTTATAAACATTCCAAACTCCTCTGACTCGATTAATTTGAATTCACGTGCTATGTAAAACCTATTAAAAGGAAAGTACTATATACACGTATTTTTCATTCCGAGAACTCAAATCCAAATCTTTTATTCAAGTAATGGAGTACGTAGGTACTTAGTGTTACAAAGGTGTAATGTCATGTCAATGAGGGGAAAATGAAAGGAATAGATTGCACTTGATGTAGAATAATTGATCAGCACTGTTTACTAGAAATAATGTGATGTGCAAGGACATCTTTATCATTACACTGTAGGAATAAGTGTGTGTATGCAGATTAATGCTGTATATTTTTTTTAATTACATTATTAGTGAAACGGTAAAATAGGACCCTTGCATGGTTTAAGTGTTTACGCTACAAGTTGTGCGTTAAGCGTGCAATTTCAATTGTGATTGTATCTATCAAGCTTAATCAGAGGTCTCCGACTCGAGTTATGAAAATAAAGAAAATGCTGAAAGCGTCATTCTGAATGAGTCCTGCAGTACAAGATTCGAGTTTAATTAGGGCTCTTGACACTAGGTGAAAAATCAAAGATTAAAAAAGATATATGTATATTTTTATCAAAGTACTCTTGATTAGCTAAGAATTACAGAACAGAAAGAGACAAAAGATCCATATAGTTGATGGATTCAATGTTTCTTAAGTACTCTGAGAAACTAATTAGGATTATGATTTATGGGTTAGGTAATAGTCACATTTGATTCAATGTTTGTCAAGAGCTTTTTTAGCTTGATTATATTGTACGTTTTAATGTTAGTTGTATAGTTCTGATAAGTTGGAGATCTATAGAAATTCTTATAAGTTTTTAAGGAAACCTTAATTTGTAATAAATAACATTTTAAATCAATATTTAGATTGAAATGAAGCGGGTCCAAATAGAATAGAAATAAATAATTAACATTTTTTTCTATAAATCCATCTACGCACGCTTTCACCTCCCATGGTGGTGGTGGAAAAAAAAAAAAGAGACCAAACCTTTTTCTCTAGTTACAAGGGGATGCGAAGGGGAAGGGGGAAAGCAATAAGCTCCAATTTAAAGATAGCTAAGATAGATAAAAAATATAACTATTTACAAGAGATGACAGAGGCCTTCAGAATTTGATTGAATAATGTATTTTCAATTTCTAGAAAATTATCTTAACCAACTCTATGTAGAATATATAGAAATACGTCGTCCCTGATAGACGCTAACTCAAGTACTACACATTCACTAAACTAATTTTTTTTTCTTTTTCGACAATATTCCATATTTGTTCTGAAGTTTTAGTTGATTAAAATTACATTATATAAGATTTATTAGGAGAATGATTATTATCTAAGAATTCAAACTTAAAATCTTTGATTGTTACGAGTTCCACCTTTAATAACATGATACTCTAGCTCCATTACTTTTAGTAGGAAACATAGTTAATGATCATCCTTTCATAGCCTCCACAAAAACTAGAATGAAATTGGTTGGGACAAGGAAAAGAAAGGGGTAAAATTAAAGTTGCCAAAATAGGAAGAAGAGTCTCAAAATTGGGTAGTGGTGATATTATGAATGTGATCACATAGACTTTACATGAGTCTTCCCTCAATTATATTTGTCCTAAGATTCATGCCAAACCTATGCATCCTCTCCTCCCTCAATTTGTACTCTTTTCAATAATTTCAAGATAAAAAGTACAGAGTTACTTAAAAATAACATTGGTAAAATACTAGAAATCAATTATTTTATTCCCAAAAAACAATTCATTAAGAGTGTGTTTGGTAGGAAAGAAAATGTATATTTTCTTAGAAACTAAGTTGATTTCTAACTTATTTTTTCATGATTGGTTGGCGAGTAAAAAATATTTTTTATTATTTGGTTAGTGAATGGAAGTACTTTTTGTTAGAAAACATTTTTTATTTTTAGCTATAGAATTGAAAATATTTTTTAGAAAAATAGTTTACGCCATGCAAATCAATCCTAATAATCGATTCGAAACTCGACCCTGACACCTGATGCGAGACCTAACTCGACTTCCGATACAAGATTCGACTTTCAAATTTAGACTCAACCTCTCTTTTAAATCGAAATCCGATCACACCTGAATCCAGACCGAACTTTCAAATAATTCAATTTTTTTTAAAAATAAATTTTAAAATTTTATTTTGGGATGTGGAGTGGAGAGGTAGGGGGATTTTTTTTTTTAAAAATGTGCTATATTTTTCGAAAAATAAATAAATAATTTTTTTTTTTTATCCTTTTGGAGGGGTTTTGCTGGTTTTGGGGGGGGGGGGGGTAGGAGGGGTTTAAAAAATAAAAATTTTAAAATTTAAAATATTTTGCAAAAATAATTTATTTTTTAAAATTTTTTTTGGGGGTGTAGAGGTGGATTTGGGGTAAGGATGAGGAAAAAAAAGAAGTTTTCAAAATGCGAAATACCTTTTAAAAATAAATTTTCATTTAAAAAAAATTGAAAATTTTATTTTTTCCTAGGAAAGGGGGTCATGATAAGGATAGGGATGGAGTAAGAAAAAAATATTATAAGTCGAGATATAAGGAGAGTTTTGGAAAATATTTTTTTGATTTTTTGAATGAAGTTATTTTTCTAAATTTGAGGAAAGTAAATTAATTTAAATTTTTTTTTCAAAACATTTAAATTAATAAAAAATTAAAAAATATTTTCCTTCCAACCAATCACACCCTAAGAAGTACAAGTGCCCGTTTGGACGTGATTTCGAATGAGACTGTTCGTGGGACGAAAGAACAACTCATCAATGGTACAGTACTATTGTAACCTGCTTCTGATTATGTCGATCTGCAAATAAATTCTAAAAATAGGTCTTAAAAATGATTTATGATTATAAAAAATGAATTTACCAAAGATTGATTACGATACCATAAGGAAAGAATCTGAGAAATCAACCAAATTGTTAAGGCAACAGGAGTAAAATAAAGAGTAAACACTTGAAACATAATAAGCGCAAAATAACTATAGTTTGCTAAAATTATGATTTGTAGCTACATATTATAGAAGAGTGTATTTATATATTTGTAAAATAATTATATATGTGTAACTAATATACATATGTATTTATATATCTGGCAAGCGAGATTGGGAGAGGGAGGAGAGAAGAGAGAGAGAGAGAGAGAGAGCGCAGAGAGTAGAGAGAGACGAACTATATATTTATATCTGTTGAATTGAATATGTTTATCTATCAAATAATTGTATATATGCAGTTGATATACATATATATTTATAATTCTGACAAGAAATTGGAGAGAGAGGTGAGAAAAAGGAAGAGAGGAGAGTGAAAATAGCAACAAAACCCAATAAATTGTAATTTTTTCAAAGTACAATGATATAATATATATACATATCGTATATTTGTCTAGTTACGTAATTTATCTTTATGAAATTAAACTCTTATTGACCAAAATTAATTCCATCGACTCTTTTAGTACATGTTCTTCTCACTATTGGTTGGCTCTAATTAATTAGACATGTGATGGGTTGGAATAGTCAGTCACTATATATATATTATGTACCACAATTTCATTAATTGGTGTAGTTGTAATATTTCTTAAAACAATTGAGTAAAATTTGTACCTTGTTAGTAATGGATGGTGGCTATTCATCCCCACCTTCAAAATATTCTCAACTTATCTTTGTACTTTTTTTTCTTTTTTCATTTTGAACCTATATATGTTACTTCTCTTTCTACAAATTAATGTTTCTTAGATTTTATGAGTTATTAAAAAAAAAAAAGCATAACCTTATATAGCAACTATGTTAGGAATTTTACTAATTAAGGATATTTAAGGTCTAATTAATATATATTTATGAAAAGTAATTTTTAACTTATGTATCCAATATTATTTTATGTATGATTTTTCCAGATTAATGTACATGTTCAATTGAACATATTTCATGTAAACTCTTAAACTAGATGGATATAAATGTACTGAAATGATGATAAACGTACTTTCATAAACTTTTAAACGTAGATGGATACATATTTGTATATTTATATATAAAAATTAAACTCGATAATTTTATAGATGATGCTAGTTAAATTGACCTTTCAAGAAATTGAAGTTGCAATATGGATACAACACATGCCCATTGATTATGATTCCTTAATTAATTACAAATTGTTGGTAATTAGCTAACCACCATAGTCTAGAAATTCCTAAATACATCCTACTACAAGACAAAGTTCTTCATTAACAACCCTTTGCTGTCACTAGGCAATAAATAGAACAAGCTAGGTTTCATATATTTTTAGATAATTAGGAACTTTTTTGGCAATTGGCATGAAATTCTAATGAAATATCCCATTGTCAATAACTTATTAATTAGTCCTTAAAAGGAATTATGGTTACTAAATTAGCCCATGCATTTTTTTTTTTTAAAAAAAATATCCTTGACAAATTAATATTTGATGTAAGCCTTTGTCTCTCAACAGTTAATAAGATGGTCCAAAATATTAGTTGGATGCTACTATCAAACTTTGTTATGTCTTCACACAAATGATCAGAAACTATCTGAAACTTGGGGCTTTTGAATTCATTGAACTTAATTTTCTTGGACCACTTATTCACTTTTTCATCATCATTTTGAAATTGAAAGGTGCTTCCTTCTAATTAAATATCATCTCCTCATGAAATAAATTACTATTGGTTTGTGACCAGGTTGCTTTTACCCCAAAAGAGAAGGTAACAAAGTTCCTTACAACTTCAAGAAAAGACTTTTTTTAGGAAACAATAGAGCAATTTTTTTTTTATATAAAAGAATGAAGCAAAAGAAGAATTATTAGGTTACCATTTTCTTGCAAGAAGATGTCTAAGATTGAGCCTTTCTCTCAGCTTCCACATTTATAAGGAAGAAGGGAAATTTTGCAGTACTGTTTTACTTTATTGCTAACCCCACCTTGTTTCCTATTTCATTACTGATCATAACATAACATCTCTTTCATAGAATTAGGCTAGCTAGGAAGGAAAGAAAATGGGGAGAGGGAGAGTGGAACTAAAGAGAATAGAGAACAAAATCAACCGTCAAGTGACATTTTCTAAGAGGAGGAATGGTTTGTTGAAGAAAGCTTATGAACTATCAGTGCTTTGTGATGCTGAAGTTGCTCTCATCATCTTCTCTGGTCGTGGAAAGCTCTATGAGTTTGGTAGTGCAGGGTATACACACATATATATACTAACTTTTTTACTTTGTGTGGGCTCTTAATAGCTAATTCTTGTTATGGGGTTCTTCTAAATCATAAAAAGATTACAACTTTATGTTTTCTTTTCATATGGGGCTACGTTCATCATATATATTAATAAGCTTTTTTCGCACATGGAAAGTATGTCAAGTCTACTTTGTGTGGGCTCTTAATTAATAGTTGATTCTTGATTTGGGGTTCTTCTAAATTACAAAAAGATTACAGCTTTATGGTTTTTTTCATATGGGGTTTATTATGTGTGTACATACATAAAGAAGGATAAACATACACAGAGAGAAAGATAGAGTGAGGTCAGTTGTTTTTTTGTTTATGTTTGTTTATGTATGAGAGTGGGTTTATAACTCTTTAATTCTAATTACTCTAAAAAAAAATTATTTTTATTCTTTTGGTGGGGTGGGGAGAAATAGACCTGCTAAATTGGTATGGACTTCTGCAGCACTTTACACAAGCACCAACTTATGTTGTTTGTTAAGTGGAGTTTTCAGATTTGAATCTCCCTTGAGTTTTCTTTCTTCTCTCAGTTTAATGTTTGATCAAAATTTGATGAAATGAGAAGGGGCTTTGTGTTTTACCAATGGGAAATTGACACGTTTCAATGGTTTTTTGAGCTTTCTAATCTACAAAAACAAAAGATCAGAGTGAGGACTGACTAGGTCTAACCCTTTTGGACAAATGTGTAAGATCTAGGGTTCCTCTCCATTTTGTTCCTACTATTCCCTTTCATCTTTTTCTTTAATGCTTCTGGAGTTTCTTGGATCACTCCTTAGTCCAATGGTTCTAAAACATCAAAAAGTTCGAAACTTTGTCTTCTTTATACCTTTTCATCCTTAAATTTTGAGGTCTCTTCACTGAATTCTACCAAACTCATGCATTTTCATCTGTTCTTACCAAATCCTTTGTGTAAAAGAGGGGATTGTACTGCACTGCACATCAAAAAAGTTTTGGCATATGCCTGTGAAAAGGGAATTTGTTCATATATGAGATTTTTTGCATTTATCAGTTTTGCAGGTAAGTATATGATCTGATTGCAACTTCCTATATATGTAAGAAAAAGGAGCTTTCTTTATCAGTTCCCAAACCCCAAGAACTGATTAACGTCTCTTTTTTCTTCCCATTTTAGTGAAACTTATTACTGATGAGCCTTCTTAGGTTCTTGAGTTTTTCAATATGTAATAGAAATTTTGCTTCCAGCTCTTGTTCTTTAATTTGAACAAGTGTGTACCTATGAAACTGAGTACTTTTATTTCTATAACACTGTGCAGGTTCAATTTTCTTTTTATCCCTTTGTTTATGCTTTTTTTCCTCTTCAGGTTTTCTTTGCTAGTGTTATATATGTACATACTTTCTTTTATACTTTTTTTTTATTTTGACATCATTTCTTTGTTCTTGTTTTGTTGAAGAATGATTGTATTAAAGAAAAATTGCTCCTTAGTTTTTGGTAATATCTCTGACTTTTTGACTCATACAGATCATTAGGGGTAAGTGCATAATGTTGAAGAGGACTTCTCTTTTGCATACGTTTTGTTTTCTTTCAAGAAAATAACAAGAAAAGATATAGTGGCCAAATACAAAATTCTTGTCTTCTTTTAATCAGATTTGTACTACCACATGCAGCACTTTTGTTTTGCACTAGGGTTTTGTATGGAGAGATCTGATCTTTGTTATTACAGACAAAAAAGAAATATTAATTAGCAGTTTTGAATTCTTAAATTGTACTCATATCATATTAATTGTTCACTTTTTTCTTTACACACCTGAAATGAGAAGGGAAGGTTGGAAGAAGGAAAAGTTATGAGCCCTTCCACTTTAATTTCCCTTACTAATATAAGATGGAGAGAGTAATAAAAAAAGCTATGCTTATGGGTTTTTGTGACGAGGGTTCTCAGGAAACATCCTCTTTACCTCTATGAGGTAGTGTTAAGGTTTGCGTACATTCTGCCCTCTCCAAATCTCATTTGTGGGATTTCACTGGATATGTTGTTGTTGTAGAGTAATAAAAAAAGCTATGGAGTCCTTAATTCAGTTTCTAAATGGTGTTGTGTATGTTTCTAGTTATCCTTAAGGAATTGCCAAAATGATTTTTTTTACCACTTTTATTTGGTTTATAAAGTCTTTTTTCCACTTTCCAAATAAGGAAGGTTGGAAGAAGGAAAAAGAGAATCTCTTTATACTAGTGGCCAATTACATAAAATGATGCAAATGAATAGAAATGAGAAGACTTTTGCTATTTTAATCCTTGTGCACTCTTTCAGCTTTTGCCTTTACTGCTTTTTAATTTTACTGCTTGACCCCCCTTTTGCCCATTATATATCAAATAGTTTTCTTTTCTTTTGAAGTTTGTTTCTTTGCTCTTATATTTTTCTTCTTTTCTGGATTTGGGATGGAAGGAATAGTTAATTAAGCCTGCTGCCTTTTTTATGGTTAGGGGTGTGAATGTTTTTTTGTTAATTGGTGATAAACAAAAAAACTTGGTATGGGCTTCATTTCCATACACATGCATTGTTCATAGTATTGACTATGTTTCAATTATTTGTTTGATTATTTTTTAATCTAATTAAAAATGAATCTGTCTTTCTTTTTTAGTAACTCTTTGATTCAATTTCTCATGACTTTAAGATTAGAAAATTAAAGAATGCTCCTTAAAAATCTTCTTTATTATCTTAAATTTCATGTTACGTCAAAACTAGACAAATAAATTAAAATGGAAGAGTAATAAGTGTACAAGCGCCAAAAATTCATTTTTTTTTTGTGAAGCACAAAAGGAAACCCCTTGTATGACCTTTGTGGAAAACCATGTTGTACACATAATTGTATGTTGTTGTCTTTCCATGTTTTATGTAATACTATCTGTCTTTTGAGGTTTCTACACTCAAGAAAGAATTATTATCATCCTAAAAATCAGTAGATTATTAGTCTAATTAATTATATTTTATCTCTTTTAAACTTCTCACTTAATTAATTGCAATAATAAGAATAAAGAAAAGTAATATTTTGAATGTTGTTTTTGTTTTTTTCTTAATTTGGCAGAATCACGAAAACCCTTGAGAGATACCAACGTTGTTGCCTTAATCCTCAAGACAATTATGGTGAAAGAGAAACACAGGTTTGTAGCTTCTTATTCTATACATGTTAATTATGTTTCCAAAAAATCAATCAATTGGCTTATTATTATTCACAGTTTTAGAGTTTTACTAACTTGCATAATTTATTTTTCTGTTTTTTTAAAATTTAGAGCTGGTACCAAGAGGCCTCAAAATTAAAGGCCAAGTTCGAAGCCCTTCAACGAACTCAAAGGTTAATTATGTCAATTAACAATATTATAATTTTGATATATATATATGTGTTAAAGTTTTTTAATTTGTTTGGTAATACATATGAAGGCATTTACTTGGTGAAGATCTTGGGGCACTAAGTGTGAAGGAGTTGCAAAATCTTGAAAAACAACTCGAAGGTGCACTTGCACAAGCTAGGCAAAGAAAGGTACTCTATTGTTTTCAATTCTTTGACTTGTACGTATCATAAAATTTTATTTACGTGCTTCACACAATTGATATTAGTTGTACGAGGCTTTTCTTTACCTCACAAAAAGGAATATGAGATTCATAAAAGAAATTTCACCAGTTGTATGAATGAAAAATTTAACTTTTGTCCATAAAATACGTGGAGATTTTACTTTTGGGTACTACTTATGCATTGGTTGCTGCATTGTGTAGACACAGATAATGATGGAACAGATGGAGGAGCTCCGTAAAAAGGTAAGATATATAAAATTGTCATTCTTGATTATCACAATTATGAATTTGTTATAAAAGGTAAATGAATGCAAAATATAGATGTTAGGAGTTGGAAGGGATTTGAATCTTAAGAAAATATGTTATAAAGAGTAGTACACTACAGGAGGGCTGTACAGTTCAATTTTGTACTCATTATAAAGGACTTTTTTTCTTGGTTGTCATTGTAAAGGACTTACTGAGTCTTGGCCGTCTTTTTATGTCTTCTTGTGTCATGCATGGTGACTGATCATAGGTCACAACTATATTGTTGTGACAACACCCTTTTCATTTAGTTGGTGACACATATTTTCAGGTCGATAAATTTTGATCCAATACCTCTTTTAATTTAAAAAAATGATAGTTAAATGGTTATTCACTAAAAGCCTTTCGAAACTAGCTATACGAAATATAACCTAAATAACCATGGTCGTAGAGTCAAATAAGTTGCATTAAAAGAGTCTTGGTGATTAGACATGAATTTAATCTGGGGCGGATCTATGTAGAAGGATGGAGTGTCATGGTACCACCCACGTCTCGATTGAAACTCTGTAAATGTGACATCTAGATTAACAATGGGGAAAGCTCAATATATATATATATTTTTACCTAGAATGGAACTCTAGACCTCTTCTAAGTAAATACTTAACTACACCAAGTAGACATGACTTTATCTTGTGCTAAAAACTGCTACGAAATATCAAATATAGTTTTCCTCTGTGAATATTGACATCACGTTCCTAAAATGCCGTGACACCCAAAGCTTTCAATTTTTGAATCTGCTAAAAATGAGCTGAACAACAATTGATGTTAAAAAAAAAAAGACATTGTAATTATCAACTTTGACATGATAATGGTTATGTTATCAGGAGCGTCATCTTGGTGATGTAAACAAGCAGCTGAAGATTAAGGTTTCTCTAGGACTATCAACGGTACTCATTCAACTTGAAGAATTGTTCAAACTTTTCAAAAATATTAGCAAGTGCGAGTCGGATTCTTTTCAAATCCCAACAACATTAGATCTATGCAACAATATTGCTTTTGAATAGTTTGTTTTTTTGTATGTTTGCAGTTGGAGTGTGAAGGAGAAGGTGGACTGAGAGGTCTTCCTTTTCCATGGAGTTGTAATGCATCAGCAGAAGCTGGAAGTAGCACCTTTCATGTTCACCATTCTCAATCGAATCACATGGATTGTGATCAACCTGATCCAGTTCTTCAAATAGGGTATTTCTACATGTCCACCTTCTTCTTTATGTTTGTGCCCTTGTGGGGAAGGGGCTTGTGTTTATACATACAAGCATGAGACGCGCTAAACGAATTATATTTGATATTTAAGTGCAGAAAGATAGACGAACATATCTATTATACCTAAATTTTGAACATTAACATTTGACTCCTTATGACGAGTTTCTCGATCATAAATAAATTATATTACCTATCTCAAAAGAAAAAAAAATGTGGTAGTAATAATGTGATGTTTCTCTTCTTTCTATCGAAAAAATATTAAGTTGATGTTATCAACTTAATATTGGGGGAGGTGATCAACCAAGATATGGCGTGTCTGGATCTAATCGAGGACATGACCTTAGATAGGAAGGAGTGGAGGTCGCGAATTAGAGTAGCAGGCTGATTGGTTGGTCGGGTAGGTGGATGAGTGATCTCGAGGTTTAGTGAGGTAGTAGGGGTAGGCGGGATTGATGTCACTATCTGCCGTATGTGTGTTGAATTTATCGTATTTACATATTGACATGTGTTTTTCGTAAATATTCGCTCTTTTAATTTCGATTTCTAGTTCTATTTCTCCCTCTGTTCCCTTTCCTTCCCTTTGCAATATCTAGTTTATTCTGCTTATGGGTTGTTGGGTCGAGGGTTCCCAGGAAACAACCTCTCTACTTCTATACGAGGTAGTGAGAAGGTTTGCGTACGTTTCTACCCTCCCCAAACCCCACTTGTGAGATTCAACTGGGTATGTTGTTGTTGTTGATGTTATCCAATTGAGCAGAAAGGGTAGTTTAATTTGCATCATCTTCATGATGTATAAATTGTTTGTTTAATTTACCTTCAGGTATCATCAGTATATGGCAGCAGATGGAGCCTCAGGATCAAGGAGCATGGCCATTGAGAGCAACATCATCCATGGCTGGGGTCTTTGATTTCTAATTCTACATTTGGATAAAGTACAAGTTTTTTGTTTTTCATAAGTTTTTTCAGACTAAAAACTAAGGGACATATTTATGATTTGAAATGTTTGTTATATAGTAATGTATAATCTTAGTAAGTGTTACACTCCCAACTTTATAAGCTTTTCCATTTTCTCACAAAATTCAGTGGTAATGCTTAGTTTGACTAAGACAAAGGGAATGTTTCAGACACTCCTTTCTGATTGGGTCTAATAAAGGCCAGTTTGACAATTTTTGGAATATCAAAAATATATTATTATTCCAAGAAATTTAAATGTCAAATTGACACTTGTTATGACAAAATTAAAATAGGAAAATAATCGTTATGTCACACAGTATAATGAAAAATCCCATAACAATCTCAAAGAGGAGAGGGAGCAAATATCATTTTTAGGAAAGTGTTTCACACATGTTTCAAGCCTTCAATTCCGTGTTCTTAATTCATATTATCAAACCTTCATTTGAATGTTTTTCTTCGTATAAAGTTTTATATTCTGGATATGTATATTTTTCAACAAATTATACTTTACACGTGACTAATTTACATACGTATAATTCATTTCTAATTCACTTTACAAACTCATCTGTCATCTGCAACTCATTCACCTTACCATATATTTAGAAGAAGAGTCTGGTGATCTTCTTTGCTTGAATCAGCAGGGAGTCTTCCTCTTCTCTCTTGAGTTGCATCACTAGGTTCGATATTCCCTCCATGAGAGATGAGCTTGAGTCGTATATTAGCATATTCAACTTAAATATCAAAAAATAAATCATATGTTTTGTCAGAACGGATACTGATAGAAACTTCAATTACTGGACGTTTAAGATTTCATTCATCTATGTTCGATATGCTTTGGGACGCTTATTAATTTCTCCTATTTGCTAGCTATAGGAAGGAATTTAGTGTCACATACATAAACCTTACCTTATTGAAAGTTTGCTGCAACCTTAATAACTACCCTAGTCTTAGTGATGTGGTTAATTATATGCATATATATATATATATATTTGGCCACTCATATTGTTGTTACTATCTAGTTGTTTTGTATTTACCTTTTGACTTTGACAGAAAAATAAGTAGATTAAAACATTTACTTTGAAATAACTTTAGTATAAGCTGGTGTGGGCATAACAAGATGGAAGAATTAAATAACTCTTCATCTTTCGTTTATCAGGTCCGAGATGAGTTAAATGAGTGAGAATTTGTAAAGTAAATTTATTTAAAATTTGAGATGTGTTATTATTTCTAAACTTGCCACATGCCCGATTATTAAAAATAATGATAAATCAATATAAAGTATAACGAAGGATATATTATTAAGTAATAATTATAGTGCATGGCCTTTTGGCCAAAATAATTACCAAAAAAATGGTCATTCGATGAATAGTCAAACTATATTCAGTTTTTGAGTGTATCATAATGTATGCTTAGTATATAACATATGTATAAGTAATCTACATTGTATAGTCCGTGTTACTTTCTATGACTTTTGACAGGTTATATTGTATAGTCATGTATATTTTCTATGATTTTTGGCTAAGTTTTTTATAAATAAAACAGGGCTATATTTATCATAAATAAATTAGTTTATTATATATTTTTAAAATTATCCCTATATTTAAACTATTCCTAGAAGTACATATGTATATCTGACTCTTTGCCGTTTAATGAAATAATTTATAATCCTATTCATATTTATTCTTGTTTAATCATAAATTTCAATTTTTTTTAAAAAAAATTCGTATTTCACTTGAATATACAATCACATAGAGTCAAATCCCGCCGCATAAATTAGGGGGGAGTGAGTAATATCAAATATGTTAGAATTAATAATCTAGAGATTACTTGCAAGAGTTATGTTCGTCGAATATTTAATTTGTTGTATTAAAACTTAATATACATTGTATAATTTAAAGTATGTGTTCTTGTTATTTCTTTTAAAAAATTATGGGAAAATTAAGTTCATGTTCCTTTCATATATCCTTTATATTTATACTCCCTAATTAATTATAATTAATACTTCCTAATTTGTCTATTATTAAAATTTGTGTATCGACGTTGTGTTGATTTCAGCGTCCACCCTATATGACTATTGATAGGGTATCATATACCGATGGAGTATCACAGAGGATACTAATAGGGTATCAATATATCGACGGAATATCATAGAAGAAATAGATAGGGTATAAATACACCGACAAAGTATCGCAGAAAATGACAACAAATATCCTATCGTTTCACATCTTAATTGTTTCTTATTTATTTTTCAAAAATATAGCTTAATTCTATATGAAACTGATAAGGATCAATATATTAATGAAGTATCACAAAAAGTTAAGTTATCAGTATGGTATCAAATATACCAATAAAGTATCACAAGTAATACATTTTCTACAAATTTAAAATTCAATAAATAAGATTATGACTCTAATAATTTTCTCTTAATTATGTTTTTATTTATTTCTTTAAAAAAGTCCAATCCTATATGATATCAATATACCGACCGATATAGTATCAATATACTGATGAATTATCACAGAGGATTAACTCATTGTATCATTTATGCTTACACCATGCTAACACCATGGGTGAAATAAAAAAACGAAAGTGAGGTAGGAGGGTAAATAGTTTGAGCCATGGGTCTATAAGAATAGATAGTTTGAGTTGAGTCAAATTTGAGTAAATAATTTCACAATGAAGTCTATTTGTGTAGTTTTCCCAAAAATTATTGTTGTTTACTATTATACCCGTGACCTTCTTTTAATTTTTATTTTACTTGAAAACTGTAGTTGATTTCAGACTATTTTGATGGAATTTAACAATTATTACTCCTATGAAGCTATATATTCTCAAATAACTTTGTTTAGTAGGTTTTGATAATGAAACGGACCTTGACCAAAGTTGGATATGAAGGCCCACACATTGAATTTATGAGAATGAAGTTGGAAAACTTCTCCTAATTTGGCTTTCGAAATTTTATAACCAAACATTGAATTTTAAAATTATTTCAGAGAAAAATAATAAATTCTTATAATTAAACGGTCCTAAAATAAATTCAAGTATGATCTTAACATATCAAAATATTCTATTCTTGAATGATAGTGAGACATGGATCCCTGTATATGTACTATTGAAAGGACTCCTTTATTTACTTGTTTAATTTAGATCATGTGATATTCCTTGGGAAGAATTTATTTTTGTTTGGTGGTAGGTGAAGCTGAATTTGGTGTCACACTAGCATCAACAGCAATTTCACAAGTATTGCAATCCTATTCTTATCTCGGATAGATAGAGAGACTATTTGGTCATACACTAACCATATTGGTTATTCAGGCACACGCCAACTTGGAGCTTGTTGCAGAGGAGATAAGAAAAAGGCTCAACAAAGGGGATCTGATAATTGTTATGAATGTGGTGAGTGAGATTTATTATGTTATATGTTTTCCGAGTCCTGATATGGCAACAATATAATGCAGAAGGTAAATACACTAACTCTTGGAGAATCTTAGTAGTACTTTCACCTTGTTGGCGCCCATTAGTTTGAAACATGCCTGATGTCTTACATACCTTTATATCGTAGATGAGACACTTCACTTTCTGCTCCACTTAAGGCAGTGAATATAGTGACCAGTTTTTCCTAGTTAGCAGACAGATTCAGTTGAGCCCCAAAGCTAAGATTGTCCTTACGAACCATCAACGGAGGTTGCTCATGGGAAGGCATTATGAGCTTTCAGGACCAATTAGCTGACAAACAATATGTCTGGGCAAGTAGACTATTCCTCTTATGTGTTATACATCAGCAGGAAAACAAAATCACATTCTCAACTAATGGTGATGATACATTCAGTGACAATGTTCTAATGACTATTCATTTCCACCGAAATCTTAATGTTTTGCCGGTAACTGAAGATGGAGGCTGCACAGGTCTGTTATTATCCTTTGCAACTTTGGCAGAAAATCTGTATTACTTTAAGAGCTTCCTATTGTGTCACAAAGTTATTTATTTTGATCTAAGAGATCTTTCTTTTATATGTTTGGTTTTGATATAAAGAAATAATCTATCAAACGAGGCAAAAACAAGACAGTCAATAGTCATGATTTGTAAGATTTTCTTGACATACACAAGCAACCAGAATATTGTTAGAGTAACATAGTTGTCCCAAAAATATAAAAGCAGCAAGCAGAAGAGCTTATTTACTAAGAGTTTCAGTCAAGACGAAATAAAATTAATACACATCCTTAGTAGAAGCCATCTCAGAATTGATCAAAAGTTCCATCAGCTGTGCCTAACAGACATAAGCCTAATTAGTTTGCTTGCTCAAATGCACAATTATTTAGCATGAAAGACTATTTCACAATTGATTATATACCCCTTTAACTGCAGATAGGCAAGAAGATATTTCACCAATCAATTCTGTAAGGGACGCCTTATTCTGCACTCCGGTAGTCCTATAAACAACTCAGTCTCCACATCTGATTTTTCGCTACCATCTGTACAAAGAGCTTCTCCTTCCTTCTCTTCACTTGGTGTTTCTCTCTGTTGAAGGCCATCAAACTAAGAACATAGGCACCAGATAAGTTAATTTTGTACCTGTCTATGAATTAGAGTCGAAGAGTTTGATTAAACAAAGACGATACTAGGTTAAGGAAATGAAGAATATACCCTCTCCCTCAGTTTTGCATTTTCAGCAGCAAGGATTTTCTCCTGGATTTGTAAGAAGGAAAGCATTAAACAAGTAGTAAAGCAATTGGAAATTCTTGGACAGACACATTGACATTCAACAGACACATTGACATTCAACAAAGTAAATCCTATAGATAAGTTGTTCAGACTTGGCAATTCTAGTTATTTTGATTTCACTGTTTGAATGATTGCACCATATATCCATGAATTGTGACTCATATTTTGTGAATTAAAGCTCAAACTATATCAGTTAATGTGGCCTTACCTTTTCTTTTAGTCGTTCAACCTGTTCCTTAAAAACTTGAACCTGAATAGAACAAAATAAATGTCAAGTTCCTGAGACATCATAAAAAGAACAGATCATTTCACAGACTTTAATCAAGCTAGAAACCTTTCGTGCCCGGATGGTGCTGACACTCCGCTCCAACTGTTTTTCTATCTGTTGTACTTCTTGAAGCGTACAGGACTGAAGACCTTCTCCCAAGAATTTCCTGATGCAATTTCATTTGTAGTAGAAGGATCTTTAAAAACACACTATGCAAGGGAGAACAGAAAAACTTTTGGAGTAAGGTTTCATTGAACCTTTTCGATGTTTCAAGAAGCTCTATCTTCTTCATTAAACTTGCTGCCTCATGCTGCATATGCTGCATGTGTAAGCTACATTATGCCTTTATTAACAATCTTTCAAGAAACTACCAGTTGCTTTCAAATCCATCCTACGGAGGAGACACAAAACCAAGAATCTACCTGCAGATGCTGTGCCCCCGCTTGGTTTTCAGGTTGAACTCTATCTTTAGTATGTCTCTTATAACGCTCTATTATATCCTGCATGCTGCAAAATTCTCCCAGTTACTCATTGTCCCTTACTTTTGACGGTAAAACCACGGGAAACTAGCAAGAAGAATAAGTTTTGAACGACAACTGTTCTAGTAAGAACATAAGCAACTCTGGAACTCCTCAAGTAGTTGAGAGTTGGCTAAATTTGGAACAATATAGGAAGTGAAAACATCACATGTAGCCACAAAAATGAATCAACATATACCTTTCACGTTAGCATGGTGACACCTCAAATCATGAATTAAAAGTGAATGATGGTATATATTAATGTAATTATATAGTGCTTTTAAATAAGTATAATTATAGAGATTTGTTGTAGAATCAAAGAAAATAAATATAGTGATAGAACAACTGATTAGGAGGAATAATATAGCAGATTTAGAGGGATCGAACAGCAGAATTAGAAAGATAGAATAGGTGATCTTTAGAGATGGAACGATGAATCTTTAGGGACTCTCTATTTAATGGAAAGACTCTCAGAGAGGCATTCAGCAGAAATTTGACATGATATTAGAGCGTTCTCTTGGCTGACCTGTTTCATAGAGCCCATTTGCAGTTCATTTCAAAATTTTCAAAGATAGGGACTTTGGTAATGTAATAAAGTATTGGAAGAATTTGAAGACCAGAAAGCTTTTTGGAGATCTTGATTTTTGTTGACTGTTCGTCGACAATCAGTCCTAAGACTTAGGACTTTTGTTCTTGGTCACTCTAGTTATTTTCTCGAGACTTTCTAGTTTCCATAGCTAGTCAAAAACATAAAGTCACATCACTTTGAATCCTTCGGTGTTTATTTCACTGGAAAATATTCTTCCTGGAAATTTCAATTCAAGTTATTTTATACCGAAAAAGAATTATAGGGCATATAGATGGAAGCAATCTTGCTCCTACTGATTCTACAAAGTTAGGGGGATGGAAGATTAAAGATGCTCGGGTGATGACATGGATCTTACAGTCAATTGACCTTCTTATTATCCTTAATCTCATGTCGTACAAGATAGCTAAGACCATGTGAGATTATTTACAAAAGGTTTACAAGAAAAAAATAGCAAAGACATTTTAGTTAAGAGTATGAAGTTGCTAATTACTCTCAAGCAGGTCTTTCTATTTCAGGACTTATGAGCTGAATTTTCAGATGTTGTCTACGCCAAAATACCTTCGATCTCTCTCTATGATTCAGACAGTTCACAAAGTAAGTGAGATCAATTTTTTATGAAATCAGGCTCCAACTTTGAGACTGTTCACTTTAACTTGATAAACTGTGAACCATCTCCCTCCTTGGACATTTGTGTCAGGGAATTACTTCGTGAAGAACCAACTTTTTATCACACACAAAATGCTTTTAATTAAAAAAGAAAATGATGTCACCATTACATTTGCTGCTCAAGGTAAAGGAAAGTGCAGGGATATGACTAGAACTCAATGCTACAATTGCAAAGAATATGGTCATATTGATAGCAATTGCGGCAAGAAGTTTCGTAATTATTGTAAACAACAAGGACACATTATCAAAGAGTGTTCCGTGTGGCCTTAAATCATAGGGTCAATGCCTTTCAAGTTAGGATAAATGGTTCCACAATAGATAACTCCTTTTCAGGAGAAAATTCTTACTCCTAAAATAGTACAACGATCATGTCAGTTTTTCACCATTGAAATTACAAGATAATGATGTTACATTTAATTTTTGGATTGTGGATTCAAGTGCTTTCAATCATATGCTCAACTCAACAAGCACACCAAAAAAATTTCGTAACTATCAAGGTCCATCACAAACACAGATTGTCAATGACCCATAATCAAAGTTGGGGACATCACTCCAATTTTTAAGAATATTTTTATTTTACCAAAGCTCTTAAATAGTCTTATTTCACTTGGACAATTGGTATATAACAATTGTGATGTGAATTTTTCTCGTAATGATTGTCTTGTGCAGGATGAAATATCAGAGATAATAATCACGAAGGGGTTTAAAGTTGGACGATTATTTCCTATATACTTTTCCATTTTTCCTGTTTCTATCTTTTGTTTGTACTTCTACAACTAGTAAGACTTGAGATTTGACATACGCAACTAGAACATTCAAATTCTATTGTCTTGTCTCATTTATCAGATTCTGGTTTGTTTAGAAATTAAAATCAACTTTCAACTGCTTCCATTGATTTTTCTACTTGAAAATTAGGCAAAAGAAACCTCTTCCTTTTTCTAATTTTGGTAGTCGTGCTACAAAGTGTTTTGATATCATTTAGAGTGATATTTGGGACATTTCACCAATTGTTTCACATGCTCATTTTGTAGCAACCTACAACTCTATTCTTGGAATCCAAATTCTTCGTCATAAATACTTAAGCTCGAACTTAGTGATGCCTTACATGTACCTATGTTTCAAGCCTCATTCTTATATGTGAGAAGTGTATAAGAAGTGGATTAGGGTCATAAAAGACTTCTAGTGCTTAGTCGAGTTCAAAACTTTCCTACAGATTAAGTTTCTCGCGTTAGATTATATAAGAGCCAACTTTAAGTGATTATAACTTTTAGCACATAAAAAATTAGATAGCCTATGACCTACCAAATCAAAGGTCTTTGAATTATTTTCCAACACCACCAATTTTGCCTTATTTGAAGTTCAGAGCAAAAAGTTATGACCACTTTACTACAGACTGCTAGTGCAGAGTGAAACGACGAACAAACTTCGAGCCATGGTTGGAATGATGACCCGTCCGGTTAACTCGTGGAATGACTTTTGCAAGTTCATTTTTGAGTCCCAGACTTGATGGAGCCCTCTATGGGTCGTAGATACTTCTATGGATCATGGTTTGGACTCATGGAATGGATCCAAAGACCTCAAAATCCACCCAAAACTTTTCGAATGGGTTTCTACGGACCGTAGAAGCTTCCACGAGCTGTAGTTTGTCCCATAGACATACTGGACAACATTTTAAGAAGGATTATTTTGATTTTTTTCCCATCTTTTTAAAGCCTTAACCTGACGATTTTATTCCAAATTAAGTCCCAAAACATATCTATTCAACCTTTTTACGCTAAACACATTCTCAAACTTAGAGCAAGGTTTCAAGGGGGGAAAGCTAGGCTTTCAAGAGAATATTGTGATCTCTTGTAAGCTATTCCAAAATTCAAATCTTCTAGGTATGTAAGGCTAGCTAGAACATGAATTATGTTCTTCAATGTGCCCCATAACCCGAATTGATCGAGTTGTGAACATGAGTTCACTTAAAGTACTTTAAATGCTTATTTTTTAAGCTTTTGGATTGAGTTAGCCTTCCGCGTAATAGTTAACCAGGTTATCAAGTGTCGGTCATGCCTAGGATGTAGACTCAGGGTATGACACCTTAAAGTTATATGTGAAGCATCGTCGTGAGAAAGGCGGTCTTCTTCTTGATCAAGGGCGAACCCATCTTATTGCTAGAGGGTTCATTCAGATCCCCTTCCACAGAAAATTATACTATTTCTACAGTGTGAAAGTCATTTTTTATTTATATATTGAAGATATCGAACCCCCTTCAACTAGTTTATGTGTTTGTTTGTTTTTATTTTTAACTTTATTAATTGAAATCCTGGCCCCTCCACTGTTTCTAATCCAACTCTATTTTGCTAGTTAGTTGGGAGTATAAATTACCTTACTATTACTATTAAGGTAATTCTAAAAAAAAAAAAATTACCTTACTATTACTCAACCTAATATCTTTTTTGCAGTGCAACAAGTTAATTAGCTTGTGCAAGCTCCCCATCATCTCCACTTGGTAGCTATTTGTCCCATCATTGCATATCTTCTAGGAATATTTACTTGTAAATTGTTCTTTCTTAGTGGTTCTCCTATTCGTCTTAATGATTTTAGTAATTCTGATTGGGAGGGATGTCTTAATACTCATTGTTCAGTCACTTGTTGGTTCATATTTCTTGGAGATTCATTAATATCTTGGAAGAGTAAGAAGCAAATCGTGTGTCAAAATCTTCAACAGAGGCTGAATATTTATCCATGTCTATTACTTGCTCCGAGGTTGTATGGCTTCGTAGATTACTCGCTATGATTGGATTTCCTCAATCTCATCCTGCTCTCTCCATGTTGACACTGCAAGTGCCATTTAGATTGTTGCTCATCCAGTTTATCATGAGAGGACCAAACACATTGAAGTAGATACTCATTATATACGAGAAGTTATAGATAAATGAGGTATTACTCTTCCACACATATCTAGTGATCTTAAAATTGTTGATGTGTTTACAAGATCCATGACACAACAACAATTTGAGGGGTGATGTTAGCATGTTGACAACTCACAAAATCATTGAAAGAGAATGATTTTGTATGTAAATGTAATTATATAGTGCTATAAGTATAATTATAGAAATTTATTGTAGAATGAAGAAAACAAATATAGTGATAGAATAGCAAATTCAGAGGGATAATAGTATACCAGATTTAAAGAGATAGAATAACTTATCTTAAAGGATAGGAATAATGGATCTTTAGGGATGTGTAATCTTTATACTCTCTATTTAATGGAAAAACTCTCGCATTCAGCAAAACTTGACACTTCATACACGAAGTGGAACCATCAAGCTCCAAATGTTGGCAGCAGAATATTGTGATTGGCTTAGAATCGTTATACGACCAGCTGCATCACCTAGAAAGAGTATCCCCTTTATGAACAATAGGTTAATCCATACTCCGAAGTGTGGCTTTGCTCTGGCAACTGCCAACACTAAGCAGGCTTGCTATATTTTTGTGAAGAAGGCAATGAATCTAGTAGAGAAGACTCTGGAATGTGGGGAAACAGCTTAAACAAGTGTGTTTTGATTTTCAAGTGTTTAACACAAGACTCACCACACACTTGGAAACTCTTCTGGTTGTATATGCTCCAACATACCCAATGGAATCCCACAAGTGAGATCTGGGGAGAGAAGAATATACGCAGACCTTACCACTACCTCATAGAAGTAGAGAGGTTATTTCCTGGGAACCTGGTTGTATATGCTCCAAGTTGTTTAAAAATAGGGGGAGTGTTGGGAAAAATCGGGTAATTTTCCCACTAATACAATACAAATAGTGAAATGAGCCAGCTCAGAACAAATGAACTGGACAGAACACTAACAGAGATACCCGACAAGTAATATTGAATATTATACTACAACAGAAAAGAAAACAGCACTATAATGAAGCAAAAGAGATAAAGAGAAAAGAAACACACCGAAACTTTGTTAACGGAGTTCGGCTAATTTAGCCTAATCTCCGAGCACCGCTCAAATAATCTGCTTCTATTTATGTGGGAGAAGAGATTACAAATTTTTTGGGATTATACTAATAGAAGGAGGAGAGGTTATTTTATAACTCTTAACCTCTCCTCCCCAAACTTAAAACTTTAGATGTGGGAGAAATTAAGGCAAAGAGTCAACAAATCTCCACCTTGGCTTAATTTCAATTCCACCAAAAATACAAATCTTCTCAAACAAAACATAAACAAAAAACGGATCTTTTCGGTGCTTCAAATTTGCGCCTCCTGACGCCAAACTTCAAATGTGCAAGACATTAACCAAGTCTAAACAGTGTTCAAACTTGGCCTTCGTAACCACCTTGGTCAGCATATCTGCAGGATTCTCCGTAGTGTGAATCTTCTGGAGAAGTATCTCCTCTTCTTCGAGAATCTCCCGCACAAAATGATAGCGTACGTCAATGTGCTTCGTCCGTGCATGAAAGACTTGATTCTTTGCTAAATGAATAGCACTCTGACTGTCAGAATATATCTCAAGTTGTCTCTGACCAACTCCCAAGTCTTTAAGCAACCCATAAAGCCAAATTGCTTCCTTCACAGCCTCTGTAATTGCCATATACTCTGCCTCTGTTGTAGACAAAGCCACCGTTGACTGCAAAGTAGACTTCCAACTAACTGGTGCTTTTGCTAAAGTGAACAAATATCCAGTAGTAGAACGTCGCTTATCCAAATCACCTGCATAATCAGAATCACAATATCCAACTATGCATTGATCAAGTGATTCATCTCGCTCGAACGCCAATCCAACATCTACGGTATTTTGGAGGTACCGTAGAATCCATTTCACAGCTTGCCAATGACCCTTGCCTGGATCATGCATGTACCTGCTAACAACACTAACAACCTGTGAAATATCGGGTCTTGTACACACCATTGCATACATCAAGCTTCCAACTGCATTTGCATATGGGACTTTCGCCATGTATTCTCGCTCTTCATCAGTCGTCGGAGATAAACGGTTACTTAGTTTCAAATGAGAAACAAGTGGAGTACTTACAGGTTTTGTATCATCGTGCATACCAAAGCGTTGTAGTACCTTCTGCAAATACTGCTTTTGTGACAGCCAAAGTTTGCCCCTCTCTCTGTCCATGCTTATCTCCATGCCGAGAATCTTCTTGGCTTCCCCCAAATCCTTCATCTCGAACTCTTTTCTCAACTGAGCCTTCAACTTGTCAATCTCAACTTGGCTCTTTGCTGCAATTAGCATATCATCAACATATAAGAGTAAGTAGATATAGGAAACGTCTTGAAGTCTGCGCAAATACACACAGTGATCGCATTTGCTTCTCTTGTACTTCTGACCCTTCATGAACCCATCAAACCGTTTGTACCACTGTCTCGAAGATTGTTTTAGTCCGTACAATGATTTGTTAAGTTTACAAACCCAGTCTTCTTTACCAGCAACCTTGTATCCTTCTGGCTGAGTCATATAGATTTCCTCCTTCAAATTACCGTGTAAAAATGCGGTCTTCACATCGAGTTGAGCTAGCTCCAAATTCAACTGTACTACCAAGGCCAACAGAATTCTAATAGAGGAATGTTTAACAACTGGAGAAAATACCTCATTATAATCAATTCCCTCCCTTTGAGCGAAGCCTTTAGCCACCAATCTTGCCTTGTAGCGAACATCTTCTTTATTAGGAAATCCTTCTTTCTTTGCGAATACCCATTTGCACCCAATTGCTTTCTTACCTTTCGGTAATTGTGCCAGCTTCCACGTCTTGTTCTTTTCCAAAGACTGCATCTCCTCTTCCATTGCACTTGCCCAATTCCCACTCTCTGAACTTAGAATGGCTTCTGGGTAGGTGGATGGAATGTCATCAACCACTGGAAGTGCATAGGCAACCATATCCATGAAACGAGCAGGCTTTTGAATATCTCGTCTCTGTCTTCTAACTGCAATTGGCGCTGATTGCTGTTGAGGTTCTTGGGTAGGAACCTCTTCATCAACTGACTCTTCTTCCGCCATTGGAGAGTCACTAGTGGTGCTTCGTGCTGGGATCACCACCGTCTGCTCAAACTCCACCTGCTTCGGAACACACTCCACCTGCTGCGGAGTACTATCAGCTCCATCTGGATCTTCTTTCTTCAACATGGCAGATTCATCAAAGGTAACATCCCTACTGATAATCGTCTTCTTTGCCTCTAGACACCACAAACGGTATCCCTTCACTCCAGGACTGAAGCCCATGAATAGAGCCTTCTTTGCCCGTGGATCCAACTTTGATTCAATCACATGATAATATGCAATAGAACCAAAAACATGTAAAGAATCATAATCAGTTGCAGGTTTTCCAGACCATACTTCTAATGGAGTTTTGCCATCTATAGCAGATGATGGCAAACGATTGACGAGATGTTGAGCGTATGTCACAGCCTCAGCCCAAAACTTCCTGCCTAACCCAGCATTAGACAACATACAACGAACTTTCTCCACAAGTGTCTTGTTCATACGCTCTGACACCCCATTCTGCTGTGGTGTTTTTCTAACCGTGAAGTGCCGAATTATGCCACAGTCTTGGCATACCTTCAGGAATGGATCACTCTTGTATTCTCCTCCATTGTCTGTTCGGAGAACCTTAATCTTCCTTCCTGTCTGATTTTCAACTTGAGCTTTCCACTTAAGAAAAATTTCAAGCACATCATCTTTGTTCTTCATGGTAAACACCCAAACTCTCCTGGAAAAATCATCAACAAAAGTGACAAAATAATACCTACCTCCAATAGACGGAGTCTTGGCAGGTCCCCACACATCCGAATGCACATAATCCAGAATACCCTTGGTATTATGAATTGCAGTGCCAAACTTCACTCTTCGTTGTTTTCCCATAATACAATGCTCACAAAATTCAAGTTTGCAAGCTTTTGTACCTTTCAACAATCCCTGTTTGGCAAGAATTTGCAAGGATTTCTCACCAGCATGTCCTAACCTCATATGTCACAGCTTCGTTGCCTCAACATCCTTCTTAGTGCTAGAAGTTGCTGATGCTACTGTCCCCACCACTGTACTACCTTGGTAGTAATACAGATTGTTCATTCTCACGCCTTTCAACATCACCAACGCTCCCGAAGTTGCTTTAAGAGCTTCATCTCGCATTGTTACAACTAGGCCTTTAGATTCTAAAGTCCCCAATGAGATGAGATTTTTCTTCAACTTTGGTACGTATCGCACATCCCGTAAAATTCTGGTGGATCCATCATGATTCCGCAGCTTGATTGAGCCTATCCCAGCTGTCTGACATGGGCTATCATTACCCATGTAAACAACCCCACCATTGAGTTCTTGAAATTCAAAGAACCATTCCCGAATGGGACACATATGATGAGTACAACCTGAATCAAATATCCACTTATCCGGATGCAATGATGCTGAAAGTGAGACACTCAAAGAGATATCTGATTCCGCATCACTTTTGCATTCAGCAACATTTGCATCTTGCGTTGTCTTCCCTTTCTTCTTCAATTTTGGACAGTCTTTCTTCCAGTGCCCTTTCTCGTGACAGAAAGCACACTCATCTTTGGCAACGGCTCGACCTTTGGATTTAGACCTTCCTCTTCTCCCCTTTGTCTGGCTTTGTTGACGACCTCTTACCACCAATGCTTCTTCTGATGTCGTTGCTTTGGTTTTCATCTTATCCTGCTTTCTCAATTCATGACTATACAAAGCAGAACAAACAGCATCTAACGACACATTTTCCTTTCCATGAAGTAACGTAGTCTCTAAATGTTCAAATTCATCGGGAAGGGAAGATAACAACATCAAAGCCAGATCCTCATCCTCAAATTTCACATCTAAATTCAACAAGTCTGCTACTAATTGATTAAACATAGTGATGTGTTCATTCATAGTAGTACCTGGTTGGTAATCGAATCGGAACAACCTTTTCTTCATCAGGAGCTTGTTCTGACCACTCTTTTTCAGAAACTTATCCTCTAGTGCCTTCCACAGTTTGTGTGCAGAAGTCTCATTTTTGAAAGCATACTTCTGCTCTTTGGACAGGCAAGATCGAATAGTTCCACATGCCAACCGATTGATGATGCTCCAGTCTTTATCCTGTACCTCTTCTGGTTTCTCTTCCTCAATAGCAATATCAAGACCCTGCTGGAAGAGAGAGTCCAAGACCTCTCCTTGCCACATGCCGAAATGGCCGGTGCCATCAAATATTTCCACCGCCAATTTCAAACTGGACACCGGGAACCTCGACCATGATGACGAGGAGCCCGACACCCCAGATGAAATATTTGAGATAACACCCTCCGTTTCTTGATCTTTATTTGCCATTACAGACTCAATATGTAATATTCAATATTACAACAAATTTCAGACAACCCAAGGGCGAACCTTCGGCTCTGATACCACTTGTTGGGAAAAATCGGGTAATTTTCCCACTAATACAATACAAATAGTGAAATGAGCCAGCTCAGAACAAATGAACTAGACAGGACACTAACAGAGATACCCGACAAGTAATATTGAATAATATACTACAACAGAAAAGAAAACAGCACTATAATGAAGCAAAAGAGATAAAGAGAAAAGAAACACACCGAAACTTTGTTAACGGAGTTCGGCTAATTTAGCCTAATCTCCGAGCACCGCTCAAATAATCTGCTTCTATTTATGTGGGAGAGGAGATTACAAATTTTTTGGGATTATACTAATAGAAGGAGGAGAGGTTATTTTATAACTCTTAACCTCTCCTCCCCAAACTTAAAACTTTAGATGTGGGAGAAATTAAGGCAAAGAGTCAACAGGGAGTCCCATCCTATTTACTGCCAAGGAATCTTTAAGATCGGTTATAGCATTCCTTAAGTCTGTGCTCTATAAAACCTCCCATTACCAAAATCCAATATGCCTTGAAGGCCTCTAGGTCCTTCTAGATGCCTTTGGCAGAACCTTGCTTTGGCCTTGAATGTGTTGTGCGTTGCCTGTCCATGCTCAACTCCAACATATTTTCTTAGGCCATCATCACAGCTTGTGGCGTCCTCCTTTCACTTAGGAGCCAAAACGACAAGATGGAAACAGTTCAAAATTTTCTTTAGGGGCCTGGGTCTTTGGCTCTATAAGGAAGCATTGCAATTTGCAATGCAAAGAAAGCTAACTAACAAGTAGAACTGGACCATATATATGGAAGTTTTGTTTGGAAAAACACGAAGGATGTATTTGGTGTGGAAATATATTTCAACTTTCCCATGTTTGGTTAGCCAAAAGTTTAGAAAAAAAATTTCTGTATGAAAATAAGTTTCCTGGAATGAGGAAAATGACTTCCCCGGTGGAAGTGGGGAAAATAAGTTCTACAAGTAGCATTCTACATTAATAATGTATTTTTCACCCACCAACACACCTAGTCTTCACCTCCATAACCATGGAAGAGCTAGAGTTTCACTTAGGAGTTCAAAATACGATGAAGTCAAAAGAGATTCAACATGTATTATATACATAAAATATAAATTTAACCATATACAAACAATATAATTTTCTAACGAAGGAGGTCCGTATGAAACCCTTGGCCTTACCTAACTTTGCCCTTGTCGTAACCCCCGATCTCACCATCCCACACCCCAAGCTTAACCCCATCTTTCACATGTGTTTACTTCTTTGTATTTCAAACCCTATTAATGAAAATACTATCTCCGCCATTAGTTAAGGGGCCGAGGTGGTGCTGAAGTTTATGTGTGTTGGTGGATAGAAAAAACACAATCAACGTAGAATGCCACTTATAGAATTTGTTTTCCCTACTTTCACTTAGGAAAATCATTTTCCTCAGAAACTTATTTTCTTGGACAAAATATTGTTCAAAACTTAACCAACCAAATATAAAAAAGAAATTAGGAAACACTTCTGTACCAAATCCACCCTCCGTATTTTTCCGGTCAAAACTACCATACAAAGGATCTATGTCCACTTCTGCTTGCTATTTAGCTTTCTCACCACTTGCAAATTGCAATGGTTCCTTCTAGAGTCAAAGATCCAGGACCCTAAAGAATACTTTAAACAGTTACTATCTTGTTATGACTTATGTACTCATGTAACACTACACGACTATAAAAGATCTTACATATTTAAAATTCAAAAATCTAAAATATGTCAAAGTTATCTCATCTAACTAAATTTGAATTCAAACAAAGACTCCTCCTACATCTATCCATTCTTGGAAGGCATTAATTGTTTATCAAACAATCAAGGAAGAAGAATTGGCTTGGTGTTACGCAAATGTAATTACAAAGACAGACATTTCAGCTAGGCATAAGTAAGAAAAAATTTCACAGGAGAAAGAAGGAAGAAACTTTCCTATGAGGATTGCAAAACTAGTTACTCTCTCACAAAATTTTATGAGTGCTGAGGTTTCAGAAAAAAAAAAAGACAAAATACGAGATTGTTTGGTAGAGTGCATTAGCAAAATTAGTATATGCATTAGCTTATGGATGTATTTTGGTATATTTTTTCAATTTGTGAATAACTAATATAAGCATTAGTTATACACTTTATCAGGTGTTAAGGTATGTATAACGAATACATGGAAATTTATGGCATAAGTAATGCCAAGAATTTTTATAATGCATTAGTATGATTTAAGAACAATTATCCCTCAAAATATTTTTTACATCCTTTTCATAATATTTGTGGAAGGTGTCTTTAGGAATAAATACTTTTTTAGATATTATGAATTGCATATTATTTTAAGATAAGTGTCAAAAATACACTGAACTATACTTGTTTTTTGAGTTTCATAAATTATACTTGTTTTTTGAGTTTCATACCTAAAATATTAGTAGTATGAGTTTCATACTACCTAAACATGTGTTTCTCAAACTAATAAGTGATAGTTCAAGTGTTAAAGTCACACTCCCAAAGTTTATATATCAAACTAAAAAAATGATAGTCTAGGTGTTTTTTTTTATACTTTTCCCTATTTTTAATACCAAATTAAATAAGGGATAAAAAATAATCTCTATATAACTAATGCGAACCTAATTAATATCAATATTATTAATACACTATATTCAATATTATTTTCATACACCTTGCCAAACGACCCTAATAGTTTCGTCAAGTTACTTTTGAGGGGCCATCTTTCTGTTCTTACCTTTATTTATAAAAATGGAAATTTAAGTCTAAGATTGTTAACTTGACTTCATTATTGATTTTTATATTTTTTTATTATTTCAACACTTTTATTCGTGATACCATTATAAAACATGTTATAAATTTTATGATCATCCTAGCATACTTAATTCTTGTTAGTTCTTTGTTTTCTACAGACTTGCTAGAAAGGGTTGATTCCTTAGTTTGATTTAGTAAGATAAGGTTTGACCTTTCCTATTTATGATTTTCCTCTTGGAGGTTGTATTATAATAATTGTGTTATAATAAAAGTGAAAAGTTTTAAAATGTAAAATTAAATTAATTATTTTATATTTATATTAAATTAAAATATTATAAAAAATTTAATTAATTAAATAGTTAAATTTCTCAAATTATTTTTGTTCAAAAAAGTAAAAGCATCTCATAATAAATTGGATTGTTTCTACTATTACTAAAATTTCACAATAATTGAGTTTTTTCTATAGATCCTAATATTTCATAATAGATTGAGTCTTTTCTATTACTCATAACATCTTATAATAAATTGAATATTTTTTACTATTCCTAATATCTCATTATAAACAACTATTTTCTACTATTTCATTTTGCTAAGATGTTCACAATTTTTTAAGTCTTCTTTTGCATCGTCTTTAATTAGGTACTTACAGATCGTCTCAACAAGTTTGGGAGCTTAAAGTCAAACTTCATAGAAATGTCTTATTCGTTTAAGTTAATACATATAAATTGAATAATTAAGACATACTTAGTGTAATCGTACAAATGAAATTTGAAGTGATAAAATATGCACGGACATTATAAATGTAAGTTTTCAATGAAATATATATAATACAAAGTTAGAATAATAAAAGTTGATTAAAAAATTTTTCGTATCAAACACTCTCAGCATTCATATGTTATCTCATCAAAGGAAGCTAGGCAGTAATCCATCAAATTAAGGAGGCACAAGAGGAAGAATCTTTTTGAGATTTGGGTTTAGGAGGGATTTCATACTTGGCAGGTGAATGAATTTCAAATTCTGCTAATTTTACTCCATCAACATTATGGGTAGGGATGGCAATTTCGACTCATATCATATTATATTAAAAGTGGAAAGATCGTAGGTTTAAAGTTGAATTATCATTTTGCCCTTCACTAAATTAAATACTAATATTTTAATTATATAATGGCAGAATATGAAGACCTACAGCTACACTTTAATACTCTTATAGTAACTAAATCATAAAACAAGGGTATTGACATATTAAAATCCATTCATAAGCAATTTCATCTCTTGTGTAACTGTGACTGAAATTTATCAAAAGAAATTTCGATTTTAATTACTCATTAAACACATTTATTAGTATTATATATATCGGTTTAACAAATTTATACCAATGGAGATGGATTACACGTTTTGTCCAAGGACTAGTAAGGTAAAAGGAGTTTATTTAATTCATATTTATTTTAATGGATCACTCATATTTTCAAAATGGATAAATATGGATTGATCTATTTTAAGAGCTCATACAAATATGGTCAAAATGGATAACATATGGGTGCCCATATAGACTCATGTATTCCCCATTCATAATAAAAAATTCTGAATTGCACTAAAAAAAATTTGTGTGCATGAATTTTTTTTATTTTTCTTAAAAATATTTGGGAGCAGGAGTGGGGGTAAGGGAATGAGGGGTTAGGGGTGTGCATCGGTCGGTTCGGTTCGATTTTATGTATTTTGGTTTCATTTTATTGGTTTTCGATTCTTAAATATGCTAAACTAATAACAAACCGATAGAATAACTTTTATCGATTTTCGTTTTGTTAGTTTTTGATCCTTAACGGTTCGATTTTCAGTTTACCCAATAAGAAAATAATCATAAAAAAATATATGACTTCTCTAACTATTTGATGCAATAAGATGAGATACGGTAAAACAAACAAATCAATTGAGCACCTAAACTTAATAATATGTAATATTTAACCTCATATTCTAATTTACATCCCAACAGAAGAGTTATACATTGGAAACCAAACAAATACATGACTTACGAGTAACAATTTAGTATCAAGTGATGTTAAATTATTAACCCAATACTAAAAATAAAACCGAACCAATAACCCGATAATTTTTTTTTAAAAAAATCATTAAAAACCGCTTAACTCAATAGCCCGATAACAATAAACCAATAATATTTTTTTCGGTTCGATTTATCGGTTGGTTCGATTTTTGCACAATCCTATGGGGGTAGGGTGGAAATGTGGGCGGGTTGGATGGAAGTGGGGAGGTGGGCTTAATTTTTTTTTTTGATTGAAAAAGATAATTTTTTTAAATTTAAATTTAAGTTTTGGTATTGAAGTAGAGAAAATTTAAATTCTATCACCTATTGTTCTTATTAGCTTTAATTAACTCTCCCTCTTTGTAATCTTCATTAACAATATATTTGGTGGATGAATTTATTAAAAAAAAATGTATATTGAGATTGATTTTTATTTGTGAAATAAAAATGTGATATCTTGGAAAATATATGACAAAAGTGCAGTGTAAAATGAGTTCAAATAGAAGAGGGAACTAGTGAAGCAGAATTGATGATCATTTTTATTTTTGACGAAGATGATTTTTTTTTCAATGATAGTGATATCAGGTTACTTTGTGTAACTATTGCTATCACTTATCGACACATAAAATTCAATAAAAAGCCTAAAAAAGGGAAAGAAATTAGCACTTAATTATTTTTATTTTCGTTAAAATTTCAACCCGAAACTTCATAATTTTCCCTACCAGCTTCTTTGATCATCATTAATTAACCCATACCTTTGAGTCTGATGAAGATGATTCTGATTATGATATAGCTATCTATATACTGGTTTTCTGGCAAGAAGAATAGAGGAATCAAAAGATGTCTAGGAGTAGGAGTATGAAAATCAATTGCATATTATTAGAAAAAGAGTTTATGTTATATAATTTGTGTGGTGCAAACATCTTAGTATACTATAAAACTATTTTAGGTAATTTTCTTATTTTCAACAGTACAAAGTTTAGAGTGTATTTGATATAAAATGTCTTTTAAATTTTTTTACATTATTTGATAGGTGAATTTTTTTTAAAAAAATATTATATCTGAAAAAATAAATACCTATAAAATAATTCACCAATAAAAAAAAAAATGATAAATAGTATTTGTCTCCTCCCGATACTCCAACATACCTCATTAAATTTTCACCCCTAATAGATATCTCTTTATTATTTGATAATACATACAATATATAAACTTGAATTATAGGTACTTTATGCTTAGTTGTGGGAGTATGGGAATAAAGCACTTTTGCAAAATAAATAATTAGTACTATTTAGAAGAGGGTACAAGCAAGCAGTATGCGTAAAATTGTTTTTTGTAATTTTTTATGTTTTGTTTTTCAAAATATTTTTGCATTTTACTGCTTTATATATGTATAAATAACATAAAAATATAATACATTAATAATTTAAAATATTTAAAAGCATATGAAAGTTTTAGTTGACTCACAAATTTTAGCTATACCATATAAATTAAGATAATATAGTATGTAAAAATTACGTAAAATATATTATAAATCACATTAGTTAACAACTTTAATATCTAAAAACCTTATTATAAAAACTTGGTTGATTTTTAAAATTTTATTTGTATCACATAAATTAAAATAAAGAGAAGAATAAATATTATGTGAAATTTATGTAGTAAAATCTTACTATATATTACAATAACAAAAAAATTAAAAGATCTTTAAAAAAATATATAAAAAATTGATTGACTTTTGAAATTCATTTGTGACAATAAATTAGGACAAAATGAGTAACAAATATTATCTAAAAATTATATTAATTAACAACTTAAAATATTTAAAACAACATAAAAGAATTAGTTTACTTCAACTTCTATCTGTGTCACATAAATTAAAAACAGAATATATATTGGGCATAGACTCTTGCATTTAATATAAAAGTAAAAGAATTAGAACAAAACTCAACCTTAGAAAAAAAAAATTTAATTATCCACCCGAATATTTATATAATTAAGTCACTTATGTGATTATGGTAAAATCTTTTGATAAGTATTAATTTGGTAAAGATGATGTAATAATTTACCATCATAAATATTCACTTATGGTGAAAAATATTTACACTGTCAATTCGTATAAGCAAACAATCATTTTATTAGGATTGAGGTAACCCCTTTTTTCCTATCAATAAACAGTCTTATATCAATGAAAATGCATCTTTTGATTAAGTGTATGTGGTCGACCATCTTCCTTATAACTTATATTTGCATCTTCAAATGTAACACTCCACACAACATACTCCCTCTATTTCACTTTCATATTGTCTAATTTTTATTTGGCACAGAATTAAAAAGTAAAAAAGACTTTTGATTTTAGGGGTTTTGAATTAGAGATGTGTAGAATATACTAAAATACCATTTAATTTTGTGGTTTAAAACATGTTATGTAGAAAGTTAGAAATAAAGAGTTGTATAAAAAAAGAAAGTAGAATAAACAAAAATGAATTGTGGCGTAATGATATATCGATGCTATGAGACAATTTCTAAGGAAGAAAAAAAATCAAGAAAACATAAGTGGGAAAATATATATGTGTGTGTATATAGATGAAGTAGTCCCGTTGGGCCAAAAAGAAGAGAGAGTTGTAATATTGTTGGGAAGATCTATTTGTTAAAAAAAAAATTGTGACATCAATGAGTAGTAAACGAAACTAAGGATGTGTTTGGTAAATGACAGTACTATTTCAAAATCATCAAAACAGATTAGAGGTGAGGTTGAATGACCCTCCATAATTTAAAGAAGGTTTTTATTTTTTTGAAACTGGTAATAAAGAAACCAATGAAGTTTCAACTATATGTTCCCAGCTGTGAGTTAAAGCAAACTATACCTTTGGCTTCTATATTTGTTTCTAGCAGAGCATCACATATTGATTGAGGGAATGAACTGTCATTTCTTTCATATTGTCTAGAACAGACCTAGTTATCTCGCGAGCTAGTTTTTGAAGAGTTGAATTATACTTAACATACATTTTCTTTCACTTACGTAAAGATATGACACTTAGGTCTACTAACTCAACTTCATATATGTTAGAGGATTGTTCAAGTCTTTATATAAACAAATCACAGTTTCGAGGCTCTAGTCTACTCTAACACTTCTTCACGCTCAAATCCGAATGGAATATGAACTGAAGGGTACAGGGAAGGATCTGACCTTTGATACGATGTAAAGATAAAAGTTGATTTCTTTGACCCCAATGTAGAATAAAGAAGTTGGGTTAAAAACATATACGTACTAGAAGTAATAAATATTCACAGAAGGCAAATTGTAATGATGTTTAAAATGAAGTTGGTACAAATATTAATTGTTGTCCAAAAGATTCTCAACAGTGAGCATGAAATCAAGTACTAGTAACTTGACAACTGGTTCCCAATCTTAGCTTTCAACTTCACATAAACAAACCTCTTTACATTAACTGTCTAAACTAATCAACAAACTCATATTCCTTTTGCTAACTTTGTCAGTTAAGTATAACCCTCTAATTAGTACTTACCACTAACTTTGTCAGCTGATTTATGCTTATTAAACCAAGTTTATGGGAAACAATGACACCACTGATCATAGCAGTAGTATACGTACTTTTGAATCAAATATTTAAATTATGTGACATATAATATAGTTTTACTGAAATTACAAACCAAAATATAAGGTAATACACTTTGGGTTTTCTTCTTATTTCTTGTCTCTATTTTAAGGTACATATAAGATTAATATACTAGTTTTTTTGTTGTTGTTTTTGGTTTCTTGTTATGAGTTTATTCAAAAGGAACTATATTACAATTAGTATTTCCTTTTTAGTCAACAAAACTTACACTAAAATTATCTTTTTTCATCTTATGTGATGAATGATGATCATAAAATGCCATTGAACAAGATTATATTCTCTTAACTAGCTAGGGCTAAGTTGTTAGATGGACAATACCAAAGTCTGTTGATGCAATTGGGATCTTTTAATAAATTACAAAAGAAAAAAAATTGAACTTGTGAAGCATAGTATACATCGATCTAGCTTAGTAAAGCAAGATCACTCATAAAATCAACTACTATATATGCTACTTGATTTTTGAGGTAGAAAAGATGAGATCTAACACGAATATGCAAGGAAGAATATTGAATGTTGATGTAAAATGAGAGAGTTACCTAGAGCTTGCAAATTCATATAGCTTTCCTCTTGGAGAAAAAATAATCAATCCAACTTGGGCATCACATAGAACAGAAAGCTCAAAAGCTTTTTTGAGCAAACCATTTCTTCTCTTTGAGAAAGTCACTTGCCTGCTTGTGGCGTTCTCTATACGCCTCATCTCAGTCTTCCCTCTCACCATATCCTTTAATCAATAGAAAACCACAAATCAAAAAGATGGAAGATAATATAAAGAAAGAGAAAGAGAGTTTTGAAGATGTGTATATATATATATAGAAACTTACAAAATTGGCAAAAACTTCAGCAGCTTTAGGTTGCTAAGTTATAGGAGGCAAAATATAGAAGTGAAGCTAAAAAGGAAAAGTCCCAAATGTGAGTGTGTGGAAGAGCAACCTGAAAGGGTAAAAAGGTGCAATTCTTACCCTCAAAATAATGGCATATCATCCACTAAAAGAAAGAAACGTACAAACACAAATAGGACTATACTACTTTCCTTTTTCAATTTTGGATTTAATTTATATAGACTAAATTAAAGCTCTTTCGTCCCACAAAGTTATGTATTTTTATCTTTTCCATACCTTACTTATTACGACAAAATTATACTAAATATATTATTATTGTTATATTATATATATGATTGAAATATCAGTATTTTTCCATTAAAAAATATTCACGGCTATTTCTGCTGATATTGTGATTGAATCAATGGGAAAAAAGAGTAATTTTCATATGAAAAAAATTTGAAAGCTTTTCACCATTTCAGTGAGGTAGTGGTAAGGTCTGCGTACATTCTACCCTCCCCAGACCTCACTTGTGGGATTTCACTAGGTATGTTGTTATTGTTGTTCACCATTTTAGTGAGAATTTATTCCTATCATATATTTTTCAAGTGACTTAATTCGATAAAAAATCATGATTTATGATGAATTTTTCACTGAGTCGTGATAGAGAATTTTTTGTTTCTTGTAGTAAGAGCTTTAACTTTATAACCCATCTAACTTATTTTTAAACTGTTTCCTTCATTCTATTGTATTTGGTAGTACTATTTTTCATTAGTGAGCTCCAAAATAAAAGTACATATTTATATATATTTCTATAACAAGAAGCTTATATAACCACACGTCTTCTTTTCGATATATATATTTAAGATAATAAATTTTAAAAAAAAAATTAACGAGAAAAAATCATATAGAGTCAAACTATATCAAACAAAAAGGAATTAAATAACAATAAACTATTTGAGTAATTTACAAATATATATAAAAAAATAATATTATAAATATAATAACAACACACCAATATGATCTCACGTGTTTCATTTTTAAAGAATGGGTTGTACACAAACCCACTATAGTACAGTAATTAAATTCTTCAAAATGATGGAATTCTCTCTTTCCTTTTCGTGAGGTCTCCTTCAGTTACCCCACAATGGAAAAAGAAATAGTGAATATAATAATATTAATCAAGTGGAAAATGAAAAAAAATGTAATATTTTTTTGCTAATTTTGGTAAACCTAAAAACATAACAAAAACAGAAAATTAAGATGTTGAAAGGTAATCTAAGTTTACAAGAAATATTATACCTCCTTCATAACACTCCTTTTTTGTTTAATTGACTTGAAAAAAACATATTTTTTTCTATATATTTATTTATTGATTTAGTAATACTATAATTCTAAAAAATATCTATTTTATTTCTAATAAATATATTTCTATATTTAAAATATTATATTTTATGTGATATAATTGTGACGTAATATAAAAAACTCATTAATCATATATGGTACTATAACTCATTTCTTAAACTTAAATTATTTTTTAAATTATAAAAAATTATCTTTTTTAAATTTTGCGTCTTACCACATAAATTCAGACGAAAAAGATATCAAAAAATATGCATAATATGCTACTTTCATCTCATTTTATATGACATCTTTTTTTTAGTTCGTCTAAAAAAGAATGTCATTTTATTATAAGTACAAAATAATTTAACATTAAAATTCTTCATTTATCCTCAATGAAATAATTTATAACCATACAAATATCTATAAATGATTTTAGATTACAAATTTTTCAAAAAATATTTTTTTAAACATCATGTCAAATTAAATAGTGTCACGACGGAAGGAGCAAAAGGAAAGAAAAGAATAGAAAATTCCGTACAAGGTTAATGTGATTGTCCCATTGGATGAGTACGTACTACCAATAAGAAATCGAAAACACATTGGAGTTTTATTCTTATGATAGCTGTTTTATTCATGATGTGATATTTGATGACTACCTACTATTATTATTATTATTGTTGCTATTTTCTTTAGCTTGTGGAGATGATAAAAGCCTGTATCAATGGCTGACATTTCCTCATTCTATTTTCTGCTTTTCTTTCGACTATTTTTTACCAATGGATAGTAAAGGAATATACTAGTGTTTACTAAATACAGTAACCATTGGGATTCTATTCTAGTTTTATTTATTTTTTGAATGAGGGAGGACTGAGGAGAGAGGATATTTCATTATTTAAATGATTTAATTAAGACTAAATGGTTCTTTTTTAAATTAAATTATTATCAATTACGAAAATATGTCATTTTTGGGGTGGACAAAAAATCGTACGTGAGATTTTCATTTTATACGGTTCCTTCCTTATGTTCATAATGAGAATAATACATAGAATAAAAAAAAATCTCATTAAAAGAAGTCACATAAATTAGGACGGAAGAAATACTTTTCTTGTTGAGAGAGATAGAAATTTCATTTAGATACTTAAACTTAAACTAGAACTTGTTCCAGTTGAGCATTTACATACGTAATTAGTGCTCCTATTAAATATATTCGTTTGTATTTAATTTATTTTGTGTGTGTACGAGCATTTTTAAAGATATTTATTACGTATAAGTTAACCGTTTAAAATTAATATGTCACCTAACATATTTATATAAACTAGCATTGTTGTATGTTTTTTGCGTGTGATCAAAGCGTGTACCTTATCTGGTAATAAAACTTACTAAGAAAAAATTAATTTAATTATGAACTTATGAAAAGATAAATAATTCAGGAGAAAAATAATTTTGATAAATTATTTATTTATAAAGGTCTTATATAAGGAATAAATAGAAGTCTATTAAATAAGGAAGATTTAAGAGTCTCTCCACGACTAGAAGTCTTTATTTTATCATTTATTTTCATATATTTTAAAAGTCAATATTATATATATAGTTAAATAAGAATTTAAAAAAAAATAATGAAAAGACGATTTTATTTAAGAATTAATCATTTAATAAAGGACAAAAAGTTCAAACAAGGCCTACATGTTTTTAATATAGTACAGATTAGTTTCAATAAACTTTAAAACCTCAAACATGTTTTATAGAGAATGACGTGCATAATTAATGAGGTGTCATATTTTAAATAATTAACTTATTAAATAATAATATTTGAGAACAATCGCAAAATAAAAATTTGAACTGAATGTGTTTAATATTAAAATAAATCATATATTATTGAAATTTATCATCTATGATTTTCTTATTTGATAAAATTATACAAAAATTTTAAAAATCAATTTGATAGTTTTTATAATTACTTGTGCAATTTTTATATTATAAGAAAAAAAATACAATTTTTAAAATTTAAATTTCATCTCCAAATACAATTTCACTTCAAATCAATATAATGAATTTACCCAATATCAATAATTTCAAGTTCATGTCAGGTAGATTCTCTTTCATTTGAAATCACTTATAATAGTGAAGTACTACTATTTATTTAATTAGATATAACCATTTTTTATCCACACATTAAAGGGACGAAGAGAGATATTATTTTGAAAGTACATACGTCACAAGCCATAACAACTAACACGTATCCTCTTAAAAAAAAAGGTTTTAATATGACAGCCAATCAATATGATAGTTTATGTTATTAATTATTTTGTATCGTGTGGAACTGATAAAATTTTACAAATCAATAAAAATTTTATATATATTATTAAAAAATATTTTAAGTTATTAATTATTATAATTATATAATTTTTAAATATACTTATTAAATAAATCAAAATGGAAAAACATAAAAATTCTAAAATTACGCTCAACTAAGAATAAACATATTCACAATAGCTAGTTGCCTATTTCTGGCCGCTTCTATATAGTAGTAATAAAATTATGGATTAATGAACTTTATGAAGAAATAGGAGTAACATGAAGACTATAACGAGGAGCTGTTAGGTAGTTAACTACCAAGTTTGTTAGAAATTTGTTAGCTAGTTAGAAGTCTGTTTCAGTTAGTTAGGGATGAACAGTTATTTTTCAAGTTGTTAGAGTCAGTGAACATGAATAAATACATTAGCATTGTAATCATTTGCTAGTTCGTTGAAAATAAAAAATTTCACTTGTTCTGTTTATCTTCTTCTCTCTATTTTAGTTTTAGCTCAACATGAAGTAGCAAACTTTATCATGGTATCAGAGCTTCAACCACAATAGTGAGTTCAGATGATTCCGGATTGAAGATTAACAATGGCGTCGACGACGAAATTAGACCATACTCATGTTCTCTTTTTGCATCCTTCAGATACAATTGGAACTGCAATCATTTCGATATAGTTAACAGGACCTGAAAATTACTCTGTGTGGAGAAGAGCTATGCGAATTCAACTATTTGGAAAGAACAAATTAAGAATCGTGGATGGAACCTTGAAGGAGGATTTTGGAGTTGAGCTTGGGCATCAATGGGATCGATGCAATGCCATCGTAAAAGGGTGGATTATGAGTTCACTAATACCGGAATTGCATACGAGAATTGTATATGCAACAAGTGCAAGAACAGTTTGGGATGATTTACGAGAACGTTTTGACAAGGTAAATGCTTCACGAATTTATCAACTACACAAGGATATAGCAAGTGCAGTGCAAGGAAGTGAGAGTTTTCCTGTATATATTTTTCGATATTGCTCAATTTGTGGGATAAATTTGATAGCATTGTACCACCACCATGTGACTGTCCTTGATCTAGAGATTAATGCAGTTTCTAATGGGGTCGAATGAAACATATAATCAGTCAAGAAGCCAAATATTGATGACTGAACTAACACCTAGCCTTAATAAGGCATATTCTACGCTGGTTGAAAGAGAAAGCCAACGAAGTATGGTCAGTTCATCCATGGTTGGAGATAACACAGATGTAGCAACACTAATGACAAGGAAGGGGGACACTTATCAGTACAATAGAGGACAAATCACCAATATCAGAAGAGTAGAAGGAATTGGAGTAGCAGTGTGATTTTTGCAAGCTAAAAGGACATGTGAAGAAGGATTGTTATCGATTGAATAGATATCCACCTGACTGGAAATCCAAGAAAAAAGACGACATGAACACTGCGTACAATGTGCATACTGAGAATGCACAAAGTAACATGCCTCCCAGAAGAGGAGAAAAGGGAGAAATGATTGATAATTAGCTATAGGAGAACTTCCCAAGGCGCCTCACATGACAAAAAAACAACATGATCACATCCTTGAGATGCTTAACAAGGATCCTAAACAACACGGTGTTGTAGTCAACATGGCAAGAATGACAGGTATTAATCACAACTCCAAAGTTAAATTTGAAAGAGTGAAATGGATAGTAGACAGTGGGGCAACCAATCATATGACTTCTGGTTCTTCTATTCTAACAGATATAGAGTTGGTTAGATCAGAACATAATAGGAGAGTACATTTACCAAATGGAAAAAGTCACTTTGGTAACACATGCTGAAAGTTGTAGAATAAATGAGACAGGAAAGTTGCAAAATGTATTATTTGTTCCAGATTTCCAGTATAACCTTCTGTCAGTATCTAAACTGACCAGAGAATTACATTGTTTTGTGTCCTTGTATCCGGTATTTTGCTTATTCTAGGACCTTTCAATTAGGACATTGAAGGTGTTCTAGTCAAGCATGGGCATTCCCTGGTATCCTGGAAGTCAGAAGCAAAGTGTAGTGTCTAGAAGTTCAGCAGAAGCTGAATACAAGAATATGGCCAATGTGGTTTCAAAAGTAATGTGGATTACAGCCTTATTGAAAGAATTGGGAAGTGAGATCAATGAACCTGTTGTGATATACAGTGACAGCAAAACAACATTGCAAATAGCAGCCAACCCTGTGTTTCATGAGAGAACAAAACACAGAGAGATTGACTGTCTCTTTATAAGGCAAAAGATACAGGAGGGTGCAGTAAAAACAATACATATGAACACTAAGGATCAACTGGCAGACATATTGACTAAAGGTCTGCGCCAGTTGCAACATGAATATTTGGTAAGCAAGCTTAGTGTGTTAAATGTCTTTGCACCCACCAGCTTGAAGGGGAGTGAAGAAATAGGAGTAACATGAAGACTACAATGAGGAGTTGTTAGGTAGTTAACTGCCAAGTTTGTTAGAAATATGTTAGTTAGTTAGAAGTCTGCTTCAGTTAGTTAGGGATGAACAGTTATTCTTCAAGTTATTAGAATCAATGAATATGTATAAATAGATCAGCATTAAAATCATTTACTTGTTTGTTGAAAATAAAAAAATTCACTTGTTCTTTTTATCTTTTCTCTCTGTTTTAGTTTTATCTCAACATGAAGTAGGAGACTTTATCACTTCCCAAGCCGTAAAGTCGTTGAAGGAACGAAGTATTAATTAATTGGAGCCGTCAATGTAACTACTAGCATTGAAATTCATTAATTCTCAAAAAAAAAAAAAAGTTGCATATTTGCTATTTTGGCCCCAAAAAATAAAATGCATAATTTACTAAATGTACTTTTAATATTTATCATGTATCCACTAGGCCCAAAACAATAGAAAAATACAACTGTATTTAATTTTGATATCTTAAATTGAAGCTCAAAAGTGGTCCCAAAAATAACAAAATGTTTGTACAAAAATCAGGAAAATGTCGAAAGAAAGTGGGCACCCAAACAGGCCGTAGTGGATGGTGGTGACAGGTGTCGGCACACTAACAAACTTTATTTTAAATTTAATTACATAGTTCTATGTTTCCTTTATAGTAGTACATTAATCGAAAAACTTTAGTTTTATAAATAAAATTAAAAAAATATCATCTCGAGAAGCTACTTGCTGTGTTTTTATTTTTTAATAATTCAATAAAAAAAAGATATTTCTCTCTCTAGGACCAGTTGATTATATACTTAAGCTAATTTTTCAATATTAGGTGAGTGTTTTACTAATTTAATTCCTTTTAAGGAAGATTGCTAATATTACTTGGTGCGTACCCTTTTTGGAAACTTGTCATGTTCAAACATTTTTTCATGCACAATTTCACCTCTATATATTCTATTATTGACTAGTGATGAAAGCTTTTGAAAGGCAATTTTGCCATTTCTTCAATTCAACCCCTATATTTTCTTCCTAGTTTTTGACCAAATATCTAATAGTCAAAATTATTTTTTTTCGTTTTAAAAAATAAAAATAAATTCTTGAATGAATAGAGGGATAAGAATATTGTGTTGGGTCATTCAGACTATTTTGAGAGTTGTCGAAATCGTAAATAATTTAAGACCATCAAATTTGAGGATATTAAGAAGATTATTCATAAGATGAGAAGTGGAATAGTGATTGAGTTGGATAAGATTCTAGTGAATTTCTGAAAAAGCTCACGTATAAAAGGTACGAAATGTCTAACTAAATTATTTGATGTTAATATTTGAAACAGAAAATGATTGAGAATAGATGTGGAGTACAGTGATTCTATTGTATAAGAATAAGTAGATATTCAAAATTGTAACAACAATAAAATCAAATTGTTAAGCTACACTATCAAAATTTGGGAGTTTAGAGGCTAAAAATTTCCTAGGGATGTCACATGGGATGCATGTTTATAGGCTAAAAATTTACCTGAAGCTTACATTAGTAACTAAGAACATGTATGATGAAATTAAGATCCAAGTGAGGATAGTAAGGGTGACTCGATCACTTTTCAATCATGATGAAATTGCATTCAATATAACTCTTGGCCCGTTTTCACATGCCTTAATGATGAACATGTTGGGTTTAATAGTAAGTGTGAATTGGAAAATGAAGATTGAAAGAATAAGGAAATGTGATGATGAAGAGTCATCATTTCTCCCTCATTGGTAAAATGGAGGAAAATTTTTGTCCTTATATTAGGAAACACTTTCTATTAACTCTTAAAAAGTCAAGTAGAGGGGACTCCCTCACATCGTCATTGACGTTGCTCGCTCGACTTTGGCTTCGACAAATGATTGATTGATAATTTTTTTTGAACAAAATTTATTTAATCAATCTCAATTTTTTTTCTTTTTATGATATATGTTTAGTGAATTATTAATTAATGATGATTCGTAAGTTATTTATTAATTAAATTAATTTATAAATTATTTATTAATTAAGTTAATACGCGAAAGTAGTTTAACTAATTTTCTAAAACTCGCGCGTAAATTGTTCCTTTGGAACAGACACATTCATTCCCAAACAATACCATACCTATTTTGAATAGATAAGGTTGTTTTGAACAAGTAAACTCGCACCCAACATTGGCCATAAATAGAGGCCTTTTTTGCATTTTCTAGACATCGAATTCCTTCTTCTTCTGCATACGTTTTCTTACAAATAAACTTTGAGTATATGTGCGAATCCATTGTTGGTTCTTTGAATACGCTGAAATTGCAAGAGTTTAAGTACCGCTACTTTTTTTTTAGGTTATTTATTTTATCTTGGGAGGACATAATCTACAAACCTCGGGTACAGTGAGGAAATTAAATTCATTATTAATGACACAAAGTGAATTCTGTAGACACAAATAGTTTTACATATTTGTTTTATATTCTGATTTCTGCACTGCTATTAAATTACAGGAATAACAGAACAATCTTGTCATATTCAGAAAGAAGTTCCATGGTATATGTTATTTGCACATGATCACATAGTTTTATTCGACTAAACATGTGATGGATTTAACAATAAATTGGGTTTGTATAGACCTTGGAGTCTACGGGCTTTAGGCGAGTAAGTACTAAGACAAAAGTACTTAGAGTGCAAGTTCAGTAACGCTACCCTCGCTAACTAGCTGTAGATGTGAAAGCAAGAATTAATACGCAAGTTATATCTAAAAAGAGAATTTCAAGAATCTAGGGTCAACAATTCAAAGAAAATGTGAAGATATATATGTAGTTGTTCATGACACATCATGAAAATCTGCTATGCTTAACTACTTAAGTTTTCACCACAAATTTCTGGTAAAAGAGAGAACATTTTTGGTGTAGAAATGGATGAAATCAAAAGCTCAAATCCGGTGTCTTAATTATGTAATGAAGTTCCATAAAATCTTAAAAAGTAATTTTTATAAAGTGGAGATCAGACCAATTATATTATTTGAGACAGTATTGATCAATCAAGAACTCGTATATCTAGAAATGAGATTAACGGAAAAAAAAATATTGAGATGGACATAGTATTTTATGCCATCTATATATTCATTGTTCATTAGTATCTCCTGTTCTCTTAAACCAATTGTTTCCACTTTTAACTTTGAATAAAAACTCTAGTTTGCAGCATAAAGTATAAACATGACCATCGGCTGGTTCAGTGAAAGTTGTTAATTTAAGTTGCTGCAGACTTGCCTGACATATATGTACATATAAAAATTTAAATATTATCCTTCTGTCTGATAATAGTTGTCTATTATTGATTTGACACAAGAATAGAGAAGCAGTAAAGTGAATGATAGAAATTAATTTATCAAATCACTTTTAGTAAATATAAATCATCTAAATATTGAAAAATAAATAATAATATTACTTAATAACAGGGATAAAATAGATTAAGATGAATATAATGATAAAATATTCATATGAATCGTCCAAACGAGTAAATAAAATTGAAAATGAATATAAATAAAAACAACGGGGGAGTGATTTTTTTCAGTTGATTGTGCTTAGTATAATGAAGTCATGGGAAATAATGACATTTATGACAGAATCTTTTTAACTCTAAACGAGAAATATTTAAGTTACCTTTTGGATAATACTATTTGGTTGGAATTGAAATGGAATATTTGAATGTGGTCAAATAAAAAATAAAAGTAAGCAATAAATACACAGGGTATGTGTTTGGGAGGACGAAAAATATTTTTTAATTTTTTCATGTTTTATTAATTTAATATTTTAAAAAATATTTTTTAAATTAATTTAATTTTTAAAATTTTAAGGAAAATGATTTTCTTCCAAAAGTTGAGAAAAATATTTTTTAAAACTCTCCTTCAACCTCAAATTATAATTTTTTTCTCACCCTATCCCTATCACGACTCCTCACCCCACCCCAACCCACCAAAATTTAAGTTTTAAATTTTTATTTTAAAATTTAAAATTTTCATTTTGTTACTCCACCCTTACCCTCGACACCCCCTGACCAGTCCCCTCCTCCACCCTCCAAAAAAAATTAAAAATTATCTTTTGAAAAAACATAAATTATTTGAAAGTTAAGTCTAGAGTCAGGTGTGGTTGGATTTCGATTTGAAAGTCAAGGTGGAGTCTAGATTTAGAAGTCGAATCTCAGGTTGAAAGTTGAGTTGAGCCCCGCATCAGGTATCAGAGTCAGATCCCGAATCAATTACTAGATTAATTTTCGTATCAAAAACTATTTTCTTAAAAAATATTTTTTACTCTCTAATAAAAAATAAAAGATATTAAAAAATTTATTTTTATTCACGAACCAAACTATAGAAAATATTTTTTAAAAATATTTTTCACTCACCAACTATATGAGAATATAAATTAGAGATCAACTTATTTTTCAAGAAAAATATTTCCTTATAAAAAACATTTTCTTCATACTAAACACATCCAGGGTATTCATGTCATTCTTCTAAAGTGAATCCAAACTTGTGAACACACTATCATGGTGTATATAACTTTTTCCTTTTAATTTTTTATTCGACATTTGATATTCACATTTTACCATTAATTCATACACGTTTGAATTCACTATAATAATGATGAGGTGATTTTGACTTTCCTACTTCCAACGTTCTCATATAAGATGTAATACAAGTAATGATTAAGTTTATGACAAGACCATATGATCTCTAGAAGTTCCACCAAAGTTTATTCGACTGAAGATTGAAGCAGACAAAACTGAAATTCTTTTTGCAAGGATGAAGCGACATCCGGCCTGTAATACCAGGATCACGCCGACCGTATCAAGTTTTTGTGATAGCATTATTAACACCCCCCCCCCCCTCTCCCCCGCCCACCCTATGGATTGTAATAGCAGGACGAGCGATCTGCAACTATTTTGTAATAACACATATTATATGTTAATATAAGATCTTCCGTTCTACCCAAAAAAAAGTAATACATACATGCCACTGTCAATGAGAAATCGAATATGAATTATTCATGAATGGTTTGGAGGCTTATATATGGAGGTGATTTTACGAGTCTATTTTATTTTAAAGAATGAACTATTTGAACCTTAATTTATTCAAAATAGTTAATAGATTAATTTTGTATTGTTCCAATTTTATCCAAAAAAAAAAATCCTGTTATAATTGGAAACCTTTTGGGAATAGTATAACAATATGAAAATAACAAAATCAAAGAAAATTTGAAAGCAGAAGGTCATGTTCAAAAGTGGTCCCTAAATCACAAAACCTTTGTACGAAGTCAGAAAAAAAAAAAGACTTTGTACGAAGTCATCATAAATAAAAAATTGCAAATTGAATAAAAAAAATAATAATTTGAGAGTGATTCCTCTGTGAAACGACAATTAAATTAGCTCAGCAATAATAGAATACCAATTTTTTTTATTGATTGCTTAAATTAGACAAATATTTGATTAATTTATCTGTTCTTAGCTGAAGTGACATATCTCATTGTTAATTATTAGCATAGTTCAAGTAGAGAAATAAATACAATATGAAAGAGTATTTTTGAACTTTATAATTAAAGGAGCTTAGTAAATTAAATATGTGAAAGGAAATATAATTATAATATACATCCAAACAAAGTACAAATTGTATCTCTATCTTAAGAGAGAAAACCACTCACATATATATATGTTGCTTGCTTGAATGCAACATAATTTAGCAGCTGAGGATACTAATTAGTTTATATTTTATAATCGATAAAAAATTAATATATGCTTTTCAATTAAACCTCAAAAAAAAACTTTAAATTAACGTCTTGTTCTGGAGTCATGAGGTGGTCCGATAAACAATTCAGTCTCCACATCTGATTTATCGCTACCACCTTCCATACTTATTACTAATTCTCTTTCCTTGTTTCTTCTCTCTTCAATCCCTCCACACTGATACAAAACGTTAAAAAACCCAAATTAGGCATATTTATTTAAGTCATATAATTGAAGTTCATAATTTTTTTGTAAGTCTAGTCGCTTATAAAATCAACTTCAAATTTCAAAAAATCACAAATATATAAATATCTGAAAAGGAAATGATATTGTACGTACCATAAGTTCCCTAAGCATCGCATTTTCAGCTGTAAGGGCTCTCTCCTGGACATATTAGACAAGTAAGAAACAAACAATTACTGTAAGAAAAATTCTTGGGAGACAAGCATAACAAGCAACAAAACCATGACCACTTATAGGTTACGGTGTTCGGATTCTCTAACAATATTCTCACATTCATATATAATAGATCAAAAAAAAGACTCACGCAATGTGAGAGGCGGGAGGTGTATATTAAAAAAAATCGACCTTCCAACTCTTTACGCATGCGTAGGCCTATTTAAGAGTCCGAGAAACGTAGCTATCATATAGGTTAATTGACATCATGCATGCATGACTTGTAAGAATGCAGCTAGTGTTACCTTTTCTTTCAATCTTTCCATTTGTTCCCTAAAGACTTGCATCTGGAAAGAAGAATAGAACAAAAATGCATATTAAGTGGCTACTAATTAATTCCCTATATTTCAAAAGCATGCTTATTATGTGAAGAAATTAAACCTTTCGAGCTCTGATAGTGCTAACACTCTGCTCCAACTGTTTCTCTATTTTTTGTACTTCCTCAAGGCTGCACGATCCTAAATCTTCTCCCATGAATTTCCTGTGTTGCAGCAAAGAGAATGTTGAAAAGGGCTTTCAAAACTTACTCTGAATGTTGAGACATCGTAAATGATACTCCTGACGTTCCAATCTATAGGACACTCTTTCCTATTTAGTCTGTCCCCAGAAAATGTCATGTTTCCTTATTTGGCGATTAAAAGTAAGCATATTTGATAAACATCAGGATTTGTCCTTTTTTTTTCTTTAACATCATGCCCGGTCAGACGGTGTCTATATAGTCGAACCTTTTAGATGATTCAAGGAGCTCTATCTTCTTCATCAAACTTGCTGTCTCTTGCTTCACATGCTGCATTATGCATATACACTGTAAGACTTTATTTATTTACTTTTTACAAGACACTAACTGTTTGCCATTCATATATATATATATTGAGGAGACGTAACTACAAGGCATAGTTAATTATTACCTGCATATCGCCAGATTCATTTTCATCAGGTTGAACTTTGTCTGTAGTATGCCTCTTATAGAGTTCGATTACCTCCTGTATGCTGCCAATTTACTTTGAATCAACACTTGTATCTTAATAGGAACATGTATCAAGATATCCAGCTATTGAAGATACAGAAAATTTGATAGAATCAGCTTAGATGCATCATCTTAATCAAACAATTTATCGTCTAAGTATTGAAGATACTTTGTTGAACTAGATTTACTACACCTATGGAAAGAAACATATAGAATGGACAAAGTTGGTCTTGCTAACTTTAGAATTAGAACTATGTTGTTGTTTGCATCGGAGGTAAGGTTTATGTCCCGTCTACTTCCAACACCATGCGAGGTGAAAACCTAGGCGATTGGTTTTATTTTTCAAGAAAAAAAAGTTATGCAGCTGGAGTGAGAATAGTCTTTTAGTTACTATTGTCATACTTACATCTCCAATAGTCGAAAGTTGGATAACGATTATACCCTTCAAAAATTATTTGATCATCATAATCTAATTTGGGTTAATTGAAATTAAATTAATACTATCACGAACGTGGTTAACTGGAAATAATAGTTGATCTTAATGTACGTCTTTTAACCTTCTTAGGAATTTACGGACCTTAGAAAAAGAAGAAACAATATTTATGTGATCATCTTTTGTAATTAAGTTCATGTAGTCAACCCGTAGGATGTGTATGGGTTGGTGCGACGAGGGTTCCCAGGAAATAGTCTCTCTACCTCTATGAGGTAGTGGTAAGGTTTGCATACATTCTACCTTCCCCAGACCCCACTTGTGATTGCACTGGGTATGTTGTCGTCGTTGTATGTTTTCTTAGGATTTGTTGATTCCTTATATTGGGGTTTTTCTTGTTTCAACTACCTAGTTTATTAGTTATGGGGGCATGCCTTTAACTTATGGGGAATAAATAGTGGGTACTAACATGGATATTCTTCTAGTACTAAGAGTAGTCCATATATTAACAAAGAAAACATAATTAAAATTTTACTAACATAAATATATTACATATACAGAAGCATAAAAGGCATGTATATTGCATAGTGATTTGGGATCTGCACATATTATTATATATATACACATAAATGTTGAGGATTGATGTCCGTACATAAATAGGTAGCTGTCTGCCCAAAAGATTCTTAATGTGTATTCTACGTACATAATGGGAACAGCCCAAGAACGTATAGAGCATGAAATGAACTAGTACTATAACTTGACAACTGGCTCCCATTTAGACTTGTGACTTAATAACTTGAACTTCACAAGATACCTTCTTTACCATTTACTCTAATTTTATTTTATTTTCAATTAGAGGGGGAATCCGCAGCTGCTACTCTTTGAGTGAGAAGAGGATAAATTTTTGTTCTATACAATAGCTCGCAAACCACACAGGAGAGATAACCCGTACTAGACAAGCCCGGTGCACGAGCTCGACTTAGAAGGTAAACCCCTTGCTTTCGTTGGCAAGGGATTTCGAACTTGAGACCTTCAAGACCATTGACTCTAAATTAAGCACTTGTAACGGGTGGTGAGAGGAGAAGATAAGATACATTGGAAGGTTCATTTATGTGGGATGTCACTAGAACTGAAATTTGTTCTGGTTACTTAAGCTATTTTAGTGACGTTTAAGGAAGTTATTTCCAAAAATTTGACCAATCAAACATAAGAAAATTAGAAAATGTTATTTTGGCACACCTTTAACTACTGCTACTGCAAATAAGATATTGTATTCTTTCTGCAGTCTAATTACTCGAGAAAATATAATCTGGTTCTATAATATAAGAGACATAATAGGAACAAAATTACAAGTCATTTAAGAGAGAATCTTTTAACTATCTAGGGTTAAGTTTCTAAATGGACAGTAGCAACCATTTCATGAAGTTACTAAGCTTGGATTAGTAGACGGTAAGGCAAAATATCAGTTTACTTTCTTCAATTTAATGTATTTCTCTCTATTGATTAAGCATTAAGTACGTAATTAATTAAGAACAACTGATGTAGTAATACAAAGGGCTTGGATCTACATCTACTTCTATTTATAGATTGATGAGGAAACATAAACAACAAGACCAACAACATACCATAAAATGTAAGTAGACGACCTTACTGCTAACTCACAGAGATAGAGAGACTGTTTCTGATTAAGGAAACATATAGATCATATAAAGATACACATGGATCATCACTTTTGGGATTAGATCTGATAGAAAAACACAACACTCCAGTTCTAGACCATCTTCAGCATCCAAAAACAAACTTGTAAGAAAATGCAATCATTAAGAATTGATGAATAGACTCACCTAGAGCTTGCAAATTCATATAGCTTTCCTCTTGGAGAAAAAATAATCAATCCAACTTGGGCATCACATAGAACAGAAAGCTCAAAAGCTTTTTTGAGCAAACCATTTCTTCTCTTAGAGAAAGTCACTTGCCTGCTTGTGGCGTTCTCTATACGCCTCATCTCAGTCTTCCCTCTCACCATCTCCTCAGATTAACCCCCTTAGCTTTTCAAAAAAAACAAAAGATGAAAATCCTGAGAATTTATGGTTGTAAGTAGTAATTTTCATAGAATATAAAGAAGAAATTAAGGATATTGTTTTTGCAAAAGGAAGAAAGAAAAACATGAAATGAGACAAGAGAAAGTCATGATGAGGAATGAAAAGAAAAGGTTACACATGTGGAGTGAGGACTTACAAATATAGAAAAATCTCAGAGAAGATTTTGGTTGCAAAAGAACTACTTGAGCTAAAATGGAAAGACAGGAGAGAGAGAGAGAAGCATAAATAAAGAAAAAGTTGAAATGGGTAAGTAAGGAAGTTTAATAGTGTGGAAAGTTTGTTATTGGGGCTCAATTTATGGTATGAGTTATACAATCAAAAGCAACAAAGGGCCAAAGCCACACACTTTTATTTCTATCATTTTCACTATGAAAAAGATATGAACCAATAAAATACGTAATAACAAAACCCTCAATCCTTGGCTAGTTTTGGTAATCCTACAAAGTTAACTAAAAACAGAAATATCAAATAATAGAGGGAAAGAAGGTAAGTATTATACTCCATAAAAATGGAAATTAAGGTGGTACACATGTTTGAAGAACACGTCAAATGAGTAGGTACCATCCAATGAAATATCGAAAGCGCATTGCTTCTCCTAGGTACGATCCAATGAGATATCAACCAATAAAATAACTTTATTTTTTTTTAATCTATTTTAAGAAAAAAAATTTGATGCATTTTATATATTTTTAAAATTATAAGATTCAAAAGTACTATTTACATCTTAAACTATGTGCCATGTTAGGTCGATCAAATATAAATAAAAAAATTCATTTAAAATAATATAATGTTATAGATCAAGAGAGTAAATATTATTAACTAGTGTAAGAATAAAACCTCATTTTTCACTATCAAAGATGTGGTGCAATAGATGGAAGTTACTCTTCTCTTAATTAGAAGTATTGAATTCGAACTCTAAGTATAAAAAATTTCTTGGTAAAGAGTGTCTTCTCCTGAATGGAGTACTCTTACACAACTAGTTTTGGTTAGATGAAAAAACAAAATAAAAAACCCATTTTCTGCTAGTTTTGATAATCCTATAAACAGATTGAAGATAAAAATGAGATGCAGAAGGACGCTAAAGAGTACGACAACAACAACATAACCAATGAAATCGTACAAGTGGGGTTTAAGGAGGATAGAATGTATGCAAACCTTATCATTAACTCATAGAGATAGAGAGATTGTTTCCTAGAAGGATGCTAAAAAGTGCAATGAGATAATCATGTTTTCCACTTTCAAGGTATTGTTGGGATGAATATGATTTCTCATTATCTTTAATAATATGTCTCGAGTTTAAGTCTAGTAAATGAAAAGTATTTAAATTTATGTGATTTAGAATACTACGGATACAGATTAATCATACCCCAAAAAAATACTCAAGAGATGGAACCCAAAAAAGAGAGCAAATATTCCCCACCCCTACCCCCCACACCAAAATTTAGTGATGTGAAAACTCTGTAGCATTTTCCTTTTCATGTACGTATTTAATTTTAGCTTGTGGGGGTTAGAAAGAAGGTACAATATGTTCAGTATTCATGGCAGATATTTACTTCAACAATATTTTTTTTTTTCCTCGAATATCCTCTTTATGAATAGTAAATAAAGATTACTAGTACTATTTCTAGTAACACAAAGGTTTTTTATAGGGATAAGTTCTAATTTAGGAACAAAAAATTTCCTAAATAATATAGATGTTTCATTCTTTCTTTTTTTTTTTTCTTTCCCTTTTTGTTTTGATTATATTTAACAATGTTGTATGGAGTATACGATTAGTAAGTGAAAATTGTTGCCAAACATTAGCTTAAGAAAAAAATTCTGTTGCACTAAACACATTTCGTATTTTTTAAATTTTATTTTTTTAAAAAGAAACAGAGATGAAAAAGATGATTTTTTAATAAGAGAATTTTATTTTTACATATAAGAAATTTAGAAACAAAAAAATACTTTCTTGTGTTGATTTTGTAAGTTGTCATTTGCCAAGAGATTTTAGTTCTTTGAAAAAAGAGAGTATAACACTACTTCAAGTATTGAAAAGGAAGAGATAAATAAGGAGCACACTACTAATAAATTTTTTAATATAATCCCGTAGGGAGAAGTGTTCGCGATTTGGATAAAAAGTCAATCCAAACTAAAAAATTGAACCAAGTTGATTTTTATTTAGGTTTGATTTGATTTGATTTTAGTTTTTTAAAAATGGATAGCGTTTGATTTGAGTTTGGATTTGTTCAGAAAAAATGAAGAAATAACCAAATCGAACCGACAAACTATATTTATATATTTTATAATTATACGTATACAATATATTATTTATAAAAATAATTTTTATTTTTTAATCTTCTTATGAAAGCATAAATGATCAGGATGAGAACATTTATCTTATTGATTTCATGTCTATGACAATTCTTGATAGAATTAGAAATGTCACTATCTCTTTGTTTTAGGTCAAAGTGGTGAATTTTAAAACTTTTTGCGAACGTTCTAAAATATCAGACGTTCTAAATATTTTTTTCGTTTTGAATGAATTATTGTCAGTTTTCTCCATTTTAAATGTATCATTACTTTTATTTTTGTGTATGCTTAATAACCGAACCAAATCGAAATCGAAATCGATAACAACCAAACGGATAAATGTATATTATAATTCGATTGATTTAGTTTTGAGAATTTAAAAATTAAATAAAGTTAATTGATTTTAATTTTAATTTTGATAAATAATCAATCCAGACCGACTCGCGAACACTCCGAGAAAAGTAAATATCCTCATGTAACCTCGTCAATATATTTAAGATATAACAATATTTGTTAATTATATTTTCGTGAACTTGTCAACACTAAATTAAAGTTGATTTAATAGATTGCTCTTAGATTCAGGCAGAGGAATCAACCATGGGAATTTATAATCTGTTTGCCAAACATTTAAAATTAGTTTATTTTTAAAAAAAAATTGTTTAAAAGATACTTTTTGTTGACAAGTAATTTTTGTTTGAACAATAAATTTAAAATATACTTTTGAGTAATAATTAAAAGTGATCATAAATATATTTTTCACAAATTATAATTTCAAAAAAGTTTTTTTTTTTTTTTTAAAAAAAGTTATTTTTGCCTTACGAAAAATCGATTCTACTGTTATTTTAATAACATTATTTTCTCTCAAATACTTGATCAAACATACTATTAATCAACTTGCAACCGTGATATTATTGCCCTGGATTCATGACGCATAAAAGGGGAAAAGGGAGGGGGTGACAGGCTCTCTTTATTACTCTCTCTGTCCTATTTTAATTAAATTTATGAGATAATACATACATATTAAAAAAAATATTTTAAGACAAAATTTACATCATATTGTTCACTATTGTCTTTTATAAAATCATAAATATGTAATATAATATATCTTTTAGAAAATATAAAATTTCAACAAATGAAAGGGCAAATATGAAAAAAGTTTAAAACATTCACCTTGAACTTTGAACAATTCAAATATTTTGAACATTAGAAAAAACCTCAAAAATTCAATTAATTTGGGACGGAGAAAGTATTATTTTTTAATCTTTTTTATCCTCCAAAATTACCTATAGTAATATCTATTACAAAAAGAATAATATGGCGTAATTTTCAAATTTTAATTTCAGAAGGAAGACTAATTTTAATAAGGTTAAAATTGGAGAAAAGAACGACAAGGCTTTAAAACACTTTCAATGACGAATAAAGAATTTTATTAAAAATATTTAAAACATATTAAATATCAATTTTTTTTTAATAATGAATATTTTTTCAGTAAATTGATTAGTTTTTGGCAAAGAATAGAATAATGCAAACCGTGTTTGTGTTATATTTATATGTGGCAAGGTCAGTGGTCCCAAAATCACAGGACCTGTACCAATTCTGCAAAAAACATAAGTGGGCACCCAAACAGGCCCTAATCGTCATGGTGGGTGCCTTGAGGTGACAGATGTCGGTATTATAACTTTTAAATCCTTTTAATGTAAAATAATTCCGTGATTAGTACTTTTAATTTGTTAATCCTAATTTATACTAGTATAATTTCTCGAGAGGTGCATTCATCTGCCCAATTGCTTCATTATTCCAAATACCTGCTAGCCAGTGCTTTTATTGTGTATTTTTATTAAGTATCATTCTCTCTCTGGGACCAGTTAATCACTTAATTAAACAAAATTAGGTAATCTAATTGCTTTTAGAGAAAATATTCCTTGATGCCTACTACCCTTTTCGGAAACTTATCATGTTCAACAGTTTTGGATTGCACAAATTAACCCCTAAATTATTCTCTATTCACTTTGGACCACAAGCAAAAATAACGCTGAGTGGGTTACAAGATTGAAGATGCCTAAGACAAATTTAGGAAAGTGTTTTGATGTGAATGAAGGAAAATTGCATAGTTTGAAAAGCCATGATTATCATGTTCCCGTGAAAACTTATCACAAAAATAATTCACTAGAAAAATTTTAAAACACATTTCATTGTCAATTTCTATAACCCCTATTTTAGGTCAAAAGACAAGTAATTTAAGTCCATACTTACTTCCTAGTTGCCAATTCCACATAATAACACAAATAAATGTTCAACATAATAAGATAAGGCACACACATAAAACGTGCCATGGTAATTTAAGAGATAGGCTCCTCAAAATGGTTTAATGTCTTATTACCTAACAACTCCCAACTTATAAATTCAATATTCCTCCGCACATTTTTATTTGTAACATTATATCTTTTGAAAATCAAATTTATTAATCTTCAAACAATTTCATATTTCAAATTAAAATTTAAATATTTGAAAACTATGCAAAAATTACTATAAGTCATAATTCCAACGTTCGTTTTTTGCTAGGTTTTTTTCTTTGAAAAACACACTTCAATGTTTTTGCAAACTTTCCATTCTTTATCTCAAGTTAAGGTTGAAATTATGGACCAGATGGTAACACAACAAAGAAATAAAAAAAAAAAAACCCAGGGTGAATACTATAGTACACAATTTCATTAGCTTTTGCAGTATAGTGTACAACTTAATAGAGGTCATGAGCCTAGATTTTACTTTCACATACCATGAGAAAATTGAACCAAAATATAGAAAAAAAGAAAAAGAAAAACCAAGGTATTAATTACATCTATTTGCCAAAGGACTTTACTATTCAAATGGGGACATTAAGTCATGTTTATAAGGACAACACACTATCTAAGCAACAAAATTTCTTAGATCTGTGGTAGAAGAGGCCTAAAAGGGCTCTCCACCAGTTCATATTCAAGGTGCCTATGCCCATCAATCTAGTTCACTTCTCCATACTGGTGACCAGCTATGGGCAAATTTGTTGCAATACACATGGTGAGAAAAGGGCAATCAACAACGGATATCTTCTTAAACAGCCAATGTAATCGTCCTTGCTGATCTTCCCATCACCATCTGTATCAAATAAGGTGAAGAGCCCACGGATCTGCAACGGTCAAGATAAAGAAAGCTTAAATAGATAGATTATTTACAATCTAAGCACCTAATTTCTAGAGAAGTTAGCTATACCATTTAAGCAATCAACTCAATTATTTTTGCCTGTCTGGCCAATTGAATATTCACACAGTTTATTCATCAGACATTTCTTACAGGTTAAACAAACCCCTCAATTTTACACAGCAATAACACGGATTGAAGTTATAAAACTTGAACTGACCTAGTATACATGCAAAAATAGGACAGTTACACAGTCCAAATAACAATATTTGAGTGGCTTTGGAGTTTTCCAAGACTTAGCCAAAAAAGAACTCACCTCATTGTTACTCAAGCCAGGAACGGATAGCATGAGAAACTCCCCAAACTGAAAAAAGCACATGGAAATTATAGGGACAAGTCATAGGTATTAAGCTGATAACAAGAGCGCTATCAAACAAAACAAATGGGCGTGATAGTACCTCTTGCTCTAGAATGTAGTTCTTCTCATCACCATCACATGCAGTGAAGGCTGATTCACAGGCTTGGTGAAATAGTGGCTGCTTCAAGATATGAGCTGACCCAACCAAAAACTGAATGCAGCAGACAGATCAATCGTGAATTCTACATATAAAGCTCCATCCGTAACACAAAATCAGCCCCCTGACCCCCATCCAACCCACTTTTTGTACATTTTATCAGAAAATGAATAGCTTAATTTCATTCAATATAGAAGTGGAGCCAAAGCAATAATAGCACCAGCTTGAATCTAGTTCCTAAAGCTACAACTAGTATGCAGTTATCAGATAGATTTCAGAAGCAATTCGTGGAGGAAGAGCACCTGCTTGAATGTTATTTTACCGCTTTTCTCCACGTCAATGAAGCCAAATATCTGCAAATAAGAAGAATAGCTCAGGGAGATGAAGCAAGTTATTATAAGAATACAAACCATTTTGAAAGCGAGAATTTTTTCAAAGTACTTTCTCATCAGAAATCTCTTTTAACAAAATAGATTTCTTTTAGAGAAAATTATTATACTTCACCAATAAAATTGACCTCACTGAGATATCTTAAGCTTCCTATTATTTGACAGTAACTGACATGAATTTCATAAACAATAATCTTCACTCTTATGTGGCATTTAGTTGATAGCTGAATAATCCTGAAAATGTTAATGTATAGGAGTATAGGACTGTAATGACGTGATCATTTGTAGAATTGCAATGTTTGTTTTGTCAAGTTGATCATGATTGTTGAAGTATGTGAGCCTTCCCGTCTATAAAAGTTTAAGCTACTAGCGAGGCTACACTTTACATAATTATGTCATCACTACATTCCCTCACATGCTTGGCCTAATTCTTTTATGGGCATTAGTCTAATGAAGGGCGGATTCAAACTCAACCCAAGAATACTCTACTTGGTATCCTTGTATGCTTTCTTCCAATCAAATGTGGACCCTCTCTAGCTACTTAATATCAGCTTAACTTTTTTAAGGGGCAGTTCAAACAATTCAACATGGTATTCAAAGTAAAGCAAAGATCCCTGTCCTTGGGCTTGACTTTCATACCACCCATTAGCAGTCCACATGCTTCAAAGAAAAAGAATTAAACCTGCACATGAAAAGGTGTGGTTCGAATCTAAGATAAAAACTTGTGATTCCTTTCTTACAATAGAGCTTATGATGAGGCGGGTTGACAGAATTTGACAATGGTAAAAATTGACCCTTCTCGTTGCCGATTTCATAACTAGTTGGTACGTTCGAATAATAAAAAGAAGTTCTCTTTCTAATCCTATTTAGATTCTGTCGGGTGAATATAATCAAATACAGTCAAACAGAATCCAATTCTGATGCAGAAATTCCAATTAAAGAATGAAATAGAAAAGATACAAAATCAAAAAATAAATATCACTAAAGGTGGGTCGTAAACCTTATTAGATACCAGAGTCAATGGTATCTAATAAGTTTTACCTACTATTGGATTTGAACAATGACTCCCGCCGTATGTTTGAGGAACAATGTGGTCTATCAGGATCTAACATTGTAATTAAGGATTGTATAATCTTCACCCAACCTGCAACTTGATGACCTAGTCCCACATTGACTAACTTGGCATCTAAAGTTTAGTCCACTCCTTAGCATTCTATTTACCACCTACTACCTTTATAAAGTTGAAAGGCATTGACACCAAAGTAGAGTAGTCTTTCAAAAGCTGATAAGCAATGACAGCAAACACAATGATGCAGACAGAACAGACATTTACAAGCCCAAGCAAGTAACTCCTAACACGTATAGAACTGCATAAGCAGTGAAAAAAATAGCCATAATTGTCAGGGAAACAGCTGCAAGAGAATCGATGATAAAAGCAGCAATAAGAGGGATGATGAAAGCAGCAATAAGAGGACAAATGCTCAAAGTCCCAAACTACAACAATCAGAACCAATCTTTGTTACCTTTTCAGAAAGAGAACACGGTTTCAGTCTCAAGACCTTGAGGAAGTCATGAATCTCGACCTGTCCCCTGCAGACACAATGGATATTACTGCAAGTACAATTTACAATTATAAAAAGTGCATCTAAGCAGAACTACAAATCCCAATAACCTAATCAAACGAGGCACAAAAGTTAGTTATATTCTAATACTATGAAAATCACTAATTTCAAATTTTCTCTTGAGACCAGAAAATTTTGGGAGGAGTAAGGAATATCCCATAAAACATAAGATTGGAAAGAACTCACACAATGATAAGAGATTATGAGTGATTAAGCATATAGTCATTTAACAAGGAAAAACCAAAGAAATTGAGCAAAGAGATGCAGACTTAATCTGATTTACATTAGTTCATGAATAAAGAAAACATGCAATCACAAAAAGACCATGAGAGGCAGAAATAAATCCAGACATGTTATCTTCAATTTTAAAGGGTCTTACTTAGTTGTAGCTGCTATTCGTTTTAAGAATGTTTTGTCATACTTTAATTGGTGTTTTGCCATCGTTTCTTCGCTCCTGTTATTTTCTCCTATTGAAATGCTCTTCCTCTTTTGATAAGTAAAAGAGCATCGGGGTGATGTGGAAGGCAAAAGTGTACAAAGAAAGAGAGTTAGTTCCCTTACATGACTACTAACCTAGAATCAAAGAGCTAACAAAATCCGAAAAACTGTCACTGCTATTAACATGAGACAAGAAGTTCTAACTACATAGATTGACCAAGCATCTAATTTTTAGAATATGGCCTGGAGTTGAGATCCCATCAAAGAATCTGCAGTTTCTTTCATTCTAGATGCACCAAAAAGTTACTGCTATAATCATTCTCCAGATCTTCTTGATGGTTTTCTTGATGTTCTGAGGAAAGAGACCCAGTGTAGACAGTAGACCAAACAATGTAGTTAGGAAGCAGTTTCAGATTTCATAGACCAACAAACAAAGTAGTTAGGAAGCAGTTTCAGATGTCTGCTATGAAAAAGTATTGCAGAAAAAAAGGTGCTTGACATTTTCAGATGATCGAGGGCACAAATGGGCAACGGCATCTACCATCCTGAGGGTCTATCGGAAATGCTTTAATAAACTTTTCCCAGAGCCGAGGGTCTATGGGAAACAGCCTTTCTACCTTCCAAGGTAGGGGTAAGGTCTGTGTACACACTAACATCCCAGACCCCACTTTTGGAATTACATTGGGTTTGTTATTGTTTTAAAGGGTCAGGAAAAGTATATCAAAACTCATGTAACTTTTACCAAATTTGTAATAGGGAACACCAATAGTTATTAGTCAACAAAATACATGATCATACATATAACCAGGCCCTTGCTACCAAGGCCGGTACCCAGAAATTTATCCAGTTCGTAATCCCTTGTGTAATATGAGGCATGCAGTTTGTATATAGCTAGCTAATGAGATGTTTGAGATCCCATCAAAATGAAATCAAACATTTCCAATAACTTCAATTCTACCAGAGCCAGCAGCCCCATCAATCTTTACATTTGAATATTGTTGGATATTCTTCGTAGTTTAATGAATGAGTTATAATGTCAGAAATTAGCTCTACAATGTTGAACAAGTTGTGCAGTTTAGCATCATCAGTTCAGGTGCAACCTAGTGTTGTCAAATGTGTGTTTATACATCCTAAAGCAAGGCTCAAAACGTGTTGAGCACTAAGTCTTGCTAAATGGGCGCTTCAGTGTAATCATCAAGGTTCTAAAGCATACTTTCCCTTGCCACTAAGCCTCCTTTGAAGATGCGACACTAAGCAATTAATATTTCACTTTATTGTAATTTTTTCCCAAATTTATTTATTCATATATTTGTCATTCATGCTTATAATTATTAGCCTTGGACTAAACATATATACTTGGAATTTTTTTCTCCCTTTGTGTCTTTTTTCATTAAAGCTCGCGCTTTAGTTGCACTTTGCACTTAAAGCCCCAATGGATGTTATAGCTTTTTGCTCTTTTTTGCTTTTGATAACACTGAGTGCACCCATGAGAAAATGCCTATTTAGTACCATTAGGAATGAAGCTGCCCACAGATAACACTCTTGATCAAAAGCCACAATACTTGAGGACAAGTTTTATCCCTCATTTAACTTTTATCATTATTGTTTTGCTTCAACTTAATTACCAAAAGTCCACAGTCTCACTTGGTGTTTAATTCCTTGACAAATAATTCGCAATAACCAGATCAGTAACATACAGAGAGGGGACACTATTTGAGAGAGAAGTTCCATGCTCTACCCACAAACCAAAACTACAAATAAGGAATCTGGGTTCATTGAAAAGCAAAACACACCAGAATATCTACAACCTCCAAAGAGCTCAAATGAAATGCTTAAAAACAAGAAACATGACATACCTGGAGTCTGGATTCATTGAAAGGAAAATATCCAGAAAACCTACAGCCTCCAAAGAGCTCAAATGAAATGCCTAAAAAAGGAAACAAGGATCATATATCCTTTATCATGTTCAGTCCATATATTTTGAAAAATTAACTTTGCTGCAACAGCACAAAAATCTGCATAAAATTAGGCTGTAATAATGCTTCAAATATCTTGATATGCCACTGAATAGTTTTGTTACTCGGCGCAAGTTTTGGACTGCTTAATCAGGAAAATGGTATTTCGTTCATGGGAAGAATACCTTCTTTTTTCTTTGTGATAATTCAATTATAGTGTACATAATTGCACACTTTGACTGTACTTAAGTTATGGGAGTACGGAATCGAGAAAGGATAACCAATTATTTGTTGATCCAAATCTTTTTATCATCAATTACAACAGGTAAGATTAGCTTAATGACAACAATGTCTCTGATACTATGATGTCCTCTGTTTTGAAACTCTGTTCACACAAAAGTTAAACTCCATTTTTTCCAAGGTTCTTTCTACGTCACTCGGATTCCTTGGTGTACCCTTACCCAACATCAACCTACATCAACATTACATCACACCACTATGAAAATGTAATAATCCTCAGGAAACAGAGAAAATATCAATAGATCACATCTCGTAAGTAAAGAAACCAAAGAACTTTTAACAGGCAAACGCTAAAATACTAGGTCTAAATGAGCTAAAACTAAACTAGGAAACTAGATCCACATCAGACCCAAAGCACTAATATTATGGTAAATACGTGTTCCCATTGGTAGCAAAAAGGGGAAAGCCCATTATACATAAAACACAACAAAGTGGAGCTATACGATGTATTGATCTCCATAAAAGTCATCCAATACCTATATTAATTGGAATACTATCTGTACCTAAATTTACATCAAATAACAAACAGTGGAGTATTCTCAAATTGAGCTACTACTGTATGCACAATTGCGTTGTAGTATTTGAAGCAAATATGTAAAAGTACCCACTGGATCTACTCTAAACCTATGGAGCAAAGTAAAGGTAACATTTGAGCATTAAACCAAATTTAAGAGGCAATGAGGCTAAACGTTTTGCATTTCGAGAAATGTCAAGTGTACTAGTCAACGCCCAGTTTTGCCTCACAGTTAACTCACAAACACACCATGTCTCAAAATAAGCATACTCAAAGAAAATAGCTAAACCAAAGTGAAATTGCTTTTCTCAGGAGATGAAGTAATTAAAGTGACTCACCGATTCAATCCCTGCCATCTCAACCAAATAGAGCGAGGGATTTTCCTGGAAACGGATAAAAATACATTATTCCAGAGTGATACATTCAACTAAAATCCCTTGTACAAATCAAATTTGATTCAGAAGTGGAAACAATTCATCACTTCCTCAGCAAGCAATTCACTGACAAAAACATAGGAAAAACTCCAAAGGATTGCACCTGTGCTGATCGATTCAACATTGAACACCAGCAAGAGAAATAAGTAGCCTTTTTCATGAGACAACTTAAAACCCTTTCTCTGCCATCAAATATGCAATTGCATATTAAAATGGCATTAAAATTAAGGCAGACCACAAGAATTTCCAAATGCAGTGTAATTTGGCATGATTCTGGGCCAGAAATATAACAGTGCTGTCAGAAACCCAGAATATAGAAAAGATATTACAGTATCAAGAGGGCACACTCTTGGAGGTAACCATGCAGCTCTTGGGACTAGACATGTAGCAGACAGGCAACAGGTGGAGTACTATAAGTACTGCTGCATGCATCAACATCTAATTTATGACAGCCTTAACAGCATATGAGGTTTATAATAGTCTCAAATAACCTACAGGAACTCTTCAGGAAGAAAGAGTCCCAGGAATACTGCTAAGAAGTCATATTCCAACATGAATTTCCCTAAGATACTCCCAGAGGAAGAAAAGAAAATGAATACATCAACATATACAATATGAATATAATTTAATTACCAGGCTATTAAAAAGAATCATATACCTGATTGGCCTCCAATGCTTTAGAAAGAAGCAGTACATCGCCATAAGAATGAGATGTCTGTACCACATTAAGAGCACTTGCAACAGCATGTCCAGTCTGTATTAATCATTGATTTTAATTTAATGATATGCTTTCATAAATAGGATGTATAAAGTATGATAACTGACTAGACAAGCTCACACATTTAGTAACATATAACCACATATGTTTTCGACCAAAATGATATTTAACTGCATAACACACAATCTATTCTTTTATTTGTGTGTCAAGCCAATATAAGAGTCTTTCAAGTACAACAAACATAACTTACTCACCGCTGAAATGTGAACCATAGTATACCTATAAAAAATGTGATACTCACTACATAAGATGCAAGGAGAAAATTTAGATGAATCAGGCCTTAAAACTGCAAAAGAAGTTCCCAGCTTCAACAACTACTAACTATGCCATCTCGTCCATTTACAGTGAACTCATATGCAGCTATACCAACTAAAAAGAAACCATCCAAAGATTACTCTAACGGAGAGAGGTGAAAAACAAGACAAACGGACATCAAGCCTTTCTTTTGGATAAGTATAAACAGCCATCAACTTAATGGACAAATTTAATCGAGTGAAAGGCTGCAAAAAAGACTCTAAAAATGTCACATTAATGAATAACCACTGACCTCACATATCCTACATGGATTTGTTTACGAGTAACATCAGGTACGAGTATGTGCAGTCGCTAACTCTAGTGTATTTGAAGAAAATCTGACATGAAACACTCATACGCATGTCACACCCAACTCTGCAAGAACAATGCCATTGCATCTTTTGTTCCGACGGTGTGGAAGGAAAGAAACAGAAGACTTCTCCAGACAAGTGAGAGATGCATGAACAGCTTGTATAGAAATGTGCAGCAATTTAGTGGGTATACATTTTTATGATGGAAAACACGAGCACATTAATTCAAAGAAGCTGGAAACAAACATGAATTCTGCATATATTTTCATCCAAGAAGTTCTGATATGCAACACGTACAACAAATGAAAAATAAATCTTCTCCAGATTGCAGAAGAACAAATTCTGCTACAGACTAGACTCACCCTTTGAGCAAACCGTACAGCAGTTTCTTTCCGATTTTCATGAGGTGTTATAACAGGAAGGTACTCAACCTGCAGATTACTAAACAAAGTGAGCCAAATTGTTTCAACAGTAATATCCTTACCATTAAAAGAAAATGTTAACTATTTCCAAGGACAATAAACCACATTTCACTATATCCATTCCCCAGCCCAACATTGATCAAAACACAGAGGAAGCAAAGAAGATCGAGAGGGGCCTTGAAAGGGAAAAAAGAAATGCCATTGTGCAAAGAAGATCGAGAGGGGCATTAAAAGGTAAAAAAGAAATGCCATTGTCAACTTTTGGGTGAAAATGAATTTATTACTAGATTATGTAATCATATGCTTTAGAGAAAGGAGATTAAAACATTATTTTAACCATGGTTGCCAAAATAAACTAAGCATGGGAAGCCAGAAAAGTAACTAAAGCAGAACTCAAAAGAGTTAAGGGGAACAGAAAGTTTAATGGTTTCCCAAAGTTGTAGTAGTTAAGACTTCCAGAGTTCCACGGTAGGTCATTTTAAAAATATATTTGTCATTTTAAAGAATATATTTAGCAAAGTTTAAAAAGACAAAGTATGAAATAAGCACAGTGAAAGAACATACTAACGTGTTCCCAGTTAAATAACAACTGATGAATTAGAGAAAATTGGTCTACAACTTCTAAGACTATCAAACATATTGTAAAATACTTAAAGCTAATGAACCAGAGAAGATAGGTCTACAACAAAACTGGAAAAGACTGGCAGGTCTCTTAATTAACCATAACGAAGATATGCTTGTCTAGACTATATCGGACATAGATTAAGATAAAGCTAATATTGAAAAGTGCCAGTGCACCAAAGTTCAGGGACAGTCAGGAGATTAATCCCTAAATCTCACTGGAACTGAAGAACATTCATAGTTTCCAGTAACAGCTTAAAAAATTTATAAGATCGTGACAGTCATTCTGCTAAATAACTGAGTACTAGTAGATGTATATACATGTAAGGAAGCAGACATTCAGATGGGAAAGGAGCAGAGTTCTGCATATATGACTAGTCGCAGAAAAGCATAATAGATTTGAAGCTTGGCACCAGAGAAAGTCACCACATTGAGCAGTGCATACATGTCCATTAACAGTTAGTCCCATCTTTTCTAACTGCGAGTCATACGCACCTCCATGAAATTGTGGAACTGTGTGAACATTCTAAACATCAGCATTGCTAAGGAGATATTCCCCCTACACGACAATAGAACCCCACATGAGGGCGATTAACTAAAACAAACATATCAGCAGAAAAGTACTTGATGAGAAGGAAGAGTATACCATGACTGATCAAAATGTACATGGGGATATCGCACAACAACAGGCTGGATAGGATATCCCGGGATAAATGCACCAAGTTGAAAGGAAATAATCGATCTTCCATTGGTTGTAGTCCCTTCAGGAAATAAAAGCACTCGGGGAAATTGATCGCAAGAAGCCTTTCTCTGTTTTGAGATCCTTGAAAGCATATTTCTGTATCAAATAGCTATATATTGCTAGAACACTTTATCTTCATATTATACGTTCAGGAAAGATTATTTACTTGCAAACTATGGATGGAGCTGTTCACAAACTCAATCTCTTAGCCAAGTACAAAGTGAAGATTTTGTAATTATGCATATACATATGCCACTATGCACAAGTACTCCTCATAAAGGGAGATGGTTGCCAAAGGGAAAATTACTTCTTCAGACCTTTTTATTGAACTGGATAAGAGAGTAAATGGACTTCATAAATTTCCGGGATATAAATTTTGCTGACGTTTGTTCTCTTAGTGGAAACTTCTCATGTGTCAGCTTATTTTTAAATAAAGGTTTACCTCAGTATCAAATTAATACTGTAAAATAAGTCATTACCATGACGGCTGTCAGATGTACCAGCTGGAAGTATAAGGCTTTAGAAATGGAAAAATACTTGTTAATAAAAAGGATCAAGAGTTTTTTATGTATCAGACATTTTAATTGGCCGATTTTCTACAACCCTCAGCATGTTGGCAAGTGGTTGAACAAGAAAAATTTGCTCAACAACTGCCCCCAGACTTCAAGTTATCTGCATATATATGTAGGGAAAGCTCAACCTTAAATCCCAAGACATGGAATTGAAGTAGCAGGCTTTACCTGGGATGGAACATAACATTTCATATCTCCAAGGTAAACCTCAATAACACATTCTGAAAACATATATAATACAGCTACAACAAGTGACCATGGGCCTACTAGAAGTAAATTAAGCTAACCTTAGAATGAAATGCTCTAACATAATAACCAAATATAAGTCTTATTATCCAATAGTATTGATAGGAAAAACAAGAGATCATCTTATAAAAAGAAAAAGCAAGAGACCAAAGACAGATACTATTTACCTTTATTTCATTTACAGCATGCTTTCTTGAAGTGGGAGAGAATCTATTAACATATATCACCTGCAAAAATGGGGAAGGGGATGAACAAGTTAGTGTCCTAATTACATAAATATATACCAAGCATGCTGAGCTAGAATAAACTGGATGAAAAATGGTAGCTAGAATAGGATGAAGAAATCTGCCTACGGAGGACAAACATAAACTATATGTAATAGAAAAACATAAAGTAACTGTACCAAGTAGACAGAAAATTGGAGATAGTGTTGTTGTGCCCATTACCTGCATAGCTCTGATTATGGTTCCAACGAAAGGCATGGAATCATGGGACTCGGAAGCAACAATTGTGGGAAATAATTCATAGAAAAAGAAGATGGGATCTATGTACGATACATGATTCGATATGACAACAGGAGCTATTGCCCTTGGTGCGGGTTTTCCTTTTCGTCTTATCCATTGGTACCTGGAATAGTACATAGGACAGGACAAAGGAATCAAAAAAAAAATCATATATCATCAGAAACAATGCACGGGAAGAGAATCTGACAGTAAATTCTTTAACTTTGACAAAAGCTTGCATGACCTCTTCTAACATGCAACTACCTGTTTAACTTGGACAGCACAAAATGCCTGACTTATCAATTAAAACTACTCCTTCATACATTGAATACCATAATGGGGGTTCTACCCTCTTACATACAAGTTGAAACCACTAATCTTATAAATCCATGTACACTAAATATTGCTACAAGAAACAATGTGAAAAAGATAAATAGAAGAACTTCAAGACTTGGGAAAGGAATACTAAAAAGTTACTTGACGGTACAACAACAACAACAACAACAATAACATACCCAATGGAATCCCACAAGTGGGGTTGGGGAGGATAAAATGTACGCAGACCTTATCACTACCTCATAGAGATAGAAAAACTATTTCCAGAAGACCCTCGTCTAAAAAGTATCAGGCCCCAAAAAGCAGAAGATACTAGATATTAAAAAAAGAAAAGAAAAAACAAGCAAATAATACAACAACAACAACAACATACCCAGTGGAATCCTACAAGTGGGGTCTAGGGAGGGCAGAATGTACACAAACCTTACCACTACCTCATAGAAGTAGAGAGGTTGTTTCCTGGGAACCCTCGACTAAACAACCCATAGGCGGAATAAATTAGAGATGACAAAAATGAAAGGAAAAGAAAGGAATCGGATGAGCGACTACTACTGAAAAGCACATAATATTATGTAAATACTATAAATTTAACACACAATATAGTGTTAGATAAATTTAACACTACCCCCGGCTAGACATCAACATAACTCTGCTAACCTATTAGCCTTCTACTCTGATACGCGACTTCCACTCCTTCCTATCTAAGGTCATATCCTCAGTGAGATCAAGTCTCACCATATCCTGTCTAATCACCTCTCCCTAGTACTTCTTTGGTCTACCTCTACTTCTCCTAGCACCTCCTAAGTCCAACCTCTCGTATCTCCTTAGAGGCGCATTGATAATATATAAATACAACCCTTAGGGGTGGGCCTGGTGGCAATTGACTTAAGCCTTGGGGTTTGCTCCCTTTTTCTCAAGTTCGAAATCCATTGGTGTAAATTTTTTAGGGCCATCGGACTGGTAAAATTTGAATTAACCATGATGCACTTGCGAAAAACTCCGTGCCGAGGGCCTGTGCACTCCCGAGATTAGTCGGGGCTCAAAGAGTCTCGAACACCCGGTGCAAATCAAAAAAAAAAAAAGTAACAAATATAAGACGGGCAGTAACAACACAAGATATAAAGACACGACTAATCCTACTAACCTACCATATCACAACATCATCCTACCCTATTAGCCTATTAAACTTCTATTCTAATACGTGACCTCCACTCCTTTCTATCTAAGGTCATGTCCTCAGTGATATGAAGTTACGTCACATTTAACAATCAAAAGATGTCTTGTAAGTAGGGGTGGGCGTTCGGTCGGTTCGGTTCGGTTTGGTGTTTCGGTTTTCGGTTTAAGAAAAATATAAATCGAAACTGAACTGAAATAAATTCGGTTCAGTTCGATTTTTGTAATTTCGGTTCGGTTTATTTCGGTTTAATTTTTCGGTTTGAATATTATTTCTGACTATTTTTTTCGCTGAAAATTAATTGATTACATACAAGAAAATACTACTACAACTCTATAAAAATAAGATGAACTCTAACTGCTAGCTCTTGGAGTTGGAACTTGGAGAGTTGGAAACTTGGAGTTGTGTAATTGTGTTTTTCTTTTTCAGTTAGTAAAATAATTAATGAAAATGAAAAAGTCAAAATCTCAAATAGTCAAAGACTCAAATAAAAATAATCACATGAGAATTGGGAATTTGGGATTAATAATCTGATTTTAAATATGGGCTGGACATTTAATTTTGGGTTGATATTTGGATTTGATAATTGGGTTGGAGATTGGGCCATGGTTTGGGTTTGGGACTTTGATCTTTGGGCCATAAAAGATAATTTGTATATAAATTATAATTTATATTATAATGGTATAAATTAATTCGGTTTTTCGGTTAACCGAAAAAATATATTTTAAAACCGAAAACCGAACCGAATTATTAATTTTTTAAAATTTCAAACCAAAACCGACCGAATTAACCGAGAAACCGAAACCAAAATTAAAAAAAATTTAGTTCGGTCGGTTTTTTCGGTTTGAACCGAATTATGCCCACCCCTACTTGTAAGGATAAAACTTATTTAATTGAGTGAACTACGCCAGTAATATCCCTTAATAACATAAATGTTCCACTAAATTTCACAAGAGTTCCAACACCTGCAAGCTACATAACACCCACAGGTTTCCCCAAAGCTCCAACAACTACAAGCTAAATATATCCCAGGTCCTTCAGCCCCACCGTCGGCCCATCGACCTCTTCAATAGAGAAAAGAACAAAATCTCAAGCTTATTGTAACTGATGCTTTATTTTAACGCTTAGTTTCCACTTGACCTCAGAAAAGCAGCCATCTTGAACTGGGGTTGATGAAAACAGTATACAAGAAACCAACAGGCACCTTTGCAAAAGAGACAACTCAATACTTCTAAAGGACAATGGACTTTTCATTCCAAAAAATACTTTTAACATTCATAATTCATATGACACTTCAGTTTTGAGTGTTAATTGCACAAAGAGTTTATGCCAATAAAGGGGGGGAATGTTCAGATAAATGACTGGCATGATGAGCCAATCCAAAAAATAAGTAATCTTGTTGTATTAAAAGAAGGTATCAAAGGGATTTCGTCAAAACACAAAGAGCAGGAGAAGGAAAGACATATCTTCACTAAGTGGCTATAGGTCATTAAGAAAACCACAAGAGAGTAGATATTAACATATCCAATAAAGAAATGGGAAAAATAGTGGGAAAAGCAAGTCTTTTCAGATCAGAAAGCTCTTCACGCATCACATTGCCTTTTTGAGATTGAAAGGATTGATTTTCTTTTAATACTAACAAAAGACTAATGTAGGAATAAAGACAGAGAGAAGCCTAGACTGTCTCACCAAAATGAATAAAGGAAATCCCTCTAGCAATATGAAAAAGGCGGATTAGCAGAAGGATGACAATGACCCACACCAAGAAAGACATAAAAGGGGTAGCTGAAAGACCTGTACAAGGTGAGGTAGGTGCACAAAAGTGGGTTAAAAAAGCAGGTTTAATCTGCAAGTCAAAAAAGAGGTGAAATACACCTACGTTGTCAATGAAGGCAACTGTTTGGGAGTAAGAGAAGAGTCTAACTCAACTTCAGGAAAAAGTTCTATGAGCTGATTGCCAGAAATGGATGTAACTACTTATAACTAAAGATAAGAAAGGTAAAAACTACGCATCAGTGAGAAGTGAAAAGATTTCAGAGCCTTGAGATTTAAGAAAAAGAAAAAAATATCCATGACTGAAATCAGATGTATGATGTTTGAGTGTGGGTCTTAGTATTCTTCCTTGCATACAGTGCATCATCTTGATGTTACTTGTAACAAAATTACACAAAAAGAAAATCAAAATCATTATCAAGCACTTAGCAAAAATGCCTTTTGGGAATCTTCCTAGTATCTAGAAATAGAATAGGGTAGCTTGTACAAAATTTTGGTCTCATAACAATCATTTCACTGTTCCATTTTATTGTACTCATCTCAGCAACACATCCAATAGGAGTGTAAGTATCCATCTCAGCAACACATCCAATAGGAGTGTAAGTATCCAATGCAGTCTCTCTTGTTTATTGTGTTTTGATGATCACAGGATATACTCAAAACCCATATCACACCCATCCAATAGGACTCCATGCATATGAAGGATCCATGTGATAAATGAAGGTTCAATGTAATCCGGGGGCTATCACAATGCCAGATAAAGAGACATGAAGTTAACTTGGCAGCTCTATTTGAGATAAAAGTGGACAAATTATTCTTTTCACCTTTCCACAAGTAACCAAAAAATAGATAAAATAATTTTTCACTCTTTTCACAGAAAAATCACGCCTTTCTTGCTCAACAGAGGGACTTTTATCAAACACAAATCAAGAAATCATACCCCTTTACTTGGAGATAAACGGAAATCTTATTTTATCAAGCAAATTAAACAAAGTAGCATTCTTTGACTGACCAAATTTACAAGTAAATGGTTGAAAGCTATTGAATTAATACCCGAAAGAGAAGAGGATAGTTCTTGCGGACAACCGGGTAACAAACATCAATCTAGACCTCCATTTGGGCATAGGACTGCTTCTATCTTTCCATCCTAGCAAAGCAATCCGTGTAGCCACATAACCAACCATCAAAGACAACCCAAAAAGCACCAACCTCACCAAGGTAATCGGCAAACACACGACAATCTTCAACCATTCATAGACCCCTTCGATTCTAGCTGTGTTATTCCTAAACGGGTCAACTGTGGTGGATCCGGGCATGTCGAACCTATTCGCTCCAAGAAACGCATATGGGTTATCATCCACCTCCGAAATTCGGGTACTCAGATGATCGCTGTCTGATAATTGATGTACCCCATCGTCTTCGACGGTGAGAACCACGTGTGGTTCAGGCGCGTGTTCATGATCGTCTCCATCAGATGAGTGCGGGAGGTGATCCGAAGATAAAAGAGGAGCGAGTACGGCGTGGTCTGACATTGCCGGGAAAGATTGCCGGTGGCCGGAAGCGGTGGAGTAGTGAGTAGAGAGAGGAAAAAATAGAAAAAAGAAAATGGGAGGGAAAAGGAGGGTGGAAAAGGATGAAGAAGAAGGGGAAAAGACAGATACATTACGATTTATGTGGCTATTAATACTTGTTTTATTTGAAAAGCGACAAACATTTGCGACAAAGTCGGACAAATGAGTAATTTCACTTGTTTAGGTTGGGTGGATTACCACAGATGTGGGCCGTGAATTGTGAGAAACGGGTAAATACCTATCTGGACGTTAATAAATATTAAGTAACATATATTGATAAATTAATTATAACTAAATAATTATTAATTAAATATATGCATGGAAAATATATATATCTTGTATTCATTAATTTGAAGTAAGTATTGAGCGAAAAGGTTTTATTTTGGGAGTTATTGACTAAATTGTTTAATATTATTTTTAAAATAATAACAATATTCGATGAATAAAGGTGGAGTGTAATGGTTTGATGTATAAGAACAAAGGGTGATATCTAAAACTGTAATAATTATAGAGATAACAAATTATTTAGTCATATTCAAAACTGTAACAATTACAGAAGTAACAGATTATTAAGTCACACTAAAAAAGGTCTGAAAAAAAAATGATGGAGACGAGGGTGCGGAGAGGTGTGTTCATTTTCGAGAACCAATTTGGATTCATGTTGAGGCTATCGACTATCAAAGGGATCCATCTGTGTGCGGAGACAGTTAAAAAATATAAGAAAAAGAGAGATGAACTTACATATGTTATTCATTGATTTTGAAAAATATGTGACAAAGTCCTGAGAAGTGTCATTTTGACGTGATCGGAGGCAAAATGTGTCTCAATGATTTTAGGTAGAAAGAAGTGGAGGACACGTATTAGGGTTGAAGGGTGGCAGAGGTAAAGCGTTGTCTTGTATTACGAGGTTTATTGTTGGGTGTAGGACTAGTCATGGCCTTGCCGTTGATGCCTAATGTTGTTTATTTTATTTCAACCATCACATTATTTTGTTGTTATTATTGTTTCAGTCTTATAGACTTTATTATATTTTTCTTATCAATTATTATACTTTCTCCGCTAGTTTTTCTTTTTTTATTTGAGATTGATGTATTGAGTTGAGGGTCTTTCAAAAATAGGCTCTACCTCCATGAGATAGTAATAACGTTTATATATACTCTATCATTTTCAAATCCTACTTTATGAAATTACATTGGATATGCTTGTTGTCGTTGAAAGCTATTAATATTTCAAATTAATTTATTAATTTTAAAACTCATATGTCATATCAATTGTTGATTAATTTAAAATATATAATTATTTTATAAAGATCACTTAAATCAACTTGTTCTTTTGTTTTTTCCTAGTATGTGGATCTTGATTGTTTTTTCAATATTGATTCAATCATGTTAACTTGTTATGTTTCATTTAAAACAAGAGAAATACCTTGAGAAAAACTCAATTTATTATAAGATTTTGTTTATTATGCAGATTCACTTAGAACTTTAATATTACACACACAAAAAAAAAAAATATACAATCATAAAATTTTAACTATAGCTTAAGAATATTAGCAACTGATACTAATGTTAAACAAAAAATAGTTACTCATATGAGTGGCACATGCTTTCAAATTCTGCTTTTAGGAAATTAAAGTCTTAATATTCTGAATAATTTAAATTTAATATTGTATAAAACCTGTTTATTAAGAAAGCACCCTGTATAATAATTCTTTTCTACTCAAAGCTCAAATACAATATCTTTAATTAAATGTGATGGAAGATTTATCAATCACAACCCCTGTTAATTAAGATTTATTTACAACTTTCACTTGCATTTGATTTGATAAAACTGGTAGAACGTGTAAATATTTATAAGCTAAAATTAGAGAAAGGTCATAAGTTCATCGTTCTCAATTTATGACTTTTAATTTATTTTAACTTATAAAAATGTTTTTAATCCGATAACAAATTTTATTATCCTATTTTTTAATTTTTAAATTCTCAAAATACCTTTCTTAAAATAAAACTCCTAATGTACCCAGCACTTTATATTTGGCATTCATATTTTCTTTAGATTTATAATTTTTTTAAAACATTCAAAAATATTTAAGTCATCTTAACAAAAAAAATCACTCCTTTATCAAACACAACAATTGTTCATTAATAATTTAATCACTTTATCAAAAAAAAACATAATCATTTATGTATAATCAATTTTTAATATTTAAGACTTATTTCTTTATTATGACAAAGTAACCTGCAACTGCTATTTTTGGGTGAACATGTATAGCCCGATAAAATGATCAAAATATCCTTAGAGGAGGGGTATGCGCGTAATGCATCTTCCAATGCTTGCTCGTATGGAAAATCCAAGACTGGATATGTGATCAGCACGAAAAATTGAGCGGGAAAATGGTTTCGGCCGATTTTTAGAGTGACCGAATTAAAAGATAATTTTTCGACCCGAAAATCAAAACAGTATCAGTGCACGACAGAGGCGCGCCGCGCCACTGTAGCGGACCCACCCTTATATTTTTTCAAAATTTTTTGACGGGATTGAGAAAACTCATTCAGAAACTTTTTGGAGAAAAATACACTGTACACGGCTAGTCCGCGTCGCGGACTGGGTTATTCTGAAGCTGAAAATTTTCTAAATTTTGTGAGGGGCATTCTGGACAACAATTCCCAACCCCTCTTAAACTCTATACACGATCTAATTAGGTCGTTTTTATATAAAAAGGGTCTAAAAACCTCTTCTAAGTCCTTTTCTAACAATCTAGCAAGACTAGGGCTTGAGGAAAGAGGAGAAGAGCTTGAGACTGAGGAATTCAAGAGGAAATCCTTGAAGTGATTGTTGAGAGCTTCGTCCCAGGTATGTAAGGCTACCTAAAGCGTTGGATTATGTTCATCCACGCGCCCCTTCGTTTCTTGAGTTAAGATTATGAGTATAAATTTCATGTTTTAAATCCTGTGGTTCTTGAGTTCCTAAAGTTTTGTACATGTTGGAGTTTTCATGAATATACTTGAGTCAATTTATGAGTTGCATCGTCATTACCATGAAATACGAATGTTATTCGAATGTTTGATATACTAACCCCTAAATTTAGTATTTTCTTTGCTTACTAACTAAATTGAAAATTATGAATTTAACCTTCTAAGCCCAATAAATTTAACCCGGGAAGTATGTTTTCTTGTTTTGTATATGTATGTGAAGAATATCAATTATGTCTTATGTGTTGAGCCTGGATGATATGATGTACTTGACTAAAATCAGTGAAAGTCTTGCATGACGTGAGTTAGAGTCTTGAGTTGCATTGCATGAATGATGGTCCCTAGCTATTGAGTGTTGAGAAATTGAGTTGAGTTATTGAGAACTGAGTTGACTTGTTCGAGATGAGTTTGAGTTAATTTCTATGAGCACATTTTAGTCTTGGAAGGAATACTGAGCACCGAGTTGGGTGATTGAGGAGCACCCCAGAACTACGTTGCCAGCGTAGGATGGCCGCACAAGATAATTCTAGTGGCCCATGTCCCAATAGATGGACATTCTCTTTGGGTCCAAGAGAGAGGTAGAGGTTGATGTCCTATTCCTTGACAAGTTTAGGGCGGACATGGCAACGTCGTCTTTTCGTTGTACATCACCAAAGCTCATGGTGGGGTGGAAAGTTGTTAGTTAGAGAAACTTCCAAGCAAACACTTGAGTTGAGCATATCATAAGTCTTTCGAACTGAGTTGCATCAAATACTGAGTCTAATTCTAAAAGCATGATTTCAAACCTTAAACTTGCATGATTTACCTGAGTTGAGTTATGAGATGAGAAGTTAAGTCTTGAGTCGAGTTTGAGCATTATCTATTTCTTGAGCCATTTTATATACCGTACATTCCACGTACTGATGCCACTCGGTGCTGTATCATTTCATGATGCAGATGCAGGGATAGAAGATTTCAGTAGGCGCACCGTTGAGGTTCAATGTTCCCTTGTTCCAGATATTGGTGACCCCTTCTTGCGATCCGGATGAACCTTTCTTTTATCTTTATCAGTTGTTTTATTCTCTTTGAGTTGGATAGCCATGACCTATTATGGTATCATGCATCTTAGACTGAAGAGGTAGAGGCTTCATAGATTAGAGATGAGGATTTGATGTTGGGGTATTTCCCTCTTTAAATTGAGTTCCTTAAACAAGCTATTATACCATAGTTGTTGAGACTGATGTTGTTGGCCTATGACCCTCTTTCATTAATGTAGAAGTAACTGAGTTGCCCACTATCTTATTTTTCCTTTACTCTAATACTTTTCATTGTATCTGAGGATTGAATGACTGTCTTGAGACTGAGTGGTTCACTTGGGGACTAGCAATAGTCTTTGAGTGTCGGCCATGTCTAGGATACCCTCCGGGAGCGTGACAACACACAAGGTAAAATCTCGCTCCTATGAAATAACTCACAAACCACATAGGAGAGATAACCCGCACTAGACAAGTCCAATGCGACGAGCTCAACCCAGAAGGCAAATTGCTTGCTTTTGCCGACAAGAGGTTTCGAACTTAAGACTTCAAACATAAAAATCTTAGCTATATATTTATAATGAATTAATCCGAACAAATTCAAATTTCTCGTAAATTTTTTTTAGCCTTATATAAAATATAGTAGTATGAATTTTTTCAATGCAGTTAGATCTCTCACTGCACCAAGACAACTTCTATGAAATTTCGTTTTAATATCTCGTACGTAGTATAACACAGTATACAAATACATGGTCCTCTTGTTTCCTTCCCAATACAGCAAACTAAAATAATTTGATTTTTAAAATGCTTTTTCTAACTGTTAATTTATTTATTTTCTTTTGTAAATTTTAATGGATCGAAATCTTGTTTTTTTATTCCTAACTTTGCTTTAAAAAGTAGGATTTTTTTACGTTTAGTCTGGGTCGGATATGGAAGTGTAAAAATGAGTGAAATAGTTCTTTCAAGATACATAACATTTTTTTAAAATCAATTTTGTTAATTCAATAAATATGAATCTATTAATAAAAAGGATAGATATATATATTCTCTTCTCCGTCGATGAATCTGCTTCATTCCAAACTCTCTCTCCAAAATTTAAATAATTATTTTTTGGTTTAACTTTTAATATATTGATGTATAATTTTCTCGAAATTATGGAATCCGCTTTAATAATAATCCTTCATTTTAAGTTCATATACTTTAATTATAATTTTGTTATTTTGAGTATCAATAATATTTTGAGTGAAAAATCAGTAATCAATGATCAAAATTACTTTAATTAAGGACATCTCAATAGACTTTTTCACATTAGATTTGCACAAAAAAAAAATATGATTTGGTACCACACACAGAGAGAGAGATATTAAATATTTATTTACACTTAATGAGATAATTTAATAACATATAATTATATCATTAAAAAATAAATTTATAAATAATTATTAGACCATACATTATACGAAATCTTTGTAACTAATATATATAGGATTTATCTATTTTAAATTATATAAAAATTAAAATTATCTTTGCTCCTTTTCACTAAAAGAGAAAATATGTGCGGATAAAAAAGAGGAACCATGGGGACCTAGAAGCTATCTACAACAATTACTTAATTGACATGACAACGTGTGCTTTTATCAATATAAATTATGGTATTACTCTATTTTGATTAAAAGTTTTGAATTTGCATTTTAAAAAGTTAATTGAAAGCATAAAAAAATATGTAGAATATATAAAGATAATTTTTTTAACATATAAATGTATCATGTGGAATAAAAATTAAAAAGCTATTTTTTTTAATCAAAATAATTGATATACACAAAATAATTAATCCTGACCCTTTCAAAGAATTTATATAATGAATAATCATGCCAGCTAGACCAATCCAAAATCGACAATAATAGAAAAAATATTGAACACACGTTACCAAAGGTATATACCAAAAGGCATCCTATTTTAATAGGCCACATGTTCATTGACGTGTTTGGTATACAAATATTTGATAGGAACCCATTTATAATTCAGCCATGCACCATCAAATAATTAAAACAGACACATTAGTTTGATGTAATAAATAGGGGAAGTCACCCTAAAATATAGTGTCAATTCAAGGGTACATTTGTCCTTTTGTTACTTTAAAAATTGATCAAATTTTGTCAAGTCACCATCCAGTGGTTCTAAAAAGTTGAAATGACACAATAAGGACCTAATATAAGGGCATCATGCTTAACGTGTTCAACTAAAGCTCATTTATAAGGGACATTATGTAATTATGATGCCCCATACGTTTCTCTTTACACCACATTTGCAATATTTGATCCTTTTTACATATTTCTTTTATAATTCAACAAATTAATAAAAACAAATGAAAGCTTAGTTGCCCCGAAAAGATTGTGCGCCATCTTTTTTTTAATTATTTTTTTCAGGATAAAAAAAAAATTTATTCTAGATTGAGTAATTGACAGGGCAAAAATAAAATTCAGTGTCTATCGACATGTTAATATTAACCTACCACTTCGTGTTATTTGTTGACTCTTCGATATTTTTCTTTTTCACGTTATTCCCACATAGTAATTTGATTTTTGTAACCTCACAAATATTTAATATCTACTTAAATTTAAATTGTTCAAAAATTTATTTATTTTCATCTTATATTAGATATCTGCTTTCAAATTTGGACTAATCTCAAGACACAAAATGTATTAAAGGATGTAACTTTTTGATTCAAATACGTGGCGCGTAAACTTCTTACTAGAAGTTAAAATCTTTAATTTTAAGTGACATTGCTCCTATCTAGAACGTACACATATTATTATCAATTATCTTTGTAATATTTTAAAATATAAAAAAATATTCTATTACACTAACATTTAAACACCAATATTTATGACGTACCAAGAAAAAGGTGCTGCCCATCATTCCCCAATCCTTCAAGAAATTTTTACACAAATAACAACTTTCACTTTAAAATTTATTTATCAAAATACCAAAAAAACACACTCTTTTTCATTTTCCAACACTATTATATCATACCACACACCACAATAATCACACTCAAAACACTCTCTCTCCTAAATTTGTAAATAAAGTTGGTATTTTATATGGTATTTTTCAATGATTCGGTAGGGGCATGTAATTTTTATCCAAAAACTTGGTATTTTTGAAAACTCCCCATCTTTCAAACTAATTTATCAACGGTTTTTTGTTCCACAGATACTACTGGGGGAAACATCATCTTGCTCGTATGGCCAAAAGGTTATATGTACCCAATATTTTAATCAAACCAATTACAATAAATTCATGACATATATAGTCGTAAATGTTTATGGATCGATTTGATTATTTGTTTAAATCAAATCAATTTGATCAATTTCTAAATTATTATAATTAAATTAAATCAAACTAAAAAGAATGTACATTTATTGATTTGATTGTTATCAATTTAGTTTAGTTTGATTCGATCATTCATCGTACAAAAAAAACAGATTCATCCAAAATGATTTTTTTTTTAAAAAAAACTAGAACAATTCGCATTACAAAACTTCCAAACACTGACTGAATTTATTGTGAATAAAGCTTCAAAATTTACCACTTTTAGCCTAACCAAGAAAAGAATATACATGAAACTAACAAGATAAGTTTTCTCCATTTGTTCTTGTTCAGTTTTTTTTTTCTTTTTTAGATAAATTTGAAGAAAACATATACAAGATACACAAAATTGTTCATTAAAAAAAATAATATATAAATAATTACAAAATAATTTATTGATCAGATTAGATTTTTCGAACAAAACCAAAATCAAACTAAATATTATTGATTTTTAAAATTGTAAAACCAAATTCAATCCATTTTTAACCGTTTGTTGCTAGTGAAGTTTTAACACCTAAGGAGGGTTGATGAATAACATTCTCACACAATTTAAGATGATTTGGCGTAAACATCATTAGTATTAGTATTAGCATTATCAGAGTCCCAGACGAACGTGCAAAGGCAGGCACGAGATCACGGGGAGGCGTGCAAAATAGGCCGATTTTGGGATCTGGTTGCGTTGAGATCCACAAAGACCAATTTGAATACTACTGCACCAGAAATTTCTCCCTTAAATAATCACCAGCACGTGATATTCAATGCCAACCATGTCCTCCAAATTGAGACGTGAAAAATACATTCTATCTATATGTACAATGAATGTATGCCAGCCATCCACATTCGTCCCCAAGATGGGCAAGTCTTTTCTGTAAATAATACAATTCAGTATACTACAGTTAGGAAGCCTTCAGACGACAACGAATGACGGAATATGTATCTAACCATTTACCTTGTATTTCCTTGACTTACGCCAACCATAACTGCTTGAAGCCTCACGATATCGAGCAAATTCATCAAAATTCAAAAGATGTTGCCAGAATAATAATCACTGTCACACCTAATTTCTTCTCCGCTTTCGTTTCCAACCTCATCATCATTACTGGAATGATCAAAGGGTTCTCTTTCTGTAAGGAAGAACCCGTCCTCAGAGGGCTTGTAGTTTTTACCCCTCCATGCCACAATCTGCTCTTTATCAAATGTCACAAGTATACAAGGAACTAAATCCTGCCATTGACACAAGATAATAAACATAGTATTTAGCCTGCGTGGATGAAAATCTTAGAACATCAAGTACATCTTAGTCTTAGTGGCATGCCGATCACTGTAGCATCCAAATGGATATCACAGCATTATTCAAACATTTAGCTTTTCTAAGTTGAAGTCTTCATTTCAACCAGCAAACAAAAACTGAAGGAGGTGGACAACCAAACTATAACATGCAGTTAACTGCAGTTCCAGGAATATTTACCCACCACCACCCCAAGGCAAAGAGCTCTAAAAATAAACAAGCAGAAGAAGATCCATGATTATGTCCTCTGTTTTTTTTTTTTTTTGTGATTTGGAAAATCCCATCCTTCCTAACCCCCGTCCTTAGGAGCCAAGCGTATTTTTTCACTACTTTCTTCCTTGGTGATTCAGACTCCTAAAGGACTCTCAAGTCTCATCACTAGAGAAAACACTGCTGGTCAATGTTGAAGATGACTAAATTGAGTCAGCTAGCAATATATGAAACTTCTTCTTAGGATCATACAATAAAAGAGACTTTTGTATATTCGAAATAAAGTGAAGTTTTCTCTTATTATTTCTTTCTTAATTTATTTTATTATTGGTAAAGAATTTATCAACTAATTCATGTGTTTATTCAAGGTTTTAAGACTTAAGAATGGAGCAACCATGTGGATATTCGATCCAAGAATCAAAACCCTATCTCCGTAGCAAGGTTCTAATGTTACCAGATCCGTCATGCTTTGAACGTTGCCACCACTGTCGTTGGGGCCCAAAAACTTTGGTATAATGTACACATCTCTCTCAGAAAAGTTTAAAAAAATCACTAATATAACACCAAGTCGGTTTTGTAAGTATACAGTATTATATAAAACATTCTTCATATTTTTGGTTATACATAAACAATCTAAAAGAAAGTAAGAAGTAAGAAGCATTAATAGTTATTATAAGCAGCATTAATAGTTATTGAAAAATAAAGTAAGAAGCAAGAACAACCCACATTTCATCAAGTCAACAAATTTTAACAATATAAACTATAAATTGAAGTCAACCAACATCATTCTTATAAGTTACTTATTAGGTATTATCCGAAAAAGCCAGCTTATCATTAAAAAATATGAGGATATCTGTATCCGGAAAATTAATTAAAAAAAACTGATACCAAACCCTTTACCAGGCGTCCACATATCACACTGGATACTTGATTACTTGGTACCAAATACCAATACATAATTTGAAGTAGTTTATGCTCCACTTTTCAGCCATCTTATCATTATAAAAGAGGAAGAGTACCAAGAGTTTTTTCCTTGACGGGCTTTTCCTCAATAAAATCCCATAATAGTCTGTCAAGTTTGCTGTTTAATCAAAATGGTCCTTAATATACAATATAAGCATGGATGTCCTCCAAGTTCTTAAAAGTCGGGAACATCTAGTCCAACCAAATCCATAATGTTCTAAGGAAAAATGCTTTTTCCAGCTAGCAACGTCACTGGAAAAGTTACCGAAAGCAAAACCATTGCTCAATTCAAGAAGCATGGAGAAGGCCTCTTTCCATGAATTGTCAATAAAAGGGACCCCACATGATCAGACTATCTCAGATTGAAGATTTAAAATTCAAATCTCAGCAGTCAAACCCCAATGGATACTAACCCGAGTCATCTCTTACGCAACCATAACTGTGCCCCATATGCCACCACAAAAATCCCAATTCCCAGGCCCATCCTCTTCTAATCGATTGGGCCAAAAGAGCTTGGAGCTTTGCCAAAACAGGGAGTCTAGAATTCAACAAACATATTATCATGGCAAGTAATTTGTTGTATTTCAGTTCTTGTAAATCATAGTACTTCACAAGAAGGATAACTATGGCCATTAGTAGCACCAAGGTATTCCATATGAAAAAGTCCAGTCCAACACAAAATCGGAGAAAATTCTTACCCTCAGTTTGCAGCCTATTTTCTTGTAATCACTCTTTGGAAGGCCTTTACAATCTATCCGAACCAGCTCCTCGGTGAGAAAAGCATCACGTACCATTGGTACAAGACTACCATAGTAACCATTTTTGGCTGCATAGTAGCATACATGTCACATACCAAATCTAGATGGCCTCCTCACCAAACAAAAACACAGTTGACAAGAAAGGATACCTAGTTTTGTTAATGCCGGAACAGCTAACCCTCTTTTTCTCATTTCCTTAGTTTCCTCAATACTCAAGCCATCAATAGTAGTTTTTATAAGCCTAGGATATACAGGCTCATGAGGCTTCCATAGCATTAAGGGGATAACAGGCCTTTTCTTGGGATGATAATTCCTTCCTCTGTAGAGCACAAGTAAACCACCATGTCTGTGGATGATTTTACCAAATGTCTTATCCTATAAGACATACAATAACCCACATTAATAATCAAGGAAACATAAAAAAGAAATTCAAAGTTGATTGAAGCATATTTTTAGAGGATAAAGCCCCTGAACAGAGTATGTAGATACCTGTTCAAGCAACTTAATTATGAAGAATAACAATAATAAGATGGGATTAAGAAGCAATTGAAGTGGATGTGATTGAATTTGAAGAACTAAGGTACCTCCAATTGAGTGCAAACATTCTTCATATCAACTGTAGGCACACCCATACATTTTATTCTTACAGCTTCAGCATGTTTCCAGTTATTATGAATATCATTCAACATGTTATGTGTTAAACCATCTCTCCCTGCAAAACAAGAGATGGTGGAAATCAGCAAGCAGACATTTGGATAATGTGCTATTATAATCACACAGTAAAACTTATGTCCAGTGATATTCACATCTTTCTCACTGAAGTAGAGAAGGAAAAAAGTGTTTGATGTCATTACAAGGCTAAAGCACTAATACCAAATGGAGGCATGAAACGCATCACATCACTAAATTTCCCAATACATGAAACTAAAATTCAATGCAAAAAAAGCATGGTTTGCATTATAAAAGAACACAAGATGTCTCCACATCACTAAATTTCCCAGTCTATGGCAGTAAAATTCAATGCTAATAACAGAAGTCAAGCAAGGTTTGCATTACAAAAGATCACCAAGACGTAATGTGTAATAGGCAGTTGTATAAATAACTTATACGAACTGGATTTCTGATAAGAATACATCTAGTGCCTAAATTACTAAATTGTTTTGACAGATGCCGTGGCATGGGCAAAGTACCAGTCTTTACTTTCTCAATTCAACTTAAACAATTTAGCAAAAAACGAAATACTACTCAATAACAGTAACAGACAATAAATTAAAGCTCATTTCCTCCAGGACACTACCACAAAAGAAATGATTTTTTTTCTGAAGAAGTGCATACCCAAATTGACTTGCCGCTTGGTCTTGTGCCTCTGGCACCTCTCCACAAGGGCTTTCCTCTCCGCATTCGTCAAAGGCTCTCCTTGAATTCTCTCTCTCGCGACCCTTCTCTTCTCCTCCAACGTTTTCTCATCATCAGGGGACCCCACTTTTGGGTCAACCACAGGTGCACACACTCCAGTCCACACCCTATCCACCTTCCCGGGCCCAAAAGGTGAGTACTTGGGCTCGCGAAGCCCAATGGGCCGGACATCCGGACTGCTCTCAGTGTAACTGAAGCGGAAGTCGAAGGGCAATTTGGATTGAAGCGGTTTCTCACCAGTCCGGTCCAGTGATGACGGCGGACGGTACCGGGGTTTCGGCTGCTTCTTGAGTGATAGTGACTGAGTAGAATTAGGGTTTTGGGGTTTAAGGGATGGCGGGGGTACGAAGGAGTATTTTGAATAGAGATTTGAAGAAGACGCGGCGGCGGTGGTAGAGAAGAGGTGGCGCGTGGCGGAGAGTGAGGGAATTCGTTTTTTCTGGCGGGAGAATAAGCGTAGCATTATGACGGGTCAGAGGAATTCGGGTAAATTCCTCTCCGAATATAATGTGGGGTGATTTGCTATAAAGGAGTTTTAGAGTTGCAAAATTAACAATGAGGACAAACACTAATCGTTTTTTTTTTAATATATATATTTTTTTGAATAAAATGGAGTACAAAAATTAGTTAAATAACTCTTGGCATAATAATTACTTAACATGTTAAAATGTATAATTGTATTTTAAATTCTATTTTTGTGTATGATTTAAATATTACTTCATGCATTTCGAAAAGAACGACTTATTTTGCTTTTTGATTTGTTTAAAAAAAATAACTCATTTTTTTGACAAAATTTCAATTTCAATTTTTCCATGTGGCATGTTTAAGGCCACAAGATCAAAGAGTATTTTGATACATTCAACATAACTTTAATTTAAGACCACAACATTCACCAACCAAACATGAAAAATAAGTTAAAAAATCAACTTGTTTTTTCCAAAGAAAGAAAAAAGCATCCCTAATTTGATAAATGTAAGTAGACTTGGAAGACTTGATTTTCTTCTTCTTTCTAATTCTAAGTTTAAGGGATTGGTGGGCCGGAAATAAGTTATTTCAAATTAATTATCATGTAATAAGTTACCTCATGAGATAATCTATTCTGTTACTATGGTATAAATAATGAAATAAACAATGCAAGAACTATCTAATATTTTCAATCAAATACATGATAAAATAATCTTACATTTTATCCCAAAATTATTATAACTTATATCTCACACTATTTTATAAATTAATTTTGAATGCTTGATTTTCACTAATTGCTAGTCTAAGTTATAGTAGTAATATATATTCTTTGAAATAATCAGTGTCTATGACCTCTTAAAAACAAAGGAGAGAAATTTGTGTGCTTGTACGCAAATGGCTAATGGAAAATATACCCCATATTCGTAAAATTTGGCTATAGTCTTTATAAATAATATTTAAATTTGGCTATAATTTTATAAATAATATTTGGTTATTTAAAAGTAAAAACAAAATTTTAGATATTTCTTAAATTTCAAATACAACTGCAAGTTGTATTTAGAATTTTATGACAAAACACTTATTTACAAATAGATTGGAAACTTTTTTTTTTTTAAGAATTCTTATGGCCTAATGGGTTAGTTATTATTTTCTTAAAGAGTTCCATAACTCATAATAACATAAATATTCCTAGTAACTTTGTTCAATCAACATTTCAATTTCTTGTTAACCAATGGAGATATTAGTAATGTGATCTCTTGGTGTATAAAGTTGGTATTAGAATAATAATTTTTATTAACAATAACATGCTCAGTGGATTAAAATGTTTTCTATCAAGATTATTTTTATGTTCTGTGTGAATTTATCACGACTCCTTTATCTAATTTTAGGGCTGAATATACTTTAGAAAACTTGTAAAATCAAAAATTAAATTTAGTACAAATAGTTTAAGGTAATATTTTCTACGTACATGTAAGGGTGCAATTTAGTTGACAAACTGTTCATACCTATTTTATACCCCTACCCCAAGCACCAAAACGAGTTATATTTTCTACCTATGATTGGTCACAATTAGTTTGAGATTTTGTTATAGATAATAAATCTTGATATTTCATTCAGTGCTTGATATCTGTATTGGAGTTTGATCATTCGGAGAAAGCGCTTCCTATCAAACAACTCCACTGCTCCACATTAATGATTATCGTTTCAAATTTACTTGTCATTTAGATTGCCAGAATTGATTTAAGAGTTTTGTGGGTAATATTTGCTTCAAGGAAGAGTATAAAAAAGGTGTGAAGTTTAGTCCTTAATTTTTTTATTTTTTTTCAAAAAAGTAGCTAGTCCTTTTCTCAAGTGCAAAAGCCATGAATTCTTCCGAACTTTTTGTTTACAAACCGTAATTCTTAAGAATATATCATTAAAAAACATTGGAATTGAGAACTAATTTTCACCACACAACTAACTTTTATGTACTACTATTGAACAATCTAGATACATCAATAACTAATAAACAGTCCTTAAATATTGAACAAACAAGAATTAAACTATAGTACTATATGTTTAGTCATTTGGTTGCCTTTGGATAATGGGACATTATCATAACTAAAATTTTGATAATCATTTTAAACTTGAAGCTTTTAACTTTGCTACTAATGTACACAAAGTGAAAAACTTGCATTAAAATCCAAGTTAGCCAGGGGCTTCCTTAAGTAATGCCTTTTTGTATATCAGCCACATCTTTCCATGCATTACAATTACAATATAATTTCTTTCATGGATATTAACTTTTTTTTTTTTTTATATTTAAATGCTTCAAGATTTCAATTAATTAAAAGAATTAGGACTAATCTTCTGAAAAGCCAACCTACAACAACAACAACAAAAAAGAAGAGTAATTAGTGCTAGTCTATCTCACCAGTTGATTTATTCTATGAAGTGTGTTTAGTTTACTACCATTGCTGTTGCTTTCAGCAATCATTGAGCGTATTGTATACGAAAATGTTCTCAATATCTAGAGTTAGTAGGTTCAGAATGGATATTTGAGTCGATAGTAAATGTTCAGTAAAACCCACTCTACATTGTCGCTGGTTATTATAGAGGTTCTCATATGATGGCATGAAGTTGGGCATTATGCATCTCAATTGCACCTAGCTCTACTCACACCCCAAAAGCTAGCTCAAAGGAAGGAGGATTGCTCAAGCCTTATAAAGAGTTCACCCATCTCATTATCTATCAATGTGGGACTTTTGTCATTCCTCAACAGTAATAAAAATTAGTAACTATAAAGGGGGAAAATAAAAATAAATAAGAAAGTTGGAAAAAAATATTACTCCTTTCATTCTCAACAAGTTGTACATAATAATCAACCAATATTTATTCATCTTTCTTCTAAGGCAACCAATCAAAATCCTCAATATGAAGTTAAGTTAAAAGTGTCCTTCAGATCATTTTTCTTCTCATTAATTGCTATTACCATTATATTGTAACTAATAATACTCTGCATTAACCTGGAGTACTTTCTTTCTACTTTTGCATGTCACCTAACCTTCCATATCACTGTTGACACAAAGACTTCTGTGTCTTGTGAAATGTTGAGGAGCAATCACTTATGTTGGTTTCTGTCTTATCATCTACTTCTTATCTTGATCTTGACTGGCATTGAAGCTGTTGGAGTTGATAGAGAAGCAGTACTCTTTTTCTACACTATGTACTATGCATTTTCATAATTGATCATGTTTTTGGTTGTGCTGATCTGCATTATACTGCAGGACTTTTACATTGTTTTCTTGAAAGATCATCCGGTGAACGAAGAATCTGCATTGCAAAGACATATTAGTGTCCTGTCATCTTTAAAGGGAAGGTTAGTTGAATTGGTCTTTGTCATTTCTCATGCGATCAAGACTAATGCAGTTCTTGTAAGGAATTTTCTTGACTTGTTATGTTGTAATTTTTATAATAGGGATGCAACAGAATCTTATGTTTATAGCTATACAAAAATCTTCAATGCATTTGCAGCAAAGCTATCTCAACATGAAGTTCACAAGTTATCCAGTAAGTGGTTAGGATCCCTCTGCTTTAACTTCTACCAGTGTTTGGCAAATTTCTTTGATACAATAATTGAGTTATTCTTCTCTAGGCATGGATGAAGTGGTTTCTGTCATACCAAATAGATACAGGGAGCTACATACTACAAGATCATGGGAATTTATTGGTTTGCCTGCAACAGCGAACAGAAGATTGAAAGGGGAGAGCAATGTTATAGTGGGAGTCTTCGATACAGGTCTAATATCGTCTAGATTTTTCATTTTGGCCAACAAAATAAAAAGCAGAAATCATATTTCTTGAAAATACGTTGACAGGGATAACTCCTCAATCAAAAAGCTTTAAGGATGATGGTCTTGGTCCTCCTCCAGCAAAATGGAAAGGAAGTTGTCACCATTTTGCAAATTTTTCTGGATGCAACAAGTAAATTATCTATGCCTGTGTCATCAGTTTTGTCTCATACATCATTGACATCCATCTTGGAATGTACTTTTATCCAGAAATATAATAGAATACATGTAAAATCTTACAAAATTTAACATAAATAATATGTAGTTCTGAGTCACACTTAACCAATCAGCCGCGCACAGCTCAAAAAGTGTGTCAGAAATTTAAAGTTATCTTGTTATGCTGTCCACATGGTAGTTTAGCCTGCAACGGTTTCTCACATGTAGAACATATTAGTAAAACTGTCATTGTTTGTTTTACTAGGACTGAAGATATAGTAGCCTCAGCCATTGGCTTATACCATTTTTCTGATTCAGAAACTTTCTTTATCTGTGTATCCTAATTAACATAAATGGACCTGCAAGAGATAAATTTTGTGCATGTTTTGTTTTGTGATCATCAAGCAAACTTATAGGGGCACGATACTTCAAGCTGGACAAAGTTCCTGATCCAAACGACATAATGTCACCAATTGATGTGCACGGCCATGGAACACATACATCATCCACCATAGCGGGAAATCTAGTACCTGATGCAAGCTTATTTGGTCTTGCCCGAGGGACTGCACGTGGAGCGGTTCCTTCTGCTAGAGTGGCTATGTACAAAGTCTGTTGGGTGACGTCAGGTTGTTCAGATATTGACATTCTAGCTGCATTTGAAGCTGCCATTATTGATGGGGTGGACATAATTTCCATCTCAATTGGTGGTCTTACTGGTGGTTATACAACTGATGTGATATCCGTCGGGGCATTTCATGCCATGAGAAAAGGAATTCTTACTGTGGCTTCCGCTGGAAACGATGGACCTAACCTCAAAACTGTCGCAAACCATGCACCATGGGTGCTAACTGTGGCAGCTAGTGGCATTGATAGGGAGTTCAGGAGTAAGGTGTTGTTGGGAAATGGGGAAACTGTCTCAGTAAGTCCTCTACCTGCTTAACAAAAGCTCACGCATAACAAAGTATTACAGTCTTAGGGTGGTTTTATTATATCCCCTTATCATTTATGAAATTACTCATAGAAGCATTCTGCAGGGGATTGGAGTAAACACGTTTGATCCGAAGCAAAAGTCGTATCCTCTTGCGAAGGGAGTTGATATAGCCAAGAGCACTGATACTCGGGAAAGTTCAAGGTACTAATTAGGTTGCTATTAGGCATTTCTTTCTTGTAAAGTAGCCCTGCAGATAGTAAATTGACAGTGTCACAGGTACTGTACTGAAGGATCAATGGACCCTAGCAAGGTTAAGGGAAAGATTGTTTATTGCCAGTTAGGTTCTTGGGGTGTTGATTCTGTTGTAAAAGAACTAGGAGGAATTGGCACTATTATTGAGAGTGATCAGTTTCTTGATTCTGCCCCAATTTTCATGGCTCCTGCAACAATAGTTAACAGCAGCACAGGGAAAAGTATGAATAATTATATGCATCCAGAAAGGTAAAAATGTTATAACCTGTCTAGTCCATTTCAGAACTAAAATTACCAACTGTTATACTTAGCTCTGTGATGCTTACGTAAAATGCAGATTACCTACAGCAGTAATTTACAAATCACAAGAAGTTAAGATCAAAGCTCCGTTCATTGCATCATTTTCATCAAGAGGTCCAAATCCAGGAACAAAGCGCCTTCTGAAGGTAAATTTAGATGGAAGTCAGAGGTCATTGTTACTGTAAATTTCCACATTTAGTTTTCTGATGCAGCATTGTACAGCCTGACGTTGCAGCTCCAGGAATCGACATTCTTGCTTCTTACACCCCATTGAAATCACTCACCGGTCTGAAAGGTGATACTCAATATTCAGAATTCACCCTCATGTCTGGCACTTCCATGTCATGCCCTCATGTTGGTGGTGCAGCTGCCTATGTAAAGTCATTCCATCCTGACTGGTCTTCTTCTGCTATTAAGTCTGCCATCATGACTACTGGTAAATCAACAAAATCTTGTTCTCCACTGTCATTTGGTCTAAAAATCAATACCCCTAAGCCAAATAGATAGTGTAGCAAAAAAAAAAAAAAAAGAATTAATTAGTCCATTCGAGCACCAAATAATTTAGGCTGTACAGCAACGAATACATCTCAATCCCAAGCAAGTTGGGTTCAGACTGTAGTTTCTAAAATTCTGATCTTTTTCCTTATGAACTTGAAGCAAGATCTATGAGCTCAAAGGTGGACAGGGAAGCAGAGTTGGCGTACGGTTCTGGACAAGTTAATCCGATGAAAGCAAGAAGCCCTGGATTAATCTATGACATGGATGATATGTCATATATCCAATTCTTATGCCATGAAGGCTACAATTCAACATCAGTGTCCAGTTTACTTCAACAACGGGTAAATTGCTCCACACTGATTCCTGCAAATGGGGAAGATGCTATCAACTATCCCACAATGCAGCTTGGCATAAAGAGTGATCAAGAACCAACCACAGGCATTTTCAGGAGGAAAGTTACCAATGTTGGCCAAGCCATATCTGTTTATAATGCCACCATCAGAGCTCCTAAGGGAGTGGATATAACAGTAAAACCAATGACTCTCTCCTTCACGCGCACAAAGCAGAAGAGAAGTTTCAAGGTTGTTGTGAAGGCAAAACCAATGTCAAATGCTATAATACTATCAGGTTCACTCATTTGGAAAAGCTCCCGGCACGTTGTAAGAAGTCCTATAGTCATTTATGACCCAAAGGTTTTTGATTAAGTTGTAATGTGATAGTGCAAGTAAATGATACGGAAGAGGCACAAAAGAACATTAAGAAACAGAGATTATAGATGAAACTGAAGGTGAAGGCAAGGTAGGGGTGTACAACAATGAATTCAAAGAACATCAGATGTGACATCTGTGAATAATTCTTCATGTATATTCCTTCATATATTACTTTCATATACTAATTGACTTCAAGAAACAAGTCCGCGTTACGTTGTTGAATATTTGTGCCAGAAATTCATTGGATCAATTTCATAAAGGATATAACTGATAATTCAAAGTTGCACACTAGCCCTTTACTACAATGGATTCGATGGATGCAAGCCTTATCTAGAATGATTGCACATACGTTTACCTACTACATTAGATTTGAACCAATGTAAAGAAACATCTTTTAATAAAACTGTTGGTAGAAGTCATCATTTATATTAGGGAGCATAAAGTCATCTGTTATAAAGCTACGGACATTTTTTTGGGTCCATTTGCTCCGCATTCCTCCCCTTTTTTAGCAATAACGTGATTTATAAACTTTTATCAGTAACATACAAATACAAAATGTCACCCGGAACAAAGGACCATCTTAATTCATTAGAAGTTAGATAAATAACAAAATTTTACTTAAAAACTACTAAACTTCAGTTTCAAATAATCATATCTTCTACCAATTAAACATTTACCGAGGAAGCAGAATACCCTTTAAAGGGAGATATTCAAGAACAAAATAAATCGTTTTATAATTCATAAAAATTTATACGGAGAGAGACTTGATTGATAATCCACAACTTTATGATAGGCCACCACAACCAATAGTGATATATTGGAACACTTCCAATTCCATGTCTTTTTTTTGGTGTGTGTGTTCATCAACGCAACAAAGTTTGTGTAGATTCTTTTCAGCATAAAAGAAAGATAATATAATTTCTAAGTGGACTGAAAAGAATACTAATTACAATGATTGTGTCCATATGCGCAGCACTAACTAAAGAAGCCCCCTATAGTGCCTAATCTTAGGTATCATCTATAATATCCTATGGCACAATACAATTCTAACTTTTCATATATGCTGACTGACGGTGTGTTACGTCAAGTAAAATAAGTTAATAATGTAAAAATTCATTACACTTTTACTGTATGTATGAATATTATTCCCTGTGTTGATGAGCATGAGGTATGATTTTGGTCCCAGAAAAAGGTGTCTGCCGTGCAGTGCAAGAAAAGTGGCATGCAAATGATGAAAAACAAAAGAAGGGTTAGGTTTAGGTGCACCAAAAAACAAGAGCCTTTATTTTTTTTTTGGCAGCACTCACATTTTTCAACTCTTAAAGAGTAACCAAAGAAGCATGCGTTAATTTTGTACTTTGTCCTTCAGGTTATTCGGTGCCAAATGCCAATCATACCAAGCAGTGGCGGATGCTCACTATAATGTTAACTTTTCCACAGATTTTATACTTATATATTACAAATTTTAATTGAATATTTATAAATATTCGATTATAAATTCAAATTATTATTCCGTTTCAATTTGTTTAAAATTTATTTTAACTTGACAGGAAGTTTAAGAAAATGAAGAAGATTTTTAATTTTTGTGATCTTAAATTAAAGACATTGTCTGCAACAAATCTTAATGTGATAAAAAATAAATTGCAATCACAAATAAAATATGAAGAAACAAAGATTTAATTGACAAAATAATGTGGGTACAAATCTTAAGTGGCGTATTTCTCAAACTAGGATGATTTGAACTTGATTTCAATCATGATTCGAGGGGTGTTAGTAGTATATTCCTCGAACTAGCTTGGATGATTTGAGTTTGATCTCCATGAAAGGTTTAATGGATCTTCTTCTTGAAGTATCCATAAATTTGTGAAATTTGTGAGATCTTCATCTTTACGATTATCTAAGTTTATGGGATATTTGAAATGCATGTTTAAGAAAATATAATATCTTTATATAACATAAATTAGGGTTCAGGGTAGAGTAAACCTAATTAGAATCAAATATGCATAGATTATACATTTATACGAAGAATTTAAGTTAATGTTTATCGAATCCAAATTATTATCCCCTTCATTTTAATTTGTTTAATCTATTTTGACTTGCTACGAAATTTAAAAAAATTAATAATTTTCTAATTCTTGTGATTTTAAATTAATGATATGTTAAATGTACCAAAATATCATTTAATCTCGTGATCTTAAACATGTTATATACGTAAAAAATTGGAACCAAAGAGGTGTTAAAAAGAGAAAGGATCATTTTATTTTAAACGGACTAAAAAGAAGAATAAATCAAACAAATTTAAACAAAAAAGAATATTTATTCTATACTAAAATGACCTCGTACGAAAATCAATACATTTCAAATCTCGAATCTACATTTTGCATTGCGCATATGCATGAATTACTATTAAAGCATTGCATTTATTTTATACCAACCCAAAGAGGCAACACGGTTTGTTGCTTACTTGCTGTCCAAATAAATTGAAATCTTGAAATTAAAGTACCATTTATTCCATACAGAAGATATTAAAATACAATTCAAGCAACAGAGGTCAACAATAATTATACACATTTTCAGCCGTATAATTGGTTACAAGTAGACTATAAACCTAACATTTAATGTTTTTCCCACCACAAATGAATCATCATTAATTATATCTCACATTTTTGGTTGGTCACAACACAAGGAAAAACAAAGAAACAGCAATATAATATCTCTAAGTCAAACAAATAATACAGTAACGAAACAGCAATTAGATTGCCACATTTATGAGGGCCGTCACTGAATGTTTTTTCAGCAATTAATCTTTTATGATTAAGCAAAAAGATTATATGTATTACCCCATCTTTAAGATTGGATAATATGTCAGATCTTTATGAAAAAAAAAATAAATTGTTCGTACATATCATATATTTTATAACATATCTAAATTTAATGATTAAGCCAAAATTACTATGTTCTCTTGTACTCATAACCATCACATCCTATTTTATATACGCGTTTAAATTTGCTTTGTCATTTAGACATTATTTATGTGTCTTTCTGAAGTAATGTACAAGAATCTTAAAAGACAATAATATGAACAACATGAAGCCAAGTAATATTTTTCTTGGGGGGGGTGGGGTTTAATTATTTAACAATTATATTTAGATTCACCATTTTTAAGTGACCCAATGAATAAGAAATACTTCTTTGAACAATGATTGCACAAAAGTATTTATATATATAGCACTATAGAATTTCTTAAAAGCCAGCATTACTCCATCATATCTCTCTTTGCTCTCAATTGTTTAAGCTGCTTTTCCACCTTTCTATATTTCTTTTTTTCAAAAAAATTGTTTTCCTTTTTCCTTTGTTGCTTACTAGAAAAATGAAGTGCCATAATTTGTCACACTCATTCCCTTGGCTTATTTAAATTCTTCAACAACCTTTAGCATTTCCTCAGTAATATTCCTTCACTTTGAGCTGAAAATCCCTAAACAAAGGTATGTTTTCTCCTTATATTTATGTTTACAACACCATGCACATCATAGCATTCTAATATATGTACACGAGTTATAGGGCCTAATTCAGAATTTAAAATCAGTATGTTCTGTTCTTTTATATATATGTACTTATTGTTATATCTTCTCACACATAATTAAGGTCGTTGTGTGTCTACTCTGAATTCGCCACGTTATACAACTTAGGTAGACCTTTTAAGTTAAAATTAAATACATGTACCAGTGTCCAGTTTGCTGTATGGTTTAGATATACGTGATATATGAGATGTTTCATGTTATATTAGAAGTTAAGAGTACTAGTACAAGTTGGTTTTGCTTTAATGTTTTCACATTTTCAACTTCAGATGTAGTGGTTTGTGGTTGGCTCCCATATTGTTACCTGTAGTTATTGCTTCACGAGTATGGCTTCATCAATTTTCTTTTTTGAACCACTTTTGATGGTCCATCATAGGAAATATTGTTCATTCAGAGTTAATTTTCCCATTTTCAAGGAGTATATGACGGTGATGTCTGGCCAACTTGCTCTTGTTATGTCATAACGGTACAAGTATTGAGTAACTCTACCTGCCCCGCGTTGTTCCTTGTATTAAAATTTGTCACTGAAAGATGGAGGGTCATTGTCTTGCACTTTTAGAGTGCATTAGTTTTAGCCTTTGCTCACAAGAAGCAACAGCAATTCACAGTAACTCTGTTCATGTAATAATTAAATCCTTCAAACATGAATGCTTTTGTACAGAGGATTTAATTTTTTGGTCCGCTCATAACGTGTTATAAGTAAAGTGATGTGTATATGAACTTCTCTTATTTTCCTAGAAAGAAAGAAAAAAGCAAGATTGTATGTTTTGTTCTCATATTTTTCTTACTAGTAATAATTTTTTCCCATGTTTGGCAGTGAAGATGAACTTCAGGAACTGCATGTTTTTGTTGGCATGTACAGTTTCAGTGATTTCATCTACTTTAGCAGAACAAGACATATATGTGGTTCACATGAACAAGACGAAAGTCAGATCATTAGACAGTTCTCTTGGAATTTCCAAAAGATGGTACGAAGATGTGATTAGTTCTATATCAGCTGATGGTGAAGAGGAACAAGAAGAAAAATCTCCTCAGCTTCTTTATGTATATGAAAAATCCATTTCTGGATTTTCAGCGAAACTCTCAAAGAAACAACTTGAATCACTAAAACAAGTTGATGGATTCCTCACAGCTGTGCCGGATGAAATGCTAAGCCTACACACAACTCATTCACCTCAGTTTCTTGGGCTGAAAAGTGGCAGAGGACTTTGGAGTTCTCCAAATTTGACCTCTGATGTGATCGTTGGTGTGATTGACACTGGAATTTGGCCTGAACATGTAAGTTTCCGTGATTCTGGCATGCCACCAGTGCCTCGTCGTTGGAAAGGCAAATGTGAAGCTGGAACAAAATTTGCACCATCAAATTGTAATAGGAAAATTATTGGTGCAAGGATTTTTTCCAAAGCATATGAAGCTGCTGCAGGGAAAATCAATGAAAGAGAGGATTATAAATCACCACGTGACTCACAAGGCCACGGGACACACACTGCTTCAACAGCAGCTGGAAATCTTGTCAATGGTGCCAACCTTTTTGGTTTGGCTAAAGGCTTGGCTGGTGGTATGAGCTATGGATCGAGAATTGCAGTTTACAAAGCTTGTTTCATGTTAGGCTGCTCAAGCTCTGACGTGTTGGCAGCTATTGATCAAGCTGTAATTGATGGGGTGGATGTATTGTCACTTTCTTTAGGAGGCTTGCCAAAGCCATTTTATGTAGATAATATAGCTATTGCTGCACTTGGTGCAGTCCAACATGGGGTCTTTGTTTCATGTTCAGCAGGAAATTCAGGGCCTTTGAATTCAAGTGTTGGCAATGCAGCACCATGGATTATGACTGTTGCTGCAAGCTCGTTGGACCGCAGCTTTCCAACTACTGTCAAGCTTGGAGATGGACATGTTTTTAAAGGTGCTTCATTGTACACAGGCAAGCCTACAAAGCAATTGCCACTTGTTTATGGCAGAACAGCAGGTGGGGAAGGAGCTCGATTTTGCACCAAGGGGACACTATCTTCAAGATTAGTCAAAGGCAAGATTGTTGTCTGTGACAAAGGAATCAATGCGAGAGCTGAAAAGGGAGAGCAAGTGAAAATAGCTGGTGGAGCTGGAATGATTATGGTAAATCGAGTTGAAGAAGGTGACGAACTTTATGCCGATGCTCATGTCCTGCCTGCCACATCTTTGGGTGCTTCAGCTGGCATTGCTATCAAGAAATACATTAACTTGACAAAAAAAGCCACAGCTTCAATCAAATTCGAGGGGACAGTTTATGGAAACCGTGCACCAATAGTGGCTGCATTTTCCTCTAGAGGACCGAGTGCAGCTGGACCGGATGTTATCAAGCCGGATATTACAGCTCCAGGAGTGGACATATTAGCTGCCTGGCCTCCAAATATCAGCCCATCATTGCTAAAGAGCGATAAGAGAAGCGTGCAATTCAACATTCTTTCTGGAACTTCCATGTCTTGTCCTCATGTCAGTGGACTAGCTGCATTGCTTAAATCTGTCCATAGAGATTGGTCACCAGCAGCAATCAAGTCGGCACTAATGACAACTGCTTATATCCTTGACAAAGAAAGAACTCCAATAGCAGATGCTGTTTCCGAGACTTCAATATCAGCTACACCATTCGTCTTTGGCTCGGGACATGTTGATCCTGAAAGGGCTTCTGATCCAGGCCTTGTCTACGATATCTCAGCCGAGGATTACCAACATTATGTCTGTAGCCTAAACTACAACTCTTCCCAAATAGCCCTTTTGCTGAGAGAAAATTATACTTGTCCTACTAGTCATTCATTCCAGTCACCTGGTGATCTTAACTACCCTTCTTTCGCTGTACTTTTCGACAGCAAGAGCCAACATCTGATCCAAACATTTAAAAGAACTGTGACCAATGTTGGGACTCCTAGGAGTACTTACATTGTACAAGTGAAGGCACCATATGGGGTATCAGCCACTGTGAAGCCAAAAATTCTGAAATTTCAGAAAAAAGGTCAAAAACTGAGCTATGAAGTGAGGTTTGTTGCAAAGGGAAAGAGGACTCCTGGTGATTCAACATTTGGTTCACTGACTTGGATTTCAAGAACACATATAGTTAGAAGTCCCATTGCTACCACCTGGCAGTAACTCCAAGAGGGAAAATTTGATGACAACATATAATTCTTGAAACTGTCTATGTATTTTTCTCAATGAAAACTAACTAATTGAATCAAAGTATTATTTGCTTAACTACTTTTTGAGTTCATAAGCCTCATTGCCCATTCCTTACTTTATGTGATATTTAACCAAAATGGACTACTTTTTTAATTTATGACAAAAAATAGTTTAATAATATGTAAAAGTTAAAAATTTTCTTACACTTGTCATGTTTCCTTACAAAATAAATTTCAACGTCTGACATGATACATTTATTTATTTATTTATTATAGTTATTTGAAGGGGTGAATCTAGGATGGTGAACGAGAGAAATGAAACTTGCTTAAGGGTCTCATTCCTTTTAGGCACATTTAATAATTTTTTTTTTTTTTTAAAAATTTACTAAGAACTTCAAAATTTATAATTATTAAATAATTTATTTTATTAATTTGAATTTTAATTATTCATATCTCAACAAGGTGTTTTTCTTTACAATCATTTATTGATTTCTCGAAAGAAAGCATTCTATTATTAATTATCAGTCATACCAACCATCACTAGCCATCATTTACAATATCACCACCAACCACTGTTAGATTGATTAGTATCTTGTTTTAACTTATGTTTATTAATTTTTAATAAAGATAAATTTCTACATTTGATGAGAAAATGGATACTCTTAATTAGCAATAAATTTTAATATAATATTTTAATAATCATACATATATTCGAGTTCAAACATTTTAATCATGAAAAAAAAGTCTAATACATTTTAATTTAAATTTTATAACTATTTCAATTTTATTTAATATATATTGACCGTTGAATAGTCTAAAAATAAATAACGTTGCCATTACACCACTTAATTTTTAAATAATTTATAACCAAAAGTAAGAGCTAAAAGTCTAAAATTGGTTGAACTCATCAACAGTTTTAATAATCTAACTTGTTTGTTGAGAAAAAATTTAGTACTCTGATTAAAATACAATAAATAATTAAGTTAGACTGGTTTCCCAAATTCTTGAACAAGTGACACCGTTGCAGGACAAATATAAATGTTTTATATCGTAATAAAATTAAATCAATAGAAAATTATGATAGTTGATTTTTAATCTCTATAAGACATACGCGTTAATTTGAATTCAATTAATATTTATATTTTTTAATTTTGAATATATATAAATAATATTTCACTTTATATAATTTAAAAAATTAAATACACATATTTTGCATAGTATAATATAAAGTAAGACGTCATGTATGATGCAAATTGCTATACGAGATACATATATTTACTTATTCAACTTTATAAAATTTAAATGCTAAATTATAAACGCTTACCATGAAAGGACATGAAAGTTAGGCGAACTAAATTATAACACATGTTATGCCTTTTAGTTTTACTAGTGGGGAGTACATGGTTTGCATGTATGCCTTGTGGCAATTGATGTAACCTGATAAGAAGAAAACCATGTTTAAAAAAGATATTAATCTTACACTAAATATAATTTTTATTAAATAATGACAGTGAATGTTATTATATTGATATAATGACTAAATTTTAGTTTTTTTTAAATGCGTAAATATGGTAAATTTAGTTGAATTTGAGTAGTTTTTTTTTGTGTAATTTTTAGGAATCTCATCCAGGTTTTTAAAAATATTTAAAAATTTTGACTTTTTTTCTAATTACAAAAAATGTCGATTTTTTATTCATTTTTTATACCTGGAGGCGTCATTGCGCTTAATAAGGAAAAAAATTTTCTGCCAACTATGTAGATCCTTCATTGACGCCTTAGCTGTTACAAATATTTAACATGGTAACGGTAAGAGAGATAAAATATTAAAATAAAAAATAAATTTAAAAAAGGCTCTAAAAATAGAAAAAGTTATAATTTAAATAGTGATTGACATTTGTTGACACCCAATTTTGACCCTCCACAGTACAAATTAATCATCGAGCTTTTAATTTTAACAATTTGAAATAATTAGCTTTCAAAATGCAAAAAATAGTTTTTGAGTGATTTTTAGGCTGAAATCTTTTAATTTTAATTATGTTTATATATTACATATTATATATATTTATTTCAAGTATCAATAGTTAAGTATTATATTCGTGGATTTTTCAAAATTTTCTCAAATAGATTTTATCTTTAATCGCTTTTATTTTAATCATTTTAGGATTAATTACCCCGTAGTTAATTTAATTATTTCAAGTTATTAATATTTAAAAGCTCTTTAATTAATTTATATTAATTCATTTCGTGGTCAAATTAATTAATTGATTTCAAATTAATCTCATTTTAATTTGTCATATCTGTAATTAAAGTGGCTAGTTTTTAAATTCTCTCTCAACCCAATTCTTTTTCTTTAATTCCCAAATCCTAACACCTTTACCCAGCTTTTTTCCAAGCCCAATTCAATCCTATTCCCCAGCCCATCACCCTCCTGCCAGCCCAATCCCTCTTTCCCCTCTTCCAGCCCAACACTCTCTCACCAACAGTCCAATCCTCCTTTCCCGGCCCAAACCTTTTTTCAAATAAAAATTAAAACCCCTTTTAATTATTCCCCTCACCCCACGCCACACCCCTTTTTCCCCTGGTCTTCTTCCCCAAAAATTAAAACAGTAAACCCCAGAAATTCAGACGCCAAACCCGAAAAACAATCATCCCCAACGTTCACTTTTTTTCAAATTTCAAATTGAAATCCGACTCAAATTCCCGTTTCGCCCTTGCTTTTCCCTCCCATCCGTTGCCCTAATTTGGGGTATAAATACCCCATTGATTTTCGGTTCTGGGGGGATGGATTATTTTTTCCTTTGGGAATTCTGGAGATTTTTGAGAAAAGAGATACATTCTTGAGAAGAGATTGAAAAAAAAAAAAAAATCCAAAGCTTCTTTTATATAGAAATCTATTTCCAGAAAACTCACTAATTTTTTTTGAAGTTCGTTCTTGTCCTTTCGGAAGTTCCGAGTCGAGAAGCTCGGAGACATAGCTCCCTCTTGGTGGTGAGGGCTTAGCTCGCTTCGTCTTAGTTTCGCTGCTCTCAAAAAGGTACAAACCTTCCTTTTTAACATATACTGATATGCCGAGCTCGTATTTGTTTATTTTGGTTTACCTTGTTTGTTATATGTCCTTTTAAAATCAGATTCTGTTTGGATGTTAAAACCATGTTTTTCCTAGAACCTTCTCAGTCTCGATCTTAACTCGTTTGTGGAGTCGTTGTTCATAAAATGTTATAACTGACAGATTGAGAATTGATTCTAATGATATGGGTTGATAGTTCAATCACTACGTGAGGTCTCAAATGGGTCTATTGGTCCTTGCTCATGTTGTTCATATGCTCATTTAGTGTTTAAATACCTACGTTGGCTATCCGGTCTGCTTATTCGAGTGTCTTCATGTTTATAACCGAAAAACGATTCTGTTCAATTTGTTGTAAGCTTAGATTGAGCTTCATTGTTGTTGAATCTTAGAATCTTTATAGGTGTATAGGTGTGGCCTAATGTAGCGAGTAGCTCGATTCCACGCTCAAGTTTTCCTTTTCTAATCTCTCTGATCCGCTGTAGTTGCTCAGTTGCTCTCTATAATAGCTCCTAAGCATGTGACAATTAGAATGCTGTTTGGTTTGCTTCTTTAAGAACCATTGTTTTGTTTTATCATTGAGAATGAAATATATTGTTGGCAATTGGCTTACTGTGTTACATATTGCTTCAATTCCTTTGTTTTTTTCTTTGAACTTGAGCATATTGTTTGGTGTTGTAATTGTTTTGTTGAAATCTCTTGGTCCTATATATAGTATATGAGGTCAAATCTTTGGTGTTTTTAACGTGTAAAATCAAATCTTCCTCTAATTTTACCATTTTTTATTTGTTTTCATGTGACGTCACTTCGAGTCCATTTGGACACATCCTTGCATTCCGTCGGGGTGATTTTATCATTCTCCCGAATCTGGTGTATTGAGGTTCAAAATTGGAACCAGATTTGCTCTCTTAGGAAGCTGTATCGCAGTTTTATTCGGGCCAAAACGTCACTGTATACACTGATATACGTCATGTATACAGTGACGTGATCTACGGAAAAATGGAAAAATCCAAATCTTCAGCCGGAATAGCCCAAGATGATTGGAGCGTTGAAATCACGGGTCGATATACAAGAAAATATAGCGTATACACTGATATTCAGTGTATATACGTTGCAGTGATACAGGAGAAATTGGGGTTTAAAATCCCAAACTTGCAGCAGCCCAATATTTGGTAGAAAATGGGCCAAGAGGCCCAGAACCTTCAACCCTCTTCTCTTATTTCATTTATATTTACATATTTATATCTATTTGGATACTAACATTGATTTAATATTTGCTTATGTTTTAATCTAATTAAATTTCCCCGAAAGTTAGCCATCCATGTTAATTTTTATGTCCTTGAATATTTTACTGTTCTAATTTTTTTAGGAATTTGACTCTATGAATTTTCCTTAAAAGGACTTTAAGTATTTTCCTCAAAATAACTTATGAATATTTCTTTTCTTTTAGTCACCTAGTCTAATTCATTAACTTCACTAATTAGGCAAGTTTGGGTAGATTTTAACGCTATGTTCTTCCTAAATATTTTTAAAGAAAAATAGTTCACTTAGGCTTTCTAGTCATTCATTTAAATTGTCCCTTTTTGAAAAATAAATAAATAAATAAATAAATAAATTAATTAATTTATTAATTAAACATGAGTAGTATTTAATGTATTAATAAAATATGAGTAGATTTTAAATGTTTTAACTTTTTCTTGGTCATTTTTAAATACTACACTTAGAATTTTTCTAGTTATTAATTTAAATTAATTATTTTTTTAAGTTAGTCAAAATTACTTAATCGTCGGATAACCGCACGTTAGCGGACATTTCGAGTGCGTAAAACCTTCTCGAAATGGAAATATGAACCCGAACCCTTTTCTTTGGATTTTAAAAGATTTTTTCTGTTTGAATCTTTTAAAATAATTTAATTGGTTTTCTTGATTTTTTCCTAAAAAATTAAGTGGCGACTCTCTTAAAAATTGAAGATTCGATTTACTTAAATTAATTAAGTTTTAAATCGAATTTTTAAACCCGAAGTCATTTTTTCGACGTAACAACATTTATTAGACTTCTACACCAAAAAAATTGTACTAATTATATCTTTTAATAAAAATATAGATTCTTTAAGTATAAAAAATAAATGGATAATGATAAAAAGTTAGGATTTTTGTAATTTTTTAAAAAAAGCTAGGGAATATTGAAGATTTGGATAAATAAAGTTGTGTTATTTGGTATTTTAATGTATCTGCCTTTAATTTATAACAATGTTAAGAGAGTTTATTTGAGGTATCAGTAATATAATATTTTGTTATTATTTCAAAAATAAAATATGTTTATGGAAAGATGACTATTTATTCCAAGTAAATTGTTAGATATAATATTCACCGTGTAATATGGTGTTTGGAAAAATGAGGTTTCAAGATGTATTGATTTATGTGTATCGGTGTGAAATTTATTGTGCAAATAGTGTTGAATACGACTAAGTTTTAGATAATAATAACAAGGTATTTGTTCTGTCACATGATATATGATTTTATGAGTCCATACAATTATAAATTAGATATTGGAGTCTAATGATATAAAAAATAAATTAAATGTTTGCAGAAAAAAAATTATAACAATTCAGTTCATGGAGGAAAAAATGATGCCAAAACACTGTTTTAATACAAAAAAAAAAACATATATTGTTGTCAGGTATCAAAAATAAACATATACCAAAACTTAATACTGTTGACAGGTATCAATAAATAAAAAAGAAAAAATATCCTAAAGCAACATAAGACATATTACAAAAAGCTAAGACATCAAAGTGGCTAAAGATAGTTTCCCGAAACTTGGCTTTTTATTACATAACTCATACCCTGAAAAACAAGTATCAATATGCAGATATCAGAATCAAAAAAAGAGTTTTCCTCAAACGTAGGACCATCCTAAAAAATTGGAGGCAGTCATCTACCGACAATTAGTTCAATGAGACTTTATGAAACATAGAACCATCCACTAAAATGGGAGGCAGTCATCCACAGACAATTTATAGTGTATCAAACACTAAATCAATATAAAAAATCAAGTATCAATATAGTGTATCAAACATAAAAAGCATGTATCACTAGAAAGATATCAAACATCACAAGTCAAAATAAAACACTAAATCAAAATAAAAAACAAGTATCACAAGTCAGATATCAAAACATCAAAAAGAGTTTTTTTTTGAAAAAATTGAACATCATAAAAATAGAGGAATAAGACATCTACCCACTATTATACTGTATCAAATAATAAATCTAACATAAAATCAAGTATCTCAAGATATGTAACGATATCAAAAATAGAATCAAACAGATACACATATATATGCTTGAAATGGTAATTGTAAGATTGTGCTTTGCTGATCCGACTTGCATGTGATTTTCGACCTGGGGATCTTGATGTGGACGCTACATCCTTGACTGTTTTACCTTTTGCAGTTGAAATATTGCCGGCCTCGTCGCCGGAATCGTTATGGTGGTCGACCTTGGCAGTGTCGACTTCTTCACCACTTTCAAACGCTTCTTGTGTGAGACCAAGACTAAACGAAGGGACGGGTTCCATTGTTGATTGAAGCAAAGATGATGAAGAATATGGTAATGGCGGTCGGGAAAATGAGAGGTTGAAGATGAGAGCAACGTCCACAATTAGAGAAGAAATAAATTGAAAACTGAAAAAGGAAAATTTAAATATAAAGATGGTAACGGTAAAGAGAGAGAAAATAATTTTAAAAATAAAAAATAAAAAATTGCTTTAAAAATGAAAAATATATAATTTGAAAAGTGATTAACATTAATTAGACACCTACACCAAATAAATTTTCCAATTATAACTCTTAATAAAAATATATATTCTTTAAGTATAAAAAATAAGTGGAAAAAAATAAAAAGATGGGATTTATGTAATTTTTAAAAAATGGTGGAATTGTTTAATATTTAGAAAAAAAAAAGTTGTGTAATTTCATAAATTTTACTTTTTTTTTTTTACTAATCAATCTAGTATTATCAACAAAATACTAGCATAATTTCCTTTTGAGAGCACAGTAAAATTCAATTATGATATCAAACTATTTAAGGTAGTGTTTAAGTATTTTTACTAAATAACTTATTTATGCTAGTATTTTGTTTCTTACTTAAGCTTATTAATGCAAGTTTCATTGCTTATCAAAGAAGTTTTCCAAATAAAAGATAAAAAAGTTTAAATGACACTATTAAGAATATTAGGTTTTTAATATAATATAAATTATTGGTAAAATTTGTGTTAGTCTAGTCTAGTGTGAAATTACCATTTACCAGTAATGACGCCGTTAAGTGAATGAAATCTGCAAATTGCAGAAAAAGTCACTCACCGTCAGAAGTTCCTTTTTGTCCCTGTCAAGATAACGGCACCCAACCTTAATATCTGTCATTCTTCAATCTCTCCGAAACACCTTAAACGCGCACAAAGTTGCCCATTTTTGTGACACACTTCACAAAATTCAACTGCTGATCTTTTGGGAATCTTCTCCTTCTCATCTGATCCTGTTATTCTTCTTTTTCTTTTCAGTAATTAGTCATAAGGTACTTCTTTTCTTGATCTTTTGCGCTTCATTTCTGAATTAGCTCCTATTTTCTTTCACATTATGAATATATTTCAAAATTCAACGACCCCATTGGATTGATATCGTCTTCGAATATCTATCTTTGGTAATTTTAACCACTTTTTCCAAAAGGGGCAAGGAAGTTTGTTTTTAAGCTTGTTTCCACTATGGTGTGTTGAATTTGGGTAAAATTCAGGATCTTGAACTGACCTTCTCGTCACTTGATCTTTTTGTTAGGTTTGATCAGTTTGTATGTTAGGGTACACCAAAGAATAAGATAATAGTGCAACCTGTTAGTGTATACTAAATGCACAATTCTAACAATTCTTCACATTCATACCCATATAATACTGGTTATGGGTACCCTCCACAACCTTCAAATCAACCATACCCCCCTCCCATTTCTGGTGCATATCCTCCACCAGGTTCTGTTGCATATCCTCCACCAAGTTCTGTTGCATATCCTCCACCAGGTTCTGATACATACCCTTATCCTCATCAATCCCTTCAGTATCCTCCCCATTACAACAGTCAACATTCTGGTCATTATAACTATCATCCCTATCCACCAGCCTCATCAGCTCCATCAGCACCTCCAGTACCCACTCTCCATCACTCCAACTCTTCCCCATCAGCTCCATCAGCACCTCCAGTACCCACTCTCCATCACTCCAGCTCTTTAGACCATGGTTACCCTCCGGCATCACATGGTGGCGCTCCTCCCTATCCACCCTATGCATATCCACCTCCCCCAACATCTACTGTGCCTGCTCTTGAACATCAAGGCAGTTTCCAATATGCTGCACCTCAGCATTACCAACATTCCTGGCCAGAAAGGCCTATGGAGAGCCAACCATCGAAAGTTCATGACTCACTCCATCGCCAGGACAGTGTTTCATCTCTTAGTAGTTATGGGGTGAGCTATGATTATGGTAAAGATGACTCCTCCACTCGCCCTTCAGCTTATCCACCAATACATGATCTCATTGCAAAAATGAATTTGTCTGAAAATCACCCTTCTGCACCTGCTTCTCCTCCTGCCCCTGCATCAGCATCAGTTCCTAGTTCCCCTGCAACTTATCACTTGGGGCCGAACCCTGTTCCTGCAAACTACAATGCTCAAGGGAATATTTATGGACACCCTAATTCATCCTTTTCAAGGTGGGAAGCTGAGTCCCCAAAGCCAACCTATCCAACTTCATGTGCTGAACCGCATAATACTCAAGCTATGCAGGTTGTGCCATTCATGCCTTCTAAAAGCTCTTTAAAAGTTTTGCTCTTACATGGAAATCTGGAAGTTTGGGTATACGAAGCAAAAAATCTCCCAAACATGGACATGTTCCACAAAACCATAGGGGATATGTTTGGGAAAATGAGTAATAATAAGATCACGAGTGATCCATATGTCTCAATTAATGTAGCTGGTGCAACAATAGGACGGACTTATGTCATAAACAATAACGAAAATCCCGTGTGGATGCAACATTTTAATGTCCCTGTTGCACACTATGCAGCGGAATTACAGTTCCTTGTCAAGGATGATGACGTAGTAGGTTCTCAGCTTATGGGGACAGTGGCTGTCCCGCTAGAACAGATAAATGGAGGGGGTAAAGTAGAGGGGTTCTTTCCAATCCTGAATAGTAGTGGAAAACCTTGCAAGGATGGAGCAGTTTTGAGGATATCCGTCCAATATTATCCAATGGATAAACTAAGTATTTACCATCATGGAGTTGGTGCTGGTCCTGAATATTATGGGGTTCCTGGAACTTATTTTCCACTGCGGATGGGTGGAACAGTTACTCTGTATCAAGATGCTCATGTGCCTGACGGATGCCTTCCAAATTTCATGCTTGACTATGGAATGCAATATGTACATGGAAAGTGTTGGCATGACATCTTTGACGCCATACGCCAAGCCCGACGTTTGATCTACATTACAGGTTGGTCAGTATGGCACAAAGTCAAACTTGTTCGAGATGATGCTTCTGTTGAAAGTTACACTCTAGGGGATCTTTTAAAGTTAAAGTCACAAGAAGGTGTTAGGGTGCTGCTTCTAGTATGGGATGACCCTACATCAAGAAGCATCCTTGGCTATAAAACGGTAAGCAATATAGGTTTGTTTATATTCCTTTTCCAAACAATCATTATAATGTCTGAAGAAAAGATTATGTGAAATTGTACATGTATCCTGATACACACATGACACATCATCTGCTTATATGCTGTTAGTTACTCAACAACCCTTCCACTCAGAATTCTAATCATTTAATCAGTTAAAATATCATTATATACATTTATAGACAGTTTATTAAAAAAGTAATCAGATACCTGCTTTGAGTTAATCTTCTGTGACTGCCAAGTCAAATTACAGTCAAGGGCAAGTTTATCTTTTTTCAGCCTGTAAAACTAGTGCATCAACTAAGACAACTGGAAAGAATCCATGTCCTGGACGTGCAAGCTAGCTTGTGATTCTGTTATACTTGCAGCCTATGCACATCTTCATATCCATCTATTTCAATAAGATTCTTTGATGATGGACTTCTATTTTAACATTTTTCTGTTATGCTAATAGGTGGTGGCACTCTGAACCAATTTCTGTTTATATCTTCCTGTTATTTGTTTTAAATTGTCCCCGAAGGCGTCGTGTAATTGTAGTTTTAATGCTCTACTTTGAGCTGCAGGATGGTGTTATGGCAACCCATGATGAAGAGACTCGCAATTATTTTAAGCATTCTTCTGTTAAAGTGCTGCTTTGTCCTCGAGCAGCAGGGAAGAATCACAGTTGGGTCAAGCAGAGGGTAAGTTAGATTTTGACATTTCTTTCAATGTCTTTTTGTGTGGTAATTATATGACACCAGTTACCTAAAGGAGTTACTTGAGATCAGTACCCCAAGAATTCTACATTAGAATTATTGACCTAGAACATCATTTGCTGTTTTAATACATCTATAAATGTTTGTACTTGCATATTTATTTTTGAATTGACTTCCTTGTTCGGTGGATGGATAACTAACTTTCCCCTTACGGTTTTTTCTGAGCTTATAGTTTCTCCTAGTAGTAAGCCCATATTGCCTTTTCTATGCGAGGACCATTTAAGTAATAATCCCCCCCCCAAATTAAAGTTTGTTCAAACAATAAATCTTGTTTGACTGCATTTCATCTCTTCCTTCCCACTATGTTTCTTTACAGGCATGTTCTGGTACCAATCATTGAAGGTGTGCCCCTAGTCCTTATCATGTGGATAGAACAATTTTGTTTGATATTATTCTTGTATGAAATTCCTCTTCTCTGGTATGTTAAAAGAGTGAAAACTTTTGATTGTTACCACTAAGGTACCTTTGATGATGTCTGATGCTGTTATATTGCTAGACTACTCAATTAAGTTAATTATCTTAAATACTCCATAAGCCAAATCTGTTATGAGTTTTGGTGTGCAGGAAGTTGGAGTAATTTATACACATCATCAGAAAACTGTGATAGTGGATGCTGATGCTGGCAACTACCGAAGAAAAATCATAGCATTTGTTGGAGGACTTGACTTGTGTGATGGGAGATATGATACTCCGGAGCATCCTTTATTTCGAACACTGCAGACGGTGCACTCTGAGGACTATCATAACCCTACATATGCTGTAACTTATCATCCTTAATATCCTTTAGCTTATTTTCAGAGACATTGATTGCCATTGTTAGTTTCCTGATTTTCCGCTGCATATTGTAGTTATATGAGCAAGCATATGCCAATCTTCTCACTGAGTTCTTCTTGGTTACTTGCAAGTTATAACTAGATAGGATTAACGTGTATGGTATATGTTAGAATTGGAATAGGTAAATACAATCCTACTTAGAATAGGAATAGGAATTACAATAGTATATGGAATCCTATTTGGAAAAGGATTGTATTATAGTGTCCTAGTTGGAAAAGGAGTCTAATATAGTATCTATAAATAGGGTCTCAATGTAATAATGTATAAAACAATTCAATAATATTCTCCCCCAATATTTCTCACATGGTATCAGAGCTTCTACGGTCCTGTAGAAAATCAAAGAGCTTCCGCTGCCGGCGGGCGGCTATGACCTACATGTGCTGCCCGTTTGGCCAGTAGTTATGTTAACAAAGTAGGGTTAGTGATATATACATATGATTCTCATATTCAAGGGAAGAAAATTCAATCAAACAAGTCGTAATTTTCGATGTCTTTCTAGGGTTGTTTTGTGGCAACCCCACATCTTTCAGTGTTTGTGTAGCACCGCCATCATTCCGGTGACCACTTTTTCTTATATCTAATTTGTGTAGCACCATATCATCTCTTCGGTGACTGCTTTTTCATATTTATCATGCGTAGCACCGTACCATCTTTCCGGTGACTACTTTCTGATATTCAATTTGTGTAGCACCGTGCATCTTTCCGGACTACTCATATTCAATTTGTGTAGTACCGTGAATTTTTCGAACTACTTTCTCATATCTGAGTTGCACAGACTGTGTCTTTTTTGGTGACTCAGATTTGATTTGCGTAGTTCCATTCGTCTTTTCGGTGACTCATCAAATCTAGTTTGCGCAGGGTCGTGCCATCATTCCGACCCTATCCATACAATTTTTCTTTTGCAGTAGGGTCATGTCGTCAATATGATCCTACCTATATAATTTCTATTTTCCAGTAGGGTTGTGCCATCATTCCAACCCTACCCATATAATTCTCTTCTCAGTAGGGTTGTGTCATCATTCCGACCCTACCCATATAATTTTATTTATCAATTTGTGACCATTTTCAACCATCAAATCTAATATTGTGGTGCATAAGCAGGTCTTGAGTAGTTCTAAAGTGACTTTCTTAGAGTAATTTCGAGATGATCCATATTGTCATTCTCCATTGACCTTTTAATCAGTTGAACATTAAGAGTGCTTTTCTCTATGATGATCTCGAGGAAGAAATCTATATGGAGCATCCACCTAATTTTGTTGCTCAGGGGAAGTCTGATAACCTTGTATGTCGGTTGTGTAAATCATTCTATGGTCTAAAACAATCTTCTCAAGCTTGATTTGGGAAGTTTAACAATGCAATCTCGGAATTGCATGAGAAGACTAAGACATTGAGGTTGACTGTTAATTTTGTGAAGATCAACTTGCTGATATCTCAACACGCTCGTCATCGATTCTCATATTAATTACATTTGTAACAAGCTAGATACATATGACGTGTATGCACTAGCTTGAGGGGGAGTGTTAGAATTGGAATAGGTAAATACAATCCTACTTAGAATAGGAATAGGAATTACAATAGTATATGGAATCCTATTTGGAAAAGGATTGTATTATAGTATCCTAGTTGGAAAAGGAGTCTAATATAGTATCTATAAATAGGGTCTCAATGTAATAATGTATAAAACAATTCAATAATATTCTCCCCCAATATTTCTCACAGGTATAAAACTTGGTTATTTTTTAATTCTTTAGGATTCTCTAGCACTGAGGTACCAATACCTTTTTTCAATATCATTTGAGCTTGGCCAACCCTAGCTATTGTAGAATAATGGGTATACATATCTGCAATAGTTGGATTTTTTTTTGTGTGTGAAACTGAAGTGGATTTTTTCAACTAGTGAATCTTGTCTTCTTTAAAAGTTTATTAAATATAAGAACCATTATTAATTCTGATAATGACCACAGAGCAGGTTATTGTCATTTGTGGTTCCTGTATAAAATCTCTTCCTGATTTCGAAATGAAAATCATTGTTCCCCTATTTTGATGTCCCTGTTCAACAAATTAAATGAGAACCATTTTTTCACTGGAGTGATACAAGATCTTACTCTTCTTCTCATTTCCATATAATATTAGAAACACATTTTCAACTATCATCTTAATGACCATGTCTTTGAGACGAGGGTTCCCAGGAAACAACCTCTCTACTTCTATGAGGTAGTTATAAGGTCAATGTACATTCTGCCCTCCCCAGACTCCACTTGTGGGATTCCATTGGGTATGTTGTTGTTGTTGTTGTATCTTAATGATCATGTCTGGTCAAAGTATTGTCTAGAATTTAGAAAATGGAAGAGTGTGAACCAATACTGTTAAAAGCTTATCCCATTTTCAACCTTTGGAACAGATTAAACTTTTTGGCCCAATGAAGAAAATGAAGCTTGTCTTTCTTTATCTTCCTCAGTTGACATTGTTATTTACCATTCATTGTTTTTGCTTTCTTTTTCCTTTTCTTATATATTTCTTGGATGAAGAAGTTCTCTTCTCATCAATTACCCTTTTACACCTACAAGTAACGTGTTGCTTAGATAGTAATCCATATCTGTACTTAACAGGGGAGTGCGGCTGGTTGTCCAAGAGAACCATGGCATGACTTGCACTCTAAAATTGATGGTCCAGCAGCATATGATGTTCTCACAAACTTTGAGGAGCGCTGGTTGAAGGCTTCAAAACCTCGTGGCATTAGAAAGTTGAAGACATCATATGATGATGATTTGCTTCGAATTGAAAGAATGCCTGAAATTGTTGGTATTTCTGATGCTCTATCTGTGAGCAGTGATGACCCTAACGGTTGGCATGTACAGGTTGAGCGATTAACTTAAATATCAACAGTTTATAGAAGTTTAATTTGTGTGTTGTCTTTGATTCGTATATTCTTTTTCAATCATTAACCAGATATTTCGTTCAATTGACTCAAACTCGGTCAAAGGCTTTCCAAAGGATCCTAAAGAAGCTACAATGAAGGTGAGAAAGATGGCTGGATGAATTGTTGCATGCACCAAAACATATTCTCCCGCTATCCCAATTTTATGTGATGCATTTTCCTTTTTATTCTGTCCAAAAAGAATGTACTGCCCAAATGAGGTAATTTGTACCCACACAAATATTTATGGCTTGTTTTAGATCACAAGTTCCAAAGTATTTCTTTCTTAAAATCGGTGCATAGTCAAAGTGCATCACATAAAATAACACAGAGGGAGTATTTATTTACTAAATAATGTATACTCATTTTTCCCCCTTTGTTTTTGCAGAACCTGGTGTGTGGTAAAAATGTACTTATTGACATGAGCATACACACAGCATATGTGAAGGCCATTCGTGCTGCACAACACTTTATTTACATCGAAAATCAATATTTCATTGGTTCTTCATACAACTGGAATCAACATAAAGATGTTGGTGAGAAGCTGTTTTAATAGTGTATAAACATTTGTCAGTGTCTGAGTATGTCGAATAAGCAAATCCATTATTGTTATTTTCTACTTATTATAGAAAATTGGGTGCAGTAGATTTAAAAAATTCATCTTTCATGTTCAGCGGAGGTAAAAACATTAGGTGAATTCTTCTCATCTATCCAAGCGTTAGTGGGCAGCGTTTGTCAGTGCCTGTGCTAGTGGGAGGTAGCAGGCAAAATAGTCAAGCTATGCCCAAGCTGGCCCGGACACCCCCATCACCAAGGAAAGGAAAAAAAAACTATTCGAGGCCTATTTACATTTTTGAGTAGATACTCCTACTTTGCCACAATAGCTTTTATGGTACCTTTACATCCTTGTTACCCCCATTGATGGTTCCAATGTCAAGCTCCTTCCTGAATTTCAAGTCCAATCTACTGCATGCAGAGGATTCTTTGGCAGGACTGCTCTGTATGTGGGAGACAGTGGCTCTTTAGTACACCGGAAGGATAGGGCAGGAATTAGCTAGAGACATAAGAGTTTTGGCAACAAATAATGGCTGGTTTCGTTCATAGGTTCCGCAAGTTTTTGTCTGATGTTCAGGCACATGAGTATACAACAACAAACCCAGTAAATCCTACAAAGTGAGGTATGAGGAGTGTAAAGTGTACGTCGACCTTATCACTACCCGTGCAAGGTAGAGAGACTGTTCCGGAGGACCCTCAATTCAAGCAAATCAAAGTAGTAATTAAAAGAAAAACATGATAGCTAACGTATATGCATGGAACTGTGACATCAACAACAAGGTGCAGTCACCTAAACACAGTGAACCACATATGATAATCAAAAATCCAAAATAAAAAACTACATGAATATGCTAATACCATGATCGACGCGTAACTCCCCCAGCCAAAGAATTTACTACCCTTCTATCTTTATTCATGACCTTCATATCCTCCCATCCAAGGTCATGTCCTCGATAAGCTGTAGATGCGACATATCTTGCCCAATTACCTCTCCCCTATACTTCTTTAGTCTACCTCTACCTCTCCTCACACCAATTATACCTAGTCTCTTGCACCTCCTCATTGGGGCATCCGAACATCTCTACCTCTCCTCACACCAACTATACCTAGTCTCTTGCACCTCCTCATTGGGGTATCCGCACATCTCCTCTTCACATGTCCAAGCTTTCTCAATCTTCCTTCCCTCATCTTGTCCACCACAGAGGCGGGAGGTCCCTCCAACTTCTTTCTGGATATCCTCGTTCTTAATCCTATCATTCCTAGTATGCCCACACATTCATCTCAACATCCTCATTTCCGCCACTTGCATCTTTTAAACATGAAAGTTCTAGATTGGCTAACATTCTGGCCCATACAATGAAGCCGGTCTAATCACTACTTAACATTCTGGCCCATACAATATAGCCAGTCTAATCACTACTATATAAAACTTACCTTTAAGCTTTGGTGGTACCTTATTGTCACACAAAATGCCGGATGCAAGCCTCCACTTCATCCATGGCGCTCTAGTACGGTGTGTGACATCATCGTTGATCTCCCCATTTCTTTGAATCAAAGACCCCAAATACTTAAGTCTTTCTATCTTGGGGATAACTTGAGTATCAAGTCTTACTTCCGCTGCCCTTGTAGGCACACGAGCATGGATTGTAAATTCTGATGTGTCTAACTGTTCGTATTCACTGGTCCTCTCTTTTTGGCAGTTGATTTAGATCCACTAAAGGTTACTTACGGAGGCACCTGCATGAATTATGTAAATAACTTATTTCCTTGGGTTTGACATAACCAGCTCTATGTTATGGTTAATATATCATCTTCTTCCTAATCCTTTTGTATGCTTGTCTTCTTTATTTTGTCGGGTTGGGAAGGGTTGGAAGTGACACGAATTTCGTATACTTGCGAGATCAGATAGATTAACATTGCAAATTGAATTTCAGGCTTCCCCTTATCTAAGTGAAGAACACATATAAGGATATGACTTAGCATTTGGACTTAAACCAAAGTTTTTGCGGGGTGAACTGAGTGATGCCACAAAATATTGTAGGTGTGATGTAATGCTGGCAGACTCAAAAAATGAATGGAAGATGGAAACAGATCTGCAAGACCATTCTCTTTGCATCATTTGGACTATTTTGTCAAAGCGGAATAACAGATGCTTTGAGGATCAAAACATATTTTTTCCCCTAAAGAATAGTAGATGCCTGCAGAATCCATACTTTTGGTGTAGGAGTAATTTGATAGGTAGCAGGATCATATTTTGATTTTCTTGACTTTGGGGGAGTGAATTGTAACAAGCAATGTTGTAACTCTTTTTTGGAGTACCTCCTTGGTACTCTATCAGGGAAATTTTATCTTCCCTATTGTTATCTTAGCAATGCACCTAAACCCAAGAGGGGGTAAATTGTGTCTTGACCAATTTTCGCGAGTTAAATGTCAGTAAACTAGACACAAACAGAATGTGAAGTGCAAAAATTAAAGTACACAAGTAGTTTTATGTGGAGAACTCCTTGCTCAATGGAGTAATGAAACATGACCTACCCTCGTAGGATTTACTTCAAAACTTCAAGAACAGTTTTAGTTTACAATTCCTTAATCAAAGGGGACTATAAACTCTAGTACCTTTAACCCCTACAATCAACCCAGTTGTCACAACTCCTTTCAATACTATACTACTAGTCTAGAAAACTAAATGAACTTCACAATTGATCACCAACCATAATACTTCTGAAAAGCAAAATAGGTTACAATTTAGAACCAAGGATTCAAACCTAACCCACTCAAGAAAATCAGCCTCCAACAACAACAATATGGTGCTTTACATAGGAGTGAGGTTGATCGAATTCTTCTACACTTTATTCTCCAAAACCAAAAGTATTTTGGTTAGGTTAGTCGAATTCTTCTACACTTTATTCTTCAAAACCAGAAGTATTTTGGTTTAGGAATTTAATCCTGCTTGGACTAGCTTTCCTTCTTTGCTTCGACCTCCACACATTTTCTCCTATTTCCTAATTTCTTTCCTTTTGTGCATTGTATCAGTATTTTCTTGTTATTCTTGATGCAACATGTGTAACCCATAAACCAAATTCTTCATGAATCCGACTTGCAATAGGAATCAACTTTGCAGCTTCTGATCAGCAGTCTTCTAAAGACTTGGTTCTTTCGATATCCACATAACATTCATGCAATCCAGTTAGCAGCATCACCAGTAACTCACTCCAAGAGACCTGGTTCTTCGTAGTTGTTTGTTTATCATCAAAACCAATTTAAGCTCACTCAGCATATATACAAGGATATTTACTCCCTCTGACATACTTTCCTTTTTACTTAGCTCCTAAAAGAATGACACATTTCCTAATTTAGCAAAATATTTAATGGCACTATCAACATTTTACCCGTATCGAGTCCCACTTATTTGGCAAAAAGTCCACAAAAGTGTAGGTGTAGTCTTCTATTTAAAAATTCATTTATTTTTAAGGGTAGTTTTGGAATATTGCAAAGTCTTTCCATACTTCTTAAACTCCGTGTCCAGTAATTGGGACGAAAGGACTAGCATTTTGAGCATAATCCTAAAAGACAGGGAAGTGAATATTTTTTGGAAAGACAACCCAGTAGGCACTATATTCTTGGACTCTCCAAAATTATTGCCGTACCCGTGTCGGATTATCCAAAGTGCACTACTTTTGGAGTATCCGACACACACCGGTTGACATGAGAGTCTGGCCAATATAGGCCATAGGTCATGTTCCTCAAGTCTTTTGAATCGATATAGTGGCATCCCTTATCCCGTTAAGTATTTTACATATCAACCAATCATTTATATTGAAAATCTTTAAAGAGGGTATGGTGGTATTCCACTAGTCCATCGGGGCTTATTTTCAGTGACAAAGGTTGAGGGACTTGTGACTTACGTCACTGGTTCGAGACTTGCATCATGTGAACTAAGCATAAATTTTAAGTGGAGAAGGCAGAGAGGAGGGCCTGTTGTCCCCGAGTTTCGGAGGTTGCAGTTGGTCCCAGACGGATTCTCGGTCATAAAGAAAATGTGGTATCCCACTAGTCCAACACTAATGATGCATCTTTGTTTGGCAAAATGATTCTGCCTTTTAACAGTTTTATATATCTTGGGAAGTAATATAGTCAACTTCTGGTACTCGATGCAATTCTAATATTTGAATTACCTGTGTGCTGCAGGTGCAAATAATCTGATTCCCATGGAAATTGCACTTAAAATAGCTGAAAAGATAAGAGCGCATGAGAGGTTTGCAGCATACATTGTCCTCCCCATGTGGCCAGAGGGTAATCCAACTGGGGCTGCTACACAAAGAATACTTTATTGGCAGGTAAAGCTACTTAAAGTTTAAACTGCTTGAGTTGATGGTGAAGAATCGTGCCATACTAAGAGCATATGCATGCAGCTATCAAATAATCAACTGCTCTCAAATTTTTCAAGTTGTGTTAGTGAAGCCCCATGTCTCTTGTTGGTTTGCAGAACAAGACAATGCAAATGATGTATGAGACTATTTACAAGGCTTTAGAGGAGGTTGGGCTTGAGAACTCATGCACTCCACAAGATTATTTGAACTTCTACTGTCTTGGTAACCGTGAGGCTGGTAAAGTTGAGGGAAACGAGAGTCCTAGCGCAGCAAACACTCCTCAGGTACTTCCAATTATCCCAAAAAAAGAATCTGAAAAATTCTATTTCTGTCTCGACAGTTATTCCACTTACCTATTCTTTTAAGTTTCTCTTCATTTTCATTTTGTTAAAATTTTCTTTTGTTTTTCCTAATTGTGCCATTGCAAGATGTTTTTTTTCTTTTTTTTTGAAGTATGGACTGTTTAAAACACAAATTACTAGGTAGCCAGTTTTGTCTCTCAAGTTTCCTCCTATATTGTAAACCTGTGCCTTCAATTTGTCGTGCACTACTTACTATTGATCACTAACAGATTTAATGGTTTGAATATGTTGTTGCAGGCGCTCAGCCGAAAATCCCGTAGATTCATGATTTATGTTCATTCTAAAGGCATGATTGTGGATGATGAGTATGTGATATTGGGATCTGCAAACATCAACCAGCGGTCTCTGGAGGGCACTAGAGACACCGAGATCGCAATGGGAGCATATCAACCTCTTCATACATGGGCAAGAAAACAGTCAACACCCTATGGACAGGTGATTAGCAAATTCAATATGTGTGCTGAATAATTGGGTTACATTAATCCAGGAAAAACATTACTTAAACATCATATGATACTTTTTTGATCTGTGTGTTAACTAATATTGTAAATAGAAATGAACCAACATATGCACTCTGAGAAAGGAGGAGGAGTTGCAACAGTTCTTGCTATGTGCCTTAGTATCAATCAGTCAGTTACTAGTTTCAATCAATCAATCAATTCCTTGAACCGAGGGGCTTCGGAAACAGCCTTCCTAGACCCCACTTTTGGGATTACACTGGGTTTGTTGTTATTATAATCAATCAATGGATTAACTATACTTGACCTAAAATAGTTGGGTTGGCAATAGAATTTAGTTCTGCTGTATTTGGTCCCTTTCAATATAATTACCCAATATTTGTCTTTCTCGACGAATTAAGTGTTCTATGGAACTAGGGATTATCTCACAATTATTCCTGTATTGACATACAAATATCTGTCACTCAAAAAGGACTTCCAGAAAACAGGAGATCTAGTGTAAGCGTAACGACAAGAATTAGTCCTTAATCCCAATTGATATGCATCATATATGGGGTCAACTTTTGCCTCCATTATATTTTGTTCACAACTAGATCCAGATAGATACAAGAGATTAAACATCTTTTGAGACTTCCTTCCACGTGTGTTTTAGGATCTCTTTACCTTTTAGTACTTTAACTTACTATATTGGTTGTTATTTTCTCATTTTTTTAAAGACATATAGACAGTAATGAAATTTAGTAGCAAGGATTGCACTTATGAACCAGTGTATTTGGAGGTAAAATGTAGGGCATAACTAAACATCCAAGCATCCTGGACAATCAGCCAACCACTGGAAATGGAAGAAATGGGAAGGGGGTTTGAATTCGCTGGTCTTCTCTTTCTACCTTTACTCTTCTGCAGCTAAGCTTGATAGGGAACTTGCCTTGCTAGCAGCCAGGATCATATATAGCTGGGCTTTGCTTCACTTATAATCTCCTCACCAACTGTTATAAACATCTTGAAACTAGACGTGCTCGTTTGGGTGACATTCTCCATGTCATCCTCTATGTACTTGCATCCTCTGTCAGAAGTGGTCATCTAGTTTTGTCTAATATTTTATGACCGCTCATCTACCTTAATATTTCATTTCAATCACACACATCTTGTTTGTTGAGTAACAGAGGTCCAACAACCTTGATTCGGTTATAACATTTGCTCGTCTCACTGCTGCTTTATAAAATTTGCCCTTCTTTAGTTGATATCTTTCTATTGCATAGCACTCTCATGGCATTCCACTTTTTCTCCTGTTCTAGTTTAATTTGTCTTACGTCTTAGTCTAATACGCCATTTTCCTTGGGGGAATTGTTTAGATATATTTTAAGTTGTCTGCATTCATTCACCACAATCTTGTCTAATCTCACCATTCTGAGCTTTTGTATAATCAGAAGATTTTAGGAGAACCAACGCTTTAAGCTCCTTTCTCATCTGGGGACATGATCAATGAAGAGTAATTTAATCATTTTGTTTATACTTTATAAAATATATCTTTTCTTGCATAATGCAAAGTTACATTGTTAAAAAAATGATCCAATTTCCTGTACAATGCGCTTTGCCGTGCCAATATCAAACTGAGACTAATAAAACATATCTTCTACCGAATCCTCCAAGCCTTCGGACTTTTCTTTTAACAAGTGGACCCGAGCTTAAGGCTCTATCTCTCATACATTTTCTTATTACATGCTTTACCTTGAGTTATCTTTTGTTGCAATAGTCGTATCCTAGAAAATGTAATTACATACTATTAGGAGTATTTGCAAGATAATTTTCTGTGATTCTCCCTACTTTGATAAAATCACCTCGAGGCATATTAAACATATAAGCAGTGATTGCAATTTGCACATCCATTCACACTCTCTATAACCTAGAATATATGTATATGTGTACTAGGAAGCCTAAAGTTTTCTTTTTTTGGTGTGTTTGTCTCTTTATGTGTGTGTGCATCTGATCTGCTTGCCGTTGTCTGTGCAAATTTATCTTCTGCAGATTCATGGATATAGAATGTCTCTGTGGGCTGAGCATCTTGGAATTGTTGAGGATTGCTTCAGACAGCCGGAGTCCTTAGAATGTGTAAGACGGGTTAGGTCCATGGGTGAATTTAACTGGAAGCAATTTGCATCTGATGAAGTAACAGAAATGAAAGGGCACCTCTTAAAATACCCTGTTGAAGTTGATCGCAAAGGCAAGGTGAAGAATCTTCCAGGATGTGCAAATTTCCCAGATGTTGGTGGAAACATAGTAGGATCATTCTTAGCAATTCAAGAAAATCTTACCATTTGATTTCCCCCTTTTTTCTTTATATCACCTATAGAGATTTTTGAACACTGATACTATACATCCTTGATTAGTATCTACAGCAGTTTATGATCCATACGATAGAGTTAGCAGTTGGGTAGAGGAAGATGGTGACCGCGTTGCGTAGGGTACAAGTTGTACAGTTTGCTCTTTTATACTTTTGATGATTTTTAGAGTCTGTACAAGTCAACAACAAATTGTGAATTTTGGCCATAGATTGAACTATTAATGTGAGGACATAAAAGGTAGCTCCAATTTTATTTTATTTTTTTGTACGTAAGAATTGAAGGGCTTATATAGCTGTTGATACAATAATTTTTTTTCACACTAACCTATTGCAGGTAAGTGTGTATGATTTCTGTTTTGCTTTCAAATATGACTTCCTTTTAATATAGACTGGATTATATATATAACCAGCTGGATATGTATAACAGCCAATTTATCATTAAAACTAACAAATGCATATACAATACATTCCTGAGCGTGAGGTTGTGCTGCTCTAGTTCTGGAATCAAAACGCCCTTTCCTTCCCGATATCCAAAGGAGAGGGAGCTTTAACACTGGCTGCCCTTCTATTTTATCGGGAGGAATGAGCCCAGACACCTCCCCCTCTTTTTTGAGTATCCTGGAGAAGTAGTTCCTCTTGGAAAAGAGAGTCGAGGCACACTGGTATAAGATGGATTTTCCCAAGATGATTCTGGCTTGGAGGTTAGAAATCAGCCTCCTCTTTTAAACCACCCTAAAAATGCACATCACACTCAATACCTTGAGTGTGATGTGCATGAATTTCTTCGAATAGTTATTTGGGTCAGGTCTTATATTTATGTATCACTTGGTTCATTGTTTAAAGGATATACTTAATATGCTTCACAGCATGCACCCGGACAATAGTAGCACTAGACATACTGCAGTGGCCACTGATTATATATTGTGCTAAAAGTAATCTAATTTTCTAAATTAAATATTCCTTGCGTCACTGTCACTGAAGAAGTGTCACTTTAACTCATTTCACGCTCATTAATAAATATTATAGAAACAAGGTTTTGTGACAGAGGCAGTAGTTATTATGGAAGAAGACTAGGGGTAGGCATTTTGTGTTTGGCTCAGAATTTTCAAATTTCAGATTCGGTAATCAGTAGTTAAGGTAGATATCAAATACCGAACTTTGAAATTTCGAGTTCGATTATTTTGATAATCAGTAAATTAAATTTTGGTTCAATACAGTCTTTGGTAATACTGTATTGAAGTTATTAGCGAATGTATTACAAAGTTATACTATTGCTTCAATTATTTCTATTTTTCTATAATAGAAGATCAACAAACAAGAAGACATCAAGGAAACAAATTGACGTAACTAAAAGCCATATATATTTAGATTATTTATGTTTAGTCTTTATATAATAGACATGATGATATATGATCTTCATTAAGTTAATAACTCGGTATCTGGCTAGTATAATGTCTCATACTAATCCAAAACTAATTATATATCGTAATTCACGTTAGTTAAAAGTGATTCCTGTGGCTAATAATGAAACTTTAGCCCTCCCAAATCTCACTTACCAAATTATAGTGGTATATTGTTGAATTCAGCGCGATCAACAATGCCCGAAGGAAAAGATATTGGTAGCAGAATTAGGAATGACTGAGGCACTTTGAATTCCTAAGAAAGCAGCTGCTGGCCTAACACTGACACAATTCACCTGACCTGCACTTTGCCTTGTTGATGGTATCAATGGTGTTTGCTGAATTAATAACACCGTTGACGGTGAGTTTATTCTCGCCGGAACGGAAAACATTGATCCCACTGGCAGTATTGTCTGACTTGGTACCATCACCGGAGCTAAAATTGTTGCCGCATTGTTGGGTCCATTTTCCCTAATTGGGTGATTATTGCTTAATTTAACGTTGCCACAATCACAACGTTTCCGTTTGCCCGTTGAAGTGTCAGTATTTTCAGTGATGGGAATTTTTGGGGCGCGGTTTATTGAGTTGATGGACGGTTCCGCACGTTCTAAGAGCCACTGAATAGTTTCGCCCTCGGTTTTGTGACCGAGTTCACGAGTAAGCTGGAAGACTCTGGCGGCGCATGTTGCCGGCATTCTTATCCTCCGCCCTCCTCCGTCTGCCGTCGTATGCTGTGGTGGTGATACTGACTGTCTCGGTCTTGGGGTGGGTAGTGTGACTTTGATAATCGGTGGTGCCGGTGATTTCTCAGCCCTGTCACGAGGCTCTTGCTTGGGAGATACTAATGGTGGAGCCACCTGTCGCCGCCGTTCCGACGGTGGCGCTGCCATCAACGACTTGATGTTTTTAGATTCCATCAGAAATGTGGAGTGTGTGTGTGTTATACTGATTGCGCTGTAGATTGTTTGTGCAGCTTTTACTTATAAATAGGGTGCTCAGAAACGGAACTAATTAATGTTTTACTAGTCAATTTTTACATCAGAAAGTAAATTAGTTACATACTAAAGTAATTTTTTTTAATTTAAATTGTGAATGATTATATACCTCCATTTCATTTTCCTCCTTGATTTAGGGAGTTATATCCTCACTAAAGACTCTAAATTATTTTAATACAAATAAGCGGAAAATGGTCAAAATTACTCTCGAATTATTCGAAATAGCTCACATATATCCTTCAACTATTTTTGGGATCAAAAGTACCCTTGTTGTCTATGTTTTGGACCACAAATGCTCTTACACCGTTATCTTTGCCACATGACAGTCCACGTAGATATCCACGTGGCAATAAAAGGGTCAAAATTACCCTGAAACTATTCAAAATAGCTCAAATATAGTCGAAGGGCATATTTGAACTATTTTGAATAGTTTCAGGGTAATTTTGACCCTTTTATTGCCACGTGGATATCTACGTGGACTGCCATGTGGCAAAGATGTCTTTTAAGGGCATGTGTGGTCCAAAACATAGACGGCAAGGGTACTTTTGATCCCAAAAACAGTTGAATGATATAAGTAAGCTATTTCGAATATTTTGAGGGTAATTTTGACCCTTTTCCGAAAAATAAGTTAGGCCTTAGTAAATTAGGTGGCATCTCTAGTTGAAAAGGGCCAGTAAGTAGAGCAGGGGGAGGGGCTATATAATAGTAATGGTTTATTATGATGGAAATGGTCCACCATCATGATCTTAACCTCTAATTAACTAAGATTAAGTTAAACTATGAAACTAAATAGGCTTGTATTAGTCTTGTTAAGCAACTGTCTGCTGATGGGGTGCATTAACGAATCATATTTATTGTGCCAATTCTTTTACAAAAGTCAACCAACATCTATAGGACTTATCTTTGGGTATGGCTCATCTACAATACCAAACTCCATCATGCATAGGAGAGTAGAGTGGGAAAATGGTCCCAAACTCTCTTTTTAGCCCACTCCAAACTTAACTAAGCCACGTTTAATGAAGAAATATCTATACTATCCTTATGTTTAATCGATTATAACATGTCTTTTACTTTATTTTTCAATTTACTCTCAAATAAGCTATGACATGCGCCTGTGATTGTTGACCACTTTTGCCAAATGATATAAAAGACATAAGCAGCTGAGACTGTTAATTTAAATGATAATTATCAAAATCATTCAAAGATAAGTATGGATTACCTATCTATATTAGATGAAATTTAACTGAAAAATAATGCAAGTTACGTATGATAGCATAGATATTTCTTCAGACTATTCATCTATATATAATTAAATCCTTATTGAATAGACAGCCAGCAATAGCATTTAATTGCTGCTCCATCTGATGCAGGCAGCCTATGTTGAAATGTTAAATTCTCTTTCTATTTTTGAAGAATCCAACACGTGTACAGCATTAAAAAGTGAAGAGTCTGGCGCAACTGATGCAACACTTAACCTCAATGCACTTTTGGATAAAAACAAAATTATACAACTTTATTAGTTCTAAATTTCGACGTGCTATACCTTTTCATGAATTATGATATCAAAATGCTACAACTGAAAAAGAGAGAAAAAGTTTGTCCCCCATTGTCAAATAACAAAGAAAGCATCAACACATTCAGTGGCTTCCCTTCAAGAACCAGACATGTAGGTGTATCTAGTCTGGGCTCCAATAAGGAGTTCAATAAGTTTTTCTGCAGATCAAGGAATTCTTTTTTTCCGTCAAGAAGGATAATGTCAAATGAATCAACTTTTGAAACCTGACAACGGAAGTGCGTTAAAAATACCTGCGAAAAATCCAACTACAGGAACAGGTTCTACAATCTTTTGAGTGCTTTCAAGTCTTCGCCTGAAATAGTTTTAAGGCGTTAGCATTTGCTTTGATCCCAGTTGTTCTCTTTTATGCTGTTTTCTTATATGCAGCAGTAAATAAGAAATTACAGGAAAAGAGTATCTTTACCGGGTGTATTTGGAGAAAAATGGATCTCGCATGAGGTAAAGCACCCACAACAGCTTCCTCCTTTTTAACTGCAGTGTTTGGAGTAAAACATCTCATTTAATGATGAAGCAAAATTATATTGCTGTGACATATAAATTCAAAAGCTATTGAACAAATCAGATGGATCTTGAAAGGGAAGAAAGGGTGTGAAGGAAAGCAATAATTGGAACGAGAATCCACAGTTCCCCCAAGACAAAATAAGAAAAACAGATTGACAGGTGAAGGATTCCTAGAGGAAAGGGCCCTCCGCCTGAGGCTGGTACACGAATTATCAAGGTGGATTGGGAAAAAGCCACTTTTACTCCAGGGTGGTGGGGTATTTTCCGTAACAAAAGCATGAGATATGCAGATAGGTTGAAGAACTGTGATTTCCAGGACACTCAAGACAGTGAGAAACACCAATGATATGCTGTTCCATCTACCATTAATAAAAGAGATGTGTCTAAAGCAACATGCGGAATGCTTTAAGCTGTATATATAATAAGATTTTGTGCAATGATCTATAATATTCTTACCTCATCCTTCTCGGATTTAGAAAATTGAAAATGCTGATCTTTCCTGCTATCTTGGGACATTGTTATGGCTGAGAGCATGCTGTTTCCTATGAGATCCACAGCCAAGGAGATGAACCAAGGAAACCATGATCGTGTTCCATATTTCCTTACGAGCAAGACATAAATAAGTGGTCTTAGGACAAACATAGTCTCCCCAGTCACAAATAACCCTCCACGAATACCCTTCTCAGACAAAAAGTTTGAGAGACTCGGATTTCTGATTACCTTAGCTGTAATAATGTAAGGGAGCTAACATATTAGAAAATGATGGCGTCATCATCAGAAGTAAAAGGTTTTAATTTAGCTGAAACAACCAATTACCTGGAGGTTCCAAAATTGCTTGCTGTTGTTGAACCCTGAGCAACCAAGTCGGCTCAGAAACCATCCTAGCATTCTGACCAAAGCTACTTAAGGCGGACATTGCTCTACCCTCAAGATTCCATGAGTTCAAACCCTGAAAATGATTGGCACCCAGTCCTTGATTTTGGATAGGCTTCCTTGAGTGCCCCATGCTTTGTTGGGGACTCAAATCATCTGAATCTTCCAAATTCTCAGTCTCCCCACCTTGCAAAAGCATTTTATATCCTTTAGTTTTGAAAACAGCTAGCCGAACGCACACCCTGGCATCCATTCAAAACAAATTGTGATACAAATATTTTAATCATAAATTATCTAATGTTTAAGTAAATAAGTTGTGTTAAAGTTAAATATATTACTTACTTTGCAGCCTCTGTAAGAGCAATTAAATTCCATTTTTTGTCTTCGCCATAGAGCTGCTCAGCTACTACTTCAATTAATGTTTCCAAGTCTCTCAACAAAGTAAGGCATAACGACAAAGGGAGAAAGGAAGTCTCTTTAGAGCTTGCAAGCACCGTAGTTGGAGTTGTCTCTATAATATGCTCATTCACTGTGGTAACCATTCCAAGGATCGAGGAGACTGCCAAAAATAGGGTGCAATAAATAAGCTTAACCATGCGGGATAGGAAAACCAACATGGCAAAATCAATTACTTCAACAAGTTACTTATCTATATTACACCCTGCTCTAGAAAACACTTACAAAAAGGAAGTAAAACATTATAATACAAGAATCAGAAAAGCAATATCCATTTAAATTTGTTAAAATTGCAATACTTTCACAAGATCAAACCAGGAAGATTAACTGCCAATATTTTTGTGCATTACTTTCTCAGAAGATGAGAATGGTAGACGTATTTTGAATAGAAAAAATGTATTATTCCGAGTTTTGTAAGCAGTAAGAAGAAGCTCAATGTTACCAAAATTTCAAATAAACCTGCTTCTGGCCCGATTTCTGATGCAGCAAACCGCTCTGGAAGAAGCCATGTCATCCCCTGATCATACATTGGAAACCAGATTATCATTTATCAACATCTACTAGATTTTCATCAATTGATGATCAAACTGTGCTAATAAAAGTAATTACAAACGTTTTTATCAGTAAAAGTGACTGACAATAATGACAAAAACTACATAGTATAACATTGCAGGAACCGAAAGTAAAAAACAAACAAATATTTTAGAAAGGGAAACCAGGCAAATTTTGGTAATCTCTTCTTTTTGTTCTGATCAGGGCACTATATTACACAAAATGTGAGCATAGTAAGCCTTCCCATCCAATTCTACTGGAAAAAGTGAAGTGAGAGAATACATGTCATTTGTTAATGATTATCTTTATGCTAGGACCCTTCGAGATGGCCCAGTGGTTTAGGCTTGAGACTTCCATGTTGGAGGTGTCAAGTTCGAAACCGCTTGCTAGCGAAAGCAAGGGGTTTGCCTTCTGCGTCGAGCTTGTCACACCAGACTTGCCTAGTGGAATTACCTCTCCTATGTGGTTTGCGAGCTATTGTATAGGAGCGGGGGTTTACCCTGTGCGCACCCAAAGAGTAACGACGGCGGGTTCCCATTGTTAATAAAAAAAAATGATTGTCTTTATGCTAGTGTATATGTTAAAGAGGGTGAAAAACATTGCTTCATTTTTGTACAAGGGAATCTTCAAAAAGGATGGAGCAAAGATGCGAACCCCTACGTTTGCCATCATGGCACTTTCTTCAAATCACTTGGTCATTGGAAAAGTTGTTTTTTTTAATGACAATAGGGTAAACTCCAGCTCCTATAACTCACAAACCATATAGGAGAGGTAACCCGCACTGGGCTTGAGCTCAACTCAGAAGGCAAACCCCTTGCTTTCGCTGGCAAGGATTTCGAACTTGAGACCTCTAACATGGAAGCCCCAAACCCAAATCACTGGGCTACCCCGAAAGGTTAGGTTTAACGAGTGAAGCTATCAGCGAAGGCATAAACAGAATTGTCATCTCTGTCATGACTGGAGTGATGCATGGTCAAATTCATTTCTCATCATAGGAGAGTAGTAGTGTATTAAAATGATCCTCCCTCCATTTTAATTTGTTTGTCTGTTTTGACTTGACACAAAAAACTTTTAAATCTTGTAGTCTTAAACTAAAGATATGTGGAATGTCCAAGGTCTCATGTTCGAAACCCACTAGGTGCAAACAATTTTTGAGGGCCATCGGACTGGGTAAAACCTGAATTAACCGTGATGCACTTGCGGTAAACTCCTTGCCGAGGGCCTGTGCACCCCTGGAATTAGTCGGGGCTCAAAGAGACTTGGATACCCGGTTCAAACAACAACAACAACATACCCAGTGGAATCCCACAAGTGGGGGTCTGAGGAGGGTAGAATGTACGCAGACCTTACCACTACCTCATAGAAGTAGAGAGGGGAACCCTCGTCTCAAAAACCTCGGATACCTAGTGCAAATAAAGAAAAAGATGTGGAATGTACAATACTATCATTTGATCTTATGATCTTAAACATGCCATGTAGAAAGTTAGAATTAAAAACTTGCCAAAAAAGGAAAGAGGGATTCGTTTTTAAGCAGACTAAAAGGGACTGTAAGATAAACAAATTGAAACATAGCGAGTAATACTTTTTAATTAGCCTTTGCCAAAAATTGACATGTTCTGATCTATTCTTCAGTTTGATAGACCAATGGTCTAATTTACCAAAAATGATCTAATGGTAAGTCTAGGTGGGAAGAATACTCCGCTCCTATGGTAAGTCATCCAAAGTATCTGATAGAATTTAAGATCTAATGTATGTTGGGTCAAGCTAAAAGAAATTACGCAAATAAGCATCAACATGGGAAAAAACTTGTGCTGAATGATTAACATTTAAATCCTTAAGAGCATATCATATGTGAACTTTGGAATGTTTCATTACCGTTTGTAAGTAGAGCCCAAGTAATTCTACCCATATTGTCTTAGCATCAGAAACCCTCTTTAACTAGAAGTAAGATTCTCAAATTTTATACCTATCATAAGTCTCTAAAATACATTGTGGACAGCTCCTTCTTTTCTTTTTGAAAAACATAACATAGTTAAAACTATTACCATTAATTTCCAGAAAGACACTTCTTGCCTATTTCAAATTCTACTTTAACTAGTCAATATCTGAGCTGTGGAGACCCAGGAACTTTTGAGAAAATGATAACCTTTTTCTTTTTTTGGAGAAGGTACATAGAATCTTGACTTTCTCAATCACAAATATAGGGCAGCAGATGCTTTTCATTTTTCCTTGATGATTGGGTCAACCAGGATAGAGGGGAGGAGAGATATGGTAAAGCATATGAAGAAATTATACCAGCAGTAATATCAAAATTTACTTTAGCACAAAAATCGTGTATAGATATCAGAGTTCTTTCAACAAACTAAACCTCTATAAATATGCCTCACATGTTTGCATGGCAACATTCCATAGCATCTTTCTAACAATGCATGGTTGTAACCATTTTCATTTCTTGAGCTGAACTAGAAAAGCTGTCTCGAGAGAAGTCTAAATGGAGATTTAAAACAAACTCTCTGTTACTACCTGGTAACTATATCGAAACTTAGATGATGAAACTACCCAATCTTCCTTATTTAAATTAAAAAGAAACATCCAACCCTAAAGGAAAAAGGAAGCCTCCAACTTAATAGAGATGTTTTGGCTAATTAAGAATATTCAAACTATGCCTCAATCCCCAATTAGTTGGGGTCGGCTATATCCATTCCATTCAAGCCATGTCAATCAAATAATAAACAATTGTTTCATCAATAATCATCATAAATTATGAATCAGCTATGTAACTAGTCATACACAACAATCAGAGACAATCTTGAAACTGTCATCCCAAATTGAAGCAGAATCACGAATAGCTCTCTCACACACACAATTGCCACTAACAAAACTATTATCAAGATTGCAAGTTGACAGAAGCCAAGTAACTAAATCCATTAAAAATCAAGATTCAAAAAAATACCTGCTCTAAAAAAAACAATAAATGTCAAAGACGAGGGGACATACACTGGCTAGAGAACTCAACTGGCGAACATAATCCCGATTCCTTCGAACCCATCTCTTGTAAGCCTCCATAGAAGCAGAAAGCTTGAACCTTTATTGCAAGAACAGTGCCTTTTTGTAGCTCCTTTTTAGCAGCTCTCAATTGGAATAACAAAAAAGGACCTAAAAATGAAGTCTTTCAAGGATTCAGATCAAACCCAGGTGGGATAATACGCTGACGGAATTGCCCTTTCTGCTGAAATTTACAGCAAGTTGCAGTCTGGGCCTGCAAAGAAAACCGTCTCGAACGGATGAACAAGAACTGGACAGAACAGAAAGAGCGTTGTGATGAGAGGTGTCGTATTGTTGAGTAATGACAATATTTTTAATTTCCTCTCTGCATAAACCAAACATAACTAATTTTATTTTTTTGAAATATATTGAATTTTTTTCAACAAAAATTGTCATTTTATTAATTTTACAGGCATAATATGTCTCAAAGGAATAGTTTTTTCCAAGAAAATTCAGATAGTAAAAAGGTTGAAATTTTAACTACTTTATGATTTATGAATTATGAGCCATAACATTAAACCTTCTAGATAAGAATATCTATAAATACAATAAGCTCTAAATATATAGATATATTTCAAATATCTTCATAAATTATATTTATTTTATATAATTTTCACAATTTTCTTTAATATATCTACTGTATTTTTTACATCAAAGAGGACATAAAACTTTGTCCAATCATGTTTTTCATAATTTTTCATATTTTGCAAATGCTTCAATGATTATAGACTTCTCAAATAGTGAATCGGAGATACATGGGTGTGATGTAAGACGCCCTTGCTATTTATAGCAACCAAACCAATGATTGCCTCCCTCGATTCAATTTGTAACCGTACACCCACAATAAACTGATCTCATCTTCGGACAACTTTGATTAATATTCATAACTTTCTTGAGAATTATTAATCGAAAAATTTGTAAGAATTATATCAAAATACTCATTATACTCAAATAAAGCCTTTGTCACTATGTCAGGAGGGTCAATTAATTCTAAATATTCCTAAACTTCTAAATATGCCACATTACCATATATGTTAAATTCAATTCGGGGAGTTTTCAAAAATACCAAGTTTTTGGATAAAAATTACATGCCCCTATCGAATCGTTGAAAAATACCATATAAAGTACCAACTTTATTTACAAATTTAGGAGAGAGAGTGTTTTGAATGTGATTATTGTGGTGTGTGGTATGATATAATAGTGTTGGAAAATGAAAAAGAGTGTGTTTTTTTTGGTATTTTGATAAATAAATTTTAAAGTGTAATTTTGGGGGTGAAAGTTGTTATTTGTGTAAAAATTTCAATTCAAAACGTCAGCAGAATTAGGACTTTTTAGTCATACTAATCTTTATCATTCTACTACAAGGAAAAATCAATAATATTAGCAAGATCTTTTTGATTAATAGGGCTCATTTTTCAAATTATTCGAGAATCATGGTACTAAAAAAGCATGTGTTCTACAATTTCATTTTGTAAACCATCTCTCTTATAAAACTATTGACATGATTTATTTATTTTCTAATTATGTCGTTTACAGATAAAATATTTTGCACACATTTTCTTTAAAAAATATCTATGTTTCTTTTTCATTGTTCATAAAAAATCTCAAAAAACTTTTGAATAAACATGATTACTAGATTATGGAAAACAGTTTTCATGCACTTAAGATTTTTCTCATTCCAATCGAGATATAATACTAGCAGATGTTCATAAAAGAAATTTAAAGTAATACTATAGTTTTTTATTTTAATTTTTGCAAAGTTAATTAAGACATTATCATTATTAAAAAAAATTATCAATATTATTATTCCTTTTTAAATTAGATGTGAAAGTTTTCTTTAATCTAGCCCAATAGATAAATCAAATAAAGAAAAATGTCCTCATTTCAAACTCTAAAAAATTTCAAAATTTCTCTCCTTTTCTGAATTAACTAGTCCTTGCGCTAACCAATTACCACTTTTTATCCTTTTCGTTTTTTAATTTCTAGTTAAATTAATTGGACAATAATAAATATGTGAAAATATCCTTCAATTTTAAGTAATTTATTATATTAAAATTTAGAATATGATAGTTAAACAAAGTGACATGATTGATGTAGTATGGTGTTGTAGTTATGACAAATAATATTTGTTTTCGATATTTCTCATAAATCACTCGTTGTTGCTGAATTATATAGAACAATAAATTTAGACCTATGTGAGCTTTCCCCAGAACAAACCCAAAAAACTATTTTATTAGTGTATTTTTGTTAATTCATTATATTAAAACTAAATATTTATTATTATTTATTCAAGTTTAAAAATTAGAAAACAATTTATCATCTATTCTTAATTTACTTTATCAAACTAAAGTCTTTTTTTACATATTTTTTTAAAATACTAAATTTATTATATATAAGTAATGATATAACAAAATCGTCAATTTATTTATTACTATAAGTTAGTATCGAAGAAGTATAAATAGATGCAGGAAGTACAAATGTTAGTTGCACCGTTTATATTAGTTCATATACTTCATATATATTTTTTTTGAAAGTCTTGAAACTGTTTTTTACCTTGTTTGTTCATTACTTATGGAGGCTAGACTACTTATTACTCATTTTTAGATCAGAAATAAATCCAACGAATAAAAAAGGAAAAGTATCCACAATAAAGGAACTATAGCAAAAAAGTTAAACTTTTGCTATTCTCCAAAATATTCACACTGTGCAGGCTTAAATCTTGAGCTTTTAGACTCGAGCAATAAGACGAAGTGATCCTTTGCTGAAACATCACAACAACAAGAGAAAAACAAACTGCTAGAAGATGAAGCACAAACTGCGTGAATTGATTCACATGAATTCAACCACACGAATAATAGAGAAGACATAAAAAGCCACCACACATCGACATAGAAGTCTGAAAGTATAAATATGTCCTTGATCGTATTAGGCATGCCACACTTGTATATATTAGAAAATTAAAAAAAAAACTATATATTAATTAAAACTGGAGATTTAATTAAATATTTTGAAGAAAAAGTGAGGAAAGAGAAAAAGTCAGGGGAATACAGAGCTCTAAAAGGCTCCCTGTTTCAACTTTCAATCCTCCCGATAAACCCTAGAAAATCAAGTCATACATCCCTCTAGGGTTTTGAGATTTTCGGAAAAACTCAAAATTCCGTTTGATTAGAGATGCAACTGACTCTTGAATTCGGGTATATTTTTTTTTTGTATTTTTCTTTTATATGGTACAGCCATATTCGACTAATTTCTAAGGCCTGTCTACATTTTATCCTCCCCAGAAATCACTTGTGGGATTCTACTGGTATATTGTTGATGTTTATTCGACTAATTATCAAGATTTGATCCAATTTTGGTATGTAATATTTGAAAGATAAGAATTTTAGCTGAAAATCTTTTCAGATTATTTTGTATAAAAGGAATTTGGATGGATGGTTTATGAATTTTAGAAGCTTACGTTGGAGATTTACATTTGGGACTAAACAAATTGTTGAAAGTTTTGATTTTGCTTGCAATATATGTTTCTTTATTCATTTTCCTTGTAATTCCTGGCTCTTTTATATGTATGATTTTTATTGGAGTACCTTGTTGTGCCATGCTACGGAGAAAGTGGCACTTGCTCTTTAAGGCTTATCAGGCCATATCAGATTTTGAGTGCTAACAAAATCTCCAAGCAAGAGAACATAAAAATTCTTTTTCACTGCTCCAGAAGTTGATCCAATATGATTTTTGTTTTCCCGATGTTAGTGTGACATTGGCAATCTATTGAATGAGACAAATTCGAGATACGCATATAGTCGTTCCCATTGCAATATCACTATGTGATTGTCTGTGCTGTACGAAAGAGGACCGTGTTTGAGTATCAGCACAATCTTTGCAAAAGATCATTTGCTTAAAGAGAGTAGTTTCAGCTGTTCATGCAAAAAATGTGATATTTCATATTTGAGTATCCAAGGCTCCACACAGATATTTATTTTAAAGTCACAAAAAGTTGCTCTTTTTGTTATGAAGCTTTAAGTTAAAGGAGGCTTTATGCTAAACGCAACATTTAGCTCGTCTTTTTACTGGATGAATGTTACAAACTAGAGCACCAAGCCACCCACATTCTCTGACTCCAAAAAATTGTATCTGCCTGGGACTTTAAAAGCAGCTCCTATTGCTTCCCGTGCAAATTGTAATGACCTTTTCACAGTGTTCTGAAGTAACTCATTCCTTGCCCCAAGGGAAAATTGGGATATTGCAATTGAAGCCATTATTTCGTGAAAATGACGTAGAACATTAGTTGTGGCTATTTGATAAATAATGAGCATGCTAGTGATGGACAATGGATATTGTGGCTAAGATGGAATTTTACAGTGTCCAGTCTCTTTTCTTTTTCTCTCTCAGGTTGGTTAGTTGAACAGCGTTAAAATCTCCTCTCTTTTTTTGTGTGTGTGGGGTGGGTGGGGGGTGGGGTGGGAGGGGGTGGTGGTTTGTTGATAATTTGGACTTTGTTCTAATATGTGACATGTGGGAGAACTAATATATAACCCTTCAAGGTCTTAGACTTTTCACATTTGTGATATAGGTAGCTGCTTTTCAGCGTAATGATTTTGTTCAGCCACCTAGGGATGTTTCAAATTTTGACTCCCAAACTCAAAAGATGTCATTTTACCAGAGTGGGGTCATTTACCATCTTTTCCAAATGCTTGTTATATTTGACACGATGGTGCAGCAACTATTACCTATGATTCTACCTGATTACTTCTGTTGTAGTTGCTCAGCGACCTGGCTCTGTATCAAGGATAACATCTGTGTTCTGTGAATGTGGTACAATTGTGAAGCTCATATATCTAGTGACATTGGTCATTGATAAAAAGCTTAGCATTCAAACATCTAGCGCCAAACTATTACACCATCAGTTTGATGGTGGCACATAATTTTATTGACCTTATATGAAGTACGTGATAGTATTGTCAGAAATTGTCCTTTCTTGTTCATATGACTCTCAAATTAGCTTTTATACATTCCTTGTGTATGTTCTTTCTGCTTCATTTTAAAATGCTATACTGTATGCATCTGATCTCTGTTGAAATCTCTCAATTATGCTTTTACTTTCAAAATGCAGGGGAGGACTGGAACTTCTTTGTGATTCTGTGAAGATCCATACTATTAATGTTGACCCTCAAGATGGAGAGAAACAGGTGTGACTTCCTCTCTAATGATTCTGTTCATGCATAAAATAGATTTGGCGTATAATTTTGTTTCTATAGGAGTATTGGGATGATTTTTGTCATTCTTTTCTTTAACCAGTTGACGATGAAAAACTTGCTTTCTTGGGTATGCACCAACGTAATCAAGGAGAGGCCTGAAATGTTCATGAAAGGAGACTCAGTGTAAGTTGGATTATCTTTTTTCCAATGTCGGCAACACTTGAATACACATGTTCTTTATGCTGTTGTCATCTCCTGTTAAAGTCCTCTCATTGCCTCCTCCAGTTATGCATACCTTACCTTATGGCATAGGAGACCATGTCAAATATACTGTCAGTCATGTTGAGACCTCTCTATCTTCATGTTGTTTGAAAAGTAAATACTTGCACAAGTCAAGGCGTAACTGAAGAGAGCTTTTTATATCTTATATTTGTTGCAGGAGGCCTGGAGTTCTAGTCCTTGTAAATGACACTGATTGGGAGCTAAGCGGCCAGCTCGAAACTGTGCTGGAAGAGAAGGATAACGTAGTTTTTATCTCAACATTGCATGGTGGTTGACATTGATACTATACTTTGCAAGCTTCTGAAAACGCAAGTCTAATATAACTTTGGTCATTAATTATGTCATGTACTAGTCAAAGTGTATTGAATGTATGATGCTAATATAAGTGCATTTTGATTACTGATTCCTTTCTATCTACCTCTCCCATTTGGAAACCATTCATAATAAACATCTCACACATCCATGTTGGTGCATCTTTGCATCTCGTCTTCACATGCCTAAATCATGTTAGCATCACTTCCCGTAACTTGTGCTCCACTTGAGCCACTCCCACCTTATCCCAAATATATTCATTTCTAATCACATCTCACATAAAATGTCTACATATTCAACATGACATTCTCATTTTCGCAACTTTTATCTTCTGAATGTCAAAGTGACTCTTACTGGCCAACACTTACATATGTCCTAACGTTTAAGGATTTATTGTGGACAAGATAAAAACACCTTAATCCTCGATAGGAAACTAAAATGACAAGGTAACATGAACCTTCTCATTGTAATTCATGATTGGAATAAAATTGCTCATCGTCTTGAAAAAAACTTTAATGCTCTAATATGAATCAGTCTACATCAAAAGAGACCATTGGTCCCCCTTCCTCTATAAGTACATTGTGAGACCAAATAACCTGACTTATTAGCATTGTCAAAGGTACACAAAAGAACTTCCTCAATAATAAATGAAACAATCCTACATGAAAATCCTTCTGAGAAATACACAGTTGTTTGTTCCAATGACACTTCCTAAAAATAAAAAAGCAAAGGCGGAGAAGCTTCATCACACAAGTTGTCTGGGATTTTGATTACATCTTCTGTTTGCCTTTCAGAACTTTCTCTAATTCTGCTTCAGCATCTTTCAACTGTTCTCTCAATGCAGCAACTCTAATCTTCAGCTCCTCCACAGAGCCTCGAGCAAGAGAAGGCTGGTATGGCGTTGTAAAATGTTGTGAAAAATCTTTCAGGGCTTCTACACCACAAACCTATCAAAAAATAATTCATCAGTGAGCAGAACTGGCAAAAGGTTCTTACATTGAAAGTATGCTTAAGTATTTTTATGTTATGGCTACTAGAGAATATTCATGAATTTATTGTCGGTACTGAACAATAAGAAAAGGAAGAAGCAGATATACAGCTATCCGCAACAGCATTTTCTTACCTCTTGTGGCAGCAAAGGCAACTTTGTAATGTTAAAGTCGTCATATAACATGTAGAACTGATCCAAGTATTTCTGTTGCATCCGCATTCTAGCCTTCAGCAGCTTCGATTCAACAACTGAAAAAGGATTACAATGCCACAAATTAGTTTATCACTACAAGTAGAACATTCATCACTTCAAGTGGAAGAGAATAGAATTCCTTGTGTCCTATTCTATAAAAGACCGATTGGGTACCTAAAAATATCAGTTTACTATGTATGTCAAGCAGTATTAGTTGAAAAACATATCGACATACTAATTGAGCAGTTTAAAAAGTAAAAATTTGATTAGGTACATCAAATTGAGTTTTAGAAATGAGCGGAAGTGGTATAAATATCATTACTGATAGAAGGGTGTCACACTTTTTGCAACTTTGCAAAACAGAAAGAATGTCAAATAATGGGGCACGTGGAGAATTAACAACTGATATGACAAGCCAAAGGAAATGTACCTTCTTCATCAAAAATCACTTGGTTAATTATAATGTTGTGCGTATCGATCTCAAATTTAGCAAGTTCCTGAACTAATCTTTCAGTCTCATATAGGGAGAGGAATTCCGGAATGCAAACACAGACAAATGTTGTCAAGTCCTATTGAAAAAGAAAAAAAGAAAGTTGTGTTAATGCATCAGTTGAACTTGATAACAGAGAATCGCAAGTGAAAAAAGAACACAAGGATAATTTGCATTTCGGATGTAATGAGACATATCTGTGACCCATTTTTTCCTTTTTGAAGGTAAGGTGGCAGAATTCAGCAATCAAAATACCATACAAAAGCCACAATTATTTGAATCAACAGGCAACAAGAGCAGCTTCCTCCACAGTCAAGAGTAAAATAAGCAGAAGAAATGTATTGATTATATCTACATGTTTTTCTCCCAACTTCGAAAATACTCATCATTTCAAACTTCAAAAGCACAAGGAACCAGACTGGGTGATTTCTTTGCTTACTGAAATAGTCATATAATATCACCCAGCCTTGTGTTGTTGGTCATTTCACTATCAAGGCTGGGGTGAATTCTTCGCCTCGAAACTAATTTTGATGACATTTCACAGGCAAAACAGATATTTGAAACAGTAGTAGCATCCGGCATATAAAATAAATGCAAGACTTCAGAAAATTTAATGAGTCCATTACTCGCTTTACTTCAGTCTTTTGGTTCCAACGACTTCTGATCTCATCCAAGATACTTTAGTTATCATGCATAATAGGAAAAAATTAATCCCCCAACTTGAAAACCCCTGTAAATAAAGTGAAACAGGGGAGAAATACAAAAAGAAAAGGTTCAAATTTCATCACATAGATTGGGTTTATCTCTGATCTATAAGTAAAGGAGCCGTATTTTCCACTAAACCACAACAGATTTTAGTCAACCAGATCCTACTAAAGAATATTATGCCACCACATTCCCTGATTTTGCTGATTGCTATCTCAAACTTAAGGTTCCCATCCAGCAATAATTACTCCCTCCTTCCCAATTGTTTGGCAATATTTAACTGGGAGTTTAAGAAAGAAATAAAAACTTAAAAGTTTGAGAAAGAAACTAAAACTTTTGACACATAAGCTTAAATAAAGTACCAAAAGTACTTTTCCAGTGGGGTCCATAGCAAATCATATCAATTCCTAAAAAACATATTATTAAAGGCAAAACGGTTACATACAGTGGCGGAGACACATAGTATTCAGAGGGTTCATCCCAACCCCTTTAGTGAAAAACTATACTATTTTTATATAGTAAAACTAATTTTTTATGTATATATAATAGATGTCGAACCCCCTTAGGTTAGTTTGTGGTCTACTTCTTAAAATTTTGAACCCTCTTAGAGAAAATCCTGGATCTGCCACGGGTAACATAAAGAACATGAACTTTCTAACTACACGAAGGTGCCAATCTTTTTCGGGACAAAAAGAAAGGGAAGAGTGCTAAACGAATTGGGACATACGGAGCACATGAAAAAATTTCTTTATAAGAATGACAATGTTGTTCCACAGGCTTTGATCCACTGGCAAGGACACGCAGCACAGGATATGTGCATTGGGGCGCACATCATGAGTTCAAAACCTACCACTGAAATGTAACCTGGAATTTATGTGGGAGCTGGGTAAAAGGGGAAGGGGGTCCCTGAGTTTCAAACTTGTGGGCCAACAGGATTGGGATAAGCTATCTCACAGCAGATTTCTCCGTTACTAACCCCAAAAAATTAAATGGAGCGACGGTTTCGAGGTAAGAATCTTACTGGATCCTTAAACTGTCTGTTCACTTCTTCAATAACATCTTTCATGCCTTCAAGCTTGCCAAGGATAGCAGCCTCCCCAAATTCTTCATCAACACCCAATAGTCGAGTCATCTGAGATAGACAGAAATAAACTTCAGTACATTTCATGTTTTCCTTTCCCGCAAATAGCATCAACCTTGAACTTCAAATTAGCAAAGCGCAGAGGGAGGCATTTCCAGAAAAGAAGAAAATGGATTTTTTTGTGTTTGGGGTTAGGTGGGTGATTTTATTTGGAGGCGAGATTACCTGATTCATCACGCCCCCAAATCTACTCTTCAAACTCATTATTTTGGCGAGCCCTTTCTCTAGAGTCGACGGGAATTGTAACAGCCGAAGAGTATGTCCTGTTGGGGCCGTATCAAACACTATTACTGAATAATCCATTGTTTGCACCAATCTGGAAAGAAATAAATGCCAAAAAATTATAGCTCGATCTAATTAACACACCAGCAGTGTTAAGCTACAGATAAACAAATATCTCCGCCTCTAGAAAAATGTAAGAAAGTATTAACATTTAAGCACCACAGATGTACCATAAGTAAATGCACTTCGAACCAAAAATGTTAGGGGCATCTTAACAAATTATGTATTTTTTTTATAATCATGGTGTCGGGACCAGCGTACGTGCACCTCAAGTAATTCCACGTGACACCTGCCTCCTCCTACTCGCAACAAGTAACTCTGTCCACCAAGGCTAGAAAAGATGGAAATATATCACCAAGCATTTTTGTCTCAGCTGGAAATTGAACCTAAGCCTCAACCCACTTCATTGACCACTATGTTCAGGAAAAAGAATGGTCATGATGAGTACTTTCAGTTGAAAAAACATCCCTTGTCCTATTTCGTTAATAACTAGAGATGTGTGAATACAGGAGCCGTGAATAGTTCAGTTTGGTACCTCCTTAAGCTGATGCTTGGACATCATCTAGCAGAATCACTCATGTCCTTTCAAATTCAAGGAGGGCACTTTGTACATATGATGACAGCAGGTATTATAGATCCACATACACCCAATCGGGTAGGCTTCCTTGATCATGTGGAGGTTACCCTTAAGTTGTGGCATGCTTTGAGATAGTCCCTCTTCTAGTGGGGTCTAGTACACTAAAGATATGGCTTCTTTAATATGGGATAGGGTCTCTTACATTACATGGATCATGCCATCACTTTCTTGATAAGTAACTAGGCCTAAATACTTAACGAGGCATTTTTTTAAATTTCATCTAGATAGGAAGACTTTTATCCTGTCTCCTACAGTAGATCATTACTGAGTCTATCAACCACATAAAAAAAGCAAATCTTGATTCATGGATGCATAAACAACCATTGAAGTCCGATTTATCATCTTGTTCTCCAGATAAGCAAGTGAAGAACAAATAGATTGCTAGGAGCCAAGAATAAATCTTTATCACTTCCATTGGGAGGGTTCATAACACATTTCTTGCCAAACAAGTTAACAATCATTGGATTTATTACAAAGGAATACCAATTACTTTAGCATCTCTGCAAAACTCATAGCTTCATCAATTCCTGGAATTGCGTTTCCCAAATCAGACAAAAAGTCGTCCATCCCATCTGAACTGATTGTGTCTTCTTTCTCCACAGTCGGATCAATTTCCTAACAAACACAAGTTCAATCAAAAAGTCATGACCAGCAACAGCATATCAGGGATTAAAAAGAAATTGAACACACACTCAAAACTGCCAAAAAGTTGTCAACTTTATTCAATAAAAGCCACTCCTTGAATACAATGATACACCAAACAAGTTCAATCAAAAAGTCATGACCAGCAACAGCATATCAGGGATTAAAAAGAAATTGAACACACACTCAAAACTGCCAAAAAGTTGTGAACTTTATTCAATAAAAGCCACTCCTTGAATACAATGATACAACCCCAATATAAGCACAAGACTTCACAAGGCTTGGTAATCCCAAACAAACAACACCTCAACGCATCATCCTAGCCACCAAATCCCCTCCACCCCCCACCCCCACGCCCCAAACCCAAAAGAACATAATATAAATAACATGCCCTTTGAGGTCTAACAAATTTCTTCTTTTTCCTTGTCTCAATTATTAAACATAACATATAACAAAATTGTACTACCTGTTTCATTCCCTAATCAGAAAAAATGTCATTCTTCATCACAACAAAAACTATTAATTCACAAGGGATACAATTAATTCCCAGAAGTAAACAAGATCCAAGTAAGAATTCAATTCTTTTTAAAGAAAAGGAGATTGGGTGTTAAAAAAATACCATGGCATACAAATTGGAGAAACCATTGACAAGAGTGGGCGACTTAGTAAAGCGTTGCTGGAATGCATCACTGAGATTGTGAGCAGGGTCAGTAGATATGATTAGAACTGAAGATCTGACCTGAGAAAGAAGGATACCAAGAATTGAACTACATGTAGTTTTTCCAACCCCGCCTTTACCCCCAACAAATACCCACTTAAGGGTATCTTGTTTTAGCAAGTTTTGTACTGTGGCTTCTGGTAAATCTTGATTATCGGAAGCCATGTATATAGGGGAGCTTTGTGGCAAAACCCAGAAGACTAGGAGAGAATATGGAGAGACCAAAGCAAGAAGACTCTGGTTTGTTATAGCTGAAATTTGCTTGTTTGAGGCAGCGGTAAGGTATCTGTTCGACTAGTACAAGAGGTTTAGGGGTAAAGCTGAAATCTTTGAAGCTCAATATAAAGATTTTCACAATCAAATCCTAATCTAAAGCAATAAAATAAGGAGTTCTAATAGGAAAAGACACTTAATCTTTTTTATTCGATTGACTTTTACTTAAATTTTACTTCACTAAGAAAAATATTAACTTATCATGAATTTTAATTAATGATAAAATCTTTATATAGAATTTTTATAATAAATAAAAAAAAGGTGAATAGGATTATATTATTATTTTACATATAATTTATATTATTTTTCTTTGAAATTTTTATCTCTATACATATTACGTTGTTTTAATTTTTTCCATGTTGTCTTATACTGTATCTATCTATCTAGATCATTTATTTTCTAATAACGTGATTTTAGGGTTTCCAAGAAACAGTCTCTCTACCTCTATGTGGTAGTGGTAAGGTCTGCGTACATCTTACCCTCCCCAGACTCCACTTGTGGGATTTCACTGGATATGTTGTTGTTGTTGTTGTGATTTTAGTTTATTTTGCAGCGTTCATGACATAATTCGTAAACTCTACCTTTTCGAAAAAATAGATAAAAAGTTGACGGTGACAATTGATGATTTGTCTTGTCGGTAAGTAATGCATTCATTTTACATCAAATTTTGATTAATGGTATTTATTATTAAAATATCTATCTTACTACAAGTAATTATATAATTTTTAAGTAACTATACACACTTAAATTTTCTCTTAACAAATTAATTTCGTAAAAAAATATCACACAAAAGAAGGGAAGACGGTTGTTCGAAGTAACACTCATGTTTGGAGAGTAAGCAACCTCCAATATCAATTTATTATTTTTAGTAAGAACAAACCTACTAATAGAACCCAACAATTATTTAGAAAAATTTTATTCCAAATATTAGACTTTTAGAAATAATAATATTTAAATATATTTAATTGTATAATTTTTTTTTTGTTTTTGCACTATTCATTACAAATTTGTATTGTTAGAATAGAAATATACTAAAAATATATTAAAATAGTCTATAATTTGTCTATATTAAAAAAAGAAGCTACAGATCAATAACAATTAAAAATTTATGTTATGTTTGTCAATAGGAAGTTGTCATCTAAAGAGTTATATTATTTTTATGCTATATAAAAAACATGTTAATAAAAAAAAGATTAACTACACGAAAATTAAAGTGAACTTTATGGCATGAGTATTCGCCAAAAGCAAAATATTTATATACAGTTCATTTTTTGAGTCTTATTTATTACAAAAATGTTTTTAATAATTTATCCTTCCGTGGGATGAAAAAGTTAAAGTAGAGGTAGTATATATTTTTATTAATAGACGCATGATACACATGCAATACACATATACTAAATTAACCTATACTATATTAAAACCATGAAGGCCCTTAGAAATATTGTTTGAACTTTTTGTCGTTCACTAAAAGACTCTTCTTTAGACAAAAATGTCTTTTGACTATTTTTATTTAAGTTCTTATTTAATTATATTTATAATATTGACTTTTAAAACTATTACTAGTAGCTAAAAATATTGCTCCTTCTGACTCATCAGCCGCTACACTTGCTTAACCGGGGTTAATATTTTGGTGCTCATTTTTGTTTTTCTTATGCTTTTCTTTGTTTTTCAACTTATAGCATTCAGAAATAACATGATCTTTCTTATGATAATATTTGCACACTACATTTTTGCATCTTGACTTTGACCTTGATTTAGACCTCTCTCTAGTTGATTCTTTCTTATTAGATCTACCTCCTACAAATAAGCCTTCCCCATAGGTTCCACTAATTTTACCAGTAATATCTCTATTTATTTATTCTTTTGATTTTAAGATAGATTTGATTTCTCTATAAGAGATATTATCCTTTCCATAAAGCATAGTATCTTTAATATGCTTAAATGATTGGGGTAAAGAAATAAGTAATAAGACGGCTTGATCCTCATCAGTAACTTCAGCGTCGATATTACTCAAATCCATAAGAATAGATCCAATACTTCAAGATGTGAGAGTATAGAGGTACATTCAACCATATGAAATGTGTACAACGTTTGCTTTAGGTAAAGTCTATTTTCCACTGTATTCTTCATATACAAGGTTTTTAGTTTTTCCCAAATGCCTTTGGCTGTGGTTTCTGCAGATACTTCACGTAAAACCTCATTTGAGAGATTGAAAATAATACTTGATTTTGCCTTTTTGTCTATGATGGCAAACTCCGCATCCGTCATATCTTTTGGCTTCTTCTCCTTTCCATCTAATGCCATATCTAGGCCATCTTGAATTAAGATAGCCTCCATCTTTAATTATCACATCCCAAAGTTTGCACTTCAGTCAAATTTCTCGATGTAGGTCTTTGTTATTTTCATTTTGGCTACTAAAATTAATCCGATTAAATCCAGCTCTGATACCAATTTGTTAGGAGTGAGAACTCGGGAAAAACAGAATTTAGCCAAATAATGTTATGATGACAATAATAAAAGTAATAGTGAGTTGATAATGACGAAAGTAAAGCAAATAAAGAAGACGAAAATTTAACGTGATTCGGTCAATGTGTCCACAGCGGATAGGGGAATTTTACTATATCAACAAGAGTATGAAAGAGAGTACAAAATTAGAGATAAAACTCTAAATAATTCCAAAGACCCAAGAGAATAATCTCACAAGATCACTCCAAGGACAAGGTTTACACAAGTGTTTCTCAACATTAACTCTCTTATAAAATTACTCTAAATAGAAAGACAAAGAAAGAAAACAATGAAAAGGATTTTCTTATGCTTCAAGGGCGCATTTCAACTAATGACTAACTCCGTATTTATAGGGAAAAAATTAGCTTGTTGATGTCATGGATGATCATTGGAAGATAGAAAATTCAACATTTGTAATGTGAATATATCAAACATTGTGACTACCAAATCTTTGATATTTTATGGCTAGTAAATCTTTGACTAAAGAAAGAAATCTTAAGCCAAAAATGAAGGCCACATAATACATCGAATATTGACAAAGCTCAAAACTTATAGAACTTAGAAGTTAGCATATTATTTATTGTTAGGGCATTTATAAATATTATCTTGTTATGTTAGTGGATGTATTGCCCAATTTAATATTATCTTGTTACATTAGTGGTTGTATTGCTCCACTTGATATTATCTTGTTACATCAGTGTTGTGTTGTTCCACTTAATATTATCTTATTATATTAGTGTTGTATTGCTCCACTCTCCACTCTTCACTTTGTAAGGTGACTTTTTTGTTATTGGCCATTAATTGCCACTTGCGGATATACTCCATTAAGGAGCTACTGGAAGTCATATATGCCTATATATATATATGTATTATTCATTTGCTTGAAGAACTTACAAGAGAAAATATATAGATCATATAAATATTTGAGAGTTCTTATTAGTTGAAGGGAGGTGTTCTTATTGTGGAGCTTGATACTCAACTCTTAACCAGAGTTTGTTGAGTTACACTTTTATGAAAGACTGTTGCATCCTGGAGGCCATAAGTCAAGGAAAATACTGCTGGATCGGTGAAAGCATTTTGCTGCAGTGGGCCTGAATCTCCTTAAAGTGAGCGAGATATCCGCGCCTCAGCCTGAAGATTTTTGTTCTTCCTTTTTTATTTTTTCAATTGTAATTTTCTTGTAATTTCACCAATAATTTTAAGGAGATTTGAATAGCTACAATTGAAAAATCCACGGATGTGAAGATAAGAGATCTTAACAAGCTATTTCGGTTCAAGGGTGATCATTTTAAGAGGTGGAAGGGTAAAATACTTTTCTACTTGAGTCTTCTCAATGTTTCTTATGTGTTAACTGAGAAGAATCCAAGTAAAGTTGATATCCTCTACATGAATAATGATGAACACATTTCTCATCAAGAGAAAGTGGACAAATATAATGATAATTCCTATAAGTGTTAGTATCATCTTCTTAATTGTTTGTCTGATAATTTTTATGATTATTATGATAGAACTTACTCTACTGCAAAGAAAATTTGAAAAGTATTGTAGAGTAAGTATGATACCGAAGAAGCGAGACCAAAAAAATATACTGTTAGCCGATTTTTTTGGTTACAAATGGTGGACAATAAATCAGTGGTAGATCAAGCTCAAGGTTGGAGAGCTTAGATCCGAGGAGATCAAAATTGGGGATAACCTTATTGTTTGTGGCATAATTGATACTCTTCCACCTTCTTGGAAGGAATTTCAAAAAACTATGCACCACAAACAAAAGGAAACATCTCTTGAGTCGTTGATAATGAAAATCCGCATTGAGGAGAAGGCAAGGGGCCAAGATGCACTTTTGCAATTATAAGAGAGCAACATCACATCGAAGGTAAATTTAGTTACTTCGAATAATGTTAATCCTGATTCAAACAAAAATACCTGTATTAAGCCTACGAAGAAAAATTTCAAGAAAAAGAATGGTTGACCTCCCAATAAAAATTAATGGTGAAAATAATCAAGTACAAAATCAACAGTTTCAAGATAAAGGACCGTGCTTTGTCTGTGGCAAGAGTGGGCATATTGCTTGATTTTGCAGATATCGAAAACGTAGTCCTATACCTCAAACAAACGTTACCAAAGAGCCTTTCATGGTGGTGATTACAGACATATTGGTTGAGAATGTTGATGGGTAATGTGCTGATGTTGGTGCAAACCGTCATGCCTGTTATGACAAAGATTGGTTTGAAAAATATACTCCTTTTGAGGAGCTAAAAACTACCATGCTTGGTGATTCTCACACTACTCAAGTGCTTGGAATGGGAGATGTCGAATTGTGTTTTACCTTTGGAAGGGTATTTGTCACGCCCCGGGAGGGTACCCTTGTCGCGCCCCATTTTATCCTCGCGGAGAAACGGGAACCTGGACGACGTCGTGGCAATGACTCTTTTGGGATTTTCATTTTTTAGAGTCGCCACCTAATGATTGGGTGCATTAGGACACCATTCTAACCTAAAGGTCACATTTAACCAGAGAGAAGGGTAAGGGCTCAAGTTACCTCGAAGGGAAGGTGTTAAGCACCCTTCGAGGTCCGCAAAGGCGGGTCCCGACCGTGTCTCAAATTTTATGTGGGGGTCTCTAACAAATAAAGTCTCTATTTTATTAATTCTAAATTACTCTAGGTGACAAAATTAAATAAACGAATTAATTAAAAATAATAAATGAAACGAGATGAGAATTGAATAAATTATTTACTCGGATCAGTCACTCGGCTTTATATTCCGGATTTAGCTTCACATGGCTTATTTAAGCCTAAGGACAAAACCAAAGTTTGTCCTTTTTTTAGCACGAGTTTAATTCATCATGTCCGAGGGTCCTATTTACCCCTACCCCTCCTAAGTTGATTTATTAATTAACTTAAAAGCGAACTAAAATAAAAAAAATGAAAAATTCTAACGCGTCCTAAAGTGCCTAACGTCCCTTCCTATGGTCCAAGAGGCATTAGACTGTTATTTTGGTGGGTTCTAGACTAAAACAAAACTTAGGATTCCTAATTAGACTCGCATGAATCAAAAAATCAACCAAGATGAGCAATTAGCACAAAGGGGTCAAGTATGCCTCATGCACAAAAATGCCATAAAATACACTTAGGTATTTTAAAGAAATCTTTGATTTAAGGGAGCGAAAAGAATATAACATTTAAATGTCAAAATACACCTAAAATAGTTGAGTACTAAACAGAACACATTTTCTAAATAAAACGGGAAAAATTTATAAGTAAAAAAAAAAAGTTTTAAAACTTGTACTATATTTTGAAGATTTTAGCCAACCTAGATCATGTGATTCTTAACATAGTAAAAGAAACTATTATCTAATTATTAAAAAAAAGAGTAATTGACGGATTTTTAAAAGGTTAAGATGAGTTCCTAAAAATATTTATTTGCAAGAAAATATTTTCACACAATGTCATACTAAAACTATTCATACCATTTTTTATTATTATTATTATTATTATTATTATTATTATTATTATTATTATTATTATTATTATTATTATTATTATTATTATTATTATTATTATTATTATTATTATTATTTAAATCAAACAATCCTATATTTATTATACCTATACATGTATTCACTCAAAGTTTAAAAATATGGATAAAGCCGTGAGTTCCTATAGGCATATTTTCTAACGTATGAAAATTTTAGAAGCAAGCCAATTTTATTTTTTTACAAGTATGATTCTTTCCAGAGAGCCAACTTATGATGCAAACAATAAAAATTGGTAAAAAGAAAATTCTAAGCATAATATCTAAAACTTTTGGCTTAATTATCTTTTCCGACTATATCTACTTAGAACGTTGGCGCACATAAGACTTCTTTTAAAACAATTAAATCCTAGCATTAAAATTTGCCTACGTGAGCACCCACGACACAAATTAGTAAAGGAAGACACATAGCAAATAAACTCCCCTCCCCCCTTTTAACTAGGTCCCCACTTCAATACTTTATTACATTGTGATAAAAGAAAGTAAAAAAAACATTGCAAATCTAAAGAGAAGAAAAATAGTCTTCTCGATCAAACACATCAGTTCCGCCCCCAACTTGAGATATAAAACCTGTTCAAACAAAAGAAACAGAAAAATAAATAGGGTACTAACCAGAAACTAACAGCAAACACCAAAAAGAACTTTGAGAATAATCCTGCAAGCCTTTTCGACTCCTCTTTTCTGTGTTTTTTTTTTTTTAGATGGCAGAGAGCAGAATAGAATATATCTATGAAGGTCTTTCTTAATCTCTCTGTTTTTTTTTTTTCGTCCCCCAGAATGAACAAGGCCCCTTTGCTTTTATAGCAGTTAAAATTAGCTGATTAAGGTAAAGAATTAATCAAGGGAGATGATGAGGATCTTTACCAAAGAAATAAAAGATTTTACCGTATATGAAAGAGTAAGAATCAGTACAAGAGAGTTATCTAAGGCAGTATTTTCAAAAAAAAATAAAATAAGGAAACTATTCCAAAAGGAGCATGAATCCACCGTGTATATTAACTAATTCTTTTGGTACTGAACAGTGAGAAAGGAAAAACCTTTCAAAAATTTAATTAAAGAAACAAGAATCACCTTTAATTTGTTAACATATAAAGGACATGAATCACGCATGTGATTTGGTCAGAATGTGCCAGAATAAATCTCATAATAAAATTAAAAATAATAATCATCAAGATATTTTTTTGCCAAAAATATGAATAAAAACTATTGTGAGAAATTAAGAGCAAAATTTATCACAAATAAGCCACAATTACAGGGAAACATCAGAACTATATACCCAAAGAGTTCAATTTTATCCTTAAACAAAGTCTATTACTTCAGCTAGGTTATTAACTAATTGACGAGTCATAATAGTATTCAAATTAATTTATGCGACCTTGATCTCATTACCAAAGCATACTTCACCATTCCCACATAACTCAAAATTATGGACAAATACAGCAAGCCCAGCAAGTATTAGAACGGAGAGGAGCGTTAAAAAACATGAATCTTAGCTTTTTAATGTATCTATTTTAAAGAAGGAGAGTTCAAATATATATTAATAACAAATAAAGGGTCGGAAAACGTATCTGGACGAATCTGTAGAGATCCATTTCAACTAGCTTGAAGTTTTAAAAAAAATTCTAATGAGATTACCGAACCCTTTCTTGTTGGCTCTTTTCATGGTTGGAGAGGTTGCTCGCTGATGATTGCATGGTGGTTTTCGGCGAAGTCGGGGGCTGTGGCGGTTGTCGGCAGTGAGGGTAGCGGCAGCCATGGTGGAAAAGGGAGGCGACAGTGGGGGAGAGGAGAGGGGAGATGCGGTGGTGAGAGGGAGAGGGAGGCTATGCCGGCGCCGGGAAGAGGGAGACAGAGGCGGCGGAGGGAGCGAAGGGAGAGAGGGAGCTGCTGCCGGCGGGGGAAAGGGAGTTGCCGGCAGCCTTGGTGGTGGAAAGAAAGGGGCGGCAGCCATGGCTGCCGCTTGGTGAAGAAGGGGGGTGGCTGTGAAGGAGGAAGGGGGGAAAATGGGATTAGGGTTTGTAATGTTGAATATAAAAGGAAAGTGGGGAAGTGGGTCGGATCCGGGTCGGATAAATGGGTACCCAAATTTGAGTAATAGCCAAAAAATTGTACATTTAGCCGCAAAATTGGTAATTCTAATTTAAAAACTAGCCACAAGTTTGTAAAATATTAAACATTGGGCCATAAATTGGTAATTCGGATTTAAAAACTAGCCAAAAATTTAAAATTGAGCCATAAATTGGCTCAATTTGGTTTAAAAAATGCAAAGCTTTAAATAAGTGACCATAATTGAAATGAGTTCACGGGATTTTAAGGATTTAGCTTGGATTAACATAAAATTTTATTTAAAATCACGAATCGAACCAATGTATAAATGAGTCACGTAATTACCATAATTCTTATGAAAGCGTGCTTAAAAGTTGTTTTGGATATGATTCAGAAGACGTTTATAAATAAATACTATACGCGTCGAACATTAAAATAACGATTGTTTGTTGTTTATTTTTGTAGACAAATATAAAGTGACAAATATATAAAATCATTTTAATTTCGCAAAAATTTTTTTTAATAAATAAAAACGTAAAGTACGTTAAGGGTCGGTCAAAATCGGGTGTCAACAACCCTAGGCGTGGCCGGCACTCAGAGGCTATTGCTAGCCCCCAAGCGAACCACTTAGCATTCATCACATCATTCATTATAAACATTGCGGAAGGAGATAGAAAATAATACCTAAACAAAGTGGGCCAGTGGCCAAACATCAAAACTGTTCATTTCACCAAGCAAAGGAATATTGCTCAGGTATCATAACATTCACCTTGACTACACCATTATGTCTACAAAGCCTCTAACATTCCTTAAAACGTCTAAGAAGAGGACCATGACAAACCATGGCTACTCGACTCAAAAGAACAGGATAACATTCATAAATAAAGGTTTCCTCCGGAAACAAGGAGGCTCACCACAGTCAGAACTTAGAAACACTTGACCTCAACGGGGCGGCTGCTGAAGTCCTCTAGCTCCTATATATGCATTATGAAACGATGCAGCGCCAAATGGCGTCAGTACGTGAATGTACTGGCATGTAAAATAGCTGAATCACATCATTAGAATCATCCGAACATAACGTACATCATCATGAGACTTTAACATTTATATCAGGGAAACATGAACATTGACCTTTACATTAACATTGACCTTTACATTAACATTGGCCTTTATATTAACATTGACCTTTACATTAACATTGGCCTTTACATTAACATTGACCTTTGCATTAACATTGGCCTTTACATTAGAGTACTATTAGGGAAACCTTTTCTGAGAGGCCTAACTGGGAGTTTCTTTAACCGACAACCATCACTTATGAGCCAGTGATGATACAACGAAGCGATGCCGTTGCCACATCCATCCATTACCCTGCCCAGGGTAAAGGACATTACATTAGTGGATCCATAAAACATAACATTAGTCCTCATTTGGGACAAGATAGGAGCCATCCGCATTGCGGTTCAATCCTCTTTTCTTACGCGGGCCACATAGTTAATGGACTCAAGTGGGGCTCACTTTTATCCATTTCGGTGCTCAATACTCCTCCCAGGACTCGACATTGCTCATAAAACATTAACATTCATTTGTCCCATAGGGACACATTACATTATCATTAGTCCCCATAGGGGCATAACACTTTATCATTGACATTTCCTTTACATTAACATTAACATCATTGTCATTCCATTCCATTAACATTAACATCAGGGACCTTAGGGACACTAGTTTAGGAACTTTGACTCTCAACTTAGAGACAATCCCACATTCACATGCTCAACGTTCATCATTCATTATTTTATCATTACTCTAGACTCTACACACCCACCCATGTTCATCATGCATGCTTTTCTAGGATACATATACAATAGATATAGGGTTTTTAACTAAATGCTTTTCAAGAAAATAGTTTAAAAAGGATGCATGAGGGTTTTTATGAGGGTCATCATCAATGCAGGAAAATATGTAGGTTTTACGCATAAAATAATGGCATTTATTCATTACATTACATGAATTAACATGCTTCACTTCATTACCCTAACATCATTCACCACTAAACTTTAATACATTACTCATGAGGCACATGGGAGGACATTCCCATGCTTTAAGTTTAGCCTTACATACCTGAAAGAAGATAGTCACACTAAAGCACCTTCTTTCCTCTTGCTCTCTTCAACCTCCTTCAAGCCCTAGCCTTAAGAACCTTAGGAAGACTTCTTCAATGGGGTTTTTCAACCCCTTTTTCGTGAAAACCGACCTGTATAGGTCATAGGGGTACGTTTAGGATAGGTGGGATTGGACCATAATGCCCTTGGAAATTTTAAGAAATTAAATCCCGTCCTGAAATAACACAGTCGCGACGCGGACTGGTCGCGGACAGTATATTTTCGGAAACTCAACTCCGTCGAAATTTTCAGGAAAAGGTAAGTGTGTCTCCGCGACCAGTCCGCGTCGCGGTTCCGTCGCGGAGGCTCACTGTTTTTCGTTTTGGAACGAAAAATTATCTTTTGACTCGGTTGCTCTAAAATTCGACCGAGACCTTTCCCCCACTCCATTTTCAGTGCTGATCATGAATCCGCTCTCGGATTTCCAATCCGAGCATCGGAAGGCACGTTTCTCGCACACCTTTTCTTGAGGGGTATTTCGGTAATTTCGCGGGCGTTACAGTATTAACTTTGAAAGATGTACTTTTTACTCCTTCCATGAGAAAAATTTTGATGTCTAGTTTTCTTCTTAATAAGCAGGCTTCAGACAGATTATTGAATTTGATCAATATGTAATTTTGAAAAAGGATATTTTTGTGGGAAAATGATATGCTTGTGATGGGATGTTTAAATTGAATATTGAAATGAACAAAGTTTCTACTTCTGTTTATATGCTTTCTTCTACTAATTTTTGGCATGCTCGTCTGTCTCATATAAATGATCGATATGTTGGAATCATGAGTAGTTTAGGATTAATCCCAATGGTTAAAAAGAATTTTGAAAAGTGTGAAGCTTGTAGCAAAGTCAAGGTCACTAAAAGGCCTCATTTTTCAAGTTGAAAAAAAAACTGATTTATTAGAATTAGTTCATAATGATATTTGTGAACTTGGAGGAATTTTAACTCGTAGAGGAAATAGATATTTTATCACTTTTATTGATGATTTTTCTAAGCTTACATATGTTTACTTAATGAAAAATAAAAGTGATGCTTTTGAGTATTTTAAAGTTTATCTCCATGAGGTTGAAAATCAGTTTGAAAGAAAAATAAAAAGAATAGAAGTGATAGATGCCGTGAATATGAGTCAAATGAGTTTAATTCTTTTCTTAGATCAGGAATAATTCATGAAACTACTCCTCCTTATTCTTCTATATTTAACGGTGTAGCGGAAAGGGAAAATAGAACTTTGTTGAATTAATTAATGCTATATTTATTGAGTCAAGTACACCTTTAAATTTTTGGGTTGAAGTGACTACTTGTTATGTGTTAAATCGTGTGCCTCATAAAAAGTCCAAACTAACACCTTTTGAATTGTAGAAAGGACACAAGCCTAACTTGGGATATCTAAGAGTTTGGGGATGTCTAGCCTTTGTGAGGCTAGTGGATCCCAAGATTACAAAGTCGGGTAAGAAAGTTACTAGTTGTATTTTTCTTGGTTATGTTTCCAATAGCACAACCTATAGATTTTTCAATCTTGAAGATAATATTGTAATAGAATCAAGTGATGCTATTTTTCATGAAAATAAATTTCTTTTTGATTCTAAAAATAGTGAAGGTCAAAGGATTGAACAAAATATTTTGCACTACCTAGTTCTTTTTACTTTAAAAAATAAAAGAATTGATGATTTTGAGTTGAGTAGAAGCTGTTAGGATCGATTACAACAACACTTGGGAATTTCGAAGAATAATTCAAGAATCAAGACAGTTTTTGGTAAACCTAAGAGAGAGAGAGAAATAATTTCGTGGTAACACCAGTGAAGGTAACCTCCACGGTGATGCAGTATTTATATTAATAGAATAACACTGTTACAAAATACACGGAGATCGTTAATATATAAACAGTACATCTACATATTAATCAGGCTCCACATCCCAACAATTCTCCCACTTGGAGACTGATCAGGTAACCAAGACAGTATTCTCTCAAACAGTGTAATCATAGCATCAATATTTCCTACTGCATCACAACATTGTAGAACTCACATCTACAAAAGTCCAACTGAGGTCTTGCACAACCCCAGTTTCCCCACATCAACACATTTGGTCAACATGTCTGCAGGATTCTTTGCACCCTCTATCTTCTCCACACACATATCACCATCCTCCACTGCCCTGCGAGTGAAATGGTATCTTCTTCTGATATGCTTTGTCTTCGAATGATAGACTGGGTTCTTCACTAACTGTATGGCACTCTGACTGTCTGAATAAAGAATCTTCTCGCTTTGCTTCTTGCCCAATTCTTCCAGATAATCAGCCAACCACACCATCTCCTTCCCAGCTTCAGCCATTGCCACATACTCAGCCTCAGTAGATGAAAGAGCAACACACTTCTGAAGCCTAGACATCCAACTTACAGCTGTACCACCTATGGTGTAGATGTACCCAGATGTGCTCTTGCTTGAGTCCACATCACCACCAAGATCAGCATCCACAAAACCCTTCAAAACCACTTTATTCTTGCCAAAACAAAGTGAAGTATTTGAGGTACCTTTCAAATATCTTAGAAGCCACTTCACAGCTTCCCAATGCTCTTTTCCTGGGTTTGCCATATACCTGCTAACAACTCCCACTGCATGTGCTATATCTGGTCTGGTGCAAACCATAGCATACATCAAACTCCCAACTGCTGAAGCATATGGAACAAGTGCCATATGTTCTCGCTCCTCAGCTGTCTTGGGTGACTGCTCCTTTGACAACTTTTTATGATTTGCCAAAGGAGTAGTTCTGGGCTTAGCATCAGTCATCCTGAATCTGGCCAACACTTTCTCGATATACTGCTCCTGGGATAGATTTAAAGTGCCAGCAGATTTATCCCGAGAAATCTTCATCCCCAGAATCTGCTTTGCTGCACCCAAATCTTTCATATCAAATGCTGAAGATAAACTTGCCTTCAGACTATTTATTTCCTGCATGCTGGATCCTGCAATCAAGATATCATCCACATACAAGAGTAAGAAAACAATGGACTAAGTGTATTTCTTGAAGTAACAACACTGATCCGTTTCAGTCCTGCTAAATCCACTCTTGATCATGAAGGAATCAAACTTTTTGTACCACTGTCTTGGTGCTTGCTTCAGTCCATACAAGCTCCTGTTGAGCTTGCATACCATGTGTTCCTTGCCTGGAACAACAAAACCTTCTGGCTGCTGCATATAAATCTCCTTGTCTATATCTCCGTGTAAGAAGGCAGTTTTTACATCCATTTGCTCAAGATGCAAATTCTCAGAAGCAACAATACTTAGTAAAATTCGGATAGTAGTTAACTTCACAACAGGAGAGAATATTTCAGCATAATCAATATCTTTCCTTTGTGAGTATCCCTTAACTACTAACCTCGCCTTGAATCTTCTTTTGCCATCTGGTTCAACCTTGATTCTGAACACCCACCTGTTTGACAAAGCCTTCTTCCCCGTAGGTAACTCTGTCAGTACCCACGTATTGTTCTTCTCAAGTGAACTCATCTCATCATCCATGGCTTGCTCCCACTTGGTTGAATTCTCCACTTGTACAGCCTCATCATAGGACTCAGGTTCCCCTTCATCAGTCAGCAACAGATAGTGTAATGAAGGTGAATACCTGTCAGGTGCTCTGATGGTTCTGGATGATCTCCTCAACCCCTGCTCAGGTGTCAATTGCTCACCCTCAGACTCTTCAGCAACAGTGTCAGGAGTTGGTTGAGTTTCTGCAGCAACATCTTTGGGTAACTCAATGTCAACTCCCACTCGCTTTGTAGCTTCTGAATCTTTCTGCTCACTGTGTTTGTATAGGACAGACTCATCAAACGTGACATCACAGTGCCTTAGGATTTTTCGATTTTCATCATCCCAAAACCTGTAGCCAAACATGTCAGTACCATAGCCTATGAAATAACACTTCACAGCCTTAGCATCAAGCTTGTCCCTCTTCTCTGGATCAACATGAACATAAGATGTGCAGCCAAAGGTTCTCAAGTGTGAGTACTTGACTTCTTTCCCGGTCTACACCTCCTCTGGAATCTTGAACTCCAAGGGAACTGATGGTCCCCTGTTTATCAAGTAAGCAGCTGTGTTGACAGCATCTGCCCAAAACATCTTAGGCAGCCCACAGTGTATCCTCATGCTTCTTGCACGTTCGTTCAATGTTCTGTTCATCCTTTCAGCAACTCCATTCTGTCTTGCCTTCCCCGGAACTGTCCTCATCAATCTGATACCCTCAGCACCACAAAATGCTTTGAACTCTGACCTATCGTACTCTCCACCATTGTCAGATCTCAAGCATTTGATCTTCAAACCAGTCTGATTCTCAACTTCAGCCTTCCACTTCTTGAAAGTTGCAAACACATCTGACTTATGCTTCAAGAAGTAGACCCAAACTTTCCTGCTAAAGTCATCAATGAAGGTTACATAGAATCTGGATCCTCCTACTGATGAAACTGGAGCTGGCCCCCAAACATCTGTATGAACCATCTCTAACCGCACCTTCTTTGGTTGTCTCGGAGTCTTTGTAAAGCTAACTCGTTTTTGTTTGCCCATAACGCAGCTCTCACAAAGACCCACATCAACTGATTTCAAACCTTCCAATGCTCCTTTTGCAACCAGCATCTTCATTCCCTTTACACTCATGTGTCCAAGTCTATTGTGCCACAAACACGAACCAGAACCACCCTCAGCAACAGCGACCATATTCATGCACCCTGCAGTGGTGTACAAGGTTCCAATTTTTGTGCCACGAGCAACAACCATAGCCCCCTTCACAATCTTCCATGAACCATTCCCGAACTGTATTGTGTAGCCCGTGCTATCCAACTGACCAATAGAGAGTAAATTTTTCTTAAGTTCGGGAACATATCTGACATCTTTCAATGTCCATTGGTTTCCGGATGGGGTCTTAATGCAAATATCCCCTTTTCCTTCAACCTTTAAGGGCTTGTTGTCTGCAAGATACACTTTTCCAAAATAAGCGGATTTGAAATTTTGGAACAGTTCCTTGCTCGGACAAGAATGAAAGGATGCACCAGAATCCAGAATCCAGGATTCAACCGGGCTGTCCACGCTCAGAATCAGAGCATCCGCAACGTCTTCCGCCGAATTTACAGAATCAGTATCATCTGCAGATTTCTTATTCTGCTTCTTCTTTGGTTTCGTACAACTTGACCGGTAGTGCCCTCTCTCTCCACAATTCCAACAAACCACGTTGGGTCTGTTCGGAGACTTCCCACGATTCTTTGATTTCGATCGACCATGTTGATGCTGGCCTTTCGATTTGCTTCTCCCCCTTCCGTCAACGCTGAGAGCACTGCCCGATGAATCTCCCACTTCTCGTTTGCGAATACTTTCGCTGAGAACAACATCACGGATTTCATCAAACTTCAGTTTCTCAGACCCACGGGAACTACTAATCGCAGAAACAATAGTATCCCAAGACTCGGGCAGAGATGACATCAAAATCAACGCCTTAATCTCATCCTCGAAGTTAATCTCCACAGAACACAGTTGACTCACAATCATATTGAACTCGTTTATGTGATCCGCTACAGATCCAGTCTCAGACATCTGCAAATTGAATAACCTACGCATCAAATATACCTTATTCATCGCGGATGGTTTTTCATACATATTTGATAGCGCCTTCAACAGATCTGCTGTGGTCTTCTCCTTTGCGATGTTGAACGCTACGTTCCTAGACAACGTCAACCGAATCAGCCCTAACGCCTGCCGATCCTTGAGTTTCCATACGTCATCTGCCATGGCTTCAGGCTTCTCCCCAGTCAAGGGTGCGTGAAGATCCTTCTGATAGAGATAATCTTCGATCTGCATCTTCTAGAAACTGAAATCAGATCCATCAAACTTCTCAATTCCAAGCTTCGAACTATCCATCTTCAGTGATCGTGTTGAATCGCCTGTGCTCTGATACCAGTTGTTAGGATCGATTACAACAACACTTGGGAATTTCGAAGAATAATTCAAGAATCAAGACAGTTTTTGGTAAACCTAAGAGAGAGAGAAATAATTTCGTGGTAACACCAGTGAAGGTAACCTCCACGGTGATGCAGTATTTATATTAATAGAATAACACTGTTACAAAATACACGGAGAAGCAAAAGAAGCAAAACAGTACATCTACATATTAATCAGGCTCCACATCCCAACAGAAGCAAAAGAGCTAGAGTAGAAAAAAAATTTGGTCCTGATTTTTATGTTTTTAATATTGGCAATGATCCTTTCACTTTAAAAGAAGCATTATCTTTACATGATGCAATTTTCTGGAAAGAGGTTGTAAATGATGAAATGGAATTACTAACTTCTAATAAAAATTGGAAGTTAGTTGATTTATCACCAGGTTGTAAAACAATTGGTTGCAAATGCGTCTTATGAAAAAAGTTAAACCCAAATGGATCAATTGATAAATATAAGGCTAGACTAGTTGCAAAAGGGTTTAAGCAACTTAAAGGCCTAGAGTTTTTTGACACTATTTCTCCGATAACTAGAATTACATCCATTAGACTTTTAATTACTATGACTGCAATTTTTGATTTGCAAATTCATCAAATGGATGTAAAAATTGCTTTTTTAAATGGAGACCTAAATGAAGAGATTTATATGGAACAAACCCGAGGGCTTTGTTAAAGCGGACCAAGAAAGCAAAGTATGTAAACTTTCTAAATCTCTATATGGCTTGAAACAGGCACCGAAGCAATGGCATGATAAGTTTGATCCTGCATGATTAAAAATGGGTTTAGAACAAATGAGTGTGATAAGTGCATATATCATAAGTCTTGGAATAATTCACATGTTATTATTTGCCTATATGTTGATGATTTATTGATCTTTGGCTCTAATATGAATATTATTGTTGAAGCAAAAAATATTCTTAGAAGCCATTTTGATATGAAAGATCTTGGTGAGGCAAATTTTATTCTTGGAATAAAAATTACTAAAACATGTGATTGAATTTTCCTTGACCAGTCATATCATATTGAGAAAATTTTGGAAAAGTATAACTTTCTTGATTGCAAGCATGTTGTAACTCCTTTTTGATTCAAGTTTTCACTTGTTTCCTGTACAAAGTGAAAATGATGTGATAAATCAAAAGGAATATGCTAGCTTAATCGGAAGTTTGAGATATGTGACTGATTGCACTAGGCCTGATATTATATTGCATATGCGGTAGGAGTAATTAGCATGTTTACTAGCAACCCACGTAAAGAACATTGTCATGCTATAACGAGAGTTATGAGATATTTAATTGGAACAAAAACATGTGGTTTGTTCTATAAAAAATATCCTACTGTACTTGAAGGTTTTCTTAATGCAGATTGGAACACTTTATCAGGTGATTCCTGCTCTACCACTGATTATATTTTTACTTTAGGTGGTGGTGTTATTTGTTGGAAATCTAAAAAGCAAACTATTATTGCTAACTCTACCATGGAGGCTGAACTAATTGCTTTAGCTTTAGCTAGTGAGGAAGCGAATTGGTTGAGAGATTTGTTATTTCAAATTCCTTATTTTGAAAAATCAATTTTTCCTATTTTAATTCATTGTGATAGCATCGCTGCAATTAGTAGAGGTCAAGACCGTTATTACAACGGTAAATCCAGATCTGTATGAAGGAAATGTTGATTATATCAAATCTTGTGATAATCTTGCAAATCCTCTTACTAAGGCCTTAAATAAGAGAAAAGGTCTAGAGCACATTGAGAGGGATGTGATTGAAGCCTATAAATTCCTAAGTCATATATAAGGAAACCCAACTTGGGGACTAGAGATCCTATAACCAGGTTTAATGGGAAGAACGAATCATAAGATGACTTGTTGTGAAAAAATGCACTATTATTTATTCCCTCCCTATTATGTGAGTGCATTATTTCCTGTAGTGATTTGTGGAGGCTGAGTTTAAAAAATTCTTAATGACAATTTATAGCCGTATGGGTGTAGTGTTAATTGTATAGGAACACTGTTGCTTCCCTAGCACACGCAAGTGTACGTGGTCAACCCAAATAATATAGTGGCTCTTTTCAGAAGCCGGATGTCGAACCCAAAGGACTTGTCGATTAATTATTTACTAAATTATATTAATTCTAATTATTTATTCAAGCGGTGAACAATTAACCAAAAGAGATATTTTTACACCATCAATGAATGAATCGATCTAAGATTATGGTTTAACTAATAATCATGTTTAACCTTAATTTCATCAAATTATTTGATTATCTAGTTGCTGATTCACAGGGTTTAAATTACCTAAACAGGGTTGCACGCCTCTGCCAGCCTACCTTTATTGACTGCCTAACTACATCGTTGAGCGGGGATAGACACATCAATAAAAATGCTTTAACGTTATCTTCCTGTATTTTGAACCAAGCGAGGTGTAAGGGTAGTTGTCACGGGCCTCCTTTACACGAATCAATCTAGTTTCCTAGTTGAACAAGCTCCCTATACTACTGCGTTCTATTCATTCCAACATCTCTCGAATCCAGAATGAACAACTAATTTACCCCCTAGTTGATCAGGCTATGAAGTATAGACAAAAGCAATATAGGAACAACTAATATGATAAACAAATATTTTGAATTAATAATGACTAACCAATCATTTTATTAGCTACCATAATCTTAGAACGAGAATTTAACTCCACATAGACATGAAGAAATTACCACAAATCATTCAAAGATAAAATATAAAAATAAATATTATTGGAGAAGAAAAGATGAAACCAAAATTCTCCGGCCTCCACGGCGGCTCCTATTTCTCTCTAGGTCAAAAGTTATGTAAAACCTAATTTTATGGAATATTTATAGATATAGAAAAATATCCTAAAATAAAATAATTGAGTCCAAAACAAATTGAGAAACCCAAAACCAAAAGGAATTGGGCCTTTACGCGAACGACTCCTGAATGCCGCCTCAATAATTGGTTGCTGCCACTTATTAGCTGCCACGTGGCAACTTCCATCAAATTTCAATTCAAATTGCAATTGAATTGCAATATAGCAGGTACAAAACGTATATAATAATATATATTATTATATTCAATTAAATTCATTAAGCTGCCTGCTTGAATTTCCTTCTATAACCTTTTCTTTTTAATTTATTTGAGCTCCAAATCTCTTCATTTTCGCGTCAATTTAATCCTACAAATAAATACGTAATTTAGCACAATCTATGAAATTTATGCTCAAAACGGATAAATAAAAGTATTAAATACGAGGTAAATCATGACTAAAATATGTATTTTTGGCCTCACATCAAGCACTCTCGACAAATTTCACCTATGTGAGTGTGGAAGTAGGCCGCTTCCTATGAGAATTGAGCTTATTCTCAAAGACACTCATGAAACCGGGATAGTACAAGACAGTAATGTGCTGGCTAGTAAGCTCATCTCAACACCTTAATTATTATACGTGAGCAGTAATATTTTATTTCCCTTAAGCAGTCATAGTTCAAGTCTGAGACCACTATGACTCTGGAGTAAAAGTTACTATTTCACTAAGTGGAGGTTCAATGCAGAGCATATCTTCATTATGCATAGTAGTCTTCCTTCAGCTGATAGACTCTCTCATATAATATTAAAATGAGTGAGTGATTGTTAGGGCATTTTAATATTATAAATATTATCTTGTTACATTAGTGGTTATATTGCTCCACTTAATATTATCTTGTTACATTAGTGATTGTGTTGCTCCACATAATATTATCTTATTACATCAGTATTGTATTGTTGCACTCTCCACTTTGTGACTTTTTTGTTATTAGCCATTAGTTGCCACTTGCGGATATGCTCCATTAAGGAGCTACTGGAAGTCATATATGCCTATATATATATATATATTGTTCATTTGCTTGAAGAACTTACAAGAGAAAATATATAGTTCACGTAAATATTTGAGAGTTCTTATTAGTTGAAGGGAGGTGTTCTTATTATGGAGCTTGATACTCAACTCTTGTTCAGAGATTATTGAATTACACTTTTGTGAAAGACTGTTGTATCTTGGAGGGAATAAGTCAAGGAGAATACTGCTGGACCGTTAAAAGTATTTTGCTGCAGTGAGTTTAAATCTCCTCAAAGAGAGCGAGATATCCATGCCCCAACCTGAAAATTTTTGTTCTTCATTTTCTATTATTTCAATTGTAATTTTCTTGTAATTTCACCAGCATTTATTATAGAAGTAACTAACATCAGGCCTATTTGGAGATTAACATCAGGCCTATTTGGAGGGAGGTGCACGCTTGCAACATTATTGTAATTCTCTTTCATAATTCTACCATTCAAGTAACATAGTATTTTATTTTCAATAATCTTAATATTCGAGGCCATCTCGACTCACCTCGCCCCGCACCAGCACATGTAAAGAGTAGCTCTTTCCACCGAGGAATCCTCTTTATTGACGATCACTTATTTTCAACTATGACACTAGATATATGGTTTCATCTGCTTCAGCCTTGTATGCACGATTACCTTGGTAACATGTACTTGCAAGACGAACAAGTCACCTCATATATTAGTTAAGATGGATCCAAGTTGATTCGAACATTACTTAAAAAGTATATTGTAGATTAATGACTTCATCTATATCATGTTGCTATGCTAAGTCCATTACCACAGAGATGTCAAACAGAAAAAAATAGTTTTAGCGTGTATCCACAGAGATGTCAATTGAACATACATTCAATTGAGGAAAAAAAGATTGATTTCTCCTATTCAACTACTCATTCTCCTATCACCTGAAATTGGTTGAAATAGAGATTTTTAAATTCATAATATAACTTTATATTGGTAGTTTTCAAGTTAGATAATTATCTTACATGCAGTTACTATATATAAGAGCTATAGAATTAAAGGTGGTGATAATTATTAATACATAGAATTGTAAGTAAAGCAAGTGGCTATGATGGAGAAGATGCAGATAAATAGTGAAGGTAGCAATGTGACATTCAAAAGCCTACTCATTCCCCAGTATCCTGCCAGGGTTATTGTACTATCTGCAAATACTCGCGCTAAAGTTCCGGCTTCTGTTGAAAGTAGTCCACCATTATAAGTTCCTTTAGAAAGCCTTGAAGACATGACTCGAGATAGAAGGTTAAGGTTAACGCCTGCATGTTTGAAGAAAGAAATGTGTTATTATATATTGTTAACCATGATTAGTTATCTTTGTTGCATTTGAAGTCATTGATGCTTATATATCACGAATTACCTTCGAGTACTTCAGCAGCTACGAATGTGATGAGAGCTGAACAGACATATTGTGGTACAGAATAAGGGATTATGACATGGAAACTCAGAACTATTCCCAAGCATACCAAGATCTCTGATGCAAGCAAAACTTGTCTGCAGCAAATCATTGAAACTTTATCAGCACCAGATAATAGACAAACTTGTCTGCTCTTTTTGGACAAAGCAAAATTGATTTTGCTATCAGTTTGTTGTGCTATTATGACAAACTAATGGCTGCTGATGGATAACAAATTCAACTTGTTTATGTCTGAAGCTAAACAGGCACTTAGTAGTAACCTGCTACCCTTAAGTACTATGAACTCGTTCAAATTGGATAAAGGAAAAAGGGAGAAGGCAACAATTATGTATTCCGGGATGAATAGCAGTATAATACAATGAAAAAGAATATCATGCATATTAAGCTTTGTTCCGTGATTACTTCCTTTTTAACGTCAATGCATGAGTTATTGACGAAAATGTCAGGAAATTAGAGATAAGATAGCTTCTGTGTTTACCTCTCCTCAAATATGTTGCTGAGGTAGCTTCCAACAAGAATGTTCACTGGAAGGACAGTCAACCCAAGACATGCAAGAAAGATGGCCACATTGCTTGTTGACCATATAAAATAGTATGTGGTGATAACACTTGATTCAGAAAGTAAAATCTCCATCGCGTACTTTAGCATAAAGTATATAAGCAGTTGAACCTGTTCAGAAAGTCATGAGTACATAAACAGTTAATCCCGTTAAAAAAGAAAGAAAGAGACAAATATGCAATTTCAGTCTGCACAGCTCTCAGAAAGATGCAGAGGCACCAGCGTGTTCCCAAGGCTACCAACTTGTGCATAAGGTTGAGTCTAGAGAATTTAATGGATACAACCAATTTAGATCGACTTTCTAACACAATCAAAGCACAATAGCCTTGTGTTTTTCATTTCATCTGAACCTAACAATTCCATGTACCAAGATATCCATAGTTAAAATATGCACAACGATATGATATTTAAATCTGACATATAAATGGTCCAATGTCACACCAGAAACTGTCATCATTTTGACATGTATAGTAGATCTTCAATAGATGTCAACAAATCATATATCATTTATTAAAATTTCTTATCGAGATTTCGTTAAACCTGTACACTTTAGCATAAGCTGTCATACTTGATGCAATGAACTGACATTCAAACCTTCACTGATGGGGTAAGCAACTTATATGCAGAGGTGATGGAAGTAACAGGTTTTTGGATCTCCTCTGCAGATTCTTCACTATTATCGCAATCTTGGTCTTCATCTTCGTCTTGCTTCATCTCCTCTGCACTTAAAAGCAGAGGCTGGGTAATGCCTTTCTGCACTAAGCCATTTTCAATCTTGCCTGAAACTTAAAAAACATTTCTTTCAGATGGAATTCTGATTACAACAGATGTTAAATTTCTGGAGCGAAATTCATACACAGCGAGCAAGGAGTTGTTGCATATAATGTGCCTTCATCTGTCATAGATATTGGGTAAGAGTAAAACTGTTGAATGCAGTAACCAAATTTAGCAAGGATTACTTGACAGTAAAAATAAGCACACACAAAAGACAAGATTAGATAACATATAGTTATTGATGTTTCCACATGTGGACCTACCATTAGGTGGAGTTTGGTTCCGGTCTAACTCGAATGTGTACTTAATGAGCATCAAAATTCTATATGCTTTGATTACTGAGGAGCAGAGGAAATCTGGGAAAACTCGCAAGCAGTTAAATGGATAGATCGTCTCTTAAATTACCAAGCCAAGCAAGAAAACAGATTTGAGCCATTTACAAGTTTGTGTCATATAATCATGTGCATACTGTCACCCCAACAATTTGGCAGCAAAGAAATAGGCTTGAGACTTTATGGAAGAAACAAAAGAACTGAATATAAATATTATTAGGTTTCAAAAGATCGTAAGAGTAGGAAATGTATACCGCGAGATCATGACTTCTCTATTGTTATTCACAAGTGGCAACAGTCATTCTGCTAAATGAGGTGCATGTAAAAGAAGACAAAAAATCTGTCTTGCTCCATGATTGAGTTCGTGAAGTAATGAATATCACAAATTCACTTGTGCATACTGCATGGGATAAATTACCACAGGTAGATCCCACTATGACAATCTTGTGACTTCTCTATCAAACAGATTCTCCATTAAACTTGTCTATGTATATAAATTGGAAATACACGAGACTAGATACGAACAAGTAATTTTCAAGTAGTTAGGAGGCACCTGGTGCAGCAATTTATAGAAGGTACTCAAGAAGTGAATAATGAATTAAATGAAAGATCCCCAAAAAGAAGATTAAAGAAGATTATCCAAGTGTTAGTGTAGATGACATACCACTATTGGCTTTTGGTAGCAGAACATCCTCTATTTCTTCTTTTGGAGGCTCTCTGAAGGTAGTCCACAAGCATAACAGGTAAAGAAACCATGCAAGAGCCATTATCCATCCTGGTAAAGTGTCTTGGTTAAAAGTGATCTTCAGGAACTTAAAGTTAGTTTGAAGCAAGCAGGCAACAGCTGGACCACATGCCATTCCAAGTGCACTTGCACTTACAAAACCAGCTGAAGCTTTCATTCGCAAGTGCTGAGGAACACAATCAGTGATATAGCGCCTATTAACTGCCCTTGCCGAACCAAGCCTGAAATAGTAAAAAGCTATCTAATGATAAAGACTTACTGGTCCTGAATATGCAATTGAACTTATTAATTGAAAATTTAATCTCGATGAAGTGGAAAACAAGCACGCCACATCAATAACTAGATGATTCCAATTGAATGAAAAGTATTAGAACCAATTGTTATTCAGATTAATTTTTATCCCCAGAAAACAATAGATACTTAGAGCTACTCCCCTCTTTTTTTTCCCCTGATATTGACAAAATCTCTATTTTGGAAACCAAGAAACTATTATCCTGGTGATGGATATACTATTGAGACTCCAACAAAGAGAATACAAGAGTTTCTTACAATTCCTTTTATGTTTTTCCTGAATTATTCCTACGATCTTCTGCTGTCTCATCCATAATGTACAGATTCCTCTTAAAATAAATTTAAGATATCGAAGGCTCTAGCTTATTAGGGGAACAGATCATTTCCACAACTCCAACTATATACCAACTAATATTGTTTATACCCAACAAAGTGCAAGTCAGACTTGTCAAAATGTTCTATATTGCTGTATAACTTATGAACAGTAATGGATACATCCTCCTCCAGTGAATAAGGATATCCTTAAAGTAATTACTATCAGAGAAAAAAAGCTAAACCCAAAAGCTAAAAATTTTATTGTACAATAAGGTATACGAAATTAAAGATTACTACTTAAGCAGCACTATAGTGAGTGTAACACTTACCCGCAAAATAGACGTCCAATTAGAAGTAAGTATATTGAGTTGAAATCATAAGCCAGTGCGTATAAAGTATTCCCGACAAGAAGGACAATACTGCTGAACAAAAGAGGCTTCATGTAGGATTTATTTGACCATGCACTAAAATACACTGAAGAGAACACCTGAGCAACAGCCATAGACCCAATCACAGCCCCACAAAGAGTTGCTGCAGCTCCAAGACTCAAAGAGTAGTCATCTGCTGTTGGGACTATTATGTATGTGTTAACCATATACAAGAATGCATTGACCAAGTTCAGCAGAAGTGACGTGAAGTGATATCTCTCATTGGCAGCCTGATCTTCAGAAGGAGTTGGTAGTTCTTCTGGTAAAATAAGTGCATGTTTCCCCAGATAGTGAAGGAAATCAGTTGAATTTGTTAGTCTATTTACTGCTTGATTAATAGAATCAATGATCGGGTCCTGCATGGTAGCAATAAGCTTTTTCACAAACAAAATCAGGATGAGTAGAACTACAGGTAAGTGATGTTTATATTAGCTCATGCTTCCTTTGAATATTTCACTTCTCATGGAGTTGGTCAATTTACACGACGGAAATTTTCTTTCTGATACCACAAACCTTGACAGATTTCTATAGTTCACTTTCATATGAGAAGTGCAACTACACCCTGAACAAGAGTCTTGACATAAGACTGGTTTTAACACAAGAAGTTCGAAATTTCCACTTAAATCACTAGAACTTACAGAATTGCCTAAACAACTGGAGTTAACAGAATACAAACTATTGGGTGGCATAAATATTGTTGAGTAGAGTTACTTCATGTATTTTCTTAAAGTAGTGTCATCCCCGGGAAATAAACAACGAGAAGTATCTTTCATGACTTCTTTCATGGGGTTTACTTTCTAGAACTAAACTAGTTTTAATTATAGACAAATCAAAGGTTAAATAATGATAGAGATGTTGTGCAGTTGTATCACACATGAATTTGAGCGTGAAAACAAAGAGGATTCATAAGTTATCTTTCTATCTGCTCATAACTCATAAGTTACAGAGAAGAATAGCTGAAAAATTATGCAACTACAATGAAATAACAAAAGAAATTTACAATCTGCTGTGCCAACTAATTTAAGATAATTAAGAAGTGATAATGTAACCTGAATTGGTTAAATAAAGGACAAGAGAGAACCTGAAAAGGCAGACCCGGGTGATCATATATTGAAGTATAGTTACCCTTGTTGTCTTGGAGATCCGCAAGATTGCGGGATATGGTTCCAACTACAGCTGAAACACCCTGCGTGTGACTTGCATGGCTGTAAGCTAGTTATGTTTTTGATTCATGTTAAAGATTACAGAAATTTTGTCTCAGCTAATTCTGTTAAAAACTGGTATATCCTAAAAGTTGCATTTTAAAGTAATTTAGAGAAAACAGAATAAGTTACTAAAGAACTCAAGAAAACTAATGAGAACAGAAAAATTAGAAAAGTTGAGTTCAGTCGTCATACCACATGCTTAAATATTTGTCTCAGCTGGGAATAAGGATGATTTGCTCGAGTCTTGACATAGTAATTGGTGAATTTATAACCACATCTCTTGTCAAACTTTTTCAGTATCTTGCGCACACCAATGGCATTCATTTCAACGAAAAAGAGAAGATGTTGAAGTTCTCTCCCTACATCTCTATACGACTCTTGAAGTTCAGATAATTTTGAACCATCTTGTTGCTGTACTAAGACATCATGCTCTTGCCCAAGAATAAATAACCTTCTTGCCAGTTCTCCTTCTTGTTCCAACAGGAACAAGACAATCTTTTCAATCTGAAATCATAAAGATACTGATCTAAGCGCAGACAATTAATTAGCCAAAAGTATAATGGTGGAGTAATCCATTAAAGGGGTTAAAGAGCAGAGGAGAATACATCGTAGGGCTATAGTGACTACTCAAGTGGTGTCGTGTAAACAAAGTGACGTGGCCATTGACTTGTGATTTATGTATGGAAAGAATATGTTAGCTCAAGTCTCAACAGGTAATGAAGCACTTTGAAATACATCCACAAGGTGCCGCAATAACAAAGTTTCCAAGTATACTGAGTTCTGAAAACAGGAGAAGAATGGAGGTCTCACATATTTCTTGACATGGTTGTTTATTATAGGTACCATATAAAAGAGTTCAAGATTGCATATTCAAGAACTTTGCTGGTTCGCTGATTTCGCCCCAAGATAAGCACAAAAGAAATACAAAAGAACCACATGGAGTGGTCTTAGATTTTGGAACCAAGTAAAAGTAATATTTAGAATATATGGACTTCTAAATGAACTCTAAAAAACAAGGTCACTGAGAAAACAAAATCATCTTAGGATTTGATTCATAAGATTACAGAAATTGGATCAAGTGCAACTCTTTCAGATTGAGCTGAGAATAAAAAGGACTGCTGGTACCTCTAGTGTTTAACTAATTAACGGCAATTGTATTGCACTTCTCTTATGAGTACTCCTCTTATCCTTAAAATTAGAATCTAAAATTTGGTATAAGTTAGATACTTTATGTTTGTGTTTGTACCTGCTTATCTAGAATCCTCGAGAAATCCTTGAGAACATACTCGCGACTTTGTTCAGAAACCTCAATCTGCTGCACATAGTTCTTTACTTTCTTCTTCATCAACTTGTAGTTAATGTAATATCTGAAATGAGTTAGTGTAACCATCAGAATTAAGCCTCTCTGCAGTATAATACTGTTTAAAGAGAAAACTTAAATATGATTAACTAATCTACAGTTTATTAAGTCGTAACATCTAGGCTGAGCGGATAGTTGTTACGAGCGTACATGATCATGTTTCGACATAGAAAGTACAATGAAAAAGAACAAAAAAAGTATTGGATAAAAAGAATACAATAATAAATCCTAATATTCATTTGGTAATAAGTTACCAGACATATAAACAATGAGCAGCAGAAGGATGATATTAAAGCCTCTTAGGGGTCATTTGGTAGGATGTATCAGAGAAAATAATACATGTATTAGCCTTAGTACTAATTAATACCATTTTCCATAGATATATAACTAATACATACTATTAAGTATTATTAACAACCCATAGTATTAGCAAATAGCAATACCAAAAACTATGGTTGAAGACATAACTGTCCCTGAATACACCAACCAAACCAAACAGGATAAGAAATAATCCTGCATAATTAATCCCTGCATTACTAATATAATACACCATATCCGACATTATTCTTATACACTCTTATTAAACGACCCCGTAAAGTTCCAGCAAATGAGATGGTAGTTACCAGTAGTACCAAGCTAATTTTCCAAAAGACAAATTACACACAAATAAAGCATTGAAACATCAAAAATGATATGAAAGATGAATAAAGTATGGAAAATGATAAATGTACCCTTGCCATTCTTGAATTTGAGCTTCTTTCAACTTTTTCCCGAAAGCAACCATCTTTCAGAAGCAGAGAAATAAATGTTAGTCTGACAATATGAAAAAAAGACAAATAAATACACTAAATGAAATCAATAATAGTGAAAATCACGATATTCCCATTCATAACAAATCAAAATCCTAAAAGACAAACTTTAAAAACTATAATAAATGAGATGTGTGAATGTTTTAGTGTATATATATGTACAGGTGGCAAACATGTTTTTTTTTTTTTTTGACAATATGTGGCAAACATGCATGATTACAAATTTTAGAGGAAACGCCAAACTTAACCTCAAAATATGGAAGGAAAAAAAAAGGGTTCTCTGATGGTTTAGGACAGAGGGATTTTGCACTTCCTGACAAAAAAGTCCATTATTAAAATATTTACTTAGTATAATTAATTAATTAATTATTACAAGGGTGAAATCATGCTTAACTATAGGATGTTATCTCTAAAATAGAGTAATAAACATTGTTACAAAGTAGATAAGAATAACAATTTCTGTACTTTTCCATTTTGTTTCAAATTCAAATTAAACTTCTCTTTTACGGAAATATAGTTTATCTTATAATTTGTTTAAATTAAGTTTTTTTTTTTCTTTGCTTTTGTAAGTGTGAAATATATTTATCTCAGTATATTTTGTTTGTCTTGTCATGATCGACAACAGATTTCGATCAAAGAAAAAAGGTCAAAAAGTTTGTGGCTATAGCTTCTAAGGCCCCGTTTGGACATGTTTTTTTTCTCAAAAAAAATTTCAATATATATTATTTTTAACTTCACTCTCGGATATTATTCTTTTCAAACATAAGATGTTTGGATTAACTTTTTAAAAATAATTTATAAGCTAAAAATCAAAAGTTAAAAATTAGATGACTTTTTACTTTTGGCTTTTTTTTATACTTTTTTAACTTAAAGAAAGTATTTAAAACATTTTTGTATTTGCCAAACACTCCTAAGATTAAAAACGAAATTAAAGCCTAAAATCAAAAGCCACTTAAAATAAATCAATTCAACCGATCACTTCATTCATATTCAATGCCTACTAAAAAGTGATAAATTGTTCACTTCTTTTATATTTGTTCTTTTTCTTAAGTGATACTATAATTAAATAACAGGTTCCTTCAATTAATTTCCTATATCTGGAAAGAATCTCCTTCATTGCTTTTTTGTCCATTATTACTCAATGATGTAGTAAAAATAGGTCACGTGTACAAATAAATATGAGGCATTAATGTCGTTTTCTATGGTAATTTATTCTTATAACTAATAATATTTTTGAAACCTAAGATAAATTATTTGTAACCATAAAGGTCTGAATTACTTTTTAATAATCTTTCAACATTTATTTATTTGTTTCAACATTGAATATGTTTCTATTTTTTTCCCTTCATGAAAGTGGATTTAACTCTCGTATTTTATGTGAAATCGTAAACAATATAATCAATTTCGAGAATTCAATAATTTCACAATTTTTGTAGATATTTACTTTTTAGAATAACTTAAAAATATTAATTAAAATATAAATAAAACTAAAAGAATATTAATAGATATAAATATTTTAAATTAATAAAAAAATAATAAATTTTAAAAATAGCGAGAAAAATAATCTTGGCATTCATATTCATTATTTGAGAAATAGTTTTTTTCTCAAAAAAAAAAAAAAAGGGGGTAAAGAAGTCCCTTCCCATGCATAGAGAATTGAATGATTTTCCGTGGAGTTATTCTCTTTCTTACGTTTAATTTGATTAAATTTTAAAATTATATTAAAATAATTAAATTTAATATTTAAAAAATTTTCTTAGTTTATTTTTATTTATTTCGTATTGACTTCGCACCAAAATTAAGAAATAGTAAATAATAAGCGCAATTTTACCAAATTTAACCTTTAAATATAATAAATACAATGTCTTGAAAAATATAATAGAGAAAATGATTATAATTAATAGTAAGGACAAATTAGGAACTAAGGGTAAAATTATCTCTTGATTTCATAAAGGGGACAAGTATTGATGAACATCCCAAAATAGTATAGTGAACAAGTAAAGATGGACCGAGGGAATTTAGATAGTTGAAAACTATATGAAAAATATTATAAGTTACAATTCTTCTCATATTAATATAATGAAAAAACTCACCTTAAAATATCGATCAAAATCTAAATAATTTGATCTCGATAAGTGAAACAGACAAATAAAAATGAAGGGAACTAATAATTTGATTAAATTAGTCATTCTCAAGACTTCACTAGAGCCACCTTTGGAGTTATTGGATACACAGTAGTTATGAGTTATGACTTACACGTGGTGCTTGCAAGTTGCAACTGGGACAGAATCCTCCCTTTTTTTTTCTTTTGTCTCCCTCCTGGATTCTTGATGTTGATGTTATAGTTTTTTATAGCCTCAACAATACTCGACTCCTTTAAATAAATAAAAATAAATGGAGTAGTATTTTTTATTTAGGATATCCTTATAAAAGAAGTTACTTCTAAAAAAAATAAGTAGTAGTTTTTTTTAATTGATCCCTAATCAATATTATTTTTTAAAAATATATAATGAAAACTTTTCTTTATTTAAATAAGGTTAAAATTGAAAAAAAAAATTGTCTTTATAATTTCATGAAACATCACTTATTTTAGAGCAAAAAGATAGCTTGTAGTGGAGTTAGATTTACTTAGACTTTGGAGATCGAGTTATGTTAGATGTGGAGTTATTTTATTAGAAAATATTTTGTTTATAAATATGAGATTTTTATGTTAAATTTAAATTTAATCAGATTTTAATACATGAATCGAATTATATAATTCGATCTGCTTATTTTTACTAGTCACATTTCATTTGAAAGAATCAAATTGTATGAATTTTAACAAATGTTTTAAGATGTATTTTTTTTAATCATATTAATATAAAAAGAATTACAAATTATAATATGTTTATATTAATTTTAAAAAATTAATACAATTAAATAATAAAATAAACGTGATAATATTTATACTCCCTTTATTCATTTTTATTAATCGTGCTGCCTCTGCCCCCACTTATCCCTTTTTATATTATTCTGTACATGTTTAAAATTTGTTTCTGGTGTTATTTGCTATCTGAAAAGTGGGGAGGAACACTGTGCCAAAAACTTTTTATTACAAATTTCTTTTTATGAGACATGAAATTTTAACACTATCTAGAATGATGTAAAGGTTTTGCAATTTAAACTTATATGGAAACTTATCAACCTATCCTTCTCTACTTTTATGTTTTCCACTTCCACTCAAAAGAAATAATGACAAGGCAAAAAACAAAGAAGCAGGTCCACCCACTAATTAATTACCGTAAGAACTGGATTTTTGCTTACATTTAGTAGAGGTCAAGCAGAAAAAAAATGTACAGATTATGATATAAAGTTATTATAAATAAAACTATAATAAAGCTACTGTCTCCGTTGCATGTTTCTGGCATTACTCTTTTATTAGTCCATATCAGAAAACGATAGTATATTTTTATAATCTATTTTTATAATCACATAATATATATATCTAATATAAAATCATATATTTCAAAAATCTCAGGATCACAAGTTTAATGCTTTCTTCCTTTTCATTAAAAGAAAATTGTATCAAATAAAACTATAAAAAAAATCGAAGGTAAGTCGTGCTTTTCAACATTCAAGACATAATTGAAGAAAATATATAAATGCAGCAAATTATGATCATGAACAAGAGTTAATGTTAAAATTAATAGGGATATTTACTCTAATTCAGACAAATTTATTGTTTACTTTTTAACTGATATTTATCGATTATACATTCATTATAGATGATCAGAACAACACTAATATATACTCCCTCTGTCTCATATTATATGAACTTTAGTATTTTACCCTTTATTTATATTAAATGTACATTAAATTAAGTTAGAAAAAATCAATAATACACTAATTAATGGTGAGAGTAAAATGGAAAAAAATAATTAATTATATCCTAATTCAGTAAGTGCCCATGGGACAAATATTTATAAAAAGATGTTCATATAATATGGGACGAAGATAGTATATATTATACATATACCATACATTTGTCGAGTATCTTTAGTTTAGTCCGTTGGATGGACGACTATTTAGATTATTTCTAGTTTAAAAAACAGAGGTGTTGGTTTCCAAGGGCATTGTATGGAAACTAAGTGAGTAAAAGGTAGCCGTACTAGAATGAAGCATATGATCAGCAGAAAGAAGAAATGCATGGAGATGATATATGAAGAGACATAATACAGAAAAATAGAAGTGCTTACATTTTTAAAGCTGCCTGAGAGAGTAACTTAAGAACAAATATATATTCTTGATGCAGTCTCTTGTCTAATGAGAGTTCATCTATAGTTATATGGATAATAGTTGTAGGGTAAAGTGAGTGAGCTGAACAAGAATTTGAAGAATCTTTGTGGGGTTTTTGTAAGCAAAATTAAAGAGAAGAGTTGGGGGTGGGGGTGGGGTGGTTGAGGCCTTTTGGGATTTCAAGGGCCATATGTAAAGTAGGAACACTTCCAACCAAGTAACTCATTATTAGTCTCTAAGAATTTGACACGTTCTACACTTTGGACTAGTTAAATAACACTATCTACTAATAATACACTATCTATCCTATTTTATGTGACATTCTTTTTTTTTCTAATCCGTTCAAAAAGAATATTATCTTACTCTAATTAAAAATAATTATCTTTAAAATTCTCTTTTTATCTTTAATAAAATGATTCTTAACTATACAAATATCTAAGAATGATTTTAGACCACAAGTTTTAAGGAGCCGTTTGAAGGAAGTATTAGAGGAAATAATCAATTGGATTTGATACCATGAGATTATATATAAAAACAAAAATATTCTTCAAATTCTTTTACACTTTTTTCCTTGATTTGATGTTTTATATTTGTAATTTTGTACTAGTAAATTTATTTAAATAAATTATCTTACAGAATTTATTTATTTGCGGGTTCATATTTTCATAATATAAAAATAAATGAATTTACCATGTCAATTTCTTAAATTTTATTTAGTTTCTGTTTCATATTTACATAATAGATAAAAAAAATATATTTTGCCATACCAATTTTATTTTTGTATAATTAATTTAGTTGAGTGATTTTATTGATACAAAACAAAATCAAATGATGTTAGATATATTCTCAAAGTTGAGTGACCTTGTAAAATATAAACACTATATTAAAATTACAATGTCCAAATTTTTATGGGTAAATATAGATTGTTTATTTTACAATTGTTTACCATCTTTTCGATTTTTAACAATAGATAGTCTATCTTTATTTTTTAAATTAAAAATTGGTGTTTTATTAGTGATGAATTTATTGAGATCACAATTATTTATTCTCAAATAATTCAAGTGAGAAAATAGCAAATATGATGACAAAATTATTGTCTCCTAACTAGTTAGAAGCCACAAATAAATAATCTATTTTGATCTAATTACATGAAATAGAAAAATTCATAATAATTCAAGGGTATAATTGGAAAGAAGCTTTTTGTAGAGGTTTTAACCAAGCACAAGATTAGATAGGAAGCAATGAATCAAACACTTGATTAGAAATTATTCCTGCATTACTAATCCATACGTTACTAATCCTTGCATTATTCATTTTTGTACCAAACGATCCCTAAAAGTTTTCTTTTTTTTTTTAAATACTATGTCAAATCAAAATATGCCAAAAAAAGGGAGGAAGTAATAAACAAATGAAAGCGGCCATCTTTTTCAATCTGTTTGCACGTAGTTTAATTGAAAATGAAGTTTAATTAAAAAATAAGATTTTTAATATGTATGATTTTAATTAAATATGTATAATATTTGAGTGACTATAAGTTTTTTTAACCTAATATTTCTTTGTCTATAAAGACATCTTATCAAAAGAAACAATGGAAAGTTTGAAGTTAATTGTTTCCAAAAGATATAAATATATTAATTTTTTTCTCTTAGTGTAATTTATACCTTCACGTGAAGGGATCCCACCTTTATGCGTAGTCCTTATGTTGCCAAAATGAAGCACATTGATCATGTCATATTACATAATACTTGGAAATGAAAAGGAAAATAGAACTTTGTTTCCTTTTTTTTTTTTTTTGGTAAATAATGAAAAAACGAGTGCCAAAACCATATTACATTAGGGGTGCATTTGGTATGATCAAGGAAAATATTCTCACCAAAATTGATTTTCTAGAAAACATTTTCTTGAAAAATAAGTGGATTTTTTTTCGGGTATTATTTGATAAGTAAGCAAAAAAATATTATCCCAAAAATAAGGTACAACGATAAAGGGTGAATGGGATGGTCAAGAGGTGAAGCTTTGGTGGGTGATGAGGAGACAATAAACAATTGAAACGTCACTTATATATGCAACTCATTTTCTCTACTTCCATTAGAGAAGCTATTTTTCTCATATTTTTTCTGCAAAATATTTTCCTCCATGCCAAACACACTTTAAGTACTATACCATTTACCACGCATAAGGTTTGTCGTGTAATTTTGAATATATCCTATCCTTTCATCTTTAGCAATAGGTCTTATTCGACTATTGGGTACTAGGGAAAATTTTTATTAAAGGGTATTTCTTTCTTAAATGTCTTTATATGGTGTAGATTCAATTATTCATATCTTCGACTCAGATAATAACTACAAGGTGAAATTCTTTTTTTCATTTACCACTATTTTGAGGCGTTTCATCATTTTGATCGTACTTATTAATTCTTTTGTATGTACATACAAGTAGAGGTAGACCTAGCTATCTCATGGTTAAGGGTTCATCCAACCTCCTTTTGGCAAAAAATTATACTATTTATATATGATTAAATAACTTTTTATGTATATATAATAGATATTGAACTTTTTCGACTAATTTGTATGTCTACTTCTTCAAATTTTAAATCTCTTAACGAAATTCTGACTCCGTCACGACATATCACCAGTACGAGAACTGTAAATCTATTGATCGAGTGTGTGGATATATTTCTAGTGGAAAGCAACATCATAACTGACATATAAGATGTTAACAACTGGACGACTCTTATAAATTGGTCATGAACTACATAACCCATTGGTTCTTAAATTTCATATATTATATGATGACTGTGATATGCATCCATTAAAAGGTGAAGGGAATATACCCTCTTTTTACCCAACCCAATGTTTAACATGACAGTCAATGAAGCATGTGAAAATATAATTTGAGATTTTTAAAAGATTACATTTAAAATAATAAACGCTTGACGAAATTTTTTTAAACTTAAATTTTGATAAATAAAGTAAACTTTTCAGAATGCGTATCATTATAAAGTACTATTACATATTTGATGAAATAATTGAAATGCACGTAAAATAATTTAAACATCAGAGTCATTGAAAAAAGGAATATTCTCTTTAAAATACCCTCAACGTTACTTATCCAAACAAATCATTTTCCAACAAAAATTAACATGGATACTTTCATCATTTAATTTAATAAAGCTCTATATTGTCTCCAATAGTTAGGGACAAAGATAGCCAACCTAAAACCAGAATTTTTCAGATTGGATTTTAGGTTTATAAGTTGTCAAGAAAGTATTAGTCACTGGCAAATACAATATTACAACTAGCTAGCTAGGACCACTTTTTCCATGTAAAATTAAGATTTTTTTTTTGGGAGCTTATTGTCCAGTTCTTTGGTAAATATTAAACTTAAAAAATGAGTAGCAAGTGCGTTAGGTCTGATTTAAATGTATTTAAAAATTGGTGTTTAGGTGCAAGACAAGATGTAAAAAGAAATTCCAACTTTCTTAGTCAGGTATGATTGTATGATATTAATTTAATATAATCACAAGATATTTATCTACAATTAGCTTAACTTGTATTTTTTTTTTAATTCTTTTATTATGGTCGAACTTGCTTTCTTTGTTGTCAAAATAAAGTCCAAAAACCATAGGCTTCTTTCACCAATTTGTATGGACCTGCATCAAAGATTCTCTCCCACCTAGATCGATCTTATCCATTTGAATAAATTAATATATATATATATATATATATATATATATATATATATATATATATAACTTTAGCGACCTCAAATAACAAAAACAAAATCACACAAAAACTCTACTCTGTTTGTAAGGATGAGGAATTTAATCCCCTCACTGTATTTAAGATTGTGGATTATTTTCTCCTATAAAAAGGATAGACGTTAAAAGAATAGTGGTACTTCAAAGTTCTATAACTTCAGCGAAGTCAAATAACAACAACAAAACCACACAAAGACTCTACATTATTTGTAAGAAAATGTATGCAGAAGAATGAGAAAATTCAATGTTTTGAAAATGCAAAAATTTTCTCTATTTATATATTTGGATGAAAAGGTGTGATCATACTTGTTAAGAACATGTATGGTGTCTTTTGGGAAAGCCGAAGCCTGACGACGATGGCGCAAGGGGGTCCCCTCTACTTAACTCTTTATGAGCTAAAGAAAGTGTTTCCTAGTATAAGGATAATTTTTCCTCTATTCTATCAATGAAAGAGAAATGACTCTTCATCTTTCCTTCACTTGCTTCCCCCATATTTTTTCAATTCTTATTTCTCAATTCACACTTAATTTCTCAATTCTCGTTTCCGAATTCACACCTCACTTAAACCCTACAGTTATTATCTCCAATTCATTTTTCAATATGTGAGATGTATGAGCGTGAATTGTTCAAAGGTAAAAGCTTACCCGCATCGAATATATACACCAAACTAATATAATTATTCATGGTTAATTAGGTGATTTAATGAAGTAAAACACATGTTATAAGTACCCTCTCATCTACGACTCTAATTTCTTAAGAGTATTAGCTTGAGTCACCAATGAAGCAAAAATTAAGTATTAAAAAACTTCAAAAAAAAATGACCATATTGTTATTGTACTTTTAGAAAAAAGTTATATTTAACCTTCATTACAATATTTAGATATATTTATCATTATCATCCAACTTTGAGCATATATCGTTAAGTCTCGTATCATGTTCACACTCTTTTTATACTCCGTGACGATATATTCAACACATTTTCACCTAATTTGTTAGGCTTCCATTTCCCTAGCCAGAAATTGCTTATGATGATAGTCCACTCATTTACATGTGCTAAAATCTAAAATCAAGAACCATTAGGCACAATAATACCAAATTGACATTAGGAAAGGGAAGAAAATTTCATCAAATTAATTAATGGCTCTATTGCTTTTTGTTTAGTCTTCTCCAGTATTCATCCTCCCATTCCTCCACTTGTTGTGTGGCCTTTATCTTCTGTTCAACAAACTCTTTAAGTTGTTGAGGATCATAAGGTGGAGGAAGGGTGCATGGATTTGTATAACTAGGAGATTTCTCTAAAGCTTCTTTCATAAATTTTCTCATATTACCATCTGAAGTGCATGCCAATGATTCCGAACATATTTCAACTGCATTTGCAGGAATTCTTGGTTCAAATTTCATAAGCTTTGCATATTCGTTCAGCAAATGGAACATGTAATCATACACATATTCCATCTTCAAATCTTCGTGAATGAATTGGCTTCCTGCTTTCCCAATGGCCTCTGCCTGCCAACACATCAAAAGAAATTTGTTACAAGAATGAGTTTCAAGTCTTTATCAACTAATAAAGGTGCATTTGCCTAAGGTTTGGTGAGAAAAGTTATCTGATACCTATGTTGGTGAGAGGTAGCAGGTATCTAATGGAATTGTCGATATGTGTACAAGCTGACTAAACACCACGATTATATATATATATATATATATATATATAAAAGATACCAATTAAGTTATACCTTGTTAGTGTGATTGTTGCCCCATTGAACAGCAAACTTGAGAGACTTACATTTATCTTTGTCTCTAATAGGCCAATAGTGCTCCTGAGGAATCATCCCTCGACTGAAGAAATCATGGTAACGGGATCTTATGTAAAGTGTTGGAGAATCACAGGCCAAAATGTATTTTTCACTCACTGACCATGCTGATCCTTCCACATATATTTTATATCTACCATCAATCAATAGTGGTGGAGTCAGAATTTTCGTCAAGGGGGTTAGATCCGCCCCTGGCAATCAACCCAACAACATTTTCAAATTCTCAAATGACTCCTTAAGTCCTTGTAGGGGACGAACAGTACTACCATACCTATGTGTGCATTGATCTTCAAGATTCGATTCTTTAAACCCGTTTCTCGATTGTCCAATCCAGTCCTATGAATTTATCATTAAGCAGTGAAATGTTATCATGATGTAAATGTGGAGAAAATAATGGCAGTGCAAACCTGGATATATAAGAGAGTATCAAAGTCGTTGTTGTCAGTCCAGAAAAATGAAAAAAAGCTCTGTTTATCTGTAACGTTACACTTCAAAAGATCTTTTCTGATGGAAGCAACATAGGGATTTCCCTTCCAATAAGCGAAAGGCGCTCTATCCTTCCATTTGATTCTTTTGTTGGATTCTTTTATGTCTTTAATCACACTTCTCCATGGCTTTATATTTACTTCAGCCCTACAAAATTTAATCATGACAAATGAAATTTAGTAGAACATAGTTGAAGGAAATTAAACCAAAGATTGGTTAATTACCAGCCCCAAAATGACCAATCAGGGAAAACAATATCCAAACTTTGCCAATCTGAACAGTAGCTGAACAACGGTGGAGGACCTGAGTTAGGTCTGGGGTAATGTTTGGATCGGATGGCTGGCCAGTCATCGATCTTAAACATGATCTCTAAATCAGGCAATTTTCCAGGGTACCACCTTAGAAGCTGTACAATGCCATACATAGTGAACAAATGTCTACTCTGAAAGAATCTCTTCGAGATTGTATCAACATACATTTTGCCATCTAGTATAATTAATCTCAAATGTGCATTCCATTTCGCTTTCTCCAACATTTTCCTAGTGATTCCTGTCTCCTTCCATGGCTTTAAATCTTCATGGATCCATCTAAAATACTCAGGACATGTTGAGTTATTCGAGTTAACGGGTTTATATGATGCAGGATAGTGATCTCTTGGGCATGTATTCGACCCATTCCATGCAGCACAATTTAACTGGTATTCCTGAGCAGGGATCTTCACCGAAAAATTACCACTGTATTTCGCCTGCATGAATTTCGAAGATTTAATTATACTCAACAAACATCAATGACAGAAGTCAATATATATTCTACTCCATCAAACAGTATTAATGACTTACAAAATCAAACCAACCAGTCAAGGACAAGAAAGAAACTGCGACCAAAGAGAAGAAAAACAACAAGGATATCGTTGATAATAAGGTTGATGTTGTAGCTTTGTTCTTTTGATATCTCCATTTTGTTCCCATCACTGAATTATTCTGAGAAAGCATCTAAAAAAGTATAGTATAATACTCATATTATTAGCACTTACCAATGATGATTAAGAGTATAATACTACTTGTTAAGATCCGTGCTGCTTCCCTTGCCGTTTACGTAAGTTAATCTTTAATTAACAAATTAATCAACGCCATTAGTATCCAGGATAGTTTCTTGGAAACCGTATTAATTTCGAGATCAAAATTGTCTTGTATTATTGTACATGCAATATGCATATGACTTTAATTGAGGGACAATTGCTGTTAATGTGGAACATAGAAAACGAAATAGTAAATTCTTTACGTATATAAATGGAAATTATAAACAGCCGTCCAAATGAATATATTTAAGATGATTTGAAGCGAAATAAGAAATAAACGGAGAAATTGTTTGATTTTTTTTAAGGTTAAGATGTAGTGTGAATCGTGAAATGGAGGGAAAAAAATAATTCATCTCTCCATAGAGATCTTTTGTGATTAGAGTTGAGAAGAGGTTCTTCTTCACAGCCCTCCCTAACTAAAACATGATGTGATTGATTGATAATTTATTTGATAAAATCAATTTATCATTTTCACTAATTTTCTCTTTTTCGACGTTAATATTAATTTATTAATTCACGAAAATATTTAAATTGGGGTCTAAAGCCATTACTTTACACTTTGTTTGGATGATTGTTACGTGTTTTTTCATACTGTATCGTATTATATTGTAGTGTATCGTGTAATACTGTTTTAATGAATATAACGTTTGGATAGACCGTAAGGTATAGGATAGAGCTATTATTGAAAAGACAGAACAGAGGATTAAATAAGATTATTAAATAATAAGTGAAGACAAAATAAGAAGATAATATTAAGGTAACAACACAATCACATCAAATCAATCAATACACAAAATGAGACTTTTCCTTGTTATCTGACTATGAATTTAAACAATATGATACAATAAAATTTAAATAACAAACAAAACAAATATATTATATCTAGACTAACAATAGAATACAATCGAGCAATAACAACCATCCAAACAAGGTGTTAGTGGCCTTATATGCTTAACCAATACCAACTTTTATAATAAAGTATTTTCTGTGATGAGGTAAATTAAGAGTATCCAGTTCCAAGGTAGACTATAAAAAATAGTACCTACTTGGCTAATTCAATATAATTATAGAGCTTTCAAGTAAGATTTTGAAATAACAAGGGGTGCATTGTTAACTTTTAAAAAGTTCAGGGTAGACTACTTTACCTAATCTCTTTATCAAGGCCCTTCACATTACAATTTTGTCTCCTTCGAACTTCGAAGAGCGACACAGAAGCTTGAACAGTGTCTGCGGCAATGGCGACTCCTGAAGAAGCTAAGCTCCACCAGTTTCTTCAATGGCTAGAGGTCTCAAAATTGTTTCTTGAAAACTTGTATCTATACCCTTTACCCTGATTTTGCATGAATGGTAATGGATCACTCGCTATTCACTAACTTGGACTTCAAATTCAGTTGAACAGAGCAGAACTTCGTGGTAGCAGAATCGAATACAGTGATTCCAGTAATGGGTTTGGAATTTTCTCATCTGATCATGCATCTGATGGTAAAGTTTTGATTTTTTTTTTCTTTTTCTTCTTGCACGAGCTGTTTAATTTTTGCAGCATTTCTTGGCTTAAAGGTTGTTTTGGTTGGTTAGTAAATGTGGAATTTTCGGTAGTAACGCAAGTTCAATAGAGAGCTCTTTTATTTATCTTGGTTTCTGTTGTACATTTGTTTCTTTGTGAAATTTATGCTTTTTTTTTCCTAAGAAGGAGGGAGATAATAATGCTTTATTGTTGAGTTTGAGTATCAAAATTATGTTCATATAAATTTCTGTTATTTGTAAGTTGAGCCTGTAAATGTTTTGATTGATTGAATGACTCTTCTAACAACATTTATTGTTCAACATGATCCTCTGCTACTGGCTAAAAAAGAATGATCTTTTGTTTGATTCACTGCCGCTTGGATATAAATGTCCCCAGTTCTTTTTTGTATGTTTTTCTTGTATATATACAGTTTTGTTGTTTAAAGATATATTTGTGTTAAATGTGCAATATTACTTATCAAAACTAGCGGAAGGAAAATCCAAACTGAATCCTGTATCATGAGGTGTTTTCCGTTTGTGTTGTTGTACTGTTTTTTTTTTCTTTGCTCGATCTAAACTTTAATTGTCGGCAAATAGGATGGAAATTCCTCTCAATCATGCATGCTTATTTTGCTGCCTCAAATTGTATCAGGGATACAACTGGTGGTTCCATTAGATTTGGCTATAACTCCAATGAGAGTACTTCAAGATCCTCTTCTCGGACCTGAATGTAGAGCTATGTTCGAGGAAGGGGAAGTAGATGACAGACTCTTGATTACCTTATTCCTAACCGTGGAACACCTACGTGAAAACTCTTCATGGAAGCCGTAAGTATTAAATAATCAGTGTTCATTTCTAAATAGAAAATCAAGGGAATAATTGCTGGAGGACAACAGGTACTTTGATATGCTTCCAACCACATTCGGAAATCCACTTTGGTTTTCTGACGACGAGCTTTTAGAGCTTAAAGGAACCACATTGTATCGGGCTACTGAGTTGCAGGTATAGTTTCTTAGTATATGGCATACTTTTAATTAGGTCTTTCTCTTTGCCCATACATAAATGCCTGGTACCTGCCACTATGCCAGTGTGAGCTTAATAAAACGAATTGGCAACATTCTGTCCTCTTGGATTTGGATAGCTAATTGTTTTACTACTTTAGCATGAATGTTAATTTGTTCTTCACATTCTCGATCAAGCACATATAAACTAAAGGCAGATTTCTGTTGCAGAAAAAAACATTGCGGTCTTTATTTGATGAAAAGGTGAAGAGGTTGGCTGAGAAGCTTTTAACTCTTGATGGACATCCAGAAAGGTATGTCCCATATCAGTCTTTTATAACTAGTGGTGAGTGTTTAATTTACCCTGCTTGCACAATAGCATACTGCTAAAAACAAAGTTATATACTATAATCACCATTTTTAGTTGAAGAATACATAGTGTATTATTGTGCTTACATTAGGTTCAAAGGGCATTATGTACTGTGCTAACCTAAGTTGCTCGGACTCGGATGCGGGTATCCGATACATGTGCGGATCTGGAGGTCAAATCCTCTATGATCTAAATTTTAAGATTTGGGGATAAGGATCCATATATGGATTCAGGTGCGGGGATTCGACTAAAAATAATTCAAATATCTAAGAATAGAGTTATAATCTAAATTATGAGATTATGTGGAAAACCTTAGAGAAGATATTGATCAAGAGGAGAATCCTGGAAAGAGAAAAGGAAAGAGAGTGGCAATAGAAATTTATATATACAAGGTATTCTATTTTCTTCAAATACATCTTAGTTTTTGTTTTTATTACAAATCATTGAATCTATCCTGAATTTCTCTCTCAAAATTTGGTCAAAGTATCCAAAATTGGTTGGTCAGATTGGGTACAGATCCCACACCCACACCCACACCCACACCCATGTCGTGTTGGCACAGGTGCGGCACTGAAATTGAAGAGTCCGAGCAACTTAAGTGCCAACCACTTCTTACTTATGCATACGAGAAAACTTGGTAGCCTCAGTTTTATTGTTGTCATTCGTAAAATCTTTTTGCATGTTGCTTATACTTTGGATCATGATCTTATTAGAGGTCAATATTCCTTCAGGTGGAAAATGACATAATACATACTTCCATGCCTACAATGATTGGTCTCTATGATGAATTCACGACTGATGGATTGATGGTTACTTGAACAACTCATGCTAGATAAAAAGCTATATGCTGCACTCACCAGTGTATACTAGAGAATGCATATTATATTAATATACAGTATACTTAGAATCAGTGCAAACAGTGTTACACAATACTCTTTTTTGGCACTTCCGCCTTTTTGAAGTTGAACAGCTCGCGAGGCCAATGGGTTGGTCTTGTGGTTTTTATGATCTGTTGAACTTAAAGTGCATCGGTTATTTAGAAATCTTATTCTGAACTTGTTGCTTTTTGGCAGAGATGTGAAATTCGAAGACTTCCTCTGGTATGCATCTGTGTAGGAATTAAAGTCTTTCTCTTCCTAAACAATGGCCCTTGTCTTCAGAGTAAAATATTATATCAATTTTATGTAAGCTGCTGACAGTTTAATCTCATGGACATCATAGGGCAAACTCCATATTTTGGAGTCGAGCGCTTAATATTCCGTTTCCACGCTGCTATGTATTTCCTATGGATTCAGAAGGACAAGATAGTGCAATTTCTAGAAAAATCGTCAATTCTGCAACACAAACTAATGGCTTCGGCAGTTTATCTAATGGAGAATCTGCAGAAGGTGACGTCAATGTTCATTATCTTTAGTATGTTTCTTCCAACAACACCCCCTCTCCAGTTGAGGAACCTTATTCTTTCTTAGTAGAATGAGATATAATTCTGTCTATAATTTTAAAAACATACGATTTCAGTACCTGAATATGATGCACTCCAAGATAAAGCTGCTTCCACTGCTTCAATTTCACAAGGAGAGATAGTTTGGGTGGAAGGTCTGGTCCCAGGCATTGATTTTTGCAACCATGGTAATTTAGCCGTCCTTTGTTGCCACCTATTCCTGGATTAGTTCACTGAGATTCTGCTCTATGGTTATTTATTTGAACTATTTAATAATATCTGTATGATTAATGTGATTATATGGATGTGGGATGGAGCCTGAATGCAAATAACAAGCTAAAAGACGTCTTCCAACTTGCTTCTTCCCTGGTATCTGTAATTTTAGAGGCTGTTTGTTTCACTTGTTTCCTTTCTCCATTGGCTTCAACTATTTCAAATGTCTAAGATACATGTATAATGCTATCTTGTATCTCCAGGACCATAAACAAAGTTATTCTTTTTCAGGACCATTAACAAAGTTTTTTAAGCATTTCCTTCAATTAGGAGAAAGTATCACAATATTGACTCCAATTGCTAGACTTGTGCAGCTGCTGTTTACTGTTGTTCTGTGTGGTTTCTGTTGAACTAGCCTTCCTTCTGCTGCAAATGCCTTTCCAAGAAATTATGATTTTGGCTTTATTTTGATAGATTAAGCTTCCTTTTTGAGGTACCTCTATTATCTCCAGAAAGCTGTTGTTTACAGTAGACAATGTCATTTTATGCTTAATACAATCTGGCACTCTCAAGTTTTTGCTTGGACCTTTGTAGTTTTTCATAGATTAAGATGTTATTCCTTGTAAAAAAATTTCTTCACTACTTGCTGTAAAGAATAAATGAATATATATGAAGAATGGATATATTGGTAGGGCTATTTCAGCTTCATTTTCATGGGAAATTTCCCAGTGCATCAATTTATTTCTAGCTTTCTTGATGGTGTTCTCTGCCTTCTAAAAGTTTCATCATTTAATTTCAAATACTGGACCAAATTGGAACGAACTGGATAGTGTGAATTCATATGCCAACCCCAATTAGCTTCGGATCAAGGCATATGTTGTTGGACCACAAAGACTCTTGCGTTTATCTATTTCCTTTTCTGCTGAAATTTCTGTATAGATTTCAAAGCTGCAGCAACATGGGAAGTTGATGGAACAGGAGCAACAACTGGAGTTCCTTTCTCCATGTACCTTCTTTCTGGTAGAATTCTTAACCAATTTATTATAGTTTTCTTAGTATATGCTATTTTTTCAATCCATACCATACACTCTTTGCTAGTTAGCCAACTAACTCGTGTGCTTCCTGATTAAAAAGCTGTAGAAAATCCTTCCCTGATCAAGAAGGAGATATCAATTAGCTATGGTAACAAGGGAAATGAGGTACATTCACCTGTTATGTGAGATTTCATACATCAAATTTAGCATCTGAAACATTGCGTTGCTTAATTTTGCTGATAATGCTGCTTTCTCCATTGATGAGTTATCTGATAGCTTTAGTATGTTTATCACTGTTCATCATCACTTATTATTAAAGAGGATCCTGCTAAGTGAGAGAGATACATTCATAATGGTGGCTGAGCTGCTGCATTAATGAGCTTTCCTGTTATGTCTATCTGGCTTTGGTGTATGACTAGAAAATAATGCAGTTTTAAGTCATATTGCCCTTTCCTGGATCATAAAGCAGTAGAAAAACATTTTTGGATCTTTGTTTTGGCTAGGCTGTTTCTCAGACTACAGTCTAACTCTTCACTTGAAAACAGAAAGGAATGACCCTTTCTGGCAGAGAAAGGGTGGGGGTGGTTACAAGCAGCTTTTAAATCTCCCTATGTTGTTGAAAATGATTGTCATCTTGGAGCAGAATAATGGATCTCTGATATCTTTCTACTCCCTCTGTCCCATTTTATGTGGCAGCCTTTCCTTTTTAGTCCATCCCAAAAAGAATGTCACCTTACTATAATTAGAAACAATTAACTTCAAAATTCCTTTTACCCTTAATTAAATGATCCTCAGTCACACAAATATCTAAAGTTTGTTTTAGATCACAAGTTTCAAAAGTCTTCCTTTTTTCTTAAACACCGTGCCAAGTCAAATGGTGCCACGTAAAATGGGACGGAGGGAGTATTTTTTTTAATTTCACATGCAAGGTTCTCAAACTATGAGACCAATGTTATTTTTTTTTGGGGGGGTACTGTTGCTAATGTAGTTGTTAGCAATTGATATCCTGCCTGATTGCTAGTAACTAGTTAACTATGTTTATGAAGCATAAGCTTTATGATTTTGCATTAGGATTTTGAAACTTCCTAGCAAAGTCAATTTGTCTTTTCACAATTCTGAGAATAGGTTTATCTTTTTTCCCCCTATTATTCTTTACATGTTTCATGCTTACATAGGTGGTTCTCTTGTGACAGGAACTGCTGTACCTGTATGGATTCGTCATGAATGATAATCCTGATGACTATCTCATGGTAATCTATCTAAACAAATATTTAGTATTATCAATCATTACCGGTTGCAATGCATGCTTGATCTCGTCTTTGTCCATATTATACAAGGAGAGTTCTGTGCCGACTAAATTGTAGTATTCAAGGTCTTAATTAAGCTTTTGGGCTTCACCTAATATTGTGTATGCGCTGCTGGCATTCTTTAACAACATATCAAGCCTAGGACCTTTGTTTGGTATCCTGTTCAGTCCATGTTTAATTTCAAGCCTCATAGTTACAACTGAATGTGCTTCATCAAGTCACTTTGAGTGTTATGAGGCCTTCTTTGAGTGGAATCTCATGGAGCACTGCGCATTAAGAGGTGCATATGGATCAGAATCAAGTGCCAAAGGTTCTTAGTAAAGACCTTGAACTACTTCATCAGCCGCATCAATTTGTTTGGATGCTTACCTTCTTTAACTGGTCAAAGAACAGATGTTATTTATCTGATTAAACGTATGCAATTTGAAAATAAACTTCAGGTTCATTATCCTGTGGAAGCTATTCAAAACGTTGATTTCTCGGAGTCCAAAGCTCAACTTCTTGAAGCACAGGTAAGCAGGCTTTCTCTTACGATTATTATCATAGAACTCTCAAACAAAGAGTCAGGCTTGGTGTCTCTCTATGTGCAGTGATAAGCTAATCTCTGTCTGCAGAAAGCTGAATTGAGATGTCTCTTACCACGAAGTTTGCTAAATCAAGGATTTTTCCCTCCATCTAACTCATCTGTGGAAGACAAAGATAAATCCATCAGTAATCAAGTTTACAATTATAGTTGGAGTGGTCAGCGAAAAACGCCCTCTTACTTGCATAAGCTAGTGTTTCCTGCAGACTTTTTGAACGCACTGAGAACATTAGCAATGAAAGAAAATGAGCTTTATCGTGTTTCTTCCCTACTTGAGGAGGTAAGATCCATCTTTAGCAACATTTCTTGGTCTTTAATCTTTTTTCTTTTTTTTGGAATGGAAAAGAAAGGATAAAAATCCGAAATCCCCAAATATACTTCTGGTTAATATTTCCTACAACTCCAGTTTCAATTCTGTGAATACCTGTTCGTGCAAATTTCGTGAATCTCTCATGTTTGTTAGTTTTTTCTTTTGACTTCTGCTACTATGTAGATTCATTTGCTCCATTGTTGGGAACTAGATGTTGTTTAAATGTTTTTGCGATCATGTGTAATGGATATGAACTGGGTGAAATTAGCAAGCTCTCTGCTAAAATGCTCTTTCTGAGTTTGAATATAACTGCTAATGGAGTAATCTAGAGAAATGCTAAAGGATGTGAAACTACTGTGCTATAAATGAACTAAAAGATATCGAAGAATTTAAACTGATGAACTTACAAAGAGGTATTGAACTCTCATATTACTGCTCTTGCTTTGGCAGTCATCTGAGCAATCAATATGCAAACATTTCCATGTCAAAGTGGAAGCTCCTAATCTCAAAGTTGGATTACCATTTTGCCCCTGTACTTAATTAAATAGATATTAATTAATCAAAATATTAATAATAACCAATATTTGAAAACCTTTTCCATTTAAAACAACATTAATAATTTTTAGATCATTTAAATGTCCAAAACGTAATAACCAATATTTGAAAAACCGTTTCTATTTAAAACAACATTAATAATTCTTTAGATCATTTAAATGTCCAAAACGTGATGAAGCTGAGAAGTTGAAACAAGTAGTCTATTATAGACCAGCTTTATCTGATTGTGTAAATTAAATAAACTTAATTTTTTGGCAATGAATTTTAAACGTTATAATGATTCAAAAAATGCTAGATTCAAAAATGTAATTGTATTTGAATAGTAATTTCCACTACTATTCAGAATTAAAAGTTGAATATGAAAAGTCATTCTTCACTCATTATGTAGGAATCAATTAAAATTTGAATTTAAAAGGTCATTTTCTAATGCTATTTAAGAACCAACTTATAAAGATGAAATTTTGCAATTCGATATGAGAAAAAAGGACAATTAGATGCTGCAAATGAGGGATAGCAAAAAAAAATGCACGAAAAGCAGATTGAATACAGGTGCAGCAGAATATCATATATACTAAACAGTCTGAGTTAATATGCTGACTCTAACAATAACAAAGTTATTTCTTTCTTCTTCAGAAAGTGAGGAATTTCACTGCAATATCCTCTACTCCTCACTTTTGCTTTATTTCTCTATTACAAGTTTTTTATCCTTTCATAGTTTCATTTGTTTGCAAGTTTTATATTCAATGGTGTTGTAAATTTTAAATTTTGTCATTATCGTAGGCTTTTGGAACAGTGAATATGAAGTCAAAATTTTCGTTCTTCTTTTTTCACTTATATATTTTAATGACATTTGCCTTTTAATATTTTGAACTTATTTTGATGACATTTGTCTTTTCATATTTTGACTTTCCTTAAGTGTAATTCTTTTTAACTCTTTCTCGATATTATTTGCATGATACTTGCAAAAGATTTGTTTGAAATTTACAGATATAGCAGGGCATGCTTGTCAACACAATACTTTGATGAATTGAGTAATAGTATTTTATTTTATTAGGTTAAAGAATAATACTATAATACTCATGTATAAGAAATTTCAACAATTGGATTACCATTTTATCCCTACAGTTAATTGAAATATTATTAATTATTTAAATAAATAGTAAAAATTAATTAAAGTCCCATTAAATTCAAAATCAATTATGACATTATTTAAAAAAATGATTTTCAGGTATAAATTTTCATAAATTTTGTATTTAGAAGCACTAATCAGTTTTGTTCTTTCTATCTTCCACTATAGTGATATCTTTTCACATTCTCAATTAAATTCTAAGTAATTGTCTAATCACTATATAAGATTCGTATCAGATTTCTATTGAAACTATTAAAAATTATTCTTATAACGTTGTATGTTGATAAAATAGTGTACCTTCGGTACTAATGGCTGGTTCATATTTTATTTATACTCTAGAATGTGATGTGTATGAGTTAATGTGTATATATTAGTATTCTTCTGAAAGTTAAAAATGATAAGGGATAGACGTGTGAAGCACGTTTCCAAAAACTAGTTAGGTTAAAAGAGCACAGTTGCTTCATTAGTACTCCTTGTTAAGGAGTTTGATAGAGCACATATAGGAAGGTGCTATTCTTTATGGAATAGAGTAAATATGAAAGTGGAGACAAAAAATGGTAGAGGGAGTAATAGGTTTTCTCCATTAGTTTATTTGTTTTATTAATCTTTTTAACCGCTTAAGCAAGAAAACACCATTTTATACAGATCACTAATTCTTTTAATATTTCTCAAAGCTTGTTGGATCTGGAGGAGAAAGGCAGCCAACTGACACAGAAGTTCAAGCAGCAATATGGGAGGCTTGTGGAGATTCTGGAGCTTTACAACTTCTTGTCGATCTGCTTAACATGAAGTAATCTTCTTCCTAGTATTAGCATATGCTGCCAGTGGTAGTGTAGCACCAAAGTTATTACAGAATGGACATTCATCTTTAGATCCAAAATATATGCTTATTTAGCCCCTCGCGCACCTGTCAAACCCTTAAAAATGACAGATCAACAGGAATCAAAAAGTCAGTCAAAAGCTGATTCTGGTTTGTCCTCCTAAACATCCTTCTTCCTGAAAATTTTCGTGAAACATCAAGAAGAGCATCTTCATACTCCCTGCAGCCAAAAGGTTGAAACTTCTTGTATCTAGTTGCACTTCCTACATTTTTTACTGGTTCAAATTTTCCTGCACAATACAATGAGAAAACGAGTCGGTTGAGGTCTGTTGGTTAGGAATGCAGATCCACACAGACAAACTAACCGGCGTCTGAACACAATGGCAGTGATCATTAGACTTGAATGTTCACTTTGATCATTCTCGATTGGCATAGAGAAATCTACATACAAAAAAATGGAATCTTTATGGAAAAAAGCTGTTGCTGTGTTTTAGGAACAGTCTACTCCTTTTTGATCCAATTCTGTAAATTCATCAAGTTTGGTGGGAAAATGAGACTTCTTCAAGTTTTTGGAAAAATGAGATCAATTGAAAGACTTTCTATAGATTCTTTGTGCTACTCGTATCTTTCGACTGTTGACAACATATTTTTTTCCATCACTTGCTTACTCACTCTCTAAACTTTGTTTTCTCTTGAAGGATGTTGGATTTGTTAGAGGGTTCCGGAACAGAGGAGAATGACACTGAATTACTTGAGAAAGCCTGCAATGCGGAAACCTCAGAAGATTGCGGAGAGTATGATCGAAACCTACTCCCGAACTTATACCTTTAAGAACAGTTTTTATTACTTCACTTACCAACATGAAAATAGCATGTGCGTTTAACTTTGTTAAAACTAACTATATTGGGTGGTTCACTGCAGATCCAGCACCAGTAACATTGCCAAGAATTATTTGCTGAGCAGGAATAGGCAATCTAGCATAATATACCGGCGGGGTCAAAAACAACTAACTCGTCTTTTCCTGGAGGAAGCAGAGCACGCGTTGCAATTAGCATTGACTGAGGAACTCTAGATAAGTCTAACCCCAAATTCTACATTTTGCAAGATAGCTATTTGAGCAAATATTTAGGTACTGGATCTCATGCTGATTAGGAAAAGACAAGCCGAGCCTGCAATTCAGGCAGCAAAGATTTTGGAAATGATCTTGCTTGTAAAGAGTATTCGGTTGTGTTAAGCCTTGGCAGATAGAGTTACCTTGTACCAGTGCTGGTGAGAGAGAATAGGTACTTGTTAGATTAGTCGAGATGTGGGTAAGCCCAGACCCGAGATAGTTTATTGGTTTTTTTCAGTCTTCAATCAGGAAAGAACAGTACTTAGTTTATAAATATCAAATCAACCAAATAATTATAGAATTAGGGAATTTTCTTCATATTGAAGTGAAGATTCTTGTTGGAAATTGCAGCAACTTGTTGGTATCTCGAAGAACACTATCGCTATATTTTCCTGATATATAATTACAGATGGGTCTATTTTCCTGCTTCCGGGCCATTCCTTTAAGCAAGTGTTGAAATAGACTCTCTGGTAGAAATGAATTTCTATTTTTAGATTGTATACTCTTTGCAGGTTTGAAATTTTGTTCACTGTGTTACATGGTAGTTCAAGTTGGTGTTCCCTGTTGTGCTGTTTGAGGTGCGAGAAAATCAGCACACTAGCATTACATTTTGAAATAATCACGAGACTAAACAAACTTTTCTGTGTTGAAGTGCTTCTACAATTATTCACTTTCGAATGGATCAAGTTTAAATCTTAGATCCGTCTCTGATGGAGATCAGTCTTCCAGCCCAGCAACATTCCCATGTGTCCAACCAATACCATAGGCAACAGCCCCAGCAATGTGTCCATTGAAAAGGGTGATGGCCGCGGAAAGTACAATTTTTACCTTTAATCTTTGCCCTGCCGATCAGTACCTAGTTGTTGCAAGTACAACAGCAGAAAACACAGGCACCTGTGAATTTGTATGTGTCATTGTGTGTTAATGGGATCAGTACAATGAATGGTAGAAGAACGGCACAACCACATGAAATGTAGGCACTTTCTTCCATGGTTTCTCAACTTGGTCTTGTGGCAATGATCCTTTCTCAGTTGCCATCTTCATGTCCACCATTATGTTACTGTACTTGGAAAACATGTCCACCACCTTGCACCAAGAAGATGGAGATTGTTAATGGATCAAGACAGCAACTACAATCAAGCCTCTCTAGTATGACTTTATTTGTCAAGACATGTCTTGACTACTATAGTAAAATGTTGTTATAGAGAAGATATATGTCATAGTGAAATGTTATTATATAGTGAAATGTTGTTATAGAGAAGATATATGTCATAGTGAAATGTTATTATAGAGAGGTCTGCGACAATATTGTTAGTACATGGACCTATAACTCGCACTCGAAAAAGATGAGGTAACTAGTCAGAAAGGCACAAAGTATTAGCATCAGTAACATCCATTCCAAACATGATTATCCTACCAGATACTTGGACCTCACAGACACCAGCATCTAGCGACTCCACCCACTAGTTAGGCAAATGTGAAGAATATCAGTTTAGTATTTTCAGTTTCACTCCTATAATTTGTTTCGTCCACATTATGTACACCCATGAATGACACTTTAAACCTTTAGATGAAATAATTATTTAATCGACCAATACATGGATTATGACGTTTGTTGAAGAACGGAACAATGAACATGTACGAAGGGTTTATATAAAAGAAGTCATAAACAGGATGCCATAGAGAATAACAAAACCAGCTAGGATCGTCGTGGAATAGACAAAATTTCTCCGCCCTTATCATCATAAGTTTAAGAATTCCAAACTTGGAAAATTTTGTCATCACAAAAATGGTTAAAACTAGTAAATCACCAAGTTCTCTCTCTTTCCGATGACCCATAGATTGCTTGAGCAGCAAAACCAGTTTCAAAACATAATAGTGACAAGTGCACTCTTCCAAGCCAGCAACATTCCTGAGTGTCCAGCCAATACCATATGCAGCAGCCCCAGCAATGAGTCCATTAAAAAGGGTGATGCCTGCAGAAAGAGCATAATTCTGACCAGCAATCTTGGCCTTAGCTATCCCCAGCAGTGCAAGGGCAACTGCAGAGAACACACAGGCACCTATAAACTTGTATGTGTCATTGTTTGTGAACGGGATGAGCACGATGAATGCCAGAAGCGGGGCACAACCGAATACGATGAAGGCAGCAAATGTGATTAGTCCGTTCTTCCATGGCTTGTCAGCTTGATCCGGTGGCAATAATCCTTTCTGTACTGCCATCTTCTCATCTATCATTATGTCCCTATACTTGGCAAATATGTTCACAACCTTGCAACAACAGTAGAGATTGTAAATTGCAGACAATCATATAACACTTGAGTACTTATCTTTTTTTCAACTTATACATTCAGAAACACGAGGGTAATTGAAGCAAAAAGTAGAGCATTTTTAGAGTTCAACTAGCAGGGTACCTCTAAACTTGAAAATTGAACACTACAAGCATCTCTTATCCACACCTTCTAAGAAAAGAAGGGATGAAAACACACGGAACACTTATGAGTTGGTGTTAGTATCCTGTGTTCAGAGCAGTAAACCGGAAATGTCAAATAGAAAAATATTTCAGAGCTCATAGGTTGCTTGTGTCTCCTTAAAGAATTATAACCACCTCATTGTTTCCAAGGATTTGGGGTACTTCCTCCCAGGATAGAACATAAAAACGGTTCTATAATAAGCGTCAATGCAAATTACAGAACTCCAGCGAAATCATAGAGTTGAGCAAATTGTGACACCTATTTATTATGAAAACAATGCAGAAATTAGGCAAGAAAGTTTGCAGATTTCAGTATTGGAAAAACATGAGATGGAGAAGTGCAATTCAAAAGGTGTCTTTCTGGTGCAATCCAAAAGGTACTCTTCTCATTTTCCATTCACACCATAAACCCCTAACAGTTAGATTCTTAATCATCAAACCATTTAGTCATTTTCATGGCTAATAGCTAGAGTTCTTACGTGTATATTGTATTTTAGCCATAAAGAAACGCTCCAGTCACTGCATCTACGGATTAAAAGATGCAGCTAGAACTTTATACTAAAAAAACAGAGGAGCATGCAAGTACGGGGTTGAAAGAAGTATACTGTATTCGCATCAGTATCATTCATCCCAAGTTCCTGATAATGTCGAAGTAATTCCTGCTTCTGAGGCCTATGCTGGTTAATGACATCCCACTCGGTAACTGTCCTCTCCTTGGCAGCAACATCCTTCTCCGTGCTGCTTGATACATAGTCCCCAAACCCCATAGATATTCCATCAGCAACCAAATTAGCAAAACCTAACACCAAAACATCAACTGCAACAAAAACAAACAAACATGTACACATTAAGCTGCAATATTCTCCAATCTCCATGAACAAAAATAAGGATAAACTCTAGGCATAATACATAAACGTTTCCTTTAACCTGGCCTTGGCTGGCATCCATGCCCTCCAATGTTTAGAGTGCACAAGTAAACACTTAAACTTGCATAAAGCTGATCAAGTAGACTTATTACATGGCATAACAACTCAGTTCAAGTGTATCTCTCGTGAATTGCTTCATAGGACACCTCGCAGGACATATGTGTTTACGTATTTAACTTTATACAAATTTAATTGTCTATATGTACACACTCAGAGTTAGAGGATCTAAATGTCAGCTGAAGCTAAATCAAAAGGCACGTTTATATATTATGCCTTTAACTCTATGGGTTCACCTTTGAAGTCTTATCCATGAACCCATTGTATTTTTCAAATTATGGGTTCGTTTATAATATTTGTCGCAACTTTGATGATTTTTTATACATAAATTTATGCTCCACATCAAAATTACTCGGTTCAGATAGATCGGATACACATCCAGTAAAGGGCGGTCAGGTGAACATGGAAAAATATTTTGTATATAGAAAACGATAATAGACCGAAAATCATTAGGAGTGAGGGAAATGGGTACCAGAGGAAAGATGACCAGCAGATATGGAAGAAATAAGTGAAAAAGAAGTGACAATGGCATCAAGGCCTGCATACACAATGCTCTTCACTACTTCTCCTTTCCATGGCTCTTTCGGTCTCCCATTCTTCCCCTTTCCTTTCTCCAATTCTCCATCTACTGATCTCAGTAATGGCGCACTAACTCCACCGCTGCTGTTCGTTTCATTCATTTTTCTCTCATCAATTCACCTCTCTGTTTTAGTTCATTTTTTTTCTACTACTCGATCAGGGTAAAAATGCATTGGTATGTAACACGTGTTTAGCTCTTATTTAGTGTTGTGAAGAATTTGTCATACGTGTCCATTTCCACTTTTTAGCATCTCGTAAACCGCGTGTGGCAGGCACAATACCCTTCGTGTAGGGCTTGATTTTGATTTATTGAATATTGATTTTTAAATATATTAATTTTAATTTATAAGATATTGATAATTTAGTAATAAAATTAGTAATTATTTAATAGTTATTTGATAGTGTATCGATTAAATTCTAATCTTTATGATACTTGTTTTTATGAATATATTGTCCCATCTTATAAAAGGGTGGTTTTTTTTATTATTTTAAATAAACTGAATAGTTAAAGAAAAAATAATAGCACTAAAAATATTTTAATATTTACCTTACATAAAATGAATAAGGCAAAATATATATAATTATAGAAAAATAAATAAGTTTTACATCTAGGAGTTAGGACTAACAAAAAAAAAAATATATAATTATACTTATATATTATGGTACGATATTAAATAAGGCTAATATATCTAAAATAAAAATATAAAATATATTGATTCTTTACGAGTTAACAGTTTACTCAAAAGAAAATTGAATAATCCGTCCCTACATTAATAAGTTGTTAATTATAAAATTTTAATCTATTTTTTAATTATTTATTCGATAATTTAATACTAATAAATTAATTTTATGATTGGCTTATCTATGATTGGATTTTGATCATCCGTACCTTGGTTTGTGGTTCCTTCATTTACTAACGACCTTAACCCATTTTAGGCTTCATTTATTTTTATTTTAAAGATTAAGATGTATGAATGGATGCTGTCCGAGAATCATATATATATATATATTAAAAATTAAGTGATGATAATTGCTGATGTAAATTAGGAATGGTATTGGCTAATACTATGATTGGCAAGTAGTAGTTACTGGTGATGGTAGAAAGAAATAGTGATTAACTCTAATGATCGTGACCCAATAATGGTGGTGGATGGTGTTAGTTGACAATTAGTAGTAAAAATAATAATAGTGATGAACTGATAATATTTTTATAAAATTCTTTTAATAGATATTCGAATGATATTAAGAATTTGCTGTTGATATTAATTATTTAATCTATTTAGACTTATATAAAGTAATAGTAAATGCACTTTAACATTAAAATTTGAATGATTAAAGATTCAAATCAGAAAACAAACTTAAGAAAAAGAATCAGATATATTACTTTAGAAGTTGTACCTTGTAGTTGTCCCTTTGTACCTACTAATAACAATATGTCTCATCTACAGAGGAACTAAATGCCCTCAGAGAAACAAATTACTTCTCACAAATGTTTACCACCTTTGGATGAATTGCAAGAACACACACACACATATATATATTAAATAAATAAAAAAGAGCCTAGAATATTGTTTGCCATATCACAACTATAAGCTAATCAAAATTGAAATAAGCTAGGTTCTCTACTCTTTTGTTCTAGACCAAAGGTCTCTTCTCTTCTTCCTCTTCAGTGCCTATTTGAAATCTGTTATCTTCAGTCTCGTGTGGTTTCTCCGTTTGTTGAAGAGGGATAATTCTCTGCTGCGGAGGCTTGTTCTCAGGCAACATTTTTATTATGATACACATAGCCATCAACAGCAATCCAGTACAATGTTGCTCGGTTAAAGGCTTCGTGAATATCAAGTATGAAAGCAATAATGTTACAGCCTTCCTTGCAGTAGTAATCTGATAATGTCAATGCAGTTAACTATTATACAAATTCAAGCAAATTGCGAGTTCAAGTTGGAGATGTATGCAGGTCATAATGCGATAATCAAACAATTTCGCTAAAGGAGAAGTCTAAATAGAAACAAACCATTGTAGTAGTGGCGGCACCAAATATTGCTACGAGGGAAAGGACAGACACTTGCCCTACGAAAGTAGCACAGGCTTCAAACACCAAGACTCCGTAAACATAGGGATGCTGCAGGGAAAAAAAGAAACAAGGTAAGCAGGAAACAAGGCTGAAACAAGATGCATGTTTCTAGTGAATAGTGATGATTACCTGAGCACATGCAGGCCATGCTATCCTTAGTTCTCCTGTTACAATCATAGCCAAGAACAAGATAGGAAAACCGACAATTGTTGAGCAATAGAGCATCTCCATCTGTTAAAGTTCAAGGTTGAACAAACAACATATTGAAGGTGTGAATTAGTCACAAGTTTGTCATGAACTGAATAACTATTCTCTTGATTAAGCATCATATTGAATGCAAAAGCATATGAAATAAACCTGTGTTGTGTTGGGATTGGACTTGAAGATGGCCTCTTGATAATTCCCCACAAAGGAATCCATAATCAAAGCACCAGATATCATTAGCACACCAATTGAACTGAAATTTGGCGAGGTTTGTGCATCAGCCAAGGTGAAAAGAATCAGGCCTGATACCAAGAGTATTGCCGCAACATATTCATGGGGTGGATATTTTCGTCGCAGCCCGGGCACGAAGGCCCCCATTACCATGACAGGCAAAACCTGGAATATTTGTAATTTAGAACATAGAACTTGTAAAGTACAACATACTAATAAGCTTCTATCTCCAGTAATCAATGAGAACCACAAAATTGTTATTCCACATTAATTATTTATTACCAAGATTATCATAAATCATATTCAATCATGAACTGAAGAATAAAAAGTTACAAATCTAATTGCCAAAAGTCTTATGTTAAAGGAAAGACTCGTCAAGGTGCGCCAAAAGAACTTGATTAACTGAAATATCATATTTCTTTTATTTTTTCCCTTATTGTTCTTATTGATAAGTCAAGCTGAAGAAACACCTTAAAAGTCCTTTGAGATCTATCATAGAATTGGTCTACCACATTTACCAAATACTGGGATGGCTGGTTGGTATGATTTATGCTAATTTTATCAAGGCTGCCTCCACAATATTAATATATTAGAGATGCAAGCATAATCTCTCAGCAAGAAACAGAGTTGACCTAGCTATTCACCTTGGCAGATTTGAACATGATTTGTGCTGGATAGTTGAGGAAAGCCAATGACCCTTTAGTTAACCCATGTGAGCCCATGAGAACAGTAGAGAGCTTAACATAATCCTTCCATGGGTTGACCATTTGCTTTGGAGTAAAACCATTGAGGAAATGAATAAGAGACACATAAACCAATCCTTGAACAAAGGTAAAGTACCATCCATAGCTGCATTTAGTCAAATACCAACCACATAACCAAATTAATCTTCTAATCACAGATAAAACCAGAAATACTTAATGATGATCCTAAAGGGTCATGTCATGTTACCTGAATTGAAGCCTATTATATACATATTCCTGTAATTGAACATAAAAATTAAGGTAAAATCAGACATAGTCATAACATGCTCATCATGAAAGAAATAGAACATGCTCTATAACTCTACGAGAGAGAAATACTTCGGTATATAGCTTATAAGCTAAGAAAAACTGTAGTTATGTCCTAGTACGCACTCACCCCTCAACATATTTGAAAGCATTTATGCAAATTCTAAATCATGACATTGAAAAAGCTAAAATATCAGCTTCACCTTTACAAAGGAAAAATACTCAAATGCACCAGTAAAGTCCAATATAATATATCATGGAACCGGAAAAAACTGTATAAACATCTAGCTACACTTGCGTAATGAGGAAAAAAGCAATGACCCTTGAAGTGAAAACACAGGCAAAAGCTGGAAAACAACAATTTCTTTATCTAACAGTAAAGAGAATTCTGCAAAGTGGACCACAAAGGGGTCCCCCAGAAAAAAAGATTCAACATTATACAGACATTAGAAAATAACAATTATATAAATGAGTTATCATTAATGATAAAGATCTCCACAGTATGTTATAAATTTGGTGCATTCAGACTACATTGTCAAAGACAAATCCCTCATTAAATATTGAACACAATAAGAACTCATAAAATGAAACCAAACCCATTCTAAACCAAAAGATTAAGACCAAGCCATAGTACTAATCATGCAAAAAGGAAAAGAAATCAAAAACAAAAACTACCAACTACTTCTCTTGGTGAAAATTCTTGTTGACCAAAAAATCAAAACCCTTCTTTTTATGACGATTTCTCAGTGACCAAACACCAGATGAAACAGAGAAATTCAATTTCATGGCAATTCTTGGTGACCAAACACAAGACAAAGTGCAGAACAAAACACAGATTCATAAGACTTGCCTCACAGACGCCATTAACGAGATACCCAAAGAAGAACCCAGAAGAGCACAAGAGGAACTGTTGCCATCTGGGTCGGGTCGAAAGAGATATACCAAAGAGAAACAGAGCTTGTTCATCATTCTTCATCTTTAATTTTTTCTTTTTCCTCTTAGGTTCTTCCCCTTTTCAATTTGTTTCCTTTTATTCAAATGGGCGGCCTCAAAAAGCGTTCTTGAACTTAGTAATAAATCAACTTAGCTGATTCAAAGCTTGCATGTTGACTTGGGGCACAGAAAAAAATCAGACAAAAACTTAAGAATTTAAGGAAAACGTATCGGTTCCATTACGTTAACAAAAAAAAGGAAAAATAAACAAGAACTACTCGTCGATACATAAGTGGGCTTCAATAAAGAATCAGGAAAATGCGAAGCTTTGGAGAAAACAGAGAAAAGGAGGGGGTAGGGTGGGGTGGGGTGGGGTGGGGAGAAGACTTGAGAGTCTAAGTTTATGGAGAAGAAGATGATTGCGATTATATAGAATTCTTCTTAAATTCCAACCAAATGGTCCTTTCAACTTCTATTAAAAAAAATAAAAATATTTATCATAAAATATTAATCAAAAATTTTATCCATTTCTTAAAAAGAAAAATTGGGAAAAATAATAAATAGGAATATAAGTAGTATTTGACTATTCTTGAATTGATGGTTAATTTTCCCTTTTTAAAGACACTATTTATCATAGAAATAATCTAAATCCCATTTAATTTGGAGACTAAAATTACATGTTTTCCTTAATTGTGAAGATTAAACGCGTTTTATAGTATTTGTGGACCACAGAGATATTTATTTAATTGAGAGATCAAAAGTACAGTTATACCTTTCTCTTCTTGATTACCCTAATTAAATAAAGATTGATTAGTTTTCTATTAATGCCAATGTCAACACATTCAAACCCGTAGAAATAATGATGGATCTAAGATTATCATTCAGAGAGTTTGAAATATAAAAGTGTAAATATGCGAATAAATCAACAAAATATAATTTTCAAAAAAGTAGAAATATATATTTCAGCACTTTTAAAAAAATAAAGTGAAATATTGGGTTGGGTTCCCCAAGTCGAAATTAAAAGAAAAGGAATAACTAAGAGAAACTTAAAAAATAATGCTTTAAGTGGGATTCGAACCTTGAGCATGAGGGTTTATTTAAAAAAAAATTATCATTATGCTAGACTTTATTTATCATTTAGAAGGTTCGAATTTAACATATATACAAAAATATAAAAAATTTACCCCATATATACAGTATTATTTTTTTACGAGTTCACCCCTCCCTAGGTCCCTTCTGCGTAGAAACGTATATTCTTACTTACATATGTCTCATAAAATATGCAAATAGAATAATCAAATAGTAGTTTAATGACTTAATATTATCTTCTGCCCAATCAACCAAGCAAAGCATATAGTAAATTTTTTCTGAATTAAAAAGCAAATCAAAATTATAATTGTATCTCCTATCTCATGAACCAAGCTAAGCATAATACTTTTACCTTATTCAAACTAATTAATATTAAATTTTTTTGAATCAAGACAATCTTATATATTCATAATTTCCAGCACAGCAATCCCTCTTCATCAATCTTATATAAACATAAAAATAAAGTATAAATAACATTGTTATATTTTAAATTTATTACTTTGTCCATGGAGATTAGTACGTCATATGAATCAATTATTTATAGAATAATTGTATAAAATTCCAAGCTTATGTAAGACATATAGTTGTACACTGCTATCAAGCATAATGAGAATACTTTATTAACAATAGATATTGTTGTAACTTGAATGCAAATTAAAGTTGAATAGTTTGTTTAATTAGCATAATTAGTACTTAGCATATTATTATTAAGCTAATTATTGCACCCTACTTGTTTTGCATTAAGGATTAATGAACCATTATATTGAAAATAAAGAAATGTCTCCCAGAGAGGATGTAAGACTGGTGGCTTTAATGCAAAAATAATTAGTGTTATTTAGTGCTTAAATTTATTTATTTATTTATATAGTACGAATTTGATATAGTGAAGGATGAAAGGACCGGTAAGCTTAAATTTAGGAGAGATGAAATTAGAATTTCTTTGATAATGTAAAAATTTGGCTCTTGAATCATTTTTACTACGAGTTATATGAAAGTATAAAAAACATATTAGTAAATTATTTTTTAAATATAATTATTACTCTTTTTATTCTATTTTAATTGTCATGTTACATTTTTTAAAAGTTAATTTGATCAATTTTCAAAGCTTTATTAGATTTTTATTGGTGTAATATACCACAAATATAATAAATTATAGTTAAAAAAGTAAAATGATAAAATTCAATAACAATTCATTCAAGCTGAGGCGCAGATATCTCGATCGCGCTTTTTAAGGAGTCACTGCGACATAATCTATAATGATCCAACAATACTACACTTGACTTGTCCCCTCCAGGATACAACAGTCCAACAACGTTGCATAACTCAAACAACTCCGGATTAGTTGAAGGGTCCAAAGCTTCACATAAAAACACCTTCCTTCAACATATAATTAATTACTCCCTTTTGTATAGTGAAAATAGTTGAAGACTTGGAATATTTTCTCTGTCTCGACTCTCTCTTTCACTATCGCATACTTCACTACACACTACAATATTTTTCATACTTGTCTTTTTTCTTGTGTACTTCCTCATCTCAAAACAAAGTAAGACCACCACTATTTATAAGTGAAGAATTCTTCCTTGTCTTGAATAAAAATAAAGTGGATAATAATGTAGGTAAATAAATGGAGGAATTACGTCTTGAAGATTACATGAGTTACAAGGCATAATAAGGTAGAACATGACTTAGTGGTTACAAGAGTTGTAAAACACTAATGGTCATATGAGTTACGAGAAACTAATGACCACAAGAGTTACAAGAACTAATAATCATTTTTACCATAATTTATACCCACTAACATATGCACTTAATCTTTTATTTTAACAATAAAATGCACATACACCAACAAAATTACAATAATTTGATATTTCATAACAAAAATATAAATAACCAAAAATTATATAAAAAAATACCACAAATTATAATTCTTTCTTCGTATCAAATTATAAAAAATCACTTTGTTGAATGATTTGGTAAAATATTTCCATCAGATATTAGTATTACATGGGTTATGATTTCACATCCTAAATAAATTAGTTATTATAAGAGAATGATGGAACTTAAAACTAAATTAATTTCTGGTACCTACATACTCAAAGGCTTCTATTGGTCCACCTTTTGCTTGAGCAACAACACCAAGACAAAACTTTTGATGCTCTTGCTTTGGACAGACTCATCAAACTTTACTCTAGTATCACGTAGTCACAATCTCTAAGTTTCTACTATTTATTTTAATAATAAAACTTTTCTATTAACATTAATTTTAAATCATAATTTCTTGTTTATGTATTTTAAATATTAAATTGATAAATACACACATTACTGATTATAAATTTGACGAAAATGTGGTACCCTTCTTTAATTTAGATAATTATGTAATGAGATGAATCGTCATTACTCAAGGATAAGAGGTATGATTTCAAGTAATTGGACACCAGAAAAATACTCCGTATATTCTATATTAAGTGATAATTTTTTTTTATATATATATATTAAAAAATTATAGATAAGAAGATAATTTATTAATTCACTTCTTTAAAATAATTGAGAGTTTTATAAATAAATATAAACATTTAAAAAAATAATCACAAAAATAATATAAAAAATTAATTAATACTTTATTAATTAATAAAATGAACCACTAATATAGTAAATTATTTTTTAAAAAGTAATTAATTAAAAAGAGACGGAGGACTAGCTAATATATGACCGCGTCAACCTGAACTTCATAGAAAAGTCAAATATTAGCTGTGTCAAATCTCAATAATTGTTGCGCACTTGTAATTTTCATAACCGCGCTATACTTAAAAATGTGAATCACATCATGTGACAGCAAAACTAAACATGCGATTTATTTATTTATTTTGAAAAAAAAAAACTTCCAAATTTTGTTGCACAGTCAATTTTTTTTGAATGATAATATAGTTTGTTTGGAATTTTTTTAACTTCTATAATAAAATATAAAATAATTAATTATCAAACAAACTTAATTATTATAATAAAATATTATCGTAGGTAATAACTATTATAAAAAAAAGTCTTAACTGTACTTTTAGAAAATAACGTAACGATATCCTAGAAAATAATTTTAATGGCCATCTATAATTTATAATTCTATAAAAATCCGATGCATTTTATTTATTGGTTTTATATATTATTTTACCGATCTTCCATACGACCATAAGAACGATCATTAACAAAATCATAGGTGCTCTAATGTATATTTCATTAATAACATACATAAAGTTCGATGAAAAAAATGTTTTTCTTAATGATACTTCCTACATTATAAATTAATTAAATTTTTTAAAGTTTTTTTTAATATTCAAAATCGTTGAATTGTTCAAAGTTCAACAAAAATATTTGAGGTTTTTTTTCATATTTATCTTTTAATTTATTGAAATTTTATATTTTTTAGAAGATAATTACACTACCTATTTATGATTTCACAAAGCGCAATAGCAAAAAATATGATATAAATTTTATGTTTGAACGTTTTTATATTACCTCATAAATTCAATTGAAACGAAATAACGAGAGTAACAATTAATAATAAAATGAGTCACTATTTTGAGTACACGTATCAGAGTGTGAGACAGGTGGCATTCTTGATTGCTGGAGGTGCGATGGTTCCCAATGTATACCTGTTGCTTGGACTCGTCACCCCTATAATAAATTGTTTTAAAACTTTAACCATCAATATTTATTTTAAAAGTTATTATATACAATTATGGGAAAATTTCAAAGGTCTATTTATTTTCTTTACGACTATTACCTATTATACCTATCTAATACAAGTCAAATTTACTTCTCCAAGTTGGTACTTATTAAAATGGTGCCATATTAATTCTACTTTGTTTTGTAGCTGCATACGTACATAGATTGCCCATTAAATTTTGATGGTAGATTTCTATGACTTATATTAGGTATTTTTATCAAATAGTTTCAATTTAAATTTTATCAATAAAAGTATTTAATACAAATATTTTATCATACATATATTTTAGATATTTAATCGAAACAGCTCATAGTTTGAAGTTTTAATTTTACTAGCAAATTTTATGGCTACAATGGATCCGGCCTTATTCTATTGTCCTCCCTCTGTTCACTTTTTATTTATCATTATTTTATTTATTAAAGTAAAACTATATGAATTTTGATTAATATTTATATGTGTTTTTTCATCCTATTAATATGAGAAAGATTGCAATTTATAATATTTTCCACGTAGTTTTCAATCATCTAAATTTTTGATTTCAAATATTAAATTTAGCTAATTTAATTTAGATTTAAAATTTAATAAAATCAATGTCAAAAAGAAAAACAATGAGAAATAAATGTGAATAGAGGTACTAATAAATATAGAGTTGAATTAAGGGGGAAAAAACCTAAGGTCAATGGTTAACACGTGTGATGTTATTGTGAAAATTGTAGCAAAAGGTTCTTGTTTGCCATACCTTTGCCACTTTTTGTAATTTGGGCATTGATTAATAGACACATTAAATGCACATGGAGCATAGGAATTATGGGTTAATTATACTCACCAATTTCAAGGAAAAATGACATGAAGAAAATATCTATCACATATTTCTTCTCCTTATTTTTATTTTTAGTTGTCAAAATTTTTTCCTTTTTACTTATACATTTTTGATAAATCAAGATAAAGGAGAATTTTTTTTTATTATATCTTTAATTTATTGTGAATAAATTAATATCGTTAAAAAATATGATGAGTAAATATGTAAGAATCTCATCAGTTAATAGGAGTAAAATAATAAACTTACTATATTAATAATTATTTTTTTAATAAGTATGTCAAGTTAGATTTTAATAAATAAAAGTGAACGAGGGTGTATATGCTCTATTTATTGTCATTTATAACAATACATAGAAAAATTATGATAAATTTGCACTTATATTAAAAGTAATTATAAATGCAATATAAACATATATATAAGTGTTTAAAAATATATTGTGCTTATTTGTTAAGAAATTGACACAATATAAAGTGTGCGATGAATTATTTATCCATTAATAATATATGTATTATATATACTTTTATTATTAATTTTCTATATTATGCATTAAAATTTTATTGTAAAATGTTTTTGAAAAGTTATTATTTCCATAATTAGTAATTATTTTATAAAAAAAAGTACTTGTCAAAATAATTATTTATTATTCAAGCATTCGATGTATCTATGTATCCTTATTCCTTGAAGATTTTTAAGTTTTTTTTTTCTTGCTAAAAGTTACTGTACATTAATATTTTCGAAAACTAAAGTTTGTAATTGGTTCATAATTCACATCATTTTCAAGTAATTATTCCTTCTTTAGTTCCATTTATAATCCAAAACTGTGTTAGGTTGATTTATAATCCACTTTTTTTTTAAAATCAAACTAACTGACTTTTTTCATATCTATAAATAGTACGAGAGATCTCTAGATATTATACTACTATATTAGTTATCAAAATAGTACTTCTTCTGTTTATTTTTAATCCTTGCAGTATTTTTAAGTCAAACGATATAAATTTTATTAATATAAAAAAATTATAATTTATTTATAATTTTTATATAATTTTTGAATATATAATTCTTTTATTTTAAAATATCAAACTAATATAATCTAATTTATTTTTAAAAATTAGTCAAATTGACTCTCTAATATAGCGGTATAATATGACAACTAAAAATGAGCAATGGAAGTATCCATCAAGTTATAAAATCAAGACGTAATTAATTACTCTCTTCATTCAAAAATAAGTATCGATTTTTTTAACATTTGTAAAAGGAAGTTTTTAGTATAAGAGTATACTTGAAATCAGTTACAGTACTAATTTTTCTCTTAAATTTCTAAAGAGATGCTTATTTGCTATTTACGATGGATTGAGTAGCTTTTTTCGATTTTATTCTTAAAATTAATTGTTTATGAATTATGATAGTAAAAAAAAATATTAACTTCATTAAAAAGAGTTAAAGGTGAATTAGTATTTTAAACAGCGTGTCAAAATTAAAACATGATAACTATTTCCTTTACGCCTAACTTGGGACCATGGAGAATGCCTTCATGCCTTCCTAATTTAATTAAGGCTTCACAGTAATCCTAATTAGTACTCCAAACAAGTTTTAAACTTTTGATTAATTTGTTGTAATTTAATTAAATACTACTCTTTTTATCTCTTTTTAATTGTCATGTTATATTTTTAAAAGTTAATTTGACTAATTTTCAAAGCTAAATTAAATTATATAAATTTAATATTTTAAAATGAAAGTTTAGATATTCAAAAATTCGGAAAGTATTATTGATTGTAACTTATCTGATATCAATGTGATTAAAAAAAAAGATACATTTTAAAATGTTAGTTAAAGTTAATATAGTTTGACTCTAATAATAGAAACTATGACAACTAAAAATAGATGTTCAACAATACTTGTCTAATTTATGAAATCAAAAGATAATTTTACATTTAATTTTTAATTTAGCCTTATTATTCATTATACTTATTTTCATATTATATTTTTCAATGCATTGTATTTATTATACTAAAAGAGCAATTTAATAAAATTATTTTTATCATTTATTACTTCTTAATTTTTTTATTAAATTAATAGTGGACAACTATTGTTCGACAGGAGTTAAAAACATGGGGACTAGAGTTAGCTCTCTTTCATTTTCTTAATCAGCTGGCTAATAGGATTACTTGAGACATAAGAAAGTGTTAATCTGTTGTTTATTATTCCCAAGTAATGTGTTCTAATACAAAATAGAGTTAATTATAAAATTATTTATTCAAATTGAACTTAAATTATTTATCCTTAATGGACGTATAGTCCAAACTGTTACCCTCGTATTCTACTTTTCCTTTTTTATTTTGTCCATGGCGTCAACATGATTGCTATGAATTAATCTTTCTTTGTAATACTTAGTCAATATATTGATTCCATACCATTATCTTATAGGACTGATCTTGACCCTCTGTGATACTCCATTAGTTTATTAATACCTTATCGGTATCAAATTGGATTTTGATTTGAAAAAAACAATTAAGAAAAAATTATTAAAGTCTCAATCTTATTTATTAAATTCTAAATTAGTAAAAAATAGATTATTTGTGATGCTCCATGGATATACTGATAATCGGTATCATATAGGACGAGCTTAATACTCTGTAATACTCCATCAATGTCATATAGTTTTGTGCTCTTTTTTAAAATAAATAAATAAGAAGCAATTAAGAGCAAATGACTAAAGTCACAATCTTATTTTTTTTTAATCTCAAAATTAGTAAAAATATATCTTCGTGATACTATGTACGTATATTGATACCATATCGAAATCGTATAGGATTGAGTTTAATCTTTTATGATACTCTACCGGTATAATGATACTCTATCATATCATATATGGTGGACGTTGATGTTGGCATGAGGTCATCGCGTGAATTTTAATAATAGACAATTTAATAGGTATTAATCATAATTAATTAGAGGATATACATATAAGGAGGTATATAAACGTAAATAGTTTGCTCCAAAAGGAATGAGCTTATTTTTCGCCAGAAAGAAAGAAAAAGTTCACTCGTTTGATAGAAAAAGAGGTCTGATTTATGGCCCAGAAACAGCCCAAATGAAATGTTGGGTCCAAGCCGTTAGACACTAGCCATCAAGTTAATACTTATTGGGCCAAAGATTTTTCAAAGAGAGAATTTTCATAAACACGTATAGCTTAGAGTATAAGTGTTTTTTTTACAGAAATATACAATAATGTGCCTATAAATTATATTTTCAAATTTAATTACCTCACAACTCAGAAAATTATATTTATACCAACTTTTTTTTTGGACTTTGCCATTCAATGAAATGACTTTTCCTTTTTTTTTTTTTAATTTTTTTCGCAGGTTACACGACATGCATTAAATGCATGTGTCGGCTATTTAATGAAGCCATTAATCCCGCTTTCTGTTTTTTTCTTTTATTAAATGAACCGTCACTCATTAATTAGTTTCCTTCACAGTTAATACAACCGGCTTTTTAATTAATGCCAACCTCATTTATTATTTTGATGATGTGAATTGATGGGATGTGACTCTTTCCTTTCCCCTTCCTTTTCACTCTGCAAACTCAGTCAATTCCCACTTGCCTCCATTTATTTATTACTTCCCCACCTCTTCAAAGCAACATATTCTCTTTATCTTTGTTCACACCTTTTTTCTATAAAGTCCATCCCTTCTCTTAGATGATGATGACGAGAGTAAGCTTCCGGCATTGCTCAAAGTTGCTGAATATTTGAACTCCACACTCAGTCTAGATGATGATGACGAGTTTTCTGAGTATGTAGGTGAAGATGAAGATTATTTCATCAATGGGGATGAGAGTTTTCTCGATGGGGAAGATGGGTTGCAAGATTATGATTTTTTTGTGAAGTTGTTTAGGTGAAGTTGGTTTTCAAGTATGTGTTTTCACCCTTAATTTTTTTCGTTTTTTTCAGATTTCTGTACGGGAAGTGTATCTTTTCCACGTATGTTTTTTTCTTCTTTTTTTCTATTTTCGGATCGGTAGTAGTGAAGTGGTGTGTTATAGCATTGTTGTTGTTATTTTTCTCCATTTGGTTTATCCATCCTTTATTCTATTTTGGGTGGTTTTTCAGGAAGGTTGACGGAGAATTGTTGTTTATAATGTTGTTGTTGTTATTTTTCTCCCTTTGGATTGTGCATTCTTTGTTTTACTTTGGTGACATTCAATAGAGTTTTACTGTAATTGTTGATATATTTTGGTATGCAATTTGTAATAAGAGTTTCAATATTTTCGATTTCTGCCTTTGTTTTTTTTGGTATTCTGGTTTGTATTTAATTTTTGTTTGTCGAATTTCTGTGTAGTGTTGTATTTGTAGAAGAGGACTACAAAGAATCATGGACGTTACACCCACTAGGAAAAGCCCAAGGCTTTCAACTCTGAAAAGCCCAAGGTTTTCTGAGCTGATGATGTGTTGGAGCTTTTGGTATGCATACTGTGTTGGTATTGCCGCGGTTTTCTTAGTATGCATACTGTGTTGAAGTGTTGGTATTGCCAATGGTAGTTATCATTCATGGCTGGTTGGGGCTTTTGGTTTTCACAGTGGTAGTTATTTTGTATCACTGGTTACAGCTTTGGTATTCCATATGGCAGTTTACTCTGCATGGTTGGTTGAAGCTTTGGTATTCACAATGGTAGTTACAATGTATTGCTTGCTGTAGATTGGTATCCAATATGGTAGTTCACTATGCATTATGGGTTGTAGTTTCGGTATTCTCTGTCAGTTACGATGTATGGTTAGTTGCAATTTTTGGTGTTTACTATGGTACTTATTAGTGAGTTGTCTAAATTAAAGATGTTTTTTCAAAGTAATCTATTTGGTATTCACAATGGTAGTTACAATGTATTGCTTGCTGTAGATTGACATTTGATATGGTAGTTCACTATGCATTGTGGGTTGCAGTTTTGATATTCTCTGTCAGTTACGATGTATGGTTGGTTGCAATTTCTGGTGTTCACTATGGTACTTAATAGTGAGTTGCAAAATAATCGCTTTGCACCACATGTCACACCAACACAATTTTTTGCGTACTTAATTGCCATCCTTGCAGATACATATATTAACACTTTAATTTTGCCCTTTTCAAGACCATATCATATTATTTATCAATAATCATTGATTAAAATGTTTAAAATGTCCATTAATTATTTATCCTTTTTCAACACTCATCACATCATATATCAATCAACATTAATTAATACAAACCATACTCTCTTACCTACTTTGTAAAAAATACTTTTTATGACTCAAACACTTCTTAAATACTACAAAAAATTCCCTCCAATTTTTATCTTTCTTTAAAGATGACAATGACATATGTGAATACATTTATGTCCCCTGTACAAGTTGATGGTGCCTTCTCTTAGGTTTTGTAGGCTGACTAGTAGAGGACATCTATAATATCCAATCCATTAATTTGATTTGATGGTGTCCTTTTTAAATAAAATAATCATCTAAAATCCCTTAAATTAAGAAAGTAAATTTGTATAAATAAAAAACTAAATATATCAACATATTAATAAAAAATTCCATGACGTATGTTATAATTCTCCACTGATATTATAAATAAATTCACAATAAATTCCACATTGTCTCCAAATCATAATTTCATGATGTATGTTTCTCGCGATTATAACAATATAAAATATACATATAACAACCAATTTTTTCTCTATATTGCAATCACTTTGCATACCATTTCCGAAACACTTGTCTCGCTCTTATTTAGTCGAATCATTTAATTATTTTTCCTCCGAAACATGTAAAATAATCGCTTTGCGCCACATCTCACACCAAAATAATTTGACCCTTTTCAAGACCATATCACCTACTTTGTCAATAATCATTAATTAAAAAAGAAAAAAACCATACCACCCAAGGTTGAATAGGCTGAATAGTAGAGCCCCCCTATGCCATCAAATCTCATTAATTTGATTTGATGTTGTCCTTTTTTAATTAATTCAACACCCCTTATATGCAAAAACCAAATTTATATACATTACATAGGATTCATAGTATATAACAAGCTAAAGATATCAATTTATTAATAAATAATTAATTTTACGATATTGGTTACGATTATCATTTTTTATTATTAAAAAAATTACAATAAATTTCATACTGAATTCCAATCATAATTTCATCATGTATGTTTATTGCAATTATGACAATATCAATTATACATAACAACAATTTATTTTAAACCAGAACAATCATTTTGCAAACCATTTTCAAAATAATTGTCTCGAACTTATTACTCGAATCATTTAACTATTTATTCCACCAAACTTGTAAAATAATCTATTTGCATCACATCTTACACCAACACAATTTTTTCCCGAATTTAATCTTATTTTCGCAGATACATATATAAACAATTCAATTTTTTTTCCCATTTTGCAGACCAAAGCATCTCCTTAGTCAATAATTATCAATTAAAAAAAAAAGAAAAAACATACACATCCATGTCTCACACCAACTTTCAAAATATTTAAAATATCAATTAATTATTATTACCTTTTCAACACATATCACATCACATATCAATCACCATTAATTAATACAAATTATACCCTCTTACCTACTTTGAAATTAATTTTGGTATACTTTTTGTAATTTTTTATTGCTTGATAGAGACTTGTAATATCCTCTCCAAATTTTAATATTTTTGAAAACGGCCCGAGTATAATTACTATTTATAGCTATAATTTATTTAATTACGATTCATACATAATATTTAGAATTGTATATTCTTTGTATCTGTTTGATACGACCTTGTATGCGTTTGCTCAATGCAATTGTACTACTGCATGATACGATTTCATTGGATACACTCATCCCGTGAATTTCTCAATTTTGAGATATGAATTCCTCGTGATATATATAGTAATAATTATGAAAATCTACAATTTGAATTTAAAATTCGACATTTTCTCTCGTGTTTGTCAATAAAGGTTCTTCTTCGAGTCTAGTAAGAACATCTTAATTCCAAAAGTCACAACAAAAATAATAGAAACAAGAAATATTTGAATTTTTATTATGTACAAATGCAACAACACTTCCTCCTCTTTCGTTAATTGAAAGGGAAACATAATTTGTCTACGAATTTTTAAAAATAAGGGGGCTTTATAACTAAAACTATACATAAGTCGCAGACATAGTACTCTATGTCGGATCGGTATTTTACCACCGGCCCCATTACTCAAGTTGTCTATAATTTACTTGCACGTATAACATGTTCTACACATGTTAATTATACGATACATGAAATTCTTTCCAAATTCTATGCTCTAATTTATAAATATAATCTAATTATTAGAAAAAAACATCTTCCAAGACTTCATGGACCAAATCATTGAACACTTCAAACTCTAAATCCACTATTAACTCTTGTTTTTCCTCTTCAAACTTGTTCCAATTTGCTGCTCTTTCCATGTCTTTTATATAGGCTTCTCTATTATCCTCAATTTCCCATTCAAATTCTCCATTATAATCACCATTGATCCAAGATTTTGCCTCTCTCATTAACTTTTCATCAACATTGCTTTGAGGATTTCTACTTGTAATCAATTCATTCCAAAAGAAATCAAAGAGAAGTTGATCATCATCCATATAGTTTGCTTCACAATTGATCAACAATTGCTTTGCCTTTTCTTCAATTTCTTGGATTTCTTCATCTTCTTTAGAGTTGGTGTTTTCTTCAGCAAGACTCTCAAATTGTTGAATTCTTTGCATGAGCATGCTTTTCCTCTCTATAATTTAATGAGGAAAAAAAATTTATCAGTTACAATTCATGTGATATTCCCTAATATAAAATTAGAGCAAAGTTATATATGGCAAATTATTACTTTGCTTTTTCGAATTACATACCTTATTAGGTTTTATTACGAAAAGTTACCTATAATAGGTCCAAATTCTGTACACGTTAAATTAAGGGGAGTTTTCAAAAATACCAAGTTTTTGGATAAAAATTACATGCCCCTACCGAATCATTGAAAAATACCATATAAAATACCAACTTTATTTACAAATTTAGGAGGGAGAGTGTTTTGAGTGTGATTATTGTGGTGTGTGGTATGATATAATAGTGTTGGAAAATGAAAAAGAGTGTTTTTTTTTGGTATTTTGATAAATAAATTTTAAAGTGTAATTTTGAGGGTGAAAGTTGTTATTTGTGTAAAAATTTCTTAAATTAATGTACCATATAGTATTCAATAAAATAAATTGTTTCCAAAAAAGTGACCATACATGATATTTATTAATTACTCATAGACTGACTTTTCTATACCATAATATCAAAATAAAGGCAATTAGAAGTAAAATAAAGTAATTGGAGATTGAAACTTACTGTGGAAAGAGAAGGCCATAATTCCTTCTTCATCATCTTCTTGAAATGGAGATTCAAGAATTGAAACTGGGCTATGTTGCTCATTTTCATCAAAGCACAACTTTTCCTGTTTGATTAAAAGAAAAATACCATCGTTAAGAACTTTTAATATTATGGTGCACACAAAATTCAAAAAGGAAAAAAAATGATTGTTTTAATTATATTTGTTATGATATCGTTAACCTAATTCAATTAGAATAGTTGGTGAATTAATTAATTCAAGTGTAGTCAAAGTACATTATTGAGACCATGTCATGTCACCAAAAACGACAAAATAGAGTATTATATTTATATAGTTTCTATAGGTATCCAAAGTTTCATGCAAGTAATAAAAAACAAAATTTACCTTATTATTAATTGATTTTGTGGTTTCCATGCAATACCCACCGACAGTACTTTCCTCACGTATATTCTTTCTACCCAAAAATTCACCATTTTCACTCCACCATGACGGTAAATCTTCCGCGGTAAAATCACTATCGCACCAACTTGTTCTCTTGCTGCTTGTGGTCGTGGTCGTGGTGGTGCTGGTAGTGTCGGTGGTGATAATACCGCACCTATGTGGTGAATAATTAGAAGAATTCAACGATGTAGATTTTTCTTCGGCCAAGTCTTTAAATGATTTCCAACGTAAGATGTCTTTGACTTTAACCTTGACGGTGATATCTTGATCAACCTTATGTTTTTGACTTTTCTTGTAGTTATTCCTCCTGGATAGTTTTCTTGAAATGCTTCTAGGGAAAATGGAAGGAGATTTCACAGAAGAAAAAGGCAAGAACTTAACAATGTTGATGACCTTGTTAATAGCGGAAATTGTAGCAGTGGCAGCTCTAGATGATCGGCTTCGAAGTAATTCATGTGATGAACCTTTGTTTGATGACGATCTAATAATTCTTGAACCATGAAAGTTTGAAAGGTGATTTTGATGATGAGTGGTTATAGACTTGTGTAATTTTTTAGTGTACGACCCAAAATCGTTAGATGAATATGGATCTTCTTGAAGAAGAAATTCTTTAAGCAATTTGGGTCTACGCTCAAGTGATAATCTTGTAAGTGGACTAGGAGATGAAGAAGCCATGGCTGAAACTTTTGTGAAAGATGATATTGTTGCTCTCTCTCTTTCTTTTGTGTTTGTGGGGGCTGACTTGAAGGGAGGAGTGAAGTTATCTCAATATATATAAGAGGAGAGAGAGTGAGTTTTCCAAGTCTAGAGCATACGTAAAGTTAGATATTTGGTGAAGAATATTAAAAATTTAATATGTATTTGTAAAATAATACTCCCTCCGTCGATCTTTTATTTGTCCCCTATTGACTTGACATAAGGATGTACTAAATGATAGGGGTAATTTTACCAAATCACTTTTTAAATATGATTGATGCAATGTCTTGAATGTAATAAGAAAATGACTATAATTAATGATAAGAGTAAATCAAGAACTAAGGTAAAATTATATCTTGATTTCATAAACTGGATAAATATTGTTGGACTTTCTAAAATAGTACAGGGACCAACTAAAGATGGACGGAGAGAGTATTTTATTTGATTAGCTAGGTAAATAAATTAAGAAATAATAAAAAGTTTTGAATTTATAATCTTAAATTGAAAGATATGTACACATCAAAATATGAGAGGAAAAAAGTTCTGACGAAAGGCAATCACTTTTGGCCGGTTAGAAATCTGTTTGATAAAAAGCATTTTATTCTTTTAATCATCAAAAGGTATGGTGGAATAATTAAAATTACCCTTAATCACAAACTTAAGGTTTAAACACTGATAATGGTAATACTTTAGTATCATAGACTTTTTCCCTTTTTATGGTTTATTGATGTAAATTTAAATTAATCAAGCAAATGAATTTTATTACAATTAATACTCATCAATACCTATAGAAAGAAATAAAAAACAAAAAAAAGGTATTTTCTTTGTTTATTTTTAGTTGTCATTTGTCATTTGTCATTGTTTTTTTTTTTTTAATTTATAAATATTTAAACTTATTAAAAGTATCAAAATAATGTGATTTTGTTGAGGAGGTTAAGTCCAATTAGTTATAACTAATTGTTTGTTAGAAATTAGTTATAAGTTTGTTAAGTAGGTAGTTAATAGTTAGTTAGTCTAACTAATCCTCTATATAAAGAGGATATTGTACTAAGGCCAACATTAATGAAAATAACTCTCTTCTTCCTACTTGCTCTCTACTCTGCCTCTTACCTGAGCTATCTCTCATCTGTGATGAAGATGAAAGCTTCTTCATGAAGCTCACATGGTATCAGAGCCCATGGTTCTGAGGTCAAGCTGGTAGGATAAAGAAGAGATGCAGAGAGATCGAAGATCGAAAGAAGAATAGCTTTGAAGAAAGCTAAGATCTGGTGGAAAGAAAAGGCTCAATTGCGAAGTTTGTTTGTGAAATTAAGACTCAATTGAGGTTGAGAAACTAAGAAGCTGAAACAGAGAAGATTCAATTGTTCAGAGAAAGTGAGATTAGAGCTTAAGAAAGCTGAATCTCAACTGAACTGGGTAGTAGATCAGAGTGTTCAGAAAAGTTGAAATTCAAGCTTTGAGAAGCTGAATTTCAAGTCAAGTTGCTATTCCAAGGTGTAATTGAAAGATGAAAGGAAGATGACAACTACAGGAAATACACATGCAGCTTCGAATCCGACAAATTCAAGGAGTTCAGATCGAGTAGAAATAGACCACAATCATCCCTTGTATCTCTATCCTGCAGATGCACCAGGTAGTTCTTTAATCTCTATTCAATTGGTTGGATCTGAAAACTATGCACTATGGAGTCAATCTATGACCATAGGCCTTTTAGGAAAAAGCAAATTAGGTTTGGTAGATGGAAGGCATACAAAAGATAAGTTTGATGTTGCCTTGCATGACCAATGGGAAAAGGTAAATGCTGTAGTTCTATCATGGATAATGAATTCTGTAGGGAAAGAGCTACTGAGTAGCATCATTTATGCATCAAATGCACATAAGGTGTGGCTGGATCTAAAAGAAAGGTTCGATACAGTGAATGGATCAAGGATCTTCTGGTTGCACAGAGAAATTACTACACTTACACAAGGAACTATGTCTGTAGCAGATTATTTTTCCAAGTTAAGAAACTTATGGGATGAGTTTGATGCACTCATGCCATGTCCTGGATGTAACTGTCCTGAGTCCCAAAATTATGCCCAACATCATGGTTATCAACGACTACTTCAATTCCTAATGGGATTAAATGAGACTTATTCTCAGTGTAGAAGCCAAATTCTGATGATGGCACCTGTTCCTACCTTAAACAAGGCCTACTCAATGGTAATAGATCATGAAAGTCAGAGATCCATTGTTAATGCAGTGTCACTGGTGAATGAGTCTATGGAAAGTGCTGCCTTCTTCAGTCAAAAAGGGTCCAACTCAAGTTATAAAGGTAAAGGGATTACTACTGGAACTCAAGGAAAACAACAATGCTGGCAACAGTTTCAACTCTCAAGGAAGTTATAGTAATAGATTTCAGAAGAAGGTTCCTATAATTTGTGAACATTGTGGATACACTGGTCACTCAAAAGAGAACTGCTATAAGATCATTGGATATCCTCAGAATTGGCCTAGAAATAAGAAAAAAGGAGGAGTACAATATGCCAATCTGGCAGAGAGCAACCAAGACAGTACAAGTTCTAATAACTCTCAGCAAAATCAGTTACCTGCCTACTTCACTCAAGAACAATATCAACAAATCATCCACTTGCTGAACAAAGGGAATGAAGACAGTAACCAGACTCCATCAGCTAATGCAGGTACTACCACTTATCTAAACACTAGTTCAAATCATCCTAAATGGATAGTTGATTCAGGAGCAACCAATCATATGACATCCAGACTTGATCTAATGCATGATCATGAAAAGGTTCAGAAACATAGCAACAATCATGTTCACTTACCCACAGGAGGTGAAGCACAGGTTACACAAATTGGCAAGTCACATATCTTGAATGATCAACTAGTATCTAATGTGTTGTTTCTTCCTGAGTTTAAGTGTAATCTACTGTCAGTATCCAAACTAACCAGAGAATTACAGTGCTCAGTGAATTTTTTTCCTGATTTCTGTGTATTCCAGGATCTTTGCACTGGCTTGGTGAAGGGGATTGGTAGGGAAGAGCAGGGCCTGTATATACTCAAAGGAACCACTCCTACTCACACCCATCCTTCATGTTGTTCAGTGAGCAAAGTTGACAATAATTCAGCCACTCTTTGGCATAGAAGACTTGGACATGCTCCTTTAGATATTCTTAGAAGACATCTCAATCTTCAACAACTCACACCTGAAGAAAACAAATGTACTGTTTGTCCTCTAGCAAAGCATACCAAACTACCTTTCCCTACAAGTGTTTCTAGCTCAGTTTCTGTTTTTGACTTACTTCATTGTGACATATGGGGGCCTTACAGGTTACCTACTTACAATAATAAAAGATATTTTGTCACAATTGTAGATGATTACTCTAGATTTACCTGGTTATTTCTGATTGCTTCTAAATCTGAAGTCCTTGTGGTTCTCAAGCCATTTCTTACTAGAGTAAAGAATTACTTTTCAACTTCTGTTAAAGTCCTCAGAACAGATAATGGCACTGAATTCCTTAATTCTGATTTTCAAGCACTCATGTCTACTCTTGGGATCCATCATCAGACTTCCTGTGTATACACCCCTCAACAATATGGGGTTGTAGAAAGAAAACATAGAACTATTCTTCAGGTTGCTAGATCTCTTAGATTTCAGGCTGGTGTTCCTTTGAAATTTTGGGGAGAGTGTGTAAATACTGCTGTCTACCTTATTAATAGGACACCATCCAGAATTCTAAAGTTCATGTCTCCTTATGAACTCCTCTTTAAACATCCTCCTTCACTAAACCATCTAAGGGTGTTTGGAAGCCTTGCCTATGCCTCAAACACTAAAGTATCAGACAAGTTTTCTCCTAGAGCAATCCCAAAGTGTCTTCATGGGCTATTCATTGACTCAAAAGAGGTATATTCTTTATGATATACACTCACATACTTTCTTTGTTAATAGACATGTGGTCTTTGTAGAAACCATATTTCCTTTTTTACATGTTAAGACTTCTGGAACACCTGTATTTCCAGTGCTTGAACTCTCCACATCAGATACTTCCCCTCTCCATTTTTCCAAATCTACTTCTCCTAATGGTCAGTCCAGCTCACCTTCCATTGATCATGACAATCTTCTCAATCCTTCTTCTACTTCAGTACCTACTCCTTCAGCTACAACTCTCAGAAAATCCACTAGAGTAAGGCATCCTCCATTATGGATGCAAGACTTTATCACTCCTACCACCAACTCATGTACCTATCCATTGTCCTCATACATCACTTATTCAAATCTTAATCCTACATATCAACAGGCTCTGAATGCTTACTCTTCTATACTAGAACCATCCTCCTTCAAGCAAGCCTCTCAAGATCCTCTTTGGGTACAAGCAATGCAGTCAGAGATCACTGCTTTGGAAGAGAACAATACCTGGACTATAGTTGATCTTCCAGAAGGTAAACTACCAATTGGATGTAGATGGGTATATAAATTCAAGTACAAAGCCTCAGGAGAAATTGAAAGATATAAAGCAAGGTTAGTAGCTAAGGGTTATAATCAAAAGGAAGGCTTGGACTATTCTGAAACCTTCTCTCCAGTGGCAAAAATGGTTACTGTTAGAACTCTATTAGCACTGGCTGCTTCATGTAAGTGGTTTATATTTCACATGGATGTCTATAATGCTTTTCTTAATGGTGACTTGCTTGAAGATGTGTACATGACCATTCCTGAAGGGTTTGCTAGACAGGGGGAAAATCAGAAGGTCTGCAAACTTAACAAGTCCCTATATGGACTGAAACAGGCCCCTAGACAATGGAATAAAAAACTGACAGAGGCTCTAATTCAGGTGGGATTCACTCAGAGTCATTATGACTACTCACTTTTCACAAAAACAGCTGATAAAGAGGTGGTTATTGTGCTAGTATATGTTGATGATTTGTTAATAACTGGTAGTAGTTCTATCCTGATCAATCAGACCAGACAGGATTTACAGCAACAATTTAAAATGAAGGACCTTGGGGAGCTTAAATTCTTCTTAGGTATTGAAGTAGCAAGATCACAGACTGGAATCTTAATATGCCAGAGAAAGTATGCTCTTGAACTGATCTCTGAGACTGGTTTAGGTGGAGCAAAGCCTGCTACAACACCAATAGAAGTGAATCAAAAATTAACCTCAGTGGAGTATGATCAACAGGTTCCAAATGAAGGTATAGAAGATGAAATAATCACAGATCCTTCAAGCTATCAGAGACTTGTGGGAAGACTATTGTATTTGACTATGACTAGACCAGATATATCATTTGCAGTCCAGATGCTTAGTCAGTACATGCATAGGCCCAAGAAATCACATATGGATGCAGCATTAAGGGTGGTAAAGTATATAAAAGGTACACCAGGCCTTGGAATATTCATGCCAGTTAACAGTGAGATTAAATTACAAGCCTACTGTGACTCAGATTGGGGAACATGTATAGAAACAAGGAGGTCAGTAACAGGTTATATTGTGAAGCTTGGTGATGCAGTAGTATCTTGGAAGTCAAAAAAACAAGACACCATTTCCAGAAGCTCAGCTGAAGCTGAGTTTAGAAGCATGGCTGCTTGTACTGCTGAAATAGTTTGGCTTACTGGATTACTAAAAGAAATGGGAGTGAAGATTCAACAACCAGTGGATCTAATGTGTGATAGTAAAGCTGCAATCCAGATTGCAGCTAATCCTATCTTTCATGAAAGAACCAAACACATTGATATAGATTGTCATTTTGTAAGGGAGAAGATTATTCAAGGGTTGATCAAGACTAATCATGTGTCAACAAAAAATCAGTTAGCAGACATCCTCACTAAAGGTCTTGGAAGAACAGCACATGACTATCTACTCAATAAAATTGGACTTAAGAACCTCTTCAAGCCATTAGCTTGAGGGGGAGTGTTGAGGAGGTTAAGTCCAATTAGTTATAACTAATTGTTTGTTAGAAATTAGTTATAAGTTTGTTAAGTAGGTAGTTAATAGTTAGTTAGTCTTACTAATCCTCTATATAAAGAGGATATTGTACTAAGGCCAACATTAATGAAAATAACTCTCTTCTTCCTACTTGCTCTCTACTCTGCCTCTTACCTGAGCTATCTCTCATCTGTGATGAAGATGAAAGCTTCTTCATGAAGCTCACAGATTTAATTAAGTTTTAATTAGTCAAATTAATCTATATCTATATCTATCTATACTATATTAAAAGCGTGAAGATCCTTAGATCAGAAATATTGTTTGAACTTTTTGCCTTTCATTAAAAATATTTTCTTTAGATAAAATTGTCTTTTCACTATTTTTCTTTAAATTATTTAATTATATTTATAATATTGACTCTTAAAATCTATGAAAAGAAGTGATAAAATAAGACCTTCTAGCTGTAGAAAGACTTTTAAATCTTCCTTATTTGAATCAAGATAATACCTACCGTCGCTAGGAAATTTCTAATTTATAATGGGTTCTAATTAGTGATAAAAAATCTCTATATATATGATCTTTATAAATAAATAATTTATCAAAATAAGTGAATTTTATTTTATTTTTCTATGTAATGTTTGTTATCAAACGAGTTATACGCTTTAATTACGCGCAAAGCGCGTAAATTAAGACTAATTTTTTTTTTTTTTAAAAAAGCGTAATATGAAAATTAAAAAAAGAATTGGATGATTATTATTAAAACTTAGAAGTGCGAAAGAGAGTGGTAGGTTCGAAAAGGTGGGAAAAGCGATGCAGTGGATAAAGAGAAAGAAGACAAAGCAGAGGTAGAAGCATGGATGCTTCTTAACTAGATGTATCATAATATAGTATGGTAAAATTTAGGAAGACAGATTTTAATGAGGCACTACTATAGTATATATTAAGGTGGTTGAGGGATGTCGGAGAAGAGCCAAATGAAGCCGCGATTTGACTGACAATTTTTTTCTTTAATTATTATTAGCGGCCATTTCTGCGCAGCTGGAACTGTCTGCTACCTTTCTATCACATGCAAATAAATACCCACCGAACGGAACTCCCACCTACGTGCCTTCCACTATATGTCTAACTCTTTGGTTATTATCGTTCCGTTTATTTATGTGATTGTAAATTATTTATTATGAATAAAAAAGAAATTTTGATGTTAAATTATCGTAAAAAATATCACATGAACAAATGGAGTATGAGTATCAAATCATTAATTAATTATACTACACATGAAGGAGCTACGTACATATATACCTTTGTTCAAAATGGATAACGGGTGGAGTTCTAGTTCTAACTACGACGATGGATCAGAATTGAATATAAAGTTAAAACCTGATATATTTAGATTATTGAAGTTGTTTGATTTTCTGATGTATCGCGTAAGATCGGAGCTTTATTCACACTTTGAGAAAGATATTTATAGTAAACTTTATAAATATTTGTTTAAATTAATATCATTTATCTTTATCTTACCGTGTGTAAAATGACTTCGAGCATTCAATTTCACTTAAACATCTCACAAATTACTCTACAAAGAATGATCATCACTGACTATTAATGTTAAATAAGACCAGTTTGTAATAATACGGTATAGCTTCTTCAGATATGTTCATTAAAAAAATTCTGTACAGTAGAATCGGGAAAACGTGAACATACATTGTACAATTTTATGTATAAATTAAATTCAATTTGGATGCGTACTATATAGACATAAGTAACTCAATCATAGTGGAGAACCTTCAATTTGTCTAAAATTATGTTTCGGCTTGTTAAGTTAGTACATGACATTGCTTGACTGGATTAATAACAAATTAAATCTTGCATAATCAAAGGAGGGATTTTATTCGCAGATTAATTAATTATTACTAATTATAATTTGTGAAAAATGTGCCACTACAAACAAAGATGACTTGTTTGACTTTGTTAACTTTGATGCATTTTGTCGTTTAGCACAAAATTAGAAGAAATAAAAAAATACTTGAGAAAATGTGAAGAAGCATGGAGAGCCTTGCCTTAATGTTGGATGGAAAAATAGTATAGTTAAAAGAAGAGCACGCATGGACTGAAACAATTTTGTACTATGTATTATTTGCAAATCAATTGACGGTCGAAAAATTGATTTTGGGCATCAAACTTGTCTCCTTTTACTCCTACAAATAAAAGTGATGGAGATTTCACTAAGTTGCAAATCTATATAGTAGTATTTTTGTTCCTAGTTCTCTGCACCAATTAATTAAGGTATCCAATGTTGCAGGTTTTACTTTACTTGGTTTTTATCTTCGTAAAAAAAATGTCAGAATCGAAAAAACAGATTATGTCATGCAAATGTTAGTAATTGCAAACCATGAATAACAAATAATCAAATATGAAAAATAAAAAACTCACTACCAAAAGAAGTAATTTTAATTATAGTAGATAATCAAGAAATATCCAAACAGGTTGTAAAAACTTTATATTTCTGTCTTCATGTGTGAATAGCGCAAAGATTATCTTATACTTTCGATCAAACATGAGATAAAATAATTTTACATTTTATTTCGAGATTATTATAACTTACACTTTACACCAAACGATCTTAGTATAACAATGAACTTATAATTAAACTAATAAAAAAGACATCGTTCGCCTAATTTTGTAATCAAGCGTGCTTTTTTGTAGGATAATTTTTTTTATATATCTCTAGTCGTAATGCACATTACTTAGGAATCGTTTTGTTTAATTAAATATATAAGGATATGATATATTATGTAGCATACGAATTATAATGTAGGAACTAATATTATGCAGGGATTATACCTTATACCTTATACATATGGACATTATAATGTAGGGACAAATATAATGCAGGAATTATACATTGGTACATCGTATATCTTAGAATTGTTGCAAATAATAGGGTTGATTATTTTACCATCAATATTGACTTGTTGGGTAAATATATATATATATATATATATATATATATATATATATATATATATATATATATATAATTTAAAATATTTATTTGTTTAGTTAATTAATAGGTGGAAGAAAAATTATTTTTTAATTAAAAATTAATGTCAAAGATAAATAGGATTGAATATGCAAAAGGAGGACATATTCAAGTCATTTTCAGTGTGTTAGAAGAATTTTGCCACTTTTACATATTCCATCATAACTTATATGCCTATAAGTAGTTACATAGGAAAATAAAAACATAATCATATTTTTAATTATTAAAAAAATGTAGACTAAAGTTAACAATAGAAAGATGTTAATTTTAATTTATCCTTTATATTGGTATAATCTTATATTCAACAATAATAAATATAATATATAATATCTTCAACATTTTTTAAAAATTATTGGAGGTGTTTATAGGGTTGTACCAAATTATAATGCTGGATATATATACCAACAAATTTGAAATAATAATCAGTATCGACACTTGAAATTATTATTTGTATCATATTATATTATATCCATCGCCTAACAATTCCTGTACAAGGTTGCATATTCATGAATCCCTCCATACACAAAGGTACAAACTTATTAAATATTAAATTTTATGGTCAAAATTGGACTTTCCATGTAACCCTGTGGCCTGTTTGTGTCCATATATAATACTGCGTAGTGCCTGTCCATTCCAAACATTTATATGTTTTGTCATTTGTTGTTACTTATTTTCTTTTCATTCGCGCATTTTAACCCTTGCTGAGATATAAAATCAAAATAACAAGGGGATTTTACGTAAATATATCAAAAAATAATGGTATTTATAAGGCACTAGCAAATTTTTTATAATTATCATTAAAGTAGCAATGTTAATTACAAAAAAAGGAAAGAGAGTATTTTTATATTGATTGGTGTGGTATTGATGTGATATGATTGTGTTGGAAAATGGGAAAAAAAAACAATAAAGGACAGCCCTGAATCAGTATGCAAACTAATATCCATTGTGTAATGGATAGTCCGCTGTGAAGAACCATCTGAAACACCATAAACCCTGTGAATAGTATCCTAGTAATTAATGTATCATCAGAGCACAATAAATACCATAATGCTGGCGTCAGGCCAACATTTATTGCTGACAGCAAAAAGATGAAGTATATTTTAATAATTTGGTGGCTCATATGGTAAATAAATTACAAAATGTAATTTCTCCCAAAAAGTTATCTAATTATGTAATAAATCCAAATAACAATATGCAACAAAATGAAATGGGTTAATCGTATAAAATTGTAAAACATCTATAAGACTCAATTCGTATGGCGTATCTTTGAGAGGGATTAAATTTTTTTGACTTCTTACAAAATGAATAAAAAATTATATTTTTTTTCTTACTTTTTCCGTATGAAAATGAAAGTTTTTTATAAAAAGGATATAATTTTCTATTAAGCGGCTAAAAATAAACTAGTTTTCTTTATTATTGAACTATAACCAAAATTAATATAATAATAGGAGACTCAATATTCTCTTCCTAATTTTACGCCATATACGATGTATCCATTTATAGTTATATGACGTATCCATTATTCCAAATAAACATAGAAAACAACGGCCTCGTTGTATTGTATTGTATTGTATTGTTAGTTATAATATAATATTTGTTTAATTGTTACTTAAATTTTATTGTATCGTATCGTTTAATCTCATCGTTAGGTGATGAAAAAACTCATTGTGTAACGATCGATTTGACATAGTTGCGTCGTTACTTTAATATCTTCTTCTCATTTTTTACTTAATTTTTTTAATAACTCTACTTTATCATTTACCATGTCTTTTTATGGTATCTACTACATACCCTACAATTTATTATAGATTTATCATTCAAATTATCGATGTATGACATTATATAAAGATTGAGAATAATACAATCTATTCAAAATCCAGACATTATAGTCATTAGAACAATACAATACGATATGTTACAATACAATACATAACAACCATCCAAAGAAAGTGTCATGAGTATCACTTTGCATATCTCGGATTCACCAATTAAAGGTTTCCTCAGCACCTCCATCCAAGACTAATTACATAATATTATATACGATCAGAGCCGTCAAAATGGACTTAACTCGTGAAGTTGGTCCAATGCTTATAAGTCTGGCCCCAAAAAAGTCTCTGGCCAGGTCAGTCTATAAGCCAAAAATATTTATTTAATTTGAATTTAAGTAATTAAAATTATAAAGTACAATTGTTCTTCCATTTACAAGTGTATTTTTTTTTAAATTTCTTTACTTATTTATTTGTCGAAAAAAATTATTACCTTTTCCTTTAATATTATTGGCTAGAGTTATTGAACCAACATTGTTGTTTGCCACATTTAATTTGAAAATATTCTCATTTTCTTGATGTGATATATCTCATATATAAAATTGTAATTGAAAACACTACTAATCAACATACAATATATGTTATGATTGTAAATATTATGTATTTTTATATAATTTTGTTAGATATGTTAAAAACTTAATTTATTAACAAATTTTAAGTTTGAAAAAAAAAAAAGTTAGCTCGTCCCAGCCCATGACCTTTTTTAGGGTTTGATTGGGGTGATCTTTTTCAAGCCGTTCAAACGAAGAACTGGCCCATCCTAGCGCATCAAACTTTTTGGTCCACAGAACTTGGACTGAGTGAAACTAGATCGACCCATTTTGACATCTCTATATATAACATGAAAATGTGTTCTCTAGATATACACAGTATACCATATAATATACATCTGTCGCAATTGCAGTTTTTAGGGGATCTAATATTTGTAACTCCAAATCGTCTCTAATTTTACTCAACCTTTTCATATAGCATCATCCATGTTTTTACAAAAAAAAAAAAAAAAAAAATCCAATCACACTCGCTGACACATGTTAAATGCAACAAAGAAAAAAAAAAAGAGTGAGAACAAAAAGAAGATTAAAATTGGGCTTTTAAATCCAATTAGCGTCCATCTTGGGATAATTACACCAAGGGACGCTTCAATAAAAATAATTATTAAAAATAATTCTTCATTGTATAGGCATGTATAATCAGTTTATATTGTGCATCATAATTTATATTTAATATATTGTTCATGTATAAGTAATATACATTGTATAATTAGTGTATACTTTCTATAACTTTTGGCAAGCTATATTATATAATCATATATAATTTTGCTGATTTAGGACTATTTTTTATGTAAATAAAATATGGACTACATGTATTATAAATTAATTAGTTATTTTTTTTATATATTTGAAATTATACCAAGTTTATATGCAACTCCGAAATTCCAAGAAATTAGGAACAAATCATGGGCCCGACCAAGAAATTGCTCACTATTGGGCTTGTTACGATAAAAGAGCCCAACATTTCTCTTTTTTTCTTGGGAAGATTTCAAAAATACCATTATTTGGATAGGAAATTACAAGCCCCTACCCAAATGGTTGAAATTACCAAAAGGATACCCACTTTTATTATAAAGTAAGAGAGAGAGAGATTTTTTTAATAATAAAATAGATTAAATTATGATGTGATAGGTGTTGTAAAGGAGAAATAATTTGTAGATATTTAAAAGTATGTTCTTCAAAGATTGAGAAAATAAAATATTATTTTGAAAACGTAATGTAAATCGTAAAAGTAGTAAATTTCTCGCAAAAAACATTTCAAAAAATGGTATGTATAATGATTGTACTATAGAGAAAAATTAATATTCCATATAAATGGCAAAATTTCCGAAAATTTTGTTGAACATTCGATTTTTTTTCTTAAGATTATAAAATGATTATCGAAACCAAACTCGTGGAATTAATTATTTATTAACATGTTCATATAAATTTGGCTTGTTCTATACTCAAAATAATGTAATGTATAAATTTTGGTTATTTTAATAAATAATAAAATATGAATTGAAGAGGACAAATCACATCCAATTAATTGATTGGATGGAGTTGGACAGCCTATTCCTAGCCCCTACCCGCCCCAAAAAGGGCTGCCACATCATGATGTCAGCAGCCCATGTGTCTTTCATTTTTCCCCATGCTCAAAAAGTAAGAAAAAAGAAATTGGAGGGAATTTGTTTGGTGTATTTAATAAGTGTTTGACCAAGAATTATATTTTAGACAAAAAAGGCTTCAACAAGTAAATTTTCTTTGAACAAGGGACATGGATAGCGAAAAAGTGGTATCTATTTTGTTGAAATATGATGGAAGATGGGATGTAACAGGTATATTGTTATGTATATATTATATATATCGTTGGTCATTCTTATTCATATGTTGGTGAAAAAGAATAGTTGAGATCTTGGAGCTTAAAGGTGTTGTTGGCTGATGGATTTTTTGGTATAATTTGTATTCTAACTGAACATGACATTGTGGAAGACTTTTGGTATTTTCGTTGGAAGCATATATGGTATATTATGTGGTATGCTCATTGGTATGACATCTGGTATTCCCACTGAAAATTAATCTATGTGGCCAGACTGGTGGTCGTAATGGTATTACTGTAAAGATTAGGAATTTACTGTTTATGTTCATATTGTATTTACAGGTGATTACAGGTGATTACAATGATAAATACTTTCCATTAGTGAAGAGACCAATTCCAGTTGTTTGGTGTTGTTTGTGGTATACAACATGGGTTCCATATTGGTTTTGTGAAGGATTTGTAAAAATTGGTAAAGAGGTTAATTATTCATCCCATTTGACATATACGTGTGGGGTAATTATGCATAGTGTCTGCATAAACGTCACGAAATATCACAAACATTTTTTTTGGGGGGAGTGAAGATACTAATAGTATTTCTTTGGTATACTTGTGATATTTCGAATGGTATTCATTTTGGTGTAATGGGGATGTTGTAAAATAAATATAAAATAAAAAATATGTCAGTACGCATAGCTTTAACCTGGGACAGTGAAACATGCAAATTTACACCAAATAACAATTGAAAAAAAAAACAACTAGAACGAAAAATTGGAAATTTAATATTAAAAATCAATCCACTGGGAAAAAAAAATATACAGCATTGTTCACAAAAACTGGGGGGAGGGGGGGGGGGGGTATATTATGTCCAACAATACAATTAAAAACTACGATTTCCTCCTCGGAACATACTTGGATGCCGGTACTCTTTCACTTTGTCCAACATGCTCAACCTGCCTCCTCGGACCACCAAAGCGGCTGACCACCTTCCCTGTCACCTCACTTTCACTTATGGCACCATTCTCATTTTTTTTGGTGCCATAATCCCATAATAAAGTGCCATAACGTAATCGACAGAAGGCTGGGTCAAAAGACTTTGATCCGATCTGAACATAATCATACCCATTAGCTATACCAAAATAGCTAACATACCAAAAACCATCCCATTACCAAATTGGCATACAACCTTATCATCAGCAATACCATATAAAAATACCAAATCTGACAATAATGAATAATACCATAAACTACACCAAAAAATTACATCTTTCATACCAAAAAACAGTAAAAATGAACAAAACCATACAAACTACCATCATGCATACCAAAACAGCAAACATAACAAAACCATCCAATTACCAAATTATCATGCAAACTTACCATCAGCAATACCATATAACATACCAAGTGTGACAATAATGAAGAATGCCATAAAATGCACCAAAAAATTACATCTTTCATACCAAAAATCAGTAAACATGAACAAAACCATACAAACTACCATCATGCATACCAAAAATAGCAAACATACAAAAAACCATCCCATTACCAAATTAGCATACAACCTTACCATCAACAATACCGTATAAAAATACCAATTCTGACAATAATGAATAATACCATAAACTACACCAAAAATTTACATCTTTCATACCAAAAATCAGTAAACAAAAACAAAACCATACAAACTACCATCATGCATACCAAAACAGCATACATAACAAAAAACATCCAATTACCAGATTAGCATACAAACTTACCATCAACAATACCATTATCCCTAAACCGGCATCCATAGTTGGACACCATAAAAAATACCAACTCACAGCCATGCCTAAATACCAAAAAAAAATACACCAACATTTGCAATACAAACAAACATTTGCTGCCAAAAAAAAAACAAATTACATACAAACAAGAGGATATACAGCACATGCTAAAGTCAAAGACCCCCTAATTAGCAGTTGCAAACAAAAAAATAAAGGTCATCTAACAGTGAAGGAAATAACAGTGAAGGATTACATACATAACCCCAAAACAAAAAACACAAAAATATATTCAATAAAATCGAAAATACAGAAAAAGGGGACTTCGGAGGAAGAAAAACGACATGGGAAGCAAGAAAACTCAAATAAAAAATGTTGAGATAAACTTTACACAATAAACCATTACTTGAATGACCGGATTCAAAACGAAAAAAAAAAACACAATTACATACCTGAAAATCCGCGAGTTGAATGGTAATGAAGAAGAAGAAGATGAAATCTTTCACAAAAACAAACAATATTACCAAGAAGAAGAACAAAAAGCACAATATTTGTTTTCTATTAAATCGGCGAGTTGAATGGTAATGAAGAAGAAGAAGATGAAATTTTTGTCAAAAAGAAACAATATTACCAAGAAGAAGACCAAAAATCACTTCTAATTAATGCTTCTTGTAGAAATATAATTCTTTAGCCAATGGATATAAAAGTTACTTTATTAAAAAAAAATAATTAATTCAAGTGTTGCATTAAATGGCTCCATTAATGAGCCGCCCTTGCATTTAATGCTACATCCAATCGCGTCAGCTTTTTTAAAAAAAAAAATTGCTTTATTAATGAAAAAGTCAATTGCATTAAATGATGGTGCCTTAAATAGCACTCCTTGCATTAAATGCTGCGTCAGTGACGTCAGCTATTAAAAAAAAAAAAATTGATTTATTAATGAAAAAGTGAATTTATATGACTGCGTAAAAATGTAAAAAAATGTCAAAAAGTGGGTATTAATGTAAATAATTTGAGAAGTGTAATTTCAATGCTCAAAGTTGTATATTTGCTTAAAATTTCCTTTTTTCTTTTCAACAGTCGAAGCAATTTCACAACGGCTAAAATTTTCCTCCTCGTCTTCTTCCTCTGTTTCAAGTTGTTACTCTCGTAAAAACCTTTTCAATTTCTGAGAGTCAATTGATGAGGATGAAAAATGGGTGTTGGTGGAAATTTCTGGGATTTGCTGAAACCCTATTCTCGAGCAGGAGGATTTGATTTCTTGAGAAACAAACGAGTGGCTGTGGACTTGTCATATTGGATCGTTCAGCAAGAAACTGCACTCAAAGGACAAATTCGAAACCCACATATCAGACTCACTTTTTTCCGCACCATTAATCTCTTCTCCAAGGTACGCTATACTTACAGACACCCAACTTAGAATTTGAATTCTTGTTCTTGTTTTTGAGGGGAAAAGTCACCCTTACCAACGTTTTGGATTTTGGAGTTTTCTCTGTAAACTAGGTTAGGGGGTCGGTAGATCGTAGCTTGCTGCTTAAAAACGTTCCGGCTTTTTTTTTTGTTAGAAAAGAGCAAACTTGGCGAGTATCCTTGAAAGTTCTTTTCCGGGGTTGGGGTGGGTATTATTGAGCATGATTAACAAATGTGTTCATGGCTTATTTGATCATCACTGTTAAGACAATGTCAATAAATTATGTCTCAATTTTATTTTAGTGGAAATTATATATCTGATCATTTGTATGTCTGTCTCTTTTCAACATGGAATACTGATTTTCTTTAGTTAGACAGTTTTTACACCAGCAGAAGCTCGGGATTGGATATACTTTGCTAAATTTTGATGGATGGAGTTAACATAAAGACCTTTTAAACATAAGAATAAAAACCATTTACTGAAAAGAGTTTTTTTGTGTTCTCTGTATTGGTTTTTAAATGGGAGCAAATAGGTGCTGTTCCGTGAACTTTCCTATTGAGGGGAAGTGTTGTTTGATGATTTTGTAGTTTGGGGCATTTCCTGTTTTTGTCACGGATGGTACTGCATCACCACTCAAGTCTCAGGCAAGGATTGCAAGATTTTTTCGGGCATCAGGAATTGATTTATCGAGTTTGCCATTGGCTGAGGAGGAGGGCATTTCAATTGAAAGGAACAAGGCATTTCAGAAATGCGAAAAAGAATGTGTTGTAAGTTTTTATACTATCACTATTTCTGTTTTGACTCTTTTATCTTGATCTCAAGATTTCTCCTTTGCAGTTCAGAATAACTGACCTAGGGTTCTTTAATATAGAAAAGTCATTGTCACGAACAAGTTTTGATGTTGTAGTAAGTATTGAGGCTATGGTAATTTGTTGGATAACTTACCGCCAAGAAATTAGGTAATATGATTAGACAGCTACTTTGGTTAAGGAGCTATTCACATACTACTTTATTTTGAAGAGTAAGTAAAATAAAGCATCACATGCTTTTGTAGAATTGTAACATGTGCTAATATCTTGTTTTTCACTGACCCCACATAGGTGAAATGATGTTATATGAAAGGTGAAGGAAACTGAGGATTGTGTCGTAATAGGACTCAACACTTTAGGTTGCTATATGGTCGGTTCAGGCAAGATCATGTGTGTATGTGTAACTTCCCTGTTTAGAGGAGAAAAGCTTATAGATTGTAATTTGTGTAGCTTGTCCTATGGAAAATGGGGGGATGGTGTTTTCTAATATCACTACTACAGACAGCAAAGTTTCTTATTGTTGACTTTATCCAACTTTCCCTATACTTTAAAAGTCACCACGCATGGAAGTTCTGCTTTAGGTGTTTAGCGAGCTTTACCTTCTCTTATGTTGCTGCTAATATGACATGTTTCTGGTTGTCAGCTAAAAATATAAATTATTATGTTCCATTAGGAGTTGCTTGAACTTCTTGGAGTGCCAGTCCTAAACGCAAAAGGAGAAGCTGAAGCACTCTGTGCACAGTTGAATAGAGAAGGACTAGTTGATGCTTGTATTACTTCTGACAGTGATGCATTTCTCTTTGGAGCCAATTGTGTTATAAAAAATATGCAACCGAACTCCAATGTAAGTGTGCTTGGACTCTGCTTTAACATGAATGAATAAACTTGATGTTATTACTTGGACTCTCCTTTCTCCTCGGGTCGTGGTTAAAGTAGATGCTATTATTATGCTCCCAAGTATTTTTATGAGTAGAGAACATATGGAAGATGTAAACTTTTTGTTAGTGTATTTATCAATGTGGCAAAAACATGTGACAAATATATAAGCTCTTATTTTTATTGTTCTGTTTTATAAGGTTAGGTTGCTCTTCCTTTGTTGTGTTTGTGAATCTCTTTTCCTTCCATTTTTTATTTTCTGTTTATGAGATATGGTGCACATTCCTATAATTAGTTCTCATACATGAGTTATTGTTCTTACCAAAAGTTTTAATAGAATAGATATATGATACCCAACTAACTAGGTGTTCATAAATAAATATAATAGGGACAATATGTCTTCAAATTTTCTTGCCATAGAATTTGTCTTCTTCGTTTTTTTAAAAATATTTGTTTTACTTTTACAAAAAAGAAATTTTTATAACTTCAATCATAAGAAAAATTATGTGATTTAGGCTCTTTTGTCATTCTATGTGAATATTTGTAATATGTTTGTCAAATTTAACCATTTATGATAAGTCATAATGTCATGACCTCGAGCGAGCCGTGAGTGGCACCCACACCAACCTTTCAACAGGAGAACAAATAATAACCCAACTAAACTAAGTATAAAATGAATAAGGCATTTAAAGTTATGTGTGACCTATATCCTCTCCTATAAAGGGATTCAAAAGAGCCAATTTATAAGAGAATCACATAACGGTAGGAACTTGTCCAATGACCACCAAAGTCGATCAGATATGCCCTTAACGTATCTTCTTGTACTTGAATTGTTCTCTCTGAAGATCCATTAGTGTGTGGATAAAAAGCAATACTGAAAGTGAGTTGTGTACCTAACTCCTCATATAACTTTCTCGAAGACTTGTATGTAAACTGAGTATCGTGGTCTGAGATGATAGAGGGGGTACTTTTCCAAAGTTTTGGCTCATTTTTGGTCTATAAATAATCTGGTAGTACACAATTAACAAACAATGGCCTAATTTTTCCTGATTACTTCAAAATCCTAACTCTTGGCCTCTTTTATGATCATCTTCCCAACTAAGGCTTTTTTCAACCGTTAATTTGCAGGTCAAGATCTTCCCCTATAACAATTTCCTTAGATTCTAAGGTCTAGGAATCAATTCACAAGTTAGAGGAATGATTAACTTACTTTCGTTGACAAAATTTGTGTGCTAGGTTGCTTCTAGTCTTTTGAGGACGAAGGTGGAGAAATAAAAATGAATTTGAGACTTTTCAAACTGAAAACTCACGATTGTCCTGCTATAACGGCCACTTATCCTTTTATCACAACCATTTTTCTGGCCTTGGTAGCATCGCCATAGCGGGATCCATCCCGTCGTGGCACGTTGTACGAAGACAGAATCTTCATGATTTGCGTCTCAAGTCCCCATTTTACAACACACCCTCAAATCATGACATTTAGAATTATATCCTTTGCACCAAGATCAATTTTTGGAGTTCTACTTTCCCGAATTTAATTCTGTATAACCGTACAGGCTCCTTATTTGTCTTGGCTATCACTGGATGGCCCAAGATCTCATATGACTCAAATTTCGTCCAAGTCTTGGCTAGTTTCTTGCCTAGGCTGAAAATTTTCAAGTTACTACTCCGAAGTTTCCTGACCCCATTTCGTTCCCCATTGATCTATCCATAACAACGTGGTTAGGTCGTTATACATAAGTAACACACTAACACTTCATATAAGAGAGAAGTATTCTAAGTGGTACTCTCATATAATTCTTTTAGTTCTTAATTCATATTTGGTTTAGTGCTTTTAAAATTTTCATCTTTCTTCCTTGCTTTGTGTCTAAATAGTGTATATCAGAAAGGGATGTGCTAGCATAACTGTAGATATGATTTTTCATGACTTTTGTATTGTTTCAAAGACCGGCACAGTTATTTATCGACTGCAGCAAGTTCATAGAGTATCATGCTTTTAGTGGTACTTAATTGCCACAACTTTGTAAACAGACGATTTGACTAATATCACTTATTGTACATTAAGTCTAAATTCAATCTTCCCTAAAGATGCACCTCATTTTTGGTGCAGGAACCATTTGAGTGCTATCACATGTCGGATATTGAGTCTGGTCTTGGGCTGAGGAGGAATCAGTTGATAGCAATTTCACTCTTGGTGGGAAATGACCACAACTTAACTGGAGTACCAGGGATCGGGATTGAAACAGCAGTTCGTTTTGTCAAATCTTTTAGTGATGATGACATCTTGTATAGGTTTGTATTTCTCTTGATCTGAGTGAGCAGGTGGTCCATGGGAGAGTCAACAATGATATTTTCAAATTAAGTTGTTGCTAAGAAAACAATGAATAGTGATTTTGTGAGAACCCATTACAGTTAACTGCCCATTAATGCAGGTTGCAGGAAATAGGTGGAGGGGATCTACAGGTGTTTCAGCGTGACGTCAACTTAGGCAGTAGTTTTGAACCCAGTTCAGATGAGAGCTCTCGGAAGACCAAAGTGCCGCATTGCTCAATCTGTGGGCATCCCGGCAGTAAGAAAGCTCACCTCAAGTTTGCTTGTCAGTACTGCAGTTCCACCGCCAATGAGGGTTGCATTCAGAAGCCACTGGGCTTCAAGTGTAATTGCTCCCCATGTGATTTGGTAACCTGCTCCATTGATCTTTCACTGAAATGATATGTTAATCTGTCAGGCAAATTCAGGGCATTTGTTTTTCCTTCTGGTCTCATCCTTCACTAAACGCTGACTGTGGTGTTGTATGACAGGATAATAAAGAGAAAGAACATAAAAGAAATGTGAGTTGGAAGCTTAAAGTCTGCAGAATGATAGCCTCGGAGCAGAATTTCCCAAATAATGAGATCATAGAAATGTACCTGAACAAGCAAAAGCAATATGGTGAGTGAACTTGCAATTACAATAGAAGTTAATTTATAGTCTGCCAATTTGTGGTGCTGTTTGCATATTTAGAGAAAGAGACTTGAGAAAGCAAGTACAATTTGCATGTGAATAATTGGCCTTTTTTATTTTGATTTATTTAAGTTTTACCTCAGTCCCGATGGCATCTTGATTTTTATAAATGTGAACTTTATCCAGCGGGGCAGTAAAATTTTTGTTAATCGCTCTGTCTGCTGCCTATTCACTAGAGCCAATGGGTTTCCTTCACCCTCGGTTCTGTTTTTCTACATTTTCAGCTCTACTTGTATGATTTTTCTACAAATTGGGCCTTGTGCCTAATTCAACCTGGAAAACCTGCTCAAGTAGTGAGGATATTGCCCAAGACCATACAAGGAGACTGCATTCCATATACTTAAAAGTCTGAAGATATAACATGAGTGGCCCGACCATAGTAGCTCAACATTACGGATTTTAGGCCCAACTTGAACCTAAAAACCTAGCTCAAATGGTGAGGTAAACCTGCTATGTGAATATGAGTCTTGCTTTACTGTAGATTTTTGTTATTTCATGTTAAGTCAATTTCCTATTTAATAACTTTATTTATTTCATGTTAAGGAGTCTTCTTGTACATTGTCTATAGTTGGTTCTATATTTTTCTAAACCTACAATCTTGTAGCCTTGGTAGACCTATATAGCTTTTGGCTAAACTTCTATATTATTTTCGCTGTTGTTTCTTCTGTGTGACGGTTCTAACAGAAAACATTCCCTAAAACTTTCACGATTTCATGTCAAGTATAAATTTATCTTCTTGTAGTAATTCTGAACTCCTATATAAGGTGGCCTCTTGCATATTGTCTACAATCTATTCAAGATAAGTTCTTTTTCTTTTCTTTTTATACTTTACTATTTCTCTTGTTCACCCTTGTGGCAATTTTTTTTACAGATGGTGATTATCATTTATCTTGGGGAAATCCGAAGGTTGATATGATAGTTGATTATCTGGCTTATTATCAGCACTGGGAGCCACCTTATACACGTCAAAGAATGTTTCCTATGTTATCCACCATATTTCTAAGAGGCGTGGCCTCAAATTCCAATGATCAATTGTTAGGCGGACAATATGAATTTGACTCCATTCAGCGGGTGAAGAAAAGATTTGGACATCAACTTTACGTAATCAATTGGAAGAAATCAACACGTGAAATGAGCAATGTAATTTGCACCCCTTCTGAAGACTCTGATTCGGACCAGGAGCTGGGCATAGCTGATGAGTCCACAGATTTACTTGATGAATCTGGTGGCGCAATTCATGTGAAGGAGGGATGCAGCTTTCTGTCAACTGAAGAAGATATGGTGCTTGTACAGAATGCTTTTCCAGAAAAGGTGTCCCAGTTCTTGAGAGACAAGGTAAAGAATGAATTACTTTTTCTCTACCCTACTTCATTCCGCAAGAATGTTTTGTTCACTAAATGCTCGTTTGTGATGTCCCAGGAACTAAAAGAATCAAGATCACGTAGAAAAAGACCAATGAAGTCTGAGAATTCAGAATCACCGAAAGGTGTTCAACTAAGCATCACCAACTTTTATCGATCATCCAAAGTCCCTTGTCATGAGAAGCCAGGGGAGAGTGAAACTGGATGTCCAAATATCAGCGCGGATACTTCTGGAGAGAGAGATAAAGAACCCATCCGGAACTACTCCAAGTCAGTTAGACGCAAGCTTTTGTTTGATTAGCCATTTTACAGGATTATCCAATACCTTGTAAATTGGTTATCACAGTGATGGTGCATAGTAATCTTTATTTTTGTTTTTTGCCCCATTTGGTAAATGCAAGCTCACTTGTAAATGATGATGTAAATGTAGAGGTTAGTTTTTCTCTTAGTTAGCAATTGTTAGAATAATGTGCATATTATTTTTTTATTTGGTTTACTACCCCATTTGGTATATGCAAGCTGACTTGTAAAATGAGGTTAATATAGATGAGTTCTTTGCGACAGTGGTGACATGGTGTATGCTATTTACAAGTGCTGTAATTTTGATTGAGAAGACATGCGACAGAGTTAATGATAAGATGGAAGTTTGGAAATAGATTTAAGTAAAAGGTTTGAATTGAGCAAGACTAAGGTAGAATACTTGGAGTGCAAGTTTAGTGACCTAACTCATGCGATATGTGTGGAAGCAGAGACTAAAACACAAGTCATCCATAAGAAAAGAAGTTTGAAATAATTGGGTTAGTAATTCAAGGAAAATTGGAGATTGATAATAATGTTACACATCGTATTGGAGCGAGGTGGATGAGAGAGAATCTTATTTGCTGTGTTGTGATAATAATGTGTCACCAAGTGTTAAAGGTAAGTTTAATATAGTGATGGTCAGACTTGTTATGTTGTATGAGATGATATGTTGGCAGCTTAAAAATTGACAAGTCTTGATGAGAGTAGTAAAATAAGAATGCTGATATGGATGTGTGACATACTATGAGAGCTAAACTAGGAATGAAGCTACTTGTGACTAGGTTGAGTGGCTTCTGTGGTGGACAAGACGAGAAAGACAAGATTGAGATGGGATAGACATGTGAAGAGAAGATTCATATATGTCCCAATGCAGAGGTGTGAGAAGTTGGCTATATTGGTATAAGGGAGATGTAGAGGTAGGTTGAAGAAATCTTGGAGAGAAGAGATTAGATAAAATATGACTCACCTACTATATATCAAAGATATGACCGATCTACATATTACCGAGGACATGATTCTAGATAGGAAGATATGGAGGTCAAGGATTAAGGTAGAAGATTAGGTCGCCTTTTTAGTATTGTTATTATTACGCTCCAACTATCTTATTCTTTGATTTTAGTTTTACCTGTTGGTTCTTTGCTTTAGTTACCATAGTATTTTGTTGTCGCTATTGTTCTCCTCTTTATTTTTTCTGCATGACTTCTTTGCTATTGTGTTTGCTTTATATACTTATTTTTTTTGAATCAAGGACTGATCAGAATAAGCTCTCTATCTTTACAAGGTAGGAATAAGATAGCACACACTATTTTCTCCGGATCCTAGTGGAGAGAGCTATTTAAAAAAGTTCTTATATTATTAGTTTTACTCTCAAATGTGATGAACAATATTGTAATTTAGTTTAAGGAGTGCAATTCGGATGACTCGATACACAAAAACATTTCACGTTAGCAAAGTTCGAGAAAAAACTTTATTATTGCTTCAAAGCTCTCCTCCCGTTGAAGGAGTGTAATTATTATACAAGAATGTCAATAACCTCTTCAAGAAACAAAACAAAACAAAACAAAATAAAAAGAGAACAAGTTCTTGATTTTTAATCCTAGAACCTCAACCAAATGAACACTCTAGCCACTCTTTAGAAAAAAGCCCGAGTAAGCAACAGAAAACAATTAAAATTTTTGTTTATCGTATCTTTTTGAGATAATTATTTGCCAAAATGATTTTTTCCTTTTTAGTAATTTATGATATTGAGATCACAATATAATTTTATTTTAAGCATATAAAATCTTATGAGAAAGTTACATTACCGTCTAAAATTTTATAAACATTAGACAATAATTTAATATTTTATATATTTCAAGAGCTATATTTGCAAACTTTTAAAATTATGTATAAAGTTTGAATAATGATCTAAAATGACATTTGGGTAAATCAACTGAAAATGGAAGAGTCTATAATAGTTGAACCTTATACTCTTTGGACCGTATAAATTCTCGAAGATTGTGTCAATTTATTTCTTAAAGGCTTAAGTTATTAATAGATATCTAAATTTGTTGGCATTTTTCGACACCTCAACTAAAGCTATGAACACCTAAACTATTCAACAACAACAATAACATACCCAGTAAATCCCACTAGTGGGGTCTGGGGAGGATAACATGTCGCACAGGTAAAGAGGTTGTTTCAACCTCGTCGCAAAAACCCAAAAAATAAACTACAAAAAATAAAATAAAAAATCGTTAATCATACACCATCAAGTGGATTCCTCAGGTGAACGCGAAAGCAAAATCTTGAATTATCTTTTTCCCAACGAATTGAAATTACGTCATTTTCTTTGAGATTTATTCTCTTCACACAATCGGTCGTCCATGGTTTGACAAGATGAAAGCTATCAGTTGACCATTTCTTGAGGGTTAATCCATGCGCTGTTTGTGTATCCATATCAAATACAGTAACATCATCTCCGCGCAATTGTTGAGAAATTATACTCTGTTCTTCCTCACCCATGAAGGGTAATATGTATTTGTTCACTCAAAATGAATTACACACTTCATATTTTTTTGCCAAATTACCATTTTCTGCTTAATAATTACATGTTTTGAATAATTTAGGTGTTCAATAAGACCTAGTGTTAGAGGTGTCTAAGTAAAAAAACGCAGATAAATTTAAGTGTGACTTAAGCCTTTACTAAAGTAACCTAATTATATTCTTGTAATTTATAAATTTAATTGAGGAATGTTGGACTTAAATCCACCTAATAAAATGTAAAAATCCTGAACGAGGAACCGAAAGATAGAAAAAGTTCAGGAACCGAAAGATAGAAAAAGAAAGGAGGGCATATTTATTTATGGTGGATGCTTATTTGTATGGGTGTTCAAGATAATTTATAGTACTAATAGTTGAATGATTTAATAAAATGAAAAATTGTATTAATTATAAGTGAAAGAAGACTATTATAAACACAAATATGTATTTATTAATTTTTTGGAATACTACAAAAAAGAGATTACCAATATTTGCATGCATTTTTGACTCATATGTTTCATGAATTCTAAATTCCCTTCTTACCTTATATAAGAAATTCCCAATTCATCTTTTTGAAGATTTACCATCCCGTTCTCTTATATAAACTTGCATAAAGGTTATTTCTCGAACTTTGAAATTGTCCTAAATTTTATTTGATGAAATTATTGTTTAATATTTTTGGGCCATTTAATTTACAAAATATATCCAATATGTATATACAATGTATACTTTATGCTAAATATACATGCTTATATATATAAATTACATACATATACACGATGTATTCATATCATATATGACCGAGTACATATGTGGTATATACTTTCGCCATATTTGATAAACTAGATGTCCAAATGATAAACATTAATAACTATTCCTTTATTTAGTACCCGCGACAAATGTATATATTTTGTATATTAAGTTAAAATTTACATGAGGGTGTGGAACTCTTAGTACAAAAGCACTTAATGGAAATAATTAGTGTTACCCGTACTCTTACAAAAATGCAAATCATATCCTTATTACCACCTTACCTCCAAATTAAACATCTTCCTTAGAAACCTCCTTAACTTTTTTCATCTCTGTGAAAAGAAAAACCAAACATGGACATTCAGGAAGTTACTGCCAATTCATCTGATATGGGAACTAAAAATATCTGCATACTTCTAGTCCTTGATGATTTTACTAGCCATAATTTTGTTTCTGATATGCTTAACAACCAAACTCATCAAGGTATGTATCTGTTATCTACTTTTTTAACTTTGTATATCTTTTTGTTCAACATAAAGTTATTAACTTTGAACTCTGCTTGTCTTTCTGTTATATTATCAGTTTTACATGTTGGAAAAACAATGGATACTTTAAATGCTATTTGGGAGAGAAAGAGCATCTTCAATCTTGTTCTTACAAACATCCACAGGCTTAACACAAATGGGGTTGACATCCTCCAAATCATCAAGAACAAACTCAATCTTCCTACCATTTGTAAGTGTTTTCTCGTTTATTTTATGATAATATTTGTTCTTTTGCAATCAAGACTATCTTAGAAGGGGTTGCACATTTTTTACACAGTAATGTCACCGGATGATACAAGATATGAAAATCAAGTCCAAGATTGTAGCGTTGCAGCATATGTTGTGAGTTTCTCAGACACAAATGAGATGGACAAGTTTTTGCAAATGGTATTAGAGAAGGAGAAAGGTAGAAAAGCAACACTCAATCAAGAGGAAAATGTTTCAACATTGCCTCAGAGCGTAAGTGCAGAGACAAGTAGAGAAAACACATCATCTGCTGATACTGATGCAGCGATGAGGGCTCAAGATAAGCAAAAAGCTAACACAGACAGAAGTGAAGAAAATAGAGACATCGAAAAGAAACGAAGGGTTGTATGGACTCCAAAGATGCATCAAAACTTCTTGCAAGCTATACAGCAGTTAGGCTATGAAAGTAAAACATCTTTTCCTTCTTTTTCTTCCACGAGAGTTAATTTTTTTGTTTGTTCTAAATTATGTAGTTCATTCATAAAAGTTGATATTCATGATGCTTTTTTTGTTTTGTTTTTTTAAATTACTTGATATCCAGAGGCTGTTCCTAAGAAAATAGTTGAAATTATGAATGAGCCTGGATTGACTAGAGAACATGTTGCCAGTCATTTGCAGGTGTGTTCTCATTTATATTACTAAAATCTTCTGCAAAACTTTGAATCTCTTTACAATCGCTTCTATCAAATGTTCATGAGATATGCTGTCCTGTTAACTTTTCTTTTTTCTCCATCTGGGACATTGCATTTTCTTCTCTTTTAGGAATTATCCAAAATAAGGAAATGTGAATCATAAAAGCGTAATTACAACAGTAAATCTCTGAAATTAAATACATGAATCTCCAGTTTTATTAAGCACATGATAAAACCATTTAATATCTATCAAAATCTTTGCATTCAAGAGCTAGAACCTTGCACTTGTCCCTTGATGCTTGTCTCACAGATGTTGAATGTCTTCATTCTCAGAACCGCGACATATTAAATTCATGCGATATACTATTTTGGATAAATTTTAATTGCTATTAATCAAAAAGAGCGTACTCACTTGCAGAAATATCGCATGTGCCTTAAAAGAGCTCAAGAAAGTTCAGCTGCTTCTGTCTTTGACCAAAGCCTATCAAATGATGCTAACACAAAATGCTATCAAGTTCAGCCATACCTATCTCCTCTTAATTTCGGTGCTTCACTAGGATATTCTCATTCTATACAGCAGCCATTTCAGACATACTTTCAGCAAGGAAGTGATGGCATGAACTGTCCAACTTCTGGCCAAATGGGCAATTTCCAGCAGCAGAACAGTCTCTTGGATCTTGCAAATTTGCAACAAGCAGATCATAGTGGTCTAATTGGACAGCATGCATTATTTGCACCAAGAATAGCTCATAATAGTAACTTCAGAGTATATGGCGACAAGAGAAAGAACGTGCTTTTCAGTATCGAAAGTGGCAACGAAAACCAGCCCACTAACTCAAATTCTGGTTTGGAGTTTCTTGGTTTTAGATTGAGCACAGATGGGAAATCTGTCAATTTTGGTCACAAAGGTTCCTCTTGTGCTTTAATCCCGAATAACTCTTATTCTGCTCTATGTTCCTCAATGTCAGAGGACTATACTCCCCAGCAGCAATCTTCACCACAATACCTGGAAACTCCTACCGAAACTACCTCAATTCAATTCTCTTCGGTTCCCCCTGAGAATCTGACATTCAATCATCCTTCTAACAGCATTTCAGAACAAGAGAGTCTTCTACTATTCGATAATGCAGCGAATAAAACATCATGTCAGATTCCAGAAATGCCTGATAGCTTCATACCGCAAGAACAGCTTTCAGCACAGCCATCATCAGGGGATCTTGAGGATTATTCTGCAATATTATTTGGTGATGAAGTATATGTGCCATCACTAGAGAATCATGATTCCATACAGCAAGAATATTCTGCACCAGAGTTACCACAAGTAACCCTTGAAGTCAATAGTTTAGGTACTGAAATAGACGTTAAATCTCTGCTGGAAACAACAGAAGACAGAAGGTCACAACTATTTTGGGAGGATAATGAACTTCTTTGATCTTGCTGATAAGTTTTTACTCATTCAAAGTTGTATAGGTAGTTAGAGATGTAACTTTTATCTTATCATGCTTATATATAAATCTGAATTTTCATGCCATGAACCTCAAGTTGATAACTAGATGCTATAGTACTACTATGTTCCTGTATTATGTTTATTTTTTTGAAAGGATTTCTTGTCCTCAGTGCTTACACATTTGGTTATCATAATAATAAGCAGTTGCTTCCTTCCATAAAAAGAGTTTTCTTTTATATAAAGTCTATTTTACCCTTGGAAAGCTAAACAAGAAAACCAATGAGTTCATTTTTTAAAAGGGTAAACTTGTCTCTTCGTGAACATTCCCATGGATAAATCCATGAAATTAACAGACCAATAAACGCAAAAGAACTAACAATGCCTTCTTTGCTGCATCCACTCTCTTCAACGCCAAAGCCTCTACTCTCGGCAAATCCGCCGGCGTACGATGGACCCTTTGCATCCCATTGCCCAAAACCGAAACCCCTTTGTAAAGTAACGGCAATATCTAAAACTAAGAGCGAAACAAGAATCAACAAGAAGGCTGAGGACGACTACCATGCCACCCTCAAAGCCCTTAACTCTAAAGGTCGTTTTCCACGAAAGTCACTTGGGCAGGTACTTACTGGTTCCGAACGGTAATTTCATTCTATTTCAGTAGATGGGTATTGTTCGTTGGGGCATTTCATCGAACAGAGAATTGGGTATGATTGAGCGAGCTGGTGTTTGATGTTTTTCAGTTCCGTAGTGAATTGGACTGAGAAATGGGTATGTTTGAGTGAGTCTGGTGTCTTATGTTTTTCTAATTGTATTGTGAATGTTAGCATTACATGCTGAATTCGGAGGTAAATGATCAACTAGTTGCTGCTGCTGACGTACAAGAAGGAGATTTGGTGGTTGAAATTGGGCCTGGTACCGGTTCCCTGACCAATGCTCTTGTCAATTCTGGTGCTACTGTCCTTGCAATTGAAAAGGTTTATTCTGTTTCCCTATCAATATACTTCTGATAGTTTTTTTTTTGTTTTGCCATGCTAGAGTGCGCGTATATCACTGTTAAGATAAGTTTGAGGTTTTAAGAAAAATCAATTATTATTTCAATGGCATGTGTTTAAATAGAATGGAATGGCTATAGCCATCTAGCTTAGGATTAAAATATAGCGAGTGCGTGCCCATGTGAGTGTGTGTATATGTGTGTTGTGTAATAGAATAATCATATAACATTGGCAAATGTTAAGACTTGACAAACTTTGAGGATATATATCTTTAAATGCACAGTTATGAGAAAAAAGAAAGCTTTTTTATCTTTTATTTTCTTGTTCCTTTTTATTATTGACAGAGTTGTTCCCTTTTGCAATGATTTAAGGATCCTTACATGGCAGCCATTGTAATGGAGAGATTTTCCAGTCTAGATTGTGTAAAGGTAACAATTATGGTTCAATTTCCTCCCCTTTATATACAGGATTAAAAGCTAATACTTGAGAATACAGTTCCTTATGCTATATAGAGTGTTCTTCTACTGTAAAAGGATGTAAACGTACTTGGTTTACTGTTCACATTATGCTTCAGTGTCTTTGGTTGCAAAGAAATACAGAAATATGATAATGTGACCACTGCATCTATAGGTTTTGCAAGAGGATTTCACAAAATGTCATATATGCTCCCATTTGTCCACAATTTTGCAAAGTGGAAGAAAGTCTTCAGGTGCGAAACCACAATATGCAAAGGTGAGAACTTGTTGAATCTAGGTATAGGAATCTGTTTGTTCCTATTCTTGACACTTTTGTGCCTTTAAATTATGTGTTTCTGGTGCAAATTACCAATGTCTTCAATATTATGCTAACAGGAGATGTACATTCCTTTCCTTATTGCAGGTAGTCTCTAATCTACCTTTTAACATAAGTACAGAAGTAATTAAGCAGCTTCTTCCCATGGGTGATATCTTCTCAGAAGTAGTTTTGTTACTCCAGGTTTGTATTGTGAGTTTAAATATGCTTCCCACATTAATTGATCGCTAAAGCCAAAAATAGGTAGCAGGAATTATTTGTTGATATTGGGAATGGTAGTACAGTTCTCTTTTTTTTCTCTTTTTAACTGGATAACTTATGTTGTGCATCATAGACTGTTGGTTATCCTGTGTTTTGTCATACTAATTACGATTTGCCTCTCCTTGATCTCGATTCGAATTCACCAATTAGATGTAAAAGATTATAGGCTGAAGCAATAGGACTAAAACTTCTTTAACTCCGCCCAAGCTTTTGCATCTCAAAATTTAACAGCTGTATGATTTCTTTTGATAAATCGCAGAACTAAGCAAACATCTTTGTAATGCCTGTGCATGTTTAGAGTGAGTGACGTTGGTTTCCATAGAGGTTGCCTTGGGTCTTGACATTTTTCTTGTGCCCCATCCATTTATGTCCAAGTTGTTTATATGACAACCCAAGCCATCTAGGTACCTATGACAACCCACAATATTCTCTCTTCGCACCAAAAAATACAAGTGAAGTAAAAAAGGATATTTTCATGCATTCCTTATCATTCTCACTGTTTTCAAAACTATGTTCGTTTTCTTCCACTCCATAAGCCCCAAAAGAAACATAGTGGTGATATTTCAAGGATATTCTTTTCACTGCTATCCTCTGTACTCAAGGTTGCATCCTCTTTAGGCCGTTTATGTTAAAAGACGAGCATACAAGAGTCCTCTATCTTGAAGCTAATCTGAATGCAACTAGAGATGATTGGTATTCTTTCTAGATTCTTTCTCATGCAACGTGGACTCACAAATGTTCTCCTTCTCTGTCTCAAATTCAACACAGTTGGGGAGGCATCACGCACGGTACACCAAAAAAGGAAAGCAACTCTTTTTGGAGTCTAAGATAGGGCTTTGACTTCTGTCATAGTCCACATCTAGTTCTGCATTTTTCTCATTTCACTTTCTAAGTTTCTAGCTTAAAACACAGTGGCTACTTAGCCAAGAATTTCATGAAGGATATACAAACCATAAGTAATTCTTTTGAAAAATGGATGCACCAAAAATTTTTAGAAACAAATTACCCAATATTAGGAATTGACTTTTTCTTTTTAGTGAACTAATGCACCAAAATTCTTAAAATCAAAATGCATAATATTCAGCCACTTTAATATGAAGTGAAACGGATGGAGCAAAAAAATATGAAAAAGAGAGAAGAGAGTTTAATCTAGAAATAAATGACTTTCAAGTTTTTAAGCTTTGACCGCCTCTGGGAACGGTAACGATAGCAGTGAGACATGAAGAACAAAGAGCGGATTCAAATGAGATTTGTAGCATTTTCACTTTCAATTTTGGCGGAGTTGTAGAATTACTTTTAAGATTTATTTAAAAGATATGATGAAAAGCAAAAAAAGAAGTTAAAGACACATTCATTTGGAATCCAATTGGTTATTGATATATTTATTCTTCTTTTTATAAATTTTTTGTCACTAATTAAGAATTTTTAAATAACAATTCTAAAATAACAGATTAATTAACTATTATGATTACTTAATTAATAGATATAGAAAGTAATTAATTATCATTATTTTAAGGGGTGGTGTTGGTTGTGTGTGGCTTTAAAAAAAAAAAAAAGGGCTGCTGACTCTGGAATCAAACTTGCATGCGTGCCCCTAGGCTTTACTTGGACGCCTTGCACCGCTGAGCTACCACATCAAATTATTGCAAGAGTGTGTAAACCTTAATATATAATTGTATCAAGTAGCATTTTACCTATACACACAATATAATTTTCTGATGAAGGGTGTTCGCATGACCAACCTCGGCATACTGGAGCTCCACCCCTGCTTAAACCTATGTGGTTGTTACTTTTGATGGTTACCGAAACCTAACAAACTCCTCATGCTATTTTCGTATGTTTATGGTAAGATCTATTACTACTAGTTCTGGAAAAATTATAGTGTAGATTTTGTTAGGACATAATGTAGGAGGTCATTTTCAGTATGCAACTTAATGGTATGTTGTTGTTGTTGTTGATGCAACTTAATGGTATACATGAACCAGTTTGATGGATATCACCTGTTACTAAATCCCACCAAACTGTTCCAATTGTTGGAAGGACTACTGACAGTTAATTGTATGGAATTTCAGGAGGAAGCAGCTGTGCGCATGGTGGATTCATACTTACGGTCCTCTGAGTATCGACCCATTAATATTTTCATCAGCTTCTATTCAGGTACTTGGGAAGTCTTGTGAGGGTTGAAGTAGTATTTAGACTTCAATGTCGTTACTCTGGTCCTGGACAGAGGATGACAGACATTTGCTGGTGATATCTTGATAAATAACAACCCTAATTACTCAAAAGTATATCTCTGTAGCTGTATACTATTTGACTACAAAAACAACCTGCACTTATCTTATTTGGAGTGGAATAGTACACTTAGTTTTATTTTGTTTCTATGTATAAGAATACCTACAATATATGTAAACATAGATGAAGTAAATTCTCTGCGTAGGAAAGGCGACAAATGTGCCAAACCTCCTCTTTTGCCAAGTTTTATTTGGTTCCAGATCCTTACACCAGGTTATTGATACATGTTTGGCTACCTGGTCCCCGGGACCAAAAAAAAGCACCTCTTTCTGCTGTTAAATTCCAAAAATTCCACTTCTAATTATCTGATATATCAACTTCTATTTGCAGTGGATTTGCCATCTTTTATATCTGATCCTTAGTACATCAAATTTGTGTTTAGTTGAATGCTGGCGGGTCCATATTCTTCAAGTCTCAAAGATATACTGGACTAACTAAAATCACATCTTTAGTATCAATGACATTTTTCACATCTTTGTAAAATAAATAGCTCCAAAACTTTTTGGATGTGTTAATCAATAATCTCAAGCTTTTGCATTTTACATTTATCTGTGCAGATCCTGAATACAAATTTAAGGTGCCAAGGACAAATTTCTTCCCACAACCTAAAGTAAGTGCTCCCACTCCCTTTATATTTTCCTGTTTGAACACTTATTTGGAACCAAGAAAGATTATACATAATTATTTTTTAACTTAAATATTAGCAGTATAGAATTACAGACTCTTCCAGGAACGGTCATTTGTCACTAAAGTAAATTGAACATACGCTCCTAGACAGCTTCAAGATGTGATGCTTTGTCCAATATCAAATACTTTGAACTATGGTAGGATGAAAATTTACTTTAACGGCTAGACGTGTTTCCTTCACTAAAAGATATCTTCTAAGCCTGTTTTTTTAATACCTTCCTTGATCTCTTTGACGAATAGTATTATTTGAAAGAATAGAGTTCCCGAATCATGTACAGGATCCTTGCTGGTGGTACAGCTTTTCTATGTCCATATGATGGTGTCTAATAGGTAATTATTATGATTATTGGGTGACAACGTCTGTTTCTTGTTCTTCAGGTTAATGCAGCTGTTGTTTCCTTCAGACTGAAGCAACCTGTAGATTATCCCCCCGTTTCTTCAGCGAAAAGCTTCTTTTCAATGGTTCTCACAGCCTACCCTTGCACTTTCCTTTATTTTTTCCCCATGTGTTCCTAGTGTGATACAATGATTCGAAGTATAGAACTACAACGATTCAAAGTATAGAACTACTTTATAAGCTTAAACAAAACAGCATCTGCAATCTGTGGTTAGGCCAATGTTTGGTTATAAAACTAATTTGGAAATTTGGGGTTAAATATGGTGAGTAGTTTATCTTTCTCATTTCATTGTTCATAGCTGACATTCTATTCCTCATTGATGGTTAAGGTCAATTGTGCATTTAATGGGAAACGGAAGATGTTACGAAAGACACTACAACATATATGTTCTTCTCTTGAGATTGAAGAAGCTCTTGTTAGTGCTGGTCTTCCATCCACGGTATTACTGATGTAGTTTCTCATTTATCCAGTCAATGAAATTCCAGTAACTGGTCTATCTAAATCAGTTCTTCTCACATTTGGTTTTTCCTTTCTTTTCTTCTTTTCAGTCAAGGCCCGAGGAGCTTTCCCTAGATGATTTTGTAAGGCTGCATAATTTGATTGTTAAAACCTAGGATCTTCTGGTGTCATTTGGTGCTGAGCTGTCCTGAGGATACTTGAGCTTAAGCTTAACAGGTATCAGAATGTGGAATAGAGATCTACAAGTTGCCACAAGCCTGGAGCAATATGGTGTGCTGGAAGTGGGAATTCAAACAGCTATAGTTGACAGCAGAAAGAGACACTTGAATTTGAGCCTCCCTTGCTCTACTATTGTCAAATTCATCAAAGCCTTAATCCATTCAACACAGCATAAATGCTGAGAGAACTGTGAAGGCTTCAGACGGATCTGAGTGTAAATATTTTATCGCATATCTTACTTTTTTTTACACTCATTGGTAGAGTATTAATATATAATCGATATTTTTTTGCATCAGATCACCTTCTATAATTCATGAATAGTTCCTTCCCTCCTTGTATCATTGTGCTACTCTAATTATGCACTCTACAAAGTGCTTGACACTTGATATTAATCAATGTATTCATAACAAAATCAAATTTGCAGCGAAAATGAAGAAGCAAAATCAACTCATGATTCAAACGAGAAAATGACTTAAAACTATATGTGGATGGGATTATGAGAATACATTTGGAATAACCAATAATTCATCCACTCCCAGTAAGTAGCTATAATTTCAAACCAAAATCATCAAAATGGTGTACAAAGATTTTGTTCAAGAATGAAACTGATAAATAAGATCCAAGGACCTCAACTTAGTCCCATGAGGATCAAATTCGAAATCAGGGCCGTCATTGTCATAGCGGAGGTCAGCCGCAGCGGAGACGGGGGAAAGGGGTCTTTTAGGTCTCTTATTCTGAATGAAACAATCCCTCATCCTTTCCTCAACTCTGTCAACACTAGTCTTGGAGGTTTCATTTACATCATCTTCGTCATCCCCAAGTTGCATAGGCTCACCGGCTACGGCGGAGGAGAGGGAATTCTCGGGAACCGGAGGTGGTGGATGGTGGTGGGGTTGGGATTGGGAAAGGAAGAGGGAGAGATATTGGTGAGCAGAGTGAAGGGAAGAGTATATTTGTTGGAGTTGAGAAGAATCAGCAGTGACGGGAAGTTGTTTAGCCATTAGGGTTGCTTGGTCAAGGGCTTGTATCAGCTCGGCTATGCCTCCTTTCTCCCCTGAAACCATCTCCATTTCCATCTCTTAACTGTTGTGCGTCTCTATGTTAATGGATATTTCTCTATTCCTTCTCTATATATCACTCTGAACCCCTTTCGAAAATATTTGCAATTTTGATTCCATCATTTCTACAACAATGCATATAGTCGGTCAATAATTAGTCATTTAAGGAAAACATAAGATTAATTTAGTCAAATGCGTATTTCCACTCAAGTAAAGTCAAATGTTTGTTAATCCCTCATGCCATTTTTACATTTCACCCATCATTTGGCTTAGATATTTGTATAATTGAGAATCATTTTATTAAGCATAAAAAAAATTTAAAATTAAATTATTTCTAGAGTTAGATAATATTCTTTTTGCGGTGAATTAAAAAAAAAAGAGTGTCATATAAAATGGAACAAAGGAAATTATACTCTGCATTTTACTTAAAATAATCGTTTCAGCATATCAAGACAAAAGACAATTTTATTTTCATATTTTACATTTAATATTAGCTATTAATTTCTCAAATTACTTTCAAGATTCATATATATATATATAGTCATAGATATTAGGCCAAATACATAAACAGACACCTAAACTTGTCTTCATTTTTCACTTAGACACCTAAACTAAGACAAGTTCCTAATCGACACCTCAACTGCTCAGATTTGATCCAATTAAACACTTTTATCCTACTTGGCACTCTTCGGTACTGTTTTTTTAATTTTTGAACCGCAACTATTTATTTTTGACTGAAAAATTAAAAAAACTAATTAGAAGATTATATTCTCGATAAGCTGAAGATTTATCATTTCATAATCACCTTTTACCAATACTTCTTCGGCGTACCTTTACCTCTTAAATCCTCGGCATCAATAGAGTACCTGGTGAAATTTGTATGGTCTGATCTATCCTAGGCTAACCATCGATCTTTTGAAGTTCCTTCTCCTCTATTTTCGGTTACCTAGTACATAAAGCAAATAATCATATCATGGATGAAATAGAGTTGGCCTCCATCAACTTCCAGTTCATGATTATATTTTCTCAGTTTAATATATATATATTTATCACTCAAAATAGATGAAAAGTGTAAACTCTCCGGTCCAAGAAACTTTGGTCTCTTACTCTCTTTACATTCTGAAACGTACATAGTGGCATTGTTAGGAGCATCAAACTGATCATACAAACATGTATTTAGGACAGTTGTAACATATACAAAAGGCTATTCAAAATGGCCACAGATAGAGAAGGCAAAAGCTTTACATGTACAAGAAAATGAGGTGAAAGAGGAACAAAAATAGTTTCTAGACATCGAGCATCCGTAGATAGTCATCAATTATGGACATTGCAGAAGATCGGTAACCCGATCCGAACAAGTTATAGTGATTGAGGTAGTGATACAGCATGTATAAATCTCTCCTTTCTTCAAAACCAGGTTGTTTAGGCATCACCTGAAACATACAGGGTCACGAATAAAGAGCAAATACCAAGAATATGAAGCAAATGTCAGACAAAGACCATCCAGCGGCGAGTTGACAGCCTGGTTAACAAGCCAATATAGTGATGGATCACAAAATCTAATGTGATGCTGATACTAAACTCGTTATAAGAGATTACCGAACAACAGGCAAAAAGGATTTCTTTGTCCCCCCGCCCCGGACCCCCAACGTCCTTGCGGATTAAATATCGAAGACAAGTGAAACGAAGGTGAATGGAAATGTAAAATTGCAGCACCTCAAAGTAAGCCTTGTAGAAATCTCCTCCAAATCCAGCACACCATGACATTCCAAATTCTGCCTCATTATGTCCATCTACAGAAGACGGGATTCATAATATTAGTGCACCTGGAGCCATTAATTCGTATACCAAAAATCAAGCACCTGACAGGCAGAATTTAAATATTGCACTGAGATCATTTCACTTGAGTACATTCCCTTATCCATCTATATTAAAATGTCCAGATGATATTGGCACAAAGAAAAATGAGGAGAAAGGGATTTAAGTTATATTACAATAGGCATTAACATGAATTATACAAACCAGGCTGCACATCTGGAAGTAAATCAAACCCAATGTCCAACTATAGTACTTCCAAACCTAGTGTCCAACTATAGAAGAAGCTACCAGAGGATTACTCTACCAATTTATATGAAGTTTGGCACAATTCAAGAGGGGCAATATCACTTTTTAAGTGTTGACTTCCCATTTAACAGTAATCCCAATTCCTAACTGAATGTTTGCGAGTATAAGGGTGAATATCCAATAGAGAAAAAGATCTTATCGCTCAAACTCATTATAAATTCAGACAAGTGCATGTTGGATTCCCATAGTGCATCTACGGAGGATCCAACAGGTTGCAACAACACTTTTAAAAGAGAGTGAACAGCATAGGGTAAGATGACACCATATGGAGACTTGTCAACTTTATGTATTTGTGGACTTTGGTAATGCATTTATAGAAAAATTTAAGCAATTTGAGAAATTTCAAAGTTATTCCTATTTCTCATATAGTTTATTCTTTTGGCCATTTCACCATAAAAGTTTCAGAAATTGTCTTAAATGGCTTGGATCAAAATGCCGAGTTTGACCATTGAACGTCAGGCAATTGGGAAGGTTGGAGTATCTCATTTCGGTCTTACTCCAAAAAGTAGAAAAAGAAGACTTCAAGGGAGTCAGTCCAATGGCAGATATTATGGTCTGGAAACATAATCAGGAGGGTACCTTATCAGTAAACAACATGTACAAAGAAGATGTGAAAGATCTTCCTGGTGTATCCTCTGGACCTTGGAGGAAGATATGGAAAAATAAGGTGCCAACGAAGGTCAAATGTTTCACATGGTTGGTAGTTAGGAGAGCATGCCTAACCCATGAAAAGTTACAAAGAAGGGGTTTCCAAATTGCATCCAGATGCTCATTATGTAATGGGGCATTTGAGACTAATAGCCATCTTTTTCTACATTGCAGTTTTACCACTCAATTATGGGATATCTTCCTAAGAAGCACAGGGACTGCCTGGACAATGCCTGAGAACACTATAGACCTCCTTAACTGTTGGGTGAGGAGAGGAGGGAGTAAGATCCAGAAGTCATGGTGGAACATGATCCCCTCTTGCATATGGTGGACTGTATGGAGAGAAAGAAACAAAAGATGTATGGAGAGTATTGCAGAACCTACACAGAAGGTTATATGGAATTGTATGAGGACCTTTGTTTTTTGGTGTAAAGAGGAGGGTTTAGAGGAAGCTAGTGGCATCTTAGATTTTTTTTCTTCTCTGTAGAAGCTCTTGGACAAGGTCCAGAGAGTCTTAGTCTTGTAAATATTTTTGAAGGTTGCCAGCACCCCTTAATTGCTGAAGAATACAATCCTTACCTTTATCAAAAAAAAAGAGAAAATATTTACTTTATTCACATCCTATGTTACAATATATGCTTGTTATGTTACAATATATGCTTGTCTTATTGTCATTAGACATTATTCATCAGGATCTTAATCATTTACATTAACTTTTTTTTTTTGATGAAGTAATTGATTCCATTCATGGCATCAGGAAGATGCAAAGTGGTTACAAAAGAGAGAGCACTAGTATGTTATCTCTAGTACACTATGATAGAGCAAACAAAATCTAAAAAGCTATTAGGGGAATCCATTGGGGACAAAAAAACCCAACTATATAAATACAAAAGACATTTAGCTTTCAGCAAAGATTGGCTAGTCGAGAGGCCATCAAAACATCTTCTGTTTCTTTCATTCCAGATAGTCCAAAAGATGGCAGCTGGTATAATCTTCCAAATCTTTTTGATGGTGTTGTCGACTTTCCATTGGCTCCAGCACTCTAAAACTTTCCTGATAGTGTTAGGCATTACCCATCTGAGACCAAAAAGGTTGAGGAACATGTGCCATAAGTCTGCAGCAGCTGGACACTGCAGAAAAAGATGTCTGGGAGTTTCTGCTTCCTTGTTGCACATGTGGCATCTATTCACAATCTGAAGCTTCCTCCTTTTAAGGTTGTCCTGTGTTAGAATGGCTTCATGCATCGCTGTCCAGGTAAAGCAAACAATTTTGGGTGGAAGTTTGACCTTCCAGATTAGCTCAGTGATAGCATTCAGGTCCATTGCTATCTTGTAGGCTACCTTCACCATGAACTTTCCTCCATCAATATGTCCCCATCTGAACTGGTCTGATGCAATGTCAGTTCCTATGAACCCATTGAGAGCTTGTAATAGTTTGAGGAAATCCTCTATTTCCCAATCTTGGAGGTTCCTTCGGAAAGTAAAATTCCAAAAATTCCCATGCCTGTAATGTTGCACTGTTGCATCTGGCTCCCAGGCTATTTGAAATAACGCAGGGAAATCATCCTTTAGAGTGTTGTTCCCTAGCCATTTGTCCTTCCAAAACTTGACATGCTGACCATTTCCAACAATCAAATGATGATTTCGTGAGAATTCATCCCAAAGCCTGTTTATGCACTTCCAAACTCCTACTTCATGTGGGACTATTGCTTGTTTAGTACTCAAGTTGTCTTGGCTTCCATGCTTTGCCCTTACCACTTCCTTCCAAAGACTTTGGTCTTCCTGTGTATATCTCCACAACCATTTCATTAGCAGACATTTATTGTGCTTCGCCAGATCCTTTATGCCCAGCCCATCTTGGTGCTTTGGCAACATCACTTATCCCATTTGACTAAATGGAATTTGTGGTCAGTGCTATTCCCTTCCCACAAAAAGTTCCTCCTGATTTGATTAATTTTCTCCAAAGTCTTGCTTGGTAGGGGAAATAGTGACATGGAGTAGGTTGGAATGCTGCCAAGCACACTGTTAATTAATGTTAACTTGCCCCCCATTGAGAGATATTGCATTTGCCAGGATGCGAGCTTCTTCTCAAGCTTTTCCAAGACTCCACTCCATATGGAGGATGATTTAAATTTTGCCCCAAGTGGGAGACCTAAGTAGGTGGTGGGGAAGGATACAATATTGCAGCCTAGGATCTCTGCCAGTTCCTCCATATTGTTCACTGTATTAACAGCATTCATGACCTTTTTGAGCATGTTAATGTGAAGACCTGAAAGAGCTTCAAAAATTAACAGAGTTAGGTTCAAAAAAGGCACTTGATTCCGGTCTGCTCCGCAGAAAATCAAAGTGTCATCTGCATAAAGCAGATGAGAGATATTTACTGGATTAACTCTTCCCACATCAAAACCACTTATCCATTGCATTTGTTTGGCCTTGTCTAGCATTCTACTCAACCCTTCCATTGCTAAAATAAAGAGGAAAGGAGAGAGTGGATCTCCCTGACTTAATCCTCTATGAGGAGAGAAAAAACCAGCTGGGCTTCTATTGATGAGAATGGAATATTTCACCGTTGAGATATTGAACTTGATCCATTTTTCACCAAAACCCATTTGTCTGAGTATGGAAATGAGATAGGACCAGTTCAATTAGTCAAAAGCTTTCTCTACATCCAATTTGCATAATATACCAGCATCCCCTTGTTTTAACTGTCAGTCTAGTGCTTCATTTGCAATCAGAGATGCATCTGTGATTTGCCTTCCTTTAATAAAGGTGTTCTGATGATTTGAGACTAGCTTCTCCATAACCTTCTTCAATCTTTCTGCCAAAATTTTAGCTACAATTTTGTTAACACTTCCAATAAGACTGATTGGCCTGTAATCTTTAAGCTCCATTGCCCCTTTCTTTTTTGGGATAAGGGCAATGAAGGAAGCATTGCAACATCTCGCCATCCAGCAATGTTCATGATAGTGATTCATGGCTGCAACAAAATCTGGCTTGATGAAATCCCAAGACTTCTGGAAGAATGCCATTGTATACCCATCCAGACCAGGTGCTTTGTCGAGAGCACTGGAGTCAATGGCTGCTTTGATTTCTTCCTCCTTAAGGGTTTCTCTAACTCAACCTTCTCTTCTTCTGTAATGGTAGTGATACCTTCAAAGTTGACAGATAGTCTCCAAACTTCAGGTTCGGTGTACAAATTCTCAAAGAAGTCTAAAGTCTCCTTTTTAATTTGCTCCTAATCTTCTATGATTACATTGTCCACCATAAGTCTGTCCATGCATGTGTTTCTCCTGTTTGAGTTAGCAATCTTGTGAAAGAATTTTGTGTTCTTATCTCCTTCTCTTGGCCAAAGGCATCTTGATTTCTGTCTCCATGGTATCTCTTCCGCTTTGGCTAACTGTTGGATTTCAATCCTCAGGCTGATTATTTGGTTGGCTTCTGAGAGACTCATCTGCCTGCGTACGGTGGATTGCTCAAGGACCATAAGATCTTCCAAGGCTTTGGATTTACTAGTTTCCACCTTACCAAACTCCATTTTGTTCCAATTGGCAATATCCTTTTTGAGGCTCCTGAGCTTCTGCATTAGTATGAAATCTTCCCCGCCATTGAAGCTATAATTTTCCCACCAATTCTTCAGTTTCTCTGTAAATCCTTCAAATTCTAGCCACATGTTTTCAAATTTGAATATGAAGGAGTGGCGTCCCAATCCCCATTCTCCAAAAGTATTGGTCCATGATCAGAGATTACCTTTGGCAATGTTGTTTGTCTCATGGCTTTGAATGTGTCATTCCATTCATGTGAGATTAGAAATCTATCAATCCTGGAAGCCTGCAAACTATTTCCCTCTCTTGACCAAGTGTACTGGGCACCTTGTAGAGGAAGATCAATAATGTCCAGGTCCTGAATCATATCTGACAGATCTAGCATAGCCCTTGTTCTTCTATTACAATTCAGCCACTAACTTTCAAATCTACATACATTAAGGTCACCTCCTATGATCCAGTGTCCTTCCCACAAACCTCTCACCCCTGCAATTTCACTCCACATCACCTCCCTTTCTGGGTTGGTGTGTGGCCCATACACACCTGCGAAGCACCATCTGAAGGTTTCCTGAGTGCTTTCAAGCATGGTGGAGATGGAATAGATTCCTTGATGAAAATCTATTTTGTTCCATCTTCTCTTGTCCCAAATCATGGCGATACCTCCCCTGGTACCACTTGCTTTTAACTCCACCCATTCAGCCCACCTGTTTCCCCATATTTGCCTTATTATACTAGTAGAGCAGTCCTTCATTTTGGTTTCTTGCAAACACAAGATATCCACCCTCCACTTTTGAATGAGAGACTTTATTGTGCTCCTTTTCCCACTCTCATTCAACCCCTGCACATTCCAGCTCAATACTTTTAGCTTCATACAGAAGCTAAGTTGCATTGCCTACCCCTACTTCCACTGCGTTTTTGTTTAATCCTATCATAGTTGATCCCACATTCCAGCCTTTTCATTTTCCCTTCACCTCTGTTTTTCTTCTTTTGCCCGGATTCTGTTTCTCCAACTGTTGCTGAATTTGGATTCTCCTTCTCTGTTCCATTCTGAGAACCATATCTAACAATTCATGTTCGAATCCTGCTGCATTTACTCCAAAAGCCTTGCATGCTTTAACCATGGTGATTTTTGTCCATTGTGATGCCTTGACTAGGGTTGGATTGTCAACCAATTGCGTACAGGGGACTCCTTCCTACCATGTCAGCGGAAGAGCTTCGCAAGTTGCCAGCATGGAGAAATCTGTCTCTGAATCAAAAGAGGTCAACTCCATGTCATTACTACTGAGAGCCCTAGGAATTCTCTGTCTATTGTCATCTTCATCATCAGCTGAAGAAGATATTTTTGTATTCAAATTTTGTTGAATGGGAATTTCCTGATCTATGGAGGTTCTTGGCATTATCTCCACCAGTTCTGTTACCGGATGCTCTGTAAGTTTTTTTGGGACAACTCTCCAGATGGTTTTACTGTTAAGTAGTCTTGACTCCTTAGGCCTAGTGTTTTGGGCTTTTTTAAATTTTGGGCCTCTCCTTTGGTATGTCTTATAGTAACTCTCATCAGATATTAGGCCCAGATTAGAAGTTGAGTTGACATCCCCACTTAGTCCCTCCCGAACAATAGCTTTGCCCTTCCATCTATTATCCATCGTGCAAAAACATGGACTGCTTTTCAAATTAAAGCTGCTGCTTGGCAGGCTAGTCATGTGCTTTGCACAGCCCCGGCCCGACCTGTAGGTCCGCTAACATAAAGCGAGGAGTTGAGCCTGAACTGGCGAACCGAAGTCACTTTCGGAACCAGAGAGATCAACCTGCACCTTTGAGTTGAGGCCGCTGGTGGCGCAGAACGAACTAATCCGCGACCAGATGGGTGGGCGCTGGCCGGTTTTTCGACGAGATCCCCCTAAAAACCGTTCGTGCAGATCTCCCCTAATGCTGTTGTTTGGCAGACTAGTCATGTGCTTCACTGGCTCATCTCTAAGGTATGAGGGTTTTGCAATTTTCGGTGCTTTTAGGGTTCTGGCGACTGAAGATTTTCCGGCTGGTCTGACGTTTGCATGTATCCTCCATAATATTGACGTCAAAGCTCCGGTCACCGCAAACCAGATCTATGTTTCTGGGCAGATCTCTCTCGCTTTTCTTTACACAAAGACATGCCCAGTAAAAGTGAACCCTATGTTTCGTATCTTCATCTATTCCAACAAAACCTCCACATTTTTCCCCGATATAATTGAATGTTTCAGTCGTCCAAGCATGCAAGGGGATTCCGACTGCTCTAATACATCTTTCTTTTGATTTCACTGTAGTCATCCCCGTTCCTATAACAGGTAACCACCATTCCAGGGTAAGTCTTCTCCCATTCCAGAACCATTCCCCCTGTTTGTTTCTGCTTTAGAGGGAAGTTCAAACAAAAATTGATTGTGACGGATTGGAGTGACCTTCAGCCCTGCCATGATTTGCCATCTGCCTAGGAACCATTTTTGGATCACTTCTCATCTCAGGCTGAAGTGGAAAGAGTCATTGAAACTCCCAATCATGCATTTGGACAAGAAGAGCTCGTTTTCCTCCTTGCAGTTCTTTTCCCTTGTTCCAGCTACATACAAAGGATCACTCAAAGATGGCCATTGAGAGATGTTCGCAGCTTCCATGTATGACCTGGACTCATCTGTGCGTAGATGGAATCTTGGATCCACAACATCTCCTAAGAAGCCTTGTATCTTCTCAACTATATCTCCCCAACCTCTGTTGTAACTGCCTTCAGGGATAATGATGGCAGATTTCCTGTCCCCTAGAATAGCTTCAATTCTGATGAACCTGCCATAGCTTGTTAAAACTTTGTATGGCCCTGAAAATGTAACTCTATACTTTACTGCATCACCTTCTGCATTTATTGCCCGGTTGAAGTGAAGCCTGCTTCAATGCTTCAACTACCCACTGTAGATTGCATTTGTCGATATTAATCTTGCTTCTATACCTCCTGCTGATTTCTGAAAGGGAGAACCAACGTTCACCTTCATTACTGATGTCGAATAGATGAAATGTTTTCCCACTCGAAACAAATGTAACCCCTCGCTCCATAACAAGGCAAAAACAGGTTAATCATCAGAAAAAAGTGCACCGGAAACAGGAAGGAGTAAGAGAGAGATGAAGAGACTGAAAGTGTTTTTCCCAAGAGAGCATTTTTGAACACTTGCATCGTTGTCATTTACACTAACTATCTAATCTTCCATCTCTTATGCTAGATGAATCTTTATTGCTATGTCTGCTCATGTTAATGGCTCTAACAAAAAAGGTGGTTACATTTAAAGGAGCCATAAGGAGTTTCCACGGTAATAAAAACTGCAGCAAACACACTTGCCTCGGATAATGCAATGTTCAGGTGCTCGAAAGAGATGTGATTCATACAAGAAGTAGTGAATTATGAAGCAAACACAATAACTTTTTGAAACAATATTGAAACCAAAACCTAGGACTTACAGTAACATGCGGGGTCAAGAATCACAGGTTCTCCATTCTTGTCATATGTGATGTTACCGCTCCATAAATCTCCATGCAACAAACATGGCTCTATCACAACATTTTTGAATAAAGGTGCCAGGTTCCTTGCTAACCTTTGCCCTAAGAGTAGATCAATTTGATAGAACAAAATAAATAAAACACGTCAGATATTGAATAACAAAGTAAACATCCTTGAGTTGTTTAAAAATAGTTACGTAATTAGACGTTTAAAGTCAGGTTGTAGAAACTGACAAGCCTCAAATTTCAGGAAAAAAGATTATCACAAAAATGTAGGCTTTGACATTATTCAGTACCTCGGAGTATGATATTTGCCCATAATTATGTTTCTGTGGATGTTGTCTCATTGCCCAATGGAAAATAATAGGTTGTAGAAGTTCAAAGTAAACACTATCTACATTAGAATGAACATGGGAAGATAGATATGATTAAAAATCACTCGAATCCAGATTAAAAGATAAGTGGACATTGGTTTGTGCCGAAAAAGAAGAAGGCAAGCTACTTTGGCTGTTTGAATAAATTTAAGAAGCAACAATCCCTTCTCCATGCTACTACAGTAAGTTGGTTCAAATGGCAACTCTAAAAGAAGCCTGAAGCAACTTCAAATTCAGAATGAAGGAGGAGGTTGTACACATTTCCACATTGCATTTATCAGGATCAAACAAATCAAATTCCATAAATGGAGTCAAAGTTTTTTTTCCAGTATAATGGTGATTTAAACCTCTTTCATAAATGGTTGGATCTCCATACTGTTCACGAGCCATCTTCAACTGGTATCCCAATCTGTGTTCCGCATAAAATTCAATCCAATCTGACATCCATGTGTTTATCTGTGGAGTACTACACATAAGAACAAATATTCAGCCCTTGATATGTCCGATCTGTTTACGCCTTAACATAGAGAGAGATACAAATTGATGAGAAACTCCAACTTCAACTACTAGACATTAAATTGAAAATTTCTCATTTCACTTTTTTTTTTTTTTGCCTAATATTATAAAAACTACACATGATCCTTCCATTTAAACAAAGAGTACAATTATGCAGGTGTGCAATTCACCATTTAGTGGATTTTGAGGATAACAACAACAACAAAAACAACAAAAACATACCCGGTGGAATCCCACAAGTAGGGTCTGGGGAGGGTAGAATGTACGCATACCTTACCACTACCTCCTAGAGGTAGAGAGGCTGAAAATCCTCGTCTCAAAAACCCAAAAGCAGAATAAACTAGATATAGAAAAAGGGAAGGACAGGAAAAGCACACGATAGTATGCAAATACGATATATTTAACATAACAAAATAGAAAATAACAAACACAAGATATAAAGGCAATGTAAATATGCTAAAAGTGGATTTTGAGAATGCATCCTCATAATGGAAGAATTTTGATATGACCCTGGCATGATACCTGCCAATAGTATTGTCAACATGAAAGCCAAACCCCTTCTCAGATTTTGCTGCTTTATGCATTTCTGCAAGCTTCCTTCCTAATGCAGACTGAAAAGCAGAAAATGGTCAAATATGGAATATCTGAATGCTGTCACCAAATTAACAAAGAAAAGGATATGAAGGAAATAGTAATTATGGGAAAACAAGATGAACAATCACTCTCACCTGATTGCTTCTAGATGCACCAAACTCAATAAATTCCATAATGATATACGAGCCACCTGTTGGCAGAGATCCAACCTACACAACGCATCAATCTACAACCTCTAAGATACAATTACGAACTTTCTTATCAGATGGGAGAGGGGAAAGCTTCTACAAAGTTTAGTATACAAGAAAAAAATTGTCATCCTTACTTTATATGGTTTTGGTACACGGATTGACCCTGTTTCGTACATAGCATTTAAACCCAATGCCTCTCCCTCAAACATTGATGGTCCAATACTCCTGATTAGATTTTTAAAGTACTATATTAAGCAACTATCTACCCCTTTTGGTAATACCATATTAAGCAAGCATCTATTACATCTTCTTAACATTTTGACAAGAGAACATAATCAAAATACCTGTTTGTTTTAACAAAAAAGGAACCGGCATCAGTGTTATAACGAGTTGCCCGATTTATGCACCCACCACCAATTGGACTGATTCCTTTGATCTGTGTTGCCTTTCCTTCTGAAAGGATCCATTCACGAACTGGATCATCACTCATTGCAACCACTGTGGAATTCAAAGGAGTGAATACACTTGATATGGAAAATAAAATCTTGTTAACGAATGCATATAGCACATAATTTGGATTGAAACCATAAAAGTTCATTTAATTGCCATAACTTCATGTGGCTGTGAAATGAACCAGAAATAAAGTATTACTACCAATTTTCAGTTACATAAATGAACAACCATTTAGAAGAAATGCTTACAGAAAACTCCATGTACAATGTTAAAAGCTAAAACAAAATCCTGAAAGGATCATCAAGTTACTAATAGGCAGTTAGGCACTCTTATCTATTTTTTACCCACCAAACTGGGATTTTGATTAGTCAAGACTAAGGAATAATCTTTGCTAGGACAACTTACAAAACTTACATTGTTCGAAATGGAGGAAACGGAATAAAGGGAATAGAGAGTGAAAGATGGAGAATGTGAAAGAAATCTATTTTCTTTCTTCTTTTGCATAAGAAAAGAAGGGGTAACTCAAGCAATTTTTATACTTATTTTTCATCATTCAACTAAAGCAATGGGTGCACGAGAAATTACTTCCTTTCTTTTTAACAATGGTGTTTTTCGGGCCAGCTTGTGCCACCTCTACTATTTCATCTAGTACCTCCCATCAGCCTATGTACCAGGTAACTCCGAAGAAAATCAAAATTCTTTGACATCAATGAGTATGATGTCCTTTCTTTATTCAGTGAACAGAACTTAAATCTCTGTATCATAAAACCATTCATCAAAACGGAGCCTCCCAGCAATTGATACAGCCAGACAGTGATATAGGCTATAGGGAACCAAAATAATTATTAAATTCATCTAATTTGCAAGGCGCATCTCTAAACCTTACAGATTGAACTCAATATGCCCCATAAATACGCCTCCAAGTTAACCCCAAACCTCTAAACTTCAAATTAACAGGAGGAAAATAATGAAGTGGGCAACTGAAAAAAAGTTCCACATTACAGTAAAAAGTTAACAAGAAAGTTCGAAGTACTAGTAAAAGAAACAGATATACACAAAAAGTTGAAATCTTTAAGCAGAATATCTTCATTACATAAACTAAATGAGCAAAATTGTGAAAAGCATGAAACTAATAAATGGTTCAATTTGTAAAGAGACATACCAATCAGAGGTTTGTTCTTGTTGAAGTTGAAGGGGTGTATGAGAGAAGGGCAAGATATAGAAGGCATGGAGGAGGTAAAGGAAATAGCCCTAAAGTGTGCTCCAGCCATTGTTGCTGTCTCTTTTTGGCTGGAGATATTTGCCCACTTTTAATTGGTTCTTGTTTCTTCTTCACATTTCTTTTTTACCTTTCTGCTGCTGCATGGGGCTTTTCAAATAAGGGGAATTAACTTCTTGTTCTTTTACTCGAGTCTATCCTATTCCTTCTTATCTATGGATAAGGTAGGAGAGAAATTACGATCTCGCGATAAAAAATGTTACAGGTTGAAAATTATATGAAAAATATTATAAGTTATAAATTTAAAAAAATATATTTTAAAATATTAATTCAAATTTATATAGTTTAATCTTGAAAAGTGAAATAATAACAACTTAAAAGACAGAGAAAGTAATAGATAGGCTATATTTTATTTTCAAATTTGAAAAGAATATGGTAGTTTTTTTATGTAAAATAAAATGAAAAATGTTATTTTGAAATTTTGTCATAAATATAAAATAGAACTTATTCTTGATTTTTTTTTATTAATTTGTAGTGAAAATATTTTTATTTATTTTTTCAAATTCTTAAATGTTCTACATGTATTCTAGAGTCAACTCCAGAAAAAAAAATTCATGCACATACCTGTGAACCTTGGGCAAAAAGAGAGGATTATGTGTCCTCACTCCTCATTATATTGTATAATCGTATAGTTATTTCAAATACAAATATTTGTGTTAGATTTCTCAAAAGCTTTTGCGCATTGTATTACTAATACATAGTTATGCAACAATCAAAATTCTCATTTTATGTTATTTTCATATATTCCGTTTCGTCGTACCATATTATGTATTCGTTGGCAAGCACAAATCTATTTTATTTTTTATTTTTTTTCAAAGAGAATTAAGGACATGTGATACAACAAGCAAAAGGCAATAAAAATTTCTTAATTCGTATCTCTGATGAAGTCATTGATGGATGAGTAATTGACATCATCATTGCATTTTAATACTTTAAAAGAGAATAATGCGTATTTGTTTTGTAATTAAAATTTTAAGTCGAAACTTTTAAAATAAAATTATGCAAGTTGTGATGAAAGTAGTAAATAGTATAATATGTGTCCTTGTGAGTTGTTGGTTTTAAATAAGTTACTAGGTATACAAAATCACAGTAAACTAAATCAATAAATGCATGACATGTATTTGCGTTAAAAAAAAACTCGGTTAACCATGGTAAGTTCATATAGTTTGGTATAGCCGTCCAGTGCGAGTAAGTATTTATCTAAAATTGTTGGATTTTTATTGGATGTAGAAATCCTTTCACTCAGTAGTAGGTGTAGTTAGCTATTGATCCATTATGGGGAGTAGATTGAAGTATAAAATGCAAAGGGATGGTTTAGTCAGAAACTGTAAAAATGATGCTTAGCAGAAGAGTTATCCAGGATAAAGAAATATATACACTTTACTAGAAGGAAAAAAAATCATATTTAGTAAAGAATTATGAGATCCAAGGAACACAAACTCCATTGTGAAAACATGGTATCATTTAGCAAACTTCAGTCTTTATAGGAATATGATGTTCTACATTTTATGGTTTCATCACATTCTGGATATTGTATATCAGAAACCAGAACTGCAGTGAGGTAAAAACTTATACCTTGACTGTCAATTACTAAAAGAGGTATATGGGGAGGCTCATATTCTTACAGTCCATGACCCTCAAATGAGCCAATTCTAGAGCATTTCAACAGGACTTCAGTTAGTTGTCTACTTTGGTCTATGATGAAAAACGGACATTCTAACCGCCTTCTCTACAACGATATTACAGAGGATTTGACATTGTACAACATGATAGAAGATGCACCATATTTGATAGGATAAGCAGTGTACCATAAACTTAGTCCGAAATCTCGGAATTGTTAAAAGAGTGCAACTAGAACTTCTAACTGGTTAAATGCAACATTCATCTACAGAAGTTTCTGTGTCCTTCCTCCGTGTCTTCAGATTCTCCTTGTTCAGATCAATCAGTCCCCCTTGTCAGTCTCCAATAGGATAAGTCTGATACAGGGTAACATCTGAATGCTAACAGAAGGCATAATTTCTTATGGTAGCTCTATGTTTGCCTTTCGTCATGACCTTGCTTCTGTTTCGCGGGAGACCTCAGATTCAGGGTTGATTGTAACAGAAACAGCTTCATTGCTGTTACTTACAGTACCTTGCGACCTTTCAGCAGTACGTAGCAGCCACTGCCTTGAATGCTCCAATGAAATCTCAGAACTGTCAGTGTTTTGATCCCTGCTAAGCATTGCAGGGAGCCTTTGCTTGTTTTCAATAGATTCCTGAACGGAAAGACGGCAAACTGGACAGGTAGACTGTTTTCTTAGCCATATATCGATGCATGAAAGATGGAAACTATGGCCACACTTGGGCATAATTCTCAGAACTTCATTCTCCTGATACTCCGATAAGCATATACTGCACCTGAAATTCAAATTGCATGACCTCATCAATGGAAAAACCTATCAAACTTAGATATACAAATCAGGAAACACTTTAATTTAGTTTTAAAGAAAAGACCAGAAGGGAAGACGAGAAAATAGCAGTGTGGACGGTACAATAGGTTTATTGTAACCTCAATGAAAAATCAGACCTATGGTTTCCTCAATCTCCTGTTTGGAAGTTCAACATAGACAAGAGGGAGTCCAATAAAACACAACGGGGTTCATTCTTATATCCTTGTATGGTTATACCTATTTCTGCTAGCTTAGACACATAGTACATCAGAACATCCATTGCATTTCTCTCTCCAAATGCATGAGGTGATAGTCAATTGCCAAATATTGCAGAGAACACGTAGCTCAAAAAAATTGTATGGTGCTGCACTTACTGTGTATCTTCTTCCGAGGAGGTGAAAGCTTCACTGTGAAATTTCATGGTTGGAATTGCAGCAACCACAACTGAGTCAAGTCCATTAATTCGATGCTCTGGCTGCCAGAATAGGTTTACATTAGTGAATTTGTAGCAATAACAACTTAAATCACAATTCATTCACTTAACAGCTTAGAAGAGATATATCATAAATTCGAGGGGAACAAAATGTGGAAAAAACAAAATGCCAATAGCAGAAAGTTATTCACAGACCAGCATCTGCGAAATACCATCCTGAAACTAATAGCCTGTTTGTCCAAGCGTCCAAAATCAGCTTATTCTGAGAATTGCTTTCCCTAAAACTGCTTTTCTACGCAGTTTGTGTTTGACCAATAAATTTAAAAAACACTTTTGAGCATCAATTAGTCTTTAGCAAGTGTTTCCCTATAAACTACTTCTATGAGCTTTAGAGTAAAACAACTTCTGCTACTCCCCATAAACACTTATTTTCTCCCAAAAGCCTGGTCAAACACGCTCTAAATGTTCATGATAATCAAGCACATTCAGAATGCAGCCAAAGATAACAACAAATTCTGAAAGCAATGAAAAGCACTCATACAAACTTTCCACATTGACTAATCGGTCTTAATTTTTGGTGATCTTTTTGTCTTCTCTGTAGCTCCATCAATACTCAGATAGGGTAATCAGTGATACTATAATCTCATTTTCCCACCTTTTGTTTCCATGATCACAAAAATCTTATTATTTGTAAATCTTTCTCAAAGCCAGCAAGTCAAACTAGAACAAAGTTTAAGCCATCAAATCCTAAATCATTCTACACAAAACCAAAATATAATAAACAAATGGACTAGTACTAAACAGTTGTAGGTCTAACACAAAGCAAAATGATTTCCTGCAAAAAGGAATAAAACTTCAATATCATGATGATTAAACAAACATAAGAAAAATCTTCTTGAATGAATCAACAACCATTGATTAGGAACTAAGAAAAAGTCAGTAATTTAAGCAAAGCTTACCTGTTCAAGATCAATCCCTGATTCAATTTCGAACATTTCCCTTGATTGCCTCCTGCTTATTCTTCCACAAATCAGTCTAGTACACACAAACACAATAAAAGTTGCACTCATCCCAAAACCAATTATTGTGGTTATCAAATTCATGCCAGACCCAAACATCCCAACCCCACTTTGATTCCTCCTCTTCAACTAATTTTCCTTTTCTCAATATAATAAATTTTCAATTCAAGAATGAGGGGAGAAGCAAAATGAAGAACATCTGGTCAAAGAAAGAGCCAAAATGAACAGAAAAAAAAAGATTGTATTTTTACAGAGAGCAATTATTAGAATAGATCCACCTGAATACAACAAAGAAAAAGCAATGGAGATGGACTTAACAACTAATGAAAGGAGTACAAATACCAACACCCAGAATGAGATTCACCTTAAAAATTCAATTTTTTTTTTTTTGAATAACAAAAAGAAAAAAATATAATCTTTTTAGAAAAAAATCCCATCTAACATTGAATCCTAATCTCTTTGGGTGGACTCTAAGTTAAAAGAATTAAGACCAAGAATAGAGCAATAAATGGATAGTGTGGATGAGAAAAGATGTAGACTCTTTCTTTTCCTTTGGCTTTGCTTCCTTGGACTTACATCTCAGTGGGGTCCACTCAAGTGACCCCCCCCCCCCAAATCACCCTGGTCTGTTGATATTCAATAATAGTTACATCAAAGGGTTGAGGAAATTTTGAGAACTTTGGTGGCCTAAAAGGGTATAAACTTTTATGTGAAATGATGGAATTGAAAGTTCTAAATTGCTGTACAAAAAGAAAGTGGATTCTTAAAGATTCCTTAGTGAAAGAATGACAAAGATTCTGAATTGTCTAGGTGATTTGTTCTCTGCTTTTACTTTCAGCCTTAAATAGGTGCTAATTGTGTTACTAATTTTGGATACTGCTTTCTCTTTTTTATGTCACTCTTGTGTCATTGACTTTATTTAAACAAAAATCCAGTGGGAAATTTATCCACTTATGTTACTCTTTTTAAAGGTGTTTATTGTGGGCCAGATTTCAATAGTGAGAATCACATCTGAATTGGATTGGGCTCTTAAAAAGAAGAAGAATGTTCATCCATTTATGGACTCAATTGTTTGCCCATTACCGACTTTTCTACTACCTTGTCTGCTGAAATAACTTTATTAGTTTTCTCAAAGGACTTACGCATAATGAATCTCATTATGTACTTTTGTTAGATGGGTGAACGGATAATGGTGTTGTATAAATATGGCTTAACTCATAAAGAGATTTAAACTTGTTCTCATTTTTTACTTAGACACCTAAACTAAGACAAGTTCCTAATAGACACCTCAACTCCCATTAAACACTTTTATCCTACTTGGCACTCTTCGGTACTGTTTTTTTAATTTTTCAGCCAAAAATAAATAGTTGCGATCCAAATTTTTTTTTTCTTCATAAAAGTAGGTTCTCATAATTCTCAGTTATCCAAAAAAAAAATTCCATAAAAGTAGGTTCTCAAAATTCTCCGTTAACCATATGCGAAAAAAAATTATTACAATTTTAAATAAAAAAATTTTGCACATGGTTAACTGAGAATTTTGAGAATCTACTTTTATGAAAAAAAAAAATTTTTTGGACCGCAACTATTTATTTTTGGCTGAAAAATTAAAAAAACAGTACCGGAGAGTGCCAAGTAGGATAAAAGTGTTTAATGGGATCAAATCTGAGCAGTTGAGGTGTCTATTAGGAACTTGTCTTAGTTTAGGTGTCTAAGTGGAAAATGAGGACAAGTTTATGTGTCTGTATTTGGCCTATAAATATTGGTATATTGAAAATTGTGAAAGTTGTAACTATGAATGAATTCATTTCATTCATGTAACTCTTTGTATTTCGGTGCAACTTTTCGTCTACTATACATGAATCATTATATCATCCTATTAACTATAAATATCTGAATCCTTCTTAGATGTTGATAGAACTTGAGGACTGAAGTGGAAAAACTAAGAAACTTTTGGCAAAAAGGTTTAAGACAAGTTTCAAGAAGAAAAAGTGTTGTTTCGAAAAAATTCAAGTGTGATCATAAGCCATTGAGTGGTTCGCTGGACAATAAATTTGAGATACCGCTATTTGTTTGTCGTGAATCATTTTATTTTGGGAGGATTTCCTTAAGGGAACTCTGTGAATTCAAAGAACTTGACTCTTCTCTCCTTTTATCTAGTCTAATGTTCTTGAAATTAATTTAACTTCATATTGAATATTACATTAATTATATGAAATTTGTATGAAGTTATTTCATTGAAAAAATTAAAGTTTGTTCTACACAATTATCATTGTTACTTATAGGAACAACAACTTTACTTTTTTTAAGTTACTCTTCAATTTAATCCTTACATTTTCAACTTGATCTCTATCTTCGAATTAAGTTAGAATAAGGTTCATATACACTCTATCCGTCTCAAATTTTATTTTATCTAATTACTTCTTGTTATTTTCGACTTGGTCTAAGAATTTTTGATAACACCCTCAACTTAGTCACGCGATTTGGTGATTACAAGCTAATTATATACGTGTGTCATGGAGGCAAAATCAGTACGTAGTGTCATAACGGTGGATGGAGCTATGACTTCAACCGGACCATTTTTTCTATACGGAGCTAGCACATGCATGAATGTAAAATCCTTTTCAAAAAAAATCAAATAAATATTAGATTATGAACCTCATAATTTTAAAACTAGTGAGTTTGATGTTAAGAACTTTAAAGGTTGAACTCATCAAGTTTAAATCTTGATTTATCTCTATCAGAACAGTTTACATATAAACTTTAGTTGCCATATTAGTAGAACTGTCAATACGAGCTGATTCACCCCATTCGAATTAGTCCATACAGACTTTGAATTTCGACGGGCCACATCGGGCTGGCCTATTTTTTTTGTGGGCCAAAAAACAGCTAGCGAAGCCATAGTACATGAGCTATAGGCCTTGCCGAGTCAGCCCACGTTTTTTTAAAATATATTTTTTTTATAAATTTTTAAATTAAACTATAATTCAAAAATATTTAAATAAATAGTAACAAGACAATACATAGTATTAATGTTACTATTACATATTATAAAAACATAATTTGTATTTAAATTTTAATATTCAAAATTTTAAATGAAATTTGAGTTTGGACTCTTATTATTTTTAATACTCTATTTTATTTTTTAATTATTTTTTAATTTTAGGCTACGGGCTGATCCAACTCATATTGCAAAAGTCCCATAAATCAGCAGGGTTGTTCGGGCCAAGCTAAAAACTCCACTTTTTAAATGAACTTCAAAAATCTTAACCCACTCTTGCTAAATTACGGATTAGCTCAGACCGATCCAACATGTCTAGCTCATATTGATGGACCTACACATTAGTACGGAAGTACAATTCGGACATTGTGATTCTCTCCATCCTAGTATATTATATAGGGCTAATTATGCTCATTTGTTCAGACACAATTATTTATGTAAGCGTTTAATTATGATTTATGTTAAATGAAAGTGGATATACAAGTGTGATTAACTTTTTGTACTATCTTTTAGTCCCATAATAGCAAAACTTTGTCATTATTTGTATATTTTGAAGAAGAAAGTGCAAGGTGGATGATTGCATCATTCATCTTGATAAATCATATTCTTCAACGGATACAATATATTGGTCAAGCTTGTAATTTTTAAATCGAATTAACTACCATTCACTAATTTTGTCTATTTTTCAATGGAATATTTAATTTGTACTTGGATGCATAATGGAGAAGCTGACCAACACTCAACTAGGTAAGATTGATCCTTTAATTTTAATTCCTAGAGGCTAAAGATTGTGCTTCTACTTTTAGTGATAATTCACGATACAAAATTATTCGCAAAAATATAATATCTTAATGATTTTAAACGTCTTTACAACATAGTGATTAATACTTATATGCATAAAAAAATGAGCTCGATAAATCAGTTTCATTGTCCTACTAGGTTCCAAACCTTCTCTTCAACTATGGAATCTGATACCTTCATTAATGGATACAATATACTGGTCAAGCTTATATTTTTCTCAAATATAATTAACTACCTGGGTTGTCACTAATTGCTCTTATAGCTGACAGATTATTTGTTGTTAGCTACATAAGAAGAAGCTGACCATCATTCTACCAAGATTCTCTTTTTCTTTTTTCCTCTTGGTTCTATTAATTAGTTATTCCATCCCTTTCGCTTTAATTTATTTATCTTATTTTTCTTTTTTAGTTTGTTTACGAGAAATGTCTCCTTCCGTTTTTTATAACTCTTTGATTTTAACTTTCTATATAAAATGTTTAAGAATATTTCACATTTAGGACTACAAAATTCAAAAATTTTGTCAAATTCAAAACTAGACAAACAAATTGAAATGGAGTAGTATTTAATTTTGATTTGGAGCAGGAATTAATTACCCATTATTTTACTTTGCTTACAAAAGTCGAATTTTCTGTTTAACTTTATTTAACAAAAGTGGAATTTTCTGTTTAACTTTAACGCACAACTTGTATCCATCTTATACATGAAGTCAAAAATTGAAGGGATTAATCAATTAACCTGATGAAATAGTACTTTCATCAGCATATATGTTGTTGAGTTTGTTGGTTATTTTAATTGTCATGTAATCCTTGACGTAGGGATTGAAATTTTCTAAGGCTCTGTGAGTTAATTCTTTTTAGTTAGGGTTTCTTGGAAGCTAAATATCTCATAAATCTTGAGGATATTAAAAAAAAATATCAAAATCTCGAATATCCCATAAATTTCGAGTATATTTATAAAGAGATCAAAATCTCATAAACTCTTGGGATATTCATAAAAAGATCAAAATATACCATTCTTCTTGAGAATTAAATACTTCAAGAAGATCCACTTACAAAACCTTTCATGGAGATCAAGCATAAATCATACTAGTTCGAAAAATACACAACTAACGTTCCTCGAATTACGGAGGCGTCTTCGGAGAGATCATGAATCAAGGTTGTGAACAAATTTGTACCTGCATTGTTTATCAATAAAACTATATGTCTTCATATATTATTTGTGATTACAATTTATTTTTCATCACTATCAATTGTACCTTCCGTATAAAGTCTTTATAAGAAATAGCCTAATTAATTACGAGAGATGCTCATAAAGTACATCTATATGTTTAACTCCCTGAATTAATATTAATTCTGCAATATTTGTAGTTATTAAATAGAATATTGATCTTCTTCCTTTGAGACTCTTCTGCTTATGCTTAATTTGCAAATATTTTCCCTTTAGCTTTTTCTGTCGTATTATATTGTCCCCTTTGGCCCAAAAGATCTATTTTATCAGTTGGCCTTTCCTCTTGTTGAAACTCAATTAACATTCATGTTAAAGTTTGTCTCACCATTGTACTACAGAGTTGCAACTCATATTTGTCACACCTCAATCGATCGCATCGTCTGATCCATGACATATATATACTATTTGCTTTGGACCAATATCTGAATGTGTATACCAACTGTATATCATATGAACTTGTATTAATTTTATTCTATATTAATCTTTTTCTTATTTTTCGATGTAGATTTACCTGATATGTTATATGAGTAAATGCTCCTTCTTTATGCATTTGTTTATTTAGAAGTCAATTCGTTCTTCTCTTTGCTTGCTCGATCTCAACAGTACCCCATCCTTCATCATGAACGTCACATTTATAAAAGGTTGTGGGAGTGGTATTATTATTGTTGATAATTCACCAGGCCTTGATACCTTCACAAGTGACACTAGTGTCTTTTTGTGATCAAGAGGGGAAAAAAAAAACAATATTCAAACGGATCATTGATAATTGATAAGTTCAAACCCCCCAAATAAGTCCAATGTTTGCCTTTTCAACTATAGTGGTGGTCTCCACATATGTGACATAATATATTTATTTAGTGGTGTAATTGCCAACAAAAGCAAGTTGATTTTAAGCTTGGTTATGGCAAACCTTATGCACTAGATTCCAAATACAATGATTGAGGAACTCATGATGTTGGATGATCAAGACATTTTTGGCTGCAGAAGCTATATATACAAGTTGACTCAATTCAAATGTGTAATACTCTCAGAACGGCTAATTAAATCATATTATAAGCTTGTGATATTATCAAAGTACACGTAGGAACACTAGAATATGCTACCAAACAATGATTTACTGACATTTCTTACATTTACTATGTTTTATTTAAATGATAATATTTTTGTCCCAATTTATGTGACACTCTTTTTTCTAATTTATCAATCCCAATAAAGAATGTCATGTTTATATATTTAGTAGTAATATATAACTTTAAACTTCTCATTCCATCTGTAATGTGATAAGAATTTATAGCCACACAAATAACTATAACTTATTTTAGATCATAAATTAAAAAAAAACTTTCAATTTTAAACTTCATGCTCAGTCAAACACCCCTAAATCAACGCGTAACACTTGCCTTCCTCCACCGTTTAGATGGATAGTGTCAAATCTTTTTATAGTCCTCTTCTACACTCATTTTCCTATTGCTCATTTTACACTTGTTATATAAAGCACATATAGCTTAACACATATGAAGCGTACATAGGTAACAAGCAAATTAAACATGAGGCTTCCTCTTAATGGAGGAGTATTTGGCTGTTGGCACAACAGGGTGTGCCTTACCGCACCGCAGACGGACCCGCGGTAGCGTTCGTGATAGGAAATCTAATCCACATGGACGAATGAGACAAATTATTGGTCACTAAATACCCGATACACCTAATTAATGTAACGAACCCAAATTATAGACTAATACTTAATGACTCCATGAATGAATAGGATTTCGATAAATGGGGGAAAAAGGACAGAAGAAAAAGACTGAAAGATGAGGACTTTAGAGGGCCCTTTTGCTAATCAATATAATTGGTTGTACCAAATCCAACGTACCCAAAACGTTTTCTCCATTCAAAATCCCTTCACTAATTTGTCTTTCTTTTATGTTGCGTGTCACTGAATTAAAATTTAAACTTTATGAGTTCATAATTTTAGAATATCAATATGAGATATTATAACTGACTCTAGAATTTAGTTTTTATACATAATTTCTGAATATCTTAACAGGACTAAAATTACTAAATTCTATCAAACTAGTGGATAATCTCCACCCAATATTTACACATGAATTACATCCCAAAATGACCCACTTAAGAGCCAATGACTGCCTTTAATTAGCTTGTCTTCTCACCTAATATTTTCAGAATGCTATAGATTCAATTTGAACAAGATCATGAGTTACTAATTAAAGAAAGGAAAGACTGTGAGAGTATACAATTTAAGAGGTTAAATTACAAGCTATGTTAATACCTAAAATATTTATACTTTTAAGTTTTCTATTTACATTCATGTCATATTATATTTTTAAGTTTTTTGCTTTTTTCTAAAAAAATAAAATGCATACTTAATCTTTACTCAATGCATTAATTGTCGGATTGACAACACATATTTTACTTTTTATATTCCCCAAATAGTCTATTATAATATATTTTTTGTGAGCTTTTGCATATTCCAAGGTGACCCAATTTTTTTTCTTCGTCTTGGAAACCATCTGCACAACTTTGTTATCATTTGGCTTCAATTATTTAAAAGATTCACACCAATACTAGTGTTAATATTCACCCTCAATTATTTCAAAAGAACTACATCAACTTTAACATCAATAAAACATTCTCATTAGAAATACATCACACAAACCAAAATATCAAAAGTTTTACAGTAGTGAAAAGTTTTACAGCAAAAACAAAAGAAAACACCAATTTATCATAGTGCATTAACAAAAAAACAAATCAAACACTAACCTAAACACCAATTATTTCACCATTAAATCGAACACAAAAAGTACACAACAAATCAAACCAAATTTCAACTAGACATCAATAACATAGTTTCACCTTGTAAATAGTTAATTATAACCAAAGACAACAACCAAAAAACACTCAAATTTTTTCACACACACAGAAAAAAAATTCAAAATAACACCAATCTAAACACCATTTATTTCACCATTTAACTTAACAACAAAATAACCCACACCAAATAACACCAAGTATATCAAAATTCCAAGATACATTCAACTGGACACGCGAATTTTGCCATATAGATACTTAATTATAATCAAATACATCAACCAAAAATATCCAAGTTGTTTTCAGAGTGCATTTAAAAGAAAAACACCAACGTAAACACCAATTATTTCACCATTTAACTGAACAAAAAAAATGCATAACAAACCATACTAAGTTCCAACTAGACACACACAACATAATTTCACCGTGTCAATACTTAATTATAACCAAAGACAACAATCTTTTTTCAAGAAATTGATGCACAATTACGTAACCTTGCTACATCAATAAAATTTTAAAATGGAGAATTGAAAAGACAAAAGCAAGAGGTGTGCAGATTGTTTCCAAGACCAAAAAAAAGTTTAGAGGTCCTTGGAACTAGAAAAAGTAATAAAACTATTACTAAATCCCAATAAATCAAAGATTAGAACAAAAGAAATAGATGAAATATATATATTTAATAGGTTTGCATTGTTTTATAAATAAAATGTTAACATTTAAATGTAATTTAAGAAAATTGACATGTTAATTCATGGGAAGCCAAGAGAAAGGTAAGAGTTTTGAGTAGTGTGTGTTATTATAACATTTCAGTTCAAATGAGAAGAGCAAGTTGCATTATTACACTTCCATTATTCCCCTACATCTTGCCTCTTAAGGTTAATTAATTAAATATTAGTTAGTAGTTTATTCAGCTCGGCCAATCAACCCAATTACATTGCACGTCAAGTTGGTGTTTATCCTTAATCAATGCACTTTTGTTTCTACATGGATGATTGATGTATTAGTTTATGAGTTTAATATGCTGTTAAGAGTCTTTAATAGCTACGTCTTTGCATGTCAAGCCAAGACACTTATTCATTCTGCTAACTATAATACATGTATAACCCTAAAGATTGATCACTAAAACTAATAGCAAAACAACAAAGGAATAATTGAGAGACGGGGTATATGCTTTAGCCTTGGGCCCCCTTTTTTAAAAAATTAAACAACAATGATGTTCGAATACCTCAACTATTTTGTTAGGTGCTTGCTATTTACTATCAATACAAGTACATAGTAATTCTATCCGTCAAGTATTAAGCCAAATTAAAATAAATCATTCTTTTTTATTTCTATTTCGATTTAAACCTTGATCTATTTCACTTATTAATTGATCGTTAATTCACACCTGGGGAGTGCAAGAAGGTTTATCGGAACCTCCCTTGTCAAAATTGTTTTTATGTTATACTATATGATACATATTATATTAAATTCTTTTAATTTTTGTACATTTTGAATCTCTTTAATAAAAATCTTGATTCTGTCCTGATCCTTAATAGTTCTTTAAAGCGTCCTTATATATAGTGCAAGATTGGCAACACTACTCCTTATAGTACACTACTTTCTTTCTCTTTTGTCAACTATAGTACTATTTTATAACTTTCCCCCTACTTAATGGCTACGGGTTCGCAAAGCACGAATACCAACACCACCAAATCATCATCAACACAACCAAATAACAAATCATCAGTAACAAGAAAATTTGTAGGTGTAAGACAAAGACCCTCTGGAAGATGGGTTGCTGAAATAAAGGATTCGTCTCAACGTGTGAGGTTATGGCTAGGAACATACGATACTCCTGAAGAAGCTGCTCGTGCTTATGATGAAGCTGCCCGAGCCCTACGTGGTGAAAATGCACGAACCAATTTCGCTCCAAATCATCCCAATTCTGATTTCGATCAATCGAATATATTGCATAGTAGCAAACATGGTCTTAGTTTTTCTTCGATAAAAGCCAAGTTAAGTAAGAATTTACAAAGCATCATGGCTAGAAATTCGGAAAATAAATCGTCGTCTTCGTCCAAAAGTACTAGAGTAAGTGACCATTTCACATTTGCTAGGATTTTCCACTTTAAAAATAATTATAATCACCAATACCAAAATCATCATGTGGACATGAATAAAGTTGTGCAACCAAGTATTAGAGTACTTCCACACGACGTAACTGATAACAATAACAACAACAATAATAATGATTCGTCTTGGGAAAATTCAAGCATATCTGATTGTAGTAGTGAATGGGCTGCTTTTAGGCAGCTTGGACTGGAGTCTGATAACTATGGATCAGATGGAAGTGAGTATTTTGTTGGATCAGATCCATTAATGGCAGGTTGGGTTAGTAGTCCAGATATTATGAGTAGCAGTACTACTACTGAAGGATCAAGAAGCAAAAGGTTTAAGGTTTCTTCTTCTGTTATAGTTCCCCCTACTTTTAGTGAATCTCCCTTACCTTCTGACAATTATGTACCATTTTAATTATTTTTATTGTGTGTCTTAAGATTAATCCAGAGTTGGAACTTTAAGGCTTCCTTTCCTAAGGTTAAGAAGCCAAAAAAAAAATACTACTTTTATTATTGTTTTTGTGACACATAGTCCTTGAAAACGTGTACATTAATGAAGGAAGAAATTAGAAAAAAGGAATCCAACGAATAAGATTATCAAAGAAAATGCTTGGGATTACACATATATGTTCATAAAACGTCAAAGTTATCTCGTTTTGATAATGTTATAAAAGGTATAGTAACAAATAAATAAATTGTGTTATATCTGATCATTAAAGATTTTTTATTTCGTCACAAACTTTAAAAGATAATATAAAGTCCGCGATCTCTATAAATTCAGAAATTATATGTAAGGATCATAGCATTTCGTGATTCATTGGTAAATCTATTTTGATTCTCTATTAACCAATAATATGGAACTATTAACATGGTTAAAACAAACTGTTTGAAGTCTAGACGTGGTACGCTTTTTACCACTATGTTAATATAGAGGTGGTTTCAAAATAAATATTTTATCGATATAGGATACTCATATTGATAAAATAATTTTAACAGCTTATTGTAAATTGTAAAAACGGGTTTTCAAATTTGAATATATATTTAAGTTTTAACCTCATTTTAAATAGTAAGAGACGCTTTGACTTGTAATTAGACATTCACTAATTACTTTATGTCGGTAATTACTCAAAGATGTTGAACGTGGCTAATATGTCGATAAGATCCCCAATGGTGGATCCAGAATTTTCTTTAAGAGGTTCAAAATTTTAAGAAACGAACATACGAACCAACCGAAGAAAGTTCGACATCTATTATATATACGTAAAAAATTATTTTTACCATAGTATAATTTTTTATCTGAAGGGGGTTTGGACGAACCCCCTATCACCATGTGGCTCCACCAGTGAAGATCCCCATGTTAGTTATTTTGGTTTGCTATTGTTGATACATGGACCACATCCTTGAGTTAGCATATATTTTTATTTTACTTGCTATTCGGTGTTTTGTATCTATTTTAATGTTCGAATAATATATTGAAAAGAATTATTTCGGGATAAAAGTCCTTCCTACCGAATACAACTTTAGTACAAAAATTCTAGTTAAAAATAAAGAGATACACTTACCTTTCCGTCACAATTTGGTGGTGACATAAAGTTCTTTACCATAACGGAACTGTGATTTGCACTTCAACACTAATTAAGTCGATTTAGATGTTGACATGTTGCAGATGGAATGGCTTTATAATATATCTAAACTACTAGAGATAAATGTTAAGCAAATATTAATTATGAGATACATAAATCAATAAGTTAATGCTCAAGTGCAGGCCCTTAATTCTTATATATTAATTAAGGAAAACGACTAATTAGAAAATAGAGTAAAAAATAAAAATGTTGTCGTTTGGCTCTTTTCATGAACTTTGAAAGGTTGGATAGTGATTTTAATTTATATGCTATTCTTTAATTGGCGCATTTAGTTTGTTAGAATTGCATGAGTGATCAGTCTTGATTAATCAAGTGTTCGACCTTCTTCTAATTAAACAAAATATACAGATCGAAATTTAAAAAATTTATCTCTATATATTCGATGTTTATATCAAATCAATAAATATATAATATGTATTATTTATTGAAAATCCACTCTGAAAGCTTTCCTCCTTCGAGTTACAGTTATTTCTCACCTAATGCTATCTATTAGCGGTTTTGAAGAACAATAACAATAACAATAAGATGGAAGAAATCTGTCCATATGTTCTTTTTAGTACAGAGTGCACAAGATTTAAAATACTTTGCCTAAAGTGGCTATCTTTTAAATAAGTACCTTAAAAATCAAGTGGCTTACTGCGCAAATGTCCCGCATTTGTGCTCTAGCCTCTATCCTAAACTCCCTAATTTCGAAGTGCGATAAAGGGTTCTTCGTCGGTTGTTTTGAAAATTTTCTGAAATATAATATTTAATAAAAGTTAATAAATGATTTTGTCGTAGTAGATAATTGAGACACTATTAGTATAAATATATTTTGCTAATATGAAAAAGATTTATATTATAAGGTATTTATAATAAAATAAAATAAAAATAGTCTGTCAAATCTTACAAGTCATGTGATAAAGAATTTCTTGGTCGGTTGTTTTGAAAATTTTCTCTATAAGAAATATAGTATTTAATAAAAATTCATAAATGATCTTGCTGTAGTAGATAATTGAAACACTATTAATGTAAATATATTTTGCTTATATGAAAAAAATTATATTATAAATTATTTATAATAAAATAACTGCCAAATCTTACGAGTCGTAAAATATTGTGAATAATCGAACTAACAATTTTATTAATTTGACAGAACATAAAACTAATTTAATAATAAGGAAAATAAAAATAGCATATTATTAAGGTTGTTTGATAAAGAACATTAATAAAAATAATATATAATTTATAAAATATAATTATAAATGTGAAAAAATATTAAACGAATATTCAAATTCCGCTCAACGCACGGTACGAATAGTAGTAAGTAGTAAATCCGGAAAATCCCCCAAAAGTGACAGCGGTATTTCGTCGTACAAACGGCGTCGTTTTGCGTTTCTCTGTCGCAATTGATCTAATAATTTGTCGTCATCTTCTGGGTTTCGTTGATTTGGCTGCGGAAAAAAGCCTCAAAGGTACGACTTTTTGAATCTCACCTCTCTATGTACTTGGATTCTGCAGAAGAATTTAGTGAGAGCTGTTTGCTCAATAGTTTCTCCTTATTCTTATCTTTCTTCAGATTATTATTATTCTGCCCAAAATTGAAAAGCAAAGGTTGCATTTTCAGGTAAAGTTTCCTTTTTTCTGTTCGTGTAAATCGAAATATCCATTACATTTTGCTGTCTATCAATTTATACATTACATCTTTTTGATATGTCGTAACTTTATTTCTTGAACGATTGGGAACTGCATAGAATTGAAAAAGAGAAGACTTGAACAAACGAAAGCTGTGAGGATTTCAAGGGTCTTCTTGTAGAAAGTGTTGAATTTTGTGTGGAAAAATTATGGATAAACAGTTTATTTTAGCCCATTCCAATAAAATATTTTTTTTTAAAAAAAAAAAAAGAGGAAGGAGAAAGAAAAAAGATCTTTTGATCTTTTTGGATTCTATAACCCAATATAGTTAAAAATATCTGTTCAAAGTGTTGGTATGAAAGGTTTGTTGATAGTTGAGGAAGGCATCAAACCATTTTCTGGGTAGTGTTTATAAGTTCTTTATTTGCCCTATGATACCCGTTTTCTCTTTACCATTACCCCATCAACTATTTAGAAAATCTAATCAGCAATTTTGATTGAGTTCACAAGGTTAAGAGGTTTTAGTCAAGAACATTCTAATGAACCAACATTTTCCCAAATATCTTCTGCGGAAACGTAAATTTAATTTTTCAAAGGGTTTATATATTGGAATAAGCTATGTTCTTCTTTCTTAATAGATGTTTTAGCAAATTGAATTTTCTAAATACTTGATCAAGAGATAATAAGGAAAGACACTAGGTGATTTCTTTTCATTTGCCTAAGCCTTGTACTATTGCAGATACCTAGTAGAATAGTCAAGGTGCGCTCAAGCTGGCCTGGATACCGTTATGAGTGAAAAATTGATAACAATTGTGTTTGTTTTTAAAATCAAACATTGTTTTGGGGAAACCAAATGCAATATAATTTCTGGAACAAGAAACAATTCTAACACAAGAGGCAAGAAAAAAAGAAATGAGATCCATATTCTGAAAATTATAGAATTTTAAGTGCCTCTGGTTTTGGTTAAATTCCGTTATGAAAAGCTGAATTCAATAATAGCATCAGCCATACTAATTATATATAACTACAATAACTTGAAAGTGGTACTATTTGATATTTGACAATATGAAGAATGGTCTAGTCTGTATGTAATACTTAAGACTGACATGTAGTCATATTAGCTTTAATGAGTTGACCAATGTTAAAGTGGTGAATGCATGACCTTGCTGAGTTCATCCGTAGAAAGGGATAAGGAAAGACAACACGTAAAATGTCACGATAAAAGATATCTTCTTTTCACAATCTTGTCTCGAAATTTGCATGTTAAAAGAATTATGTGTGGCTATCCATAGATCCCTTGCCATGAATGGTTATCTTACACTATCTCTTTCACTGAAGGGGGGGAAAAGTACACAACATGAGGGCCATATTTTGTGGCAATCTGGAGTTTGACGCTCGTCAGTCAGATGTTGAGCGGCTTTTCAGAAGATATGGGAAGGTCGATAGGGTGGATATGAAATCAGGTATACCTACCTTTTTCTTGGCCTTAAGTTGTTTGTCTGGTTATTTTTTGAAAGGAAGCAATCTCTTAGAGATAGAAGCCTAAAGAGTCAAGGTAAACTGTGTGTTTACATTTGTTTCCAGGAGGCCAATTATGTTTGATGAAGGACTAGCCCACAATTATGTAGAGAAGTTCTTCGCAAATTTTTAAATGAATCTGTTCCTTTTTATTAGTTTTTTCATATGCGTGTATGCTGTTTTCCCACGAAAATTCAAGTTTTTGGCATTCGCTTCGATAGATGGCTTTAGGTTTATTGAATTGCATCCTCATAAAAGTTTATTATTTTCTTTCTGCTTGTTGGAAATATTCTTTCTAAATTGTTTTATCCGGATAAAAAGCAAGTTATTGTGTAGTTGAACTCCCAATCTCAATAATTTCTTTGGCGCAGGATACTTGGAAATTCCTAAATCCTTCTGGATGAAGAGTTCTCTGCCTTTCTTTTTTTGGCTTGTGCCCAAGATACATACTCTTATGTTTATCTAAAAGAACCAATATGATCTGCCATGGTTCTATCATCGTACAATTTACTGAGACCATTGCCTTTGCATTCCTCATGACCTTTGCTCAGTCCTCGATATCCAACATGTTGCAACATAGATTGCATGACCATCTCAGATCCAGTTGCAGCTGTTGAGTTCGTTCATACAGATTTTTCTTTCCCCTTCCTCCCTTCCCTTCTCATTCGTGGGAGGTTTTGGGTGGTAAGTTTGATCTAGTCGCATTCTGTAGTGTGTGCTGATATTTATTTGCAGGAGGCATCTTAACTGACCTTTACGTATGAAAATATAACTAAATTTTTTGGTTTGATATCATGGCACTTTGGTTTTGTAGGATTTGCTTTCATTTATATGGAGGATGAGCGAGATGCTGATGATGCAATTAGAAAACTTGACAGGATAGAGTTTGGTAAAAAGGGACGCAGGCTTCGTGTTGAATGGACCAAGGTATGATGTTGTTGAATCGTGAAGTTGCAGCACCATGACAGACAATATTACAGCATCAGTTTGGCATGGAGATGTGGCACTTCTTTTGATGTTATATGCAGTACTGACCTAAGTTGATGTTATGGCAGGATCGTGGTAGTAGGAGGCCTGAAATTTCCAGAAAACCTGCTGTGAATACTAGACCTTCAAAGACTTTATTTGTCATCAACTTCGATCCAGTTCATACTCAGACAAGGGACATAGAGAGGCATTTTCAACCATATGGTAGAATATCAAATATTCGAATCAGAAAGAATTTTGCGTTTGTTCAGTATGATTCAGTGGATGATGCTAGCAGAGCATTAGAAGCAACAAACATGAGGTTAGCATTTTAGGACCTTTGATGAGTATTCTACTTTGCTTGCTTGTAGCTAGGTTCTTATATATCATTGTTAATGGAATATTTGATTACTCTTGCTGAGTGAGTACTCCTTTCATCTTATAAAAATAATTAGCCTCTCTGAAATAGTGAGGGAGATGTCCAAATACAGACTGTAGGCACAAAATGTTGAAGGGTCATTCATCAGTTCATTGCTATGATGTTAGTTATTTCTGGCGATAAAATTGAGGTGTCCCATTTCCATCTAGGCAGATATAATTGAAAATCAGTAGACACCTCACTCCCCCCCCCCCCCCCTTAGTGTGTGTGTATGGGGAGGGGGGGGGGTCGTATTAAGGTAGTGTCTAATGTGAAAAATTGCTCAACTTTTGTCACTGTGAAGATTTGAACTCAGTTCTCTCATGCTTGCCCCTTACATATTGGGAAACATCCCTGGTTACACCCAAAAAAATGCCATCACTGCATATCTCTTTTTCGTAACTGCTGCAATTCTACATTATAATTCCCCTTTCAAATGACTCAAATTGTATACTCTTATTTTACTCATTTGAGCTTTTTGATTAAATTTGGCAGCAAGTTCATGGATCGAGTTATTTCTGTAGAATTTGCTATTCGAGACGATGATGACAGGAGAAATGGTCACAGTCCTGACAGAAGAGGTCGTGACATGTCACCTGACAGAAGAGGTTATGACCGGCGGCGTTCGCCTAGCCCATATAGAAGGGATAGGGGTAGTCCTGATTATGGGCATGGAGCACCTCTTAACTCAAGGCTTCAGACCAGGGGAAGTCCTGAGTATGGTCGAGCAGAAAGTCCCGTGAATGAGAGATATCACAGGTCCCTTCGGTCTTCTTCTTTTTTGGTTTATTCAAGCTGTATCCATGTTCAAACTTTTCATATATACTAATTTTGTAATGATCTTTACCATGCAGTCGTTCACCACCGCCACGGGAAAGGTCTCGATCATGAGAAGGAAACTCGCAAGCAAAGGTTTCATTAAAAGTAAAAAAAAAAAAAACCTTCCAATCAAGAAGAGTATCAAGACGTTGTTTGAGTTGCCTGTCATTTTTAGCTTCTACCTTAGATAGTCAACCTGCAGATTTTTACTATGTTGTATCATTTGTACTTTAGTTTGATGTTCATTTCCATTGGTGAGTATGTTGTGTGCACAATATTGAAAATGCTACTTTAGCTGAAAAGGAGAATCCTCCTCCATTCTATTTTATGTGCTCAAGCCATGTGCCCATGTTTCGTGATCCTGTACACTTAAGAGTCTCATTTGAATTATGGTTTTTGGACTAATTTATCCCATCTCAGAGGTGGGATAAAATAATACTATAGTGAGATTTATGGCCATTTGGTAAGAGATATTAGGCGAAATAATTCATGTATTATGGCTGGTAGGAATTTTAGGTTTGTGTATTAGTTAATACACCCTACATGATATTAACTAATATATCTTTCATTTGGTTGTATTTATAATACGTAGGAATTAATATCAAGAGAGTAAATATATAAAGACAAGAATATTTTTCAATATTTTTTTCACATTTTTTTATTTTCTTGATTTCATGTTTTATGTTTGTAGTTTTGTACTAGTAAATTTACTTAAATAAATCAAATTACAAAATTTTATTTATTTGCGAGTTCATATTTGCATAATATGAAAAAATAATAAATTTATCATATCAAATTTTTAAATTTTATTTATTTGTGGGTTTATATTTACAAAATAGATAAAAAAAAATATCTTTTCATGTCGATTTTTTTTAATAATTAATTTAGTTGAGTGATTTTATTGATGCAAAGGTCTAATTGAGTGATTTTATTGATTCAAAGCAAAGTTCAATGATGTTAGATAAATTTTCAAAGTTGAGCGACTTTTTAAGATATAAAGTCCATATCAAAAATATAATTTACAAATTTTTATGTGTAAATATAGATGGTTTATTTATTTTTACAATTGTTTACCATCTTTTCGATTTTAAAAATAGATGACCTATCTTTATTAAATTAAAAATCGATATTTTATGAGTGATCAATTTATTAAGATTACAATTATTTATCCTCAAATAATTCAAATGAGAAAATAACAAAAATGACTTACAAATTGTTGTTTCCTGCCTAGTTAGAAGCCACAACAAAATAATCTATTTTGACCTAGATTATTCCATAATAATTGAAGGATGTAAGTGGGAAGAAGCTTTTTGTAGAGTTTTAAACTAAGTACAAGATTTGATGGGGAAACAATGAACTAAACAATTGATAAAAAATAATTCGTGCATTACTACTCTTGCATTAAAATATTATTACCTTTTTTCACGTACCGAATGATCCTAAAGTATTATATAGAGGATCTAATACACGCAGTGATGAAGTGGAGCAAGAATAGGATGTATTGTGTTGACTCACTGTACCCATACAAATTAATGTAGGTTGAAAATGGTGGTACGGCTTGACCAATTTTTGTGTATGCAACAAATGTGGTGGGGTGAAGCCATTATTATATTTATTGTTGTAAATAAGAATGGCAAAATGGATGGTTGATTCAAAATTCAAATGAAAAGATACATAGGAGTTGGCATTGAATAATGTGACCGACAAAAGACAGCGTTGCGTCGAGGTTAGGTCAAGCCAAATTCCCGCACGCTTCTTCATTCACTATTCCCAAACTCTACCTTTCAATTTGAATTCTCCAAACTTACCCTACTACTAGAAGTAATCGTTAATAATTAAATTTTTAAATGCACGGCAAAATCATGAAAATTTTATTTATTTTAAAACTAAAAATGATGGAATTTTATTTTTAAGTTAAATAAGATGAAAGTTTAATTTCTAAAATACACGGCACAATCATAAAAATGCGTACAAAAAAATATTTAAGTTAAATAATATGAAAAATTTATTTTTAAGAATGAATAATTACAATAACAAGTGGAATCCCACAAGTAGGGTCTGGGGAAGGTAGAATGTACGCAGATCTTACCATTACCTCATAGAATTAGAGAGACTGTTTCCTGGGAACCCTCGTCTCAAGAATGAATAACTAAAGCTTGTAAAAGAAAAAAATTAAATAAGATGAATGATAATTTTGTACACAAAAATTTATCCTTAGAAATTATACAATGAACATAATTTTAAAAATATGCATAGTGATGTCAGCTAAGAAAGGGAGTGATGAAGAAATTATTCAAAAGTCGTAGAGTTGACCATTCAGATAATATCTTTACTATTCCACTAATGAGACACTACAAATATTACTAGTAATCATGTAAGTTTATGGTTGCCTATATTTTTGTAGCACATGATTTCCTTTCTATTTAATCATTTGTTTCCATCATTACATCTCTTTTCAAAATTTGAATTTCCCAGTACATACAAATACCAAATTATAATTGCACATGTTTTTGCTGTTAAATAAGATCTAGAATTGAGATAGAGGGAAAATATTAGTTTAATAATGTTAACTCTCAGATTACCCCACCTAGATAACAATATATTCAATGACGTGATTTTATAAGTAAATTTTTTTTTTTTAAAAAAAGAGATGTATATTTTATAACTTATCCCTACTTTGTATGAGGTAGGAAGGTTTATTTCAATAGTTCTTGGCTCAAAAAATAAGTTTTGTAAGAACAGGTTGAACAAATATAAAAGTAAAAGTTATGATAAATATATTGTAAAAAAAAAAGAAAGTATTACCATTAAAAATAATATATAAATGGCATGAAATACCCTTGAACTATTTGAAATGATACAAAATAACTCTCCGTCCATCTGTCAACTCCCAAATACCGTTGATATCCATCTTTGGTTTCAATGTTGACCACTTTTTTAATGGCTACTCATTTGAATGAATTAATTAATTCCTAAAATACGTGGCGATCATTTATTGATCACATTTAGGTTATTCAAAATGTGAACCATAGAATGTCGCCATATATTTGAAAAAAATTAAGTTATCATGACTCAATACTATCCTCTAGTCGTAATACTGTACTCAGAATTTCAAGGGATCTTAAACAAATTACATGGCATAGCATGACAATATACATATATGAAAAATAACGTGAAAGCAAAGTAAAATAATGGATGGTCGAATAGGAGTCTCATATAGTAAAAGACTATATCTGAAGACACGTATGTGGAATCTAACTCTTATGTCTAAAAGCCTCTACTACATAGGTGAGTTGCTAGAATAGGTCCCTAACTAACTTAAAATTTTAAAATTAAAAGTAAAATAAAGTCTGAAAGATTAATTACAAGAGATACATCTTACGAATATGAGGATTCATCAAGCAATGTTGATTGGGTCCAATACTAATTATGGTCTGAAAAATATGCGTTAGTATCTATATTATGAGACCATACAAGCAAAAGTATGCTATCAATTCTATGAAATATGCTGAGTATGAGGAATGTACAATAACATAAAATAAAACATGATAAGTCTGAAGATATAATAAGGCAATGACCAAGTAAACTGTAACATAAATCTGAGAAGTTGATATTTAAAAAAGCATAGGTCATTATAATATTCTCAAAAATTGTAGTTCATTTGTGAAAAATACCATAATCAATATAAATCATGTAAGCTATAACATGGAGTTTTTTTTTTTGTTTTCCACTCGGTGTCCGGTGCCCATATTGGAGCCCGACTATATTCGAATTCGTGCCGCGTAGAGCCTCATTTGGGGGAAGCACTCCCTACCAAGGATTTTTTCATTCTTAGGGCTCAAACTCGAGACTTCTGGTTAAGGGAGGACCAGCCTCATCTGTTGCACCACATCCTTTGGTGGTTCTAATATGAAGTTATATCTCCAATTCTTATAATAGAAAGAGAGTGTCCTACTTGTCAAAGTAAGGACCATAATCATGAATTTGTGTGCATCCACTAGCTAGAGTCAATTAAGACTAAGTCCTATGTGGGTACGTAATTTTGGAACAAATGGATTGATTTCAAAGAACTCTGACTCTACTAATGGGTGAGTCTTCATTCAAAAGTCTACTCAATACTAAATAAACTCCTAACGAATACATACATAATCTTATCATATTCATAATCCTTGAAATAGTAAGAATCTAGTAATATCAATCAACCGTGATTTTAATATCGCAAAAATAATTTCTTTAAATTATGATTTCATGACATACTCATAAAAGACATTTATCGGAAGCATCAAAATCATAATCAATTTTCATAGTGAGAATACTACAATCGTAAGCATTCAATTTTATAAAAGCATACTTGATCCTATATCTAAAAGCATCATTGATTCAAAAGTTCATTAAAACATCATGCATGCATATCAACATAGCTTAATTCATAATTATAAAACACTTAGCATAATATGAGTTCATGATAAATTTCTTGAAAACATTGAATTTGAATCAAATCATGCATAATAAGATCAATTAGAAAGAGTAAAACAAATTTTCATGGAACTGCTACTAAAATCATGAAACTGTTGAAATTTGTGTCATAAGAGAGAAATTGAGATTTCTTTTGAGACTCAATGAGTGAAGAAGAACCCATTGATGAAGTTCTTGTATACCTTGAATGAAGTCTTCATAAAAAATTGGAGAAGGAGACTTGAACTTGAAACCCTCGATCTTGCCTTTGAAAGAGAAATTTAGAGAGAGATTTTTCTATTTAGGTGTGAGTTGAGAGAGTGAAGGATTAGAACCTTTTGGAATTAGATTTACCCTTTTAAGTAAGCCTAAAACAACATAATATAAGACTTAGAAGAGTGGACACGAATTAAAAGAGCTTTGAGAAAATCACTGTCAAACATAATTTTTGGGCATTATCCACGAATCATACAAACTTATACGATCTGTAAAGTATTGATCCGTAAAACCTAGGAAATTCTTTTTCCATATTTTTGAAGTCTAATTTACGTCTCCTTTCTATGTTCAATAAAAATTAATGATGCTTCGTAAAAATCTTCTTTAAATTTGAGATGCCTGAATTATGAGTTTTTCGTATCACTGATCAATCTATGATTTGTGGAATAATTGGTCTGTCATCATCATTTGTGAAAGTCAAGAATTTCATTGAGTTTTTTGAAGTTTCTACCTCAATCGACGAATCAATTTATGATCTGTAAACACTTTTATATAGTGTAAACACATATGTCCCGTTCTATCTTGAAAATTCAACTTTTAAATCTTAATCTACAAACTGCTTTTACGGATTGTACGCACCTGTACAGCTCATAAATCCTCATGCAAAGCTGAATCCCTAAATTTTAACTTAATAAAGTACAAACCATGATTGTCATCTATATATGATTTGTGAATAGTTATACGGGCCACAAATGCCTCTAGTAAAAACTCTCTAATGCAAGATTTTCAGAATATTTTCTATACTTTTCAACTTTTTGATGTGTTACATGATTAAGTTTGTTTAAATGAGTGACGGTTAAGAAATGGTCAATATTAGACCCAGAGGTGAATGCCAAGATATTATGGGAGCTAGCGGGTGGATAGTTCAATAATTTTATATCATTGTTAAGAGTTCGAGAGTATTCTAAGCTCTTTTTTAAAAAATAATAGAAATTCAAATAAAAATATTAGTAAAAATAACTTTTGGGCCTAATGCACTCATAAAAGGGGTGTTAGATAAGCGAGTCAGCCCATTAGTTAATCTAACGTTATGACTTAATATTGTCTATATTAATATCATTATGCGTTTTGGAAGACACATTCTAAATCATCTAGAACGACTAGGGTTAAGGCTGTAGAACTAGGCATTCATCCACCACGGTGATCAGTGATGCAAATTGTGATTGTTGCAGACAATTCGCTTCTTCAAAGAGAAAATCTGTAAGTTTCCTAACTAGCATATTACAACAATAGAAATAATAGTGTAAGCGATTGAAGAGTAAGATAATAGTAGAATAACAGTAATGATGTTAATCACCTCTATCTAAGTTTTTCCGATCCACATCTATCTCTAATTAGATCTATCACTGGCAATCTAACATCTACCTCTCATTAGATCAATCGCTATCAACCTCTCATACTTCCTCATTAGAATATCTTATTTCTCCTCTTTACATGTTTAAATCATTTCAACATCACTTTCTGCATCTTATTTATCACTAAAATCACTCCCACTTTGCTATATAAATTTGTTTATTTTTTTGTTGCTCTTATTTTATGCAATTATACTAGTTATAAAACTTGTATAATTAATGAATCTACAAGGTGTTTAGCTTCTCTCTAGAATTATTACTTAGGCTGATGATATAATGAGTTGAGCTTTAATGAACAAATATGGTTGATGAGGCTAGAGCGAAGTCTGTGTTATCTTTTGAATTCAAAATAATAAATCAAAAATATTGTTAAGAAAAAATTAAAAAAAAGTAATCAAATTCATAAAATTTATTGTATTTAATTCTATCGTATTCAAAGTTGAGTTATTTTCTCCTAAAAAAAAATAGACATACCTATAATAGAAGTAACAATACTTCACACTTTAATGTCTGAAAAGTGCTTGTCTATGCGTGTGTAGGAAAGGATATTTTGATCTTTAAAAAAATAATTTTTTGCATTTGCTTTTTTTTTTTTTTTAAGCACAAACTTTAGCTTCTTCCTAGATACGGAAAACTAATTTTACTTTCATTTAAAAATAGTTTTACTATATTTCCAAGTGTCTTTTTTTCTTTCAAAAAAAGTAATTTTTTCCTCATGACTTCTCAATAATAATATCAAACAGACTCAAAATTTGATTTTTCAAAGTTATTACTCCATTTTTCTTCTAGAATTATTGCTCCCTCCGTTTCAAATTATTATATTACTTTTCTTAGTTTGTTTAAAAATATATACTTTTTTAAATCTCTCTTTAGTTTTACTTCTAGTGTAATATATTTATGATTACAAATTTAAAAGCTAATATTATGTTATTTTCTAATATTTGAATTGTCTCAACCAACCCCCCCACACACAAACCAAAAAAAATCTTTATCTTCTATTTATGGTGTTTTTTCTTTTCTCTTTTATTATTGGACGACAAAATTGAATTCCATTTTCCGTGAAAAGGTACCACTTTTTTATCCAAAAGTGCCACCAAGCAGCACACTGTCAGTTACACGTTCACCCACCAGCATAAAAAGCAATGTTTCTCGTGGGTCCTACCTTTTACACGTGGCATCTTTACTGACACATCAGCCTCCTTGGTAAAATAAAACAATTCTTGTAATAACATTTTCAAATTTCAACCAAAAACCAACGGTCTGATTTACTGTTTTGATCCTTCAATCACAACCGTTCATTTCACAGCATGCTCTCCTTGGCCTTGATGTATTATTAGTGGAAAGAATCTAGGTGACAATAAGACAGGTCTGAATCTGACATTTTCTTCTTCTTGTAGAGAGAGAAAGAGAGATTTGGGGTCTCTTTGATTTTGATTTTTGAATGAAGATTTGTTGTTTCTCTCTATGTCTTCTGTCTTCTTTCGTTTAGGCTCCAGTACTTTTATTGGTGGTCTATTTTCAAACTAGGTGCTGTTATAACAGCTACATTTAGCTGCTTGCTTACTACTTCTACTTCCAGTTCAAAAATTCTTCTCAGTTTCTTTCATAAAAATCTCAAAATTTCCTTTTGGAAGATGGTCAACATGCGTTTTCTGGTTTATGCTCAGCATTGAGATTTTTGGGGTGTTTCTTGACTTAAATTTCTTGCAAAATTTTGATCAAAGTTTGTATCTTTTTGAGAAAAAGACCTTCAGGTTGAGGAGGGGTTTGGAAGGAATTTAGGATCAAGCTATTTTTGGTTCCTTTCAGGGTGCTACTAATTGTTTCCGAGTCTTAAAGGTTGGTTCTTTAGCTTTTTTTGTACTTGATCTTGACATTAGAAAGGGCCATTCTGCTTTTAACTATTTTTTCTTGAGCCAAAAGTTGATCGAAAACAGCCCTCTCTACCTCACTTTGTGGGATATTACTGGGCATGTTGTTGTTGATCTTAAGATTAGACAGTCCGAGAATGAGGGAAAAGGGGGTTCTTTTTCTTTGGTAGGTCTGGACTTTTCAAATCAAGGTGATTACTGAGTGGTCATTATTTTTTGGGATTTATTTTCTTGATTGTGATATTTGCTTATAGAAACAGTAATACAAGTCTTTAAGTGGCTGATAAAGCTTTGAGTGACTTGGATGATAGCCAAAAGACTAGTCAATTAGAGGTATGGTATGCAATGAAATTACTTTTATTGTTATTTATTGCAGAAAATTTGGTGAACATTCTTATAGTGGGAGCTTGGTCCCATTTCAAAACCATGTATGTACAACTGGAGATCAAAAAAAATCCTATCTTCTCTTCAAAGCAAAGAGTCTTCCTTTTCAATACTATACCAGCAATGGATACCCATAGATATGGGGACAAAGTTGGAATTAAGTTACAAATTGAACTAGTGGACCTTTCCTTTCTTGGAATTTTGGCCATAGATTTAGATCTACTCCATGTTATGCCTTTTGTTATGTAGTAGTTGAATATTTTTCTATTCATCTAGAATCAATGTCCTATTCCGTAGCTGAAAGGTAAAGTTATGAAGTTCCATTTTTCTTTACCAACTTGCCCCTATCTTTTCCCCAAATACCTTGTTGATTTGTGGGGCATTTTGGTCATGGTGTAAAACATCAGCCGACATTTTCTAATGGCTACTTGTGGAGTATTTGTAGAAGAGTTCTATCATTTCACTTTCATCAGCTGTTAATGAATCTTTAAGCTTTGGTTTTACTTGAGATTTACATGGTGATTTTTCTGTCTACTTGAAAAAACTTTTGAGTGAACTCGTGTGGGGACTACTTTATTAGGTATTTAGTAATTGTCTGTCGGCTTTCATTTTCAGCAAACCAGATTTCTGTGATCATGCAAGATACTCGAACCCTCTAATGTTTGGCCTTCCTGTCCTATTTATTTATTGAAGTTTTCTTTTTGCTGATTCCCCCTATAATTTAATGTTTTGTGATTGTAACTGCTCCCATAACTTTAACTTTTCTAGGAGAAAGGATGGTATTTTTTATGCTTTTCTGAAACTAGCCCACCACTTTGATGGTTTTGGTTTGTCTGAAGTTTACTTTTCCATCTGAATGACATCTTGGTGCTTAGCTGACACATTTTCTTTCTTAAAAATCATTTCTTTGTGGATTCTCTTCTCCTTTGATACCAAACTCTCAAAATGGGTTGTTGTCTAGAAACTTGATCCATGTTTAGATCCGTTCATGTGAAAGATTGGATATTTTCCTGTAAATCTTATCAGTATCAGTATTATTCAGGTTCTTTGTTTTTTCTGAATTGCAGTTTTACTCAGGTGTGGTATAGAATCTGATCTTTCACACCTACTTCATATCATGGTGGATGATAGTGGCAACTTGTCGGTTGAAGAGTGTCTCTCGCGTGCACTAGAACTTGTGCCTGTTGCACTTGAGAAGGCAAGAGAGGTTAAAGGATTCCCCGGAAGATGGCGGATGATTATCTCAAAATTGGAACAGATCCCAAATCGACTGTATGATTTATCTAGCCATCCTTTCTTCTCAAAGAATGTTCTCTGTAAGGAGCAATTGCAGGCGGTATCACATACGTTGAATGAAGCTGTTGAATTGGCAGAGAAGTGCATGAAAGAGAAGTATGAGGGAAAACTTCGGATGCAAAGTGATTTAGATGCATTGTCAGGGAGATTGGATTTGAACTTGCGTGATTGTGGGCTCTTAATCAAGTCTGGAGTGCTTGGTGAGGTTACTTTGCCGTCATCTGTTGCAAGCACATCTGCAGCACCTGAGGTAGTAGTACATGGAAATTTACGAGAATTGCTTGCTCGGCTTCAGATTGGCCACTTGGAAGCTAAAAATAAGGCCCTTGATAACCTTCTTGAAGTCATGAAAGAAGATGAGAAAAATGTTTTGGCTGTCCTAGGTCGAAGCAATATTGCGGCTCTAGTCCAATTGTTAACTGCTACTTCTCCTCGAATGAGGGAGAAGACAGTAACTATAATTTGCTCGCTTGCAGAATCTGGGAGCTGTGAGAATTGGCTTGTTTCAGAAGGTGTTCTCCCTCCTCTTATACGTCTTGTTGAATCTGGTACAACTGTGAGCAAAGAGAAGGCGGCCATTTCTCTCCAGAGATTGTCAATGACAGCAGAAACAGCTCGTTCTATTGTTGGACATGGTGGGATTAGGCCTCTAATCGAGATCTGCCGAACTGGTGATTCTGTTTCTCAGGCAGCTGCTGCTTGCACCCTGAAAAATATATCTGCAGTTCCTGAAGTTCGAAAAGCTCTAGCTGAAGAAGGTATCATAAAAGTTATGATGAATCTCCTAGATTGTGGAATACTATTGGGATCTAAAGAGTATGCAGCTGAGTGCTTGCAAAATCTAACATCCGGAAATGATGATCTCCGAAGATCAGTTGTGTCAGAGGGTGGAATCAGAAGTCTGTTGGCATACTTGGATGGTCCACTGCCCCAAGAATCAGCTGTAGGGGCCTTGCGAAATTTGGTTGGGTCTGTGTCAATGGACGTTTTAATCTCACTTGGCCTCCTTCCAAGGTTGGTCCATGTCCTTAAGTCAGGATCACTTGGTGCACAACAGGCTGCAGCATCAGCAGTCTGTCGAATTTGCGCCTCAACTGAGATGAAGAGACTTTTGGGTGAAGCTGGATGCATTCCTCTCCTTATTAAGATGCTGGAGGCTAAAGCAAATGGGGTGAAGGAGGTTGCTGCTCAGGCGATTGCTAGCCTAATGTCCCTTCCGCATAATTGCCGGGAAGTGAAGAGAGATGATAAAAGCGTGCCAAATTTGGTTCAGCTGCTTGATCCAGCTCCTCAAAACACTGCTAAGAAGTATGCTGTTGCTTGTCTTTCCTTGCTTTCCTCGAGCAAGAAATGCAAGAAACTGATGATTTCCTATGGAGCAATTGGCTATCTAAAGAAGCTTACCGAGATGGATATTCCAGGTGCAAAGAAGCTGCTCGAACGCTTGGACAGAGGGAAATTGAGAAGCTTGTTTAGCAGAAAATAGGTAGGCCAAAAAATCAATGTTCTTGTACAATGAAATCTCACTCTTAATCCAATCTATGATCATAATATCATATGTAGCTCGGGGGGGGGGGGGGGGGGGGATTTAGTAGATAAAAGCCTGTTGTTCTATGCAGGTCAAGGGTTTAAATAAAAACCTCCTGACCATTAGTAATAACTTCTCTCAAGTTCTATTTATCAGTTCCTTATTGACTAAAAAAGCAAGATGGTTATGCTGTCATCCTCTTCTCTTTTGTTTTGTTTCTCTCTTGAATGTTGGAGATCCTTATACAAAAAATCGTAATCGTTGTCAGCTCCTTCACCGACTACTCTGCTATGAGCAATTGGTAGGTCTTTTGATACTACCAAGGGGAGTTGCACCAACTTCACCTTGTAATCATGCTCTTGTATCTCCTTTAACATATCTACTTTTTGAAGGCATAAGAAAGGAAAACGTTACTGCTGTTATTCCAATTGTGCAGTTGAGGTGACTAGCTCACATCTTGTTGCTGGGAAACCAGTTTCAAACTGAAATCAAGACAAAAATGCATCACTATTTTGTCCTTGGAAGAGAGATGAGAGGAGTTTAGTGCCAGCTCTAAGTTAAGTTTGGAAAGAATAAAATGACACGTTGATGCATTGTATCTTGGAAAGGTAGAGGCCAATAAAGGAAAACCTACATTCAAATCTCTTTATAACATCGTTTGTCTAGATATCTTTTTGTTACTATAGCAAAACATTGTTATAGAAAACATACTATGTAACATAACATAAAAAATTGGTTCCAAAGGAACGTGTCCGTAATGAATTGAATTGGGATTTGGATGAAATGTAAGGAAATAGAGCCACTTTGAGATTCTCTCTTAAATGAGGCAGGTAAGGGAGAACCACTGCCAAGAAAGTGTAGGGAGTTATGAAGAAGCTTTGAGCTCATATCGGTCATGGATTAGGAACATAAAGCTATATGAAATCGAATCTCCTATTGTTCCTTACACGCGGGCTAGTCATAGATCTGCTATGGTCTTTTTTCCCTTTTATCTTATTTTCGATTAAAAGCCCTTTTGAAAAGCATTATATTTAGTCATCCCAAGAGTACGAATCCTTTTATGAATGGTTATTATAGAAAGGTTGAGTTTTTGTTGAGACCCTTCAGTATATTATCAAGGCATTTTGATGTATGAAGCCAATAATTGTCACTGAACTAGGTACTTTTTGACCACCTGCAAAACTCCAAAATATATTTTGACCCTTCCAAAAGTACTGGAAAGTGTATCACATGAGGTCACCCAGAAGATTGAGATTGTTGTGCATCAAAATCAGCACATTGAGGGGTTGGCAAGTAGCCCCACAACAAATTTGGCTTTGCTTTGACATTAGGTATCCATTAGTATCAAGTTACTCAAGCTGTGAAACTAACCCCTGAAAATGATCAATATCTTGAGCCCATGGTAAACAGAAATATAATATATTTTGAAATCAGTAAATTTGATGAGATCGAATTTATTAAGTTCAAATTTTGAATCCTCGTACAAGGTGAAAGTGCAACCACTATGGTTGTAACTTCATTCTTGCAGCTTTTCGAGCAATTGAATTGCAACTATCTCACGAATGTCCTTTCTTAAAAAATAAATAAATAAATGGACAGAAACTTATTGAGATGATAAATCATTAAATCCTAATCAAATTTCACATGAAGTGTCATTCGCCATTTACCAACTCATTACTAATATTTTTCTACTACAATTTCATTGTCAATTCTTTCTTTCACATTAAATGAAAATTCATATCTTTAATAATTACTGTACATAATTAATAGGGTCTGGGGTGTCGAGAGGAACCTTCGGAGGACGTCAAGGTGATTGGTGGTGGAATGAAGAAGTTCAAGACAAAGTAAAAGCTAAGAAGGTGGCCTAATACAAAGTGGTTGGAGTGTAAGGAAGAGGATGAAAACAAAGGCTTAAGGAGATTTATAAGACGGCTAAGTCAAATGCAAAGATGGCGGTGACGAGTGCTAAGACAGCAGCGTTTGAGCGCCTATATGAGGAGCTAAGTGACAAAGGCGCGGACAAGCGAATGTATAGGCTTGCTAAAGAGAGAGAAAGGAAAGCTCGCGACTTGGATCACGTGAAGTGCATCAAGGATGAGGAGGGTGACGTGCTAGTGGATGTGACTTCTATTAAACAAAGGTGGCAAGCTTACTTTCATAAACTTTTAAACGAAAAAAGAGATAGTGATATTGAGCTGGGCAAGTTGGCACATTTTGAAAGTCACCGAGATTTTGGTTATTGCAGGCGGTTCAGAGTTGAGGAGGTTAAAAGGGCTATTAGTAGGATGAAGAGAGGGGAGGGTGCTCGGACCGGATGAGATTCCCATAGATTTTTGGAAGAGTATGGTCAAGGATGGCATAGAGTGGCTGACTAGACTGTTCAATACTATCATCAAGACGGCCAAGATGCCGGATGAATGGAGGAGGAGTACAATGGTCCCACTGTATAAGAACAAAGGTGATATTCAAAACTGTAATAATTACAGGGGTATCAAGTTGTTGAGCCATACTATGAAGGCATGGGAGAGAGTGGTGGAGATGAGGGTGAGAAAAGTAGTTTCTATCTCAGAAAACCAGTTTGGATTCATACCAGGACGGTCGACTACTGAAGCAATCCACCTTGTTCGGAGATTAGTGGAGAAATATAGGGAAAGTAAGAAGGACCTTCATATGGTGTTCATTGATCTTGAGAAGGCCTATGACAAAGTCCCGAGGGATGTCCTATGGAGGTGTTTGGAGATGAAAGGCGTCCCAATGGCATATATTAGAGCGATAAAGGATATGTACGACGGGGCCATAACTCGGGTAAGAACGGTGGGAGGAGACTCTGAATATTTTCCTGTTCAGATGGGACTTCATCAAGGATCTGTGCTGAGCCCTTTTCTATTTGCCTTGGTGATGGATGAGCTGACACGATCTATCCAGGAGAAAGTCCCATGGTGCCTGTTGTTTGCAGATGACATAGTACTGATTGATGAGACCCGAACCAAAGTTAATGATAGGTTGGAGGTTTGGAGACACACTTTGGAGACCAAAGGATTCAAACTGAGCAGGACCAAAATAGAATACTTGGAGTGCAAATTCAGTGTTGCGAGGGATGAAGCAGACATTGATGTGAGACTTGCGGCTCACCTTATTCCCAAGAAGGAAAGTTTTAAGTATCTAGGGTCTATCATCCAGAGTAGTGGGGATATCGACGATGATGTCACACATCGTATTGGGGCGGCTTGGACAAAATGGAGGTTGGCCTCTGGAGTATTGTGTGATAAGAAGATACCACCTAAACTCAAAGGTAAGTTCTACAGGATGGTGGTTAGGACCATCTTTGCTGTATGAGGTGGAGTGTTGGCCAATTAAAAATGTACATGTTCAGAAGATGCAGGTCGTAGAAATGAGGATGTTAAGATGGATGTGTGGTCACACCAGGAGTGATAAGATTAGGAACGAGGTCATTCGGGAGAAGCTAGAGGTGGCCCCTGTAGCTGACAAGATAAGGGAAGCGAGACTGTGATGGTTTGGATATGTACAGAGAAGGAGTATCGATGCCCCCGTTAGAAGATATGAGAGGCTAGATTTGGGAGCTACAAGGAGGGGTAGAGGTAAACCAAAGAAGTATTGGGGGGAGGTGATTAAATATGATATGGTGAAACTTGATTTCACCAAGGACGTGACCTTAGACAGGAAGGAGTGGAGGTCGAGAATTAGAGTAGCAGGCTAATAGGGTAGATAGGAAGGAGTGATAATTGTCTGTCTTTATATGTTATTTATCTGCTTTTACATGTTTACTATCTTGTATCTACGTATTATCATGTGTTCTTCTCTTTCTTGCCTGTTTAACATATCTAGCTTATTCTGCTGATGGGTTTTTGTGACGAGGGTTTCCAGGAAACAACCTCTCTACCTATGTGGTGATGGTAAGGTCTGCGTACATCTTACCCTCCTCAGACCCCACTTATGAAATTTCACTGGATATGTTGTTGTTGTTGTTTGAATTAATAGGGTCTGAGCTATAACTTAAGACAATCCAACCCCCTTCAATTCATCTTCCAAAAATTAAAAGGAGAAACATAATAATTCCATAGATAGAAAAAAGATACTTGTTTCTGATGCAATTTGTAACATTAAAAAATGAAACATGTATTTGGAGGAATGGATGTGCAATAAACATGTTTGGTCCAAGTTTTTTTTTTTTTAATAATGTTTTCCTTTTCCCTACATATTATTACATCATATCATGTGTATTATTATTTGATTGATATTTTATTTTAATTATTTTTTACTTGCATCTGAGTGGAGTCCACAAGAAGAAAAACAGACCTTAGCTGACGCCCTAAGCCTATCACAATAACAAACTTATCTTTATAGCTAGCAATTTTTTTTTATTAATCATTTACTTAAAATTTTTATAAGTAATAAATATATGATTACGTGAACAATATAAATCCCCAATCCAGATCTATTTAAGAAAATAATTCATTAAGATATATTTTCTGATCTTGACTCAAGACTTGTTCCTAAATCTGATTGGAGTATAGATAGCAAACAATAATTTGCGTATATTATTACTCCCTTTCTCCGTTTCATAAGATACTCTTTTTTTTTCGTCTCAAAGAATGTAATTTTGCTCTAATTTATAATAATTTATTTTTTTCTTTTAATAAATTATTTTTAGTGATAAATATCAAAAAATAATTTTATACCACAAATTCACGTCGGGCTCCTAAATAAAATACGAGGAGTATTAAATTTGGAGAACCAAGCAAGGCCTTATCAACAAGGCCGCCTCACACACTCACATTCTATAATGAACCAGCATTACAAGATTGGACTAACAGCTCAGACTTTCTTACATTGTAAATTTCAAGGCTAAAGGCTGTGGCACAAATCCCCGTAAGCCCTTCTCTCTCTCTCTCTCTCTTTATATGAACTTTGTTAGTAGTTCGTTCATTTTTGTTCAATTCACGAACCCTATCTCTATCAATATCAGGTATCAAAATTGATGCTTTTCATTTCTATAGATTAACTTTTTTTCAATCGGGAAATGCTCTTTTTATTGTTTTGCTTGGTCCCAGTAACACGTGTTGCGAATCGTAATTAATTCTGGTTATATTCTATTGAATCTTTAATTCATGGTTTCCGATGGATCCTTGATTCTTGGTTTTTAGTTTAATTTTCTTTCTGGTTGCTCTATTGGATTTTTAGTCACTGGGTTTTAGTTTTGTATTCTATCTGATTCTTTAATTACTGGGTCGTGCTTAAAAAGATTGAATTTTTAAGTAATTATTAGTTTTTTAGTGTGTATATATATCCTGATGTTTATTAGTCCCTGTGACAAAGATGTGTATTTTTCCCTTTATACAATCCAATGCTTTTGTTTGTTGGTTGGAAGTCCATGGTGGTTTGAGTTTAGGATTTTCCGGTTTCATTTTGTTCTTGAGCATCTTTGAGCTGAACTTGTAGTGTCATCGGATGTATGATAAAATATGTGAGCTGGTGTGAATTTTTCTAGAGTATCTAGATTTAGAAGGAGGTCAAGGATTTGGGTTGTATTTCTGAATTAATTCAACATGTCTAATGATTCCTCTTTTTTCTTCTTCTTTGATATTGTGAGTCTGCTCTTCTGTCATCTTGTCTGGCTTTGTGTATGTATCCTGAGATAATCTATTGGTATTTGTAATGATTCAAGATGTGGAAATTGAAACTTGGAGGCATATTACTTTAAGGAGATTGGGCGAAGAGTCTGCAGTTGCTGTCTTTTGCCAAACCAGCAAAAAGAATTGTGCTACTGAGAAAAAATACTGGGGTTGTGAGGGAGGGATTATCAACGAGATATATTTAAAATAGCCCGTAAAAGATTGGATTGGATCCCATTGAAACCTGATAGTTGTTAGATACAAACAAGAAACCCGATTGTTATAAACAAATGCAATGTGCGGAAGTTGATAAAAAGAGCCCTCAACAACCACCCGATAGTCTAAATCAACATTGTTTCAGCATTCTTTTGTGTCTTAGAGTAATAATTTCTGTGATGAGAAAGGGACTATCTTGAAGGGCCAGGAGACATAGAATAAACACTTTCCCGTTTCTACTAAACTTTTCACTTCCAGGTAAAGGAAAGTTGGACGTACTGAACTACTTATGCCCTATGTATTGAAAACCTGATTTAGGCACTAATCATGTTTCAAATGCATGAGGGAAATTCTAAACTTGAGATATGCAAAACAAAAGGACACTGTAGATGGTATTCATTGTTAAATTGCTATAAAGGCTATCTTCTTCCAGATAGTTTAATGGAAGAACCGTAGTTTGCTTAGCTCATAGAATGTGCTTCTTCCTCTCTTACCATGCAAATATTATGAAGGAATTGAGATGTGTATCCTTTGTCATCATCATCATTGATATTACTTCTTTGGTTATCAGAGTTATTTGACATCTTGGTTTCGAACTCTTATTAGTTTCTTCTGTATTTAAGATGTCTGGTTTCTCGAGTAGCCGCCCCCCCCCCCCCCCCCCCAACCACCCCAAAAAAAAACTTGTGATTTTCTTTTCCTCCTATCTATTGCTTTTTGAAAGGGGAAACTTATAAGCAATACATACACTTGCTCGGAGTAATCTGGACACCCAGAATTAAAGGCACATTCTAGGGGATCATTGTAGTTTGTTACATTTCTTTGCAACAAATATTTAATGATTGTCTATTAGAGAAGTTATTTGTTTGCTTCTGAGAAATGGCCAAAGCATATCAAGGCTGTATCTTGTCTTCCTATCACATATCCAGTTTCCTTAATATATTAGCCTTGTGCAATTCGTAATTTGCAGTATTTGTAGAGTAAAATGAGTGCCCTAGATGCAGCCAGAGCAGAGCTTGCCCTTGCAGTCTTGTACTTAAACAAAGCAGAGGCAAGGGACAAGATATGCAGGGCAATACAGTATGGTTCGAAATTCCTGAGTAATGGAGAGCCTGGCACTGCTCAAAATGTTGACAAATCAACTAGCTTAGCAAGGAAAGTGTTCCGTCTTTTCAAGGTTTGGTTACAATGGAATTTTGTGTATTCATATCAAAGACGTTTCTGTATTCAAATAGTGGTGCTTACTACAATATAGCATTTATTTTCACCATTTTCTATTATGTTTTTGAGTCTTCTGTCCTTTACTGCTACAGTTTATCAATGATCTGCATGGGCTTATCAGCCCACCTGCCCCTGGAACCCCACTTCCCCTCATCTTGCTGGGAAAGGTAAACACTGACCCTCTCTTCTTCGGATTTCTTTTTATTCTTGTGTTACCTGTCTAACAATGCTGGGATTTCAGTCAAAAAATGCATTGCTATCGACGTTCTTGTTTCTGGATCAATTTGTGTGGCTTGGAAGGACAGGCATTTACAAGGTACTATATCTCTTGTATTATGTAATTGTTCCGTCTCTCTAGAGATGAGACAATGAAGGAAAATGCCCTAAGATTCTTGATTTTTTTACGCAGAACAAAGAACGCACTGAGTTACTTGGCAGGATCTCTCTCTTTTGTTGGATGGGTTCCTCGATATGTACTACCTTAGTGGAGGTTACTTCCAAACCTTGCTATTCAGCATGTGAAATTAGTGCTTGATCATTGCTCCTCGTTCTTGCTTTTATGCCAATAGATTGTCTCATTTTTTATTATCCCAGATTGGGGAGATTGGAAGACTTTCAGCATCAATGAAAAAGCTAGAGAAGGAACTCAAGAATAGTGAAAAATACAAGGTTTGCCAATTCCAAGCATAATGTGTTATTGTTATTTGGTAGCACTGTGGAATTTTGCTTTGAAGATTATTCTACATTAGTAATGTTTGGTGGATTCTGCATTATAGAATGAGGAATACCGGAGTAAGCTTCAGAAGTCAAATGAGAGGTCTCTAGCCCTGATTAAAGCAGGCATTGATATAGTAGTTGCTGTTGGATTGCTCCAATTGGCACCTAAGAAAGTCACTCCTCGTGTAACAGGAGCCTTTGGATTTGTTAGCTCCTTGATATCATGTTATCAGGTACGTAACACTTGCGTATTCATCTTCTCTTGGTCTACTTAAGCTATATGCTGATACCATCAACTACAGCGGAAAATGATTTATAATACAAGTTGTAAAGCATGATGAATTAAGGAGGAATTTTTATGCCTTAGATTAACCTAACTTCAAGGAAGCTTTTCAAAAAGAACAAAAGCGTATCTAAACTTATAGTGTCTGTGTATTGAGATGCCTTATTTTCCTTGTGCAGTTGCTCCCAGCACCGCCAAAGGCCAAGACATCATGAAAGGCTCTGATGCCGTTGATGAATTCCCAAAGATCACTAGAATAATTATTTATGCTGTTCATACTGCTTATGAGGCCTCAGCAGTTTGTCTACATGTTACAGTATTATACCCTTGCTTACTGCATCTTTCATTTCAGTTATAATAATGACAGGAGGTTTCCTAGATGTACGACGTTTGAATGATATGGCATTTGAAGGCCAGCTATTATACTGCAAGAAGATTTCTAGATCACGGTCAACAGTAAATCCAAGTGTCTTTAGTGGCAAGGACTAGGAGTGAGAATCTCTCTGACAGTGGACTAGATTTGTTTTTAGAAGATACGAGAGGCTGAATGCCATTTCCCCTTTCAAGAGTAAATAAAGTTGATATGATTTCTGTTAAAAATAAGATAAATATTCACCTGAGATGAGCGTATTCATCTGTGGTAGTAATCTTTCTCTAAAATAATGTTAAAAGGGCTCAAATTTTTGAAATGGTACTTAATTAAATCGTGCTTTTTAGCCCATTGCATGGGCTTGTCTCATGGAGGCACAAGGCAAAATGTTAAAATGTTATTGTCTTGTTCACTGCTTTCATAATTAGGTTGAACTAAGTGATAGAAAAATACACAAATTCATTTACAGCATCTGAGAGAATGGAGGGTATTTACATAGAAAGTACTGCAGAAAACTAAATGCAAAGAAAATCATAACGTTAAGTTACAAAGGGTGTCTGGAATGGAACTTATTTTCCAGAAGAAACTCCACGTTTCACTATCCAATAATTTGTACTAGAACTATTTCATATCAGACACACCAAATTTCTTTTAGGTCCATTTAATTGCATTATCATCCCACTTCATAGGTCCAAATCCAGCAGGTAATTCCAAGCACTAATTGTTCGAATGTTTTATTGGAATCTTGGACGAATCCAATTAGACAAGCTTTGCAACATGGATTAGAGAACCTCTCTGTTGTACGTGAGCACAAAGTCTCCAGACAGTTCAATGTTCTGTACACCAAAGGCAGGACTGAGCGGTCGTCCTCTCACTTTAACATGCCTAATGCTGCACATATGGATCAACAATTTTCAGATCACATACGAAAAGAACAAGCACTGACATTTGAAATTATATCTAATAATATTAGTTCTCCATCTCCCCTTCATGTTTCCTTTTTCTGCTTTCTGTAATGTTACATTCAAGCAGGATAGGATAATTTCCCTTTTCCTTGATGACGACTAAATTTATGCTTACCAGTGTAAATCTTCAGATTTCAATACCTTGGAGTAATGAGCGGGAGCACTTCTTTTTTTCTTTTTCCTCCTAGTCTGTTTCATGTTTCCTAACTAATTAGAAAGTTATCTTAAATCTAAATTCAGCAATTTGGTTGTAAATAAACTGGGAAGTAGTGAATATTGATCGTCACTGTGGAAAACAAAAAGTTCCTCCACAATGCCATACAGAAGAATGAGGGGAAATAGAAGAATGCATAGTATGTAGTATAACCAAAAAGGATGAGCCTTTTGTCTAAAAGAAAGAAGTTCATGAATGGTAAACATGGGCCTGCTTAGGAAGACTGGAAAAAGGAACATTTCTCGAGTTAGAAATATACGTTCTGAAGAGAAAATATGGATATCAATTTCTTTGCAAATCAAATTACTTACTCGAACCTTATGGTTATTCATAGACAAGACAACAACAAAATCTTGCTGATGCATAAGGCAGGAAAGTTTTGAGCACCAACCATATGTTAAACTTCTTGTCGATATCATATCTCTGAGCTCTGACCAACAGTTCAATCTGCAGATATCCACCAATGCAAAGCAACGGTTCTGGAAACTTGAACTGCTGCAAGCAGTAATCCTGGCCATCAAAGTTTGATATGTTAATTTTCCTATGCAAATTACTCTGACACTCCTTTAAAGGGCGTGATAGATAATGTTTAATCTAGTTTACTTTTGACTTATGACAAGACTTAGAAGCCTTGGCTCCCCATCAGTGGTGAACTCTTCCACCTATTTTATGCATTGACCAGAATAAACTTGGTGCCTCCACCAGTAAAACGACAATTTCGCCACTATCACCTGAGCTAGGAAAAGTAAAGTTAACAGCTGCACCTGGCTCATATGGAATTCTTCCGAGGTATATGTCCATATAAACTCGTCATCTGCAGGCTGTAGCTGGGGAAAGTGCAGGAGATTACTCTTATCTCTTGAGGAGTTGCGATGTCCTAATCGAAATCGAACAGATTTTGTGGAGCATATGGTCCTGCCTCGATGGAAATAACCTGATTTTGCAACATATTAGTAAAAGAGAGCCAAAAACTTTGGAAACCAGATCATGAGTAGTCAAGAGGGCGTCTAGTGCCCCAAGGTGATGATAAGAGAGAATGAACAATTACCTTCAAAAGGTTGTATGTTAATTTCAGTGATACAACAAAGATCAGCTTTCAATTTGTAAATTAGTGTCTCAGAAGCAATGGGATCACTGCGCCCTATAATTGACCAGTAGGAAGGCATATTTCGATGTCTGTCTGATGGAGCTAGAGTATTCACGGGATAATGGTCCCTACTTGTTACCCTGACTGCATTACCTATGCAATCACTTGGGCATGATTTTGATTTTTCAATATCTTGAAGTAGAGAAGCATAAGCATTATGGTCTCTATTTAGTGCCTCCCAACTGGAATTGCTAGACTCGTCTTTTCTTTCTGCTCCTCTCAAATCTGGTTCTATTATACGTGCAATGCTAGAAAGCTGCGGAAACTTTCTCAGACACAGTTGCTTGGAAATTCCATTTGTAGCCACTGCAAACAAATAAGTAGACCTTCAACACATCTGTCCTCCCATATGCTTAAAACCTCCAATGACATTCGGGTAGCTAAAAATGGCATCCCTAGATTTCTTGAATAAATACTCAATATAGCATCAGTTTTCTGTGTAAAAGAAATTGATGCTCCATCAAAAAGACGGAGGAAGTGATGATATTGGAAGGCCAACAGTCCAAGATGCAGTCACTAAGTTCCCAACTTAAACATAAATTAGTTACACCACACACCAGGCACAGAAGTAAAATATAAATGCAGTATTGTGTCTCCCAAGTAGTAATTTATAAAACAAAGTTTTTTAGAAAATACCACCCCAATTAATTAATTACTGGATACAAAGTCAAAAGAAAATTTACAACATGGAACCGGACAAGCTACTCTCAACTAGATAGACCGGGGGGCATTTGAGGACGAAAATATAGATTATATTTCTAGAGAGAATCATCATTCTAGCAATCCAAAAAATGATGGTGTTTATTTTCCAAGTGGAATAAATTGTTTCTGTTTCTGAAGCAAACATATCAATGTTTCTAGAGGACTGGAAACCGGGGAATAAGTATTTTGAGGTGGAAACAATGGAGCCTCAAGCAAGGGTACCCTTTCAGCTTTTGCAGAATCACATTGTTCCAAAAGAATTCTTTTCTTTTTTCTTTTTCCTTTTTCTTCCAGGAACAATCTTCTCCCTTCAACTGAAAAAGAATCTCTTATGAAAAATATGTTCAGTCGTTTTTTTCTTTAATTTCACATATGAAAGTTTGAAAATGTTTTAAACCTCTGAGATAGTTCTACACTTTTCCCGCAAAATCCCTAGGAACCAAATCCAATACTCACTATGTCTCCGAAAGAAAAAAAACCCAAAAAAGAAAAGAAAGAGACAAACCGAACTTTTTTTTTATCTGAAAGCCCCATTGATACTAAAACCGCAAAAAGGATTTAAGTGTAAGGACTAATCAATTTGCCATTCATGAAATATATATCTCAATTCTTTCCTAACTTAGCCACTTAGGCATCAAGTCATTAAGAATCAAGACTTGTGGGGGAAAAATGATCAATGCAAAGTTTCTAAGATATAAAAGAGAAACAGGGACACAAGAAACAGCGGGTATATAAGAGGTTTCACAGCCAAGGTTGGAAACATATTGCAGTACTTCAACCTACATAAAATTTTACAATTGTACTTGACATTATATTTGTAGATATCAGGATAAACAAAGGGGATCAGGTAATTTGGTCAACTTGACATCATATTTGTAGATATCAGAATAAACAAAGGGGATCAGGTAATTTGGTCAAGGTCTAACCTCACGTTTTGAACCTCAAGAGGTTCTCATATACAGTGTTCTTGGTCATATGCGTTACTTAATTTTCACCTGGTATTTCGAGATCAAACCAAAGAAATTTGATCATGATTGGGTTGGCTGTACCCTTGAGATGATTATCCTTCCTCTTTCTGAGGCTCCACTTATTTGTACTCATTCCAGGCATATTCAAATTGCGGGTTTAGTGTCAATGCTCATAGTAAGTGTAGATGCAAAGAAAGAAAATGTTATCAATGCAGAAAGGCTCTTTACTTGAGTATCTATAATGATGAAATAAAATAAGATAGGCAACTATGAGATCTTAGGCACAATAAATGTAGCAAGCATAGGGAAAAGGCTAGAAGAGAATGGAAATAGGAAAATGCAATCTATGACAATCATTTGTGAAACATAACATTGTTAAGAGTGTAGTATTATGATGATGAGATGAAAAAAAAGAAGAGAGAGAATAGGTTTTTAGTCTCACAACCTAAATGAGAGTACTCAACAACGCAATATCTGCTTTAACGGAAAAATTGAAGCTTGAATGACTCACCAAATTGGAGCCAAAGGCGTGAAACAGAGGCAGCACGGATGACATCAGCTGGATCATTCAAACGCATCAGAATGTTCAGAGACATGTCAGTTTCAAGCCATTGCACAAAATCATGTGTCTCCATACCAAAGAAAATTCACTCAAAGTTCCAAACCCTGAATCATCACAAAACACATAATTCAGGCAATCAGCAAAATTATTTATATTCACTCAAAGTTCCAAACCCTGAATCATCACAAAACACATAATTCAGGCAATCAGCAAAATTATTTATATTGAAAAAGATAGAGAGCAAGTAAAATAGATAAAAGTAAAGCCAGTATATGGTTGTGCTTGGAGCTACTGAAAATGCTCACGAGTATGACTTCTTTTAAGGTGCTCTCAAGGAATGAAACTACCACATCAAGTCAAAATTCACATAAAAATTCTCATCCTTCATAAAATCAACAAGTTTTCCAATTCAAAACACCAAAAAGAAAAATCTGAAAAACCATCTAATGAATGAAATGAGAGCAAAAATGAGGCAAGAAAAATAAGCACAGGGCGATATTAACAGTTTGGTGCTTTTAGAGATGGAATGAAAATTAGCACACAACCAAGAATAACTACACATCTGGAGTTCACATAAAAATTTTGACAGAAGAATGAAGGCCAGTTAAACACAAAGACCAGCAGAGACTGAAAAGGAAGGGAGTTTGTACCTTTTGGATTGAAGAAACAGAACAAAACCTAGAGAAATAATAGTGAGCATGAGGCTACTTGTAGACTAGGGAACAACAAAATATTACCACAAATAAGCAATAAAAGTGATTAACATGAACAAATTTAATCGGTCACACCAAGAACAGTCATACAATGGTTTATCCCCTAGAATTCAGTTTCCACAGAAGTGCAATAATGCTTGTCAAAGGACAAACTTCATCATCTATGAACTATATATACCAAACCAGCTACAGCCCAGAAAATTGCTCAAATGGGAAACAAACAAATCAATTAGCAGACAAGAAGCTTCCCGGAATTTATTTAGGTATCTCTTAAAATTACATTATCCAAAAATTGAAACCTTAAAATACATATACTAGACAGAAATCATGTTCATAAACAAGACAGTAGAAACTGATCAAAAATATTGGAGTGAAGGGATTAAATAATCACAAATACTTGTAAGAATGAAATTCCTTTATAGATGAAAACGGTGAAACCCAGATGAAGAAAGAGGAGAAAATGCCGACCTTAGAGAAGGGCAAGTCTACAGTCTCACGCAAAGGCGACTGGACAACATTGGTTTTTTCATCAAACACCAACACATTCTGTTGTTGTATCTGTATTATTTTAATAAATACTTATAATATTTAAATAGATTATACTCCCTCATTCTCATTTTATGTGGCATCATCTGACTTAGCACGGTATTAAAAATAAAGGAAGACTTTTAAAATTTGTAATACATTCTTTGATATTTGTGTGGTTGAGAATTCTTTGGTTAAAAAAAGAATTTTAAAAATAAATTATTTTTTTTAATTAGAATAAGATGATATTTTTTTCTCGAACGAACCAAAAGAAATGATACTATATAAAATGAGATAAAGGGAGTATTACTTTTTACAGTACATATCTACTCTCATACCTTAATTATTTACGGGATAAAATCTATAAGAATAGTAGAGTATAAAATAGAGCTAAAAAGTATGTACAAGGATAAAATAAAATTATTAAATAATAACTAAAGATAAAATGGAAAAAAAAAATTAAGACGATGATGACCATATTGTCCAAAAAATAATTGAAAGTTACTGCAGTGAGATATTTCTATATTAAATGATTATATGAGGAATTGACTCTGAATTATATGCCATTGATCCCTAGATATTTCTAGTTAAATTAGTCTCTATTTTTTTTTGGAAAATTATCTTTAATCATGAAAATCTATTTTGATGTGGTTGTGTTATTATTATTTTTTTTCGATTGCTTATTATTTAAAGTGTTTTATTCTTTACTTTTTTTTTTTAATTATAAACAATTCAATGTCTGAACTGGTGGCAGTGTTGCTTATTTCCTCATCAATTCTATTAAGGAGTATTACTTTTTGCTTGCTTGTTTTCTTTTTCATTTTTTGGTAGAAATTACATTTAGGTTATTTCCTTCTCTTCCCTTTTTTTATAGTCAGTTTTCTTTTAAAATTGTAAAGTTGAAGTAGGCTTTTTAAAATCACAATTCACAGACCATAAATCTAAAGAACAAGAAAATCTTTCTATATATCTATAAAGAGTACCCTATTTGAAACAGAGGTTTTCCATTGCAAATCAATGGAAAATTGTGTTACACAATATGATTTTCCCATCTCATTCTCACCTAACAGCTCATTGAGAAAATGTACGGTGGAAAATAGATTGTCCTTAAAATACTTTTGAATAGCCGCTAAACTTTTTTTTTATCATCATCATTGATATTACTTCTTTGGTTATCAGAGTTATTTTGACATCTTGGTTATGAAAAAAACTTTCCTACTATTTTTTGCTTTTTGAAAGGGAAACTTGCAAGCAATGGACATAAGACTTGCTGGGAGTAATCTAGACACCCAGAATTAAAGGCACATTCTAGGGGATCATTGTAGTTTGTTACATTTCTTTGCAACAAATATAAAGTGATTGTCTATTAGACAAGTTATTTGTTTGCTTTTGAGAAATGGCCAAAGCATATCAAGGGACAAGATATGCAGGGGCAATTCAGTATGGTTCGAAATTCCTGAGTAATGGAGAGCCTGGCACTGCTCAGAATGTTGACAAATCAACCAGCTTAGCAAGGAAAGTGTTCCGTCTTTTCAAGGTTTGGTTACAATGCAACTTTGCATATTCATATTAAAGGCGTTTCTGTATTCAAATAGTTGTGCTTATGCCCCTGGAACCCCACTTCCACTCATCTTACTGGGAAAGGTAAATACTGGCCCTCTCTTCTTCGGATTTCTTTTTATTCTTGTGTTACCTGTCTAACAATGCTGGTGATTTCAGCCAAAAAATGCATTGCTATCGACTTTCTTGTTTCTGGATCAATTTGTGTGGCTTGGAAGGACAGGCATTTACAAGGTCTGCTCCTCGTTCTTGCTTTTATGCCAATAGATTGTGTCATTTTTGTATTATCCCAGATTGGGGAGATCCGGAGACTTTCAGCATCAATGAAAAAGCTGGAGAAGGAACTCAAGAATAGTGTCAAATAAAAGGTTTGCCAATTCCAAGCATAATGTGTTATTGTTATTTGGTAGCACTTTTGAATTTTGCTTTGAAGATTATTCTACATTAGTAATGTTTGGTGGATTCTGCATCATAGAATGAGGAATACCGGAGTAAGCTTCAGAAGATAAATGAGAAGTCTCTAGCCCTGATTTAAGCAGGCATTGATATAGTAGTTGCTGTTGGATTGCTCCAATTGGCACCTAAGTAAGTCGCTCCTCGCGTAACAGGAGCCTTTGGATTTGTTAGCTCCTTGATATCATGTTACCAGGTCCATAACACTTATGTATTCATCTTCTCCTGGTCTACTTAAGCTATATGCTGATACCATCAACTACAGTGGAAAATGATTTATTATTAAAGGGCTCAAATTTTTGAAATGGTGCTTAATTAGCTCATGCTTTTTAGTTAGCTTAGTTCTCTTATCCATAGTCTCATGGAAGCACAAGGCAAAATGTAAAAATGTTACTGTCTTGTTCACTGCTTGGATGCATGCCTGAAGTACAAATCTAAGTTACTTTGGATATGTGTCCATTCTAGCAAGGAAAAAAAAAAAAGCTGCCGCTATACTGAATCCCCATGGCAGATGTTTTACTCCAGTGCTGATGAATTTTCAATGAGATTATTTCTAGAAACATTTTATTAGCTCTGCATTCTCATATGAACCATTAGGTTCTAGAAAGAAAAATACATAAGCCAGAGAATTCATCTACGAAGAAGGGGTTTAAGCAGCTCTAAAACTAAAGAGAACTGGTGCAAAGACTATGTACTAACGGATCATCTGAGAGGAGGGGGGTATTTACTTGGAAAGTTATGTAAACTAAATGAAAAGAAAATCATAATGTTAAGTTACAAAAGGGTATTTGGAATGGAGGAACTCATATTCTCCACAAGAAACTTCACGTCTCACTATCCAATACTTCGTAAAATTTTAAAACTATTTCATATCAAACACAACAAATTTCTTTTAGGTCCATTTAATTGCACTGTCATTCCACTTCATAAGTCCAAAATCCAGCAGGTAATTCCATGCACTACTTGTTCGAATGTTTTATTGGAATCTTGGATGAATCCAATTAGACAAGCTTTGCAACATGGATTAGAGAACCTCTCTGTTGTACTTGAGCACAAAGGCTCCAGACAGTTCGATGGTCTGTACACCGAAGGCAGGACTGAGTGGTCGTCCTCTCACTTTCACATGGTTAATGCTGTACACATGAATCAACTGTTTTCAGATCACACACGAAAAGAACAAGCACTGACATTTGATACAATATCTGATAATCTTAGTTCTCCATTCCCCCTTCATGTTTTTTTTTCTGCTTTCTGTAATATTACATTCAAGCAGGATAGAATAATTTCCCTTTTCCTTGATGATGACCAAATTTATGCTTACCAGCGTAAATCTTGAGATTTTAATACCTTGGAGTAATGCCAGGAGCACTTTTTTTTTTTTTTTCCTCCTAGACTGTTTCATGTTTCATAGCTAATTAGAAAGTTTTCTTAAAACTAAATTCAGTAATTTGGTTGTAAATAAACTGGGAAGTAGTGAATATTGATCATCACGACGGAAAACAAAAGAGTTCCTCCACAATCTAAACAGAATAATGAGGGGAAATAGAAGAATGCATAGTATAACCAAAAAGGATGAACCTTTTGTCTAAAAGAAAGAAGTTGGTGAGTGATAAACATGTACTTAGACTAGGAAGACGGGAAAAAGGAACATTTCTCGAGTTAGAAATGTATGTTTTGAAGAGATAATATGGATTTCAATTTCTTTGACAAATGAAATTACTTCATCGAACCTTATTAGTGATTCATAAACAGACAGCAACAAAATCTTGCTGATGGATGGACCAATAAATACGAAACAGAACTTCAAGACAGGAAAGTTTCGAACACTAACCATATGTAAAACAAGTTGTCAATATCACATCTCTCAGCTATGCCCAACAGTTCAATCTGCAGATATCCACCAATGCAAAGCACCGGTTCTGGAAACTTGAAATGCTGCAAGCGGTTTTCCTGGCCATCAAAATTTGATATGTTAATTTTCCTATGCAAATTACAATGACACTCCTTTAAAGGCATGTAGATAATGTTTTAGTCTAGTTTACTTTTTACTTATGACAAGACTAAGAAGCCTTGGCTCCCCATCAGTGGTGAACTCTTCCCCACCTACTTTGAGCCTTGACCAGAATAAACTTATTCATGCCTCCAACTGTCCAACAGTAAAACGACTCTTACAGAATGAACCTAGACCATTTCCTTGGAATGTACATACCATATATAATATACACATACATATATAGAAATAACATATTTATAGGAATCTCTTTTATTTCTTTCCTTAACTAGAACCTTATGTACTTGTATTTATATTACTTACCTCTTGGAATAAAATAACAAGTTATTCTCCACACCTTGTGTATTACAATGTCAATTTAGCCAATAAGATCACCTGAGCTAGGAAAAGTAAAGTTAATAGCTGCACCTGTCTCATATGGAATTCTTCTGAAGTATACGTCCATATAAACTTGTCATCAGCAGGCGGTAGCTGGGGAAAGTGCAGGAGATTACTCTTATCTCTTGAGGATTTGAGATGTCCTAATCGAAATCGAACAGATTTTGCGGAGCATATGGGCCTGCCTCGATGGAAAAAAACTGATTTCGAAACATATTAGTAAAAGATAGCCAAAATATTTTGGAAGTCAGATCATTAGTCAAGAGGGCATCTAGTGCCCCAAGTGATAATCAGATAGAATGAACAATCACCTTCAAAAGGTTGTATGCTAATTTCAGTGATACAACAAAGATCAGCTTTCAATTTGTAAATTAGCATCTCGGAAGCATTGGGATCACTGTGCCCTATACTTGACCAGTATGAAGGCATATGTCGATGTCTGTTTGATGGAGTTAGAGTATTCACAATACTTTCAGCGGGATACCGGTCCGTACTTGAAGCCTTGACTGCATTACCTATGCAATCACTCGGGCATGATTTTGATTTTTCAATATCTTGAAGTAGACGAGCATAAACATAATGGTCTCTTTTTAGAGCCTCCCAACTGGAACTGCTAGACTCGTCTTTTCTTTCTGCTACTCCCGTATCTGGTTCTGTTATACGTGCAATGCTAGAAAGCTGCGGAAACTTTCTCAGACACAGTTGCTTGGAAATTCCATTTGTAGCTACTGCAATCAAATAAGTAGACCTTCAACACATTCGTTCTCCCAAATGACTTAAAACCTGCAATGACTTTCCGGTAGCCAAAAATGGCACCCCTAGATTCTTGAATAAATGCTCAATATAGCATCAATTTTCTGTATGAAAGAAATTCAAAGAAATTGATGCCCCATCAAAAAGACAGAGGAAGTGATGAAATTGGAAGGCCGACAGTCCAAGATGCAGTCACTAAGTTCCCAACTTAAACATAAATTAGTTAAACCACACACCAGACACAAAAGGAAACTATAAATGCTTTATAGTGTCTCCAATTAGTAAACTTATCAAACGAAGTTTTTCAAAAAAATACCACTGCCAATTAATTAATTACTGGATACAAAGTCGAAAGAAAATTTACAGCATGAACTGGACAAGCAAATTCACAGAATGGAACCGGAAAAGCTACCTGCAACTAGATAGATCAGGTGACATTTGAGGACGAACAAAAAGATCAGGGTTATATCACACAACTAGGTTATATTTCTAGAGAGAATCATCATTCTAGCAATCCAAAAAATGATGGTGTTCATTTTCATAGCGGAATAAATTGTTTTTGTTTCTGAAGCAAACATATCAATGTTTCTAGAGAACTGGAAACCGGGATATAAGTATTTGAGATGAAACAATGTAGCCTCAAGCAGGGGTACCCTTTCAACTTTCGCAGAATCACATTGTCCCCAAAATATTATCTTCTTTTTTCTTTATCTCCCAGGAACAATCTTTTTCCTTCAACCGAAAAAGAATCTCTCGTTAAAAAACATGTTCAGTGGTTTTTTTTTTTTAAATTTCACTGTATGAAAGTTTGAAAATGTTTTAGACCTTTTGAGATAGTTCTACACTTTTCCCCCCAAAACCAAATCCAACACTCACTATCTCCCCAAAAGAAGAACCCCAAAAAAGAAAAGAAAGGGACAAGCCACACTGTTTTTTTAAATCTGAAAGCCCCGTTGATACAAAAACCACGAAAAGGATTCAAGTGCAATGACTACTTAATTTGGCGTTCATGAAATATCTATTTCAATTCTTCCCTAACTTAGCCACTTAGGCATCAAAACAATAAGAATCAGGACTTGTGGGGAAAATGCAAAGTTTCTAAAGTATAAAAAAGAAATAGGGACACAAGAATGGAGGCATACAAGAGGTCTTCACAGCAAAGGTTGGAAACTATTGCAGTATTTCAACTTACAAAAAACTTTACGATTCTACTTGACATCATATTTCTAGATATCAGGATAAACAAAAGGGAACAGGTGATTTGGTCAAGGTCTAACCTTATGTTTTGAACCTCAAAAGGTTCTCATTTACAGTGTTCTCTGTCACATGCGTTAATTAATTTCACCTGGTATTTCAAGAACCAATCAAAGAAATTTGATCATGATCGGGTTGGCTGTACCCTTGAGACGATTCTTCTTTCTCTTTCTGAGGCTCCACTTATTTGTACTCATTCCATGCATATTCAAATTGCAGATTTAGCATCAATGCTCATAGTATGTGTAGATGCAAAGAAAGAAAATGTTGCTAACGCAGAAAGGCTCTTTAATTAAGTATTTATAATGATGAAAGAACATAAGATAGGCAACTATGAGATCTCAGGCATAATAATAAGCAAGCATAGGAAAAGGACTAGAAGAGAAAGGAAATAGGAAAATGCAATCTATGACAATCATTTGTGAAACATAACATCGTTAAGAGTGTAGTATTATGATGATAAGATGAAAAAATAAAAGAACAAGTTTTCAGTCTCACAACCTAAATAAAGTACTAAACAAGGCAATATCCGCTTTAAAGGAAAAACTGAAGCTTGAATGACTCACCAGATTGGAGCCAAAGGCGTGAAACAGAAGCAGCACGGACAATATCAACTGGATCATTCAAACGCATCAGAATGTTCAGAGACATGTCAGGTTCAAGCCATTGCACAAAATCATGTGTCTCCATACCAAAGAAAATGTATTCAAAGTTCCAAACCCTGAATCATCAATAAACACATAATTCATGCAATCAGCCATAAAAAAAAATTTATGACAAGGGAACCCATAGCCGCTAAACTTTGGGTCGGCACAAGATAAACCCTCGCTCCTGTGCAATAGCTCACAAACCACACAGGAGAGGTAACCCACACTAGGCAAGTCTGGGGTGACGAGCTCGACCCAGAAAAGGCGTTTCGAACTTGAGACCTCCAACATGGAAGTTACAAGCCCAAACCACTAGGTCACTCCAAGGATGCAATCAGCAAAATTATTTAGATTGAAAAAGATAGAAAGTAAGTAAAATAGATAAAACTAAAGCCAGTATATGTTTGTGGTCGGGGCTACTGAAAAGGCTCACGAGAATGACTTCTCTTAAGATGCTTTCAAGGAATGAAACTCCCGCATCAAGTCAAAATTCACATAAAAATTCTCATCCTTCATAACATCAACAAATTTTCCAATTCAAAAACACCAAAAAGAAAAATCTGGAAAACCATCTAATGAATGAAATGAGAAAGCAAAAATGAGGCAAGAAAAATAAGCATAAGGCGATACTAACAGTTTGGTGCTTTAAGAGATGGAATGAAAATTAGCACACAACCAATAATGACCTACACATCTGGAGTTCACCTAAAAATTTTGATAAAAGAATGAAAGCCAATTAAACACAAAGACCAACAGAGAATAGAAAAGGAAGGGAGTTTGTACCTTTTGGATTGAAGAAACAGAACAAAACGTAGAGGATTGAACAATATGCACACAGGGACTATTCTAGAAGTGGGATTGACATCACAACGGCTGCAATTACCGTGTAAATTTTGGAAGCCTCAAAACTTTATTCATGGATAAACTAATTTCTTGAGATTTTCTGTAAGCACTGAGGAATCACTTTAGAAATATCACTTTGCAACTGTGGGATTACAGCATAGCATTAACTAATAATAGAAGGATGAGGCTACTTGTAGGGAACAACAAAATATTACCAGAAATAAGCAACAAAAGTGATTAAGATGAACAAATTTGATGGATCACACCAAGAACAGTTGCACAATGGTTTATCCCCTAGAACTCAGTTTCCACAGAAGTGCAATAATGCTGGTCAAAAGACAAACTTCATCATCTATGAACTATTTATTGGTTATTGATATACCAAACCAGCTCCAGTTGTATATCAGTAGCTACAGCCCAGAAAATTGCTCAAATGGGAAACACACAAATCATTTAGCAGACAAGAAGCTTCCCAGAATTTATTTAGGTATTTCTTAAAATTACATTATCCAAAAATTGAAACCTTAAAATACATGTATTAGACTGAAATCATGTTCATAAACAAGACAGTAGAAATTAAAAGAAAATGAGAAAGTGATCAAAAATATTGGAGGGAAGGGATTAAATAATCACAAGTACTTATAAGAATGAAGATGAAAACTAACAGGAGAAACCCAGATGAAGAAAGAGGAGAAAACGCTAACCTTAGACAATGGCAACTCTACAGTCTCACACAAAGCCGACTGGACAACATTGCTTTTTTCGTCAAACACTAACATTTTATTGTTGTATCTATTCAATCCTACTCTAATATTTAATAAATATAATATTTAGATAGATTATATTATTTTTTATACTACATATTTATTCCCACACCTTAGTTATTTACGAAATAAAATCAACTACTTAGTACTTACGCATAAAAAAGGCTCAGGAAAATGTAAGGTGCTCTAAAAGAAAGAAACTTCATCATCAATTCAATTAATCACACATAAAAAGTCTCATCCTTGGTATCATTATCCAACTTTCCAATTGAAACACCAAATTGACGTCACTATAATTTAATCTCGAGATTATTTGATGTTGTCATTCACACTAAATGATTTTTAAATATTTTATTATATAACACTCTCAACTTAATAGTATATTAAGTTCCTAATATAAATAATTATTTTTTTTTAATTAATATTCATATAAATATAAGTTAATTTATAATTGTATCAAAAAAATGAAAAGTGTAAATATAATAATATAATGTTGAAGAGAGAATAGTAATACTGAAGAAAATTTAGGAGTAGTGAATTGGAATTGAATTGCATTGTGCACCAAATATAAAACAAAGTTTGATGTTGGGATTGAGGACATGCCTAAGTGTAGAATCATTGATAAGTAGGACGATTTCAAAAATGGATAGGTTGGTAATCAATATAATATCAAATTAACAATATGAAATTCTGGATTATCAACCTATAAAACTGGGTAAGAGCAAGCCTCATTTCCCCTATTTTATATTTGAGAGAGAGAAAAAAGTATCTATTTAAAAAGCAAAATATCTTGTTGAAAAATATGCAACAGCAGAGTAGAAGCATCTCAAAATATCATACAAAATAAAAATACAGTTTCATCCTCAAGGGTTTATGCAGTTCTAAAACCTAAGTACACAAGGACCTGCTAAAAAATTACTTAATGAAGGACCATAACATGCATCAATCATGGTTGTAAAGAAAAGAAAACCGCAATGTTAAATTACAAAAATCCCCCTTCATCCACTTCATCATCATCCTCATCGTCGTCTCCCCATCCCATGAATTCGAAACCCGGATGGTGGTTATGTAAAAGATAATCCACAATGCCAGCATCAATCATAAGTTCTTCGGATGGTGTTGGAGGCATATTTAGGTCTTGCTGACATCCATTAGACAAGCTTTGCAACATGCATCCATAAACCTCTCGATTGTACTTCAACACAAATTCTTGAGACGGTTCCAGGACCTCTACGTCGAATGCAGGGCCGAGAGGTCGCCCTACAACTTTCACATGACTAACACTGCACATAAGAACGAAATATAGTCAAAATCACATATATGATTATAATCAACCAGCCTTCTTATAAAACATCATCTACAGTATGGTTTTTTGGGTCATTAGTGCAATGCAAGTCCACTACGACAACTTGCCGATAGAGCAGCAAATATTGAGTAGACCTTTCAATCAAAGAGAGAAAAGATGAAACAAACCATATGTAAAACAAATCGTCCATTTCTTGTCTTTGAACTCTGCCCAAAAGTTGAATCTGCAGATATCCACCGACGCAAAGCACGGGTTCTGGCAGGGTGAACCGCTGAAAGCATTTTTCCTGACCATTAAAGCTAGATCTGTTAATTCTCCTTCTCATGCAAATTACTCCATGACACGCCTTTCACCATCAAGAAACTTCCCCCCACCGCCCCCCAAAAAAAACATTGTAAACTGAGTAAATAAGTTTATCTTTTCCACCAAAGAAGTCAAAAAACAAGACCTGTGTCATAGGGAATTCTTCAGAAGTATATAACCATATAAACTTGTCATCAGCTGACTGTTGCTGGGGCATTTTCAGGAGATCACTCTCATCTCTCGAGGATTTGGGGTGCCCAAATCGAAATCGAACAGATTTTGCCGAATATATGGGCTTACCGGGCTGGAAATAAGCTGAATTGGAAAAAATTATATATTAGTCAAGACGACCAAATAAAGCTTCGCAAGCCTGTGAAACTCAAAACAGTAAATTTGAGGGGCATCTAATCCCCCAGGATGATGATAAAAGAGACTGAAAGGAAGCTTAACAATCACCTTCAAAAGGTTGAATATAAACTTCGGTGATCACACATAGATCAGCTTTCAATTTGTAAATCAGTGTCTCGGGGGCATTCGGATCACTGTGTCCTTTACTTGACCAGTATGAAGGTCTATTTAGATATTTATCCATTGGAATTAAGGTATTGACAATACTTTCATCTGGATAATTGTCCGTGCTTGAAGCACTGACTGCATAGCCTATGCAATCGTTTCGACATGACTTTGATGATTCAATAGCTTGAAGTAGAGAAGCATAAACCTCATGGTCTCTTTTTAGTCTCTCCCAGTTGGAATTGCTAGACCCAACATCTTTTGCTTCTGCTGCACTCATATCTAGTTCTGTAATATGGGAAATCCTAGAAAGCTGCTGAAACCTTCCCACACAGAGTTGCTTAGAGAGTCCATTGGTAACCACTGCAGATAAAGTGAATCATCACATGTTTGTTCTTCCAAATGGTAATGATTTCAAAAATAAAAACTGCCATGGCAACATTTCTCGAAGAAAGGCTTATTGTAGCCAATTTCTTATGAAAGAGAATATAAAACAACGACAACATACCCAGTGAAATCCCATAAGTGAAGTCTGGGGATGCAAGAGATTATAAAATTCCTAGAAATTGATGCCACATAGTCAAGCCAAAAAGGCAGCAAAGTCAGACCTCGGCATTACAGAGTACGGTGCCAACATCAAAATAACCTAATTGCATTGCACACCACTCAGAAGAAAAATATGATTTTCAAAATAGTAACTTATCGAAAAAGTTAGAGAAATACAAGCAATTAATTAACTACTTTACAACATGCAACTGGACAAGCTCCACTCAACTAGATAGTTAAGGTAGTAGATTCAGGGATAAGCAAACAAGGCCAAGTATGGTATCACATTACAAGATGATACTTCTAGATTGTCATCACTATATAAATATAGACTATACTAGCAGTGACATTTGTGTTCAAAGCAAATCAATTGTAGTTGTTTTAATAAAAAGAATAGCAATGTCTATTTTTCATGTTTTTTGACAAACAATGGTCCCACTTCAGTTGTTGAAAAATGCATTTTGTCCCTAAAGGTTTCTTTTTAAAAAATTGTGGAATTTAGTTTCACCAAAGATGTATAGTCAGATTGAATTTAGTTTCACCATATAAAAGTTCCAAAAATGTTTGAGAGCTTTGGTGAAAGTTTTCCAAACATTCACAAAACAACACACAGAAGAAATTCTCCTAAAACCAAATCCAAGCAATCGGTATCATTTAGCCCCACCCTAAAAAAACAAAATCAAACCACATTTTAAACTGAATTTCACTTGACGATGAGAGTCCACTAATCATTCTGCAAGTATGCATGCATTCAACTACTTAAGGACTGAGATAACTCACGTCCATTTAATTCATCAAATTCACTAAAACAATAAATGATGCGTTCTCTATACATTCAGAGGCGAGTAACTTGGCAAATTATTTGACAAGCTGCCAGTTTTGACCTCTCCATGCATTCTTATAATCATGATAAAGTATTTAAGAAATTCTTTTAGTCAACTAACTTCTACTTTCTTTTCTAACTTTTTCCATAGGGGTGGGAAAAATAAAGAATGATATGTTCTCTATGCATCCGGATGCAAATAATGTCGCAAATCATCCAAGAAGCTGCCTCACTGGACTTCTGATGAATGTCCTGTAATCACAAAACGCCAGGTAGAAACAAAAAATAGCAATATTTGGCAAAAGTTTAATCTTAATTTTTGAAACTCGATAAATCAGACAGTGTTTCTCATCGTAGACATCACTTCATTGTCTGATTGGTAACTGACACTTTCATGAAATAAACCAAATCTGATCATGATCGAGTTTAATGTACTCTTTAAAGGATCTGTTTCTCCCTTCATCTTTCCAACACTTCACTTATTTTGTACTCATTGCGGATAATTTATCAAAGATATAATCAAATTGAGGATAGAGCCTCATTGCTTAAATAATTCTAGATGCTAATAATGGGATGCAGTACACCAAGTACGTGAAACAAGAGTAGAAGAGTTTTGTAATGGAAACAAGGAAAACTCTGCGGTTTAAAAAATTTAACAACGCGAGAAATGACATAATATATACAACAACAACAACATACCCAGTATAATCCTACAAAATGGGGTCTGGAATATGCAAACCTTACCTCGACCTCAAAGGTAGAGAGGTTGTTTCTGATGGACCATTGGCTCAAGAAAAATCGTCCAAAGCAGTCCAGGAAAAATGTAACAGACATACAGGCGATTGCAGGATCGTAATAGGAAAGTAACTACAACTAAATAACATGATAGTCGAAGTACAAGCAACAACAAATAATAACAAAAATAGAAGGACAACAAACTACCAAGCAATACTACAATTAATTTTTTTAAGGAAGAAGGAAAGCTTGATTAACTTACCAAATTGGCGCCAACGGCGTGAAACAGAGCCAGCACGGACCACATCAGCTGGATCATTCAAACGCATCATAATGTCCAGAGACACGTCAGTGTCCAGCCATTGCACGAAATCAATACGTGTCTCCATGACACAACCAAAGTGTAATCCCCTAAGATAATTAAAAGTTCCAAAAGCTGAAATCGTCAACAAACACAAACAAAATGATGCAATAAACAAAAAATCTTAAAAAGAGAGGGAAGTAAACGACAAGGTTATCAGCACTAATATAGGGAATTCAGAGTTAAATCAACAAGCACATCCAAGGTAAGATAAATGTCTTAACTTAAATACCAGTTTATACTTGTGCTCCGGGTTTCAAAATGGATCATGTAAAATGTCTTCTCTTAAGCGGCTTCCAAAGAATGATACTTTCACATTAATTCCATCAATTAACTACACCTCGATAGCAAACTACTTGGGGTCGCCTATTTGAATCTTCTATATACAATCCCCTCTGTTTCAGGTCCTCTCGTTAATACAATACTCACATAAAAATCTCATCTTTCACGAAATTAACCATTTTTTTTTCAATCGACGAAAAACAGAAAGAAAAAAGATACTGCATACGAAAAGGCCAGCTACCAACTAAAATGGGAAAGCAGAAAAGAGGCAAGAACAATAAACATCAGAAATATTTAACATCTGGGACTCCAAAAAATGCAAAGAAAAGTAGCATAAAACTCGACAACAATCTAAAATTCTGGGATTGGCCCAATAAATTCAAGAATGCATTGAACAAAAATGTCAACCAACAGAAAGAGTGAAAAGGAAGAAACTTTATACCTTGTGAATTGAAGAAAGACTAGAAAACCCTAGAAAGAAGAACAGAAATGCACAGAGAAATCTAGAAATGGAAACTGTTGCGGACAGATAAAATTATTGTGGAAGCGAATTTGGTCATTACAATAGCTTCAATCACCCATACATTTTTTCTGAAGCTTCCAAATATAATTGGTGGATGAAATTATTTATACAGTTTTCTTCAAGCGCTACAATTTGCTCTACATTTAAATAATTAATTTCATCGATTTGGTTCCTGGGCCGGACCTATAATGCAAGATCTATTTTGTGCAAACATGATGAGACAGATGGAAAAAGTACCAACTCTTTGCCGCATTTTGGCATAAGTAGTATTTCTGCGACTTAATTATGTGGGGCTAAGTTTACAAAAATTTTATCATTTTATAAAAATAATCTTAATTTATAAACAGATATTTAAACTTGTCCTATTTTTCACATAGGTTCTCAAAAGTACTTTTTTTTTGCTGAAAATTTTTAAAAAAAGTATAATTAACGTGAAAAAGGACTGACAAGTTTGGGTGTTTGTTTATGAATTAAGCCTAAAAATTAAATTATATTTTATAATATACTTAATTTGTTATGTTTTTTAATAAGGTGCGCATAGTTTGGGCCAAATTAAAAGTTTGCACTTTTGAATAATTTAATTTGGATTTTTGAATTATAATTAGACTTTAAATTTAATTAATTTATTTTAAAATTTATGAGTTTTGAATTAAATATTGAATTTAGTACTACTTTGAATATTTTTGAATTTAAAATTTTAATATTTTATTATTAAATCTATTCATATCACATGTGTTGAATGCTAGTAAATCCAAGATAGAATTATGCAATGTGGGCGAAAGGATAGCCTCAACTTTTGTTAACTATAGAAAGCTATGCATGTTCTTCCTTAAAAGGCTTAAAAATTGAACTCGAAAATCTAAATCATCTAAATAGATTGATCCAAAGTCAAAACTAAAAAAATCAAATCTAATATGAGCTTATTTAGATTTGGATTGTAATTTCTTCAATTTAAAAATCAAAATTTTCATAAATCTGAATTATTGAAATATTTGTTCTTATTTTTTACGATTTATGTGTTTGAAATTTAAATTTGCTCTTGCTCGATATCATATGTGGGGGGTGAAGTTATAGAAAACAACTTGTTATGCCTTTTACGATAAACTTGTGAGGTATTATGCCACATAAATTTAAATTCATATTTGCAAAAAATATTTATATATAATGAAAACTTTCAATTATCTTTTTACTTCAAATATTGAAGAACAAAAAGTAAAACCTATGTATTTAAGGGACAAATATGAAATACCACATCAAAATATGGATATTTGTGCAAAGGCTTAACTCATAAAGAGACACCTAAACTTGTCCTCATTTTTCACTTAGACACCTAAACTAAGACAAGTTTCTAATAGACACCTAAACTAAGACAAGTTCCTAATAGACACCTCAACTGCTCAGATTTGATTCCATTAAACACTTTTATCCTACTTGGCACTCTCTGGTACTGTTTTTTTAATTTTTCAGCCTAAAATAAATACTTGCGGTTCAAAAAAAAATTTTTGGAATCAAATACCAGAGAGTGCCAAGTAGGATAAAAGTGTTTAATGGAATCAAATCTGAGCAATTGAGGTGTCTATTAGAAACTTATCTTAGTTGAGGTGTCTATTAGGAACTTGTCTTAGTTTAGATGTCTAAGTGAAAAATGAGGACAATAAACCTCGTGCAAAAGACCCCAAAAATGATAGACCATGTAGCCTCATAAATAGAGTGATTAATATGGATTGGTCCAACTCATCAAAATTGACCTATATAAATTTTGAAATTTGATGAGTCAAATCAACTTGATTCATTATTTAATGGGCTAAAAAAATATGAAACTCAACTCGTCACTACGTGAACTATTGACTGCTCCTGGCAAGCTTACTTTTTACAAAAATATACATTTTTTAATTTAAATTTTAATTAAAAATCTTAACACAATTATCTACATGAGGATATTATATAGTGTGACTATTGCAAATATCTTGGTACAAGAAAATAATCTTCTGTGATATAAAACTATTATGAAATTATATAACTTTTGACATTCTTGAAACTATCGATATATTTATTAGCAAACTAAATAGTTAATAACAATATAACTAGCTAACAAAAATATTAATTGTAATGTTTATTTATAATGATTTAAGTAGAGTTTGAGTTTGAATTCCTTTTGTTATTTACTTTTTTTTTTTAATTTGACCCATAACGATTCAATCTATATTGCTCAAACCTTATGGACCAATAGACTTATTTGCTTCGGACTAGAAAACTATATTTTAATATGAACTTTAAAAAATTTAAATCTAAATTTTATTATATCACAAATTAAAGAATCAATCCAACGAAGCTAGCTCATATTGATAGTGTTACTCATAAATCACCTTTACATCGCTTGTTGAAATATAATCAGTGTATAAAGTAATCTGAAATCTGGAATCTCATATTAATATGACAAAGGATCCTGTCTATTCTGCTATCTTGCATTAGAAATATGTAAGATTTGTCTCTTACAAAAACATATTTCTCTTTCACTTATTATTTATCATTGGTAGGAAATTTCCTTCGACAACAACATGACTGCTAAAAGACGTTGATGATTAATAAAATGAGTAGATTTTTTATAAGGTTTGAATATTTTTTCTTATTTGAGCTAGTTTTTGAAGTGTGAGTAAGATTTAAGATTTAATTTTATACGATAGTAATAAAGCAAGATTAGTCTCACCCAATAATAAGCCCCTGAGTATTAAAATTTCTCACACATAACATGTTAAGTATTGGGCATGAGGTGGGATGTTAAAGAATGATAAAAGCCACATTTTTTATGATTAACGAGATGGATGAACTTCTTACAAGATTTTTAAACTAGTTTTTAGAATGTGAGTGAAGGCAATACCTAATTGTACAATGACAAAAAAATTACGGTGATACTTCTATTTAATCTTTATTTCTCAAAGCCTAAATATAAATTAGTCATTTCCTTTTCAAATTAAGAAAAATTGATATTCTTTAGTTTTGCATAATACAATTTATTCTAAAGTGATATGACAGCTTTCTAATTTCGATATTCAAATAACAATTTTTAAATACTTTGAATTTTCAATTAATGACGTGATTTATAGTAATGTTGTTTTGAAATATATGAATCATTTATTTTAAGAAAAATAAAAATTTCATGTCTAAATTTATGGTCAGACCTTAATTATGGTCAAATCCATGTTCTATTCACCTTGGTGTCCATTCAGCTCTGAAAAAGTTTACCTAGAACATCATCATGATTCACGTGTAGTTCTTTTTTTAATCAATATTTAATATTCATATTGGAGTTCGATTATATTTGAATTCGTGCTACGTAGGATCCTATTTGGGAGAATCACTCTCTACTGAGAATCTTTCTATTCTCAGGGCTCGAACCCGAAATCTCTTATTACGGAAGGAACATCCTTTGATGGTTGCGTATAGTTACTCAACAATATCATTTAATTGGAAGTTGAATAATAAGGATATTTAACTAAAAAACAAAATTGGCTCTTTTTTTCTTAACTTAAATTTTTAAAGTAAATTAATTTACTAAAAGGATTATATTTTCCTCCTCGCTTAGTCCGGTGTGTGTATATGTATATGAGAACAATTATTTTTTATTTTCTTTTATAAAATATTTATTACCTTTAAACTTATTATTTTTTTGTTATCGAAATATATTATAATTAGAAAATAGTTATCATACTAGGTTCTAAAAGTGAATTAATTAATTATATATATATATGTAGGTAGGTATTATAAATGTACTAATAATATTTTAAAAGTATTTTAAAAGTTATATAGTTGAAAATGTTAAATATTTTTTAAATTTAATATTGTACACATCAAAAATTTGTAGGAATATAATACTCATTTTATATAAGCATATAAATGCTAGAAATAATTTCATAGAGTCTTACACAATTTCAATATCTACAAATATATTTATATAACTTTTCCTAAATACTTATCTTGTATACATAATTTTATATATATATATATATAGCTAATGAATATAATTATTTTTGTGAATCAGCCAAATATATAATTTATCCTTAGAGAAACTGGAAAAGGAATTAGGGAATTTTGCCTTGCGAAGTCGACATTTGGACCTTGAAGCTGAGAATTAGTTCAGATATTTTGAGAAACAACTATGCTCTTTTCCACATGATATTTCAAGACTGTCTTTTTCACGTTATATTGCCACCAATAATTTATCGCCATTATAGAAGAAATTAACGGTCTTTACATGTAAAAAAATGTTATAATGGTTATTTATTTTAATGTATTATTGCTTATTCAAAACTTTCAATTGTTTCAGTTCTTACGCAAGCTTCTAAAATATTATTATTAGTCACAATCTTAAAATAAAATACTAAGAAAATTGCAGTAGTCTTCTTCAAACGTTCTGGTAACTTTCTTTACAATCAAGTCAATGGCCTTATCCAAATTGGTCTTTTAAGTCTTTGACTAACCTGAACAACCAAAAGTATTAGTCCTATGACAGTTTCGTCCAATTTTCTAGAATTTTCTAACCGAGAGAGTCGCACCGCTTTTAAGCCAATAATAATTCTGTCCCTGCTTTCAAACTGTTGTTCCTATTTTTGAACGAATCAATTTTATATAAATGGGTGATTTTTCAATATATTTATATCAATATATTGACGTCTTTAGCTTCTTTGCGTGTTCTATCGTTTTATATTTTGTCTTAGCTACTGTTTTAGAGAAGTGAAATTGAATCAAAAAGGAAAAGTAAGAGAAAAAGTATAATATATCTAAGCTCAAAATCAACTACTGTACTAACGTAAAAAAAGAACTGAAGCTGCTAGGTGCTAAATAGAAACTACTAGAAACAGAAGGGACTTTTGAGGAGAAAAAACTACGTAAAGAGCAATCAATATTCAACAAGAACTCAATTGTTTAGCTAAGCTACTAGGGCATATTAACACAGAATCAACACACAGACCACCTTTTGTATGTGTACAATCTATCTGTGTCAATGAAAATCTGATCTTTGTTGGAATAGTGGCATCCTTAACAATAAAATCTCCCACATGATGTTGCATCCAAGTTCCTACATTGTCCAGATAACACCGGGATGTCACACGACAATCATCCTGTGTTGTTAACTGAAACTGGACAGGTTTCAAGTCCCAGCCGTGAACGTGCTCATAGTTATAGGCACGACGTTTGTGCCTCTTTGTCGCCTTACCAAGCTGCAGTCTAAAGAATAGGCTATATGTCCCTTCTGGGAATTGGAACTCGAGGTCCCCATCGACCTCAAGCCACCAGATTTGTTGAAGATAAGCTACAGTTCGAAATCTGCATGAAGAGTGAGAGTTTCAGTATACAAACACCTGATCTACTACACATGATGAGGAAGCATAAATTAACTTCAAAGTCCACATTGCTGGACAAGAGAAAGAGCAAACAGATCATAAAATGTATGAAACTGAATTCATAAGCTAACACATCTACAATACAAAAGTCTTCTTTTGGCTTTCTTATCGTATACAACCACAATTCCACATACTAATGAAAATCAATCTATTCAAAGATTCTCTCTCACAGGTCAACAAAAGAATGAAATGCAACACCACCACCCTCCCCTCCCCTGTTTTCTTTTTTCCCATAGAAAGCATAAACCCATCCACCCACACAAAATTATGCAGTAGCATTTGATTTTGTGACGATGATTAGCCACCCCGATTGATCATCAGGCCGGCTCAACTTTGTGAGTGGCCCTGAAGGAGCTACTCTCTTTAGGATGAAATCTTGAGGATTCACACACTAGGAACTTGATCACCACCCTCAACATCAGTTGACCAATTTATACTGATCTTAGTTTAATAAGTGATCTTGCATTCTTAGAACCACCAATTCCTCAGTCTTCCATCAAACTCATTGTATCGATACAAAGAAAGGTTTCAAATTGGGATGGAATTACAATTCGAAATACGAGAAGGGTTTGATTAATTTACAAAAAGGTTAATTATGATACTGCAACAGTATGATAACGTTGGTAGATTGATATAGAAAAGAGGTTTATGTAATCCGATATAGCATGTTAAACCATCAGTTAACTTAAGTTCCTATGCATGACTTAAATCCTAGTAACTAAAAATAACCTCAAAAGGAATTTAGTAGCCATGTTTGAAGTTTCCTTTCATGTTAGGTGATTACTTAAAAGTTCAGCGTTCAGACACAGGGGATCAGCCTGCAAATAGAAGGCACATCTCTCTCTTAAACAAAAACATATTCTGCTAAAACTGAAACTTTATTCAAGCCTAAATATGATCATACACATAAATAGGCCCTTCTTCAATTAAAAACAAAATTCTTGTTTGTAGTCATTTTTATTTCAAAAAACATGTAAGAAACCCACCTTGATTCATCAGTTGGAATGTGATTCCAATATCTGCGATCATCTATGCCGGTAATTGTCATTCCTTTAGATGAAATTGCCAAGCAAACACCTCCATTCTTCTTATCAATCCATACTTCCTGTAACCAAAATCAGAATCATCAACCCCAAATTTCAAAACTCATACTCAAAAAAGAACTGGAAAAACAAACAAAGAAGATAAGAAGAGGAACAAAGTTAGCATTTTTAATACAAAATGTAAAAAAAGAACAAACCTTTGTGCCACCATCAAAGGACCTGGGACAAGAAAGCTTAGCAAAAAGGTCCTTTTTACACATGCCATCAACTTTAATGCCAAGCAATTCTTGAAGAATATAGTTGTAATTGGAGGGCAATTTGGGTTCCCATACAAAATCAGCAGATGAAGCAGCACGAAATGTCCTGTTAATACGTGCCAAGTTGCAGATCTCATGTGGATCAAGGTATGAAAGTACAAGAGCAACACAAGCCTCCGGTATATCATCAAGCTTGGGTTTTAATGGCAGATACATCAACCCATCATCAGATTTTGTGTCAACGGAAGATGCATTAGCACCCATATCATATCAGGAAAAAAAAACCAAGAAACAGATAAATGAAATGAAAAAAAGAAATGGTGGAGGTTTTTGGAGGGGATTAAGGTCTCATGTCCCGATATATAATATGTCTGTGTCTGGTGGAACAAAAAAAGAAATTGTGGATTTCGATGTTTTGTAGAGAGATGTTGGAAAAGGCTTTTTGGAGTGTTGAGGAGGAGAGAAAAGGCATTCTTATCCACAACCATCCAAACTTCTTTACGCGCTCACTTACAGCGTTAATTACACCTACACACACATTGGGATGAGGGAGGGGTCCTTTCGTCATATTAAATTAATTGATTAATTATAAATTAAAATATGACAAAAGTTAGCAAGATCTTTTATTGAAATGAAATAAAAAATTTATACTCTTCAATTAACTCTATATGTATTTTATTTATCATATAAGTTAATTTTTGATATATCTCGTATTAAATAATCTACTTCATCGAAATATTGATATATCAAAATTTGCTAGGATTTGAATTCACTCATAAATAGTATGAGAATTTTTTTAAAGTGCAAGAAAAGAAGAATAGAAGATTAATAAATCAATCAGAAGATGCTTTTAATCGAGGGTAATATTATAATTTAATGATTCAATTAGAAAATTTGTGTTTTTAAAGGTAATATTGCTATAGATATAAATATGCATAATTTTGTATACTCCTATGTTTTAGGTATAAAAAGGACAAAGATCTTCTCCACATAAAATCTAGCATACTGAAAGTTCTAGAGTCTTTTAAATTGTCAAACCTTTCACATTATGTAAAATTATTATATTATGTGGTTAAAAAAAGATTAAATTTATTTTTGGTGTCTTTTTCAAATTTCAATCACTAAAATTAATTAACATTATTTAATATCATTATATCAACTTATCAAATTCAGTGTAACACTATTTCGATATGATTATATTAACTTTTCATATTTTTTAGTCGAATTTTATTACTCTTACTTTATATTATATGTTTTTCATTAAAAAAAATATTATTGACATTTTTACTTCAAAAGATTCACATATATCATATCTTTTCAGATCTTATTTATAAAATTATACTAAATATATTATAATTATCTATTTATATATGTTAACCAAAAAAAGTTTAAAAAAATTCATAAAATTTGACTGTAGACCTCCTAAATTTATTAAGACGATCCTAGCGGAGTTTTTGCCTAACAACTTGCCAAGTTGGCTTGAACGCCATAGAGTACTTGCTTGCCACTTGTCAAAATAAACCATTTGCTTTGTGGATAATGCATAAATGTTGCTTTTTTTTTAAAAAAAAAGTGTCAATTCGAATTGAATAATTTCATCATCAGTTTGTACTCTTTGTCTAATTTTATTTCCCAATAATGCTAGTTGTGAGGGTCTACTATATAAAAGTTGATCCAAAGTTTGTGGACATTAATTTCAATTGTGTAAATTACATAATTCATTTATAAAGTTATATATAAAAGTATATGACTAAATTCCTGCTACAAGTTATGAATTAAGAGGTAGGTTTAAAACTTAAAATTTACTGGTTTTGGATATTAATTTTTGGGTTACTTGTTTATAAATTTATAATTTTGTATTTATTTAATAGATTTTGAAATATAAATATAAAATGTTAATTGAAATTAGTGAACTATGTCTAACTAGCTAGTATCATTATTGGTATATCCAAAAAATACGATAAATTTCCTAAAACTCTATACAAAACACTTTCCTTCAACATATATATACTCTCTTTTGTATAGTGAATATAATTGAACACTTAGAATATTTTTCATTAGTCTTAACTCTCTCTTTCACTACTGCACAATCACCACATACTACAATATTTATCCACACTTCTCATTTTTTTTTTCCCACATATACTTCTTCTTCTCAAAACAAAGTAAGACCAACCACTATTTATAAGTGAAGAATTCTTTCTTGTCTTAAATAAGAATAAAGTGGATAATAATGTAAGTAAATGAATGAAGAAATTATGTCTTACAGGTTACATGAGTTACAAGACATAATGAGGTAGAACACGACTTAGTGATTACATGAGTTATAAGCCACTAATGGTCATATGAGTTACAAAAAACTAATGACCATAAGAGTTACAAGAACCAATGATCATATATGTTATAAGAACACATAATTATTTCTACCACAATTTTATATCCATTAACATATGCAGATAATATTTTATTTTAATAATAAAATAAATATACACCAACAAACCTTAATTCTTAATTATATATTTGCGCTCAATCCATTAATATGCGTGCACTCTTTTTCTTCATTACAATATTTATCCAAATTATTTCATAAAATGATGAACCAAAATTACTATAATCTTTGGTAGGACATTAACATTAAATCCAAATAAATAGAATCATTCTTAAGCTGGCAGGTTAGCTATCAATTAATACTATGCCATGAGATCAAATATATATGTATGTGGTCCATCTTTCCTTTTCACCATTGCACTTTTGTTTCCAAGGAAAAACATAAACTATTTATTAGCATTAGAAAAATTAAAGTGCTTACCCATCACTCTCCTAACCACAAATTTTTAAATTAAATTAATGAAAAAGCAAGAAAGTGGTAATATTCTAGTAAGTACTAAAATAAAAATTAGGTCTGACCCTCTCTCTTGTGCAAGTAGCATTTGTCGTATGCTAATCAGAATCTTGAAAGGTAATTAATTGAGTTAAAAGACAATTAGACATAAATGGCAAAATCTATTTAGTACTTTACATGTGGAATTGAGTCAGCAAATAGATGTAGGCCACAAATGGCTTCCATTACATTCAATAACACGTACAAAGCTGCTGGCACACGCACTTATATATTCCCTTCCTCGCTTTTTTTAAGGCAAAAATTATGCGAATAAATAAATATATACTAATTAATTAGTTAATATAATTATAATTTGAAATAGTTACAATTCACGATTAATATTTTTGTATAATTACAGTTTGAGTTTATACAACGAACTGTTTTAATTCTCCAAACACTACGAATTGGATAACGAATTATATTAATGTTGCGTGAATCGTATAGCGAAATATACAAACACTGCAAAATGTGTATTGAATTATACAAATATTGTGCGCGAATTATATGACGAAATATATAAATATTATACAAAACTGTGAATTTTATAGTGAATTTGTTTGCAACAAATTTTAATGTGATAGAAATAAATTGCAATCACAAATAAAATATGAAGAAACACAATTTTATTGATAAACAATGAGGATATAAATCTGATCCTTCCGTGATTCTTCTTTGATGGACTCTGAAAAATATTTATAAGAAGTCTTCTATTCCATACAGGTTTCGTTAATATTTAGAACTAGCAATTAGCAATACAAAGTTGTAATAAATATTGCACTAATTAAGTTATGCATGGATCAAACATTACATTATATGAGCTACAATTATTTTTGTTAATGAGCTAAAACAACCAACCAGTAAAGTGATCGAGATTATAATTAATGAATGAATTGAGGAGCCATTTTTTTATGGACTAATGTAGGAAGCCTTATATACCTACTTGTCATAAGGGATATCAACTTACAATGCTCATTTGTTTGTAAGGTCAATATAAGCAGAAAAGAATAAAGAAACTTCTAAAAAAGAAATCCATATATTAAAAACAGTCGAATGCAATTAAAACAAAAAAATCATGGTTGTACACCTGTTTAAGAATGACGATTTTCTAACGTTTATCCATGTGATGCTTACAAGAATACATAGGTGTACCTGTCAATACGGCTGCCCCATCCCATTTCGGTTAAGTCTATATATGGTTTGAAATTTAACGAATTAAGTTGGATTGATCTTTTTACTTTTGTGGATTAAAAAATAATTAGTTCAATTTATTAATACGTGAGTTGTGGACTTAGCTGAGTAAATTCATATTTTTAAAATTATGTTATTTTTATAAAATTTTAAATTAAATTATATAGTCACTGTGATGATTTTTTTTTTTGGAGGGGGGAGGAGATCAACTGAGCGACAACCCTTTATTCGAAGATTGTTTTTTTTTAAAAAAAAAAAAAAGTTCAATTTGATGGTATTTTCTAAACACTATCACTAGTATTATATTTGATGGTATGCAAATGTTATATATGTTCATTATTTAAATATCTATATGATTTGGTGAACAACTATTGAAATTAAGGGATGTATTTGGAATGGAGGAAAATGTTTATTTAATTTTCTCAAACTTGGTTATCTTAAATGTTTTGGAAATTATTTTTCAAACCAATTTATTTACCTTAAATTTAGAAAAAATGACTTCTTTAAAAATTTTGTTTTTTTAATTCCATTCCTACCCCTACCACACCCCACCCCACCCCCCGCGCTCTTCCCCACCCCCCAATATATATATTTACGTTTGAAGTCGGGTGCGGTCGGATTACGGTTGAAAAGTCGAGGTCGGGTCTAAATTTGAAAGTTGAATTTGATGTTGGGGTTGATTTTCATGTTAAAAACTATTTTTCTAAAAAATAGTTTCTATGCTCTAGCTAAAAATAAAAGATATTTTCTAAAAAATATTTTCATTCACTAACCAAAGAATAAAAAATATTTTCCAAAAATTATTTTTCACTCACTAACCAAACACAACAAAATAAGTTAGAAACCAACATATTTTCCATGATAACATTTTTCAGAAACATTTTCCATGAAAAACATTTTCCTCCATACCAAACACAACCTAAGGGAAAAAATCTAATTATACAAATATTCCTACCATAAATACTAATCCATTGTATAGTTTAAAATAATTACATATTATCTCACTAATTAATTAATGATTTTGTACTAGATTTCAAGTTAGAGCATATATTAAGATATTAGATACATGTATCTTTGATACCAAAAACATTTTGAAATACAGATATACATGGAGAGAGGTGAACGAGAGTCAATCTATCTCAGATACATGCTAATCACATTAGATATATGTATCTAAGATATCATATATGATTTGAAATACACACATACATTCATACATACATATGATAAAGGCAAAAGAGGGAGGAGAAACGCGAGCGAGAAATTTAGTGTATTCCAAATACATGAGAATCATATGTCCGAGACACACGTATTTGAGTGCATTAGCTATATGTATCTGGCAAAATAAATATGATAAGGAGAATAATTTCAAAAACTAAAGTGAAAGGATGTAATTAAATCCTAAACTAATGAAATTTATATTGCTTGCTTTTAAATTAATTTAATTCTTCTTTAGAAACATTATTGTATCATGTGTGATGGACGAGTCTCGAGACTAGGCAACTTTTTAGATTGGGCTGGGTGGCTGGCCCATCTCGCAGCCATTCGGCAACTGGACCATACTGAAATATATCAAGATTATTAAACAGGCTCAGACTCAATACATCTTGACGGATATACATAAATCACATTGTATAAAGAGTTAATTATTATTTTTTTAGAATTTTTTGTAATTTATAAAATTTTCTTAAAAAATATGGCAAGCGGATATATCAATTAGGCAATTCGGATACAAAAATTAGGATTTGTAAGTATCAATAGGTAACATTTAAAGTATGATACATTTAACATAGAGATAATTTAAGAATCAGAATTAACGTATCCGAATTAATGAATATGTATCTGAATGGAAAGAAGAAATTTTTGGGAATGCGTGGGAATAATGAAAAATATGATAAATAAAGAAGTATAATTAGATAATTTTTCCGTACATCTTTTTCTATTCATATTTTCCTCTTTTGGTTTTATAGCAAAAACTGGTAGTACTAATTTTTAAGGAACTTTCACAAATAGCTACCAATATGTATTTTAATTATCCTGCTTAGCCATAGTTTACTTAATTACGCTCCATAACTTTGCTATAGATATTTTAGTCTATATAATTTGATTAATTCATTGGCAATATAGTAATTCAAAAGTGGCCCTTAGCAATCCGAATGAAACATTAGTGAATAATAATTATTTAAACTTTAACTATAATTATTTTATTTAGTTTTTATGGCATAAATTTTGATCTCTCTTGCCATGAAAAAAATAATTAAAATCACTCATTTTTAAGGTCATTCTCGTAAATCACCCCATCATGTCTGCTGGCCCAACAAAAAGAAAAAAAAAATTGAACTTTGTGTTGATGTTTGCTAGTGGTCCAATTACTTTTTTGTGTTTCAATTTTATCATATGTCAACAAAGTCAAAACATTAAGGTTTGTTAATGCTTTGTATTATGAAGAAATTGAATGCTTAGGCATATTTAATGAAATTAATTTTACATATGACTAACTCTTTTATTCTTTGTTGCTTTCATTTGACTTTATCAGATAAGTAGTGATCAATTTATAATGGAGTAATTAAGTTGTTTTTAGTCTTAGGCCAATTCAATTAAGTCTTTGAAAATTAAATGACTTCACAAGATCAAACTGGGGAAACACCAACCCAAAATGTACTAAACTATAAGTCAATCATTATACTTGGGAGAATTAATTATGATGCACTATTATAATGCATTATTATTATGATGACATCATTATCTTAGAATGTACATTATTCGATTCATATATATTTTTTTAAAAAGGTTTTACACATTTCACGCGCGATATAAAAGAGTATTTGTCCAAATCACCATTTATATATACCATTTCGAAATAACTTTAGATATGTGGGTGTTAAAATTTCATAGGTAAACATCACATTTCTTATTTGTTATGAAGAGAAGGACCTATAAACTCTAATGTACTATAAATATAATTTGAATAATGATCCCAAAAAAAAGGATATTTGTGAACTTGAGACAGTAAATTGTCTAGAATATCTAGTTTTTTTTTTTTCATGCTTATTAATTAGTAGAGGTTTATTATCGTATAAGATTTGATAAGGTAAGGTCTACTCTTCCTTGCTTATAATTATTACTACTGAATTTTTCTTTTAATAAAAAAGCTGCTAGACTCTATCTAGTGGTATACATTTATAAGGAAGAAAAAAAAGACAGTAAATTGTCTTGTAATAAGTCAAAGTTTGAGAGAGCAAAGGCTAACCCTTATTATGAGGGTAAATTTTTTGTTGTATTAAAGTGTGCCATAAATGTATCATTCATCAATAAAATTTATATTATATATATTTTATAAATAAATTTCTGTAATATGTATTAAAATTATATTATAAATGTATCACCCTGAAATATTTGCTTATTTAGTTGCTTAATATAATGGATATAATCCAAGTAGAGACAAGATTCCTAATCCACATGATGATGTTTTGATTTGTCATTTAAATTAGACCACTGATGAATATTTGTTGTTTTTCATTATGCCTAATACGCCTACATGGAATGTGCATATTGGTTTAGACTTTAAACATACTTATCTTCCTAAATAATTATATGAAAATTATACATGCTAATGAAGTGGGCATTAAGAAATTAAGGTTCCACGTATTTTCCTTCTTAATTATTCTGTTTAAACTTTGATTATTACAGGAATTTACTGTTTCTTTTTTAACGTTTATATATTGAATATAAACAGTTGTACATATATTATGTATATTTAGTTTAAACGGTTAAATAAACAAATCTTTAGATTATTTTTTCAATTTTCCTTTTAAAATAGTAGAAAGGAACAGTTATATGTTATATGCTGGTCGGAGTGATTTCTTTATTTGTTTATAATAATCAAATCATTTCAATTATCTTAAATATCAACTCTTTCTATTTATTTTTATTAATTTATTTTAGATTTTGCACGTTTCTTAATAAATAACAGATAATAGGACTATTTTAGCATAATAACTATTTTCATTGATATACAATTTTAAATCTTAATAAACAAGTAATTAATATCGAAGATAAAATAAAATAATTATCTTTTTTTAATTCGAAAAAGGTCAACGAAGACAACAATGCCCGGCCACTTGGAAATTGGGGACTCCCACAAAATTAAATAATAATGAAGATGGATAGGTGGATAAATTATTTTTACTCCCTTCAAAATAAATATGATTTTTAAAAATCTAGTCTCAAGATAATGTTGCTTTAAAAATTCAAGATAAATATAGTAGTTATTTTTAACTATATTTTTATGCTAAAGAACTATTTCTTTTTAATAGTATTTAATTCTCATGGATTATTTAATCAACTAAAGTAACACCTATTTTTCTTCATTATACAACTTGTATTTTTTTTTCCTTCTAAGGTATAATAAATTGAAGTAACATTTATTCTGAGACGAATAAAATAGCAATGGTAATATTTATTTAAATTCGTTATTTTATTTTATTTTAAGAACAAATAAAATAAGGTTTATTCTGTCTTGTACGTGATCATTGAATAATCATGTTCTGAATAAAAAATATAAAATAAAGTCTTAGTTGTAAGGTTATTTGGATAGCTTGTAACCTTTTCAGTCTCGACGTTAGCCAACCTATCACAACTCACCCCTTTTTTAAAAAAGGGCAAAAAGGTTAAATGTATTTTTAATAATTTTATCCTAGATTATATTTTTAGTTTAAAATGTCTTTATTTGTTGTATATTTTTAGTTCAAAATGCCCCCAACGTGAAAAATAGATCAAAATTCCTTTTTTTTTCCCTATAAGATAATTATGGTAGATGATCATTCGGGCAAAGTAATTATTAAAAGAGGGTCATATCACTTCATATGTTTGTATAATCAGTGTATATTTCATATATGGTCAAGTTAGCTATATTTTGTTTTTGAGTGCACATAATGTATATTCAATATATAGCATACGTATAAGTAATATATATATTGTATAATCTGTATATACTTTCTATGACTTTTGGCAAACTATATTATATAGCCATTTATATTTTCTATAATTTTTGGCTATTTTTTTATGTAAATAAAATATATATTTGTTATAAATTAGACCAATTACTAATTTATTGTATATATTTGAAATTATCCCCCTCCCCCTCTTTTTTTCTAATTGCTCTTAAATAAAAGAAAATAGTTTTATTTACCTCAATTTTTTAAATGGGGGGAGTACTCAAATTGGAGAGGAAAAAATTGAAAGAAAATAAATGAAACTAGTTGAGTTTGATGACAATTCATGTGGACTTGTAGCTGAATTACCTAACCACATGGGAGTTGGTAGAATTTTCTCCTACAAGTGAAATCCAAGAATTAAAAATGTGTTTGGTAGGAAGGAAAAGGTGTTCCACAAAAAATATTGTAATTTTAATTTTAATCATGCTCGGTAAACAATAAAAAAATACTATCTAAGTTTTTTTTATAAATATAATTTAGACAAATATTATTATTGAAAAGAATGTGTGATAGATAGTTAAGTTCATTTTCTTAACAATTAATTTATTTTTTAAAAATAAAATAAAAAACATTCTTTTAACAAACACACCCTAAGGCTAACCATGATTCATTTGTTGATAATCCTACATTTCCACAGCTTTAATCACGACAGATCATATATATCCTCCACAATTTAATTAATCTTTTTAAAAAAATATAAACATAAACAAATAAAGACCCTTAATAAAGAATAAAATTTTAAAGGCTTTTAATCCAATTAAAAAAATAAAACCACAGAGGCAAAAGGAATCAAGATGAATCGAGCTGAAGTCAACCACACGACATGCGCTGCATGTCCCGCTGCACCTTAATAAACTTAGTATTAAAAATAAGCTCAATTATATATTTCACACATAAAATATTTAGTGAATAAATAAAAGCTGAAATATATTAATTGTTCCTATTGTTTGTCTGAAGATTTAATTAACTCACAAAAACATGGTTTCGTTCCACTCATTTAAATTTAAGGTGATTATTGATCTGCTCATTTATAGATTTAGATTACTTTAGTCTATAAAACATCGGTTAATATAACTTAAATTGACTAGTAAAATAATTTATTAAATAATTTTCAAAAAAAAAAAATTATACATAACTATGATGTAGAAAAAATAATTATTCTTTAATTTAACACTTCTATTTTAACTCGCTCAAATTTAATTTTAACTTGTGTATTTGACGCCCAAGTGTAGACAAAAACAATGGCCTAATGGGGATTAAAATAGTGAAGAAAGGTGCATGGCTTTGCAACGTGGACCTTCATGCACAACTACTACTTCTGTCATTACGCTGCTATCGAACTCATAAAAATAGAGTATTTTAAATATTTGAATTGGCATTGGACACATACTCAATCATTTGAATTTATTTTATAAAATATTAAATGTGTATTCCCTTATGTCAGTTTATGATGAAATTGTATTTGAATCAATGTGGAGTTCTAAAAAGTTGCTTTTGAGATTTATAATTTTGAATTTGCTATGTTATTTGCATGACTACAAAAGGTGTTATTAAAATAATTAAAAGGAAAAATTTGAATAAGTATTATGGGTTCTTACCCTACCACCGACCCAATCAAAACAGTACTATAAGTCACAAGAATCAACAACTTAATTTCTTAAATATATACAAAAAATCTATCAGTGTTACATAAATCAAGATTAAAAAGCCATATGCCGGCCCTGTCTGGTTAACTTTTTAACCGAACTAAATATTGTCTCCAGTTTAATTAATTGCTCTTATTTAATTTAGCAAAAAACTTAAGTAAATTTATAAATTTTGTGATCTTAAATTAAAGATATGTCAAATTATTTGACTTGAATGTATCAATAATATTTTTTAATCTTGTGGTAACATGACATGTCGAAAGTCAAATTTTAAAAGTTACAAAAAGAAATAAGAGTAAGAGACATCTTTCTTTGAGATAAATTAAAACGAATGAGATATCATATTTTAAATTCAAATTTAATTATACGAATAAAAATATAAAAATAATCAAACATATTTAGTGAACCCGGATAACGCCCGGCTGGCTTTTACTAGTTTTTAAAGAAGAGAATCATAAAATTAAGTGCCACACAAGATGATAAGAAATGGGGAAATACTTTAACCAGAAATAAAGCTCCGGTCTTTTTTTTTAAGTTGTCATCTTATATTTTTGAAAGTTAATTTAATTATTTTTAAAATTAAATTAATATTTTAAAATAAAAATTTTAGATATTAAAAAGTATAAAAAAAATAATTATTGATTATAAATTTTTTCATATCAATATAATTTTAAAAATACATATTTTAAAATATTAATCAAAATTTATAAAATTTAACTCCAAAAATAAAAATTGTGGCAACTGAAAAAGAACCGAAGGAATATTGACAAAACAAAGTCATAGTAATAATCACTGGTATTTTTTTTTCTTCACCAAAATAGTCCAATTTTTGTTCTTCTCCAGAGGAGGACGTTTTCTGAAGCTTTCACTGTGATTGAGTTTGAACAAGTTTTGAGATTTACTAGGAGTATGTACAAAAAAAATATATACATCAAAACTAATACAAGAACGATGATGTATACGCATATTTTATTTTTATCTTTTCTTGATAAAATAATTATTTTTTATTGACTCTCGACTCAGTATTCATAAAAATATAAATACGATATTTGAAAGAAGTGAAAAAATATATATTTAAAAATATATCAAGTTGAATTTAGCATTTAAATTTTGTTTAAATTAAAATTTTGAGAACGAAAAATAACTTTGCTTCAAAAATTTGTGTAATGACATTTTCAAACTTGAAACTCAAATCTTTTCTTCTGATTCTGATGTATAAAATCAAATGCGTTTAAAAAAGTATAAAAATTTGTATGGACATGCTAGTACCATATGATTGGGTTTGGAGAAAAGTTTGAAATCAGATTATTGCAATTATTACTATTTACTAGTCAGAATAAATCTGATCGTATTGAATTATGCACGACTGCCATTTCTGGGAAAATACTTTAATTCCTGCTGTACTATACAAGTTTATTACTACTCGTTTTCAATATCCACCCGTCCATCTTTACTTGTTATTAATTGATTTGAAAAAATAGTAAATGATAAGATAATTTTATTAAATCATCATTTCAATATAATAAATATAATGTATTAAAAAATATAGTAGGAAAATGACTATTATTAACAATAAGGATAAATTAGGCACTAAATGTAAAATTATCTTCTGATTTCATAAATTGTACAAGTATTATTGAACACTCCAAAATAGTATAAGAAACAAGTAAAGACGAAGGGAGTACTAATTGTTTTAATTACAAATTTGTGAATTCGTGCTTATTAAATTTCAAATTTACTTAAAAAATTATCTTCCTCTAATTTCTATATAAAAACATTTTCCTTTGTCTATATTAAATAAACAATGTTTATTTGTTAGATTTAAGCAAGATGTGAATTATGAAATGTAGGGAAATTAAGTGAAGGGAAAATAAAATTTATTTCGCAAAGAAAAGTTTTGTTCTTATATAATAAAACATTTTGTTTTTTAGCTCTTAATTAAGGGTGTTCCTCGTCCCATTTGACATCATCTTCAACAAATAATTGATTGATAATTTTTTAGATAAAATTTATTTATAAATATCATTTATTAATTTCTTTTTTCTTAATATTAATTTGTGAATTATGAATTAATTAAGTAATTTGTGGAGTACATTAATTTTTCGTCGAATGGAATCGATTTGAATTTTGCGGAACTATTTTGGAACGGACATGTTTCTTTCGAACAAACATTTCATTTCCCTAAAGATATCATGTCTATTTTGAATAGATAAATTTTTACCTATAGTAGGCCACAAATAGAGAGATTTCTTCTTGTTTCTGTACATCAAAAATTTTCTTTCTTCTACATACATTTTCTTGCAAATAAAGTAAAATATTTGTATGATTTTTTTTGTTGAGTTTTGAGTTCATTGAAGTTATTGAAGGCTGAAGTACAATTATTTTTTTTAAATAAATTTATTTATTTTATTAAAAATTAATTCATAACATCGAATACAATGAAGAATCTAAATTCGTTAGGGATACATAATAAATTCTATGGACTTAAATATATTTTTATTTTCATCTTAACATTGTTTCTAACCTACTACTTAGTACAGGAGATACCACTATTTTGTCTCCAACTGTCTTTCTCTCTCTCTGTTTCCATGTAGGTTCTATTTCTTATCTTATTTAATTCCCATCGTATATAGATTAATTTGAGTTTTAATTCTCATTAGAAAAATATTTATTAAATTATAATTTATAATTTATTTAATGTACAAATAAACATCTTTTAAGAGAACTTATTGAAAAATAATTTATTTGTTTTATTTGATAGGTACGTCTGTTATATAGATTAATGATAAGTTATTTGGTTATATTTTTTTTACAATCCTGCATTGATTATATTTTTTTGAGTCAAAAGTCTATCAACAAACCACTCAACACCACAAAGATAGAGATGAGATTTACGTACATCTTATCCTCTTTACATTCCACTTGCATACACTGAAATGTTATTATTGTTCATAACATATATTGAAAAAAAGGACAAAAAGACACTCATAAATTACAGAGTGAATTAGGCATTTTAAAAACTTTAATTTGCTTAACATCTCTAACATCTGTGCAACATAATTAATCTGCATAAGATCCTTGAGAAAAGATGATCAAAGTTTAAATAGTGAAGTCTTTTATTTTTTCCGCTCAATATTTATATTTGTATGAAATTTAATTAAATTCGAATTTATGAATTGAAGGTCTCATTTCAAAAAGTAAAACTATCAACATGATTTTTCTTATTCTCAAAAATTCAAATCTAAAACATCTAATGAGTGGATGGATCCCAATCATCTCATTTTAATCGATATTTATAGTAGTAAGAGTTAATCCTCACTGATTTGCGCCAGTAAAATCTAACGGTAACAATATGCTTCCAATATTATCGAGCAAAATGAAAAAAAAAACTCATTAAGATTGTTTTATTTTTAAAAAAATTATATCTAAATTATCGAAAGTGCAAATTTCGTATTTTATTCTTAAAAAATAGTCTAAATGTGTTCAGACACTTCACTCAACTTTATCCCTACATCTACTTAAATTTTAATGGACAAGAAATATATTTAATGCGTGTGTTAAGTAAAATAAATAAATAAATTAATACTAGCTAGTGCTAACTAAAATTAAATATGCAAAACTTGACCAAATTTCTCAAGCACACAACTTAACCTCCAAGTTTGAGAAGAAGATATATGTTCGTTTTCCTTTTGTATTCAAGAGCATAATACGTACCATTAAAAATTGTGATAAAGTGATAAATATTTTTTTATTATTAACTAAAAATTTTAAATTTAAATTATATATATGCAGTCGTATGAGGAAAACTTTCAAATACGAATAATTTAAAATAATCAAATCCCATAATAAATATCAAACACTAAAGAAAAGAAAGAAAAAAAGAATGTGTAATAGGTACCTTGCGTACGAGTGCAAAAGCAAAAACAAACGTGAGAATAATCAAATTGTTTTTTAAATTCATGCGAAAGTATTTATGTCTGCCGGAAAAAGAAAGGCATAAAACTTTTTTAATTGGGGGCATATATTTATTTGCCACATTTCTTCTTTAGCGATGGGTACATATTGAGAAAAAAATTTAAAAATAAAATTTTCACTATTATTTTTTGTGAAGTCACAAATTTATAGTTTAATTTATTTTTTAAAAATATATAATTTTAATAAATAAAAAAATAAATATATATATTTTTTTAAAAAATTGATCTTGAATTTTAAATAATTTAATTAATTTAAATATTACTTAGAAATTTTTTTAAACATTACGTTAATTTGAGACGGAGAGTAATTTATATATCTCGTTTTGCTAGAATGCTAATGCGTCAAAATTAATTCTTCTTTTATCCATTTGTTTTGTTTCTCACACGGTTGTTTACTGTATCTATTTTGTAGTATTATAATTTGAAATATAAACAAAGGACTTTTTTGGTATCACAAATATTTCCTTGGAAACATAATTATCTTGGAATTAAGAGCACTAAATTTCAACTTTAACATTTTTATGATGCAAATTTAAGTTGATGAAGTCACTAACTCTCAACCATCAAATAACAATAGAATATTTTTTAAAAGAAAGGATTAGTATAAAGAAGATTTATATTATCAGATCACTTAATAAAAGAATAAAGCAAATAATTTTCTTTATAATAGATGAAATTACCCTATGGTATATGGTATATAAGGATATTTTCCCACTCATATGAGTATTAACTTAAAACTCTTTCTGTAAATAGAATTAAGAACCATGGAAAAAAGTATTTAAAAAAGAAAAAGGAAAAAGAAATCCGAAACTCCAAATTCTTACCAAAAAAATAAAAATAAATTGCACACACACTCATCCATAAATATACTTCCCCTTCCTTGTGGCCTTTTCGTCTTCTTCATTTCTCTCCTCTCTTCAATCAATTTTACTCACGAGGGAGCGTTGGCGCGTTAGCGCGTCTTCCAACCTCCCATAGCCCACTCCTTCAAATAACTCATCAACTTCCCCTCCCCAACAAATTTCATTCCTCCACCCCCAAACAGAGAGCTGCTCTGTTTTTATCTGAAAAATTTACAAAATTCAGAGTTCGTCAACTTAATTTTTTTCGCTCTGTTTTTTGATTTTGTGTGGCAATGGCGATGTGGGCCAATTTGTCACACTCCCTTGCATCGAAATTCAAGAAAGCTAATCTTTACTACGTGGCTGCGACAATTGTTCTCTGTTGCACTTTCTATGTAATCGGACTGTGGCCCCGAGGTGGTGATGTAAACAGCCGTCAATTATCCTCAACCGCCAACATTCTACCCAACCTACCATGCAATCCATCAGTCAAAAGCACAAACCCCAATTACGCTTCATCAATTTCAATCGACTTCACCGCCCACCATACCGCTGATGAACTTGTACCACTCTCACCATCGGCGCGTGCAAAACACTTTCCCTCCTGCAGCCCGGACTTGTCCGAATACACCCCGTGTGAGGACTCGAACAGATCATTGAAATTCGATAGAAACATGCTTATTTACAGGGAAAGGCATTGTCCCGAGAAGAATGAGTTGTTGAAGTGTAGAATTCCGGCGCCTTTTGGGTATAAACAGCCGTTCCGGTGGCCGGAAAGTCGTGACTCGGTTTGGTATGCGAATGTTCCGCATAAACATCTTACGGTTGAGAAAGCCGGACAGAATTGGGTCCGGTTCAAGGGTGACCGGTTCACCTTCCCCGGCGGCGGCACCATGTTCCCACGTGGCGCCGATGCTTATATTGATGACATCGGAAAATTGATCAAGCTTAAAGATGGTTCCATTAGAACCGCCATTGATACCGGTTGTGGGGTACGTTTTACTATTTTTGTGAATTCATTTGGAATTTTCCTAGTTTTATATCGACTTATTTTTGGGGACACTTATTTTTCTAGTAGTATTTTGTTAGAAAATAACAAAATAATATCCACAAAATATTTATAACTATTTAACAATAATATTAGCAAATCAGATAGTGTTCTGGTACATATGATTCTTTACTAATTGATTAGTTTTACGTTGCTATCTCCTCCTTCGTGGCGCTTAAGAATAATATTGTGGAATCTCACGTAGCTTGAAATTAGAATTTTGATTAGATGTAAGAAGTAATGTCTAAATGTGGTTTATAATTGTGATTACTATTTGATTAAACTTATGTTTCCTTATTAAAATATCTTTTTGTCAATCAAATACAAAAAAGTGAATTACTTTTTAGAAATTTTTATGTTAAAGAATGACCAAAGTCTCACGTGGGTGATGAATGAGATAAGTGGACTCCTTATAAGGCTTGAGCTAGCTTTTGGAACAAGAGTTAAACCCCAAACCTAATTATACATGATATCAAGACTCATCTCATTCAATGTTGTGCCTCTAAAAATTAAAAATTGGCCACACACCATATGCAGGATCCTGGGTCACCCAATGTTGGGCCCTCTAAAATTGAAAAGTGCCCACGCACTAGATGCTAAGCATTGGGCGTGAGGTGAACTCCTTATAAGATTCGGACGATCCTCCTCCGAGTTTAACTTTTGCGGTGGGTTTATTGGTTACATTTCTTTTTGAAACTTTGACTTTTCAAGAAAAGAAACAAGAATAGAACAGGTATGTTATATGGCAATGCACATGGGTTTTCTAACGTATTGGTTTGGAAGTTGTCAAAAACTACGTGCAAGTGAAATGAATTTCATAAATTTGACTTTTTTAATTTTCCCTATTAAATAAAAGTTTGCTTTAGTGGAGAGTTCATATAAAAGAAGTCATAGATGGTTGGTTGAAGTGGTTGTTGAACAAGATGATTGCTAAATTTACATTTTGGTTGAAATTATTGCTGTAAATAGTTGGTAGTAATTTGGTTTACTTGAAGTTGGAAGTTTTGTTTAGTGGAATGCACAATTGGTTGAAACCCAAAATGTGTGTTTCCTTCAATTGCACTTAAAGAATATGTTTTGTTAATTTGCCAAAAAAAGCAGCACAAAATAATCACTATTACATTTACTTGCAATGAAAGAAAAAGTTATTATGGCTTTCACATTTATATAGTCTAATCCTATTATGATAACTGTTGAAACTTTTAGGAAAATGTTGTTTGAATTTTATTTTACCGCCATTTCTGGTTTTCGTTTTTTCTGGACAAAGCCTTAATTGCAATTTTATTGAAATAAACAAGATAGTAGGCTGCTAATTATAGAAGTTGCATTAATTTTATTAAAAGCAAAGTGTGCTTGTTTCAGTAAAAGTGGTCCACAAATAACATTATTCTTGATGGGTTAGGTTGAACTGAATTCCCAAAATTTGCATATACTAGGATCCACATTTTCTACTGACATTACAACTTGTGGAAAGTCGCTGTTCATAAAATATAACATCTTTTAGTCCCCATATGAACAATCAGTGGAGGATCCATAATTTATCCGAGTATCCGTATACAAGGGGCGGTGCTAGGGGACTCGAGGGGGTCATGTGAACCTCTTTCATCAGAAAAATTAAATTCTATATACAAATTCAGAATAATTCTCTGTTCGTATCTATTATAATAGATGTTGAATCTCCTCAGCTTAAATTCGTATGAGGCTAATTTTACCATACACAACTTCAGGTTGCTAGTTGGGGTGCTTACTTGCTTTCCAGAGACATCCTTCCAATTTCATTTGCACCAAAAGACACACATGAAGCTCAAGTTCAATTTGCCCTCGAGCGAGGAGTTCCAGCATTAATCGGCATATTAGCTACTAGTAGGCTACCTTACCCGGCAAGGGCATTCGATATGGCACATTGTTCTCGATGTCTCATCCCTTGGGGAAAATATGGTAAATTCAAATAACATACCTTTGCTCTTTTACTAATTCTTCATGAAGGAAGATCAATTTTTTAATTAGTATTTTACTTTTATTCATTTGATGTGGAGCAGATGGTCTATATTTAATTGAGGTTGATCGAATTTTACGTCCTGGTGGATACTGGATTCTCTCGGGACCACCCGTTAACTGGCAAGATCACTGGAGGGGCTGGAACAGAACAGCTGACGATTTGAAAGCTGAACAAGATCAAATTGAGAGTGTTGCAAGAAGTTTATGCTGGAAGAAAGTAACTCAGAAAGGTGACCTAGCAATTTGGCAGAAGCCTACTAATCATGTGCATTGCAAACTTAACCGAAAGGTCTTCAGGAAGCCACTCTTTTGCCAGGAACAAGATCCCGACAAAGCATGGTAATGTTCTACTTCGTGAATGATTATAACTCAACCAAGGTTAGACTTTAGGAGACTTCTTGTTTCCCTTGTCCACATTCTTGCAGCACAGGGTACATTGTTCCTTCATATATGAATTTCTTGAACAAAGTTTCTAAAAGACCTTGAGGTGCATGGGCCTTTTGTAGACACACTCAAGTGTAGAAAGTTACCATACCTGATAAAAAAGTGTCTTTAAGTTAATGAAATCAAAACTATGCTATGCGGTTGTATTCCCTAAATGTATTTATCCGAGACTATAATCTTTCAGGTACACCAAGATGGATGCTTGTTTGAGTCCACTTCCTGAAGTGTCCAGCATTAAAGATATTGCTGGAGGGCCAGTGGTGAATTGGCCGGAAAGATTAACTGCGGTCCCTCCTAGGATCGCTAGTTCTAGTATAGAGGGAGTTACTGCAGATGGATTCTCTGCAGACACAGAATTGTGGAAGAAGCGAGTCACCCACTACAAGGCGTTGGACAGTCAATTAGCAGAGCGTGGAAGGTATCGTAACATACTTGACATGAATGCTTGGCTGGGAGGATTTGCAGCTGCACTTGTTGATGATCCAGTTTGGGTCATGAACATTGTACCTGCTGAGGCTGAAGTCAATACCCTTGGAGTCATCTTTGAACGCGGTTTAATTGGAACATACCAAAGCTGGTAAAGCCTACAACTCCTATATAAAGTTTGCCTTTTTTCATATTTCATTCCTCATTTGTTACTGATGAATGCTCTTTTCGTTCAGGTGCGAGGCAATGTCTACATATCCAAGAACTTATGACTTCATACATGCTGATTCAGTCTTCACCCTATACCAGGACAGGTAATTAACTGTTGGAACGTTTGCATTTTTCTGCAGTTAAAGCATGTTTCTGATTGATTTGTGTTTACGTATTGCAGATGTGAAATGGAAGATATACTATTGGAAATGGACAGAGTATTAAGGCCACAAGGCAGTGTGATATTCCGAGACGACGTGGATGTTTTGGTAAACGTAAAAAGCATATTAGACGGACTACAATGGGATAGCAAGATGGTTGATCACGAAGACGGTCCTCATGTTAGAGAAAAGCTTCTAATTGCTACTAAGTTGTATTGGACAGCACCAGCACCTGAACAAGATAAACAATGAGTGCCCAATTTTTTACTTACTTTTGTTGATAAATTTTTGTTTGTTCTATAGGCGCTTATGATTTTTCATTTACCTTACCTCTCTATCTTTTGGCTTCAAAATAAACAAGTGGATATTGAGGTTTTAAGCTGAGATTATTCAAATCAAATTGTGATATTTTACTCTTACATACTGTGAAATGCAAAATTTGGTATAGAAACCAGATTTTAGTGTTAAAATGACTGAAGAGTGTTTTCTACTTTTCATCTACAGTAAAAATGAATTGTGCAATTCAAATTTACCACATTTACTAGATGAACAATGTAGATTATTTATACATACGTTATACACTGAATATATATTATGATACACTAAAGATTTAATTAATTTATTGTGTATATTTAAAGTTATCTCGACATTATTGGTGTTATTAAAGTTGTGGATTGGAGTTGATGAGTTGAAAGAGTACTCTCTCTCAAATGGACATTGCAAAATCCATAACGCAGGAGAGTCAATGTTTGGGCTATGACATTTCCCATTTCCAGATAGTGCCAAGGAATAAAGAGGGAATGTATGTCATGTCATTGATGTATGGATTATAGTAGGGAATTCTACTACGTTTTGTACTAAAAGAAATGATTGCTCCCTTTTTTGGTTATCAAATTTTCATTTGACATGACTTATGCCCTTATTTGGTAAATTGATCACTGTGAAATTGAGTGGGCCTGTCAATATGTGATGAGCCTGTCAATCCATATTATTATCACTTTTTAAAAAATATATTTTTTAAATTTCAAAACGTTAACAATAATAATACTTGCTAACCAAATCTCAAATTTACAAGCAAAATGAGTTTAATAATACTTGTTAGTTTTGACTTCATGTGAATATTTGGTCGTACATATAGTTTTAAACTGAAATCATTGTCATTCTATACAAATATTTGGCTAAAACCATATAAAAAATCAATATTGTTGGACATAAAACTTCTACGAACCTAAATAACTTCATGATACCACTCAAACAAGCAAACTAAACAATTAATGAGTAAACTCGAAATACTAACCTAGTTTTGTTCCAATAGATCACAATAAAATATAAAATCTCGATGAAGCGTCATGATTTTTTTATTTGATATTAGGCAACCCATGCTTTAATAGTCAAAAATCCTAACGAATCACCAAGATCTTAAAATGCTAGCAATCCGTCAGGATTTGTTGAGGATTAACATAACTTACGCAAAAGCTTACCAACACTTTTTGCACTAGATACATGAAGAGCTGATTGATGAGACCCCTATAAACCAACAAGCAAAATAAGTTCTCATTCGCGAATAACTAAGTTTGGCCTAGAGCCGGTCTAGAGTGTAGACTTGCTTTGTATAGGCTCGGTCAGTGATAACTTGTAAATATAGATAATCTTTGTAAAAATTGGAGTCTTTTCCATATAATAGCGTTATCAAAATGTCTTATTAGAAACATTTACTATCAAGAAATTTTCCTTTCCCAAATTTGAACTAAAAACTTTGGATGAACACATTCTAATAATCCCACTACATTGAAAATTAGAAGTTTGATTTCATGGTTGCTTTTCTGGTTTTGGTTCCATTTATTTATTTGCACGAGACGATGAGCCAAGTTTCAGACCTTGAGCTTTTAAATTTTTGTGCTGCCCAATTATTTCCCTTAGATTGGGCAAGCGTTGTCTGGGATTTTTACTATTACACCACATTATTATAAGTACTTCATCAATTATTTATTCGGTATCTTCTCTACCCTCTTTCACCATTTCAAAAGGTCAAATATGACATGTTAATATTGTATTACAGTGAAAATTAGTCGGGTCCTCATGGTACCACAACATTTAAGTTATGCTAATTTTGGTAACAAAAGTATAATTATATTTGGTAAGAGTTAAAAGTTAAAACTCCTAATTTAGATTTAAAATATATTATTTATGTAAATAATCCAATTACATTTCATACTTACGTATCAGTTTCATGATTATCATTTTTCTCACAACAATTTCAATCATAGCCCTTTTATGGGACCCACAACATTTTTAGTTGTTATGTAACAATTGACAAGAATATCAACATAGTCACTTTCATGTATTCCTAATTTTGTTTTCTAAGTCGTTCTTGCTAGTAATTTGTTTTCTTTTATATAGAAAGGACATCTAGCATTTAGTTCAAATATCCGCCAAAACGTACGTACCATTAGCACTAATTAAAACAGATAATCTTTATATTAGATATTTAATATCATATTATATAAAACATCACTATAAGTAATTGTTTATTGAAATGTGAACTAGTAACCAAGAAATAAGGGAAATTACATGTTATGTAACTAGTGGCGGACGTACAGTAATGGATGGAGGTTCCTGGAAAATTATTTCATAAAATATTACGTACGTTATTTTTAATCTAATTCATTCATACTACTAAGTTTAAAATCTTTTATTACCTTGATATGTAAATAAAAAAAGGGGTAAACTTAAATCCCAATTATTTTACTAAATGACGAAGTGAAAACACAAAGTTCATGGAATTAATCTATTCTCTTTTGCCTTGTGTATCCAGAAAATGAAGGAATTGATGGAATTCCTGAAGCCAATGAAACCGTTCTCTTTGCTGCGATTCATGTCGCTTAACCTACTAGTCCCTTCAGCCAGTAACGCATCTGCAAATTCCCACAAGCCAACCTCTTCTAACGTTGTGGACATCAAGTTATTGTCTCTCACAATCTTGTCCCACACAGGCCCCTTGTCCTTCATCATCTCAGACAACGGAATAATCTCATCCATCTCGTCAAATTCCACATATTCTACTCCGATTTCTTCAGCCAATACCTTCCACAAATGCTTCCATTTGAACACATCGCCGTTTGTAACGTTGAATGCCCTGTTTTTCCCCTGCAGACCGATTGCTGCCCAAATTTGATGCTCTGCTACCAAATCAGCGTCTGATGCGTTTGAATATCTCTCCCAAACAGCTTTTGTCCCTGGAAATTTCAGCGGAATGCTTTCGTATTTGCATATTGTTGCGTATACACAAAGCGTTCCAACAATGTTCAATGTGCTATTGGGTGAAAACCCGAAAATTTGATCAGGCCTATGAATGGACCATGTTAGGCTTGGTTTTCTAGAGACTTCATCCAATAATACATCTTCTAACGCGTAATAGAAGTTGTGAATGTTCTCCAATCTTTCCATGTCTTCGTTGAAAGGTGTATCATGAGAAATAACATGAATTTCCCCATCAATTGATTTACTTATCCCCATATAATGCATCGCGCCCGTCTGGAGACAGATATGGCGCAAATTAGGTGCATTTGGGATGACAGAAATGAGGACATTTCGAAACATTGCTCCATTGATCTCACAACACTTGTCTGTGGAAAGGTCAAAAGCAGAAGTCACCCAAAAAATGTGTGTCACATCTTTTAGGATCGATAATTTGGCTTGTGCATCAGCTGCAACAGAGACATCACACTGAACATATGTGACTTTTGCAGCACTACGGACTGGCTTTCCCCGTCTTGATACACCGTAGACCTTCCACGGACCGCCAGGGGTATCTGCAGATGAGAGTGTTTCAGCCAAGCTGTTGCCAACCACGCCGGTGACTCCAATAACGAGGCCAACGTTTTGGTAACTTATTTGATGTGTTCCACAATACTCAACGTTTTTCTGCGAATCACAGTTGTAAATATTTCATCTTAAAAATTGAAAACCTTGACATGATTCTAATAGCAGAAGGAAAAATATAATATCTGGTCAATTTGTTCTTACCCGCACTGCATTATTGATAGATCTTGACCACCACCAGTTCATTCTGAGAAAGTGTGCTGATAGGCAAAAGTATGAACTTGTAAGGTCTTATTATATAAATTTAAATCACTTTATTAGAACTATCTCTTCCTAATGGAGTAAACATGAATTTTAACCTTACCAGTTCTACCTTTTATAATGTTGATTTCAAGTATTACAAAATATTTATATATATTTAATAATTTTGTTAATATAAATATACTATTTGAATAAAATTAGTGGAGTAGATCGAGTCCGTATCACGCAGTACATTAAACTATTTCTAGTGACAAGCCATTCTCCCTTTTAAAGTATTTTAGATATTAAACTTCATAAATTGATCAAACCTGCCTCGCAAATATCGAAGTGGTTGACTTTGCCCTCTACACATTTTTTAATACCAATTACACGAACTGAGAACTACGATTTGTGTGCTGCATGTGGATATATTCTGCATATCACCATCTTATTAAAAATTAAAAAGATTGAAATTTAATATAATTAAAAGCCCTTCGATATAATACTCCTGTCGTTAAGAGCGACCTCAAGCATATTAGTGGCCTAAGGCAAAAATTGACTGTAAATAAAATTTACTTAGCATTTTTTTTAAAAAAATCTATAACCTATTATGACTAAAATAAAAATTGAGACCCCTAAAATTTAAAAACCTAAGACGCTTGCCTTTTTTCTAACACTATTGAGCTACCCCTGTCTGTCGTGTACACTGACTTATCCATTCACCCAAATGAGTTAAATATTCAAGTTGTGCCAAACTGTAACAACAATTTATTGTATCAAGGTATAATGTATGCAGTGACAAGGTATATGCATGTGCTTCTAATTATTACACTCTAACACAAGAATCAGTATAAGGAAAAGCAATTAAAAAACAAAATATGTAATATAAACTACCTAATTAAACATCAATAAATGCCATATCTAACAACCTAATCTATATTTTTAAATAACTACTTGTTATCCCACTATTCAAAATTTTTGTACCAAATTTGGAATGAGATACATCACTTTCTAAAATTAGATACATCCCACGATGAAAAATTATATTATTTTAATATAATTAATTTTTTTATGTATATATAATAAATGTTGAACCCTCTTCAATTAATTCGTGTATATATTTTTTAAAATTTTGAACCCCTTAAAGAAAATTCTAAATTCGGCACTGAATATATCTAATCATTAAGTACATATCAGATACATAAAAGAAACAATATGAGGTTCACGGAAGAACAATTCAAATATACATAATAAACAGATCAGATACATTCAAATATATCAAATACATAGAAGAATAGCCGGATACATAAGAACAGTTCAGGTACATAGAATTAACATATCATATATACAAAAATTAACTTTTTTAAAAAAAAAAAAAATTTAAGAGCTATGGTACAACAAATACACCAAAGTTGTTATACGCGCGATTTCCTTCGTAATTTGTGTCTTTTAGTGTATCAGATTAACATGTATCTGGACGCGCCAGATGCATGTATTCAAGGGGGCAAATTTTATAGGCTTGTCAATATTGCAAACTCAAGAGAGAGAAGATAATTAGCTTTTAACTAGTAAAATTTGTGTTGTTTATCCTTAAAATATTAAAGAAACAAAATCCATATGGAATGACTGCAAACATTGAGGAAATATTTTCATCATTTTGATTTTTTCATGACTGCAAACATTGAGGAATTTTAGAGAATCAATTCGGATTCATGTTGGGATGATCGACTGCTAAAGCAATCCATCTTGTTCAGAGAATGATAGAGAAATATAGGGAAAGAAAGAGGGACCTCGATAGTATTCATTAATATTGAGAAGGCCTATAACAAAGTTGTGAGAGATGTCCTATGGAGGTGTTTAGAGGCAGAAGGGGTTGCAATGGTGTATATTAAGGTGATAAAGGACATGTATGGTGATATTCATACATATTCGGTATTTTTAAGAAAAATGTCAATTCCAATGTCTATTTCGAAGTGTATAATTATATTTATCATTCATATATATTACAATATATTCTTAATAAATTCATAAACTAAGTATAGGTGCCAAATTAATTAATTAGACATTAAAATTTTGAATATTCTATCTTGATTGAAACGTAATTTTGTGTAATTGTTTCTACTTCCTATTAGATAATGTCTACATACTTAATTTAAGATGTTAGATATAATAATTGAAATGTTTCTTAAAAAGTCAAATACATAATTATTTATGATATTTATATATGTAAATCAAAATCAAACATATTATGACTATAAATTTATCACATCACAAAATAGAAAGTCAAACTTATAAATATCGAATTATATTAAATTAATTTAATATAACAATAGTCTCGTATTTCAAAAACTGAAAACTGACACAATGGAATTGGAGTTTTAAATATGGTAACGTGCCACCCCAAATTAATTTCAATTGCGTGAAAGGAAAAGTATCTATCCCAATATTCTCTTTATTTTATTACAATCCCTGTCAGATCAACAATATTTGTTTATTATTTATTTTGCACACTTTTAAGAGAGTATACATAGAAAAATAATTTATCATATCACTATGAGTTTAAGTTTTGTGGATCAGGAAAAATTGATCTACTATTGCAAATTATCAGGGAAAATTGATTTACTATTGCAGATTACTTATTTTTTTTTCTAAGTTTTCTTTTTCTTGTTCCTATTTTGAACTTTATTTTCTAAAATTTAAAGTAACTTTCATATACTCATTTAAGCTGGATTCTTAGCCAAAACATTCTCTTCATGTTATTTTTTTGCTTATTTTTTAAATCCTGTATTCATCTCTCTTTAATATGATAATTGAATTTTATGATTTTGATGTAGATTTTTTGTGATGTTTGTACTTTAAATGTTTCTTCAAGTTCATTTTCTAAAAAAAGAAAAAACTTAATAACATTTGTTAAGTTTTCACAGATTATGAATTTTGATGCATATATGTTTTCTCTCCAAGATAAACAAGTTGAAGCATGGAAGAATTAGTTCTTGCAATTTTAATAATATTTGAGGTGAAGGATTATTTCATTAATTATGATGATTTTATTGAGAGAGAAATATGAAAAAGTTAAATTTGATTTATGTTGTAAAATGAAATAATTAAATAGGATTCTAGTTTTAATATGTTTTTCCTAAATTTTAATTACATAAATTTAGTTGTAATTATTTAATTAACCTTATGACGTAAAATATTTTATATACAAATAGTGTATAAATTTTAAATTCTATCAGGATTTAAATAAAATAAATACAAAAAATAATTATTATTAATAATAAAAATAAAAATAAATTATAAATTATAAATTAAATAAGTATTACGTATTAAATATTTATTTTTAATAGGCGTAGAAAGTAAAGTAGTTGACCAGGTGAGGCCCTATTGATTAATGATCAGATTCATTATTATCTCAGTGTTTTTAATTATCACTTGGAAATGGCAACAGAATACCACGTCCCTATTTCAAGGCTGGTACTGATTTTTTTTATACATATATATAAATGGTCATTTCATCAAAGTCATTGAATTCATATAGTATAGTATTATTAAACTTATAAAATTACAAGTTGGATTCTCCTAGACAAAAATATGAAATTCACAACTATTAACTATTGCGCATGTGGAGGACTCATTTGAAGGAAAAATTCTAGTTAAATTTGGAAAACAAAATGAATTTAAGATAAGTTAATTATGATCAACCAATTTTTATTATTTTTTACTATGTCAATGAAATAAGAACAATGATTTATTAACTAAGAGAAAGAATTAGAAATTGAAATAACAAAGTGCAAATGCTAGAGCAAGAGACAATAAGATCTTGAATCCTTTTTAGAGCTTATTTAAAGCGTTAAAAAGTTGTGAACATTAACATAAAAATGGCTACGCAGCAAGCTACTTAAATACTCTTTATTTGTTCATTATATTAAAAATAAATATTTAATAATGCTTGTCGACTATACTAATAACGTTTAGTTCACCAAACTTAAGTGATAATTAATACACAATTGATAAAATCTAGGCTTAACTCATAAACAAACGCCTAAACTTATCCTCTTTGTAGCAAAAAAAAATTACGAAAATGCCATAAATGTAATAATATTAACATGTAGTTAATATATGATATTTATAGTTATATGTTTGCTTAAATATGTAATTTTTCCTTTTTATTTAATATGGAGGTCGTTGTAATAATTGAGAAATGAAATAGTATTTACTTAATTATAATATTTTTTTTATGTGGCTGCTTATTTTAATGATTTATTTTATCTCTTGGTGATTATCATAAATCCAAATTATTATTATTATATGCATTTACCTTTTCTATTGTTGCTCACTCATTATTGAGTATCTAGAATCTTCCAAAAGTAAAACTTTATGAACTATGTAAAATACATGTTGTCTTTATAATAAGATCAAAATTTATTTTTTCGAGTATTCTTTGAATTTCAAACACTGCAACAAATCAATACTATTTATAATATAATTATATCACTTTATCAAATTCAACATAATTATTTCAATATCATTGTATAAACTTTTCAAAGTTTGAGTCATTTTTATTATTTTAATTCTATATTTTATTCTAGTTTTTCATTGAAAATTTCATCGTTTACGTTCTTATTTCATAAAATCTGCATGTATTCTGTCTTCTCGAGACTTAACTTGTAGAATTATATTGAGTATGTTATATTCAATCTATATAGAGGAATTTTCACATATAACCACTCAAAAAATACCTTACTTATGCTCCATAGTAATAGTGTGGGTAATTACATTTCGTAACTATAGTTATAGCAGGATTTGTATAATTTGCACAACATTTATATACATTTATATACGCTATATAATTCGCAATTTTTGTATTGCGCTTGTATATTTTGTTATACAATTCATACACAGCGTTAATATAATCACTATACAATTCATAGTGTTTTGTATATTTCTTTATACAATTTGATTCACGCACAACTAGCTTTTGTATAATCGCTCACATCGTTGGTATAAATCGCGCGAATTATACAAAACTCAAACTGTAATTATAGCTCGATGTTTGCCGCGAGCCGTAATTAATTCAAACTATAACTATGTTATCTAATTAACTAATATATGTTTGCTTATTCGTGTAATTTTTCCATTTATATATGACAACTAAAAGAAATAATGAGATCTCTCTATGAAATTTGGTTTTAGGCCCCCCAAACTTATTGAGGCGACCTTCAAAACAAAACCCATATGGAATGACATATATTTTCATCATCATCTGTTATATAAAGACATCGTGATGTTCCAACAAATATGGTCGATTCAACCTTCTTTTTCTCCTCTAACTCGAGCCCAGACTGATATATAAGTCCAATAATTACAAACGTAATATATATAATTGAAATTTGTGGAGGGTAGGACAACTACAACCTTACCTTTACTTTAATTTATAGAGATTGTTTATGATAGAACTTCAACCCAAGTATTACATCCAAAACAGCTAGAAAAAGAAAGTACATAAATGAAAGTAACAACAACAACAAAATAAAACTCCAAGGAAATACAGAAAAGAAACAGTAATAACGAACTAGGCAATAACCAAATCGATAAACTCAAAGATGTGTCATATTTTATTTAATCTCATTCCAATATTTTCCTTGGTTTAGGCAAGCCTTATCTTTTTGACTTTTACAATTACTACATCACTATAAGTACTGCATCAATTATTCATTAGTTGTACCTAATATATAAGGGCTATTTTAGTTTGGTCCTAATTTTTTAATTAATTATCCTAATGAGTGATATTAAGCATGGCCACGTAAAATGTTCAGATGGCAGGTTAAGAAATTTGATACCTACACTCTAAGGAAACCTGCCAAAACCTGAGTACCCACTATTTTTAATTAGAGATGAAAAAAAAATCAAATTGAAGGAAAAAAATTTGACTATATTTAGTTTAATTTGATTTTAATTTATGATAGTCAATTCAAATTTAAATCAATTTGATATTATATATATAATTTTTAAAGTTTATTTTATATTTAAAAATATTTACTTTAATATAATTTATAAATAATTCTTATATTTTGTCATAGTTTTTATCTTTTATCAAATTGTTTTAAATTTAACTTAGAATTTTAAATAAACCAATAGAAGTTATAGTACATAGATATTGGTAACTCTAATAAAGCTCAAATAAAAAATCAAATTAATATTAATGCTAAAAAAATTAATTTAACGCTAAGAATCACAATCGTATTAAGTATTTGTTCTTTAGTTTTATATTCGTTTGTCCAATTAAAATATATAACCTAATTTTAATTATTCTTTCATAATTAGTCATGTGGTCAATACTTATTACATTTATTTTAGCATTATTTAATACTTTAAAATTATGATATTTTTTATTATGACTTATTTATTGGCAATATTTGTTTTCAAAATTTGAATTTTATTAATTTGACTTGATTTAATTTATAGATTTAAAAATTCAACACAAATAATTTATTTTGATATTTGAAAAATTCAAATTAATCTAATCCATGTGCACCGCTACTTTAAGCCTTAACTAAACCGACTAAGATAATCTTTATATTAGGAATAATATACTGTTACTATATTTAAAAGATCACTACAAGTAATTGTTTATTGAAATATGAACTAGTTAGTAACCTAGAAAATAAGGTAAGTGACATGTTATAAAACAAGTTACATCACCTTGATAGTGCACCCAGAAAATGAAGGAATTGGTGGAATTCTTGAAGCCAAGGAAACCGTTGTCTCATCTGTCTTCGTTTTGATAAACAGAGTTATCTGATACTTATTACTGATGATAGATGACAAGTGCACCATAATCGGAAAAAAAAAATAAATCTACACACATGTATTAAGGACATATTAAATCCTATTTAATTACTAATTGCAATTATGCAACAACTAGTTAAAATTATAGTAACTTCTCTCATCAATTTAAGCAAACAATAGCTAGAGCACATTCTGTGCAACTTTTAAGCAACTTAAAATGTTATTTTATATAACAATATTGCACATGAAATCTTTCCTTGAGTAAGAAGATGAATGGTCCTCTGAATTTGGTCAATAATCTGGCCTTGAGATTAATTGAGACCATTGATCTCATATTAAAGGAAATGTTGTGTATAGTAGCTGTCCTATATTCAGATGCACTTCATCTATATATTATATAAATAATAATTTATCCTCCACACTTGATTCTTTATTGATCTTCCCATTTTAATATCACTATCCATCCGAAATCTTCCAACTTCATCTACAATTAATTCAAATAAGCTCAAGTATTAAGAGAATATTTAGAGGCAAAAATAAGGGGAAGACGGAGGAGGCTCCTTTCCGTTTCCTCTCTCTCAATTTTGCCTGAGTTTCTATCTTGACGACTGACAGGTGACATAAATTAGATTTAATGACTAAAATTTAATTGACTTACGCCATTAAATGGAAAGAGAAGAAATGACCAATTAAATCTTAACCATCAAATTTAACTTATGTCATGCATCAGCCATCAAAATAAAAACTTAAAAAAAATACAAAAAAAGAAAATGAAGAAGAGCCTTATTCGAAAATAATGATTCGAATCTCATGATACTTTCGCCCCTAGAAATCATCTCAATGAGTCAGTGATAGAATCACATGTTATTGAGGGATGTTAACTGACATTCTTTCGTCGAAAATTTTTATCCTTATATGTATATATATTATATTATATATTGACATCCTTTGATTTTTTCACTTTTTTATATTTTAACACACTTTATTAAAAATTCTAATTTCACTACTAAAACGAATATGTGAATCAAGTCTGGATACAATTCAACAAGGTAGATGGATTTATTATCCAACTGTAAGTAAGGTATGTGTATATTTAATTTCATGATGCCTATTAAATGTCCATGGCTGTATCCTGCATAATTTTGAATATAATACTTAGTATTGATTCATAAAATGCCCCTACAATGAAATTATGGTTGAAGAAAATAGTTTATTTGAAAAAAACATGGTAATTTATTACTTGTCTAGCAAGTGCGTATTTCATGGCTGTTTAAGTTTTGAAGGTCTCAGATTTGCCAACCATTACTCGTGGATCCCTACACTCTTGCCGCTCTCTCCCCGATATTCTTTGCGAAGCTCAAGGCACAGTCAACTCAATAAAAAGTTTAATCACAAAACAAGAAACATTTCATGACCCTGCTCCGTCTAATAATAGTTATTCATTATTCACATGACATAGAGATTTAAGAAATAATAAATAATAAAAATAATTTTACAAATTAGCTTTTAAATATAATAAATGTAATGTCTTAAAAAATATAATAGAAAAATAACTATAATTAATAAATAAGAATAAATTAAAAATTAAATATAAACTTATCTCTTGATTTCATAAAGTGAACAAATATTATTGAACATTTTTTTAATATAATGAACAAATAAAGATGAAACGAAAAAAATATTAAATTATGGCATTTTAGTTATCATACTTATTAAAAATAAAATAGTCAAGATACATCTGGTGTAATTTGTGTTACTTTCCTTTAAATTACTCCAGTGCCACAAAATTGACCAAAGAATGACGCTTTCAACTTTTCACATGGCATATTTCAAATCATAAGTAAAAAGTATTTTATAATATTTTATAAAAATTTAATTTAAAATTATAAGGTTGAAAAATCTTTTATTTTTTTTTTAAATTTTGTGCTATAAATCAAACTAGATCATTCTTTTTTAATCGAATAAGGTATACCTTTTTTTAAAAAAAAATCCTAATTTGACAACTCTTTATTTTCAATATTCATTTGACATTTTTAGTTCGTAACAAGACAATCATTATTTCGTATAAACTGACTTATAAACTAAACGTCTTCAAGGAGCATTTCAGTGATAGCTTGTTCTATCCTCTGTTTATTCTAGAATAGTTATCACTACCTAACTTGTCATTCATAAAGACTGTTGAGACAAGGACTTTTGATGATTAACAAAATAAATGAAACAGGTAGATGAAACAGGAAAATTCATCAGGTTCATTCTACAGATAGAAAGACGACACAGAAAAGTGCAACACGACACAGCAGCAAGAAAGTGCAATGTACTATTGCAAACAGACAATACCTGGCACTGGAAATAAGGAGGAAAACAAGGAACATTATCTAAACTAAAACTCCTAAAAGAAGAAGGTTACAAAGAAGGAAATATTTTTCAAGAAGCATGAAAAAGGGGAGAAGCATGAAATAAGGAGGATAACAAGGAATATTATTCCAAGTTGAACTCCTAGAAGAAGAAGGTTCCAAAGAAGGAAAGTTTGTCAAAAAGCGTGAGACGTGGATTGCAAAAAGGAATTCGAAAAGAAGTTGGAGAAGGAACTTTCTTACAGCTATAAAACCAGATTCAAGATTCACAACAAAGTGTGCAGAAAAGAGAGAAAAAATGAAGCATAAGAAAGAACAATAAAATCGAGTCTAGGGTTTTCTTTTGTTTCATAGGAAAGTTGTAAATCTCAGAGTTCATAACTGAGAGTAGTTTATCTTCAAGTTAGAGGTAACAAGAAGATAAGTTGAAACATAATCCTTGGGAGGATTGTGAGTAGTTTGTAGGTGAAGGTATAGAAGTAAGGTTATTACGAGTTGTAATTAACTTTTTGAAGGCTCACGTTGATTTTAATAAATTTGGAGAAATTCCTGTAGTGGTACAGGTCGTGGTTTTTTCACCTATCGTGAGCTAGGTGTTTCCACGTAAAATCATTGTGTCTAAAGCGTTAATTCTGTACGATTGAAACAGGTCATCTAAACCTGTTCCAAACAAGTAGGCAAAATTAAGGTGCGCAGTTCTAACAAGTGGTATCAGAGCAGGGTTTCTTGTTAAAGGTTAATACCTAAGAAACGATCATCATGAACACCGCACCACCGCTTGGACATGGAGAAGGACAGTCCGCCGTTAGACCCCCGCTCTTCAACGGAACACACTTCGCATGGTGGAAGGCCCGTATGGAAGATTTTATCCAAGGAGAAGATTATGAACTCTGGGATAGAATCATCATGGGTCCAACCATTCCCACGCGAACTGTAGAAGGCAGACTAGTTCCAAAAGAAAGGAGTGAATTCAATGCCGACGATCTAACAGCCATGAGAAAGAATGCCAAAGCCAAGAACCTATTGGTCTGTGGTCTAGGACCTGAAGAATATAACAGAATTTCAAATTGCTCATCTGCCAAAGAGATTTGGGATGCCCTCACGATTGCTCATGAGGGAACTGCTCAGGTTAGAAAATTCAGAGTCGCCATGCTGTTTACTGAATATGAAACCTTCAAGATGAAGGAGAATGAAACACTGAACGAGATGATGGCTCGACTTACCCTGCTCATAAATGAGTTAGCATCACTGGGAAAGACTCTCACCCCTGAAGAACAGGTTGACAAGGTTCTTAGAATCCTTCCAAAAGCCAAGTGGGATGTCAAGGTTACTGCAATCAGGGAAGCAAAGGATATTGAAACCATGACCCTAAACGAACTAGTTGGAAATCTCAGAACCTATGAGATGAATATGGAAGATTCAAAGAAACAAACAAAGGTGGATGAAAGGACACTGGCTCTAAAGGTTACCTCTGATGACGAAGAATCAGACATGGAGGAAGACCAAATTGCCTTCCTTGCAAAGAATTTCAAAAAATTCCTAAGGAACAGAAAAGGGAAGGATAAGAAAGAAACAGGTAACAGGAAGTGGTCCGATGACACAGGTAGCAGGAAGTGGTCCGATGACAAAGGCAACTCCGGATGTTTTAAATGTGGTAAAACTGATCATCACATTAAACAATGTCCTCTATGGGAAATTGAGTGGAGAAAAGAAAGGGCTGAAAAAGAAATCAAAGAAAAGGCTGCTAAACAAAAGGAGAAGGAAAACTATGCAATGATGGCTGCATGGGGATCAGAAATAGAAGAATCTGATACTGAGGATGCTGATGAGACGGCTCTCATGGCTGCTGAAGACTCAGACGCAGAGGATGAAACTCAACCTGAGGTAAGTTTTTCTGAGCTAAAAGCAAAACTACACTGTTTCACAAAAAACAAACTTATCATTCTCTTGAAAGGACTAATAGACAATTTTCAAGAAATTGAAAGTGAAAAATATCAGTTAATTAAGGACTTTTCAGACCAAAAATTTGAAAACCTCGAAATTAAGAACGGTTTGAATGAAGCCAATAAAATAAATGACCACTTAAAGGAACAGGTCAAACAACTTGATTCACTCGTACTAAGTCTGAAAACAGAAGTCTTAAAATTCACTACTGCTGACAAAAGGACAAATGAAATTAGTCTAAATCTTAAGAATTTACAAACTGAGCTTAAAAACAGCAATGTTGATTTAATTCAAGAAAAGGAAAAAGTAAAAAGACTAAATCACGAAATAGCAACCATAAAACTAGACCTAGAAAAGGCAAACCGTTGGACCAAGTCTTCTAGGATAGTTAACCATCTAGGTAATAAAAATTATAATGAGAAAGCTGGAATAGGATTCTTTCAAGAAAGAACCACCTCCACTGATTTATGCTATCTATGTGGCAAAACTGGGCACCCAACCACTGAATGTCCTATTGCTAGTAAAGCCAGAAACAGAAACATTGCCCATATGCATAAAAGTAAGACTGGGGTAAACAGAAGGAACAGATCACAAAACATGTTGCCTCAATGGGCTAAAAGAAATCTTATTCATCCCTTCCATAACAAGAAAGGACCCAAGCTAGTCTGGGTTCCTAAAACTAACCCCTAATTTGTTTTACAGGCCACAGTGAAAGGAAGCAAGCATTGGTATATGGACAGTGCTTGTTCGAGACACATGACGGGAGACAGACTCAAATTCCTTTCACTAACACCATTAAAAGGTGGAAAGGTCTCCTTCGGCGATGGCAAGAAGGGGACAGTCGTGGGCATTGGAAAGATTGGACGAGAAGAATCCAAAGCTGTAGAAGATGTCTATCATGTAGACGGACTAAAACACAATCTCCTAAGCATCTCCCAATTATGCGACAAAGGTAACGAGGTCATCTTCACCTCTGAGAGTTGCAAGGTCAAAAATCTAAAGACAAAAGAAGTGGTCCTAACAGCAAATAGATACAAGAATGTATACAAAGCCGACATCATAGGTATGGGTGGAGTGAAATTAAAATGTCTCAGTGCAATAACAGAGGATCCATTGCTATGGCACAAACGACTTGGACATGCTAGCTTGAAACAACTAAATACACTCTCATCCAAGAACATGGTTGATGGGTTACCAAAAATCAGATTCAGAGGAGAAAAGGTATGCAGTGCTTGCGCTAAAGGGAAGCAGGTTAGAACATCCTTCAAATCAAAGAACCAGGTAAGTACAACCAAGTGTTTGGAACTGGTCCATATGGACTTATGTGGACCTATGAGGGTAAAATGCAGAGGAGGTAAAAGATATATGTTTGTTATTGTTGATGATTACTCTAGATATACCTGGACCTTTTTCTTGGCTTCTAAAGATGAATCCTTTGATGTCTTCTCAATTTTCATCAAGAAAATGGAGAAAAAATTAGAAACTTCCCTAAAATCCATAAGATCAGACCATGGAACTAAATTTGAAAATATAAAATTCCTAGAATTTTGTTCAAAAGTTGGTATTGATCACAACTTCTCTGCCCCAAGAACCCCTCAACAAAATGGAGTAGTAGAGAGAAAGAATAGAACCATAGAGGACATGGCAAGAACAATGATGATAGCTAGCAATGTAGCTAGAAACCTCTGGGCTGAAGCAGTAAACACTGCTGTCTACATACTCAACAGATGTATGCTTAGACCCTTGTTAAATAAAACACCCTATGAATTACTCAAAGGAAGAAAACCCAACATCTCTCACTTTAGAACTTTTGGTTGCAAATGCTATGTTCACAACAATGGTAAAGATAATTTAGAAAAATTTGATGCTAGGAGTGATGAAGGAATTTTCTTAGGATACTCTTTACACAGTAAGGCCTATAGAATCCTAAATAAACGAACAAATTGTATTGAGGAAAGTATACATGTTAAATTTGACGAAACTCTCTGTGTTCCTGAGGATAACTTGCAGGATACTGATGAACGTGAACTCCGGTCGATAGAACAGGTCAATTTACCTGTTTCATCTACTGAAAAGGACGAGAGCTTACAGACAGGGGGAACAACAGTAGAATCCGAAAGTCAACAGGCAGAGTCAACCTCCAATTCCTCAGCCCAGTCACAAAATGAACAGAACCAGGGATTGGTGATAAGAAACTACAAATATCAAGACTCACATCCTCTTGATAACCTTCTCACAGACCTGACTTCCGGAATTACTACAAGATCTGGAATAAGAAACCTATGTGCCTTTCAAGCCTTTGTCTCACTCATAGAACCAAAACGAATTGGGGAACCCCTCCAAGATGAGAAATGGATTCTTGCCATGCAAGAGGAACTTAATCAGTTCGAACGATGCAAAGTATGGCACTTAGTACCTAAACCAGCAGGAAGAACTATTATTGGCACTAAGTGGGTCTTTCGAAACAAACTAGATGAACATGGAACAGTTACAAGGAACAAGGCAAGACTAGTGGTCCAAGGATACAATCAGGAAGAAGGAATAGACTACGATGAGACCTTTGCACCTGTTGCAAGGCTTGAAGCCATTAGGCTCCTCATAGCCTTCGCTGTCTTCAAAGAAATCACACTATATCAGATGGATGTAAAAAGTGCATTTTTAAACGGATACTTAAAAGAGGAAGTCTATGTGAAACAACCTCCGGGATTTGAGAGTATGGAGCATCCTGACTATGTCTTTAAACTAGATAAGGCCTTGTATGGACTGAAACAGGCCCCACGAGCATGGTATGAAAGGCTATCAAAATTTCTCCTCAACCATGGTCACACTAGAGGAAAAATTGATAATACCCTATTCCTAAAAACTCAAGGCCCTGATCTCCTCATTGTTCAAGTTTATGTAGATGACATCATTTTTGGGTCCACAAGTGAGGTCATGACTCAAGAATTTGTAAAACTAATGAATGGAGAATTTGAAATGAGCATGATGGGAGAACTAAACTTTTTCTTGGGCCTTCAATTCAAACAAACCCCCTCTGGAACTATGATTCACCAAAGTAAATATGTGAAGGAACTCCTCAAAAGGTTCAAACTAGAAGATGCCAAGGAAACTGATACGCCTATTGCCACTGCCACAAAGCTGGAGATAGATGACACAGGTTCAACTGTTGAGCAAAAGCTCTATCGAGGTATGATTGGTTCCTTATTATATCTTACTGCTAGTAGACCTGACATTGTTTTTAGCGTAGGTCTTTGTGCTCGTTTTCAAGCCAATCCGAAAGAATCACATCTCAAAGCGGTGAAAAGGATCTTTCGATATCTCAAGGGCACCTCTGATCTGGGGTTATGGTACTCCAAAGGTAGCAATTTCAATCTCATGGGATACACTGATGCTGATTATGCTGGTCACCTCGTGGATCGCAAAAGCACATCTGGTATGGCCCACTTCATTGGAACGTGTTTAGTTTCCTGGTCCACCAAGAAGCAGAACTCTGTCGCACTATCCACAGCTGAAGCTGAATACGTAGCAGCAAGTTCGTGTTGTGCTCAATTGCTCTGGATTAAACAACAATTACTCGATTTTGGAATCGATGTTGGAACAGTTCCAATCTTGTGTGACAATACAAGCGCCATCAACATTGCAAAGAATCCTGTCCAACACAAACGGACCAAACATATTGACATAAGGCATCACTTTCTTCGTGACTGTGTAGACAAAGGGATGGTATCGATCATGTTTTGCCCCACTGAAAATCAAATTGCTGATATTTTTACCAAGGCACTAAGTAGAGAGCGGTTTGAACAAATCAGGCTAGACTTGGGGATGGTCAAAATTACATAAAACCCTCCTTGACTTACTCAAAATATCATGATATGTTTTATAAGTTTTGGAGTGCTTTAGATAATTATTTATCTCATGTATATCCCTTCATCTTGTAGAGGTTAACATGAGGACGTGGTCTTATATGCCGGAGTATTGTCGCAACAGGCATCAACGATTGGAACAGGTCAATTTACCAGGTAACACTTGCTGTGCAAAATTATACTTATTATTGAGTCAAATATTTAAACCAGGCACATTCAACTTGTTTCATTCATCAACTTGTTTCATTCATCATTTCCCCCCCACCACAAGCCAAAACTGAAATACTCGAATTTTACGCACAAGGAAGTGTGTGTGACTCTGTTCTTTGCACAACTGTTCGAGGGGTTTCTCTCCGCCTCTCTTCCTCTGATCTTGGCCGTCTTCTACAAATTCCTGCTGTTGGCTGGGCGCACTATGTCCTTCACGAGTGGCCTCCTCTAGACCAATTGCCATCTGCTTTGGAAATCACCCGGAAATTTGCTGGGGAGCCCTCTCTCACCCACCATAGACGTGTCCAACGCAAGGAAATGTCGCCTCTTCACAAGCTATATTTGATGTGGTTCATAAGATCATCATTCCACGACAGGAGCATCGCTCTGAAGCGAGCTATTTGGACCTAACACTGATGGAACTACTCGATGAAGGTGTTCCAATCAACCTTCCTGCTCTCATGCTGCAGAGGGTTCTTGTTCAGGTTAAAAAGGGACATGCTCTTCCCTACGGATTTTGGTTGGCTACCATTGTTGAGGCCTCTTCCGTCCCAGTCCAGGTCTGGACCATGCAGACCACTAAAGATGTGATAGGACAGGTGGACCATCAGGTTTTACCTGGTTCAATACAGCGACCAGGCACTCCTCTGCATCGTCTTCAGATGACTCTCAATGCTAAGGATGCAGAATTGGCCCAGGAACGAGAAAGGTTTCAGCTAGAAAAACAGGCCCTCACTCTCAAAATTACGGAACTAGAGGAGACTCTCGTGAAGGAGCAAGCTAAACACACCGATATTGTTCATGCCCTTACCAAGCTCATCTCTTAACTCCGACCTCTCTTTCCAGCCTTTGTGTCCTCTCTTCCTTTTTGTGCCTTGTTTAAGTTGTTTGTCTCTTTTTCTTTTTTGCATGGCAGGTGGTTTGCCCGGTGGTAGATCTTTTGTTCCTTTATTGTTGCTTATGTTGTGTACTCTCGTATATAAATATACATTCTCTGTTCTGTTCTACTGCTGGTTATACATGTTGGTTCTCCTTGCTTATACTTATCACTTTTCTTTTCGATGATGTCCAAAGGGGGAAGATGAGTTGAAATGCATATAGTTTAACCTTGTTTAACCTGTTTCATTGTTGCGAACAAGTTAACCTGGTTCATTGTTATGAACAAGGATGGTGTCAACTCAGAAAATTTGTCATCATCAAAAAGGGGGAATTTGTTGAGACAAGGACTTTTGATGATTAACAAAATAAATGAAACAGGTAGATGAAACAGGAAAATTCATCAGGTTCATTCTACAGATAGAAAGACGACACAGAAAAGTGCAACACGACACAGCAGCAAGAAAGTGCAATGTACTATTGCAAACAGACAATACCTGGCACTGGAAATAAGGAGGAAAACAAGGAACATTATCTAAACTAAAACTCCTAAAAGAAGAAGGTTACAAAGAAGGAAATATTTTTCAAGAAGCATGAAAAAGGGGAGAAGCATGAAATAAGGAGGATAACAAGGAATATTATTCCAAGTTGAACTCCTAGAAGAAGAAGGTTCCAAAGAAGGAAAGTTTGTCAAAAAGCGTGAGACGTGGATTGCAAAAAGGAATTCGAAAAGAAGTTGGAGAAGGAACTTTCTTACAGCTATAAAACCAGATTCAAGATTCACAACAAAGTGTGCAGAAAAGAGAGAAAAAATGAAGCATAAGAAAGAACAATAAAATCGAGTCTAGGGTTTTCTTTTGTTTCATAGGAAAGTTGTAAATCTCAGAGTTCATAACTGAGAGTAGTTTATCTTCAAGTTAGAGGTAACAAGAAGATAAGTTGAAACATAATCCTTGGGAGGATTGTGAGTAGTTTGTAGGTGAAGGTATAGAAGTAAGGTTATTACGAGTTGTAATTAACTTTTTGAAGGCTCACGTTGATTTTAATAAATTTGGAGAAATTCCTGTAGTGGTACAGGTCGTGGTTTTTTCACCTATCGTGAGCTAGGTGTTTCCACGTAAAATCATTGTGTCTAAAGCGTTAATTCTGTACGATTGAAACAGGTCATCTAAACCTGTTCCAAACAAGTAGGCAAAATTAAGGTGCGCAGTTCTAACAAAGACAACTGCAATAAGACTAATTCTATACACCTATGAACACCTTCTCCTACTATAATCTTCAGCACTACCTTTATGTTTTGTGATGATGATGAATAAATAAATCGCAAAGTCAAACAATCTCAAATATTGAATTGTATTCACTATAATATATTTTTTGCATATTAACTATATTATCACTTTCAAAGGAATTTAAATGGCCATGACAAAAGCATTAGTTATGATAGAACAATCAGATGGGAAGATAGAGACATACACAAGAAATACCGTCTACGAGAAAGTATTACACAAAATAAGGTTGATAACATTTTAAAATTTTTATTGGTTCTATTCATAGGTTCGGCTTGATATATAAGAGACGAGATGAACGGCTATTATTGCCTAAACTTAGTTAATAACAATTATGATACAAATGAACTGGTCCTTTTTAATAAGGTTGGTAACATTTTAAAACTTTTATTGGTTCTATTCATAGGTTCGGCTTGATAAGAGACGAGATGAACAACTACTATTGTCTAAACTTAGTTAATAACAATTATGATACAAATGAACTGGTCCTCTTTAATAAGGTTGATAACATTTTAAAACTTTTGTTGGTTCTATTCATAGGTTCGGCTTGATAAGAGACGAGATGAACGGCTACTATTGTCTGAACTTAGTTAATAACAATTATGATACAAAGAAACTAGTCCTTTTTTATAAGGTTTGATAACATTTTAAAACTTTTATTGGTTCTATTCATAGGTTCGGCTTGATAAGAGACGAGATGAACGGCTACAATTGTCTAAACTTAGTTAATAACAATTATGATACAAATGAACTGGTCCTTTTTAATAAGGTTGATAACATTTTAAAACTTTTATTGGTTCTATTCATAGGTTCGGCTTGATAAGAGACGAGATGAACAACTACTATTGTCTAAACTTAGTTAATAACAATTATGATACAAATGAACTGGTCCTCTTTAATAAGGTTGATAACATTTTAAAACTTTTATTGGTTCTATTCATAGGTTCGGCTTGATAAGAGACGAGATATGAACGGCTACAATTGTCTAAACTTAGTTAATAACAATTATGATACAAATGAACTGGTCCTTTTTAATAAGGTTGATAACATTTTAAAACTTTTATTGGTTCTATTCATAGGTTCGGCTTGATAAGAGACGAGATGAACAACTACTATTGTCTAAACTTAGTTAATAACAATTATGATACAAATGAACTGGTCCTCTTTAATAAGGTTGATAACAATTTAAAACTTTTATTGGTTCTATTCATAGGTTCGGCTTGATAAGAGACGAGATGAATGGCTACTATTGTCTAAACTTAGTTAATAACAATTATGATAAATGAACTGGTCCTTTTTAATAAGGTTGATAACAATTTAAAACTTTTATTGGTTCTATTCATAGGTTCGGCATGATAAGAGACGAGATGAACGGCTACTATTGCCTAAACTTAGTTAATAACAATTATGATACAAATGAACTGGTCCTTTTTAATAAGGTTGATAACAATTTAAAACTTTTATTGGTTCTATTCATAGGTTCGGCTTGATAAGAGACGAGATGAACGACTACTATTGTCTAAACTTAGTTAATAACAATTATGATACAAATGAACTGGTCCTTTTTAAAGGTAACCTGTATTTAATGACTCGATCTAAATATAGCTCCAAAAAGATGATTCAAAGTCAATTAGCTAGCTACTTACAAATTATCATAAACTTTGACCCCTGATTTTCAATCACACTAATACGAAAGTTTAAAACATACGCTTGGATACTATTAATTATAAATGGTTATAAAAGTTTCAATGCTAGATATACACGTGCGATAAATCTAGTAAATACAATTTCATGAAAAATATAATTAAAAAATGACTATAATTATTGATAAGAGCATAATTAGAAATTAAGTGTAAAATTATCTCTTGATTTCAAAAAACGGATAAGTATGACTGAATATCCATTTTTATTATAGACAAGTAAAAACAAATGGAGAGAATAATTTAAATTACAAGATTCAAAAATCTAAATAATTTAATAAATTCTTATCGAGTGTAATTAAGACGCACACATTTATAAATCTATTTTTTTCATATATTAAATGGAAACGGCGGAAACATAAAATAGGTAGGATAGAGTAGTACTAGACTACTAGTATATATTTATATAAATGGATCCAAGAGAAATGTTTGTTTAGTAAAGTTAGAAAGAAACGTAAAAACAATATCAAATTTGGTGGAAGAAAATTGCTCGTCTTCCAATGGCAAATAAGCTCAGGTAATTAATTCAGATATTCAGTTTCTATTTATTTTCACTACTTTACATTTGTATTCCCTTTAAATCTATTTTTGGGGAAGCAGGTTAGCGGGCAAAGTCGCTGTAATAACAGGTGGTGCTAGTGGCATTGGTGAAGCATCTGCAAGGTTGTTCGTTGAACATGGGGGCCGTGTCGTAATCGCAGACATTCAGGATGAACTTGGTCTCCAAGTCGTGTCCTCCATCGGAGCAGACAAGGCCTGCTACCGACGATGCGACGTATCCGACGAGAAACAAGTCGAGGAAACTGTCGCATACGCTGTCCAAAAATATGGTACCCTCGACATAATGTTCAGTAACGCAGGCATCCTCGGCTCCTTCGGGAGCCTACTCAAAATGGATATGACGGCGTTTGACAGGATAATGGCTGTTAACACGCGAGGAGCCGCATTAGCCGTGAAGCACGCGGCTAGAGTCATGGTGGCTAACAAAATCCGCGGCTCCATAATATGTACGGCAAGCGTGGAGGCGATTCTAGCTGGTGAAGCTTCGGTAGCCTACATCGCGTCGAAGCACGCCATCCTAGGCGTGGTGAAAGCGGCTGCGCGTGAGCTGGGGCAACATGGAATAAGGGTGAACTGTGTATCACCTTACGGCATAGCCACGCCGATGGTGTGCGAATTGGCTGGAGCTGATGCCGCCAAAATTGAAGCTAGAATATGTGGAAATGCTAACTTGAAAGGTGTCTCCCTAAACACGAAGCATATAGCAGAAGCAGCGCTTTTCTTGGCGTCGGATGAATCGGCTTACATTAGTGCTCATAATTTAGCTGTCGATGGTGGACTTAGCGCTATTATGAAGCTAAATTAAGTGAAATCGTGCAGGACACTGTTTCCATATAATAATGCTAACAGCCTGTTTACATGGTTGTTACATGTTGTATTTCACTCCCTTAGTTCATCATTATGTTTGATTTTCAAAACTACTTTTAAAATAAAATTCAGATATTCACAGTCTATGAAAAAAATATACTCCTATATTCGATTAAGATTCATATTATTTAACCCTCCCTAAAAAAATTATAACAACTTAAAAAGAAAAAGGAATATTGAACCAATGGTAGAGATCCTTCCCTAACCGCTGCTGTTCGATCCATCCCAACCTAAAAGTTGTAGGAATTCACATTGCCTTTTACGGCTTAGAATTCCTATTGCATAGAATAAATATATTGGGCAATGCCTTTTTTTGTTTCCTTGAGTTCTAAAATTGCGCCTTTTCTCAGCTCGAGACCTACTTTAGAGAGGATTCCCAATTGGGAGGCTCGCCGCATGCTTTATTTCCATTATCAAAATTCTAGTCTTAATTTCTTCCTTCACCAGTGTTGTTAATTTTAACTTTAGATATAATATTTAGTGATTGATTTACTATGACCACGTTTATATTCTCTCATTTCATCATTACATTTCATACTTCTATTTTATTCTTTATCACATATGTTACAAAAATATCTAGCACACAATTCCAAAGAAAATAGAGATGTAAAATATACAAGAGGTTCATCTATGCCTACTACTCACAGCAAAAGGAGATAGTTTTCCACTATGACAAAAAAATTATAATGCTTTAAAATTCTTACCCTATATATATATGGATTTCAATTTGGAACAATATATTTCTTTCCCAAAAGTATTTAGGGCAAGAGTTTTCTGGAGGAAAATTCAAAAACATAATTAATAAATAATTAACACATACTTTCATAAAGCTTATTAATTAATTAGAGGTAAAATTAGATACAATACCTCTAATTTTTCACCAACGGAGAAATTATTGACAATAATTCCTTAACCATCCTTTTTTGATCCATAGTAGTTTGTGTTACAAGTTGAGTAGCTATATTTAGCCCCTCCATAACCACCAATACAAAAAATGTTGTTTCACTTACTTCTCCACTTGTCCATAAGCTATTTCACCATTATTCAGCTGCATATTGTGAGGTTTGTCTAATGTTTTCTCAGTATATATACAATATAATAATAAATAATAAAAGCATATACAGTCTTTTATTTCAGTTTATACTATTATACTACAAGCTTAGACTCCCCCAATTGACATTTACCATTCATGCATGGCTGCCATATGTGCATCACGTGTCTCATATGAATGTCACTTGTCAAAAACATTTGAAATATCTTCATATTTTGCCTAACACTACACTCTAGGTTTTGGTATGAGCGTTTTTCTTTTCTTTTTTTTTTTTTTGAATTTAAAAAGTTTATATTGATGTGTAAAAAATTACAAATTTAATTTTTCACCCTTCGAGGTAAACATAGTTCGACATTTCTCTTTTCAAGCACTTGCGTAGAATAAGATTCACCAAGGAACATAATTTTGAACTTTTTTAAAAAAGTATTTTTTGAATATTATGAGCAATACAATAATAATATATTTAGTAAAATTTCACACGAGCAATATTATTTGAATTAATTAAATTTATTTTTAATATGATGTTGATTTCTTCTGATTCCAAAAGTGCAACTCACCCCCCTTGCCTCCTCTTTCATGCATATTAGGATTACTAGTCTAGTTACACGAGCACATGATTAAAACAATAAAAATTAAATTTAATTATTAATAATTTTTTTATATAAAAATTTTATATATAGAGATTCTATCACTAATTAGAACTCATGATAAATTAGAATCTGCAGGGTAATTTCTTGATTCAAATAAGAAAGAAGTAGAAGTCTATCAAATAAATTCTTACGAGTCTTTCCACCGCTAGAAGTCCTTATTTTATCACTTCTCTCAATATATTTTAAAAGTCAATATTATAAATATAATTAAATAATAATTTAAAGAAAAGTGATGAAAAGATGATTTTATCTAAAACAAAGTCCTTTAACGAAGGGCAAAAAGTTCAAAACCTATGATAAATTAAAATTTTCCTTAGCGACTACAAGGATATTTTCTTGATTCAAATAAGAAAGATGTAGAAGTCTATCAAATAAGGAAGACTAAGGAGTGTTTTCACAGTCATAAGTCCTTATTTTATCAATTCTTTCCATATATTTTAAAAATAAATATTATAAATTTAATTAAATAATAATTTAAAAAAATAAATAGATAATTTTATTTAAAATAAAGTCTTTTAATAATAAAAAAAAATTCAATAATATTTTTATAAAGACGGTCACACTTTTAATATGTATAAATATAGATAGATAGATTAATGTTTCAATCTATATTTTTCTTTGTTTGTGGCAGATAGTTTTTGGAAATTTCTTCTCAAAAGGTGCAACTTTATCTATTTAGCTAAAAAAAATAGGGTTATCTTTAATTTTGTTAAAAACATACATTTTTTTTCTCCAATCACACACTTAAAATTTAGTAAAATTTTAGTAATCACGTAGTGTAATATGTAATAAATTTTAATATATCTCATTCTCTTATAAATTTATAAAACTCTTTTAAAATAAGTCTTGTGATGATATATTGCCTGGAAACTAGATTTATAGACGATGATTTATTATATTTAATTTCAATTATAATATAAATGGAAAGTAGCTTAGTTTCAGATTTCAATCCCTTTAATTTGCTAAATAGATCCTAATCAAATCCTTTACAAAAAGACAATAAGATGTTTCAAAATTTACAGATCTTCAACCTGTAACAAAAGGGAATGCTACAGTAAACAAAAAAAAATGAGCCAAAATATGCCGAATGTAATCAATTTGAAAAAAAACGTGTATCATATATGCCAATTAATAATTTTAAGATAACAATCTACTATCCAAAAAAAACTCTAGATACATAAATTCTTTACAACTCAAAAAATTTAGCATCATAAGATACAAATTAATCAGTCAACCCATACTGCCCGAATGAATCATCAAGCCGTACAGCCAAACAGAATACTGTCCCGATGAATCACCATATTCAACCCATACTGCACTAATGAATCATCTACATATATGAGTCAGTATTGTCCCCAATGAATCACCATATTTAATAAATCACCATAAAAATTTTATAAGCAACTCATAGTTTTGAAATGAATCACCATAAAAATTTTATAAGCAACTCATAGTTTTGAAATGAATCACCATACAAAATACAAACTACACACATGAATCACTATATTTTCCTAATGAAACAATCCATTATGTCCCAATAAATCATCTCCCATAACAGCCGGAATACTGTTACAATGAATCACCATATTCAACTCATACAATCCTAATGAATCAACAACATATATGACTCAGTTTTATGTCCCAATGAATTACCATATCTAATGAATCACCATAAAAATTTATAAACAACTCACAAATATAATAGTATACAAGATATATAATACCCACATAAATTACTATATTTTGATAATGAATCAACGAACGACTTTTAGAATCATTGTTAGCTAATGTATTTGAAAAAACGAACCTTAGACAGAAATGATCGATTAATTACAGCTTGAGCTTTCTTCTTCGATTTTTTTGAGACTTTTGGATCCGGGAGATTTGAACTTGAAGCTTTGTTCTTGTTCGATTTGAATTCTCCCTTTTTCTTCATGTCAAATAGTTTGTTCTTGCTCTAATTAAGTGAGCCCAACACTAAAGGATGGGGATCCATATTTATCAATATATGAAAGTTGAAAAATTGAAATTACCAGTGGTTTTCTAAAGAATTCGTATGAAATTGGAATGGGGTAGATGAAGTTCATACCTTTTTTTGGAAATTTGAAATTGAATAATAGTGGGAGAAAATGCCGATTAAAATTGGAGGGAAGCTGGAAGTAACTAAATCAAGTTGAACTTGATTTTAAGAGCAAAAATTGGGTTTGTGGAGAAAGAGATAAGATTGTGAATGAAGTGTATCAGACGTGTAGAATGAAAAATAGAAAAAGACGGATTGTTGAAAAAATTTAAATTGATAGGGAATATTTGAGAATAATGAAAATTAAATTATATATGTTGATAAATTTTCCTAAAATTTAGTGCATCTAATAGCTTAAATTCAATTCAGCAGTTGCTTAAATTTGTAATTGCGAGCACAAAATCTAGCCAAACATATCTCAAAATGGAAAATGCAAACTCACTAAGCCAAAACAAGCAGCATTGTAGCAGCCAAAAAAACTAAAAATAATTAAATCGTAAAACTTCGATAAATATATTTAAACTTGATTGAACATATATACTTAGAAATCAGAACTGAAATACTAAATTAATCTAGTTCAATTCAATTCAAACTTTTTTATATTTCTGCCCAGAGAAGGATATGGACAATACCACAATCATCCCCTTTTTGAATCATGATCATACGTATCCAAATAGACCAATGGACGTAATATATGTTTATCTTTCTGGCCAAAAGAAAAAACTTACATGTTGTTACATATTCTTTTATAATATAGTGTATCATATTGTAATCCTACCTACCAGCTAAAATTACTATAAAAATATATTGTTGAGTTTTTATCTTGAGTTTTTTTTATCATAATCAAATTTTTTTTTTTTTAAGAAAAGATTTATGACTCTATAAATATATGCTTATTCTTTATAGTTGTTTAGCATCCACTATGTAGTTCTAGAAGCTTTGAGAGTTTTGTGTATGGGCAAAAATTGTGAGACGCAGATGTGTGTGAACTTTTTTGTATTCTGAGTGAATAGCATGAAGTTATTTTTTTCAATATTGTGTACTCTCATTTAAATAGTGAATTGTTCATCTCTTCTTGTGGATGTAGGTCAATTGACCGAATCACATTAAAAAATTTTGCCTCAATCTTTATAATATGTTTCTCGTTTATCTTCATATTTATGAATTTTTTAGATTACTTTGCTACCTGATTCTTGTTGATCGTAACAATACAATGGTGTGGAACCTTGGCTCTCCAAAACTTGTCTTTTCTGTCATTTTGACAGTAAGTTGTGCAAGTGATACTTTTATAGTATGACCAAAATAGCCTCAGATGAATACGTAAACCACATTGGATGAATTATTTTCTCGATTAAACATTGTAAAAATCTAAGATTAAAGAAATAAAGGTGAAAGGAAGATTATCCAAATAGGATATACATTCATGGGGTACCTTATTAAGCAAAGGATTATTTGTAATGTCGTCATGTCTAGTCATGATAATGGAAAAGGTTAAGGCGATGCCTGTTTTTTTGGAGCACAGCAAAAAATAAAATAAAAATATTGAATAAAATAATGATAATATTATAGTTATTTGCATCAGATTCTGATACAATATTGTGTTTCTATTTATTTTGTCTCAAATGATATAAAATCATGTTATGTATCTTTTTTTTATATCAAGTACAATAGAAAGGGACAAAAATGTGCTGAAGTATGTAAAATTTGTATCCAATACATAAGTTTTTTTTTAATACAAAATTGTATTTTTGTATATTTTTTCTCAAATAAAATGATACATGATACAAAATCACGTTGTGTGCCTTTTTTGTATCAATTACAACATAGAGGGGTACACAATGAGTTGAAGTATGTTTATTTTGGAAAGATGCTACGCTTTTTTTTTTTTGAATTTTGAAAAGTTGTTCAAATCGAAAAGTTTGATATCAATTAGATTTGCGTGATTTTAGGAATAGAAAATTAAATTTTACGTTTTACTTTCCCTTTTCGCTCAATTGAAACAGTTAGTTAATGTATTTCAATTTTTGTATTGGAACGCTATTTAATATGTTCGTGCAATTCAAACTTTGAGGGATTTTAGTAAAATAAAAAAAAGGCAAGGATAAATTGTAATTAATAGTTTAACTATTTAACTATTTAAAAATTAGCAAAATCATTTAACTTAAGTAATTTACATGAAACATACAATTGTATCTATTGTAGAAAAGATATTATCCAAATAAATTATCACATAATATTATATATTATATCATATATATCATCTATTGCATATTATTACAAATACATTTTTACTTTATTTAAGAAATTTGTAATTGAAATCGAAGATGGAGTTACGTTAGATCATAATTTTTATAAATAGTATTTTATTAAAAAACATATTTTTTAAAAAATAAAATGTGATTTAGACGGGACATTATTTTATTTATTAAGAGAGAAGAATAAAAAACATACTTAACATTTTTTTTTTTGAGTGAGCTACAATTGTCCCTTATTTAATATGAGTGTAGGTTAATTTCGTTCTTCAAATATAACATGAATATTTTTTATCCCTTAACTCTACTAAAATAAAATACTTTTGATCCCTTTAACATAACTCGTTTAAGAACAATGATGTTGATAACTACGTGATTTATAAAATATAAAATTCATAGGATAAATTTATTCTTGTTTTGATAGCTATACAGAAGCCATAATATTCCTGATGCATTTCAAGTCCGAGTTGTTGAGCTTTTTACCTTAAACTGCTTCCATGAGAAATCACTAGATACATTTAGGTAAGATCTATGATGTTTGTACTTTCTAAAAATATCGATGAGTGCTTGTTTAATTTTTTAAAAATAATATATTTTTAAAATATTTAGCACGAGTACCACAATATTGTTGGAGAGGTGGTAAGATCACGAGGGATTCTTGAGGAAAATTAAATGCTGGACAGACAGCTAAAAAGTGGACCATTTCTCTTTTTGTTTTTAAAAGGTGGAGCAATAAAATGCGGAACTAAACTTAAATGCTGGACAGACACGTGGACTAAACAAAATTATAAATTAATTATAAGAAAACAAATCAAATGGGAATTGTCCACATCAAATTAAAGCACGTGATGAAAATGATGTGTTCTTTATTTTGCATGTTGATTATTCAATTTCTTTTATTTGGTAAAAGTAACTATAAATAGGATTAAAACTTTACTAGAAAAATACATAAAATTATTGGGCTAACGTCTTCGGTTAAATTAATTGCTTCTTTTTTTTTCAAACTACGCATTCAAATATATTTTTGTTTTTGGCAAGTATATATAACTACAATAAAAAATGTAACAAATCCACATTTTTAAGTTGATGAAATTCTTCTTGTCAACTAACTTCAGAGCTTTGATATAAAATAATAACTTCAAATTTTAATGATATTCTTAACTTCTTTATTCGCTCATATTTATGACTGATATATATGTTATCTTTTATAATATACTTAAATGTTTTTACTTATAGTTTAAATAATACTATTATCTTTTTATCACATAAATAATTTTTTTATGTTCTTATTATCTAAATTACTGATTCGAATAAATTATTTGGTTAAAGCTTTTTGTGTTCAATTAATTTGTTGTTCCAATATAAAAGCAATGGTTGAGAAACTTCGGAAGGACGTGAACATAATGAGGCATATCTAATGGAATTAAACTAGTATCGCATTCCAGGAGGGTATCCTAGACGTAGCTGACACTCAGAGACTACTGCTAGTTCCTAAGCGAACCACTTGGCCTTATCACATCCATTCATTCAATATATAACTCAAAAAACTCAACGGAAGACTAAAGATAAGAATGGACAATCTATAACTCAAATATCATATGAAATAAATAAGCTAATAAGAAAAAAACTAGCTCAACAAGTCTCAGCATCAATACTCAACTCTAGTTTATGAAACATCTATCACTATCAAGTGATGCCAATGACAGACCCATGGCTATACCTCAAAATAAAATAAAGCTAACTCAAGTCTAACTCTATTAAGCAAGATGAAAATAAATGCAATGATCCTCTAAAGTAAGGGAAGCTCACCAACTCAGTTGAAATGCTCAGATTCTCAACGATGCGCCCGTTGACGATTTCTAGTACCTGCCTCTGCATCATAAAACATTGCAGTCCAAAAGGAGACGTCAGTACGTGGAATGTACTGATATGTAAAATGGCTGAATGAAACAGAAACAGATAGAGTAATATAGAAACAACATCAACTCAGAATATACTCAATCAAAATGTCAAATGTCTATCTAAAGCAAGAATAAATAGTAGACAAGTGACCCATCAACCATTCAAACCCCATCAATTAACTCATTTCAACTCAACTCAACTCGACTCAGGGTACTCAAGGTTGGAACTTTCTGGGAGTTTCTCTTATCCAACAACAATCATTTATGAGCCAGTGATTATACAACAATCCCGCTGATGTTGCCACTCGTTTCGTATATTTTGGGTATTTTTCGCCGAAAATTCTCTGAACGAGTTTTTTAACCCCGTAGAAAATTTTTGGACAAAATTTAAGTGTTGGTCCACGGCAGGTGTGCGTCGCACACCTATCGCGCACCCTCAATGGAATTTGTTTTCGCATCGAAAAATTATTTTTTGATCCGGTTGCTCTAAGGATCAATCGAGATCACTTTCCCACTCAATTTTTCATACTTATCGCATATCCGACCTCGAATTTGCCATCGGAGCATGGGAAGACGCGTTATACGCACATCTCTCCCCTAAAGATAATTTTATCGGGTGTTAATACTAGAATCAAAAGGAGCAATTTTCTGAATCAACCATATCTTTGCTTGAATTCTAATATTTGATGCACTTGCATTAAGTCCTCTAATCAAAAGGAGCAATTTTCTGAATCAACCATATCTTTGCTTGAATTCTAATATTTGATGCACTTGCATCAAGTCCTCTACAAGTACATTATTATTAAAGACTTTGACAATCTTTATCTACATGCTAGTTTAGTTTAGTGTATGTTGCACGTATGTATTGTGTTAATTAAAAAATTATATATAAATAGTATTTGTTATTAAATAAATATAATATTAAATATAAATAAAATTAAATAAATACTATTAATTTGTTGTAATAGTTAATCTACATTATGAATGAAAAAATCAATCCAACTACTTATAATATAGAAATATGTTAATAGTTTATGAATACATAAAGTAATATTTGGAGTTGAATAATTAATTGATTAAAATTTAATTTTAAAAAAGACTCTAAATATAAAAAGAGTAGTTTAATGTTTCGACGTAATTTTAATTACTCTTTTTCTTTTTAAATTTTCTATATTATATACTTTTATTAACAAAATATTTGATAATCAAAATTTTAGTTTATTTCAAAGTCTTAAATATTAGAAAAATAATAATAAGTTTGCTTTTTCCTTTATATCATAGACAATTATTTATATTAAATAGTCTCAAAATCAAGAGTGAATTCTAAGAAACTCTAAATGCAAAAGTGAATTTTAAAATTAAATAAATAAAATATAAAATAACAAATTAAAAAAAATAATGAAAAGATGATTTTATCTAAAACAGAATGTTTTAATGAAGGACAAAAAGTTTAAATAACATTTCTAAAGGCCGTCACATTTTTAATATAATATAGACATATATAATATAAATCTAGATATAAACAAAATAATGTGACTCATCTTTATATCTTTACGACCTTCAATTACAATTATGTCTTTCCTCGTTTGGCATTTATCTTTCCATTTGACTATATAACAAAAACATAATAATCTACTTAAATCATTTTTTAGTTTTCTTAGTTATTTTTATAAACAATCATCTCTACAGCTCGCGCTATTTCACTTTCTAACTTATATTCTAATAACGTTCATTAATAAGAACTCGTTCGATTCCTCATCTAGCAGCTTGCTTTGAGTCTTAGAAGGGCAATGAGAACCAAACATCATAGAATTTTTTGTTCACTGAGTGTTTATCTTTATATTTATATAATATTTGCATATTCTTTAGATAAATAGATAAAAAAATCGAAATCAATAAGTGCTCGGACACGCAAAATAGATCCCCTGTAAAGTATCTCCTACTGTTTCTAATAAGTTCTGATAAGAATAGAAACAAAATAAGAATGGAAAGTCAATGAAAATTCTCTTTATTTAATCAATAAATAAAAAAAATTGTATCTTTGAGGACAAGGCGCATATGCAGGCAATAAAATTGAAGTATGAGGTAATTTAATGGGTAAAATAATTGTTTAAGGTAATTTGATAATTCAACTTTTTTCTTTTGGAGTTCATATATGTGCTTTTAAGGTAATAAAACTAATCGTATTTTGAGGGGTATTATAGTCACGTACGCAGTAAAGTAATTTGTCTTATTAATAAAATTGTAGTGAGATGAAATAATTATAACCAAAGTTGAGAAGGATGTAGAGTAGAGAAATGGCTCCAGTAATTGCTTCCAATAAACTCATCAAGCCTTCTTCTCCAACACCTTCAACTAAAAAATGGCACAAACTTTCTCTCATTGAACAAGGCCAAACACACACTTACATACCCTTTGGTTTTTTCTACTCCAAAAATCAATTAGGTGCACTTTCTAATCAACCTGCCCAAATATCTAAACTTATTGAAAACTCCCTCTCCAGAATTCTGGTCTACTATTATCCATATGCAGGAATCATGAAAGATAACGCGACCATCGATTGTAATGACAAGGGTGTTGATTTCTTGAATGTCCAAATTGATGCACCCATGTCTCAAATTCTCAATCACAAAGATTGTAAAGTCAAAGATTTAATTTTCCCTCCTGGTGTAGCTTGGGCAAATGAATCTAATTATGGCTTGGCAGTGATTCAGTTGACGCATTTTAGCTGTGGAGGAATTTCAATTAGTACATGTTTGTCACACAAGATTGGAGATGGATGCAATAGTTTACAATTTTCAATTGATTGGGCTATATTAACTCGCGATCCACACGCAAAAATAACTCCTCCTTATTACATAAGTGACACTCTTTTACCATCCCCACCAACTGGTCCTCTCGATTCCCCTGTATTTCCATCAATATTACATGGTTGTACACAAAAAAGGTATGTTTTTTCCTCTTCGAAAATAAGTGCACTTAGGTCCTATGTTGCTCGTGAAACAAAAGTGAAAAATCCAACACGTACCGAACTTGTGAGTGCACTTCTTTTCAAATGTACTGCTAAAGCAGTGACCACGAACTCGAGTGATCACTGCTTTATCCCGTCTAAATTAATCCATTATGCAGATTTACGAGAAATGATTTCTCCAAAGTTACCACCAAACTCCATTGGAAACCCCGTGTCCCACTTTTCTACACATATTTCCAATGAGGCAGAGATGAACTTGCCAAATATAGTTAGTGAGATGAGGAAAGAAAAAGAACTATTTAGGATAAGAGATAATCTGAAAGAGAATGCATGGGCCTTAGAAATTCTTGAATTAGCTAAAGGATTTCCAGCTGATCATAAGAAGGAATTTGATGAATACACTTGCAGCAGTATGTGTAAATTTCCTTTTTACGACGTCGATTTTGGTTGGGGCAAACCGATGGGTGTGACCATAGCTACTGGTTCCTATAATAAATCGTTCTATTTGATGAACTACAAAGATGATGGCGTCGAAGCGTTCGTCGTGTTGAATGAACAAGACATGTCTGTGTTGGACAGTGATGAAGAATTTCTTCAATTTGCTTCTCCATATGCAAATTACTTTTAGATGTGCTTATGATTTATTTTGTGAAGAATGCAGGGTGTTCAATAATGTTTGTTTGGATAGTTGTTAAGTATCATTTCATAATCATACTGTAATAGAAGATATTGTATTGTGTTTTAGTCATGTTCACATGGATACAATATTTGAATATATTGTATCGTTTTCTGCCATCATTTCATAATGACAGATATGAGCCATTAAAAAAATAAGCTTGCCATATTATAAATGTTGATTCCAAATGACTTTTTTGTGTGTTACATAGTGCAGATAGATAAATGTTGATCCCAAATTACTTTCTTGTGTGTGAATTTTTTGTTATATTTTAACTCCTTGCTTCCTTTTGTACAAGTCAGTGGATATATAACCTGATCCATCTCTTCCGAGCTAGTCTTATACAGGCTTTGGAGTTTGAGGGGTTGAGTCAGATTGGGCTGATTCATTTTTATGTAGGCTAAAAAATAGCTAGTTTAAATATTTTTTAGTAATCCCATACTGATTTTAAAATATCTCTAAAAATCCCGAATCTTTACCTAATTACAAAAAATCCCGACTTTTGACATTTATTTGATACCTTCTGAGGCCACTTGATACTTCCCTAATTGTAACTGAAAATTAATACTGAAACGTTAAATAAGGAAAAGAAATTACTGCCAACTAGCAGTATCCCTTGAATTAAGGCTGTAAGTTACAAATTATGCAATTAATCCCTAAAATAATAGTAAACTCACAAGATCTACAAAAGTGGAACTTCATGAATTCAAATACAACAAAATTTAAAAAATCTCAAGTACCTCAACTGTCCAAATGAAGAAATCAAGTGGTTCTGGTGGTTTTTCCTTGCTTATTATCATCACTAGGTATCAACTTCCCCTAACATAAAAAAAAAATGAAATCATAATTTCACTCAAAACAATTAATAACAACAAAAAAAAAACAATTACTTACCTTGTAATAATAACAATCAAAATACATTCATTTTAGGGTTTCGAATTTTCTTCAAATAGTTGAGTATCAATTCCAATTAATTTGATAGGTATCTACATCAACTTTCAAAATCCCCAAATAATTTGTATCAGTTATGTAGGTATCAAATTACTTAATTCGTTAGGTATCCACAATTAATTTCAAAAATCCCCAAAAATTAGAAATCATTTTGACCAACCTATCAGTGTAAATATCAAGAAATCAATTGGGTAAGTATCAAACATAGTTACTGTCACGCCCCGGGAGGGTACCCTAGGCGTGGCCGGCACTCAGAGGCTATTGCTAGCCCCCAAGCGAACCACTTAGCATTCATCACATCATTCATTATAGACATTGCGGAAGGAAATAGTAAACAATACTTTAAAATAGTGGGCCAATGGCCAAACCTCAATTTGATCATCAAAACTAAGCAAGGAATTATTGCTCAGTTGTCAAAATATTCACCTTGACTACATCATTATGTCTACAAAGCCTCTAACATTTCTTAAAACGTCTAAGAAGAGGACCATGACAAACCATGGCTACTCGACTCAAAAGAACAGGATAACGTTCATAAATAAAGGTTTCCTCCGGAAACAAGGAGGCTCACCACAGTCAGAACTTGGAAACACTTGACCTCAACGGGGCGGCTGCTGAAGTCCTCTAGCTCCTGTATCTGCATCATGAAACGATGCAGCGCCAAATGGCGTCAGTACGTGGAATGTACTGGCATGTAAAATAGCTGAAAACACATTGTTAGGAATATACAAACATAACGCACATCATCATGAGACCTTAACATTTATATCAGGGAAACATTAACATTGACCTTTACATTAACATTGACCTTTACATTAACATTGACCTTTGCATTAACATTGACCTTTGCATTAACATTGGCCTTTACATTAACATTGACCTTTACATTAACATTGACCTTTGCATTAACATTGGCCTTTACATTAACATTGACCTTTGCATTAAGAGTACTATTAGGGAAACCTTTTCTGAGAGGCCTAACTGGGAGTTTCTTTAACCGACAACCATCACTTATGAGCCAGTGATGATACAACGAAGCGATGCCGTTGCCACATCCATCCATTACCCTGCCCAGGGTAAAGGACATTACATTAGTGGATCCATAAAATATAACATTAGTCCTCATTTGGGACAAGATAGGAGTCATCCGCATTGCGGTTCAATCCTCTCTTCCTACGCGGGCCACGTAGTTAATGGACTCAAGTGGGACTCACTTTTATCCATTTCGGTGCTCAATACTCCTCCCAGGACTCGACATTGCTCATAAAACATTAACATTCATTTGTCCCATAGGGACACATTACATTATCATTAGTCCCCATAGGGGCATAACACTTTATCATTGACATCTCCTTTACATTAACATTAACATCATTGTCATTCCATTCCATTAACATTAACATCATGGACCTTAGGGACACTAGTTTAGGAACTTTGACTCTCAACTTAGAGACAATCCCACATTCACATGCTCAACGTTCATCATTCATTATTTTATCATTACTCTAGACTCTACACACACACCCATGTTCATCATGCATGCTTTTCTAGGATACATATACAATAGATGTAGGGTTTTTAACTAAATGCTTTTCAAGAAAATAGTTTAAAAAGGATGCATGAGGGTTTTTATGAGGGTCATCATCAATGCAGGAAAATATGTAGGTTTATGCATAAAATAATGGCATTTATTCATTACATTACATGAATTAACATGTTTCACTTCATTACCCTAACATCATTCACCATTAAACTTTAATACATTACTCATGGGGCACATGGGAGGACATTCCCATGTTTTAAGTTTAGCCTTACATACCTGGAAATTTGATATCACAATCAAAATTTGATGAATAATCGTTTTCTTGGAGAAAATCCTCAACCTCGATAGTTCTTTTAGAATGGAAGAACTTAGAAAGACATTGTTGAAGAACTTCTTTTTGATTCTTGACTTCTTGACTCAAAATCTTTAGAGTTTCTTGATGAAGAACCCTAATTCATGGAAAGAAGAATCAAGGAATCCTTTCTTGGGATTCTTGAATTTGCTTTCTTGAAACCCTAGGTTAGGATTTAAGATTCTATTAGGGATTTCATGAATAGATAGAGAAATTAGCTTAAATCTTATGAAGAATAACTCACCTTGATGAAGAATCTTGAAAGTTAATCCTAACTTGATGACTTTCTTGATGATTCTTGAGCGTTTTATGTTTAGGAATGAAAGAGAGGGTTTTTGACTTATGAAACTTACGTATTATGCGTTTTGGGACCTTAAATAGACCCCCAAAGGCTTTAGGGTAAAAGTACCCTCAAAATAAAATAAAGAAATGTCGGTTAGCTTATCCAGAAAGGGTTCGCGATAGGTCCGCGTCGCGGAGCCGTCGCGGACCTTTAGACAGCTCTGCAGTTGTCCAGTAAAATGGTCATAACTCTCTACTCCGAACTCCGTTTAACGCGAAATAAGATGCGTTGGAAAGATAATTCAAAGATCTTTAATTTGATATATTATGGGTCACCTAACGCATTATACTTTAGGAGATATAGTCATTTGAAGTTGACCCTTCCATTAACTCATATGAAAACTTAGTCACTAGAAATTCTTTGGACTTGACTAGATGTAAAAGATCATTTATAACTCTAAATCACATCTAATATACTTGAAATACTTATGAATTGATACTTGTAAAAGATCCTAATTTTTAATTTGACCCACGAATCGGCCCAACCCATATTGCAAAAGCTCCACAAATCAGCAGGCTTATTCGAATCGAACTAAAAAACTCATTTTTTAAATAAGTTTTAAAAATCATTACCCAACTCTATCAAATTACAGGTTAGGTCAAGCCGACCCAACAAACTTAGTCCAACAGCAAAAATTTAACATATCATAATTCAAACATGCTTCAGTTTATCATTGTACAACACTGAAAAAATTAATGTAAAAGTGAGGATAACAATAACAAATCGCTATGGATAACATCTTTAATAAGGATGAGTATAAAGCAAGTGTTGATAGACCCAAAAGAATGTTGTACCTCAACTACGAGGATTTGAAAAGAGGACACGTTGGGTTATGCCTAGAAATTGGCCGACTTCATGGACACCAAATTCTAAGGAGGACAAATGACATAAAACATGTGTAAATCGCAAATATCATCTTCAATCCAACATTAAATTTTATTCGAATCTATTTTTTTCTGATCCTTTAAGAAAAAAATACATTATGTATGGATTTTCGAGAAGAGAGGAAGCATGATGGTTCATCGGACCGCCCGGATTCCACGAGTCTTTTTCTCGAAAGAGTGCGCATTGGAATATCTTCTCACTCCCTTTGGAGAGAACAAAAAATATCACTATGGTAGACAATAAAATCCGTATCGCGAAAATAACATCAAAAACGAAAATATCACAACAATCGTAGTATTTGATTTCAATATTTGAGTATAACAATCTCTATGAATTCTCTGATTCGCCTTTTCAAGTATAAATTCAAGTGCTCTTGAGCTTGATCTTGAATCTAAAATTTGTTCTTGATCTTGATCTCGGAATTTGAATTTGTTCTTGATCTTGTTCTTGAAACTTGAATTTGTTCTTGAGTTCAATAGCTTTTAAGCTTGTTCTTGAACTTGAAAGTTTGAATTCTTGAATTTGTAGAGAAATTTGTGGCGTTTGATCCACGTGCTTTCTCTAGCTTTTTTGTTAGAATTCTTCTCTCTTCTTTGAATTATGAAGACCTCTATTTATAATAGGAAGGAGTGGAAGTCGCGTATTAGAGTAGAAGGCTAATAGGTTAGCAAGGTTAGGTTGAGGTCTAGCCGGGGGATAGTGTAGGGTGTTGTCTTTATCTGTATTATGTGTGTTAAATTTATAGTATTTACATAATATTATGTGTTTTTCAGTAGTAGTCGTTCTTCCTATTCCTTTCTTTTCCTTTCATTTTTGTCATATCTAATCTATTCTGCCTATGGGTTGTTGAGACGAGGGTTCCCAGGAAACAGACTCTTTACTTCTATGAGGTAGTGGTAAGGTCTGCGTACGTTCTGCCCTCTCCAGACCCCACTTATGGGATTCCACTGGGTATGTTGTTGTTGTTGTCTATTTATAATTGTAGAATAGAGGAATTAAAATAGGAAAGACTTCTCTTCAGCCAATCCGATTTAAGTGACATGGCATATTGGGCTTTAATGAAATAGGTTTGTCATTTTGACACATGGCATGATCTCATTGGATTCTTTGTTTGACTTGGCGTAACACATCATTTGACACGTGGTGCCAAGATGGGCGCTTCTTTGTTTGACTTGGCGTGCCGCATCATTTGACACATGGCGCCAAGATGGGCGCTTCTTTGTTTGACTTGGCGTGGCACATCATTTGACACGTGACACTACGATGGGCGCTTCTTTGTTTTACTTGGTGTGCCACATCATTTGACACGTGGCGCCAAGATGGGCCTCTTGGATGAAAGGATATTGAGCCTAATAAAATGGGTCATCTTTTGTAGCCCAAATAATTGAATTTGGGTCTTTAATTAAATTCATACTTTATCGGATTTAATTAATTAACCCAATTATATTAATTGATAATATTTGCTTGGAGTAATATATTTTTGGGGTTATCTTTTGTAGCCCAAATAATTGAATTTGGTATTTTAATTAAATTCATACTTTATTAGACTTAATTAATTAACCCAATTATATTAATCCATAATATTTGTTTGGACTAATATATTTTGAATTAATATAATTTGAATCATTTTATAAAATTTAAATCTCGATAAATTTTATATGATTACAATTATTAATTTGTGGCTGACTGATATTGCCCATCATCATTTGCTATCTTTTTTTCCGCCTCAGCAAATCATTTTTTTTTCACTTCCCAAAGGAAAAAAGATCTCTGAGAGTTAGTGAAAAAGTCGACTAGATAAGTTACCTTTACTGTCATTCTAGAGAACTGTACAATTTTAACGTAAAAAATTGATATTTTCTAATGATAACCTAACACTATTTTTACACTGTTCTAGTGTGTACATAATGTCACACTAAATCACTTTTTCAATATTTTAATATTACTTTTAATACAAAAATAATATTTTATAAATAGTATGTTTTTAATTAACTCCCTATTATACTTAATATATGATTCTTTTGATAAAATTTAAGTTAATTTTACTATAAATTATAATTGGATAAAAATTATAATTATAACCTTCACAAAAATAAAAGAAATGCAAATATAAAAAGAGAATATGAATTAGAGGGTGAATATGTGAGAATAGAAGAAAGGATTTATTTTATGAATTAAAAAAATAATAAATAAAATAAAAAATAATAATATAATGTTGAAGAAAGAGAATATTTTTTTACTGTAAAATTTATTGAAGTTAATTTGCATAAGAATAATACTGATATTAATACATTTATATTTAATCGAGTGTAACTAGGGCTACTTTAGTACTTTTAGCTTCGATCTTTTCTATAAAATGACACCAACAAACAAATTAAATGTATCTACATATTTAAATCATCTTGCAATTATCTCATTTCGATAGGATATGATTCAAGGATGGAAAGTCTCTATCTAGAATTTTAGAATTAAAGAGAAAATTATATTTCAAGGAGGATATGTATTCATGGAGTCTTTTTACCAAATTTTAATCAAAGTAAATTATTATTTAAATTAATTTATCCAAATGATACTTTTTTTTTTGAAATTTTAAAAAATTATAAACGTATTTCTTAACTATATTTTAGGTCATATTTTATTTAATGGTGTTAGCTTAAGAAACGTTACTCTGAGAAACATTTTAGCTTAATACGTCACTCACAGAAACGTATTATAATACGTTACTGTATAAGACACGTTTTACACCTAAATATTACTTACTGTAACGCTTCTTAAGAATTCAATCGCGGGACATCGAATTCTATACATATTGAATCGAATCCTGCAAATTTAGCTATAATATGTTTTAATTTAAAAGAATTTTTTACAGTAATGTTTTAACTTAAAAATGGCTAAGTTAATTTAAAAAAAAACTGCAGCTTATCAAAGGAGGACTTGACATCGAAGGAATTGATAATCAACATAAACAAGATGAATTTGATGATAAATCACGTTTCAACATTAATGTCGAGGCTGGAAAAGACAAGGTAAAAATAACATATTTTCGTCAAAAAAAACTATGGTAGCTGGACAAAATTAGTGCGATTGTCATGTTCTCTATGTTTTTCTCAATATAGAAAGATCATAATAGGTTATGACTATTGGAGTCAGTTTGTGGATTCACTAAAAATTACTCTCAATAACGATTTCAAGTTAAAATATTACTGTCAGAAAATCTCTTAAGTTAAAATGTTAGTGTGGTGAAGCAAAAGATGTTACAGAAGCCGAATATATAAAGAGTAACAATATCATAATTGGTATATCTAAAGATAGTTAATGAATAGTAAATGGGACAATAATAAAAGGAACACCAGAAATTTACGAGGGTCAACAAAGTTTTATTTTATTTTGCCTAATCCTCAGACACAACCAACCAATATTTATTTCACTCCAAATAATACAAGTGAAATAGTAAAGAGAAAAAGGAGATCAAATGAATTAGAAGATGAGAAGACAAGTAAGAGATGTTTTGCAAATGAACTAAAAGCTACCTATTTATAGGAATAAATTTTTTCTATTGATATCATCCATGACATTACGATATGTAAAAAAATATCAACATAATTTGTAAAATTATTTATTGATTTACCAAAATTTCAACTATATATATTCTATCTTAATTTTTATACCAATAAAAAATTATTTTCCTATCAAATGTTCATTTCAATTCATGTTGAGTCTTGTCAAATTTAAGAAAGGATGATTTGTAAAGTCATGTCTAGTTATAGGATGGGAAGAGTTGAGATTATCTCTTTGGTGTGCCTTTCCTTGAAATTTTGTGATCCACATAAGCGACTAGCGTTTTGGTAGGGAAATCATTTTTAATTTGTAGAGCGCAAAAAATGTGAATGATTGAAAATAGGAGAAAACTTCTTTTTTGAGAAGATCTCCGGCTAAACTTTATTTTTATTCTCTATTCTTCGAGGGTCTGTTTGGAAAGCGATGTATTAATTATAATTGATGTAATTACTAAGGTAGTAATTATACATCCTGATAATTACACATCTTGATGATTAAACTGTCTCTATTTATTTGTCAGAGTATAATTACATTGTAATTACAATCGTGTTATTTGGTTGCACGAGTGAAATTACAAAGTTATATTAAATTTTAAAATAAAAATTAATTATTTAAAATTAAAAATTTATGTTAGACAAATATAATTATACACCGTCAATTACATCGAATTACTTGTTGACCATGTAATTACCTATCCAACTAAATAGATCAAATAGTGTAATTTTTCACCAAATCTAATACTTGGGTGTCCTTCCAAATAGGCTTTAAATTTCTTAAAATGGAGGGAAAAAATAGAGATTAGGTACTCTAATTATTCTCTACAAAATTCTTTAAACTTAACTAATAGAGGGGTGAATGGTAGTTTTCCATATTTGAAGAGTTATTATTCATATTCTTTATTTCACTTTTTAATTATTTTAATATTATTTATACTATATAATATTTATATTTAATAAATCATATAAAATCATTAATCAAGTCTCTAATATCATAATTATTTAGTTTTATTATTTACTTATAATTGCATTAAAAAACAACAATCAGAAAAAAGAAAAGTGCACATGTAAAAAGAGTAATTAAATTAAAAACTTCAAAAATATTATTGATAAGTATACTACATCCATCCCGAATTAACGATGTTTTTATTTTTAATTTCTTTTAAAAGTCATCAATTTAAATATATAATTTAAAATTATAATTATTTTCACAGTGAAGAATGCACAAATTTAAAATTCATTAAACGATCCACATTTTGAACTCATTATATGTTAATAAAGCATTTATCTGAGCAACATAATAATTTTGAAAGTTGAGTATTTTATATAAAATTTGGAATAAATGTATGATGATGTAATATTTATGTAATTGTATTTCATCAATGGTTTTGTTTTTATTTGAATTATCCACTAATATGTGTGATATATAATAATATTTACTTCCAATTTATGTTATTTAAAAATGTAGTGTAAAATGGAATTTTATATTACAAGAAGATTCTGAAAAAAAAAAGAATTATATATGATGATTATTTTATAAAAATTTATTTTGTGAAATAAAAAATATAAATAAAAATAAAAAAATCTTTTTTAAGGCGTAAATTAAAAATTTAATTGAAATTAATTATCTTTTTTGTCCTCATAAACTAGAAGATATACCCCCATAGAGAGAGGAAAGTTTTGGTGTCATATTACAAGTAAGTCCTTTGCCCATTTATGGTTGACTATCAGGTCATTATAACTAAGTTTTTTCCATCTCAATTCTAAAAATACTCCTTTATCCTATTTTATACCGCACTCTTTGACTTGACATGATATTTAAAATAAAATTTTAAAATTTATAATTTAAAATTATTCATAAGTATTTACGTGCATTAAATAGATATACTTTATTCCTATGGAATTGGTATGAATGCATCATTCAATATCGGTCAAATCATAAACTATCGAGACTTTTTAATTCTTTAGATGGGTCACACATAATATTGGGGAGTAAGTGAAAAAATATTTTCACATAATTATTAGTAGGATGATAAAAGTGAAAATATGAAACTTAACATCCAAAGAGCAACCATATGTTCAAAGTAGGATATTAAAAATAAATATATAAAAAAAATAAATTAACAAACTCTTTTTTTCCCTCAAAATACAAGGACACGAGACTCCTTTTCAAAAGCTTAAGTTATCGACACACATATACAATTATCTAATAGATGTATACATATAATTTTACAGATATACATAAAAAATTCGCCTCTTCCCACTTTTCTCGCTTGCCTCTTTCCTTCGTCTCTTGATCTCGCTCCCTCTTTCCTATAATCTATAGCAACGAATCGTAATTTTAGCAAATTATAGCTATTTTTCGCCTTATTATGTTTCAAACGTTTACTTGTTTTTGAAAAGACCTATATTCTTTTCCCTCTTGATTCAATTTTTTACCAGATAGCCGAACCAAATTTATGATGCATCAAATTACTTATTACTTTCTCTAGTCCGTAATGAATAAATTGTCGGGGGACGACATATTTCTTAACAAAAATATTTAAATACATAAATCAAAACTATTTTTAAAATTATTATCCTTTTGATTGTTCATATATTGTTCTTTTACAAAGTGTAAAGTAGTTAAGAATTTTAGGAAGAATAAATACGAAGAAAATTAAAAATTGCAACAATCCTCTTAAACTCTTATTTTGAATAATGAAAACAGTCTCAATAATGCACTTCATATGGACTAGAGGATATAGCATTGATCAAGAAAAATATATTGCACACACTAATAACAATCCTCTTATTTTGAACTACGAAAATAGTCTCAGGTAAACAAAGGATGTAGCACATATTTATGAAGAAAAAGTAATTGCACACAATAATAACAGTGTGGACTTAATTCAAGTTCGATTCTAGGTCATAATGGAGCTGAGCCCACCATCGACAGCCAAATTCTCAGCACTAACATAAGCCGATTCATCCGACGCCAAGAAAAGTGCTGCTTCTGCTATGTGCTTCGTGCTCAATGTAATACCTTTCAAGTTAGCACGTTCAGTTATTGAAGCTTCTAGGCTGTCAGCATCGCCGTGGTACGTTTTGCAAACCATCGGCGTAGCGATGCCGTAAGGCGATACACAGTTCACTCTGATTCCATATTGCCCCAGCTCGCGAGCCGCCGCTTTCATCACGCCTAGGATGGCGTGTTTCGAAGCCGCATAGGCTAACGGAGCTGGCCCAGCTAGGATAGCCTCGACGCTTGCCGTACATATGATGGAGCCGCGGATTTTGTTAGCTACCATGACTCTAGCCGCGTGCTTCATGGATAACGCGGCTCCTCGCATATTAACAGCCATTGTCCTGTCAAACACCGTCATATCCATTTCGAGAACGCTCCCGAGGGTACCGAGTGTGCCCGCGTTGCTGAACATTATGTCGAGGGCGCCGTATTTTTCAACAGCATATGCGACAGTTTCCTCGACTTGTTTCTCGTCGGATACGTCGCAGTGTCGGTAGCAGGCCTTGTCTGTTCCGATGGAGGACACGACTTGGAGTCCAAGTTCATCCTGAATGTCTGCAATTACGACACGAGCCCCATGTTCAACAAACAACCTTGCAGATGCTTCACCAATGCCACTTGCAGCACCCGTTATTATAGCTACTTTGCCCTCCAACCTGCTGCCACCAAACAAAAAAAAACATTAACAAACAAAAAATTATGTGGAACTATTAAGATTCCCCGTTAAAATCTACTACTGATTCACAGCAAATTCATTAGCTTGCCGATGTAAGTGCGCTAGAATGGAGTACATTATGTAAATTGGCTAGCTAGAGAGTTTAATTTGCTGATAGAAAAGAAGATAATTACCTGAGCTTATTTGCCATGAAATTCAATTACTTGTTGCACAATTGGTCAAATTGATTGGTGTTCAAATAGAGGTCGCTGCAGGCTTAGGCTTATTGAACACAAAGTTTCGATCTGCATATACAGTTATATAAGTGTAAGTATTGAACTTCCTTAATTATCTCATTTTTTTTATTTTGAGAAAGTTGGCAATTATATACTCAACGGACCACGTTTTCCTTGTTTGACGGTTCACATTTCAAAGAGTTTACCTCATTTTTATCAATTTTGACAGTAGACATGCATGTGATTGATTATAGTAAAATATAGTCAACATGTCATAATTTTCTATTTTTGCACTGCCCGGTATAAACTCGATGCACGTAAACCCCCTCCACATAATTACTTTTTTTCCAATTAAAAGTACTACACCAGTTGTCAATCTACTGCTACATTTGAAATAACTAGATAATTATGGCCCGTGTTAACGTAAAATCTTAATAAAAATCTAAAATTATGCAATATTAACGATCAAATTACTGAACATAGTTTAACTGTCAAATATATTGTTCATATATACTCCTCCGTCCATTTTTACTTGTCCCCTATTAAGTTGGTACAAGGATTAAGAAGTAGTAAATGATAGGGGTAATTTTTCCAAATCATCCTTTGAATATAATTAATACAATGTCTTCAAAAATGTAATAGATAAATGACTATAATTAATGACAAGGGTAAATTAGGAACAATATGTTATCTCTTGATTTCATAAACTGGACAAGTATTGTTGGACATCTAAAATAGTATAAGGGTCAAGTAAAGATAGACAGAGGGGGTACATGTGAATGTCATACTACTGGATGTTGAATTATAAAGTAGACAAAAATAGATGTTGTAATAAATGCATTTTTCATGTTGTGATCAATTTCTTCTACGTCATTTTAAATCAAATTACATATTACATTTAAATTAAAAATGAAATGTCAGTATTACAATAATTTTACAAAGTCAAAATTCAATATAGTATAAAAATTACGAAGGTATTTTAGTATAACCACCAACTAAAAAAACATAACCGTCCATAGAAGACTAATTTTAGTCCTCCCTTGCCTCTCCCATGAACTTATATTTTTTTTTATAGTTATAGGCTCAAATACTTCCTATCGATCTCAAATCTGATTTTTTTTATTCACAAGTTATACCAAAGAAAACACACCCCATCTTTCAGGTCTACACAACGACAAGCAACTTTGAGTTTCCAAGCTCAAGACTTTAGGTTGTTTGATAAAGTCATTGCAAATAAGCATGTGCTAGTAGCTCTCATGAAACAGAATGCTTAGAAGCCAATTGTTTGGGTTCAAGCACTAAAAAACTGTAAGAAAGAATTTTGCATTAAACAAGCGGCAAATATCACATTCATAGTACATTGACCTCCCAAATAAATTACAAAAAAGAATCAAATTCGTACTTTTCAAGTGTTCCAAATGACAAATATATTTAGTTCCAAGAAACTCGAGATTAATAAGTTATACTATTGCATTAATTGTATACAACACTAATTTAGAATACACTATTACATGGAATCACCGTAGAATAACAAAATCATAACTTGCTCTCGGATTTTTTAGTCCCTGTGCTTTTTCAATTGCCACACCAGAGATCATCTTTGATATCCTACAAGATTGTTGCGGGCTAACTGTTGCTCTGAGCAGAAACAAGCGCTGAATTCTCCTTCCTTCTCGGACCATGCATGTACAAAAGCAAGCAAGCCTTTGATAAGAGACACATTTCATGCATATTCACGTCACACCCTTTGGAAATGGAGGCCAGTTGGTACATGTTCAAGTGTCTCTACTGTAGTTTCAGGAGAATGGAGGTTTGATTCTGAAAGTTATGCAGTGATCACGGTTATCATCCTTTTCATGAAAAATAATGCTGACAATCATTTCTTGATACATATATTTAACGATCGAAAAGAAATAAGATAATTGCTGCTTTTTCCTTGAATCGTCTTCTCCATACAGATCATTCTACTATTTCAGCTTAGTCATTACGGATCCCTCAAAAGCAAAGCTCACATACAGCAACCTAATAAAATAAGTGATTCGTGAAGATCTCTGTGTAAAACTAAATTGAATGTAACAATAAGACTGAAGGAAATAAGTCCTCCTTATGCATTATTTGTATGCATATACTTTCGGCTTCTGTGATTCCACAAAAGAAAAGTACAAATGGTCAAGTAAAGTCAAGTAGTAAAGCCAAGTTGTAGAATGTAAAGTCAAGAAAAGTACAAATGGTCAAGTAAAGCCAAGTTGTAGAATGTATATAGTTATTGACTGATCCAAGCATTAAGTCTTCTTTCATCTTTGCCTTTTCTTTTATACAACATAGATTTTATCAATTGTGTATTAATTATCACTTAAGTTTGGTGAACTAAATGTTATTAGTACGGTGGACAAGCATTATTGAATATTTATTTTTAGTATAATAAACAAATAAAGATTAACGGAGAAAGTATTTAAGTAACTTGCAGCGTAGCCATTTTTATGTTAATGTTCACAACTTTTTAACGCTTTAAATAAGCTCTAAAAAGGATTCAAGATCTTATTGTCTCTTGCTCTAGCATTTGCACTTTGTTATTTCAATTTCTAATTCTTTCTCTTAGTTAATAAATCATTGTTCTTATTTCATTGACATAGTAAAAAATAATAAAAATTGGTTGATCATAATTAACTTATCTTAAATTCATTTTATTTTCCAAATTTACCTAGAATTTTTCCTTCAAATGAGTCCTCCACATGCGCAATAGTTAATAGTTGTGAATTTCATATTTTTGTCATTATTTGTCTAAGAGAATCCAACTTGTAATTTATAAGTTTAATAATACTATACTATATGTATTCAATGACTTTTATTAGCTGACCATTATATAAAAAAAATCAATACCAGCCTTGAAAATAGGGACGTGGTATTCTGTTGCCATTTCCAAGTGATAATTAAAAAATTGGGATAATAATGAATCTGATCATCAATTAATAGGGCCTCACTTGGTCAACTGTTTTGCTTTCTAAGCCTCTCCGTCTTATCCCTCTCTCCAATTAATAGAATCCTAGTTAATTATTTCATTTTACAACATAAATCAAATCTGACTTTTTCATATTTCTCTCTCAATAAAATCATCATAATTAATAAAATAATCCTTCACCTCAAATATTATTAAAATTGCAAGAACTAATTCTTCCATGCTTCAACTTGTTCATCTTGGAGAGAAAAACTATATGCATCAAAATTCATAATTTGTGAAAACTTAACAAATGATATTAAGTTTTTTTTTTTAGAAAATGAACTTGAAGAAATATTTAAAGTACAAACATCACAAAAAATCTACATCAAAATCATAAAATTCAATTATCATATTAAAGAGAGATGAATACAGGATTTAAAAAATAAGCAAAAAAATAACATGGAGAGAATGTTTTGGCTGAGAATCCAGCTTAGATGAGTATATGAAAGTTACTTTAAATTTTAGAAAATAAAGTTCAAAATAGGAACAAGAAAAAGAAAACTTAGAAAAAATAAATAAGTAATCTGCAATAGTAGATCAATTTTCCCTGATAATTTGCAATAGTAGATTAATTTTTCCTGATCCACAAAACTTAAACTCATAGTGATATGATAAATTATTTTTCTATGTATACTCTCTTAAAAGTGTGCAAAATAAATAATAAATAAACATTGTTGATCTGACAGGGATTGTAATAAAATAAAGAGAATATTAGGATAGATACTTTTCCTTTCACGCAATTGAAATTAATTTGGGGTGGCACGTTACGATATATAAAACTCCAATTCCATTGTGTCAGTTTTCAGTTTTTGAAATACGAGACTATTGTTATATTAATTTAATAATATAATTCGATATTTATAAGTTTGACTTTTTATTTTGTGATGTGATAAATTGATAGTCATAATATGTTTGATTTTGATTTATATATATAAATATCATAAATAATTATGTATTTGACTTTTTAAGAAACGTTTCAATTATTATATCTAACATCTTAAATTAAATATGTAGACATTATCTAATAGGTAGTAGAAACAACTACACAAAATTACATTTCGATCAAGATAGAATATTCAAAATTTCAATGTCTAAATAATTAATTTGGCACCTATACTAGTTTATGAATTTATTAAGAATATATTGTAATATATATGAGTGATAAATATAATTATACAGTTCGAAACAGATATTGGAATTGATATTTTTCTTAAAAATATAGAATATGTATGAATATTATCATACATGTCCTTTATCATCCTAATATACACCATTGCAATCTTTTATAGGCCTTCTTAATATTAATGAATACTATCGAGGTCCCTCTTTCTTTCCCTATATTTCTCTATCATTCTCTGAATAAGATGGATTGCTTTAGTAGTCGATCATCCCAGCATGAATCCGAATTTGATTCTCTGAAATAGATATTCTTCTTCTCACCCTCATTTCCATCACTCTCCCTAGACCTTCATAATATAGCTTAGCAACTTGATACCCCTGTGATTGTTACAGTGTTGAATATCACCCTTGTTCTTATACAATGACACCATTGTACTCCTCCTCTATTCATCACGCATCTTAACAGTTTTCAAAATAGTATTAAATAACTTAGTCAATCACTCCATACCATCCTTGACAATGCTCTTCCAAAAATCCACCAAAATCGCATCGGGTCCGATCACTCTCCCTCTGTTCATCCTACTAGTGACACGTCTAATTCCCTCGACCTTAAAATGCTTGTAGTAACCAAAAAAATGATGACTATCAGAGTATATCAAATCACCCAACTCAATATCTTTATCCCTTTTCTCATTTAAGAATTTGTGAAAGTAAGCTTGCTACCTTTGCTTAATGGAAGTCTCGTCCGCCAACAACTCATCATCATTATCCTTGATGCACTTCACTTGGTCAAAGTCGCGAGCTTTTCTCTCTTTTTCTCTTTCGCGGGCCTAGACAATCTCTTGTATGCCCCCACCATTTTTTTCTTAGCTCGACATATAAGCATTCAAACATTGTTGTCTTAGCACTTGTGGCCGTGTCTTTGCTAACTTATAGATATCCTTAAGCCTCTTTTTTCATCCGCATTCATACACTCCAACCACTTTGTATGGGTAACCTTCTTAGCTTTCACTATGTCTTGAATTTCTCCATTCCACGACCTATCACCTTAATGTCCAACAAAGGTCCATCTTGATACCCCTAGTACCTTGGTAGCTACTTCTCTAATGAAACCAACAGTAGTATCCCACATGTTCACATTTCGGCTACTACTACAAGCCCCCGAACTATTCAACCTTTCCACCATCTCCCGAGAAAGGCTATGAGTCAAGCTTCTGCATCTAATCCTTAGTTGGACATAATTAGTCTTCTTCCTCTTATCCCTATTAGTTTCTAAATCCATCACCAAAAGTCTATGTTGAGTGGAAATATTTTACTCGAAATAACTTTTCGATTCTTACAAAAGCTTTTGTCATCCTTCCAGAGGATTAATTAATTAGTCTGAGTCTTAGCTACCGTACTACGAAAAGTAATCAAGTGATTTCTCTTCGAGAAACATGAGTTAGCAATAACCAACCCAAAGGCTTTAGCAAAATCTAAGAGAGATGTCCCGCTTTCGTTCCTTTTTCCAAAACCAAAGCCTCCATGAATCTCGACAAAACCATTAGAAGTTGCACTGATATGCCCATTAAAGTCTTTCCTAGTGAAGATCTTTTCTGTATCCAGTATAACTCTTACAATCTCATCCAAATCCTCCCAAAAAGCTTTTTGACTTTCTCATCCAGGCTCCTTGATGCACATAGGCACTAGCTACGTTCACTATATGTCTACCGATAATAAGTTTTACAAATATCATCTTTTCATTTATCCTCCTGACCTCAACCACATACTCTTTAAGATCTTCATCTACTAGGATACCTACTCTATTTCTATTCACAGAGACACTAGAGTACCATAATTTAAACCCGTCCACATTTCGTGCTTTAGTACCTACCTATCTGGTCTACTGAACACATGCTACATTAATTTGACTTCTCTTAAGAGTATTCACGAGCACTATTGACTTCTCTATAAGTGATCTTGTGTTCTACAATCCTACTCCCAACTTAAGTAAGCCCGTCCCTTTCTTACCACTACTATCCTTCACCTTCGACCCCAACCAAAGACATGACCCTAGTCAACATCAGTCCCCAGCGTCACTATACTAAGAACAAATAATTAAATATATTACAATAGATCAAGAAAATATAAGCACTTGAAATCAATAGTACAACAATACAATAGTATGCAAGATGTCAAAAATAAACAATAAAAATGATGGATAAAAATAAACGGGACAATGTGAAATCAATATACAAGTGCAAGAGGTAGCAGCACAACAAGTCGCAAAGCAGGAACAATAAACTCAACAGAATAAAATAAATGAACCCTGAAAATATTTAATAAACACAATATGTCAAAGACAAGATACTTAAGCGATAATAGAAAAGTTGATTCATGAAATAGTAAATATAAAGTCATTTGAAAGATATCACCTGATTAAAGTGAAAATTTTTGGTCAATATGTACTGAATGTCACTGAAAATGTATAGCCGTCGCTGGGGACTTACTAAAGCAGCTTTGCCAGAAAAACCTCGTCTAAATTAATGGCTTTTTCCAAAAATTTTCGTCATTCTAGAATTTCTTTTGAAGTTTTAGGAAAATCCAAATGCAGAAATTTGACACTGAGCAAAACCCAGATGGGGAATTCGATGCCGATGAGTTTTTCAGGCCCCGATAATGAATCACAAGACAAAATCGTCGAATCTTGATCTTAAAAGGTTGTTGTTTCCCTCTAATTCGCTACTTGTTGGGAGTCAACCCCTTTTCAATGTTTGTTCTTGATGACTCTTTGAAATTCGAAAAGGGAGTTTTAGAAAGACTTAGTCGGAAACAGATTATCGAAAATTCATCGAAATTAATAATCCCAAATCGCAATTCTATTACAAGATTTGGAACGTCTAATGATGAATAGAATCTCAGTGTAAATAGAAGCAGAGAGACAAACTAGCCTAGAAATATGTACTAATGATTCTATTAATGATGCTCTATACTCTAAATTGATTACTTCTGATATGTCATTATTTAATATAAAAAATAAAATGATTTTTTTTTAAAATTCTCTTAATTTATTAAAATGATAAATAAAATGAATCATCTTAATTTAGAAATCAAATAAATGAACAGATTGAGCATTTAGTTAGGTTGACCTATCTAAAGTGGAAGGAACAAGATAGCATGCATACTTAAAATTAAGTGATTGTGAGATTAATCAATAGGATGACATATCAAACTTTCTTTATCAATGTTGCAGTCAATTCTTATACTGCATTATTCTAATTCACAATTATAATATATGGTAATAACAATATTTATATTGATCAAGTGAACAGCATCCTAGTATACAAACTTCTTCATAGAATAAATAAATCAAATTATGTTGCAAGTTACTAGCATTTGTTGATAAGTAAATATAATAGTGCACATTCACAAATAGATTTAATATTACTTCAAGAGAGAGCTAAGGCCACTATCGACAGTCAAATTTTAAGCATATTTAGTTTTGGTCATTTATTGTAAGAACTTTCCAAAAAATTTCTTAAAGAATTAATAGATGATTTTTTTTTAGAGTTTTTCTACATTTTTTTTTGAAAAATAACCAAGAAAAGTGTCAATTTTCTTTTTTAAATAATCAATTAAATTAAATAACATCGTATATTTTATTTTTTTTTCATATTCAAATTTTGTGGATTTAACTCACAAAGCCTTATGGATTCAAAAAACATGAACTAGTATTTGAATTAAATCCACAAAGCTTGAATATGAAAAAAATAAAAATATCTGATGTTATTTAATTTAATTGATTATTTAAAAAAGAAATCGATACACATTCCTTGGTTATTTTTTTGAAAAAAAATAGAGAAATTCTAAAAAAAATTATTTTTTTTTAAAATTGTCTATTGATTTCTTAATTTTTTTTTTAAAACTAACAGACAAACGTCGTTATAAAATAAAAATAAAAAATTATAAAATTAGCAATTGTGTTTAAATTATACATAAAAAATTGAGTTAAAAAGTTAAAATGGACAAAGATAAGATAATGTATCAAAATGAAAAAGAAGTATATTTACCAATTATAAATTTTGTTAAGAAAAATATTTCTAAGCCATGTAATTTTTCCTCAACTTTTTGTATAGGAAAGTATACTGATATACTCCTCCTTTACCTTTATTTAAAAGAAAAACAAAAAACTGGGCCATAGTAAGAAAACAGTTCTAAATGTGGCAGGGTACGGGTTTAAAAGGCCCATTACTTGCCAATATAAAATTTGTGAACGTGACAGGTCAGTATCGCTTCAAGTTTTTTTCTTCTCACTGTTACTCCCGGAAGTGGTGAGAAGAAGACAGCGCTAAAACCCTAGCTCCAATCTAAAGTTCTACAAAGTAGTCCGATGGAACACGACGAGGATTTGGCGCAAATCGCTGACGAGATCTACGCCAACGGCGATGAAAACACACAGCGTCGCCGGCCGATTATCAGCAGCGAACAGCTGGATGTTGAGGCGTACGCCGCCTTATACAGCGGAAGGACGAAAATCATGCGGCTGCTCTTCATAGCGGATCGCTGTGGCAATGCTTCAATGCAATTGGAGGCTCTGAGGATGGCATATGATGAAATTAAGAAAGGGGAAAACACACAATTGTTCCGTGAGGTTGTGCAGAGAATTGATGGACGTTTGGGAACTAATTATGGCCCGGACCCTGCTTGGGCTGACTCCGTGGATCGCCGGGCTGAGCTGAGGAAGGAGAAGCTTGAGAGCGAACTCAACGCTTATAGGGTATCTTTCTTTGAAGAATTTTTTCTTTTGTATAAATCTTCGATGCGTTCATTGAAACCCTTCGTTGTTTACTTAATGTTTCGTGAATTATCATGTTATTCCCTTAATTACAATTTTTTTTTTTTTTTTTTTTTGCATTTTTCGTATACAAGAGTCATTTTTGGGTAGCTTTGGAAGCTAAATATAGTTAGATTAATTATATTTTTAGTATTAGCATCTTGATAATCAGAAGCAACATAATATTATTATGAATTAATAAGTTGATGTTCTTATTAAGATAGTGAAAACATTCAGGTTATATTATTGATAATTAGGAAAGAGCGCGCGAGGAAACTAGGATGATGGGGGCTAATGTGTGTGTTGAATTCTATTCTGTGTTCTTAATCAAGGTAAATTTTATGGTTTCTCTTTTGTTCTTTTAGTTTTATCCTGCTCAAGTTTCAGATTGATCAATATGGTTAGACTTTCTTGAGTGATATGGATTTTTGGGAATTATAAGATCTTTTTGAGAACTACTTTTTACTGTTTTCATGGAAATACAAATTACTCCCTCTTCTTACTCCATAGTACATTTGTTTCAGATTTTATAAACCAAAGATCCATACAAGATGGCATTTTGGCCTCGCTAAAATACTAGTGAAATAAAAGAGATTCTTATTGCCGTCTACATTGGTCATACACTTTATGGAACGGTCTAGTGTTATATCCCCTTTAACTCATAACTATGTTGAAAGTTGACATGTTTTCTATGGAAGTAAATTGTAAAGTCAATTAAGGCATCAAGATGATACACAGTTACAAAAGGAATCAGGAAGTTGACATATTATTGACCAGGCATAATATTCTGATATTGAGGTAGTTCCTCTTTATGAACCTAACACATAAAAACTCCTCTTTATTGGCCTTACCCTTCATCTGCTAAGCATGAATTACTACCTAGTGAAATACTGGGTAGTTGCCATCTACATCGGTTATACACTTTATGAAACAATCTAGTGTATCATCACTTTTTTCTTGCCATTTATCCCCTTTAACTAATAACTACTATGTCGGAAGTTGACATGTGTCCTATGGAAGTATAGCCACATCGATCCGCTATGAAGAGAAGCCGCATGATTTTCATCCGGCCGCTGTATAAGGTGGCATACGCTTCAATATCCAGCTGTTCGCTGCTGGTAATCGGCCGGTGACGCTGCGTGCTTTGATCGCCGTTGGCGTAGATCTAATAGGCTATTTGCCCTAAATCCTCGTCGGGGTCCATCAGATAAACTTGTAGAACGTTCAATTCGAGCTAGGGTTTTTGCTCTGTCTTCTTCTCACCACTTCCGGTAGTAACTCTAAGAAGAAATAAAAGTGATTCTAATTGCCATCTACATCGGTCATACACTTTATGGAACAGTCCAGTGTTCCAATCTCTTTTTTCTTGCCATTATATCCCCTTTAACTCATAACTATGTCGGAAGTTGACATGTTTTCTATGGAATACATCATAAGGTCAATTAAGGCATCAAGACGATACATAGTTACAAAAGGAATCAAGAAGTTGACATATTATTGACCAGGCATAATATTATGATATTGACGCATCTCCTGTATATGAACCTAACACATAAAAACTCCTTTTGATTGACCTTACCCTTCATCTGTTAAGCATGAATTACTACCTTTTTCTTCATCTTGGCACCATTGCACCCTTCCATTAGATTTCCTTTTTAGCAATGCTATTGCCATTATTTGTTACTTTTTATTTCTGTTTGTTTAACTTATTATATTACCTAATCTTATTGCTAAATGGAACTCATTTGACCTTTCTATGTAGACAAATCTGATCAAGGAGAGCATTAGGATGGGGTACAATGATTTTGGAGATTTCTACTATGCACATGGACAGCTTGGAGAGGCATTCAAGAATTACGTCCGTACACGTGATTATTGCACGACTGCGAAACACATAATCCATATGTGTTTGAATGCTATTCTGGTCAGCATTGAGATGGGCCAGTTCACACATGTTACAAGCTATGTTAGTAAGGCGGAGCAGAGCCAAGATGCTCTAGATGCTGTTACAGTTGCAAAACTTCGTTGTGCAGCTGGGTTGGCTCACTTGGAGGCAAAGAAGTATAAGCTTGCTGCTCGGAAGGTTTGTGTCTTGTTTCTGACTAATGAGGCCTGTTAACTTGTGGTTCAGTTGTGAATTAATATTAAGTGCTTTATGATCCTCAATCTAGGTTCACTGTAACAAACTTGATCTAGAGTTTAACGATCTTAGTTTGGTGAAGCTTGAAATGATTTCAGGCGCAATCTATCCAGATTACAGTTGGTCTTTAAAGACTAAAAAAGATACTTTACATACATAAATCATTTATAACCACATACTTAGTATATTCCACAAGTGGGGGCTTGGGGGATGTATGCAGACTTTACCCTTACCTTTGTAGGATAGAGAGGTTGTTTCCAATAAACCCACCAGCTCAAGAAAATCATTTTCCAGAACAGATTTGAAAGAAATGTAAGAGTAAAAAGATGTGATGAGAGATAAAAGTATTGACAGTGAAATAGTGAAGATAAAATACAAGTAAAAGAAATAACAGTAGTAACAAAATTACATAGTAATAATAATACTGGTAAGAGAACAAATAGGTGCTCCAGACTAGAACCTTGCTCTTCCACTGGGAAGAGAGAAAATGCTCTCTTCAACTGGTTTTCCTTCTTGAAATATCCAAGGACTTTGCTCATACTAATTATGTGTATGTACTAGGATATTAAGGAGATTTGTATCTTACATGTACAAATCACAATAGACTCTCTCAGGCACTAATCCCAAGACTCTTTCTCTAAAGGCTCCTTTCGGGTCTTTGGGACCCTCCTCTGGTGGTCTTCAACCACTGGAATCTCTTTTCATACATTTCTCTTTGAAAGCCTTTTTTCCAGACTATGGAAAATCATGTTTATTTCAGATTCGGGGGAAGTCATGACATTTTAGAAACCAAGTCATCTTCCGATACTTGGTTTGAATGGGCAGAGAGTGCTAGATTGTATATGAGGAGAATGACATTGAGTAGTAGAGCTCTTTGGTGGTTATGCAACAAAATGAGGGAAGCATCAGAAGTAAAAGGGAAGACTTCCAAGACATGGAAAGTTAGGGATGTCTCTATTAGCAGTTTTTGCTCTTTTAAGTTTAACAAGTTTGGTAGATTGGTTATTCCAGATCGGTCATTATAATTCCTGAAAACAAGCCTAATGAAGGGTGATTGGGTATTGTAAATCGCATTGAAAGCTTCATCAATATGGGGTCTTTAAGGCATTGTTTTGCTCCGGTGCTCGGGGCTCTAAAACACCAATCTTTAAGGGGTAAAGGCGTAAAGCTATAAGGAAGCATTCCAAAAGGATAGGTGGATTGCTTAAGAGCCAACCACTTTCAACGGGCAAGAGATTTTGAAAGCCTCTACAAGACATGGTGAGAAGGACCTTCTAAAGTGATGCTTGATAGAGAGTTTTCCAAAGTGTGATGAGATTCCAACAAGGAATGAAGTAAGAAGGTGGGCTTAATAGGTTCGGAAAGGAGCTTTCAACTTCTAAATTTTTAATATGAATGGCGTACTATTTTTGTTCGAGTTCCCGTCAAGAGAGGATGCAGAGGATATTTTTCTTGGCAACTGGAAGAGGCAGGGCAAACAACTAATGTTGGATTGGTGGTCTCCAATGGCGGTTGCTTTCCCAACCCACCACAGATTTGGTTGTTTTTGGGTCTGAATCTTCGGTCTTCCTTTGCATCTTTGGTCGGCCAAAATTATGAAAGAAATAGGAGATAAATGTTGGAGTTGGGTAGGAACAAAAGAAAAAGCCTCATTAAAAAATCATCTCCGATGGGTGCATTTAAAAGTGCAAGGCCCCTATGAAAACATCCTAGGAGAAATTGAAATCTTAGATGGGAATCTAATTTTTTCACTACCAGTGTGGGTGGAAGCTCCGACAAGGTTTCGTAGATTATAAGAGAACCACTATGACAATCTTAGGCATCAACCCTAGGTTGGAAAGGGAAAGGGACAAGTCTTATGACTCTGAAGGTGTTGCCGACCCATTGCATTTTAGGATTAAGGGGGGAAGGTAAAGAGCCCTTAGACAAAGAGCCACTTATAGGAAATATTGTGGGTCCCAGTATGTTCTAGAATCACGTGGGCACAAAAAAATGTGAGCTGGCCAGTTGTGGAGTCTCTTAATGCGGGTTTTAACCCTCCTGACTGTATTGGGTCGGAGTAATTTCATACTTTGGGCCATCAATGGCAGCCCAAGTTTTGGATTCTCAAAAACTGAAGTCCAAAAAGAAGTGAGCACTTTACCAAGTTTTTTAATGCGAACTTGGTATCACAACATACGACATCAAGCTTACGATAAATGGTCGGAGTAATTTCATACTTTGGGCCATCAATGGCAGCCCAAGTTTTGGATTCTCAAAAACTGAAGTCCAAAAAGAAGTGAGCACTTTACCAAGTTTTTTAATGCGAACTTGGTATCACAACATACGACATCAAGCTTACGATAAAAGAGAGGATGAAGCTTTGATGAGAAGAACAACCTCATTGACAAAAGTTCTCATCTTCCACCCAGAAGCTGAGTTACAGAGGGAATCGATTATCAACAAACATAGACCTAACTAGAAGGTCAATTTACCTCCTACAACTTCACCTCCAACGCCAAATGCTCCAATTGAAAAGGTGGAGCAAACAGGGGAAGCCTCAGATAACCAGTTGATACCTCTAGAAGACCCTACCCCTATTCAACTTGATGCTAGTTAGTGCGACAGAGAGGCTGAGGCAAAAACCTCTTCTTGGGTCCACCATAACATTGTCAAACCGAGCAAAGAATTTGGGGCTCTCTTTGATGGTCTAGAAAAAGAAGTCGAAAGTTTACTTATTAAACTTGATAAGAGGAGGGTTTGCCCAATGAGATAGCAATCAACAACCAGCAGTTGGTGCCAATGAAAGTCAGGAATTTAATATGCGAGATAAAATATAAGGATAGTGAACCTAGAAATGAATCGAGGAAAGGGAGGAGACCACCCATAAGTGATCAATGAAAGTCAAGATTCTATCTTGGAATGTTATAGGGGGCTTAATGGAACTGACCAAGGAAGTTGATTAAGCAACTAATTCAGCAGCAGGGAGCAAACATCCAGGTTCTCGTAGAAATAAAATTGGATAGAGATGTTAAAGACTTGCTAGGAGAGTTATGGACAAATAGACGGGTGAGGGAGGTCCATTCAGAGGCTAAAGGCACCAGAGGTGGCATACTCATCCTTTGGGATAAGAGGGAGTTAGGGAGGACTTTTTGAAGTTGGTAACCAAATGATCACTTGCAAACTCATAGGCGTCAACCAAGACCTAGCTTGGCTTCTGAGTGCTGTTTGCAAACTACAACAGGCTTATCAGAAGAGATCTTTGGGGTGAACTAACATCATATAAAGCTAGCTGGGAGGGGATTTGGGTGATTTGTGGTGACTTAAATGTCACAAGATCTACAATCGAAAGGGTAAACTGCAACGGGATATTAGGGGGCATGACTGAGTTCTCCGAGTGCATCAATGACCTGGAACTTGTAGACCCCTTTATTTGGAGGGTCTTACACCTGGAGGAGAAGGGTGACTCAGAGGAGTGCTCCAAAATAGATAGGATCCTATACTCAGCTGAGTAGGAAGACTCCTCCTAGGTTGAGCAGATCCTACTTCTTAGATTGGGATCAGACCAACTCCACCCTCCTCTCATATGGGGACTGGGAGTCATATTTCAAATTCGAAAACTGGTGGATGGAGATAAGAGGGTTTTAAAGATAAGGTGAAGGATTTGTGGAGCTCTTTCCCAAACACTGGCAGACCTGCCTTCATCCTGACAAATGAACTCAAACTACTCAAAAAAGAGCTTATGCCATGGAGTAAAAACAAGGTGAATTGGAAGCAGAAAAAAGAAGAAATCCTGTTACAAATTACTTCTTTAGGATACATACAGGAACAAAGATCTCTATTAGACGATGTACTAGGCCGAAAAATCCAACCATGGAATTTGAAGAGGTAGCAAAGAGGGAGGAAATTGCTTGGAGGCAAAGGTCCTGGCACAAAAATGGAGACAAGAATACTAAATTCTTCCACAGAATGGCTAATGTTCATAAGAGATTTAATTCTGTTGACACATTGAAAGTGGGAGATCTCAACATTATAGATCCATAAGCCATCAAGAGAGCCGTGAAGTGTTTTTGTCAATTACTTTACAATGAAACTGAAGAGTGGAGGCGTGATTTCACCATCTAGGATACACCTGTTTTCTCACTAGAGGATCAGACACGACTTCAAAGAAATTTGAATGAAGAAGAGATACTAGAAAGCATCAAATCAGGTGCCATTGAAAAGGTCCCTAGACTTGATGGTTTCCCAATGAACTTTTATTCAACTTTTGGGCCTTGATCAAGTCCATTGACAAGCCTAGAGAAGTCTTCACATATGTAGCTCTTATTCCCAAAAAGATAGGTGTAGTTGAACTGAGAGACTTCAGGCTAATCAACATAATATACGGAGTCTACAAGATTTTGGCCAGAATTCTAGCTGAAAGGATGAAAAGGGTAATAAATAGCTTGATCAATAGACACCAAATGGCTTTCTTCAAGGGCACACAAATAATGGATGCAACTCTATTAGCAAGTAAGTATGTTGATACAAGAATTAGAGGTGAAGTGGCTGGACTAATGTGTAAGCTTGACATTGAGAAAGCTTTTGAAAATGTCACCTGGAATTATCTCCTTAGCATGCTTAGCCAAATGGGCTTTGGAAACAGGTGGTGAAAGTGGATTAGTTTCTGCATTAAAATTGTTACTTCCATTCTGCATATGGCGGTTAGTGTGGAAGGAGAGAATTGGGAGATGCTTTGAAGACAAATCAAAGTCCATCCATGTTGTGAAAGGGAACTGCCTATCCACACTATTTCTTTGGTGTAAAGGAAATTGTATAGAGGAAATAAAAGATCTTCAAGATTTCATAGGTTCTTTGTAATCTAGATTTTATTTTATCTTCCTCTTGTAACACTTTTGGAGGTAGCCTTCTTCCTTAATTCCGAGGAATATAATAGTATCATTTATCAAAAAATGTTCTAGGAGTGGGCAATTTCTTATCTGAACTTGTGGTTTAAGCGAACTCAAAGCATAAGTTGGAGGCTATATTTAATGGTCCAGGTTGTGAGTAGAAAATGTATGTTATTCCTTTATTTTCTTACATAATTTAATGGGACATGCTGTATTAATTAACGGAACCATAACAAGGACTTGCACGAATAAAATTTATCCCCAAAATGGCTACCCAATATTGATTCAGTAACATCATTAGAACAAGTCAGGAGTTACTACATACATACCTTTTATTTTGGCGGTGTTATCTGTGCTAGTTTACATGCACCTTGTGGCTCAAGGTCCTTGACTATTCCAGTAGGCATCTGCCATCCCCTGCTACTTCCTATCGATAGAGGTTCCTGCCACCCTGTGAGTTCATTTTTATGACTGTTAAAACCTATGTTGTGCGGACTCTTCATTTTGCCGTCGAACCCATCTCAACGCGTCACCGGTGGGGATGTGGGTGCGACGTGTGTCGGATGCTCTGAATCCCATCAGATACTTTGACTAGAGTCGAGAACTCAGAGGACGACATTTTTGGAGGTTCTAGGGTTTTGGTGTTCTTGTTCCTTCATAGTTTGGAGGAGAAAAAAGAAGAGAGGAGAGGTGTTGCGGCTTAGCATCTTGACAGAGAGGGAGTAGGAATGAGATGAAGTAATATAAAATTAGGGTTCGTAGAGTTTTTCTTAAATGTCTTGTTTACCCTTTATGGGTTGTATGTTGCAATTAAAATTATTTCAATATTTGGGCCCAAACACTTATAATAACATTTTGGGGATAAACATAAATAGGCAATCTTATAAGACTTTTTTCATTTTGTTTCTATTTTTAGGTAGAATTCCTAATCCTCTGCCCAAATTATATTTGTATATCTATTATAATCAACAAAATATCTTTCTAAAAATATATATAATGAATATTTGTTCCAAAAATTATATAATAATAAATATGGCGAAAAGGTGCTCTCAAGCAGGCATCAACTATGTCGTTTCGACGCTTCAAAAGTGTCAATGGTGCGTGTCAGATTCTCCAAAAGTAGTGTATTTTTGGAGAATCCGACAAGGGTGTGACAGAGAAACTGAAGAGTCTGTGCAACTTGAGGGTGCAGCAGTAGGTAATATTATGTTGTGGAAAGGGAGTAATATGTATTATTTGAAAACTACTTTAGAAATACTATAAATCAAATAAATATCAACTTAAAGCATTTAAGATTGTAAGAAAATTATTAACTCTGCAAATTCTATCTGGGTCACATAAATTGAGAAAGAAAAATAACATATATTGGGCCCGTGCAATACGTGGTCTTTATCACTAGTGTGTGTGTGTATATTTTTTATATATAAAAACAATATTTTTACCGAATATCTCTCAAGTTTATAATATCTTTATAACTCTGTTTTTATAATGTTGACTCTTTTTAGCCGCATCCCTACACCCATATCCACACTCGGATTTGCACCCCCAAACTCTTAAAATTTAGAATTTGCTGAATCCGCCTCTCGAATTTGCACCTGTTTGAGATACCTGCACCCGAGTTTGAGCGACTTAGGTTAAAACATTTTTTGTCTATTAAATTAGCCCTTTAAAACTGTTTTAACTCGCTGCTCATATATGTTTATCATCGTTTCATCCAACTCCTCAGCCTTCACTTTAGAAGGTCTGATGGCATTTTCTGTGAGCTCTTCCTGAATTTTTGCAATCCTCTGATTCTTCTTTCTTGACCATGCCCCTCCCTCTTCCTCCAAAAAAACTCAGTGCAGGAGTTAAGCAAAGTGCACGAGTTAAGCAAAGACTTGCAGTTGCATCAGGCCTTTGATTGGTGAATACACAATGCTATGAGAGAAGGGATGCATAGGTTATGAAGCAATTATGGATCAGCTGGGAATACCAACGAAACAAGAAAGAAATGAAATGGTAGAAACCATGAGGAAATCCCAACTAAGTGAAGGTGGAGGGAGTTATCAGGATAATTTAGGAAATATAGAGGCAGGAGAGAATGAAATCCAGAAAATGAAGCAGTAGAATTTTCATCAGAAAAAAGAAAAGAAAAGAAAAGAAAGCAGTAGAATCGGGAAGAAACAAAATCAATTTAGCTTTGAAGAAGCCATTTCTGAAGGAATATTTGTTTTCTGCTTGGATTTTAATAAATTGTTTGCTTCCTTGATTCTATTGTGCTACATTTAGGGTTAGCAAGGAGTCTTAAAGAGTCTTATAGATATTCAGTATTCCGTCAAGCTAATTTGCATTATACTGCCTTTTTTGTAATGGAATGGATTGAAGTGGCAACCTGCTCCTGAAACACAACAACAACAACAACAATATACCCGGTGGAATCCTACAAGTGGGGTCTAGGGAGGGCAAAATGTACGCAGACCTACCACTAAATCATAGAGATAGATGCTCTTGAAACACAGCTGAATAAATTCTTATCCAAAAATCAAGAAAAGAACCAACTGAACTAATATCTTGCACGGCGAAATGCAATAGTACGACCTTAAGACCTATCAAATGCATATCCAAATTGATGCTTTCTTAGCAGGATGGATATAATGTTTATACATTTACCTTAACTAATTTTGTCTATTGGTTAATGTTAGTTGAGATACTTATGCTCAGTTGTCTTCTATTTCGTTATTTTTAGTAGCGGTTAATAGCAGATTACCATGCATTTTGCTATTCTTTTCTTGTTACTAGATTGAATTGCACCACAGAAGGATTTATAAATTCTTTTGTTTTGTTTACTTGACATTTCACTGGATCGTTGCAGTTCCTGGAAGTTGCTCCAGAATTAGGTAACAACTACACTGAAGTTATTGCACCCCAAGATGTTGCTACTTATGGTGGACTCTGTGCGCTTGCAAGTTTTGACCGAGCAGAACTGAAGGCAATAATACAATATTCTTGTTGCTCTCAAATGATTTTATCATCATAGTTGCATAAGAATTACAATGTCACTTGCTGATTCAGATGATTTTGTTTGACAGAGCAAAGTCATTGACAATATAAATTTCAGAAATTTCTTAGAGCTGGTACCTGAGATAAGGGAGCTCATTCATGATTTCTACACAAGGTAAAATTTGAAATCTGTCATGATACTTTGAATTAAATCTACTGTGAAGGAAGGTCTCAGTGGGCTAAACAATACAGATGCTATTCATTTGATGTGTATGTTAGAAAATACCCGTTCATATATTAGTATATTGACTGATAAGTTCCATATGTAACTTTCTATTCCAGCAATTTGGTGGTCCTGTTTTATCCCTTTATCAGGTTCAACTTCCGGATAGATAGAATGGCGGATTTATCCTGCCTATCTGTACATTGTGTGTGTATAATTTGACAAGCATCTCTTTTCTTTCAAACTGTTATTTCTTTAATCCAACTAAAATGTTTGTATGAGTTCAAAAATCGAATGAATTGTCGATATCTGAAGTTGTCTTGGAATTAATATTCTCACACTTCTCTTTCTCCTCGGTCTTTATATATGATGCAGTCACTATGCTTCTTGTCTGGAGTATCTAGGGAATCTTAAAGCAAATCTATTGCTTGACATCCATTTGCATGACCATGTCGAGACGCTGTATGATCAAATCCGTAACAAAGCATTGATTCAGTATACCCACCCTTTTGTCTCGGTTGATTTGAATATGATGGCTAATGCTTTCAAGACGAGTGTTGCCGGGTTGGAAAAGGAACTTGAAGCTTTGATCACTGACAACCAAATTCAGGTGATGGACTAATAAAATGCACCTCTGTACCCATCCTGCTGTGTGCAGTATGGTTTAGTCAATTTCAATGTACATAAATCATGATCATTATTGCTCTGCAGGCTCGAATTGACTCGCACAATAAAATTTTGTATGCACGGCATGCTGATCAGAGAAATGCAACCTTCCAGAAGGTGCTGCAGACAGGCAAGGAGTTTGATCGGGATGTGAGATCAATGCTTTTGAGAGCAAACCTTCTCAAGCATGACTACATCCTTAGAACATCAAGGAAACATTGAAAGGAACGAGGAGGATTTTGTGAGGTTAGTTATGCTGCATGAAGTTGACAGACAATTGTCTACAGAGGTTGGTTTAGTCTTGGAATCCTTTGGGGGTTGGAGAAGTCTGTCTTGGAAAGCCATATCTTTTGGGGGTTCCAGAAGTTTTTCTGGATAATAGAGGCCACTGTTCCAGAAGTTTTTCTGGATAATAGAGGCCACTGCTGTTCATACTTTATAGATTTATCAGTTGCTGGAGAAGTACATATTTTTGCCTGATATACTTCCTGCAACCTTTGTTGGTGATGTGTCATCAACGAATGTTAATCCATTTACTACCTTGTTTTTTCGTCCTTTTACAATTAAAGATGAAAAGATTCCATGTAGCCTATTGTTGATATGGTGATATGTGCTGATGTATTCATCGATGGTTTTTATCTGTTCGCATTGGTTGGTTTGGTTAAGTTGCTGAGATTCTGCAGACTGCGTCTTCCTTTATATTATCTCTTTGTTATATACTATTTAGCGTTGGGCTCGTCCAGGCGTGATATTAGACCAAAACAAAGGTCAAAGAATGGAGGAAGGTGTGATTAACCCCAGATAATTCTCTTCTACCAGCCAAACAGTGAGCTCTGCTGGATTTTTGTATTTTCTTTTACCTGGACTCGGCTTTCTTTGTACGTGAAATTATGATAATTGAGCCATAAATTGAGATGGAAAATATACTGTATTATTAGTTATGGTTGACAAATAAAATTTTGTATAAGGGATAGGAATACATGCTATGCATTTATATTAGGGAAAACGGTAAAAATACATCTGAACTATTTGAAATGAAGCAAAAATATCCCACTGTCAGATTTTGCCTAAAAAATACCTTTCAGTTAATTTTTTGTTAAAAAAAATACCCTTTACTTATATTTTTTTGACTAAAAAAATACCCTCCTCCTCTTTGATGAAAATGAAAAAGGGCAAAAGATATCACTTAACTATTAGAAATAGAGCACAAATATCCTTCCTTTGTTTTCGGTTAAAAAATATTTCTCCACTAAAATTTGAAAATTATTTTTTTAAAATATCCCTCTTAAATTAAAAATCCAACCCTAATTCATCTTCGAATCAATTTTTGTCAAACTTTAGTAGTATAGATTCTTACAATATTAAAAAATAGCTTTTGTTTATAGTTGTGATTGAATTTTTTTCTTGAAAATGGTAACTTATGTTGATTGTGTAAAATTTGCTAACATGAATACAACAGCTTCTATACAAGCTTTGTAGGTTCAAGAAATTTGCAGAGTTGGATCCTATTGAACTTGTAAAATTTATTAGAGGAGGAGGCAACGATTATAATGAGGATGGATCAGTGTTATTATTTAGAGGTCGACTTTTTCAGATGTTTACAAGTGAAATAATAGTCCCTTTCGATATGAAAAGGCTATCCAAGGAGAAAATCTCTTAGGTCTCTAAATAGGATTTCACATGGACTGATCATGTGGTATTTTTCGTCCACATAACATGCATGGTGTCGTTTTCATTAGAAAAAGGTTTTTAAAAAATTTTTAATGGAGGGATATTTTTAAACAAAAATCTAATCAAATGGTATTTTTGCACCAATTCTGATAGTTCAAGAGTATTTTTTGCCCCTTTTCATTTCGTTAGAGAGAAGGGTATTTTTGAGTAAATTATATAATTGGGAAACATTCTTGAGCCAAAAAATTTAACGAAGGGATATTGTTGCTCCATTCAAATAGTTCAAAAATATTTTTAGCCTTTTTCCCTTTAAAATCATAGTTTGAACTATACTGTAGATTTAAGTGTGGTAAAACCAATTGTATTTTATCATGTATAGATTGAACTTTGCTAAATACTTTGTGTTTCTTTTTCTTTATGATCTTTGAAATCTACATAGATCCTTCAAAGTTTAAAACCCTTTATATCCTCTCATGCCTTTGAAGCAGCGTAACTTTTGACTTTGCAATCTATGTCGACATTATTCATTCAAACATGAATGTAATGTTAAAGATTACCTTAATCTTTGTCCACTTATGTCACATCTTCATGAAAATTAGGCTTTAGACCCGATATCAAAGAGTTCAACAAGTCCATCCTCTATAAGTTTAAACTTTCTTGAAATTTTTTTAGAACATTTTACTTATCACTTTTTTTTTTATACTTGAACCACTTCTAATTATTCAATTAAAAGGATAAAACTTTATGTTAAGAAGTTAATATATTTTTTAATCCTAGCAATCACCACTTCAATCACCAAGTTCAAAATGGTTCATATCATGACCAAGGGAGACAAATGTAATACATACCTCACAAGAAATGGTGTATGCATTTCTTCCTCTTTTAAATCCTTTTCTGAGTTTTTATTCACCAAAATGTCTTAAAAGAAACAAATATTAAAAGAATAAAGAATAAAAAATATCCTCTCTCTTTCTCTCTTCAATCTCTTTTAAGCCACAGTCACTTCAAAAGCAGTACAAATCTACTTCAACATATGTTTCAGATCTTCAAATTCTAATCTTCCACACCATAAGTCTCTGTGGAAACTCCAATTTCTGTACATACATATCTATGTGTGTGATTGGATCTTGAAGTAGTATTGTTTACTGTTACTGCTCAAAATACTGAAAATGGGTCACTTGAATCTACCATCGTCAAAGCGAAATGCTCGACAATGGCGTGTTCTTGATTTGGTTTCAGCAGCTTTCTTTGCAGCAGTCTTAATTTTCTTCCTTCTTCTCTGCACTCCTTTGGGTGATTCTTTGGCTGCTTCAGGCCGCCAGACTCTGCTCCGTTCTGCCTCTGGGGATCCGCGCCAGCGTAGTCGTCTGATTGCCCAGGTCAAATTAATATGAATAGTATCCGTTATGTTAGGTTCAGTTCCATTCGATCCGTTTTTTGAAATTTGTGTTTTTCGGAATAGGTGGAATCGGGGAGACACAACACGGCCATTGATGCATGTTCAGCTGACTATGTGGATCATATGCCTTGTGAGGATCCGAGAATCAATAGCCAATTGAGTAGAGAGATGAATTTTTATAGGGAAAGACATTGTCCGTTGCCTAAGGATACGCCTCTTTGTTTGATTCCACCGACACAAGGTTACCGCATTCCTGTTCAATGGCCTGAGAGTTTGCACAAGGTAATGCATTTCAAAAGAAGCGTTTTGATCTCACTGGTTTGCTTTTGGTGCTGAAAAGGGCAAATCTTTGGTTAGTTATTATTGATCTGAAGCGAATCCCCTGCAGCCCAGAAGATTGTGCTGAAATGTGTAGAAGAAACACTTCTATTTACTTACTTTAGGTTTAAAGATGCAGCTTTACTAGTGAGTTGAAATGTGTGAAGCCCACTGATAGGAAAAGATACTTTTGCTTATGTTAGGTTGCAACTGTTTGAGTGATTTTAAAATTCATAAGTTCCATCAGATTGATTGATTTTAGTCTAGGTGGGCTGAAGTTAGCTCCTCAAACTATGTTTAAGTTGCCTTTAGATGTATTCCAATCTGCAGATTTTGTATGATCCAGCCTAATACTCGTATTCATGCTAGTTGCTGCTTCGTTAGATGGGTCTTATAATAGTTTTCTTTTAATATTCCTTTTTCCTTTTAAGTTTATGTGGATAGTGGCTTCTCCCTTATCTTGGGCCTTTTTTGGTGGCAATTCTTAGCTACTGTGCCTCTCAATATGCACCCAAGGGTGTGACTTAGTTGGTCAATGAAGTGGGTTGCAAGGTCTCATGTTTAGATCTTCTCAGAGACAAAACACTAGGTAATTTCTTTCTATATGTCGTTGTCGACTTGTTGTAGTATTAATGGACAAGGTTACTTAGTACCTATTGCTGATGGGAGTTAACATGTATCTCGTGGAATTAGTCAAGGTGCCCGCAAGCTGCCTAAACACCACGGTTATCAAAAGAAGAAACTCAGCCTCTCAATATGTTAAATAATACAGTTCTTTTCTCTTGTAGATTCAGTCTCTTAATATGTTAAATTGTATAGTTCTTATTTTCTTGTAGATTCTGCTTAAATTGTTGCATTACATATGTGATTTTGAGCCTCTTGGCTGCATCAAATGGAACCCGTTCTGTTGAGGGCTGTATTTTCACTTTTTTTTCTTATGAAGAGTTTGATGTTCCGGTGCAAAGTCATGCTAATCCTTCCCTTTCTTCCCAGATATGGCATGAGAATATGCCATATAATAAAATAGCTGACAGAAAAGGACACCAAGGATGGATGAAAAAGGAAGGGCCATATTTTATCTTTCCTGGTGGTGGAACTATGTTTCCTGATGGAGCTGAGCAGTATATTGAGAAACTTAAACAGTACATCCCAATAGCTGGTGGAGTTTTGAGGACCGCCCTTGATATGGGATGCGGGGTGCGATGTTCTTGCTCATTTCCTTTGAATCTATAATAATGTTCTTTGGAATCTGTGACCAAAATATTTTATTCCTGCTGCAGGTTGCCAGTTTTGGTGGCTATCTACTTTCTGAAGAGATTTTGACGCTCTCTTTTGCTCCAAGAGATTCGCATAAATCACAAATACAGTTTGCCTTGGAACGAGGAATACCTGCATTTGTTGCCATGCTTGGGACACGCAGGCTTCCTTTTCCTGCTTTCTCGTTTGATTTGGTTCATTGTTCACGGTGTTTGATTCCTTTTACTGCATATAGTGAGTTCTCTGAGTTCCATGGTCATTGTCAAGGTGCTTTATATATCTTGTCTGAAAACCCTGACAGAAGAGTTTGCCATGCAGATGCGACATACTTCGTTGAAGTTGACCGGTTACTCCGCCCTGGAGGCTACCTTGTCATTTCTGGTCCTCCCGTTCAGTGGCCCAAGCAAGATAAGGAGTGGGCCGATCTCCAAACCGTGGCCAGGTCATTGTGCTATGAGCTGATTGTTGTAGATGGAAACACTGCCATCTGGAAAAAACCTCATGGGGATTCATGTGTTCCAATGCAAAATGAATTTGGGCTTGAGCTGTGTGATGAATCAGTTGATCCAAGTGCTGCATGGTAATTCTCATTCATGATTTCTCTAATTCCTTTTTTCTAGTTTCTCTCCTTCCATGTTCTTCGGTTACATTTTTCTGTGATCTCCAACAATTTTTTGCTGCATTCTCCTTACAACAACATCAAGGAGCTGCATTCTCCTTGATAAGCATAAAACTTTAAAAGTAACCATCTCTAAATTTTATATCTCAAATGAATTGCAGGTACTTCAAGTTGAAAAAATGTGTGACTAGGACTTCATCCTCCAAAGGAGAATATGCCATTGGGAAAATTCCAAAATGGCCAGCGAGGCTGATGAAAGCTCCTTCTAGGGCAATTGTAACTAAAAATGGAGTGGATGTGTTTGAAGCTGACTCAAGAAGATGGGCGCGGAGAGTTGCATATTATAAGAGTTCATTGAACTTGAAACTAGGAACTTCATCAATTCGTAATGTCATGGACATGAACGCATTTTTTGGAGGATTTGCTGCAGCATTATCATCAGATCCAGTTTGGGTGATGAATGTTGTTCCACCGCTTAAGCCTTTAACACTTGATGTCATTTATGATAGAGGGCTTATTGGAGTTTACCACGACTGGTGGGTCAAGAATTTTTCTATTATATATTTGATAGTCAGTCTTAGAAGTATATGGTTGACTGGATTCTGGATCATTATCCTTTTTCCTAAGAAAAAACCATCTAAACCTTTGTGCTAGACAGTGAGTTTTATGAAAAAAATTCTCTTTCGTTATTCTTCATGTCTGCAAAGTTCTTTCCTTGCTAAAAGACTCATCATATAGTGGTTTATTTATCTGAATACTTACAGAGACATGGGAAAATGAAACCTGCACATAATAAGTGCTGGCATTAGCTTCTTGCCTCGTTTTCTTCTTTCCCCAAATAATAGATTGGTTATTCACTTCAACTAATGAACTCCATTTACCGCTATTATCACAGGTGTGAACCTTTTTCAACATATCCTCGGACTTATGATCTGATTCATGTGGGAGCCATAGAATCTCTCATAAAGGATCCCGTTTCTGGCAAGATCAGGTATGTCCAATCTTCTGGATTTTTCTAACTCTTTTTTTTATTAGCTCTAATTAGATATTTCCAACACAGCACACTATATTTCCTAAGTTGGCAGTTCTGAACCAATTGAACATGACTTCTCTCACCTATTTCTAGAGAAGACAGCTTATCTAGTCAAGACAATGAAAAATTATACAGCAATACAATAGTTGTCTAGTTGATGATAGAAACAATATCTTGTATGATATTTTGCAGTTATTAGTACATTTAAGAGATGCTAAAACTATGTTAATCCAAGTAGTTATTTCAACATGTTTCTCACAAATGCCTCTAGGACCTAGCTCGAGTGGCAAAGGGTGGAGGATTTGTGACTGAGGTCACAGTCTCACAGGTTCAAGCCCCACACCATGCAAAGCGAAGCCTGGTATTTAAGTGGAGAAGGATAAAGGGGCGGGTCCATTATCCACAGAGTTTTGAAAGCTGTGGTTGGTCCAAAGGGCGGGCCACAAACAGATTTCTTGATTATTAAAAAACATATTTCTTCACAAATACTAATATAGCTGAACTATTGATCAAATTCATTGCAAACAACACATGTATCGGTATTTTTGGGCTATATGTGAAATTAATCTTATCTAGAAAATTTAAATATGTACAATATCCTTGGTGATACTAATTAAGATCTAAAATAAGATCATCATATGATTAGACTACAATCTCTTTGTTTTGAACAAGAGGTAGTATACGATCTCTTGGAATCATTAAGACTACGAGAGGAAGTTGTCTTGAAAAACATAGTCAGCTCTAGCGCAAAATAAAGCACAACAGAAGTAGAAGATTTATATAGGTGAAGGCGTCACATTAGGTTTTAGTCATGTTAGTAAGTCTACTTTAGGTCCAATAATTTTTAGAGTCTTTTAGTCATGTCAGAAATTGATGTGTAAGTAGAACATAGAGTTTCTAGTTTTATTTAATTATAAATTTATTTTGTATAATATTGGACTAAGGTGAGCTTAAATGGAGCAATATGTCTGTGAGAATGCATATAGCCGATCCCAACTTACTTGGTATTGAAATCTAGTTTTTTTATGCGTAGAATACCATTATGTTTATTTGTTTGTTTATTTTGATGGCGCTTGTGTCATGGCTAGCTCATGTGCATCTTGACATATTCAGGGGGTACTTGTTAGTTCTCTCCGACATAGATACCATTTAACTTTGTCTAGCAAGGGTTAGATATACAAGAAATAGTTTTTTTGCCTCTGTTGAGATTGAAAAGACCCCAGTCCCCTTGGAAGAATATCATTATTCTATATGAGCAGAATGCAGAAACGCACATACACATTCATCCATACATATTAATGCATATCTTTACATAGTTAATAAACTAAATGAATTTTAGTAAGTTCATTGACAAATGTGGTCCTGACTTAATAAACTAAATGAATTTTAGTAAGTTCATTGACAAATGTGGTCCTGACTTTGTTTCAAAAAATATTTGATGCACTAGTTTTTTTAACCTTTTGGTCTTTAGAGGGTCTCATGCTCCTCATTTATTTTTAAGCATTTGTACTTAGATTTTTTGAGATATATAAAGACCTTGAAGCCTTATGTAAAATCATTTTGCAATACCAAATAAATAAAAAATCAAGACCTTGAAGCCTTTTGTAGAATCATTTTGGAATACTAATAAAAAAAATGTTAAATTATTTTGGAATTGAGAAAAAATTTGATATAAAGCTGTGTGCTTTAATTTATTTTTTGAGAGAGCTTGTTCCTATCAAGAAGTGGGTGATGCATGGGAATAGCCAACCAAGATAGCCTCATTTCTGGCTATCATATCATATTGGGGTTCCTAACCTCGGCAACATTGGCACACCCTCAACATTTAAGCATCAATACACGGGAATAGCCAACTTTGAGAACTAGAGAACTTTGAGAAAGACGATGCAGTCGATGTCTTGAGCTCTTTGCGAATCTTCCAAGATGTTATGAAATTTTCAAGATCCCTCCAAAGAGAAAATGTAGCTCCTTTATTTTATATAAGCATGGATTAGGGTTTAAGGCTAGCCCCCAAATAATCCGGCTTTATTAACCCAAAATATCCACGGCAACTTCTATTAGGCTATCATGTTACGTTGGGTTTCCTGAACTCACCAGCATTGCCCCTGCCCCCACCCCCACCCCCACCCCCGCCCCCGCCCCCGCCCCCACCCCCGCCCCCACCCCCAATGTTTAGACATCAACAACAACAACAACAACAACATACCCGGTGAAATCCCACAAGTGGGGTTTGGGGAGAGTAAAATGTACAGACCTTGCCACTACCTCAAAGGTAGAGAGGTTGTTTTGTGGGAACCCTCGTCTCAAAAAATCCATAAGCAGAATAAACTAGATATAGCGAAAAAGGAAAAGAAAAAGAAGAAAAGAAAGAATGACTAATACGAAAAGTACATGATAGTATGTTAATACGATACAAGTAACATATATCAAACGGATAATAGCAACACAAGATATAAAGACACGACTTCTACTACTATTGTACTATACCCCAAGGCCTGACATCAACCTAACCCTACTAACCTATTAGCCTGCCACTCTAATTCGCGACCTCCACTACTTTTTATCTAAGGTCATATCCTTGGTGAGATTAAGTTTCGCCATGTCTTGTCTGATCACCTCCCCCTAATACTTCTTCGATCTACCTTTACTCCTCCGTGTAATCCCTAAATCCAACCTGTCACACCTCCTAACAAGAGCATCGGTATTTCTTCTCTGCACATGTCCAAACCATCGCAGTCTCGCTTCCCTCACTTTTTCAGCCACAAGGGCCACCTTTAACTTCTCCCGAATGGTCTCATTCCTAATCTTATCACTCCTGGTATGTCCACACATCCATCTCAACATCCTCATCTCCGCGACCTGCATCTTTAGAACATGTGAGTTTTTGATTGGCCAACACTCCACCCTATACAACAAAGACGGTCTAACCACCATTCTGTAGAACTTACCTTTAAGTTTAGGTGGTATCTTCTTATCGCACAGTACTCCAGAGGCAAGCCTCCATTCGTCCATGTTGCCCCAATACGATGTGCGACATCATCGTCAATATCGCCACTACTCTAAATGATGGACCCAAGATATTTATAGTTATCTCTTTTGGGAATTAATTGAGCGGAAAGCCTCACATCAATGTCTGCTTTATCCCTCACAGCAGTGAATTTGCACTCCAAGTATTTTGTTTTGGTCCTGCTCAGTTTGAACCCTTTGGATTCCAAAGCCTGTCTCCGAACTTCTAATCTTCATTAACTTTAGCCTGAGTCTCATCAATCAGTATTATGTCATCCGCAAATAGCATACACCATGGAACCTCCTCCTGAATAGACCGTGTCAGCTCATTCATCACCAAGGCAAACAGAAAATGGCTCAACACAGATCCTTGATGAAGTCCCATCTCGATAGGAAAATACTCTGAGTCTTCTCCCACCGTTCTTACCCGAGTTTTGGCTCCATCGTACATGTCCTTTATCACCCTAATATACACCATTGGAACACCTTTCACCTCTGATTATACTTTCTGTAAGAACTTTTGGTTTGAGATTTTGGAAACGAATTGCCGCGTTGGTTCATTTGCATGTAGACATTGAATGAAGCATGATAGTTATTTCTGTACACATTGAATTTCATCTTCTAGCATTATTGGATTAGTATTTGACGTAAAGTTCAGCATCCATACATCATGTATCTGATTACAGTGAAGAGTAATGCTTTTACTATTTACACTTCTGAGATTTTGGGAAATAACTATCATCTGAGTTCAGCTTGTGTATTATAGCTACTATCCACCATGTCTGACATTGACCAATGGATGTTGTAACCTCCCTTGTAAAACTAACAGCCAAAAACTTGTGGTTTATTAGGACAAATTTCGATTCAAGAGCAGAGCATTTTGTCTATTGGAATATATGAACTCCATTTTTTTCTCATAGAGATGAATTCCTTCGCCGATGGTATTTTTTTAATTTCCAAATAATCTTAATAGTAGATAAGTGAACAGTATAATCACTAATAGTTAATACACACATGATCTGAATTTTGATAGCAATATATTTCCTCTTAGATATAATTGATCTGTATGGAGATGATGGGGTAAACTTAATACCTTGTTAGTTTATTGCATCAGAAGTTTTTCTAAAAGGTTCAATAGAAATGTGTTCTTATTCTTAAGGGTCATTCAGCATGCTAGCAGTTAGTAATAAGAGAAGAGGTTTGTAATTGGCCCTGCTTTTTTCTTCCAGTTACCGTGATGGTAGACTTGTTTATAGGGAATAATTCTTTCCCAGCCCTCGTATTCATGAATTAAACAAAGAACTGGAATAATACCTGAAAAAAAGATGTAAGGCTGTGTGAGGTTCATTGACAGGCATGTCTGATACACCATATTTAGTGGAAGTGTTGAACCAAAGCCCCTTTGATGCATAGTGATTGATCCAACTGTATATTCTTCCAGGTGCAGCCTTGTGGATTTGATGGTGGAAATTGATAGAATTCTTCGGCCTGAAGGAACTGTTATAATTCGGGACTCTCCTGAAGTGATAGACAAAATAGACCGAATTGCTCCTGCTGTAAGATGGACGGCTAGTATTCATGAAAAAGAACCTGAATCACATGGAAGGGAGAAAATCTTGGTTGCCACAAAGAATTTTTGGAAGCTACCTTCTGCATCCTACTGATTGATCCTTTTGTTTTTGTACTGTAGGTATATCCCTTTTTGTCTCATTATTAAGGCCCAATAACTTGTTTTAAATGATGCAACTATTCTTCTTCTTTCTTGTCTCTTCAGTTAGCTAATGTAGAATTAAATGGAAGTGTACGAGGATGGGGGAAAACTGTAAATTCTTTTTATAGTAGCTCTGTTACAAACTCTCCTAACTACTTTGGTATTAGAACATGACCAACTAGGAGCAGCTTCTTGTTTACCAGACTCGAGTTGGCAAAAGTTGCATGGTATGATATTATAAAATATTTGGCTGGCAATGACACGGGCTTCTCATTTCTTGCTTGACTATGTTCAATCCTTTCATTTCCCTATTTCTTTTCTTTCTTTTACATCATATGTTGACACCTCTGTGTGCATAGTAACTTTGTTTTACTTGCATATGTATTACATCTCCAAAAACTTGCGTTTTATAAGTAGTCATTTTGGGAGAGTTCTCTGCACTGTTTGCATCTGTTCTTCATTCTGTTAAATCTTGAACATCATAGCAGTCTATACACAACGCAGGGAGCTGAAGAATTCCAGTAAACCATATATTTAGCAATCTCACAAAATGCAGGCACTTGAACCTAAGTTTCTGACTCTCTTCTTCCTTAGGTCCCTTATTTCACTCCGATAGTAGTATTGATCGTGTCATTTTTTTTTCTAGTGGATAATAATGGTGCCTGGTAAGCTTGTGTGAACCTTGATTATTCCTTTGGTACCAATTCTCTTCCACCATCACAAGTACCAAGTAACTTACCCAATGTCCTTTCGTCTCTATAGAGATATGAACCTTAGTGTTTTCTTGGCTTTAACTAATTCCATTGACTACTATGCCACACACTTGGCGCTATCTTCCACTTCCTTTCCACTTAGAGAATATTTGCTGCACATAGTGAGGCCTTTTTCTCTGCAAGTTCAACTGAATTAGGCATGTTCTATCAAATAAAATCAGGCACCTTACAGGGGCTCTGCTCTTCCTGTCGTTCTTCACATGAATGAATAGCCTTTATTAGGCTCTTCCCTGATCAAAGTTTACTGTCAGTGGCACTAGTCATTGTCAGCAAACTTAGGAGCCAACATGACATGTTTGCTGTGCTTTTACTGTAATCGCCTTAAGGGCGGCTGATCATGTAGCACTAACGTAGACACGGAGTAATTTTGTGCACTAGTATAGATATCGAGTAACTTTGTCTATCATGAGGTACCTTTTCAATGTTAAGGAAAATTCTTGGCTGTCAGAAAAGTGATGATAGTTGATACAGTTACATGTGATTGTTCAAAGTTGTTCTGGCTGGCACAGAGTAAAAAGAGTTTGAAAGAAAGCCCCTTTCAAGAGTGGTCCCAAATGTTTAAAATTAATCACGGGGTACACTCATGCATTTTGTTTGCTCCTAAAGCTCCTGGGTTTCATTTATAATTGGATTTCTTTTTGGCTCTCCTATCTTTTACAGTATTCTTTTCATCTTACAGAATATCTGCTTGCTTAGTTGAGTAGAATTTAACTTTTAAACATTTTTATCCATAAAAATTAGCAATAAGGATGTTCAATTTAGCAAGTTGGCTTGAATATTACTATTACATGTATAAATATGGGTGATAGAGAGCGAAAGAGAGAACTGTATGATTACATTTTATACGAATACAATCTAGAAAAAGTTTTCTACAAATGTCAAAGTCATTGGAAAGTACCAATAAGCAAACATTACAAGGGAACACAATAACAATAATAATTTACTATAATTTTACAAATGAGATTTAAAGAAAATTGATAAAATGTACTCAAATTTTATCCCATGAAAATATATAATTGCCCAAATTTGTATCACAAGGAAAAAAGAGGACTTGCAAAATTTTGAACTAGTATCAGAAAGTCTACACTCCAACCAACCCTATGTCAGGTTCTTTCCCTTAAAAAAACTAGAACAGCTAAGTAACAAGAAGATTTAATCGAAAATATCCATAAAAATTCTCGTAGAGTCCAAATATAAGATAGGGAAAACAAATCAATTATTAAATGCTCGAATTTCTTCTCTATTGAGCTTGAATATCTGAATAGTCGATATAATCATAATTGAATAGGTTAAATCTATTTACTTTTTGTTGATTTCACATGATGACTTGTGCTAACAAGCCGATCGATACGACTAGATTGTGTAAAATCCTACGTATATAATCGTAGTTTATATCTTTTATTTACTGATTGTTGCTTTCAAGTACGTAGAAGAACAAGAATGGAAGAGTTGTCAAGACTCGTGTTTCACAAAGAGTGGCAATTTGAAGTGTTGTATAAGTCTTGTGTTCACAATGAAGAGAAAGATATAAGCAAAATTGTAGGGCCATATAAGTGTAACGTGTAAAATAAATCATCACAAGTTTATATTATTCAAACACTAGATGTTTACATTGTTGAAACAGTACTTTAATTGTCTTATTTAGGTGAGAATGGGTTCGTAGTTTCACTTTTTAGCTTTCAATTCAAAGTAGCATATAATTTAAGAGGACACAAAAAGTTTGTCTATATTCCAGAGAGTAAGTTAGCAAAATGATAAGTATATAACAAGAGAGTTGTCAAAAGTTATTAAATTGCAAGTACATAATATTGTAAAAATAACTATATATGATGTGATCAAGTCGATCGAACACAAAATTTAAGTGCATGTTAGCTTTCTTAATGCTAGCCTAGAGAGGCTAGAGCACTTAATATGTGGTCTGGTCATTTATTCTTGGAAGGTTTTGATCACTTTACAACCGACGCGAAACATATATTTTAATGTAGTAGTACGAGTCAGGATCAAGCGCTTATTATATGCTTAAAGTTATAGCTGATATCAAAGGTGCAACTTTATTTCTTAACCAAGATCACCATGCAAGCGTTATGTTCGATCGTGACTTCAACCTCGATCACCCTAGCCCCCCTCATAGGCCTTGCTATAGACATGATATTACCCAACAATCCCCCTTCCAACACCTGCTTCATGCAACATGTTCCTCTTAGGAATCGAATCCATGACTTTAGCTCCGATACCAAATGATAGAATTTAAAATTAATTGCAGCAAAAGTGAAAGAAAAAAACTCTGCAAGTGTTGAAGTGTTCTCTGTATTTTTTTTCTACAAAAACACATTTATTCTCCTAAAAACTCTGAATCTAAAACTGACTCCACTAGTCCTGTAGTCTAAACACCGGGAAACAACTTATATATTGATTTCTAAACAAACTAACCACTAATCCACAAAGCTGAACGTTGCTAACATTACAGATATTGAAGCCCTTTTTCCCTACTTTATAACAATTAAGGATTGCTTGGTAGATGATTAGAGCTATGCGGTTATTAATAATAAATAGAGAAATTTAGAGGAATTTTATGTATTATTGTATACAAGAATTATTTATGTAGGATTTAGTTATTCATAAATTATTTATTCCACCTTCTAATTTACATAACATAATACATATATAGATTCCCTCATAATTTATACATATGCTAATTATGCTGGTTTTTAAATTACAAAAATCAAACACTATATAAATTTTATACTTAAATAGTTGACCTCCTAATCAACTATCAAACATGATATTATTTATGCAAGATTATACGCACGACTCATCTTTAGGGAGCATTGGCTTGATATATACAACTAACAATATGTATTCTCATTTTATATGAAATAAATTATGGGATTAGAATATATATGTACATGTATGTTAGGGACGAACAAAACGAAATTAGAAATCATATCAAATTCTAAATTGAGTCAAATAAAAAAAAAGATTCAATTAGGGATTTAGTTTAACTGAATTTGGTATTGAAGAAAAAAAAAGAACCCTACCATATTGAATTGGGTTGGTTTAACTTAAAAAAAGTCAACTCGAGATCAGACGAATCTAACATCATATATTTTACTTTTAGAAAATATTTTATACATAAAAATATTTATTTTGATATAATTTATAAATACTTTTTATATTTTTTCATAGTTTTTATCTTTTAATAATATTATTTCAAAACTGATTTAGAATTCTGAATAGTCCAATAAAAATTATATTCCATAAATATTAGTAAATCTAATAAAGCTCAAATCAAAACCAAATTAATAATATTGCTAACAAAAAAAATCAACTAAATACGGAGAATGACAATATATAATTAGTGTTGAATATTTTACCTAGTTATATATTAGTTTAGATATAATTAACATACATAACCTAAATCAGTTTTCTTTAATGTTAGTCATATAATTAATACTTCTTAAGCTTATTTTAGTATGACTTAATGCTTTAAAATTATAATCATTTTCATTTTACTTATTTATACGATTACATAATTATTTTAATTGAACATTTTAGTGTTATAACTAATATCATATTTGTGTTATTTTCTTAAGAAACACTTCAAATAGTTGTATTTGGGTGTAGGATTAAAGTTATTTGAAGCACAAATTAATTATATGTTTGTGGAAATATTTTACCGAAAAAATTCGAGGTTGAAAAACCTAAATTTTATTAGTTTGGCTTGGTTTATAGATTTAAAAAAACGACACAAATGGTTTGATTTGGTATTTTAAAAAAAATTAAACTAACCCAATCCATGTACACACCTAGTATGTGAATAGCAATATGTATACTCACTTCACTAAAGAGGAGTCTTGGAGTAACCAGTAAAGTTGTTGCTATGTGATCAAGAGGTCACGAGTTCAAAAGTACAAGGTAAGGTTGCGTAGAATGAAGCCTTGTGGTCGGGCCCTTTCCTGAACCCCACATATAGTAGGAGTTTTAGTGCACTAAGCTTGTTTATGTATTATATAAATATTTTTGTTTTTTCTTTAAAAGTATAAATAAAAAATTGGTTCTAGATTATGTCGTTCAGCATTGACAATATTGGTAATGAAGTTTGATTCATATGGTGAGCTAAAAATTTTGTAGGAAAGAGGTGTTGGATTGCATTAAACTCCCTTCCAAATTAATGCTACTGGGGTCATTATAACTACTAATTTCCCCTCCAACTTGCATACTTTGCAATTCTTGGATTGTCAATTTCTTTCACTATTTTTTTTCTTTTTAATTAAATATTGGTAACATGGTCCTGGACTCCTATACTCATTTAACACGTATTAATTAGGACCGTGTGATCCAATATCTCACGTCTACAAATAGGTATAAATCTATTTGTTCCATATAAATAATATATCAAAAACCCAAAATAAACAAAAATATTTTTGATTTAGAATTCATGAACCAAACGTTTTGACTTTACCTTCTGATAATATGTGCACATATTTAAATTATTCATTATCTATTTTACACGGTGTAATTTTACGGCAAAGAGATCAGCAGAGTTGTGTTAACAAGTTTGGGGGCTTAAGGTAAAACTTCATCGAAGGGCTTTATATATAAATTGAATAATTATAACATACTAAGTGTAATTCTACAAATGAGGTCCGAAAGTAGGATATACGCGGACATTATGAAGTTAGAATATAGACAATATAAATTTTCAATGGAAAACATACAATATAGTTAGAATAATAAAACCTACTTCAAAATTTTGAAAAGTTTATATTATGATATTGAAATAGTGTTGTGCTGAATAAGTTAATTTAGTGATATTAAAGTAGTGTTGAGTAATTTTCTGATTGAAATTTGAAGAAGATACAAAAAAATAAATTTGATCTTTTTATAAACACATAACAATAGATTTTCTATATGGTTTATGATAACCGTCATAATATAAATGAGGCAACAAAATAGATATCTACACAAGAAATGATGCTACAATTAATTAAACACTATTTCATTTCTCAATTATTAAAACGATTTTTATATTATATTATATTATATTTTCTATTTAATTTTTTTTAATTATTAACATGAAATGGTTTTAACAATATCGCACAGGGAGAAAGTGGGGTCCCCAAGCGATTGATCTAGTAGCTTATGGTCGAGACGACCCCGAGGGGATGGCAGATTAACAACCCTTGGACAAGGATGGCTCTTCTACTAGAGGCATAGACAGTTAGACATTGGGTTGGAGCTTGTAAGTATAATTAACCAAACTTAGTAATTAGTAAATGCTAGTTAATGTGATAGTGATAGTGTGCCCAACAATATTAAACGATGGAGCTATATTACTTATTCATGACTCATGAGGCTTCAAACATGGCATGAATGGTAGCTTCAACACAAACTTAAAACTTCCACAATGGACATTTTCTTATATTTTTTCATGTCAAAGACATCAACTTGCAACTAATCGAAGAAGACCATTACTATATCACGAACTTTTGGTAGAATTTCTTGCTTCCTAATTCTTACGAAATGTTTTTCTAGAGTGCCTCAAAATTTATACAGTATATTTCTTCAGTTTCAATTTATGTGTCACAAATTTTAAACTCAAGATAAAAAATAATTGATTTATCAAAATTCAAATAATGCTATATAAATTATTTCGGAGCAATAAAACACATCAGTCTTCAAAGTACCATATACTATGTTTTACCAATCAATGTAAGAAATAGTAAAAAAGCATATTATCGAAGTTGTTGCCGACAATGCAAGTACTGGTATACACAATCGCAAAATTTTACTCGATTCGTCTCAAATTATATGTCATAGTTCTCTTTTATATATTGTTAAAAGATATTATTATTAAAAAAAGTTTATTAATATTTAAGTAATTATAATTTAACTATTTTTAAAAATCATGATATATTTTTTGTCAGGGAGGGAGTGCACTCTAGTGAAACCTGAATGAAGTTGGTTCGAAGAAATTTCCTCTTTGAAAAATAATGCCAAGTAAATCGTGTTTATACTTTGTTAATATCAGGTGAAATAGTCAGAAGAACCATTAATGGCTCAAAATTGTATAACATCGATTGAAGTAAAATAACAGTTGGGACAAAACTTTATGAGTAATTTATTTTTCTCATTTATGTTTAAGGATTATGCTACTATTTCATATTAATACTTGACTGGTGAAAGATGACATTTAATAAGTAGCATGAGAGAATAGTTAAAATATGTGTTATCGTTTAGAATGGTTAGCACCTTTTGAGAAGAATTGTTTTTGCATAGTTAAATATAAGGGCGATGAGCGTTGTAAGTGGTAGAAAGGAGATTTTGTTTGTTCATAGACATCTTGAAATTAATTGTGAAAATTTAATCTGAATGAACAGAATGGTGTTTTGCCAATTTGACCACTATTAGTAAATAAAACAATTTCTTCCACTTCTGAATCCCAAACAATTTAATTAGGGATCAGTACACTAAGATTTAAGATCATTTCTTCAAATTCAGAGCACTAACGTTATAAAAGAAAATTAGAATTAAAAAAAATAATTAATCACTGGGAATGGTTAAAGAAAGATAGAAATAATATTTCAAGATTCATTACATGTCTAAGAACTTTGTTATTCTCGGTATTTGTTAAACTAGCAAAATGGGAGGGGAGGGAAGGGGGGAGGGTTTCGATTTAATAAAAATAGAAAAATTAGTTGAACATCAGATACAATACATAGTCAATGTGCCCTTTTTGCTATTTTTTTTACTTGGCGCATTGATTAGGAAGAGTTAGAATTTATTGCTTGAATTTAACGAAAATAGAATCTCTAATTAAAGATAAATACATAACAATTGTGTTCGTTTCAACTTTCAAACATATATGCAATGCACCATCTTTGTTAATTTCCTTGACTTGATACATTCGTTAAGAAGAGTTAGGATTCATAAGAGAATTTCGATTTAACAAAATATAAAATGACTGATGAAGGTCCATACTCCATACATAGCAGACGTGTTCATTTCGAATTTCGAATAAATAAAGATACACCATTTTTGCTAAATTGGAATTTATGAAGTGGACCAAAACTACAAGTGGAAAAAAGCCCAAACCCGAAGAACAGATCCATGTATTACTGGGCCCGAGATAACCAAAAACAGGAAAAAAGGAGTAACAAACGTCAGCAGTTGACACCGGCGAGCCACCGGTCATTTGACTCGCCGGATTCCGTTAACAGATACAGTTGCTGAATCTGAATACGACTTGCTTACATACATAGGTCAAGTGGGTCAATGATGAAACAAAATCTTAGTAGACGGAAATTAAATTAAAAATTAAGGAGAAAACCCATTGACTAATAAACCCCTGTTTCCTGTATTAAATTTGTCACCTTGCTGTAAATTTTTATTCATATAAATTTCAGATCCCAACATAGTAAAAAGATAAAGAAGAAATTTTGTGTGAGTAAAAAAAACAAAATCTTGGGATCTGAATGAACTGTCTTTAATCTGGCATTTCATCTTCTTCTTGTGTAAAATCTGTGTTTTTGTCACAGTAAAAAGTTGAACTTTTAGATAAATCAACAAGAAATGAAAAGCTCAACACTTTTTTTCACTGTCTTCACGGAAGATCTCAAAGAATTAGAGAGAGAAGAGTAGTGGGGGTGGGGGGTAGGGTAGGGGGGTGAAAGAGTCAACCAAACCTTTTTCTGTACTCTTTTGGATGTATGTATATGTAAGGCTTCGATGAGTCCACAATTTTGCGTATTATCTTCACCTTTTTCTTTATTTTTTGTTTTTTAGTTTATTTTCTTCTATTCTTACCCCTTTTTCTATCTCTCGTCTCTTCTCTTGTCTTTGCAAAACTGATAAAACAAAGCCTTTTTAGCCCCTTTTCTCTCACTTCCTTTTCTATGCTTTTTTTTTTGTTTCAAAAGTCAAGCATGCAGAGATATACATATAACAGCACAGAAAAATGACCTTAAATTTAGGGTTTTCCTTGCTTAAACCATTCTTTTAGGCATCTAAGAATCACAGCAAAGATTAGTTCAAGAAACACAGAAAAGGTCACTCTTTTTCTTTACTGTTAGGGAGAGAAGAGGAATTTTAATTGGTACTGTTATTTAAGGAAACTACAGAGAAGAGAAAAGCAAGGAGTAGTAAAGAGCAGCACAAGTAAAAGGGTTTTTTTCTCTTTCTTTCCTTCTTATCTTTCTTTCAAGAGTAAAAATTAGAGAGGAAGTTGGAGACATTTGGATTCGTCCTTGTGTCTCCTCTACCTCTCATAATTTTTCTCCCCACTTTCTTCTCTGATTTTTAGCTCAAAAAGATACAGTGAATCTGTCATATACACAAAAAAGCTAAGTGCTTTTTGAGACTCTCTTGGTTTATTTCATGAATATTGGGGGCTTTCTTGATAATAATTCTGGTGGTGGCGGAGCAAGAATTGTTGCTGATATACCATTTAATAACAACGCTAACAGCAGCAGCAACAGCAACAATAAAAACAACAACAACAGTATGCCCACTGGTGCAATTTCTCAGCCAAGACTTGTTCCTCAATCTCTTGCCAAGACCATGTTCAACTCCCCTGGACTTTCTCTTGCTCTTGTAAGCAAAAAAAAACAAACATAAAAAATGATTCTTTTTTTACTTTTCACTACTTCTTTTAAAACTTTATGACACCCCTTTTGTTCATTTTTCTTTTTTGTGCCAGCAAACAGGCATGGAGGGGCAAGGCGAGGTAACAAGAATGGCTGAAAACTATGAGGGAAATAACAGTGTTGGTAGAAGGAGTAGAGAGGAAGAACCAGACAGCAGATCTGGAAGTGATAACTTGGAAGGTGCATCGGGTGATGAACAAGATGCTGCCGACAAACCACCAAGGAAGAAAAGATACCACCGACACACTCCTCAGCAAATCCAAGAACTTGAATCGTAATCATTACCATCTTTTCAAATGAAAAAAAAAAGATCTCTTTTTTCTTCTTCAACTTTTTTAATGATGAATTTTTTTTTTTTTTTTGGTTTTTAGTCTCTTCAAGGAGTGTCCTCATCCTGATGAAAAACAAAGGTTGGAGTTAAGCAAAAGGCTTTGCTTGGAGACTAGGCAAGTCAAGTTTTGGTTCCAAAATCGTAGAACTCAGATGAAGGTATAATACTTGGAAATTTAAAAAAGATTCAATTTTTATGGCTTCTAAAGATTCATTTTTATGTGAGATTCTTTTTTTGTGTGTGTGCTGCTTGATTGCACCAGACTCAACTGGAACGCCATGAGAATTCGATTCTAAGGCAAGAGAATGATAAGCTTCGTGCAGAAAACATGTCTATAAGAGAGGCAATGAGAAATCCAATTTGCACTAATTGTGGTGGTCCAGCAATGATTGGTGAAATCTCTCTGGAGGAGCAACATCTTAGGATTGAAAATGCCAGGCTGAAAGACGAATTGGATCGAGTTTGTGCACTTGCTGGCAAGTTTTTGGGTCGACCCATTTCATCTTTAGTTACCTCTATGCCTCCACCAATGCCTAATTCAAGTTTGGAACTTGGGGTTGGAAGCAATGGATTTGGAGGTATGAGTAATGTACCAACAACACTCCCCTTAGCTCCTCCTGATTTTGGAGTTGGGATTTCAAATTCTTTGCCAGTGGTGCCTTCTACTAGACAATCAACTGGAATTGAGAGATCACTTGAAAGATCCATGTATCTTGAACTTGCTTTGGCTGCCATGGATGAATTGGTAAAAATGGCACAAACTGATGACCCTCTTTGGTTCAGGAGCATTGAAGGTGGTAGAGAAATACTAAACCATGAAGAGTACATAAGGACATTTACTCCTTGTATTGGTATGAGACCAAACAGTTTCGTTTCAGAGGCTTCCAGGGAGACAGGCATGGTTATAATCAATAGTTTGGCTCTTGTTGAGACATTAATGGACTCTGTAAGTAATTTCTTTTAGCTTTCTGGATTGCACTTTAAGGTATCTAATCCTATGTAATTAATAGTCTTGTCAGTGATGATACAAGAAATCATAAATCTTCATTTTCTGATGATTAGCTTTAATTTTGACAGAACAAATGGGCAGAAATGTTTCCTTGCTTGATTGCTAGAACCTCCACAACAGATGTAATATCAAGTGGTATGGGTGGAACCAGAAATGGTGCACTTCAGCTGGTAAATTAAAATGCATCTCTTTCTTAAAACAATGTTATTTTTAGTCAATGTTGAAATATTTTTATGAATTTTTCTTGATTCTTTACAGATGCATGCTGAGCTCCAAGTACTTTCACCATTAGTACCAATTAGAGAGGTCAATTTCCTGCGTTTCTGCAAGCAACATGCTGAAGGTGTGTGGGCTGTCGTTGATGTCTCTATTGATACCATCCGTGAAACTTCTGGTGCACCAACATTTCCAAATTGCAGAAGGCTTCCTTCTGGCTGTGTAGTCCAAGATATGCCCAATGGCTATAGCAAAGTAATTTCTCCTTCCCTTTTACACCTCTTTGAACTAATTTTTGCGCACTTCAATTATTTTTGTCATCTGTATTCGGTAACTCTATGCACGAAGACTTTTCTTTCTTTTAGTGTGTCGTTTAGTACTATACATTCATAGCTACTTTTTTGTGCTTAATGAGTTTGGTTGAGCAACTACAAGTTTTTGGATCTTAGTTCAGAACATTAAATTGGTTTTACCACCTAATTTGGATTGTCAAAATGACTAAGCTTTTGTCCTTTTTTTGGTTATTTGGTCCAAAACTAAAAAGATTAGATTATTGAACCTGATAAGATGCTGATTATAGGGGACAGAAGAGTATTAAAAAGTCTTCTAATTTCAGCAACTTCCTGCTTAAGATGAGCTTAATAATAATATATGATACACCGTACGTGGGGAAATCGAGGTTAAAGGCGATTAATTAATTGAATAGAAGCCTCCATTACTTCTATTTATGTGCCTTGGGACACATTAATTTCATATATGATTCTTCAGAAAAAAATAAAATTAAAATAGCCTTGTAACTCTCAAACATTGGCTTAATTAAACAATGTATTTGATGTTTCTATTCCAATCTCTGATGCTGTCTCGATCAGTCCCCCGTGTATATAATTAATTCATATAACTGTGTATTATCTGGTTCCAGCCTTGTGATGTGTTTGTTTTTTATACTGCTCTAATAAGGACCTTTTAGTCAAACAACAAGACTGACTACATTATTTTGTTGTCACGTGAGTATCTACTACGTCTGGTACATTTCTCAATGTCTCAAACCTAACCTCGTGCCTTCAAATTTGCATAAAAATGATTAAATTTTGTATTTTATAAGCTTCTAATTTTAGGGTTCTAGGTTCTATCATGTCTCTCCTTGAACCTAACCTAACTAGAAACCATTTCCAAGATTTGTCTTGTTGCCATCGCTAAAATTTCCCATTGTGTAATGCACCTTTTTTTTTGTTTATTTTTTGGGTTTGTAGATCATGTTTGAATTTAAAAAATTATACATTGGTCACAACTAATTAACTTTGCTTAGGAGTCGTAATTATTTGCCTAAGGGATAAATACTTGGTCACCATAATTTAAAATATAGTTTGTAGATAATAAATTTATGTCATCATTAATTTACTATGTAATGAGAGAAAATTGAGACAACCATTAATCAACCAAGTATTAATCATTAGTTGGATTTTTCTCTTCCCTTATGATTATTAGTCCTTAATTAATTCCAAACAAGTTTAGATCGACTATATTGATTCTGACTGTCAATAATAATTATGAAGGTTACATGGGTAGAACATGCCGAATATGAAGAGGGTGCGAACCACCATCTTTACCGGCAGTTAATCAGTGCCGGCATGGGCTTTGGTGCACAAAGATGGGTGGCCACCCTTCAACGACAGTGTGAGTGTCTTGCAATCCTCATGTCATCCACCGTGTCCTCCAGGGATCACACAGGTAATATAGATTTATACTTAAAGTTAAATCATAAAATTTATTTAGTGCAATTGTTCAATGAATCAACCCTTATCATGTGAATGTATTTTCTGTGACAAAATTTAAATTTTAAGAAATCAAATCACATGCAGCAATAACTCCAAGTGGGAGGCGGAGCATGTTGAAGCTAGCACAACGCATGACAAACAACTTTTGTGCTGGTGTTTGTGCTTCAACGGTACACAAGTGGAACAAACTTTGTGCAGGTAATGTAGATGAAGATGTCCGTGTTATGACTCGAAAGAGCGTCGATGACCCCGGTGAGCCAGCGGGCATCGTCTTAAGCGCTGCTACTTCCGTTTGGTTGCCCGTTTCCCCGCAAAGACTCTTCGATTTCCTCCGCGACGAACGTCTCCGAAGCGAATGGGATATCCTATCCAACGGTGGCCCTATGCAAGAAATGGCTCATATTGCCAAAGGCCAAGACCACGGAAACTGTGTCTCACTCCTCCGTGCTAGTGTAATTTCCTTAACCCTTATATCACTTTTTCTTTTAAAATTTAATTTTGAACGGATAGAAAGATAGGGTTAGAAGATAGTAAATAATGCATGGGGATTTATAGGTGAATGAATATATGCATGTAGAAAGATTGATTGATTTTGAATGTGTGGGGTTCATTTTTCTAAGATTAAAAAAAGGTTGATTGAAAAGGACAAACAAGGGGGATTTGGAAGTATCTTTAAAGGACCGTCTTATTGCAGATCTATAAATTTTAACTTTGTTGCATCTTTTGTAAATTTGTAAAAAGTCAAAACACATGACACATGTTACCTTTTTTTTGGTCAGCCCCACCATGATATCATCCTTTTTACATGAAAAGTCTAATAGTCTCTGGTTGACTCAATTTTTTATTACTGCAACAGAAATTAACTTATTATGCCACCCCACAGTGGCATTCTTCGTAAATAAATTCATAACCGAGGGTTTTTTAAATTAACAGGCGATGAACGCAAATCAGAGCAGTATGTTGATACTTCAGGAGACATGCATAGACGCGGCTGGGGCGCTTGTTGTTTACGCGCCAGTTGATATTCCGGCAATGCACGTGGTTATGAACGGTGGAGATTCCGCTTACGTGGCTCTGCTTCCCTCGGGATTCTCGATTGTACCCGACGGCCCAGGATCTCGTGGGTCTAGTGGGTCCAATGGGCCTTCATGTAATGGGGGCCCAGATCAGAGAATTAGCGGGTCACTCTTGACGGTAGCCTTCCAGATACTGGTGAATAGCCTCCCTACAGCCAAACTTACTGTGGAATCAGTGGAAACAGTCAATAATCTTATATCATGCACTGTTCAGAAGATTAAAGCTGCTCTTCAATGTGAAAGCTAAATTGGAAAGTATTTTGGACAAGGATGGATTGCCACCTTTTTTAATTTAATTTTTTTGTTTTATAATATATAGTTTAACTAGTAGGAAAAAATGCTGCTAATGAGTCAAGTTGACGAGGGAGGGGGCTGAGTCAAGAACGAACCGCGCTGAATTGGAGGCTGAGTCAAGAACGAACCGCGCTGAGACGACCATTGCTAGGTGGTAAGGGCCGGCTCAACTAGTTTGAGGTTATTTAATTTAGCTCTTAACACAAAGCAAAGGTGGTGGTTCGGGTATTGACTCAGGTTACTAAGATCAGTTGGTTCAATTAATCAGCTTTTGGGTGTAGTGAATTTGAATTATGGAAATTTCATTTTGGACAACTTGTGTGACAACAATATGTCAATTTCAGAAGCTATGGTTTGTTTTGATCAATTTGTAGTTGTTTGTTGAGGAGTCATAATGGCTTTCTTTTGTTTGGTATGTAATGGTGGGGGACTAATCAACTATTGTACCTTATCTTAATTGACCTACTTTAACTTGACCCTCTTTGTCATGTTTATTTTTCTTTGCCAATATGGTCTTAAGTTCACATTTGATCACAAGTGAAAAATGTGTTCTTATCTTTTAACTTTTGCAGTTGAAAGTTGTATATCTTTCTGAATATTGTATGTTCAAGTATAACAAGTGTCATTCTTATTACATCGATTATATAAAGATTGCTTAGACAAAATATACAATTGTCACGAAGATATATATGAAATTCAACAAAGTAAAACTTGACTGGTTAGAAATAATCAGTAGGTGTTTGGACGCTATTTGATATCTTGTCTCTTTTACTTGTCACAATTCACTTTATGTTTTTATTTATAATTCACTTTATGTTTTTATTTTTATCCTGAAGCATTTTTTAATACGCGTAGTTTACCCCAAAATTCAGCTAAAAATGCCTTCACAAACGCCAATTTAATCAAATTGCTTCACAAATATTAAGTTTGGAGAAATCTAGTCAATAAAATATGAGCTATACTAATTTCGTTCAAGAGCCTGGAATTTGGATTATGCATATAGGATATGGAGGGAGATGAGAAACCGGAATCTTGGTAACTCGAATGCAAATGTGGAATGAAAGGGGATAAAATTCATGTAACTTATTGAATGTATTATTTTATTTATCGCTTATATTTGAATTCGCATTACAACATCGAATGTTAAAGGTAAATCGTTGAAAAAAATAAAACTTAAAAGTTAGCTCAAAAGGTAGGTATTACTCAAGATCATATAAAGAGACCGCCCATCTTTTTTATTCGATGTGGGGCTCTCAAAATCCCATCTCAGACCTAGGATTGGACATTTAAAGCGTGACAATTTAATATGTGGTTCATATCAATAAACAAAAGTTGAAATGAATGATGCTTTGATATTATGTTAAATGAACCTTAAGAATTAAATTCAAAGTCCATTTAACATGATATCAGAGCCTGTCAACGTTTTCACCCCAAACCCCCATTTGAGCTCTCGTATAGATAGTCCGCTCTTAACAATGTACAAAAGTGCAAGAGCCATGAGGATAATATCTTACATAGATTGAGAATGAGATTTCACATGGTGTTTGAAATCCTCCCTTGAAATATTTATAGAATAGTTACCATTTCATTAACACTCTTATTGGTGTACACGCTACATCCATTTTAAAGAGTCCTAGACCACTTAAGCCTAAAACAAAAAGATTAGGAACACGTTAATTACCTTTGTATGTTATTAATTTTAGGCATGCATAAGCTGTTTGATGTACATGTATTTGATAAGTTATAAGTATTAATAATACTGTCGTTGTTGAGTGCCAGGCCCACCACCTAATTAATTAGCGTCTGTCACAAAAGAATTACACCAAATATTTTACTACATCTGAATTTGGAACTAGTGGACTTTAAGAATAATGTTAAATAGAGTGTATTAGTTATATTTATATTAATTATTAAAAAATATTTTTACGTATTGTTTGATTTGGTGTATTAAAAATAATAGATGTTGTATTTTAAAAAAAAATATATATTTATTTATAAAATTACCCCTCATGAATATAATGAAAAATATATAAAAAAAATTGAGAGATAATTGAGTATTTGACCATTTTAATGCATATATTAAATTCTCTAGCATTACATTTAAAAATTAGAAATACATACCTTAATACACAATAAAATCTACAATTAATACAAACATTAATCATACATATAATATGAAAAAATCTAGCAAATAAGGAAAAATAAATATACCGAACTAATATATAAAAGTACTACCTTTACTATTACACTCTATCAAATGATGTCTTAAAATTTATCAATAAGAAGTAATCTCTGTAATCTATATTAAGAGGTCGTGTATTAGAGTGTATAACAATAATATTAAATAGGGTATATTTATGATGTTGGCAATTAGTATTGCATGCATTAATTATATTTGTATTATTTATATATAGCATAATTTTATATATTGTTTAGTTTGATGAATTAAAAATAGAATGTACTGTATTAAAAAATTTATTTATAAAGATACTTTTCAGAATTATGATGAAAAAAATATAAAAAAAATTTTGAGGAACAATTGAACTTTTTAATCATGGTGATAAAAATTATAGTATTAATAATACACACTAATATACAATAGAATATATAACGAATATAAAATATTATTAATATAAATAATTAATACATATATTATTTTTATTAATATACTCTATCAGAATTATTTTTAAATTATTCTTGGAGAGAATATAAAGTAATTAATGAGTTCATTGAGAGGGAGTAATTTATAGAGAGGAAAAGAAAAATTACAGCTGGAGTGTAGATGAAGGTAAATAAATAAGGAATGGCTGCGTGATGAAGCCAGAGGAGTGATGGAGAAAGAGAGCGGGGGTCCTGCAAAGTGAGGTGCATTTAATGACAAACCAGAAGCTGTTAGGAGAAAGAGTTGCCATGCATTCAATGCTTCCTATTTTGTACCTTTTTTTTTTCTTAATTTTGTAAAATATTTCTTTTTCCCTTCCAATATAAAATCCCAATCACCCTTGAAAACTTTGGCCATTCTGACACATGAGACGAGGCATTTTTGATAGGAATAAGCAAAATTATATTAATTAATTAGCTAATATTGTTATAATTTAAATTAATTTTGATTTGCGTATAGTTTAAGTTTTGTATAATTCACATAATTTATATAAATATTTTGTACAAAGACAATTTAAATTTTGTATAATTTGCGAGTTATACAAACATTGTGTGCGAATCAAATTATATTGTGAAATATACAAATACTTCAAATTGTATAGCAAATTATACAAATATAATGCATGGATTGTATAGTGAATATACAAACACTATATAAAAATTATAAATATATAGCAAATTATGCAAACGCTGCTATAACTATAATTACGAAATGCAATTACCCAAACTACATGAAGCATATAAGATATCTTTTAGTGGTTATATGTGAAAATTCTTCTTTTCTTTAAACCTTTGTATCGTTCCCCACTCTTAGCTGCTTTGGGGGTTTAATATATATGATATATACGTGTTCTATAACTTAAACATCAATTAATATTTATGTTTTTTAATTTTAAATTTATATGAATAGACTTTTAAATTTATATAAAATTAAACAGTCAAATACATATATTTTACGAGACGTCTTATATGATAATTTGTATCTTAAATCTTACGGGTATTATGTCATATAAATAGTATATGTGCATTTGTTTAATTTTATACAAAATTAATAAGTTGAATGATATATTTATGCATTATATCCCTTTCATAGTTCAATAAAACTGATGGTCACTGTGGACTTAACTAGCTACAAGGATAACTCTCTTGGGGCCTCATTGGATGAGACATTATTGTTTGAGGAATTACTATTCCAATTCATACTATTTACTCTTCCTAGTAAGGAATAACAATAAGAATGATATATAGGGCTTACAAGAGCTACTAGGAATCTATAAATACAGGTCAATTTCAAGATAAAATATCAAATGGTTAAATTTGATTTACCATCCTTTTTGGTCCAGATTATTAATTAATGTCAAAGTTGTAACCACCATAAAATGTTGGTTGAGCAACGGATGCACTATATCTAATAACTAGATACTTGTCCCCGTGCTAGTAAGGGTTTAATTTTATTTATTTATTATCTCAATTTATGTAATATTAATAAATTTATAAAATTAATTAAATTTTGATATGATTTTAAATTTTTAAGATTGTCAAATATTGTGTTTATAGTACCTTTTATATAATTTTTAAATAATATATGTTACTTTTTTTGTCAATTTATATAGCATAAAAGAAGTTTTAAATATTTTAAATTATTATTTTTATGTTATTTTCAAATGATATATATTACTCATTTATTCTTATTTATGGGCACTGACTCGTGAGTCAATCGAACTTTTATATCTTTTAAATATTTAAAATTGTTAACTATTATAATTTATAATACTTTTTCTTAATTTTGAAAAAATATATATTATTCAGGTATGTAGCACAGATAGACTTTCAAGAGGCAATCAAATGTTGTTAATTAATGAGATTTACAATACTTTTTATGTAGTTATCAAATTAAATAATACAATATTACACCTTTTGTACCATTATATATGACATCAATAGATTAATTTCAAAAATCAATTGAATGTTTTTTATATACTTTTTAAATATTTTAAGTTGACAAATATCATAATTTATGATATTTTTTATGTAATTTTTAAATATATATTTTAAAAAAAATAACTATCAGATTGCTTTGCCTTAACAGACGCATTGATCAACCATCTGCTTGAACAATTTGACTCCCTCTTATTATGTAAAAGAATTTTATTGTTATACCAAAACTTCTTCGTCATAGTTGGTTAGAGAAATTTCCTTAGAAAAAGTCCTAATTGAATATCAAGGAAATATACTTCCATAAATTCCCTTTGACTTGTATATACCACTTTAGATAAGTCAACAATTATCAAAAGGAATCAAGTATAGATGAAATTAATCCGCTAATACACTATAAGCCTTCAAGTTAACATCGTAGAGGGGAGACAGTGCTGTTGGTTACGGATTAAGTCGAATTTAATAATTTTAATTTAAATTTTAAATTTATAGTAAAAAATTATTGAATATGTAATAACTCATTAACTTAGAATTCAATAATTTTAAAGAACTAAAATTTCAAAATTGTAAACTTTAAATTCTAGTTCCGCCTCTTCGTACTTCTGTTGTCAAAATGTGATGGCATTGGTTGTCACCAGACGAAATGCAGGATGGATATATGTATACACACTATTGGAAATTTTTATCCCTTTTGTGGAGTCATATATATTAGTAGTCCCCTAGATATCTACAGGGTGTGGTGGTGAAGGAGTTGAAAAGAAAATGAACTAACAATACGCCAGGGAATAATAATTATTCTGAATCTTTGGGAGCTAGCATATTTGGCTACTATATTATATGGTTGAAATTCAAGTTTTGAGCATGTTCATATGTTTGTATTACTACTCTCTATAGGTAGATCAATTGTATTTTTTGAGCTTTCCTTTTCCCATTGATTAGTTCCATTGCCTTGTCTTCATCCACAAGAGTCCTCTAAAAAAGGGACCATTGAAGTATGTATTATGGATCATCCACAGTGTGTACATATTGCATGTGTCAATTAATTAACTCTTTTGTTTTCATGTACACACGGTTCCCTTTCTTTTCATATTCAACCTATTCAGACTGATAGAATGAAATCAGGCCATTAAATGGACGGGTTGGATTAAAATGAATTAGGGTAAAATGATCTAAAAGGAGGGTAATGATATAACCCGTTAAATTCTTATTAAATATCTTTGTACTGGTTATATATAACAGTTCAAGAAAAAAGATATTTTTTCAAAATGTAGCAGTATTTTCCTTTCGAAATATGGTAAAATATACACTACATCCCTGCCATTACTAAATTTAATCCTAATCGAAATCGTGCGGATATGTATGTATGTATCTGTGACCATTTTTTTATAATGGGCTAAGTCAATGTTGATCCACCCAAACTTAAGTGCATGTAATCGAGTAAATCGTATATATTTTTATAGACTAACTTTATCATTTTTAAATGAAACGAATTAGCATTCAACATTGCGTTTTGTATTCTCATGAAGTATAAAAATTGCATTCCTTATGAAATCACCTCAATATTTGTTCCTTCCTAAAAATTTCTATCTTTTGCTCTATGAATGACTTTGAACGTACAACCTTTCTTTAATGTTAGTTCGATAGAAATATTACTACCTTTATTTGTTTTTACCTTTCTGATGATCCATGTACCTAGGGAATTCTGCAACCATAATTTTGACTTTTCATGTAAGTTTTGGGGGAAAAATAAGTGTAACACATTAAGAGAGGCGTATGTAGGGAGGGTTTCTGTATAGGTTTCGTAGATTTAGGTGAACTCGTTCCTCCTAATTTAGATTTTTATTAGTAGTATAATTGTTTTTGAAAAAAATATTTAAATATAGATATGTGAATTCACATTCAAAGTATCATATAATACGATAAAAATTATATGCATCTCTTTAAGTAAGATCAAGACATTTAAATCTCTAGTATGATTCTTTATTTTTTCTTTTCAAAATTGATATCTCTCTAAGTGATTATTAGTAGCATTTTTGTCATTTTAATTTTAAAAAAATACTTTAATCTTTTAAAATTTTCAAGATATAACGTATTATTTTCAATTACAAGAAATTCCCCATCTATTTCTAAGTGTGGAACTGTGAATGTATGTCATATTATTTTCAATTTACAAGAAACACCCCATCTATTTCTAAGTGTGAATTTATCATTTATGTCATGTGCACCAACAATAATATACTTAAAATTAATAATTTTCACACTAGTAATTAGTTTAAATTGCTTGTGATGCAAATAATTCTCCTAAACCTGACATAAATTAATAAATTTATCTTCCTTTTGCTTTTAGGTCAATTCAATGATGTACCATCCAGAATATGTCACTGCCTCACACACATTCTATTTCCTTTTTTAACATATTGACATCAACCTTTGTAGAAATTTAATGAAATTAATTAATGTGTAGTATATATATGGACCTTATCTGCATAAAAAATTGCTGAAACAAACTTTTCAACTTTATGATTCATCGCCTTGATTATTGAAGACCAATAAACTTGGGCAACATTGCATTTAATTCTCTCAGCAATCACGGCGTATGATATTGTATCGTATTGTTATTTTAAACACAAACAAAAATTGGAAAAAAAATATCACATCAGAATAAATTTAAAGAAACGCAAAGAAATCATCAATTTGTTTTGAACACTTTATACAACTAACACTTGTGCATTGATTTTGTTATGATAAAATCTTGAAATGAATTCATGAAACTGAATTGAATGTCAGAAATATTTTAGACTCGCTGATTAAAAAAGAAAAAATTATGTGGATAAGAAAACATATATGACTAGTTAATTACCTAATATAACTATAGTTTGAATTAATTATGGGCTCGTGGCAAACATCTAGTAGGTACTACTACAAACGTTGTGCACGAATCAAATTATATCACGAAATATACAAACACTGTGTTTAGCGAACTATACAAATGTTGTTTAAAAATTGCAAATTGTATAACGAATTATACAAACACTGTTATAACTATAATTACGAATATAAATACCCAAACTATGAAACATAATTAAGATATTTTGAACGGATATATGGGAAAATGTCCCATAGTAATAGTTGAGGTCTTAAGTCAAAATAGACCCATACATGTTTATGGTTGATTAGTATTAATGAGAAAAACTGAAGATGTCTGCAGCAACTGTTGAATATTTGATTCAAACAAGTAATTTTTAATTCTCTAGTCATCCTTCCAATTTCCAACAGAATAGGGTACATCAATTTGTAGACTTTAGACATTACAAGTTGAACCTCATCTACTCAATACAAATTTATATGAAGACTCTAATTAATGTGCAAGGAATATTATGCTGATCTTAAAAATAACATATTATATGTGTGGTTAAAATTTTTTGGGGGTGAACTCGTAAAAAATAGTAATCGCTACTTTTTGAGAGTATGTACTGAGTGAATCCACAGTCGCTATCATATATATTAATATAAATAATTCCTTTTAACTGTTAAAAAAATGTACTAAAAATAAAATTGAAGTTCATTTGAACTTAATAAAATTATACAGATATATATACACAGGATTATGATGATAATATTAGCATGAGAAAAACTAGAAAGTGTAATTCTTTTTTATATAACAGTAAATTGATCAGTTGGTTAATTTCTCAGAGGATAAAGTAGGATTGATGAACAAAATATCCAATTCTTTTGTCTTTTGTTTAAAAATATAAGATAACTTAAAACTTATGGGCTTGAAAATATTGTATATATTTTTGTATGAAAAGTTTGATTTAAAATTAATTTGAATTCAGTTAAACTTATTTTTTAATAACAAAGCCGACATGAACGTAGTTTTACATTAGAAAAAGAGTCTATTGATGGGGAAATTATTAGGCCAAAAAAGCCAAGAATTTTATTCTATCAAAGAAGAAAAAGCATTGGAGTGGGGGCTGGGGTGGACGGCAAGCATTATTTTTTTGGAATCTTTTCATTATTTTTTGTAATAATAATTATTTGATTTTGATATTTAAACTTTAATGTGTTGTGTAGAACTTAATTATTAAAGAAAAATCATCATCTAAAAGAGGTTATAGTTTCATTCATAGGACTTAGCTCAAATTCCAAAACTTCTATTCAAGAACGAAAAAAAAAAATCATTTGTCTCATAATCACATTCTTAACGTAACGATGAGTTTATTAATCCATTCCTTACTAATTTGAATCATAAAATAACAATCTTTGAATGATGCGTCACTCTACGCATCTAATATTTTAATGTAATTTCTGTCCCTCCCAAACCTAAATCACATGCGACTTGGCTCCACATATCTTTTCAAATTATTTTTGTTTCAATGGGAAATAATAATACCGAATTATTAGTATTGTCCCAGTAGTATATTACTTTTTGTCGTCTACATTTATTTATTCAATATTATCTTGATATATTTTTTAAAAAAATAATAAATTAAGGAAAATTATAGTTAATAAAAAGAGCAGTTTAGTGCACTAAAATTTTCGCAATACGAGAAATTTGAGAAGGACTCAACTACAAAAATCTATTATACTCAGCTGTGAGAGATTATTTTGAAGACCTGAATCAATTCTTCGTGAAAAGGGCAGCCGGGGCCATATAGCTCTCATGTACATGTTGCGTGCTCTTTGAGTATGGCGGAGACACCGCCCACCGGGGGCCCTACGATCCCTCCTACACTAACTTTCTTCGTTCCATCCTTTTCTTTTTTCAACAATAATGAGCTGAATATTCTAATAATAAAGTATATAAATCATTATGTACGAATTACCTAAGGTATATTTTATTTAAAAGATCTTCTTTAGATATTCAAAGTACACATAATTTTAACGTGTATTCTTATTTCAGATTGTATTTTGTATAAGATATCATATACATAGATTTTTATACATAAATTAAAATACCATTTTGACTTCATATAGTAATAGGAAAAGGGTCAAAATGCCGTTAAATTATACTAAAAGAATAAAATTACGTTTTATTTATAGTTTGGTCCAAAATATTCTTATCGTCCATACTTTGGTCAAAAAAAATGTCCTTATTGTTATTTAATGGGTCAAAAATGTCATTTTTCAAATAACTTTGTTATTTATTTTATTTTTGAACACATTATTTTTCTAATAATATTTTTTTAATTAGCAAACATTTATCTTACTTTAATTCGAGAAAAAATTAAAATTAAAAATATTTCTTGTTTTATTATAATTACTATTTTTATCACTATTTAAATAAAGATTAACGTTAGGTTTATCATGATCTTATATTTATGACATCTTATTTGTCATAAGGGTATGATGTTTTATCTTAATTGACAAAATGAAATTAAGGAAAAAAATATTTTCTTACATTTTTATTAGTTAATATGATTTTAAAAGAAACAAAACAAAAACGAGTTTTTTAAAAATATTATTTTTATTAGGAACATAATATATTTAAAAAGAAAAAAAATATTTATTCAAAAAAGGGTATTTTGACTCATTTAATGACAACAAAGATATTTTTGAATTGAAGTATTAATAACAAGGATATTTTTAGATCAAAATAATAATTATTAAATTATAGACGAAGAGCATTTTTTATCCTTTTTCGAGAGTAATTTAAGTGTAAGAATCAATAAGACAACTATGCAACCACTTGAGTGCACGACAATTTCCAATTTTGGTGCTCATAATGTCACTTCACCAAATAGTCAGAGATATTATAATTTAGAAAGCTAAAGTCCCCTCAAAAATCTGATTAAATTCTTTTTTGATTTATCGGAGCATAATTAAATACACATGAGACAAAAAAGTCATTATATATAATAAATATTGCATATATATTATCATATCTAAACAAATTAGACCTTAAAAATATGTCCAAAAGATTACCCTATCACATGATTGACATAGTGGGGCTGGCAAATTTGTTATCCATAGAGAGAAAAGAAGTATCTTGATAATGCTTGAATCAAGTAAAACCAATAATAATATAATATATGAATTCTTCTCCATACCTTTTGGAAGCAATAAGAATGGGAGAAAATACACATATATTACTTTATTACAAACTGGAACTAATAAAATTCAAGAGGGTACCTCCATACAGTAACACTTTGACCAGAATAAAAAATTAAAAAAATAATTTTTTTAAAAAAAAATGGTTGAAAATATAGGCGTACAATTAATTGCATTAATTGAAGTGAGGTGTTCAGTCTATGCAGGAGGGCTGAGCTACTCCTGCATTTAAATTTGGAAAGAAATTACTTTATTTTTTAAATTTTCATATCACATTCAATATAAAAGGTTACTACCTAATTTTGCAGATAATATAAAAATAATTGATAAATTATGATCTATGGTACACTTGATAAGGAGCAAAACGGTTGAAAATATTGAGTGGTAGTTTAATTCAAAATAAGATTTTTTTCATAATTATAATCTCATCTCCTGCCGCACAAATAATATCAAAAATTGTATTGATTTCGAGTTTACTTGATCCTATATCAAAAATAGATGTTTTATTTTTAACTTATTCATTTTAGCAAATCAAAAGTGCAATATCATTTTTTCCTTTACTATTAAATATTCCATTCCGTCTTTTTTAGTTGTCATATTGCATTTTTTGATAGTTAACTTGACTAACTATCAAAGTTAAATTAGATGAAGTTGTAGAATTTTAAATCTATCAATATGATTAAAAAAAAGTACATCTTCAAATATTAGTGAAAGTTCATACTACGTGATTCTCAAAAAGAAAATCATGACAACAAAGAAAGAACAGAAAAAATAAGTACATAAGATATTAATTAAATTTTAGATTAATAAGATTAGTTTAATAAACTATACCGTCTAACCAAAAATTTTCTAAGAAGTGTATCATATCTATGAAAGTCGAGTAATATGAAATGAATTGAATACTGATCACAATTCAAATTAAAATACCGTAATTATTAATTAGTACAAAATTCTCCAGTGTAATTAATGGAGTAGGCCCTTTACCAACTCTGTTAGAAAAATGTGAAGTCAATCTTTCTTTTTCTATTTTTCCTTAATCAAATTGCGTCTCCATTCTTAATTATCTGAATAAGACCTGTGTATGTATATATTATATGCACAACTTGTCAAAGTAGAATTTATTATCAAAAGGTCTCTAAGAATGATCCAGACACCACTGACTTTCTCATTAACTTTTTCTTCTTTACCCATTTGTCAATGTAAAATTTTATATTAGTAATAAAAAATCTGTAACATCAGTATAGTTTGACAAATTCTTGACCTTCAAGTATATTTAATAATATTTGATTATTGTAGAACCCTTTTCAAATTACTATCCTTTCAGAACCATTAACTTGTTTCTGTTGGAAGTTAATGTGTCATCTTTAATTGTGTTAGTCAAATTACTACTACTATAAATATTTGTCGACGTGTACCAGAGTTGTGGTGTACATACTCAACACGTCAACTTTGTGAAATAATTCATATTCTTTTACTAAACTGAAATTTCAAAAAACCACCGACTTCTAGGATGAAAAAATAAATCGATTTTAAACTTTTAGAAATTAATCCATAACTTTTTTCTAAAAAGAAATAAAAATAACTACGAAATTAGATTAGAATCTAACTCACACGTCAAAAACTAATTCAAAGAAATATGAATCGTTCAAACAATATATAAATAGACTCCAAATGTAGGATTTCACTATGAGCATGACAATCAAACGCACAATCCAAAGGTTTCTAATAAAATATCAACTTAGATTTTAGACTTAATTCACCTAGGGCAAAAAGAATGCTTATATATATTTTTGAAATAAAAAAAAATCATGTATTGTATTTTTTTTAAATATGTCATAATAAGTAAAATAAAAAATAAAAATCAAAAGAGAGTTAGTTTTTGCCACTTTCCTAAGGAAGTAGAACAATCTTTAGGAATAACTTTGTGGGAGATTGTACTTCCTTATTTATCTCTTAATAATTAGATCATATATTGTTATTTATTTTATACTCATTTTTTTTTACTTTTCATTTAATTATTTTTATTTTTAATATTAAACCCTCTCCTACTAAAATTTTTATTTATCGATGCTTACAACTTACAAGTAACAACAAAACAAAATTTGTTTTTTGGTGTCTAAACCAAAAGAAGTTTTTTGAAATTAAAATTGATAAAATTTTATCTTTCATAAATTGACAAGAGGTTGAATGAATTAGCTATACTATCCATTGAAAAAGAATTATTAAAAAAATCAATTAGAATATAGTAATTAATGGATTCACATATAAAAATAAATTTTAAAATAAAAATATATATGATAATTTTTTAAAAAATATATATATATATATTGGTGCCTCTCTCTAAAGTTTGGTTTTAGGCCCTTAATCCTGTTGAATCGATCCTGAATTCACCCCTCCAAAAGCTAGCTTGAAAGGAAGAAAAAGAATTCTACATCAATCCCTAAACTAGTTACAACGCCTGAATAATCTTTCTTTGTTTGAATTACTTTTTGAAGCGTGAATTAGGTTCTAAGTTACAACGCTTGAATAATCTTTCTTTGTTTGAATTACTTTTTAAGCGTGAATTAGGTTCTATCTCTATTTTTGTAATGCTATTTTCTTATTTTTCCAATAATAAGTGGACACATGACTTATTTTCTCCATTATTGGATTCACATTTGTGTAATAGAGTCCAAGTTGGGCTTTTTCCATTGAAGTATCCCGTCCCCTATATAGGAACCAATAATGTGTCACATATGCCAAAGATGAACCTGTCCATTCTCACATATATTTCACCACAAACATTGCCAAAAGACCTGAGTTTGCAGTTTAGGTGATAAACACTAGGGTACTACATTGATGTATTATTAAAAACCTCTATTATTTTCAATGATTTTTCTCTTTTAGCATGTGGAAAAGTCAAAAGGGACAATGTACAAAATGGTCCTACACTTGATTTTCTATATTATGAATGTTTACTCTAAATTTAACTCCAATGTTGAAGGGGCCCTACATTTCAATCATGTTGTACCATATCTTTTTGCACAAAAGATAATCATTCTAACTTTGTATACTTGTTTGCTTTTAACACTTTGGTATATCAATACATAGGAAATAAACAAAGTTTTTATTGCTTGCTTAATTAGTCGTTGTCCTTTCTTATGAGACAACAAACACTCCTTGTCCTAACATAATTTGACCTTTGAAAGACACAATTTGGAATGATTTGATCAGTCATCAATCCATAGAAATACTCTGGAAATTTTCATAAATAGCTTAGACCTGAAACTTAATATGATTAAATAACTATATTTTACAAAATTACATTGCATAACTTCGACTATGTGACCTGGAGGTGAGGACAGAAGCAAGTGAGATCGAGAGAGAGGAAGGAAAGAGATGAATTGTATATGTATATTTGTCAAATTATATGTGTATATCTGTCAAATAATTGTATATGTGTAACTAATATACATATGTATTTGTATATCTGGCAAGCGAGATTGGGAGAGAGAGGAGAGAGGCAAGTGAGAGAGGGCAAAGAGTGGAGAAAGGAGAATCTATGTGTGTGTGTGTATATATATATAATTGTCGAATTGACTATATATATCTATCAAAATAATTGTATATATGCAACTAGTATACATATGTAATTGTATATCTGGCAAAAAATTGGAGAGAGAGAGAGAGAGAGAGAGAGAGAGAGAGAGAGGAGATAGGAGAGAGAAAATAGCAACAAAACTCTAACTATAGCTATACATTGTAATTTTTTAAACTATAGTGGTATAATATAAATACATATTATATGTTTGCCTAATTACGAAAATTTTCCAACTCTTAATTCACTTTGGGCCGCACCACGAAGAAATTATTATGGGTGGGCCATTTTAACTTAATAGGCCCATCCTCCGTGGACCCATTTAATAGTTTGTTGATCTTTGTAGCCCTTTTTAGTTCTTCATGTGTATTTAAAATTTTAGACACGGCTAAACTAATAATTAACATAAACAAATGGACAATTTCCATTTTTGTTGTGCTTAAATCTGATATTTGTGTTGGGTTTACAAAAGTTCTAATGCTTCAATCTTATGATACCCACAGTTGCACTGCTTTTTTCTGCATAAGATCTCATTGCACATACAGAGTTGCTATATTATAAAAACTATTTGGGCCCATACGGCGCAATAAGCCCAAACCATAGACATTTACGAAGCCAAGGCTACTTACTACATGTCAAGGTGTATTATTTCAATTTCAACTTGAGATTCGATATTTGTTTTACAAATTTGGTTGATTATTTCAAGGAAATATTACACAGATAAGCAAACATATACTAGTTAACTAGCTAACATGACTATTGTTTGAATTAATTACGGCTTGCAGTAAACATCTAGCTGTAATTACAGTTTGAATTTTGTATAATTTGCACGATTCATGCAACGTTGTGCACGATTATACAAAAATTGTGTGCGAATCGAATTGTGTAACGAAATATACAAGCACTGTAAATCGTATAGCGAATTATATAAACATTGTGCATGAATTGTATAGTGAGATATACAAACGTTTTAGAAAAACTGCGAATTGTATAGCGAATTATACAAACATATACAAATGTTGCGCAAATAATACAAATGATGCTATAACTATAGTTATGAAATATAATTACCCAAACTATAGCTATAGAGCATGGTTAAGGTATTTTTAAATGGCTATATGCGAAAATTCTTCTTATTTCAACGTCAAGTACTTGAAATAGAAATTTTAAACTTATTTCAAAGCTCCTTTCAAGAGTAATTTAAGTGAAATAGTATGATTTTCACTCGCAATACTTCAAACTCTTTTTGAAACGAAATATACACTCATATATATTCAAATATAACTTCAACTTCTTAATTATTATTTTTTTCAGTTTCAAGTTCAAATACTTTTTTCCACCTTTGACTAATTAAATATGTGCAAACCCCAGAGACGGAGTGTTCTGCCTTCCTCTATCTATAACTTCTACAAATATTAACTGAGTGTCTCATATTATATAGTAACTTAAGAGATGGAGCTACGAGGGTCATCCGAACCCCTTTAGACGAATAACTATACATGATTGAAATAATATTTTTATGTATATACAGTAAGTGTCGAAATCTTTCGACTAATTTGCATGTCTACTTCTTCATATTTTGAATCCCTTAGTGAAAATCTTGAATCTGCTACTGACTAAATCTATGCACTAATTTGTTGTTTCGTGCCTCACGATACTATCAGTAGTTATATGACAGCTTTATATTATGTGACAATGAAGTTAGAATTTTAATGCACCAACTTGTGAGGCAAATAGAATTCTCACTCGACTAACATTGAATATTATTGTAGGAGGTATAAAATAGGGTTAAATTGTATAATATATTTTGATGATTATATATAAGAGAAATCATATTTATTAGTTTTTGAAAAAAGTTAAAACAGCCGACTGATTGAAAGTCAAATAATTCACTCACTACAGTAGGCTGAGTCTCCATAAGTCTTACACAGAGAAGAAAAAAAAGGTGAAATTTTAGACAATTTTGGATGGAGTAGGCAGCTTTGATACACAACATACGTACATGAAGAAAAAATTGTCTAGCTGTTGCAACTACCCAGGAAGAAAGTGACACTAACAGGTCGTTTGCTTAGGAACAAGTTATCTCGAAATTAATTATTCTATCATGTATAAGTAATAGAAAGATTATCTAATGCCTCCAATCAAACACAACATAAAATAACCTCGCATTTAATACTAGGAAAAAAGGTCAAATATACTCATGTACTATCGAAAATAGTTCAAGTATACCCTTTGGTATACTTTTGATCCAAATATATATCCCTTCCGTTATACTTCGTTCAAAATAAAACCTTCTTAATAAATTTTGGGCCAAATATACCCTTTATCCGTTAAATATTTGGTCCCGACCTTAAAATAAATACGTGCAAGATTGAGATTAGTTAAAAGAACTCAAATCATTTTTAATTCTCGACCTTAAAAAAAAACTCTCAATATCACCAATGGAGTGATGTTTGTTTTCTAAAATCAGTTTTTAGCACTTCAATAACAATTGTATTCACTCAAGTTGACGATGATCTCAACATCTGAACACACATGAACTTATTCAAGAATCTCAATAACCTGAAATTTTGATGAGTCAACAACGAAGAATTATTGAACAAACAAACAACAACAACGTATTCGGCGAATTTCATAAGTGGGGTTTGGGGAGAGTAAATTATACGCAGACTTTATCACTACTTCATAGAGATAGAAAGGTTGTTTCTGGAAGACCCTCGTCAGAAAAATATCAAGCCCCAAAAACAAAAGAAACTATATATGAAACAAAGAGAAAACGAAAAGGAGAAAAAAATCAATGATAATGTAAAAATACAATAGAAGTAACAAATATAAGCAAATGAAACATCAGGCCAGACATCAACATATCTCTACTAGACTATTAGCCTGCTATCCTAATGTGCGACCTCCACTCCTTTCGATGTCCTCGGTGAGATGAAGTTTCATCATATCTTATCTAATCACCTTCCCCTAATACATCTTCGGTCTAACTAGAGTTGCTTTTCTTTTTTTCTTTTGCATTGAAGGTGAATGTGTTTCTGAAAAAGAACTGTTGAAAAATAAGCAAGTTTATTAAAGAACTGTTGAAAAATAAGTGAGTTTATTACTTAATTTCCAGATGGAGAAACTTTGCACAATATTATTTCAAAAATATTTGTAGGTAAATTAAAGAAAATAATATATGAGGGAGGGACGAGATAGAGAATGGGAGTTTGGAATGGTCAAAGGGATGGGGGATTGTGTTGGAGGGTGATCAAAAGTTAATAAGCTTGGAAGGCAATTTTTTTATGAAACTTAATTTTTTGTTATTAATTTACTAGAAAAAAGTTTTTTTTCTCATTTTCAAATAATTTATTTTTGACATACTCTAAATAGGCATTTCATGAAAAAAAAAAAGGTTTGAACATTAAAATTATATTCGAATATGTAAAACAAAAATTATTTAATGGTGTATTTTAATTGACATAATAATATTTTTTTACAAGCAAAACGAAAATTTCAACCAGTTTTTTTATCTTCAAAAACTAACTAAAAGAATAATTTGAACCTTATATGACCAAACATTGTTTTGAAATATTTTTCTGGGAAAAAAGATTTAAAAAATAAAAAAACTCATCTCCTAATGACCCTAGTATGTCACATTTTAAAAGATTAGTGAATGCTCATCTTTTTACCATGTTTAAAATAATATCCTCGACTTCTACAAATTTTCAACCATTCTTAAACTCGTTAATGCCATTTCAACCATATGTTGCTAATAATTTAAGAAATTATAAGCTGGATCATAGTTTTATTCCCTATAAATTAGTTGTCATGTTTAGTGTTACTCAAAAGTTAGTTTAACTAATTTTGAAAGTTAAAATAAATATATCAATATAATATTGTAAAATTTATATATTCAAAAACTATATGCTAATAGTATATATGATAAAAAATGCATTTTAAATGGAGGGTCAAAATTAATAAAGTTTGATTCTCAAGATGTGTAAACATGGCAATTAACTCAAGATAGGGAAGTATAAATTATTTTATGGTAATTAACGACTTGCGCTCTAAAAATATATGTACATATTCAAAGATTTTTAGATATCTAAGAAAAACGTTCAAAAATCATAAAATTAAACATAAGTATCCAACCATAAGATCAGGATCCTAGTCAACATGTGACCACAATCTGGATTGCTCGAGGCATTCATTTATCAAGTTAGTTTTACATATATAAATGGTCGAAATTATGTTTAATATGTTATTAGAAATGACTGAAATTAATCAAACCTTAAAAGAAGAAAAGGGGGAAAAAATTAAATTGGACCCTTTGAAATTTTAACCTCTGATTCGTTTGATATTACAAAAAATATTGGATAACATAATGTTCTATCAAAGTGGATAAAATCACTCACTGCGAGTTTGGTCCATGAGTTTAGACACAAAAAAATTGTTATATTTGAAAAAAATAAAATTAATATTTGAAAGTTAAAAGTTATATTTGAACATGTATTAATTTGTTTTTTTTTAATAAGAAAATTGTGCGTGAAAATAAAAACACTAGACAATAACACTTTTTCAAACTAATCTTACAAAAAGATCAATTCAATGATATAACCAAGAGATGTTCTGAATTTATTTATTCATTTTGAAGAAAAAAAGGCAAATGGGATCTGAATTGTATAGATTGGTACTTGGGGTTGAAGATAAGTTGAATGCCGTAGTCGTTTCGAATTCTCTAAAAATATACTACTTTTGATGAATATGATACACATCTGCTGCCATTTTTGAAGAATCCGAGCAACATAGGGTTGAACCATAGTTTCTGGATATATATATTATTTTTATTTTTATTTTTTAAAATTCTTTTTTCAACTTTCTAAATAACAATTACGGTTAAAATTAAAAGGTTTAAATTTTAAAATACAAAATGGCACATAAATTAACAAAAGAAAATATTCATTTATAAGTTCTAAGTTAACAAAAATGAGAATATTTCAATTGTTATATCAATCATTTGTATGTGCTTTAAATATTTGTTAAAGAATGTCACAATCTTTGGCCCAATTCGAAGAAACAATTGTTTAAAAAAAGTCAAGCTTTTTGTATTTCAAAATTCAACTACCTCAATGTTAACATCACCTACTTAACATGACATTCAAGGCAAACATTGTTTCCATAGTAAGACTTTATTGTTTGTTTATTACTGGAAAAGTTATTTTTGTATAAAATTCATAACACTTAAATAAAGAATTTAAGTTTTTGAAATCTTAAAATGAAATTTGTGCTTGGATATGTATTTAAGTTAGAAAAAAAATCAAGTTTTGTACAAAAATTCAAAAGGCAAAAATAGATATTCGAAGTTAAACTTTTAAAATCTAGTTCAAACAGTATGATCAAACATTAACTAAGTTTTTTCAATTTTATTTGCTAATATACTAGTTGAACGAGGATAATAGGTTTTAAAATTACTATGTTATTTCCCTTAACTACCATAACATACTACTAGTCACCCAATGATATAATATCATTCTTGACTTTGTGATGATCATGAAAATCTTACAATATAGATTATGAGACTCTTAAATTAAATTCTAAGAATGTTAGTAGTATATCAATGTAAATATTGTATCGATTTTTTTTTAAAAAAAGTAATTGGTCATGATCCTCGAGTTAGCTAATCACTTAATAAATTCATATGTTCACTTCATGCACCTTACTTATTTAGTCTCAAACTTATATGATGTTGGAATTTATCTTTTAATTAATTGTCATTAAAAATATAATATACTAGTTGAGACCATCAGATTTTGAACAAACAAGTTTAGTGGTTCCCAAGTACAAACTCTTCATTGCCACCTCAACCACCAAGAAAGAAAAAAGAAAACGAAAAATGGGACTATTTTATTTTATAATAAGTCGTAGATTTTTAGAAATGTTTCCCAAAAAAATAATAAACATGTTCCTCCATTCTAATTTAGGGTGTATTTTTTTAAAATGGGGGAAATGGGGAGGAGGATTACAATGTGAGAATCGAACTCTCACCAACAAAGTAAGAGTTCAGATAGTCAATCAATTTTTAAAAAAAAAATAAAGAAATAGGGTGTATTTGGTATGAAAGAAATATATCATGAAATTATTTTTTTTAAAATATTATTTCAACAAATAAATAGGTTTCTTTTATTATTTGATATGTAAGCAAAAAAATATTTTATAATTATTTATATATAATTTAGAAAAAAAACCATATGAGGGTGGAAGCGGGGGAGGGGGAGGGGGGCGAGGGGGATCGAGGGGTTGGGAGTTGGGGACGTTGGATTGTCCTATACTTTGGTGCTAGATAAGATATTTTTCTCATTTTTTGAAAAACTTATTTACTAGAGTAAACTATCTTTCAAAACATTTTTTTGACCAATCAAATATAGATAAATTTAAAATATATCTTTTAAAGAATTTTTTTTTTTACATACCAAACACACCTTAATTGTCTCTTTCTATTAAGAGATGAAGATGTATAACTCCAGCTAATATCAAGGGACAATTTAGTCTTTAAACTTAGCTTGCTATAACTAATCATTCATTTAGCTATTTAGGAAGTTAGTTAAGTAAAATGCTACAAAAGAACACTTACTGAATGTAATCATCAAGTTTTTTGAGATAAACATTCATACATACAGAAACTCCTTCTTCTTATTCGTCTTATTTGTGTACTTGATTCCTGTAAATTCTTATTAACCCATATGGTATCAGAGTAAGTCTTACGATAAATACCATGAAGAAATGGGATCAAAGTGAGCAATTATTAAATTCAAGTAATTGGTTCTCAAGATTCTGTATTACAATCGATACTCCTCGAAGTTCGATTTTGATTTTGTCTATATCTACTTTAAGAAAACACGATTCAAATTGTGTAATTGTTTTGAGCTGAATCCTCCGTAATTCAGTGATTGATTGCTTTCGTAAATATTTTAATCCAAAAGGAAAATCAGTGAGTCACAAATTCAAGATGGCTCAAGAATATACAAATACAGATAGGCCACAGATTGCAAACCATGGTTAGAGTCATGGGATCAATTTACCATTTGGGGGAACTTCTAGAAATCTTGTGCAAGGATCAAGTATTGTGGACTATAATCATCTTTTTTTAAGGCCTACTGATGTTAGTGGAATAAGTATCATTTCATTTCAATTACTTGGTACTGAAAATTATACCTTGTGGAATAAATTTATCAGACTTGCTCTTTTATATTGAAACAAAATTGGGTTAATTAATGGTACCTATAAAAAAGAACACTTTCGGGAATAATTATAGGGACAATTAGAAAGGGTGAATGCTATTATTTTATTGTGGTTGATGAACTTTGTATCCAAAAACCTTCTTAACATGTCATTCGGTATTGATACTGGGAATGCTAAAATACATAGGTGAAGATGTTCAAATGCCTAATCAAGTTTACAGTGATAGCAAAGCTGGAATTTAAATTGCACGAAAGCACTTTACGACTCGTATTGTCTTCTACGGCTCCTAGTTAGGATCTCGAAATCAGCTACTGGAATTTTGGACTTCACTTCTACGGCACCCCTTTACGATTCGTAAAGTGATTTACGACCCGTATAGGGGGTTTCGTCTGATAACTTTCCTACAAGTCCACCTCTATAATCCTCAGGGCATGAAAGGTATTCTACGACTCATAAACTGCTCCACGACTCGTCTGCATGTTCGTAGACTTCAACTTCAGCAAATGGCCCCTCATTGGAATTCATCACGGAAGCAATCTACGACTCGTAGAATGCTCTACGACCCGTAGACTGTCTCGTACAATAGCAAAAACCAGCAACTTCTGCAATTTTTTCCAAATCATGGCCAACCTGTAATCCTACAAATCTAAACATAAACATATAAAACCCACAAATATCACATTGAGAACACATAAAATCCTAACTTTTAAGCATCAAAAGTGTTGTATTTTGGCAGCACATCAAGACCCAACCACGTTCCTTGATTCAATAGTTGAGATGTCACCCTAATATCAATTGATGAATATTTGGTTTATTCACGTGTAGTTTATGATTAAGTCACTTGTCGATTACTACGTCAGGTATTAGGTTGTAGTTGAGTGTGAGGAAAGGTCTTGGACTAGATGTCAAATCTTATGTTAAGGTGATATTAGGATTCAGTTTCAAGTAGGGGCAAATCTCGAATTAAGTAATTCTATATTAAAATCCTATGTTAATTGGGGTTGACTAGATCATGTTACAAAGAGTTATATCAAAAGGTTTTCAGGGCATTTGGGTGCATTAAGTGGTGGTGGGGGAAGTGGTGAGGTTGAAAGGGGAAAGGATGTTGCATAATCAATTATGATCAAAATACACATTATTCAATAAAATTTCACAAATAAAATTAGCGGAAGAAAATGATGTATACATAGGCTTATTCTTCTATAAGATTAAAAAAAAGAGTGATGTATCAAAAATAATATATATTTTTTTTGTGTCATGTCTAAACTATTAAAAGTATGAGTTTCAGAGCTAAATTATCATTTATTAGTTTGAGGAATCCCGCCTCTTCTCACACATTTTTTTTTATTTTTTAAAAATTATTTTATAACCTTTTTTAAAACTTTTTACTTCCTCCAACCCCACCGTCCACATACGCTCAAACTATCCGTTCCTTCAATTTTTTAAATATTATTTTTATTTAAAAAGAAAATCCTACGCGACTCCTCTTAATCCTATTCTCCCAATTGATTTTTTTTTTCATTTTCCTCTTTTTGTATATATACATATGTTTTTTGAAAAAAAATATTTATGTTTGCATACTCAATATAACAAAAACGAAAATTTTAGTTGTAAAAAAATCTATCGGCAAGTAGATATACTTTTTTAAAAACATATGTGTATATCTAATATGAAACAGAAAAAATAAAAAAAAATTGAGAGAGCAGAGTTAGACGGGTTACGGTGGGATTTTTTTTAAAATAAAAATAATATATAATTTTTTTTAAGAGGGGGGAGGGTTGGAAGATGATGTAATTTTTTTTAAAAAAAAAAGTATAAGAAACATTAACAAATAAAAATTTCGAGTGGGGGTGTATAGTGGAGAGGGGTGTAGTGAGGTAAGAAAAATATTTAAATTTTATTTTGTAATGGGATAGTGAACTTTAATCGCTAACTTTTAACTAATACTAATAATTTATTTAATTTTTAGAAAGGTGTAATATTTTATTCGTGTACGGAGTATCATGTGATAATTTTTTAAAAATAAGAGAGAGAATGTAATACACCCATTATTAAGATAGTATAGTAAAAAGGAGATATGTTTTTCAAATTAATGAATGATAGTGTAGATAAAAAATTCATGTCCTCAATGATAAGTTGGAGGTTTAGATATATACTCTGGAGGTTCAAATTTGGCAAGACCAAAATAAAATACTTTGAATACAAATTCAGTGATGCGAGAGATGAAGTGGACATCGAAGTGAGGCTTGTCACTCAACCTATTCCCAAGAGAGAAAACTTTAAATATCTTGGATCCATTATCCAGTATAGTGGTGATATCAATCATGATATCATGTATCGTATTAGGGTAGCATGGATGAAATGGAGGCTTGCTTCTGGAGCATTATATGATAAGAAGATACCACCTAAATTTATAGGTAAGTTTTACAGAATGATAGTTAGACCGTCTTTGCTATATGAGGTAGAATGTTGGCCAGTCAAATATTCGCATGCTCAGAAGATGCATGTTGAAGAGATAATGATATTGAGATGAATGTGTGGACATACTAGGTGTGATGAGATTAGAAATGAGGTTATTCGAGACAAGGTAGGGATGGTCTCTGTGGTAGACAAAATAAGAGAAGCGAGATTGAGATGATTTAGGCATGTGCAAAGGAGCAGTGTCGATGCTCCTATTAGGGGTGCGAGAGGTTGGATTTAAGAGTTACGCGGAGGGGTAGAGATAGATCCAAAAAGTATCAGGGGGAAGTGATTATATGTATGACGTAACTTTATATCACCGAGGACATGACTCAAGATAGAAATGAACGAAGGGCGTGTATTAGGGTAGAATATTAATAGGCTAGTAGGAGCAGGTTTTGTCTTGCTTTGTGATGTAATAGGTTAGTAGGATTAGTCGTATCTTTATATATTGTGTTGTTACTACTCGTCATTCATTTTGCTACTTTTATTATATTTATAAAATTATCAATCACTTTTAATTTTAGTCGTTATTCTATATATAATATTTTTCTGCTTTGGGGCTAATATAGTGATATATTTGAGCCAAGAGTTTGCCAGAAATAACCTCTCTATCTCTATGAGATAGTAGTAAGGTCTGCATATACTTTACCCCCAAGTTTCACCTATGAAATTTTGTTATGTATGTTATTATTGTTGTTTATATCCTTAATAATTTAGATATAAAATTAAAAAAGAGATAATTTAAGTATTATTTAGACATTTCACCCCGAAAGAAAATTCTATGGACTCAAGTAACGTACCCTATTCATTAATATTTTATGTTTGGCTGATTCTATTAAATGCTTTTTTCCTAAGACAAATATAGGTTATTCTGTACATATTGGTTCATTTAATCCTTCTTTCCTTTTTAATTAATTAGTATATGTACATCTGATACGTATATATAAAATAGATATATTTATTTTATTTATTCATGAATTTTTAAATTTAAATTTAAATTTAAATTTTATTATTTGCATTTCTTCAGTTAAAAATTTATGAATAATAATATGTATATTATCTAACCACTTCATTATATTTTCAAAATTAGTTTAAAATATTCTCTCCACCCTCCTTTTTTCTTCTTTGTCTTTTCAGTATATTTTAATCACCTTTGCTAGTATGATCTTGAATGTTTTTTTTTATGTGATGTGTTATAAGTAGTTGAGTTTTTATTTTTATTTTTTTATTTCAATATATCGAATTTAAGTATATGTTAATTAGATTTTTATAGTTTAATATGTTGTTATTTATTGAGACTTTAGTTGGGTAGTATACACAATTTTAGACTTTGTTATTATAATCAAAAAGCACTTTCTCATCTAAAAGGAAATCATTTTCTTCACTTTTTTACACCATAATATGTAACTTATTTCTTGATTTGATTTCATATCCTCAATAATTTAAATACGAAATTAAAAAATAATTTAAATATATTTAGAAATTTTACTCTAAGGGATCATTTGGTGTGAGGTATAAGTTATAATAATCCCGAAATAAAATATGAGATTATTTTATCTCATGTTTGGTTGAAGGTATAAGGTAATTCTTAAACTATTTATCCCACCAATTATGTCTTAATGATGGAATAAGTTATCTTATATATATAATATGATAACTTATTCCAAATTGACTTATCCTAAAGTTATTGAATAATATGTTACCAACCAAACGATCTTAAAATATACTAGTATGGAGTCAAGTAACGTACCATATTCATTACTTGTATTTTTTGTTTGGTTGATTCTATTAAATGCTTTTTTCCCAAAATAAATATAGGTTATTTAGTATTCATTGGTTCATTGGATCCTTGTTTCTTTTTCTAACTAAAATAAATACATGTAAAAAAATTCAAAGTCATAAACTAACCGCGAAAAGGATAAGACTAGTCAAAATGTTGGACAAAAAGACCCCCGCGAATATTCCGCTGGCATAATTATTGTCTCAAATCGCACGCCCCCTCGTAAATCCCTTTTCACGCGAAGGATATTATTGTCATTTCACTTCAGCACCCCATTCATCTACCGTTAGATTCACCATGATTTTATATCCACGGTCCAAAATTAAAGTTTGACTGCAAGTACGAAAAAATATGCAGACAGGAATGATTGGGCTTTCGGTCATGACTTTGACCAGCCATAATTTGAATTTTGATTTGAATTTTTTAAAGTAGCCGCAGATTTTCCCTTTTGTCGTTTTCCTTATTTATTTTCCTCTTTTCTTTGTTTATTTTCCTTTTTTTTATATGATATTTTTGACACGAATTTCTATTTCTATAAGATAATGATAAAGTGTGCATATATATATTTTTTTTCAAATTTCACTTGTGAAATTTCATTAACTAGGTATGTTATTGTTCATTTGCTTATTTACAATTTTCATTCCCTGATTTAAAAAAAGAAGAATTCTGTTATTAGAGATGCGTAGGAAATCGAAAAATCAAATTTTATTTAGATAATTAATTAATTAAATTATTTAGCCAAATAATAAATTAAATAAATAAAGTACTGCTATATATGTGTGTGTGTTTTTTTTTTTTAAGAAATGAGTAGATTAAAAATGATGTAAATTTTTTTTAGAGAAAGAAGTAGTGGTATTTTCTTTCCAATATATAAATAAAAAAGATATATGTTAAACTCTTTATTATGCTTTTTGGTTTTTGGATTTAATTTTATTTATGACAAAAGGAGAGGAGGCTTTATGTTGCCATATTTTCTCATTTTGGCATTTCAAAGTCCAATTTCTCCATCTTCTTTGTTTTTCTCTCTCTCTCTCTCCTCTCCTCTCCATCTCCACCATTGAAGAAAAAAAATTCAGGTGTTTGAGGAAGAAGAGGAGAATAAGTTATCAATTACTCTGAAAATTTTGTGGAGGACAATTAGGGGTTTTTTCTTGCGCTCTTGGCGAAGCAGAGATGAATGTCATGCGTCGCCTTAAGAGCATTGCTTCTGGACGTTCTTCTGTTTCAGATCCTGTAAATTTCTCTCTCAAATGGGTCTAAATGATTGTATAACCGAACGCAGCTAGTTTAGGATTGAAGTATATCTGTTTTTGATTTTTTGCTCAAATGGGTCTAAATAAAAGGGAAATGGAGAGAAGTGTTTTTTTTTTGTTAATATTATTCGCTCAAATGGGTCTGAGTATGATTTGTTTTGATCAGCAAAGTTGAGAAGAAAGATTTACTTTTTTGAATTTGGGTATTTAAATCCTTGGGTTTTGTGTTGTTTCTTTTGTGATTGAGGATTTGTTGAAAAGATTGTGTTGAATGCTTCGTTTTACATTTTTGTGATTCCTGAGGTGGGGATTTAAAGAAAGCTTTACAGTGAGATTTTCACCATTTTAGCTCTAACATATGCGAGTTATGCAAGAAAGTTTGAGGCTAGAGCCTATGATTTAGCCATTTGATGGATCATTAGCTCATATGACTAGTAATTTTTTTAATAAGTTTCATTTTGGCTTGTGGACTGGGGTAGGTCAGGACTGGGTGAGTTGGAATCCTGCACCCCTTAGGACTGCATATTCTGTCAATAGATATCTGGTTGTTGTGTTCTAGATTTTGTTAGTATGGACTTGTAATGATGGGATTTATAATGGAAGCTTGTAACTTTCTTTTTGTTTTGTTTATTTTGATTAGATTTATCAGTAATTCATGGAAAGAATATGATTGTTACTGATTTTTAATAGGGTGGTGATTCAAGCATAAAGAGGGTGAAGGTTGAGCAAGAAGTAGATCAAAGAGTGGTTGGTGAAACTAAAATGGAAGAGAGATGCACAACTACAGTGCCAAAGGAGGATATGGCTTCTACATCTAAGGAAAACACGATTGGAAGTACAGCAACAATGGATACTAAACCTGAAAATTCTGAACTTGATGAGCTTCCTAAAGAAATGCATGAAATGAAAATCAAAGATGAAAAGGCTGAAACTCTAGATGATAATTTGAAGGTATCCCCAAAAGTTTTTACTCTTTTATGTCAAATTTTGTTAGTAAAGTAGCTGTCTTTAAATTCTGAAATAAGAGTTGCTGATGTATCTTGCATCCCATAGGATATGGAACCCGCTGTTGTTAGTGGAAATGGAACGGAAACTGGTCAGATTATTGTGACTACTGTGAGTGGTAGGAATGGACAAGAGAAACAGGTGAACTAGTTGAAATAGATTTAATTTCTCTTTACCCCAATATTGTCTTGTGGGCTTTAACTTAGCTCAATCAGAAGTTAACCTCATACTATTTTCACAGACATTGTCTTACATGGCAGAGCGTGTGGTTGGTACTGGTTCATTTGGAGTTGTCTTTCAGGTATAGTTATACAATAATCTAATGTCTATCAAAAATGTCAAGTTGTTTTGTTAGCATTGCAGTTGTCTGGATGACTGTATTGATTCATTCATCACCTTTTATATATCACAGGCTAAGTGCTTGGAAACTGGTGAATCTGTAGCAATAAAGAAGGTCTTACAGGATAGGAGATACAAGAACAGGGAACTTCAGATAATGCGTACGCTTGATCATCCTAATGTGGTTAAACTACGACACTGCTTCTATTCTACTACTGAGAAGAATGAAGTCTACCTTAACCTTGTCCTGGAATATGTGTCTGAAACTGTTTACCGAGTTTCAAGGCACTACAGCAGAATGAACCAACACATGCCCAATATATATGTGCAGCTATACACATACCAGGTGAGCCTTATTACAAGGTTCTTCATTTTCCTCATCAAGATTGTGGAATTTCAAATTTTAGCAACTTTGATTATTTGTCTTACAAACTACCTTGAGCAGAGATTAATGAATTTTCTCTAAATTACAAACTTAACAGATATGTCGGGCTCTGAATTACATGCACAATGTCCTTGGTGTATGCCATCGTGATATTAAACCACAGAATCTTTTGGTGAGCTCTCAATTATTCCTCTTGATATGCTTGTTGCTTTTAGATCTTCCATTTGCATACCAAAATCACTCGAAATTCTTTGAGGCACTCCAGTAGTGTGGTTAACTGCAGTTATATGTCCTTGCTAGCCTGATACCATTTGCTTATCTACTCTCATCACCATTTCTCTTCTATCTTTGCTGACTATTTGTTGCTTATTTAACTTCTGAAGGTCAATCCTCACTCACATCAGCTAAAGCTCTGTGATTTTGGGAGTGCAAAGATGTTGGTATGTGGTGTTCCTTTTTTTTTTTTTTGTTAATTAAGTTTTCTTTTCTCTTGTACAATTAGTAAGTCCCTAATATTTTTTGCATTTGTACTCTAGGTGCCTGGAGAACCCAACATATCGTATATTTGTTCTCGTTATTACCGGGCCCCTGAATTGATCTTTGGGGCTACTGAGTACACAACTGCTATTGACATGTGGTCTGCTGGTTGCGTTATGGCTGAGCTACTTTTGGGGCAGGTTAGTTGATACTTGTAACGTCATACTCACGGTCCTATTCTATTCATTGGTGCTGATAACTCTTAAAATTTTGCCTTTTATCTTAAATCTGCTCATTGTTTTTGTTTCACATAGATTCCAACAATGGTGTTAAGATAAATTCCTTCTGAGCAATGCAATTCTAAGAAATAAAAGATTTAAATAACTAATGAATAAATAGTAATACACCCTTGAGTGCACTAGTTTAACATTTTGCTGCCGTATTATCTGCAGCCTCTTTTCCCTGGAGAAAGTGGCGTTGATCAGCTGGTTGAAATCATCAAGGTGTGCAATCAAAGGACGCTCTAATTGCTAGCATAGAGTGTTTTTTGTCTTGTCAATTTAGTTGCTTTCTCTTGCTAACTGTCTTCATATACTTTTGTGCATGCCAGATATTGGGCACACCAACTAGAGAGGAGATTAGGTGCATGAATCCAAACTACACAGAATTCAAGTTTCCCCAGATCAAAGCTCACCCATGGCATAAGGTTAGTGATAAGATGTGTCTGCTTCACTAGTAGTTGGATTCTTTTCATCCGTGCCTTGTCGTTTCCTTGCTGAACTTCATTGAGAACTGTCCATTCGAATTGCACAAATCACTTGCCCAGACACAAGGAGAGCATGGAACAAATTTTAATGAGATTACAATCTGCAGATATTTCATAAACGAATGCCCCCTGAAGCAGTAGATTTGGTGTCAAGGCTTCTCCAATATTCTCCAACTCTACGTTGTACTGCTGTAAGTAAAATTTTCTTTTTAATTATCAAGAATTTGGGATATTATGGTGGTTTCCCTTTATCCATCCTTCAAACATGGTGTTCCATTTGTGTCCTGTTACAATGTGAGTCATCATTGTATGTGCTTTTAGCACTTATATGTCGTCTTCCTGGCATACTTAGAAAACTGTAGTGTTTTTATGTAGAAATAATATTCTGTTTTGTGGAGAAATAATGCCTCCAGAGTCTTTCTAAATTGTTACTGTCTGTAAGTGGCATTATCCTTTAAACGCTTTTGATGTCTGTTTCTGGGGGGATGTTGAGAACATTTTGTATTTACTGACAGTTGGAAGCATGTGCACACCCTTTCTTTGATTCTTTGAGGGAACCAAATGCTTGCTTGCCAAATGGGCGACCTCTGCCTCCCTTATTCAACTTTACAGCTCAAGGTGAGCTACAGTTCAGTTTTTAACTTTTACTTTCACATAAATTGATGCTTCAATCTGACTAGTCTATGTCTCATACAGAGCTCTCTGGTACACCTGCTGAACTGCGAAAGCGCCTTATTCCTGAACATTTGCGCAAGTGAATTTTGTGTAGACAGTTGCTTATGCTTTGTAAATGGGTTTTCTTGAGAGGTTTAGTTGCCTAATCAAGCCTAACGTTGCTCCAGCAAATGAAGATGCTATTCTTGGCCTTGGTAATATTTGACAGGATTCAACTTCAGAACATGGGAACTAGTTACTTGCTAGTTGGTTTTGGATGAAGTATATGCCAGTAAGATCCGCTGGTGATTGGGCGGAATGTCTCGTCTATAAACATATTATGTCTTAAGCGTTCAATACTCCAGCAGTTTTAGATGAGAGTTTTCATCTGTTAATTTATACCTTGTAGCAATATCTAATTTGATGGGCATTCATAAGATTAAATGAGTGCTCCCAAACTGGAGTTATAGATGGATTACTAGGATTTTTCTATTCTTTAAAGTACACCTTTTCATCTCTTCTGGTTGCCCTATCGGTGTGCAAAATTTTCCATCATGCTAATTATATTCACTATTAAGCTAATAATGGAAGCACTTCCAGGTATGAGAAATAATGGAAGAATGGTAGAAATTAACCAGAGCTAGAGAACAGTTTCTTTCACAATGGTGACTTTCTTTCTCTCAAACATGTAGACAAATCAAAAATAGTAACATTTTTAGCTTTTCCTAACTTTTGTTCACTTCCATTGATTGCCAGACCACAATTAGATACGACTATCTCATCCATCAATTTAAGATCAATCGTAGCCATCAGTTGGAGATTCAAAGTACTAATTAACATTAAGGAGCCGTTTGGTTGTATGTATTAGGAAAAATAATTCATGGATTAGTTGTTGGTATTAATTCATACTATGTTTGATAGAAATTTGAATTCATATATTAACTAATTCATGTATTAGTTAATACTACATATATGGTATTAATTATAACTCCCATTTGGTGGTATTAACTAATATCATGGAAATATCCCTAAAATTATTTTACATGTTTTTTTATTTTCTATATTTGTAGTTTTGTACTAATAAATTTATTTAAATAAATCATGTTACTAAATTCATTTATTTATGGGTTCATATTTTTATAATATAAAAACAAATAAATTTATCATGTCAATTTTTTAAATTTTATGTATTTTTGGTTTTATATTTACATAATAGAAAAAAAATATTCTGCCATGTGAATTTTATTTTTTTATAATTAATTTAATTGAGTGATTTTATTGATACAAACCAAGTCAAATGATGTTAAAAATTGACGTTTTATTAGTGATGAATTTATTAAAATCACAATTATTTATTCTCAAATAATTCAAGTGAGAAAAATAGCAAATATGATAACAAAATTATTGTTTTCTTAACTAGTTAGAAGCCACAAAAACATAATCTACTTTGATCTAATTACAGGAAATAGAAAATTCAATAATAATTCAAGCGTACAATTGGAAAGAAACTTTTTGTAGAGTTTTAAACCAAACACAAGATTAGATGTGAAGCAATGAACCGAACACTTGATAAAAAATAATCCTTGCATTACTAATCCTTGTGTTACTAATCCCTGCATTAGTAATCTCTGTATTACTAATTTCTGTGTTATTCATTTTTGTACCAAACGACCCTAAGTACAATCTCTCTTAAAAGAATCAGCACCTAAATCAGTACAGCTTTGTGGTCCTGTGATCACAGCAAATTTGAACCAGGGAGATTACATCTTTATTCAACAAATAAGGACAATCAAGATAGGTCTGTTTACTTATTGACAACTGCACAAGGTCCTAGGCATGTGGTATAGCTGGTTTATGAATTTGCAAGAGATACCTATTTGATCTATAAAATGAGAATACATCATCACAGATATAACCATCACAACAATGACAAAATGATATTCCAATTAATCTATCAATAGGCTCTTTTTTCTTATTCAACTTATTTTTTGTGGTAACTATTTTTAAGCGTCTTGGCAAGCAACAAGTTGAGTATCCAGGATCAAACAAAAGAAAATGTGCCTTTCAAACCTGTCCCATCGGAGATCCTGATCGCTAATTACGGCCTCCAGGGAGAAAATTAAAAGCTTTTTCGTGTTTCATTTTCATCCACTCCATAGGGGGTGGATGGTTCCAAGAATGTGTGTTTTCATGGTACCCTGCTTGCACCCGTAGGCAATAAAAGGAAAGACTCATTGACTTCAAAGGAAACGGCTCTAATGACATGGAGGATTGGGGAATGATGAGCATACTTTGTTCAATAGCATATGCTTTTCTTCTGGTCCATACAACCAAAGGCAGGCAATAAACATATGCTTAATGAAATATTATGCTCTTGCCATATGCTCACAGTAAAGACGGGGACTGAGCACGGGTTTATGAAATAGTATCCACTTTACCATATGCTTGCAACAGAGAACAGAGGAATAGCGGTGGGAAAGCTATAAGTTTCTGCAAGCAAAAGTAAAGTTGTTATACTTTTGCATGAAGGAATAAGAAGTTGCAGAAGTTCTTATACTGTTGCATAAGAATAAGATATTCATAAAAAACTTGATAGAAATGATATAGTTATTAAAACAGGTGTCCATTCAAAATCAGAACATCAACCAATTCATTGACAAAAAGAAAGATAAACCTGAAAGTAAGATATCTAGACTTCTGAATATAACCACTGTCCACTTTAGTCAGAAAAAAAACTCATGCATCCTTGGAAAGAAAGGGCAAACGAGAAGATGGGAATTTCCCATTCAAGAGGTTATCATTGTATATTCTTGCATTGCTGAAGAGTCATCAGTTATTAAAAAAACGGTGGTGCGCACCTACCATTTGCTTCCTAGCAGCTAACTCTAAAGCCCCAGTAGTTATGTTGATCAAATGATATCAAGCAAAAAGACAGTTTTTTTGCTAGAACATACAATTCATCGTCTAAACAATGACCCACTTCTATTTTTTCTTTGGGACTCCAATGGAATACATTTCCATACACAATTTAGCTTTACAAATAAGTGTATTTTCCATTGAAATTGCATCACATGCTTCATTCTTTTTAAAAGTACAGAGAATTCCCTCAATTTTATAAGACTTCATCCATTTACTGCTGCCTGCTGATATTTCTTTAATCAAAACCATTGTTTAATGATTGCCATGTTCCATCAAGTCTTTCTTCATTAGCACCATACAGCTAGCAAGAATCAGTAGAGTTATAATGATACTTAACTACAGGACTCTACATTCAGGAGAATCACTAAATTAGCAGAGCCTGCACCGTCAGAAGCAAAAGCATTTTTTCACATGGCAATACAACTGAAAGGATCAGCATCATCGGACAAACAGCATTAAGTCTAAACACAAAGGAAGAGAATGAGGAGACTCAGTAGCCCAAGAAACAGGTACCGCAGTTGCACAGCATCCTAAGGAAGATCAATCCCCCACCCCCATAACTGACATTATTGACCATCTATCTCATTTATGAGATTGTCCAGTTATACCTCAGTTTCAACTTCCCAGTTCTTCCTGTTAGGGAAGGCGATGGAATCAAAGAAAAGCCATCAGTCTTATATTAAAAGTAAAAACATCTTTGCTGTTAGAATTATACCATAAGCTACCATGCACCTTTACTTTTTACCTTTTCTTTTGGCTAACTTTTTATGCCATACAAACAACAGTAAACTCCCTAAGACAATGACATATGGGTTTTGCATTGGATCAATGTCCAACCTTTCTCTCAAGGCAACACACAGATATTCACAGGCACTAGCATGGACTTATCATATAGCAAGAACATTATAGTCTTAACTGAAAACAGTACAAATGCACTGTTCAGGTTCCTATTCTGACTGGGTAATTCGTCAACTAAAAAGGATATAACTCCCAACTTTAACTGTACAGTAGATAACAGGAATTAAGAAGAAAACAGTAACTCTAAGTAAACTGTTGTTAAAAGACTCAGGATATGGTTTCACACCTGTGTAGGACAACTCATCACATGATCAGGTAGAAAGCTTTCTTTGGGATCATCAGAGCCTGCCTTCACGGAGTCAAAATATTTTTCAGATTGACGACCAGTTATCTTAGCTGATGCCAGGGAGTAGCAATTGGTACCTCCCGTGGGAGGGTTCTGTGAAATAAGGACTAGGGAATCAACTCTCATATAAGTCTCAGAGAGCAATGAATTTCAATATTCTTATTTTTCACATTGATCTGCATAAAAATTTACTTTTAGTTTCTATTTCCAATAAACGATTCATTGCTAGCAATTCGTAAATATACAGATGTGAATCATAAACCTTGTGATGAGCTGCAACCCAATCAATGAGATTGTATGTTCTCATCTTGCTAAGCGCAATGGAAACAAGAGCCAGCAAAAGTCAAAGGAATGTTTCCTACCAATAATCCCCACAATAACATATCCCTTCCTTAAAATGATGAAAACAATTTGAATCTCGCAAGATAATATGTCGATCAAAAACTCTAGACACAAATTTCATTGCATTATGGCAGTCACCACATACACGTAGATTCTTGTAAATCCGAATTGGTACTCCTTTTGGCACAAAAAGAAGCCCAAAAGCAATAGCCAACTTCTCACTGTGATAAAAAAGACTTTGTTCCCTTCCTTCATCATTGATGTCATGGAGAGAAAAATTCAAGTCTGGCACATATCCAGCTTCTTTTATCAATGCAATAACATCATCAAGTTTTGAGTAAATTTCATCACTCTTTGAATGAGTTCTTTCCTCAGATACAAATGTGTGCACCACTCCATTCATCTCAATCCAACTATAACCAGGCTCTTTGTTTAAACCCTTCAAATTCATTTTTCTTCTAAGTTTTGCTGCATTTTCCCATTTTCCAGCAGCGGAATAGATATTCGATAACATGACATAAGGGACAGCATCTTGTGGTTCCAGCTGAAAGAGAGCCACTGAAGCTTTCTCTGCCAGATTTGTGTTCCCATGTACTCTACATGCAGCAAGCAATGCTTTCCATATGGTAGCATCGGGTTCAATATCCATTTCATTGACTAACTTCTCAGCCTCCTGTATTTTCCCCGCACGGCCCAAAAGATCGATCATACATGCATAATGATCAGGACTTGGTCTTATCCCATAATCTTTCTTCATAGATGCAAAGTACTTCTTTCCATCGTCAACAAGACCTGTATGGCTGCAGGCAAACAATAGGCCTATAAATGTAATGAAGTCAGGTTCTATTCCACTTGCAATCATCTCGTCATAAAATCTAAGAGACTCCTTTCCTTTGCCATTCTGGGCATAAGCCACTATAAGAGCAGTCCAACTGATCACATTATGCATTTGCATTGAGTTGAATACTTTTTTGGCATCTTCAAGGAACCCACAATTGGCATACATTGTCAAAAGAGAATTATCAACTGATAATGATGCCTCAAGGCCAGATTTAATAAAATCCGCATGAACTTGCTGCCCAAGTTCAAGTAGTGCCAACTCTGAGCAAGAACTTAGAACACTTGCAAGGATAATTTGGTCTGGTTTAATTTCAGCCATTCTCATCTCATAAAATAATTTCAGAGCTTCTTCATAAGAGCCATTGTGAGCACAGCCAGTGACGAGTGATGTCCATGAGATTACATCCTTTTCAACCATGCAGTTGAAAATACTAACCGCACAAGCTAAGTCTCCCTGTTTAGCATACATATCAACAAGTGCATTGCTTACAAGCTTGTATGTCTCATATCCAGTTTTAACAACCAAGCAATGAAGACATTTCCCATTTTTGGCGTCCTGCATACAAGCAAGAGAATTCAGAACCGAAGGGTAAGTAAACTCATCCACTTCCATATCACTAGCATACATCTTTTTGAACAGAGAGAGTGCCTCCTCTGGAAATCCATGCCTCACATACCCAAGTATCATGGAATTCCAAGAAACCGCATGATTTACCTCCATCAATTCCAATGCCTTCTTAGCACTGTGCAAATCTCCACATTTAGAATACATGTCGATTAACGAGCTTTGGACAAACACGTTGGCCTCAAAACCACCATTAATAATACAACCATGTACCTGCACCGCAAATCTAAGATCAGTGAGTGCAGCACATGAAGTCAAAACACCTGGAAATGTGTACTGGTTCGCCTCAATCCCTTCAGCACGCATGCTGCTAAAACACTGAATAGCTCTTAATGCATCGCCATTTTGAGAGTATCCATTAATCATAGCAGTCCAAGTAACATGATTTTTCCCATGTGACATGATTTGGAAAATACACTCAGCCTCCAAAATGCGCTTAGACTTTGCATACATATCAATAAGGCCAGTCATTACAAAAACGTTCATATCAAAACAAGTCTTAATAGCATATCCATGAATCTGTTCCCCTCTCGAAAGCAAACCCTTTATCGCGCACACTCTCAAAAGACTTCCCAATGTAAACTGACTAGGACTGTGCCCCCCACTTTGCATTTGCCAAAACAATTCGAACCCTTCAATTTCATAACCATGCTTACAGTATCCACAAATAAGAGAAGACCAAGTAATTGAACTCTTAATTGGGACCTCCTCAAACACTCGCCTTGCTTCAACAAGCCTCCCTCCATTGGCATACGCCGCAATCATTGTAGTCCATGTGAACTCGTCTTTCTCAGGCATTTTATCAAACATCTTTCGAGCTTCATCAGTTTGACCAAGTTTTGACAACTCATTCAATTTTCTATTCTTATCAACTAAGGAACATTTCGGGCCTCGATTAATTGAACTTGCAAACGTTTGAATCGTGCGATGAAGCATATGGTGACCTTTCAACAGAGATTAAAATGCTTTCTTAATATGAGCATAAAATTTTTATTAGGAAAATAATTTGTTCATATGCATATTTCATCTCATATAATTTTTGGATTTGCTATCTTCAAATTAACCCAAGTGTTCTCTTGGTGCCATCGTCTTCCTAACTCCTATTGCAATTTGCTTTTCTCATAAAAGAATAATAAGTATTATCTTAGGTTGTATGGATGGTTGTTACTGTTTATTCTGAGTTTAAATATTATTTTTATTTTTAATTATTATTTAAATAGGTGAAAAATCTCATTCATGTATACTTATTATTATTAATAATTTTTTATTTAACATTTTTAAATAATGGCTTTATCATGTACTTCCTCTATTCTATATTTACTAAAGTTTTTCGATTTTTTTTATTGTTCAAGATAATTAAATATTCAAAGTTCTGATGTTTGAAACTTCTTTTATATTTGTTTTTTTATTTATTAAAATTTTATATTTTTTAAAAGATAAATTACCATATTTGATGCTTTCACAAAGAGTAGCAGTGGAAAGTATAATTTTTTTTACCTCATAAATTAACTTAATAGAATAGAGGAAGTATCCCACTTTTCTTGTATGTTTATCATTAAAATTGTAAATGCGCGACATTATGTAACAATGAAAAACAATATGATTTGTTCAAATATTATGTTTATCAAAATAATATAATATAATACATTGTAATATTATATAATACAATATAATATATCATGAAATAATATGTAACAAACGTCTTTCAAGAATATTAATAACGTATTTAAGTGATTTTTGATTAAATGACACAATCGATCAAGTAATCATAGGGGCTGTTGCCTGTAAGATGGTTAATCATTCTTGTTTTTATTTCTGAAAAGGGTCAAAATACTTTTATAACTATTAAAAATAATTTTAAATTATCCTTAATTACTTTCAACGTAAATTTAAATCTAAAATTGCCTCAATAATCTCAAATATGTAGATATTTTAATTAAATACATGCGTACTAATATTTATTAGTCCACATTCATTAAACTCAATTTATTTATAACCCGACCCATCAATCAATTTTTTTTTAAAAAAAAATGAGGTGCAGATGGACTAATAATTTAGATCAATACTAATCATTCCACTAATAATATAGACCATTATTAATCCCTGTACATTTTTTTTTATTTCAACTCCTTTCCTCTCTCCAGCATTTGTTGGTTCTACCAACTCATTTAATATTGTAGCCTTTCTAAAAACTATCTATTCTGAAGCAGTTATATTTTATTTATGATCTTGAATTGATTTTATATATTTCACTTAATTTTAGATTCTTCTTTTAATTTGTCGACATATATTTTATGAATTTGTCGATACATAAATGTACTTATAATTACTTTTTCTTGCATTACTCATGCATTTTTATTTTTATTTTTCTTCTCTTTTTTTACGAAATATTTCTTTATTGAAACCCACACTTCAAATACTCGAAGATGGGTTCCCCGCAAATTGAGTATTTTTAATTTAAATTTCATATTTATTTCAAATAAATGAATTAGAAAAAATAAAAATATGCATGTATAAAATTTATATTTGAGCCCCGTTTCTGTTCGATAAGACATTGCATTTACATTATTTGTATTAGACTCATGATCATCTCCAATAGGGTAAAAATAAGTCTTAACAATCAAATAATAGAGCCATGATTGCAAAAGAATCTAATTCACATGTAATTTAATATTTCCTCATTTTCATTTTACGTGGCTTTCTTTTCTTTTTGGTCCGTTTAAAAAAGAATATTATCGTACTCTAACTGGAAATAATTTACAGTTAAAATTCACTTTTTATTCTTAATGAAATGATTCTCAGTCACACAAATATCTAAGAATGATTTTTGACCATAAATTTTAAAAGTCTTTTTTTTCCTTAAATATCGAGTCAAATAAAAAAATACCACATAGAATGAGACGAAGGGAATAGGTGTTTAGAGCAAACAAAAAATGAATAAACAGCAAATACCGAGAAATGGAGGATTAAACAACAAATGGAAGACACAGAAACTTCGTCGAAACACATAACACGTCCCCTCTTTTATTTCGAATTATTATTGTCGAACTATCTAGTTACTCCTTGTGTGTTGTGTCGCTTTACGTACAAAGTTGACACATAGTACTACGTAGCAAAATGATTGAATTAATGATAACCAATAATGACGATCCTTTCGTAAGTGATAACATACACTAATAACCCAACTATGAACAACATCGAGTTTGCTGTGTGCACTTTGGGTGAAGTCTGTCATCCAAACTTCCAAAATTTTACCATGTAAGTTGTAACTTTGGTCTTCAGAAAATAAATTATGCAAGCTTAGTTTAAAATAAATAATATTATATTATATTAAAGAGTATTTTTGAGTGAATATAATACAACATTTCTTTGATCGTAATCTTCCTCGTACAATGCTAATTTACTAGATATGGTTCCTTGAGCTCAATATTGCTGCGAGCTGCTCGGCAGTTGACATTGATTTTATCCGTCCAAAACATAATCTCATTTAAGCGCATCATCATGATTCATGTATCACGTGCGCCTAGCTAATGTTCTAACAAGAAAATTGTAACTATAATTAATAATGAATCTATAAAAATTTGTCAAAAGGTACAGTAGCTAGCTGTACATATTTGAAATACTATGGTTATTTGATATACAGTATGTAAAAATAAAATATCTTACATGGAGATACAAAATTAAGAACATGTATTTTATAAAGTACAGTGAAATCAAATCTCCGAAAGGCTGTTGTAATAACAATAAGTACCGGATAGATAATCCTAAAAATGTGGAGGCTTGAGCACCTTTTGCTTTGGTTCAAAATTTTATACAATCGCTAATAAAACTCAACTACGTGTACTTCCTCTTTTTTTTTTTTCCTTGATTTGATATTAAGAGAGGGAAATATATGTTAATTTTACTCTTACATACCTTTTATTATTTATGATTTAATTGGTCGTTTTCAATAACACTCTCAGCTTAAAAGGAATATTATATATATATATATAGATATTATTAATAGTGAATTTTATTTTTTCTTTTTATCCATTGAATCGATATAGATGTGGTTTATACATTTATTTTATTTTTTATTTTATGGCAAATCAAACATCATCATAAAAAAATAGAACAAAAAGAGTAATTCTTCCATCGAAAAATAAGTGTTATTTTAGGAATCACTACTAACAACTATATCAAAATCCACGGCCAAAACGTGTCGGTTTTTAAAAAAAAAAGTTAACTCCAAATCAACTGAAGATTTTCCAAAAATGTACATAAAATATTTTATTATGATTTTGATCAATTCTTTCATTCGAACACCACAAATGCTTTTTTGATGAAATATTTTTATTATTTTTATTCTTTAATAGTAGTTTTGCACTAAAACACTAACGGGAATTGCTTGTTTTGGTATAAAACATCAAGGTACTACGTTGATTTCTTTAATAAAAAATATAATAATTTCGCAAAAAAAAGACACGTTCATCTATTCTTCAACAATTTCTTGAAGTCTATCAATTTTCTACTAGGACAACAACAAAAGCCACGGATTGAATCAATTTTTCCTTGCTTTTTCGGACCGATGTCCGTCCATTTTTTGTTCCTTCATTTTACATTTTTGTAATAAAATTCAAAACAAAAAATAGCTTATATACCTTTTCAACTATATAATATAAAATCGTCGAAATATAGAGTACTCCCTTTTATTCTATATTAGACACTTAAATAAATATATATATTTAAAAAATATTATAAGACATAAAGAATATATATATTTTAAATATTTGTAAACTTTCGATAATTCAATTATTCAAATAATTAACTAATGAAGAGAAATCCTAGAGAGTACCGAAAGTCAAATGACGAAAAAAAACCGTGGTGGTGGCTAAGTTTTTTTAGTTTTTCTTTTGGCAAATGACAACTCGACAGGTGGGAAGTAAAAAAACGTTGCATGTCCTAAGTACATTTCATTTCTATTCTCGGTAAAAAAAAGTCTATTGATCCACTCATATATATACACATAAACAGTGTAATTACAGTTCATATCTGAATTTGAATTCTTGTCCCCTCACCCGAATTACAAAATTTCGATATTTCCCCGTCGATTTCTTTTCTAATTTCTCGGTCAATTTCATTTTCCGGCAGCGATGTCGACGGCGAGAGCCGGTAACGACGATAGTTCTAACGGTCTCGATACGACTCCTTTGCTTACCGATCAGGTCTTTAGGAGCCGACGGTTGGCGCGTCGGGCCCCGAGTCTAAGAGGAGCGGCTAGATTTCTCCGGCGAGCAAGTAACCACCGATTGATGAGGGAGCCGTCGAGGCGCGTGAGGGAAGCTGCTGCTGAGCAAATAGAGGAACGGCAGAGCGATTGGGCATATTCTAAACCTATAGTGATATTGGATCTTATCTGGAACTTAGCTTTTGTGATTGTCGCAGTTTCTGTGTTGATTTTGAGCCTTGATGAATCACCTCCTATGCCTTTGAGGCTTTGGATTGTTGGATATGCTTTACAGTGTTTGCTTCACATGGTTTGTGTTTGCGTTGAGTATAGACGCCGAGTTCAGCTTAGTGATTCCTCTCCAAGTTTGAATTCTGAGCAGAGAAACACTGCTCGAGGTTGGAACAGTTCCAGTTCAGGAAGTGACAGCGGAGAAACTGGTGATTATCGGTCCGAGGGGCGTCAGAATGAGGATGAAACTAGGTAAAGTATCTCTTTGGAAGCATGTGATTTAATGAGAACTTTTATTGGAAATCTTGTTGTTACTCACAATTAGCATAGTAGTTGTTAATGCCTTTGTTTTATCATTTCATTGATTTAATTGAGAAGGATTTTTCTTTGTTAAGTTAGAATAGGCATTTTGAGTTGAATAGTAGTATGTATAGTTTCTTGGTCCAAGTATTAGTCGCTCAGGTTGATGCAAATGAATTAGTATACTCGTCAATGTGCTTCCCTTCAGAGTTATCCTCTGGAGAATTGGCAATCCATGTTACTAGTGCATTTGAAACACATATGCAGCACTCTGTCAGGTGAGATAAAGGTACTTTAGGCTTCTTCATATGTGACTATGACGCTTGAGGTTATTGAAATTGATGCCTGTTGTGGATAGTGAAAGTTTGTACTTAATTTTACAACAAAAAAGATTAAAATAAAGAGAGAAAAAAAGGAGTTTGTTGCCCAAGAGTCTCTTCTCTTGGTAGTTATTTCCTGTCAGAACTCCATTCTTTCTAGAGGACTGGAATCATATGTTTGTGCCTCATAATGTATTAATGATTCTTAACATATTATTTCAGTGTTGCTAAGCATCTGGAATCTGCAAATACCATGTTTTCTTTCATTTGGTGGATAATTGGTTTCTACTGGATATCTGCTGGTGGCGAAAGTTTACCTCGTGATGCACCTCAACTTTACTGGTTTGTCCCAAGCAAGTCTCTGATCTCTGTATTTGTTGTCATTTACTTCGGTGTGATGTTTATTTGGGTTCTTTGCAGGTTATGTCTCACATTTCTAGCATTCGATGTCTTCTTTGTTGTTATATGTGTTGCCGTGGCATGTCTCATTGGAATTGCTGTTTGTTGCTGTCTACCATGTATCATCGCTATTTTATATGCAGTGGCAGACCAGGTAGTTATGTAAACTTTTTTTAACCTTAAACATCACATAGTACATAGGAGATTACTTTTTGGGGATCTAGTTCCAATTATCAGCTAAAAAAAAGTCTTCAAGTGCGAGAAATAAATCATGTAAGTATGTTCTGTGATTTCCTATTCTTTTGTTTCATCCCTCTGTGTTTTAGTATGGTTCTAATGAGCACCACTTTTTTGAACTCATGGTTAACATATGCTCCTTTTAAATGCGAATTCTTCATGTAGTCTTCTTTCATGGATGTCAATATAAAGTAATAAATTCACAGGATAATTAACAGTCCCCATAGTTTGCTTTTGTCGTAGACAGTAGTGACCTTGGGAATAAAAAAAGAGAAGATGCTGCAATTGCAACATGTAGTTTGCTTTTATAGTAGACAGTAAAACCTCTTTTTTTAATGAAGTGATTCATTGATACACATCAAGAAGATGCCGCAAGTACAAAAAATAGTTAGCTCTTATATATGTACCACCTAAATTAAGATCACAGGAGCTAATAAAATTTTAAAGACAATAAATATTATTGAAAGAAAGTGGAATTACTCCAGCTAAAAAGGTTGACAAGAAATCTACCTTTAGGGGGTGTTTGGGACTGAGATCCCATCAAAACATCTGTGGTTTCTGCATGTACATACACTCCAAAAGTACTTGCCCTCCGTGTAACCTGTAAATTGGATTCCAGAGTTTATCTCTAAACATCCAACCTTGCAGGGTGCATTGACTAACTCCTTTAATGGATTTTCCAATTTTCGATGAACTTCAGCTTTCATAGGCTTTCTTTAATGACAAGGGGAATCCGCAGTTGCTACCCTTTGGGTGCGCACAGGGTAAACCCCCATTCTTATGCAATAGCTCGCAAACCACATAGGAGAGATAACCCGCATTGGGCTCGACACAAAAGTCAAACCCTTGCTTTCGCTAGCAAGGGGTTTTGAACTTGAGACCTCCAACGTGGAAGTCCCAAGCCCAAACTATTGGGCCACCCCAAAGAGTTAGGCTTTCTTGATACTATATTAACTCATATTACTCCAAAATCAAGTAGAACATGCTCCACATACTAATAATTGTTCTCTCAGTTCCATTTTATGCAAAGATGTTTGATTGGATGAAAAGTTTAAAAAATTAATAAAAGACTCTTTACTTGTAAGCTAAACATATGCAGAAGTAGCAAAATTACACCTTCAAATGAGTTCATGTGAGAATTTCATTTTCCTTTTCGTTTTCTCTCTTTTAAACAACATTGTATCTCTCAACAAGTCATGTCATTTCGGGTTAAATAAGGAATACTAAAATTAAAAAATAGGATCCTTACATAAATAGTGGGTCGAGTAAAAGGGATCCTTATGTAAAATATGGACAGCATTTGAACAGAAGTTTCATTTTGAATAAGAAGTGTTCCTTACATAAACCGAGGGAATAATGTAGAATTGAACTATGTGGAGTTGATGGAATTGTCAGAATTCTGTTTCTAAACCGTTTACTCTCATTTTTTATCAAAGTCAACTATGTGTACTCTATCATCTTACTGATCTTCGTATGAGATTTTACAAAGTACCCCCCCCCCCCCCTCCCCCCAACCAAAAAAAAAAAAAAAAACCCAAACGCAGGTGATTCTCTAGTAATTGCAAAGATATAGAAGTTTCATTTTGAATAAGAAGTGCTCCTTGTTATGCCCCCCCGATCCCCTCCCCACACACACACACACAAAAAAAAAAAAAAAAGAAGTGTTGCTTAGAAAAGGTGATTATGAAAGAACATGAATTTTGTTATCTTTTTCTTTTATGTTTTAATGTTTTGTTTCTCTAGCCACTTAATGTTAAACATAGCATAGATCTTTTTTGTGGGTAATCAATGGATTTTTTGATGTCTTATTCCCAATCTTTCCTAATGTATAAATATTGTAGATTTGTCTCAGTAAATGGATATCATAATGCTAAATTACGTCCAACATGTTCATTGCCCATTATGTATGGTCTGGAGATGGTTTTTGACTGTAACACCATTTGCGCTCCTCTTATCACCTTATTACCCAAATTGCTATCTATAATCCTTCAATGTCTTTAATTATTATTCTTTTAACTTCATCATAGTACTACACTGGGATGACTAATGAAGTTTGAAAAGGATGTGAATCTTGTCTTTGAAACTTGCGTAGATGCCTAAATTTAAAATGTGAGATTGGAACATATGTGGAGATATCCCTTTTTATTGTCTACTTTCATATACCCCAATCCCCATTTTAGGTAAAAATGCAATGTCTTTCGAAGCAAGTGCCAGCAAATGGGATTAAAAGCATCTATCATTATATGTAAATGTGCACATATGAAGAAATCAACATGATGGGAACTTAAGTTTGGGTCATTATTACTAAGAGACCCTTGTTATGTAGTGGAGGTGGGGGGAGGGTTCACAAATTTTCTGGTTTCTTGGTCCGGTTTGAATGCTCACGTCTTGTTTGGCTCTATCTTTGATTTTAATACCCCTAACATGATATGCACTTCAAGTGAAACTTCAATAAAAGATTTTATACAGTAAATTATAAATTCTGGTGCCCTGTAGAATTCAGGAGTTGGTTTGTGTCGCCCATCTTTCTCCTCATTGTCCATCCTGCTTAGTTTGCAAAGCTGAGTTTACTTCACTACTTCTAGAATAAGGCAGCTTTCTATGAAACAGAGGGAATAATGTAGAACTGAACTATGTGGACTCGATACTTTTTGGTTTAGTGGTAACAGCTTTTTGCTGAATCCACATATTTCTTGGTTTAATTTGGTTCATAATGCTATGACCTATATAACTTGGTAACTGGGGCCTCACTCCTTGTCTACTCTAGGAAGTGTGTGGAGACTAGCATTCTTGAGCTTTCAAACATGCATATAACATTCAGTATTAGGTTGTCTTTTCCATTCATTACTCCCACTAGTCGATTATAAAACCTTCATCCACCAAAATTCAAGTATGATTTGCACTCTTTGGGGTCTGTATATGTTTTACCAACCCATTTTCCCCCTTTTCCCCCAATCACTACCGATACTACTCGCTTGTCCCAATTCCTTTAAATCTTTGATTCTCCAAATAGGAGCAAATTGTGCAAACAACCTCTCTACCTCCACAAGGTAGGGGTAAGGTCTACTACACTCTACCCTTCCCGAATCCCACTTATGGGAATACACTTGGTATGTTGTTGGTGCTTAGAAGAATACAGATATATTATCATGGTAGTAAAATTGCTTCAACTCGTGTATGGTGATTACTTTAGGGTCTTGTGATTTGTGTGGAAAAGGCTTATAACATGCTAAATAATATGGGTTAACATGGTTGAAATGATGTGCCTGATAATCGTAAGCGATGATATGATACTGTATCTGTCTTAAAGTCTGGATCACTTCCGATTTTTCGTTTCTTTTCAAAATGCAAAACGAAGGTAGGCATACTCAACACTGTTGGAAATTTAAAAATTTATTATTGTAGGTCCTCATCTTTTGTTTATTATCTTTTGTTTAAGTCCCACTTTGTGCCTAGTTTCATGAAAAGAAATATTTTATGTTTGCATTATTCACTCACAGAAAGGAACTGGAAGGTTTAAATAAACAGTGTTCCAACTTTTGGATTGGTGTACATTTGAATGGTTTATAATTTCAAATATCCTATGGCTAGTCAACTATACAGAGAAAGTAACTTCCTTTATTTTCTGTCTTATGCTATTGGTTGTGTCTCTTGCATCCTGAATTTTCTCCTTTTGCATCAACTGTCTGAATATCTTTCTCAAAATTACTTTCTTCTTGAGACAGGAAGGAGCAACCAAGGAAGACGTTGAGAGATTAACTAAATACAAGTTTCGAAGACTTGGTGATTTTGAAAAACAAAATGGCGAGATTCAAGAATCATTTGGAGGAGTAATGACTGAATGTGACACTGATACACCCATTGAGCATGTTCTTCCACTGGAAGATGCTGTGCGTTCTATAAATTTTGTCTTTGATTAGATTTTTCCATAAGCCTAGATAAACTTCCCAATCCTCTTCTAGGATTCAATTTCATCCGTTCTTGTCTGTTGCAGGAATGTTGCATTTGTCTTTGTCCCTATGAAGATGGTGTTGAGCTGCGTGAGCTCCCTTGTCGTCATCATTTCCACGCTGCCTGCATAGACAAGTGGTTGTACATGAATGCAACTTGTCCTCTTTGCAAGTTCAATATTCTTAAAAATGGCAATCAGAGCAGCAGTGAAGAAGCATAAGCCTGTGTTATAATACTGTATATGCAGCCACCAAAACGAAGATCCTGTTGTACTTATGGGTGTTCATACCCGATTCAGACTCTAGTAGGTGTTATATTCACACGCCCTAGCATTTGCTTCTCTTGTCACGTAGTGTGTATCTTTGTGGGCTTACATGTTTGTATAACTTTCTTGTTCAGTATCACATGTAGATGCCCAATTTTATCTGAGTGATATGTATGAAATCTCATCATCTTGATGTTTGATACGACTCAGGGAGTCATGAAGCTAGTCATAAGCGGACAATTTTTCCTTTTTTTTCCCTATTAGGGCAGCTTACACTAGTATCAACCTACAATTGTGCATTTGTGGTGTTTGTATTGCCAATTCTTGATTTGTATTAAAGCTTAAGATAGTAAATCTTCATGCATTTCATTGCTTGTTCTGGTGACGTTTACGAAAACGATCATCCAATTCTCTTCAACAGACAAGCATGGGTTTGCTATCAAAACAACTTCCTCACTTTTTGTGTACCCATCACACGACAGTCGCTTCCCCGCTTCTTTAGATACCAATTCACTTTGCATGGATTGACTATCTGATTATTGATTCTTGCTTGTTAGTGCACTCATCCTGATTACTTATATTATAGTCACAAGCAATACATACGGAGTTAAAAGGACCACTTCTACAAAGAGTATTGGTCATTGATTGCTTATTGAACTTGTGAATTCTGTAAAAGTAGGATGCTTCAAATTTGAGGATCAAGTTTTAGAAAACATTTTTGGTGGAAAAAGAAAATATAACTCAAGTTTTGACTCAACTGAATAAAATTCTTGATCTGCCAATAGCTAAAAGGGGTAACTACTCCAGAAAACATTATATATTAAAGACTCAATTCAACAAGCAATCTCAGTTCTTACACTGCATCACTGCCATCTAACATATTCTCCATCAACACTTCATACATATTATGAAAAGACAAAAGTGCCTAAAATAACATAATATACGGATGAGCAAGGAAAAGCAACTTTGCTTAATATCAGTGATGATTAACGTATTATTTTTTTTAAGGAAAGGGAAACTATTTGTTACATCTTAATGTCACATACTCACATATATATGTTTTTAGAATTAAATGGATAGAGAACGTTTATTAAAAAAAAATTCTGACATCATTGTTTTCATTATTGAGTGTTTTTATAGGGAACCAACTTTTAGATAAATCAGGACATGATTTTACAGGTACAATTTTACTTGATACAACTCTAGCCTTGTTTCTGATTACATAAATTCTATAGCATTAACGAACAATTCATCATCAATCAAAGAGTAATGAGTGAATATGGTTATGCACCACTTTGTCAAATAAACAAGTTGACACATAACTCATAAACACGAGAAGGACAATATTGTTATCAATCAGAATATACATAGTATATTTGAAGAGATAAATGAATAGTACTACATAGCAAAAGTTAATACACACATACCAAGACCGACCTTTGGTATTCATATTGAGCCTGACTAAATAAGAATACAACATTTAAGGATTCAAATTTGAAACTTTTGATCAAGGGTGAAAGGATCCAATCAAAATCTGGATTAGAGTATAAAAGATAGATATAACATGATCAATATTGAGATTATCACAATCATTGATATGATTTGGCCTAATCTATGTTGTTATGATTTTGAATCCATTTACACTTTATGGCTAATTCTAGAAAATTAACAGAGAAATATTGAAAACGCCACTAAACTTGGCATAAATTATATTAATTTCGTCCTGAATTATTGACAACCTTAAAAATATCTCTAAATTTGACTAACTGAACTCAACTACACCTCGATTTGCCCCATGACATAGCAAGTGGTCTCAAATTCTTGTATGAATATAGGGATCTTAATGAAAAGTCGAGAGAAGTGTTGAAAACATTCAAAACTTGACGAGAACTTGGGGATGTGTTTCACTCATGTCGCAAGGTAATATATTTGATTTCAGTTCGTCACATAGAGAAGTGCTTTTACGGTTCAAACTAATAATTCACATAATTTAAAAGTGTTTTCAATATTTCTATCAAAATTAATTTAAGCTTTAAAAATAGAAACTGCATCATGTCCCATTTATCAAATTCATCTCTATACAAATTCAATTTTGTTTTTTCACTAAAACCAATACTCAAAGAAAAAAAAAGTTTAAAATCGCTTTGCCATTGAATTACCTAGAAAACTCCCAGAATAAACGGGCACACCCGTAACAACCTCCCAAGTATTTCCCCTATTCACAGTTGAAGCCGTCCACTGCCGCGAATAAGCAGCGGCACAACCGGCCGCACTTTGAGGCGGCCGCGGCGACGCATTCTTAACCCTAACGGAAAAATTAATTATCCCATTCTTCTGACCCTTTTCATCCCTAAGCCTATAACTCAAAAAGCGCAAATAATCTTCAGGCAAAAATCCCCCAATAAAATCCGACGTCGGAACCCTTGCGATCCCAACGGTTTTGATCCCGGAGGAATTTTTGCATTGAACCTCGACGGTTAGATGAGATGCATGCATGGGCAAATCAACGATCAATTTTTCGTTCCAGGTAGGAAAACTCCCTCCTTCTTTGTCCACTTTAGTGGTTTGGAAGTTGGTTGAATAAGAGCCTGTTTTGATATTTACGAATGCGTTCTTCTTTAAGGGTTGCTTCCGGTTATCTAGAAGATTCTCACAGGATATCACCGTTACTTCTAACAAACGCGGCGAGGATGAGGAGGATGAAGATGATAAAGGCTTCATTATAATAATAATAAAGAAAAAAATATATATATGTATATGAATATTTGTAAGAGAATAAAAGAGGTGGTGTGTGTATATATAGAGAAGTTAGAGGAAGGAAGAAAGAAAGGATAGAGAAAGAGGGATGTTGCTTCTGATTTGCCTTAGTCTGTTATACACTTCTATTTTGACGTACGCGTTTGACGTGGTAAAACTCACCTCAATTTGTCCAATTCTTGTGGTCAATTATACATGCTCCCCCATTTTGGAAAAGAAAACCAAGGCTTTCATACTTCCTCCACTTATCCTTATTCTTACCTGAACAAAATGTGTACCTCATTTGATAATAAATATTATAACATAAAATTAAATTTTATTATAAATTTATAAAAAGGTAAATAATTCACTACAATTTTTAATAAATTATTTATTTATAAAGGTTCTATATAAAGAGATTCTATCACTAATTAGAATTATAGTAAATTAGGTATTTTTTTGATTTAGGAGTCTTTCCACGACTAGAATTTCATATTTTTATCCTTTCTTTCCATATATTTTAAAAGTTAATATTATAAATATAATTAAATAATAATTTAATTTTAGAAAATTGTGAAAAGACGATTTTATCTAAAACAAAATCCTTTAATGAAGGACAAAAAATTCAAACAATATTTCTAAGGGTCTTCACACTTTTAATATAGTATTAGTCTTGTTGTACGCGCAAAAGCGCGTGATCAAAGCGAGAAAAATTAAATTCAATCATGAACTTATAAAACGGTAAATAATACACTAATTTTGATAAATTATTTATTTATAAAGGCTTGTCACTGATTAGAACTCATGGTAAATTAGAAAAAAGTAGAACACTATCAAATAAGGAAGATTAAGAGTCTTTATGGCTAGAAGTCCATATTAATTTTATCACTTCTTTTTATATATTTTAAAAGTCAATATTATAAATATAACTAAATAATAATTTAAAGAAAACTAGTGATTTTTTTTTTATCTAAAGAAGAGATTTTTATCAAAGAGGAAAAAATTCAAACAACATTTCTAAGGGCCTTCACGTTTTTAATATAGTATAGATATAGATATAGATAAGATTATATAAATATAAAATAAAATTTAATCATTATTTTATATTTTTAATTTCAAATTATTTCTCAATATATTTCCTAGTTAAACTTATTATAATTAAAAAAATATAATATAATAAAATTACTATTTTATTTGTTAATTAATACGTCAAATTGATTAAGTAAAAATGAATGGAGAAAGAATTTTATTAGAGACAATATTAAACTTTCAATTAATAATAGTGTATGTGCACACAATCACATCTACAACAAAATCTGACGTGGAACCAGTTACACTATTTTGGCCGTTGCAAACTGTGTGATAAACACCTTGTTTTTTCACGTTCTAAGGTGGGCTATTTAATTATACTTTTTTGTAAAAATGTCGCCTTAGCTTAAAAATTATTTATTTTTAGCTATATGATTTATATTTATTATTTTAATCGCTAAAAATTTTTTATAAAAAAAAAATAATTTAAATATATTTTTTATACTTTATTTCCTTTAATCATCATGCTTCATGCGGATAAGGCAATGACTAATGACTATCTAACAACTAACAAGTGACTAATGACTATCTAACAACTAACAAAGTGCTCCTAATTAACAATTCTGTCGGAGAAGTAGGATTAGTACCATTTTAATTACCATAAAATATGACTAAAAACTTTCTTTTAATTTGTGTGTATATTTGTGTAAGAGCCACGTGATCATCAAGTCCTCTATAATAAAGCTTGAGAAATTTCTCTGAAAATGCTTCTTAACCATAATAATTAGGTAAAGTAGGGGAAAACCCGTAATTAGGTACATCAACTTTTTCTCCATGGTTACAATTAATCATGATTAGAAATAATTTAAGTAATACATTGTCAGTTTATATTATTAAATCATTCAAATAATACACATAAATAATTAAGTCCTGTGACATGTTCATATTTTGTAAATATTTTATATGTAAATGTACCATGAATTAGAAGTCCTTGGAGAGTCATCTTGTTTAATTAAAAAAAGACTGGCAGGGTTTGGAAACAACTTCACAATTGATCAAATGGCTCCTAAATGATTAAAAATTATGTGGGTTTTAAAATTCTTAAGTCATGGAAATACCAGTCAATTGGATCATGTCATATTGGTTTCGAAATCATATGGACATCATATTCTTACGTTATCATGTACTAATCATATTAATTTGTTTTATACTCTTTCTGTTCCTTCTCATTTTATGTGACACTCTTTGACTTGGTATGATGTTTAAAAAAAAAGAAGACTTTTAAATTTAATGGTCTAAAATTATTCTTAAATATTTGTATAATCGAGAATCATTTCATTAAGGGTAAACAGAAAATTTTAAAGCTATATAGTTTTCAATTAGAGTAAGGGTACCACATAAAATGAAACAGAAGGAGAAGGAGTACTACTTTTATTCCAACACTTGTCCTTGGTAATTTTATCATTAAAAATGAAATGAAATTTCTTGTCAAGAATATATGAGACAAATTATTTTTGTTGAATGGTCATTTCCCGTTACTAATTTTCTCAGAAATGCACTCTTGGAAGTCTTGCAAATGAGTCAGTCTTCAAAGAGCCATAGTCGAGGTTTAAAATGTACCTTTGAGCTCTAGGATAATGATTTTTAGAATTTGAAGTTGTTTTATTTGGTCATCTATTGTTACTTGAATTTTTTTTAAAAGTTTTGTGAGTAAAATTAAAACTTAATTTTTTTTAAAAGATAAATTTTAAAATCTGATTCAAAATAATCTATTATCAAACACTAGTTTAGCTTCATGAAAATTTTGGTATATAAAGAAAAGGATAAATTTTGCAACTAGACAAACATATGATATGTATTTACATTATATCACTATAGTTTGATTTTTTTTTACAATTTATAGCTCTAGTTAGGATTTTGTTGTTGTTTTCTCTCTCCTCTCTTCCTCTCTCTCTCACCTCTCTCCTCTCACTCTGCAATTTTTTGTCAGATATACAAATACATATGTATACTAGTTGCCTATATACAATTATTTTGACAAATATACATATTCAATTCAACAGATATACATATATAATCCGTCTCTCTCCACTCTCCGCTCTCTCTCGCTCGCCTCTCTCCGCCCTCTCTCCTCCCTCTCTCGATCTCGCTCGCCTCTCTCTGCCCTCTCCCAATCTAGCTTGCCAGATATACAAATACATATGTGTATTAGTTACACATATACAATTATTTGACAGATATACACATATAATTTGACAAATATACATATGCAATTCGCCTCTCTCCACCCTCTCTCGATCTCGCTCGCCTCTCTCCTATAATATATGGTTACAAATCGTAATTTTAGTAAACTATAGCTATTTTTATCTTATTATATTTTAACTATTTACTTTTTTAAAAAAATCCTTCTAGAAAACTTACAATAATATAGTAAAGCAATATCCCCAATATCGTGGAACAAGAAGAGAATATATGTAATGAGATTTTACTATTAATATACTAATTTGTTGAGGCAAGATACTGATATTATCTTATCTTCAGGTTGAACTAATTTATTGGATAATACAAGATTAAAATTTAAATAGTATGAGTACAAGCTTCTTTAGTATATATATATATATATATATATATTTCTAGTGAAAATTGTTTGGCTTACTATATTAAAAATGAGATATATAAATACAATAACAATAATAATATAGTCGGTGAACTCATAAAGATAAAAAAAATTGTTTCCGAAAGATCTTCGACTCAGATGCAAAAATTCCATATACCAAGACAAAAACATAACGAGTCACAAAGAAACAATACAAAATCGACTAAAAGGAAGCATTAACTATAACAAATGGTGCAATAATCAAACACAATATAAAGATAGAGTATTGAAAATAATTATAAATAATAATGGATACCAAAAATAAGAACTACAATAACACACTTACTATAATTGCAAAAAGGCAAATACCAATAATCCTAAGCAAAACAACACTACAATACCTACTAATCTTCTACTGTAATGCTCGTCCTCCACATCTTCTTATTTGAGGTCATATCCCTGAGAATATAAAATCGAATCATATTCTATCTTATCACTTTCTCAATACTTTTTCGATTTGCCTCAACCTCATATCTCAAAAACAAAAAAGATTTAAAATAAAAACATTTTTCGAGATGTAAACTTTATTTAGGTGTGAAAATTCTTTTTAATCTTGAACAGCAACAAAACGGCGTCGTGTGAAGCTGCATTATCTTCTCCATTGCTGCTTTTGAGCTGAACAAATGGCTTCAATATTATCTTCTCGTCTCCCACGTCTTCCCTCTAAACCGGTATGCCCACCTTCTAACTCCGGTTCAGCGCTCCTCCACTTCACTCCCAAAACCCGGTTAGACCAGTCCCGGTTCAGATGTTCGGCGGGTCAAACAGGGTTCTTCACGAAGCTGGGTCGTTTGCTGAAAGAGAAAGCCAAGAGTGATGTGGAGAAACTGTTCTCAGGATTCTCAAAAACTCGAGACAATTTAGCTGTTATTGATGAACTCCTTCTTTACTGGAACCTTTCTGATACTGATCGTGTTCTTGATGAGCTTGAAGAGGTTAAGTTCCAAATACCTAAAACTGAAATTTTGAAATATGCTGTTTTACTTCCTTGCCGCTGAAGAAGGTGCTCTATTTTGATGTGATTGTGTGTGACTGGACATGTTTGAAATGTTGATTTTGGTTTATAGTATTATGTTACTTATAGCAGAAGAAAATGTTGAAGTAATGATTGAAAGGTTACATTGTAGGAGTATCAAAATTTAACTCATGATACTGAATTTATGGAAGTTGCATAAAAATGAGCAGTGTCAATGATTTTGCATAAACTGGGACGAGATAACTACTTTTTCGAGTTTCTACTGTTATTAATTTGCTTTTCGGAACAATTTTTCTTGTGGTTGCTGAGGCATTTTGTGGTTTTTCGTTGTACATTCCTGATGATCGTAACCATTGCACACTATTTGCTGCCGAATTAATTCACAATCTTATTTGAAACAGGGATTCGATAATAATTTGGAGTATCCCTCAGCAAGACTTACTGCTGAATTTTGACTTGCTATAATCTCTATAGAAGGTGGAATCTATTATAAAGTTATGTGTTAATTTATTAAGTAGAGTCGAATGGGAAGTCTTACATCTTTAAATATGAGCTTTCTGGGGGAAAGAAAACTTTCTTCTTTGATAAGGAAACTGTCTCAAATGAATGTTCCCAATCCGCATGCTGAGATTAGCATCACTTTTTGGTGTCTTGCATTACATAGTATATTTTTGTCCAAATACTAAATGCATGCAATTATTTTAGTGAACTGAGTTATTATATTCTGGCACATCCTAGTGTTGAGGATTGAGACAATCGTCAACTGTGGTTTCAGGCTCTGTTGGTCGCTGATTTTGGGCCGAGGATTACCATAAAGATTGTGGAGAGCTTGCGGGAGGATATATATGCAGGGAAAATCAAATCAGGAAGTGAGATAAAAGTAAGCACACTGAGATATTTACTTTTTCAGCAACACACTGATCTATGCAATATGCTGTTTTAGAAATATAACAATTTATTTCAATTTGTTCTCAGGGAAATCTAATGACTGCTCGTACTTTATTGAATAGTAGTTTTACACATTTATTTTACTGCTAATTTGTTAATTTGCTGTTTTTCTTGCCTATGGATGCGTTGATTTTGTGAAATGCAATGATATGATATGAAGAGTGTTCTAAAGAGCAGTATCTTGGATCTATTGACTAGTAAAGCACCTAAAACAGAACTCCGTCTGGGCTTCAGGTTTCAACTGCTTTACAAATTTAAATGTTACATTTATCATAAGCTTTTCTTTCAACGGAGTGAATTAAAATTTGGTGTGCATGGTTTTATGTACTAGGAAACCAGCAGTAATCATGATTGTGGGTGTCAATGGAGGTGGGAAGACAACATCTCTTGGTAAGGGAACTGATTTTGTATTGGTAAATCTTCATATTGTTTGTCGGAAAATGAGTGAATGTGCAAAGAAAGAAAAGCTGTTATACGTTTGTGGCAACTGAAATTTCTCCAAGATCCATTTTTATGACAAATTCAAGTAGTACTTTGTACTGACTTTTTTTCTTAATCTTTTCGAGAACATTTGATTTGTGATAATGAGTAGTAAGAGGAGCAAAAATTTCTGGGATGTCCATCACCAAGTCAACAATTAAAAAGTGGCAGTAACTTGTGAGTGTAACTCATTTTCTACTAATGCAGGAAAGTTGGCTAATAGGTTGAAGAGAGAAGGGGCTAAGGTGAGGCAAGCTGTTATCTCGATTCTGTCAGCTATGCTGCAGAACTATTAGTGCAAGCCACTTATTTATATCACTAGAATTGATAAATACTGTGTATTTACAAATATTTCCTGTAAATTTCTCCTGTGAGCATTAGGTTATGTTTGAAACAACGAATACCAATATTCGTTTTGATCAAAGTGTGGTGTTGCATCTTAAAGATATCTTTGTGGCAAGGTTAGACTTGTCATATATGCTGAAACTTAAACTCTTAGACTCCAGCCACTGACTCCTCATCTTCTAATATGAAAACATGCTATCGAAATTAGTGGTGTAGAAAGCTTTTATGTTCTTGAGTTGGTTTGAGCAACTGACAAAATCGTTAGGTTGAGTAGTTCTGTCGAGAAATATCTTGGTTAAGCTGAAATGAAGGAAGACATTCCTACGACTGCCTTCCAACCTTGTGCAAATCTTCAAACTCATAACAGTAAATATATCTTGGGATATGCTTTTCGTAATTATAGTTTAACCACTTGTAACATTTCTTGATCCTTCCCTTCACCTTGAGGAAAAATATTCAAATTCGTTTTTTCCCCTTAAAATCCAGTAATCTTTACGTACTTTGTTGTGTAAATCTCTCATTCTTTTACATTCCTTTGATATTTAATCACAAAGGAAATTGGTTCTCAGGATAACGTATTCGTCACATTGTGCAAAACTCTCTTTAATATTCTTCTCTGCCATTTAGTTAGAATTAGATGCATTATCTTTCTTGTTCTACTCATGACAGGATAGCATGCATCTCACATTTCCATTCTCTGATCTTTTGCAGATACTATTAGCAGCTGGTGATACATTTAGAGCAGCTGCTAGCGATCAGTTAGAAATTTGGGCTGAAAGGACTGGTTGTGAGATTGTTGTTGCTGAAAAAGAGAAAGCTAAGGCATCATCAGGTACCAAAGTACAATGTTTAATCCACAAGTGTTCGCCACGCTAGATATTAACCAAAATAAAAGTGTCAATGGAAACTTTTAATTCTAACTGCATGATCTTGAAGTTCTTCCTGAGTAGTTATTTCACAGGCTGTTAAAAGAGGAAAGGAAGAGGGTTTTGATATCGTTTTATGCGACACATCTGGCCGTAAGTTTTATGAATATGAAAACAGCATTCTTTTTAACACTTAGAGATTATCTCTGAGTAACCAAAATTGAAATTTTAACCAGGTTTGCACACCAACTATAGCTTGATGGAGGAATTGGTGGCATGCAAAAAGGCTGTCAGTAAAGTTGTTAATGGTGCACCTAATGTATGTTAAACTTGAACTCTTCAGCTTTTTACTTTATTATACTGTCAAAGATCCCATCATGGCTTGTCCCGTCTTCTGGAAAACTTGTGGTGTTTAAGCATACAATGAGTCCCTATTGCCTCTTCACTGAAATGGCTTTAAACTGATTAAACTTATAATATACACAAAGTACTTTTAAAAAACATTTAGTATGTAATGAAGTACCAATGGGAGTTTTGGTGCAAGATTTGTCTCCACATTGTCCCTTGTCTTTTAATTGTTTTGACAAATTTCTTAGTTCAAATTCCCATCATTCAACCTTTTTATGAACATTGTAAAATGCTTTCAAGAACTTGTTTGCTTAATATTTTTAAAAGTTATTCCTAAATAGTTGTCCATGTGCAATGCACTTCCTTGCAAACTAATTTATACAGAAAAAGATCCAAGTGATGAGAGTATCCTCCGCACGGCTCCACTGCCTTCTTTTGTTTCTACATGATATAGTTTATCTCATTAAATTGTCATTTGCCGCTTAACAGTGAGAGTTGACCCTTCTGGCAATTGTCAATAGATATTCCAAATTCAGCTTTTCTTACTGGTTTAAGTGGTTTTGATCGGCAGTGTAGTCAAAGGTGCGCTTAAGCCCTGAAGCGAGGCTCAAAATGTGTTCAGCACTTCACCTCGCTTTATGTGCGCTTTAGTGTCATCATCAACGTTCCCAGGCAAACTTTTCCTTGCCAACGAGCCTCTTCTGAATTAGTGGCACTAAGCAATTAATATTTCACTTTATCATAATTCTTTTTCAATTTCTTTGGTCATATATTTGTCATTCATGTTTATAACTATTAATCCTGAACCAAAAATATGTGTTTGTTTTTGTTTCTCCCTTTGTGCTTTTTTAATCAAAACCCGTGCTTTATTTGCACTTTGCACTTAAAGTCCCAAAGGACCTTATTTGCGCTTTTCGTCTTTGATAAAACTGGTGATTGGATATTTAATAGATAATGCCCGTTGTTCCATTTTGCATTTGTTATGTGTGTGTCTCCGTGTCTTCTCTGTTTCCTTTTGGGTGTTGGGATTGGAGGACCTTTAAATGCATCTCATTGGAGCTCATGAAGGGTGTTTTGAATATAGCAGTTCTGTGAACTTAATATTGGTGAAACATTTGCACCATTTTATGTCGAGGTGCAGTAGAGAACTGGAATCAAGATTAGCAGCTTACTACTGTTTCTTCTGAAAATTCAGCATTCTCACAAATTAGATTCATGTACTCAGATTCTATTTAGTACTTTATTCACAATTATCTTAAGTTCAGTAGTTCTTATTATTGATTTAAAAGTTCTTTTAGAAGATATTCTTATGGATTCAAACTTGAAGCATAAATGACCCTTTTCAAGGAAATATAAAATAGAAGAAACATTTAAATAAGTTTGATTCTTTAAAGGGTTTCAGAGCATCTGAAGAGAGCATGTAATACTACACCCAACATCTATAAGGTGGTGCATTTGGAAAGATGGGAATACAAGGTGTTTTGGACAAAAGAACTCAATATTGAAGATCAAGTCAAATCATATTTTGTTGATGTCTTTTCAGTGTAAACAAGATTGGGTAGAATAGTGAAAAACCTATTAATATTATTGGTATCTTTTGTATAGATAGCCATGGTTGTTTTATTTTTCTTCTTCTTAGTTATTGGCTCCTCTTGGTCTTCTAAAATCCAATTTCCTGCCCATTCTATTTACTGTGCTTAAATTCTTTCTAGACTGAGCTAAACTTCACTCTTTGCTGAATGGAAAACCCTTCTCATGAATGTAAAAATAACATTTCGAACTTTTGCAGGAAATCTTGCTTGTATTGGACGGAACTACTGGTTTAAATATGCTTCCTCAAGCAAGAGAGTTTAACGAGGTAATGAACCTTGTGAGCTTGTTATTCTAAATCTCTATATGTTACTTTAGTTCAAGGTTCTTTATGAAATTGCCTTCTTCTCTAGGTTGTTGGAGTCACTGGCTTAATATTGACTAAACTTGATGGTTCTGCTCGAGGTGGTTGTGTGGTATACTTTGAATTCTCCAAAATTTTGCTAATTTTGCTTTTTATGATTTTGTTGTTTTTGTGGTTGATTTTTCTCTCTGAAAATCTGATAAATTGCAACTACTTACATGATCTCAAAACTTTTGGCGTTGCAGGTCAGTGTGGTTGATGAGCTTGGTATTCCTGTAAAGTTTGTAGGTGTTGGGGAAGGTGTAGACGACCTCCAACCGTTCAATGCTGAGGAATTTGTTAATGCTATCTTCCCATGAGGCATGATTCAGTGACAGTTTCTCCCAGATTCTAAGTACGTCACTGTTTTAAATATTATGGCAGATGATGGTGGTGGTGTGGTCTTTCAATCCATATATAGTTTGACTTTCTTTAGTTATAGAAAATGTTAATCCAAAAGTAATGATATACTTAGCATCTCAACTGATAGTTCGGTGAGGAACTAGTATGCTACACGACAAATCAGAACTCCTTTCTTATGGAATGCTGTTCATCCTTCCAACTGTATCAATCTGACCAATAACAGTCTCTTAAGATTCTGGAAACATTCATTTATTATTTGTGCAGTCCAAATTAGTATATCAACTATGGGGGCATCAATCTTAGCATGGGAAATATGGAGTTTATATTCACTTATGTCAGAGATTAAGCGAATTCTTGATTTTGGTAGTATAACAGCCATTGTAATCATTATTCATCTCATAACGAATCAATGCATCACTATATTATTTACTGTGTAACAATCCATGTAATATAATTCTACATAAATAGTTCATGCAGTGGGAACATAATACATCATTACTGCAAATTACCAAACTGAAGCAATCACTTATTCTAACACTAACTTGATGCTAACGGATGCGTAATTCTTGGTTGGGGTAGTATCATTTTATCATTGTGCAATAAGCAATAACATTGATGCCATAATTTTCTCTCTTCAGGTGAACACTCTGGTGTTAGCAAGACACAGATAAACATTTTGGAGTGAGGATAATGAGACAGTGGAAATTTTGTGCCTTAAGTTATCTAGATCTCCTCTATTGCATTGAGGCTGTGTTCATCAGAGGAGACACTTGAAGTTGTCCAGTATGACGGATGCCATTAGTTGCATCGTCTTTTTAAAAAAACATAATCAAAATGTCTGTCATCTCTTGTCATCGTTGCAGTATTTAGTAATACAGCATTGCAGTTTAAGTGGAGCTTCATTGTAGACACAACTAATACAAGATTGATGTACATGATTTTTCGCTTCATTCTTGTTCAATAGATCATGGTTCAGTTGTGTATTTCAACAAGGAACATTTAGTTACAAAGACGAAACAGAAGGGAATCTCAGCTAATGCGAGACATTGCTTTGGTGATTTACAGGTAAGAGTCTTGAGTCTACATCAATGATTTGCTATTGTACATTAGCTGGAGCCGCGGAACGTGTTACACAAGTGTATTTAATTAATAATGTGTTGTGTTTTAAGTTCATAAACTTGCTACAGGCATGTGATAGAATGTTGCATTAGAGAAGTAGACCAACTTCCTCGAGTCCTTGAGCCGAAAATCGACTGCAACTACAGTTATGTTCCTTCCACTCCGAATGACAGACCCGTCTACTACCACCTCCACCTAGAAAGGATATAAATACAAAAGGAAATGAATATAGTCAGGGAAAGAAAGAAAAATGAGATTTCCCTTTTATTTATATAGGTGAGGGAAGGGGAACTTATTTTCATTTTTAGTTTAATTTGGCGTGACGATGACATGAATTGAGCTTAAAAAGAATAGTACGGATTACTATGGCTTACCCCAAATTGTTTGGGATTGAGGTGTAGTTGCTGTTTTGAGGGAAGAGGGATGCACTGATGTGCATTTGCTCTTACCAAATTATTACCATACAATAAAACTAGTGAATAGAGGTAAGATGAACATAAATGAAAGCTTTAATACTCACATTGGTTGGAGCAGCAGAAAGATACGACATTCTCAATTCTCCAAGAAAGAGTTCCTTGTCCTTTCCCATAACAGTTCTGGCACAGGCAATTGACACCCTCTCTGCGACAGCTCCAACTGCTCCTCCATGCGTGCTACGATAAATATTCTAGAATAAAGAGGTTGCACACCCGTCAGATGGCAAATACAAGACTCAAAACTTGAGGGCAAGCCATAAAGTTGTTCTGTTGTTTTGCAAAAGAATCTATATATGTCTGCAAATTCAAAGGGCTTGCACACGAAACAATCATGAGTATTATGAATGTAAAAGGCGAACAGTCATATATATACCATAAAGTATTAAGATTTAGGACTTGGATCTAACTCAACTCCCATACATAATGAGGTGAGATGATCATATAATTAGCAACAGCAATATGTGACCGACATCTTGTACGCCTTGAGCATGGACAATACTAACATTTGGGCACTAATAAATGCCAAACAGAGTTTTATGTGCACCTGATATCTGAGTCAAATACTGGAATTTAATGGGCCCCGACTCTCAACCCTCCAATAATTAGCGAAACTCTTTACTCCATGAAACTGGGATTTGAAAAAGGGGTTTCATACAACTTAACCCAAAAACAGAAGAGAAGTAAAGATGCCAACATTTTACCGAGATTGCAGGTTTGACAGTTAGAATGCAGGAGATTTTGCCAGGGCGGATACTGTGAACCTTGATGCAGCCGCGAGTGAGTTCAGAGAAGGAGTCATATTGGGGTGGAAAGTTGTCCCCATGGAGTAGCACGCGGCTGAAGAGACGATCCACCAAGGAAGTGGCCTCCTCAGATAATTCTTCCGAAATGATTGTGTCTTTGGTGTATGAACTCTTGGATTTGGAATTCTCTTCCCCCATCTACCTTTGCCTTCTTCAGTATCAGTCTCTTGCCCTGCCGGTTACTGTATTATACCTAACCAATTTGCTGTCCAATCAACATTACTTCCACCACAAGTGGGGGAGGGGGGGCAATGTTAGGATGGGCGATTATTAATTTCATGCCCTTTGAAATAAATTATTTATATTCATATCTCTTACATTTATGCCTTAATTAATTATTATATCCCCTGTATGATACTCATACGGTATTAATATATCAATATATGATATCAATATCTCAATGGAGTATCACAAAAAGTATATTTAATTTAGAGTTTAATAAATAAGATTGAAACTTTAATTGTGTTCTATTTATTTTTTTCAAAAGAGTTTAATCCTATACGATACCAATAGGTATCAATACACCGATGGAGTATCACAGAAGATTAAACTCGGTTCTATATGATAAGATATGGTATCAACATACCGACAAAGTATCACAAATAATTTATTTTCTACTAATTTAGAGTTTAATAAATAATTTTCTCTTAATTATCTTTTATTTTTATTTTTTGAAAAAAAGTCCAATTTTATATCATACCAATATGGTATCAATATACTAATGCAGTATCACAAATGATTTAACTCAATCCTATATAATTTTAATATGATTTCAAACATACCGACAAAGTATCACGGAGGATTAAATAGGGGTTGAGCCGCTGGTCACGAGGTTGTGTTCATCAGAAGAGAAGTTACATTTAACCATCAGTTGTATCGCTCGTTTTTAATAAAATAAAAAAAGTTTGTCGTTTCTTCGTCATTGTTGCAGTATAAGTAGTAATACAGCACTCCAGTTAGAGTGCAGTTTCATTGGACACACAGCTAATACAAGAGTGATGTAAATGACTTTTCACTTCATTCTCTTTCAATAAATCATGGGTTCAATTGTGTATTTCATCAAGCAACACTTAGTTACAAAGACGAAACAGAAGACAAATAAGGGAAACTTAGATAATGTGAAATGTAGTTATTGCTTTGGTGATTACTGATAAAGAGTCTTGAGTCTCAGATTCATCTAGTGAAGCTATACCAATTATTTGCCATTGTAGATCAGCTGGAGGCGTTGAGCGTATTTAGCAAATGTATCTACTTAATGTGTTGAGTTTGAGTTCATAAACTTGCGATAGGCATGTGATAGAATGTTGCATTCGAGGTGTAGACCAATTTCCTTGAGTCCTTGAGCCGAAAATCAACTGCAACTACAGTTATGTTCCTTCCACTCCGAATGATAGACCCTTCTACGACCACCTCTGCCTACAGAGGACACACATACAAAGGGTAATATATATAGGGAAAAAGAGAAGAATGAGGTCTCCTTTTATGATGTGCATTTGCTGTTACCAAATTGTTACTATATATACAGTAAAAACTAGTGACATTGAGGTAAGATGAGCTTAAATAAAAGCTTTAATACTCACATTGGTTGGAGCAGCAGAAAGATATGACATTCTCAATTCTCCCAGAAAGAGTTCCTTATCCTTTCTCACAACAGTTCTGGCACAGGCAATTGACACCCTCTCTGCAACAGCTCCAACTGCTCCTCCATGCATGCTACGATAAACATTCTACAATAAACAGGCTGCACATTCATCAAATGGCTAATACAAAACTCAAGACTGAGGGAAAGACCATCCAACTTTGGATGAAAACTAGAATAAAACAACAGCACAAACCAAACAAAGCTATTATGTTGTTTTGCAAAAGAATGATAGAATTTAATTTTCTGGAAGAATCTATATGTCTGCAAATTCAAAGGGCATACCCACGAAGTAACCCTGGCCAGTATGAGTGTAAAGGCATATATGGTATATAATATTTCCCTCAGATGATCATATAATAGAGATTGATCAATAATCAACTCATGGGCTTAAGATTGATCAAAACCATGTAAGGGACTCTAACCATTTCTGCACAGTGATCTGTTCACACCTCAAACTTATTATCTAAATGTCATCAAAGGGCAAAGGCTCGCCGTCACCTAAATGTCTGCAATTTCGAATCAAAGAAACAGAACTCTAAGTGCTGTTTACACTCTTGTTACAACAGCTTCAACCTGACATCGATTCATTAACCCTCCCCAATCAACAAAACAAATAAGTTGCACAACAGGATGATCCTTCAATAGTTGGACAAATTAAGCGAAGTATGCTTAATTGGCCCCGACTCTCAACCCTTTACTCCACGAAACTGGGAAGCTGGAATTTAAAAAAGGGGTTTCGTACAAATTAACCCCAAAACCGAAGAGAAGCGAAGATTGCTGAAATATTTTACCGATATTGCAGGTTTTATAGATACAATGCATGAGACTTTGCCAGGGTAGATGGTTTGGACGTTGATGCAGCTGCGAGTGAGTTGAGAGAAGGAATCCTTGGCATCATATTGAGGTGGAATGTTGTACTGGCCGAGTCCCAAGTGGACGAGGAGAAAATCCACTATAGCAACCACCTCCTTAGATAATTCATCGGAGATAATGGTGTCGGTGGTGAATGAACTCCTGGGTTTGGAATTCTCTTCCCCCATCTATCTTGCCTTCTCTTTACCACTCTGCTAAGGACCGTATAAATTTAAGATTCTCTTTTTTATTCTTTAATGAAATGAATTTAAATTTTTTTTTTATTTTTAAATATTTTATCAACTTAAAGGATGTCATATAAAATAGGACAAAGAAAGTACTATTTTTCTTTCTCCTTGTACACAGGGCTCCTTTGGTATGGTAGGGTAGGGTGCATGAAGATTCTCTCCACTTTTTTTCTCTTTATTTATTCAAATTTCTATTTTGATTGATGACACATGTATAAGTTAGATTTAGTGGTTAAGATTTTGACTAAACATATTTAAAATATATTTGGTCAATTAAATGTGAGCCATTAAATTTAACTTATGTCATGTGTCATTCATCAATATAAGAACTTAGGAAAAATGGAGAGGAGCCTCCTCCGAGTAGGTCTATTTTGTGTAGTTTTATATTGTGGAATTAATTACACTTCAAATCCTTTTAATCATTCTTTTTATTTTCTTGATTTTATGTTTTATATTTTTAGATTTGTACAAATAAATTTATTTAAATAAATTAGCTAATTATTTAATGTTTTTATTTATATTATGTAAATTATTATCTTTATATTTTTATTTATTTTTATTTGTCCCACTTCATTCTGGAGAGAGATCAGAAGTGACCTAAGGCTATCTTTCTTCGACTTTCACCTACATCTTCACTAAAAATAAGTTAATCATTCCTCTAATTTGTAATTTGATTTATAGACCTTAGAATCTGTGAGGTTTTTCTTAGGAAAGAAATTTGGCCTGAAATTAATGGTGGAAAAAGATTGTAGTTGGGGGAGTTGATCATGAAAGTGGTCGAGAGTTAATATTTTGATATAATATGGTATTGTAGGTCATGTTTGTTGATTTTTTGTATTTCTTATTTGTTTTAGATCAAAAAACTAGCTAAGCCTTAGAAAAAAGAGAAAATTCCAGTTTTTTTTAGAGATTCTCATGGCTTGTTAGAGGTAGATGATGATTTAATTTTGTGTTTGATATGTGTCTATTAACTGCATTGTTAATATTGCATGTATGTGTATGAATGGATGGAATACATCTAAAGAAATGACTATTTGTGATCAATTAGATACAGTGAATCTGTTACTTGACTGTGTAATTGTGTATCATTTATTGTGATCATCATTGTCCTTGTCCTCGACTTGCACTCTTGGGAAAGTCTGTTGGCAGAATCCTCCAATATGATTTTGACAGAAACCTAACTGTAGTTGGACTAGATTTTAGACTAAGGGTCTATTTGAAAAGTCGTCTAGTAATTAAAATTGGTGTAATTACTGGGGTTATGTTTGTTTGCTACAACGTAATTACAATATAATTACAAGTGTGTTATTTGGTAGTACGAGCGTAAATACAAGGTTATATTAAATTTTAAAAATAATAATTAATTATCTAAAATTAAAAAATTATATTTAGAAAAATAAGACTATTGATAAATAATATTAAATAATTAAAGATATATGTTGTCTTTTGAAAATATATTAATTAGTAAATATATATCCTTAACTAATATTACTAAAAAAACTTATTCATATTTTTCAAATTAGTATATTTTAAATAAATTAATCATAAAACTAAAAGTACATAATTTCGATGAACATTAAAAAAATACATGTTTGACAAAATGTTAATAATATTAAAGAAAATAAAAATGTAACACTATAACCTTATTCAACAATAAATTCTACTTTAGTTTAACAATTAGAATACTAATGAAAAAATAAATAACAAATAAATAATATAAAAAATTATATGAAATCAGATGAAAAAGTAAAAGTTGAGAATGAGAAGGAAATAAAATATATGTGATGATGATCCAATTTTCAACTATAGGCTTCACACTTATAGAATAGTATGATGATATATTATAAACTCAATGTGTGATAACTTATACAAATATTAATTCTTTCCCTCGTTTACATAATCATTTTCTCTTATGTGGTACACCCCGTCATGGATTACTCTATCATCCGATAAGTCAATCAACTTTTAGTGAATATTTCGTTCAATCAACATTTATATTCATGCTTTTCTTTTCCACTAATAGCTTCACATTTTTCTACCAATGCATTTATCTCCATTTGTTAGGTAGTTTAGCACCCTTCACAGTTCAAAAATTCACCAAGATTCTCCCCTCTTCCTGCTTCCATCCATAACAAAAAGAAAAACCCATCCAAACAAGAAAAGATACAAGATAAAAGTAAGGTTGATAATGAAAACAGATGAGACATGTTCACGAATTATATATATTTTCTAAACTAAATGCATCAACAAGTACATAATATTTACTCAAATTGTCTTGGAGTAATGGTTTGTTTTCCGTTCTCAATTCTAAACAGGAATTATTGCATTACTGAGTTTGTAACTGGACTATGATGCCAACAAATTATCACTATTTGGCAGAAAGTATTTACACAAACGTTTCTAAGCACCTCTGATAGGAAACACACACTCCAGTAGCACAGCTTAACTTTTTTTTTCCCGATTCTGATAAAGTTGTGAAACTCTGTAAGCCCTACAACGTTGTGACTCACCTGGTCTTTCAACCTGTTTGTCGATAAAAAGAGATTTTGCTTAGTTATTTTTATTCAAAAGTACATGTGAGTACAAAATGTTACATAGACATGAGTCATGACATTATTTTTGGCAATTCCAGAATATTGCACCATTTTAAGGTGCTGGAACCGGAATATAATTAGTAACATGTACAAAATTGCAAAAGGAATGTAAGTTTTGGAACTGATACACGCCAATACATGGTGAACCAAGCTGATTGAAGAAGTTTATCATAGTAGCTGAGAAATGTAGCATGCTTTAAATTTGACAAAGCTCCTCAAAAAGTACTTCAATAAACATTTTAATTTCTAAGTAATGCTTTTTAGTTACAAACCTTGTCAACAAGAAGAAATTGGACATGTTATCAGATTCTTGGAAAGCAGTTACTATAACCAGAGGAACTCAAGTATGAGGCAACATGCACGTATGGGAAGGCCACAGAATTTTTCAGGATACGTATTGAAGAATGATATACATACCAGCAGGATGTCATTGGCTTAATGTGTTGAACCAGGTCTAGTTCATAAACTTGCTACAGGCATGTGATAGAATGTTGCACGAGAAATGTAACACAGTTTCTCAAAATCCTTTAGTCTAAAATCCACTGCAACTACGGTCAGGTTTCTTCCACTTCGAATAACGGATGCATTCACTATTACTTCACCCTGAGAGTACCCACAGTCCAAAAAGAGAAATAAATTAGTGAAAAGGCAGGATGGGTATTGTACCTCAACACATAAATAGTGCAGACAAATCACTAACTCATCCTATTGACAATTATATTTATATACTTCAGTAAACAAATACTCCCTCTGTTTCATATTACATGGCCCCCATAATAAAAGTAGTTGTTTCAATCTACTTGTCCAATTTATGAAATCAAGAGAGTTTTATTATACTTTCCCCTTCCTATCCTTAATATTAAATAACTAAATAAAGAATTAATAGTCAAATTTTAGAGTTCGAAAGCATCATTAACAAGGTTAGTAATTCACCCCTTAAAAAACTTCTTGGGAATTTAAAAACGAATGTGACCACTTTCAGAAAGAATTAATCGCAAAGCCAATATAGGAAAAGCTTAATTAATGCTTTCTTGACTTAGTAAGGCGGAAAACTAATATTGGACAACTAATTTTAGAAAGATGATCCACTAATATGGGACGGAGGGGGTAAAATACACCTCTAAATTAAGTTTACTTAAGGGGTGCACCAAGGTCAGCAGGGGCCAAGTAATATGAAATGGAGGGGCTAGAATGGTTAAAACAAGACAATTCAACATGATAACCGGGCTCCTACTTTTTTTTTAGGAAGAACTGTTCCTACTTTAAGTCTACGCCAGTTCTGTGACTTTCTTATCTTATAATTCCATATGGGTTCACCATGTCTCTTGTTAAACAAAAAACATATGTGCAGTATTTAGAAAACTGTAAGAAGATTCACACACACTCAGCACTGTAGCAGATGAAAAAGAAAAAAGAAGACCACTCAAATCTTGACATGCTCTTCTTTGATGCTTAAGCTGTAAATAAGCATGGCATTAACACAGAGAATGCTGAGAGGACAATACAAATGCGTTAAATACTCACATTTTGAGGAGCACCAGAGAGATAAGATATGCTTAATTCTCCAAGAAAGAGCTCCTTATCCTTTCCCACAATAGTTCGGGCACAGGCTGTTGCTACCCTCACTGCTACATCTCCAACCGCTCCTCCATGCAGTAAACCATAGATATTCTGCAAGGGAATGAGTAAACCAATGTGTTCCAACACTTTATTCACCAGAAACAGCTACAAGAACGAAGAGTATACACTTGATGCAATTGAATACAATGCAACTTGGAAGTTGATAGTATCCGCAATAAGTCTGCAGCGTTGCACGAGGTAGAAAGCACACACATAGATGGTGAAGGAGGACAGATAGAGATGTCATGTATATATTATCTCTCCAACCCCAAACCTTTTCCTTTTTTTTGTGTTGTGCTGGCAATGCTATAAAGTACAAGAAACTCTTAGGTTTATGTCTCAGCCCATTGAATGGAATAAAATCAGTTGTTTCAGTTCCAAGGTAAATGTGTAAACGTCTGTTTGGTCTATTGGATACCACAAATCCATAGTAGTCTCTTACTTACCTTGTGCACACTCTAATAGTAGCCGCTGCGGATTTCCCTTTTCATTAAAAAAAAAAAAGAAGATATTTGTTCCCTAATCACTCCCTTTACGCTTCCAACCATCCTCGAAAAAATGAAACAGAACGAGCCCAGATGCTTAGATATGCAGAATGGATTATTCTATTGGGTCTCAAACTGAAACCAATGACTTCTCCGAGTTGTTAAAGCTTCTGAAAAGAACTTATATTCTAATACAATTTTCTGAGAATACATGGATTACACTAACTTCATCATCTTTCTCAATCCTATCCAATACCTAACATTCTGAAAATCAGATATTGATATAGTAGTGTCAGCATTTAACCGGTGCTGCTGCCCATTCACCAAAACATAAAATTTTTTCTTCTATCAATTGTTATTTTCAATGCTTAAGATAACCAGTTAATCAATCAACTACAACCTCAATCCCTAAGTTTCCACACTTTGGGGATCTTTCCACAAATAGATTTCATATTAGGTAATATTCAGAAATTGAGGAACCAAGAAATTTTCTTAGAGCAGGAAACTTTATCATCAATCAATCAACTAGGCCTCAAAAAGAAGATTTCAAGAAAATGTGAATCAAACAAAATTGAAAAAAAAAAGACTCAATCTTTTCAACCTAATAGCAGATATAATAAAGATCCAATAGTAAGCAATCAATTGTCTACCGTGATTGGAGGTTTGACAGAGACAATGCAAGAAATCTTGCCACGGTGGATGTGTTGGACCTTGAGGAAGCTACGGGTGAGTTCAGCGAAAGAATCCTTAGTCTCATACTTGGGAGGAAAGTTAAGGTTGAAGAGCCCCATGCTTTCGAGGAATCCATTGACCTTAGAAATAGATTCTGTAGACAATTTTTCGGAGATGACAGTGTTTTTGCTCTCCAAAAGAGTTGAGCGATTTTCACCCATTTCTTTGTTTTCTATTTCTGTGTGTGTTGGTAGCGCAATCTTTTATGTGAAAAACAACACCAATGTAGCCCTTTAAATATAGGACTTGATCTAATTTGGTCACTTATGTACAACAAACATACCAATAGCCCTTAAAGTTTGTTAAGTTGATCGGTTTTAGTCCAAGGCCAACAGAATTCTGAGCAGACTTTCAGCGAGTGTTTATGAAAAAAAAAAATACTCGTTAATTAGCCAATATAGTTCTAGTTTAAATTAATTACGACTTGCGACAAACATGTAGTTGTAATTACAGTTTGAGTTTTGTATAATTCGCGTGATTTCTACAAACGTTGTACGCAATTATACAAAAGTTGTGCGCGAATCAAATTGTATAGCAAAATATACAAATACTACGAATTGAATAGCAAATTATACAAACGTTGTGCATGAATTGTATAGCGAAAGATACAAACGCTATGAAAAAACTGTCAACTGTATAGCGAATTATACAAACTATGCTATAACTATAGTCACGAAATGTAATTACTCAATCTATAACTATAGAGTATAATTAATTTATTTTTGAATGGCTATATGGAAAAATTCCTAAAAAATATTAGTGGTGTTTGGCCAACACCAATTTTAATTTTTTGAATATCTGATTTGGATTTCGAATTAAAAATTTAGATTTTGGATTTAGAACTCAAATTGAAAATGTTGTACCTTTTATCAAGCCATACTCATCAAACATAAGCTCAAATGCTTAATTCTAAGTTCAAAAACCTATTAAAATTCTAAGTCAATTTACCCTTCTAGCAAAACTTAAAAGAAATATAGTGTTAAAAAATATCTTTTTTCTCATCGGGAAAATCCAATACTTTACTAAATGAGTAGTAATTTTTTACTTGAATAACTATGAGCTTTTCGTAATATAATTATTTGGATATGATTTTAATATGTTTGGACTTCGTTCAGAGGCCTTAAGACTTTTGTTGCTAAGAATTTTGTTAATAATAATTTCATTGTTTGCATAATTAATTTATTTAAATTGAATTTAACTTATAAATTCCGTGTGTTTCTATTTTGTGTATTTATTGCATTCCTAAAGTTAAAGTATAGGGAAATAATAAATTTTTATACAACTAATAAAAAAAGGTTTGGAAAGTGTATTTACTAACTTTCCTAGAATGACTATAAAAGATAAATAACAATTTTTAAAAATTTATCAAGTAAAAACGCTTTAAATAAAATTCATAATAATTAAAAGGTGAATCATTGTATTAGTCCTAGCACGATTCAGTTTGGAAATTTCGTTGGAGGGGATAACCATATACTTCCTCGGTCCAATATTTTCATTAACGAGATTCAGAAATTTTGAATACTGTATTTGATTTGAATTAAAATTTCGTCAAGATGAATTTTAAATTTTTAAAAAATCATTAAGTTACCTTATAGTCTTGTGTTTAGCAAATAAACATTTATATATATATGGTAAAAAAAATAAAAGTATCTTAAATATACAATATAATTTTTTCTTGAACTTTTAACATGACAAACAATTTAAGATAGTTACTTTTGAAACCACGACTAGATAATTTGACACGTAGAAAATAGTATTATTTTATGATTTTACCTAAAATTCTTGTTCTACAAGATCTTCTATAATTATATCACAACGAGAACTATTAACAAAGCTGAAAATTTTGAAGCACAAAATATGCAGATTCATACTTTATTGAGAAAAAAACTAAGTGGATATTTGAATTGACTTATTTGTCTTATTTTTGACTTTTACACACTTTTTAAATTTTTGAAATGTTTGAATAACGCAAAAAAATACTTTTTTTAAAACTGAAAAAGTACAACAAAAAACAAAAGTAAGAAATCTCTATAATTTTTGACTTTTAACTTAAAAATCACTTTAAAAAAATGCAATCCAAAACGATGAATCATAACAAATAGTATATTACTTTTCATTAAAAGAAAAGGTGACCAGCCAAAAGAATTAATGTGAAAACGCCTAACCCACCCTCTTGAAATATTCAATGCTTTGAAAAATCTGGCTTTATAATCAAATATTCACTACAAGTCTACAACAACACGGAATAGCACAGCTGGCCTTAGTACTGGATGTATGCTATATATAGGAACGATAGCTAGTACGAGCACCGGTGGTTGCGGTGTCGGTGACGAAGGTGGAGGATGCTACGATCAATTTAGGCCTAATTTATCCCGTATAAATATTAGAAATAGTAGAATATATGAAATTTGATAGCACTAGTAATTTTTATCGTCATAGTGCTAATTAGGACCATATCATGCCTGTAACTTTTTTTTTACGAGGCATGGATTTAGTGTCCTTTCAATCTGTTGAATTTTAATAAATATTTAATTTATAATTAAACATGTTATTTTAGTCCATGGACTATTAGCGTAATTTTTATTACTATTCTGGTTTACTTTCTCGAGAATATTTTTTAGGGAAGATTTCATAAATAGCATTATTTGGATAGGAAATTACTAGCCCCTACCAACATGATTAAAATACCAAAAGTGTACCAACTTTTATTACAAAGTAAGAAAGAGAGTATAATTTTTTATAATAAAGTTGATTAAATTATGATGTGATAGGTGTTGAAAAGGAAGAATAATTTGTTGATATTTAAAATTTTTTGGAAGTTGGTGTAAGATATGGATTTCTACTTTTATTGAAAAAAAATTTCTTTATTAATAATTATTGACTAAGAATTAGTATGTTCTTCAAAGTTGGAGAGAAAAAATTTTAATTTGAAAACGTAATGTAAATCGTAAAAGTAGTAAATTTCTTGAAAAAATCCTTTAAAAAATGGTATGCAAAATGATTGTACTATAGAGAAAAAATTAATCTTACGTATAATTGATATACAATACGAAATTTTAGTTGGACTTTGGAATTTTTATTTTTTTTTAAGATTATAAAATGGTAATCGTAACCAAATTCGTGGAATTAATTATTTATTAACATGTTCATATATATTTGGCTTGTTCTATACTTTAAAAAATGTAATGTATAAAATTTGGTTTTTTAATAAATAATAAAATAGGTATTAGAAGAGGACACATCACATCCATTTAATTGATTTGATGGGGTATGGGCAACCTAGTCTTGCAGCCTACACGCCCCTAAAAGGGATGCCACATCAAGAGGTACGGCTGCCCCCATGTGGGTGCAAGTATTATACTATAACAATGATAATTACTTTCCATTTGTCAAAATAACAATAGCAGTTGTTTGGTGTTGTTTGTGGTGTTGTTTGGTGTTGTTTGTGGTAGTAAAAAATTTTAATTTTTATATATGTTTGTACGAACATGGTAGTAAAGTCGGGGAAAAAATTTGTTGCTATGACATCCAGTGCAAATATATAATTTTACGTGAATGGTGGAATAAAGAATTAACTGATTGGACTAACAAGTTCGAGACAAATATTTAAAAAATGGTATGCAAGATGATTGTACTATGGAGAAAAAATTAGTTCTTATGTATAATTGATATTGTCATAATTGCAATAAACATACAAGATGAAATTTTACTTGAAGTTTAATGTGAATTTTTTTGTGTTTTTTTAAAGAATATAAAACGTTAATCGTAACCAAATTGGTAGAATTAATTATTTATTAACATGTTCGTACGTATTTGTCTTGTTCTATACTATAAATATGTAATGTATAAAATTTGGCTTTTTAATAATGTAAAAGGTATTGAATTATTTTTAAAAAGGACACATCAAATCAATTTACAACAAAAAAAGATTAAAAAAAAACGTGTGAAACAAAAAAATAATGCAATTAATGCAAATTGTTGTGAATAGTGTCCTTCTTTTTAGGGAAATGGGAAAAATAGCAACAATTCCAAGCAACCAACAATTGCATTTAATGTGTGTGTACTTTTTCTTTCTGCATTTAATGTGTGTGTACTTTTTCTTTCTCTTACATTAAAATTGTGCATACTTTACAAACTTTTATTACATAAAATAACCAATAACAGTGTTGGTTTTTTCTACTGGTAATAGTGTTGGTATAGGTGTTGATAAGATCATGCACGTTCATATATTTTTGTAATTTTTTTATTTTTGGAATATCTGGTGGCAAAGTTCGATTATTTTATAAGTACCATAGTGAACACCAAAATTTGCAACCAACCATATATCGTAACTGACAGAGAATACCAAAAATATAACCCACAATGCATAGTGAACTACCATATCGGATACCAATTTCAACCACAACACCATTAAATACCAAAAACATATACCAAAAAATACAATATAAACTCTATTAACTGTCACAAATTCCTCCTCGTTGGTGTCACTTCCATAGTAATTTTGTCCTCTTATACAATTACAACACTGCACATTAAATCAATAAAACATATATTAAATACAAAACAAAATACCATAGAAAACACCAAAAAATAAACTGTTGAAGTTTCAACCACAACACCATTGAATACCAAAAACATATACCAAAAAATACAGTATAAACTCTATTAACTGTCACCAATTCCTCTACTACAAAAACAACACTAGACATAAAAATACCAACAATCAAATAAAATACATACAATAATATCCAAAAATAAAGAGGAGAAACATCACATACAAAAGTCACATACCCCCATTACCATTGCATACCAAAAAAATACCACAATTTCCATTGCATACCAAAAAAATACCACAATTTCAACCTCGACAAATTTACATCAAAACAGTAAACATGAAAAACCCCATCCCAATTACCAAATAAGCATACCAACAGACATAGGACAATACCATAATGCATACCATCCCCCGGGGGAAAAATCATTGAAGTATAAAAAAACAATCCGGCATCCAAACTTAGATACCATATAAAATACCAAGTCTGAAATTGGCAAGGGGGAAAAAAGTGAAAACCATGATAATGCCATTGAAGTATAAAAAAAACCAAAATATCAACCATCGGCATGCTTAACACACGACCATAAAAAATACCAAAAATATACCAAAACTTACAATATAAACCCTATTGATGTCAATAATTACTCTTCTACAAAAACAAACAGTTGCATACCAAAAACAATCAAATTAAATACATACAAGGGGAGATACAACACATACTAAACTCAAAGACCCACCCCAATTACCAGTGGCATACCAAAAAAAAAAACCCGGCCAAGAAACAGTAAAATCGCAAAATAATACCAAATAATTGAAAGGGAATATCTTGAGGATATTAAAATAACAATGAATTGACTTTGTAACCAAACCACTACAAAGAATACCAATCCGAACCCCAAAAAAGTGGGATAAAGACATGCCTGAAAACTATAGTGTACCCTTACACAAATCTGAAAAACGAAAAAATAAAAAGGGGGTTAAAACACATACATAAAACCAACTTCGAAATACAAAAGATTACATACATCACCAAATAACCCTCTGAAACAAAAACAAAAAACCCAAAAGAATGCAAAAAAATCGAAAATAACGAAAAAAAAGGAGTTCGGAGGAAGAACAACGACATGGGATGCAAAAAAATTCAAATAAAAAAGGTTGAGATGAACATTACACAAAATGGGAGACAACCATTAACCCGCTGACTCGCCTCAAAACAAAAACCAAAAAAAAAAATAATGCAACAAGTACATACCTGAAATCCGCGAGAAGAAGAGAAATTGTGAAGAAGAAGATGAAAAATTCTTGCAAAACAAAAAATATTGCCAAGAAGAAGATGAAAAAACATTTTTAAGATGAAAAAGGTTAAGATTTGTTTACTAAAAAAAAAAAATACATTCAACTGTTGCATTAAATGACTCATTTAATGAGCCGCCTGACCGCATTTAATGCGGGTCAGATCAGGCACGTCAAACATGAAAAAAAGAAAAGAAAAATCGTTATTTTAATGAAAAAGTCATATTTTTGGACTTGGTAAAAATGTAAATTAATTAGTAGAGAAGTAAATAAATTGGTAAACGTAATTTAAGGGGGCAAAGTTGTATATTTCCTTAAAAAAACGCTATTTTTTATTCGTTTTTATTATATTCCAAATAGGAAACGAAAATTCTGCTTGACTTGCATTCCCTTTTTCTAATTTTCTTATTAATCCCGATTCGTCTACCCCAATTCAATGTTGAAATCCCAATCCAATAAGTTGCACTTTTAGTCAAGAGAAATAAAATAAATTTAATTGTGAAATTATATATTCAAATTAGATCTAATCCAAATAATTTATCTTTAGCATATTCATGACCCAAACTATTACTGTTCTTACTCCACTTTTCTCCATTTTATTTTGTTCATGACATAGTACAGTCAAGCACGACATCAGTATGATGACAGCATAACTACTATGAATTAATATTTTGTGATACTCCATTAGTGTGTTGATATCATACTGGTATCATATAACACTGAACTTAATCTTTTATAATATTATGCCGGTATATTGATACCCTATCGGTGTCTTAAGGGATTGGACTTTTTCTTGTAAGAAATAAATAAGAAACAATTAAAAAAATCATTAAACCTTAAGTTAGTAGAAAATATATTTTTTGTGATACCCGTCGATCTATTGATACCATATCGATATCATATAGGATTAAAATCAATCCTCCGTGATACTATATTGATATATCGATACTCTATCGGTATCACTGGATGAGCGTTGATTTCAGCATGACAACAACGCTTAAATTTAATAGTAGACAAATTAGAAGAAATATTAATTGTAATTAATTAAAAAGACTTAAATATAAAGGGTATATGAATATAAATAATTTACTTTACATTGACATAATTTTTCCTTTAATTAATGTAGCTAATTAAAATGGAACATGGATGAAAATTTCCAGGATGGTTATGTAAAAATCAGTTGGGCCATATTCAATAGTTTTTTTATCAAATATTATGTTTGTGTAAAGAAACATTATTCATAATCAGATTTTCCAACATGTGACTTTTGTGGCAGTAAAAAATATAATTTATGTTAAAAACATAATTAAATGATGTTGGTTAAGCCCTAATATATTCATTAGTTGAACACTGTGAAAGTTCAGAAAACAAAAAAGGAAATTGGCGTCGCCCGGACTCGAACCGGAGACCTTCAGTGTGTTAGACTGACGTGATAACCAACTACACCACGACACCGATGTTCCTATCCTATTTAAACTAATTATTAATCACACTTATTTATATAACTGATTTGTTTTCCAGCCTGATCGGACATGATTAACTTGAATTTTTGTTTCCATACATTGAAGTTTTTAAGTTGTATTTTTCTCATAAATATTAATACTCCATGATTTGTGAAATTATCAAAACTTTGATAACTCTTATATAATCTTACCAAATGATTAAACTATAATTCATAAATCAGGTATCAAAAATTCAAAATATCTTAAGGCGCGGCATGTATAAATTATATATCTTCATGTCCATTTTATAGATAAATGCTTGTGATTTGCATACTTTTTACAATCTTTCAACATATATATAATTTAACAAATTAAAAATTCATTGATTCAATAAAAGTAACTACCTATTCTTTAATATAATTCTCTCACATGGTACTTAAAGTAAACTTATAAATCTTGTGTAGAAGCACAATAGCTTTGATTTAGTAGATAAAATATAATGTGTAATGTGTGAATTAAGCGCATGTTACAATATCATATTTTTCCTATGCCAAAATATGACGCTACTTAAATGCAAAATAGAGGAGTGAACCCACTGTTCATGTGTGGTGTTCCAAACCATGTAATACTTGCCTCGAGAATCTTAATTTAAAATAAATGATTACAAAAAATACTTGCTTTTTTTGATATATATTGGAATAATATGACCAAAAAAAGTTATTCAGAAAAGCTAAGTTGAATTAAAAGTGAAATTGTCAAAAACATGAAAAAAGGCTACACATAATACTCTATATATAAAATTTAATAATTGTTATTTTCATTACCCTTATAGTAATACACTTTTGCAATAAATTCAGTATCAAATAAACGTTTGTTTGAGTCAACTATGTAATACTTGGCATTAATAACAATAAAGTCGAATTAAAATTGAGTTAGCTCACGTAGTAGCGTAGCTAGCTATTTGCACTTTGTAGTAATGGGAATAATACAACAACAACGTACTCAGTTGAATCTCACAAGTAGGGTCTGAGAAGGGTAAAAATGTAAGCAGACTTTCTCACTACCTTGTATAAAGGCGGAATGTTTCTGGAAAGCAAAGGGAATAATAAACATATTAACTAGTGGACTTATTAATGGCGTCAGACTCTGATTGCTTTTAATTTATGGTATATTTTTTTGTTTAATATCATTTAGCAGCACCTATTTGGTAACAAAAATAATCATCAATTAGCCTAGAAATATAGGAAAAAAAGTACATGTCCATTTGATCCCATAAAACCTATTACAAAACGGAATTTTCAAGACTAAAAGATTTACAAACTAGCTAGGCACTTGTACATTATCACAAAACCACCTTGATGGACACTTCTCATTTCTGCAAATTCACACATCTTGCCAAAAAGAACGATACCAATATTACAAAGCCTCCATAATTTTCAACTACTGCGACACAAATGCTGGTATTTCATCGGTGATAGTGGTGGCATCACTTATACTGTTGCTGTTAGAATCATCATCTGTAATGTTTTGACGACCTGGGATCGTGTAAATGGAGAGACTGGAGTTCAAGTTTCTTCCAGTACCATCATTTTCAGGTGGGCAAAACCTGTATGAGGAAGGTTTAGAAGGCTGGAAAACAACCGAGACAGAGGCTAACTTTTTTCTGTTGGCTCCCCTGTGCATGTGAGTCTCACAGTACTTTTGGCAAGGAACAACTTTCTTGCTGCACCTCCATTTCTTACCATCCGATCGTCTGCACCTCTGTGGTTCAGTTTCTGAGCCTGTATTACAATAAAAAAGGACAACCATCAAGCATGAGCTTTTCTCAACAATCATCAAGGTTGCTGAGCTAATAAAAGGAAAGTTAAGTGTAAAAGAAACTAACTTGTCCTTCCACTGTCACGGCATTAATGGAAAAGAATTGAAAAAACTACAAATCGATCATCAGGTTGCTCTAAGGTCAACCATTACCCTCCATATCTCCTAGATATGGAAATAAATTGTAATGATAAGATGCAAAGCATAGTAAAAAAGTTCGAAGGGGCTCTCTGTAAGTTGACCTGTGCATAATAAGAGAGATGTTTATCATCTCTAACTGAAAATGAAATATCATTTGAATGTGACTGCGCCATAAATTTTCCCAGAATAAATGATCACATGGTTTTCGTTACTCGAGCGTATAAAAATTATTCAAAGTGTGTTGTGTAATATTTATGTGGAAAAGATGAGGTAGAGGGAGGACATTGGAAAGGTCCTGAAACTTAGAGAGAACTGAAAGTCGACAGGAAAAGGGAACACAAAAAGTTAATAAAATACATGGAGGTGAGGTAGTCTGAAATCTTAGATGAAGTTGGAGGCGCAATTTTTTGAGTGTCTATATTGCTAGGATGAGTTCCTCAAGTCAAACGACTCCAGTGGCCAATCGCTCAACTTATTACTTGAGATGGTGATATAAAACATTAGCTTTACATCCACATAGGAAATAGGAAAATAATAACTGGAAACAAGACCAGTTCCTTTACTCTTTTTGAATGATTTACAGCCAATAAAGTAATCTGGTGGAAGGTCCATAAGAAGATCGAAATCGCAAATGGCATCATACCCGAACTTGAATTATTGCAGAAATGGGCTTGCAAAATTGCATGACAATAGAATCCTTGCACAAATTAACGGTGTAAAAAGGATCTACACTTTTATGTTATTTAACCAGTTATGGCAGATTATTTGTCATCACCAACATATGGTTTGTATAGATAGTTACAACTAATTGGTTCTCTATTAACATGATATCCAAAAAGAATTGCTTGAAAACTTTCTCTAACTCCAGGTTAGATTAACACGATATGCCAGAAGAATTACTTAAATACTTTGTCGAGACAAAACTTTTAAATAATCTACTGCAAGACAATTTTCCTAGAAAGGCATGCTACTTCTACAGTTGTTAAACTGATGAAAGAGAAGGAAAATGAAGAGGGAAAGAAGTTCCTCAATGATAAGACATTGGATTTTATGCTTTACCTGTAATGGGTTGCAGATCACTCTTTGTAGATGTACCAAAAATTGGAACCAAAGCACCATCATTCCTAGCATCTCCGCAATTCTGTTTTTGGTTGGTTTTGCTGGGACTAATGTGATTGAAATCAATGTTCTTGCTATCAGCATAGTCACCAGCAATGAAAGATGGAGTTTTTACGCAATTTGTGGTGTCCTTTATATTGCAAGTCATGTGGCTGTCTTGCTTCTCACTGCCGTTGCCGGAATTGCTGAATCTTGGTGTAGCAGAAGAGTACTCAATGCTGTTATTTTGATAATTTCTGCTAGTAGAAGACAAACAGGAAGTTTTACTACTTGCAGGAGCACATTTGCTGCCAGGGTCATCAGAACTAGCATACAGTTTAGACCTTTTGGAACCAGTACTTGCATCATCCAATCTCATAACATAGTCAGAAGGTTCCACAGGCTTTCTTGAACGCCGACCCCGGTGCATGTGCTGCCCACAGTACTTCTGACCTGGAATCACATCCTTTTTGCACCTCCATTTCTTCCCATCAGTTCTTCTACACCTTCCTGGTTCAGGATCCGTCATGCTCGAATAATCAAATCGTCCCACTGCAACCAGAAGCCATGTTATTAAACATTAAAGCATTACAACAGGCTTCAAATATCTTAAATATTCACATAACCAAGCTCATCATTAATGTGCAATAAATCTAACATGGAGAAACGTTTACCCTAACGCTTACCTATCAAAGAATATTCCGCATCTATTTATTCCCAACAGCAAACTAACTTAAAGACTTTGAGATAATAAAAGCACAAGTAAGCCTATAAGCTATTGAGTTTCTAAAACTCAGAGCTCATATAGTAGGAATGACATATCAAACAACGGTTCCCCCTAATACTGTTGAGAGGGAAGATGGCAGAACGAATGAACATGATAAATTCGCCAACGATCAACCTTACTAAATACAGGACAAATGTTTTATCATAAAACAACAGTTTAATGGATAATGACAACCACATAGATGCATCTCACAGTAGAGGCAATAAAACACCAGAGCCAATCTAGCAGGAGAATCAAAAAGCATTGTAGACTTGAATATTAAGGCAAAGGAAAATAAAACTAACACAAAACGGAAGGAGCCAAAACTCGAAAAAGAACAGAACCCAAAAGCATTCACAAAGAAAAACATAAACAAATCTTTTCAATGAACTTCATTCAATGTACCAAGTTTCGGATACTAAAAACTTCATTTCCAATAGCTTAAAGTTGGTTCAATGTTCTTGAGATCTCAGCATTCTTATCAATAGGCTTTTCAACTCTGCTATTCAAAAACAAATATTCAAGTATCCAGAAACAAACACCACAGTTCCCCCTAAAAACAAAAGGAGAATCATCCAACAATTATCCAACAGTTCAACCAAAAAAAAGGAAAAGAGAACACATTCTTGAATAGACAGCACCAATTTGGCTCATAAAACTAACAGAACATGGGAAAAGAAATCATATGTAGAGGAAGAAAGTACTAGTAAAGATGCAATCTTTCTTGGTGGAATTAACAAACATAAAATTAAAAAGGACAAATTAGAAGAGGAACTTTACAGGTAGGGTATAGTTTGTAGATTCCACCGTCAACCAAGGAGCTGGAAACACTACTCCAAATGATGAAAAACAGATGAAAAGGAACTGGAAGACCAGAAACTATATACTTAAAAATCACGGCTTGGAGTTGGAGTTCTTGAAACTGAGCTTCTGTGAACACAGACTTGGATTCAGCACTTTTTTCTTCTTCTTCAATCACATGGCTTGAACCTCCATAGCCTAAAGACAACTCTATAGAAGGTGGTGACCCTTCTTTCTTCGTTATTTCATCTTCTTTTCCTTTTCCTTCATCAAAATAAACATAATTTCATCAGTATCACAAAACCCACATAAAAAAATCCAATCTTTCACACATAAACATAAACATATAAAGGCAAAAAACAGAGAGAAAAGGGTAAAGACCAGAGGAAGAAAGAGGGGTGGCAGAGAGTAGATGAAGTTGCATTTCTTGACTTCACATGAAACGTTAAGAAAAAAGCAAAACCTGCAACTAAACCAACCCAAAGTTTACTATACAGAAATTGGAGAGTGGTTCAGCTTCTGAGACTACAGCTGATATTGCTGACACTTGCCGCAGAGGCAAAATTGATGAGCACAGAAGGAGAGAAAAAAACAATTAAAGAAATGTCCTTTTTTTATACCACATTAAGTCATATATATAATTTATTAAATATTACATAGGAGTAATTCAAAATTAGATTTTTAAAAAAAAATTAGCTCAACAAAATTACTATATGGTATACCATTTTTCTCGCCTCAACTTGATGAAAAGGTTATATTTTAAAATATAAATAAAGTTTATATAATTTTATATTTTTAGAAGAGAAAGTCTTTCTACTAAATTACATACTTGGAAACTCTCCAAAATGCAAGAGTACAACATATTTTTCCTTGTCGTTATTCAAAGTTTAAGAGAATTTTTTTTAAAAAAATCATATTTATTTTTTTAATTAATGAGGATCTTAGCTATTTTATAGTTTTTTTCTAATCGATCAATTTAGAAATAATTAAAAGAATAATAATATAAAATAATTTTTATGTTATGTTTTTAAATATTTTTCTTAAAATATGCCATACCCAAACAATTTACTTAATATAGTTTCGAAGGAGTATGATTTAAAAAGTAATCCCTCATTTTATTTATGGTGCTTATTGAATTTGTAATATTATAATAATAGGACATAGTAACTTACACGTCATGAATCTACTTAAATTAATTTATTTTTAAAAAAAATATTATTATAGTAATATCAAATAAGATAAATTATTTAATCAAAACTTATAAAATCATGCCCATTGAATAATGAGAAGGTATAAAATTACTATACTATCAAAAAGAAGAAATGTTGTAGGTAATTTCTTAGAGATAATAAAAAGAGGAAGGAATAAAATAGAAGAAGAGCAGGGCAGTGAAGCAATGAAGAAAACAAAAGAAGTTAGGTCACTCATTAGTGGCATGGAAGTGTCAGCTGCCATTTTTATTTTTTTGCAGTAGAGTGTAGTAGCTTTTGTCTATGAATGTGAAAATTGTAAGTAATTAAAGTGAGTGATCAGAAATTATTCTGACATTTGTCAGTTTTTTTGGAGCATTAAAGCCAAATAGCAGGCAGACTCCATCAGACAATCAACCTTCAGAAGAATTTCGTGATAACTTTGTACTATCTTTCATCACTTACCCACTTTTTCCATCTTTACTCTACGGTTAATTACCACAACTTGTATACATCAACTCTTTCCAAAACCATCTCTTTTTCAAGATTGGCATATATTTTATCTTTTTTATATTTTACTTATAGAATTTTACTGAATATATTATCGTTGTATATATTACTCTGCAGGCCTTTCTTTTTTCTTTTTCATGTCTGATATTTACATATGTATAAAAACTGGATTAATCTAAATTCATGATGAATAGTATTAAACATAATTTAAATTCAAAATTTTCTATTAAAGAAAGAATAGCTTTATTTATTGCATCACATTTATTGGCACTTTTCTCTTTTTCCTTGAATAATGTTGGAGTAATTAAATTGAATTCATGTTGTACTTCATTTAATTCATATAAATTGAATTGCTGAATTTTTTTTTCCATGATTCAAAATAAGTGAATTTTCAAAAATCAAGAGAATTGTTAGTTTATTTTTTCATATTTATTATTTACTAGTTCTTGAACACGTGCATTTCCTTCTAATAGAAGGAAATAGATACTCTTTTTATATATAATAACATGAATAATTTTTTAGCAAGAAATGACGAAATTTTGATGGGAGAGATGCAAGATAAAGTAATGTGGTAAAGCTACGGTCATCTTTGGGGACATGGTGATATTCACCTAATGTGTAATAAGTGTCATATTCACGGTATACTTTCATCATTTTCAATATATCTTATCTTATAAAATAGTCAGATATTTATATTTAACTTTGTCGCTGAAACTTTTATGCCAATTTTATTTATCTTATGTGCAACAAGTGTGATATTCGTGACATACTTTTGTCGTTTTCGATAGATCAATTTCTTAAAAATAGTCCAATATTTATATTTAGCTTTGTCCTTGAAACTTTTACATCACTATTACAATTCACCTAATGTGTGTGATATTCGCGATATACTTTGTCGTTTTTGATAGATCTACTCCTTAAAAACATCCAAATATTTGTACTTTGCTCCACCGCTAAAGCTTTCACGCTGTTATTACTTCCCATTGTCTCCTTCCTCCCTTTCTTTCTTTCTTTCCTTTTTTGGTGAATTTTTCTTCTTTAAAATATCTTTTCAACACTTCAAAGAGCATATGAAATTATATATAAAATCTTCAAGTCTAGATTGGACATATCCAACTCAAATAATTCAAACTCAATGTTATGTGATGAAAATGGATTGACATGGTATAGATTTGCAAATAATGCGTGGACACACATACAAAAAATAGTACTCTATGTATACATTGTTTATGCATAGTTATATGGTACTAATCTCTGATCACGTGCGTTGCACGCAAATTCCATGCTAACTTTAATCCAAATATTTTAACTAATGTGGTACAATGAGTAGCATTAACATTGAAAGTAAGCAATATACAAAAGGAAAAAAGCATAAATTTCTCCTAAAGTTGTCCCCAAAAGTCAGTTACACACTTTAACTATTGAAGTAATCTATTATACGCCTATACTATTAAAAAGGTGAATTTAGTTTGACCCTTGTTACACCAAACCCCTAGCCCGTTTTAGTCAAATTTTCTTAGCGCATCCTACATTTAATAAAGCTAATTTTTAATTATTATTTTTAATTAAAAGTATCCTTAAAAGGTATAACTATTATAACCCACCACCTGACCCAATTTTTTTCAACCAAAAACTGAAGAACCCTAAGTATTCAACTAAAAAGTGGAGATCCAAGCTCCAAATTAAAGTTTAAGTTCAGTTCTTTTCGAGGTGAATCAAAGGTAACATTTTGTTTCTTTCTCTCTTTTCGATCATCCTGTCTTTTCCATTTTGATTTCTTTCTCTCTTCCGTAAAAAAATTCATATTTTTTCATATTGTGAGTTGATTCAAATTGTTGTAGTTTCTTTTTTTTTATTTAAGGTGCTATAATGGCTCGAATAAGCTTGACTATGTTGTGTATGCAAGAAATAGACCATGAATTAGAAGAGGTGTGATGCAAGCATGGATTTGTTCTACCTTTGTTGACCTCTTTGACCCCAAGAAATCTTGGTAGAAGATACTGGAGTTGTCTTTACTATGGCATAAGTTGAAATTTTTTCAAAAGTTGATCTTCAAGAGTCATATATTCATCTTCGAGAATCATATATTGAGATCACTTTAGAGTGCTAGATCATGCGATTTTTTACTTTGGAAGGATGACTATATTGATCCAAAATAAAACTTTGTGATTTCTAAGTTGTTGGAGAGGATTGGTGAGCTTGAGCAAAAAGTTGAAGCTTCTGGAAAACTTGAAGTTTTCGAAAAGGTTCACAACAAGCCTACTAAGTTGACCAACTATGTGGAAAACAAAATAGATATGAACAAGATAGAGTCGAAGCTGGACAATTTTGATGATGATTTGAAGAAATCGAAAGTAATTGATAAGAAATGAAAAAATAAGTTGGCACCAAGTCTAAGAAAAAGGAGAAACAACTTTGGATTACTCTCTTATATGTTTGTATTTCAAAATATATGATCCCTAAAAGGAGATCCAAGGAAGTTGCCATGATTGTATTTACAATGTTGTAAGGGATTGCAAGTTAATATTTGGTAACAAAATTATTAGTTTTGTAATAAACATCTTTTTTCTCTGTGTAATGAAAAATTATTGGTTGCAACGCTTAAATTATTGGTTGCAATGCTTTATTTTCACGACTTTATCTTGATTTTTCTCATTTATGTTAAGGAGTATTTAATTATTTTTTTTAAAAAAAAAGGACATAAACGATACATTTAGTGTCTTATAACTATTCGCTCACTTATCTAAAATATCATAATAACCTGAAAATTTAGATTTTGTAATAACATTTTACCATCATTTATAAACACAAAATCATTAATCATCAACTAAAAGGAAGTCATTGCTAAATAAAGAGAACCGTAGCTGCATAACCAAAAGAGAAGTTATAGATGGCAAAACTATTACAATAAAAAAACGTAAAAATAAACTAAAATGCAGTCACAGTTGCCAATTCATTATCTTAAATAGAACCACCAAAATCTCAAAAATAATATTCACCTAATGTGTAATATGTGTGATATTCCCTGTATACTTTCATTATTTTTAATATATCTATTTTTATAAATTAGTTAGATATTTATATGTAGCTTTGCTACTGAAACTTTCATGCCATTAATTTTATTTACCTAATGTGTAACAAGTGATTCATGACATACTTTTGTTGTTTTCGAATAATCTATTTTTAAAAATAGTTAAATATTTATATTTAGCTCTGTCTTTAAAATTCTTACACCACTATTACAATTCACCTGATGTGTGTGATATTCGCGGTATGCTTTATCATTTTCAACAGATCTACTCCTCGAAATATCCATTATTGGTGATTTGAAATAAAAAGAAAAGATTCTAAGAGTTTGAAAAGTTATTAGATTTCAAAATCAAGGAACGATTTATGACGTTCAAATTTTAGAAGTTCAAAATTAGAAATTATTTGTAAGATTCAAATATTTGTCAAAGTTCTAAAAATAAGAAAGAATTCATAAGGTTCAAATACTTATAATTCAAAAATAAAAAAACAAAGAATGATTTATAGGGTTCAAATATCCGCTGGAATTTCAAAACCTAAGATTAATTTACATTTTACAAGGCACAAACCTTTATAAGTTTGTATGCGTTTTAAGTAGGAAATTTTTATTTTCACCTTGAAGTATTATTATTTGTGAATATTATATAAAATGTCCATTGATTAATTTTTTAGATAAAAAATGGTTCACTATTTTTTTTTTTCTACTAATAAGGATCATTCGATCGTTATATGCACCAAATATAGTCTATCAGCTATTTGATTCACTTCGATTCTTATTTGGCCATTTGGCCGTTTCCTTTTTCATTTTTTTTTCTGAGCTATGTTAAAATAAAATTTAAAAATATTAATGTTTAAATATTTTTATTGTTCTTTGTTAAAAGTTATTTTCTTTTTTTAATTGTTTCACTTCTATTGTAGAAAAGATGAATATTTATTGTTTCATTATTTCTTGTTTATTTTTTTAATTTGCTAAGGTGGGAATATATGATAGTCAAATAAATATTAATATTGATATATTACACAATTATTTATACAATATTGATACACGATTATGCACCATTTATATAATATCGATACATTACATACCTATTTATATAATAGTGATACATGTTTGTGTACAATTTACATAATATTGATACATGCTTATGTATAATTCATACAATGTAGGCACATTACATAATTATCTATAAAATATTAACATACGTTTATAAATATTTATACAATATTAATAGGAGGGCCCGGTCTAGGAGGGCACGGTAAGCCCATATGGCCCATTCAAATAGTTTATGGGCTTTTATGACATTGGCGCGGGCTGAGCATTTATTTTATGTCATATAGAATTTTCTTATTTTACACTGATTTTTAATTTTTATTCTTTAAATTTTTATTTTTGTCCTTTAATACTTTACGTAGTAAATAGTGACAGAAAATATTACCAACACCGTAAAAACAAAAACAATCATTATCTTATTATCTTAGAAATTTGTCATTATAGTTATTTGATTTTATGTTGTCTTTTAAAAGTCATCTAACTTTGATCAAGTCAGCTTATATAATTATTTTAGTCAAAAGTATAATTTTTGATATTATTTAATAATATGTCAACTATAAATTTCTAGATAGTTCTTTTTTAAAAAAAATAAATTAATATTTAAATTATTTAGGATTCAATCATCCTAAACTCGACACGATTCTTGATTTGGCCCGCTCATGTACTGGTTAATGTTCAAAAAAGTGTATGAGCTGGTTGGATCAAGAATTGAGTTGGGTTTAAAATGAATTGGGTCCTAAATAATTTTAATATAAATTTTTACTTTTTAAAGTATTTCTTTTTTTAAAAAAAAATTATTATTATCATGTAATTAGATAGGTATCAAAAATCATAGTTCCTACTAAAATAATCAAAGGAGCTAACTTGGCAAATGAACCTATAAAACCAAAACAAAGTTACATGATTATAATTGACTAATTACTCAAAGTTCAGTGACCATCAAAGTTTTTAACTTGTGAGATGAATACATTAATTAAAGCTAGTTAAAACCAATCAAGTTAATAATATCATGATTCAAAATAAAATATATTATATAGAATGAAATATTAATAAGTCAAAAATTCACTAAAAGTTGAAATAATGATGTACGATGAAAGTTAAGATTAAGAATATACATGCTCAAAATAAGGTAGAAATTGTCTTTGCGACGAATAAGATGAAGGAAATGAGACTAAGATTGTCCGTGTATGCAAAGAATAGCTGCGCAAATATCATAGTTAGAAAGTGTGAGAGGTTAGGTTTGGTGTACATATCTCTACGATAATATATTTTAGTTAGGTTCAGTTTTAACACTTCTTTATGATAATATATTTTATAGTTGATCTTGATATGCATTACTTAATTTGATAGTTTATTGAAATCACTTTTTCCTCACAAGATAAACATAACACTACTTATACATTCTTTTTCTCAAATTCTATTAATAGAATTACATTAAATATACTATAATTATGATATTTAATCCATTCAAAAATTAACTTGTGTCAAAGTGTATTATGTCAATTTGCATAAAACAAAGAAACTATATTTCAAACTCATCTAGCCCAGAAGTGTTTTAACTCATAAAAATTAAAAGAAGAATTTTCGTATATAACCATTTAAAAATATCTTAATTACGCTTTATAATTATAATTTGAATAATTACATTTTGTAAATATAGTAATAACAATGTTTGTATGATTCGTGCAACATTTATATACGTTTGTATAATTCACTATACAATTCACAGTTTTTGTATTGTATTTGCATATTTCTCTATACAAATTATACACAACGTTTATATAATTCACGCTAATTATATAAAATTCAAACAGTTAAATATATATCGCGAACCGTAATTAATTCAAACAGTTAAATAATTAGGTATATATGGTCATGGTTGTAATTTTTGAGTATATTTTCATCCCCCGAGCCCAAACAAAAAAAAGATCATCTGGACCAAACTCCAGCTTAAACACTGTACCAACCGCATTATACTTAAAACCAACTAATAATTGTCATGAATTACTATATTTTGACGTCCTTAGAGAAAAAGGACAAACCAAACAACCAAAAGATTGAGGACATTTTTGTAATTATGTGACCATAAAAGAGTTTAAAGGTAATAATACCGACAATATCAGATATATCCAGCTGTTGCCCAAAAGAAAGTTGAATGGAATTCCCTCACACTTCTCTGTATCACATGCTATCCATATATTCCTCACTCTCAACCCTAGTTAACTTAACCATAGTTACCATAACCCCTTAACCATGGTCAACCGTCTCCTCCACCACTTTTAATACCACACTTGTTCATCTACCTCTACTCCCTTTGAAGTTTCAGTGCGCATTTCACTTCTCTTTTTGCTAACGTACACCATGAGTGCACTACACTTCTTCCTCTTCACTCTCATTTCCTTCTCCGTTTCCGTTCATGCACACAACATCACTGAAATATTGAGCCACTTCCCGGAGTACAGTGTGTTCAACAGTTACCTCTCACAAACTAAACTCGCCGATGAGATTAACAGCCGTGAAACTATAACTGTTTTAGCTTTGCCGAATGGAGCCATGTCGGATGTAGTCGGAAAACACCCACTCTCCGTCATCAAAAATATTCTTTCTCTTCACGTTTTGCTCGACTACTTTGACGCTACCAAACTCCATAAGATCTCAGATGGCACTACACTTTCCACTACTCTTTACCAAACCACCGGCAATGCTCACGGCAATGTAGGTTCCGTTAACATCACCGATTTAAAAGGTGGTAAAGTGGGTTTTGGTTCAGCTATTCCGAATTCACCTTTAGCATCTACGTATACTAAATCTGTGAAGCAAATCCAGTACAATATCTCTGTGTTGGAGATTAGCTCTCCCATTATTGCTCCGGGTGTTTTGGCTGCCCCGGCGCCATCTGGTGATTTCAACATTACGGGTGCATTGGAGAAAGCTGGGTGTAAAACATTTGCTTCATTACTTGTCAAATCTGGTGTCCTCAAGACTTATCAAAGTGCTATTGAGAAGGGTTTGACTGTTTTTGCCCCCAATGATGAAGCTTTTAAGGGCGAAAAAGTTCCGGATCTGAACAAACTCAGTAGCGCTGATCTTGTTTCATTGCTGCAGTATCATGCTATTCCGAGTTACACTCCCATCGGGACTTTGAAAACGAAGAAGGATCCGCTTTCAACTTTAGCTACTAATGGCGCTAGTAAGTATGATTTGGAAGCTTCAACAGAGGGTGACCAGGTGACACTTGACACTGGTGTTGACTCCTCGAGAATCGCTTCCACCGTCATTGACTCAACTCCGTTCTGCATTTTTACCGTCGACAGTGTGCTTCTCCCTGAAGAGTTGTACGGAAAATCTCCTTCCCCGGCACCGGGACCAGCTCCAGAGACTTCTCCGTCACCTTCACCGGTAGCTTCACCTGGACCTGCTCCGGAAGCCAGCTCTCCTACTCCAATGATGTCTCCTCCTGCTCCGCCGACTTCATCTCCGGCTGGTGCTCCGGCGGACAGTCCTGCCGCTGATTCTGAGAACAGTACGGCGAAGAAGAACGCCGGTAACGTTAACGCTCCGGCATTGCTGAAAGCTCTACTCACAGTGTCAGTGTCGGTAATTGTGTCCGTTTACTTGTCCTAGACCGCCATTTTCAGTTTGTTTAATTTATTTTCTTTTTGTTTCTCTTGTTTTTTATTTTGGAGTCATTATTTTATTTGTGACTTCTTGCAGAGAAGATTTTTATTTAATTTCATTTAATTTTTAAATGTCTTTTAACAGTGAGTGAGCCGTTTTGCTTGTTCTGTTGCTGTACTTTTGTTTTTATTTAAAGTCTTTTCTTCTTATATTTAGTAATATGTATACCTTTTAATAATGTTCCACTTGTTGAGCTATTATCAGCTGTTACGCATAATCACAGTAAGCAGCGTTGTAATTGGTGGATAGTGTCGGTGAGTGGACAGCTAAGCAAATATGTATTGGGTCCCACTTTGTGATGGCTATTTGCCTGTTTGTGTGGTGAATAGATGTGGAGAGCATTTGTTTATTGGCGTAAAATAATTAAATAAAAGTGAAATTTACTATATATAGAAGCATGAAAAATGGACGACCAAGGGCAAAGGAGTAATTTTATACTCAAAAATATCTGCTTAGTACTACTCTGTAAAGTTGTCTCCAGCACCTTCTAAATGGACATTATCATTGATGTGCCCAAACTATTCTCAAATAATTTCTCTCCATATGATCAGATAATATACATTAAAGAAATTAAAAAACTTGATCTAGAACTTTCCACTCAAAATTATAAATAAGATCTATTTTATCCCTTCACAAGGAAAAATTATTGTCTCAACATTACCTTGGTTCAGGTAAGTTCTTCATTAATCTCAATACGCACCCTTGTCTTTTTTATTTCTTCAGTGTATTTTTTAACTCAAAGTTTTAGCATTTCCTTCTATCGATAGAAATATCGTAGAGTTTCATTGAGGTAAAATTAATATAAAATCGTTCTTGGTTTCATTCTCGAGAGGAATTTGCGTGGTCTTCATTGCCATAGTTTTCCCTTTCTACCAATTAAGTGAAGAAGCCTTGGAATCCAAATACATGTTCACAAAAAACAATAGTTGCAATATAAAATCAATATCAAACAAAAAAAATAAAATAATATATAATAACAAGAATAATAATAATAATAATTAGTAGATGATACCAATATATTTTACCAAAATTCTTAGAAGGTGCAGTCAAAACATTAATAAAAATAGAACGAGTAAAACGATTAAGGGTATATTAGTAATTTCACGCACTAAAAAAATCATCTAGACTAAGGATATATTGGTAATTTCACGTGTTAAAAAATCTTCTACAACCCAATAAATGTTCCAAGGGTATAATAGTAATTTCATGCAATAAAAAATCTTTTACCATTATATATATACTCTAAAGCCATCTATATCTATTTAGTCTACTGCAATCCTTTTTGTTCTTTTTACAACCTCTTGTATCTTGAAGGTAAGCTACTTCTTCTCTTCTTGTTCCACTTCTTTGTTTTATTTATGCAAATTTTACAATATTTTTATTTGTTAGTTCTTGAAGAAAGCCCCACTCTTTTTTTTTTTTACATTAAGAATATCAAACTCCTTTTTAATACTCTATGATATATTTTTTTAAGAAACTTTAGGGTTTTCACCGAGTATATGCCCAGGTAATGAAGCACATTAATTTGGGATGGTCTTGGTTATGACAAAAAACTTGACAGACACGTTCATCATGTGTTTCAGGGGAAGTCTTTTTAAAGTACTTCACTGGAATAATCCGCCACTAAACCTCAAAAGGCGTCTTAGGATGGCACTTGACGTGGTATGTTCTCTGATTAGAGTTATAAATTCCATTTGTGTAAATTCATTTTTAAGTATGAGGCTTGACCAAATCAGTATTCATGGTTTTTCTCACTCTTTCTTCTGTTTGTTTTAGGCTAGAGGTATGTATTACTTGCATCGAATTTAAATTAAAGAAATCTTTTATTTTTTATAATTAAAAGAAATTTAAATTTTATCAAAAATAATTTATAACTACGTATATATTTAAAATTTATTTTATTTCAAACTTTTTTTATTAACTTAAATAATATCACCTAAATTGAGACAAAATAGGTAATAATGTAGTAAATAGCAAAGAGCAAAGAGGTAGTCAAGTATGGTGGCAAAATTAAAATTTTTATTAAAAATGTATGAGATTTAATATATATGCGTATAAATAATTTTTGATTGATATATTTTATATAATACATAATTTTTTAAAACAAAGCATAATTTTTTCAACTAAAAATGTTCAATTAGTCAATCTACGTGGCTATGCAACTGGCTAGGTAGCACGTGATTACTGAATGAGTGGTTTTGTCAATTGAAAATAGAGACAGATTTATTATGTTTAGTCATTTCATAAAGAACACTGCCTAATTTGCCGTCTAAGACAAGTTAACAACAACTCACCTCATCAGTACTGGCAGCATGTAGTACACTAATAAATCAAATAAAATATAATAATAATAATTCTGCTCATAATTAATTAATTAATTAATTACAAAAGGTAAAAAGAAGAAAAATGAATGCTGCTTTAATTAATCACGGGGAAGTTGTACTTTTCAGAATTTAGATACTCTACTATTATTAACCCAATAAATAAATATGTTTTACCTTTTTGACTCTTTCTCCCAATGGACTCTAAAGTCTTCGGTACAAATTTCATGGTCAATAGAGAGTCCATAACTTTTTTCTTTTTTTATTAATCCTGATTATTTTAATTTGAACAAAGCTTAATTGATCAGATTATTTTAATTTCATATTGAAATAAAAAAATATCTTAACAAAAATTTCATCTCTCATAAATTATCTCTCTCTCCCTCATATTTAATTTTGGTGGTAGTGTTATTATTCAAGTTTTGAGAATCGCCTATGATTTTTTTTTTATTCAAAAAAAAAATCATTGAATTATTATGATTTTTCTCAAAAATTATAAGACGTCACAAAAGTCATATTTCACGCACTAAAAAATCATCTAGACTAAGAATATATTGGTAATTTTACGTGTTAAAAAAATCTTTTACAACTCAATAGATGTTCCAAGGGTATAATAGTAATTTCATGCAATAAAAAATCTTTTACCCGTTTCACTTCTTTGTTTTATGTATGCAAATTTGACAATATTTTTTATTTGTTAGTTCTTGAAGAAACCTTAGGGTTTTCTGTTGTTGCTCTTTTTTTTCTTTTTTTTGTGCATTAAAAATATCAAAACTTTTTTTTTTATATTCTATGCGTACATTATTTCTTCAATTTCTACGTGAACAACTAAAAGCCACACCTGTGATTTTCTGTCTCAGTTTTTGGTTGCTTTCCTCATTTTTGATTTATAACAGTAGAGACAGTTGATGATGATTTTGTTTGAGTTCTGGGCTAACTGGGTCGGGCCGGGAGATTATTCGACCCGTCTCTTGGCTTGGCAAATCATGGTGATTTTTTGCCGTCATGGCGTGGTCGCCGCTCTTGTGCTTCGGTCTCTTTTTCAGATCTGAGCCTCTAAATCATAATTAACAACTTTTAAATTTTATGAAAATTTCCTGGAAGCATGAAATATGTTATAATTTTAATTTTAATAAATACAATGTTTGACTATATTGTATTATTTTCCGTCATTACATAATGTCATATATCCATAATTTGAATGATAAATATATAAGAAGTTGTAAAACATGTGGTAGATAACTTCTTTGATAGCGAAAATGAAATAAGAAATCTAATGGCATGTTCAAATAAACTAAATGAATATGTTGTAAAAAATTTAATGGATATATTGAAAATTAATCATACTCAATATTTTTAAAATCTCTAATAGATTTTCCACAACTGAACGATTTTTGTATTGCTCTTAAGTGTGATTCAGGTTTAGACCAGCGTATATATAACCTACCATCTGTATCAAGAGTTTTAGGAATATGGGTAGAACAAGATATTAATAATTTCAAATCTACACCACATATTTGAATATATACAAAAAATAATATAAGTCAGTTGATAAATTATTATTATGGTTGTTATGATCCATTGCAATATCCGCTGCTATTTCCATATGGTCAAGGTGGATGGCATTGTGCTATTAAGAAAATTAAACGTTCTTCAAACACATCACCACAAATATATTGTGATCAAGAACAATTATCAAGTGTAATAAATACACATTCAATTGATGACTTGCTTAATATGGAGGTTGAACTACTGCAAAAGGGAAAGCACAAACGAGATACTGTTTCTTGTCATGAGTATTATTGTTACAAGCTCTAAATAAGAGATGATGAAAATATAATTTTACATGCAGGGAGATTATTTCAACAATGTATTGTAGATGAATGGATAAAAATTGAAACCCAAAAAGAATTGTAGATATTTTGCGTCGAGGAGAAAGAGAAGCATCACATATAGGAAAACAACGCATATGTTTGGCAGCAAAACTATGTTCAATGATTAGATCATTTATATTACGTTATTTTAAGTTTCTACTAAGATTTTGCGTTGGGCCCGTGCTAGCACGGGCCATACTAATCTAGTAATATACTAAAAAGGTTGTCGTTTCTAGAACCATCTTATGTTGAATGGGTAAACACAGCTTATAGTAGGACTTTATCATTTATTAATTGGATTGGGAAAAAATCTTTTACATAGAAATATAATAGAAACTATTTAATAATTAAAAATAAAATAGTGTTTGCTCATGATAATAATTTTTTTATATTATTATTTATATTTTGATGATTTAAATTATTATTTTTATATGTATTTATCTTTTCGTTCTTTCTTTTTATTTACTCATTATTAAATATCTAAATTTTATGAAACGGTAAATATTTTTTTAGTATGTCAAAATATATTTTTGTATTTATAGGAAGATTAAATTTATTTTTTGGAATATTCTTAAAATTTTCAAGCATTGCAATAAATTAATATTATCCTATAATTTTTTTAAAGTTTTGAGTTGAATTTCATTATTTTAATTCTATATTATATTTTATCATTGAAATTTTTTATTATGTGCACTTTTTTTTTGTAAGTCAGGGATATTTCATTTGTAAAATTATATCGAGTATGTTATAATTATTTAATTTATATATGACAATCAAAGAAATAATAAAATTTCTTTATGAAATTTGAATTAAAACTTTAAAATTGTTGAGACGGTCCTATTTGGATAAAACTGATTATATGATTTTTTTTAATTTTATTTTTAACTCTATGTTTAGAATTTGTATTAAAGCTTCAATCAAATTTGAATCGTACACCGTAAGATTCATTCATAAATAATAGTCCCAATAAAATTTTAGCCCTCCCCCACCCACCCCAGTTCCCTCCCTTTTTATATACATAAATATAAAACGAAGAAATTATATTTAAAGGTCTTATTTAATTAAAAACAAGCTAGTTGAATTACATTTTTTAAGAAATTTGCTCGAGCCAAAATCGATACTTGGAGGTTAGGTAGGAGATTGTGTCTTTTCGTGGGTGGAATGTAAAATACGAGAGGTAAAAGCAACTAAAGACAATAAAGGGAAAAAAGAAGATTTTTAAAGTTATCAATTTTATACATTATCTATTTAGTGTATTTTCTTTTTAGTTTGTTTTAAAAAAGTAAAAAAAAATTAAAATATTTTTTTAATTTTAACTATTTATATGACATATTTAGAATTAGAACATAAAAAAATATTTAAAATATTTGGTATTTTCAATTTAAGAACGTAAAATTTTAAAATTTTCTTTAATTTTTTTTAACTTTATATCAATTAGAAAAAGTCAAACAGATTTAAACTAATGAAATAACTATTTCTCTTATTAACAATCATTTCATATGCTCTTATTTTAGTAAGCGCTTGCCCCAAGATTTCAAAAAGTTTTGTTAAAATTGCACTTGACCTCAGGTTTTTTCAATAATATTTGACTATTTCAAAGGATATAATTTATACTGTAAGTTCTAAAAATTATTTTAAAACTTCATAAGTTTGTCTTATCATTTCTATAATGAACATGTTCTGTTAAAAAATAATATTATAACATAATTGATAACAATCAATAATGACAAAATAATAATATGGGTAAGATCAATACATTAATTGCATTAAAAATAAATTGTTCTTTTTCTCAATGTTCTCACTCAAACAATTTTTACCGAAAGTTGTAGTAACATTTTTTTATAAAATCTTCCCACATTCTATGAACAATCTCTTCCCGAAAAACTTTCATTTCTAGATCAGATGACTGAGAAGATGAAGCAACATTGATATACCGAATCGATTGTTCATCATTTTCGTCAAAAATCATATCGTCACTTTCCATATTCAGTGAATATTCCATCGCTGCTTTGATTTTTACATAAAAATTATGTAATACGGCACAAGCAAGTACTATTTTCACTTGCATGTCTAAATCGTAGTTATTCATGCCTTGTCGTAGTATTATGAACCTACTTTTCTATGCGCCAAATGTTTTTTCAATTAAATTACGCAAAGAGGCATATCTATAGTTAAATAGCTCTTTGCCATTTGTGGATTGGTTGGTCATGTTAATAGAGTAAATTGATAGATACATATTTAGTTTGAATTAATAACTAAATGATAAGTGCTATTTTACAAAATATAAAAATTTGGGATAATTTTTAAATATTCAAAACTTTCCAAGTATCTCCCAAGTATTCAATTTTTTTTTTTTTTTAATATATAGTGCTTGGGAACCTGGGAATTTCCCAAAAATCATTTGCCAAGTTTTTTGGGCAAACACCCCACCTTAATTTTTTCCCCAAGTTTTTTCAAGTTTTCCCCAAGAATACTTGGGACAAACGGGGCCTTAGTATTTTTCTTCAGTCATGTTTAACTAATTTATGGACCCCCTTAAAAAATTTAACAGATATGTACAAATTTTACATAATTCTTGAAGTTTTATCAGTGCCACATAAATTGAAACAAAAAGAGTAACATATATTATTTCAAAATCTATGTAAAATGCACTATAAATTAGAACAATAAAAATTTTAAAATATTTAAAAAAAAATAAAATTTTAATTAACTCTCCAAATTTTATATATACACTATAAACTGAAACAAAATAAGTAACATATATTATTTAATAATTAACGTAAAAATATATTAAAATTACAAAAATTAATATTTGAAAATTTTAAAAATATATTTAAAATCATTAATATCACATAAATTAAAATAAAAAATAACATATGCATTAACTCTCGTCTAATTATTAAGTGCCGTTGACACTTGAATTTTGAAGAGAAAAGCTAATTATTGGGTAGAAAAATCAATCCAAAAAAGCTGTATTTTCACCTGACAGGGTGAAACATAAAATCACCATCAAAAAGTCAAATTCAATAAATGAAGTTGGATATTAATATTACGAAGTTTAACTCACATATAGAAAGTAAAGGTTGTGGGTATATCTGTTTTAATTCATTCATGTCTGAGACTATTTACGACTTAGCATCAAAGTGTTACATTAAATTATATTTTGATCACATTAATTCACTTTTTAAATATTTTTATATTATTTTATTATATATTTTTAATTGAATATTATATAAATTATATATTTTAATTAAATATTTCATTATTTTTATGTAATACTTTTATAATATTAATTTTAGATTAAAAAAAGTTAACTTTTTTTATAAATTATTTTTCTAAAGATGAAAATTAAATTTATGTTAATTTTACTACAAATTTTAATAGAATATAAGTACAATTAACCTTCACAAAAATTAAATATGCAAAAATATCAATTATTAGACAAATAATATAATACAACAACAACAATATACCCAGTGGAATCCCACAAGTGGATCTAGGGAGGGTAAAATTTACGCAGTTCTTACCATTACGTCGTAGAGATAGAGAGACTGTTTCCGGAAAACCCTCGTCTCAAAAATCAAGCCCCATAAGCGCAAGATACTAGATATGGAAAAAAAGGGAGACAAATAATACAATGTATTTTATAATTATTGAAAATTATAAACATTCAACAAACTAGTAATTGTCTTACATCAAAATTGAATTATAAAATACACAATAATTTTAAAGAGTACAACAAAACATAATAATTTACAAAAATTACAACAATAACTTAATAAGATGTAATATTTCACCTTTACTTGTATTAGAGAAAAGTACTAAAAACATTCTTAAACTTGGTAAACTAAGCTTAGATACACCTCTTCCATGCCACATGGCATAACAAGTGAGTATAATTTATTTAAAGCATATGAAAGATTAAAAAAAAGACCACATCAACCTTAATAAGTTACAGAAACGTGAAACCGAGGAGTGTTTTTAAGCCTATCAATAGTTTAGGGACGAAACTAATAATTTGTGCAAAGTTTGAGGGTGTATTTAAGCTTATTTCGGCAAGTTGAGGGATGTTTTTAAGCCTATCAATAGTTTAGGAACGAAACTAATAATTCGTGTCAAGTTCGAGATTGTTTTTAAGTACTTCTCTCTTTTTGTAGTGTCAATTATCTATTACAAAAATTTTACTAGCAATTTATACGAAAATATAAATTAAATAAGAGAAATAATAATAATAATATAACTTAGAAAGAGGGGAAAAAAATCTTTTTTTGATATAAAAATTTTGATGTGGTGAGTTGGAATTGATTTACACTAAAATAGTGCTCACACCAAATCTAATGTTTAAATTGGAGATGCCCTAATAAATTTTAAACATATGGCACAATTTTACTGCTAATTTCTTCCAATACTATTTACCGTGAATACAATAGAATATTATTGACAAAAATATAAAAGAACAAATTCTAGAGCTAAACAAAATGTATTTGATTCAAATTAGAAATGGCAAGGACAGTTTTGATTCCTGAAAAAAGAATACTATTTAGAGGATGAGATAAAGTTATATTTGAAAAATTATATCAAGTTAATCAAATTTTACAGGATCAAAACTATGAAACTTAAAGGAATGATACACAAAAGGAGAGAAAAACTATTAAATATGAAACAGAAGAACCCAGATTTTAAATGAACAAATTCAAACTTGTAAAGGATCTTCCTTATTTTTGAAGAATGCAGAGCAAAAGGATTGATCAAGAAAGATCGTTTGTTCTTCTAATATATAAGAGATATTTTATCTTGAATTCTTAAAATGATACTTATTTGTTTTACTTACGGCAATTATTTTTTTATGGCAGTAGTAATTAGAAGTGAAGAGTAAACTCAAATGTTCCTCAAAGGGACCATCCTGGTGTAGTGAACAAAGTTAGAAAGTAGTGGACATGCTTTAAGTCATGATGGCTGAGGGTGCATGGCACGCTTGTTCATTCATTGCATGGCAATAACTTGCCTTGAATTTACTTGAGTACTTTGTAACAAAAGAAATTATAACTATGTAATAACGCAACAATTTTATGTTGAATTCACTTTAGAATTTATAATTAAGCTGGTATACTATGAATACATCGACTCCATAGCATGCAACAATAAAAATTGTAGCCTAATTGTTTTTCTTTTTAATTTTAATATTTATATTGGATCCCAACTAAATTTAGATTCGTGGACGAAAAATTTCATATTAAAGGTAACACTTCATAACAAAGACAACTCTGTACCCAAGAGGATTCAAAATCGAAAACTTTGATTAAAGATGAACAAGTACTTGTCATTCTATCACAACTTGTTGGTATAGCCAAATTGTCAGTGAAATGAAACTTTCCACTAAAAATAAATGAAGAATTAAGTAACTTTTTAAATTAATATCTTGCAAATTTTTAAAGAGACTTAAATCCATTGCAACATAAATTTTCTCCGATCCAAAAATTTTACTCTTGATTTATCCCTCTTGAATTCTGAATCAGTCATCAAGTTTAAAGCTCTACTACAATAAACACCTTTCTCCCATGCATAAAAGTTTGATTACTACAAGTTTAATATTGTTTAGAAAAAAGGGCAAAAAAATTCCTAAACTATTTTTAATTGAACAAAAATACCTCTCCGTTAGATTTTTGCTCAAAAATATTCCTCAGTTAAATTTTTAGCTGAAAAATACTCTTCTCTCTAACGAAAACGAAAAAGGGCCAAAATTACCCCCGAACTATAGAAATGGAGCAAAAAACACACCTTGATTAGATTTTGGTTCAAAAATACCCCTCCCTTGAAATTTTACAAAAATAGTCCTCTCTCTCTAACGGAAATGACACCATGCATGCTATGTGGACAAAAAGTACCACACGATTCGTCCACGTGGAACCCCATTTAAGGGCCCAAAAGATTTTGTCCTCGAATATTAGGTTCGAGAATAATCTTTTCACGTCGAAAGTAACTGTCATTCCACTTGCAAACATTTGTAAAAGTCATCTTTGAATGATAACAATGATTCATTCTCGTTGTAATCGTTGCCTCCTCCTCGAATCAGTTTCTCGAGTTTAATATGATCCAACTCTGCAAATTTTTCGAACTTACGAAGCTTGTATAAAAGTTGTTGTGTTCATGTTGACAATGTAATACAATCAATATCCGTTATCATTTTCAAGAGAAATTCAATTGCAGCTACAAACAAAAATTATTATATTTTTAACATAAAACGAATCTGGACTTTTCAAAGTCTAACAAAAATTGATTTGAAGATGGGTTGGAGTTGGATTTTTAATGGAAGAAAGATATTTTAAATAATAACTTTAATATTTAACGGAGGAGTACTTTTTAGCCGAAAACTTACGAAGTGTATTTTCGTTTCATTCTAATAGTTAAGGGTATTTTTGGTCCTTTTGCTTTTTAAGCAAAAAATTTAACTAAAAAGCATTTTAAGCGAAAAATTCAACGGAGAAGTATTTTAAGTCAAAACATAACGGAAAAATATTTGTATTCAATTTCATATAATTCGGATATATTTTTTTTTGCCCCTTTCCCATATTGTTTTATTGGATTTCAAAGAAACGATTTTTTTTCTCTTAAGGTGCTTTTGCTTATTACAATCGAATTATACTATCTTAATCCATTTTACCCGGTTGATCAATAGGTCATTTTAAATTCAATTCATAGGTCAACTCAACAAAATAGGTCACAACTCTACCCATAAAACTACTCACAAGTTGGATTAATTAGGTGAATATGAGGTAATTATCATCCCTAAATTTGACATAAACATGATCTACCACTCCGATTAACCACAAATACAGACATTTTAATAGTATTTTACATTACACACACAATTTAGTGCTAACGTCCTAGCACACAAATGTCTGAGACAGTAGGATTGTTTAAAAATAAGTGCATTTTTGGAGGTAATAATATGATTTAAGAAATCCAAATAACATAATAATCCACCAAACACTACTCACAGCTTGGATAGAGTCTTGTTTGCTGCCCCGTCCCCATAATCTCCCACAATTTCATCGGAACCAAGCGAATTTAGTAGCTCCATATACAGAGTTCTCCTGCAACCAGCGTACGATTTCCCGTCCCAATTTCTGCTCACCAATTCTTCACCTAACTTAATTGCTGCCTCCACAGTCTCTTCCGCTCCACTATGAGCCGAATCAACAAAACCCATTCGGACTCCCATCTCAGCCGTCACTTTCGCAGCTTTCATCACCACCTCACGCCTAACAGCCGGCGATCCTATTTTGCACTTCACCATTGCCGAAAACCAAATCGGTATCGGATACCCAATATCGAGCTCGCTCATGTAAAGAAATCCTCGATCCTTGCGCATCAGGATGTAATCATGGCACAGTGCGAGGACGAAGCCGGCAGCGGAAGCGTGTCCGGTGACTGCGGCGATTGTTGGCATAGGCAAGGTGATTAGGTCGGAGACGAGAGATCGGAGCTTTCTGGACATGAGTTGTGAACGGGCCCTAGTGGTATCTGCTAAAGCCCACTTAAGATCGTAACCATTTGAGAAGTATTTGCCTTGGGCTGTGGTGATAAGTGCTGAGGAACAGGAAGTAGATTCGGATCGGACGCGGCGGAGAGCGGCGGAGATGGAGTCGATGAGGTTGGGATGTAAGCGGTGCTCATCGGCGCCGGTCAAAGTTAGGAGGAAGATATTGCCTCTCTTCTCTAACGTACACAGCCCATTAAATTCCATTCTGTAGACGAAAGAGAAATTGGGTGGATGATATTGAAACACTATTATTTATTTCATGACAGATTCTTATGAACTCATTCTTTTACCTATTTGTGTCTTTTTCAATATAATTCTTTTAGATAGTAAAAATACTCAATTAATTTTGAAATATTAATTCATATGGAAGGTTTATTTAAATAAAATAGATGTTTTGTCTCTACGAAATTTTATGGAGTAAGATTTTTTAAAATAAAAGAAAGTAACACTATTGAGATGTGTATTTTAAATTAACTAGTTTAGTGTATGTGTGTACCACGTTAATTAATAAAAAGTCTATAAAAATAAATAAATTATTATGTGTGTAATTTATATCATTGAAAATTTACAACTATAAATAATTACGTAAATATTACTATTGCATATCATCAAATTTATAGATGTTTAAAATTCATTTTTAATTTAGAACTACTCTAAATAAAGAATTAACCAAAATTTTGACTATCAAATATTTAGTTAGTAAAAGTATGTAATATAACAATTTTAAAAAGAAAAAACTTCAGTCAAATTATGTTGGAAACAGTAAACTATTCCGTTTATATTTAGGGATATTTTGGTACATTAAATTTTAATCAACTTCTAATTTATTCAACCCTAAATTATTATTTTATGTATTAAAAAACTATTAACATATCTATATTATAAGCAATTGAATTGATTTTCTCATCTTTGTTATTTCACGAATAAACTAAATTATTGCATCAAACTAATAATATTTATTTAATTTTATTTACATAAAATATTATATTTATTTAGTGACAAGTACCATCTAATATCTCTTTGAGCAAAAGACTTAAATTGATATATAGTAGTTATCTAAAAAGCCGGCTAATAGTGCATGACACAAATAAATATATCTAGTAGTTCTCCTAACTAATGTTTTTTAGTGAAAAAAATTACTTTTATATTTTTAAAAAAATTGCTATAATTATCAAGTCCTCAACGACACTTATGGTATAGTCAACCTTTACTTGTTTTCTATATTAAAATTGGTGTCCACTTTATTTGTTTAGTTTAGAAAATCAAGAATTAATTGTCACTTAGTTTTTAATTTATCCCTGTTATTAGTTATAGTTATTTTTCATTTCATATTTCAAAATATTGAATTTATCATATTCAAAGAGTGATAAAATTTTCATTCTACTTACAACGACTAACACATTTTAAGTCAGATAATTAATAAATAATTATTTTAAAAAATAGTAAATGAAATTGTAAGATCTTTTAATGAATGACAAAAAATTCAATCAATATTTTTAATAACCTTCATTTTTTATTTTTGAAGATAAAAAGAAATTAGTATAAGTTATTAAATATATGATATTTATTTCAGATATCTTTGTGTAATGAATATTTTAAATAATGTTCAGTATATATTTAGTATACATCAGTACACTGAAAATCTCAATTAGACACTAAAATACAATACAATATAAAGATTCAAACAATTAAATAATAGAGCAATAAAGAATACGTAAAATCTCAACCTGAATATTTCTAGTCCTTTTTTAATAGTTTGCCAGTAAATTGATCAGTGCAACAAATGTTGTCAATTAACACAATGCTATTACACTAAAAGCAATAAAATCATCAGATATCAAAAATTAAAAAAATACTTATTAAGAAAGAAGCACCAAGGATCCAAATAATTGAATTGACCTACATATATGATAAAAATTGTAATTGAATTGAAGTGCAAAATTTAGTATATGACAGAACATGGATATGAGATCATTCAACACCTACCGTATTATTGTTGACAAATCTGCCCGACATCCCAGCAAATCCCCAACATCTTACTTACAAGCACCTCTAAAGTCAGCAAATAACAATAATTAAGTTAAGAAATAACATAACATAACTAAATTTAGTAAAACACATCGTAAAGTCATATGTACTTATTGAAGGAATAATAGAGATCCATATGTTGCAAACAAAATAAATACACAAAGTTTGAAACCCCGTTAATTCAACTAATCCACAACACAAATCAACATCAGACCAATTATAAATAATCAATGAAGTTAAAGCGAATCAAAATGAAAGCGAGGCGTACCTCTTATAAGCATAATAATTCATGATTTTTGTGTAGTTTTGTTGCTGCCAACAATATCACAATAGATTTATGACCATAATAATAAAGAAAGAAAAAAAAAGATAGCAACTTAATGCATTCCTCCCTCAATAATTTATGATTTGTACAGTAGTTTTATGCCCGCAAACAAAATCACTATAGGTTTATGGCTATAATAAGCAAACTCTAAATCAATATCCACACTGGAAAAAAAATTTAGCACATAATAAGCAATCACAGATAATATAATGAAGGATAAAAAGTTCGAACAATAGTTCTAAAGTCTTTCACATTTTTAATATAATATAGATATATATATAGATAGATAGATAGATAAGTGATAAATTTATACATGAAATTCATATTTTTAATAATTTAGATATTAAATTAAAGAAACAGATAATTGTGTGTTGATATTCAACTCTTAATCATATTATGCTATGGTGCAACTATAACGAAGTTGGTTCAGTTTTGTGGTATAGACAGCTATTTTACTGAGAATCTCAGGCTATGCAAATCTGCATAGAAGTTGAGGGAGTATTTTAAAAATATGTTTCTCTTTATGCTAAATTCTGTATCATATTGTCTGAATTTGTATAGAGTCGATAAAGGGATTAGGATCGTGTATCCATCAATTCAATTTAATTTTAAAATTTATTGATTTAATTATTAAAATTAATATATAATTTATTAAAAATTATTTAGTAATAAAGTAACAAATCAAATGAATAATAAATATGCACGAGTTGACAAATCGTATCTTGCTAAACTTTATACTAATATAATTTAATAATTTACTATCGAATTACCAATTAACCCGCTAAAATAAATTTAAAATTATTAAAAATAAATAATTTAATAATACAATAAATCAAAACTTTTAATAAATTCACTAAATCAATAAACCATTATTAATATATCAATAACTTATTTTAATTTCAATTATCGATTTTGACTTCTGTTTGATTTTAAACCGCATAAGAAAAGAATGTGTTGTTCATACTAAAATATTAGAATTTAGAACTTACATGAAAACCTGTTAATTTTCAAGGAGATTTCGGGGAGCTCTACTGCTATTAACCCCTATTTTCAAACTGCGAACCAAGTACAATCGTCAGATTAATCAACATTGACTAGATGGAGATGGAGGCTCCTCCTTCTACCGCCTCCGCCTCCGCGGCCTACAACCGCCGTCATCAATTGAAGCAGCAAATTGCCGACGAAAAAAAGCACCGTTCGATCTTCGAACTACCAGCGAACTTCTTTGATTCCTGCCGCCTTCTTCAATCTCCGTCAGCGTCGCCACTGTCCGTAGTCGAACCACTCGAAAGCCTCTCAGTCAAAACCCTAGACGATATAGACATTAATGACGAATCCAAAAATGAAGTGGAGAACACGGAGAGTTCGAGTAGCAGTAGCACGAAACAAAGGTGGTCTTGCAGTACTTGTAAGGCCGAGTTTGAGTCTCTCCATGGCCAGCGTTCTCACTTCAAATCCGATATCCATCGACTAAATGTACTATTTTTCTTCCCTCTCTCCTTTTTTTTTTTTTATTGATTATGTTCTTTGATAAATTGACCTGCACAGAGCATAATGGATATAAAGGATTCAGTTAGCTGATTCCAACTGATTTGGGATTGAGGCATAAGTGAGATTTGTTCACAAATGTAGGATTTCTTAGTAATTCAGTTGGATGAACTATGTAAACTTTCACTTGTTGGTGACAGTTCAATTCCCATGTTCTCATCTCTTTCCCTTATGTATAAGAAAAGAAACTGAAAAAATTATCATGAAGACACCAAGTTGTAATCTATACAAGTGACCTGATCATTATAGGACCAATATAATAAGCCACAATCTTGTCCAATAGTTGGATGGGAAAAAAATTTGACAATAAATGAGGTGATTTTTATCTTCATAACTGAACTCAAAGACAATATCTTTTTTTTTGGGTTGGGTTGAGCACAACTTATTGCTAGTAGTCAATACTCATTTTTTTCCTTGTATCTTCAAATTTTATTTGTTTTATTCCTTTCTGATAACCAAATTAAATTGCTCATTTGTTTTATGCTTTTCTGATAACCAAAGACATTAGCAAGTGATATATAAAGAAAGAACTTTACAGATGTAATCCCAAAAGAAAACAAAATCAGTTTTTTGGTATATTCGTTGAGTACTTCAGTTAAAATGAGTATTCATATGGGTGAAGTTAGCTCTTTGGAACTAGCAACTCTTAGATAATATCCCCGTATCTGTCGCCTTTAAAAATAAGCTAATATAGGCTAATGACGTATCACTAGTAGAATTTAGGAGTTGGGGTCATGGGAATTGGTCTCAATGTGTTCAGCAAAAGAATTTTGTCTTAATAATACTTCACCTAATATAATATTTTGAAAGTTGATGGACATTGCTATCTGAAATCATCTCTAGTAAGCAGCTTTAGATTCTTTTGTATGACCTTGCTTATAAAGGTTCAGAAAATGAATAAATTCATTCCATTTGACTAGAGTGCGAAATGGAAACAACTAGCTCTGCTAGAACTATACAAGCAAAGGTTATTCATCATTGCTTTAGAAGCACTTCAAATTAGTTTGTGTTTCTGAAATTATCACTTGGTTACTCTGTCCTCTGTAGTTTTCAATCTGCAGCTCCTCCCTCTCCACCCTGGCCCCCAAAATGAAAATATCTTTTCCAGTTTACTGTTAATATTTTTGTTCTTGAAGGTGCTGATCACATTATACAGGGTGTTCATATAGTAGTTATAGTAATTTCTTGTCAGTACTGATATCAGATAAAGCTAAGCATTTCTGGGAGAGACACTATAAAGGAAGAAGACTTTGATGAGATGACCTCTGAATCCCTATGTAAGGATTATGATTTATCAAGTATTTCTGGATCAGATGATGAAGATGACAAAGAATCTGGTCAGTCCAATGATCTACAGCGAAGATTAGTTGGAGATATCAAGAACAAGATATTTCTAAAATTGCATAATGGGGAGATCGTTTCACTATGGAAGAATTTACTCCTGAATGAGTCAGAGAGCATTTTGTTTGAGAACAAAAAGATGCTTGCTGCAGATGATATCAGGAATAGGATTTATTTAACAGAAAATGAAGTGATTAAGAAGTTGAAATACCTTATCCATGAATCACGGGATAATACCCGTTTAAGGATTGTGTTGCTTGCACGAGGTGGGCATTTTGCAGGCTGTGTTTTTGATGGTACCACAGCTGTGGCACATAAGACATTCCACAGGTTAGAGTCTTTGCTGTAAGAAAAAGTGCAGTGCTTCTTTTATGCCATTTTCTTCGTGCCAAAACAGCTAGCTCAAAGAAAATATTTTTACTAGGCGTTGCAATGAACTTTATTTCTACTGCGCTAATCAAGTATTTACTTTTATCTTGTGAGAATATGTTGATAACTTGTTACGAAAGTAGATTACAGAAAGTGTAAATCCTTTTCAAGTATAGTTTCTATTTAAACATTTGATCCCCTCATATCAGTGCGTGAAGTTAGAGTTGAGAAATATTCATGCTCCATGCAGAAATAAGGGTCTCTGCGGTTATCGACACCTAATTATTTTCATTGTTTTAATAAACGATGTGTATCCTCCAGATGTGGAGGGTAAATAAATGATCAAAATATTGCCTAATCTCTTGGACCAAAACAATTTTAATAGATAAAACATGTCAATTTGTGTAACCACGTGCCAAATATGAGCTTCAAGAAATTGTTCAAATTGATTGGTGTTAGAATAGGAATAGGTAAATACAATCCTACTTAAAATAGGAATAACAATAGTATATAGAATCCTACTTGGAAAAGGATTGTATTATAGTATTCTTGTTGGAAAAAGAGTCTAATATAGTATATATAAATAGGATCTCAATGTAATGATGTCGACAACAATTCAATATTCTTCTCCAGTATTTCTCACATGGTATCAAAGCTTCTACAATCTTGGTAGAAAAAAATGCTTCCGTTGTCGGCGGGCAGCTATGACCCATATATGACGCCCGTTTGGCCAATGATTACATTAGCAAATGATGGGTCACCGTGTATCTTTTTGGTGACTATTTTCTTATATCTAATTTGCGTAGTACAATGCATTTTTCGGTGACTACTTTCTCATATCCGATTTGTGTAGCACTGTGCCATCTTTCCGATGACTACGTTTCATATTCAACTTGCGTAGTACCATGCTATCTTTTCGGTGACTACTTTCTTATTTGTGTTGGGTCATTCCATCATTCATACCCTATCATACAATTTCTCTTTTTCAGTAGGGTCGTGCCATTATAATGATCCTACCTATATAATTTCTATTTCCAGTAGAGTCGTGCCATCACTCCAAGCCTACTCATATAATTCTGTTTATCAGTAGGGTGTGTCATCATTCCAACCCTACTCATATAATTTTATTTCTCAATTTATGACCACTTTCAACCATCAAAGCTAAAAATTCATTGCATGAGCAAGTTCCAACCAGTTTTAAAGTGACTTTCTTGGAACAATTTCAAGATGATTCATATTGTCATTCTCTATTGACCTCTTTTAATCAGTTGAGCATTACGAATGCTTTTCTCCGTGATGATCTCAAGGGAGAACTCTATATGGAGTAACCACCTGATTTTATTGCTCAGGGGGAGTTTAGTAGCCTTGTATGTCGTTTGGCAGCCTTGTATCTTGTTTGTGTAAGTCTCTAGTCTTTTGAAGTTGGTTTGGGAAGTTCAACATTGTAATTCAGGAACTTGTCACGTTGTGTGTTATCGACGTTGTGCATCAAATCCAGTATTTCATGAGAAGACTAAGCACGTTGAGATTGATTCTCGATTTTGTGAAGTCGAGTGATCAACTTGTAGATATCTCAAAATTCTTCATCGATCCTCGTATTAATTACATTTGTAACAAGCTAGGTACATATGATGTGTATGCACTAGCTTGAGGGGGAGTGTTAGAATAGGAATGAGTAAATACAATCCTACTTAGAATAGGAATAACAATAGTATATAGAATCCTACTTGGAAAAGGATTGTATTATAGTATCCTTGTTGGAAAAGAAGTCTAATATAGTATCTATAAATAGGGCCTCAATGTAATAATGTAGACAACAATTTAATAATATTCTTCCCCAATATTTCTCACAACAGGTAGAAGGCCAAATTACAAACCATAACCTTTAGCATCAATCCCCAATGAAAATGAATGTCACTGAATGGGATATGAGGGGTTATATTGGCCAATCCTTGCCCTATTCCTTTGATCAGAAGTATCAGAATGTGGCTGGAACCTTCCGTATTTTTCTTTCAAGGTCATGGGTTGTGTTTATTTCCTCTTTCTGCATGTACCTAGTGTCATTTATTTATAAATCTTTAGCACATCTTTGTTGAACTTTTGAGTTCTATTTTGAAAAGATTCCTACAAAATTCTATTGCCAGGAACAGACTAAGTTGTTCCCTCATTTGTCTCTTTATATAGTTGTTCACTTTGTAGCATGTCGCAAGATCTCTCTACAGGGAGGGTTCCTATTTTAAAGGTCCTCTCTGCTTTCCTTTAGACATCCGAGATGTAAGATTTGGTGATCTCTGGAAGTAGTGTCCTTTCTCTTGGCTTGCATTCTGAAACTTGTCTTGTTATGTAGTTCACTGCTTTTGTCATCATATCCTAGTTCCTAATTTGGCTTCAAGAGTTAGATTTTTTTTCCCTATTCCATGTTTCCTTGACGGTGGGCACTGTCATATACTGCTTAGATTCTTGGCAAAAGTACATGCTCTGTATTGTTCTTTATCTGGAACCTACCATGCTTCTTTAATGGTAAGATGTAGCTACCATTCCAGCATCTCTGTTGAGAGACACAGGGGCGTAGTCACACTTTCAGCTGCGGGTTCAGCATAACACAGTAGCTTTGACACTAGTCCTGTATTTGTTGTAAGAATTTACCTATAATATGTATGAACAATTTTTGTAGAACCCTGTTAACAAAATAAACATTGTTATCCCTATAAACTAAAAATCCTAGCAACCCCTCTGCTGAAAGAATGTGGCTAATTTGTATTACTTGACTTTCTTTTAGATATGTTATACGGGCTAAGGCTGGTAAGAAACAATCATCAAAAGATGCAAGTGGCAAGATGGCACACTCTGCTGGAGCATCAATTCGTCGATATAATGAATTGGCCCTTAAAAAGGTAAAGGAATTGAAGTTTATGTAAGAGAGATTATGTTGCATCAGTATTCTATCTTGTGTGACTTGTCAAATTATGTATATTTCTTAGTTTTAAGAAGAGCATCCCATTCAAGCAGGTGCACCAACATATTTTCTTGCATTGTCTGCATGCTCATCGTGAAAAAAATCCCTTGTTATCCTCCCTTTTTTTTTTCCTGCTGGTGGCGATGGAGTGCTTTTTGATAAACACTTGTTAGACACTAATATATATCAGTCCAATCGGGATTTAGACACTTCAATATGTCAGTCCAATCGGTACTTAGACACTTCAATATGTCAGTTCAATCTGCCCTTAAAGTTGGTGTCATATCCGCACAGTTTCTGCTTTCTATTTAGTTTCTTTTTTTTTACTTTTTATTTTAGTTTTGTTTCATTTCTGATGAATTTTATTGGGAGTTCCTTCTTATTTTATTAACTGATAGTCTGATAGTCTGATACTTAAATTCCCATTTCTGACACGTTGTCTCATAAATGGATTCCTTATAAGTGAGGACTTTTATGAGACTGGATAACTTATGCCTTCTTGGTCTTAATACTTGAAGTGTCTCTCTCTCATTTGACAAGGAAAAATAAGGGAGGGGATTGTTTGGCTGTCATATTGCAAGAGAGCAAAGGCACTGTGGAGCGTATTTCTAATTTTTGCGTTTTGTTAACCAGGAAATCCAAGATTTATTCACAGCATGGAAGTCTTACTTTGCTGCTTCATCCTGTATCTTTATACATGCTCCCTCTAACAACAAGCAACTGTTTTTTGATGGAGATCGGCCATATTTTGTTTGTCAGCTTAATGTTATTAGAAATATCCCTTTGACTGTTCGAAGACCTACCTACAAGGAAGCTCGACGAATATATGGCTTATTGACTCAAGTATCCTTTGAAGTAAATGACGAAATCGCACCTGATTATGAAGAGGTCTCATTAGTAAGTGCTAGTGGTTTGAGCAGCAAGTGTAATGAGTCTGTCGAGGTTTTGAAGGAAAATTTGGAGACCAAGGAAATCATGAAAGCATCTTCTAGTGTTATGCCATCTCCCAATGCAATCATATCAAGCGAGAGTGATAGTGATGACGACACTGTTAGTACATCCACTCCTTTGCATGAAGCAGCAAAGTGTGGGGATTCTGAAAAGGTTTTTGAACTTCTAGAACAAGGAATGGATCCTTGCCTCAAAGACGAGAGAGGGAGAACTCCATATATGGTTGCAACTGAAAAAGAAGTGAGAAACACATTTAGGCGCTTCATGGCATCAAACCTTGACAAGTGGGATTGGAATGCTGCTAAGGTGCCTAGCGCATTGACTAAAGAAATGGAGGAAACACAAGCTGCTAAACAGGTAACTGCTTGATTATTTTAGGGGGTGTCATATTGACGGTATAATTTTCTGCCGAGGTTCCTATTTTTTGGATGGGGAATATAATTTTTTGGGAAGGATCCACATTTTGGACATGGGATTATATAAAAAAATTGATCTAGACATCGTTGATATTAACTTTGTTGTTTATGCTGCACCTAATGTTTTCCAATCTCTGAGTTAGGCGTGGGAGATACAATCTCTGAGCTAGGGATAGGGGATTTGAATTAGAAATTTCGGTCAATTATTATCTCTTTAAATATGACTGATAAGATTTTAAGAGAGTTCTCACTTACGAAGTGTAAAACAGTGTCAAAAGGCATGTACCATCAAGCGGATTAATGCATGTTGTTTGAATGCTCTATAATATTGGTCAACTTCTGTTCTTTGTATATGTTAAGTAGTAAAAGATGTTTAGAGTTTCTTCATATCTGGCATATCACAAATACAGATGAATTTGAATTTACGTGATATTCTGAATATTTTCCCATTCATTGTCATTGTTATAGTGTAAATCTTCTTCTTGTAATATGCTTGTGCTTTACATTTTTTTTTTTTGAAACTGGTAACCTTGTACTTTACAAATATATGAACAGTGTCATGTGAAAGTTACATTAATTTCTTCCAAGGAGAATATATTTTGTCCATGATCCAGGACAAATTGATGGAAGTATTCTGTCTAGTTGTCTGCTAGCTATCACATCATAAGGTACTGGACAAGATATACGAATTTAGTAATTTACTACAAAGTGGTTGGAGTGTAGGGAGGAGGATGAAAAACAAAGGCTTAAGGAGATTTATAAGACGGCTAAGTCAGAAGCAAAAATGGCGGTGACGAGTGCTAAGACAGCAGCGTTTGAGCGCCTATATGAGGAGTTAAGTGATAAAGGCGCGGACAAGCGAATGTATAGGCTTGCTAAAGCGAGAGAAAGGAAAGCTCGCGACTTGGATCAAGTGAAGTGCATCAAGGATGAGGAGGGGGAAGTGTTAGTGGATGTGACTTCTATTAAACAAAGGTGGCAAGCTTACTTTTATAAACTTTTAAATGAAAAAGGAGATAGTGATATTGAGCTGGGCGAGTTAGCATATTCCGAAAGTCATCGAGACTTTGGTTATTGCAGGCGGTTCAGAGTTGAGGAAGTTAGAAGGGCTATTAGTAGGATGAAGAGAGGGAGGGCGCTCGGACCGGATGAGATTCCGATAGATTTTTGGAAGAGCATGGGCAAGGATGGCATAGAGTGGCTGACTAGACTGTTCAATACTATCATGAAGACGGCTAAGATGCCGGAGGAATGGAGGAGGAGTACGATGGTCCCACTGTACAAGAACAAAGGTGATATTCAAAGTTGTAATAATTACAGGGGTATCAAGTTGTTGAGTCATACTATGAAGGCATGGGAGAGAGTGGTGGAGATGAGGGTGAGAAAAGTAGTTTCTATCTCAGAAAACCAGTTTGGATTCATGCCAGGACGGTCGACTACTGAAGCGATCCACCTTGTTCGGAGATTAGTGGAGAAATACAGGGAAAGTAAGAAGGACCTTCATATGGTGTTCATTGATCTTGAGAAGGCCTATGACAAAGTCCCGAGGGATGTCCTATGGAGGTGTTTGGAGATGAAAGGCGTCCCAATGGCATATATTAGAGTGATAAAGGACATGTATGACGGGGCCATAACTCGGGTAAGAACGGTGGGAGGAGATTCTGAATATTTTCCTGTTCAGATGGGACTTCACCAAGGATCTGTGCTAAGCCCTTTTTTATTTTCCTTGGTGTTGGATGAGCTGACGCGATCTATCCAGGAGGGAGTCCCATGGTGTATGTTGTTTGCAGATGACATAGTACTGATTGATGAGACCCGGACCAAAGTTAATGATAGGTTGGAGGTTTGGAGACACGCTTTGGAGACTAAAGGATTTAAACTGAGCAGGATCAAAACAGAATACTTGGAGTGCAAATTCAGTGTAGCGAGGGAGGAAGCAGACATTGATGTGCAGCTCACCTTATCCCCAAGAAGGAAAGCTTCAAGTATCTGGGGTCTATCATCCAGAGTAGTGGGGATATCGATGATGATGTCACACATCGTATTGGGGCGGCTTGGACAAAATGGAGGTTGGCCTCTGGAGTATTGTGTGATAAGAAGATACCATCTAAACTCAAAGGTAAGTTCTACAGAATGGTGGTTAGACCTGCTTTGTTGTATGGGGTGGAGTGTTGGCCAATAAAGAATGTACATGTTCAGAAAATGCAGGTCGCAGAAATGAGTATGTTACGATGGATGTGTGGTCACACCAGGAGCGACAAGATTAGGAACGAGGTCATTCGGGAGAAGCTAGAGGTGGCCCCTGTAGCTGACAAGATGAGGGAAGCGAGACTGCGATGGTTTGGACATGTACAAAGAAGGAGTACTGATGCCCCTGTTAGAAGGTGTGAGAGATTAGATTTGGGAGCTATACGTAGGGGTAGAGGTAGACCAAAACAGTATTGGGGGGAGGTGATTAGAAACGATATGGTGAAACTTGATCTCACCAAGGACATGACCTTAGATAGGAAGGAGTGGAGGTCGAGAATTAGGGTAGCAGGCTAGTAGGGAGGATAGGAAGGAGTGGTAATTGTCTGTCTTTTATATGTTATTTATCTGCCTTTATATGTTTACTATCTTGTATCTAGGTATTATTATGTGCTCTTCTCTTTTTGCCTGTGTATCGTATCTAGCGTGTTCTGCTGATGGGTTTTTGTGACGAGGGTTTCCAGGAAACAGCCTCTCTACCTATGTGGTAGTGGTAAGGTCTGCGTACATCTTACCCTCCCCAGACCCCACTTGTGGGATTTCACTGGGTATGTTGTTGTTGTACTTTTGGCATGTGTTATTTCTCATTTTTCAGCCGTTAATATGCTTTTTAATTAATCCAACCAGTGGAAATGTGTTTTATGCTGCATTTTGTAGCTATCTGATATGTAAAGTTGTATTTCTCTAACCAGGCAGAGAAAGATGCCAAGAAGAAAGCTAGGGCAAAAGAGTTGAAAAAATTGCGGAAAGCAAGGCAGAAAAAGGCTCAGGTTCATATTAATTTATTTTCTGATCAGTTTATGATTCTGATTTTTTTCCTGCATCCATTCTTAGGTCTTGCAAAATAATTGTTGGTTCATCTTCTATCTTGAGCTTGAGCCGAGATTACATGGCATGAATTAAGGAGCAAAAGTTCTAGAGTTACTTTTTTTTTTTTCCTTTTGTGGTTTTCGGAAACTTCACCTTCACTCAATCATCGAGTATGCATTTTTCTTCTTTTTTCCCCCTCCCTCTGATGAGAAGAAGAGTATTGCTAAGCAGCTTAGAAGTTCATTTGCTAAACACCCACAACATTGGCTAATTTGTTCATCCTCCTGTTACCTCTCTCTCTCTCGATCTACATTGTGACACCATTTTTGCAGGCTGAGGCTGCTCAAGTCCAGACTGGTCCATCTAAATCTGAGATTGGAATGGTTGCTGCTTCAGCCCTTAAAGGAAAATCACAATCTGGTCTTTCAGCAAAAATATCAAAAGAGGTCACAGAACATATTACTGCTTTATTTTTTTTGTGCACTTATACCTATCACTTCTCGAATTAGAATTTCTTTAGAAGTGCTGCTGAATGTTCATGCTGATAATTGTGGTGTGGACGAAGCTTCTTATGGTGTCTGATATGTTTTCTCTTTGCCAATCAGGAGGAATTGAAAAGGGCTCATGATGCTGAAAGGGAGAAAAGAGCAGCTGCAGCTGAGAGAAGATTAGCTGCAGCAGCAGCCCTCAAAGCTCAAGGCACCGACTTAGTTTCTGCTCCGAGTGGCTCGGGAACTGACATTCTATGTTGTTGCTGTCACGGGTCATTGGCTGGCAAGGTTCCCTTTCACAGATATAATTACAAGTATTGCAGCACTGCATGCATGCACCTGCATAAAGAGATCCTCGAGGACGGATAAGGGAAATTTCTGTGTGGATATTGAGGATTTTGCGCCTATGTATAATGTGTAAGGGAGGAACTGAGCTCAATAGCTGAGGTACCTCTTAATCTTCCCCGATCACTTCAATAAAAACTTTTCTTTGGCAATTTCAACACTTTTTTGAGGGGGGGCCGTGTATCAGAATGATCCTTTATGCCTTTTAGCGTCCGAGCGAATTGCCAAATTTTTCAACACATCTTTTATTAATCGAAGGAGGAGAAATAAATTTTTCTTCTTTAAATATGAGCAAGGCAACTGGGGGTGTGTGTAGGTGGGATCATCGGGTTCACGTGAACTCATGCTTTCTTTATTAAATCAAATATTATTGTGTTACATTTTCAAAAAATACTTAAATATAAATATGTGAATCCACACTCGAGTATTACATTATGCGATAATGATTGGGTGCACCTCTTTAATAATCGAGGTTTGAAAGTTAAACTGATTCAATGATAAAAACCTACATATTAAATCAATTAAATTTATACATTAGATTCACCTTTTCGTAATAGGGTGCTCATTCTCTCGATATTTTGAATACACTTGTTTAGGCAACTGAATAAATGGCCATGAGCAGATCAATCATCATATTCCCGTTTACTTTCAACCAAAATCACCAAGGTCATTATGAGCTGCATTATCGCTAGTAACGTTGTCATCCTGTTTAATGGCACAAAAACATACTTCTCTCCTTCGAGAAGTATTCGCCAGTATGTCTCCATACGTCTTCATCCTTTATATGATATTGCTTTCAAATTACATTAACTAACAAGTGGATATTCTCAATTGAGATCCAATTATGCTTACTAATTTAGGGGCTAGCTTATTTTTTGCAGAGGATAGACATTGGCTGCCAAAGCCAACTCTAAATCCATCCTAACTATCAATCTATTATGCGATCTTGCAGGTTACTATTGAATAAGTTGGAGAATTCAGTGGTCCGTCATAACTTGTGCAGAGCAACAAGCTACAAGACAATGATCAATTTGTGGGGGTGATATTGTCAATATATTGATGATTTTATTGATTTTTTATCCCCATAAATTAAATTACCACGATTTTTGAAATATCACAATGTGAACATCTAGAACATATTTGCAATGTTTTGAATGGATCGCTATGATGGATTTTAAATTTGTAAAATATTTAATACTAATTTGTGATGATATATTTAGAGCCTTCATAAGTTCAAACTCATATTAAATTAAAATATTATAAACTCGTGCATAATACTTTAATGCTACAATTTCAAATCCTTAAAAGTCTTTTAAAAAAAAAAGTTTACCCCATCAGCATAAAAAAAGGTACCAAGCATTTGATTAGGAATTTGAATTATTGTTATCAGGATGTTTGTCTAAATTATATATTATATTTTTAATTATTTATCAAATATTAGAAATGATTACAATTTATTTTTATCAGAATAGTATCTTTCAAAAAATATTTTTCTTCGTACCGAATATATCCTACGTGTGATTTGTTCCCTATTTTTTGTCACTACTTAGGTACAAATTTTCGTACTTTATTTATAGGGTCCAAAACCAAAAGGATTACTTTTTTTTCAAAAATACTTAAAGGGTCAGTGAACTTTGATTTTAACCAAAGGGAACATATCACTTTGAATTGAGTAAGATATATCCTCATTTAACTACTGTTTAACGAAGTTTTTCAAAAAATTATTTCTCGCTGCAATATTAGCGATTACTCTTTTTTTTTTATGTTTACACCTCGCTATAAGGAACGTAATTTTGTACTTTTTCTTTTTTAAAAAAAGCGCTCCTCTATGAGTGATTTGCATTTTTTTTTTAATTTCGCTCCTTCGTGAGCGATTTGCATATTTTTTCTTTAAGAAAATGTCTGTATATGCGATAAACATATGTAATTTTTAAAAAAATAATAAATGATTCACTCCTCTCAAATTGTTAAGTGAACAATGCAACAATTATCAATAAAGTGGACAATGTAACAATTATCAAGAGGTCTTCACTGAAATTCTAAATAACTAAACAATGTTTCGTCTTAACTCTACTTTTCCCTGCACTTAAGCGAAGCCGGGTGGGCGGGGAAAGAGTGGAGCAAGTTTGAACCATGTGAAGGGTGGCTCATTTACCGTAAGCTATTCCAAAATTTTTGATAGTGCAAGTTTTCGTATTTCCATGTTTAATAAAAATGATACTGTAATTAATTTTCTATTATACAGTAATCTTTTAGCTATCGCTTCAAACTTTGTGGGCCAAAACGATAAAAACAAAACAAATTCAGTCAGCTTCTCCGGGAAGCTACTGAACAACAAAACCCGGTTCAATTAGGGTTTTTAAAATCCCCGCCTCTTTCACAACCTCTATACAATACGATGGCGAACGAAGACGATCATCCCACAACGCCATTGGCGGTGAAACCGAACTCAGACCCTAGTAAAGACCAGTCTCCAGCTCTTTCAGATTCACTTCCCCGTACCAACTGCAATGGCAAAGTTATGGATGCTAATGGCATAGATAATTCACCGTTACAGAGAAATCCCCAAAGCCCTGAAGATTTTATACTATCAGTGGCTTCGAAAATTGCGTCTCAGCCTTTGCAGTATTCTGATCCCGAAGTTTGGGGAGTCTTAACTGCTATCTCCGATAAGGCCCGGAAGCGTCTTCAGGTCTCTATCCTTCTTCAACAATTCCACAATGTACTCTTATTTCTTTCTACTAGGAGCTTTTAGACCAACGTTTTAGAGATTCATACCTCAGTATAAAAGTTGAGAATTTTTCTGTGTTAGAGAACCACAAATTATTTTGGCTAAGATTAGTTTTACTCTACCTGTCAAATTACCAAAATCCATATCCTTTATTCAAGTTTATACTTGCTATTATTTGAAGCTCACCGAGGCGCAGTTTATGGAGTAGGAAAAATGAGTTTCGGTAATCCTAGGGTGGACCAAAATGCTGTATTCCGACCTGTTTTCCAATTTTTTAGCTATGGAGGTGTCTTAATTAACTAGTAGGACTGATAACCTTTTTAGCTTCTAGGGTATATTTACAAGTTCAAGATATCTAGTTTACTAACTAGAATCACAGAATTAGTACATCTTCCGCAAAAATAGGAATTGGATGGATTGAACTTCTATAATTTTTTGATAACCAAAGTAATATCTTTGATAAATTATCATTATGTGTTAGACTCAGAAGAATTTGAAGTAAATCTCCAATTTGAATTCACTTTACATACATAAGTTTCATGGTTCTTTACTTCGACGGGATACACATCTAAATTTGATGTGTATGATACTTTTTCAGACTGCCAATAGTGTGTAGGTATCAAAAATTAGCATTCATTTTTCATGATATTATACATGGATCAGGTATATTTTGGCAAATTCTTCAGAAAATAGTTGTTCCATATGGAATCTAGTAAGTGAGATCCCAAGAAAGTGTTGGCCTGATCTTCTTCCAACCAAAGAAATGATCTGTATACAAAAAAAAAAAAAAGTAAGTTCATCAAAATAATGAGTCACCATTGGGGGTGACCCAGTGGTTTGGGCTTGGGACTCCCATGTTGGAGTTCTCAGGTTTGAAACTCCTTGCCAGCGGATGCAAAGAGTTTGCCTTCTGGGTCGAGCTCGTCGCGCTGGGCTTGTCTAGTGCGAGTGACCTCTATTGGGTGGTTTGCGAGCTATTGCATAGGAGCAGAGAGTACCCAAAGGACAACGGCTGCAGGTTTCCCTTGTCATAAGAAAAAAATAATGAGTCTACCATTCAATTGATACAATGTGAATGGTCTGCTAAGAATGGCTTGAGACTTCACAATGGTTTAACATGCTTGAAGAGAATATGCACTATTAACTATGAATAAGCTGTTGCAGCCAAAGCTTTCTAAGTAGCCATCCTTGAAGGGTAGGGCTTGGACAAGCTGGTACATCCTAAGTTCCTGTCAAGACTTCTTTAAAGGCTAGACCTAAAACTGAAAATCTGGTCTGTTGCATCACAGTATATATCTAGATGTGACTTGAGTATTCCAGCATAAAATGAAAGCTGCAAACATAGTTTTGGATGAGTCTTTCAAGCCTCCATTAGATGAGGATTTGAAACCATCACATATGATATAGGTATCTGAAGATCTATCAGAAGATATAATGGAATTCAAAATTTCAATTTGGATTAGATATTTCAGCAATGGGTTATCCTTACCGCCACAAGTCGTAGATTGAATATATGAGATATAATCTCTGTTTGTGCATGTTCGTGTTGGGTCATGCCATCATTAATTCTGATTGCAGATTGCAGTCGATGAAGTAACAGTTACTGAAAGAAAAAAAGAGAGAGGCACAGTTGTCACTTTTAAGTATGGAATTTAGTGTATGATGCAGCATATCATGCTTTACATTATTGAAGCATTCCTCGTAAATGATTTAATATGCTGACCTTCGTTAAATAGGGGATAAACATGCTTCTCACATCTGAAGAACACTGCATTGGTCGGATGGTGGATAATACCCGTTTCCAGATTTTGTCTCCAGCTGTTAGTGCATCTCATTGCAAGATCTACAGGAAAAAGGTTGTCAGCGAAGATGTGGAGCATCCCACCAACTGTTGCCCTGCAGTCTTTTTGAAAGATTCAAGGTTGACCATCTTTTGTGGACCTTTTATGTTGCAACTTGACACGAGTTAACTTATCTATTTTGGTTCTTCTACAGTACAAATGGGACGTATCTGAATTGGGAAAAGTTGAACAAAAATAGCCCAGAAACCAGACTTCGTCATGGTGATATTATCTCTATTGCATTTGCTCCACAACATGGTAGAGTACCTATTTTTGTGGCATTTCTGCTTGCTTCTTCATACATTTACATGTTCTAGCAAAAGATTGTACTGTCTAAATCCATATTTACTAGGTCTGTATTCTCTAGATAAATTTTTCTGGCCGTTCAATGTCCCTAATTATTTTTTTGGTGAGTGACAAGTGTGGGTTGTAGTAAATCTGAGTTTGAGATGGTATATGGGCAAATCAAATTTCGTCTATTAACTGTTGATGAGATAAATAAGGTTTTATGGGGGGTATATCCTAGTGCTTCTTTTGCAAAAAATTGGCCCTCCTCCACCAGGCGTTGGGATGATCCTACCACAGCCTTCGCTTTAGCTATATCTTCTATTGGTTATACTCCTCTCTTCCCGTCTCCTTGTTGACATTGTATCTTCGTTGAAATGCTCTGCCAGGATTTAGCGGCATAACTCCCATTATCACCACTTCTGAAAATGAATTGGAAAGGAAAAATATTATCTCTTGTAATGTATTTAAAATAGAACCCAACTTCCTTTATTTTGTGTAAATTAAACATAATTTAACTATTGAATAATAGGAATTTCTCCGCACCATGATGGCTAGCTGATGTCTTGTCTGCTGCTCACAGCGTGATATTTTCTTACGTCTCTGTGACTGGAACTTTGAAATACTTCTAAATTCCTTGCAATATTTGCAGAGCTTGCATATGCTTTTGTGTTTCGAGAAGTTCTCATCTCCGCTTCTTCAGCTGATGCTGCTGTTCTTAAGAGAAAAGCAGGTAGATTTTCTCAATGACTGTGCCTTCATCAGTATCATCATTCTGGAACATTTCATCTAAATCAGTATTCTGTAAGTAGTATGATTTGCAGGTTTCAGTGAATTTCTTCAGTTACACTGCTTACTGGTTCATTGTTTTATCTTCATGGATTTTGTCGTGGAATGGTCCTTAGAATATTGTTAAAAGTCACATTTGAGGTGCTTAAGCACTGAAGTTAGGCATAGGCATAACCTGGGCTTCCCCTGCGTTAAAATGCTACTATATGTACCAATGTACACATGAGCTCCCTATTGAGAAGGACCACGATAGACAATGAATAACTCTGTTAAACAGATATATTAATTGGTGAGGAAATTAATGGACAAATATGTTTTTTTATTAGAAGTATGAAATCTGATATATAGTATAAGAGAACTAATCAATAAACCATGTTAGAAATCCATTTTAACATCTTTGTATTTATATCTGAAATTTATGGTTTTTGAACTCGATTGACATGTCTCCTGTAATTTACTTATTATCATGTGCTTTTCATTATGAATTGCTCTTCCTACCTGCCTGTTTATCATATCTAGCTTATTCTGCCGATGGGTTTTTGTGACGAGGGTTCCCAGGAAACAGCCTCTCTACCGCTATGTGGTAGTGGTAAGGTCTGCGTACATCTTACCCTCCCCAGACCCCACTTGTGGGATTCCACTGGGTATGTTGTTGTTGAACTCGATTGACATGGTTTTATTTTACATATTTCATGTAATTGCTTTTCCTAATTTCTTTTGTTTATTTTATCATATAATTGTTGTATGTCTTTATAGTCTTTTTTTTTGGGCTTGCACTTAATTGTAGTTTAAGGTGGCCTTCATATGCACCTTTCAAATCTGAAGCATGTGCTTCAAGTTTGCTTTGCAATTAAACCCTAGGATACTTGGCGTGTTTCTCCTCTTTTGTTTTTGCCTTTGACAAACACTACTTTTGGTCTCTATGGAAATTGATCTAGCTAAAGGGGAAAAAAACTTTATGCACTCTTTAGATACACAGTAGGGTGTCCATTTTTCCTGGTTCAAACTTGGTTAAAATTTTGGATTCTGATTCATAATCTGGCCAAGTATTCAGATAAAATGTTAGGAAGCCTGATCAATGAATCCTTCCTGAAGAATTTTGGTTCTACAGTTGAAGCATTGTAAATTACACAGTTTTTTATGGATGTGTTTAGTCTTGTCAATTTCTAATGCAAATCTTCCTGAACATTTTCTTGGGCTGAATTCTTAGTGATCATTGTATTTGGCCTTTATCATTTTTTATATTTCAAATATAAGTAATAAAGGGTTTATATCCTTACCTAGTGATTATTGTCGCCACTTATCAGGCAGTTGTAAAGTTAAATGAGATGTTTGATGTCTTATTTTATATTAGTTGCTATGTATGCTTTCTAATATCAATAAGCTGGGGAAAGCTAACTTTACTGATATGCTATTGTCTTTTCTGACTTAGAGGAGTTTGGTTCAGAAAGCAAAAGACTCAAGGGTATTGGGATTGGCACTTCTGAAGGTCCCATTTCTCTGGATGACTTCCGTAGCATGCAGCGGTCGAATACGGTAGTTTTAAAAAAATAAACTGCTTTCATGCAGAGTCTGTCAAGGTCACTTGGTTTCATTCCTATTCAACCTTCCTATGATTTCAGTTCTGTTACCCTTGTAGGAACTGAGGAAGCAACTGGAAAGTCATGTTGCAACTATTGATTCCTTACGAACTGAAAATCGTGCCGTTGTGGACCATCATGAGAAGGTATGTTTACTGTTGCGATTTCAGAATAGACAACCACTTGAAATTTCTTAATTCTGAATGTAATTAGTGGTAATACTAAGAGTGTTGAGCCAGATGATAGAAGACTCTGTTACACCAATGCTAGTTGATTCATCACCTTAAGCTGTGTTAACACTTTAAACCTAAGTTGCTCGGACTCGGGTGCGGGTGTCCGTTACGGGTGCGTATCAAGAGGTCGGATCCTTCATGGTATAATTTGTAAGATTTGGGGATATGGATCCATGTACAGATACGGGTGCGGGGATTCGCCTAAAAATAATTAAAATATCTAAAAATAGAGTGATAAAACCTAAATTATGAGATATTATATGGAAAACATGAAGAGAATCCTGAAAGGAGCTTGAATGAAAAGGCATGACATAGAAATTTCTATACAAAAGGTATTCTATTTTCTTCAATTTCATCTTAGCTTTTGTATTGATTACTGAAATCATTAAAACCATCCAAACTTTCCCTATCAATTTTGGTCAAAGTACCCGAAATCGGTTGACCAAATCGGACACGGATCCCACACCCATATCGTGTCGACACGGGTGCGGCACCAAAAGTGAAGAGTCCGAGCAACTTAGCTTTTAACTGAAAAGCTTCCTTAAGTTTTGTTGCTAATGCCAATATAGCATCATAAGATGAAAACCAGGATCACTGCTTTTTTTTTTGATAAGCAAGTGATGTTAATAAATGCATCAAGAAAATGCAAGAATTACAGGATATGGCATTTGAGCTTACGAAAAATCTCTGGCTAACTATACAAACTATCTAAGCCAGATCTAGTGAGTTAACAAATTCCTGATTTTGTTCTGCATTAACAGCAGGATACAGGTTGGACAAACTAAACAAATTTGCAATATACTTGGCCTTCAAAATGACTAAAGCAGTTGACTCTCTGTCAAAACATCTCCTATTCCTCTCTAACCAAATACACCAAAAAATACAAGCAGGTAGCATGATCCAGATCTTCTTAATGGCTTTGCCAACTTTCCATAGGCTCCAACTCTCGTAATGTGAGTGGTGTGGTCCAACTGAGACCAGACAGACTTAAAAACATGCTCCATAATTCTGAGGCCACTTCACTCAACTTTACCTTTGTCAAAAAAAAAAAAAAATTCTGAGGCCACTTCACAATCAGGATCACTCCTGATGTGCCGTTCTAACATTTTTGTTTTTTTGATGAAGTCTATCATTTTTGCTTTTAAAATCATGCAACTTTTGATTGCAAATACTTTCCAAATCCCTCCACCTTTTATCGAAGTATACTTTGATAGGCTGAAACAGTCTGCAGGATCAGATAAGAGTTAAAGTATGACTAGACAAATTCCAGTCTTTGTCAGATTGTTTAATTCTGAACCAACAGTGAAGCCTACAGAAAAGATTTGCTACTAGCTATTCATTCTGGAGAGAAATGTGGTGTCTCCTTTGGATAATTTGAATGGTAGCAGAGTTCAGTGTTGTTTAATATGCTTGTTATTTGCATTTTCGTAGCTTATTTAGAAAAGTATGTTATCATATTGGTTCATCAGTTAATATACAGTTAATTTGAGACAAGTTTTGCTTTCTCTAATTTCTACTTCAATACGAGAGGCTAAAGAGGAAAAACATGGAAACAGTTCTCTCTTGGTGTAGATATAATGGGAAGCGTTAATATATCAAATGAAATCGAGAATGGCAGTTGTTTCTTCTCAGATAAAACGACACTGGAAAATATTCCATGTACTACATTCCATGCATTATTTTTCATGTCACATCCATGTAAGTATATGAGCTGTACAGCCAATTCTGATGATTAAAGATGCTAGAGGTATGTGGAAGCTGTAGTGAGAATTCTACAGTAAATCTTGAGAGGATGTCCCATCTGTTTTTGCGAGTAATAGGAAATTGATCATTCTTTCTTGATTGACTCCAGTTTCTTGTATGGTACTTTCTCCATTACTTATAGGTGATCACTCCCATCAGGCCACCTGTCTCAGGAGCTTCCTGTTGTGTTGCAGGAAATGAAAGAATTGAGGGAGTCAGTTTCTAAATCATACCTTGAACAACTCAAAGAATTACAGCAGTTATTGGAAGCCAAGGAAAAGGAGTTAGCTGAGTCAAATAGAATATCTGCAGAGCAGAAACATGCGTTGGAAGACCTTGAGGAAAGACTTAGTGCATCTGAGCAATCATGTGTTGAGGCCAATGAAATAATAAGCAGGTAATGGCTGATGCCATTGATTAAATAGGGAAGCAGTTAAGACGAAACAGAATGAGGGTATGCTTTATTGCATTTATTGTATCCTGTTTCCTCTAGCTTGTTCTTAATTAGATAAGCTCAAAACTCTCAGTTCATTATATTTATCTCCTTGTCCTCGCATGGTTTATACTAGTCTCTAAGTCATATTGTTTATCCTGTTTTTTATTCTTTGGGAACACTGTGTCGAACAAACTTGGGGTAAGTTTTAGGAAAAGTGAGTTAAAGATTTGAAGTGATGTCTGCTTTTTCAGCCAGAAAGCATCAATTTCAGAACTGAAAACTTTGCTAGATGAGGAGCGTGAACAGAGGAAAGAGGAACGTGAAAAGGCTGCTTTGGATTTGAAAACCTCTACACAGCGAGTGCAAGCTGAAGCCCAGGAGGAAATAAGAAGGCTCTCAGAATCTGCCATCAAACGAGAAAAAGAGCAGCAAGAAATTATTAATAAGCTTCAGGTAGAAAATAACCTGTACCATTCACGGATATAGTAAAGCATGTTATGTCTCTTTCTCATTCAGCTCATAATGGCAGGAAGATGAGAAGGAAAGATGTTCACTGGTGGAAACCTTGAGATTCAAGTTGGTAATATTGCTTAACCTACCCTTTACTTACTGCAAGCCATTCCAGCTCTAATCCATTTGCCTGTAACAGGAAGACACGAGGCAGAAATTGGTTGTTTCTGACAACAAAGTTCGTCAGCTTGAAGCTCAACTTCGTGAGGAGCAATTATCTTCTGCATGTAGGAAAAAGGTAAGTATCTTCTGTCAAGATATCAATTGCTTCCCTTTTCAGTTCTTTGGTTGAGAAGCTGACATCTTACATTTCTAATTTTTTGTTATAGAGAATAGAGGAACTTGAGCATGAGAGGAACATGTTGAGCAAAGAGCTAGAGAGTGAAAAGGTAGGATGACCCACATGAATTTCTGGCATTAATTGTTGAAATATGGATCTTATGATATTCCCCTTTGTTTACTGCTTAACTGAGTCCCATGGAGTGGAAGGAAAGATAAGATAGCATACTTCCCTCTCTGTAACTGTAAGACAATTTTGTTATGTTTGTTTATTTGAAGAAATGAATGCTTGCTTGCGCCTAGGAAGTGAATCTGTAATTGTTTTAAAAATTAGCACATGTTTAATTATATGTGCAGGAAAGAATGTCAAATATGAGTTCTGATCTTTTCTTCTTTTCTTTTGTTCTCTCTATCAACTCTTTTGCTGTCGGTAGCAGGCAGCTCGAGAAGAGGCGTGGGCCAAGGTTTCTGCTCTTGAACTAGAGATCAGTGCTGCAATGCGGGATCTTGATTTTGAGAGGCGCAGACTGAAAGGTGCTAGAGAAAGAATAATGCTACGGTAAGAAGTAGATGTGTATGACTGGTACTAATGTCAATTAGGTTTCTGCATTGGAAAAATGTCATTGAAAATTTATTGCTTCTGCATCTGACTCAATCCATCTTTTCCCTTCTTATAAAGCAGTATAAATGCTAAAAGTAGAGCTTGTCCAAGTTAGGTGGATTTTTATGTGATGCTTTTTCCTCGTAATTAGACAAACCTCAATTGTATTTTGAGATAACCATATGTCAGGCTGGTCTTTGACATGTGTTTAATGGATTTCTTATTTTTATTATTACTATTTGTGTTGAGTGTCATGTTTTTACTTGAAAAATCAGTCAATAACCAAATAGAATTATTGATACCGTACAAAATATTACATTTATCATTTCACTGAGAGCACATTGCCAGATGATCACAGGAATATGCTGAGCCTTGTAATCCTCTTTATGTGTTGTCGGAGATGCTAGCATTTGCTTACTGCCTTTAATCCTCAGGCATTTGCCTCTCTTGACTTGCCTTATATAATGGCGGTTCATACTATGTTTTTGTAATGCAGAGAAACACAACTTCGGGCTTTCTATTCTACTACTGAGGAGATCTCAGTTCTGTTTGCAAAGCAGCAGGAGCAATTGAAGGCAATGCAGAGGACATTAGAAGATGAGGAAAATTATGAGAATACCTCTGTGGATATTGACCTTAATCCATACAATGGGAACACGAGTGGTTCCCTATTAAGAGAGAGAGAATTAGGAGATGGAACCCACAATGCGAGTAGGGCTGGCTGCAGTACTTCCAACCAGAGGCGTGTCAGGGAATTATTTGAATTATCAAGTGACGATGCAAGTGCTACAGAGAAGCATGAATGCAATAACAGAAGTGAAGAAGGGGGACAAGACACACAGGAGGTAGAATTCGCTGGTGCTCAATGTGTGAAGGGTGGATTTGGTTCTGAAGTTGACGGTATCGGGACAGCACCCCTGGAGGGAGATGCTGTGGGAACTGAGCTAATCCCTGAAAGTGATACTGCTGGTATAGCAGCCAATATGGATGGTGACCTTGCTGGAACAGAGCACGTGCAAGAGACTGAGAGCTTGGGAATCAATAGTGAAAGGAATTTAGATTTAAACAGGTTCTGTGCTTTTGGTGAGAACACAATGCAGCTGGATGATGGAACTCCTGGGAAAGAAGCTCAGGTGCAGAACCCTGCAATTTGTCATGAGAGTATGCCTCCTTCTCCAGCAAATGATGTCGCTGAGGGTGATAATGTGATAGAAGATACTGAAGCTGAAGGAACCATCAGGACAGCTGATCTTTTGGCTTCAGAGGTTGCTGGGAGTTGGGCATGCAGTACAGCTCCTTCTGTCCATGGTGAGAATGATACTCCTAAGAGTAAAGACAATGATGCATGTCCTGCAACTTTACAAGATTCTGGTGCTCAAGTGGGTGAAAGTCAATGCGCTACATCGACTTCCAAAGCTTCTTCTAGATGGGATCAAGATCGTAAAGCACTTAGTGAGATGATTGGAATTGTTGCTCCTGATTTGAAGGAGCAATTCAGTCATGCTGTTGGTAGTGACTGTGATCAAGGAGGAAATGAGGGAGACGCTTCTGATTCTGCTACAGAAAGTTGCTCTGATGATGAGGATAACATAATGAATACCGAAGCTGCATCTGATGCAGAGACAGTTGACGGTGAGAAAGTGAATGACGATGTAATGGATGAAGATGATGAGGCCACCCAAGAAGATTCTGTTGGATAGCCAGCATGCTTGTGGATTGAATTTAGTGTTCTCTCTGAGATTTTTAGGATTTAGAAGTGCAAGTGTGACCATGGGTCATGAAGCCACACCCCCAAGCCTCTTCGTAACCCGGAACAAGTGAGGTTCGTGCTCTGATATCAGATCTTAAACTATTTCCGACAGCTTGGATCATGTACAGAAGGTAGCCTAGCAGTGCATGTCTAAAATATCCTGTAAGTTCAAATTTACTTTAGCAGTTTGAAACCATCTTCAAATTTGTATATTTTTAGTCCAAGTCGATGTGCATTAGTTGTGATAGTTTGCTCGGTACCGTAAACTAGTAAATTATCTAGCATGTAGACCAGCTAATTCTTTTTCTTAATATTATTTTCATAGTTATGTTTTCTCCAAAGTACTCAAGGAGACTTGTGTGGTCATTTATTCACTATTTTGGCAATTATTAAGCCTTCTCTACTGAGCACATTTTAGTTTCTTCCAGAGGCTGCAGAATGAGTTTTGAGTGCCTGAGTTGACCATTTTCTGTAGAAAGCTAAACATGTGAAATCAAAGTACAATACTTGAACAAATTATTGAAAAGCTATTTCATTAGAATTAGGCATTTTAGTCGTAAACTTAACGGTGAGATTCATCGTAAAAACACTTTATTGAAATTACGATAAGTGAATTCTCTCTTTCAGAACAGGTCGACAAAACCTTTATTACAAACATAAACCCTGAGAAACAAATCAAATAAATAGTAGTTATAAACAAAACATGGTGTTGAAACCTAACATGATGCACATAAAAAGAAATTATAATTAACAATCAAAATATTTTCAGGAATTACTTCGAAATCTTAAAAAGAGTGTTTTTCCATACCTAAATTGTTGCCTAACTATAAAGTCATGATGGTTCATCATTGTCTTCAAAGTACACGTCCTTTATGTTATATTTTTTTCTTGGGTCAACATTCAAGTTACGCTACTCAAGAATAAAAGAAAATTACCATAGTAGAGTTAATTGTCATAGCAGCAACAGCTAAGTTCATACTGTCCAATAAAGGGACCATTTGAATTGTCCACACGTAGTAATTGGATAAACACCACAAGTCCACAATCATCTTCTTCCTCTCATCATGATGAACAAGACTCCAAGAGAAGGAAAAAAGATGGGGGGTTTAATGATGGTAATGGAGAAGTAGATAAAACCCAATTTTGGCTCCTTTTGACTCTCCACCACCTCCATTCACATGCACTTGCAACTTGTTTCAATTGTCCTTTGGTAGATACACTTCCTGGACTTTAATTGATTTCTCACCAATTTTCTTAGAATTTTTTACACAAATAACAACTTTCACCCCCAAAATTACACTTTAAAATTTATTTATCAAAATACCAAAAAAAACACACTCTTTTTCATTTTCCAACACTATTATATCATACCACACACCACAATAATCACACTCAAAACACTCTCTCTCCTAAATTTGTAAATAAAGTTGGTATTTTATATGGTATTTTTCAATGATTCGGTAGGGGCATGTAATTTTTATCCAAAAACTTGGTATTTTTGAAAACTCCCCTAAAACTTATTCAAACTTCTTTTTTAAAAAAGTACATTCATTTTAAAGATTTATATAGTCCAAAATTAATGTATCACCCTGTTTCTTTTTCGTCATCATAAAGAAGACTGTGTTACGAAATTAAGTTTGAACGAAGGTTTATGTATTATTTGCTGTTCATTGTCATCGTTAAAAAAATAATTTGAATCACAATTCAAATCAAATCAATTAAAATAATTGATATTTGATTTTAAATTTTGAAAATAATTTTGATTTTACTAAAAGAAACTGTTAATATAACGAAACCACATCGAGAAATCATTATATATTCATAAATAAAATATACGTATTTTGTTAAAAAAAAATTAAGTCTTTAAATTTATCCTTTTCTCAAGCTCAACACTTAAATATTAGCCCAACTATCAAACAACTTGTGATGTTTGATAAAATTAATGAACATATTTATTTTCTTGATTCTATTTTATATACTTGGAGTTAAATGGTACCATTTAATGTGTACGTTTTTCTGTTTATTGGGAATTCTATTACACTTAAAAAGGGTTTGATTTTCCGTTTGTTAGATAATTAATTCTTTTATTAGTGTTTTGGTATATGATTTTTTTATACCACCTCCACCGGATAGTTCCTCTATTATTGAGTTTGGACTTATTTTTTTTATTTTTGGTGTATAATGATTTTAGTATTGCTTAACTAAATTACTTTGTTTATGTAATAATAACTTCGGTATAGCTTAATCACGATTGTTCATGAACTAGATGGCTATGTCTATCGAGTTTTGTATGCCCTCAACAAACTTATTATTTTCAAATCGGAAAAAATATAAAAATCAAACCAAACCAAATCGATATTTATTTTTGTTTATTTGATTTTAGAAATTTAAAAAATCAAAAAAAGCTTTCCTTCACTTCTTACGAAACCAGGAAGCTAATTTCAATCCTTGAAAAACAATGTGAAAATGGTTGATAAATCTTATGAACAAACCATAAAATAAGTAACAGTTTCTTGTCTGATTACAAACGTAAAATTAAACTTTTGTCAGCTTATTTGTCTCATAATCATTAGTCAAATTAAATCTTTGACTAGTAAATGGAATCAAAATCCAACAAAAACTGTTTAACAACTAAACCCAACTTTAATCAAGGCAATTTATTGAGCATTATCTTAAAAACAATAAAAAATTGGGACCCCTTCTTTGTATCTTCATCAATTTAATAATAATCAATCTTTAATTTGCAATAACTTCCACAACCCAATGTAACTTTTCTTTCTTCCTTTTGGACTTTGAATGCCTCGATATAAGGTTACATCAATTCGTTAAATTCCACCGTACTCCATAACCATCCTTTTTTTCTTTTGACGAGTTTGGATCATATACTAAAAATAATTATATTTATTTTGATGGGTAACACATAAAAATTATGTAATTTTTCCACGGTCTACTTATTGAAGGAGACTACATAAAGGAGGGTAATCATGAACTAAAATTCAAAAAGGTTACCACCAACTTGTAATGCATTTTTCTTTTCATTTTTTCATAAAATAATTTTGGGATGTTTACATTCTTATTAATTTTTAGAGTTTATATTATATGAACGTGTCAACATAAAATATTTATCGCTAAATTTTATAGTTTTTTTACAAAAGTGTGCATGTGTGATTCAAATCTTAAATTAAAAAAAAATTAACATATCAAAATAAGACGAAAACGTGATTGGTGATATTGTTGATGTTTTTTTGGTTATGTTGGTGATATTGGTGATTTTTTGTGATATTTGTTAATAATATTGTTGACATGTACACTTTTGTAAATAAAAAATTAAATTTATAAATATAATATGAAACATCACAAAAATATAATAAATGCTCTTAAATAATTTTTTCTTGCAATTTTTTCAACCTCACATATACTTTTGAGCAAATTTGATCTATTCAAACAGAACATTTTTAGTCTTTTTTAAATAATTAACAAACTTTATCGGTTAAAAGAGATCATATTTGTTATTTCTCTTTCCAAAGTTTTACTACTACAACAATAATAATATACCCATTGGAATTCTACAATTGAGGTCTGGGGAGGGTAAAATGTACGTAGATCTTATTACTACCTCATAGAGATAGAGAAATTATTTTCGAAAGACCCTCGTTTCAAAGATATCAAGCCCCAAAAGCAAAAAATACTAGATATGAAAACACATGATAATATATATAAATACAGTAAAAGTAACAAATATAAGATGATAATAACAACACAAGATATATTAGTCACACTAATCTACTATATCATAAGGTCGAACATCATCCTACCCCTATTAACCTTCAACCCTAATACTCGTCTCCAAATTTCACTAATCCTACTAAGTTTAATTTATACTTGATAGATCCATGGAGAAAATAAAATATTTATTTATTTCAAAATTAAGAATGGAGAAAAATCAAAACTTTTCCTAAAATTCCAAAGAAAGATTTGAAGTAATTCTATTTGTATTGCTCTTTCTTTTTTTTCTTTCTTCTTCTTGAGATGTGGTTTGGCTACTTTATTTGGCCTTTTGTAATCATGATGACCTTGTGTCATCATTGCTTTGGAAAAATATGTACCACTCTCCCTCTTCCACAATTGTTTATACCTTTCCCCTCATCACTATAAGTTATCCACCCTCTTCCACCTCCTTTTCTACCCTCAAAACTTGATTATAATCTCTCTCTCTTTTTTTTTTTGTCTTCAATTTAGTTCTCTTAGTAAAGATCAAAATGTGCCATGCAGCATCAGAGTTGGAGTCATTTCAGTCCTCATGCTACACTGACCTCAACAGGCCAAATCCATCTAAAACACTCAACATACATATGCGAAGGAGGTTAGTAGCTAAGAGTTTTAGTTAATTCTTTTTGCATCATCACATTAAATTTTAGTTTACAATAAGAAGTAAACCTTCATAGCAATCATGATATTAATTAAGTTCATGACTTTCATTGTAAGTATGAGTAACAACATGCCATGAATTACTCCCTTCGTTTCATTTTAGTTGTCAAAGTTTTTATTTTTAAGATATTTTTTTTCAATCGTATTGATATGAAATAAGTTGCAATCAATGATATTTTCTTTATAGTTTTTAAATATCTAAATTAATTTAATCTAGTTTAACTTTAAAAATTAATCAAATTGACTTTCGAAAAGCGAACATGACAACTAAAATAGAAACAAAATGAGTAATTAATTAAGTTCTGCAGTGCATTATATAGATATTTTTATAAGAATGATTACCTAATTACACTCTTTTATATATATATATCATACTTTTCATTATTTCCACCCATTCTAAAAATCAGGATAAATTCAATCCGAATACATAATTCTGATTCTTAACTTATCTCTATGTTCAATGTATCATGCGTTAAATATTACCTGTTGATACTTGAAAATCCTAAGTTTTGTATCAAAACTAAATTAATGTATCCAGATTGCCATATTTTTTAAAGGATTTCTGTAAATTGAAAAAGATAGAGAAAAATGATAATTAACTCTTTATACTATCTGATTTACGTAAACTCTACTTTTTTATAGCATCATATTAAGATAGATTAACAATTATGGATTACTCTTGGTAGCAAGCATGTTAAGAGGTTAATAGCATAGCTATAACTAATTATAAATTGCATTAATTGAATAATTTTGAAATATATGTAGGAAGAATGTTGAGAGATTGTCAAAGGAAGCAAAGGAAAGGGCAAAGCTGAGGAAATTGAAGAAAAAAATGAAAATGAAGAACTTGAAGCTTTATAAAGAAAATAAAACCATAATTGAAGAGAATGAAAAGTTGCGCAAGAAAGCTCTTCTTCTTCATCAAGAAAACAAAGCCTTGTTCTCTAAGATTATTCAACAATTTTCCAATAATCACAATTAATTAGTACTACTAATTAATGTTTAAGTTAGCATCATATGATATATAATAATAGAGCTAATTAATTAAGCTAGAATATATACATGTAATACTTATCAAGTTATTATACAACTCTCTTTATCGATTGGTTATTTGTAGTATTTTTTATTTATCATCTTGTATTCAATTTCGTGGTGGAATAATAATTTAAAATGAAAATTTAAATGTGTATTTAATTTTGGCTTCAAGGATCCGTTTTGAGTTTGTGACATTGGAAAAGGGAGTAGACAAGCAAGTTGACAAGTCTTCTCTGTATCGTTCCAATTTTATCGGATGTCTCCGAAGGAACTGAAAAGTCTTTTGAAATATGCATCAAAAGTGATTTTTGTTTACCAACCTTTTTTTTATTAATTTCGAGTCTGAATTAATTTTCTTTTGCTTTACACGAAATAATAAGTTCACGATGATTGAAAAGTTTTAAAACAAATGAATATATTAGAAAATAAAACTTGACATTAATGGCAAATCATTGCAAAATAAGTTTGTTAGAATTATTATTGTTATTTTAGTAAATTAATAATTGGAGATTGGAGTATGTTCTTCATTATAAAATTTATATTTTAATTTTATTTGAGATAAATTATATGTTAAATTATGTGATTAATTATTATTTTTTTAAGAAAATTATTCACCTAAATGTTATGCCAAAAAAATCCAAATTTAATTAAATATATATTTTGACATCGATCAAACAATATGAACCTACTTAGAAAGACATTATGTCATTCCATCTTAATGGATGAGAAAGGATTGATGTTATTGTCAACTCATTATAGAAAATCAACACAATGTTAAGATTAACCTTATATATATCGAGCAATTACTAGATTTGAAATAGAATGAGAATAATCATAATTTACAACTACAGACTTGCATAATTTGAGTAAAAATATTTGAAGTTAAACTTTGACAAAATTATAATTTTAGTACAAAATATTTGAAATTAGTGTTGACAAATTATTATACATTCAAACTCTCATTAAAGTTACTTATCTATTTTAACTGTGAGAGTTATTTTTCGATTCAACCTGTCAGGAAAAAAAATGTTTGAAGTTAGGTCTTGTCAAGTTTATAGCCTCAATAAAAAAAAGTTTAAAATTCGAATAAGTGTGCCAAACATTCGATATTTTGATCTTTACAAGGCCACACTTAAAAAAACAGTTGAAGCTAGATCCTACCAAGTTCATAACTTCAGTAAAAAAGTATTTGAAATTTGGAATTTGAATAGGTATACTATTTGATGTTTTTGCCTTTACAAGGCCACACTCAAACAAAAAAGTCTGAGCATTGTCAAACTTCATATACATATCTGAAATTGTGTACGAAGCAATATCATAGTTCCAAAAAAAATTCACAACATTCGAAATTCTTTCAATTTTTGTAGTGAATCAACAAATTTTATACTTCTTCTTCTTCGCAACTCTTCTTCAACGATTTCAAGTTTTTTTCTTTTTTTTAACAATGGCAAATATTATTATTTTATTAAGAATCATATACTTAAAATTTAATGGCACATGTTCAGATACCTCTATTAATCGAGGGATACAATTATTCAAATCTTCATTAACATTGCTACTTACTGGATACACATATATCTCATAATAAATTTTCTGTCAGATAAAACTTGATTCAAGAAATAAAAAATAACATCGTATCAAATACAAAACAAGAGGCAAGACCTTTGATGCTGGAACATAACATTAATTTTAAATATATACATAGAATTTTCACAATTACATTTGATGTATCTAGTATTTATAAAAAAAGTAGACGACAGATACTCATTCTGCAGTGATGACAGAGACTTCGATGGACGACGATTAGCACTATCACTGTTGAATTCTTTTGCTTCAATAATTTGGTATAATTATAAAGGATTAGAAGAAAATATCAATTGAAAGCTTTAAGAAATCAATTACATGAATTAAATAATGATTAAATTAGTACTAATCGCAACAATCAGATTGTATCACTTTAATTTTTTTTATATAAAGTTTTTGATAATTTAGTAAAGAAAATTGTCTAAGGGAGACGGAAGAGATAGAATGTGGAGAAGAAAGTGGGATGAAAGATTGAGGAAGGTCACAAGATTAATTTTTTTTTTTTTTGAATAAAATTGACATTATTTTAATTTACAATCATAAAATTAAAAAATCTTTTTTATTTGCTTAAATTTTATGACAAATTAAATTGAATTATTTTTTTTCAAATAGAGAGGAAGTATATAATATGAATATATGCCTACATAGGCGGTTTTTCCAAAATTATTGACAATCTTAAAAGTGAGTATTTTTGCACTTTGTCGAATGTTGCAACTTAGGTGTATCAGTCCCATAAAAATGGATCTGTAAAGTTTCCACTTCAAGCCCAGTGTCTTTTCAGTCCTCGATATACTGGGCTCTTTTTATTCTGGGCCTATTAATGTCCGTCCCATCAAATCAGATACGGCACTTTATATATAGTTGGTGGGCTCGACACACATGGCCCGCACAAGTACACGAACCGAAACCCACTCAACATCCTGGCACAAATTTTAAGGCATTTATTCTGAAATGCCCAATCTGGTAATTTAACCATGCTTGACCGGTCGGCGCAATTCAAAACCACTCCCACGAGGGCGGTTCCTTGCTGATTAATTTTTTTTTGGTTTGAAAGCGATCAACAATATGTTATTTCTGGGTGAATTTATTAATATATATATAAAAAATTATATACTGAGCTTGCTTGGGACTTTTTGTGTCTAGAGCGTGTATTTTCATATTGTATAGTAGCTAATTATGAGGTGGGTTCTATGCTGACCCTTATCAGATATTATTCTTTAGACTATATGAAGTATGATCGAGATATTTTAGGTATTATGATTCCAACAACCTAGACATATATATTTTTTTTTGATTTGTTATTATTATCTATTTTTTTAAAAGTATATTTAGTAAGAAATTACCTTAGAATTTAGAGCGTAACAAAAATGATAATTTTACTACTCATTTAATTATACTCTTTCCGTTCATAATGTTTAAGGAGTTGAGCCTCTTTTTTTTCTTGCCAATTTTGTGTAATTTTCTAGTTTCAAAAAGTTATCACTTATAATACATTTTTCTTAAAAAATTTAAGTAACAATACTTTTTAATTTATCGTGCTTTCTTCTAGTTCATAATAATTTAATTTTTATCCTTTTTTAAATATTTTTAAAAAAGTTAATTGTCCAATTTAAAAGAATTACTAAAAAAAAATTTCATTTATAATTTGTAGACAATAAGTTTAAGAGAATTAATTACTCATATATAATTTTACTTTAAATTATTTCTATATTCAAGAATATTCAAAAAATATCTAAAAAAGCAAGAAGGAAAAGGAAAATTCAATTTATGTCATAATTTTTTTTTACTTAATTAGTGTACTCTTGCCTCACATATTTAGTAGGGAAACTTCAAGATGTTCACCATAAATTAAACAAATTTCAATTTATTTTGAAATTTTAATATTGATGTGATAGGTTTTATTACCTATAAATTCAAGCTTTTAATTCAATGTAAAATTAAATGAAAGAAATAATGATAAATTAGTGATATTTTTGTACTTTGACCTCAAAATCTAATCCCCATACTTCTCAGTTAGTCATCTAGTGTTCCCGACAAGTCTCTGTTGTTTTCTTTTTTTAAAAAAAATTATTTGTTTATTTCTTAAAAAAAATATTTAAGTCTGTGTAGCTTCACTTCACTCTCCGGTTTAAGTATTCACCGCAAGTGGACCCACACACCATCTTTCTCTCTCCATATTCTCTTCATTTTGAAACAAAAAAAGAAAAAAGAGTTGTTCATCCTTTCTGTTTTTCTCTCTCTACAAACAAACACCTCCATTTCCAGAGAGTGATGGCTTCTGGTGGTGGATTCAGAAACGGTACTCAGAAGGCACCGACTCTCCGTGCTTCATCTTCATTCAAATCGAAGCTTCCGCCGTCGGCTTCTTCCAACGGACGCCGCAGTAGTACTATTGACGCCGGTCAGTTTCGAATTTTCTACAAGTTTTCCATCAACTTAGTTGCTTACTAGTTGTGGATCGAGTTCGTTTCGCTAATTGAGTTTTCTAGTTGTCGAATTTGGTCAATTAATCCTGCTATGTTTCCGATTGTGTGTGTTTTAGACATTGTGCTTTTTAGTGGTTTAGGTTAGTGTTAATTGGAGGATGTGGCGTTGTGGATACATTTTGCTAGGTGATAGCTGATATTAGCGCTGGATTTAGTGCTGCATTATTATCCTTTGTGTGTAGTTGTGAATTTTGGATGTGACATTTTTTTTTATTTTCTAAATATTGCCAATAAGGTAAGTTAAGTAGCTGCTTCAAACTTTCAAACTATTACATCAACAGAATCAATGTCTTAGTTTGCACATATTTATGTATGATTTTTTATTATATATGCATAGGAACGTATAATGTGGTTAGCTCATACTCTAGGGGTTAAAAAAAGCCCCAGTAATTATGTATTTGATGCTAGATAAGTTTCTGTATGATTTAGAAATGAGTTGCCATCATTGTAGAAGCTATCTGGTTGACGATCGAGTTTATTTTTCTAATTGGATTTTTGAGTTTTGAAATCTATGGAGTTAATTCAGCTATTAATGTGCTAGAGATTGTGTGTGTTAGTTGTTTAGGTTTGTGTTAATTGGATAATGTGATGTTGTTAGTTTTGTTAGTTGATACCGGAGCTTGTTTAAATTGAAAGTTAAACAGGTAACTTTTTTCTATTCAAATATTACCAATTAGGTGAACAAGGTACTTCAAGCCTCCAAACTTTCCTGTGCATCTAATCGATGTCTAAGTTTTCTTAGATTTGTGTATGTATTTTCACTAGACATGGCTAGGAATGGATACTTTAGTAGATTAGCTTGTACAAAGGTTCAATTAGAAACTCCAATGATGGCTTTGATGCTAAGAATTTGAACAGAAGTGATGTTAACTAGTCAACTTAATATGGGGAATGGGGTCGGGATCCTCCCCCCAACACCAATTATTTCTTAAAATTTTCAAGTGTTTTCCCTTTATTAGAGCAACTTTCTTTAGGAAATGTTTACAAAGGACACGAGATATAGTTGATAGGCACAGACCATAGTTAATGAAGCATAATCATAATGTGTGGTAAAACATGTCTTATTCTAAATAGAATAATATCAACTAACTGCTAGGCAGTTGAGCACGGGCTTGGTTTAAGAGGTTGTATGTAGTTTGTAATTATACCAACTGGGGCATGATCTTCCAGCTAAGGAATAAATTGATTTCTTCTTCCTTTTTTTTAATTAATTAATTCTTTTTAATAAAAAACTAGTTCATTTCTTTTTTTTTGACGAAGTAAATCAGGAGAGGTTCATAAATTTAAGTAGGGTGTGAATTGGATGTATTGGGATATAGGAAGTACTGATGTAAATGGAACACAATTTGTTATTCGCTTCATTCTTATTTATGAAATCTGGTTAACTAGCACAGAGAAAGACATTCATCTTTGTATGCTCAATTTAGTCAATTATGTACGGGTCACATACTGTTTGGGATGTTTGTCTAATAAATTAATCATCCATAAATAAAAAGAACAAGAAAATAAGGTTTGTTTTGGTTGAAAATTGAAGTTAGTCAGACATATTTTACATAATAAGCAAACATCACACCAAGATATATGGCATATATGGTGCTTTGTAGTGATTTCTCTTGTTCTTACTAAGGTTATTTATGTTTTGGTCATCCTTTCTGCTGCCTTAAGCTGCACAGCTCAAATTCTTCACTGTTCTCTTCCTTCAATATACGTGAATATGAACTATTTCTTGTGATTGGTCTTAATAGTGTATGGAAGGGTTCGAGTTGCTGTCAGATTACGTCCGCGAAATGCCGAGGAATTGGCAGCAGATGCAGATTTTGCCGATTGTGTAGAGCTGCAGCCCGAGGTTGTCATCTTTTACCTTTTCCATTTCAATGAGAAGTTCTTTTTGGGAATAACGTGAGTATGATGCAATTTTACTTATTTTTCCTGCCAGCTCAAGAGGTTGAAACTTAGGAAAAACAATTGGGATTCAGATACATACGAGTTTGATGAGGTGTTCACCGAGTTTGCATCCCAAAAGCGTGTTTATGAAGTTGTTGCAAAACCTGTTGTTGAGGTTTGTTGCTTTATTTTGTGTTGTTTAGTTACCTTGACCACTTTGGGACCAGTTACACCTAGGAAAGAAACTGTTGATGCAAAATAAGTAGCCCAATGTAAATCTTTTTTTCCCTATGGGGCAGTTGTGGATGATATGTTTTTTATTTTAACAAGAAGTTCTTAATTAATGGAGGTCAGTCAGAATGATTCATTTCCCACTAACGAGGTCATAGATAGCTCAATGCGGACCCAGATTTGAAGACATCATTTGACCCTTTCAATATCCATTTATTTCATCTTTGACAAACTATATTTCGATGCTAAACTACAAGATATTAGGTGGATTTTACACAATAACTTCTTGTTCCTGCAGCTATTCACCATTGTAGGGTACATTCTTCGCATTAAATGCAACATCTTATTGTATTTTGTGACAATGATGATGATTGTGGTGATCAATACACATTACATAGATTTTTTTCATGAAAGATGTGAAAATTCATACATGTCAGAAATAGTCAGAGCAAGTATTGATGTATTCATTGATATAATTAGAATGATTTGTTACCTACAAAGGACAGAATCGTTAAGGACATCTTGAGAAAGTAAAATTTTATGGTATTCCTATGCTATATCTTTTTGATATAATGTTTTATGAACACTCTTTTATCTTTTTGCCCGTTTTACTAGAGTGTCTTGGATGGTTACAATGGAACAGTGATGGCTTATGGTCAGACTGGGACAGGGAAGACTTATACTCTTGGACGATTAGGTGATGAAGATGTCGCTGCTCGTGGTATCATGGTTCGTTCAATGGAAGACATATTAGCAAATATTTGCTTGGAAACTGACTCAGTTTCAGTCTCGTACTTACAGGTTGGAAATGTGCTTCTTAAACCGATCAGTAAATACATGTCATTGTGCATCTTTGGGTAGCTTGCCGACAATTGCTCTCTTGACCACAATCACTTTGCAACCAGAAGATTTGCCATGTTTTATCTAAATATCCTTGTTTGCATGCAGCTTTATATGGAAACTATCCAGGACCTTCTAAATCCTGCTAATGACAATATCACCATAGTTGAAGACCAAAAAACTGGTGATGTGTCTTTACCAGGGGCAACTGTAGTGGATGTCCGGGACCAGCAAAGTTTTCTTGAACTGCTACGGGTCGGGGAAGCTAATAGATATGCTGCTAACACAAAGCTGAATACTGAATCTTCCCGAAGTCATGCTATTCTCTTGGTAAATCAGGAATAAGATATTTCATATTTCCAGTTAAATGCATTATTTATCAATACAGTTCCTCAAGAAAACTATGTATCTGTGTAAAGGGTATCAGTATAAGCATGTTTCATTTGGAATTTTTGTTTTTAATATTGTTGTAGGTACAAATTAAGAGGTCAGTTCCTGGAAGAGAAGCTGATTTTTCTGCTGAATCAGATCACTCCTCTCACTTGGCAACCAATTATAAACCACCTATGTTGAGAAAAGGCAAACTAGTTCTTGTAGACCTTGCTGGTTCTGAGCGTGTAAACAAGTCAGGTATGCTCAACAGTCAACACTGAGATTCCTAAATTGAGCAGTAAATATTAGTTATGTTTGAGATTTCCCTCTTTAATCTCTTCCCTAGTTAAGAACATTTCTGCATGTGTGCTTTTAATGTATTTTCTTTTTATCGATAGTTTTACTCTTTTCTTATTGGGGGGGGGGGGGGGGGGGTTGACATCTCTTATATGATTATTTATGGAAGGTTAAGGGAGTTGTATTACTCAAAGAAGATCCAATATTCATAATTTGTTAAAGAAACATCCATATAGAGACTTGATCTAATTGTAGGCAATGCAGTATGTGTCAGTTGCCAGTCTGTAGGAGTATATGGCTGAAAAGAAGAAAATGTGCAGTGAAATATTGTTGTTTTAGAACAGAAGAAAATATGCATTATTGTGTAAATTGAAATATAAAGATGGGTGAAATGAAAAGGAATAATTCGTTGCCCAAAAGGAAAAAAAGAACAGGTTTTTACTTCCAGAGGCATGATGATCAAGCAAGTCTTCTGGTTATTGCACGTAACTTGGCCTTTTGATTTGTAAACAGACTACATATCCTTTCCTTGATCTCCTGTAGGAAGTGAAGGGCACATGTTAGAGGAAGCAAAGTCCATCAATCTTTCATTAAGTGCACTAGGGAAGTGCATAAATGCCTTGGCAGAAAATAGTGCTCATGTACCTGTCCGAGATTCGAAGCTGACGCGGTTGCTTAAGGATTCATTTGGAGGTGAGCTTATATTTTTCTTTTCTCATCTCTGCATATACATGGTAAAGTTTGGAGGTATCTGATATCAACTGAGTGTACTGCATTTAGAATGGGCTTTACCAATTTCTAGAGTTGTGAAGATTCTGGCTCGACTTCTCTTACCCAAGGACACCAACATTTATTTGAGATGTGCTCTTTTTAATTGTTTCCAGAGCTAGGAGGCAATGTTCTTTCTTACTTATCCACAACCAAAAAAAAGTAGTTACGAGTCAATATCTTCTTTAAGAAGTTCCAGTCATGTTGATTTACTTCTTGTGATTTTGCAGGAACATCGAGAACTTCATTAGTTATCACCGTTGGGCCATCACCTAGACATAGAGCAGAAACAGCAAGTACCATCTTGTTTGGACAGAGAGTGAGTTTTCCATTTGGAATGATTTATGTGGATAGGTTATACTACTGCTTACATGTGTCAAGATAGTTTATCTTTTCATGCAGGCTATGAAGGTGGAAAACATGTTGAAGATTAAGGAAGAATTTGATTACAAAAGTTTATCAAAAAGGCTGGAGGTGCAAGTAGACAAACTTATTGCTGAAAATGAAAGACAACAGAAGGCTTTTGAGACCGAGGTCGAACGAATTAGATTAGAAGCACAAAAGCATGTCATAGAAGCTGAAAGGAACTATGCTGAAGCTCTGAAGGTAGTTATATTAATTATATCTCTTGACTTTGAGAGTCTTTTGCTGTAATTACTAATTAGATTCCACTGGTATGTTGTTGTACTGGGAGTTGATTCAGATCAAGAGCCACATATTGGTGAACTTTACTGTATTAGTCCCTGTTGTTGCTTGTGATCAATAGTTAAAGTTCAAAGAAGGAAAAATCGTACTCCTGTTTTAGTACTTGTAAATTTATCAGGGACTCTTATCCAGAGTGCTCAGATAAAATATTCTTGCTTTCTTAAATGTATCTCTTTTAGGCTGTCTTTCAAATTTGGAAAGTATATAACAATCGACTATCCCTCAATTACAAACTAGTTGGGGTAAGCTATAGTATAATAATTTAACTACTTTTTTGCTGGTAGCTTGGCTATCATAACCCTCCTTTACCGTGCTTGCAACCAGCTACAGTATGCAAAACTCACTTAGGCAGAGCTGATTTCGAAAAGTCTATAAGTGAAACTAATTAGACAAGAGATGCCAAATAAGTGAAGATGATTTAATTGGACAAGTGAAGTATTACTGGCGTAATACGTAGCCACAAGAGAGGCATTGCTTTCATAATACTAACCACGAAAGAATAAGAATTGAGTTATATGTTGTGCCTACTGGAATTATGTTTCAACTATTGTGGAATAACACTTCTGCTTTACTTGCAGGAGGAGAAAATGAAATGTCAGATGGAATATATGGACTCAATCAAGAAGCTGGAGGAGAAGTGGAGCCTTAATCAACAAAAGCCCACAAACAACGCCAGAACTGATGGGACATCTATCACTGAGGTTGTAACTCTGCTTTTGTCCTATTTCTTATCAGCATCATCTTAATTATTAATGCTGCTGTTGTTGTGATGTTGATTATGACGATCCTTAATGTCTCTGGTTGCAAGATCAAGGTTACACTTTTCAGAAAGTTTCGGTTTCTGTGAAAGGAAATACTTAATTAAAACAAGTACCATCTAATTCTATAATTGAAACGGCTCAAGTATTAAGGTTGTACTTTGTAAAGAATCAGTGTCTTAAAAAGGAAATATTATAGGTGGAACATGTAGCATTCAACACTTCCATTGAAACAAGTGGCATGTTATATGCCTTTTACCAAGTAAAAAACAGAGGGAGTGGCGGAGGGAGGGGGGGAGAGAGAGAGACTGGGCAGTCTACTGGGTAAATATTGAGGTTCAGAGTTTTATATATCAGTTTACTAAGAGAACTTCTAGAACTAAAGAACCTTATTTACTGAATATTGGAATGAGACTGATCTAAATGAAAGTGAATTGGATAGTGAGTCTGAGGGTTCATAATTTCATATTACCGACTAGCTTAGGATTGAAGGCTTTGTTGTTGTTGGAGATCTCTTTTCTTGTTTCTGATGAGTCTTCAAGTTTATTGTGGATGCTGCCTGAAATTATGATAGAACCTTGGCTTCACTAGTCCCCTGTACGTCTCTTTGTATGCATGTATTTCAAGGCTTAAATTGGGTTGTACTTCTGACTGAGAGAACAGCAAACTGCTTATTGATTCTTTATTCTTTTCAGATGCTTAAATTGCTTCTTGTGCAGGAAGTTTCTGAACTTAAGAAGTTGCTTCAAAACGAAATGCAAACAAGAAAGGCAGCAGAAGGAGAAATAAACAAACTCAAAGATCAATTGCATATGTTAACAAAACCGGGGGTATGCTCTTCATTGACTATTCATTTTTCAAATAGAATTTATTGAATTCTATGGAATTTAGGATTGAGCTGATGAATATGACTGACCAATGTGCACTGTAGTCAGCAGGTGGAAATTCTGATATTCTAAACCTCCAAAGCATGCTGGAAGAAGAGATTCGTCAGAAGAAGAGACTGGAAGAAGAAGTGATCGTCTTACGTAGTCAATTTTCTCAGCTAACTATGGAAGCTGGTCAAGTACGGTTTTTAATTTGCCTATAAGCTTGCTTACATTTTTTGCTTTCTATTCTACTTACTGCTAGTATCTTGTTCTGTTTGCCACACGATTTACAAGTTCTATGGTTTGATGGATGCATTTATGTCCACCCTTTGCATCTCTCTTTTTCTCTTTCCTCTCTTTTCTTTGATAAATGTTCCTTTGCGTCTCCTTATTCTCTTTCCTCTCTTTTCTTTGATAACTGTTTCAATCAGTTCCACTTTAATTGCCTCTGTTCACAGAGAACAAGCTATCTGGATAGAAGTAGAAATGGCACTGGACTTCCAGGCCTAGATTCATTGTCTCCACTTAGAAACCTGCATAGCAAAGATGCGACTAATGGAGAGAGATCTTCAATCACCAATCTTCACGAACAAGGTCCCAATATATTCTTCAGAGTATGTCCTTTTCAATTTGCAAGACAACTGAACACAATTTTCTCATCTCTGCTTCATGGACATTGCAGTTGGATTACATAAGATTTTGTCGCTGCTGGAGTCTGAAGATGCCACCGTGCGGATTCATGCAGTGAAAGTTGTAGCTAATCTAGCAGCTGAAGGTAATCTATTCTCCACCCAATCTTCCCAAGTACAGAAAGTAAGGTTTGGGGATGGCATATTTTTCACTTGCCACTTTACGGGACTTATCGGAGAATAAGTGGTGGTATAGTGCTGTTTGTGATAGTGGTCTGATATATCCTGCCTCAAATATACCCTGCAGAAGCAAATCAGGAAAAGATAGTTGAAGCTGGTGGTCTTAATTCATTACTGATGCTTCTTAGTAATTCAGAGGATGAAACCATCCGCAGAATAGCAGCTGGTGCAATTGCAAATCTTGCAATGAGTGGTGATTCTCAATCTATAGCTCTCTCTCTCTTTATTTCCCCTGCAGAGGATACTTTGCGTCCTTATTGTGGCCCTTTGTCTCCTAAGAACTATTATGTTCTGAGGATTACTTTCTGTCTTTCCAGAAGCGAACCAGGAACTTATAATGACTCAAGGTGGGATTGCACTGTTGGCGATGACAGCTGCTGATGCTGAGGACCCTCAAACATTGCGCATGGTGGCTGGGGCCATTGCTAATTTGTGTGGTAATGGTAAGCTCATTCACTTTTTCTGTAGGAGTCGTCTCTCTGCCTGCCCCTACCCATCAGCTCTTCAGGGCATAACGCAGTCAATTTTTGTTCTTGTAGCTTGGTCCAACTAAGTCGTTTGGATGTTGAATTTAGGAGCATCCATTTCTTCATATCTTGAAGAGAGATCATTATTTTTGGTAGGGCAATTTGCAGCAGTAGTAATGGATATGAAAACATAGTCATTTTAGTTATAGTTTTCTTGCATTCTTGTTACCATTTTCACTGTGTTCATGACAACAATGAGGCCCTAGTGATCTAAAGGACTCCTCGAAATTGCCATTCATCCTTGTATTCAGTGAATTTAGCTTCACTATGGTCCCATCACTTCCTGGAAAGATCCCTTCCACATTTTACTTTGTTTTTATCTAATTCTTCTTCCATCAATTCATTTTAGCCCTTGAATCTTGATTTTGGTGTATATTTGTATTCCAGATAAACTACAGACGAGGCTGAGGTCTGAAGGTGGAATCAAGGCACTGTTAGGGATGGTGAGATGTAGACATCCAGATGTTCTGTCTCAAGTTGCACGGGGAATTGCAAATTTTGCAAAGTGCGAGTCCAGAGCTTCCGCTCAAGGTATATTTCATACATGTCAATCTTGTTATCTGATTACCATGATTCTTAAGGTTTATCTGCTACTACAGGTCAGAAAGCTGGGCGTTCTTCTCTGATAGAAGATGGTGCACTTACATGGATTGTTCAAAATTCCAATAATGAAGCCTCAATGATCAGACGTCATGTTGAACTGGCTCTTTGCCATTTGGCACAACATGGTAAGCAATCCTATCCTACTGACGAGTTTTGGGTCCACTCATTGTATTTCCCTCAAACTATACTTCTAGTTACACCTGTTCTCTTCGTATCCTCAGAGATTAATGCAAAAGACATGATCAGTGGGGGAGCCCTTTGGGAGCTTATTCGTATCTCACGTGATTGCTCTCGAGATGACATAAGGTCTCTTGCACGTCGAACTCTGACTTCAAGTCCGACTTTCCAAGCTGAAATGCGACGCTTGAGGATAGAGTTATAATCAGACTTTCCTTACTGGTTTCACTCCAGGGTAACCTAATTCTTGAAAATGCACAATGCATAATGTACATGAAGCAGGTCCAGAAAAGAAATTGCTCACAATTTTGTATCAAGGGAGTGCATCAAGCAAAGTCCCTCTAGATGAAAAGTATCTACATTAGATAGCTTTAAGTATGTAGTAGCCTATGATGTGCTATTAAGCTTACATTCTTTCATTTTTCTTTGGGTTCTGGGGATAGTAATTATCCCTAAAGCAGTTGCTTAAGCTTCAATGTTGTAATCTGTGAGCCTGTAATTATAATATAACTAATGAAATTTTTATTTTCTTCGTTTGTGGAAGACTTAATTTCTGATTGATTAGGCTAGTATAATTGTTTCATCATTCACAAAACTTTTTCTAATTGCTTGGAGGGGGAGAGAATGCATACAATAGCAAGAGGGGGTAACACGCTACACAGAAATCATATAGGTTGTTATGATGCTTTTCCCACTGAACTTCCGTCACTGAATATCTAATTAGTTGCTACTTACTTGCTCTTACTATGTCGTTGTTATTAAGATTTTTGAACAAAATGTTAAATCATTAAGCATTATTTTTTCCGCGTATCAAATGCACCTCCACTGATGTCTCTATCTATCATCACCATTTATCACCACCACCACTCCACAATGGTGACATGGACAATTTTCCTCCCTTTGATTTAACATTTGGGGTGTTAGTTAGGTCCAAGTCAGTCATTACTGTTGGTCCCTCCAAACATCACTAGTGAGTAGTGAACATAAATGTTTTTTTTTTAAATCAAGTAATGATTTTTATGCATTATTTTCTAATATTTTATCACCCCTAACTATACTAATCGATATCTGAAAGAAGTCAAGAACGAGTACATTTATTTTCCCCGCTTCTATTGATCTTTTGGAACATGTTGCCCAAGTCCTGATCTCCTTTGCAAAAAGAACAGCTTCAACTTAAAAATATCATTTTCAGCAGTCTCGAGTCTTTATAGCACTTTATCTGCCAACCTTATTTTAGCTCGAAAAATTACAACGTTTAATTTGCTGTTTAATTACTTGAATAATATATTTATGTGCACTGGAAGAGACTTTTGTGCAACAACCAATTAAGTGATCACTTTTCATCCTGAGAGAGTCATGACTCATGATCACTTGTTCTTTCAATGCAGATTTTTGAACCCACGACCTTAGAGTTGAGGTAGATCGGAGAGCGTACTTACCATTTGAACAATTCTGTTTCTCTGCTTGAAACTTAAATTAGATAGAGAAAACTATTAAAAATACTTCCAAGTTATCAATTTCATTCCTGAACTATTGACAGTCTTAAAAACACCCCTCTACTTGACTAACTAAACTAAAATACACCCCCGAACTATCATAAGTGTTAAAGTACCCCTTAACTTGGTAAGAATGTAGGAGTGTATTTCACTCTTGTTACAAGAGCATGGGTGTATTTAAGTTCAGTTAGTCAAGTAAAGTGATATTTTTAATACTATCAATAATTTGGGAATGTAACTAATAATTCGTGCCAATTAATACTATCAATAATTTGGGAATGTAACTAATAATTCGTGCCAAGTGACAAATACACCGTCCAATCTACCTGATTGTATAAAAGAAATTTCATACAAATAGATCATCATTTACATATATGCATTGACAGCATAATTATTTTTATGTCATTAATATATTTTAATGGTATAGGTTTTTAAAACAATTAGTCTTGTTGTACGCGCTTTGCGCGTGATCAAAATGTGTATCAAATATGGTAACAAACATTACACACAGAAAATTAAATTTAATTATAAACTTATGTAAAGATAAATAATTCACTACAAAAGTAATTTAATAAATTATTTATTTATAAAGGTTCTATATATGACGTTTTTCTTAGCGACTATAGAGTATTTCTTGATTCAAATAAGAAAGAAGTAGAAGTCTATTAAATAAGAAAGATTTAGAAGTCTTTCCATGGCTAGAAGTCTTATTTTATCATTTATTTTCATATATTTTAAAATTCAATATTATAAATATAATTAAATAAGAATTAAAAGAAAAATAGTGAAAAGACGATTTTGTTTAAATAGAAGTTTTTTAATGAAGAGCAAAATATTTAAACAACATATTTAAGGATCTTCATGTTTTTAATATAGTATAGACAAGTAATTATCTGATTGTATGTGTATGTGAATATACACTATATATTTATCACTTCATACAACTTCAAATACAAAAGATAATTACAACATGTTAAAATTCACACTAACCGTGTATTTATGTTAACCGTTATACACTAGTAATTATGGTGGATTATATTATGGAGGATTTTTATAAATAGCTTAGGATTTGAAATTTAATATGGTCAAATAGCTATATTTTACATAATTACACGACATAATCTTGGCTATATGACCTAGAGAGGCGAGTGAGATCGAGAGAGAGGAGAGAGGCGAATTGTATATGTATATTTGTCAAATTGTATGTGTATATCTGTCAAATAATTGTATATGTGTAACTAATATATATATGTATTTGTATATCTGGCAAGCGAGATCGGAAAGGGAGGAGAGAGGAGAGAGAGATCGGGAAAGGGAGGAGAGAAACGAGCGAGAGAGAGGGCAAAGAGTGGAGAGAGGCGAATTGTTTATGTATATCTGTCAAAATAATTATATATATGTAGCTGCTATACATATGTAATTGTATATTTGGCAAGAAATTGTAGAGAGAGAGGAGAGAGGCGAGAGAGAGGAAGAGAGGAGAGAGAAAACAACAACAAAACCCTAACTATAGCAACAAAACTTTAACTATAAATATAAATTATAATTTTTTCAAACTATAATTATATAATGTAAATACATATCATATATATTTGCCGAGTTACGTTATTTTTCCGTATATTATTTGATGGGGATTGCTTATAGAATTATTTTAAGATAGAACTTTTAGTATGCAGAAAGAATGGGACTGAATGCAATGAACCATGTACACTCAAGTTTAAGTTCATCATCTTATCTGTAGTCCTTTAATTTTCTTTCCAGACCTTCTCAATTACTTCTATCGACCCAACTACTTTAATTTTGAAAGATCTTCATCAAAGTTAGCTTAAGAAAATTAATACAATTTTTGACTGGGGAGGGGGAGTCAAAAAAAAATGAGTGAACTTGAAATACATGTTGGACTAATAATAAGGGACAACTATAGAAGATGACCATTCAGCCAAAGTAATAATAAAAAAAATGATTATTCACGATATAGTCATGTATAGTCAATATATATTTCACGTATAGTCAAGCTATATTCAATTTTAAAGTGTATCATAATATATATTTAGTGTATAGCTCATGTATAAGTTACGATAGAAATACAGCTTGGAAATGAAGGATGCGGTTGGAAACAATGAGATCATCAACATAAACTATAAGATAAACTTGAATCCCTGTCAATCGGTATTCTACATGATGTGATAATCTATATTGTATAGCTAGTGTATATTCTCTATGAATTTCGACAAGTTATATTATATAGTCGCTGTATAATATCTATGATCTTTGACTATTTTTTATGTAAATAAAACATGATAGTATTCATTGTAAGTTAATTAATTTATTGTATATATTTATAATTAATCCTAAATATAATCCAAAGATACGATCTTAACGTGTATAGTGGCATATTATTCAATTTGACACAAGCCTACATTTACCGGTAAGAGACTTCACACCAGTAAGAGTATATATCTAACATCTTGTAAGTATTCTAATTTTCTTTACACCAGACAATGTTAAATTTTGTTCACACGCATCTAACATGTACATAGTCTTTTACTCCAAAAATATAGAAAGATTCAATAATGGGTTCACAGATTTAATCAAATTCAATATCTTAGTTCATATCTTAATATCTATAATGAAGTTCAGGCTTAATTTTATTAAAAAATTAGTTATTCATAAAGTGAAGCTATGTATAAAACAATTCTTACCATCTCATAGTTAGACATTAGAACTCAAAATCATCTCAAAGCCTGAATAATATAATATGGACTCATGCAATATTGAATAAACACAACAAAAACTATAATAACATATTCAGTATAATTTTATAAGCGAAATGAAGGAAAAATAGAATATATGCAGATTTTAACTGGAAAAGATAAACCATAATAAAAAAGAAAAAAATGGTATCAAACTCAACTTCAAGAGCTCAATGGGGTTATATATATGGCTTAGGGGGGGAGTACTAGTTAAAGTAAAGAACAGAAGTTGTTGTGGTACCTGTGGGAGTACCTTAGTATGGAAGTGAAAGCATTAGTTGCCTCGAAAAGGAGCTAAGTTCAGAGTAGTGCACGTGTAAACCCCACTATTCAATGTTCACTTCATAGTATTAACCCTAAATATAGTATTCATTATATTCACTCCAAAAAAGCAATCACTCAAAGCCCATACCTCTCTGCATGTTCTACCACTTTCTTCTTACCTTTCTTTCTTCTACTACTTATTTAAATCATTTGCACCCATGTTATATTGGCACCCCTAGCTTCTCCTAAACAATAATGATGCTACAAACTCACTCTATGAATAGGAAACAAGATATTTAATGAAATATCGAACCTGAACTATATATGTACGTAGAGCCTTTTTGCTTCTGCAACAAGTGAAAGATTGATTCTTAACCAAGACAAGGAAATATATATCCATGCCCCCCTTTTGTTAGCATTTTTTGCATAAAATAAAGAAGCAGCAAAAAACCCACAAATGATTCTTGAAATTATTTTACATCCCTCACTAAGTGACTAATAAGCAAAAACGTATTACTCAGTATAATTTCACAAGTAAAGTCTGGAGAGGATAGTGTGTACAGAGTCATACTAAGCAGAAAGATTAAATTAACTACACAAACCCAGCTAACACTTAAGAGAAATAGAAGAAGTAAAGGTGGTCAATGGAAAAGAAGTTGTAGTACTAATGTACTATAATATTGGAATTGGGAAACCATGTCCAAGATTAATAAAATGCAAAGAGAAAAAAAGAGGATAGCTAATTTTTGAAGTTAATTCCCAATTTTTCTTTTTTATCAATAAGGAGGACGACCTCCTGTTCCCCAATAAGCATCAGCTGGTAATTGACATGAATTTAGAAGATTTTGAGGCAACCCTTGTAGTAAATTAGCATTTGGATCAGTACCCATAATTTGCTGTGCTGCACCTTGATGTTGTTGATTAGTAGAACTTACTATCCCACTACTTGTTGGTAAATTTGCCCCACTTCCTTGCTGCCCCACCGGCGATTCTTCGTCTTCAAGCGGAAGCCTTTCATATGCTGCATTCCCAAACGAAGCCGCCATAATCACAACTGGGCCCGAAGCGTTCAACGGCCCAACAACGCTACCGCCAACTACTTGTCCTTGTCCTCCGGCCAAGTATATCGTCAGCCCTGATGCGGCTGGCGGTGCTGGCGGTGGTAAGTATGAACCGGAGAGCGATAAGATTTCGAATCTTCCATGTAGAGTTACCACCGCACCCGGAGACGCTGGCTGCCTAGTAAAGCCAGTCAAAAAAAAATTAAAATGAGAATACATATCACGCAGTACTTAATTTGAAGATGAAAATTTTACAAAAAATGTCACCTAATTGTAACGTTCGTAACCGTTCCGCTACCACTAAATATGCAAACACCGCGTTGTCTTCTGGTGGCGAAGTTAGAGATACTTTCTTGTATATCACAGCCACTAGCGATTTCCATAACGTGAGATCTAAGAGCGTTAGCGCTATCACGAGTGATTATGATAGGTGGTTTTGGTTTGTTTTTTGAACCAGCTGGTCTTCCTCTTGGTCTTCTACTGATTTCTCCTCCTCCTCCTCCTGTAGTGTTTCCTTTGCTGTCCATGGAACCGGATTGATCAGGATTTAAACTGAAGTTATCGTCGCGATCTCGTTTCTGATTTCGGTGTCCGCTTTGTTGTTCATCTTCAGCTTTCTGCTGTTGTTGCTGTTGTATATGATGGAACTGGCTGTGGTGGTGAGGATTATTATGCTGCAACGGCTGAAGATCTCTTGTGTGAAAAGGAGGTGGAAGAGGACGGCCATGAGCTGTTAATTGATCCATCTCTTCTGAAACCTTGTTGAATTAGAGCTTTGTCTAGTAATAATTACTACTTGTTGCGAATTCTAGCTGATAAACTGAAGTGATTACTTTCTTCTTCTAACCTTCACCAGAAAAGAGTTGGAAATGAGTAGCCAAAAAGGATTCAGGAGAAAGAGGTGAATCAACCATATTTGAACACTACTAATGTAATTAAGTTCCTTTGTTTGTTGATCTTCCTTCCTTCTCTTTTGGTGAGGGTTTGGGGGAAATTGAAGAGAGAGGGGAGGATTGAGTTGGAGGAGTTTGATATTTTTGTGTTTGGGTTATAGTTGTAGCTAGTAGTAGTAATTGGGTTGAGGTTAGGTGGGGGGGTGGGGTGGAAGAGGGGGTGTAGTTGGATGGATGATGAGTTCGGTTTTTGGTGAGACAGACAGCATGCGTATGGGCGGTGGGAACATGGGACCCACTTCCCCCCTTCTTTCTCTCTCTTTTGTCTCTTTAATTTTGGATGGCTGGGGAGAGCTTTCATCAAATCTCCCTTAACAACATGTCGTAAATTGGCTTTTCCATAGCTTTTCTCCCCCTCCTTCGAATCTATAAAATTGCATCTCCACAATAAATGATTGTGTGTTCGTTAATAAGTAGTACCTTTAAAATATGTGAAATTAAATTTTATACATTAGGCAAATAAAAGTGAATTTTTTTTTTACAAAAAAAATTACGAAAATTTTGTATCAAATTTAAAAATACTTTTAAATTAAAATGTATTTGAACGGATGATCATTTTGTCTTATAAAAAAACACTTTAAAATTCATAATAAAATGTGGATTAACTTACCTGCAAACATAAATGAGGAGTAGTAGTTGAGAAGCGTTACGGAAAAAATAGGACCCGGAATTCCCGTACAGAGAAGTGCAATTACTAGCTGAGGAAGAAGAGAAAGAGAATCAGCTCACGTACTCCCTTTCATTTTACCTCTTTATTTTATCAATGAGGACAAGTTTATTACTCTTTTTTTCTTACTCTCTTACTTTTTTTTTTATTATCCCATTATGGTTTTTTGAGACCCACCAATTTGATTAATTTTTACGGTTGAAATTAAATTATATATATTAATTTGATATTTTAAAATAAATATTTAAATATTCAAAATTATACAAAAAAAATACTATAAATTTTGTACTATTTTTATTATATCAATAGTGAAAAAATATATTTCAAAATGTTAGTAAAAGTTCATATTATTTGATTCTTAAAAATAAAATTATGACAATTAAAAACAAATAAAGGGATTGTTAAATAAATATAGTACATTAGTTAGTTAAATATACAGTTTCAAAGCATTATTAAGATTAATTTAGTAAAATAAATACTTTTCCAGTTTCTTTTTTATTGTCATGTTGTGTTTTTCGAAAGTCAATTGGACTAAATTTCAAAATTAAAGTAGATTATATTAATTTGATATTAAAATAAAAATAAATTTAATTTTTTTATATCAATATAATTTAAAAATATCTTTGAATACTGGTCAAAATTTATATTATTTTTAAAAAATATTTAATTAATTTTTTATTAGAATATATCAAATTAAAAAAAATCAAGTAATATAAAACGAAAAGGAATAGTTTAACGGAGGGTAAAATTGAAGTGAGGGTGATAAAAGACAGCGAGGATAAACACAAGAGAGTGTGCGCGTGTATGTATTTGGCTGCTCCCCCAGAAGACACGGTCTGATCATCTTGGGTGGCTTTATTGTTTTTGGGGAATCACTATTGCCTCTTTTACTCTCATCAATGCCCACCGTTTTCATTTTATTTCGTGACAATTTTCGGTAAATTATTAGTTTTATTTTTAAATTGTTATTAGTCTTAGATTTTTTAAAAATTTTGATTAATATTTTATGTTATTTTTGACAAATTAAGATAGAACAAAGTTTTTTTTTTATGGTGTCCTCAATTTATTAATATTGAGTTAATATTTTTGAAAGATATAATGAGTAAATATATGAGACTTCATCAATTAATAGGGGTAAAATGATAAACTTATTATATTAATAATTATTTTTTTAATAAGTGTGCCAAAGTTTAAATTTGACAACTAAAAGTGAACGGAGAAAGTATGAAATTTAGATACATTTTTTATTTGTAACATGACATAATAAGTACTTTCTTTGTTCAAGATATTCAACAATACTTGTCCAGTTTATCAAATTAAGAGATAATTTTACACTTAGTTCCTAATTTACTGAAGCAAATCATCTTGTTCGGAGACTGGTAGAGAAATATAGGGAAAGAAAGAGGGACCTTCATATGGTATTTCATTGATCTTGAGAAGACCTATGACAAAGTTCTGAGGGATCTCCTATAGGGTGTCTAGAGGGGAAAGGTGTTCCAATGGTTACTCCCTTTGTCCATCTTTACTTGTCATTTATTTACTTGACACAGAGATTAAGAAGTAGTAAATGATAGGGGTAATTATAGTCATTTTTCCTATTACGTTTTCAGACATATCATTTACTATTTATTAATCCTTATGGCAAATAAATAAGGAACAAGTAAAGATTGACGGAGGGAATAATTTCAAACTATTGCACGAGTATGAGACTCTTAACAAAAAGTTTATTGTTGAACATAACATGAATTTAGGGGTGTATATATGTATTTCACTTATATTTCCTCTATCTCCATATTAACTTAATTTGTGAGGCAATTCACATATATTAAGAAAAATATTTAAGGACATAATTTAAATCATACTTTAATCATAAATGTAACTTTATAAGTAGTGTAATTTATCTCCTAAAAAATATAAAACTTCAATAAATGAAAGAGCAAATATGAAAAAAAATTCAAACATTCATCTTGAATTTTAAACGATTCAACTACTTTGGATAATAAAAAGGGCCCAAAAATTGAGTTAATATAGAATAGAAAGAGTGTTTAAGTTTAGTTTGTCAAATGAAAAAATATTTTTAAATATATCAATCATTAAAAATAAAATTAATAATTTATTTTGAATACTTCTCCCTATTATTCTCTGTCTGTAATCTGTATAAATAAATATCTTTACATCCGGATATATATGTCAAAATCATTTTTACTCCACTACCTCTTTTATTTTACATAACGACTTTGATTCTACAACAATAATTATTTTAAATAAATGAAATTTTCTTTTTTTATTGAGATATTCATAACACTATAATTATATAAAAAGATCAAGAAATAAAAGTATTCCTCCTTTTCTATATTAACTTAATTTTTGAAACTTTTATTTTATTGTTTATAATAATTGAATTGTTCATAATTCAATATAGATATTTGAAATTTATTTCATGTTTGCCTTTTCCTTTATATTTTCTAGATGCAATTCAGGAAATTTTAGTAGCCCAGTTGGTTGGCTACCTAAATTAAACTCTCATCTTATTGGTGAGGATTCAATTCCCCACATTATAATTCCCTCCCCATTTCCCCTTCCTTTACTGCCAATTTTCTTTTTTTTAAAAAAAAAAAACCACGCAAATCCTATCTTAATTTGTATTCCATTTGATGAAAGTTGAAATGATTCTTTTACGAAAGGAACAAAAAAGCGTTAATCCTTCCAAAGAATATTTAAACAGAAGGAATTTTAAAATCTGCAAATTGAGTTAAGAGGACTAGTCAATAAATAACTAGGAGAAAACACATTGATCAATTAAATTAATAAAAGAGTGAGTAATTAAATGCACCCATCGTAATCGAAATGTATAGAGTCGCAAAATGCACTATACGTTAGTCATTTAGCGAGTGTCAAAATGGATCCCTTTTATCTAGTTTGATTCGGTATATGATGCATACTTTTTTAAAATTAAAAATTAATAAAATAAAGATGTTTTTTTTTGTTTAGTAAATTTGAAGAATGAAGCGAGGTGAAGATGTGAATAATATGGTATGTGCCAACTAATTGAGCAGTAGTATAATATAGTCACAAGTGGAATGAGTATAAATTTCGGCCTTCAAGTGACAGGGAGTGGGGAAAAAAGAGAGGAGTTTGAGGAGAGAAATTAATTCAATTGGTCAAAGGGAATTCGTGAGAGAGGCTATTGGAAATACAAACTAAACCAACAAGAGTGGGTTGTACTGACATCTTAACTCTTTTGCCTCCACCAACCTACTCCTGCTCCTCTTTCTTCTGCTATTCTCTTCTCTCACTTACGCCTAATGCTAATTTTTGTCAACATGGACAATCAACATTTATGCAATTCCTCTTTTTCCTATAATTATAGGATTACGGGCAACTTAATTATCATCCATCAAAATCTTTTATTCTTAATATATATGCGAAGATGATCATGTCTTGTAAAAATTTACTTTAACGAGCGAAAAGCTAAGAATTAATAATAGTATAAAAAAGTTACTCCATCATCTAATTTAAAAAAAAAATATTATTGCCAACAATAGTCAAGTATTATCAAGTGTCTAAATTTCAAGTGTGAAATCGAGGTTAATTGGTGTCAAGCTGAAATCCGTTACGAATATGCTATGGATGAACAATGAATTGGGATCGAAGGGAGGAGATCCTGTGAAAGTAGTGTCATCGGTTAAAAATAGTGTAGTTGGTCACTTAATCATAGACTAGCACTTATTATGCCAAGGTGTCACGGATTTTAGATACCTTGATAGTTTTTCACGGATAAAATTCTAATTAGTCCATCTATCAAATTCAAATTTCAACATATACTATTTTAAGAGATTTAACCCGTGATAGGTCAATTACTTTTTTATGAGACGATAACATTTTGTTAGAAGAAAATCTTGATTCTCGACACAAGAGTGAAAATTACCTCAAGTCATGAAAAAGTGAATTATTACTCCATTATTAAAATAGAACATAAACGAGTGGCATATTATAGACCCAATATTGTTCGACTTACACTCAATCCATGAGTATTGTGAGTGTTCTTTTGAATAATCATACTGATTCATCAGTCAAAAATAGTGAAAATGGCCGCACCTGTTACTAAAAGTTATATTTTTCACTGTTAAACGGTCTATCATTAATTTTATAGAGTTAGTGTTTATGTATATTTTAATATTAAAATATATTTTTGCTAATTTTAGTCTTTTAACTATAATTTATAGTATTTTCATCGATATAATACAGTATTTTCACCGATATAATATAGTATACTCCTTATAAACTTCATTCCGTGACTTTCTTCAATGTGTGCGCTTCCATTATCTTTTTACTTTTTTTCAAGCGCGCATTGCATAACTTTTTTCAAAACTTAGAAATATTTATTTTTCATGAATAAATAGTATTGAACTAAATTACCTTTAATCTCTTTTCTTAAATAAGTAATTTATGATGGTATGGATCTACTTTGAATTTGAAGTGGTAAAGATAGAAGAACAAAAAAGAAACAACTAAAACATTATTTGTTTTTAAAATAGATAAAGTATTTTAAAATAAACCTTCTGGATCGAAATAACAAAATAAAATAAATTGATAAAAAAAATTTAAGATAAGACTTGAACACGGGTAAAAACATCAATTATTTCTTTATGACAATCAATAATTCAATATGAATTTAGTACACTAAAACATAAAATGAGATAAGACTTGAACACGAGCGACTCCAAAATCTGAGATCCAACCCCGACTCGAAACTTGAGATAAGATATGTGTTAGTGATTGTGTACAAATACAACACAACTATATTCCATTTTCCATTCAATTTAAGCATATACTAAGAAGCCTCACGGCAGCAATTCAGTACAGTCAACATAACGGTGTAACAATTAATCCACCTATAAGACCAAACTGCTAATCTAGCAAATTTACTACGCTTATTAAAAACAAATTTTCACATAATTCATTTTTAAATTTTCCTGTCAGTTTAGTGCTAAAGCATGCCCTTTAAAAAAATGACATTTTCCCCCTTTATGAGTTATTTGAAAATTCTGACAGTGTTTCTCATTTTGCTTATTAATGTTATTATCGAGGAAATTCTCATCTCATTCAAATGGTTGGTTTCTCATACTCAAAATTTAAAGAAGTTAATTTTAATATTATTGATAAAATGATGCCAAATTATGATACATTGAGATGCATGGTCCTTGCTGCTGCTATTATAATAATGATTATATATAGTAATAATAATGTCAATAATTATATTGTTTATTAAGTGTCCTATTATTAATCTGGTTAGAGTATAATGGTTGGCAATTGGATAATGAAGAATCTAAATAATAAAATGGGGGGTCCTTCCCCAGGATAACCGGCCGCCTTCTCCTCCAATTTCTTAAATATTTTAATATACAATTAGATATTAAAATATACATTAAAAGTAGTTGTTTGAATCTAAACGCATATTTATACACAAAGGTATTACATTAAAATCAACACAAAATAATAAGACTATTTTTTACCTGAACCCAATTATACATATTACTACATATAATGATAGAATACTTTTTATAAAGTATATGGTAGTTTATGGTGATGATGGATATATATATATATATATATATATATATATATATATATATATATATGATGGTTATGGGTGATGATTGGAAATTGTGTTATTCGATAGTGGTGATGGATAGCAATGGTAATTGCGAGAGTGAAGATTAATAATGATTATTGATTGCAATAGTTAGTAGTGACAACAAATAATTTGGGTGGATGATATATAATGATAATTAATGGTGACGGTGAATGATATTAATGGTCGATGATATAAAGTGATGAATGATGATGTTGATTTTTAATAATAATTTATGAATGATTGTAATGATGGTTGGTGGTCACGATGATTGTAAATGGTAGCTAGCAAGGATTATAGATGGTGGCTAAACATTTGATTATATGATGATTGAAGACTGTAGTTACTATGGTTAGGATAATAACTACGGGTGATGGTAATTGATAATGATGGACAACTATAATCCTGGGATAAACTTCAATTGAATGATTTTTCGGGAAATGCCTATGAAACAACAATAGGAAGTAACGATTATAAATGGTGGCTAATGTTAGTGATGATTGACCGATGATTGTAAATGGTAGCTAGCAAGGATTATCGATGGTGGCTAAACATTTGATTATATAATGATTAAAGACTGTAGTTAATATGTTTAGGATAATAATTACGGATGATGGTAATTGATAATGATGGACAACTACAATCCTGGGGTAAACTGCAATTGAATGATTTATTGAGAAATGCCTATGAAACAATAATAGGAAGTAACGATTATAAATGGTGGCTAATGTTAGTAATGATTGACTATATGATGATTGAAGACTATAGTTATTGCGATTAGGATAATAATTGTGGATGATGATAATTGATAAACCACAGTCAAATGATTGTTCCAAAAATGTCTATATAGGAAATAACAAATAGAAAATGCTTCATCAACCTAGGGCAATTTTTTTTTTTTTTTGAAAAAAATTATTGAATCAATTGATTCTTTAAATTATAAAATGAATTATTCATGAATTGTATCTCCGATTTTACAGTAATCATTGGTGCTTGTTGATGTAAAAATTTTATAAGATCATTTTTAAAAAATGAATTGAAATAATTTTTATAAAATAAAATTGACTATTAGTGAGTGTTTAACTTTTTTTTTTTTTACTTTTGACTTTTAAATATTTTTTAAACTTTAGAAATATTTGAATAACACAAAAAAAATTTAAAAATCCAAAAATGAAAAAATAAGAATTTTTAATACTTATGATTAGAATTTTTATTAAGTGCAAACAAATTGATAGGCATTAAGGTGTGGAAATTACACCCAATAAAAAAAAAAAAAATACTACAAATCAAAATACAGCAAAAACATCATTTTCAAGGTCAGTCAACGATTCTCCCACCACCTTTCCAGGAACTGAAATTAATGCCATCCTCTTACATATAGACTCTTTTCTTTAAATTATCTATCACTTTTATTTTTATTTCCCCCTTGTTTACTAGTACAACTACATATCTGGCCAATGGTTTCCCAAATGATTGGCATTTCTGCTATTCTTTTTCTTTATATAAAAATAAATTAAATTTTACCTTTGCATAAGTACTCTAATTGGTAATGGTACACATTTCCTCATTCCAATCACAGTCTTAATTCTAAAAATATGCCTGCCATTCATACTTGTCCAATTCTATTTAGGTCGATAAACTCCGTGTTATATGTTCGAAATGAATCTATATCTACATGTGAAAAATAATTATTAATAAGATTAAATATATATATATATTTTAAAAATCATTTTCTTAATTCAGAATAAACAATTACGTTTAAATCTTTTCAATTAGAATTAAACAGGAAGACATTTTGAATATTGCTTATTTTTAAACTAATAACCACCATTTTTCCGAGTAATAAGTCTGACTAAGGGCAAAGATTGAGGTCCACATCAAGATGGCACAATTTTAACTGTCCCAAACAACCAAAAAGGGAAATAGGAAAATGTTGCAGAAGATCATGAATTAAATAGCATATAATTACGTAATCAAGACATATAAAAAAATAACATCTAATGAGGTCGGGCCAAACCTACTTGAGATAGAAGTAGGGAGGTGGATTTAGGTCATTCGATGGGTTTCAAGAATCGAATAACTTTTGTATGAATTCTATATTTACATTGAAAAAATCGGTAAATATATGAGAAAAATGATTCGAGAATTCACTAACAAAGCATGTTGTTTGGTCTAGTAGAAAAAATTGAACCTTTAAACCTTTGCTACCCTCTTGGTCAAGGGTTTGGATCCATTAGTCACCATGTTGATGTAGGTCTTTATTTATCTCTTTTTTATTTTTAATTTGAGATAAATGAAAACTTCCAAACATTAAATTAAAATTCGAGTAATATTTCTGTGTGATAAAATGTGAGGTTACTAGTATGAGTGTAAGACAATCAGTTTCCAAAGAAGTACCAACAATATTGTATTTGTTTTGGAATCTTGTAAAAGTGGGGTCTTCAAGGTAGACAATATGGTCGTCTTCTTCTTCTTCCCACAAGTTAACTTGGAGAAAACATAGGAAATTGTTGCAAGGATTAGACAACCACGATGATGAATTAAGATGTTACTAATAATACTGTCCTTATCTTAATTAATCAATTACTAATGTAAGTATTAAACAAATGGAGGTTCCAATTAGACAAGCTAATATTGCGGCAGAAACATGATCATGGACCAGTATAATTAGCTCCCAAAGAAAGACATCATTAATTATATAGGTATCTTTTAACCTTCATGTGAAGAGCACCTCATTAGGGTTCTTTGGCTTTCGGAATCTTTTGACTCAAACTCACTTTTCCATTAGTGGATTCCTGTCCCATGTTTATCCCACTTAATCTACATCATCATCTTATTATTATTTTTTTGTATTTTAAAATTTTTTCACACTCCTTGAGAAAAATACCCTTGTGATGTGGTCCTTCTATGAATTTTCCACTAGGTATCGGACAACCTTTTACTCATGAAGAAAAATTCCCAATAGCTTTGATCATACATACAGACATATATATATCAAGTTGTTTTTAAGTCGACGATCTATTAAAAACAAAATATCGACCTCATAATTCACAAACATAAAAATAAAATCTGCGTATATTTTATTTTTGTCAAATTTCATTTATGAAATTACTAGAATATATATGTATATCTCTCTCTATATATAGAGTACGTTTTTTTTTAAAAAAAAAGTACGAAGAAGTTATTTATTTTGATGAAATTAGTAGGAAATTGGCTTGTTGAAAATGTCATCGACAAATCTTCTCATCAGAAACCATATTTTTCATGGCGTGAACCTTCATAGAAAATTCACAAAATAATTAATATTTGAGATTCAAAAAAGTATTTACTTACATTAAGTTTGCAATATTGTCACAAAAATATAGATACAATCTTCATCTAACTAGAACAACACACGCTTAATAATATTGTACTGCATGTTTTAACAGTAATACCTTGGTCAATCGAATTGATTATATTAGAATTGCATTGGCCTAAATCCTAATCAACTCTTTCACTTTTCATTTTCAACAAAAAGAAGGGTAAATGAAAGAGAATGTAAACTAATTTGTCGTTGATCTTTCAAGTTGAGATTAATTAAAAAGCAAGTAGCTAGGGACTTTAATTAATTGGAATAATTAAAGTCCTAAACAGCCGACCAAGTTAAGGCTTATCCACGTGAAGGATGAGACTGATTGGTTTGGATTCGATCCACTCGCCCACCTGCTACCCTTTAATTAATTAATTAATTAATTTTAGTTAATGTCCATTATTTTGGCTTTAGCATTATGTCAACTCTCTCTTTTCACATCAATTTGATTGACATTATTGATCATATATATCTTAGCTTTTCTTTCATGTAGGAACAAAAATTCTTCACATTTAGCCAAGTGTTGTTGTTGGTCTTGTTGATGTTAACAAGTCCTTATGTTGATTAACCTTTTATTCCGGTGGTTATGGTTTGTTTCATAATGTATTGTATTGTGTTGTAATGTATTATATAGTATCGTACTGTATTGTTTCAATAGATACAATGTTTGGATAGATTTTTATTGTTCTTTGTCGTTACATAATGTCATATATCGATAATTTAAAAGATAAACTCACAAGAAATTGTAGGGTATGTGGTAGATACCATGAAAAAATAGGATGAATGATAACATAAAATTATTAAATAATAAATAAGTTAAAAAAATAGAAGAAAATATTAAAGTAATGACGCAACCACACCACATCGATTGTTAGACAAAATGAATTTTTTCGTCATTACCTAACATGGATTTAAACAATACAATACAATGAAATTTAAGTAACAATCAAAACAAACATTGTATCGATACGATACAACCGGAAACAATCATCTAAACAAGGGGTAAGTCCCTCTCATTTGACAGAATGGTTCAATCCAAAGAAATCTTGTTCACTTTAATTAAATTAATTATCCAGATGTAGTAATAAAACGATTAGAATTTCTTTTAGTCATTATCTGAAAATTGAGCATCTAAAATCATTCAATATGGAGCAATTTACTCCTCTTAATAAGCACATTTTATTTGAATCTGAATTAATCGAGTTGATAAAATTTTATTTATATCAAATAATGTTATTAAAAAATAAATCGCTTTCACCTTTCATTAAAAAAAATATAGTGATGTTTTGTTAAGTCAATCGTCATGAGAACTAATTTTCAAACAATATGGAAAGCTAACTAATCATCATACCAATCAGTGAGCTTCTATAAGGAGATGACTATTTCTTTATAACCCACTAATTAGGTATTAGCATCTCATTTGAGACTTTTAATTCGGTATAACAATAATCAGGTATGAAACATGAACTGCTTAAAAATAATTCACTCAAGTCTTTCCAATTTTTCACACTTGACATATTTATTTTTTAAAATAAGGTCAACTAATAGAAATTAAAGTGAATTGCTTGGGCCAAGACAAAGTGTTTCTTTTAAGCTATGTATTTCTGAAAATTGCAACTTTTAATGGTATTTAAGGTAGAAGAATTTCTGAAATGCAAAAAGCTTAGCATCTTATAAATAACCTTTCCCCCCCTTTTAAACTGAATAAATTAGTTGAGAATCTAATTCTAAAAATTAATTAGATCACATACAGCTCCTTAGGGAATCGATATCCTCGTTGAAAATTGTCCCATCAATCACAATGGACATGTATACTAATTTTAATACCATCTGTGACGATCCAAATTCAACTGTTAAGGTGTAAACCTCAGTTGTCGAATCCTGTACCATGAGGCTTAACAAAATTCTTGTGAGTTCAACCACCAGTGATTTAATTTGTTGGTACTTACATTGTTACCCATCGAGTTCATGCTATTGCTAGCTCTAATTAATAATTAATTATAGAGAGAAGTTTTGATTGTGATATTTTCCAAGTTAATAGTATTAACAGTAAAAAAACGTAGATGAAATTTCTAAGTTATTTATATTAATATATTCTAGCTAGGTTCGTTATTCGACACGAAAAAATTTCATCTGGGTTAAATAATTGTATCCTATTATCATAAGTTAATTAAATAATGCAGAAAAAGAATGAACTATACTATAGTCGATTTCCTGATTAATTAACCTTATTTGAAACCAAATAGATACAAGTTGTATATAGTGGGGTGCAGCTCAGTTGGCAAGCTACCCCACATTTTCATTTCAGTCATCATGGGATAGCTAATTAACTTAAATTTTGCTAAGTAAAATTATTTATCCGTAATATCGAGTTAATATTAATGCATTTAAAGTTACAAAAGTCTTTTATCGATATTTATATAAGATGTTGAGTGATGAATACTTATATTTGTTATTGTCGCTAAATTTTTATTTTTTAAGTAATGTCCCCGGGATAAAAAAAGGTTAGGCACAGTTGTATATATAGGTGCTCCTGCCAACTTGGAATAGCTAATTAACGTATTATATAAGAGGAGCCTCCAGCAGCAAAGTGAAAACAATAATTAAAAGTGTGGGAACTACTTTTAGATAGTAGTACTGCTAATTATAACTAGCAATACTAATCTACTTTATATTTCTAAACAATAATAATAACCTATGTAGATGCTTGTTTTAAAGTGTACATATGATCTGTCTGTTATGATAACTTCATTGAAGTGTTATTGAAAAGCTTTCTGAAAAGTACTAATCAACTTAAATAAATAATTAGAGAGACCTCTTATAATTAATTAATTAATTGAAGGATATATAAATCGAGTTTACGGCATGATAATCAGATATAGGACTTAGAAAGCAAGAAATCAGAAAGTGACTAGTAGTTTAACTAGAGATTAATAAATAATCCAATAAACAAATGAAATGTCTTCGTTTTTTTTTTCCCTGTTCCTCTTTCTAACTTTTAATATTCAATGTATATATAGATAAATAAAGTTGGACATTAATTATAATTTTTTAAAAATGATTTAGTATTGTTTTGATGTTTTTTTAAAATACGCGATAAGTCAGCAAAGCCTAAAAGGCACGAAAAACGAAATTAAAGGTCAATGCAAAAAAGAATTTGTACTAAAATTCTCGAAGTTAAAAAAGGCCAAATGAGTGCTTTTTTCCCTTAATTAAAACATCTGACCCCCTTGTATGAGTGCCAAGTTAGGGGAACAATCTAGCAATTTAATCGAAGAAAAATTATGCGGATAAGTAAATATATATTAGTTAATTAGTTAATATAATTATAGTTTGAATTAGTTATGATTCTCGGTAAATATCTAGCTGTAATTATAATTTGAGTTTTGTATAATTCGCATGATTTATACAAACGTTGTGTGTGATTATATAAACAGTAGTGCGTGAATCAAATTGTATAGTGAAATATACAAACATTGCGAATTGTATAGCGAATTATACAAACTTTGTGTATGAATTGTATAGCAAAATATACAAACGCTATACAAATACGGCAAATTGTATAGCGAATAATACAAATGGTGCACAAATTATTTAAATATTGCTATAACTATAGTTACAAAATATAATTACTCAAATTATAGCTATGAAACATAATTAACGTATTTTTAAGTGGCTATATGCGAAGATTTCTTATTAATTAATAAATGAATGACTACTTAATTAGCATTCTCAGTCCATTTTTGCTTTAGCACATAAAATAGATGAAGAGAAAAAGAAAAGATTATATAAGAAAAAACATGTTGCAACATGCTTAGATAACGACCAACTATAGATCATATATTTAACTGATGAAATTAATTTTATCCTGACTTTCATGCCACTGTACTTTTATTAATATGTTGAGAACAGATTTTTTTTAATATATACAATAAGAATATTGTCTTGAGGATGTTGGAAAAGTACTGATTAAGTTACACTAAATATATATTAATAACTAGTATGTGCCAGCACTATATTCAATATGGATTATTTCATTGAATATAAACTTATTATAAGGTCCTAAATGATCTGATTAGCAATATCCATATATATAATTTGAAATCCAACAAACCCCTTTTTAGATTTTTTTTGTGTTTAATGGTAATAATATTATGATTAGGTTTAGACAACAAAATCTTTGTTCTATGAAAGGAAGATCCTAATTAACCCAAAGCTTTATTAATTTAGCTAGGATCTTACACAAGATTTTAAAAAATATGAATTTTTGTGGTGCCATTAAATTGACCAATTTAAAAAAGGGAATAATGAACAACAAATTTCTGAATGTTTAGTACTTTTAGCAGGCACTTGCAATTTTGGGATAAATTAAAATACTAATACTGTAAACCAGGTTCAATTAAAAACTCATTTAATTATTAGAAGGGCAATTTACTGGCTAATACATGCATTATATTCCACATGAATGGTTTTAATAAGACATATAAAACTAATGAATTTGGTGCATCCTAGTGTTATATAGTACTTTTAATTAAATGGAAAAAAAGTTTAAAATATCTTTACATTATGTAAAATTAAATAAAAATATTCTTATTAATATTTTGATTCAAAAATGCCTTTTATCATCAGCACTTTGGTCCAAAAATATCCACGGCAACATAGCATTGAGATTGTCACAACTTAACATTTTATTTTTATTTTTCCAATATCATATTCTCAGTTCAATTTATCTTTAAAATTCATAAATATTAAAAAAAAAATCGAATAATATAGTCATGAATCAACATAGATTGTCATGCAATGATAGGATTGCTTCATCCTTAACTAAAGGTCTCAGATTTGAGTTTCGAATTCAAAGAAAACTCTATTGGGAGCGCCTCCCCTGAATGAGTCCTGCATTGCGTGATCCAAATTTAGTCTGAACTTTAACTTTTAGTTTGAACACCAGACGAAAAAATTCAAAAAAAACACATCCATTAAATTTTTAAATTTTTTATTTTATTTTCTTTAATAAAAATGGATATCACGTCAGAAACTTAATGCCACACACTGATTGGCCTTTCTTTACTCTCATGGATAAAGGAATGAGTAAATTTCACAAATGATAAATATATTAATCTTGATAATATTTTATGCGTATAGTTTTTCTAATTACACACTTCACAGCTATGTTAAAGTTTGTTATGAAAATTTCGTTTGTCTATTATATGTTGTTTTAAGAATAATTATACAAGTACGTTTTAACAGAAAAACTAAACAATCGATCATTTAGTATTTTAAATGGAAAGAAATTCTATTATTTACAATAGTTATATATCAATCAAAATTAATACCTAGAATTAGTTCTTAAAAGATACAGAAACATATATGTAACTGGGCCAATTAATTTTGTTGTCTTCAATTGTAAACATCATATTTTGATTAGCCTTTTTTATGAATTTATAATTATCGTAGAAGTACTTACTATATGATTCAATTTCTTGTTAGAATTTTATTGTGTGTCTTTGTGTTGTGATTCTATGATCGATATACATTTTTTTGTGTTTTCTGTTGTGTAGTTTACATCTATTCTAAAGATTTTAAATGTATATGTGAATTTTCTTTTTTTGTATAAATATATATGTGAAGTTGTATATATAATGATTATTGATTGCTACATATGTATATAGATTTACAAAATGATTCATATATACACTATTTTGTATATAATGTTAGTATAATTAATATTTTTATTTGTATATCTAACATTCATAAGTTGTCATATAATTTACATCTAGTTTGTAATTATTAAATGTGTGCGTGAATTATGTATGAATTTTATTAGTATAAGTATAAATGTTAAGTATATACGATGATTCGTATATATGTATAAATTAATGGTGTATGTATATTGATTGCTATATATGCATACAAATCTACAAAATAATATAAATATATTTATATATACACACATATTTGTATATATTATATTGTATATAATGTCAGTTTAAGTTGTATATAAGGTGGTTTGATTCATTTAGTATTTTTTAAACATCATATCCTAATTTGGTAGACAAGTCAAAGTAACTTGGCGTTAATTTGGCAGATAAGACCATTAAGATTGATTACAAGGCTGAATAAAGTAACAAATCAATGATGATACACAACGACATGGGTGTGTGGGTGAACACTAGTTATAATTTGTTTCATGTCTTATTAAAGCATTTGTATATTTAAGTATATTTGTATAAAAATTATGACAATATACGATATTATTGTATAAAATGAGATATTTTGTCTATAAGTATTGTAAAGGTTTACATGATATTAGTATAATGTGTTGTGGGTGAGATTATACAAATGTATTATTATATATACACAATGATATAAAAAAAATATACAATGTATAAATTGGAATTACACATAATACCTATTTTTTTTTTTATTCATTTATACAATTGATGGGATCGTATTTAAAGAAAATTCATCATATTCGCAGTTGTATAAGCTAGTAGCAAAGCAACTTGGCATTAATTTGACAGACAAGACAATGAAGATTGAGTACGATTGAAAAAAAAAATGAATGAAGAAAATGTAAGCTTAATAATGCTTTATGGTTATAATTTTCCTAATTATACTCTATAGCTATATTAAAATTTGCTATAAAAGATGTCGTTTGTATATTATACATTTTTTTAAAAAAGAAAGACTTACCTTATATACTAACCCAAGTTCTACATATTGGACTATTGGTGATAAAAAAAGGTGAAATTGATTTGGGCCGTAATGATACTCTGGGCTCTGGCAATGTATGAGAAAGGCCCATTTTACCAAGCAACATTCATATGGTCCAAGCTGGGATTATGCACCAGGTATCAGTAAAATCAGCAATTGCACACGGCACAAAATTCACAGAAAGGACCCATGGGATTCGTTTGAAACCCGTGAACACAAAATCAGACATTGAGCCCTATCGGAAAAGACGTTTCGAACTCAATGAAATCCTCAGAATTTGATTTCGAAGTCTTCTCAACTCGAAATTCGAGAATGATCGTTAAAACTAGTTAAGGACTCAAATACTCAAAATAACCTGTTAACATCGAGTAGAATTTTTTTGAGAAAACTACATTTATAGAAGATGCGAATATTGGGGAAATGTGTGTAAATTAAACACATCATTTATGTTTCTTTTTTCGTACTTACCATTAGACTCCTCAAAGATGGTATCGAACCAATTTTCTTCATAACAAATATTTTGTTACAACTAACCAGGACTGTGGTGGAGCGGTAAGCACTCCTTTTACCCTTAACCAAGGCTTCGGATTCGAGCTTGGGTATGGAATTACCTTTATCAGAAGCGCTTTTGTTTCGGACAACAAATGTAGCAATTTCTATAAATTCTCGAATTCTTCTTTACAAATTAAAGTAAATTTAAGGATGAACAATGTGGTATTTGATTTGCCTTCGTCATTGATCTTGAAGGTCCTTTCTTTTAGTTATTTTTCCCTTCTTTTTTTAAACCATTGAGAACTACATGTATTATTTAGTTTTATACTTCCTAATGTCTCCCATGCCACGTACTTTATTCAACTAATTAGTTATATAATTGTCACATAGCCTAAATAAAACATTAGTGTTGGCATGGTAAAAGTTCTTAGATATTTTGATAATGATAAAGTGAATTAATTTCAAAAATTTGATCAAAATGGTGAAGGGCGTAATGCAGATACCGTCTACGAGGAGTGAACATGAACATGATATAGTAAACTTGGTTCACTAGGCAAAAGATGAATCGGAGAAGTGAATAGTTATTAAGGTGTTTTTCATTAGAAACGTTTAAAATAATAAATTTTGAATAGTCTTCAAGTGTCTTTGATAAAAATCGTGGATTAAGAAATATAAGGAGAATTCGTTTTATAGATCACTTACAAATAATATATCTCTAAAAAAGACATTTTTCTTCATTCTTGGCAAATGTCTGTGCAAGCAACATTCAAGCATTTCCTCATCTTAATTTCTCAGAGATAATATGGGTATATTTGTCTCCACTTGCGACAATAGTGGAAACAATCATTGATGTGGATATTTTCTTGCTGTTACGTCCTTTCAAAGCATATCACACACATTTGACACGTGTTGCATGATAAGGCAGCCTTTTTTTTTTAATTGAGGAAAAGAAATTGGGAAATGGGGAGAAAGATTACAATGTGGGGAATTGAATCCTAATCAATAACATGAGAGTTCAGGTAGTCAACCAACTGAACTACTAAAATTCTCTGATAAAGCAGCTAATAAATGCTCGTGTTTTTTTTTTTTTTGTGTCTTCACTCTGATTTCTGGAAATAGGGGGGAAAATAAATTTTTTAAGATTTGGATCTTTCTCTCTAATGTTTTGGAGGTAATTAAAGTGGAGCTTTAGCAAAATTGATGAGAAAATTACAAGCCTGAGAGTAGTAATGAATGGGCTTATAACCTATGTATTACATTATGAAAAAAGTTCAACTTTCACTTGTGACAGTAAATTAGCAAAGTTACATGGATCTCTACCATCAAAATCGAAAAACAGAGTAAAAAATATCAGTATATTGGCTAAAGATTGCATCCAGTAGCCATCATTTGTTTAAACTCTTCAAAATTAACAAATCCATCACCATCTTTATCAACCCCTTTAATCATTTTTCTACACTCTTTAACACTGCAATTTACACAACCAAGGCTAATTAGAACTCTCCTCAATTCCTTAGCTGATATAAGCCCATTTTTATCAGCATCAAACACAAGAAAAACTTGTCTAATTATCTCATCAATATCCTTAACAGAATCACCAAAAACTTGATCTTTTTCCACCCCCATGACATTCAAGAACTCATCCAAATCCACAAATCCATCCCCATCACAATCCATTTCTTTGACCATAACCTCTGCTAATTCCTCAGCAGCTTTCGATTCTTGATTATGTCCAACACTCAACAAAATTTCAGCCAGCTCTAAAGGAGATATCTTTCCATCCCCATTTGCATCAATGAATTTAAAAACTAATTTCAGTTGATTAGACACCTCCATAGTTGCAAAACCTGATAGACAACTGAAATCAGAAGCCATTCTCTTTGGTTTCTTTTTCCCTTTCTTAAATCTCCCAACAAATCTCCCAACTGACTTGAACCATATTGAAAAAGAATCCATAGTATTCTTAAAAAAACAGGAGAAAAATAAAGAGTAAAAGGAGTGATTGATTGGTCAACCTAATTTTTTGAGCGGAAACAGAGAGTTTTTTTCCTATGAAAAAGAAAGTACAATGTTTATGAATCCTCAATACTACTTGCTATATATTAATCACAATTAATTTCAAACCTATGAGGAAAAGGTTTCCAATCCCACAAGGACAAGCGTTTTCTTTTACCAAATTTATTAGGAAAACGAATTTTTTTAAATTTATGTAGTATTCTTTTTCTTTTTATTTGTTTTAAAATAATATCATCCTCTTATAATTAAAAGTAATAATTATAAAATCCCTCTTCTATTTTTAATATAAAAAAATATGACTTTAAAATTTCATATTTATTGTTAATGCAATTATTTATAGTAAAATAAAAGTCAAGAGATTTTAGACCAGAAATTATTAAAAAGGATTTTTTTAAAATTTTATGTGCCGAAATCGTATTTCCTAAATATAGAACTAAAAATTGAAGACATAGTTAGCATTTTTTCTGTGGAAGTGAAAGTTTCTGTAGACCATGTCTTTGCAGTGTCCATTACCAAAGACTAATTCGTAGAGGAATATAGAAATATCCTGGGAAAAGTTGCCGGCAATATTTGTCATCATGCTTAGGGTTTTAAATTCTACAAAATATAATTTATGGATAAATTATATATACCACATAATACTACTTACAATTTTTGACGTATACAAAAAAATTTAACCTAAAATCAATAAGTTCTACCGAATTTCTAAAAAAATTTCTTTTTTATTTAAATTTGATTATTTTGAATTCACATTAGAGAAATACTCACCGCCCCTACTTCTATGCTAAATTTTTTTTGTTCCTTTTTCTTTTTGGGTCTCGAGACTCCGTTGGTGAAGGAATAAGGTACTTAAGAAGATGTTATTGAGCAATTTTTATTGGAATTTACATGTCAGAGGGCAAAAGTTATTAGTGAAAGTTACAAATATCCAGATACTTTCTAGTTACCACTTGTCCTCTTATCAAAACAGTGTTCATCTAGATACAAAGTAGTAAATAATAAGCATATTATACCAAATCATCCATTGAATATAATAAATACAATATCTTAAAAAATATAACAAAAAAACGACTAATTAATGATAAGAATAAATTAGGAATAACGTATAAGATTAACTCTTCATGTCATAAACTGGACAAACATTGTTGAACATTACAAAATAACATAGTTAACAAGTAAAGATGGACGGAGGGAGACTTTCTAGTTACTGCTTATCCTCTTATCAAAACAGTAGTAAGAGCACTCTTAATACATTCTCAAAACTTGAGTTGAATCTTGAAAAGTGACAACTGGATATTTTGGCCAGAAACACTTTTTTGAGTCTCCTTTTCACATTGATATCTAGAAGAAAACTTTATGATTGTTGTTATAATTGGGCCTAGTAGGGTTGGTCTTGCAGAATTATATATGAAATATTCATCAACTTAATCGAATGCTAGGAAGGTTGGCAAAATTAGTTAACCATATTTTACGAAAGTTGATTGAGACATGAGGGTCAAGCACTCACAAAATGTTCAAAAGTTCTCTGGTAACTGAAAATCATTTCTCAAAAGGATATATGACCATACAAAAGCACAAACTCAATATCTTTAGAAGACAGGAAAATATCTCCATTCAAGATGTACACAGGTATAGAAACCTACAAAAAAACATGATTTTCAGAATCACCATTCAACCATGCTGATAAGGCAAAGTAATCCATAACACTTGGCTTTCATTTTTCATTCTTGAGAACCAGAAGCCAAAAATTATACGTTCAGTGCAGAATCAACTGTGTGCATATACCTAAAAGTGGTTGATGATATTGTAAATTGTCATCAATGCCAAAAATCTACTTTGAGATTAGACACAGTACATATACACTATTGCAGAAGCAAAGCGCAGCAAACAGCACACACATCTCAAACAGCGTAAAGCAGATAAATCTGCAGAAATGCTACATAAACATAACTTGATAATTTAAAGGAGATCCGATAGTAGCAACAGTGATAGCAACTAAAGGAATATACAGCCACACAACACATCACTGAAGAAGGATATACAAACCAACAAGGCAGCTAACAACTGAACGATATCTATATATTTTCCACAAAATGCTTAAACATAAAAAGGGAAACAGGTTCAGAAACTAGGTGGAAAATGGTGACCAAAATCTGCCAGACCTAGCAGAGACAGAAACTTGCACACAGAGGAAACCGACTAGTTTCAAGGGTTCAGAAACCCTAGTTACTCTTAGTCCCATAACAGGAAACTACTTTCAAGCTGGGCCGACCACCATTAACATCAGCAATAAACTTACTTTGTAAAAGTAGCCATCAATCTAGCATACCTGTGCAGCAAATACTAACATCTTTCTCTTCTAACCCATGGAACCGCCATGGATATCTTACACTGCTTCAATAGCTGTAAAATCAAATATTTCATTGCCAAACCCCTGCAACTAAAAAGATAAACAAAGCCCATAGAGTAATTTGAGTCTATACACAACAAGCAATCCTTAGGCATGAAGCTTGTATATTATAGAGGAAATGCTACACATACAACATCAGAACTCCTGCTAACATCTAGTGACTCTACAAAGAGCTAAGCCCCTCAATATACTGCAGAAGGCTCTAAATGCCCGGGCATATAAACAATCACTAGTTTTTGAAGCACCGAAACTATTTTCTGCAATATTAGATGATAGGAAAATTGGAAAAATACAAAAAAAAATATTACCATATATTGCAAAAAAAATAAAATAGTACCCTAAGCTCAACATGATCGAAGCAAAACAGGACCCACGGATGAACTGAGCATATCACTCAGGGCTAATTGAATCTCATTTGAGCCATGCTCACAACTTATCAAGCTTGAAAGTAATGGGAAGAAGCCTGACAAGTTTTTCTCAAATGATGCATCTCCTAAACTACATATTGCCTGGAGAGTAGCAATAATAAGAGGTGCACGTGCAGCCAACTCTCTCCTTCTACCAGAACCCAGGGGAACTAGCCAACGAAGCTGTGCACCAAGAGATGATTCAGACATTTGTCCTGAACGTGCGATCTCAATATAGAAGTGTAAGACCTCGCAGCAAAGATTGACAAGGTAAGTTTCCACATCAGAATCTTCAAAACCAGTAGGCTTATCTAGCACAAGATTTTGTAAAAATGAGAGACAAATTTGATAAGCCTCATTCTCAAGCCGTAATAAAGGAGGGTCCTGCATTTGGGTCATAGAACTGAACTCTAGCAGCTTTGACCGCAGTGTCGTGTCACTGTTTATCTTATGAGCATGAGATGCCACACCATGCATGGCATCAAAGAGGACAATGATGTTTTTGCTAGACAACTGAGGTCTGTACATGTTGTAGATCTCCATCACAGCCTGCCATGTGCAAGAGATCATTATGGTAGAAACTAAGCTTTCTAGATATACACAGCAAAGGAATAATTAATCAAATTTACCATACAAGGTTTTCAATAATATCAATGTTCTTTATGAAGACATTATCTTTAAGAAAGCAACAAGGGCTAATAGTCAATACTTAAGAGAATGACCAAATTAACTATACAAAGATATCCCAAGTGTAAGCAGACAACTACAGATAGATGAAAAACCCACACCAAAAACACAAAACCTATTGCATTAAAGATCTTCCAACAGGATTCTGAGATACTCGTAGTTACTAATCTCACGCTACAGGTACAGCATCAGCAGTAGAAAGATTGTCTGAAATTTGAGAAGGCATCAAGAGTCCATAGTTTTAGTCAATTGTAATTTGATTCTCATTTTCCCAGCTTTAGTGATACGTAAAAGGGAAGATGAAATAAAATTGGTACGCTCTTCAAGAAGGCAATATTATATCTCTAACTATCAAAAAGTAAACTAATATCAAGTATCAACTTCAGAACTGTGAACAAAAATAACGAGACTGTAAATTGACAACTCTTAAATTATAATGATAGGGTGCTTAAAATATCTTACTCAATCCCATCAAATTACTCCAATTCCAACATGGAATACGTGGTATATCCATCTAGACAATTAAATTAGCATTAACTTCCAACATAAATTTGTTATTGTATATACACATATACATGTCTAACTGAAGAACTCGAATCAACAGCAGCACACTAAACAAACATGAGCCCAAAGATTCTAACTGTGCATATATATTTTAAAAAACAAATTTTATATGCCAACCCAACATTTCCCCCGCTTCATTTGACACATAATGCATCTTTTTTTCAGATAAGGGTAACTTTGTATTCACAAAAAATTCACCCTCCAAGGATGATGAATCGGAAACTTCACATAATCCACCTTTTTATGTCCAATCACGTCAAGCAAACCACGATATAATCAAAAGATTTTTCAATCACTAGAACGCTCATTGGGCTTTTTGAGTCCATCACATCATTTGTTTTTATGAAGGAACGTGAAGCAATTTACTGATTAAGCCCTTTTATCTTGTACCCCTTAACATAGTGTACAACCATCTTTACTCGCTTCAGGAGAGCATACATAAATTATTACTTTTTGGATAATGGGTGGCAGTGAAATTCAATCCAACGACCGCAGTCTGCTGTGGTACTATGTTGAAGTGTGTGGCCATCTCTAAGCTAGAGAATATATAAATGAATTAGAACTAAATCCACAGTAGTGACTTTTCTGGATACCTGAATTAATAATAGCTGAACAGCAGCCCTACACTTCACATCAGAAATAGCATCATATAGACGGTGCCTCCTCAAGTTTTCCAAGTCCGCATCTGGAGTATCTGTAGCAGTGGTTTCTGCGTTGCCATTCCCAGTCATTTCTTCTTCCGGGGACCAATAATTGTTATTTTCATTGAGAAGAAAAGAGAAGTCGGGAATTGTTGCATTAGCCGCTTCTTTAATGGACAAAACCACTTCAAGCCATTTATCTTCAGAGAAAAGATTCCCAGCATTGCTCATTAGACGAACAAATGCAGCAATGCCAATACCAGCAAGACTCTGATGAGGACGCTTTACAAAATTCACTAGTAAGAACAGCACTTTCTTCAGAAGTGGATTGACTGTGTCATAAAATTTAACAAAGAGATCTACAACCAGTTGGAGCGCCAGTGTGCAGGTCTCATAAAGCCATGAATCTTGATCAGGCTCACCCTCTTCAGTATCAATTCCCTGAGTAGGTGAGTTTTCACCTGAAGGATCAATGGTATGCCGAACATAGTCAAAGATAGGAAATAGGACAGATTCAAACACCCTTTCCCATAATGATAAAGAGAAATGGTGCCCGTAATTGCGCAAGGTATCAAACAGCACTTGCAGAGCGCTCTTTCTGATTTCAGGCCTCGGGTCGAAGCTAAGTTCAGATAGTCCTGTAAGAGAAAAAGAGTAATTTCTTAGAAATGTGCACAGAATGTTGACCTGAACTTGTCTTATTAAAAAGAAAAGTGAAATAGAGCACATGATTTGCAGGCAAGAGATCTTATTTAAGTCAAATGTCTTAGAAGAGAGCATATGATTTGTAGGCATGAGATTTTGGTCTAAGTCGAATGTTTTTGTCCTTACCAGCCAACAGTGGAAACCAGAAATAAAGATGATCCTCCTTATCTGTCAATTCTCCATTTTCAATATTGTGGTCTTTTCCTTTATGAGGTGAAGATGGTGAAACCTTTACAGAAGTTTCTTTGTCCTTATTCCTTGAAGAGCCAAGATCACCTTCAGCAAGTTTTGCCGCACATAAACGAAGGAAAGCAATGGCATTGAGACTAATATCTTTGTTGAACCTACTATTAGTGAACGCAACAAGACAATTAACACAGTCTGTGAATGTGGTGGTCTCAGTCTCCGTAATATATGGAAAATAATCCCGCACAATCTTTTCCATTATCTCGAAAGCTAGTAACACAATGTTTTTATGGTCATCATAAGCAGCAGTGGTGAAGACCTGAAAATGTTAGGTAATCAGAAAAAGAAGAGAAGAACATCAGGTGAAAAGAACAAACTAGAAATTTAAGAAAAGAATGCATATGCAGTACTAACGTGCAATCCATAATGAAGCAAAGATCAAAAGATGGTTTACACTACAAAGATTGCAAAGTAATCGCAAGAAATGGGAGAAATTTGATACCATGAACATGCTCTTCCATCCGGACTTCACATGATTGACTCGAGACAAAACCATTTGAGAGACGCATCTGATGATTAATTCTCTGATCTCCACGGCACTACTCTTGCGCATAACAATCACAAAAGGCTTCATAAATTCATTCTGAAAATTATAGTTAGCCAATTCTTCTCTTTCCAAGAACTTCATTGATAACTGGCGCAAAGAATCCATAGCAAATATGGCAATTGAAAGATTTTCAGAGCAGCCAATGGTCACAAAAAATTCACCAAGAACCTGCCAGATTTTTGTCCAAACAAATCTGATACGGTTCATGTTGTAGTGCCTGTTCAAGGAAAATGAATTAATAGTTCTGCTAGTAATCAGGAAGCAAAAGGGTAAGTACAAGAATACACTTTATCTAAGAAACCAAAGGACGTACGCAATCTCAACTATTTTTGTGAGACTAAAAACTCTTGGATCAGAAGTAGAACGTAATTCTTCCATAGAAACCTTGCATAAAGCTTTCACAAAGTCCACTATAGCCTCACTGTTTAATTTCTGACTCCTTATGAATATGCGGTTCATTTCACCGACTTGTTCCAGCATGTTTAAGTTAGAGACCAAGTTATTCATCTGCTCAGGTGTAATGCCTGCAGAAGCACTGCCACCAATACCAGCACTATCGTATGAACCCCTTCTCATAGCTGAAGCTGCACTTTGAATCTTCCCAGGACCTTTCTTTTTCAAGACAGGAAGGATGAGAGACTTAGCTTGTTTTGACTTGTCAAATTCATTCTGTGGAAGTGCAAAGAAAGTTGCATCTGGAGGGGCACCCTCCCCCAAGAGATGCAAATGTTCAAACCGAGAAACACAGGTAAGAATATGCTCCCATGCCTCCTGTAGGTAGTTTCCGTCTTCGTCTGCAATTGTAATTATTGCCTATTAAACAAAAAGGGAACACAATGAGTTTCCCAGGTTAAGTTGGTCAAAATTTTTGGAAAACAAATTCCTTACAGATGAGGAAAACGACTTCCCTAATGGAAATAAGGAAAACAAGTATCAACAAGTGGCATTCCACATTAATTGTGTCCTTCCTGCCCTTCAACACACCTCGTCTTTACTGCAAAACCCCATAACCCCCATCCCCACCACCATCCACTCCCCACTATTTGTCTCAATTAATACAAATGCTTTTAGGATAATAACTTTTGCTTACGTACCGAACACGAGAAAATAAGAAACCCACTTATTTTCCCAGAAAATATTTTCCAAGAAACAATTTCCTTCATAACGAATACACTCTATATTAGTCTTACATAAACCCCAGGGAGAAGATAATACGAAAACTTAATAGCACTGGCACAGAGGAACTAAACACTTGGCTAAAACAACTTTCAGACTACTTGCTACTTTGACAAGAAAATGTGATCTGGCTTTTAGATTTACCACTTGGTCTGCAATGAGCAGTCTAGAAACATACATGAAGTTACTGAACTTCAGACTGTCTCTAGGGATGCTTTCTTTTAAAACTTTGAGAACCAGATATCCAAATTCAACGTTAACCGAACTTAATGTGAAGTCGAGCATGGATTTTCTGAGTGTTCAGGCCTCCTAGGAATTAGTCATTTCTTTGGACAGGCTTAAGCAGATATTAGGTCAGTGAAAGTAGGATAACTGCAGCAGTTTCCAAAATCTTTTTTGTGAGTAAAGGGAGAATTTAAGAAACAATGGAACAAAGAGTTTGGTAGTAAAGAGGAGTGGAGAGCTCAATCTAGACCACAAATGATAATTGGAATGCGCAAAAATCTGGAATTATGCTTCAAAGAGAGTCAGGGAATGAAAAAAATCTAACTAGCATAGGGGAAAATGAAGAAATTACACTACAATCCTAAGAGATAGAAGATTTAAGTAGGCAGTATAAACAGTAGGAAGATTACTTTTTAAGTCTTCTCACTTACCAAGGCACTGACATCTGTCAGGGCAGTCCAGTACCTTATGTTTTGCATTCATCGCTTCATCTTAAGATCATTCTCGAACAAACTAGTCAAACTATGGTCTTGGTGTTTGGCTTGTTATATAACTATTAGTCTATTACCAGATTGAATGTCCACACTCAACTTGGATGGTTATCAAGATGAGAGTTTGAATTGTATGTTGACTTGTCAGAATAGGTATTGACCAAAAGTTACAACTAATCATTTTCTAGGGATGAAGAATAAAACAATTTTGACGAAGAGAAGTCTAAATTCATTTACTTATTCAAAAATATGGTGAAAAACTATCCTTTGACACATTAGATGTTATGCCCAAAAGAAAGCTGAAAGCTACAGCAAAACTAAGATCATTGCCCAACTCTATCGACAATTATTTGACTCAAACATCATCTTAGGTTCACAACATATTGTTTCATTATCAGTGGATTTGTGGTTTCACAAGCTAATTGAGCATCCTCGACTTGAATGAAAGGGGTAGGTAGAACTAATGAAACTTAAGCACAACCTTAACCCATATAGAAGGTACATTAGCTCAATTAATCAATTCCAACGATTTGCCCTGCACTTTATCATGATAATCAACTCTAACTTGTTTAGACATTCACAGTACCTATGTTACAAAACCGTATTATCAGCTGCCAACATAAAGGAAGTTCTTTTGGTAAATCACTCACTTCAATGCTGGAGATCAGATAAGTCATTAGCTCAGGGGAAAACAACTCCTGACAACAATGCATACATCCATGGTTCATGAATTTTATGCATGGTCTCTATTACCAAAAAAGAAAAACAATAATGCATAGCTGATGAGCATCACCAAAATGCAGATTAGCAACAAAAAGATTAACTCTGCATAGTAGCATGAAAAAGCAGGAGCAAACACAAACCTTGATTGCATCTATGTTTTTTTGTTTGATGTCTGCAGGTGAGTGAAGAGAAGTGAATTTTGCAAGAGAAGTCACAAAAGCATCCCTATGTGTTTTCATGGACATTGCAGCAGTGACATGGATTGCACAACGGAATCCTTCCAAACACAGAGCTATCACAACACCGTCGTCAGCTTGGTCTAGGGGAACACTAAAGGCAGCCAACATCGGAGCCCAGCAAACCTCAACCATGAATCTTAGGATCACCACATCTGTTGCAGCATAATAAACTGACCTGCAAATGCAAGTTCATTTCAAGGTAATCTAGGTCAATCATGCAATGGAATAAAAGGTGGTACACAAGATTGACCTTGAGTAATGAATAAATTACATATTTCTTTCTCCCTAAAAGCTATCATAAGCACTGATAGTGATACCATGACATATCCATCTCAAGCTTCCTTATCAATAAGAATGTGTAAAGATTGATCTAACAAAAAAATTCAGTAAGAACGAAAAAAGGAAATTATTTTTCTGCAGCAGATTGATACGTAATTCTTGTAAAGCTTTCATTTTGATATCTTCAAAGGGAAGTGCTACAGAGAGTAAAAAAGGAGCTATTAAGAATGCAAGAGAATGACAGAAGATAATACTTCAAGAATGTAACTTTGCGGTCCAAGCATGGAAGGACTATATAGTGAATCTTACTCGGATTTCCGAGCTTTCTCTTTGAACTGCTCCTGCATGTGTCTGACAAGATCATCACTAGTTTCCATACTTTCATCTCCTCGTTTACGAACAACAATATTCAAAATGTTGTCTAAGCCTAAAATCTTGTTGGAGTTCAGAGACTGCTTTTGTTGGAGCGCCAAGTTATCATCTTTCATTTTAATTTCATTTCTCGATATCCTCTCATACAAAGATCTCAAATACTCCTCGGACAAATCCTTTCCATCATCAATTCCGCGATTGTTCCTTATGAAATCATCAGCTGACATCTACAGAGTGTAAAATGGGATATCAGGCCGATTTACTGAAAATGGGCATAAGCAGATAGTCATCTCCAGCAAAACGAAGAGCATACCTTGGTTTTGACCATAGGATTATGGGCATCAGTGTTAAGCAATATAACTGAGTAAGCAAGGACGTAGGCAGTGTCTGCACTACTGAAAACTTTTGGATTGCATTTACAGTACCGTTCAGCAAATTTTTCCATTATTCGATCAATCTTCTGTGCCTCGCCAGGCAATCTGAATCCTTGTAGAAAAGCCCTGATGGCCTCATCAAACTCCTTTCCTTGGAAATCAAAGGAATCCACATACGCATGCATCACTTTCAATGCTAACTCATCCCTTTCCCCAAGGTAATCACCTATTAAGGTCTTGTTCAAACCAGAGGCATCTTTAAGAAATACTGCAATTTCTTCTGGTGAGTTCCCCACTTTATTAGCATTAATCAGGAATTCAATGCCTTTCTTGGGTTTTCTATTAAACAGAGATATACCTTCCTGCACAATTTTCAAATTAGAAAATGTCAAAGTGCCCATGACAATTCTTTCGGCAATCAGAATAGTTGCTGGTCCAAAGTACAAATACATTGATCACCTACCTGAAGTTCAAGCTTGTAAGCGCGGCGCTGCTCGATTGTGGAAACATCAGAAACTTCAGTAGAGGATTCAGAATGAGAATCTGATACTTCAGTAGGCTCATCCTCATTGCCATTTGCAATGGGAAGAGTCCCAGGTTCAGAGTTACTGTCAGGTGCCTCATACTTTTTAGTTGAAAGAGGATCTGCAATACGCAAGTGTTTGTTCATCCAATCTCCCAAAGACTTCAAGATAGCCACTAAGCACCTCATTGCTTCTAGCTTCATGGTTGATTCTTGTGGTGGCAAAAGAGTTGTTGTAATACCAGGAGGTACACCTTGAGCAGTTTTAAGAAGCCCATTGACCATTCTGAAAGATTTTTGCAGATAATATAGGAGGGACCGGAGATTGAAATTTAAAATCAGACTTGGGAGAAACTTTATTAACTAAACAATACAGACAATAGGAATTGAAAGATACCTCTCGAATATGTTTGACGAATTGACATCACAATCATAATTGAGGAATATATCAACCAGAATCTGTGAATCAATACAAAGCCTCTCAAGAAATCGAAGCACTATCATTTTCTGTTGGAAATTTGGTTGAGCAACATTTTCCAATACTCTAAGAACAATCATGGGAAAGAAAACTCCAATTTCTGCCTTGAGGCCGGCTCTAAATCTTGCAACCAGACTTATAAAAATTGAGCAGGAAAGCTGGAAGACAATCATGAGGCTTGAAGCACTGTTTTTCAACAGTGACAAACACAAGTACTGCTTAATAGCACCTAAAAACCTGCAAGAATTTAAAAAAAGAACAATTAAAACCAAAAGTAACCATAAACAGATTAACTATTACTGAAATTGGAAGATGCAAACGAAGTTCATTTGGTGATTGCAGTACATCAAATATTCAGACAGTGCCAAGACCTAAGAGTAGGCACTGCTTGAGAATTTCAAATAAAAAATGTTATGAGACTTACACACCAAACCAGTACACGACCAGAAGGGAAAAAGTTATTGCAGAAATCAGGCTAAAAGAAATATGAGAAATCGTAACTACTGACTAGTACCTAATGAGTGAAAGGATAACACCATCATAACCTTGAAAATGTCATGGCCCAGGCCCAACTGCCAAGGTATTGTCCGCTTTAGGACGCCCACCAGAGCAAACTCCAAGCTTTTGGGTCTTTTAAAATCCAAAACATGTCTCGATAGTTAGAATTGTGAACTCGCCTTTATATGGACCCTAACTTTCCCCTCCCATTCCAATGTGAGATTTTCCTAGGGCAAACTTCAAAGGGGACCCCTTTTTTAGTTCAACCACCAGCGGTGCATGAGCTGTTACACAATGGTCCAGGAAATAACTAAGAAATAGACCATAAGTCTGTAACAGTAACTAGTAATTGATGACAGCAAGCAGTTTCTCTAGAACTCATACCTACAATTAGTAGCTAAGATTGTGCAATTTGGGCTTGCTTCTTTCATTTGTTTCAAATCATAGGACAGTAACGAAAATCTCAAGCTTGTACAAATTATAATAGCTACGTATTAAACTAAAAATCATCTCTAACAGACAAGAACTGTGAAGTATGAACAATCTAATTAACCAAAAAGGCACCTAAGGAGTGTCACCCTTACAAAGTAACGGGGTCAACAAAAGTACACCACTACCGATAACCAGGTTTTACAACAACAAAAAATCAGTTCTATTCTTCATAATATTACTCATACCATCACCAAAAGACATCAAAAGTGCCTCTAGATTTTAAAATACGTAATTCTTACCCCAAAGAAAGCATTGAAGGATGTCAAATTCAAGAATGTTCTACATTAACAAGCGAAGCGTGAAGAGCTGTTCAGAGGATTAAGCTTAAGATTTCGCAGCTTCAAATAGTTCAGGACATCCAAATCACAGAAGGCAAACATCTATAAGGCATAACCTCAGAAATATCAGTGTTAAGCAACTTTATATGTTCCCCAACTAAGTGGAAGCACATGGTCATGATCTAATATGAGAAGAGTAATGACAGTAAGCTTCCTGTCATCTACGTAAGGTAGGATATGCTAACTCTTTTTTCTCTTCTTTTCCTTACATGGATTTAGTCAGCATATAGCCTTGGAGCCGTGATCCAAGCAAGAAAAGGTCACTTTCAAACTTTTAGCAGCACATAAAGCGTAGAAACTCACATGTGGATTTTCATTTTGCAGATCATATTTATTCCCCAAGAATAGTCTAAAAATATGCTAGCAAGAATACAATGTAAACTAAGAGATGGTTGCTACAAGGAATTAGAAAAAGGAAGCCTATACCATTTCCAACACAAAGTAAAAAACAAGTTGGAAAGCGATTGGACTCGTCATATTACAGAGTGAGCAGCTTTTGGACACTCTGTATATCAGTTGGTATTATCTTAGGTTAGCATATAAGAGCTATTAATAACATTTTTTTTCATTTGAAACATTGAGAATAGTACTTTGTAAATACTTATTTTTTAAAAAAAAAAAGAAGTACTTTTATGTTAGATCAAGTAGCAAAAATAAACATGTGCCATTGACATATTTATGCCATCAAAAATGAAACCAAGGACAAAACAATACTTCGAAATAAGAAACATGGTACAGTAACTAGATGAGCAATTGCGTAATTGAGGCATAGAATAGATTTTCATTAGATCATCAGGTAATACCTGTCACTAGTCCTAAATATTGCTCCAGCATTCTCTAACAATATCTTGAGCAGCTCCAATGCCACAATCTTGCCCCTCATTAACTGTGGATCTGCTGCTGCTTCCTTGGGTGGTGTCTTCATTGAAAGCTTGCATAAGGCTCTAAACACCAAGAATGCATCCCTTCTCAATTTATTCCCAATTTGAACCTCCAAATCATCATCCCTTTCTCCTTCCCCGTCCACCAGCTCCCCTTTTCGTCCTTCCAATGCCGTTTTATACATGCTAATCTCCCAATACTTGGCATCCAACATATCTTTATCCGTGGAATCCAACAAATCAGCAGGATTAGTGGACTCCACAGTTGACGTAGTTGTCTCAAATGCCCCGTCATGAGCACCAGTAGATGTAGCACCCACCCTTGGAGTCCCTGCATTGAAAACCCCATCAATGTCCTGTAACACTTTGGTTATAAACCCCTGAACAAACAATGTCATCGATCCATCAGCATCAGCTTTTTCAGCTGGTTCCATTAATTCCGCCACAACAATAGGCTGCAATGGCACAGTAGATGAATCAGCCTCCATTCTCCGGAAGACAATCACCAACATTTGAACCAATGAAGCCTTAGCCGTAGTCTGATTCACCACGTTCTTACTCTCCAAATAAATATCATAACACGTCCTGACAACCTGCAACAAGGAATCCCCATGGATTCGAATTGAAACAGATGTTACAGCAGATAAAATAGTCTTAATTACAAGCAATTCCACCGCATCATCTCCCAAATCATGACATTTACAAACAGACTCAATCAATTTCGCTAGTAACTTGGCATCTGGGCCTCCCGTGGGGTCCGCTTCCCCACGAAGGTAACCGTGAGCAATGAGCTTCTGCACAACATCAAGAGCAGCTTCAGCAATCTTAAGGTGACCTGAACCAGTAGCGTTTATAAAAGGGCTGAGAATAAGCTCGGAATCATTGAAAGAGAGATCTAGGAGAACTCCGGGATGTGCTGCTGAATCGGGATCGGATTGGGCAGATGGGGAAGTTGGTGGGGTTGAAGATGGGTTCGTGAGGAAATCGATAACGGATTTGCATTCGTGGGATAACTTGGAATGTTTACGCCATGACCCATTCTTGATGATTTTCTCAAGGGCTGGGATGAGCACTTGTTTCAGCCGGGAATCGGCTTCCGAAGAAGCCATTCCCGAGTTGGTTTAGGCTGGATCTGGATTAGTGATGGCACGGCGGCTGAGGAAGGTCGTTGAAGACGGCGTTGCAGCAGCGATACGGGTGGCCAGAATGTGGATCGGCGTCGGGAAATTGAGTGATGGGAGTGATAGAAAGTGTAGAGAATCTAGATCGCGATGGGTGGGTCTTATTTTTTATTTAAATTTGATATAGTAGAGTAATAATATTATCAAACAGGTGGTGTGCGCCCCGGTGATTTGACCATGAACAGCAAATGAACATGGTGGTTGCTTCGTACTTGGATTTTAGGAAATTGAACAGGAAAAATGCATATTAGTTCCCCTACTCAACTGGAAGGAATGTCAAATGAAAAACATTTGATGTTTTTTTCAAAAGGAAAAAAAAAAAAAAAAGGATGTTCACATGAAATGTTAAAGATATATACATTTGGATCAGAATATTTTTATATTTCTAACTTGTTTTTATTAAAAATAATAGTAATATAATTCAAATATTATCCACAAACGTTAGGTTGTAAAATAACGATTGGTAGTGATTAAAGGTTGCATTTGGCGATGGTATCTAAGGGCGATAGTTGTAGCGGCAATGATTTTTCGATAGTAACGATTATAATTGATGAAGGTAATTGTGATGGTTATTTAACGATTGATGTGATGATTAATAATAATGATGATGGTGATAATTAGTAATGATAATTGTGATACCACAGAGTTGGTGCCAATGATGACGATAATGATAATAATTGATTATGATTATTTGGGTGATAGTGATAATTGGCAATGTTGTTAATCGGTGAAGACTAGCGGAGTAATAGTGATAATAATTGGAATAGGGAATGTGGTTGATATATGATAGTGCTTGGTGTTGTTGGCAATGAGATCGTAATGAAAAATAGTTGGTAATTGTGATAGCATTGACCGATAGGTATGGTTATGGGATGGTTAGAATTATACATCCATGATGGTTATAGTTATGGATGGATCTAATGTAGTGAATAATATACTTATTTAAAAAAAAAAACTCGATAACTTTTTAATGGTATTATAGCTTTATCCAAAACTCAAATGAGTAGTTAAAAAATAAATACACTCAATGATTTGATGAAATTAAAATTGCCATGGTACTAATTTGATATAAATATATAAAAAGTTATTTATTTGTATAAGAGTAAAAAAAAAAAAAGAGCAATTAAATTTGCTAGGTTAAAAAGACTTAGAATGATTTTTTTTTTTTTTTGGTTATTCAACAACATAGGTGTGTGAATTAGTAAATATTTAAATTTTTAATGAGTTTGATATCTAAATAAATAAATAATTAACAGTTCTTGCTATAGTGAAATATTATCATGTGTTATTTATAATCGCAAGTGTGATGAGTTTTGATATCGTGCATATTGATTTTTAAAATTACATTTAGGTGTTCAGTTTATATTGGATGCAGAACACCAATATTGTGTGTAGAACACCAAATTCTAATACACAAAATTGTAATACACCTAAAAGTTTACACTCAATTCTAATGAAATGACAATCACCAAATATTGTATTACTTTTTTTTAGTTTCATACCTAAGTTATTGGGAGTATGAGTTTCATACCTAAACTATCACTTATTAATTTGAGAAACACACCTCAATAGTCTGTGTAATATACTCTCTCTTTTAAAGGAGAAAACATTGTCACATTGACAAAAATTAAATAAAATATTAATATTAATTGAAGTAAAAAATTAAATATCAATATTCTTCCAAAAAATATTATTTTTTTAAAAATAAAATATTTACAAATATTTTTCTCACCTACTCCACTGTCCACACCCCCGCGCACCTCCCACCCACCCCACAACAATCCACGCCCTTTTATTTTTTTGAATCTGTTATAAAATATTTTTAAAAAGTTCAAATTTCAGCCCCTACTCCACTCCTACCTAAACAATGGATATTTTTTTAAAACAAATAAAATTCTATCACACTTGCATCTAATTCTCCGCTCCTAATTATTTTAATCTTTTTTTTATTTTTTATAGATATGTACATATATTTTTAGGGGAAAAAAATTTCCTACTTGTTTATCGAATATTAACAGAAATAAAAATTTTATTTTAAAAAACATCTTTCGACAAATAAAAAATAATTCTCTAAAAATAATTAAAAAACAAAAGTGGAGGATTAAGCGGGTACCGTAAAATTATTTTTTCTAAAAAAAAAATATCTAGATTGTTATTTTAAGAGGGAGATGAAGTAAGAATTTATTTTAAAAAGTGTACAATTTTTTGTTTGGGGGGGAGGGGGTATGGTGAGAGGAAGTGGTGGGATGGGGTAAGAAAAATATTTTATATTATAATATTTTTAATAATAATACTTTAATATTTAATTTTAACTAATACTATAATTTATTTATTTATTTGCCAAGGTAGAATGTTTTGTTCATGTAGAGTGTGATGTGCCCTTTTTTTAACAATAAAAGAGAGAGTGTAGCATACACACTATGGTGAGAATGAAATAAAAGATAAAAGTGTGTTTCTCAAACTAATAAGTGATAGTTTAGATATGAAACTCACACTTCTAATAATTTAGGTACGAAATTCAAAAAAAGAGAATAGTTCAGAAGTGTTTTTGACACTTTTCTTAACTTTTTAGAATGACATAGATTTTACATAATAAAAAAATTATAAAAAAAATATCAATATTATTTTGAATTATCATATGAGATGATACTTTAACCATTTAATTTAAGATCAAATATAATGTATTTGTCTCGCATAGACGTTGTATGTGACTCGTTTAGAGCTTTCTTTCTCACTCAATTCTTTCTTTGTTGATTCCACTTGCTTTTTCTTGTTTATTTCCCTCTTTAAATTGATGTTTCAAAATTTCAATTTTAGGTATCATATATGTATTTGATACACAAGTACATTTATATGTTTATGTTTTATATATTTTTTTCACAACATATATCTATTTCATAGCATATATGTATCAAATTTGAGTATCATCCATTATATCATAGATCAACACCTTTTTGCTTTACTAGATAGAATGATTTTATGATAAGTATATTCTTCACTAATTGACGATCTTCAATTATCATGGATCCCTTATGCATAAATACACAATTAGAAGGACGAGATGAAGAAAATAATTGTACGAGGTACCAACTACTTTCTTGATTGGATTGTACTAAGAAACATCAAACTTGAAAAGAGAATCAAGACCTCAAATTTGCTCAAAAATTATAAGTACACATATGCACATATGTATTTCATCAAAGTTCTCCTTTCGTCTATCATAAATATATAGATATATATACACATGTATTTTAATGAGGAGAGTATGTAGTTTTGTATTTATACATACATATATAGATATATAAATACACATATGTATGTATGTATAAATACAAAACTACATACTTTCCTCATTAAAAAAAAAAAGATTTAGTATGACTTAATACAGAGTCTAAGAAAATAAAAAGATTTTTCAATCTTGTCGTCCTAAATTAAAATTATGTCAAATATATCAAAATACTCTTTAATTTTGTGGGCTTAAATGTGCCAGTAAAAAACTAAAATATGTTGCCAAAAAAGAAAAAGAGTCAATTCTTTTTTAAAGAAACTAAAAAAGAAAGTAAGACATTGTTTTTTAAATAGAAGGAGTATAAAAACTCTAACCCTGCTTTGACACCCCATAACTCTATCCTCGTATGTAACTATGTTTCAAGTCTCACTCTTATATGTGGGGAGTGTGTTAAGGTCATAAGTGTCCTCTAGTAATTAGTCGATATCAGAACTTTCCTATAAATCAAGTTTCTACTCTTAGATTATGCAAGGGTAAACTTTAAATAACCGTAACTCTTAGCACACAAATTAGATGTCTTATCACCTACTAAATGAAAGCTCTTTCAATTAGCTTTTCAACGCAATTGATTTCACCTCATTTGGAGTTCGAGGTCAAAAGTTATAGTCGTTTTACTAAAAACTGACATAGTAGAGATGAGATACGAAACTCTTTTACAGGCATAGATTAAAGTACGACCCGTCTGCTAACTTGTGGAAAAAGGTCCTGAAAATCTAAATTTTGGTCCCAGACTTTACGGATCAATCTACGGGTCGTAGAAACTTCTACGGGCCATAGAATGGGCTCGTGAAAGTGATGCAGAGACCTCAATATTTACCCAAAAGTTTATGGAAGGTCCCTACGGGCCGTAGAATCTTCTATGGGCCATAGATGGACTCATGGATGACCCAATTAGCGATTTTAAAGAAGGGTATTTTTATCTTTTCTCACCCTTTAATCCTAAACTTGCCAGTTTCCACCTAATTAGACCTCTGAAACGTGACTCTTCAAATCAACAATGCTTAAAACACTCTCTAAACTCATAACATAGTTTCAAAAGGGCAAAAACTAGGGCTTTCAAGAACCTTCTTCAATTTCTTCAAGAAACTAATTCCCCAGGTATATAAGGCCCTCCAAAAGTTATCCTACTATTATTTTAGTAACTTTAACTATCAATCCCTACCCAAGATCATGTTTATGGGTTGAGATCAAGTTTTGCCCATTACTAATTAATTTCATTGAAATACTTGTTCATGTATTTTTCTTGATAAAAGTCATGGTCTTTACTGATGTCATTATTAAATTAAGATATTAAGTCAAGGTTCCATGGTTAAGGTTGCAATTATAAGAATCCTAGATATTTCATGAAAACCATTATGTTCTCAGTTTGAGTTGAGTTTAAAGAGTACTTAAAGCTTCTGTATTTACGAGATAACTGAGTAATAAAATTATGTTTTTAAGATACTTCGCATTGATACAAATTCACTCAAAGAGAAGAGATAAGTTGAGAAAAGTTTAAGAAAAGCTAAAGTTGGCTTGAGTCCCAAAAGATTAAAAAGACATTTTGAGAACTCTTACTCATAAAGTTATGAGTATTATAAAAGTTATATTGGGAGTAGTATTGAGCACCGATATGAGTGAGAGTAATAATAATTTGAACTCATAAACTACGTAGCTGGCGTAGGATAGGATTGTACCAAGAGTACAACTCTTCACTGGCATTGAGATGACCCAGTTTTGGGATGGATTTATTCCCCTAGTTTTCGTTCCTTACCCTGGCAAAGTATGGAACGACTCTGGCAGCGTGGACAAGACGCTGTATCATCACAAAACTCATAGTGATGGTTGTCGGTTAGAGAAACTCCCCAAGCCAAAGTAAACTAATTCTTGCATACAGAGTTTCAGCATATGTTTTGACTTTCAGCATGCACTTTATTTGTTACTTATTTTATCCTATTTTGAGATATGTGTTAGCTACTTTTGAGCATAATACCCTATCCTAAGTTCTCAATTTTGGCTATTTTACATACCGTACATTTCATGTACTGACGTCTTTTAGACCTGCATAATTTTATTGGCGAAGCCTCTTACCAGTCAGAGGCTTTGGAGTCTTTATCTATGTTTTTAACATTTCTTTTCAAATGTGGTTACCGTGGGCCTGTCATGATAGTTGTTTCAGATTATTCTAGTTAGAAGTTTCATAGACTATATGACAGGAGTTTCAGATCCTATTTTCAGTTGTTGTTGAGATATTTCATCTGTTTAGAATGATCAGACTATTGCAGTTTCTTTAGTATGTTATAACTAAGCCTATGATCAGGGGCTGATCCATGTGTATTGAAGGAGTGTCACGTAACACGATTTTGTCGAATTTTTTTACTATATATATAAAGAATCTCATAGTATCAAACTATTCATTGATTGTGTGGTTCAAGTTATTTGTAGCGTCCTGAACTGCCCGAGAGTAAACCTCATTGAGGTGTCATACTTTTTTTTTTCCTTTAAATTTTGATTTTAAATTAAAAAACTATGGGCTAGGCTTCCTTGACACTTCATTAAAAATCTACGGGTCCACCTTAGATTATTCAAAACCAATTTACTCTCTTTTATTTTAAAATAGAATTAAAATAAAATTTAAAATCTTTGAGTCTTTTATCAATTAGGATTCTAGTTGAATAAAAATACAATTATTATTGATTCTTTATATTTATATATCTATGACTTGCGAGTTTCTTCACAAAAAAAAAAGTTTTTGTTCTTCATTCATCGTCATTTGGCCTCTTGAATCGCCATATCAGGTTAGTATTTTTGTTTTATTATATTTTTTGTTATGTACTTAGAAATTTTTATTTGTTCAATCTATAACTTTATTTAAACTTTATATAATTTAATTAATTTTTTTTTCATAAAGTTCACAATTAATGGAGCCTTTAAGGAAAAGTTTCATTAATTTTTTTGAGCTATTCTTGTCCTTTAAATGGTGACACCGCTTAGAAAAGATCTTGCGTACGCCACTGCCTATGATTTGTTATTTGAGTCTTCCGCTAAGAATTTACCTTCTGCTTAGATGGTGGTTTAATGAAATCAAACTATACCATATCATTTAATTAATAAATTAATCAAAATAAATATAATTTTCTTATTAATCATATCCTACCACGAAAAATCACCATCCAAATAAGCTGATAGTAGTGGTGTGGACTTATGTAATCATTTGAAATTAATTGAATTGAGTAGATAATACTAGTTATATTTGCGTAGATAAATATATTTTCCATTTCAAAATTCAAGCCGAAAAAGGATTTCTAAAATTAATCCTAAAATAAATTTAACCCGTTATGTTATCCACTTAGCCTTCCAATTTTAGTTTCCAGGCAACGTTTCCGCTCGTTCCTGGCCGAATTCTTGGTTGGCTGCTTGCAAGGATGATGACAGGTTAAGGATAACAATTGCTCGGAAGAAAAAAGATAGTTAATTTTAGCGCATGGATGGATGACGATATCATCTACTTCCTAGCGACAGGGGTAGCAGGTTGCCCGGAATATTATTATTTCTAAAATTTGCTGCACGGTTAAATTTTGTACTGACTTTCTGCTTGCATATTACTTGAATTAGCAGAGCCCACAAAAATCTGTGGAAGAAACCCACTATTGTCGTAGTGTTCTTGTATTAATATCTGTTTTTTGACATGGGTTTTGTGGCATCTGATGTCTTGTGTTGTTCAACTCAAACATCTATACTGAGCAATGCTGTTGGAAGAATCCATCAGTTTCCTTCAAAGGGTGTTTTTTTCTTGCAAAAAGTTTCCATTTTTGGGCATCGTGAATTGAGTTTTAAGCCTTTATTAGTAGTGAGTAATGTAGCAGTTCATCAGAAGGGTAGTGCAGAAAATCAAGCTAATGATAAACCCAGGTATAAGTGGGTTAGAATAGGGTCTGATATTACTGAGGATCAGAAAAAGGCTATCTTGAAGCTTCCACCAAAGATGGTAAATAGATGTAAGGCATTAATGCAACAGATCATTTGCTATTCACCTGAAAAGGGTAGTGTGACACTCTTGTTAGAGGCTTGGGTGAAGAGTATGAAACCTCAGAGAGCTGATTGGCTTGCGGTACTCAAAGAATTAGACAGGCTGAATCATCCCATGTATTTGGAGGTAATGGCACTTTCTTCCTCTCCCACATAGTTGTTGACTTCATCCAAGTCTTGCTTGCTGCTGGCTTTCGTTCACTTTCATTTTCAGTTTGTCACTTACAATTTGTTGGATTAGTATTCTGTGTGCTCAATCCTCTATCTACTGCGGAAGATTGTTAATTACAACCATTACTTTGGCCAGTTTCTAACTCAAAATATAGTTGAAATTGTGCTTGCCCTCATTAATTTTAATGAACACAAACAGAAATGATTGAATCTTTTGCTGCTTGCTATTGGTTGGTTGTTGATTTTCCTCCATCTTCACCTTATTAATGCTCACCTGAAGGCACAACACTCAAGGGTGAGCCAACCCAAAACCAAATTTTTTGTTAAGGGTGCTTAAGGTCCGCTGTATATTAAGTAATTTTTGACATATATATACAATAAAATTTTTCGACGAAGAGTGTTTAACTAAGCATCCTTCACTCTGTGTTTATGCCACTGTTTGGAACCATCTCCATAAATTTATGTTCACTGCTCAACAATTGTTGATATGTTTCCTATTACTAACTTAATGATGTTCTCTTTTCAACAATCCTCATAGGTGGTTCCGAATATAGTCGGTCAATTCATATGCATCTTTCCTTTTGTTCCATGTCTTCTATACCTTATCCATCGATACTACTTTGTTTATTCTTTTGGGTTACCCCATTAAATATCCTATTCTTTGGGTTCAAGTCTATTCCCATTTCCCACATTTTCTCTGTCCTTTCCCCTCCTTTTGGAGTTTGGCTGGAGGGCTCACTAAGGCAGCACATGAGGTTTGTCATAATGGCTTGATGTAGTTGTGCCATCACTTTATGGTGGATAAACTTTTGTCCTCAGGAATTTGACAGCATTCCTTGTCAAACAATGTGTGTTTCCTCTTCATAAGCTTTTCATTTGTGGATATTCTCCTTGAAATAGCTGGTACCATGCATTACTTTTAATGTTAACTAGTCAGCATGCTGGATTCAAAATGGATGAATTTGTTTTCTTTGACAATCATCATCCATTGGTTAGTAGATTAGAAATTTATTTATTTACTCAGCTTTGCAGTGTAGAATTTAGATAAGTCCTATGTGAATGCTTGGGACCTTTCTTCTTCTGGCCATGGTTCCATTATTCAGATAACTGTTGGCCCTTTTTGTTCATCTCCTAATTAAAGCAGAGTAGTTGGCCAGAAGATAGTATTTATATATAGGAAGCATGTTGAACCCACCTGAGACCTAGTTAGAGCAATGGAATTCCGAGTCTAATAGCCTATGAGAATGTGACTGCTTGGAACCTTTCTTCTTCCGTCCATACTGTTGACCCTTTTTGTTCATCTCCTAATTACTGCTGACTGGGCTTTCGCACAAGCGGCTGAACATTATCTACTGGAAGGTTATTTATTGCCTTTGAGGGCTATTTTATTAAGTTGTGAAACAGCTATACTCAAATCCTTCTCTTAATTCCAAAAAAAGTTAGCAACTTGACAATACCTATCAACAACTTCTTTAATCCTTACAACTGGACAATAGTGCTTTTCTTGGCAAGTAAAGTCCTCATGAATTGTGATGGTAGGATAACTCAGGCACATGTTTGTGGAACTTATAATGGCTAAAAAAGGCACCACTACTTTACAAGTTAGTAAATTTTCTCAAAAAGATAAAATTGAGGGTATAAATTAGTCAACTCCAGCGCCATCTTTTAATTATTTGTAGCAAACTTAAAGGCAAATGACTATTATAGAGATGACACTTATGTTGCGATGAGCACTCTATAACATTCTTTTTTTGTTAACTGAGAAATCCGTCTAGGGCCAATCCTTAGGACCCAGTGCAGCCTTTAAAAGTTAGGTATAATGGGCCCACCTCTCTATCCTTCTCCACTCTTTACCAGGCTTAGTTCACATGGCACAGGGCTCAAACCTGTGACCTAAGTCACAAGTCTCTCAATCTTTTCCACTTAAACTAAGCCCTGGAGGTCACTCTCTAACATTCTTGCTACCACTACTACTGCACTTTTAAGAGAAATAAGTTGTGCAACTACAACATTATTCTAGTGAACATCCAAACATCTACCAGCAAAAAATTCATAAACGAGAAGTCCATTTTGCTAAAAGTCTCGTCTTCTTTACAGAGTGGGAAAGGAATGTAGAAGTGATGGCTAGGCTCAAGCAATCGTTCCAGGTGTAGGGTTGATCTTGAAACGTGATGTACAGTAAAATAATCCGAATTCTGGATGAAGGGTAATTTCTAGAGGACAGGTAATGACTTGATTTTCAGTAGTGTTTGCAAGTTTTCTGGACTATTTCAACCTTAAGTTGCACATGGCTTTTCTAATGGACTCTATATATTCTGTGTTTTTCCTTGAGAAGAAGAATGGGATCAGTGTCATCTTGTAAGGTTCAGCCCGAAAAAGTAATTCAGTTGAATCATGTTAAGGTCTGAATGAACAAGTAATGTCCTTCAGTCTTCCTGTCAGGAAGTTGTTCTCATCTGCTCCTCGGTGCAAATGGCTTTAAAAGTTGGAGCTTATGTGAACTTCTCACTTTCTATTAGAGGAAGTGACTACAGGAGAATCTCTTTACTACTAGGTTGAGTAAATTCTGAAATCTGAGTGGACTGCTAAAGGTGTGATTTAAAGTACTCTTTCTTTGTTAGTTTACTAAAAAATTTAGCTGCACATTGCTGGTTGCGTTTATTGACTGACATGCATAGCTCCTGTTTCTCTAGTAACCAAGTATAAACTTCATGACAGTGCATCATGAATAACATCATTAATTTAAACCCGTGGAGATGGTGGAGGCTTTGTTGGAGGGAGTGAACAGACCAGCAATCTAAGTACTAGCTTATTCAGATAAAATCTATGAATGCATCAAGCCAGATGCTTGCCATGTTCGTATTTAGAATCCTTTTTAATCAGGAAAGTGGAAGCATTAGAACGCCATGAACTTCTTCTAGTTCATTGGTGCTCTGTGAATATAGAATTAATTTTTTGGGCCTTTATAGACAGAGGAAATCAAAATATATCCCAAATATTTGTAATCAATCATCCATCACTTGGTGTAGGAATATATAGTATTTCATTGCTACAAGTATGGATTATTGAAAATAATAAGACATGGATTTGGACATTTATTCATTGTTTAACTAAGCGGAAGTATTGAAGGGAATTTTGTGAAGAGAAAATGGATTATGGGAGTATGTGACTTAAACTAAAAGAAAAACTCTCTTAGATGGTATATGTTAATCTGAACCTTGCTATGTGCCTCTGAGATTGCTAGAACTGGTTATTATATGCCTTCCCTCTCAGGAGAGTCATCTGAAGCCAGTGTTTGATTATACTGAGAAATTTCATCAGTACAAAAAGCTCAATCGCTTTTCCCCGTTCTCTTAAAGGGGGTAACAATTCTGATCTTTCAAATCCATCATGTGATAGTAAGTTCTGGTATTTTCTTAAGGAGCATTTGATTCTTTCTTTTCATTGTGTCATTTTTTGTTAAGGAGTTATCCATCTTCTTTTCATTATTAAACCCTTCAAGCGAATTAAATTGTGGCCAATCTACCCAAAATCGATTGAATCTAGGCAAAGTCATTTGTTGAGTCACAATTTGATTAAGAATGATTGAAGACGCATCCTTCTCTGATCCTAGTTCACTTAGAAAGCTAGGAAGCAGGATCAGGGCTACAATTATGCTGAATTTCTACTTTCAGTGAACTATGTGCTTACTAGTCTGTCCACTAAACTTTCAAAAAGTTTTCTTGAATGTAGACAAGGAAATCAGCCAATTTATCAATTCCTTGGTGCACTCTCTGTATCTCAGGTAGCTGAATTATCCCTCTCAGCAGAATCATTTGAAGCTAATATTCGTGATTACACCAAAATAATTCATGGCTATGCAAAGCAGAATCGGCTGAAAGAAGCTGAAAGTGTGCTCTTATCCATGAAGAGTAGAGGCTTCACATGTGATCAGGTGACGCTGACAGCTTTGGTTCACATGTATAGCAAGGCTGGTAACCTTAAACTGGCTGAAGATACTTTTGAAGAGATGAGGCTGCTGGGAGTACCATTGGATAAGAGGTCCTTTGGGTCAATGATCATGGCCTACGTCAGAGCTGGAAAGCTTGGTCAAGGAGAGGCTTTACTGAAGGAAATGGAAGAACAAGAGATCTATGCTGGAACAGAAATTTATAAAGCACTTCTGAGAGCCTATTCAATGAGTGGTGATAGCAAAGGAGCTCAAAGGGTTTTTGACACACTTCAGTTAGCAGGAGTAATCCCTGATGCGACGATTTGTGGTCTGCTAATGAATGCGTATATTATGGCTGGTCAATTGAGTAAAGCTTGTATTACATTTGAAAATATGAGAAGAGTTGGCATAGAGCCAAATGACAAGTGTATCACATTGCTATTGACAGTTTATGAAACAGAAAACAAACTGAGCAAGGCACTTGATGTTTTGATGGATTTAGAGCAGGATGGTATTGTGCTTGGCAGAGAAGCTTCTGAATTATTGGCTCGTTGGTTCAAGAGACTTGGGGTAGTTGGTGAAGTGGAGCTTGTTTTGAGAGAGCATGCATCAAACTTGGTGCATTAAGAAACTGATGCTTTTTGCTGTAGCTCGGAGTTTCTCTCTGTTGTATCTATTTGAGAAAGAGTCTTGGTTTCCTATCTGGGGGTATGAAAACTTGTTTCACTAAAGAAACTGGTTTGTGAAAGCCCGTCTTCAGTAACTGCAGCTTATTCCTGCTTCCCAATTAGGAAAGAGTGGGTAGAAAAACATAGAAAACTGGAATCAGGAGGTTCACTTTTTCAGTCTGACTTGGTGAATATACTCATAAATTTGCGTACATGCATATCTTCAAGCACAAGATAGTCTTGTGCACTAACACAGATGTGAAGCTTTTTGAGCCTAGTGGTTTAGTTTAAAGTTTTGGCTTTGGTTCAGGTATCTTCACCCTTGCTATGCAACATACTGCCCAGGTTGAGGGCCTAATACAATTAAGAGCAGAGCTCTTCATGTTCGTGGGTATGTATGCAAACTCTCAAATGCTGGAATAGAATCTGTCTCCCTGAGTGTTTTGGCAACCGGAGTACAATATGGTTGACAGAGACAAAGGGTGTTCATGACTATGCCCCCCAATTTCAATTGCTTCGGTTCATTATAAGTTGCAACTCTTTAGTCTTTTGGTTGAACCTTAAAAACCAAAAATTGTTGGTGAGGATTCATATATCTGACCCCGACTTATTTGAGACTTAGGTGTAGTTGTTGTAGCAATTGGGCGAAAATCCAATATTATATCATGTCTCACTTTTTTCATGAATGAATGTATATCTTTAAAGCCATTTCACTCTACTAAAGGCAAGTGATATTTTATAAAGTTGGACCTCACTTGTTCAGATAGGTGTAGCCTTTTTGAGATGATATACAATAGAAATACTCTACTTCAAAAGTATTTCTTTAAATTCTTGTTGATCACATGGTATAAATACTGATATTTTTAGCACAGTAGAATGGATTATACCACAAGATTTAGGGGTAAACCAAACTATTGTTTATGCATCGTTCTTTAATTCTTTTGGTTATATGTCGAGTCTCCAATCTTTTATGCCTTGAGCAGGAAAATGTGTCAATAACAAGAAATTTATGGGCCACCGGCACTCTATTTGGTTGCCTCTATTTAATCAGTCCTCACTTTTTCAAAAAGAGTTTAGGGTCAAAAACATACTTAAAGTATCTCGACTTTTTTATTTTCATATTAAAACTATAATGTGTCTGAATTTTTTACGTTAATTATCATCAAATATTTACTAAAACACGTTAACTGACAACTTTCAATTGTTCGCTTTTCTTACTTTAACAATGGTGATACTTTAGGTAGAAAAAGTGAACAATTGATAAATCAAATTTGTTTTGATAAATATTTGGTGATAGTTTTGATATGAAGCTATAAAAGTTGATATATTTTAAGTGTGTTTTTGATCCTTCATTCATTAAAAAATTATTTAAGTGGTACTTTCTATTAGATAACTTTAGACAAAATTGCTTCTTTCTTATTTTGTTTTTACAAATTGATGATCCAGGTTTGATTCTTATGATATATAAATTTATGGTTCAAAATTGTGCTTATTTAGAACAGATTTGAATACAGAGTTGTTGAAATCAGAAGAATAAATTTTTATTTGTTGGCAAAACTAATTTAATTACACTTCAAATCATACATCACTGAGATTTCACCAATTTTAAGTGCAGGCATCAACTTCTGAATTTCTCAACCACTAGAACTTAACAAAAGAATAATGGGAAAATTTAAGCAAATTAATACAATTTAAGTGAAAAAATGTTTGAAGTTTGGTCTGGTAAAGATCACAACTTAGAAGTTAAACTTGGCCAAATTTCAGATGAAAATATTTGAAATCAGATTGAGTTTCACAACTTCAGTTGTATATGTCTAAAGTTGGCCCCAAAGTGGTAAAGTTGCATTTTTTTAAAAAAAAACTTGGCCCTGTACCTTTATTAGTATACCAAATCAAAATACTTGATCAGAAAACGTAGAATTTAATAGTAGAAAACTGAGAAACTTTGTGATAGTTTATCAGACAAACAAAGCAAATTGGTAAAAAAAGAAGAAATTTCTATGGAAAAATTGGTACTATGGGAAAAAAATGTGTTGCCATAGTCGATTGCAACGAATTATAATCACACATTATTCTAAATAATAAAAATTACCAATAAAGAAAGAAAAAAAAAAAAAAAAAAGAGAAGCAGTCTTATACACTGCACCGTTTCTATCCGGTGTTCGCTGTTCGATATCTATATTGAAGTCCAACTATTTTGAATTCGTATCATGTAGGGCCCTATTTTGGGGAAACATTCACTATTAAGAATTGTCTATACCCAAGCTCGAACCTTAGACTTTTGATAAAAGGAGGAATAGTCTCATCCACTGCACCACATCCTTTAATGGTGAATTAGCTAAGAATTACCGACAAATTCCGTGGCTTATTCCATATTTTCTATTGGGGACAGTCTTTAGGCTAACACTCTGAATTAACGATTGCTTGTACTTCAAACAAAGAATATAATGATAAAAAATATAAAGGGGGTTAAAAAGGGTGTGGTATCCCAATAATATCCTTTTTGAGACGCAAAAGATTCAAACTTCTCCTTAATCTATAACTTGAGAATGATTTAATTCGTTAATGATTACCCATAACTGGTAAAAAAAAAAAAATTATATTTGCTAATCTCCAATGCCTCTTCTAATATATTTTTTTTTGTGCGTGATTTACTTTAATTCTTCGTCTATGCTGATAAATATGTCTCCAAAAAAAAAAGACATAGTACTAGTTAGGTTCAACAGTATTGATCATTTCTCCCGAAAGGAATGATCCATCGATTGGATGCCACTAAATTAAAGGGCAATTCAATACACAAAGTATCTCACGTTAGTAAAATTTGAGAAAGCTGCAATACACTAGAATCAATTAAATTGAGAAATAAACTAAAGAAATTTCAAGGTAGAATGTAATTTAATCAAAATTCGATAACTAGATATTATTTTGTGCAAAAGTTATCAATTAGTAGGCGTAAGGATACCACCGGACATAGGGAGTAATTAAAAGTAAAGGATTATAGATCTACAACTAATATTGAATGTAATTAGCATTAATCCAAAAAAGGTAGTACAACAAACAAAAAGGGAATTAAAGGATCAAGAAAATTACAAATAGGGTAAAATTAAAGATTTTTTCATGACTTTGCCTAAGTATTTTTTGATTAATTAAAATTGAAACCCTCATTTTTCTTAATTTTTTTTTTCAAAATATCTCAGAATTAAGCACCACTAATATTTAACATATTATAAGTCAGTACTTTTCAATAAAGTATGTCTCTCACTTGGTCTGGGGTGGCAAAGCTGGTGACTCTGTGCATGGCACGGTTGGTGATCCATGTCTATGCAGAAGTTCACGTGCCAATTCTTGAAGATCGCCGCCCCCGCCTGCGGCCCCACCTCCAGTGGACGGTGGCATGTCCACCGGAGCTCTAGCGCCACCAAAGTGGTGGCGCGGGTCCAAGGGCAGAGGGGACGGCGGTCGTGGCTGCTGCATTGCCCATGAGGGTTGAACCATTGGGTCAAAAAGTGAGGATAAGTCATAGGCTGCTGGCAGTGAAGGTCCTGCTGTTGGCAAGTCTGCAATGGAGAGTGATGGCTGTTGGAGCATTGTTTGAGGTTGCTGTGGTGGCGGCGGTGGCGGCAGTGGTGGAGGTGTTGGAAGCTCCAGGGTTGCTAGGTGGGCTTGTAAGTAGGAGAGTTCTGCTTGTAAATTCACTACCTGAGTCACATAAATTTATTTAATATTCACGGAATTTATGTGATGATATTTGATTGGACAGGAAGATTAAGAGAAGAAAAAATATAGAATTTATAGTCTAAAATAAGTTATACACACACTCCGAATCTCTTGCACACAAGATTATAAATTGACTCAATAAATCAGAGAATTCAAAATTCACCTTGAAGTTCAAACTATATGTTAAAAGGAAAGAGAAAATATTGTACAAGAAGTTACATAAACTATCCAGGAATTAAATTATGGATCCACATAAACTCTTTGACAAATATATCCCAGAGGCAATTCAGGACTTCTTTAAAATTTAGGATCTTTTATAATGATGTTAAATCAATATGGGTAAAAACTAATGAATTTACGTGAATATGTACGTAAATTACAAGCCAGATCAAAATGCAAACAAAATAAGCTGGGGGATGAATTTGTGTTCATAGGATTGACAAATTTAATAAGAAGCGTTAAAATCAGTCCATAAAATTATGATCCATTATATCTATTTATACTTGGGCGGATTAATAATATGCTGTCCAAATTAACCCAAAAAATATTGTCTATATCTTTTTAAAAGAATATGTTTTTCTAATTTATTATTTTCTATAGTCATAATATAAGAAAAAATTTTTTTATTAGATATTCAAACAAATTATTAAATAAAAAACTTTCAATTTAGACCTCAGTAAGAATTGAAGGGGTTAAGTTATAATTCAATTTTTAGCTTATTTCAACTCAATTTCATATCAACCCAAACAACAGTTAAACAAATTAATAGTCTATTCATTTATTAACTGAACTCATCACCACAACCACATTTTTCATAACTTATGCCATTTCTCTAAACCACCATTAGTTAATGATACACTTCAATTTTAACAAATTATCTGTCATACTTTTTAAAATTGATTATGTTAAATTATTTATTACTTCAAAAGTTTAAGAAAAATACTTATTTTATTTTTATTTATCTTTAGTAATTGTTTTTGAAGACTTACGAATGCTTTAATTCTGAAATGAAGACACATAGATAACATAAATATTCAATAAAAAGCATATAAAAAAACACAACACGATACATAATTTTATACGAGTACTTGGGATTAGTGAATTACTAACAAAGTCAAGGGAATAGAAATTGGATTAGTTTCTTTCTGAAAGCATAAAAGTCATCTAATCAATTATATTCCCTCTTCCCAACACTCCAAATGATAAAACTAAAAGAGAGAAATGATCCAAATGTATTAATCTTTCAAGTCAACCAGCAGACACGGAGACAATAATCTTATTAAATCTCTATTAATGAACTACAAATTTAATTAAAAATCTCTTAATCCATTTAATTAATGTATCAACCTTATTATCCCTTACTCTGAAAGCAACTAAATGTACTGAACAACAAACATATTACCCTATTAATTAACGTTAAAAATGTTTCAAAAAAGGACAGGTATATCAACAAGCAGACATATATCACTGTTCTAATTAATTGGAAGATCACAACTTAAGTCAAGCTTCTAGCAGGCCTTACTTGCAACTTACTACGGCCTCTTTCGTCTCATTTTGTGTGACACATTTTCTCTTTTAATTTGTCTAAAAAAAATATTATATTCTATAATTAGAATAAACTTTAATTATAAAATTTTTCTTTTACCCTTAATAAAATGATTTATAGTCACACAAATGTCTATTTTAAAAAGTCTTTCTATCTTTCTAAAATGTTATGTCAAGTCAAATAGTGTAACATAAGTTGGATGGACAGAGCAATAGTCCTCCAACTTTTGGTAACCGAGAAATTCGTCTGTGGCCTGAGTAGATAATGGGCCCGACCGAGAAATTCGTTTGTGGCCAGCCCGTTGGACCAACCACAGCCTTCTAAACTCAGTAGATAATGGGCCCGCCCCTCTACCCTTCTCCACTTAAATATCGGACTTCGCGTTTTGTGGTGTAGAACTTGAACCTGTGACCTCAGCCACAAATCCTTCCTTCTTTACCACTTGAGCTAGGCCTATGGGCCGTAGTAGTCAAATTAGAGTTTCGAAGAACATCATTAATAATGTTTGTTTAATAAAACATACTCTTAATAGAACCTTTTAAAAAATTGTATCAAGTCAACATGAATCAAGTAATATAAAACAGAATGGTTACTACTTAAAAAGGAAGCTTCTTTTAATATTTATTATTATCCTAATTGAGGAGTATCGGTTTCAACATGCTTCTTAGAGAAACAACAAAAGAGTGGTCATTGTCCCTTGTGCTAAAAATAACCAAAATGTACTTTAAAGGAAGAAAACTAAAACTATTTTATTTCTTTGTAAGAGAAGAATATTTCTCTGAATATTTTTTTGAATAATAATAAGAAGATTTTATGCCTATGTGCCGACCATTTCCTTAATAACAGCAAAATTGAAATAGGCATGGAAGAGAGAAAGTAGAGTCACTGTTGGTCACATCATCATCATAAGTTAATCAATCAAACAACTTCTTGATTTCAGCAAAGTTTAAAACTGTTCCCTAAATGAAACACATCATGGTCCATTTCCCCTTTGTACAAGAAAATCTTGTTCAAGATCTAGTACTATTAACTAGTGTCAGTATACATTATCTTCAATCACATATTGCAGTTTAATTAATTTAATAACTAATTTATTCCTGTTGGAGACAAATTTACATATGCCAACTCAAAATCTTAAAACATACTCATATCACAACCTTAAGAAGAAGTCTTTTTTAACTTACTTTTGACAACCAAGCCAGATCCAACACCATGTTCCTCAATTAATACGAAGCTAACCTTTATTTCTTACATAACACTAATGCGTAAAAGCTGTCTTTTTTCACTTGTCTTACAAAAATATTTGAATCTTGTCAATGAAACACAAAATTTAAGAAAGTAAAAAGAATTTTCGGATCTTGTGAATTTTAAATTAAAGACATGTCGAATATATCAAAATGTCCTTTAATCTTGAGTGTTAAATATATCTTGTGAAAAATTAAAACTAATGACTCGTAAAAAAGAAAAATAAGACAAACAAATTAAAACGCTTGTTTTCAAGATCATCATAATCTTGACTTTCATTGAGCTAAGAGAGATTTGTTATAACTGTAAGAATACGTTTCAAAGTTACATATTTGTAACGCATGGAGAGAAACCGGTTAAAAAAAAAGTATAGTAATATATAGATTCTTGAATACGCAAATGAGACTGTGCCTTGTATTTATCTACAAATGAAAACATAACATGGAAGTAGAGTGAAGGTATTGATAAATCAGTTGTTGGAGGAAGAAAAAAAAAGTCCTAAAAAAAGAAGCAAAACGATTTGTAACGGAAGAAGGGAAGGGTGTTTTTAGTTTACCAACTTTAGTGACAAGACAGATTTAACAAAAGAATAAATAAAAACTATTCTCATGAGGACAAATGAGTCTTTTTCAAGAAACAAAAGTTTCATATGATTAAGAGTTAGCCAAATTCTAATAGTCATGGAAGAAATTAACTAAAAAGATCATGAAGTTTATTTTTTTCAAGAATTTAAGTTATATACGCTAACAGTTTTCATACTGACCTGTTGCTGAAGGGCGAAGATGTGAGCAACGCAACCATAGACGGGGTCTCGGAGTCTCGCTTGAGCTTCATAACAAATGGTGACAACAGCATCAAGCCTCTTGTGGACAGGAATATGAAGGAGAAGTTTAGAAACATTGCTAGCTCCAAATACTTTGTGGACAGCGGCAAAGTGAGCTGCACCTTGTTCAGAATCAAAATAAGGTGCAAAAATGCAACCAGCAACACACTTCCTTCTCAAGAATTTACAAGCACCACATGGTCCTCCTCCTCCTCCTCCACCACCACCACCACCACCACCTCCTCCTCCGCCTCCGCCTCCCCCTCCACTGCTAGTACTTCCACTAGTCCCACCACAAACTCCTCCCCCCGCGGTGGTGACACCACCGGTGCTACTACTAGGATTATTTGAGCTCATTTTCTTGGACAATTCACCTCTTTTGGGACATAATTTGAAGGGGTTTGTACTTTGTAGAGAAGGATTAAAAAAAAGGGTGTGTGTATGTATCACTAGGGTTTGGTTGGTGGTATTTGTTGGTATTAATTTTTAGTATATTTTTTTAATAGTATAAATAAAATTTATGTTGTAGTAGAAGTAGTATTTAGTGGAGGAAGCTAAGAGGAGGGGAGTTTTAAACACTAAATGAAGTCTTTAAAGCCACGCGATGAAGCAAACCCCATTTAGCTGCTTGCGTGAAGCAAACATGCGATAAGCCAACTGCCTTTTTATTTATCTTCCTTCCTCTCGTGAATGTTTGGCCTTTGCTAGCCTAGCATTACCCCCACCCCTCATGTTTTTTTAGTTATATATACAAATTTCTTTTTCAATACTACTTTTGATGTAATACAAGAGGAATACATCCAATATTGTTTTATACTAGAAACAAAGGAAAAACATTGATATATGACACTAACTTATAAACTAATAATAATATTTGCTCTCGTTTTAATTTGTTTGTCTGATTTTGACTTAACACGAAGAAAGAGTAAAGAAGACTACTAAATTATACTAGAAAGAAAGGGAAAACATTGATATATGACACTAACTTATAAACTAATAGTAGTTACATTCATTTTAATTTGTTTGTCTGATTTTCACTTGACACGAATCATGTAAGAAAGTACAGAGAACACTAATCAATTATAGTAGAAAGAAAGGAAAAACATTGATATATGACACTAACTTATAAACTAATAATACTTACTTTCATTTCAATTTGTTTGTTGTTCTGATTTTGACTTGACACGAATCATGTGAGAAAGTATAGAGAAGACTAATAAATTATACTAGAAAAAAAGGAAAAACATTTATATGTGACATTAACTTATAAACTAATAATAATTACTTTCATTTCGATTTATTTGTCTGATTTTGACTTGGCACGAATCATGTAAGAAAGTATAGAGAACACTAATCAATTATAGTAGAAAGAAAGGAAAAACATTGATAAACATTGATATATGGCGCTAGCTTATAAACTAATAATACTTACTTTCGTTTTAATTTAGTTGTCTGATTTTGACTTGACACGAATCATGTAAGAAAATACAGAGTAGACTAATAAATCTTGTTCAATATGGTCTTGAACATGCTATGTGAAAGTTGAATTGATGAATTGTCAATAATTAAAGGAAAGAGACATCCTTTTTAACACCGCGTAAAAAATAAAAAATAAGACCAACAGATTGAAACGAAATAGCGACTTGTAAGAGAACGATGTCTTATGGAGAGAGAGAGAAAAAGAGATGTTGAAACGTGTCAATGGGAGTGTCTATATTAGCCTTCCTCTGCGTGTTTCAAGCTGCGTAGAGGGCAAAAGACGCCAACTACACATCTCCCTTTCGACGTTGAAAAGGAATTCATTCTACCTCATCTTTTCATTCTTTTTTATTAAATTAAAAAAAAGTTACAAATAGAAACGGCTTTGTACTCTTTTTCTATACAAAAGAGTTTGTTGGAATGACATAATTACCTACAAAGCTACTTCGTTTTATCATTTAGTACTTTCAGAATTGTATATTCTTGAGTTCAACTTACATACATCGTCTATATACGATCATGCCATCTTGTGATTTCTTAAAATTTGAAAATTTTAATTTTAATAAATAAAATAAATTATTTGCTAGAAGTTTCTAACACTAAAAAATATTAAGACTATGGAATATGCATGGTGACATTTAATAGTGGGAATTTAAATTGATGGAGATTTATTATATTAATGTTTTTATATGAAAGATGTCAAGTTTGTCGTGAAACTAAAAAGGAAAACATGTGAAATGTAGAAGAAAAAGAAGAGAAGGTAACAAATTGGTATTAAAAATAACATTTGTAGCAAAATCGTTATCTTGGATTTTTGTCCATTGTCTAACCATATCAAGATTTGCTAAAAGTTGGTATTGCACCACTTTTAAATTAACATGAAAATATGTATTATACTGATATTGACAGCCATCGTTTTGTTGTAATTTTTTATTTTCTCATTCAAACGACTAATAAATTTGCTACTTATGTATCTTATTATTCCACTTTAAGTGAAGTCCCATCGATTGTATTTTTCCCATTGTAGAAAAAATAACGACGACTTAAATACGTATGAATTAGATTAACCAATTAAAAAAATTATTAGCGAGCGATATTTTTATTTATTTTTTTATTGGTCGAAATGTCAATCCTATCGTGTCAGCAAAAAATTAACCAAAATGTATGCTCAAGTAAGACTATATTCATATAAATTACCATTTTGGCTTCGTTGGGTGTCACTATATCAAAAATGATCTTTAGCGGTAATAATTAATAACGACAGCTTAATTAGGCACTTAACATATTTTTTAGTGAAAATTAGCACTCTTTGTAAATGTCCCTAAAGCTTTAAGCGATATCGAATCAAATGACAATTAACTAAGACCAGAGAAAGCTTTAACACTTTTTTGATAATGTGTATATTTATTGCTGCTAAAAGTTATTTTTATTGTAGTGTATTTAATTTTGTTGTATTTTTCCATTCATATGGTGAAGTTAAATTCTGTCTATATATTATAAAATGCATGAAAAATAAGGTTAATTAGACCATTAAGGGTAGTATAGCTAGTGAAGTGCTAAGGTCCTAAGGATTCTGTGCTCATTCAAATTTAGTTGAATTTTAAAAAAATAAAAAAGTTAAAGTTAGATTGCGTCTAGATATACGATTTTGACATTCCTGATTCTAAATAAGTAGTCCAATATGATTGTCCAAATAATGAAGATTAATGTGAATCGATACTCATTAGGACTAATTCAAAATTTAGATGCTTCTTGATTAATTTCATGATAAGCTAATTATGCATGCCACAAAATGCCAATTATATGTAACTTTCAAAGAATTAATTTTGTAAATCACTTCCATTTCTTTTTTTAAAAAAAATTTGTGTCCTTTTTACCAGAGATAGATTTTCCTTTTGCATATGCTTAAGAGATTTTTAAAAAAAAATCATTTATTTATTAAAAAAATTTGTGGTCTCGTAGGCAATCCTCCTCTTTTTTAGCTAGCTTTTACGGTGTGAGTTAGGCTAAGACCTAATTTTTAGTATAAATTTTAGGGATCCCATACTGTTTTAAGAAAATCTCAAAAAATCCCGAATCTTTACCTAATTTCAAAAAATCCCGACTTTTGATAGTTATTTGATACCTTGTGCAGACGCTTGATACCTACAAATTGTAACTGAAAATTTAATGCTTTACCGTTAAATATGGAAATTAAAATACTGCCAACTAGCAGTATCCCTTTAATTAAGGATTTAAGTTACAAGTTATTAAATTAATCCCTAAAAAAACGTTTTGGGCTTTGGATTTTGAATTTAAAAAAAAAACGACTATCTGATCTGTGAAGGAAAAAAAAAAAGAGGCGGGCTGGAAAAATATGAATATCTCGATTTTGATACGTCACAGCGGAACATGGGAATCCGATGTAGTGTATGTTGGCTATAAAAGTGATGGAATTGTTGTATGTGAGAATACGTCGTTTTTTAAAAACAATAGGTATCACTAGTTAGATGCACTATTAGGATCATATGGAATTTTTTCTTAAGTATCAAGCTTAGTTTATTTGTTAGGTATCCACATCAACTTTCAGATCCCTCGTAGAATAGGCCTCAAATACTTGAGTAGCAATCATATTTAATTTGTTAGGTATCCACATCAACTTTCAGACCCCCTTACAGAATAGGTATCAATTACTTAAGTAGCAATTCTACTTAATTTGTTAGGTATCCACATTAACCAACCAGTGCAAAAAATCAAGAAATTAATTAGTTGAGGTATCAAGCTAACTTAATTTGTTAGGTATCTACATCAACTTTCAAATCCCTAACATAACAGTTATCAAATACTTAATTAGCAGTAATACTTAAGTTGTTAGGTATCCACATCAACTGTGAAAGAAGAATACTCAAACAATTATGTAACATTTTGACCACCCCACCAGTTAAAATAACAAAGAAATCAATTAGCTGAGATATTTCGCCGGCCTCGTCGCTGGAACTATTGTGCTGGTCGACATTGGCAATGTCGACTTCTTCACCACTTTCAACAACATCTTGAGTGAGGCCAAGACTAAAAGACGGAATAGATTTCATTGTTGATTCAAACAAGGAATAATGAGATGGAGATGGAGATGGAGATGGAGATGGAGATGGAGCAGTTGATGGAAGAAATGTTCAGGAGAGATAAGTTGGAAAAAATTGAAAAAGGAAAATTTAAATGTTTAAAAGGTAACTGTAATATAGATAAATATCAAAAAACAAAAATTTAAAAAACAATAGATTTAAAAAATGGAAAAATTAACATGTAAAAGGTGATTGGCAATAAATAGACTTCTAAATTTATAAAATTGTACTAATTGTATTCTTTAATAAAAAATATAATAATCAGGTATCAAAAATAAATGAAATTTTTAGAAAAGTTGGGATTTTAGTAATTTTTATAAAAAGTTGGGAAAAATTGATATTTGAATAAAAAAGGTTGGGATTTTCATAAATTTTACTAATTTTTACATGACATCAGAGCAAGACCCATCTCACCCAATGTTGGGCCCTCGAAAATTAAAAATTGCCCACCAGATGCTAATTGACTGGGCGTGAGGTGTTGAAGAATAACAAAAGTCCCACATTGGTGGTGGTTAATGAGATGGTGGACTCCTTATAAGGCTTGGACAATCCTCTTCCCTTTTACCTAGCTTTTGGGGTGTGAGTTAGGCCCAAGACCTAATTTTACCATAATTAATCTGTAAAAGAGGAAGTAAATTAGCTATGGAGTAATTACAGTACTATATAGTTAATTAATGAATTAAAATTTTATATTTAACACGAAAAATATGTTAGGGAATTTCTTGTAAATTTATAAGGTAAATAAGTCAAATGGTTTTAATTTATGCTCAATTACTTTTCATTGATTAATTGGTTGACTAAGCTTTATTATGATGATGATATGCATAATGGAATGCATATTTTTTTGGCTTAGCTCGTAATGTTGACAAATTAAGTAGTTGCTACTTATACAAAGAGTTCCATATTTGTCGTAAATGAATAGACACGTCACTTCTAAAATGAAGAATAAAGAAACAGAAAAATTATTTAAACTGTTAATTTTTTATACTTTATTATAAAGAGTTTCAGTTACATAGACAGTCAAATATTCTTTATCAATATTAACAAATTCTTATTTGATTCTTATGACTTTTGGTTAATAACTTTTAATTAATTCATATGTGCGCCATTTTTAAATTTTCTAAGTATATATCTTCATAAATTTAATGAATTATCAAGTGTTAAGTTGTTCAATTATCAATGTACTCTTTATTTGAAATAAAAAATTGTTAGTCTTTCTTTGAGGGTTAGGCATTTTTTCTTATTACAAATAATCTAAATATCACATTCATAAAAAAGAGACTAAACATGTATATTTAAAATTAAATGCTCTAATTATCCAAATATTACAAAGATCAAAATTATGATTTATCAGTAATTGAGGACTAAAAGTGTAATTTTCCTTGTAACATGATGAATATATCACTTATTATTTACTAAGTTTAGTATACTCGATCTTTCATCTCTTATAAGAAGAGACGAGAACTGCTCTAATACTTAATTATAAGAAAAAACATGATTTTTTAAATAATAATTTAAATTTTTTAAAATTATAAAACCTGACACACAAGTTTATAGTTGAACAAAAAAATCATCATTTTAAATATGCAAAAAAAAAAAAAGAAAAAAGAAGAGACTCATGCTTCTTGCGAAGTGATTGTTTGTACCATATAATTAATTACAATTATTATTGTGTGTAAACACGAATATTTATTTATAAAAAAAAATCATCAAAATAGATTTAAACAATTCGGCTTGTTAGGATATTTCGATAGCTTAGCTTGTTTAAGAATTATGGTTTGTTCATTTAGTTAAATTGTATAAGAATTGAATAACTTTGATAGTTTTTCACAACTTGTTCATTTAGTAAGATCGATTAAATAGAGTTGAATAGTTTTCACAATTTGTATGATTAATATAATTTATGAAATTCAAATTATATATCTAAATAAAACTTACACTTCATATTATCCAGATCGCTATTTTAGTCTTTGGCAAATAAGTAGATGTTTGGATATGCAATGTAAAATGACGATGAAAAAACATTTGTCAAGATGAAGGGAGTCATGTGTAATTAGATAAAAAATATAGGAGCTGATAGTCAAAATACAATAAAAGAATAAAGTCAAAGAGACAATTCGGCGTTCAAAGGATCCTGTGAGCCGTTTCATTTGTGTGTCCAGTAGGAATACGACACGTGGATTTAGTGATGCCAAAAGATAACGGCCACAGTATGGATGACCTCACCACATTTAGAACGGTGGAACCTCTTTACCATAACAGTAAAAATGTCTCTCTAAACAAACACGTGATTGGACAAGATTTCCTTCATTTTAAAAAAATAAATATATTTAGAAATTTTAATTCCAACTCCAAAATGATGTTGTAATTGAGATAATTATAAATAAATACTATTTCAAGTATAGTTGAGAAAATATTGAACAAAAATAATCTGTATAAAAATTAATAAGATTGAATAAAAAGAAAATAAATATCCCGTTCAATTATTGTTTAAATCATGTGGTGTGTGAAGAGAGCAATTTTTTTATGTGTTTTTTTAAGCAAATATACAACTTTCACCCCATAAATTACACTTTAAAATTTATTTATCAAAATACCAAAAAAAATACTCTTTTCAACACTATTATCTCACACCACACACCATAATAATCACACTCAAAACACTCTCTCTCCTAAATTTGTAAATAAAGTTGGTATTTTATATGGTATTTTTCAATGAATTCGGTAGGGCATGTAATTTTTATCCCCAAACTTGTTATTTTTGAAAACTGCCCTTTTTTTATTTGCTTATATGATAATAATCTATTTTCACCGAACACAAGAAGCCAATGGTATACTTACTCCTTGACTCGTTTCATTCACCACATCACTTTGTTCCTAATTGGAAATTACTACTCACTTTCTATTCTCTAAAATGAAAAAGAAAAATCCCACTCATAAGTGTTTATATATATACTAGAGGGCGGTGCCCGTGCAAGGCACGGGCCGGGCCAAGGTTTGGGGGGGGGGGGTGGCCTTGGTAGCCGAGTAGTTGTTGCTAAATGGGAGAGGAGTTAAACACATAAGTGAATACCAAATATAGTAGCATTAGTAAGGCTTCAGTTGAGTTCAACAGTACAGTATTCAAGTAAGGTCTATTAGTTTGGGGGGGGGGGGGGGGTGGGGGGGAGGTAGGGAGGGGATGGATGCGAAATGTAGGTAGGAGTTGTGATTTGGAGATGGCGCAGGTTGCATGTTGGTGGCCTGGTGTCATGCCGCAGGGCCGCAAGATGTGTATTCTGTACCTGTGGAAGAGCATAACCGCAAAGAGGTTATCAAAAGCGTAGAGAAGTGCAGCATTATGGAGTGTAGGTTTTTGTAGTGTATTTGATTGGTAGAAGCCTTACCTGCTGTGTAGTCTGATCTGTTGCGGTGGTAAGGCGTGGCTGCACTTTGCAAGCTCCAGCCAAAGCTAGCGGTTGCGTAACCTGAATGTAGGAGGATGCACTTATCAGTTTATGGGGCGAATAGTCTGTAGGGGTGCAGACACCTGAACCAGTGGCTGTTATACACAGCCAAGTATTAGTGTAGCCATGTTAGCTGGGAACACCCAATTCTAATAAGATGCAGACATTTTGTGGAAGGAAGGCCAATGAGCAGTGTCAGCCTAAGTAAGTGATTCCTTGTCAAAAATATGGCCTTTTGAGTAAGAAGGTGTATGTGTACCTGCGGGGCCGTTGCCTTTTCTGTTGTGTGCGTGCAGCGTAGTTGTTGCTCTGTGGTCCGTGTGTGTGTGGGAATTCCATAACCTGGGGGGGTGGTGAAGCCATAGTGGATGCTGTCTGTCATGTGAGAAGCCTACATGTAGCAGCAGTTAATGTTAGTAGGGTGTGAGGGGGGCAAATAGTAGTCGGACAGTGGTTCTTGGTTTTGAGCAAGGTACCTGAGTTCTGTACATAGCAAAAGTGATGACAAAAGCGAGCTGCAAAACCTGCATGTAGACGGAGCGTGGAGAAAATGTTTGATCAGTGATGATGCTCTTGCTGCCATTCAATGTGAGGGGATAGGTGTTTGGGCGGTAACCTTTATTTTTTTTTGCTTGGTGTTGCAGGCTCCAGTGCTGCCTGCTCGTTGAGGATGCCGGTTTTTGGTGGTGGGGTTGCTGTTTTGCCTTGGAGAGTGGTGATGTCATGCTTTGGCCGCTTGCCTTTGCTACGGGCGCTGGCAGTAGGTGGGCAGCTCACTGTGTCCACACCTCTAACTGAGATGATGAGGACTCTGGAGTTGCCGGGCCGAACACCCCGGGGGGAAGCTTTTTTCACCTGAATGCGGAAGCGGGTGTCCGGTATTGTTGGTCGGTCAAGAGCCGGCAAGTCTGAGTGAGCCTGCATGGATGCATATGTTAGTGTAGGTGGGTAGACAAAAGGGTAGGTAGTAACTTTGCTACGAACTGGTCATCTAAGTCCGAGTAGTTGCCTTTTCATATATCTGTTCCGCGTTGGTTGACAGCAGTTGTTCTCCGTAGTCATCAGTAATGGTTCCTTGGGTTGTTCCGGATGCATCGGCAAGAGTTGCTTCAAAGCGACACCTGCGGGTATGTAAGTGTGGAAAAGTATGCATGTTAGGAGTCAGGTAAAGACATAGACAGTGTGCAGTCAGTGCTAGTGCTTGTGAGTATAAAGCCGGAGTAGTATGTGTGAAGGCCTATATTAGCTTAACAACGAAATATGTAAAAAGTAGAGTGCATACCTAGGGATGAGCATGTTCTTCTCGTTGCAGCTGGGGCAGTGGAATTCCCTTTTTCTAAGGTTCCTCACTTCTTGTCTGCAGTTAGGGCAGGCCAAAACGTAGCAGCAGCTGAAATCGTCGGGAGGAATGATTCGGGCCTCGACAGTGAATGCTTGCCCCTGCGAAGGAAGAGTTGGGATGTTAGTTTAAAGAGTGTATACTGTAGGTAAATGATGGGCCAGTATTCGGGAGGAGGCCGTACATCTTGCTGTGAGTGGATGGCAGCAATTGGTATGATCTGCTCTTCAACAGGAGCAGGGATTAGGGATCCGGATTGTGATGTACTCCTCACAGCAAAGGACCTGATCATTGTTGTATTGGATGCCACCCTGTTTTGTTGGGAGGGGGTGAGAACACAATTAGTACAGGTTACATCATAGCAAAGGTGGGGCATTTGCTACACAGGCCTATCCGTGGTAGAAAGCATCCTACAGAGCATGCTGGTTTGTTATGACCGTGTGGAAAAGGCGCAAGACTTATGCGGCTAAATAGGGTCTGGGGAGGTGAGCAAGGATCTATATGGCCTTGTTTGCTTGCACCTCAGAAAGATAGTCTTTCAAGGTGTATTTCACCTTAGGCTAGCATAAATTTCTGTTACTAACTAAACTCACAAGCAACAGAGTGGGTGTAAATAACTAACTATATCTACCTGTAGCAAGATCTGAATGAAAGTATATTTGGAAACTCAAAGAAATTTCACTTAAATCCAAACAGTATACGTAATAGCAACCCATATTCACAAATTCCGATGTAATATCTGGGGTAGTTTTCAAGAGAAGCAAACCCCACACAGGACAAACAACTAAGCATTGAAAGTATGATCAGTCAACCATCTGTTCCGAACGAAGAATTGAGGACGGGAATGAATTTTTTCAAAAAATATGTATACTATAAGGCTAAGCTAAGCAGCTCCATCCTTGCGAAAGAGACAGAATTGGCGTGACAGCAGAAGTACATTTAATATCAGATATTTTCATACCCTCAAAAGCCTTCTGCAATTGCAAATCTTTGGAAGAGCCACAACAGACTCTTCCATTATATGGACAAAAAGCTGAAGACTTTTTTGGAATAACAGGTGTTCCTACACATGGTATTACACAATCAAGAACTGAAATTAGCAAAAGAAAACAAAAAATGGTATGAAAATGACATCCTGATAGAGGTTTAACTACTCTCATAATTAAAAATTTGTTAAAAAAAACTTACTCAAATTAGTGCACAAAGGGAGTGAATAAGATGGAGAGATGAAGTTGTACAGAAGGAGACAGATGAATGAGAAGAGCAATTTATTCATTTTGGGAAAGATGAAGCAGAGAGGACAAGAACAAACATGCAGCAGCAAATCTGGATTTTACTTCCAACTATTCAGACTGTATATAAATTATATATAAGTAAACAGATAAGTGAACTCTTTTTTTTTTTCTTTCGTTTCGTTTCAATTTGTTTGTCTGATTTTAACTTGACATGAAGTTTAAAAAATATATGAATTTAAATTAAAGATGCATGGAGTGAATCAAAACAAAGATGGAAGAAGGATGTCTTGCCTTTTACGTTTCGTAAGTATGGCGGTGAAGCGTGAAAGGCAGGAGCTGAACTGATTTTGTTGGAATCCTGGTGTTGGTTCAGTTTGTTGCCAGGTTTTACTAAGGGGGAAATGTAATGCTAACTAATGCAGCCTACAAATGTCTAGAATTTAGGAAAATCATATGATGGAGAAAGGTAGTTAAAGGGAGTTAACAAAGAGTAATCAGAAAGCTCACCAGGATTGAAGCGCTATGCACTCGGCATAAGGAGGAGATATCTGTATCGTTGTGTTAAACCTGGTTGTCAAAGATGTGCCTGTGGTAGGTGAATGTTGTATTAAGTTGGGTATACAGAAAGTTATGATATGGTTAGTACGATATTAGACGGTGGTAAATGTGGAAGGATCAATGTGATGCATTACCGTTATACTTGGACACGCCCACACGCCGCGCAAATATAATGGGATGCGTGGGAAAGTCTATGAGAAGCTGGGCGCCTTCATCCTCTATTATAGCCTCCTCCCATATCGTGAAGGTGAATGCATGTTTCCTGCAGTGTAAGAAGTAGAAGAAGTTAGAGCGGGAATCCCAGTAATGAAAGGGTAGGTGAAGGCATTACTTTCAATAGAAGGTATAGGTGGGCACTTTTTGGCCAGAGCGAACAGATTGTTGGGAGATTTACCTGGCGTCGATTATGATCAGCTCCTGCAATCTCTTTTGCATGCTTGTGACGAACCTGGGTGGCTAACAGTTCACCACTATTGCCAGCACATCTAATGAGAGTGTACGTGTAGTAGTCAAAAATAAGCAAGGGGTGCATATTGAGGTAATCTGAAATTAAATATTTCTTACTGAATTCGGCGTTTCTCAGTTGTTCCTTTGTGCTTCTGGACGCTTCAGTGCAGATCTCCTGGAAAGATGCCATCCGGGTGATGCTGGGGGGGGGGGGGGGGTGAGCGGCTTCCTGCACGCTCTCTGTAGCTGCCGAAGGGTTTGCATCCTCGGAGGAGCTGACTTCATCAAGTGCATCGACAATAGTTTTTTTGTCGATGATCCAGTCATACGTGTGAAGTGGCTGCTCATACCGCAGTGTTGGTTGCTGTACGCGGGCGCCAGTAATCAGGTATGTCTGGAACAACTTGAAGCGTTCTTGGTAAAGGGCAATATCATCGCCATAAAGAATGGCCTTTACCTCTGCCTTCTGCAAGGGTAGTACAGTGGGCCAGTCACATTAGCCGCTGCAACAAAGTGTGAGCAGGAAGCAGGAAGAGTAAGGATGTACCTGCTTATCTTGGAAAATCATGTTTACGTACTTGATTTTCCGTTCCCTGCCTTCGCCCGGCTTTCCTCTATCCACGAGCCTCACCTGGCATGTCCAGTTTGTTAGCTCGGGGGTGATGTCGTGTATGCAGTGGAGTTCTTCCATTGTAGCTACGGTGATAGAGCAGTGGGACAGCTTACAACTGAATGAATAATCAACCTGTAGAAGGGAAATCAAGTGCAATGAATGTTAGTGTCGTTTCATGACATGGCAGTTAGAGTGTGACATTAATCAGCTACTAAGAATTCAATGTAAAGTTTACCATTAAAAGAAGCAGTAACAAAATAGTATTCTACTTTCACTGCAAGAAGTAATCAACTTCCTAAGTTTACATATGGAAGCTAATTAGAGTGGTGTAGTTTATGCAATCCAATTGTGGCTGACAAAGTTATAGTCCTTCACTTCCAGTGAAATAATGATGGCAAAGTAATACTGCATATCTTGTTTAGTAAGCAGATGTGAAGTGGAGCAGCATGCGACGCCGAATTTGGGGACATGCGTAGGCAAGACCACCACTTAGCGCAGTAAGAGTATAATATTCCCGAAGTGGGGAAATATGCCTAGTGCTATTTGTGATATGTGGTAAGGCGGTATCTTGATTTTTGGTCGTGCAGGTAACGATGCACCGCTCTCAGTGTCTTGCCTGCAGGTTTGCCCGGCAAATGTGGTGTGGTGGGACAATTTCTAGAATGTACACGTACATAAAGAGGTTATTACAGGTCGTTCCCTATGGAGTAGGCCAACAGTTGCATTTATTGCTTATTTCAACAGTAGGTACGTATGTGGATGCTATGGTAAAGCTAAACCCAAACAACACAAAGCGCCAAACATACGAATAGGATGCAAACCAACAAAGAAGAAGGCGAAGATGGTACAGAAGGGGGAAAAAGAGTCGTGAACCCAAGTAGGATGTACACAGTTAACAAATAATGGTAATGCATGACGGGATTCGACCTCTGCCAGCAGATGGCAAGTAAAAAATTGGAGTCTGGCCAAGCAACGCATAAACAATAGGAAATACAGAAATTTCAATTGAGAAATGATATATCAGAGTGAAGGCCAAAGTATAAGTCGGGAGATACCGAACCTGCAGCGGGCCAGAAGCGCAGCCATCGAAGAGTCCGAGCAGAACAGCAAGCACGATGTTATGAATAGTGGATTCCTTGGAACAACAAGTCGAAGCGGAGGGTGAAGAACAAAGGAGAGATGGAGGATATCCCCTGAATGGAAGTGGCCGAATATGCAGCGTACATGGAGGACGCACATATTCAGGGGTTCGAGGAGAGCATTTTCTGGATAATTTCACTGTACACCACATTCTGGGTGGAATGGTCGTCGTGGTTATCTGTTGTTGGGGGTCGTATGACTATTTTCACACCTTTCGAGTTTTTAGCCCGTGATAAAGCCACGTAAAGCTGGCCGTGGGAGAACACAGGCTCGCGCAGATAAATGCCAACGAAATCCAGTGTTTGCCCCTGAGCCTTGTTAATAGTCATAGCGAAACAAACTCGAATAGGGAATTGTGTTCGCTTGAATGGAACAGCAAGTTTTTCGTCGCTTGGAGACATAAGTGGGATACGTGGGATGAAGACGTGTTTGCCTTTGGAATCTCCTGTGGCAATTGTTGCACTGATGACATGGCATTTCATGTCGGAGCAAATTAAGCGCGTGCCATTGCATAAACCCTCAGAAGGGTTTAAGTTACGCAGTAACATAATAGGGCAATTTCTTTTGAGGACTAAGCGGTATGGAGGCAAAGAAGGTGGATTCAATGTATGCAAGAAGTCCTCGAAGTGGGATTGGTCTTTCGGATCAGCAGTTTCATCGATACCAGTGAAAGTTGCACTGCTGCCCGGGAAATGCTCAATGAACATTGCGTTGATTTCATCAACAAAATCATTTTTCGTTGCTAGAATAACACGGGATGTGACGTTCGAAGTATCGGGATGTTGCGTTTCTAGGTTGGGGAAAGTATCGCGGAAAAGGGCATTTAACGATTCTTTTTCGGATGTGAATGGAATGAGAAGGGGAGTAGGTATTTCGATTTTGTTGTACTCGTTTGTGCGTTCTTGGCCGTTTCCAATTCTCAGTAAGTAATCGCAGAATGTGGGATCATCCTGGGCCCGCATATTTTGCAGAAGCTGGATTTTTTCAAGGCGATTCCAGATGTAAGAGTTTAGCAAAGATTCATTAATAAAATCAGCTCTACTTCCCCCTTTCACAACTGGCAGTGTTTGGCGGAAGTCGCCACCAAAGACTACAACCTTTCCACCAAAGGGGGTGTTGACGCTCATGAGATCTTGTAAGAGCAAGTCAAAAGTTTGTATAAGCTTTTTCTTTGCCATCGACACTTCGTCCCATACTATAAGTTGGGCGTCGCGGATTAAAGAAGCGAGTGAACTTTGCTTACTCACCGAACAGCTGTAACCTGTCGATGTATCAATGGGAAGTTTAAAACGTGAATGTGCAGTGCGGCCTCCAGGGAGCACGGAGGCTGCAACACCGGATGTTGCGGTGGCTAGGGCAATAAGACCGTTGGAGCGGACAGTGGCCAGTAGTGCACGATATAGGAAGGTTTTGCCCGTTCCACCGGGTCCATCTATGAAAAATGCTCCGGGTTCGCGCAAGAATATTCGCTGAAGGATTGCGGTGTACGCTGTTTTTTGTTCAGCATTTAGTTTGGTTTGTAGTAGTAAATCCTCTGCGGAGACATGTATATTTCGTTCAAGGAACACATCCTTTGCCTCTCGAATAATTTGTTTGGAAGAAAGAGCAGGTGCATACTTCTCAGGCAGAAGCCTAAAGTCGTCTATGCTGTGCCCCATTAAGCTTAATATGCTACTTATGTCATTTAGCACCAGAGCACGAATGTCGGGGTGTCCCAAGCTTTCTGTGAGCGCAAAGTCCTCCGACATTGGTAGCTCGAACCGCTGCCATAACTCAGCGGGCGTAGCAGGGTTGCAGTACACTAATAAGGTCGCAAATAAGCGGCGCAAACTACAGGGCATTTGATATGTGCTGGCTTCTACCAAGGATTCGATCAAGTTATTATCAGATGCTAGCAAGCCTCTTCGTTCGGCTGACTCTCTGAATGTGATGCATGTCTGTCCGTTCGCATTAAGAAGGTCAGAGTAGGAAGTAGGCGCTGGCACATTCATTAGTAGGAGCCGAAGGTAATATCTTTCTCCTTCCGTTGGGTGGCAGCTCACGATGCGGCCTATAGCACTGCAGCGTTTTCTGAGAGACCACCTTTTCGCAGTATTGGACCAGACAAATTGTTGCGGGAAATCCTTGTACAGCAAATTTAGAGCTCTGACATCCGCATGAAGTAGATTCATCGCAAAAAATTCAGTTAACATGGTCCTTTTATTTCCCGCGTCTGTTAATATTGAGGTCAAAGTTGCTGTTGTTTTAAAGGAAACAAATTGTTGGTCAGGAAGGTGCAGTTGAAGGTGGTACACAGCGGGTGTCATTTCACTTATTGGGAAGGCAAAAAGACGCCAAGTGGCTTCGGGTGGAGATACCCATCTAGCAGATCGGTATTCCTTGATTTCATCAACTTCTGTATTGCCATCAACAGCTTGTATGGAGAAGCTTATTTTGTCATGGCCTTTACAGATGTATTTGTAGATGTACTTGACAACCTTTATGTCTGCGCACACCTCAACATTTATGTGGCAGTTGTACTTGCTTAGAAGGTACGGGTTATACGGTACAACCCACGCATTGTCCAGATAGTGGTTTCTAACTTGCACGCCTGCGCCGGTGTTGCGGCGTCTATAAATGGGGTACGAATTCTCCCCTTTGGAAGTTTCAGCGGCATATTTTTTGGGGTATTTAAACTTGCAGTGGCCCTTTGCATGCATGCAGGAGTTTCTGGGGTTTAGGTTCCCACAAGGGCCGTGCATCATATGTTTGATTACCAAGGAGTGCAAATACGCGTTGCTAGCAGAGTCGGGTAGTTCGGCACTGACAACTCTATCGTACGACTCAGGCGTGAGTAGTTTGTAATCAGAGGCAAGCACGATTAGGAAATGAGCATGGGGTAAACCCCTTTTTTGGAATTCTATAGTGTACATGTACGCTGCAACTTTCCCGAACAGTCTTTTCTTAAGTAGATCAGATTTCAGTTCTTCTACCTTTGCCCGGAATACACGGCTAACTAAGTCTGGCCGATTCTGAGTTTCATCAGTAGGCAACAACAAAGTTGTTATTTCAGGCCACGTAGGATTGCAGGTCATTGTCAGAAAGATGTCGGGCTTACCAAAATGTTGCACTAATGCGATGGCGTCCATGTAGCGACGCCGCATATCGCGAGGGCCCCCAGTAAAGGTAGCTGGGAGGAAAGTTTTTCTACCGATATTGACGGCTTCTCTTTCTCCCATTCTTTGAAGATCCATAAGTCCTGCGTATATTTCAGTTCGGAACAGGTCCTGATTGAGGAGAAGGAAATCAAGCCGCTGTGATTCAAGTTTTATATATTGGTCTACTGAATACTGCTGGAATAAGCGGCCTGAGTGCACTGTAGCATTCTCAACAGCATTGCGCAGCTGAAGTTTGTAACAGTAATATTCACGGCAGGATACCATGTTCTTTTTAGGCCTTCCCGTCCGAAGAACAGCTTCCTCTATGCTGAGGAAACCGTCTATGGATGATATATGGTGGATGTCTGGAAGGGGATCACTGGAGGAGGCAGGAGCTCCAGACAAGGAAGCGCGGCCTATGATTTTGGGAATACCACAGTGCCACCCGTGCTCACCGTGCGGGAACAGTAGAGGATACTGGAGCGGATCGTAGCACCCATAGTAGTAGTGCACAACCTGACTGTCAGTACTGTGGGGGTATATCCGAATATGTGGGGTGGACGCAACGCTTGCGGAATCATCATCAGTCCACAAAGCGGCGACCTCCGAAACGTTCGGTAAGTTGTACCTACGTTGATCTAAAGACGAATCACATCTAAGCGCCACGTAGAAGCTCGATAAGTCTTGAAGTTCTCTGAGGGATTTAAGGAAGGCAGAATATGGATTAACTTTCAAAATACGCAGAAGATGTGTAATGAGAGGTTTGTCAAGGTTCTCTGCGAAAGCTAATTGGTTCACTGTGTCGAGCTCATTATCGTAGAAGTGAAGTTGCATATTCTTAGCTTTATTATCTGTAGGTGTAAGGCTAGGCAAGAAATGGTGCATTTGCCCTTGAACTTTGAATGTGTAAATACCCTTTGTCCTACTGGCAAGGTCTTTGTCGTACTTCACGCCAAGGGACGTGAATGCGAACATATTATTGTATGTTCGGATGTAAGTCCGGAAGTGAGTTTCTGTATCGCCATGGTCGAAGTAAAGCTGTCTAAGGGCAGGAGGTAGTGCATGTGAGGCCAGCTTTATAGTACCGCTGCCGCAGCAGAAACCCGGCGGCTCGTACTGGAGTCTTACAGCAGCGCAGAATCGACAAGGAGGTGCTGGTTTAAGAATCGCAGGCGTGCAAGGTAGTTGCACTGTATTCCCCGGGCGCGCTAGCCCTAACCCTGCGCCTGCAGGGAGTAGAGCATTAAGTCGTGCCGTGGACAATTGCAGAGAGGAACGTATGCAACTCAATAGTGGACAAACCATTGTTGGCAGAAGCAGTTTCCGGGGGAATGCGTATATCACTGTGGCCTTGGAACGTGCGCAAGGCCGGAGGAGGAAGAGCAGACTGAACCATGTCTGTATTTGTTAGTCCGTTAGATGTAAGCTGCCTTCGGGCAGCATGTCGTGCGCGACGTTGTTCGAGAAGAGCTGCCTTTTGTTCAGGCGGCATTTCTCTGTAAGCTGTGCGACGTCGCACATTTCTTTCAGTCTGCGAATAGGTTGGATCTCGGCGCTCGCCCGACATGTCGCTGCACCTGTTTGAAGGGCCAACACCACATAGATATTATTACTGAGTGTACAGCTGAGTGGGGTAATAAACTGAGAGGTACAGTATTGGCTCAGCGCACACATGTTAGAAGAGCGGTGTACAGGATGTAATAGAGGGTATATGTAGGACTAAACCAGCAAAGCTGCTGACGGACAAAGTCCTGTGTAGGGACGCAAGGCAACAGGTCTGTACGCAGAGGAGGTAAGATAGATCGGTACACCGCGTATTTCGCAAAAACGGAAATAGTAACCACAGGTACACCATTTCAGGAGGCAAGTATTTGAAAGAAAGAGTGTTGCTGAAGATTGCAAGGGCATGCCAAAAGAAAGGAGCATAGATGTGAGCGCTAGCACATACATTACCTACCAGTTCCCGAGGCGTACGAATTGCGTAAGCGCAAGGTCGGAGAAAATATCACTGTGTATCTTACGGCATGTGCAGGCGAACGTCGGCCGTAGTATCAAAGCACTACAGCCCCCACATGGAATGCCAGAGAACACCGTGTTTTATTTGCGGGAAAGTAATGTGGCAGGCCCAAAAACCCAGTTCGCAGGGGGGGGGGGTGAGAGAGAAAAATGCACACCTTCAAAATTATTAACAGAATTTTTTAATGCCAACAGGAAGGTTTTATTTCCGAATCAAAAGCAAGGCAACAAGAAAGGTAATACTTGCCGGGAATAAAGCAGAACACGTATGTACCTGAGGCTATAGAGTACGGGCAGCGGCTCTTTATTTCAGCAACTAACAGAACAGCAAATCCGTCTAAACCTGCGCAAGGATAGGCAATTTTGAAATTAGGTGGCATACTCCGGAGGGAGGTAAAAGCAACAACAGCGGCTATTTATTAACAAGAAGGCAAAGAGCTCTTACACGGAAACAAGATATTATTCAGAAGGAATCAAGCAACAAACAGCCACATGCTTACAGTAACTTATTAGGCCAGAAGGTAAAGGCATGCAACCCACTACTAAAGCGCATAAGTTTTCGTTAAGATAGAAATAACTTGCTTCTACTTAATAGGTTGCAGTTCTAGTAAGTGCTCATTGCACAACTCTGAGGATAGTTTACCTAAGAAGAAGATCGGCAGAGCAGCATAAACTGACTGTGGTGTACAGAAAGCCCTAACGCACAAACGAAGGAAACAAAGTGCGAATGCCACCCAGGTCAGGTTCAAAGAAGTCAAAGAATATGCTGGAACAAATGGCGATAAGGGTAGACCAGCAAACCTAAATATCAGATAACACCACAAACTTTTCCGAAAACATAGTTTTACTGAGATGTCCGATGAATAAGGCAGCGGGACTTTAAATCTTCACGCAAATTTAGGAATCCTTTTGGCCACTAATTGCTGCGGGCAAATGGATTATGAAGGAAATAAATGCGGGAGGAGGTTAGCAATGCAAATACAGAATGAAATTGGTTGATGCTATTTTCCATTGCTTGGGTACAATGAGCCACCTTCTAATAGATAGTTGCTTTCATCAATGTTACTGCAAATGCGATAATTGATTTAACCTTTGCAATCAAATAAGTAGAAGAATTAGAAGCGGTAGTAATCTGAAGAGGGAAATACAGCTAGCTATTAGCAGCAAGCAAAGCAGAAAAACTGGAATCTTCACAGCAATTTGGGAAACCTTTTTCCTACTAATTGCTTCAAGCACATGGATTATGAGGGAGGTAAATGTGGGAGGGCGTTAGCAATGCAAATACACAATGAAATTGGTCGATGGTATTTCCCCTTGCTCGGGTACAGTGAGTCACCGTCTACTATATACGTGGTTTCATCAATATTACTGGAAATGTGATATTTGATTCACCCTTTGCATGCAAATAAGTGGAAGAATTGGAAATCATAGTAATTTGAAGTGAAAAATACAACAGAAATAATTGTTGGTGCGAAACATTATTGTTTAATGAGAAAAGTGGGGAAAAGGAAAATGATTCCTACACTCAGCCTCCCCTTGGAGACAATTTTAAGTTGTATACTTGTATTTGAGCGGTGTTAAGACTTGGACGTTTCTTGAAAGACATGGATCTGTTTTTTCTAATCTGATGTTTTGAGTCTCAAAGCTAAGAGAGTATAGAATGTGGATGTCAAGGGAATAAGTTTTTGACAAATCCTTTTGTTTGTCTATGTGTAAAAGTATATTTGAAGGTCCCTATTGTTTTGCTGAAAGAATCAGGTATCAAAGTGACTCAATGATGCAAAGGAGAATCAACTAAGTCGGGAACTTAAGCACTTGAGCATTTCCTTGGGCTAAGCATGACTTCTCATTTAATTTTATTTGGGCATGCAAAAGTAAGTGCTACGATCACAAAAAAATGATACGATCTCAACATCCTGCTGCATCTTTCTAGCTAACCAACCTAAATAAGTGAACAAACAATATGGTGGTCATCTCCAAGGTAACCACGGAAAGGAAAAATGATAAAGAGGGTGTATCAGCATGTGATCTCAACATCCTGCTGCATCTTTCTAGCTAACCAACGTAAATAATTGAACAAACAATATGGTAGTCATCTCCAAGGTAACCACACAAAGGAAAAATGATAAAGAGGGTGTATCAGCATGTAATACTTTCCAGGTTGTTGTTTTGCAGCAACTAAGTGGACAAAAAGGTAAGCCAAAACTCATCTCCCTAACACTGCTTCCTCCTGAAGAAAAAGACAACTACAGAATAAAAAGATATTCTCAAGACTACTAACATGACAGGGAATGTGGTAGCATGGGGTAGATGGTTGCAAGCACCGGAAAACTTATTGTATCCAATTCTACTCTATCACCCCCTGGTTACCTCATTGGTATGTATGTAAATGCTAGCACTTGTCTCGAAAGAAAGAGCCACCCTCTTTTTAAGCTGCACACCAAATTCTCTGAGTAGGAATAAGGAAGCAAATGCACATTTAAGTGGTAGGCATGTCACTAATGTGAGTTGTCGCACCTGGAAGGCCTAGCTCTTTTCCAACACGCATGCAAAATTCTTTGGGTAGGATTAGGAAATTGGCAACCATTAATGCCGTACGAAAGCCGTACGGTCAGAAAGCGAAGACAAAGCAACAAAAGGTACAGGAAAAAAGGGAGCACAAACCAACAGTCAAAGCAGAGAAGCTGAAATAGCAGCGAAACTAAACACCCATGAAGAAATTGCAGACATGCATGTTAAGAAAAAGCTTAGGAACAGAAAACCCAGACCACAGAGCAAATTCTGCAGCCCAAACCACACAGCAAGGCAATACACAGCAACACTGACAGCGTCCAGTGCGAAATAAAGCACAAACTAAAGACCGGCGGCGGAATTAGACACATGCATGTTAAAATCGTTCAGGAGAATGGTAGTTTCACCGCATCGTAACCCCTTTCCAAAGTCAAAGCACATATTCCCACCGGCAGCAGTTCGATAATTAAAGGAAATTAGAGCAACGAAACGACGCACTAAGCAACAGAGCAACAAATTCAAGCTCAGAAAGAAGGAATGCTTACCTGCGACGAAGCGGAGCCGGCGACGTTGAGAAAATACAGGCGTACTCCGGTAGAACAGCAGCAACGGCTAAAAGGGAGCTTGAAGGCGCGGCTCCCCTTTTAAAGGAAGAAAACAAGCACTAAGTTAATGGGCCTGAAGAACGAATTAATTACGGCAATGCCACCGCAACAGCCCCTCAGGAAAGGCCCCGGAACAAGCTAATATTTACCAAACGTGCCACTGGTCGTCGGACACCAGTGGCACTTCTAATTAATTGTAATATTATGTAAGGTACGGGGAAGATATAATATACGCAAACTTTTCTACTGCTCTATAAAGATAGAGGGTCTGCTTTCAAAAGACCCTCGATTATATACAGCGGCGGAGCCACATAGTAAACAAGAGGGTTCATCCGAACCCCTTCGAGGAAAAGTTATGCTATTTATATATGGTAGAATTTGTTTTTATGTATATATAATAGATGTCGAACCCCCTTTGATTAAGTCGTGTGTCTACTTATTAAAATTTTGAAATCCCTTAAAGAAAATCTTAACTCCGGCACTAGTTACGTATAGATAGATAGGTATTTTAGTGGTTGAATTTAAATATGGGACATTTACAATAGATGGTCATTCGGCCAAAATAATTAACAAAAAATGACCGTTCGTTATATATGTTCGTATAATCAGTATATATTTCATGTATAGTCATGTTATATTTAGTTTTTGAGTGTATCATAATAAATATATTTGTGTCTATCTCATGTGTAAGTAATCTACATTGTATAATTAATGTATACTTTTTATAACTTTTGGTAAGCTACATCGCATAGTAACTGTATGTTTCTATGATTTTTGACTATCTTTTATGTAAATAAAACATGATTATATTTGTTGTCGACTAATTAGTTCATCACATATATTTGAAATCATCCCTCTAAATATTAAGACATTATCTAATTATCGAATAATTAAGATAGTTTAATATTTGAAACTCTAAATATATAAAGATAATCTTTATCTAAAAATTAATAATTATAAATTTTAAATAAAATATAAATTGATCTAATATTATATTAATAAAAAATATTGTAAAAGAAATACATGATAGTTGGTGTTGGTAATGACTTGTAGTGGTGGATGAAGGTGCACAGTAAGAAGGGTCTAGGTTGATGGTAGTAGTTGAAATTCTTTTCAATTGCAATTCGAATTTGCAATTATTTATTTATGTAGTAAATCTTTGAATGTGTTAAAAAAGAAAAATATAAAATGTTTATTTTTATTTAATTATAACATTTGGAGAATATTGGACAAATTAATTTCATCGAGAAGAAAAATGGTATGACCTTAACATCTCTGAATCTAGAAATTAACAATTTCAAAGCTATTAATTTGCAACTAAACCTTGACGTCCTTTCTAAGTAAAGAAAATGACGTTATTTGAAACTTTGATATTGAATTTTGTCGGACACCTGCTATCTTTATTTATTAAAAAAATGTTTAATAATTATTAAACCAAAAATATTTCTTTATTTATTTAAAAGAAATGCTATTCTTTTTTTTTTTAATCATTCATATAATTCTAGCACCAAAAAAAGTATTTGGCTACTGTTGGGTAAGGGGATCATCCATCAACATCTTGCCAAAAATTTTATTTAATTAAGATGTCGAAACCAGAAATAATACAAAATAAACATTAGGACATGAAATAAAATATCAAAATCTATACAATTGTAAACCCAAAGCATAAAAGGTCAAACTATATTAATAATAGACGGGCTATACCTCAGTCGGAGATAATTCAATGCATATTTTTCGTTGAAAAATTATATGATATACAAAAATCAAATATTAATTAATACATAAGTGTATATTCAAAATTTTATATATACTATATTTTCTTTACTAAGTTTCTGACTTCGTCACTGATACTGCTTGCATAAAAATATTGCTTATACCATTGTTTATTTAGAGTCATGCAATTAATTATAAAATTTAACCCTTTATGCAAGTGAGATAATCTCTACAATTTCTTATAAAAGTTTAATTCCTAAAATGTAAACATGGTTAATTTTTCTCTTTCTTTTGTGGTCAAAAAAGCAAAAAGAGTAATGTATTATTACTAGCCTATTTCTAATTAGTTCATCAATTTTTTTTGGATGATGCTATATAATATAATAGTGTAAAAATGTTATGGCCCTACAGAATGGAAGTTTTCTTTTATAAATAATTGGTAGTAAATCTTTTGATTCTCACTCGTGTGGTCAAAACCTAGGAAACATAAACTGACTTTTATTTTTTTTTAATTTTTTAATTTTCTACGAAGTGTTCAATATTTATATTATGACGATTAAATTTGGATTTGTGAATTTTATATTAGGAATAAAACACTCCACATTAATTGTGATTGAATTTGATATTTTAAATTAAATATAAAAAAATATTTATCACTTTATCGAAATCTTTGTTGGTACTGAGAACTTTAAAATTAAGGTACTTTATTTATTTAGACTTAGAAAAATATAAAACTAACAAATTCACCAAATTTCTGGAAAGTTATTGTGTTTTAAATGACAGGATGTCACCCCGACATACGGCATGGTAGCTATTAATTGAAAAATCAGTTTGTTTATGTAGCTTTATTTAAGAAGATAGCTAATGATCCCTATTAATAAGTGTAAAAAGATATTTAATTATTAGTATTAAATTAATTAAAGGAGTCAAAGTAGTATAGTAACAAGGCTAATTGAAGCTTGAATGTAATGCTAATCATGATTAATTTTTTAATAACAACTTTGTGACATTAAAAGTAGATTTGGTCAAGTGATCAGTTCCTTCGTTGATATATTAAGAGAATATTTGAGACCAAGTGATCGAGAAAACATGTGGCAATCAATTTAAAACGTATTAATACAATATATAAGTATAATTTTTTATCAAAGAATACAAAGATGGATTAACAATAAATTTATGTTTAATAGAACTTAATGTTTTAACAAAATTTTATTTTCTATATTTTTATTATATAATATTTAAATTTTGAATCTGTCACGAACAAAAAAGGGAGTTGGGAGTGCGACAAGCAAAGAGACATTTCTTCACTTTAATTTAAAGTTGGGATTTGAACTTGCTTTGAAGATTATGGCACTATCTAAATATATAAATTCTGTTAAATATATTGTATATTTCACCATTGATCCAATAATTTTGCTTTGAAGTCAAGGTATTAAAAACTAGCTACTATTTTAAATTATAGAAAGCTAATTGGTTAATTGATTAATCTATAGAAAAGATCTTTTATTTCAATTTTTAAATTTTCAAACATCTTTTAGAGATTTGGAGATGAAATTCATGTGGTTCGAAACCAAGAAACATATCTCGAGGGTTCAAACCTTTATAAGTTCATCTATTTTTGAAATAATGATATACATTTTTGTCTCGTGGAAAACTAATGTAGGTCTATGTGCATACTTATCTACTTATTGTAAAAGTATGACTTTCTCACCAAATTTGTGCCTATAAATAGGCATTAATTTAAAACCAATAATACATAAATCTAATTGAACCGAATCGACCGATGCACTTGAAACTTTAATGGGTTAATCTCAGATACTTTAGGTTTAAAACTTTGTGGGCCTAACTTTCACTGTCGGCCATTTCCATTTTCAGGATCAATATAGCCTATATAGGAGCCCACTGGACCTGCTCAGCAGAAGCCCAACAAAGATCAGACGAATTTTCACAAATAGCTACTAAAAATTTATTAAATGACCCTATTTTTTTTTTATCTTGCAATTAGATCACAATTTAAAGATTTCATTTGAGAAAATAAAAATTTTATGAGAAAATGTTATAGATTATAGTAAAAAAAGAACTTTTATAACTTATTACAACATTTAAATGACAATCTAATGGTTTGTAGCATGTAATTGAACAAACAATATGCCCGAGTATAATGTTATCTGAAAAATTAACTTTTAAAGGATCATATAAGAAAAGAATATTTGCATAAATAAGCCCTTTGATTTTTGAACTTGGTATACAAAGTTTCGAAAAGGCTCTCATGTTTAGAAAACTTTCAAGTGACATAAAATGAAAAAAAAAATAAAAAAAATTAGCAAACCACTAGGAACATCCAAAAGAATTGGTCAATGTAAAACAAACAAACATTTATTGACAAACCAAAATCCACTTTTGGTGTTACAAGCACAAATTTGTCCGGAGGTTAAGGTTGGACTTGTTATTTGTGACAACCTCATTATGACATATTCCATTTACCTTGTTAAGTAATACTATTTTTTGGTTGCACACAATACAATAAATTACTCTTCTCCATATCTAATTTTAAATTTCCACAAAATCTAGTTAGCATGTCAAAATTTGATCCTTATGAACATCTCAATGTGATCCTCAACCAAGATGGAACTTTAACTCGTCAGCTTGATTTTCCTACAACACAAGCCACTGGTGATGATCAAAATCACCTCCCTGGCCAAGCTGTTGTTAGCAAAGATGTCACTTTAGATGAACATAAGAAAACTTGGATGAGGCTTTACCGCCCAAGTAAATTGCCATCCAATGACAAATCTATAGCTAAACTTCCTATCATAGTTTATCTCCATGCAGGTACGTTAGAGACCGATTCAGTATTTTAATTTATTGGGGTTCAATCTTTACCATTGAATACACATTGTAGTTTAGAAATTATGAGTTCATGATCTATCCTTCATTTATTTCATTTTATATATGTAATTTGACAGAGACAGAGACTGAATTTTTAAACTATCAGTATAAAATTTTGATTTTTACTGCTAAAACCATCACCTTGTTTGAGTTATGGATTTATATAATTTGATGGATTCTAGTTATGTTATATATTTTTTGTAGGAACTTTTAGTCAAGTCAGATATTTATATACATACATTGGTTAAAAATAAACTTCTTATAGGCAGGGGAGAGCTACTATTTATACATTTGTTAAACTAATTTTTTATATGTATATAGTAGATGTCGAACCCTTTTCGACTAGTTTGTAGGTCTACTTTTTCAGATTTTAAACCCCCCACTAGTGACAATCCTGGCTCCCCCAGTGCTTATAGGTACTATATTGTATCTTAATTTTATATTATATTGGATTGAGATGAGTTTAATCAAATGCGATGGTGCAGGAGGGTGGATTCACTTCAGCGTGGCAACTAGCATAGTCCATGAAAGTTGTAACAATCTGTGTAGTGAAATCCCCTGCATTGTTGTTGCAGTAGGTTATCGTCTTGCACCTGAAAACAAGCTCCCCGCGCAGTACGAGGATACAATAGACGCCGTTCTTTGGATCAAGAACCAAGCGTTGGATCGCGTTAATGGCGAAAAATGGCTAAGGGAATATGGAGATTTCTCTAGGTGTTACCTCTATGGTGTGAGCTGTGGTGGTAACATTGCTTTCAATTCCGCACTTCAACTTCTTGATAAAAAATTAGAGCCGTTACGTATTGCTGGGATTATAATGAACCAACCACTATTTGGTGGGAAAATGAGGACAAAATCTGAAATGAGACTAGCTACTGATCCATTTTTTCCCTTGCCAGTAATTGATGTGTTGTGGGAATTGGCATTGCCAAAAGGGACAGATAGGGATCATAGATTTTGTAATCCTATGGTGGATGGGCCATATAGGGACAAGATCAAGAAACTTGGGAGGTGTTTGGTTGTGGGATTTGGAGGGGACGCTTTGATTGATAGGCAACAAGAATTTGTGCAAATGTTAGTGAAGGAAGGGGTGATGGTTGAAGCTAGATTTGATGATGTTGGATTTCATGGAATTGAAATGGTTGATAGTAGAAGAGCTGCTGCTATTATTAATTTTGTTAAGGAGTTTGTTTGATAATGCTCCTTTTTTAATATAGCTAGTGCACTAATTTTTTGTATGTTGTGTTATTTAGTATTTATGTAAAAGGTTGTTGTGCTTTATTTGATTAGTACTTAGTAAGTAATGTTATACACGTTGATCTTGTTTATTTTTGTATTACATCTCTAGTTTGTACCTCTTCCGTGGAAATGTTATAATAATGTTATTCTAATTATTTATTATTCGTATCTAATTTTCTTATCTTTATTTTTTTTAAATTGCGTTGATACATGTAATTTGAACGAGGGTCTTTAGAAAATATTTTTTCTTCTTTCATGATATGTGGCGATAAAATTTGCATATATTTTATCTTCTTTAAATTATACAAGTATTTGTTGTTGCTGTATTTTATTTTAGCTCTCAATTATTAAAAAAATTCATTTCCTGTCCTTATGATATTTGATCAGATACATTTTGATGACAAATTTAATTACTCCCTTTATTTTAATTTGTTTATCATATTTTCCTTTTTAGTCGATCTAAAAAAGAATGTTTCTTTTCTCTCATTTTTGGCAACTCATTAATTCTAATATTCTTATCATTTATATTTTTCTACAACAGACAAAATTGTCATTTACTATATTTAAAACTAATTATTACTTAATTATGATGCAAATATGTAGGATTTTGAAATTAATTAAACTTATAACTATTAAATATTTTAGTCATTAAGAATTTAAAAGTCGTTACATATTTAATGGATATTATTTTTGATCAACAAATATTATAAAATATGTAGAAATTCTCTACTCATAGTTTACTTGAAATAGATTTAATGTTAGGTTCCTAGTAATAAACTTAGTCATAGTAAAAATATATTTTCCTAGTAAAAATATATTTTCAAAATTATATTTTTATCCATTAGTAATTTTTGAAACAAAAAAAATTTTAACTTAAAAGATAAATAAGTTAATCAATTTTTAGTAGATATTTTGATCGACCAACATTTATATCGAGACTTTTATTTATAGGAAAAAAAATATAGATAGATATGTGTTTAGTCCCTTTGACGCATGACTAATCGATATCCATTATTTTCTTCACAATCTATCACTACATTCGACCAACAACCCCACAAGTAATCGAGAAAAAAAATCCCATGTCATACGCAACACTGTTGCATGCATATGTATGAAATTGATAAACAAAAACAATGCTCATTTTATTAACTGTAGTAGTAGCAATAAATAGTTGTGACTGAAGACTGATTGAAATGACTGACAATTAAAAAAGAAAAAGAAATGAGGTGTTCCGCCGAAGGATTGAGTAAGAAACAATTGGATGCTGGGAGTCACTCAAACAGCGCCTCTGCTCCCCCATACGATAATAGTACCATACTACCATTTTTTCATATAAACAGGCAGAGAAAAGACGTTTAAAGTGGAGAAAAATTCTAAGTTCAAAAGGAAAATTTGAATGATATATGATTTTCTCTTTTCCCTTGGCTTCAAAGTTTACACCGATATAATATACTTTCTTCGTCTTATTTTATGTGGCACTCTTTGACTTGGTATAATGTTTAAGAAAAAAAAAAGAGTTTTGAAATTTGTGATTTAAGAAAAAATTCTTGTGATTCTTGATTAGCTGACTAAGAGTGGATGGAGCGATGAATTACCCTATTGAGTAATGGGAAGCGAGCTAGTACCCGAAAATGCTTTGTGCCTAAGTTGCTTTAGCTTTCGAGGAAAAAAAATGATTTTTTGAGAAAAGAAATTATGTCTTTTTTTACTCGAATTTATGTTTTGTATTTTCCAATCGGAAAAGTTTTTATCTATATTTATTTTGTGTTTGAAACAATTGATCTATTTATTCCCGTTGATTTACTCCCTCACTCCATCTTTAGTCTTAACTTGTCCACTATACTATTTCCTTCGTCTATCTTGACTTGTTCACTATAATACTTCTTCCATCCATCTTTACTTGTCTACTATACTAAATATGGACGTCCAAGAATGCTCGTCCACTTTATGAAATCAAGAAATAATTTTACACTTAGTTCTTAATTTACCCTTATCATTAGTTATGATCATTTTTCTATTACATTTTTCAAGACGTTATATTTTTTATATTCAAAAGGTGATTCCCTATTATTTACTTCTCCTTAATTCATGTGTCAAGTCAACATGAGACAAGTAAAGATGAACAGAAGGAGTATTTTGGGATATCCAACAATACTTGTCCAGTTTATAAAATCAATAGATAATTTCACACTTAGTTTCTAATTTACTCTTATCATCAGTTATAACTATTTTCACTATTACATTTTTCAACACATTTGTGTTTATTAAATTCAAAAGGGTGATTTGATAAAATTACACCAATATTTACTACTTTTTAATCTTTGTGCCAATTCGACAAATAAATGAGCAACCGGAGTACAATCCAACATGACTTAATCCACTAGTCTACATTTGCCACTAGCCTGGTAGTTCGAAAAGAGATCTTCGCCTTCAAAAAGACATAAGATAAAGCGATTTTTTCGTTCGATTGATAGTGAAAGTTAATAAATTCACAATTTCTGGCCTTGTACTATTAAAGTAGGGTTTATTTATCAAAAAGTGAATTTAAACGTGAATCCTGATTAATTGAATTTTCAAGACATACATCAAACATGGAGGGAAAGATAAAAAACAAAAGTAGAACATTAAAATGAAGTAATATTTAAAATAGAACTATTACTCTCGTGTATCAACTCCCTCTATAGCACTAGTGCATATGTTTGCTTCACGCAAACTGCAGCGTCTCTCCCCTTAATTTATGCTTCTCTCTTTTCCCTTGGCTTCAAAGTTTACACCAATATAATATATTTTCTCTGTCCCATTTTATGTGGCACCCTATGCCTTGGTATGATGTTTAAAAAAAAAAGGGAAGAGTTTTGAAATTTGTAGCCTAAAATCATTCTTAGATATTGAATCATTTCATTAAGGGTAAAAGGAAAATTTTAAAGGTAAATTGTTTCCAATTTAAGTAAGGTGACATTCTTTTTGGAACGGACCAAAAAAGAAAGAACACTACATAATGCGACGGAGGGAGTTTATATATATAGAGAGAGACACAAAGAAGTTTAGCATAATAGAGTATTATTAGTAACAAACTTATATTCGAAAACTAAAATTAAATTATAGAATGAATATTATTATTTTTCGAATATATGAATATCAAGATTAGGTATCCACAATGCTATGCATGTGCGATGAATCTAGTGTGTATATATAAGGGCTAATTTGCTGACATAATCTTTTCCCAATAATGAAGATCTTTTATCATACTTACAGCGTTGAAGTAAATTGATGTATCCATGAATGTCCTTAAATTAAAGTAATCTACTTCTCATATGCCAATACTAGAAGTCTACAATTTATTATACACTTCTATAAAAGATGAATGACAATATAAATCAAATTTTAATAAGAGCATAAATTATAAATATCATATCTTCCTGTTACAGCAATTGGAGTCATTTTGTAGTTGGTCAAAGTTATGCAATCAAACACCATATTAGGTGTCTTGATTTTATGCATAACAAAAAAAAATTCACCACATTCCTTCATTGCAAGTATCTCTTTGTCTTATTTTTTAAATAATGTTTCTTTTTCTTTTCAACAATTTTTTTATTTTAATTTTTTTCATAACATGTTTATTGTTTAACCCAACAAAATATACATTTTATATACCTTTAGTTTAAAAGAACTAGAATTAAAACTAACAAAATATATAAAATATTATTTATAGAGAATTTAATATAGCTACATAAATAACTTAGCTACTAACTAGCTATCGACCCACCCAAAAATGTCTTGCGAAAAAAAAATGGTTGAAATGGAGTAGCATAGCTGTATATCAAGTGACCCACCACCAAAAAGCTTCTAACATTAATTAATTATTTTCTTATCTAAAAAAACTAAACTAGTTGTATTATCAAACAGCAACAAGCAGTAGCCCTACCTACCCTTTACAATTATAAATAAAAAAATAGTCCTATATCTTTCCAAATCTTTATCTCTTCTTCTCCTCCTCCTCTTCTTCTTCATCATCATTCCACATACCCCACAACTAAAATTTGAAACACTCACAACATGAGCAGTGGTGGGCCTTGTGGTGCATGCAGGTTTCTTAGAAGGAAGTGTGAGAAAGGTTGCATATTTGCACCTTATTTTGACTCACAACAAGGCATGGCTCATTTTGCTGCTGTCCATAAGGTCTTTGGAGCTAGCAATGCTTCTAAACTTTTGCTTACCATCCCACCACATAAACGTCTAGAAACTGTTGTCACTCTTTGTTATGAGGCTCTTGCTAGGGTTAGAGACCCTGTCTATGGATGTGTTGCTCACATCTTAGCCCTTCAACAACAGGTAATTTTCTTAAACTTATATACACTTTTGTTCCGAAAACAATCTCTTTATCTCTAAAAGGTAATAGTAAAGTCTTCGTTAATTTGTTTATATACACCATTAATTCATGATCAATCCTAAGTTCACCTCACTATGTCACCTTACCTTTTTTATGTGAGGCATGTAACAAGTCTTATACTCGAAATTACTAATCTTTTTTAGTATTTCAGGTGATCTGATAGTTAGCTAGTGAAAAATAAAAGACCTCATAATACTATAACTTAAAACTCTTAATTATTAACCGTTAGTTATTATTTTTACCATGTTACTACTAACTATTATTGATAATATTTCATATGCTCATTAAACTAAGGTTCTTCTTTCAGAAATTAGTTGTGAGTTATTATTTAATTTCTACTAGTTAATGCATACTATCATATACTCTATTTTAATTTGTTCGGTTTTTTTTTCCTTTTAAAATAGAATGCCTCTTCCTTTTTGATGAAAACTCTTCGATTTCATCTTTTAATTCGACAAAATAAAAGAATATTTTGATATGTTCACATATTTTTAGTATAAGATTCAAAAGCCTTTCTCTTTACTTTCCTTAAATTTTATGTTAATGTCAAAATCAGTAAGTAAATTGAAATGAAGTAATGTATTTATGTTTCTTTGACAAACTTGACCAAAAGAGAAGTCGAATTTATATTATATTATTAAAACTCAGGATATTTGAAAAGCTGATGGAGTGTTGCATGTGCCGGGTTGAAAACTAAAGCATGAAATTTCTTTGAAAATCTATAATTTGTGCTTTTCATTTTAGCCGTGAATCTATATCTATTTTTTTTTTACTGGATTGGATACATTTGAAGGTTTTCAAAAATAGTTTTTTTATCTTCGTGAAATAGTAATAAATTTGTAGAATTTTACTGGTACGTTATTGTGTACCTATTTGATGTCCTACCGACATTGATCATAAATTCAAGGCTGAAGAATTATTGACTATGACTTGAACAATTTGTGAGAGTGCCCCCCACCCTATATTGATTAAACTGACTTGTACTGTTTACTCACCCTATTGATAGAAATTGGACTAAAGTAATAGTTGGTTGATGTAGACTTTTATATATATATATATATGTATAGTGTTTTCTTGCTTGCCGGAGCTAACAAGTAACCCTGCCTAATCAACTTTAGCAGCTCGAGAAATATTCAATACATCAATAATTTGACTTACTTTCTTTCTTATTCATTTCTTGTCTTTCATGGAAGTCTACAAAATATATTGAGCATATAAGTGATTTAACTCTCAAAAGTAATAAATGTGACAAATAATTTGAGATGAAAATAATATTTGGACTTCTCTAGAGTTTCCTATAATCAAGAAGCTAAGTTTTAGAATAGTTGCAAGTGATTCTTATAAAATATAAGAAAAATGTTGACTTCCTATGAACGAAATCAGACTTTTTTTTTCTGACAAGTACCTTCCACGAAGAATCTTAATCTTGTCATTTAGCATGTGATTAAGTTTTTAATGTATTGGGACTTTAAATTGAACTACTCCAATAATGTTACCATGAGTACTACGGCTTTATCCCTAGTGAAAACGTACAATTTCACTACCATTTATTTGGGGTGGTTTTTCATATGCGTGCAGGCTGTGACATTACAAGCAGAGTTGGCTTACGTTCAAGCTCGGATATCGACTCTTCAGCAGCAGCAACAGCAGTACCACCACCCTATGCCGCCACCAACGCCATCACAGGCAGATGTAGCAGCAGCATGTTGCTCTAATATATCGTCATCAGTGTGTATCGATCCTTCAGTCGATATAAGAGAATTATGTAATGTGTTGGATCAACAACTAGACAACTCTATGTGACCTACCTCCTTATTGTTAACTGTAACACAAATTGTCCCTAGACATGATCACTAATCTACAGTTAGCTAGGGGGAAGATAATTAATTAACTCACTTAGCTTTTAACTCCCTATGAAAATTATCATGCATGTAATCCACTCTTTTCGTTTATATGAAACTTCTTCCCGCTCTTTTTCTCTAATCAACGCTAATTGTGATTGTTTGAATTTAGTTATTAGCAGTGACAAATCTAGAATTAGTAGAACATGGTGCACCACTTGAAGAAAACATATTTATATCTAGTTCTCTAGGTAAATATATAACCAATGTTCAGTCATGCAAACCTTCTAGCTAGGTGCCAATGGATAATATCATATCAATTTTAAAAAATCTATACATAGCTATCTTTTAGGGATAGTTGCCCATATATCTTGTTCAGTCAACTAGTTTATTAACACGGATGAAATATACTCAATATATATTATTGATGTATATGCTTTTTGTATACTATATGTACTTCATACATATTTTATAAGCTAGTTGGCGAAAAGGTTAGAACCTCCCTATCTTTTATAAAGAGCAAATTTCATAAATGGGAAATATGTAAAGCTTAATTATATTCTATAGCTATAATTTGGTAATTATATTTCATAACTATAGTTATGACAACGTTGGTATAATTTGGGCAACATTTGTATACATTTGTATAATTCGCTATACAATTAATAGCTTTTGTGTAGCATTTGTATATTTCCCTATACAATTCACGCACAGTGTTTATATAATTCGCAATACAATTCACAGTGTTTGTATATTTTGGTATACAATTTGATTCGCGCATAAATTTTGTATAATCGCATACAAAGTTTGTATAAATCATGCGAATTATACAAAATGCAAACTGTAATTACAGCTAAATGTTTGTTGCGAGCTGTAATTAATTCAAACTATGGCTATGTTAACTAATTAACTAGTATATGTTTGCTTATTCACGTAATTTTTATTTTATAAACCAGCAAATAGTGCTTTAATTATCTATTGGGCTGTTTGACCCTATGGCCCAATATCATTTATTGACAATCGGGTTTGGGCTTCCATGGTTCGATCCACTGATGTAAACGTACGTTTTTGTGAGGAATGTCCCTTCTTGTGGCTCTTTAAGTTATTTACAAAGTTGATAAGATAGGTTCCGTTTCTTCAATTAGGCAAGACAATTAGCTAGCGGATTAATTGGGTGAGGATAAAAGGCCTCATTTTTATATGCCTCCAAAAATTTATTTATCTGAATATAGTTAGTGCATCCACCTAATCCAGCTATACTTTTTATTTTAAAAAAGACAAATTATGCAAGATGGTCATTTGCATTATTAGAAACTTAGACAAATCTTTGAAATTACTGAAGTTGGCTAAAATCTTCTTTGTTCGGATCTTTGTCCCGCCAATTCTTCCGTCAAAGGTGAGAGCTCTCTTTGCCTGGCAAAACTTAGCCAAATCTTTGAAATTATTGAAATTGGCTAAAATCTTCTTTGTTCGGATCTTTGTCTTGCCAATTCTTCCGTCAAGGTGAGAGCTCTCTTCGCCTGGCAAGTGCTATCTTCCCCCGGCTTTGCAACCATCGTCTTTTAGATGATCAATGAGTGTCAAAGATAGACGTAAAGAAAGTTGTCAAGCATTGAAAGAAGGGAAGGAGGCTCGGGCAAGGTTGTCAGAGCACGTCCATTATTGTCTTTTCTGTCGAGGTTGCTTGCAAGGAGTCGACACTCTGAGATGTCAATAGAGAGAGCAGAAAAGCGAGTTGTGAGTGTTCGAATCTGTAATCTTGTCAAAGAGGTTTTGACCTCAGCTAGACTATGGTTGTTATTCGGGTAGACATCATCCGAACGTCGTGTCCTAAACTGATGACACTTGCTCAATCTCTAATTAAGCGAATTCGAAAACTCTGGAAGAACCAATCTCGAGAGGTTGCATTGGGCGGGCGATGAGGACTCTTGATTTCTTTCTGCTGACAAGACATCTATATATATCGTAGATATTTCTGCTGATAAAATATCCCTCAATTGACCTTTTTCATCAGTTTTTTAGCATATCTTATTTCTATTCGTGAAAATAAAGATACTATTTTAAAAAAAAAATCCATAGTTTAAAAAAGGAAATATCCCAATGAAAAAAACATGACAATTGATAATATAAGGAAAACAATACGTGACATCTAGACAAGGAACAATAAAATCAATTGCGAAATAGTGTGAAATCTGAAAGTCTGAAACACAATCAACAACAGAAGGTAATAGAATTCAAAAGGAAGAAAATATATAAATAAAGCTAATACAATGACAAATACAAATCTCCCGACTATCACTAAGTCTGATTCAGTCGAAAAAGTAAGACAATGCTTAACTACCTACTAATGTTCTATCCCACTCTACTACCTCCATAACTTCTTATCTAATTATGGTCATGTCCTTGCACAACTGAAGTTGTGTCATATCTTATCCAATCACCCGTCTTCAGTACTTCATCAATCTAACTCTTCCTTTCTTCATATCTACTATATCCAATCCCTCACATTTTCTTTCTGGATATTTGCATATCCCCTTTTACATACCAAAACCATCTCCACCACAAAAATCATTCCCACCTTGATCTGAATATCATCACTGTTAATCTTATCTCTCCTAACATGCTTACATGTTCTTCTTAATATTTTCATTTTAATTATCAACTACTAGGTAACCATATAATAGACCATTTCAATAACGCGTTAACCATCTTACAACTTAATAAGAACTAAAATTTCTTTCATTCATATCACGATTAAGTCAACCGGGTGAAATTATAAATGCATGAGTTTAAACTCTTGTCAATGACTTTTTATCTTAATCACTTGTCATCATAATTGATGGAACATACTCTGCCTTCTCTTTTCATGGAGCATACTCTTCTTTCTCTTACTCTTATATTGCCACAAAAATACTTAATATTTTGATCGTAAAAAAAATCGATTATTTTTAATATCTCAAATTATAAAGAAATTGTTCCAAAAGGATCCATATTATTTACGTCAAGCAATACGTGGAGTAACTCCTGATATAACAGTAAAAGCAATTCAATGAATTCGAAAGAATTGAACAATGAGCCGTATGAGGTGAAGAACGTAAGGTGTTCCTGCTTTTTCAGGGTAAGAAGGGGTAGAGAAAATGTCTCAAGCCAATGTTCGAATACCAGGCGCTACGGTGCTAAAATACCGAATGAAAGTAGATCGATTTTTTTTCATTCCTGAAGAGGTGCATATCTTGGGAAGCCTCCGTGCGAGCGGTAGTGGATGAAGCGGAAGTGACAATGTCGGCTTGAGTAACGCAAACATAAGTGAGAATTCAATGCCCCGACAACCTAAGGGTTCCTCTGTAAGGTTCGTCATAGTTTTCTCTGCAAGGTTCGTCATGCCCAGTAACCCATGTGTGGTATGTAAAACGTCTTTCTAGTTATATTGCAAATCTTTTAGATAAACCTGTTAAAAGAATTAGAAGGCCTAGTATACAAATAAGAAAATGATGTTAAAAACCAAGACTACTCAAACATTTCTTTCAACAACTCCTTTTGTGTAGACAAGAAAACCACCAAAACAAGAAGATAAACAGTAGAGAACTTGAAGTCAATTGATATACACGATATAAAAGGGGGGCAAAGAGGCGCAAAATTTAGAAACATTCAAACTCACAAACAACAAAAGGCAGTGCATGTTTGACAGGAGTCAAAGACTTGAAGTTCCACATACTCCGTCACTTTCCTCTATGTTCTTTTGTCTTTCCCACTACCACTGATCGGTATCTCAACAGAAGAAAACAGTGAGCGGAGAAATCAAGAATGTGAGGAAACTTGCTTGCTTCTCTCTGGAAACGACCCTCAGTTTTTTCGAAAGTCCAAAAACGCTTTTAGCACTGTTTCTTTCAGATACCCATTTGGCAGAAAGCCATGAATCCTAGCAAAGTTGAAGAAGAAGATATTTTCAACCATCACTTAGACCCGCATCACCAAATCTTGGATCAATCTCACCCGTCAATTCTACCGGAAGAGGAAGAAGAACCCTTTTTTTCTGATATTGGATTCTTCCGCGACGACGACGACGACGATACCAGCCATACTTCCTCCGATCCCGATCAACATCAGCACCATCACCATAACCATAGCCATAGCCAGCAGCTAATTCAGTCGTTACCCCTATTGGAGCAGCAAAGAGACATCCTTTCGGCGAACCCTAACCCTAACCCTGATTTGGGTCTGGGAAAGGGCGAGAAAAATAAGGCGGAGAAACGCCATAGGCACACCGCGTCGTCGCATATAAGCCCAGAAGCCCACATTTCATCTCAATTCTACACTTTCAATAAGGAATCTCATGTTCTGATGATACGCTGCCTTATCGCAGGCCGTGTCGCGACACCGGAGGAAATCCGATCTGTGACGCCGCCGTCAGTGCTCCAAAGCTGGCGTTTGGTGTGGAAGGACCGGAATGAGGATACGGCATATCTCACGGCCTGGAAGCGGATCCAGGACAAGCTCATGGTGAATGTCGACCCTGTGAATGGTAATGAATTACTGTGTTTCAAGAATAATTCCAGTCAATTCGTTTCCCATTTTGATCAATGGCATGATATAGTCACGAGTTTTCACTGTGATGCGGATTTAAAACACTTGGGACTGAAAGAAACTATAGAAAGAATTAAACAGGTTTGGACTGTAGGTGCTAAATTTTATGGAATTCCTGAGAGTTATATTAGGGTTTGTGTTGAGGTTTGCCCCGTGTGCTCAGAGTCTGCACCACGTACAAAGAGGCGTAGGTTTGAGTATACTGAATCATTTGAAGTACCTGCAAAGGAAGTGCCCGTTCGATTACAACAATTAGCTACGAAGTATAAAGTGGCGTTGTGTATTAGGCAGAAATATGTAAGGTATAAGCCATTTATAGCTGAGGTTAAAGATTACGCGTGTCATCGAGCAGGAGAGCCTGCCTCCTCGAAGAAATCGAGGATTTTAAAAAGGGAACCTTACGCGTCAAAACGGTGTGGGTGTGGGTTTCGTATCAGGGCGATAGTTCCAATATCAAATTATAATGAGAAGGATAAGTCATTTGTCTATCTGGAGGAAGGGACAGCTGTCTTTAAGTTGTATGCAGTGCACTCGGGGCATGAACCTGGCGCTTCGGATGGGAATGCAAGAATAATGCATCGAGTAGTTGGGCATAAAGGAGGGGCTTTGATGGATCAGGAAGCAGTGTATGGGTTGGGTGATGAAGCAGAAAATGAAGATTTTGGGTTCGTTGGGAAGGATGGTGGAGATCTGCAACATTCGATTTTGCAGCAAATGCAGGAAGCGAGGAATGAGATAGGGCTACTTGAGGCCCAGATTGGGAAGGTTCCTCATGAGTTATTGAGCTCGGTGTCTCGTGAATTGTTTGATTTTGTGAATAAGCTTAGGAATGTGAGAGAATATGGATCAAAGTCGGTTGAGTTGCTCTCAGATAAGCCGACCTCGGATGATCTATTGGTCGGAGAAAATGATTTGGCAGATTGGGGTGTTCATCATCATCGCATTTATGATGATGGCAAGGATGCAGAGCTTATTGAGGAAGATGAAGACAGCTTTGGGAGAACACTCGGGGAGGTTGCATCTTGGGATCAGATAAGGTCAGATTGTAGAAATGAGAAGGATCTGCTGGGTGAGTCCTGTAAATCAGAGAAACCATTGGAGTGCAGCGAATTTGATCAGAAGGGTATTCTTGACTGTGGGAATTCTAAATTGACCAAGCCCTTAAGGCATGATGAGAGTATAGATACAGATGTAGGCTTCGTTGTAGAGAACTTCTACCCAGAGAACCCTAAATGGTTTGATTCATCTTGTGAACTGGACTCTGGCACAGATTGTGTTGACAGTGGATTCAAGCCTGGGGAGATTGTTTAGAGATCTTACAGCTGGTGACCCACTGTGACTTTATTCTGGTCCTTCTTGTTCCATTCTTCATACTATAATGTTAGAAGTGGGTGGTATATTTGTCTAAACCAAAGGTTGAAACATCTGGCAGCCTCTTTCTGGTCTTTGCTGTTGTAATTCTGTAAAGTAGAGCCCCTGAGCTTCTTTGCACATACAGTAGATAGTTCTTTGACTTGTCATAAATTTTCAAAACTTAAACTTGGTTTCCATATGCGAGTTAGCAATTACCTTTATTATCTTGAATTTATCGTATATGCTGCTGCTCTATTGATTTTACTTCTTAGATGCATATGGTGCTCTATTGATTTTGCTGTATGAATTTAGTGTAATTAGTTGTCTAATACTCGTTTATTTCATACTCAGATTTGGCCTTAAACCATGCTTAAACCGAAAGTACCCTACTTATTTCCCCTAACAAGCATACTTATCCCAAAAAGAAAGAAATAAACAAGTATGTTGACTTCTTATTTGTAAACTCTTGATGCTAACCAAGGAATGAGGAGCGATAATTTAAATTTTCAAATAACGAGCAAGATTGACTAAATCTGTTTCTATTAGTTGTGTTAATTTAGGAATTGGGATTAAGATGAACTCTGTAGCAAAATTTTCTCTTGTGTTTATAGAAGAATGTAATCCCAAGCGTTTGTTATGTCCGTGTGTGCCGTATTTGTAGATATTCATATGATGCCATAAGAAATTGGTGGGTGTAACTGAAGGAAAAGCCTAGGAGACCATAAGTTGGATTTGGTCTAAAAGAGTGCTTAAAATCTAGTGAATCATAAGGGATCTTTTGAATTAATAGAGTGACCAAGTGTATGTGGAGAATATGGGAGAAGATTCTTATTGATTGTGTTGATTAATGTGAACGTCATGACTCATGAGCTGTCCCACCGTAAAACCAGTTTTTGCTGATACTCCCTTCTTTGTTATTTTCTTTGACAACTAGATTTGTAGATTAACAAAATTGTTCGAGAGTGTGGAAAAAAATTCTAGTTTTTTGCTTGTTTTATTTTTTCCCTTTTTGATGAAGGTGGCAAAAGCTTCTAGTTGGAGATGGCAATTTGGATCTCTATGAGGTCCCAACTTTTTTGGACAGTTGATGACCTTAGTATTGATGTATCGATGATGGATTATATTCTTAGCTTCTGAAAGAGGTTGAACAGAGATACATGAAATGGTTCTATTCAATGGTTTGAAATCATCATGTAAATAGATTCCTTAATACATACTCTTCAGGATAAATCAACAAGCTTTGACCAATAAAACTCTACCTGCTAATCAAATCATCTTGATGTGGAAAAAGAATAAAGAAGACAAGGATAAAAATCTACTTATTCATGATTTGTTTTGGTCAAGTTCTAGTTTGACCTGTTTGCTCTAAAATTAAGTCCTATTGCAGAAACAAGGGAAGTTTTGGAGAAGATTAGACTGTATGATGTTCATTCAACACATATAATTGTGTATCCTGTTCCCATATGATCCTGTTTGTGTTGTGATATATTCTGAGAATCAGTAAAACTAATCCAATTTAAGTAAGAACTTTATTTTCTTGAAAGATGAGTCTCAATCTAAATACAGAGTATTTATAATTGTCTTACTTATTTGAATTCCTGATACATGGATATTGATGAAGAGACATGTTATGACTATGCACTAAATCACCAGGACTTTTTTAGGAAAGTTTTGGCAAACTAAACACAGTCAATCTCTAAATTTTACTCACGTTCTTGGAATTTCTTTTTAAGTGATTGATAATTCTAATGATCAAATCTATTATGCATCCCTGGTGTGAAAACAATCTGTGAATATATGGTTTGTCAAACCACTATAATAAGTTGTGATGGTGGTGTTGAGATTCTCTTGCCCTTGTTGCTAGAGAGATTTTTATGGTTTGCTTGTAATTAAATTCTTTCCACTCAAGTCATGAATTAGTTTCAGATTTGCTATTGTTGAAAATGGAAATGACAAATCTTACTAAAATTGCTTTGACCAATCTTACTAAAATTGCTTTTGCTTAAGATAAACATAATCAATGTGTTCATTCTATTGGCCATAAGTTGCTAAGTTTAGCCTCAAGTTCTGAAAGCAGTCATGAGGATTGAGGTGAGGACCTCTTACGCTGCTAGCAAATATTGGAAAAGTGTGAAGGTTTATTGTTGAAGAATTAGTTTGTGACATATATTTTAAATTGAACATACAATTGATCAATTGAGACCTTATGGGAAATTGTCATTGTCTGTGATTTTCAGTTCAACCATTAAAACTATCCTCACATATACCTGTAATTGTTTCTTCATTTTTCTCAATTACCTGTATAACATCTGAGAATGAAAAATATAGGCAAAAAATTGAAGTTCATTTAACATTTCCTTGATTGTGTGTTGGCACTTCTCCTTTACGTAGAACTTATGGAAGTTTCTCTGTCATACTTAACTTTTTCCCTTTTTATTTGATTTGTTGGAGTAACTACAGTTTGGTCTTAGAAGAATCATGTATTTGTATGTCTAAAGAAGGCTGATGTCTGCTCCTGCTTTTAGTAGGGATAAAATTCATGTCTTGATTGTTATTTTCCCTTTGGTGGACCTTGGTACATCATCCCTTATTACCTGTGAGTTCTTTCCCCACTTACCCACAATTTTATTAGTCCTGCTCCACATATGCCAATACCTAAATGAATGCTCTAAAGTCAATACATTCGTCCTCTTGACAAAAACATGACTGGATCAACTATACTTGTATCTTCTTTTTTACTGTACTTCTGTCACTCTTAAAGTACTTGTGATGTGGTTGACAAGTTAAACAGTTAACTCATAAAATTGTAATCAAATTAAATGCTTCTCCCTGTTTCAGCTCTTCTTTTGTTTTCAAGTTATGGCTCATCCTGTTAATTAGATTTTCCATGTGGCTAATAGGGTAGGTTTTGGTATCCTAAGCTTAGAATAGATAGCCCGTTATGGATATTTGAAATTGAACGGACCAGTTGTTCTGGCTCTGGGTTATTTTGAGGAATGTATGAGATGTTCAAGAGAGTTTTATGGCTAGGTTCCATATTGGAAGCCTTCACAGACAGACTGCAGGAACATAGATAGCACAATGTTGGCAGGCTGCTATTTCGAAGAATACAAGCTTTTGACATATTGCTTGGGTGATGTAAAGCTTTTGGTGAGTAAAACTTAAGATTCAGTAAGTTAATTATCTACAGATTATTGCTCTTTGCATTCTCTAACATCAGTGGCTTGTTCCTCTTTTATGTTTGCATTTATGATATTTTCAACCTTAGAGCATACATTAACTCACATTTCCTTTTCGATCGTTTCAATTGTATTTGCTTCATTTTTACACTTTGGAAAATGCTCTCTGTTACTCGACTGATGTTGCCTATGTTATTGTTTGGAGATGTTCACTAGTGAAGTGCAGACGATGGTCTTTTAGTCCTAAACGAACAAAAACAATGCTTTATTATCTTCTGGTTTGTGTGCGTAGTACCTTTTCTTTCTTGTCTTCTTCTGCATAAGAAGGCAGATCCCACAGAAAATTCTTCTGGTATATTGTTAAAATGAACTTCTTGGCGTTCCTCTTTATGTTTTGAGATAACCTGTTCTACCGTGATGCTTCCAATCCTTTTGTTAAATTTCTGCATTTGTTTTCTCATTTCGTCCTTTTTTGGCTGCTAAAATCTTTATTTTTTGAAAGAGAGTTTGAAGGTCAAATGGAGAAAAATTTGTAGCCCCATGCTTTCTCTTTTATTCTCATTTTACATAATAAAGTGGAAGGAAGTTTTACTGTTGGGAGTGGCCTGATCATAACTCATAAGCATAGGATTGACAATGTCTTTTGGATGGACAATATCCCCCTCTGGCAACTTGGTCCAGTTCTACTCTTGAAAGCTTGCCATTCTTATTGAATCTTTATACCCCCAAAGTACGTCAACTATTCTGTGAGTTTTAAATTCTTGTTACGTCAGCACATTCTATGAAAAATTTAACAACAATTATAATTGCTGTTGTATGCTTTTTCTTTTTTATTTGTTTCATATGGGATGTAAGTCTAAAATCCAAACTTGATGAGCAACTGGTTATGTTGTGTCAAAATCCAAGCTTTGTGCCACTTGGGTTCCCTCAAGATTGGTGGCAACTTAGGTTGTAAATTCACGCACTAACAATCCAATCAGTTTATCCATGTGAAGAAGTGTAGTGGAACTCCAATTAACATGCAAAGCCATGTCAACTTCATCTCACTTCAGCTCAGTCAGTGGTCACCTGGTCTCAAGCGTTCATGAGGAGCAGCAACACTTGATTCCTCCTTTCTCAACTTGGGACCTTGAAGGAATCAGAACGAGCAAGTTCTCTTCCTATGCACGATTGCTTTTACAGTTTATGGAAGTTTCAGTATCCTGCGTTTTCCCATTTATGTACATGTGTACAGGTTGCTTCGTATAGTAGTTTAGTAGACTCCTCTTTGTTTCTTGAAAAAGCACAAGTGGACGTCCTCAGCGAGCCATTTTGAGAGGACTGTCGCAGACAGATTTGCTGGATCCTAAGTGCCAAAACATTATCATTTTGAGGTCATTCTCTGTTATCGATGTTTTCGGTTGACACTACCTATATAGCGCAGAGTTGGTAGTTTAGTTGATATAAACCATGAGTTCTCAAGAGGGTACGTAAAATATAGGTTTTCAATCAATGATGTTTCTTTGTAATTTGTTATCATATTTCTTTTGGACCTGTCACCAAAGCTTCCAAGTGGGGATGAAAATTAGTTGTAGTTATTTTGTTATGGTCCATTTCACTATGTGAAATATATTTGGTATCTGACGTCCTTTCATCTCTACCTTGGAGGTCGGGACAAGGCGTGTGTACGCTCTATCTTCTTTAGCCCCTACTTTATGGGATTATACTGAATACATTGTTGTTGATATCTTTGCATTTTTTGGCCTCATTATTTATGAATTCCGTGCAGCAGAAATGAATGGATATATCTCCAATTGGGTCTTCTTATATGCCCACTTTCTTCAAAATGCACGTTGTTTCTGATTTTTTTGTTGTTGGGGTATACGTTGTGGCTGAAATACATCTTGGTGTAATTAATCCAATTAGCAGCTCATTCTAGCAATAAACTCAAAATAGCCATATTTATTTTATCAATTACATATAAGGGTGTTAAAATGAGTCTATATACAGATAACTCGTCCAAAACGTTCAAAATTTTATGGGTTGAGTTTATAGATAATTTCAATTGGGTTTAATCTTAACCCGTTCAAGTCTTAATCCATTCTAAAAGAATCTTCAATCGAGCTCAATTTAATCTCCAATGTCAACCCGTTCTAAGGTTCTTTACTTGCATTGATGTAATGTGTTTTCTATCTACTTTATATTTGAGAGAGTACTAAAAACATTCTCGAACTTAGCATGAATTGTTAATTTCGTTGCTAAACTATTGATAAGCTTAAAAATATCCCCTCAACTTGGTAAACTAAGCTTAAATACACCCTCGAACTTGGCACGAATTGTGTTTCGTCCCTAAACTATTGATAGGTGTAAAAACACCCCTCAACTTGGCAAACTAAGCTTAAATACACCCCTCCCATACTACATGACATAACAAGCAAGTACAATTTATTTAAAGCGCGTAAAAGGTTAAAAAAAGATCACATCAGCCTTAATTTTCCCTTTTTTCAAAAAAAAAAGAGAAAAAATTTTCCTTCAATTTTTAATTATCAACTACTAGAATACTCTTTTTCTTTCCATTTAACCTTTCCACCATTAATGGTGACCTCAAAGCAAGATCTATTTTTTTCTCATTCTCATTTTTAATTGCTTGATTCTCTTTCTTTTCCTATTTTGTTTATGATTATTTGTTTGTCAATGTGAACTTTCGGCAACGTTAAAAATTTCATGGTCAGATGACAATCTCGTAAGAAGATTTTGGGATTGTAAAAATATAACAACAATCTAATCACTTGCCAGATATATAAATACGTATGTATACTAGTTGTATATATATAATTATTTTACAGATATACATATACAGTTCGCCTCTTTCCACTCTATACCCTCTCTCTCTTGCCTCTCTCCTCCCTCTCTCGGTCCGGCTCGCCTCTCTCATCCCTCTCCCAATCTTGCTTGCTAGATGTATTATATATATATATATATATGTATATCAGTTACACATATACAATTATTTGACAGATATGTACATATATATATATGTACATATGTACAAATATACATATATAATTCGTCTCTCTCGATCTCGCTCACTTCTCTCCTCTCTCTTGATCTCGCTCGCCTCACTCCTATATGTAGCTATAAATTGTAATTTTAGCAAACTATAACTAATTTAGCTATCTTTTACCTTATTATATTTCAAATATTTGCTATTTTTGAAAAATTATTTTTTTAATGTCCCATAAAACAATAACTTCTGAAGATTGACATAATATTAATCATTATTTTTTAATTAAAAGTATTAAATGAAAATCAACTTTGAAATTCAAAAAGAGTGATTATGAAACGCCCTATAAAAACTCGGGCGCGGCCGAGAATGGCGCTTCTTACGTTTGTTTGCTTTCTGTACTTTACACAAAAGCTAACGTTTCCTTTCCCTCCTGGAACAATTCAATTTTCCATTTCCATTTCCATTTCCCAAATTTCACTGGCCGGAAAAAGAACACATTTTTCGGTGGAGTTTTCTCTTAATTACGGCGTGATCAAGATTTCAGTAAGGTTTTGCTTCCTTGTGTTTCTTTGTATTCTACGTGAAAATTGGTGCTCTGTTCGTTTTAACCCTTCTTGCTGAGAAAACTGAATTCAGAAATCTCTAGAAACAATCAAGTAGGACGTCAACAAATGATCGCAAATTTGTTGCTACTTCACTACTACTACTTGTTTTTGTACATTATACTGGATGGGTTTTAGAGCTTCTTGAATTGCCTTGCCATGTTTCCACTCGACGGAATTCTGTTCCCAATTTCAGAAACAAAAGGGATTTTCAAGTTGGAACCCGTTATTTCTAAACGAAATGCATAGTTCTTTTTTGCTTTAGGGCTTGGTTTTTCGTTTATTCTTCCAAGCCAAGGGTCTATCAAAAACAACCTCACCTCTCTACCTTCTTAAGGCATGGTAAGGTCTGTTTACAGGCTATCCTCTTCAAATTCCACTTGTAAAATTTTGGGTCTGTTGTTGTTGTTGCTTGGCGTCTCGTGAATGAATGGTTAATAAGTAATAGTTGGTCTTATAATCCGGAGAGAGAATTATTTGTTCTCGGAGCACAAGAGTACTTTTAGATATTCAAGATTTAACTTTTTGTTAAGCAGACAATCAAGTTGTTTTTCTGTTAGCGCGCTGCGCGTACCCAAAACAATAAGGTTCTAGTTCTATGGCAAGTAATTCATCATTTTTGGATTTGACATATGAGAGTCTTCATATCTTGGACTAGAAACTAACATGAACAAAAAAGGGTCTTTTTTCTTACAGTATCTTTTTTAAATGCATAAAATTCATGATTGGGGTATAGTTGATTGATTGTATAGATGAACTTTGATACTACAATATATGTTTTTATTGCCTAACAAAATAAATATTTTCAAATCATTTGAGAGATTCTGTTCAAGAGGTGCTGAAAGATCATTGTCATAACTTTTCTAACCATGAAAGAAGTTTGTTTGTTTCGTCGTTAGAAGTATTCAAATTTCTTTTTATTTTAAGGTTGTAGGGTGCTAGATCAGCAAATACTTCAACCGTTTACTCTTTCCAGGTAGTTGATGACTATTCATAGCTATTACCTGTCAAAGAAGAGTTTCACCTGGTGCTTTTATTCTTCCATTCTAAATATAGCTGGGACTTTCCTATGTACCTTATCCAAATTCAACCATAGTGCTTCTGGTGGATTGCCTTTAGCTAGTCTTATAGATTTTTCTTCTAACATTTCATTCTTATAGATTTTCCTTTTAACATCTCTTTCTCTTTCTCAAGGTGTTAATGCTTCAACATGCATAATTGCCAAACTGAGAAGCCTTTGCATATGGAAACAACTTGTGGGTCTCTTCTATCTGAGATGCAGGTCTGCTCGAACTAGGCTCTTCAATTGTTATTAAGAAACACCAGACTTTCACTGTGTTCTGAGTGTGTACTCTTTTTTGTATTCTACATTGTATTTTGTATCAGAGAATATGGGATGAGATGGGAGAGCCAGATATTGAAAGGGATAAGATGCTTTTTGAACTTCAGCAAGAGTGCCTGGAGGTATATAGAAGAAAAGTGAATCAGGCAAGTCGATGCCGGGCTCAACTGCAGCAAGCTGTTGCTGACTCTGAAGCAGAGCTTGCAAAGATATGTGCAGCACTAGGAGAGCAATCATCATATGCTAAGCAGGTTAGAAACAAAAAGAATAAAAAAAAAAAATCTCTCCTCTGGAGCATTCAGTGAAACTTTATGATCGTTTACTTGGTATGTAGAACTTTTTAATCATTTAGCCTCCTTACATAGCAGAGTTCCAGAAGTTTGAAGGAAGAGCTTGAGGCCATTAAGCTGAAGTTGGAAGAGATGAAGAGGAGAAAAGGAGAGAGGAAGAACCAATTTGCAGCTGTTGTCGATCAGATACAGACTATCTCGAAAGAGCTCTGTTTACACTTCCAAGAAAATGCACGACTGACTGTAATTGATGAAAATGAATTGTCTGTCAAAAGACTAGAAGAAATGCAGAATTATTTGCTTGCTTTGCAAAAAGAAAAGGTTTTTTCTGTTTCATCTCTTTGCTTGCTTCAATCTCTACATGTTTTAGCTTGAGATTTCTGCCTTGAATAAATAAGTTACAACTTTCTGTTTCTATCATTCAACTTTCATATTGCAGAGATTGATACTAATTGGGAATATTTCCCCTGTTATAAAAGTATAAGAGTTACTGTTTGTCTAATGGAGTCTCGTAAACATTTTCAGAGTGACCGCCTGAAGCTGCTGGTTGACCACTTGACAACTATCAATTCGTTATGTTTGGTGCTTGGGGTTGATTACAAACAAACTATTGCTGAGATTGATCCAACCATGGACGATTCCCATGTCTTGAAAAACATAAGCAAAGATATGATCTTTAAGCTGTCCGCCATGATCAACAAATTGGAAGAGCTCAAGAAACAAAGATTGCTTAGAGTTAGTATAAATGTCAATTTAAGTGTTCCAAGCCAAGTTGTATGTGTCTCTCTACTAATACTGTTCATCTTGTTGCTTAGCTTCAAGATCTTGCAACTATCCTGATTGAGCTGTGGAACTTGATGGATACACCACTAGAGGAGCAACAGAAATATCATGGTTTTACAAGGCACATAGCAGCTTCGGAAAATGAAATAATTGAGCCTAATGGTCTGTCTGCCGACAATCTTCAACATGTATGAAATAAACAAACTAAATCCTCTTCAATTAATTATTCTATGCTGTTAATTTCTACAAGAATTTGAGAGGTCCCTAGGCTAGTTGTGATGCCTTTATAGCAGTAATGAAATTGTTGTGATTCTATAATACTTCTGCAGGCAGAGGCAGAAGTCTCGAGATTGCAGGCAATGAAATCAACAAAAATGAAAGACGTCCTTCTGAAAAAGAGGCTGGAGTTAGAGGAAATCTGTAGGAAGGCACATTTGGTTATTGAAACACAAAATTCGGTCGACTTTTCTGTTGAAGCTATAGAATCTGGTAACTTCTTCCTGTCATAAATCAGTCATCAAGGTTGCATGTAACTACTTCTAACCAAATGCGTTTTAACTCAATCATTTCTGTGATAATTTGTGGATTATTTGTATGTCTAAGTAAACTGATTTCTTTTGAAGAAATCTATTTAGTTTTTCTAATATGTATGACTGTTTGTTATATTTCTGAAGTGGCAATGCTAAAATTTGTAGGCGCAATTGATCCTTCATATCTGCTTGAGAAAATTGAGGTCCAGATTTCCAAGGTTAAAGAGGAAGCTTTTAGTAGGAGAGAGATTCTTGAAAAGTTAGAGAAGTGGTTGGCTGCATGTGACGAGGAGTCTTGGTTGGAGGAATACAACCGGGTTGGATGTTTTGTTCTGTTTTTTCGACCTCTTTCGTGTATGTTCTGCACCATTCTTCTGTTTCTAATATGTTCAATTTTAGGATGAAAATCGTTACCATGGTGGAAAAGGTACTCATCGTAATCTGAAGAGAGCTGAGAAAGCTCGAGTTCTTGTCAACAAAATCCCTGGTATGAAACCTATTTTCTGTTCCTCATATCTTCCATCACTAATAAAATGATTTTGCTAATAGAAATAATCTTACTAGATTTTGATTTTACTCTTCTTTGAGTTGGCTTAGTGCATTACAAGTGTACTCTAAGAATACAGTTACCAGAAAGTTATAGTTTACTCATCTGTGTGATTTCTGAAAATTTGTTACGTGAATCAACTATTTATTATGATGTACAAATCACCTACATTGCTGCATGTTTGTTTAGTGTGCCAATCAAACTTGATCAGTCTGATAACAAATCTTAACAATGACTGTGTGGCAGCTATGGTGGAGACATTGAGATTGAGAGCTAGCGCTTGGCAGAAAGAAAGTGGACATGAATTCTTGTATGATGGTGTAAGCACCTAACTTGAATTTGTAAAAGAATTACTAAGCAAGACTAACCCTGCATCCACATTCTGCAGCTGCCTTAACTCTTAGAAGTTGGTGATAGCGCTCTTGTATTTTTACTTATCTCTTCAGTTTCCGTTTCCAGGTAGCCGTTCTTTCCATGCTTGAGCAATATTGTGCTCTAAAGCACGAGAGGGAGCTTGAGCATCAGAGGCAGAGGGTATGAATTTTCCATTTGATTACACATGAAGTGGTGCTCTGTTCATTTTATAAGATTCTTCTTTTTTATTCAAGGACCAGAAGAAGCTTCAGGGACAGTTGATGGTGGAGCAAGAAGCACTTTTTGGTTCAATACCTAGTCCTTCAAAGAGTGCAAAGAAGAATTTTAGACCATCAACGGGAGGTTTGACCAATAAAAGACTATCGCTTGGAGGATCAATGCTTCAAACCCCATATGCTGCTAAAGCTGCAGCATCCTCTCGACTGTCTAGCTTGTTGAAACAGCAAACTCCCCAAAGTGGTAGGCTTGTGATCATGTCCTCTAGTGTATCTGAATTTACTCTTTCACCAAAAATTATAGTATGCTCATTTCTATATCTATATGTTTATTGAGCTTTTGCAGCTTCTAAGTTGGACGGCATTATTGATGTTCAAATTGTGTAACTTGAATTTTTGTTGCAGGCAGGAGAGATAGTATCTTGGCACCAAGAAAGCAGCAAGGAAGCCTCTATCTCCCTTATACACCTAGAACTGAATCAGCGCAGACAAGGAAGCCCCTTCTAAATCCACCTAGAATTGAGTCAGCACAGACAAGGAAGACCCTTCTAAATCCACCTAGAACTGAATCAACACAGATTAGGAAGGCCCCTTTAAATCCACCTAGAACTGCATCAATACAGACCAGGAAGCCTCTATCTCCCTTATCGTCTTTATTATCATCAACTGCAAGCACCATCAATATTCAGAATCAGACCCTAAAGAGCGGGGAAGTCCAGGAAACACTGCATTTGAACAAAACTCCAGTTATGACTCCAACCAAAATTGCCTCTGCTGAAGGAAGACTCAAGGAAACAGTGTCTTTGAACAAAACTCCAATTATGACTCCAACAAAGATTGCTTCTGCTGTTGAAGGAAGTATTACCCCAAAAACATTGCCCATTCCAATGCCTGCAACTCCTTCCTCAGTTTCCACAGCCATGCAGACTGCAATGACCCCGGCTAGTCGCCATGTTTTTGCTTGTTCTGATGATATCGAGTACTCATTCGAGGAGAGAAGAGCCTGTTACAATCCATTATCACACACTAAGGTCATTACCAAATGCTTGATTTAGCAATACTACTAGTATCAACGATTTTCTTGATGCTAGTAAGTAGTAAAAACATTCAACTCATCTGGTTTTATAGCCAATGCCTTCTCTTTTTTGCATATGATAGATTCTACCTAGTTCGATTCCTCCTTGAAACCTGCACATAATGAGAGCTTTGTGAGGTTGGCTGTTCTCTTTGTTTTGATGATGTGCTTGTGTGAACTGAACACTCCAATGTTTTCAGCAAGTCCTCCAGTACCAAAGAATATGGACTTTGCTATTTTCAAGGGTCAAATTTTTGTTTGAGACCATCTCTTTTGCTGGTAAGTCTGTGTTAATTTTGAATTGCTTCCATTGATAGCTAAAATATGAAACTCTAAAACATATCTTTAAGTGGAGGTCGAGTATCTTTTGATTCAAAGCTTGTCTGGTCAACCAATTTTTATTTTTATTTTTTTAATTTTAAAAAAGAAAAACGAGAAATGGAAAATGAACATCAAAATTCAAATTAGACAACAATTTAATTTCAACTTTAATGAAAAGTTTTTATATTCTCATAATATAATTTTTTTATTAAAATTCTTAGACGTGCTAATTAATACTCCTTTTGCAGCTTAGTTGAATTGTATGGCTATCTTACGGCCCTACATCAAGAGGAATAGAGGTAAAAGAAAAATATGGAAATTAATACTCCATTCGTTTTAAAATAAATGGTATTTTTAACTTAGATAAATTTTTTTTAAAAAGTAAGATGTATTTTACTAATTCACCCTCAATAAATACTTTGAGAAAAACTAATTATTCAGAAGTTTTTTTAATCATGTAAGTCTTTATATAAAAATGGATAAAATTTATCCCTTCTTCATTACATAAAACATTATACTTAATTTTGAAAAAAAAAAAGGTGAAATGACTTTTCAGTCTTTCATAATAATTTTTTTATTTTTATATATAAGAAATTCTGAAAAAGTCATTCACTCCTATTCAAATCATTAAAAAGCAAAGAGTCTCATTTCCTCTCAATTTTCTTCGACCAACCAATTTATTTATTCCGACAGGCCCCCAAAAAATAAATGTAAAAAGATGAAAAGGAAAACAATAATTTATACTTTTGACTATTGGAGTAAGGAGACTCAAATTTCAGCAACTTATCAAAGCTGGGCCATGACTGCCTATTAAAAGCCCCAAAGGTCCCACCAATGCCCTTTTCACTTTTTTATTTTTTTTCATCTCTCTGTATCTTTTTTGGATTTTGCATTGCTCTTGTGATTGAGAATTCACGGTGATTTGATTCGGAACATGTTATCTTATTATAGTTAATTACAAAATAAATTATTTTAAAATAGATTATTTCACTATATATATAAGATAGCTTATCTTATTATTAAAATAAAAATGATGAATTAAATAATTTAAGGAATAACTAATACTTTCAACTAAATATGAGATAAAATAATCTTATATTTATCATCAAAGAATCCTAACTTCTATTATTTATCAATAGCTCATTCAAACTATCGTAGTATAGGGATATATATGACTAGAGGAAAGTTGAAAAAAAATTTGAAAGACGATCAAATAGAATATGATACATTTTTAAATTATCGAGGATATCGTCCTTCATGTGGATAGGTGTAGAAGCTGCTTGTGATAAAAGAATAATAGGGTAATAGTAATTAAGTGTTGTAGGACTTTTTGTGGGAGATGTAGGACCATGGCTAGTCCCCTCTCCTCATTTTCTACTTATTTGGTAGTATTAGTTAGTATTTTATGTAGTATAAATTTGATAAATATTAAACTCAAAAGAGGAAATGTCTAAAAATACCGACTTTTATTAAAATCACTAATAATACCAATTTTTTTGAGAATATTGATACAAAGTTATAGAAGGCCGATACCCCAAAAAAACGGCTGATACCTAATATTTACCTTCTTAAATTAACAGCAGTTACTATAATTAAGGAATCATAAAAGATCTTGCAATTATATCCCTTAAATTACGCAGACTGAGCTGTTTTTTTTTAATAATCAGTTGCATCTAAATAGCAACGGATCATAGTTACCTTTTTTTTTATTTTTTTTTTGTAGCAGAGATTCTACTTACCGTATTTTGTATTTTTTTCAAAGAAAATTTAAAAAGCAGTTCGTCCATCGCTGAAGCCTTTGGCAACGAAAAATGAACATTTCAATTTTGATTCGTCATTCAGGAAGATGGGAAAATGATGTGATATACAGTGGATACAAAAGTGATGGCGTCGTTGTTGGCGATAATATTTCTTATAGTAACCTGCGTTCGGCCATTGTTGCGGAGTTGGGTATTGATTCAATACGTTGTTGATGGCAATTAAAATTATTTAATTTTTAAGTTGTCACGCACAAAAATGATATTGAAATTCTTATTACATAATAATATGGATGCACTTGATGAATGTTCCTGTAATTTATGTAATTGTAATTAAAAACATGTTGTGTTTCTGTTCGAATACAGGTTGTTCCTTCATCTGACTTCATTTTTGCTGTGTATGATACATCGCAGAGATACATTGTGTGTCTGAAAAGAAAAAGTTGTAGTTGCGGCAAATTTCAAATTGATGAAGGAATAAAAAATGTAAATATCACCTTGTGGCAGATTCTTAACAATATCCTTGAGTTAAAACAGTAGAATATACCAAATTGAGACATATCTGATACACTTGTCTGATACCTACAAGTGTGAGATGTCTGATACGGTTATCAGATACACATATTGTGATACCATTGTATGATACCTTGTCTAATACCTATTTTGTGATATCCCATTGTCTGATACCTATATGTGTGACAAAAGTCTGTTACCCTTGTGTGATACTCATATTGTGATAGCATTGTCTGATGCTCTTGTCGGATACCTATACGTATGAGACATGTCTGATACCCTTGTCTGATACACATATTGTGATATTCATGTGTGTGAAAATAAAGTTTAATAATAAACTAACAATGAAAGAATAACCTTTTGTGTAATTATCTATTAGCATTCACTGGAATTGTAATGTAGGGATGTAAAGTGAATAACAATCATAAAGATGTATCCAAAATATAGTGTAAATAAATTTTAATTACACAAAAAGAACAATGCTGTTGAGGTGTTAAAAAGAAAAAAATACAGTTATATTAATAAGTTCTTCCTAATCAGATTCTGCTACGAAAGAATGACGACATTGTCGCTATCTGCTGGACAAGATGAATGTTTCGGCCTTGGAGGGTCGTCGTTTTCGCTTTCAAAACCTTCATTTGCCTTGTATATTCCGTATTTCCATAGAATTGCAGCATATCTGGTTCAGCTTTTTTCTTCTTCTTTGCATCCGTCTTTTTTATGGAAGGCTTAGAAGTTGAAGTAAGAACAACTGGTTCAACAATGGTGATGCTGCGTATGAAGGAAGAAGAAGAGAGATTGAGAGAAGGCGGAAAACTAAAGAAGGTGAAAAAAAAGTAACATAGAAAAGGGGACCTACGGTTCAACTATAGAAAAGTAACATAGAATTGCAGCATAACTGGTTCAACTTTTTTCTTCTTCTTTGCATCCGTCTTTTTTATGGAAGGCTTAGAAGTTGAAGGAAGAACAACTGGTTCAACAATGGTGATGCTGCGTATGAAGGAAGAAGAAGAGAGATTGAGAGAAGGCGGAAAATTAAAGAAGGTGAAAAAAAAGTAAAAAGGGGTCCTACGGTTTTGTGGGTTCCCAAAGTAAATTCAAAAAGGAATTGCCAATAAATAAACCGGAAAAGGAAAAAAATAATTAACTGATTGATTTTAATTGGGCTGTTACAAAAAAAAATGCATAGAAAAAGGAAGTGGACTTCTTATTTGTTTAGGTATCAAAAAAAGATGAAAATTTTTTTTAAAAAAGGGATTTTAGTAATTAAATTAAATGGTAGGTAAAATTGGAGATTATGATAAAATTAGTCGTGTATTTGTGTAAATTTCCCTTTTATGTAATACTATCTAATTCTCCGGTCTTTATTGTTGATTTATTGTACGTATTTTTTGCTATGTTATTGTGTTACTTTTTCTTTTTTCCTGCTTTTACTATTTTTCTTTTGAGGTGATGGTTTATCGAAATTTATTCTTTATTCGATAAATATGAAAATAAAATTTACGTATATTTTCTTTTCCTCAATTTGATTTATAAAATTATGTAAAATATATTAATATTGTTGTTTTAACCCTTTTACCTCTTCTTCAGAGTTTCGATGCTTCAAAAGAGGCTTATATTTGTTAGGACCGAGAGGAATATAATCAAGTGTCATGCAGAAGCTAGCAAAGCAACCCTTGGAATACCATGACTATGAAGATAAACGAGAAACATATCATAAAGAGGTACAAATATTTAACGTGGTTTGGTCAACCGACCTACATCCACAAGAGGAGATGAGCAATCCACTATATAAACGAGAGTATACAACACCAAGAGAAATAACCTCACCAATTTACTCGGAATACAAAGAGGTTCGCACACACTTGTGTCTCACAACTTCTCCCCTTACACACAACTCTCAAGCCCTTATATCTATATTGTGAATGTCATCAAGTTAGAAGGAATGAGCCTCTATTTATAGAGTCATAGACCTTTTCCTACTAGAAAAAAGATTCTCCTAATATAGAAAAATTTTATTTTATTTTTTTTACTAGAAAAAAGATTCGCCAAAATGGAGAAATTCTACTTTCCTTTTCCTAAAAAAAAATTCTAATTATGATAAAGAAAAAAAAACTCAGAACAAATACCAATAATATTTTCATGCAAGTAATAAAAGGATTTGATGAAAGCCGATGATAGGAGTGGTCTCGTGACAATAGATTTTCATTGGGAAGTGATATTCTTCATTTTGTCATATAAATGTCAATTCGATTTCTATCAATTCCTATGAAAGTGCTCTCACACAATAAATTAAATATATACACACATTAATTTTTTTTGCAAATTTCTTAAATTGCATGCTACAATAGGCATGTCTTACCTTCTTCATTCAATTTGTTTGGCCTATTTTGACTTAGAGGACGAATTTAAAAAAATAAAATTTATGATCTTAGATAAAAAAAAATATATTGAAATATCATTATCTTGTGTGATAAAAGGGATATCGAAACTCAAGGTAAGTTCTATGGAATCATGGTCAGACCGACATTGTTGTATGAATTTGGTGTTGGTCGGTCAAAATTTCAATGTTCAGAAGATGCATGTCGCAGAAATGAGAATGTTGAGGTGGATGTATAGTCATACGAAAAACGATAAAATTAGGAATGAGGATATTCGGAATAAGGTGGGAGTGAGTCGTACGTAGTGGATAAGATGAGAGAAGCGCGACTAAGATGATTTGGACATGTGACTAAGAAATGCCTAGACGCATCCGCAAGGAGGTGTGAGAGGTTAATTATAGAGGATACGAGCAAAGAACAGTAGACCAAAAAAGCATTAAGAAAAAGTGATAAGACAAGATATAATGCAATTTGAGATTATCGCGAATGTGATATTAATGGATAGGCAGATGTGGAGGACTGTTTGAAGTATTTGGAGACTAATTGAAACCTATCATAAATTATTAAAAAGATGGTTGTTGATTGAACCCGTGATTCAATATTGATATAGTCTCCTTTTTGACAGAAAAAATTGTAGGGTACTTATGAGGAAACGATGAAGTTCCATTGACTATTGAGTTTAAATTTTTTTATTTTCGATCCAAAATGTTAAGAGAATTGTCATTTAGTGCGTAACTTATGGATTAAGACACTATGAATTAGATTCACAAAATCTATTGCAATTGATTACTATTATAGTTTTATAAGAATTGTTGTTCAATTCCTACATTAGTCTCACTTCTTTTTCTTGTCGAGAAAAATTCATATGTGGCACTATAGTTGTTTTATCAGGTGGAAAAATTATATCAGCGAAAAAAATTTATAGTCAGGTGCGTATTAATTGTATAATCATATTAAATAAATATTTTTGGACGGATATCAATCGAAAACATATGAAAAAATTGTATCAGTGCATACTATTGCATTACTATAAGATTGAAAGTATTTCGTGATTTTTCTTGAAACTATAATTATATATCCTAATCTAAATATTATCGGATAGTGCGATTTTCCCTTTCCAAGACCCTTAAGTTGATTCTTTTCTTATTTTACAAATTTTCAAAAAAATACATGGGCGGATTTTAACTAATTGTTCTAGAGAGTTAAAAAGTATATAACATATATTAGAATATATTATTTTATTCTTTATAAGTTTATTCAGATATATTGTTTGTCTTTTACCAATTAAATTAACTACGGGAACAAACGTCATTCTTCAGTACTTAATTAGAGAGAAGTACTGAATTTTTTTTCGAATTTGACATAAATTATTAATTTTATTCTTAAATTATTAATAGGGTTAAAAATATTCTTCAACTTGGCAAACTAAGTTTAAATACACTCTCGAACTTAACATAAATTATTAGTTTCATCCCTAAACTATTGATAGGCTTAAAAACACCCCTCAACTTGGCGTATTAAGCTTAAATACACCCTTAAATTTGACACGAGTTATTAGTTTCGTCCGTAAATATTGATAGGCTTAAAAACACTCCTCAGCTTCATATTTTTGTAACTTATTGAATTTTGATTTGAAATTTTATAAAGTTTCATTTACTGCCATATTTTTACAATCTTAAAATCTTCTTAAGAGATTGTCATCCGACCACGAAATTTTTTAACATTGTCGAAAGTATACATTTACAAAAATTAATCATAAACAAAATAGGAAAAGAAAGAGAACACTTAATAATGAGAATAAAAAAAATAGATTTTGCTTTGAGGTCTTCATTAATGGAGGAAATGATAAATGGGAAGAAGAAAGGTATTCTAGTAGTTGGTATTGAAGGAAAATTTTCCTCTTTTTTTTTTAAAAAAAAAGGAAAATCAAGGTTGGTATGCTTTTTTTAACCTTTCACGCGCTTTAAATAAATTGCATTCACTTGTTATGCCATGTGAGGGTGTATCTAAGCCCAGTTCGCCAAGTTAAGGGGGTGTTTTTAAGCCTATCAATAGTTTAGGGAAGAAACTAATAATTCATATCAAGTTTAGAGGTGTATTTAAGCTTAATTCATCAAGTTAAGAGATGTTTTAAGCCTATCAATAATTTATGAACGAAACTAATAATTCGTGTCAAGTTCAAGAGTATTTTTAGTACTTTTCCCTTTTAATTATATTCACTATGTGTAAAAGATATTCTCATCATCTTAATTTATCTTACATATTTAAGAAAATAATAATAATTTGGTGGATCCGATTGCATGTCTCCCACTTGTGAGAAATTCACTTCCACCAAGATAAATGAAAAAATAAATAATGATACTATTATTTATTTCTCTGAAAAAATATAATCACAGTTTCATATTAAAAAGTAGTAGTTTATCATCTGTGTTTTATTTTGATAGCTTCTTATTAAGACCCATTAAGTATAAGTAGGTTTTGGACATGCTTCTAAGTACTTTAGTTTTATTTGAAATTTATAAAGTTGAACTTGAAAATGGGGTTGTGTTTGGTTATGTATTTTAGAAAATAAATATTAATAATGTTTATGCTTATATACTCGAGTAAACTTAAAAAGTGAGTTAAAAACATATGTAAAAATGTTATCATCTCTTCTTTAATTTTTAATACAGAAGTAAAATATAATTATAATACTTTATATAAATTTAACAATACGTTATATAAATTTAACTTACATATTAATTAGATCAAACATGTTGTATGGGATATAGTGTTGACCAATCAAAAATTCATAAATCCAAAAGAGAAAAAGTAGCAGAAATTAAAATATTGAGATAGATCTATTGACATATATAGTAGTAGAGATAAGATTAAAAACAAGAACTTTGGCGTGAGATGAGAGTGACCTTCCTCGTAAATAAGACGAGGGAGGTGAGATTAAAATGTTTTGGACATGTAAAGAGGAAATGATATCCTAGTTAAAAGACGTGAGAGTTTGGCTATAATGAATATGAGGAGAGGTAGAGGTTGATAAAAAGAATATTGAGAAGAGATGATTATACAGTCCATTGCACACCTACATCTTACTAAGGACATGATTTAGATAGAAATGTATTAAAGATCGAGGATTACGTAAAATGTTAATAAGTAGTTGATACTGTCTAGTTTTCCATGCCAGTACTATATTACTCCACTACGTATATTGTGTTTTACTTAAACCAATAATTTAATAAAATCTTCACAAAATAAAAGCATATCTATATATTTATATTCTTTACATACTCTTATTACTAGGGGTGTTCATGAGTCGATTTGGGTTAGTTTTTGGTTAAAATCAAAACTAAACAAATTTAGTTGGTTTTTAAATTCTTTAAACCAAACCAAACCAATTATAATATATATTTATTGGTTTGGTTGTTATAGTTTTCAGTTTGATTTGGTTTGGTTTAATTATTTGGTTATTAATTATACACAAAAATAAATGCAATGATACATTTAGAACAGAGAAATAGTGACAATAATTCATTCAAAACGAAAAATAATTAGAACAAATGATATTATAGAATTTCCAATCACTAAACTTATTGTCAATAAAGTTTCAAAAATCACCATTTTGGCCTAGAAGGGGGAAATACTGACATTTCTAGTTCCACCAAGAATTGTCATAGACATTCATATACACAAAATCAATAAGATAAATATTCTCGTCTTGGATATTTATGCTTTTATATATAGATTAAAAAATAAAGTTTGATGAAAATGTATATAAAATCTTTAAAAATAATGTATTATGTATGTTTCATTATAAAATATATGTATATACTTTATTAATTCGGTTTGGTTACTTCTTTGATTTTTTCGAACAAATTCAAACTCAACCAATCCCAAATAAAATCGATATGTTTTATTTTTTCGATTTGAGTCGATTTTTATCTAAATCGTGAACACCCCTAATTAGTATGAAAATAATTTGTCGTGGTATCAAATGTCTATTTATTCGTGAAATTTAATGTACGATTAAAAAAATTGCCATTTTCACGAAAGGGGTATTATAATTCAGAAAATTGCAAGTACTTATTAATGTCTATTTAAATTGGACATAATCAACAACTCAAATATCAGTGGCACTGCTTAGTAATTAATCCTAGTCTCCAGGGGCATAAATTGAAGATCCCACATATACCCTTAGGAAAAAAAAGGACAAAAAGTAGGTCAGCGGCAAGAAAAAGGTTGACCGCTCTGACAACCTTTTGGTCCCCTACTTCACTTTTTCAGCTTTTATTTGTACAATATTTAATCCAATTTTCAAAAAGAAACTTTATCTTTTTCCCAATATTACCTATTATTTGAGCACTATTTTACCAAAATACCCTTGCCAATAATCATACGAACCATTTTTTAATTTCTTTACTCGGACTTGAAATTCATCTTAATCATATTTCATTTTCTTTTGTTGGTTTTAGTGCAGTTAATAGTTTATTGTTACTAATATGAAAAAAGAAATAACTTTTCTTGTTTTTGTTTTTTTTTCTTGTGAATTTGCATTGCATTCAGAAATTTTGCTTTCCACTTTTTTTTGTTTTACATGTTGTCTTTGTCTTGAAGGTCTTAAAAGAACTGATTTTTTTTGTAACTGACCTGAAAACTGGTTCTCTTGCCGGGAAACAGCCATTTGTTTCATCCTAAAACTGACCAAAAGAGTTTTTTTTCCCTTACTTTTTTGATCTTTTTGTTATATAACCATTTCTTTCTTTTTTTTCTTCTTTTCAGTTTGTAAAATTTTGGTCTGTGATATAGAACAGTGTAAGTCAAACTCCACTCTCACTCTTTTTTGTTTGTTTTGTTTTTAAATCTGTTGTCTGAGAGCAATAACTTTGAAACTTTTCTTGTTTGTTTTTGCAAGTCTTAAGATTGAATTCTAAAATCTTTTGGCTTTTTTTTGGTTTAGACATAAGTTTTTACTTCTATTTTAGTCATAGTCAGCCATGGTCTGATCTTTAAAACAGCAAGAACATTCTTTCTCGTCTGTACTTTGGTTCTTGATTTTTGTTAATAGAAAGTTATAGGCTTAGAAAATGTGGGTTTTTCTCAGAAGTCTTCTTAGACTATTATAATATACTCTTCATGTTGTTCTTTCTTTTTTTCTATGTTCTTTTCTTTACTGGGGTTTCCACTAAGTAAAAATGTTGAATTGCCATCTTGTGTTTTTCAGCAAAGAAAGGAAAAAAATTGTCTTTTTTTCTTTTCTTTTAGTTTGTTCTTTAAGGGTTTTTTTTTTTCATGTGTTTCTTGAAATGTGCAATGATGTTGGTTGAGAAGCTATGTTGCTCGGAGTTTTCAAAAATGCTGCTGCAGCCGTGTTGGATCCTTCAGAAAATGCATTACTTTTGAAGTATCAGATCATACAGATCAACATTTTTTAAGAGTCCGAGCAACATAGTGGAGTAGTATAAGGATGTAATATAATGTTGTGTTGATTGTTCAATGTATTTGTTAATGGTGTTTTCAAACTGAGTTTCAATTGAAGCAAATGTAAGAAAAGCTCACTTCTTTAACTCTCTTTTTTTATAGTTGCAAAACATTAATATCTGCTGGAAAAATGGAGTCAAGGGAAGCCATAAATTCTGGAGTTACAGTGATAGCTCCAGAAGCTCCATCAAACTATCATATGGCATCAAGAACGGAATCTACTTCGCTACCGCCCGGAACATCACCGGTGATTACACCTCCGGTACCTACTGCCTTTCCAATCAGCTCAGAGAAGAAAAAAAGGGGACGTCCTAGGAAGTATGGGCCTGATGGGGCAGTTGCACGGACACTTTCACCTATGCCCATTTCAGCGTCAGCCCCGCCAACCTCCGGCAGCTTCTTGTCGGAGAAAGCGAGTGTTGCCCGTCCTGCATCGGAGAAAAAGCCTCGAAACAAAGTGGGGGCAGAAAATTTAGGTAATGTAGAAGTTCAATGTCTTTGATTCTAGCTAGTGTGTTGTATGTGTTTTTAGTAGGGACCTGGAATGTTGGAATCTTGAATTGATATGAGCAGGTTGAAATAATTAGGAAACAGTCTCTTTACTCCACGAGATACAAGTATGGTCTGCTTACACTCTACCATCCAAGATCGCACTTGTGGGATTATGTTGTTGTTGTAATGAAGTTAATGCAATTGCCTGTGGGAGACCTGGGAGTTGAATTAATTGTCCCATTTGGCAAGTTAGTGCTAATTATTATAGTTCTCTGGGGGACCATATATGTTTGATTTCGTGATGATAGCTGATATAACTGTAGTTTATATCTTCTTCTTTTTTCTTTCATTTTCGTCTTTTCCTGGCTTGATCTACATTTGCCAATTGAAGTATGAGACTTGATTTTGTTAGCTACTAGTGATTGATTTAGCATTAGTTCATCAGGTTGGATATGATTTGTATAATCCTTTAGTGACAAAAATAATCTGTGGTAGAAATGTGCATGGGTTCCTTCTGAACGGAGAGCATGATCAGATGGTTAAATTTCTCCTTGTTCTTGGTGCAAAGGAAAAGAAAAATATAATCCTTGTTAGCAAGAAGTGAGAATTTTGGCAGGAGAACTTAAGTATCCTCGTTGGGACGCTAATTATTCTTTTCCTTATTGGTTACCTTCCCTTTAGTGATATGCTTCCATTTAGCATTGCAAGTTTTGCAACTAATCACCCAGATCTCATCTTGTAGGTGAATGGATTTCATGTACCACAGGTGGCAACTTTTTGCCACACATGATCACAGTTGAAGCTGGTGAGGTACGTTTGGTTGTACAAGGAATTGCTTTGACATAAGAAAAGTTCTGTTTTGTCTTTCCTTGTGGAATTGCTGCCCTTTCCTACTCTTTGTTTACCTGGTGAATTATATTTCTTTCTTTTGGGGGTGGGATACTAGTTGAGTGATGTCCTGTATATCATAACTTGCAAAGGTGATTTCAACTTCCTTCAACGCTGAAAAGTGAAGAGTGGGTGATCCTGGATGGTTTAGTAACACGTCGTGATACTCATTATTGTTCTTATAACTCAAATCCAATATTGAGAATCAAAAAGAATGCCAGACTATCATTGAGAAATTCAAAACCTAGAATTGACCAAGTGTCCTACCAATAAAACCAATGTCTAGTGAGTATAGATATCAGTAAGTCCATAATATTCGTTAGGAGGTCTCTCAAGGTTGAAGAAAAAGCTCAAGTAAACTTTTTATTTGTTGATTTGTAAAACAATGCAAACATTCAAATGCAAATACAAAATCATTCCCAACTTACCCTAGTAATTCTGCTGTGTCAATTTAGATGATTATCTCTATCTCTATGAGGTTGTGGTAAGGTGAAAATAATATGAACAAGTTTTATCAGTTTTTGGTTATCAAAGAGCTAATTGCTCAAGGAAAGACGGATCAAGTAAATTTGCTTAGGCAGAAGTCAAGGGATCCAGGATACTGGGATGTATTAATAATTCAAGAATTGACTGACCTCTAGCTTCAATGTAAATTGAGGAACCAACAGGTCCAGCGTCGTTACAAATCACAGTTGGGGGCGCAAGGCAATAGTTTACTCTTAAAAGTTTACTATTTACTCAAAAGAATTTAAAATTTTGAATTGAGCAACCAACAGTGCTAGTATTTGTATTCTAATCTAACAGATTTCACACTACTGACTGTTGTACTGATTGTTCTAGTGGCACAAAGGCATTCACAGTTCTGCCTCTGTAAGTACCATTTGTTTTCAGCTGTGTGATCGAGGATTTGTGAGAGGAGGGAGGGAGTGGTACATATTACTAGCATAATATAGGTTGTTCATGCAATTATTCTATACAGTCAACCATGTCTGAAAAAGGTTCTCGAAGCTCTTTCCCCGAGTCTTGAGGTATATAGGTGTAAGACTAGATCTCAAATGATAAAGTTCTTGCAAATAGCATTTGAGAATAGCTGATAAAAAAAATTGCCATGTGAGAATAAGGTCATATGCAAGCCAGAACTTTATCAAATGTTATAGATGGTCAAATGTTCTTCAAGAACTTCTAGAGTTGAAGCAACCGTCTTCCCAGTTATAACAAGCCAGTTTCTGCACTCCTATGGGAGTATTATGTTCTAAGCATATACATCCTGCTTCATGCAATTAACCTTTTCCATGCAACTAGAGTTGTCTTTTTTATTAGAATTTCTAACCGGAACTTATTAACACCACCCAACTTCTTCTTTATGTCTTATAACTCTGTTACTTCTCCAGATCAGATAAGTATTTACTCTCTTGTTGGTTGTTTAGGATGTTACCATGAAGATAATCTCATTTTCTCAACAAGGACCTCGAGCTATTTGCATCATTTCTGCTGTTGGTTTGATATCAAATGTCACTTTACGCCAGCCAAATTCATCAGGAGGAACTTTAACTTATGAGGTTGGTCATTTGTGTGTTCAATATTCTATGACTCTCTGTCTTGCATCACATCTTGGTGGTTATTGGTTTTCTTTGAACCTTGTCAATGATCGAACTTAAAGAAATGAACTGAAGGTCATTAATTACATATTTAATTTATTCACAAGTGCGGCAGTGGTAGTGCTAAAGTTTCTTCACAATTTGATCGTCGATGTATAGAAATTTCAGTAGAAAGTCATACTAGAGATGGGTGCACGTTTGACAAGGCAGGGTCCATATTTTTCCTTTCTTTTCCAACAAATGTCCTGTGTGCCTTTTAGTATCATAAGAACTACGTTTGTATTGAAAGAAGACACCAACAGGGGTGGCAAAATTAAATCCAACCCGTTTAATTCTCCCATGTATTAGTTCAACCCATCTCAACCCAACCCATTTAAAATTTGGGTTGATATGCAATCCAAATTGACTCGAAAGAGATCTTGTCAAAATATTTTTAGAACTCTTCTTTTTTTAATTTAATATGTTTCATATAGCTAAAATAAAGAAAAATATAATTTAATTAAGTATTAGAATGTTGAAAAAGAACAAATAAAATAAGTAAAACTTTGTAAAAGTTAGGTCGGGTTGGGGCTTGACCCGCTCTATTACACGTTACTCAACCCATTTTGACCTAATCCATTTTGATTCAAGCAAATTCTGGTTGGGTTGGGTTGGGTTGGATCTTGAGCCGTTTGTTGTCTTGATCCATTATGACCCGCTCAAATTTGACCCAACTCGCTCAATTGTTAATTGCTACTGAAAAGAAAGGGAACTAATAGATACTAGATAGTCCAAGAGAAGATATAAAAACAGATACTAAAATTTTGCCAAAATATTTCATTGTCTCCATACTTAGGGATGGCAATGGGCGAGGCGGGGGTGGCGCGGATTGAGCTCAACTTGCAAATTTTTTAAACTACCCCGCATAGACCCACCCCTCATAAACCCATCCCCTTAAATTTTTAAGTTATTTTATTTTTTGATTGAATTTAATATGAAAAATAAAAATTTGTAATTTTTTTAAATTTTTTGCTAATTCATATCTCAACAACTAATTAACTATTTTTAGTTGATATTTCAACAATTGTTTCTTAATCGTTAATTAACAGTTTCTAATTGACATTCTAAAATAAACAATTTACCAGGCATGTCTAGTTTAAATTTTAGAAAATAAAATTAAAGTCAATGTTTAACATAAAAAGTTTATATCTTTGATTTTTACTAATTACAAAGATGCAATTTTCTTTGAATTCCTATTTGGTTCTTTAAATCCGCAACCCGCCCCGTATGAGTTTTAGAAATAGTTACTTCAATCCTCCCTACACCCACACCGCCCCATTGTAATCCCTATGCATATTGCTGTAAGACAAATTAATGAGTGGTTGAATGAAATGTGCATATTGGAGCTGGGATTCATATAACCAATCCCAACTAGTTGGGGATTTGAGGCATTAGGGGAAAAAAAGGAAGAGTCTCATTCCTGCTTGGTGTCCTCCTTTACATTTGATGATTAATCAAAAATCCTTTTGCAATATTGTCGTGTAGGGTCGATTTGAAATCCTTTCTTTGTCTGGATCCTTTACTCCAACAGAGTTTGGGGGTTCTCGTACGAGCAGAACCGGAGGAATGAGCATTTCTTTGGCAAGTCCTGATGGTCGTGTTGTTGGAGGTACACTTGCAGGTCTGTTAACAGCTGCAGGTCCCGTCCAGGTACACTATTTTCTATTGCAACAATTCTAATTTCCTATTCATGTTTTAGAGATTGAGAGTGAGGGTGATCAATCTTGTGCTTAACTTCTCTTTGTTCTTTCAATATATAATAGGTTGTGGTTGGAAGTTTTCTGCCTAGCAACCACCAAGAGGCCAAGCCAAAGAAACAGAAAGCAGAACCTAAAGCAATAACTTATGCAGCGGTCTCTCCTGCTGCGCCTCATAGCTCTAATATGGAGCCTAGAAGTTTAAATGCCCACACTGTAAATGTTCCCGGAGCTGGAACTCACAATGTTATTTCTTCATCCATTCAACCAAATCACTGGACTGCTATGCCATCTGTTCAAGATTCAAGAAAATCTGCTACAGATATAAACATATCATTGCAGGGAGAGTAATCCAATTCCTCAAATGTGAATTCATTCTCAGATTCTGAAGCTCTTCACGTGCGGTACCTGAATAATATAACTCGTCTGATTAGCTATAACTTTTGTTAGGATAGAATCTGTTGATTCAGCTGAGGAACATCTAAGACTATGGTGTAGTTGGAGATTCATAGTTCTAGGGAACATTTGAGTGCTTTACATTTAACACGTTTGGTTAAAAGTTGAAGGTTCGTAATTACAACTAAATTGAGACTTTCTTTTGAGTAGTTTCAGAAAAATCTTGTATCTCAAATTCTGTAGTTATGAATGTTGTCGAATATTATGCTAAAATGGAAATGTGTATGAACTGTTAAGAGGTATCACAAGTGTATAACATAAAGCTGAAATTGAAGCTCGAGTTCAAGATTGAGCTAATTTAAATTATCAAAACCAAATTGATATTCCGTCAAAGTTTTATCAAGCTAGTGTGTCTAGAGGATGAACATGTTTAATAGTAGGAAATTTCTTCCTATTTATCGAAGTCTTGGCGGGAAAGAAGAAAAGAATGAAAAGGAAAGAGTATCAGTAGGTAATACAGATAATAGTATCTTAACAATCTACTGTCAATATGTTTTCCCTAGTTGAGGACAACCAATCCTTTACTTAAATTCTCCAGGTCATCCAATCAGCATCAATCCTTTCACCAATGAACCTGAGACAAAGTAGAAAAAAATTTTAGAAAATAATTCCACTTAATGCCACTGATGATTGGGTCTTTTATAGTTGTAGTCCCACTGTCCCAGAAATGCCAAAAGGTCCTTTACAAGTGTAGCTCCCAGAAATGGGAAAATGTAATATATCTTCACCAAGATAGCATTTCAACGCTTAAACAGTTTCAAACCCTAAGCAGATCTGCTTTTGTCCCATGTATCTTCTGGTGGGTTCTAACTTCTAATGTAATCCACCAGTAAGCCATTAAAGAAAAGCTCTTTTGCCTATAAAGGATGTAATTGGTGGGGTAATTCTCCCTTCCTCCCCTAGGATAAAGTGTAATTATAAACCAGATCGTGCTAAGAGCAAATGCCAGATTTACCACAAGTCAAAAGGCCTGATGGCATAGGCATAGGCTAACTAGCTTTCCCAAGGATGATTATTTATATTAATGCATGTGAAAGAACTAGAGCTCTATTAATTTTGTGCATTTCCCTTGTGCTTCAGAGGACAAGGAAACCATTTTGGTCCTACACTACCCGTCTGTCGTCACATAAAAGAAAAAAAAAAACTGTCCAGGAACTTTAACACCAAATGTATATTCTCACAGAAACTTGGAACAATTTGAAAAGGTAATTCAAGGGCCCAAGTAAACGTTACTTATTAGAATCAACCATTTGATTTAGACAGATTTAAAGTGTTCCACCAGGACCACCACTTGTTGCATAATGATAGACATGAAAGCTTGAAACTTGCAGAATACAAGTACAAAAATCGAGACCATAACTTAAGGCTCACCCATATTAGTTCAAAAAATAAAAAAGCATCTTTGTTTCACATAAAACATCATTATATGATTTAAATGAAAATCCCTATGTTGATTATGGCTGGGTTAACAATAGTTGGAAACTTTACACAACAAAAAAGGAAAAACAAGTAGCTGAAGGGACAAGTGAAGCCACCATTACATTTTGATATTAGGAAGTGAAAATGGGAGTCTGAAGAAGTGAAAGTGTGTCTGGTTTGAAGAGCTAACTATACTCCATTTTTTTGTACAGCAGAAAGTTAAATCTAAAATGACCTCGTGTAATAACCAAAATACTACTTGTTGAAGTTGTGAGGAAATATTAAATCTACAAACAAAAAAAATAGAAGAAATAAAGAAAAAACTTGAAGAGCAATAGCTCTAGTGAGAGCCAATACTGATCATGTGGAGAAAAATAGACATGTTGACAAGTTGAAGGAAACACACCAAGTCAATGGCCTCCATCTTTTTTCTTATGCAAATGCCATTCAATAGAGAGGGAACTAGGGAACCTCGGTGGGATCAGCAATTCCTCATTCTTCATTCCGCCACAATGCTCCAGATCATACTATAATCACATAAAACATTAGATTACCAAGAAAAATTAGGAGAACAAGCACCTAAAAGAGTGGAACAGTAAGTACGAAAAGAGAAGGGAAAAAAAGGAATACAGCTAGTAATTGACACCATACCAGTATATAGAAAAGCCAAGAAGTACCCCAAGGTATCCAAGCTTACACAACCGAATCTTCTTTTCCCATGGTAGCTGGTTAAAAATCTCAGTTACATCTAGCAAGTGGCGGCGATCAGTATAGCTAATCAAAAGGTTAACATTCATTGTCAGACCATTTTATGATGCCAATGACAAGAAACAATTGGAAGGGTTCAGTGCTACACACTTTATTAATGGACTTACACTTTCACATCATAATATAAGTACGGGAGACAGACCAGACACATTAACCAATGTCCCATCACAAGATGTAGGAAGCATAGTGCTCCTTGAAGAACAAATTCCGGAACCACAAGTCTGTTAATCTCGGATGCTGAATCATAAGGATTGACATAATCATTTTCAAGGTCCGCCAAGCACATGACCTGCAGTGAATAAATCCAAATGCAATATTTACTGACCCTAAATATATAAATAGAAAAAGAACAATAGAGAGAAGAGCATTGAGTAGAAAAATGTAAGCAGCTAATGATTCAAGGTTAACAACATTGTGCCCAGAAACTTTGACCAGTAGACTCAACACTAGACATATTTGTCACATATGGATTTTTAGGTCAAATTCATACACAGACAATAAGAACAAGAGAGCTAACTGCTAACGATACTAACTTACACCATCATCATCCATGAAAAGAAAGTTAAAAAAACAAGCAAGTCAAACTGTTTCTTGATTGACATGCCTTTGTTAAGCTTCTAATGTTAATCTCTCTTCAACAAATTACAGTCTGAGGATTTTTTACTGTTTATTTATTTGATAAAGTCTTAATGTGAATAACAGTAAGGGACTCTTAAACTGCAGTGAAATTTGGCAAAATCAGTATGATACTTATGTATCTGATGTAGATGTTTCCAGTCCAAGTACTATTGACACTTCTATCAGAAATGACTGCTTGTCCATTAATTTTCAACGTAATATACAAGTTCTTTCTTTGGGAAGCAGACTAATCTGTAGTTTGGTAGTTCAGAATTCTTTTCCTGCTCGAGTCACTTATGGTGGATACTTATGTATCTGATGTAGAAGTTTCCAGTCCAAGCACTATCGACACTTCTAGCAGAAATGACTGCTTGTCCATTAATTTTCAACGTAATATACAAGTTTTTTTTTTTTTTTTTTTTGAAGCAGACTAATCTGTAGTTTGGTAGTTCAGAATTCTTTTCCTGCTCAAGTCACTTATGGTGGACGTTTATGGCAATTGTGTGATACTAGAAATGCAACAAGACCAATCTCCTTTTGGTGGTGCCAACTGCCAAATTGAACTAATAAGCAATAACAGTTCAAGCTTTTTTGTGGGATTATACTAGGTATATTGTTGTTTTTAATTCAAGCCTTTTTGTTAATTTTTAGATGACCTGTGAGCCAATCAGTTTTCCACCTCAACTAATTCCATGAGGTGCCCGCTAAGTCCCACTAGCACATATATCTGGTAACTCTTAACATTAAGACTTGACAGATGGAAAGAAATCATCTAGTAATTTTTTGCCCTCTGCTGGAAATTGAACCTGTTTTCAACCCGCTTCATTACAGGGCCGCACCATTTGGTGCATAAAGGTTCAAGTCTTATTCCAAACGAAAAACAAGATTGAATTAACTCCTCCCAATCGTATATCTCACGAGATGAAGTATAAGATTGTCAATTTGTCTTTTTAGAGCTATCTCCCCAATAAAAGAAATATTCTTGCCGTAGGCCCGTCTATGGCATTATACAACAGTATTATACTTCTCATCGACACCACATAAAATTTTCCAAGGCACATTGGTAGTACTTGTTGCATCATAACTATTAAAAGCCATCCAATATTTTGCCGAATATGATCAACACAGCAAGATATCCTCTCAACTTATCAAGTTATCGATAGAATCATGATTTGATTTTTTGAAATATTCCATAACCATTGATTCAGACTAATTACACCGTCCCATTAACAATTGGGAAATTAAGCCATTTTTTCACTATAATCTTTTTCAGATTTCTTCTAAAGATTCACTGGAAAAATATCAGGATATATACTACTTTAAATACAGGATCAGACGATGCCATGTGAATCACTAGAAACATGTGAAGTGTATGACTAACCCAGTATCGAAAGTATCCCACAAAGTGTCTGGAGAGGGGAGAGGGTAGAGTGTACCCGACCATACCCCTACCTCAGAGGTAGAAGAGGTTGTTTCTGATAACTCGATAAAAACAACAGATAGAAATGGAAACACAAGAAATAACAGATAATGACGGAAATGGATATATTACTGTAAGCACAGTTACGAAATACATAGACAAATGCTTCAGGAATGGACATCCTAAATCACACTGAAAAATGGATGCTTTGACATTAGTGCTCCGGACCCGTCATCGAGTTCTAGTATTAGATTTAGGGTGACATAAATATGGAATTTCATGTTTGTATATATTTTCATCACCTCAAGTTGTAACCATAATTTAGCGAAATTTACTTTGGTTCAAATTGTACAAGCTTCAAGGTGCAAAGTTATAGTTGGAACCGCCCAAAAGATTTACAAAGGCGTAGCAAAGAAATAGGGAATAGTAATAATTGAGAGAGGGCAAATGCAAAGAGATAATAATAGAATAAACCTGGTAGAGAACTGCAGCGAGAACAGCAACGAGTAGGAAGAAGGAAAGAAGCCATGAGAGTAGATCGCCCATGGCCCCTTCTCTCTCTGCTTTCTTAGCTTTCACTTAATTCCACAATAATAAATAATATTGCTCTTCGACCTTTTTCACATAATGTAATATATACTGTATGATTGCTTTATGGAAAAATATAATTTCTGGCTAGGTATAGTTCCTTCGGAAGGGCAGAATATTGGAATATGGGTGATTTGGTACACGGACTAAATTATCGTGTGATTATAATTTTAGGCTAATTTATACTCACCTGGAAGATCGGATAAGGTAAAATATAATAACCTTCGATACTGGGTCATTCATAGTATTATTGTACCTTTCTTATTCATTGCGGGTTATACTTATTTTGTGCGTATATGTCGTGTCAATTTATATAGTAGTTGTCATCAAAATAAATATAATATTTATATAAATAAAATTAAATAAATAATATTAATTTAATGCAATAGTTTAATCTATTATGAGTGGCAAAGATGAGAAAACTAATTTAATTACTTATAATATAGAGATATGTTAATAGTTTATGAATACACTAAGTTGAATAGTTAGGAGTTAATTTAACTTTTAAAAAAGACTCCTGGATATAAAAAAAAAGTAGTTTAATGTTTCAACATAATTTTAATTCCTTTTTTAAAAAAATTTGTTATATTATATACTTGTATTAACAAAATATTTGATAATCAAAATTTTAGTTAATTACAAAATCTTAAATATTAGAAAAATAATAATATTTTTTTATTTTTCCTTCCTAGCCTAATCAATTATTTATATAGAATAATATTTAATAAATTAGGATTCTTTTTATATTTTAGGATTCTTTATATTATTATAATATAAATTAAACAATAATTTGAAGAAAAAGTGAAAAGACGATTTTGTATAAAGGAGAGACTTTTAATGAAGGGCAAAAAGTTCAATCAACATTTCTAGGGACCTTCACGATTTTAATATAGTATAGATAATGTATCGTATGATACTACAATATGTATGAATGTATCATACTATATTTTTTTAAGAGAGAAGTACTAAAAACACTCTTGAACTTAGCACGAATTATTACTTTCATCCTAAACTATTGATAGGCTTAAAAACACCCCTCAACTTGGCGAACTAAGCTTAAATACACCCTCGAACTTGGCACGAATTATTAGTTTCATCCCTAAACTATTGATAGGCTTAAAAACACCCCTCAACTTGGCGAACTAAGCTTAAATACACCCCTCGAACTTAGCACGAATTATTCGTTTCGTCCCTAAGCTATTAATAAGCTTAAAAACACCCCTCAACTTCAGGTTTTTGTAACTTATTAAATTTTAATTTGAAATTTTGTAGAGCTTCATTTGCTGCCATATTTTTATAATAAAAAATCTTCTTACGAGATTGTCATCTGACTATGAAATTTGTAACGTTACTGAAAGTCCACATTGACAAAAAAAATAATCATAAACAAAATAGGAAAATAAAGAGAATCAAGCAATTAAAATGAGCATGAAAAATAAATAGATTTTGTTTTGAGGTCACCATTAATGGAGGAAAGGTTAAATGGGAAGAAGAAGGGTATTCTAATTATAAATAACATATTATAATTATTAAAATTAAATTTTATTAATAACCGAGAGATTAATCCCCAGACCCCACTTGTGGAATTCCACTAGGTATGTTGTTGTTGTTGTAATAATCGAGGGATTAAATTAAAAGTGTTATTCTTGAAAAAAAGAGTTTATAAATTGTAAATAAAGTTTATTGGAAGCGGTCCGAGAGCACCGACAAAATATTAGAGAGTTTTGATGTCAAACTGACCCTTCTCCGTTAGTGCCATTAGATTTAGGACATTTTTTGGCCTATTATACTAACTATAAGGGCATAAATTGCCCAAGGTATTAATAGAAAACATTTTTTATTTTTTCTAATAGTATAGGGGCATTTTTGATCCTTTCCCCCCTTTTAAGAATCGTAAGTTATTGACCTGGTGAAGACTGGTTTTGCATAAAGAAAATGAAAAGTGACATTTCTACAGTAAGCCAATTTTCCTTCCTCATGTTTTATGTTAAAGCCAGTAAAACTTAGTACTAATGGACAGTTCTTGAAGAAACTGACTTTGTGACTATATATCTCCTAATGGTTGTTATATACTAGTGGCAAATATATTTTGATGAAATGAAAATAGTAACACATACAACCAAGAAAATTTGACTGATTATGACGATTGCAACTTGTTCTTTTGGTAGAGTGCAGTCTCGAAATTATACATCCAATGCCTTGTTGAAGCTCTAAAGGGTGTGCATCAAAATTTCAAATGCTAACATGTTGCCCAGAAATAATATTGCTGTTATTTCATCTATTCTATTAAGCCTTTTCAAATTAAAGAGGCTCCATATAAGAGGTAGATGATCTTATTCATCATGCTTTTCCTTTGTGAAGATCACGTCGTTCAGACTGTGTCTTCTGATGCCCATCCTTTCTTCTCTAATTGCAATCTCAGTGCCTGTTTTATATGACCGGATTAGCCTATGACTTAAACGAGGTTGGAAAGAACAAGAGCAGCAAAAGGTGTTTAGTACTATGTATAGGCATACCTTGATTCTCTTTCTATTAGCATCAAAGTCATAATTCCCCAAGCGAGATGCTGCTCTATACTGTACAATTGATTTCTTGCCTGGTGGGAACCAGAACTCGACATCATCTACTAACTGTAGTAACATGTACTATTCATTAGCAGCCGAGGAGAATGAAAAGTGTAACTGAGCAAATTCTACCTTGAAACAACTTCAAGGACTTACCCCCAAGATAGGACTTTGATATTCCACACGCACATAATCGTCTTTCTTCTCCGCTATTTTTGGAGAGGACTTGTCTGGTTTTGTTGATTTTAGCTTCAAAATGATGCAGATCAATAGGTTGGTAAGTGAAATATATAGTTCAACTATTTGTTACGATGAGAAACAGGTTTCGAGACTCTTTACCACTTGAAGTAGCTCCTCCATTGCCTTTTCTCTGCTGACGTTACCACGTTTCCCTTCAGGGTTATAGTTCCTGAGAATCAAAGCACCAAAATTTTAACATCTCTGTGCAGTATCATCAATGGCTAATCTTGTAACCTTAAATTTCATCATTCTACTTTTCTCTTATATTCCTTTCCTTTGTGACATTAACAAAAACAATAAGACCTTGCTGGGCTGCATATTGATCTATCCTAAAAGAACAGTCCAACAAGATGTTCAAACTGAAGTTCACACTAAGGAGCCGTTTGGTGTGAGGTGTAGGATATAATAATCCCAGGAAAATTTTTTATCATGTGCTTGATTGGAGGTATTAGATAGTCATCCCACTATTTATGTCGTTTGGTTGGGAACAAGTTATTCCATCATGTATATGAGATAACTTATCCCATCAATAAGGCAAAAATGATGGGATAAATAATCCTATGATTACCTAATACTTCCCCACCAAACATGGGACCTACATTTTATCCTGTGATTATTTTACCTTATGCCTCACACCAAGTGACACCTAGTAATGGAATAAGTTATCCCATATATATGGTGGAATAACTTATCCCCGATAGTTAATCCCAAGATAACTAACTCCCAACCTAATGACCCCTAAGGTTATAAAAAAATAAAAGATCCTTATATTGAAGAGCATACTGATTCTTGGAAAGAAAGGATCTTAAACATCCATTTCATCTTGAAATTGCCTGTTAGATGTAATTTGATAGTCTGGACGGAGTGCATCTTACCAAGGACCATGCCGGCCCACGCCCACAAATTAATTTACACACAAGATCAGCTGTTATGATTCTAGTCAAAGAGAAATGGTCAAAAAGTGAGGCTCTTTTGATTCATATTTCAGCCTGTACCTATCATATTAATATGCACAATTTCCATGTGCACATAGACAGTGCTGCTTTAGTCTAAACGTGAAGCATAATCACCACATAGAAAGTCTACCACTTTTCTTCGTGTGTGCACTTTTTATTAATGATAGTGACAGAGACCAAAAACATACAGATGGCAGAGGGGGAAAAGGGAAGAAAAGTTACCAAGGAGGTGCATAGTGAGTTGCATCGCTGATGTTTTCAGAAGTAGAAACACAATTGTTAGTGGCTGGACAAAGAGCTAGACCAAGTGGATTCTTCTGAACACCCAAGTAATTTGGCTTTTTACCACTGCATCACAAAAACAAGATTCAATCTTTTCAACTCAAATCACCTTTTTATAAGCTAGCATTCGGCCTTAGATTTCAGATTTTCAGAATTTTTCACATATTTGTTGGCCATGAAATTTGATCAAATGATCTTCAAATTAGCCAGTTTTGGGGTTTCAGAACATCCACAAAACTTCAAAAACTCAAATTTCAAGTTTCAACTTCAAAAAAATCTATGGGCAAGCAGGATAATACTGAAAGCAGCGAAAGAAATTCCAAAATTTCAATCAATAGCGCTTGACTACATGTATAATTGTTAAATCTAGGGAAAAGGGTTGTTAAAAGACACGAGAAATCAGAACCAAACATATTTCAAGATGAAAAATGCAGCAAGGAGAATACATGCCTGAAGTTGAAGAGGGCTCCAAGAAGTGCAATTTCATTGCTTCTTAGAATTATTTCCCTACATACACCAATGAGGCAGATTGAGTACTATATATACCCACCAAAAGGAAAGATTTTGAGGTGCGGATTCATATTTTTCACGCACAATACAAAAGGGGGAAAATACCTGCGACCCACTGGTTTGGTATTTTCATCCTGCTGCTCCTTACATGAAACAATGGAAGGGGAGAAAGAAGATTTGCTTCTAGAATATACTTTGCTTGTGAACTTGTTAGGGTAAAAATGGTGGCTACTTAGTGATGCCATTACTGACAAGTGCTTCCCTTCTTCTTGGTTTTTGCTTTTCCCTGTTCTTGAATCCTGAGATAAAATGGAAAACGGTTCCCTATTTTGAGCATTTGCCAATCCTAAGCATTTTTATTAATAGAGAATTTGTTTTGAGGATATTCCTGTATTTAGTTTCCTATATTGACAAAATAGCATTCTTGTTTTTAATTTCTTCTATGTCACATGGACACCTCTTTTCTTAAAATTTATTATAAATACACTGGACTAGATATAGGAGCCCGTAATAGCACAAATTTAATATATATTATTTTTTATTTTAATTTATACGATATCAATAAAATTTAGAGAGCCAATTGAATTTTAATATGATTCTTATCTATTTTAAGTTGTTAATTATTGTAATTTATAATATACTTTTCATAATTATTAAAAAATGTATGTTACTCTCTTTATCTGAATTTATGTAGCAATAAAACTTAAATAATCAATCAAATTTTTTATATATCTTTTAAATTTTTAAGTTGCTCATTATAATATGTATTACTTTTTACGTTAATTACAAATAATATATACTACTTCATCTATTTCAATTTATATGGCATAAAATCTAAAAATGAATTAAATTTATCATATGTTTTTAAATATTTTACATTGTATATTATTATAATTTAAGCTTTAAATTTCATAACCAATCAAATTATACTACATAAATTAAGCTCTTGTTTAAACATAAATTTGATTTTTTTTTTCAAATACTTGTTTGTTCATTGATTTATATTTTATAATTTTTTTTGGGAGATCTCAAAAAATCAAATCTTGAAATCTCAAAATTTTCTTAAGAGTGTTTTTTTTTAAAAAAAAATAATAATCCAAAATATGATTGTTTGAACTATTTTAACATTTCAAAATTCACTCTAAGCTTTTATATTTTATTAAAAAAAACTTTCATTTATTTACGATCTACCACTGATCCATATTTACCTTTCACAAGTTAGAGGTTTCACGTTCTAGTCATGAACTCTATTAATGTATTAAAATCAAATAGAAAAATAAAATTAAAAAACCAGCGAAAAGTATTGAAAATACCTCTGGACTTGCATAAGTTATTACTTTCATCCTTGAGTTATTAATAACCTGAATATATCTTTCTACTTGACTAACTAAAATACACCTCCAATCTACCGCAAGTGTTAAAAACACTCTTTAACTTGACAAAAATTTAAGGATGTATTTCACTCATATTACAAGATCGAGTGGTGCATTTAAATTCAGTTAGTCAAATAAAAAATTATTTTTAACACTGTCAATAAATTGAGAATGAAACTTATAAATCCCATCAAGTTTAAGGGTGTTTTCAATAAAATTAGCTCGACGAGGTATGTGAGGTAGACAAAATGATAAGTTTGTAACTTATGGGGGAAAAGTAGAGATTTAATAAGAAAAAGGGGGCTACATGTGAATTTTACCTTTCTTCATTTTTCAAATACTTAATTGGAGAAAATTCCACTGCAAGTTTTGAGAAACTGTGAAGTATTCAAGAAAGGGCGCGAGAAGAAGAACCAAACAGCCCTTAGTGAACGTTCATTTCCACTTCTTCTTCTCTTCTAATGGCCCGTAATAAGGTAATATTTCTGTTTTCTCTTCTTCTTTTTTTCATACCCACTGCTTATTTCCTCAATTTCTGCTTTACTTCCTTTTGATTCTTGAAAAAGATTAGATTTTTTGGCACTAAATACTAAATTATTTTGGGGTTTGGAACTGAGAGATCGTTTTTTTTTTGTGTGTGTGAACAGGAGTCGGTAGTGTTGGTGATTGATGTGGGTCCTTCTATGCACTCAGTTTTACCTGAGATTGAAAAAGTTTGCTCATTGTTGATACAGAAGAAGGTAGCATGTTGTTACTTTGGCTTTCTTCTGGTTTCAATTTTTGCTTGGAATTGTTAATTTCGACATACCTGATAAGAAAATGTTACATTTGTCCCTTTTTTCGTGTATGTAGCTGGTTTTCAGCAGATATGATGAAGTGGGGTTTGTCTTATTTGGAACTGCAGGTAAGTTTTTTGTATATTGGCTGCTGCTATATTTGATATGGACTCCTATATGAGGTACTTTTCTTAGGAAATGTTTTTCTATCAGCAAGTCATTTTTCTTGATTATTTCCTGGTGTTTGGTTGGTATCAGACCGTAATAGTATAAGGTGAAGGATTCAACCCATTGGGGGTTTTGCGAGGAGGTTGAGATTCAACTTGTTAAACATTCTGTGATGGAGCAAGCTCATTTTGTCATTAGATTCTGGTGAAGGAGCAGCTCATTGGTGGTATATATATATTTGGAGAAGAGAATTTTGTGAGACACAAGTGAAGCCATCTTTTGTGTTTTACCTCTTTAAGAGTGAATTTATGAGGTTATTCCCTCAATATTTTTGCACTCTCCTTTATATAAGGGATTGCTCATATCTTCGTCGACAACAATGTCCAAATGCTAGTTGAAAAGTATGACATAAATTAAGAGTTGGATTATGGTAAAAGAAAATGGCTTTCACCTACAAGCGATTGAAGTCAATTTTTGCAGTTGTGGTAGAAAATACTTCTTAAAGTTCAAGTTGACCAACCTATTTCATCAATAAAAGCCTTTTTGTCATACCTGACACGTTTTGTATCCTTTGTTCCTCCTTGTAAATATAGGAGAATGGCTTGTTGGACTGGCTTGTCCCCGTCATGTTTATATGATTACCTCACTCTTTCTGAAATTTGTTGCTGTAAAATTCTGTTTCTAAGCATTGTGTTGGATGTTTTCAGATGACCTATTGATGTATTTTTTCCTAGATACCAAGAACGAATTGACTGAGGAAGTTGGTGGGTATGAACACGTGACAGTTCTGCGAAATATCAAAGTTGTAGATGAAGATCTCGTTGATGCGCTGCAAAACCTTCCACGTGGAAGTATTCCTGGAGATTGTATCCTCTGTAATTGTAGACGAATTGGTGTTGGATGCAATCCTTTTCTGAGTAATTGTCTGTCTTCTTTCAAAATACTAATGCCTCTATATTAGTTCATCTGCTACACTCTATTATGATTCACTTAAAATGCATGCTCGTGCACACAACTATACATGTTGGTGGTTACTAAAATCAATCTTCAAAAGAAAATATTATTAGTTAATATCCATTAGAGCTACAAATGAGGATTTCCATGAATAGAGTAGGCCGTATGAGGTATAATAGTTATCTCATTTCATAGGATGTGTTTTTGGCTGTGGAGTATGTTTCTGCACTGGTTTAGTTCTATTATAGAGTTGTAGCCTCTTCATTGGCTCTTTTTAACACTAGTTATGACATGTGTTTTCATTGACTTGTAATCTCAATGTTATTCTTAAGTGCCCATGATGATCTTGAGTTCTTGATTCCCTAACTATCTGCAATAGTTCTTGATGCGATTATTGTTGGTATGGACATGCTCATTAAAAAATTTGGACAAACCAACAAGGGAAAGAAACGTCTTTGCCTTATTACAAATGCTGTTTCTCCCATCAAAGATCCATTTGAAGGAACAAAGGAAGATCAAGTAAACACCATTGCTACACAGATGACAGCACAAAGCATGAAGATGGACTGTGTAATTGTTAGAATGAAGCAAGTTTTGGAAGCAAATAGGAGAGTTATGGAAGAAAATGATTATTTAATATCAGTATTCTCGAATAAATCTTCCTCAAATGTAGTATATGTGGAAAGCCCAACTTCTTTATTAGGTGCACTTAGAACACGTAATGTATCGCCGGTCACGATATACAGAGGTGATTTTGAAATTAGCGCACAATTGAAGATCAAGGTGAGAATTAAGAAACTTATATTGATTTACTCTTTTTTTTTTTTCAATTTAGATGATTTCCCTTTTTATTCTGATAATAAAATAACTTTTCTTTGCCTTTTTTTTTTTTCCTTCTTTGCTTTTTTCCTATGTACTGAATTATGTCCAAGTGAGACAGACCAGTTGTCTGTGTCTCTTGCAGTGTGACTCAGAATTGTATCTTTTACAAATGGTGTTTCCAAAAGGTTATAAAGTAATTTCTTCTGTTACAAACCTTCTTGCCATTACTTAACGAATAGGAAACGAGATCTTAGTCTAATGCTTGAAATCCCATTGAAATTGACCGACACTACTAAGGTTGTTATTATCTGGATTTGTGTATATATATCTTTGAGATGAGGATTTTTCGGAAACAACCTCGCTATTTCTATGAAGTAGTGGTAAGGCCTACGTACATTTTACCCTCGCCAGACCCCACTTGTGGGACTCCACTGGGTATGTTCTTGTTGTTGTGTATATATATCTGTTTGAAGAAAGAGATGGATTTCTCTACATCTAGTTGAAAGATAACATATGCATTCCTTCCTAATGAATCTTGACTGATTATGTTTTCGCATTACCTCTTTATGACTTTTTCCAGGAGTCTATCATGTATAGGGTCAATAAAACCAATTTCCCAGGATTTTATATTTACACAATTAGCACATTTTGTGATGATTAAATTGGATAATTTACTCTCATCTAGAAGCTGTTGTATGTGATCTCAATCTATGGAGATTGTAGGGATTTTGCTGTAGTCTAGATGGTAACTTTAGAAGCATGCAGCAACAACAACTATGCTTCAATCCCAAACAAGTTGGGGTAACTAAAAGTATACACCTGATTTATATCCTTTTTGCTCCCTAATCTGCTAATATTATGTGCACATTTCTTTTTCCTTTTCTTTCCATTTCTTTTTCCTTTTCTTTCCCTTCCTATTCTGTTTTGGAGATAGTTTGGTGTGGATGTTCAGTCACTAGTAAATGTTCTTTTAATCCTACCATTTTGTGAAGAAGAAAGGAACTAATAGTCGCTTTTCTAATAGGTATGGGTTTACAAGAAAACATCTGAAGAGAAGTTTCCCACCCTGAAAAAGTACTCTGATAAGGCTCCTCCCACTGATAAATTTGCTACTCATGAAATCAAGGTTGATTACGAATATAAAAGCATAGAGGACCCTAATAAAGTTGTGCCACCAGAACAGAGGATTAAAGGTTTCCAGTATGGACCTCAAGTAGTTCCTATATCCACTGCTGAGTTGGAGGCTGTAAAGTTCAAACCAGAAAAAAGTGTGAAGCTACTAGGATTTACAGATGCTTCAAATATAATGCGGTATAATTTTAGTTTCTTGAGTACTGTTTATACTGTTTTTCCAGGTTTTGATAGGAGGGAATGCCTTTTGCTGTTTATCTTTCCAATCTTCATACAGTCATACTCCACTTACTCAGGCATTACTACCTGAAAGATGTAAATATCTTCATAGCCGAACCTGGCAACAAAAAGGCCATCCTTGCACTTTCTGCTTTGGCAAGAGCAATGAAGGAAATGAACGAAGTAGCAATTGTCCGATGTGTATGGAGGCAAGGACAGGGTAATGTTGTTGTTGGGGTCCTTACACCAAATGTCTCTGACAAGAATAATACTGTAAGTATGGTTTTTTTAATTTTCACCTCTGGATTATTCTGTTTTATTGTATTAGTGAATATTCCACTCTTAGTTGTTGACATTCTCATTGACCACTGCTTGCAGCCTGATTCATTTTACTTCAATGTTCTTCCCTTTGCTGAGGATGTTAGAGAGTTTCAGTTTCCTTCTTTCAGCAATCTGCCTTCATCAATGCAGCCCAATGAAAAGCAACAAGCCGCAGCAGATAAGTTGGTACTGATGTTGGATCTTGCACCACCTGGAAAACAGGAAGTGTTGCCACCTGATTTTACACCTAATCCTGTTCTAGAGGTACGGCGTTATTCTAGTTGCAAAAAATTGTTGAAATATTAATTGTGAAACTACCTTTGCTGTTTTTTCCGGAAATAGCCTCTCTATCCTTATGAGGTAGTGGCAAGGTCTGAGTACATTTTACCCTCCCTAGACCCCACTTGTGGGATTCCACTACGTATGTTGTTGTTGAAACTACCTTTGCACTTGGATTGCTCGTTGGGGACATAATAACTAATTTGGTGAAGAGCTGCTTGAATTCAGGTTTATTAATAATAAGGATATTTTCTTGCCAGTTGGTCATGGTCATTGTAGCAAAGTGATTCATTAACATTTCAAAATTTCTGTGTCTTCCGAATTTGGTTAAAAGTTTGTCTTCTGAATTTGGTTAAAAGTAAGTTGTTATGACGCTTGTTGACATTGTTGGTGAGTGGTAATTGTTATTTAGTTGGTATTGACAGCCTTTTCACTGCTTTGGTGGATAACGTGATTTTATTGATCATTTCATATAAAATATATGTTGATAATGGGACCTTGGTGGTACTTTAGCTTAATAATGTGCATAACAGGATGCTGGCAACAGATACCTTCGGAGAACTGGGTCTTAAGACTATAGATAGTGCTACTTATCTATGAAAGCTACAATTCCAAATATGAAATGAGAAAAATCATCACTTGAGAATCCTAATTTTCTTCATAATTGCCTTTTGCACTATCAGTTCTAATCTCATAGTATTGTACAAATATCCAGCGTTACTACCGCTATCTTGATCTGAAGTCAAAGCACCCAGATGCTGCTGTTCCTCCACTTGATGAAACACTCAGAAAGATAACAGAACCAGATGCTGAACTTCTTTCTCGAAACAAGTCCATCGTAGAGGAACTCTGTAGGTCTTTTGAACTAAAAGATAATCCAAAGGTAACTTTTAATATTTATCCCTTCATTCAAATTGGACTTTTCTAGAATAGTCCAACAATGGACGCTTATGACTTACCATCATTATATAATTAACGTGCAGCTGAAAAAATCAGCAAGAAGAATAAAAGAGAGACCTTCAGGATCAGATGAGGAAAGAGAAGAGTTTGACAGAGATGCTGATGTCAAAGCTATTGACTCCATGGAATACTCATCCAAACCTAAAGTTGAGAAAGTTGGAGACGTTAATCCTGTTAAAGACTTTGAGGAGATGCTGTCTCGAAGAGATCATCCAAAATGGATTAATAAGGCCATTCAGGAAATGAAAAATAGGATCTTTGATCTCGTGGAGAATTCTTTAGAAGGAGATACATTTCATAAAGCATTGCAATGTTTGGTGGCTCTACGCAAAGGTTGCATCCTTGAGCAGGTATGTTTTCTGGTTTTCTCTCTTTATGTTCTAGTTAAATATAGAATATCTGTGCTACGAGCTCAAGCAAAATAACATACCAAGGTTAATTTTACCTGCATAGGAACCAAATCAGTTCAATGATTTTCTGTGCCACCTGTGTAAATTCTGCCAAGAAAAAGACCTGAGAAGTTTTTGTCAGTATCTCACATCTCACGACATCACTTTGATAACCAAGGCAGAAGCTCCAGACAGGTCTGTCGTATTTCTAATTTCTTTAATATATTGAACTCCTTACATTGCTCTGTCTTTACTACTTTTCTTTCCTTGATGCTGATTTCTTTATTTGGTAACTTTGGATTTATCAGTGCAATACCAGAACACGAGGCGAGAAGCTTTATGGTCAAGCCTGAACTTGACTCGCAAGATATGAAATCAGAGGCTAAAGCAGAGAATGATATTATGAGCATATACCTGGGAGGGAAGTAGAAAAGGAAACCTAGAGATGCATATTGTGTGATGTACAGGTAATCAGCATTTTCAGCAAGAAATGACAGTGTACACTTAAAAAAGTTTTCCTTATTGAAGTTTCTGGTGGAGATTGAATCTTAGACCTCAATGAGCCTCATTTTTTACTCCATCCTCGAGCAAGTTTGGTTTTTCAAAGGCTTTTCTTATGCGTATTTTTGTCATGTCTACAACTGTTCTGCAGATGTCTATGTCCATGCCTGTGGTTAGCAAGGTGCTCTTAGCTTATGCAAATCAGTGTTGCCCAATATTATTTTTAACCTCTTTCGTCCACTACAATACCCAACTAAAGCTTACTTGGGAAGCATATTTGCCGAATCTGAAGCCTATTTCAGCTAGAAATTCCTCTCAACTGGCATAAGGTGAATGAAGCATTGTTATTCTGAATTTGTTCGATTGTGTCTGCCATTGTACAAATCAAAGTATTGGTCTTAGCAATAAGGGGTCTTTTCATTTACAATCTAGCTTTGACCTTATAGTGCCGAGATTGTGAGCGGAATAACAATTATTACTATGATATGAATAATCATGCAAAGGTTGTAGTGTAATGAATAATACTAATTCATGGATTATTATACAGGAAGTGGCTAATTTATTCATATCATATTAGTTATTGTTAATTCATGGATTATACATAGGGGTGGCAAAATTAAGCTTAATCAGTTGAAATTTGAGCGGGTTAATAATCAGCCCATTTATTAGCTCAATCCATTTAAAATTGGATTAATATGCAACCCGAATTGACTCGAGAGAAATCTTATTAAAATATTTTAAGAACACTTTTTTTAATTAAAGAAAAATATAATTTAATTAAATATTAATCTATTGAAAAAGAACAAATAAAACAAGTAAAATTTAGTAACAATTGGGTCGGGTTAGGTCTTCACCCGCTCTATAGTCCATTTTGACCCAAACAAATTTGGGTTGGGTTGAGTCTTGACCCGCTTGTTGTCTTGACCCATTATAACCCGCTCAAATTTAACCTAACACGTCCAATTACCACCCTTAATTATACAGGAAGTGGCTAATTTATTCGTATCATAATAATATGAGTATTTGTAAATTCATGGATTTTATATTTTTTTGGTAAGAGGATATTTATATACTTCCTCTATTTCATTTTATGTGACACCTTTTGACTTGGCACGCTATTTAAGGAAAAAAAAAGATTTTTAAAACTTGTGGTGTATAACAATCCTTAAATATTTGTGTGACTGAAAATCATTTAATTAAGAGTAAAAGGGGAATTTTAAAGTTAAATTGTTTTCAATTAGAGTAGATGACATTTTCTTTGGGACCACATAAAATGGGACAGAGGGAGAAATAGTTAATAGTTAAGGTGTGTCTTCCCTTTTACGCAAGGAATGCGTAGAATCCGTGTTGATAGTTTGGGCCACCCCGACCCTAGGACAAATTGTTTCCAACAGTAATTGTTCTAGCAAAAGTAGTTCCTAGAATGTCTGCTTGCAAAACTTCAATAGGAGTTGGGGCACTAAATTAGTCAACTTCAACCTTCATTCGCCAAGATATCGACAACTCCATTCTGCCCTCTGTATGTGTGGACTAGGAACGATGCATTCAACACCTGCATTAAGTACTTGCACTTAGAGATTAAATTGTCAGGCAATAAGTGGTCACGTGAGATCATATTAACAATGCCAGTGTAGTCAGTGTTGATTTCAAGGGGAACTAAGTTTCTTTCAATGCCTAACATCAGTTCCCTCCTCAGTGCTTGAATTTCTATAGTAGCGGGACTAGTTGGGGAGGGGGGGTGTCTTTGAAGCCCAAGATCCAAGAACCATTATATCCTTCAAAACTCCTTCAAGACCACTTTCTCCAAGACTGCTACGTCTATGTTGAGTTTATACGTCCCCAGTAAATGACAAGTTTCCCACCTCACTTGATGATTGATTTTTGTCTAGGCTCCTCTTTCTTTTGTACCGCTATGAGGTGGTATTCTGTGGCTTTGTTGATGACAAGGTTCACATTGATGCTCTCCTTTCTTTTATTAAATTGGTTGTTACTCCTTAAAAGCCAGATGTTTCACAAACAGAAGGGGATAAGGGAGTCCCAAGAGACAATGGAATTGAATTGCACTTTACGAAGATTGGCCCAAGTGTTGGTCCAATTGTCTGTGGATGGTTTTGGGGTCAAGAATGAGAGGGTTAAGGGATTTATCAGTTATATTCTTCCAAAAGTTGGTTACATTACTACACTTAAAGAAGATGTGGTTAATGTTTTTCCTAGGATCTTTGTTTAAGTGGCAAACAGGGGAGATGTTCATGCCTTTGCTATGGGGAGACTGGCTGGTGGGGAGCATGTTATGATGGAACAACCAGAGAAAGGTCTTAATCTTATTTGGGGTACGTGATTTCCAAATCCAGGTGTAGTCCTGGTGAATTTGCTCGTGGTGATTAGAAATCTTGTCGGAAACGTATTTATAAGCAATACCATCTGAAGATGTCATCATGAGTAAGGCTCCAAATCAAAGTGTCACTGTGGGTGGCATTGGTAAGGAAATGATAGCTTGAGATGATGTTTTAGATGTGGTCAGAAAGATGAAAGAAAATTCTATCAAAGTTTCAATTCCCATTTTGGTGAAGGTCAGTAATCATTAGGCTGTCCTCTCCTAAGTTCAGAGGATCATGGATCATGGATCATGTCTCTAATGGTTTTAAAGTGGGGCAGCCAGGTGTCCTCAAAGAATTTTACTCTGTTTTCTGAATGAACAGTCGAGCGAGTAGCACCCTCACAATCCTTCCATCCCTCCTGGATATTCTTCAAGGTTCTGGTGACTATTTTCCTAGTCCTGTTAGAGGGGTTTCTACTATGATGCTTACTGGTGAGGATTTGGATTTTATTGATGGCATTGGTGATTCTGGTAGGGAGTTTGATCTACTGCATTACACGAGACGGGATTGTGGTTAAGAGTTGACTTGGTGAGCTCTATTCTCCCATTCGTGTTGAGGAGTTTAGTTTTCCAGCCAACTAATCTCTTATTCATGTTGTCCAGGATGAACTGAAAATTGTTGGTGGTGGTTTTTTTCAAAATGGAAAATGAGGAAGCCAAAGCACATACCAAAACAATTGGAGCGCTCAATCTGAAGTAGGTTAGAGCACATGGTTTTGTTTGTAGGGGCACAATTGTTGGAGAAGATGACCTTGGGTTTCCCAAGGTTGACATTTTGTCTAGAGGCTAAGTTGAAGTTATTCAAAATTATGTTAATGGTATTACAATTCAACTAGTTAGCCCTAGCAAAAAAGGTTAGATCGTCTACAAAGAAGAGAGAGAGAGCTTTTAAGTCCATTGGTAGTAGTTTTGATGACGGTCCATTGCTTGGCATTAACTTCCATGTCTATGTTTCTTGAAAGCTTTTCCATGCAGATGATAAAGAAATAGGGGGATATGAGATCATCCTGTCTAATACCTCTAGAGGGGTTAAAAAAGGGTTCATCTCACCATTGACTGGAGATAGAGCTGGTGCTAACACATGACATGATAAAATTGGTGAGCTTGGGAGGGAAGTTGAAGAATCTGAGAGAATCCCTAATGAAGGACCATTCTAGTCTATCGAAATCTTTCTCAAGATCTACTTTTAGGATCATGTTAGAATTTATTCCTTATTTCCTTTCACTCTTCTTGAAGTGGGACATATACAACCTGAACAATAATAACATTGTCAGAGGCTCTTTTATTGGAGAGGAAGGTGCTTTGACTGGGTCCAATAATGGTGAAGAGGTAGAATTTGATACGACTGACAATGATTTTTGTTACCAGCTTATAGATGGCATTGCAAAGCCCAATAGATTTGAAGTTTTTCAACTTGGAGGCATTAGGAAGTTTATGAATGAGGCAGAGGAGGGTAGAGTTCATGTTATAGGACATGGAGGAATTATTAAACACTTCCTTTGATAGCATGATGGGTTCTTGGGACGCCAATGATTCCTCACCTTCGACTGTTGCACCTATCGATGTCATGTAGACCGAGTTCAAAGCAACATCCATGTTCATAAGTACTTCTTTGAATGATTGTAGTGTACCCATGAATTCCTTTGTTGGGTTAGAGGCATCTGGTGGATCTGAGGGTCTCAAACGGGTAGAGTCTCTTATGTCTTGGTGAAGGAACATGGCCATAATCTAGGAGAGGATCGGTCTTCTAGAGAGAGAAAAACGAGTGAAACAATTCATGAATTATTATACCAGAAGTGGCTAATTTAAAATCATGTTTCTCTTTAGATATTGTTATTCATGTATTGCTACTATATACATTCTCATTTCATATTCAATTCCATATAAAATAACAACATAGATTTTCATAAAAAAACATACTGAAATTAGTAGTACAACGTCTAGTTTCCAATATCAAATTCCCCAAAACAAAACCCAAAACCCTAGGGCATATTTGGTATTGGTGATATAGAAAAAAAACATTTTCCAATTAAGCTGTTTAAACAATTGAAAAAAATTCTCTAAAAAATAGGTTCCCAAGTAATCCACACACTGATTGTCTACTGCCCGTCTCCACACCCTTACCCTTCACCCCCTACCCACTGTATTTCCTATCCAAATACTTCTGGAAAATATTCTGTTCACTTACCAACCATCAGAAAATGTAAGAAAAATTATCTATTTTTCATGAAAAACGTTTTCTTTCATGCTTAACATACTAAGAAAGATTTGATATTGGAAATTTTAAACACTATAAATCAGATAAAATATCAGACGGAGATTATTTCTTATACTTGGAGATTATTTCTTATAATTCAATGCATACGATCTCTAGGTATGCAAAAATCCTTTCAACATATATATTTTCTATAAGAGAATAATTAACACAGCCAGGTATGCAAAAATCCCCACCTGGAAAGGTTGGGGGCTGGCTTGTCCCATTTTCCTTTTCTTTCACGGGCTTACAAAATACTACCAAAATTTATGAAAAGTTTTTTCCTTTGAAGTATTAGCCACTCCATCTTGATAATGAAGAAAGTGCCTGTAGTTTCTATCTCTTTGTGCAAATCCTGCCTCAGTGTCAACTTCGATAGAGAGTTCAACTCACAAATTTCAAGAGGAAACGATTAGTTCTGCATAGATGACTTCCCCTCGGGGAATTGATAATGCTAAGATGACTATCCACGAACTCCAATCAATTCGATATCAAACACCAACCATGAGTTTGGGGGGATATTCTCCCCAGCTCCCCGACTCCCATAGCTGCAAAAAAAAAAAAAAAAAGGAATAACAAGAATTTATCAAAGTTAGAAAAGCAAGTTACACGGGTGTCAGCATGTGCACCCAGTCGCAGATTCAATATTCTGGAGGGAGGAACATATCTTGGGACAGTACAGGCAAAGCTTTCAAAAAACACACACACACACACACTTTGACGGGAAGCAGGGAGAAGGACTTCATGTAATCAAATACATCCAATAAGTGATGTAGCATACCCTACTGATGGTGGGACTGTGAGCCTTCTTTTATCCCCCACACGCATTCCTGTTACAGAAGACATAATTTTTTATTAGCAGCTTCAGCTGCGAAAGAAAAGAACTAAATAAGGAGATTTCAAATCTATACAGCGCTGTCTTTACCATCAAGACCAAGATTCCATCCCTCTATGACGTCTTTATCACCTTCGGAAAAAGGAAAATCAGAGATTTAACAAAAGTCTGTCAAAACAAAACAAATTCTTCTAAGAGTCCTGTAAATACCTAGACGAAATTTATATGGAGATCTTCCCATATTTGTGTAAAATATCTGCCCATTCTCCTTAAGTTTGCCAGTGTAACGAACTTTGAGCTGTGCAGCAGTTCATTCAGCAGAAAAAAGTTGAGACTTTTTCTGAGATAAGGTCGCCTAAATTCATAGTTTGAGATATCTATAAATTCTCAACTAAATTACCTTCTTTCCTGGAGTGGCCAATTTTCCACCAGGTTCACCTGCTGCGAGCTCTTCAATGGTCAACCCATTAGACAAAGTCCTTATTACAGTAGACTTGACGACCTTCAGACTCTTGTCCTCAACATCCACGGATTGTCTATTCATTTCATTCTCTTGCAGAACAGGAAGATCCATGTTTACCATACAGTCCTCCTGAGATTTGGTCTTCTTTTTCTTCTTCTTTTTAAGTTTCTTATCCGACTGGCGCCCATCAGCTACGGAGTCAGATTTTCCATCTATACTACTACTGCATGCATGGATGGTCAAAATATTATAACCAAATATAGTCCCTAAAACAATTTCTTGGAGGAGGCTTTGGCATGCAATCTTGACTAGAAAATGCAGGTGAAAGGCAAGTGCATGATATCAGAGTATGTACATCAGAATTGGCAATAATGCCATATATTTAGTACTCCCTCCATTCACTTTTTCCACTATTCCAAAAATAGATTCACTTTTAATTACTTGTCAATTTTAACATATAAAAAAAAGACAATTATCTTTTTCCTACTTTACCCTCAAATATTAATTACTTATTTCTCCAAAATCATTTTCCAAAAGCAAAGACTATACATCAATTATTATGCGTATTGTGGTAAATTACTCATATTATTCATTGTTTCTTAATGGCATACAAAGTCCGAAATGGACAAGTAAAAGTGAACAGAAGGAGTAGTTCATAGCAGATTTAGTTTTTCCAAACCTATTTTCCCTCGACAAAAAAAAGTGCTTTGATAAAAGTAGGTCTCCTGTTTAGGCAGTAGATAGCATCGGGATTGGTGCAGTTTTCGACAAAACAATGCAGCTAATTAAACATTAAAACTCACTTATTGATGGTCAGTTTTTGATCTTCTTCATCTATTGCAATTGCATTTGGATCCTCACCCAGGTGCCCAGCTTTAAGAGGATCTTGTTGCAATTGATCCTCTTTAAGAATGATATCACAGTTTGTATCATGGTTTTCAACAGATTTGGTTTCCACAGAATGTTTTCTTTTCTTCGATTTTGGAACATGATTAGAATCCTTTTCTGCAAGAGGCTCCAGAGTATCAGATTGACCATCTTTCCTGCCAAAGCATGTAGCTTAAAAAAATTAGAAGGGTAATGAGGTGCAAAAAGAGACTTACGAGAAAATTGATCAGTACATATATGGTGGATAAACTAGCAATCTGAACATGTGTAAGCACAAAAACAGAACTGCATCCAAAAATAAAGCAACATCTTACAAATCAATAGTCACTGCCAACCCGACATCCATCAAATTTGCTTTATCCTCATTGTAGTCCTTCGTATCACTGCTAGTATTTGCTTGAAGAAGTTTGCTACCATTGCCCTCAAGCCGTTTCCTCTTCTTCTTTGAGTTAATGCTGTTTTCATGCCTGTGTTCAATAAGATGGAGCAAAATAAACAGGAAGAAGGTTAGACCCTGTGTTAGAGGCAAGCAATGTTCCCTTGAATGGACAAAACAAAGAACATTCCACATGAATGCATGCCTACAAAGCAGAGAAGATGGCATGCAATTAGAAGAAAAAGCTTCTAGTTATTTTCCTTTTCAGGATTACTCGAGAGCTGACCTGCCAGATGCAATTCATCTTAATTCTTAGTCCGGAAAAGGGCCAAATATAGCCCTGTACTATTGGAAATGGTTTAAATATAACCTCGTTATACTTTTGGCATACCTCTTTCATTATACTTTGGCACATATATACCCTTATAACAAATAGAGTGACAAATGGAGGGCCAGGATTAAAAAAACAACTCATTTAATTTTAAAGTTAACCCGCCCCACCCGATTAATATTACCCAACCCAAATTACAGTTCAAACATAAAAACCCCTAGCACCATATTATCTTCTCTGTTTTAGCAAAATAAAAACGCAATGGTAACCATTTTTGCATAACAAAGTAAACGAGGCAAACAGCTAAACACATCAACTGGGTCATCCAAATCTTCAGCAATCCTATCTATATGAAAGTCATGTTCATAAGTGAGCAAATTTTATCCCTTTGATTCTCCCATTCAACAAGATGGGAAAACAAGCTGTGAACAACCCGCTAAGCAAAAAAGAATAGCAAAAATGAAATGTTCCAGGAGAATTCATTGAGCAATATTGACGTGTCTCAAGCTTCCACGAGCAAGAAGCTTGGTAATGGTGAATCAAAAATCTTTGCACAAACCTGAGGTTTTCAGTTCGCCTCCTTTGCTTTGCTAACAGAGGAGATAAATACGTGCTAGGGCTTTTATGTTTGAAGTGTAATTTGGGTTGGGTATCATTGATTGGTCGGGCCGGGTTAGCTTAGCGTGGGATATAGTTTAAAATTAGATGGGTTGTTTTAATCCAGGCCCTCCACGTGTCACTCATCATTTACCCAAATATAACAGGAGGGGTATATTTAGCCCAAAAGTATAACGAGAGGTATATTTAAACCATTTCCAATAGTACAGGGGTATATTTCGACCTTTTCCGTTCTTAGTTTTCAGTGGTAAACAATCATGAATTAGCAATGGGTCCACATGCCAACAATTGATATAAGAAAAGAATAGCTTAACAAAATGAAGAGACCATGACTGCTCTGAGAGTTGAAATTCAACAACTAGCCAAAATTGAAGAGACATCTTGGAGGCAAAAGTCCAGATGCTTGTGGCTAAAGGATGGGGACACAAACACCAAATATTTTCAAAAGATTGCCAATTCAAATAGGTGATATAACTGTATTGACAGGGTATTGGTGGGGGTGAGATCATTGAGGACAAGGAGATGGTGAAAGGGAACTTCTCGAGTTCTTTGAGAATTTATACACCGAACCTGAATCATAGAGGTCACTTGCAATTTTTAAAGACATAGCCTCCTTAATTGAAGAGAAAGCAACTCTATGGAGGCTATGTTTGCGGAGGAAGAAGTAATAGCAGCCATAAATGCCAGTGCACTTGACAAGGCCCCTGGGCCTGATGGGTTTGCTATGGCATTTTATCAGAAATCCTGAGACTTTATCAAGCCAGACTTGTTAGCAGCCTTCCAAACATTACCACTAATACTGTTGGTTGATAAAATCTTGCAATGCTTCATTCATAGCACTCATCCCCAAGAAGAAAGGAGCAATTGAGCTGAGAGACTACAGGCCAATTAGTTTAATTGGCAGCATTTACAAGATTGTTGCAAAGATCCTAGCAGGAAGATTAAAGAGAGTGATTGGGAAGTTGGTCTCAAATCAACAGAATACATTTATTCAAGGGAGGCAAATTACAGATGCTTCCCTCATAACTAATGACGTCCTAGACTGGCAGCAAAACAGGGGAATGCTGATTTTTTTATGCAAGTTGGACATACCAGCTTAATTGGTCCTACCTCATTTCTATCCTCAGGCAAATGGGATTTGGTGAAAGATGGATCCAGGGGATAACAATCACCATATCTACAGTTAAGTACTCAGTCCTCGTCAACAGAAGCCCAGTAGGAATTTTTTTACCCCAAAGAGGATTTAGGAAAGGTGATTATCTCTCTCCTCTCCTGTTCATAATAGCAATAGAGAGAGAGAGAGAGAGAGAGAGAGCAAAATGCTGGATAAAGCAAGCAAATGCAATGGATAAATGGATTTGAGGTAGGGAGGGATAGAGCAGTCAACATCTCACTTTTGTTATACACAAATGACACACTGATTGTCTCTGGGGCTGAAAGGAGTCAGATCCTATATTTAAACCTAACTCTTTTGATTTTGAAACTATTTCAAGTCTCCACATTAACATGTTAAAAAGTGGAATGTACCCTGTTAAAGTGTTTAATCTAGAGGAACTAGCAGCCATCTTGGGGTGTAGCATTAGAGCATTTCCAACAACCTACTTAGGACTTCCTCTTGGAGCTAAGTTTAAAGCAGAAGGGAGTGGAGTCATAAAGAAATTAGAAAAGAGACTGGCTTCTCAGCAACTGTAGTACTTATCCATGGGAGGCAGACTTACTCTGATCAGTAGTGTGCTAGATAGCATTCCAACTTATAATATGTCTCTCCACCCCATTCTTGACAAGGTTTTGGAAAAACTTGACAGAATAAGAAGGGATTTCCTTTGGGAAGGAAACAGCAATGTGCACAAATTTCACCTAGTCAAGTGAGATGAAGTCAGTTTGCCTAAGAGGCTTGGGGTATGGGCATAAAAGATTTATCCTTGCATAACAAGTGTCTCCTAATGAAGTGGCGACAGAGATACACACGAGGAGCAAAGCTTATGGAAGGAAATTATAATGGCGAAGCATGGAGCACTGAACCACTGGAGATTAAAGTTGTCAGATGGACCATACCGGGTTGGAGTATGGAAGTATATGTTCAAGCTATGGGATGAGCTCTCATAGTTCCACCATCTTGTAGCAGGAAACGGTCAGAGAATCAATATTTGAAAAGACAAATGGCTTGGGAATTTTCCTCTAGTGTCGACTTCCCGAACATTTTTCACATAGCTAATGACCCCGAGTCAACAGTCCATAAGAACATGGAAGAAAATGCTTGGAACCTACAAGACTGAGAGTTAAGAGGAAATAATAAATCTGCTAACAGCACTTCACTATGCAAACACTATCCCCTAGACCCAGACCAATTCAAATGGGAAGTTACAGATAAGAAATTCTGAAGGTCCACTTAGCACAATCACAGAGATTTGTGCCATGGAATCTTATTTGGAAAAGTAAATATCCCTCCCACCCCACCCCCCCAAAAAAAGATAAGTTGTTTCAGTTGGACTGCCATGCATGAAGCATGTTTGACATGTGATAACCTCGCAAAGAGGAAGTTTCATATGGTCAACAGATGCTATATGTGCCTAAGGGAAACTGGGACGCATAGCCACTTTTTCCTACAATGCGCTGTGGCATCGGATCGATGGATCATGTTTATAACACTTTTTTGGCTCAAATGGGTCATGCCACAAAACATCAAAGATGCTTTTGAAAGCTGGAGCAAATGGAAAGTTGATAGCCCCGTCAAGATAATATGGAAGATGATACCAACAGCTATTTTTTGGAGCATATGGAATGAGAGGAATAGAAGACACCATGATGGGATATCAACTACCTTTCGATCTCTAAGAGCTAAATGCCTTATGTATCTGTATAGCTGGGTTTATTTGTTTGAGAAATCAAGGAAGCATGAAGAGCTAACAAAGAGTCTTTCTATTTGATTGTCTGATTCCCCAGATACCATTTTGAACTTTGCTAGCTCCTGGTCTTTAGTATAATGGTTGAAATGTTTGTAAAGGAGTCTTAGTTATTTTTGGTACTACACATCTCCTCTATACCAGCAATGAAAACCTTTACCTTTACTTCATAAAAAAAGGAGTCTTCAACATACCAGTCAAAGCTATAAAAAATATGAAATTCAATGTAACATTTCCTTTGGTGGCACCTAGTATGGATAGCAGAACAATTATACATGGAAAACTGATAAGATCAAGTACTTAGAATGGTTACTAGAACAATTATATATTGAAAACTTTCAGCAAGGCTTCGTAGGGTTCATGCAAAAAACAGATCTGAGAAGAGGTGATTTTCAAAGGAGAAGATCCTATCATAATAGATCCTTTTAGTTCCTTATAAAGCTTATAATGGTTCACGTCCAAGACCAAAAATTTACTGCAATCACAGAAATCAGTAGTTGCTTATGTGTAACTTACTTGGCTTTTTTAGATTCCACTGTGCCACCATTTTCTGTTATATTCGGAACCTCGGTACTTAGCATGTCATTCTTTTCATTATCTTCTGATGCTACAGCCTTCACGTCTGTCTTCTTCTTAAATGCAGATAAGAGACAATTATCTTCATCTTCACTTTCCTGCAATATATCCTCATTTTCGGACTCACTTACTTGGTACTTCTTCCTAAGCCTTCTATGGCCACCGTTGTTGTTAAGCTTATTGTCTGACAGGTCCTCATCATCTTCTTGAACTGAAAATGTCAAAAAGTCTATCAGAAGAATATAAGTTCGGAATGGATAAAGATAAGAGAAATTAGCATCCAAGGGTGTGGCTTAACCATCGATGAAGGAGACCAGATTTTGAATCCCAATAGGGGCAAAGAAAGCTATGGGACTTTTTAAAATCTTTCTTATCTTGGTAGACAGAGTTACCCGGTACCTATACTAGTAGGAGATGGTGGTACTTTTCTTTTTTGAGAATTTAGGAGATGTGGAGTACTTAGTGGACCATTATCAGAAAAATAACACTCAATTGAAATGAGAATCTCATTGACCAGCTGGATCACTTGTATCAAAATGCTACAGATCACGCTGATTTGGAGGGAGGCAGAGAGAGGGGATTAGCAGCCTGTCGACTGTCCTCCAATCCCTCTTTTAGGGCCCGTTAGGACGTGATATGAAATTGAAGTTTTCTTTGAACTTACAATTTGGATTTCTCAAATTAAATTTTTTCCTCATAAATATGAAAACCCCATAAGTTGAAAAGAAAAAAAAAACATCAAAATTTCCTCTTATACAATCTCACCAAATGAGCAAATCATAATTCAAAAGAAATATATCGGAATATCCTAAGCACCGCATTCATAAGTCACATCTCCATGTCTCTTTTACAAATAAATGTTTGCGATTACAAACATTCAAACACACATAATTTTATAAAGATGCACTAGTCAACAATAGTAGTAACTAGTTATTCTTTAATATAATCTTTTCACATGATACGGAAAATTGAGTCTTTTCTTGCAAAACTTAAAATAATGGATCCTTTTTTTAACAAAATATTAACTTATGGGTCAAATTTTTACATTTGGAATCATGATTTAGGAGGAGAATTTGGGATATGAAATCATAATTTCAAATCGCATGGCCAAAAGCTGATGTGAAATCACAATTTCAGATCATGATATGGAATTGCATGTCCAAATGCAAGCTTAGTTGTCTAAAGGAAGGGGATATCCCACTGGACTATCAATAACCCACACTCAAGGAGATAAGCAGGAAAAAAGGATAGGTGCAGAACTCATAATCAAATTTAAAAGGCAATTGATAGCTTCAACCTTGCATGATCACATCGAGTTAAAAGATACCTCCGCTGCTTGAAGCAGGTGAAGGTGGGGATAATTCTGGTTCAGAATCATTGATAAAGCTGTCATCATACTTGTCATCATCACTGTCATGGCAGGATTCTCCTGTTTCCGTGTCTGCAATATCCTCTCCATACGACTCTGTATCACTGTTTACATTTGCTCGCCGACTATTTCCCACATAGTAACCAGTCAGATAAACAGTTCTTGGGCCAAGAACAGAGAAAACCACATCTTCTGCCTCCTCAAACTCTAAATCCAAATGGCATGACTCTGTCTTGTTAGGTAACAAAGCACAGAGGAAAACAGGACTCTTGTTCCCCACATTACACTGTACCAAACTTTTAGTTTCAGCCTTGCCAATTCCCAATGTTGCCTAAAAGGACACAACATGCAGAAGCTACAAGTGGTTAATCTCCCGGCTGTCCTTGATAAGAAATGAATATGCATCACAAATTAAATACGACTCAAATGAAAATTTAATCTTGTTTTGAGCTTCTTTTAAACTTTTTTCCCTTTCTTTTCATCTTTTTGCTTTGTTATTGGAACTACTCACACAGTCACTCCATTTCATTCTATATGACAGTACTTGACTAAACAAAAGGTTGAAATTAGCATTAAATTAACTTAGCAGAATAAAGGATTAACACAGTGTTTGCAAAAATAATTTGATAGGGAAAACATTTCATCAAGTCTAGTTTGTAAAGAAATTGAATAATGCCAAAATATTTACTTTCTTTTATTTTGGTACACAATGTGAAAGGTTACCATTAACAAATAACTACAAAACACAGCCTAAAGAGCACCTAATTGTACAGCCAGATTCTAGGAAGAGTGGTGACAAGTAGGTCTCAAGCAAACAAAAAACCGCAACTAGCTACATTTCCAATATATGTACAAAGCCTCTAAATTTAATTACTTTCTTAGAGCCACTAAGTCTATTTTGTCTATAATATCTCTCTTTATATGTGTGATTCTCTTTATATGTGTAATAACTTCATCCGGTTCTACATGCTTCATTTAGATCATCTTCCAATTCCTAACTCTCCATGTCTGATAGGTATATCACAGCTCCACATACAGCTACGAGTATCTCCGTGAACTGCTTCCACTGCTTATTCTTCAGGTTGATCAAACCTCTTCTCAAATCTCTGTCATAGAGTGTACCACCAGTCCACTGCTCTATCCAAGTCCTAGCTACATTGATCCAACTACACTCCACAAACAAATGCTTTGGGTTCTCAGGAACCTGAGGGGACACAGGCAACAGTCGCTCTCCTCCACTGGTATTTTCAGCTTCAGTAACCTATATTTTATAAGCAGTCTGTTTTGAGATGCTAACCACATATTGACTCTGATTTGGTTGAGCCATTGCACTCCATATAAGCTAAACAGTAGCAAGTCTAGGTTGTTCTCCTATCAGATCCAAATAGCTACAAGTAATGGAATACTCACCTGTAGGAGTCGGACCATACTTGCCCCACACATATCATCTTTTAATCCTTTCTTTCAATGAGTTTATCTTCCTTCAACGCCAACTACTATCTGGTGGAGCCTTGTAATCCCATAAGCTTTCAGTAGATTTCATATATACACCATGGACTCACTTGACCCACAGTGAGCCTTTCTTTTCAATAAACTGCCACAACAATTGACCAACAAAAACAACATTCCAAATTCTGCATCCTTCGATATTTACCCCCCCAACTTCTTCAGAAGACAAACTTTTTCCCATGAAAACAAGGAGATCTTCTGTTTGTTTTTAGAGCTTCCCCACAAGTTTCCCTACACCTCTTATCCACTTCTTTCAATATGCTTTGGAAAAAATAAATACTGCTCCCCAAGCACTATGAATTATAAAGAAAACAACATTTATAAATTGAAGTCTGCCTATAGAGGATAGCTGTTTGGAGTATGGCAGTTTGATTCAGCTGGTCATTTTGTCTAATAGTTGGTGGCATTCCATTTTACTCCATTTCTTGGATGAGATGGGCAATCCAAGATATCTTAAAGGGAATGCTCCAATAGAAAATCATGTTTAAGCAATGATTTGGTTCTTGACTTCATCAGTAACTCTAGCCATAGAGACACTTGAATTTTCTATATTGGCAACCATCCAAACAACAGCACTGAAATGTGTTAGTGCTCCATGATCCTGTGTTAGTGCTCCAGGATCCTATGTACTGAGCCAACTGTCCCTTTTACAGAATCGCATATGATCATCAACAAAATAAGATGAGTCAATTGCACAGCCTTGCACATTTGGTGGAACATAAAATCAGGTAGCATGTTCATTAATTTTAGAATCCTGGTAAGGTATTCCATCATCAAGACAAACAACACTGGTGAGGCAGGATCAGCTTGCAACTTCAACTAAACCTCTTAAAGTGCATTCCTATCTTCATCAGCCTTGGTGCCAAACAATTTGACCGTCCCAAAATGCAAACATTTTCATATGAATTTGGACAGAACTTGACATTAAATTAGTTTAAACTTTAAACCCTATACGACATGGATTTCCAACGCACTTTACTTAAACATCAATGACATTAATACACCAACCACTAATTTAGGTAAAACATAGGGAATTGGAGATCTCAATTCATATATGTGTGTGAGTGTGTATGTATATATCACCTGAGAAATTCGGAGCCTTCCTCTCTGATTATCGAAAGAATGAGTAACTGGCTTTCCAGCTTTCACTTCAATACCTACAAAAAAAACAGTGCAAATGCTCTAAAGTTAACGACATTAATGATCGATCAAAAAAGCATTAGAGAACAGTTGATAAACTTTTACCCCAAAATGCCATTATTTCAGCTTGCCGGTTGTTGAACCCTAGGCGAAGTGAAGGGTGATCCTTCTCTTTCCTCAAACCCTAAGCTATTTATAGGTGTGAGTTACGCGGGAGTTTGTTTCTAGCTTAACTTAGCGCGCTTACTCTAGTACTCCCCTATCCACTAATAGCTGTATATATTAACTTCACACGGAATTTAAAAATAATAAAGATAATTTTATTAACTTGTTTTTATTAAATATAATTTAAATATTAAAGAATTATTTGATAGCAAAAATAAAATAAATATAAAAATAATAAATTTTTTATTAATCTTTTTTATTGGCTAAGTATTATTGGACATGTCAAAGTAGTATTAATTAGTTCACTATTGTTGTTTTTGCTGATATGTATAGCATTAATTAATGCTTCCATCGGCCATTTCTATTTGTCCAATATATTATTTTGAAATGTCCAACAATACTTATTTGAATATTTTATAATTTTGTGTTTATACCCTTATTATTACATCAATAGTACTCCTTCCTTTCAAATTTAGTTGTCAAAAGTTTCTTAATTTGATTTTTATTTCTCTTTATGGTTTTTGATAAATCAAGGTAGCGTAATTTTTTTCCTATTTACCCTCAATTTATTATCATTGAATTAATGTCTGTGCAACGTGTAAAGAGTAAATACATTTCGGACCCTATTGATTAACAGGGGTAAAATGGTAAATTTATTATATCAACAATTGTTTTCTCAATAAGTATACTGAATAAACATTTAACAATTGAATCTGAGCGGAGGGAGTAGGGAATCGGCGGGCTTGCTTCTTCGACCAAAAGAAGGTCTTATTTGAGTTCAATTCATTATTCAAAATTTAGATGCCTTATATTTATATTTAATAAAGGTAGAGTATTTGGTCAAATTATTCTCATTATTTACTGTTTATTAACCTTTATCACAAATTAATAGTTGACAACTATTATTTAACAAAAAAAGTAACAAATATATATATAAAAAAATTATTCTAAATTTATTATATTATTAAGTACAAAACTTCATGAAATAACATAGAAAAAAATTAAGCTAAAAAGCATAATTAAAAGGAACATATTAATTCAATTAAACCTAATGAACAAAATTCTGTCATTTGATATCAAAAATTAAAATAATGGTGACATTGATGAAACAAAAACACACTCTGAACAATAAAGCTAAAATACACACCAACATTACTTAACAGACACTCCTATATCAATTATTATTAGTGGTAATTATTTTTCTGCATTATAAATTTGTAGTCTAGTTGTATTTCTCATTTTTATTTTATTTTATTTATTCATTATTTCACATGCTAATAATATAACACATTTATTATATGAAATAGTAGACAAGCAAAATAAAATAAAAATGAAAAATACAACTAGACAACAATTTTACAGTGCAAGAAAATTATTACTAATAATTGATACAGGAGTATCCATTAAGCAATATTATTAAATAGTATTTATCTTATACTTGAGAGCTTTCAAGGATACATAATTAAAAATAATTATTATATTTTTTAAATTAAAGTCACGAATAAGTTTTTTTTTTTTAAACCAAACTTATTACACATGAACTTATTGTTGTAATTACAATTAATATTTTAATAATTATGTTGTAATAACATTGTTATATTATATCCACCAGCCAAGTGCATATGTTCATATAGAATTTCTATAGTTTTGGATGCGAATGTTTAATTTGAAAAGTAAATGTCCTCCTCCTTTACGAATTTAGATCTATAGCAGAGAGCAGAAAATGTAAATTTTCCGAAAAAGTGAGACGAAATGAAGATTAATCCACCAATGTTATTGCAAATTAGCAGATCCTATATTAAACTAGTCAAAGCTGGCAATTTTCAAATGTGGTTTGGTAGACATTTTTCTCACACTGAAACTCCAACTACCAACTCTATTCTTGATGCTTCATCCATGGAATCTGATAGCTCCCAGGTAGGTTTTCTTTCTCTTTTTCTGTTTTCAGGCAAACCCACCAAAAAAACACAGTTGAAAGGAGCTAACTTGAGCTGAACAAGACATTGAAAGGTTACATTTTTATGTAGTAAATTTAAATTTCAATGCATTTTGGCAGAAGAAGGCAACTGATTCTACACGGGATTCAAAAATTGTGTTGTATTCTTTCTGGCAAAGTTCATGTTCTTGGAGAGTTCGCTTCGCCTTAAATCTCAAAGGTCTATTCTTGGTCAATCCCAAGAAAGAATTTTTGTTCAGTAATTTTTTTTTTTTTTTATTGGGGTGGGGGTGGGGGTGGGGGGTGGGGGGTCAAATGAATAACTGTTTGGTTGTTAACTTTGTGTTTTGGTTTCTTGGGGTGCACAGGGATTTCTTATGAATATAGAGCAGTCAACATTGACAAAGGAGAACAGTTCACTTCAGGTATTGTATTTGATTTGTTTTGCTAGTCATTCACCTGGATGGAATTCAGAAGTACCAAAGGCTTTTTTCTTGACTGCAATATTGTGTTGATAAAAGAAGATGCAGATAATTAATTCACATAGAAATTACTATATGTAGTGGATAACTCCGGCCAAGAAAGCTATTCTTTGTGGTGCACATAAAATGTCTCTGCAGATTCTCAAATCGTGATACTAATGTGCCAGATAGTCTTGCAGATAGGCTAATGTACCTCCTATTTGCTTTAATTAGACATAGAGATAGTAGTTGTTGCCATATTTGTTAAGAGTATGAACATTACTGGATGCTATTGATGGTTCAACTTCATGGCTCTCCATAGTCTATGTAAGCCCTTTAGGTGAAGCTTTTGCTTATAGCTCATGAGTTATATTTACTTGTATAAACAAAAATCTTATAGCTCTTGATTATGGTAGTGAACTAATGATGAACAGAAATTGCAGTCATTTCAGCAAAGAGTAAGAATAAGCTGTTTGGCTGTTTCGGAAACTAATAATAGTAGTAGCTTATACCTCAATATTACTACAGTGATGGGCAGAACTAGAAACTATTTCTGTAAAGGATAAGAATAAGTCATTTGGTTGTTTTGGCCACTCTTAACATTAGCTTATGTACAGTTCCGAACCAATAAGCTGTAACACACATAATGTCTAGCTGTGAAATGCCCATTTGCTTCTTTAGTCTGCTTACAACAGAGAGCTTCCTGTGGCAGACTACCGAATATCTGAACTTTGAATACTGACCAGTTTTAAGGGAAATATGAATACTGACCAGGTTTAAGGGAAATAGATCTAACTTCATACAAGTGTTCAGCTATAGGTTCAAAATTCAGGTCCATCCCTATGATTACTCATTTCCCTTGGCATTTTCCTTGTGATGTTTCCAACTTCACCTGGCAGTAATCTCATCAGCCAATGATATTGTAAAAAAGCCTATACATATCGGTAACTTAAGCTTTAGCCCGTAGCCCATAGCCCGTAGGTGACTGCTTTATGTTTATTACGCCAATAGGTCATAATAAATCAAACCAGAAAAGAAGTGCCACTTCCATCAAGTTGTCAAGCGGGAACTTGAACAGAAAGACTCATTGTCAGCGCGTTATACAGTCCCTGGAACATTCATGAGATTACACTATTTGTCTTAAGTTCTTTATTAACCAGTACCCATAAGACATCATCTTACCCATTTTTATCCACAGGATATGTTGTCGCAGCATATCCTCCAAAATAGCAGCTGTTTTCAGGTCCTGTTGTCTAGTTTTTGTAGTTCAAACTACCCTTCTCTCTAAGACAGTATAGTGTTGTCCAATTGACTTTTTCTGTGATATGATTAAAATCACCCTTTTCTACGGAAATATATGCCCATTTAATCACACGGTTTCTTTGTTAAGGATGCTGAGCCAATAGCCTTTTAAGTACATTTAGTTCTCTGGTTATCAGTGCCTGATTCTTCCTGTAATGTTAGACCTTTTTTTAAGTCAAAAGACTAAAGATGTCCAAACAAATATGGGAAGTCTTACTATGGGAATCCGTAATATTATGTAGTTAGGTAGCTTCAGTTTGATTAAGCATAGATATACATGCAAACTCTTGCGCTGTTTGGATAGGAGAATGCGGCAGCAGACAAATTTATCCATAAAAAGAAAAGGAGATGAAGCATAGATATGTCTACTTGATGATATAAGGATGTCCTCTCTTGATTAAGGGAAAGCCAATTTCAACTTCAGGATTGTACAACTTTGTGATGCCGACATCCGGCTTCTGCAATCCAGTTATGAGTACTGTGATAAAGTTCTGTTTCCATTTATTTTTTTCCCTAATACAAGCATAAACTGAATCTTCCACAGCGATCAGTATTCAGTGGTTCGCTAGCATAGTTCCTGAATGTGAGCAATGCTCCAGGATGGAATATTGGTAGTATATGCATATTTTTTGTGTTGTACCATTAATTCTGACTTCAGTCATATGCATATTTGCAGAGTTCGATAAATTAAATCCTCTTCATTATGTTCCTGTATTGGTTGATGGTGATGTGGTAATTTCGGACTCCTATGCAATTTTACTGGTAGGATCTCTTCAGCCTATATGATCTTCTTTGATCCTAATCCTGACACCATCATGAATGATTCATTGTGTGCCAATCTCTTTGCGTTTTGGCTAGTATTTAGAAGAGAAGTATCATCAGAGACCCCTGTTGCCAGTTGAACCTCAATTAAGAGCTCTCAATCTTCAGGTAAGATCCAAGTTCCTGTGGATCCTTCACTTAGGAAGTCTTGAAGGGCATTATGAACTAATCAGGAAAAGAAGTCCTTGAAGGGCATTATGAACTAATCAGGAAAAGAAGTCCTTGAAGGGCATTTTGAAGAAAAAAATTTAGAAATAAAATCAGCCTATTGTGTTGCACCTGTATGCTTATTATCTTGAGTCCATAAGGGCGAGATATCTTGGCGAGTGGTGATGTATATTGTCTCCAGATTCAAGGTTGATGAACACTGACTTTCTGGGAAATGTTCTCGTAAAATATGTACTACGGAGCTAGGTTGGTTGCAATTAGAATAAAAGCTGTGCACCCCTTGTCTTTCTCTGCAGGCAGCAAGCATTGTCAGCTCGAATATGCAGCCACTCCATATGTTGTCAGTGCTGGTATATCTCTTGCTCCAGCAGTTCCTTTTTACGCTCTGTGTGGTCAAGGATGTTCTTTTGGCAGAGCAATAACAGTTGCCCTTCATTTTTTAGAGGTACATGGAGGAAAGGGTTGGTCCTGAAGAGAAACAATTATGGGCAGAATTTCACATACAAAAAGGTTTTGGAGGTATGTTTCTTTGAAATTTCCTGTTGATTAGTAAGTTTGTTCTTTGTTTCTTTCCTAACTTTCTCCTCACATTTTCTGCTGCTTTATTATAACTTCAGTTTTAAGGTTTTATCAAGGATTTAATGGAATAATCTCTTCCATGCTGAAGTTTAAAAATTTGAAACAACCATCAATTTTTAAGACAAGAAGGTAAAAGGGAAATTATGTAACGCCAAGAAAACTATGCTTGTTTGTGTATCCATTTCAGGAAATGTACTCACATGGATTAAGTTTTATGCATGTTCTATTTACTATACTCATTTAGTCCACATGAGAAAAGAAGAGTCGCCAATAAAGCCTTCAATTTAACTTGATGCTTGAGCTTTGAGTTGTTTTGGTACATAAGAATGCTCATCGTCCTCTTTTTCTAATTTTTTTGAAACTGGTAATAACTACATATATATATGTGTGTGTGTATATATTAAAGTTTCACTACAACAGTGCAAGAAGACTTTACAAAATCCCAACCAAGCTTAGTCTACTAATCCATAAGGATCCTATCATATCAACTGGATTTCTAATTTATTTGTCATAGTTTAACTGGAGTGGTTATTAAGGACTTAGTTTGGCATACGTATTTTCTACGCAACGGACTAGTTTTGGGTTTCTAAATAAAACTCGTATAATAGGGTGATCGAGTAGGATTTTGATCTTCTATATTATCATTTGAGTTCTCAAAAACTTGATTACCTGTAACTTTGAATATGGTTTGTTATGCATGTGCTTCAAAATTTTTGAAAATCCAATTGAACATTTATTGGATTAGTTATTATAAAGGGTATCATGGATATCTATATAGAGGTAATATTCGCCTTCACTGGTGGTCGATTTTATTATTCATGAGTCAAAAGAGAAAAATCAGTTATGAAGGATCTCTGTCAGCCTAACAATGTTTGATATCCTGGTTTTGTTTGCTTAAGCTTCTGGTGTTTAATTAGACAAGATGACACTGTTTGGCTATAGATCATGATGTATCCTCTTGTTTCTATTATAAGATTAAAGATATGGCATGTGGCAAGTTGCAACTACGACTCCTTCTTTGCCTGATATATGTAGTGTGTAGCGAATTTTGTTTCCTGATCAGTCAGTAGTCTTCTTCAACCACTTGTTTAACTGGTTCTGAAGAAATTTCTCTTGCTTTGGAGCAGCTCTTGAAAAGTTGCTGACGGGATCTGCTGGAAAGTATGCTACGGGAGCAAAAGTATATATGGTATTTTGTCTATCGCTCCTATGCTTTCTTGATAGCATTGTTTTAGTGTGCACCTGAATTCCTTGAGCTGCTAAATTAATCAAGAGATAATATCATGTCAACGGTTAAATAAAAAACATCTTGACTATGTTATTCCTAAATGATCCCAGCTGATATAACACGGTGGACATTGCAGGCTGATGTGTTTTTAGTACCCCAAATTGCAGTGGCTACTAAAAGGTTTAACATTGACATGGTAAGTTTTTGTGTTTGGGTCATTTTTTGGCTGCAACATGATAACTGATTTAAACTCTACTCAGATCCCTTAAGTCTCTCTGGGGAACTTTTGTTTCACAGAACTCCCCGGGTACCCACACGGTTGACATCCCTATCATAGTATTTAGTAGTGTTAAACCGGCAGATTGGATTGAAATTTAGAATATTAAAATTGGTAGAAATAGAAATTGGGTTGGGTTATGACCCGCCCAAATCAGCTTTGGACTCCAATGGGCTAAAATTCGAGTTGGGTCATGACCCTGCATATTTGACCTGCTCAATCTCAATAATTTTAACATATTATTATTTACTTTTTATAATCACAATTTGAATTTTAATTCAAGAAAATAAAAATAAAAAGTTACAAATAGATGGATAAATCGTGAAAAATATAAAATAGATAGAAAACATATATTACATTAATATAAGTAAATAATCTTAGAATGGATTGAAATTGTAGATTAAATTGGGTTTGAAGATTCTTTCAAAATGGATTGAGACTGAACCTAATTCAAATTATTTTGAGTCCAACCTATAAAATTTTGGACGAATTAAATGAATTACTTACCTTTGGACTCATTTGGATATACTATATAGTATGCAATCATTTCTGAAAAATAAAAAATAAATAGTCATTGTTTGTTTCAATGTTTTTGTGTGGCCAAACTTTGACATCACACTTTTAGCACACCTTGTGAAACATGTTCCAACTTTCTTTCGTAAAATATATAATATTGTCACACTCATTTAATATTTGAACTCAACGCCTTCCACGCTGTCTTTTTCCCGCCCCCCTCACTAACTTCCAAAGGGAAAATCATAACAAAAACTAAAAAAACATCTATCTGTGAACAGATATTCATAGAATGTAAAAAAACATTATAGTAAAGAATAGCTAGTCGCTATCGTTATTATTTGTTTAATTTTTTGCACTGATAGATATTCGTAACAAATTGTAATTTGAGGAATTGTAATGGCAGTTTTTATTAAAACATTTTTGACAGTTTTAGAATTTATGGATATAAGTTTTTCCAGAAAAAGGAAAAACTGAAAAGTGTATTGAAAAACTATGATCGAACACATTTTTGATGTTGACATTATTTTATATGTGCAGTCAGAGTTTCCCACGTTAAGAAAGATATATGATTCTTGTGAAGCATTACCAGAATTCCAAGCTTCTTTGCCAGAACGACAGCCTGATGCTGCACTGTGAACTAATATATTATGCTTAGTTGCAAGAAAATATTAAATCTTAGGTTATTACAATTTATATATAGGCAATTAATCGAGGAGCTTCTGGGCTTGCTGCCTGCTTGGTCTTGCCGCCTGCTTCAACTATTTGCTTCTTCTACTTAATAAGTGGGATCAATAAAAAATGTTTTGCGGATTTTTTTTACAATTGCTTTCTTATATTTCTTCAGCTATGATTTTACAATATTATCTCTAATAAAATATTTTTTCAGCTGCTTTAATTATGATTTTACTATATTCTAATAGATGATTTTAAGCATATAAACGTTAAAATTAGGTCAAAATAAATATAAAATAAAAAATCGTGTCTTCCTTTTTAAACTAGACAAATAAAATTAAGAATTATTTTAATAATTTTTTGATAATTATATTTGTGTTTAAAAGAAAATACTTTAAAAAATCCTCAAAATTTTATATATGCAACATAAATTAGAACAATATAGGTAACAAATAAAATATTTTATAGGTCTCAATAATTTAATTTTTTAAAATATATATAAAAAAATTTATTAATATCACATAAATCGAGATAAAAAAATAATTTATATTGAGCTCGTGCTAGTACAGATTTTCGTGACTAATATTTTATATATGATGTAAAATGTTCTCACTTTTTGTAAAATAAAAATTTTATGAAAGAAAAGATTGTTGACGAATCTTGAAATATGGAAATTTTGCATTATGACTGAAAAGTTAGGTTATTCACATTCTTTTGTGATGTGGAAGATATTCAATTAGAATTTGAAGATTTGGTTTGGAGTTAGTAAAAGCGTGCATTGAATAAAAGTAGTAGTTTTAATTAATTTTTATCTATTTATTTGTTTTTAAATTTTAAAATAATTAATATTAATGTGATAATGTCTTTAAATTCTAAAATAATTAATGTTAATTGCAAAATTGAAAAAATAATTAATTTTCTTTTAATTTTGTAAATTAAAAATATATTATATAGGAACAACTGTAATTATATACATGACAGCAGAAAATGAGTAAGGAGTAATTTTTTTAACTTTTGAAAATTAATTTCTGCTACCTCGCAAAATCTTGATCAAACACCTTGTATTTTAAAAATAAACACTTTTTTGAAAAAAAAAATAATAAAAAATACTTTTTAGCCTTTCGAAAGTTAAACCAACATACATAAGATATGTTGGTTATTTTATAATATATAAATAAAATACACAGGAAAAATTTATTTTTTTCAGATATAAAAATAAAAATCTCTTACTCTTACTATGTTAAAACCTATTTTAAACACATGCCACAAATCGTAAGGGTGGGGGGCGAGAAAAAACGCTTTTGATTGAGAGTGGGACCATACATTCTTGTCCAAACAGGCCATTAAGTTTTCTCATGACGTGGCTATATATTACTCCCTTCGTTTTTTTAATGAATAGAGAACTGTAACAATAACATATCCAATGAAATTTCATAAGTTAGGTCTAAAAAGAATAGAGTATAAACAGACATTACTCATACTTTATAGATGTTGTTTTTAGAAGACCTCGACTCAAATATATTACCTCCAAAAGGAGAAAAATAATAAATACAAATTAGCGACTAAAATAAAAAACAATGATAATTCAACAAATAAAAATAAAAGTAACAAAATAATTGATGGGTAATAATAACACAATACATAAATACACGTTTACTCCTATTAATCTATTAAACTACTACATCACAATGCAAGACAACATCCTAACCCTACTAGCCTATTAACCTTCTACCCTAATACATAACCTTCATCTCAATAGTTTTTCGATCTACCTCTACCCCCAGTTTAACTCTTAACTCCAACCGTTCGAACTCCCTAACAGGAGATAGTTTAACTGTCATTCTGTACAATTTGCCTTTAAATTTTGATGATATCTTTTAAAAAGAGAAATAATAATAATAATAATAATAATAATAATAATAATTAATAATAATAATTATTATTATTATTACAACCCGGGGTCCTTAATTTTACTCACCCTCTCCATTGGGATCTGTTCTCGTTGATAATAATATTACCAAAATGTGCAAATTATGCTTAAATTAAGGTCGGTTCCATTTAAGTATCTCGATATATAATAAAATATTTTTTATTAGATATATTTATTTAAATACTTTACTTTCTGTTTAAATATTCAATAAAAATAAGATTTATTTTAAACATATAAATAAAATTTGTTCACAAATTTAAGAGAATGTGGACCGTATACAAATTGGTTTCCTCTATTTATGACTGCCGTCTGTACCTGACAGAAAAGTCCTTTACCAAAATTTTGTCTGTTTTCTTTTTTTTAAATTTTAATAATCCTCCAAGCTGTAAGCAACTCAAATTGTGAAACTTATGAGTCCACCTTGCTACTTTAAACAGTGCCCTCAGAGAATCTTTCCATTAATAATTTTCTATTTTTTAGACATTTGGATTGTATTTTATTTAATTGAATACATGATAGAATATTCTTATTAAATACAATTACTTCAAATGTCAAAAAGTTATTGTGCGAGTTTCAAATGTCTATTATCATCTTTCCGTTCATTTTTACTTGTTGACTATAGTATTATTTAGAAATATTTAATAATATTTATTTAATTTATAAAATTAAAAAATAATTTTATACGTAATTTTTAATTTATCTTTATTATTAATTGTACTAATTTTTTCATTATATTTTTCAAAACGTTATATTGTAAGATTTGAAAGAGAGGTATATCACATGACGTAAGGAAATTCTATTACTGTATTACTTTTCGATCTTCACAATATTCTATTTTTTTCCTAGGAAGGGTGGGGAAAATATTTTTTTATTTTCTACTTAATTGGTCAAATTTCTGAATATATATAAATATATATTTATTTAGTTTTTAAATTGAGAAAAACAACTTTCCTAGTAACAGGGAAAATAAAATGTTGATGTCTCAAAATGAACTTTGGCATAATAACAAAATTCTTCCATCTTCAATAACCATACAATTCTTCATTATAAATTATTCATTTCTGCATCGATTTGTCCTTAGATCCAATTTGGGAAAACGTATTGGACTCTTCAATGCCTTAATTGACTACTAATATAATTTTCATATGTCATTAACGTTGTTACAGACCATAATTAGCCTTAATTATTCAATTAACGTGGTGTCACATAAGTTGCTGTAAAAAAAAGTATTAAAAAAATTAGTTAAATCTTGAAGTATACGTCTATACTAAGTGATATACTTTTAAAAATATGATCATCGACACGTCTCAAATTATGAAAATTTTTCTACTATTTATGTGATCAAGTATTATTTGTAATCTTTATAAATATTAAAAAAATAAATTTCACAAATCACATCACACGTAAATTTTGTATCATTTGCAACACACCTATTTTCACATCTATCCTTGTAGCCTCCATCCTCATCATCTCCACCCATCTCACATAATTTTTATCCAAATTATATATGGATATTTATTTTTTATTGGCTTAACTCATAAACAGACATCTAAACTTGTCTTCATTTTTCACTTAGACACCTAAACTAAGACAAGTTTCTAATAGACACCTCAACTGCTAAGATTTGATCCCATTAAACACTTTTATCCTACTTGGCACTCTCCGCAGTCCTTTCTCAGTTATCGCAACTATTTATTTTTGGCTAAAAAATAAAAAAAACAGTACAATTAACATGAAAAAGGACTGCGGAGAGTGTCAAGTAGGATAAAAGTGTTTAATGATATCAAATCTTAGCAGTTGAGGTGTCTATGAGGAACTTGTCTTAGTTTAGGTGTCTAAGTGAAAAATAAGGACAAGTTTAGATGTCTGTTTATGAGTTAAGCCTTTTTTATTTATACACCAAACACAAATAAACAAACAACAACCACTTCTTTTAAAAATATATAAATTTTTTTAAATGATAAACGTATTCCTCTGAGCACACCCAAAAATGTGTCTTTGATCTAAAGAAAATTTAGCTTCTCTTAGTTTCCTCCTCCTAATATGATCTGCATGTGACTTTGAACTAAGAAAAATTGTTTTCGTCCTCATAGTATATGATCTGTCTTTTTTTTTTTTTTTAATTTGGCTTATGTATTAAAAATAAAGATTTTATTTTAAGTTTTTATCTTAACAAATTACAAGTTTATCATTTTATATTAATTTTAAATATTACATCATTATGTAAAATAATAATAGTTAAATTTGAATTTTTAAAATATTATTAAAATTATTTAGTAAATGCATTTATTATTAAAGATAATTTTAAAATGTCTAATCAATAGAAGTTCGGGACCAAGTAATATAAATCAAAGCAAATATCAAAAGCTTATTTGAATTAAATTTTTTATTTTTTACTTATTTTATCATTTTAACTTACATCAAATGTGTAATTCATTTTAAATATTTTTTAAAACTTAATAATTATTTTAAATTTAAAATAAATTTATTCAAACATGCTCTAAATACGACCACAATAAAGGACTATTTAATCCCCCCCCCCCCAACCCCAAAAAAAATAATAAGGCCAGCTCTGATGTTCACAGAATTTTGTGGCACAGAAGTGGGTCCCACTGATTTAGTTTTACACGTGGCACTTGGGTATGAATTAGTACGAATTTCTATTCACGAGTTTTTTTACTTGAAATAAGTATTGGAACACATCCAAATTTAGAGTGAATATTAACTTTGTACTCAAATTATTACTTCCTTCGTTCCATTTTACGATTTTTAGATATTTGTGTGGCTGTAAATTATTTCATAATATTAAAAAAAAATAAAGATGAATTATTTCTAATTATAGTAAGGCGATATTCTTTTTGGAATGAATCAAAAAGAAAAAGATGTCACATAAAATGAGACGGAGGGAGTAGTATTTAACGATTTTAAATATATTCATGTGATTGATAAACTAAACTTAAATACATTCTCAATTTTTTAATATAAGTGAAATACACTTTTAAATTCTCGTTAAGTTCAAGGTGTTTTCAATATTTTTCTCATTTTTTTATTAAGATTCTTATACTTCTACTAGAGTTTGAGACCACTTGCTATGTCATGTGCTAGATTAAGGGTGTATTCAAATTCAATTAGTCAAATAGAAAAAAATTTAAGGCTATTAGTTGGAAAATCAAATTAATAATTTTTGTCAAGTTCAAAAATATTTTTAATATTTTTCCCTTTTCACTTTGGAACTCATTCAAACATTGTAAAAGTGCTTAAAATCTATTTTAGTATAAGGCACTTAAAATAAGCAAATCTAAACGAGTTCTTAGTTTGAATGCAAAATAAACTTTGCAGACAAATTTAAAGAGCTATTCCTTAAGATTGTCATGTAAAGATTTCATTATGAATTTAGTTATCCAGCTGCAATTTACAATTAATTCGAGTATCTAAACATCATTTTCTCATAATTTAAAGAGTTATGGTCGTGGATATTATAAGCCTGAAAATCATATTATAATTTGCACTCCTATGAAAAATATTAATTTATCCATAAGTGGATGATTATGAGTAGGTGATCCAAATGAATATTGTTATTTTTTCTTATTTTATAAGTGAGAATTAGCAAGCAGAACATTATCCATATGAAGCATCCGCCTGCTAAAGAGTAATATTTATGAAGAGACAAAAAATCATTATAGTATGAAATGCATTGTCAAACTAACTGGATCCTAGAAGATACGATTTATTATTTAACACCTAAATTCAACATCTGATCGTATAAAATACTAACGTCGAGTAGGCCAATAAATGAAGTGTATATATAAATTTAATTATTATCAAATTATATATAACTGTGACGTCTATGAAGGGCAGTTTTAAATCAAAAAATTAATATTAAAAGCAAACAGAGTTTTACATGACTAAATATTAACTTCATCGTTATCACGTAAAATTGATACTACTGGGAAATCACTTTTAGGACCCTAAATATATCCATGAATAATTAGGGATGATAATTAAAACTCAACAGTATTGGACAAACTCTTAATAAGAAAATACTCATCTGGTCTTTTTTATATGTTGTCATTACTATAAGTAGATGATTTTTAATATATGCTATTTCATAAAATTAATGCATAAATGACGTTGTTTTTTTTATTTTACCCTCGATAGTTAATGAATTTTGAAAGATATATTTGTATCAACTAAAATAATTAAAAAAAGCAATTAATGTACATTAAATAAGGACATTTTTTTCCTCAATTTAAGTTTCATCACAAAAAGTGACATATAAAAGGGACCGGAGGGAGTAACTAAGTTCTCTGTTTCATTTTAGTTATCAACTTATCATGATAAAGTTGACATAACGTTTTTTAAAAAAATTAAATAGAAATTTTATTTGACTAATATCTTTTTTATTGATCATTAAACTTTTATCTATATATGTGCCTCTTAATTCTAAAATAGTTAATACTAAGGATAGAGTTAAAAAAAAAAATTTAATTATTTATATTAACAATTATTTTAAAATAAATATTTTTCATATATATGACAATTAAAATGGAATAGAGGAAGTAAACGAGACAGGACATAAATTTGATTTTTAAAATTTTTAAATAGAACAGGATGGGTTGACAGGTCATCTTAGTTTTGTTTGTACTCTTTCTGTACAATTTTATTTATCATGACATAATTTTTTAAAAAAATAATTAGAAATGTTGTTTAATTAATATATCTTTTTATAAGTAATTAAATTTATATCAATATATATATTTTTTAATTTTAAAATAAATAGTGCTAAAAATAAAACAGAAAAAAATTTAATTCTTTTTTAATAGTTTAAATTGATAAATAATGTCAAATAATTATTTTTAATATATTCAACTACTAAAATAGAAAGGAGGGAGAATAATCTACCGATGACTATTTTTTTGGTACTAATGTTGATCGTATAAATTTATCTTGCAATAAAAAGAGATGAAATAATAAAAATTATATATGAGAGAAGGACAAATATAATAAATGAACAGACAAAAATAATAAATGAATGGCTTAAAAAGGAAGAATCACAGCTCGAGTCTGCAAACCAAGGAGATATGTGGATCCTGGATAAATATTTTATAGACTATGGGTGTATAATAAAATAGACTATGCTAATTTTTTTTTAATATTCAAAATATTTGAATTGTTCAAATTGTAGGTGAATGTTTGAAAATTGAATTTTTATATCTTTTAAAAGATAAATTATATTATATATTTATAATTTTGCAAAGAGTAATAGTGAAAAGTATAATGTAAATTTTATCTTTGAATGTTTTTCTTAATATATGTGTATTATCTCATAAATTCAATTTAAACGGGACAAATAGAATACGGAATCATCTTAAATAACATGTCCTGATTTTTCAAATATAATATTTTAATATTATTTTTTTAAAAGTTTGAAATAAAAATAGTTATTTTATTCCCATTTTATTTTTTAAAGACGTATAAACATTTCAATAATGTATAGTTAACAAAAAAAATCATGTTTTAATACAAAAATGAAGATAAAATATTTTAAAATGTCCATTTTAATTGATACTCCCTCCATTTACTAGAAAAAGAATGAAATATTTTTTTTAGTATTTTTCAAAAAGAATTAATTTTTTAATAATATTTTAATTTTATCTTTTTCTTAAAATGAAATGGAATAGAGATGAAGTTGTATCGTTTACTCCCGTTGCTCTCTTTTATATATCATATTTTGTGATGACATTACATTAAGAAAAAATAACTTTACTATTTTGCCTTTATTTAATGTATACTAATTGTTTTTTTAGTTCTTTAGTTGATCAAATATATCTTTTCAAAACTCATTAATTATCAAGGGTAAAATAAGAAAAATAATGCCATTTATGTATTAATTTTATGAATAAAATATATTAAGAACCATTTATTTATATTAAACTTGACATATAAAAAAGATCGGAGAAAGTATTAAATTTGGAGAAAATTACGTGTAGCTCTCTTAACCAAAATAAAAGCAAAAATCAAGAAGAGGTTGCTGTGAACTTAACTCTCGACACTAACGAGACAAAACCCTCTATGCCTCAATTGATTTAATTGTGAAGTTATTTTATTTTGTCTCTTGTACATTTTTTATAAAGAAGTTATTAATCAATTTTTGAGATAAAAAAACTCACACAATTAATATTGCTTAAAATACAAAATATAAAATTTCGTACTAAACACATTACTTTCGGTGAAATAATTGCATCGTGTACGGACAACATTTATGGTGTCAATACGTTCAATTTTACTTGCCATGATTTTACTTATTGATTTAAGGTATATGAATTTTGATGAACATTCTAATATGAAAAAAATTACTATTTATAGCATTATTTTTATAATTTTTAACCATCTAAATTTTATATTTTAAATATTAAATTTAACTTTAAAGTTTAGTCAAGTTGATTTCTAAAAACGAAATAGTTACCGATAAAACTAAGGAGTATAATGGGGTCCATCTTTCACTTTGTTTCAAATTAAATTATATTAATTAATATTTTTAGATAAATTAAATACTTAAAATTATCTAAAACATATAATAAAATATAATTATTTCATATTATATTATTATAGTTATTCTCACAAAACTGTATTGGGATATTGTTCAGATAAAGAAAAATATAAATCTCTTTCATATTTGATTATTTCCTTTTTCAAGAAAAAATTTAGGTCTCTATAAATTGATGATTTTTCTCTTGTTTTGATATTTTCTTTTATATTAGCTAGGATAATTGGTTAAATTATACAATAATATTATATTTTCGTATGAATTTTTTTATCATTTGATTTATCATTGACATAATTTGTACTTTCTCATTTTTTTAAAAGATAATAACCCTTTTTGCTTTTTTATTATGTTTGATAAAGAATGACCTCCGTTTTATTTTTGTAGAAAAACTTTAATTTCAATTTTCACGTAGTATATTTAAGACCATAAGATTAAAGAATATTTTTATAAATTTAATATAACTTTAATTTAGAATCAAAATATTAATTTTTTTTATTTTCCAAAATTTCATGTTAAATTAATGGAACCAAATAATCTCTTGAAATATCATTTTCTATTTCATTTATCAATCAAAGGACACCTACATGATTTTGCTATCCCATCCCACCAAACCCTGAGGGGCTATAATGTGTGACCACAAACTTATAGCTCGTGAAGAAATAAAATGTGACTTATATTTCGTCTTTACACGTTGAAATCGTATGAATTTTAACTAATATTTTAAAATGTATATTTTTTGTTTTATTAATATCAAAATAATTATAATTTGTGATATAATATTTATTTAATTTAATTTTAAAAATTAATTATTTTAAATTTAGTAAAATAAAATGTGACAAATAATAATTAACTACGAAAGTACTATATAATTTACTATTCTTCATAGCATGGTGTAACCACTGAAGGATTCATTACTCTTTATAACATTTTAGTGCAGTGCGATCATAAAGAATATGATGTAGTAGATAAGTTTATTTTTTTCTTAATCAAATGTTTTATTTTTTAGTTTTAGAAATGAAATTTTTCTAATAACTGTTTTTTTTAAATGAATCTTATAAAATGCAAATTTGAAAATATCAATCTCTAATACAAAAATCACGAATCAGATGACAAATAAAAAAATTGTTATAGCGTGTACTCTTTTATTTTATAATCAATTGCTTCATGAAATATTGCCACCTCATGATCTCACCAAGAATGAGTACTCTGTCCATTAAAATTAAGATATATATAAAAAAATTATTTAGTATTTATTTTCTATAATAAAATATAAATTTAAGATCTCATAATTCTCTTATCATTAATTAAAATCTTTAACATGCAATCTCATACTAAGAGATTTTTAGCATCTTTTGTTTTTGGTTCTGAGAAAACAAACTTTAATCACGTCGTACCTACCACGCATGAGACATGACACATGCATATCAAAAAGTGAAATTGGAGGAATAAAACAAGTACAAAAGGTTGTCCAGGTCTTTCAGTTGGTCGATTATCTGAACTCCTAATTTTTTTTAAAAAAAAAGTAAAAAGGTTACTCCCTTTCATTTCAGTTTATTTATTTTTAAAAAATATTTTTATTTTTTTTAATAATTTCTTATATATCATATTTAAGATTATAGAATTTAAAAATATTTTTATAAATTTGATATATGTTTTATTTAAGATCTCCAAAATAAAATAATTATTTACTTTTAAATTCTGTATTAGATCACAAATCAGATAAATAAATCAAAATAAAAAGGATATAAAAAACAAGCTGAAAATGAATAATAGAAACTCTATTACCTGAGAATATTTTTATTTAACTGTACACAATTGAAGAATATTTTTTTTAATCCTTTTTCATTTTTTTTATTAAGTTTGAATATTTCTTTCACCTCAATTGCAAGACACGGGGCTCATAAAATTAAGTAGCTATGATTAGGGTGGTTCAAGAGTGTTAAAAAAAATTCAAACTTCTTAGGCCTCCTCAATTTTTTTTTAGTAATAATTGGTCATAATTTTTTTTTTTTTTAGAAAAGTTACTAAGTAATTATTATTTACGGTAAAGATTATTTATTTCATATAAAAAAGAAAGAACTATTAGAATAAGTTTGACACATGTAGAGTATGATTATATGATCAATTGAAAAGAATTACTGAATAAAATTAGTTATAATTTTTTCTGAAAAATAATTTTGCATCTCAAAGAAATAAAAGAATAAAATTTGTAAAAAAATATATTAATTTATTTTTTAAGATTTAAGCCTCCAATCGATTTTGCCTTAGACCATTAATATACTTGTGCCACTCCAGAACATGATCCAAAGTTAGTAATAAAATCTATCTACACTTTATTTTCTCAATATTTCAACTATAGAATTTTACAGAACAAATTATTGTTATTATAAAATAAGTAACTGAAAAATAGGCTTTATTTTCTAGGAATAAATAATTCCTTAACAAATGTCCCCTAAATTAATATTACTACTTAATTTATTAAATAGCACCATATAAAAGCTCGTGGCTCTGCTCTTATTTAATTTCTACTTGGAAGCATGCTACTCCACTTATTTTAAAACGAAGTGAGAAATTCACTGAAAAGGAAGATTTTTTTTTCTCAATATAAATATAAAAGAATAACGGCTTAACTCGTAAATAGACATCTAAATTTATTCTTATTTGTTTAGCAGTTGAGGTGTCTATTAGAAACTTGTCTTAGTTTAGGTGTCTAAGTGAAAAATAAGGACAAGTTTAGATGTCTATTTATAAGTTAAGCCAAGAATAACAAATGCTATAAACACGTATTCACAACGTAATTCAGTCATTATTTAATTTATTACTATATTAAACTCCCTCCACTTCAATTTATTTTGGTTATTTTTTAATTTATTCTAAAAAATATTTCTTTCTTAATTTAAAATCTAAATTTTTTCTTTAACACGATTAATATTAAATTAAAATTGGATAAGTAAATTAAAAAAATACTTTTTCTATGTGATACTTTTCTTTTTATTTTGTCCCCCAAAAAACATCACATTATTATAAGTAATTATTTTAACTTTAAAATTGCAATAATTTATAACCACATAAATATTATAGTTACTTTAAAAATCTTTGGTTTCTTCTTTAATATGATATTAAATTAAAATGTGTACCTTAAAATACTTACTACACATCCAATAATGAATTAACCAATCCTCATTTATAGTACCCCCTATTGATAGACCTTTGAATTCTCCCCACCACTCTCTTCCTACAATTTTAAAAAAGTCCTCTTTTCTTTCTCCATTACTACATCCTCCTCTTCTTTCTTTTCATCTTTTCCCCTTTCTCTCTCTACAATCATAGAGAGAGAAAAAAAATTCAATAAGAAGAACTACAAGATCCAACATTGTTGAAATTAAAAAAAAAAAAATGTTGCCTTTTGGGAGCATTGAAGAGGCATCTATGTCTCTTGGAAGAAATTTGACATTTGGAGAGACATTATGGTTCAATTACACAGCAAATAAATCAGATTTCTATCTATATTGTCACAACACCATCTTTTTGATAATTTTCTACAGTTTGGTCCCTTTACCAATGGTTATTATTGAGCTAATGAGGTCCAATAAGTTTGAAATTTACAAGATTCAACCCAAAACTACATTTACTTTATCTGAAATGATGGAATGTTACAGAAAAGTCCTCATCACTTTTGTATTTGCTGTTGGTCCTCTACAGCTTTTATCTTATCCCATCATTCAGGTATGTAACCATGCACTGTTTCTTCTTTTTGTTTTCTTCTTCTTGTAAAGTCCCCCCTAACAATTTAAATATTTTTTCTTCCTAATCATTGTTTTCATTTGACTAATAATGCAATTAAAATAAGAGGAAAATAGTTTAACGTATCCTCGAACTTTTCGAAACAAGTTGTCTCGTATAATCCAAGGTATCATTAATTTCAAATTAAAATAAACACACAACACTATGTCATGCGTTGCGGAGCGAAGCGGAACGAGGCTTATAAAATATGCAATAAAAGGAAAATAAAAAGACGTAGATCCATTACTCCCCAAGCATTAAAGCTTACGTCCTTTTGAAAGTACCCTTTTTTTTTTTATGTAATTACTAGTGTAAATAAATGTAATAACTAGTGTAAATATTAATTGATGGTAAGCAGAAATAATAAAAGTGGAGATTGATGACAAAAAATTCCTTTTTTAAAAGATTATTTTTACTTATAATTTTTTGTCTTGTTATAATGTTATTTTGTAAATTATTTGAATTTATTTATATAATTACTCGTAAAATTTTATTTATTTTCTTAGTGATAAAATTATAAAATTGAAGATATATTAAATATACTTATGTTCCATGATACTTATGTTCCACTTTTTGAGAATTATGTGTCGCCCATAGAAGTAGTTCCTTTTAATTACTTGTAACTATGCTTTTAAAAAATAATCTCATTTTATGTGTCATTTTTTGACCTGACACCATGTTTAAAAAAAAAAAGAATTTTTTTTACAATTTGTGGTCTAAAAACTCAACCTTAAATATTTATATGGTTGAAAATCATTTCACTAAAGGTACAAAGGAAATTTTAAAGTTAAATGATTTTTAATTAGAGTAAGATAACATAGACAGATCAAAAAGTGAAGCCACATGAAATGGAAAAGAGGAAGTATCTTTTATTTTTTTTAATGGATGTAAAGAAAAAACTAAAACTACTCCCTTATAAATACATTAAACTTATAAATAATATTGATTAATATATTCTTTATAAATAATTATATTTTTGCTTTTTGCTTTTGAAATAATTAATGCTAAGGGTCAAAATTGAAAAAAAATCAATTAATCCTTTTTTAATTAGCTAAATTGTCAATTATATTAATATAATTATTTTAAATATATTTGACAATTAAAACGGGACGAGGAGAGAAGAGAGGGAGTAGGATACAAGGACACCAAAGAATCTATGCATGTCATAAAATTTTGAACTAGAATCTTTTTCACTAAAGTCTATAGTAAATTCAATAAACCTTAAATGCAGCCCAATATTTTATATTATTGCCTCTTGACATCTTGCAAAAAGATACAATAAAATAAGGAACTAAAAGCCAAGAAAGATATAATAAAGTACATTCATTTCTTTCTCATTATTGATTTATTTATTTTTAACTGTATTTTTTGTTTGTTCAGTGGGTTGGTATAAGGACAAGTTTAGCCCTGCCATCAGCCTCAGAAGTATTTTGGCAATTACTTGTTTATTTCTTAGTTGAAGATTATGCAAATTATTGGCTTCACAGAATGCTCCATCACTATAAATGGGGTTATGACAAAATCCACAGAGTCCATCATGAATATGTGGCCCCAATTGGTTTTGCAGCACCTTATGCCCACTGGGCTGAAATTATTATATTGGGCTTTGCTTCTTTTATAGGCCCACTTTTGGTCCCTTGTCATATGTTCACTTTTTGGCTTTGGTTTGTCTTGAGGCAAATTGAAGCCATTGAGACTCACAGCGGGTAATATACACGTAATAATTTATTTATTTTATGAGAAAAGTATTAAAAACGTCTCTCAACTATTAGTTTCATCTCTGAACTATTGATATTGTTAAAAGATACTTCTCTACTTGACTAACTGAACTTAAATATATCCTTGATCTTGTAACAAGAATGAAATACACACCTAAGGGGTGTTTTTAACACTTGTGATAGTTCGGGGGTGTATTTTAGTAGAGGGGTGTTTTTAAGACTGTTAATATTTTGGAGATGAAACTAATAACTTGCGCCAAGTTTTGAGATATTTTTAATAGTTTTCTCTTATTTTATTTTTATTTCCGTTCCAAATTACAGTATCACGAGTTTGAATTTTCGTTTTCGTTTTCGTTTTCGTTTTTAATTATATAGGTATGAATTTCCATGGAGTCCTTCAAAATATATACCATTTTATGGTGGAGCAATATACCATGATTATCATCACTTTGTTGGGGAAAGTTGTCATAGCAACTTTGCTTCAGTTTTCACTTACTGTGATTATATCTATGGAACCGACAAGGTGCGTATAAATATTTAACTGTGAACCCAAAAACTATGATGACTATAAACAAGTTTATAACTCATAAACTCAACATTGTTTATTTGTTGCAGGGATATCGATACCAGAAGGATGTCTTCGAAAAGGTATCAACATAACATTCTTTTTTAAAAATTTATTTATTACATAATACGGCCAAAATTGAAGAAAAATAAAATGATAAACCTTCGTATAATTCGTAAAACATTAAAAGAATTCGTGAAATATGTCATCTAATAATTGTTAACATCAAGAGAAAAGAACATACAGGAGCTTTCATGTACTTTTTGGTTGAGTTAATTTCTAAAACGATCACTCGTTTAATAGTTATTACCTCAAAAAGAAAAGTCACTTTTTTTGACAAAAAAATAATAATTAAAATTAACGAGAGAAGTGAACTATTATTAATTGAGTGGCCATTTGCAACGTCAACCCATTTTTTTCTTAGGTAGCAACATGTTTGTTTAGAGCGAAATGTTATTATGCTGAACATATAGTATAACATAACGTAAAAAGTCTGGTCCAAAGAAAACTTGTCTGTAATAATGCAATATTGTTATAAGTCGATCTCTCTAACTTGCGTCTTGTGAATAATGACAGAGGAGAGAGAAATTGAGAATGGAGGACAAGGTTGATGGATCTACACCTCTTTTCAAATCTGAATAAATGCAATCACTTTTTCTTTTTGAAACTCTGCCACATCTTTTTTCTTGTTGTTCTATTAAATGTGTAATCCTCTTCTCTGTGTTTTGAGACAAGTTGATTTAGTAAAACGTTGGATTAAGTACTTTGAATGTACGTGTTGTTGCTCTATCAAGCACTATATATATGGAGTGCTTGCATAGTTTCTGTTTTTTTTGTTAATGTAAACCTTAAAACTGTAACACTTAGTAGTACTATGACTAGTTCTATGATAATCCTCTGTATGCACTATCTTTTGCAACTAAATTGAGCTATGCTATTATATTTTCTTAAGTATGGATCAAAGCAAGTGTAAATAACCTTGCATCAATTGCCAAGGACTTATTCAAAAGGCACTAACATTGACCATACAAAGAAGATTAACATCATTTTTGCTCAAGGATGACATACACAAATTGAAAAATGGTCCACAAGTTTAATTTTTTAAATTAAAAATAAACATTGTAAAAGGCACTGCAAACTACTTTGCTATTCATTGAGACTCTTTAAAAGGGAAAGAGAACTCTTTATCTAGATTGAAAATTGGGGAGTTAAAGACGAAATACGATGATATGCCGCTTCTGATAATTTAGTTTTAGCTTCCGGTTAGTTCTATTATTATTTACATAATTAACAAGAATACTGTAAAAATTGTCCAACTGAGTTACAATAGAATAATTAGTAAAAAAAATATATCAATATCAACAGCCCGTCTAGCTCAGTTGGTAGAGCGCAAGGCTCTTAACCTTGTGGTCGTGGGTTCGAGCCCCACGGTGGGCGTCTTCCTTTTTTTTTTTTTTTTGGTTATAGATTTTCCTCTGAAAAAAATCTTTCCTATTTAAGATCACTTGTTAATGTGGTTCAAACTTATTTTTAGGGGATTTTGACTTTTAAACATATTCCAATTTTGAAAGTGTTTGGAAAAGTTAAAAAAATAAATGCTTTTAAGCCTTTCATGTGAGCCCAATGCCCAAAAAAAGGATATTTTCTACTTATGAATTTTAACTTATAAATTCCGGCATTTAGTTTTTTTTTGAAATAGACCTCCTTTTCAAGAAAATTTGATGGACTAACATGAACAATCGGATCAGTTACTACTTTTTACAGCAAGGAAAATAGAACTTCCGAGTTATTTACCTTTGACTGAACAGAAAAGAGAACCTCCTTTTTTTCTCATAAATTGCAGACAAGCCTGAACCAAGTAGTCACTTTCTACTCCTCCTCCAAGAGAAAGGAACTTCAGAATATGTATTTTTTCTTTGAACTCGAATTAAAAATTAGTACCTTTTTCCAGTTCTAAGTTCTAAAAATTAGATCAGCAACACCTCACCATTCCTTGGAGCTCGACTGAGAAAAACACCACCCATGTATATAACACATCAAATTAAATAACAAAATTTTACTCTAGCTTTTACTACATTCTGGTTAAGTCTCTTTGCAAAACAAAAACCCTCAAAAGATGTAAGCCCTCAATCCTTAACTTTGGCTATATTCTGCTCTTCTGACTTGTACCCCAGATATATTATCTCAGTCCCCCTATGATCTATTAGTACGAAAAACTGGGCGAGACGTCAAAACCTAGTCATTTACGGAAAGGCTCCATCGTTCATTCATGATGCATTCAGGGATGGAGCTGCCCACAACTTCACTTTCTTGTCCACACTGGCAGTGGCCAACACCACAACTTGCTTGTCACCTGTTACAACGAAAAGAAAAGCAACATAATAATGTTAGACCACTCCCAGAAAGCAATGTTTGTGAAACTTTTTGCACAAAAAAAATACTAACAATTTTTTGCTGCCATCAGAAATCTAAATGCACTCATTGAATTTAAAGACTGATGCTTATTAAGCTACTACTCCCTCCTTTTCAATTTGTTTGTTTTAATTTTCTTTAGCCTATTTAAAAGGAATTCCTCGTTCCTAATTTGGCAACTCTTTTGTTCCACATGTTTAATACCGTCGGTTTATAATACTACAAAATTAAAAGACATTTTGGTATTTTTATACCTATCTTTAGTTTAAGACCACAAGATTTAAAAGTCTTTTTTACTTCTTAAACTTGTACCAAACAAGATTTGGAAGTCTTTTTTTCAACAGCACGAGGAAGTGTAAACCACGAGGATTTGGTCTTACTATTCAATTTTTCCTTTTCGCTTTATTTTTCCATACTTTTCTCTATCATAGATTTAATGACAGAAAGTGAAGTTCATCTCCATAATTGCTAAAATATACAGGGAAAAAATGGAAGACTACAGAAATGCCATTAAAACTAAGCGGAAGAGACACATCGAAAGCAAGATGGCAGACAAAGGAAACCATCTATTGTTTGACTTAGTGACAAAAGACTTCGAAAAAAGAGGGAAAAAACTGATCCCTTTTATGAGCTAATGTAGACAAGAAAATTAAATAAAATAGAATCATACATTATACAGAACTTCACTTGGGATGGGAGAGAGACTTACCCATTGGAATCGGAGAAGGCGACCATGCCATGTCAGTGATATCATCTGTACACAAAAGGTGGAAGAAAATAAATTTTCAAATCAATTAACACAAGTTGATAGCGCGGCTGGTATGGCTGAACTACCAGTCACAGAGGCAGAGCCATGTTGAGCACTTTGTGTTCATGGGAATCAGACTCATACTATTGTCGTGCACCCAGTAGACAAAAGGCATTGTGGGGCACAAGTCAACAAACAAATTACTTGCATCTTCGTCGGAGATTTTCATTTTTAGTTTTTCTAATGCAATTCTCATTTTTGTAGTATGTTGTGTTTGGGCATACAATAAATGTTGTAAAATACCAGTTAAAGTAATGAATTATGATACTTGGGCCAAGGGTTCTATCCCTTTGCGGTATTTCTATTAAATGGTCATTTTTTAAAATAATTTTCCTATACTGCTTTTGATTCAGTTTAATTTATTTCTCTCTTTATCTTATTTCCAATATAATATTGTCCTTTTTTTCTCTTTTGATTCTTTTTTCAGTCCCATGTTCACTTATTATCTCTCGCAGGCTACTGATCAATTACTTGTATCTTGATAATATAAAACTACTTACACCTTTGGTAAAAGTTAAAACTCTTTTGGAAAAAGAAATCACATTCTCTCCTCTCTCGTCCAACTCTAGTTCAGTAGCTTTCAATTCTCACTTTGGCCATCACAAGAGTGCAAGTCTGGCATCCTACGCTCATGACTTCATCCCTCTTCTAGTGTCAGCAGTGGTGCACCCATCCTCATACAATCCTGGATCCTCCCCTGACCAGCTACCTTCAAGCACCATGATAGTTCAACTGTACCCTCATCTCTTATTGACCTAAGACATTCCCTCTCATCTCCTATTGACCTAAGACATCCCCTTCTCATCTCTATTATCCAAAGACATCATATTGCCTCATACCAAATTTCACCTCAATGCAGAAACTATGCAAGTGTCTTAAGCAAAGTAGAGATCTAAGACAAAACTCATGACCTAAACAAGAATAGCAAGTACAATGGTTCAAACACAGCCTCACAGTACCTAGGAACAATGAAATCTAACTTAAAATGTTCATGACTCCTGAGGAAACTGAAAAAGTAACCCTCATGAGGAAATAAAAGGTATCAAGGCAATACAGCTCTCAATGGAATGAAATCTAAGAACGGGGATGATGTCTCACTCAGATTCTAGCTAACACTATATCAATCTTCCTCCTCCTTTTGAAGGGGTAGGGGTGTCAGGATGGGACTCAGAGAAGGTTTTCAAAGGATATGCTAATGTATTTTCAGGTTCTTGTTGTCTTGTCTATTAGGAAAGGAACAAAAAGTTGAAGATCCAGTCATAGGTTCGTAGCTGCTTCAAATACAGAAGAACTTCTACAGAATGGTTCTGCACATGCAAAAAGGATGAAAATGGTGGAACATTTTTCGACAAAGGCGTTAAGTAATTTAAAAAGCATACCGTCATGTGCTTTTTCAGCTGTGTCCAAAACCTTCCCAGTCTCCGTACATAACCATTGCAACATTGAACCATGAGTGGTGGCCAATATCTTTCCATCAGGTGATACACATAAACGATCATAGTGTAAAGTTGTACCACTTGCATCCTTCAGGGGAATAGGGAACACCTTTATTGTCTTAGGGTCCTCAGAGAGATGATATCGCACTGCAGAACAAAAATGTTGCACGCAAGAGCCAAAGGAAAATTAATTAGATGAGGTAATAATGGTAAATTAGTAACTAATAAAGCTAGGGAGGGATAGATATACCATTGATATTCCACACTCTGATGGTACCATCCTTTGATGCAGTGATTATTTGTTCAGAATTTGGGCTAAAGCATAGCCATGTCACGGCACTCTGGATAACACCATATAAAATTTAGACATACACAACAATGATTAACCCCCCCCCCCCCCAAAAAAAAGGGGGGGGGGGGAGTCAATCGCAAAAGTTCATCTAAACTAAAAGTCAATTGTGGAGAGAGCATTGTACACCTATAATAAAATCAAGATTTCATTCCTCAGCTGAATCACAACATAAATAAAAAAGAGATGGTCCCAATCTCCCATCAAACTACAAAGTATTTGAATCTTGAAAGGTCCTTGCTGAAACAGCATACTTCAAATTGGTACTTCCTTGAGAATTTTCTAAAATCTTCCCTTACCCTAAAATATTAACATTAAGCTAAAAAAAATTCACCCAACTACAAATTAGGACAATAATAAACATGTTCACATCTTGCTCACACTAGAAACATCATCACACACACCTGAACCAAGATCATATTGATCCAGAAACCTAGATAAGGATAGAAAAAGAGAAGATGAAAATAACACTTCCATAGAGCAAGAACGTGATATCATTTACCTTATGCCCCTTGAGCTCCATAATCCTTGAAACCTCCTTTACAGCACCATCCTTCGAGTACACAATCTCCCAAACCTGTTAAGAAGACGTAAAATTTGTTCAAGAACTCTTCTTTGATGACATCCACCAACCGAGTCAGAAATATACGAAAAACCCGTCCCCAAGTTGACAAAGGAGTGTGATGTAAATTGCATAAAACTTAAAAGGACTCAACTGCACCATAAGATATGAGAGCTTTACCAGAGTATTAAATCCCCACCCCAAATTTATACAGCCTACTTTTCCTTCATAACTTATCACAATTTAGTTGACTCCTTTGGCAAAATGAAAAATACATTCTCCTAGAGTTAAAAATACTTAAATAAACTTAAACAATGCAATCTCCATCCCCTGTCTGTCTGTCTCTCTCTCTCTCATCAGATTATAAGACAAACATTTGGATCCCCCTTTATGGGTGGGGGGTGGATGTACATTGTTCTGAAAGATGTTCTTGAGTGAATCGATGACAAACACCATGTGACCATCTTTGTCCAAACTTTGGCCCAGCTGCATATGAGATGACTAGAACCAGGTGTAATCATATGTTCTATTTTCTTGAACAGCTCCACCACAAGCTACTTGTTCCAACTGCCTTTCCAACCATCAATTGGCAAGACTGTACATAACAGTCTGACTCACATGCCTGACTGCCGGACATTTGACACTAAACAACAAGACGGCAACTGAAAAGAATGTCGCTGCGAAAGTTAACATTTTTAACGCCTCAGGAAATTACTGATGCAAAAATTTCATACAAGGTTATTAGCTTCCGCTCTCTTTGTTTCTCCTATCTAACCCCCCAAAAAATTTTGAACAGAAAAAAAAGATACTCGCATTTCCTTTTTCTTCTCATCTTCCAATATCTCTTATTACTAACTAGTTTCCTAAAATTATTTTCCTACTACTTAATTAACATTGAAATTTGACACAAAATGTAGGACATCAGTTATTGAGACTCTTTATAAAAGCTTAAAGCAGTTTAATCTGACAAAATGATAAGGTTGCAACATCTCACTTCACCTTGACATCAGCAGTAAAAGCAGCGGCAGCTATAAAACGACCATTGGGAGATATAGTAGCCATGTTATTTTTGAGTTGATTAGTATCGACATGTCCAACAATTTTGCCACTCTTTCCATGAAAAAGCACAATATCAGTACCTAAAACACCCAAAAGAAATAAATACAGAAGCAGATTATTTCATCTGTCATTTTACTCTATGGGAGAAAAAAGTTCTTCCACACAAAAAATAAAGGAAAAGAAGAATCTGGTTGTAGGGATGTTTGTAGATTCTCACAGAAACCAAAGTGGCAGCAGAAAAGAATTACTATGACACAAAGAATTAGTGGAATTCGAGCATTACAAAATAGCTGATTACATGTCTATGGTCATATCACTAATATCCATCAAAACCCAAACATGCATCCACAGTACATAAAAGATTCTTGGAAAATCACAACCAACCTTCATGTCATTCAAGTGAATCCACTTTCTTCCAAAGAATCTCTCTCTTTGTTCACTTTTACTTGTCACATTTGGACTTGGTACACCCATTAAGAAAACAATGATTGGCATGACTATTTTAGCATACTACCCCTAGTAACAGATGTTTTGTCTTAGGTCTTGAAAAATGATTTGGAGAAAAAGTAATTAATGCTAAGGGTAAAATATGGAAAAAAATATATTTTTAATTGATATATTAAAAGTGACAAGTAAAAGTGAAAATCTATTTTTGGAATATTGGACCAGTAAAAGTAAACAGAGGGAGGATAATCTAAGTTTGAGATCAGAATGGAATTTATTTTCCAAACAAACACTAATTAAAAGCATTGCTTGAAGCAAGATCATTTGCTTTCGTCGATAAACTAGATTAACAATGACTTATTTATTAAGGCAATAGTATTTTTAAATGATTTTGCATCATATGATCATTATCTTAAATTCTGTCAGTTAAAGACGTACAACAGAAATTTCTGCAAAACAAGTTTCTGAGTTGCTATGATCATTTGTCATACAAATACAGCAACAAGCAGTAGAAGTGTTTGATCCCAGAGAGAACACAGAAACAAAATCACCACCAAATATCCAAGCTAAGGTAGTGTCATCAAACTTTATAATTTGGACTTAGTGAAGCAACTTCAACCCAGTCCTACAATACCCGTTAGGGATCTTAAGATCCAGTCAAAACTTTGAATGATAAATTGAAACTTGATTCTATGTTTTCATTTCCATATTCATTTTATCGTATAATAATTTCAAATGTAATATATTAATTCACTTGTAAAGTAAGTAATGGTTAAAGTTGAGGAAACTTAAGCAGTATGAGTTATGTGTGCACGTGTGCAAGAGAAATAAATTGTATTGACTTTTGGTTGCTATATGAACTTTGCTTCTGAAACTCTAACAAGGCTACAGATTCTCAACTATATGGTAGAATGTGATTTATATTCTTCAATAAGTCAAAAAAAGACGTGGCAAGACTTTTAGATGCTGGACTGAATGTGATTTTGGTATTGTAACATTTTCGATCATGACACTGTAGTTAAGGAAGATATGTTAGGGAGATAGGTAATTAACAGTTCCAGTAATTTGTGATTTTGTCCATCTACCAACACGCTCAATTACGAGATATTTGATGCATTAATGTACACAAAATGTTGAGATATTAAGTATAATGTCCGCAAACTTTTATCAAACCTCAGGTCAAACGATCTCCTACAATGCCAAAATGCAGTCAGAATTAAGAATGACGGTCAGAAGTAAAAGAACCAAATGTGGGGTTTGGAAGGAATTGCTTCAAGTGGTAAGTTGAAAGCATGCCCCAGCTTCTTTTGGAGTTGGGACAATTCAGACAACTTAATGGTACTCCTGTCAGGCTCATATGGACTGCAAATAGCAAAGGGAATTTCACTGTGAATTCATGTTATAAGTTAATAAGGATGACTCTTTTCCTGCTCAACGGCCAAGAACCTTGATTTGGAAGTATATGGCCCAAGTAAAGTAGCTTCTTCAGCTGGTTGTCACATGAGGCCTGATTAAAACAGTGATATCTTCAGAGAGGTGGGATTGATAATGAAGAACTGACAGCTTATTTTTGGGTCGAATAGTTACTAGGCAGAATGTTTTTGCAGATTTTTGGCTTGAGGAGGGTCATGCCAAGAACATTAAAAGAATTGAATTACTTCTAGAAAGGAAAAAAATTACAAGGGAGCTTAAGAAAATCTGGACAACAGCTCCAGCATGTATAGTTTGGGTAGTTTAAACTGAAAGAAATTGTAGATGCTTCTAAGGAAAGACTACACCAATCATTATTTGAAGTTCTCATGCCTTAGTTTATTAGGACAATAGTGTCAATCAATTGCTGTAAATAGTGAGGACATCATGATAGAATTAACTGAAATATTCGAAAATATAGTACTATAAAGGATGGAACATCTTTGTTAATCCAGCAAAAACTTAGTGTTGATCTTTTGTTACCTCAATAAAACTTTACATACTAACTAAAGCTAAGCATAGTAGTTAGTCCAATCAGCAACTAAACTTAAAACTCCATTGTAGAATTCAAAAATCAGTATGATATGTGATAGCTCTCCCATAATCATGCATTCTCCAGCTAAAAATATGTACCCATGAAGCTTTTTTTAGAATCAGGATATTGATTGAGCTTTTAACTCAAAACTACTCAGGGTAAGCTTGAAAAGAAGTTCATAAGAATTATCCAACCTTACCTTCAGAACATGAAACGATGATTGTACTCCCATCAGCACTACCATAAGTTGCCTTGGTACCAACTAGAGTTAGGATTGCTCTCTTGTCGTGAACTTTATGCTGTTCCCATTTGATTTCCGGAAGAGGAAGCTTGGCCTGTTTGGAATCAGCATTTCCTTTAGGTTTCTCTTCACCATACATGTACAGGGAAGAACCAAAAAGAGCATGGCATGCCACTGCAACCGAGGAAGCTTCATCAGCAACTGCAACTGCAATTGGATGACCTCCAGCTGGCAAATTAATTCTCAGAAACCTGAATAAGATTACACCACAGATTAGAGTTAGAAATTTGCTATTAAATTCACCTAATAAATAATAACAGTACTAATAGAACTTTTGCTTGAAGCTTAATTAAAATTAGATTACTGTCTAATAATAATAAAACAGTAAGAGTCATACTTAAAGCTTTTGCTTGAAGCGTCATCCAACTTGAAGATCCTAACAACGCCATCAGCACAAGCTGCAAAAGGAAAACATTAGTATGGAAGATTGACATCTATCTCCCCCATCCTCCTACCAAAATATGTAAATGGAATGTAAAAAACTATTTCTAGAACCATAGATCCTTTGAGGTGATCGAAGATGTGCAGAATGTAACTATGATTACGATTTAAAGCACGTCCTCTATAATTATAAATTCAAGGATAACAAATATATTTTGTTAAGTTAAAAAATTTCCTTCATTGTTAACGAACCAAGGCCATCAAAGTATGTAAAAGGTGAATGAGTAGTTCAGCCAACTCATATCTTTAAGTCACCTAGTTATCTATACAAACAAGTATGTTCTCTTATAAACCAAAAAATATACGACAATGTTCTTAAACGTTCTTGCATCACCTCACTATTTCAGAATGCTTAGAGCTCAAACAATACAAATACGTAAAATCAAAAATTACCAGTTGCCAAAGACTCTGCATTGGATAAGAAGCAAACTCCTGTGACAATATCGCCATGACCTTTCAGAGTATTCAAGTCCAACGGGTGATGCTTTTTGTTTGCATCCTGCAGAAATAGCCAGTAGCGAAAGTCACTTTTCAGTTGCCTGGTGATTGAATACACAGGTCAAGGTTATATTTGCAATGAAATCACCTTAACTGGTGAAAGCAACTTGGCTTGTCTGTTGAAACATATTGGGGATGAGAAATGACAGAGAGTTACTTATACGTAGTGTTGAAAAAAAATGAGCTGACAGCAAAGTGAAGTTGTTGAAGGAAGAAACAGGATGTAGCAAACTGAAGCTACAAGGAAACTATTCAAATTGCCCATACACCGTTTGGGGTCTTCATTTCTACTGATTCTATAGATAAGGTGTGATGGTTCCTTTGCAGAAAGGTGAAACATATCCGAGAAGAGAATTCCATGACAGCTTTGAATTTTTCGTTAACACATCACATCTATGACAGCATATTATCATCATTTTTCCCTTATCAGCTCTTTTTTAACAATATACAGCTAGGGGACTGGACTCGGCTTAATTCGGCCATCCAGTTTAAGCTATTTCAGTTCATGTTTTTTTTTGTGTGTGTGTGTGTTTTGGGTTTGGGGGGGGGGGGGGGGGGGTTCAATATTGGACAAGCAATCCTTTGGTTCGGTTTTTCCTCTTTTTGGTCCTGTTCTGTTCAGCCAATTTTGGGCTTCTGACATATTCAGGCATCTACTTTTTTGCCTTTTTTGAGCTTCTAACTACTTATTTGTTCTTTCTTTACAAATTTCTACCATCTTATGCTTTTATATTGCCTTATGAGACACAAAATCTTTGTATTTTTGACTAATGTACAAGTCCAGCCCTATCTTAGTGCTCAGGAAATAATTTGAATATAAGTTTGTTACCTAATCAGAAAGAAAAAAAGCAAAACTACACGGAAGAATTTTTTCACATTTATCATAAGTATACACTTCATAGGTTGTATCATTTAACAGAAATATATGATTAAAAAAAGAGGGGGCGGGGAGGGGGAGCAGCTAGAGAAAATTTCTCCCCATCCACAATTTCCACCTTTTTGGAAACCAGAAACTTAACAAAATTATATTTGTTCAGTTTACACAGCCTATCTCTGAATGCCTGGGAACATACCCTGCCCTAAACCTGGAGAAAAGACAAAGAGTTGCTATAGGATGATGGCTTTAAAATAATCTAATTATGCCAAAAATGCAAAATTAAGTGAGAGAACAAAAATGTATACAAAGAATTTGCATAGCCATCCTTAATTGATTGAATACATAAAGAATCTCAAAACCACACAATAGAGTTGCTCATTTCCAACACACAATTAAAGAGATTTAAATAACTCAGTAGCGAAAAACATAACAAACCCTAGAGGCAGTAGAAAAAGAGAGAAATTTAAACATTAGAAATGAAAACAGTAGTAGTAAATGTAAGCGGTCGCTTATACCTTATGATCGGCGGTGTGAGAATGAGATTTCGCTTGCGATTTCTTCGAAGTGTTCTTGTGAGACTGCTGAGGCTTTGAAGTCTTCTGATTGGTTTGAATTGTCTCCGGCTTGGCGATAGATTCAACCTCCGATTTCCTCTTTTGGAAATAATTCCCGAAAACTAGAAAAACAATCACGACTCCGATGATCGCCGATACAATCGCAATCGGAAGCATCGAATCCATAGTTGGATGATGTAAATCTCGAAAATGGAGTTCTCAAATTGAAATCCGAAGTGTTATCAATTCAAGCACGTTGGTGAGTGTGCACATTTCGCTTAGAGGAATTAAAAAAAACCCTTAAATTATATACAGTAAACAGTCAAAAGAATTTACATAATAAATATTTAGCATTAGTATAGATGATTTTACTATGCATAGGTGGCATTGAGATGATTCCAATATGTTAAAGTTATTCATATTGTTTAGATGAGTCAAATATAAAATATTAGTAAAGTGTATTAGTAAAAATAATACATACATCAATAAGATATATTGGTAATATATTGTTTGGTATATATTTTTATGCTATGAATATTACTCGTACAAGCATTAGGTATACACTCTATTCAATTTCTAGGTATGAGTAATGTAAAGGAGATTTAATGAATGCATTAGTATTGTTAAAAATTCAATTATCCTCAATTTTTTTTTTAACATCATGTTTAATTGTTTATTGGGTGAAATGTTGAATAGTCAAAAACTCACATATCCAAAAGGTGCAGATTGGAGATGAGGACATTGAGATGAATGTGTGGACATACCAGGAGTGATAAGATTAGGAATGAGACTATTCGGGAGAGGTTAGGGGCTGCGATGATTTGGACATGTGCAGAGAAAAAGTACCAATTCTCCTGTTAGGAGGTGTGAGAGGTTGGATTTAGTGGTTACGCAGAGGGGTAGAGGTAGACCGAAAAAGTATTGAGGAGAGGTGATATGACGAAACTTCATCTCACCGAAAACATGACTTTACGTAGAAAAGAGCGAGGGTCACAGATTAGGTAAATTAGATAAGTGATCTAGCAATGATGGTATAAAAATTTTAAAACAAGAATGGATAAGGTTTAACACATTATCTTTATTTAAATATCAAGTAATACTTAGTAATTAGTATTAAGTAAACTAATTTTTAGTGGATGAAACATCTTATAATAGTATTACATTTTCCATTGGAAATTCGAAGGTTTTTGCCTTCATAAGAGTGACAATTTTGCGCTATCAAGTGTCATGTTTAGAATGCTTTTAACTACGATTTTAGAGACAAGAAAATCATATATTTAAGTTTGATACCTGAGAGAAGGTACCAATTGACTCCAATTTTGAACCAAATTAAAGGGGCATTGACGATAGTCTAGTAAAAAAACAAAAAATTCCCTTAATAGATACTCCAATCTTTCTTCTTTCAATACATGCCTTTTAAGACGAACTTGGCCAACTAAATTTAATACAATTACAAAAATTCAAGTGTGTAATTCTGCTTTGTGTTTGAAGTTATAAACAAAAAACTAAGTTGTACTCAAATTCCTTCACTGCCTCATGAATGTTGGAAGGAAGTTTCTATAACATCATCTTTTAAAAATAGTTCTTCTACCTAAGCTGTATATCAGTATAAAAGCAGTCATTCAACTGCCATATGTAACTCCAGTACCATGAAGCCTTCTTTAAATTGAAATATGCCTTTGAAGTGAATCAAATTCTTCCAGTGGAAACAATAAAGAAGCACCAGAAACAAAACAATCTGCTCCTTAATGTAAATTGCATCCTGTAGTTTAAGAAGGTTTTTGATATAGGTATCGACTATTTTCTTTAAATGGAAGAAAAAGGAGAGAAAAAACATAAAACGGTGATCAGTTTAGCTTTCTCACTGACCTTTTGGGTGTGAATGAAAAACATACTCTACAAATCCCAAATACCATATTAAATTCCAAGGCCAGGATCTACTGAAACCTCTTTCTCTGATAGCATTTTCAGTTTCTGTGGAACAAGATGAGAAGAGTATCTTCAGACTGAGGATATATTTCACTTGACTACTAGTGTTGCAAAAGCACTGCACTAATTCCTTGTTCTGATTTCATTCATCACCACAGTTTCTAACTTAGGCAAATCTTATAGCTGTCATAGCCTGAAAAGCTGCTTCTCCAGCAAGATTGAACTTCAAACAATTTGGATGTCTATCAGAGATTAAAAGGTAACTTTGCTTGCATGCCTTCGCAAAGACCTTTTTAATAGATCCAATATTGACATAAAACCAAATTTGAAGGGGTTAACCTGACATGGATTAATTAACTCATCTATGTAAAAATAAAAGTTTAGCTCATGAGTTATGGAATGGTATCTAGAGAAACCTAAAGTCTCCGTATGATTGATACCAAGATTGATCATTTTAAGATGAATGATTTGCAAGCATGTGAAGAATTACTCACACGTCTTTTTTAAAGAGAGGAAGATTGTCTGAATTCTTAGAAAATCGAAATCCAAGACGCCTCACTTAAAACTCTAGTATGAAGTAATATTACCGTGATGTATTCAGGTGGATCATCTAGACTAGTTGTGCCAAGGATCACTTCCCTCCGTAACTTTGCTGTAAGCTTGTGACAAACCCTAAGCTGCATCGAAGAAAATCAACGGTATACCATTTCAGATGCCTAAGCCTTCACTTAGTGGAAAGGCAGTGGATGGAAATCAGAAGTTACAGAAATACCTCGGATCGAGTTGCACCACCAATAATGAAAACAAAAATCCGTTGTCCCATGTTCTTAAAATCAGTTGAAAAACTTCTGAGATTAGAGTCGCTAGAAAAAATTCCAACAAAGACACAAGTCAAGATGATTCCATGTTAAATTGCAATGACCAATTTCTGAACATGCTTAAAATTTGATACATTAATGCTGCATGCTATGCAAATCCTATCCCATGGAATATAGTAATGCACAATAAAATGAATAAATATGGTACTCTTGTTACTGGAAAGTGACAGTTTCTTCATATGGAAGTCAAGGAGTTCTGGATCTTCTAGGTTAAAAAAAGAAACTTTATTAAAGATGATTTTTCCACGGGAGAACCTTGAATATCCATCATCAGAAGTACGAGAACGTGCCCAATTTGGAGTCCTCCTTGATCTCACTGAGCGTGGATTAGTATTAGTAGATTCAGTAGTGGCCTTTGGCGGAATATTCCTTGCGGAAGATCCAGAGACCTCACTAGTAGCTTTTTGAGAATTGTTCAAGCACTGATAATCATCTTTTGACAAGTCACCTTTACACATTTTGTCAATCAACTCCTGAAAGAAGCAAGATTGAGTATATCATTTAGGAAGCATAAGGATGAGCTAAGCCATTTAAAGAGCTATTGATTAAACATTGAATCATCCAGAAAGTCTAGAAAGTAACCGAAGCTGAATGTATTCTTCTTTCACACAATGGCAATTTGAAGAAGCATCTCTTGTAAAAGAATTATGTCTTTCTTTAAGAGCATTGTAGCCCCCAAACTCAGAAGTAGAGTTCCAGAAAGAGAGGCAAGGGCAATTGGACCCTGCTATTCCAAGTATGGTAGTTTTCTGGAATATAATTCAGAACCCTTCAATGGTAAGAAGGTAAATTGGTCCTTAAGCAATTTCTATTTCAAAAAAGTACTGGGAAGGTATCCTCTATATGGAGGGTGCAATAAGATCTTCCAGTCAAATGATCTTCTATACGTTCTCATTGCTAGGTCGTTTAGTGGATTCAGTCAGTCAATTAGGACCTAAATCCTACAGTTCATGTAGAAATGTGAAGTTAACCTCCATCTGGTTGCAACAGTGGCAGTCAATTTGCAATTCCATACTAAACGTCAACCTAATCTAGAAGATGAAGAAGATATAATCATATGGCTGGAACAAAAGCAGCAACTCTCTAACACTAACAATCTTATTAGCACTAAACAAAAGATGAAAGATCTTGCAAGTTTACTACTGCAAAATTACATTTAAAGGAGGATTGGGAATTCTTATAGCAAACCTCTATCACAGGATAAAACCGGAAAAGCTGCCATGTTTCTTCTTCCTCTCCAGTTCGATCCTTTCTAGCTGCATTCCCTTTCTAATATGCAAACAACAAAATCTAGCAACTGTCAGGTCTCCTTTCTGGCATTACGTGGGCTGAAAACTCAAGGAAAAATTTAATGTTTACCTTTTTCGAATCAAACTTCAGGGAGAAGCTTCCACTTGGCTTCCGTTTTTCTGAACCCTCTAGCATTCTCATATTTTTCACAGCCTTCATATCCTCAGGTGACAGTTTTGCTAACTAAGACAAAAAAGAATCTATATTAAAATTTTCAAAGTTCCCTTAGCTTCAAGTAGCAGTACCAATGAACAAATACAAAACATAGCCATGCATTTGAGACAAAAAATAACAACTCTACAACTTGATTCTAGGACTAGAATAAGGATAAATTAGGGATGACCATATTTTCTTATGGCATAAAAAAAATTTGGTTGAGAACTATTTTCTCCAAATAGTTCATTCTCAAAATGGTAGCCAAGGCGACCAAAAATCCTGAGAGCATTGATATCTAGGAGATAGTTTTTGTTAGTCCACATGGTGACATTGTTGCATAAGTTAGAAATTTTCCTCTTGATCTATTGTTCTCGCTCCAAAATTTTCTTCTCATTTACGTCACTTTTCGAATCTACATCCACTGACACATTATAATTTTACTTGGAAAAAAATGCTAGAGAAGTCAAAACAGAAAACTGCCTCCATTAAGCCAACTGCATTGTTGTTCACAGAAACCATCTTTTCCTTTTCTTATTTTTCTTGTATTATTTGGAAGAATGCATAGAATCCCCAACATTTTAACTTGGAAAATTGTATTGTTTGTAACATCCTATCATATTCTGCTGATACCAAGCATTCTATGGATTCTTTATCAATTTTTGGGCATCACCTTCCTTGATGCATTACAAAATCATTTAAAGTTACTCTTCAGAAGATTCTTTCTTCCCCTTAAATCAACAGCCTAAACTACTGCTCTCCAGTTGTTTTATTATGTGTCCATATAGGTCTGCCGATCTACCATAAGATCATTTGGACAAAACCTCAATGATAGGCTAGATGGAATTCAAGCTGTTTCAAGACATTAGCATGTAGGAAATACCTGCATCAGTTTCGCTGCTTTGTCACCCTCAAATTTTTCTGGATACACAGATGCATAAATCAACATCAAGCGTAACTTATTTTCAACTGAAGTATCCTGCATGCAGCAAAGTTGTTACTAAGACCATGCCTGGCAGTGGAAATTACAATTAGTTTGAATATATATTCTGAACCAGCACAAAAATTTCCACCTGATTCGACCTTAGATAATTGATAACTTCTTTTGTTCCTGCATCGCCAAAGACAAGATCCTGTTCTAGCTGTCCAAGTTCCCGAAGACCCGTTTCTCGGATAATTTTATTAAGCTCGCCTGCAATCTGATCAATCAAGTAACGAAATAAACTTCAGCATTTTATTGCAGGTTAGCTTCATCACATTGTCAAATTCAATTGTTCCTAAATAACCAAAGAATAACTATATGGACATTAACATAGGTTAGACCAATGACATGAAGACTATGCCTTTTAAACACTTGCAGCAAGTTGTGTGTTCGAACAAGATATGACCATCCCATGAGTTCTACCACAGAAGGGATCATGAAGAAGCAGGCTGTTAACAGAGATTCTGCACATTTAATATACAAACCTAAACCCATGAAACTAGATCCTAAGAGTAGTACGTCCAGAAGTACCTCAAAGTCTAATTTCTTCCACCTCAATTCAAGAATGATTTTAGCATTAGGAATTGTTGAAGTGTTACTCCATAAGAACTATTAAATGTGAAAAAGGGTAAAGTTTTAAGTTTGCTTTTTGAAAGAGAGGAAGAAGTTTGCACATGGATCCAATTGACCAAGGAACAAACCTCGACATGGATAGATAGTCTCTCCTTTTGTTCATTATACTGTGGCAACGCTTGAACCATCTTCTGCAAGTCCCGTGTAGATAATTCACTTCCATCTCTATGTAAAAGTAGATTTGAATTGAGAAATTATCAGAAAAACGGAAGTTTTATTAATAAAATTATGTACATCTACCCGTCCGTAGTTATTAAATCACAGCTTTGATCAATTGGTAACAACTAAAATAATTAAGAAGTCATTATATGCTGCATCATCCACAGACCTGGAGCATAATATGTGCTATACTCATTAAGATGCAGGTTTCCACAAATTTATGTGGAATAAAAATTATGTTTCACAGCTTTAGAAACACCAACCTCTGCTCCATCTGTGCTGCTTTGTTCTTTGAAACAAAGTTTGTAAACCTATCGTGGAGTCGTTCACTAGCCTGATAAAGTCTTCAAGTTAGGAGTTGAAGTACATATGACATACACAAGCATCATAGGAATAAAGTAATTCATGAGACTTACATCAGCTATATGAGTATGCCGTAGCTCCAACCAGACAGGATCCTGATCTTCCAAAAGAACCTCTTTTTTCTCAGGTGGACCGCCTGTTTTGCTAGGAACCTGATGTGAATACATTTCAGTCAAACTTCAGGAAAATATTGCTATAAGAGATCCAGAACATGAAGCAATGTGTATACACCTCATATACATATTTATTTCCCTCCATATTAAGCAGGTCATGGCACATGGCATCATATGTCCATTCATGAATCACAGGAGCAATCTAAATGAGAAGATTCGGAGTTTCATCAAGTTAACAATGAAACAAAGACAGTGCTGATTATTATTTTATCAAACAAATCATTTAAAAACCTGGTCAACAGATCTGTCCAGAATCAGTAATTCACAGCTCTCCTTCTGTGGATAGTTAGGAATACTAGACTTATACGTAGTGATATTATTCCATATGGCTGTAGCAAGCTTTCCAGGAACTAATTCACGAAAATTTGTTGGTGTTGATCCATCTTGTCCCTTGGCAGCTCGATAGCGCACAAAAGGAAATTCCTAGATGTAAAGACAGAATTTTAGCCACACTAAGTTGGTCACAGGGATCAGTAACTGGAAGAGACACAATAAAAATCAAATACATTTGTGAAAATGCAACGTCTTTCACACCACTAAAATTCTTACTTTTACCTAAAGAGCAATCAAAATTCCACCAACCTTATCGATTTTTTCTTTTTTTTGATAGAGTAATAGCGACGTAAACTAATACAAGGCTTTTACCAGTAGTCCTTTGGTTTGTTTATAAAATTTCAGATGAAAGAGCAAATCACCACAATAGTGAAGTTCAAATTACCTTCAGTGAAGCAAAGACAGTGGAAATTCTTGTGGCCATTACATTCAAGGACGCTTCAGCCTGCCGGGAATTTTGAGCACTTTCACCAAACAATTCTCCAAGTGCTCTTTCATGGTCAGTGACAAATCCCTATGATAAAACTGACACATTAAAAAAGTTGCTACCTGCGTGATTCTTAAATCAGTCAACAGATAAGTACTCAATGAATTAGTTGGGCTCGGCTATGCGTATCTTCTGTATTTATCCTATCAATTCAGGTCCATTTCATGTTTTCATAATATTTCATTCTTCAAATTGTTAAAAAACATATTATAGATATATATATAATTCCCAGTTCGTAAACAGATATTGAACTAAATGCTCCAAGTAAAGCAAAAAAGGTGTTCACCAAAATATTTTCCAAATTACCTGGCTGTCTATTGGAAAGTACTCAAAATTCATCTGCATTGTGAAAAAAAAGGAAAAAGAAGATTCAGTCAAACTTGTGAAGAGATCATTTTCATGAAGCATGCAGTATCGTAGACAGAGCCACATGATCATTGCCTCTCCTAGTGCACCAATACGGGGTATGACACTTGTGTCATTCTTGATGCGCGCAACCAGGTCCTTAGGTATTGGAGAACTGAAGTATACATATGCTCTGAAAAGATAGGTAAATAACAGAAGTAAGATGACAAGAACCAGAGGATTCAACTAAATTGAACAAAGTAAGGTACAATAAATTTTATGGAGAAATAAATCCTGTCCATACTTCCTGTATAGAGGTTCTCTTCCTGACATATCTGACAAGAACATGACAACACTGCACACACAAAATTTAACTGTTAATTCTCATTTTTAAGTGCTGCAGAGGACAAAATGACCTGTTGTTTCCGAACAGAATCAATGGATAAACTGACTTTAGAGAGCAAACATAACAGAGGAGAAAGTAATGCAAAAGTCCAAATCATGTACCAAAATGTGTAAAACTTTATGCAAGCCATGGATGAGGTCCTCTTCCTTCAAATTCCACATGGAGAATAATAATTTAACTTGCTTCTTTGAGTAATTAAACAAATTTAGTTAAAAATGAACTACATTGTTTTCTTATTTATTCAAATGGATAATTTGTATGCAACTCAGCTACTTTCCTTGTCATTTAGTAGTTCCAAGGATATGCACATTCTTGTGTTTGCTTATGTAATTCCATCCAATACGGTATATCTTTTACCCATATTGTTTCAAGTTTGTTAATTTATATAATCAAAGTAATGAATGTCTTACATATGAAGTAGAGGGTTGCTTATCTTTTAATCATCTTCACAGTATATATAGTCTCATTCTAAAATGAAAATTTTGTCCTCAAGTTACATCTTCTCAAGTTTATCCCTTCAGTTTGTTTCACTCCTATCATTTTAAGTATATAACACAACAGAAAAAGTTATCCATGTAAACAGACATAGAAGACAAGTTGGATCCTATACGAAGCATGGCCACAGGCTAGGTTAAAGTTAAGCTGGAAAAATGGACAGCAAAGGGTATTTAGAAGAGAGAGAGAGAGAAAGCACATCATCTCTAGTCTAGTCTAGTCGAAGCATTGATGGCATCAAGCTCAGTCCTTGACTATTGAGAACTATGTAGAGTTGAATATATTCTATCTTTTTCTTACTTTGAGAAACAACTAAAAGGGAAATATGGCCTCCGCCTACTCAAACATCCTAAAAGGTTCTCTTCTACATTATTATGATGGGATAGACAATAGATTTTAGTAAAACAGTAGGGATCTTAGTGCACAATAATCTCTCATTAAAGGAACTGGTAAAACTTAAATGCACAAAAGTTTCAACCTGCAATCCAGGGTAAATGTTTTGATCATTTGAAAATGTTTTCTTAACTTTTAGCATAGAAACGTAGAAGCATAAAATTTTCAACTTTTATATCAGATATTAAATAGCACACCATGAGACATCTAAGATTATTAAGTACAATTATAAAACAAGACAAATTCTCCAGCCTATACTCAATCCAGGAATTCCATTGGAATAAAAAATGACCAAGATCACTGGACTATGACCTTCCACAGCATAAATAATTGCATCTCCCCACAAAAGAATTCTTAATGTGAAACTAGTTGGGTAGTTTTTTTCTATTTCGTTCCTCCCAGGTTATAAGGTCCGTAAGACCCCCAAAAAATTATACTTCTCATTTAGGAAGAAATAACAGCCATTTGGCATCCGGAGTTGAAAGGAGCAAGCAAATGGAGGCACTACTAGAGGACTACACGAAAGCAAAACTTCTAAAACTCGGTCAAGTAGACTATAAAATGTGTATGACTATTTCTACTTAATAAATGAAGGAGAGAGGAATTTGCAGGAAAAGGGAAAAAAAGAGGATTAAAGAGGCCGCCACAAAGACTGAGATTTAAATTTAAGAGTACAGGGGGCCGCTTGACTTAATTGTGACTTTGTTACATAAATATGGGAAGTGGAATCTCCCTCTATTATCACTGGAATATTCCTTTCCCTAGGCTTTGAGATGTCTGGATCATGGAAGACTGTTACACTAGCAAAGGGTAGCAAGTCAGATGTCTGTATGCTGTAGTCGGTAATGGTAAGCTTTGCAATAAAAGTAATTTGTGTCTCTAGTTTATTTCTTTGATGAGAAGTGCTTAGATCAGTAGGTCCTAGAATTTTCCTTATTATTCTTAACATTTAAATAAAGAACAGGTTATGGTTCTATGGACAGGGCTATACCATTATAATATTCTTAATCTACAAATACCAAACAATGCATCAATCTTACCCTGCTTTCCTTGTATCCTTAGCAGTTAGCTGCATGGTCACAACCAGATACTATAAAGTACAAAGACCGAATGAAAGTCCTCCAAAACAAAAGCCTTGTTTCATTTCCAGCTTTCCTCTTACCCGTTAAAGGCTAATCAAAATATATTAAAAACTTACGACTGACACAGTTGATGAACAGAAAATTTGGAAATGGGTACAACTCATATGGAAATTTGGAGGTAAGTGCGAGGGGTAAGCGCCGATGAATAGAACATTCAAGGTTATCCATAAAGCCGATACACAGAACCCGTGCTTTGTTTGCAAATCAAACACATGATGATTATGTAGAGAACAGATTTTGAGAAAAAGATCATACTTCTCCTTTGACGGTTGGATGTAGTATATAGCATCCATTGTTGGCAAAGGTTGTCTTCTTCTGAAAAGGTCTTCCACCACTGTCACAATAAATACACGTTAAAATTAGGACATGCTAGAACTAACGACCAATGAAAATACCCTACATGGGACTTCGTGACTCATTTGCACCAGGTTTGGTGACAAAATCAATAAAACTTATGTTTCTGACCAAGAAGAACTAGAGATCACAGAGTAATTTTGTGGTGCCTTAAAAAAAGTTTCATTTTCTCTATAGAAGTTGGAGTAGAAACATAACCTAATGAAACTAGTCATCACTCACTTCTCATTAAAAAATGCTCTTTATTCTTGGTTTACTGGAGGGGTTTGACAGTTTTGTGAGGTTAGACTGTAAAATAGACCTACAATGACACAGATAAACTAAAAGAGTTCATTGCATGCGGAGCTCACATGAAACTCCTTGATCAGTAATATCAGCCATTTTGCATGTGGAAGACATCACTTTTACTGTTACTCTATCCATGATAAGAACCTGCAAAGAAGTAGTTAAGCAGAGCATAATTTTTAAAAGTTGCAAGTCTTCCATGCTGTCAAGACTTAAGGGCAGCACATAACTGAAAGGAAAAGTAGAGACAGAAGCCAATAACAGCAATGGTCCTAAATTTATTCTTACGCAAGTGCATTTCTTCTTTCCTAACACTATATTTTGAGGTTATTAGACAATCACACTTTGGGCTGGCGTTAACTCGCGAACCAGTACCAATAATGTCATACATGCACACAGCAATATCATATTGACACAGACAAAAAGGTATAGGCCCTTTAACCAATTTAAAAGCTGCCTTTCATACATCATTCTCCCATAAAAGCAATACCAGGAAAAATATAATGCAGAAAATTATGATACTAGAAATTTGTTAAAGCATGTCAAACTGGTAATAACATTACAATTCAACATATCTCATCAAAGCTCTAGTTATAGGATTTCATAAACTGCCTATTATACTTTTCATGCCTTTCAAAATAAGCACCTTCCTATTTCTCTTAGAAACAAACTTTCTGTTAGCCACTTTTGGCAACAAGCAAACTAACTTCAAAATGAGTACAAAAATGACTATATATTTTTGCATATTGTTCTCATATCTTATTCAGTTGACATTTCAAAAGCAGTATTTTTAGTCTCAAAATAATGACATCACTTTAACGTTTAAACCAGTCTACAGGATTTATTTCCTGACCTGTTTCAGCATCAACAGAAGTTAGTGGCTGAGATGTGAGGTTGGGACCTAAGTTTTAGAAGAATGATCAATGATTGAGAGATACCAAGGCTGACTGAATTACAAACTTCAAGAAGACTTTCAAGGGATGCAAGGAGTAGATTGTTTGTGGTCGAATGGACATTGCAAAGGGCTATACAAGATTAGCTCAGGACAAATTGTTGAATCAGACAGCCACAGATTACTAATTGGCCTTGGAAACACATTTGGAAGGTCAAGATACCTTACAAAGTTGCCTGCTTCACATGGCTATTAGTAAAAGAAGTTGTTCTTACACATGAAAACTTGGTACTATGTTCAAGATGCTATTTATATGAGAATTAAACTGAGATAGTGAGCCACTTATTTGCACACTGCCGAGTCACAGACCAACTATGGAAGGCTTTTATCAATTTCAGAGGCATCTCATGGTCTATGTCTAGAAAGATTGTTGATCCTCTTCTTAGCTGGGAGGAAGGTGGAGCTGGGTAGAGAGACAGAGATAGATGGAGGATCATCCCTTATGGTGGGTCATCTGGAAAGAAGAAATGCTAGATAATTTGAGGATAGTAATAACACAATACAGAAGATTATATTTTAACTGTATTCTGTTATTTTGTTTTTAGTGTACATAATTTTATTCTGAAGAAGCAAAACAAGCGTCGATGTTTTTGGCTCCTGTTAGGTTATGGAAGCTTCTGTGGTTCTGTTGATGGTTGTTACAAAGATACAGTTGACTATCAATTCATCATGTTGTTCTCTGAGTGCGACAGAATAGATCCCTCATAATCCTTCCCCCACCCTTTCCCTAACTTTTTGTTCCTATAAGATGGAGAGGATTAATTGGGGTAAATATCGGGAAGGCAAAGGCTCTTAGCTTACAGTGCAAGTGCCAAGCTATGCCCAAGGACCTTCAGATAAGCAGTCTCTTTGCCTTAAGACACATGTCTATGTTATTAGACAGTCAATCATGACTCAACATGCTATTTTTCACTTCACTTCAGGTTCATACATGCAATATCACATCCAGAAATGGCTAAAAGAGTTTGATGCCAATATAAAAGATTTCTATGCTAATTGATGTTTAATCTTAATAAGAGGTATTACTGTAATAGTTTTAGATGAACATCTTTTATTATAGGATCTCATCAGGAAAATGTTTAGCTACATTGATTGCAATAGTTCGCTGTGGAACTGATAAATATGTAGGGAATAGGCTTTGTTTGTTGTGGCTGGAATAATCACAAGGTGAAAAGAGGAAAAAGAACACTACTGTAACATATAGTATACAACAACACATACCCAGTGGAATCCCACAAGTGGGGTCTTGGGAGGGTAGAATGTACGCAGACCTTACCACTACCTCATAGAAGTAGAGAGATTGTTTTCTGGGAACCCTCATCTCAAAAACCCATAAGCAAAATAAACTAGATATGACAAAAAGCACATGTCAATATGTAATATGATAGAATTAACACATACGACAGATATAAAACACGCCTGCTCCTGCTACCTAGCTATACCTCCACCTAACCCCACCAAACAATTAGCCTACTACTCTAATTCGCGACCTCCACTCGTCATGTCCTCGGTGAGATACAGTTTCGCTATATCTTGTCTGATCACCTCCGCCAAATACTTCTTCGGTCTACCTCTACCCCTCCGTGTAGCTCCCAAACGAACGTCTCGCACCTTCTCACAGAAACATCGTTATTCCATCTCTGCACATGTCCAAACCATTGCAGTCTCACTTTCCTCATTTTATAAGCCACCGGGGCCACTTCTCGCTTCTCCTTAATGGTGTCATTCCTAATCTTATCCCTCCTTGTGTGACCACACATCCATCTCAATATCTTCATCTCTGTGATATGCATCTTCTGAACATGTGCATTTTTTATTGGCCAACACTCCACCCCATACAACAAAGATGGTCTAACCACCATTTTGATCACCTCCCCTCAATACTGTAACATATAGTATAAATTAGAAAATCAATCATCTCATCTCCTTCCCTTTCTTTCAAAACCAGAGTTCTGGTCCAGGTTTAGAAAGTTCATGATCCACTTTGACTATTGACGTACTCAACAAGAAACTTCATGCTGATACATGATCAAGCATTGTGTAATGACACAAATAACAAGTTAGACTATTCATGTCAAATTAATCAAGTCATATTGGGAAGATGTTTTACTACAAACCATGTATGTCAAAACTTGATAAGCTGGATAAACAACAGATATTCTAGAAATTTTGGCATTGACAGGACAGAAAACTAGTTTTTTTCACATAATGATAAAGTTGCCCCCTTGATTCACTTCAAGGAGTGGAAACAACCTCTTAGAGAAATGGAAGGAGAAGTCTGCGCACTGTATACACCACTCTCCCCCTAACTCCAACTAGTTGGGAAGCACTTCGTGCACGAGATAAGCCATTTTGAAGCTTAAAACAACATAACAAAATACTAGCTTTCCCTAAACATCCGAATGAAAGTCGTTCTTCAAGAGAGAAGATCTTTGAAAAGTATTTAAGGCTATGAAATATAATTGTTTCAAGGATAAAAGACAATTTAACGAACTACTTTCGTGTAATAAATTCCTCCTGGTAACACACCTTCCATGAAGATCTTGAATCTCCCGAATCTGAAGTTCGAAGCATTTCATGTAATAATCCTAGAACAAAAATACATCAAGACAGTCAGTGCAATAGTAGAAGAGTATCTTTAATGCAATATGAAGTGCCATACACAGTTTCACACCCACAGAGATCAAGGGACAAGTTCAATGCATCAATAAGAAATAGTTATCTTGCGGTAATAACATAATTCTGTGCACCAATAGAATTAAAATATCCAATGCATCAGGAAGAAACAGTATCTCGGGGAACATACTTCTTGTGTCTAGATTAAAAAGATGCTAACAATCAGTTAGATTAGGGATGGCAATAGGCAGGGCGAGGTGGGTTGAAATAACTCTTTTTAAAATTAATGTGGGGCGGGTTGCGGGCTTAAAGAAACCAAATAGGAATTCAAAGAAAATTAAATAGTTGTAATTAGTAAAAATCAAAGATAAAAACTTTTTATATTAAAAATTGACTTTAATTTTAATTTCTTCTCTAAAATTTAAACTAGACATATTCGGTGAATTATTAGTTGTTGAAATGTTAATTAGAAACTTTTAATTAACGATTAAGAAACAATTATTGAAATGTTAACTAGAAATAGTTAATTAGTTGTTGAGATATTAATTAGCGAAATTTTTTTATGATTTTTTATTTTTCATATTAAATTCAATTAAAAAAATAAAAGAACTTAAAAATTTAAGCAGAGTGGTTTATGCGGGGCCGGTCTATTGGAGCCGGGCGAGGCGGAGTGGGTTGAAAATGAAAAAAATTGTCAAGCGGGGCAGGGCAGGCGGGGCGGCTTAAAGAATTTGCAGATTCAGCTCAACCCGCCGTCACCCACCCCGCACCATTGCTATCCCTAAGTTAGAAAATGGTTAACAATGTCTCCCATTTTGCACCTCTGTTTTTCCATTTTTCAGTAGTTCAACTGCTAGGAGAATCCATATTACCATTATTAAAAGAGTTGTACACTGCATGGGTAAAAAGTCTTCTATTATATGATCTGCCTGATTTCCTGGAGATTGTCTTACTTGAGATTATTCTCTGTCAGCTACTCATTGTTGTGCATCAACATTAATGATTCATCTTATTATACAACAGATTAGGAGGGCAACCAATCACTTACTACAATTGGAGATGTTTCAAAGAAAGGGAAACAAGTTATGTAAGCCTCTTCCTGTAAGCAACAAATACAACTCTCCCCACCCCAATATCCCTTTTGAAGGCACTAAATTTAGAACCGCATCATCTCCTACTTGAAATCCAAGAAAGTTATGGTCAAATTAAAAGAGAAAACCTGAGCACTAAAGCTCCCACTATACAATATACAAAGGATAAGGATTGAAGAATGGCCAAACTTAAGTGTCAATTTTACGTCCTAGAGACTGTTTCTACATGTCGAACCCGTGACCTCCTTATCACTTGACAACAACTTTACTAATTAGTTTTGGTCGAATTAGTTCTTAAAAATACAAATTGCAGGGTCTGGATGCATGATTTAGAAAGCACTTGGTCATACTAACACCTCAAAAATGATTCAGAATGAATGCTAGGAACGCCACATTTGGGGATTTATTACAGTAGAAATGTAAGTAATAACAAATCTGAAATATATGCAATATAAGAAAAGATGTGTGAAGTAGTAAGAGCTTACGATCACGGCTGATTTGCTTGAATTTCTTATACTCTCCTCCATGAGAGGATGTTTCTGAATCTGAAAAAGACATTCTCGTTGGAAATTCTATTCAGTCCTCAATTTTTTCGAACATGAAGAAGAATGAATTGAAATTTTGTGTGAGAAAATTGTGGGAAAGGCGTTTTTGAAGGGGAGTGGAGAATATCGAGAGTCTGAAAAGGTCGTTAAAACTTCGTGGGGACGCACAAAGAGCTCTAACGGTGCCTTTCTTTTCTAAAATATAGGGATTTCTCCTCCTTTAATTCTTTATTATTTCCCTTTCTTTCCCCAATTATATTATTCCACGTTCTATTCGTGCATAATATTGTTACTAGTTTCCTTCTTACATGATATCTGAGGCGTTTGACATGAAGTATAAGATGTAATAATATCAGATAACATATAAAATTATTTTATTCTATATTTGATTGGAAGTTAGATAATCGCTAAATTATTTTTGTCTAAAGAATGAAATAAGTCAATAAAATAACTTATTCGGGATAATTTATTCCTGACCAAATAACTCCTGAGTATGTTATCATTATTAAATTTGCTAGAGCCAAATTTGGAGTAAGTAAAATTAATATGTGGCGTTTCTAAAATTTATTTATTTTTTAATTTAATTAATCAATTAGCTAGTTTGTGTTATTATTTATTTGTCGAAACAAAATGAGATTTATTTATTTATTTATTGTCTTTACAATTAAATATTGTTGAAATAAAATGAGTTTTTTTTGTCTTTACTATTGAAAATTGAGTTTTATAGGATATATTTTTTATTGATGAATGAGGGAGTGAAACATCTATCAAGGTTCTCTTATGTAAATCACATCATCTAACAAGCCAAGCTATTAAAAAGGAGTTCTATTTAATTATTTATTTCGAATTTGAATTTATCATGTGAATATAATTGTGATTATTGGTGTCATTTTTTAGTATATATTGAAAGTTGTCGAGGGAAAGTGGAAGTTAAATTACGAGTAAGTAATTTGTACCAATAATTATTTAGACTTCAACGTGCATATTGGTCACTCCAATAAGCTATTGACGACCAACTAATAATCGTGCATTATCAACTCAACAATGTACGAGTTCAGGTTTAATTAGACTCTACTATAAATATCAAATATTATGTAAAATATCAATCGAAAAAAATAATTTCACAAGATACATCCATAATTTTTTTTCTTTTGTATTCTTAAAAAAATTCTACAGCTTTAATCTAATGGATTTTATATTACTAATCACTACTATATTTTATTAAATAATTTAAGATTATTTCCTTAGAAAGAATTTGGGAAACTGATTCACATTAAATGGGTGTTTAGTGTCATTTGCCTTAAACTTTTGCGCCAACACGCATAGTTCAAGACTTGAAGGGGAGGTGACATCCTCCCTCAACATTTGAGGAGTGAAGTGCAATTTTCCCTTTTTCTTTATTCAAACGAACTAAAGTAAATGGAGTTGTTGACCATCACCTGACCTCACACGGGAGGCCCCGCGCTAAGTGGTTCTCCCTCCAAAAAGTCTGCATTTGATGTTCCGAAAATAAAAACATGTGATTTAGTAAATTAGAACCCATTGTGGGGTGCAATCAGGGAACAACTATCAACTAGTTTGAAAAGTTCTTCCATTTAGTAATGGAAGTCATCCGTTGTCACTTTCGTTGGGTATGATATTTTGATCAATATTTTAAGATGTACTTTTTAATTATATTAATATAAAAAAATTATAATTTATTATTTTTTAAATATTTAAATTTTTTATTTTAATATCGAATTAATCTAGTCAATTTAGCTTGAAAATTTGATAAAATTGACTCTCAAAAAATAAAACGTGATAACTATCTTGGAATGGAGCAAGTATTAGCTACAAAAATGAAAACAACAACAAAAACAACAATATATCCGGAAGAATGAGCACCCACCAACTATTTACCAGAAAGCTGCAATCCTTATTGGCCACGAGTTTAGAAATTCACATCGCTATCAATATCATAAAAGAATACATCACAAAGAGAGGTATGTATCAATATGTAGAATGTACTAAGTATGTAAAGGGCCATATATTCAAATAAAATAATATATTAGTGAACAGTGAAGAAGTACAAATAATTAAATTATCACAGTTGATAATAAAATGGACTAGGAGAAAACATTTGTATATTATATGCATATAATAAAATCATTAGGCCTACATTGTTACAGTCATAAAATAACATTGTTAGAAAAGATCACAATGACTTGAGAGTATATCATACAAAGATGCATTAAAATGGAAGAGTTTCTTATAATCGAATTATATCACGTGAGTTTGTGATGTCCAACTTATAATCGCAATTGAAAGGGTTATTTTATACTTTGCCAGATTATAAAATCATATCATATCTATGTGGATCCACTAAATTGTCTCTCAAGGTCATATGCAGTTGTTCAACAAAGTAGTATACTCACACCTACAGTGAAACGTAGTTATGAGATTTATGTTGTCTAAACCCGCATCCTCTTGCTACTGAATAATGCTCTCAAATATGACACATGTGCATATAATGTTCACAAATATGAAGATCATCTATTCATTGAATTACAATGTGATACTTGTGTTCATACTTAAAAAAAGCCATAAATATTTAATGAATCATAGAAATTATGTTAAATCAGTGTAATAAGATCTTTAAATTAAAGTGTAACCGCATGAAAACATGAATTGATGAAGAGATATCATAATTTTATAAAAGCCCTAGTTTAATTTTAGAACTCTTGAAGAATTCCTAAGAAAGACCAAAACACTTTAGGTATGAGAGTAAAAGAATACTCATCATTAAAATCTGTAAGTAAAACATTGACTTGAAACCTTGAACTGAGGCTTTAAAGTGAAGAACTTTGGCTTCTTTCCCAAGAGTACTTAAAACAGCTTTTTCTACTTCTATGAGGCTTAAAGGTGAAGAACTTTGGCTTCTTTCTTATAGAAGTTCGGACATGTATGACATGTTTCAGTAAAATGATCATAACTTTTTACTTCGAACTTGAAATAAGACAAACTTGGTGGCATTGGAAAGAAGACTCAAAGACCTTTAATTTGATAGGTTATGGTCACCGAACTCCTTATGTGCTGAGAGATATGACTATTTGAAGTTGACCTTTATATGAACTTGTACGAAAACTTAGTCGATTGAAATGCTTTAAACTTGGCTTGATGTTCGATGTTCCTTATGACGCTAAATCATATTCGATACACTTCAAATACTTGGAAAGGACCATCACATATAACTTTTATAATATCTCATATCAAACTCAATTGGTAAGGAAACTTTCAACTTAATTTTGTGGGAAAGAATTTTTGTGACCTTAATTCATCTCAAATCTATTCTCATGCTAAAGAATTGACCTGAACACCTACGCATAATGTAGAATCACCCGATGTAGTTCCATATGCATAAAAAGAATAGTTTGGATCTTAACTTATGAATTTTCAAAATGTTACAAAGTCCAAAATTTAGCATCATCCTAGTCAAAAGTAAAAAGATCCTTCTAATTGTAATTAGATTAATTAATTAGCAGCAGTTGAAAACTTGCAAAGCTTGACCATCCCAATACAATGGGCGCTGTAATTCCAATTTTACCCTTTCGCTTCTCAGTTTTCCTGCTTCCTCAGCTTTCACTTCTCCCCAACCATGGATTCCACTTTCTCTGCTCGGAATCCATAAACCCGAAAAAAAGAGAAGAAATTTTAAAGAAAATAAAACCAAATTTAATCAAATAAATACTCTCAAGAAAAAACGTAATTAAACCCCTTTGATTCTTATTTTGTGTAATTCTTTTTTCCTGTGAATTTTTATTATGTATAGATCTGGAACAGTGATGGCTTGGAACGTATTCAGATTCTGTACAGCCCTAAGAGGACTGGGCTCAATTATGATCTTATTGGTCCTAGGCGTTGTGGGTGTTACATATTACGCTGTCGTTTTGACCAACTATGGCCCCTCCCTCGTCAGTGGCGCTGGAATCTTGGACGCCCTCATCGCGATTGCCGTACTTGTCTTGTTCCATTGTTTGGTAAATTTCTTGACTTATATTGTATTGGGTTCCTTCATTGATCATTGGTTTTAAGGGTGATTAAGAATTTAGATGTATGTGGGGTTTGTGAGGAAATTGGGAGGAATATATTTTATTTGGGTGATTTTAGGTGTTTTATTTGACTGAAGTTCTTTGAGAATGCTGCTGAATGGTGTGGATGTATTGGGTTTTGATAGGACATACGAGCATATTCTTGGATCTTTGTAAAAGTTAATTGTTTGAGAATATTAGTAGAACTTTTTTCCTTAGTGAGTTTAGCTTGGTCAGAAATTGATGATAGTGTAGGGATAATGTGTGAGATTTACAGAATCCATTTTTTCACAGAACTCCGATTTATCCTGGAAGTTGAGAAACGAAAAAGGCCCAAATGGAGTGGATGATTTGGTGTTATCAAAGGCTCATTTTGAGTCATGCGTAAGCACTAAAGCTAATGCGCATAGAGAACACTTAAGGCACCAAAAACTCTAGACAGTAATTATTTCCCTGGAGATTTTTTTTTTTTGCCAATTCCTGTGTCTATATAATTGTTGTTAACACTGGAAGGGTTATAACACTGGAAGGGTTAGGAGGATTTATATAGCTGACCCCAACTAGTTTGAGATCAAGACGTACTTGTCTGCAAACTTCACTCTTGTAGCTTAGATTGCAGTGAAGAATTCTAAGTTTTCTATTTTGGATGGTAGATTTTCTCTACTTCTAGTGGAAGGTATTAATAACCGTTCGCAAAAGAAACATATCTTCTATGTCAAGTTAGGTCATGTTCAAACATTAAGAAGACGATCATAGATGATGCGAAATGCCAACTATTAAAGAAACTCTCCAGGATAGAAATGGAGATCAACAATACACCTGCAATACTTAGTGGGCATTCACAGAAAGTATCTAACACTATATGAATTCGTTTATGTCGTCAGCCTAAAGATGTATATTCCTTGCTCATGATCATATAATCGTTTATTCACAAATTTCATGTGGGAAAAACAATATTCATTAAACATCCTGGAAAATCTTATTCTCCACTTATAAATTTTGTATCTTCTAATTTTGGAATTTATATAAAAGTCAAATGAGGCTATGGATGCGTAGTAAACTATACACTGTAGCTGAAGGAGTAGTTGTTCTTTAATAACTGCAGCTGGTGATGCTTTTGTGGAGTTACTTCTCTGTCGTTTTTACGGATCCTGGTAGTGTACCTCCAAATTGGAAGCCAGTCTTGGATGAAGAAAGAGGTGACACTGATCCATTAACCGCATCTGAATTTGGGGCTTCACCAGCTGATTCAACAAACCCAAGAGTAAGATTTTGTAAAAAGTGCAACCAGTTGAAACCACCTCGATGCCATCATTGTTCTGTTTGTGAGTTCTTCTTACGTACCTTCTTTGACGATTTTTGTTTCTCTATCTTTTTTCATTAGAGATTGAATTGTTCATGTTTCCGTGTTTTAGGTGGAAGATGTGTACTAAAGATGGACCATCATTGTGTGTGGGTTGTCAATTGTGTTGGAGCACTAAATTACAAGTATTTCCTTCTTTTTCTGGTAACTTCCACTCTTCTCAAAGTTGTTGATAAGATTCTACTATCACCAATGAGCAACCTAGACAAATCTTATAGTGTACCAGCAAATATGAAATTTCTTGGTGGTTTTTATGCACTGACTGCTCTCAGCCTTTGTTGTTGGCTTTTTGTCTAATGGCTACTAGCCCTTTTGCTATGCAATTTATTCCATGTTGCACTGATTGCACCTTTTTCTTTATTTCAATGGAGATACCACAAAGTTATAAAGGTTTTATTTTAGACCAATTCCTTAAGTTAAGCAAACAATAGAAAGAGCTGTGACTGGAAAATCATACTCACTTATTGATCCACAGTGCACAATCATGAGTAGCTGTGACTTCTTGATTGTGCAAGTACAATCATCCAAGAACCATAGTATCTGACTTGTCTCATAACTTTTATCCAGCTAGTTGTACGATTATGAAAAAAACTGGCTATTTCATTTGGAAGATCTGAAAGACCAGTTAACTTGCATAATTTTCAGATGTTATCATTATCATAGTTAAATATAATGTGAGTTTGTGACCATAGTGAGGAATTATTTTCAAATTTCTGTAATCTTGTTCTTTGCCAGATTTTACTTGTCCTTCTATCTTAGTTCAGAGCTCTGCCTGTGTGAGCTTTGCATAGTTGGCACCAGGACTGGATATAGCAGAGTTGTGAGGGTAAAACTAATCAAATGATGATTCAGCCAACCTACTAGTTCGCAGTTGATAATTGATTGAGCAATTAACTTGCATGTGATATTGAGTCAATAGTTTCCATCTTATTCCTGCATGTTATGCCTGTGAATTCCTGTCAGTCGATATTTGTATTTATCAGTTCTCAGCGGAGATACTTATCCACTATTAATGTTCTATTGTTGACGATAAATACTCAAGTGACCCTTCTTCAAGAATTAATTACATCCTTTCTTTGTGCAGTTCTACACGTTCCTGGAGACTACTCTTGTGACTCTAGCTTTACTGCCACAATTTATTGCATTCTTCAGTGATGGAGAGATACCTGGGACTCCGGGCACTCTTGCTACCACTTTCCTTGCTTTTGGTAAGGTGTAGAAACCCTTCTTCCCAAACTTCTCCTCCTGTGATTTCTCAATTTCCTATATATTTACACGATTCATGTGAATTTCAGTCTTCAATCTTGCTTTTGCTTTGAGTGTGTTGGGATTTATGATCATGCACATATCATTGGTGGCTGGTAATACCACAACTATTGAGGTAATACACATTCTTACTTTTGTATTGAAAGTTAAGTGGTGAATTGCTATCTTATACAACAATAACAACATACCAGTGGAATCCCACAAGTGGGGTCTGGGGAAGGTAGAATGTACGCAGACCTTACCACTACCTCACAGAAGTAGAGAGGTTGTTTCCTGGAAACCCTCGTCCCAACAATCCATAAGCAGAATAAACTAGATATGACAAAAGGAAAGGAATAGGAAGAGCGACTACTAATGAAAAGCACATGATATTATGTAAATACGATAAATTTAACTCATATAATACAGGTAAAGACAACACATGATATACGGACTCAACAAAACCTACTACCCTATAATACCCCACGGCTAGACATCAACCTAACCCTGCTAACCTATTAACCTTTTACTCTAATTTGCGATCTCCACTCCGTCCTATTTAAGGTCACGTCCTCGGTGAGATCAAGTTTCGCCATATACTGTCTAATCACCTCTTCCCAATACTTCTTTGGTCTACCTCTACTTCTCCTGGTGACTCCTAAATCCAACCTCTCGCACCTCAATACAGGAGCATTGGTACCTCTTCTCTGCACATGTCCAAACCATCGCAGTCTCGCTTCCCTCATCTTATCAGCCACTAGGGCCACCTCTAGCTTCTCCCGAATGGTCTCATTCCTAATCTTATCCCTCCTTGTGTGCCCGCACATCCATCTCAGCATCCTCATCTCTGCGACATGCATCTTCTGAACATGTGCATTTTTTATTGGCCAACACTCCACCCTATACAACAAATATGGTCTAACCACCATCTTATCACAAGGGGAAATCTATTGCTACAATTTGCTGTTTTTCTGTGTCTTTGGTTTAGGAAGGTGTGCTTGCTAGATCAATTATCTAACCGTTGTATTTTCATTCGTTTTGATTGACCACCTCAAGAAGGTCATACTCTTCATGTTTTCTCCACCCCACAAAGAGAAACAAACAAACAAAATTGAAGTAGAGAGATTCCTCATCCATTTTGCCTTTCCCCACATCTTTTTTCTTTTCAAAACTCAAATCTACCAAGAACCATGAGTTTACCTGGAGGATCCTGGTGGCTTCCCTTGGGAGAAAATGACCCCGTAACTCTTGTTCTGCTAGACTTGGGCAGAATAGCAGAGGAAAATATAAATTTGGTTATCTTTCTTATCCATATTTGGGCTGTATTCTTTTTTATCACTCTGCCTTGCAATTACTAGAGGCCGCTGGCCGCCTCCTTGCATAGTACCCTTCTGCTGCTGATGCCACTTAAAGTCTAGCTTTGGCCCATCAAACTCCATTCTGAAGTTGTGGAAAATACATTTGACGTAGCTATTGTACTAAACTACATGGTTTACCCAAAGAAACCGTAGCTTATTTACATTTTCTAATGATAAGCTTCCTCCATTTAGATGCCTGAAGCTCTCAAACTCTTATATTTGGATTCTAGGTTTCATGAACCGATTGCTCCTTTGAGGCCACTGCTTGTGCTTCCCTTGGGATGAAATAAATCAGAAATGAAAAATGTTTTGGAAAAGAAATAAGAATCACTCGTGACATTTGAACTTGAAGTTTCTGCAGTTGATTGCCCCCTTTACTGACAGGATTCTGAGTATTCTTTGCGAACGTTAAAACACTTCTTGTACTTGCAGGCATATGAGAAGAAAACCACTCCTAAATGGCGTTATGATCTTGGTCGGAAGAGGAATTTTGAACAGGTTAGTTGAGTTTGAAAGAGATTGAGATTGCCATTTGTCTGCTTTTATGGAGGTTGCTCTCAGTTGAAATGTGAAAATTGATGCATCTCATGTAGCATTATGATCTATATTATAGATAAAATTCATGAAGTAAGGTACAAGTTCAAGGGAGGTAATCTCTCTCTTCCTTTTTTTTCCCCCTTTTGAAATTGAAAATGTTGCAAGTGAGGTAATCTCTTTTACCAGGTTCTATCCATGTTATTCATTTCTTAGGGTCTGCATGTTTGAGACTGGGTTGAATACTTCCAATTGCACATGGCAATTATGTTAATTCTAACGTAAACTTGAAGAAAATCAAACAATAAAACTTTGCTGTAGCCGTAAAGGGGATTAGAGGAATAGTTTTTTTATGTAGACTAGGAAGCAGTTAACATCAGTTTAGTTGTTAACTCAGAACGTGTATATCTACACATACATACCACCTGCGTTTTAATCTTCTTCTGAAAAGTGAGGATACCATATAAAGAAGTGGTATTTTGATGTATGCATGTACTTTTAAGATGGAAAAGCTTTGAGCAAAAAATGATCATTCCTTTTTAACTTGCTTTATCTCAATTGTCGTTTTTAGCAGCATTATCCACGATATGCCTCAACATATGGGGAATAAGTTGCTCGGACTCGGGTGTCGGTGTCCGGTATGGGTGCGAATCTAGAGGTCGGATCCTTCATGGTCTAATTTTTAAAATTCGGGGATATGGATCCATGTATGGATACGGGTGCGGGGATTCACCTAAAAATAATCAAAATATCTAAAAATAGGGTGATAAAACCTAAATTATGAGATATTATTTGGAAAACTTGAAGAGAATTCTGGAAAGAGATTAAAGGAAAAGACGTGACACAAAAATTTCTATATATAAGGTATCCATTTTCTTCAATTTCATCTTAGCTTTTGTATTTGTTACATAAATCATTAAACCGTCTAAACTTTCCCCATTGATTTTAGTCAAAGTACCTGAAACCGGTTGGCAAATCGGACACGGATCCCACACCCCTGTCGTGTCGACACGGGTGCGGCACCAAAAGTGAAGAGTCCGAGCAACTTAATGGGGAACCAATCTGGTCAAAACAATTTGTACTTCTATTTATCTTGTTTTATTTTTTTAATAAAGATAGGGTATATGGAGAATCTTATCAAGGGGACAAGATATTGTATGAAACCTCAGTACCAGAGAGTGTTTGTAAGTGGTGGTGTCTGAATAATCTTTAATCTGAAGTATTTCTGTTGACAATCGCCTTTGCATACCTTTGGTTGTTTGAATAACTAAGGTCAACTTAGTTATTACCTGCCTGACGCTTTCCAGACAATTGATGTTGGTCTCGGATACACTCTCCTTAAAAGATCCACAGGATCAGTATGCTGATTCCCTGTTCCCTTGATATGGAACATATAAAGAATGCATTTACGGGCCTCTGAGTATTCAAATGCATCTCAAGGTTAAGGCATTTGTCTTGAAAGGAGGTGTTGGTATTGGCCACAACAAAACAAGTTGCCGTTAGAAAGGACCAAATCCCAAGGTTTTCCAGCATAGGCTGTGTGCCTGTGTTTTCTTGACTGCTCAAATTCATGTACAGTTGTTTGATGATGTCTTCTTTAGCTAGAGTTCCTTATTGAGTTTGTGTTGTTATTATCTTCATCTGTGTTATATGCTATATCCATCTCATTTCGCCCTTCTAATTTTTGTAATTTAATGCATCAGGTTTTTGGCCTGGACAAACGGTATTGGTTCATCCCCGCTTACTCAGAAGAAGATTTAAGAAGGATACCTGCACTTCATGGTCTTGAATACCCATCAAAGCCCGAACTCGAATCCCAAGAATTCTAGGTGTGATCAAGTACATTACCAAGCTGAGTTTGTTTTTCTGAAACAATCATAGAGTAGTAGTACCTAATGATGCCCATCCCGCAATCACATCTACTGGCACTGTGCAGAAACTACACCAAGGATAGGGTAGAGGCCCCAGCAGCCAAGGGATGCAATGATGTATTGATAATGGGTTCTGTAAGATAGAAATTTTGCTTATGTCTCTTAAGTCTGACAACAGGTTTTCTTGTAAGATGAACTGCTTAATTAGAAATGTAGATTTATATTCGATTGAAGTGTTAAATGTCATTTGATTGTTCGTAATTGTGTAAAGTGGTTCTAATCTCTCTTGGAATGTCTTAAAATTGCAACATCCCTTGCATAATCCGGTATTGTCACACTATATAAGTTGCATAATAGGATATATGGATTTTGTATGCACCAATGATATTCCACTCATTTGGAATATAGTTTTTATATTATAGCGTGCCCAAAAGATTGATAATGTTCTGTTGGGTGGTTTTAAAACTTTAATATTTATGTATATTCGTTTATTAATTTTGTTTTGCTTATTATTTAGGAAAAAATACGCAAAATAGACCTAATTTGTAGATCCAATACAAACTATTTACCCTTAATAGACCCTATGATCCAAACTATTTACCTTCTTACCCCGCTTATCTCCTTTTATTTCGCTCTGACATCATGCTAACGTCGCGCTGATGTCATGTTGACGTTAGCATAAATACTATGAAATCTATTCCGGCGTCATATATATATCATACTGGTATCATGTAGAATGAACTCAATCCTCTGTGATACTTTGGCGTATTGATATCCAATTGATATCATATAGGATTATGTTTTTTTTAAAGAAATAAATAAAAAAATTATTAAGATCTAAAATTAGTACAAAATTTTTTTGTGATACTTTATCAGTATATTTAAGCCATATCAGTATCGTGTAGGACTAGAAAATTATTAAAGTTACAAAATTATGTATTAAGTTCTAAGTAAGTAGAAAATATATTCTTGTGATACTCCGTCGGTATATTAATACTCTATTGGTATCATATAATTTTGAGCCCTTCTTTTAATAAATAAAATAATTAAGAGAAATTATTAAAGTTGCAAACTTATTTATTAAATTCTAAGTTAGTAGAAAATATATTCTTTGTAATACTTTATCGGTATATATTAATACCATATCGATATCATATAGAACTGAGCTTAATTCTCTGTCATACTCTGTTGCTATATGTATACCCTATTGGTATATCATACAAGGTGGGTATTGATATCGACATACATAATTAGGCTAAGTTTGAACGCACCTCAGTTAATTTTATAGAATATTATTACCACTAATGTAGGTTAACCTGGACATCACAATATTTGTCAAAATCTTTTGAGAGATTAGCATATAAAATCTCATAACTCTCAATTTTATTTTTTTTTGTCATATTTAATTTATCTAAATTTTTAAGATGAGAGTTTTTGAGAAATAGTCACTCTACTATTATAAGGTAGTCTCAGTGTATTATTGTTTGATTTAAAAAACTCCCCGCAAGATAGAATGGAAACGAGAGAACGGGAAGGTTCTGAGTGGCAGGAGGAATAGAAAAGCGAAGAATCTAGGCCCCAAACACTTGTCACTCTCATAGTAGCTCCTTTTCAAATACAAAATGCTTAGGTTGCGCATTTGTTTCAAACAATTTCAATTTCTGGACTCTGCTGCAGCTGCACCAAAGGTAATTCAATTTCTGGAATTAGGGATTGGTGTGAGAATATGCAGAGAGGAAGAGGCATAATGTCAAGTATATTTGGATTTGGAGGAAGAGATCCATTTGATGACCCATTCTTCACTCGCCCTTTTCCAAACTTGTCTCAGTCTTCCATGCAGCAAGTTGATCAATCTAAGAGCCCAGTCATTCAAGAGATAGGTATGGATGATGAGGAAGAAGCACAGCTAGAACCAGAGGAGGAGGATGGGGACACTAATATCTCTAAGAAGAAAAGAGATAGGGCGTATGCGAACAGAAATCCACTTGTTGAACATCCGGAAGATCAAACTGATGGTAACTTTTGCTTCTATTCATTTTCCTTTACTACTGTTTTATTTTTTTGAATACTACTTAACTAGATTCAATAAAGCAGAATATGTGATTAAACAGCAACATTAAAATACATTCCTAGCCCACAGAATATACTAATCCTTGGGGAATTTGATCTCCTTCCCACTGTTACCCGAGATTTCCTATTAATTCCTCCCCATGATAGAATTGAATAAATAGTTCTATAATAGCAGCAAATGAAAGGATGGTGCAAATCACACTTAAGACACTTATAGGTGCGTCCTTACTGAAAAAGCAGGTGTCCTATTGGCAAATACCATTGCAATTATTAGGAAAACAAGTTCGTCCAAAAGCTGAAGGAAAAAAGAGCAACAGCGGTGCGAGGGCATGTGATCTTTCCATCTCTATAAGCTAGAGTAGAAGTGCTTATGTATTTTGAATCTAACAAATTTCTTTTCTCCTTCCTATGTAGGAGGAAATTTCTTCAATTTCCATCCATTAGATAACGCAAAGGTCATAGGATCAAACCCCTTTCACACTAAAATACCAACAAGTACAAGGGGTTTTTATGGTGTCTGTCCATAGTAGCATTCTTGTCGGGCATCATCATTAATCCTACTTATGTTGCAGATCGTAGCAAGGGCAAGATCATAAGCAAAGATGTGACTCGTGGAGTGAAAGACATGAAATTGGAAGGAACACAATCTAAGCCTAAGAGCATGAGCTATAGAAGAGTAACATATGGTGGAATAGATGGGACATATTACACTGCCACCACCACTCGAAGGGCTGGAAGCGATGGAGTATGTTCTTTTCATTTTAGTCCTGGCTTAATGTTCTTGTTCTTATTGGTTGTAACAGTGCATGGGTTGTTAAACAGAGGGTGTTAGAGGAGAGCAAGCAAGCTGATAGCACAACTGGTGAAGCAACACATAGAATCTCCAGGGGAATTCAGGATAAGGTATAATATATATTTTATTAGTCATAGATTTTTGGCTGCGTAGAGTATTTGAAGAACCTATGATCTTTTTTATACTTAGAAGCTTTATCATACTTCTTTTATTAAACTTATACTTTTGACAGTGACTCTCCTATTCCAAGAAGGCATATAATCATTAATATTAATTTAAGGAAGAGGCGATTGTAATTTAGTGAAATGATCCTTGTGATTAATGCTATCAGATGATTTTCATAGTAGGTATTGCAAAAACCTTAAATGACAGAAAAAATAAAGCAGAGAGTATGTGGTTCCAAACATTAAAAGAGTTGGCAACTAACTATCGAGCTCCCATTTGCATCTTAGTGGATTCTAATTCTTGTGTTCTCTGTGCTAGAGAGATGTTAATAATCTGTCCCAGCATTACACAAGCGGACAACATTAATTGCTCTTGCATTTCTCAAATGAATCCTTCTCTAGACTGGCGCTACTTTGTCCGTGGTAGCAGTGATGTAAAATTCTAAAACATAGTTTCCATGTGTATAGTTGGGGGATATTTGAATTTGGTCCTTTCCTTTGCTCTGATAACAGAGACCTTATTTTGATGGCCGAAAAAGAATTTCTTATTGGCGTGCTTCTGTCATTCCTAGGGGCACTCGTTGACAAGGAAACTTGCGTCTGATGGTAAGGTGGACACAATGCAGACATTGCACAATCTAGAAGAAGGTAGCATCTTCAATAAGATTGCTTAGATAATCTGTTTTAATTTTCCATTAAACTGCTGATTTTGCATCTTGTGTTGTTCCTTTCTTTATTGTGCAGATGAATTAGCTGGCTTTGAACAGTCATGGAATGGCAATGCTAATAATGAATTCCCTGGATGGAACAGTGGATTTGACTTCCACAGAGATGCAGGTTAGTAAGCATAAAGATATGCCTTTCTTTACCCATGTTAAATTGGACTGGTACATGATACATCAGCAGACTGCATTTGCACATATCTGATGGATTTCTGCAGTCTTCACAATTTATGTTTATTGCATTCCTAATGCCAGACATAAGCTGACGTGGCTTGAGACTGCTGGATCTAGTAGTATAGATGTGTTGTTCATTTCATAATAAGTAATTACACGGGAATTGCCGAAAATACTATACTATGAACCTAGAGAACTCAAACAAGGTGATAGGTTCATTGGTTAGAACATGACTCGTGAACCGATAGTACTATAGAGAGGAATAGTGTTTAATCTAACCTTACGCAGCGATATACAAATGTAATAAGTGAGGCGATTAGCTGCATGTAGAATTACTTGGACAAAAATTGATCACATTTTCGTGACAAAATGGTACAGATGAAGAGAGCTGGTTCTAATCTTACTCCCTGTAGGTTTTTAGTTGCCATTTCAGATATTTAGGAATGAGATGTTTCCTTATATTGAAGGAAACTAATGCTTCGTTAATCATGCTATCTCGGTTATGCAGGAACAAGCAGTAATTGGCTAACGAATTGGGAACCTGGACTCCGAGATCCATTTAGTGGTGTGAGACCAACTAATAACAGTGCACAGCCAGGGGCGCAAAGTGGACGACAAAAGAAGGTCGTCCGGATCAATATAGAGTGAATGTACGTGTTCACCGGGTTGATATCAAGCCAGAGAATGGAGAAACTTCATAAGTAGACTATACTATACCCCTGTTAAACCAAAAAAGAAGAAAGAATCTACATATTTGTTGCTTAGGGTCTTGGTGAGAGATGATAAGAGCAGTCGTAGGTCTTTAAAGAGGGGATTGCTTTATCTAAGTTCGTTGTGGACTTGTAGTATTTATGCTTTATCCAGAAATGATTTTGTTCGACTTATTTAATTATCAATACAGATATTTAGGTGTGAATATCATACAATTCATTAGTTTTACTATTTTAACCAATATAGAATAAATTAAGCATACTTAATGGAAGGATCTGTTGTCCCAGATTTCACATGTGGGATTCCACTGGTATATTGTTGTTTAATGGAAAGATCTATCGTGAAATTTCAAAACAATTAGTAGTGACTAGTTAAAAGCATGTCAAAAGTATCTCAGGTTTCTTAGTTTAATGTGTAACTTGTATAACTTTTTAAATCTAATTTACCATTAGAATATTTATTCGAATACATGTAAGTGAATAGTTATTTATTTTTCCTATATTTGAAATATAATCATTGTTCATATATGAATTATTAGTTTTATCCCTAAATCATTGATTATCTTAAAAGTATTCTTCAACTTGGCGAATTAAGTTTAAATAGACCTGTCAAACTTGACATCAATTATTAGTTTCGTCCTGAAATTATTGATAGGCTTAAAAAAACAACTAAAGACAAATTTTGAAAGTATACAACTAAAATAAGTATATACAAATTTTGAAGATATACAATTAAAAATTAAGTTATACAAATTTTAATAAAATCAATCAAACTTAACTACGTTCGGTAATAATTAAAATTATAGTTAAAATATATATTAATTATTAAATTTTTGCCATTTTGCTTAATTTTTTCTTAATATAAACCAAACAAAAGAGTAATTTGTGGGGCCCAGTGTGCGTCAAAATTGTTTGGCAAAATGCAAATTCCAGAAGCTTCAGTCATTATCACAGTACACACTAAAACGCTGCCTTTTTAGCTGTTTGCCACAAACAAGCGAAGGCTAGCAAGTAGCACGAAGCTCTGAGAAGGTAAATTCTTTCAACTGATTTCCCCAATTCTGAATCTTGAAATTTCAAAATTTTCATCTGGTATTAGGTTAGGACATCCATTTCACTTGTGATGATGAATGAAGTTCTAATTTTTCATTCAAGAAGTGAAAAGCTACTTTCTTTTTTATGTGGTTCGTTCACAGTGATCGTCTTGTTGAAAGAGTGAGTAATGTCGAAGCTATTTGGAGGAAAAAACCCTTTTGATGATCCATTTTTCACTGAACCATTTGGCGGTTGGAATTATCCGTTTGATGGACAACAAGACACTCGGAAGCAAATCACCATTGAAGAGCTAAATCCTGAAGGTGATGGTGGTCAGGCTCAGGAAAATTCTGAACCAAGAAAAGACTTGGTTGTTAAGAACAAGAAACCTAGTAAAAAGTCCGATGGTTAGTGCTCTGCTTTAACTTAGGGGTCGTATGGTTGGTTTTACAGCATAAATACTAATGTTTGCATTACTATTACTCGCATACAGCATAACTAATTCATACATTACTAATACCTGCATAACTTTAACCAGCAACTAAACAACCCCTTAGTGTTTAGCTTAGCTGATTATTGTTTATACATAAAGTTCCAAGTTTTTGGTTTATGAAATGTTTTGTGAATTTGCTTTATAGGGAGCCACAGTTTCAGCTACCGTAGAGTTGCTTATGGTGGTTTAAATGGGATGTACTACACTTGCTCTGAAGGCAGAATGATTGGTCCTGATGGGGTGAGTACTTTTTATTGGGATCAGAAAAGTAGCTACTCCTGCTTCTTGCATGATTCAGTGGCAGAGCCTGCATTTTGTCTAAGGGGTAATTTAAAGAAGTAAAATCACATAAAAGTCAATAGGTGTTAACATGTAATATATATATATATACATAAAGGAAGTATTTTACCTAGCTAAACAATGGAATTTTTCGACGAAGGGGTGTCAAATTGACACCCCACCAGTGAATGTGGTTTCGCCATTGGCATGATTATTACATTGTTTTAAGCAAAAGTGTTATGTTTTTGTTTTTTCTGCATAGGTGGTTCTGGCAGAAATGAAAGAAGACGACAAGACGATTGGGGAGTCCCTGCACACAATCTCTAAAGGGATTCACAACAGGGTATTTCTCTTCTTAATATGGTTAAGGGACACAGTTCATTGATCCTCTTTAACTTTTTTGGTTATTTCAGATGTAAATTCTTTTCAAGATTGAAATTCTTTTTTTAGGTGTTTGTCAGGTCGTCAAATTCTACTAAGTGCATCATTTTCTCTGTAATACAATTACCTTATTCTAAACAAAAAAACTGAGTGCCTCGTGTTGAAGAATGACAAAAGTCCCACATTGGTGGTTAATGAGATGGGTGGACTCCTTATAAGGCTTGGGCAATCCTCCTCTCTTTGAGCTAGCTTGTGGGGTGTGAGTTAGGCCCAAGACCTAATTTTGCACCTCGTTTGTTATCCATCAACAGTAAATGAAAATTGATTAAAGCTTGGATGTTTGTCCTGATTATTTTTAGTTGTGGGGCAAGGAATTTTACCAAGGGCTATCACAATATAAAAAAGTAGATAGACTTATATTTATTTATATAAAGCTAATAATTAAAATATTACCTAGCTAAATAATGTAGTTTTGACACCCTTAGCATAACGTGGCTTTGCCACTAATTATATTTGTGAGCTTTGTACAGGGCCATTCTGTCACAACAAAGCATAGTTCAGATGGGCGAGAGGACACACTGCAGACTTTGCACAATCTTAATGAAGGTATTTCCATTTCAACAACATGATAGATGACATGCCTTATGAGTTACGGGAGATCTAATATAATGTTATTTGGTTTACGTTTAGATGAGCTTGGTGACTTTGAACAAAATTGGAAAGCTACTGCTGATAAGTATTTGCCTGGATGGGATAAGGGCTTCAGCTTGTTGGAGAATCAAGGTAAGGTTTTTTGAGTACTATCTTCTCAAGTTTGTGTCATTTAAATCGGACGTCATATGTGAGAATACAAGGAGGACAGAATGATTATTTATTTTTTCTGCTTCTGTCCCGTTAACATGATTTTCCACTTAACCTAATCGTTCAATTTCAGCAGATAGATGCAAAACAATGTTGCAGCCAATGGACTCAGTAGTTAGCTATAATCATATTTCTTTTGTGCAAGCAGTTTCTTTTCCGTCCACAGTTCGGGAGAGGCTAATTAACTTCTTTGAAAAAAGGCGATTTATGGCCTGTTTAGGACGTGGTATCTTTAAGAGAATGAACAGAACAGAAATTAGTATTCTGATTAAGTCCGTATGAATTGTTTGTCTTAGCAAATATTGGCTAATCTGTTTATTTAATAGATCACTGCTTATGAGGCAGAAGAAAACAAATAGGTGGTAGGACTACTTTTGAACTCAGATAGGATAAATTGACAACAATGAGTTTACCATAAAAGAGTGATTCAACACTGTATAGGAGTTAATTGATTAATCCAAAGTTTCCTTGCATGAATGCAGCTATCAAACAAAAAGGTGTATACTGATAAAGGAACTATCTAACACTAGAATAAAGCAGGAAGACCATATTTGACATGAAGGTTCTAGATTAAAAAAACAAGACCACAACTTCATGAATGGACTATGAATCTCAAAGTCGTGAATACATATATAATACTCGTGGATCACCCAATGTAGTAACAGAGGATTATACGAGCTGCTTGTTCACTGTAGTCAAAGAATTTGAACATACACATTTTGTTTTACTTCTGAGTATCCTGTAAGGAGTATTATGATTATGCTGTATGATTTTTGACCCAGAAGTAAATGATATATGTTATAATGTATTCAACAAAATGGACACAAGATTGCTACTGTTTATGGAGAGCGCCAACTCTTGTGTAAACCAAACAGAACTGATGTTGCACAAGTAGTTTTGACAGTCTATTCAACATCTATGTGTAGGGTCCATTAGCAGCTTGTGGGATGAGTTTGCCAATTGGAGAGGCTTGGGTGGCTGGGAACATCCAGCTCTGGAATACTATGGAAATGCAGGACCGGTGGAGCAAGTCGGTGAATCAGGGGAAGATTCTTCTAGGAGAGCCAGAAGAAGAGTCCCAGTGGAGTAGAGGGAGGCTTCCTTTGATGATGAAGTTAGTGATATCACTTGTATCCTACCAGTGTAGCTAGTTACATGTTTTGACCTCTTCTATTATAAGTGTTTAGTGTCTCTTGTCAGCTCGCGTTGAGCAACGTTCAGGTGAAATTATGTGTGGGATTGTGATAGCTAAGTGAAATTCCCAATTTAGAAAAGAAGTATGTGTGTTTGGATAAGTTGGCTATGGTTAACAAGTATTGTTTGAAAATCTTATGATGCTCGTATTCACAAGATCAATAGAATTAGAAATGTCACATAAACACATGCGACTTTGACATCTTAGTGGAGGTAAATTAAATTCCCAGACATTAAGTTATTTAATTCATATTCATATATATATATATATATATATATATATATTGTTAAAATGTATGAATCCAGTATAGTCTGGAACCATGTCCCTTGACATAATAACATACAATGTAAGAACAGAAAGACAAGTAGAATATAGATGGTAAGAATATAAGATTTTATGTGGAAAAATTCCTTGCTCAAGGAGAAACAACCATAATCTGTATTATAGGATTTACCAAATTAAACTTCACCAAGATGCAAAGAGCAAAATCATCTTTTATAAACTCATGTAGCCTAGACATCTAACTCAGCCTAAGCAATATCTCTATTGTCCAATACACAAATTAACTCTAGTTTAATATGGACTTCAACACAACCCTAGGTCAACTCTAATCCAGAACTAAATACTTGCTCAACAGTAATTGATCAACGTTCCTTTATGATTTCAGGAAGTATGATCTTACAATGATAAAAGACTCAGAACACAAACAAAGCAACTCTTGAAGCACATGTTCTATAAGGTTCGTTCTGCTATGTCACCACTTGATTTTGTTGAGAGAGTTAATGATGCACTTTTTTATTTTGGTACCTTATTGAAAAGTATATCCACCCATGTTATGAGAGAGAGTCTTAAAACATGCGACAAGAAAAAATTAGTGTTCTTTCATTGGCTGGTCAGTACGAAGTACAACCAACCACAACAGCTTTTACAACTGGTTTCCAATTTCCGTTAGACAAACAAAGGACATGGAACTTGGTCCATCTACTAGGTCTCGTGGTTTGTTAAATCATCAAAACATACACTAACATATATATCTTTTGGAACTTGTTCAGTTTGCAACACATACACACGATGTTTATTCCTTTTTGTTTGGTTTATGCATCCAGCATTTTGAATTCTCTGGGACCCTTTTTTTTTTAGCGCTCGTATTAAAGAAGGCTTTGTTTTCGAGAATCAAACTCGACATCTCAGATTAAAAGTGGAGAAATCTATACCATGTCATTTCACCACACCTGTAGATGTTGATCGCAGGTGGAACTAAAGAGAGGCAAGGGGAGTCGATTGAATCTCTTTCCCCTGAGAATTTAATCACAAAAATAGGACAAAGGCAAGTGTTTTTGTTATATATGAATTGTTGAAACCTGTTGACATTATAGATAATTTGAGTGTAGTGGCATTCAAAACTATGCATTTGATCAGAGATTCAAAACATTACAAAAAGAAAAAACACTACCCTTGTACTTTTTAATCCCTCTTTATGAATTTTTGTGAGAGATAACAAATATTTTTTGGTTTTAATCCTACGACGTAGGTGAAATACGAAAAAGATTTTATAAATATAGTTTTAATTTATTATGAATTAATACAATTTATTTTAATTAGTAACGATTTCAGCAAATTTTAGATATGTTTTTGACGTTCTTTTCATTTTTCCTGCTAGTTAACTAATAGAAATATGTTACTTTTATTTGATCGATGAATAAATAAATATAAAAGATAATCTAAGCATGGACAAGCAGTACAAAGGCTAAGTTCGATTAATTAGAGAGACACATGCAAAAGCAAAACCAGCAAAGAATAAATTAGAAGGAATTAAAGAGGGGTGGCTGTGCTTATCGATGTGTTTGTGTATATTAAGGAGAGTGAAATCTCCAAAGATAAAATAATACTCCATCGGTTTACTTTTACTTGTCGCTATTTCATTTATTGAAGACAAACTAGATGAACTTTGATCAATATTTTAATATGTATTTTTTCATCATATTAATATGAGAATGATTGCATCTTATAGCATTTTTCATATAGTTTTCAATCATCTTAATTTTAAATTTCAAATATTAAATTTAGCTACGCTTTGAAGTTTAACCAAGTTGACCTCGAAGTGAAACAATGACAAGTAAAAATGAATAGAGGGAGTAAAAATATTATATAATTCATGAAACTTTCTTGGTGGTTACTCTTTCAAAAATGACAATGGGAGAGGCTGAATCTAACCATTCTTCAAATTCATTGGACAATATTATATTAATATAGATTATAAATTAATATCATTTAAAATGGTACTTTAAAATTAATCAATAGTAGATTTGTAGAAGCAGAATATTATGAAATTCAACCTAATTTGCAGTCTTCACCTAATTAGAAAATTGAACGAGTTCCAATTTAGGATAAATTAATATTGAATCCAGAAAAATTAAAATTAAAAAAAAAAAACTCTTTTTTCCAAATTTCGACTTTCGAGTGTCATGTTGTTCCCCACATTTATGTCTGGAGTTGTTCTAGTAAGTACTGCCCACATTTGTTCCTCTTATTTTGATTTGAAATAAAAAATTTAAAAATAAAATAAAAAATTAAATTTTGTAATATTAAATCAAAAATATGTTTTTAAACAGAATAAAATAAGTCAATTGAAACCTAATGTCCTTTTAGCCACAAGTACATATTGAAATAGAGTCATAGACACTCAAAATTCAAATTCTTGAACATTTTTCCATAAATTGAATTTCAAATATTACTTTCCGTCAAAGTTGAGAAACTTTGGTTTAATATAATAATTAAAAAAAAAACATATTTTTTTAGTCAAAACCAAATACTGGATGTGAACCACAGCACCAGTTTCAAGTTGCTTGTGAGAAGGAAATTATAGAACAATCCTTTATTAGTACGAGTATTCTTGACGTAATTATCATCAAATCTGAATAAATGGATTGATATCTGAGTTAATTAGGAAACGTCATTAGTTAATTAATCATATAATTACTATGTTTCACACTTGGAGCACATTGCTTTACGCATATACATTATTGTAGTCATGAGATTTAAAAGACAATAATTAGATAAGTTTTTAAAAGAGAACTGTTACAGACTATCTATCAATGAAAAAAAAATCATACTCCCTCTGTTACACGAAAAATGAAAGAATCTGGAATGATTAATAAAGAGAATATTGCAAAATCAAAAGCTTGAACTCGATTCATATATTATGAATATGAGCGCAATTTAATTAAAATTTCTGGGGAGTTATATATTTGTGTATTAATAAAACTGTTTACTATTTGTTGAAGTTTAATCTCTTCTCAGATGAACCATATAGCCAAGAAAAACCGTGAACCAAAATAGAAGAGCTTGTCCAATCTGATAATTACTAATTAGTCAATATCAGTGAATCATAGTTTAACCCTAGCAAGTTAAACTAATGTCATATTTTAGTTAAAAAGGAAAAGTTAAAAAAATACGTAATAGAGGAAAAGTTAAAAGTTAAAAAAATACGTAATAGAGGAAAAGTTGTGTATGTGTCATTTTATTAGGGGAAGTACGTAATTGTGGATTAAGAGCACTTATTAGTGCTGCAATACCTACCTGCTGAAAGTACTGCCAAACCTAATTCAATTAAAATATTTATCTATATAAATATACAGTAATTTAGCTAGGTGTTATCTATTCAAAATATATATCTTAGTATATTGTCATGCCATAGAAATCAAAGTGAGAAGAAAAAGACTTTTCCATTTTCAGTTTCTATAAGAAAAAGACCCCAAATTTGAGAAAAAGGAACAAATAGAAATTATAATACTATAATACATTTTTTTTTTGACAGTTTACACAAATCTCATACTTTTTAGAGTTAATTTCAATTAATACCAACTTTTTCCGAAATTACCAAAATCCCTTCTAATACAAAAAACAAAACTAGTGATACATGCCAAAAAGTAGGAGCATTAATTGTTAGTTGAACTAAAAAAGGAGAAGTAAGAATGTGTAATTTTGTATCAATAAGTAATGCAACTTTGTATCAAATAAGAGATTTTTATAATTTTATAAAAGAGTAGAGAGTTTTTATAAGTATATAAATATATGTCGTGTAGTTATGTAATTTTTATTATTTTTTTCTTAGAAAGAGTTGGGCTGAATCATGTGACTTGACCTAACCAAAAAAATAAAGATAGAATCAATTCTTTTCAAATATAACCTTTAGTCGTTCTAATTAATAATAGATTAACACCATAATTTAATTATTGGGGGGAAGAAACATAAACATATAAAATAATATGGATAATGGAACAACTAATTGGACCGGGTACCACACGTAATTAAACCATGATAATTTACCATCATATATTAAGCAGTGACGAAAATGATTTTGTTAAGAGAATTTAAAATATGAGGAAGCAATAAATATTTAGAGACAATAACTATAAATTTTTTTTATATTTGACAATAATTGAGTTAATGTCATTGTTTTATTATTGTCTCTTACCTAATATAGTTATAATGATTATATTATTGTTACTAAATCTTTTATTTGTAATAATCTAATCACACAAAGGAACGCATCCATATTCATTAAGCGGCCAGGTTCATTATCAACTTATATACATATAAAATAATTTTAATTATTTATAAATAATATAATATTTTACCGAGTTAAACTCCCTTCAACCTATCTAGGTATTTTGTTTCTCCCACTTTATGTGAAGGTATAATTAGTTGGAAAGTCAATGATTTTTTTTTTTAACTATAATTTACTCAAACTTTTTTAAAAAAGTTGAGTACTTCACCTTTCATGTATTTTTTAAAAATATGTAAACTTTATTCTTAAAAATTGAAAATATCTAAATTCATAACATAAGTATTTTATTCTTCGTACTCTGAACCGCTTGGCATAAATTAGAATACAGGAAATATTATATAAATGTATAGTATTTTGACACTATTTAAATTGAAATAGGAAAAAAGAATGGCAGTTGAATTAATTATGATTAGATGATAAATTTTTCATTGGTGCATGCATTGATATATACGAATACAATTTTCTAATATTCCCTCAATTCATTTTAGAAAATGATTTGAGGAACGAAACTTATTTATATAGAATAAATAAAAAATAAAAATATATTTTTAATACAATAAATATATAAATGAACGAACAAGTAAAGTACACTCTTAACAATTAAGACATATTATTTTTTTATAATAATAATAAGAAGAAGAAAGTGACGTTTTCTAGTTTAGTCAACAAATTTGAAAGTTTGATTCAATAATGCCATTTGGCACGGCATGAGAATCTTCTCATAAATACCTTCCTCAGTTGTTCCTGTGAAATTGAACGTAGTCCGCTACTGACTTGACACATATTTTTAAAAAAAATAATAAATAATAGGAGTAAATGTATTATTAATAGCACGGGTGAAATGGATGCAAATAAATAAATATTTGAAATTTAAAAAATATTATTAAATATTTATTTTAATTATAGTGGATAAATAAAGAAGGACGAAGGGGTATTATTCCAACTTAACCTCATTATTATTAATTAAGCTAAGAATTGATGGAAGATATAATTAATTAATCTTGTCTCCTTAACTACAATTTAGATCAAACCCTTCCTATAAATTTTGTTTAAACAATCCAAAAGAATCTTACAGCAGAATCGTGAAGAATGGATTGCTGGTCTGCTGAAAATGCTACCAATGCTTTTCTCAAAACTCTAAAAATGGTAACTACTATCTGTACTTATTTTTCTCTTTACTAATATAACAACACTAATAATAACTAGAATAACTCAATTTGAAACAAGCTAGTTTAAATCGAATATGTGAATCCTCACTGTCCATGTCGCTCAACTTGTATATCTTCAACTATATTATACTCAAAAAAATTGTTTTGAATTTTTGGAAATTCTTAGGGTGAAAGAGGAAAAGCGCCTGATGTAACGGAGTTCATATCAGCCATGGCAGGCGGAAATAATTCACAGCTCATGGTGATGGCATGCTCCAGCCACCCTGGATCCGCGCTACTAGGGTTAGTAGCAGCGGCTCATCAAACGGGTGGCCGGGTAGTGTGTATATTACGTAGCCAACAAGAAATGCATGCAATTAAAGAAACATTATTATTGAGGGACGAATATGCAAGTTTTGTTGAATTTGTGATTGGTCATGATGTTAAAACTTTATTGGCAAGTGAGTATGAAGGAGCTGATTTTGTACTTATTGATTGCAAGTTGGAGGATTTCCAACAAGTCTTTGAAGTAGCACAACAAGGTGTTGGTGTTAAAGGTGCATTTATTGTAGGGTACAATGCCCTACATGAAGGACCTAAGTTATGTTTTGATCACAAGGGTTATTTTTTACCAATTGGAGAAGGGTTATTAGTTGGTAAAATTAGGGGTACTTTAGAAGGTAAAAAGATTGGTGGTGGTGGAAGGAGGAGCCATTGGGTTGTTGAGGTTGATGAATGTACTGGGGAAGAACATGTTTATAGGGTTAGTACTTCTCCAAATACAAATTAAGGTTTTATATGGATTTTGGCAACAGTGATGTCCGAGTCAGCTGATTTTGTTCGTCTCACCTATTTTATCAGATACTTGTTATATTTAGTTTTCACCGGCACAAGTACTGGATTACTCTATCCATAATTAGGTTTAGAATGATATAATAGAAATCACCTACAGTTAATTTTGTATCGGATGAGATATATATATATATATATATATGTACCTTCACACCCCACTTCATTGATGTACTAACAATCGTTGTAAAAATATAAATCCAATAATTTCCAACTATCCATACTTTATAATTACTGAGAAGAGTTTGGAAAATCTTAATCTTTTTCCCCCCTTTTTTCATTTTATTACGAGAGGCCCACCTCCGAAAAGTCCATAATTAGGTCGGTTTTTCCAATAAGCCCATAGTCTTTTGATGATTTCTGTTGGAGCCCAAAATAACAGATATTTCGGCCCAATATGCTTCAGCCCAATTCACATACATTAGATCCGGAGCTCAGTATTTATTTTGTATTTGTGACCATTTTGTTTTGGCACTTTTTGTAAGATATATATAAATTTATTTGCTTTCCACTTTAGTCCTTTTGTTTTTCATATCTAGTATTTTTTGTTTTTGATGCTTGATATTTTTGAGACGAGAGTCTTCCGAAAATAACTTCTCTATTTCTATGAAGTAGTGATAAGATTTCCGTACATTTTACTCTCTCCAGACTCCACTGAATCTGTTATTGTTGTTGGTGTGAGATGTGTATAAATATTATTGGCACTCTAGAATATTCTTTATTTGATTTTCCCATTTGTATCAATTTCCACTCATAAAAAACTAGAGTTTATTTATGTTTTGATCTTCAATTTCTTCCTAATTATCAACCTCTGTTGTCCGTAGACTTGAACTTTAGTGTAGCTTATATATGTAGCTAGATTCAGCGCACGTGTATGCCTAGTTATATAATATATTAGTAGATGTATGTTGTAGGCACTTTGTTAGTAACTTATTGAGCATATTGTAACCCCTTTGGCTGCATTTTGACATGTCTTGAAACACGTGTCCTAAATCATTGTAGCAACTTGATTATACAAAAAAATGACATCTTTTTTGGTAGTTGTCCAGTGTTGTTCATATCGTCTCCTCTTCCTCAAAACCTACTAATACAACCAAAACCAATAAAACATTTATTAGCTTCATGTTGTGTGTATGTTTTTCCATGTTTCATTACTTCTAAACTTGGTAGTAATCACATCTCACCCAATACTTCTTTATAGACAATATTTCTCGTGTATATCCTTGTTTATCGACCTAGTTATTCAACCATAACCAATACTTTCGTCATTGCCATATATTCCTCTAGATAGTGTCACGTATAGTTGGTCATGTGAAAAAATATGTTCCAGCAGATACAATAGTTACACTTAATTGAAGTGTAACTTCTTATCATCATACAGGTTTCCCCAACCAAGAAACAACAAAATAATAGTATACACTGCATATAATGATATTAACATGTACACATACTGGACTTCTTGAAAGCTAGAATCGTACAATCACAATTTGAATTGGAAGAATGACGAAGGTAATTTTTATTAATTGTAAAAAGGTGAGTCTTGAAAATACAATCGCTTACCAAATGCTTGTTTTGATTTTTTGTGTTTTAAAGTCCAATATAATCTTAGTATGAAGAAGAGGAAAGACTACAGAAACAACTTGAATAACATTCATGTAAGTTTTTTCTAAGCTAAAGTGTTATAAATGGCATGGGACTGTACATAGGCAGTCGTTAAAATAATAGACCATATCAATTTAATTGGACAGAATAGTAGTGTTATTGGCCTAAAAGTAATAAGGGAATAATACTTACAATGCGTTAAAACTCCGAGCAAGTTATCTGAAATTGTGGCAGCAAACAATCTGCGGGAACTGAGAAAACAATTAAATTATATTGGTGAAGGAGAAGATTAGATTTGCTTAGAAGAAGATTATCTTTGTAATCCATTTCTTGGAATATCCTTGTGAGTATTCCTTCATAAATAGAAAAGAATGTGGAGATGGTCATATCTATATAGAAGTGTACTTATTAAGAGATTTAAACTTACTATGTAAGTGACAACGTAGAAAAAGTTCTTGAAAGATAGTGAGTAAATGTACCAAGGATGGAGATGGCGTATGCTAATATGGTGCGTGAAGGGGTGCCAGTGGAGGTGAATCTCACTTCAATAAATTTCGCCGGCAAATCAAGATTCCTGGAGCTCCATCATCAACACTTCTCGCCAAGCTAAAAGTTGAGATAATGGATGTTATTTTGGCGACCATAGTGTTCAGTATCTTGCTAGCTGTGCTCATTGTGATACAACAACTGCGCAGTAAATCTGATCAGCCCAAAAGAGAGGTAGCCTCAAATGTTCAGAACAAGGTAATCAAATCATATAGCAAAGCTGAAGTTGCACTGTATAACAAGAGAACTGATTAATGGATTATTATCAAAGATAAGGTGTTCGATGTTACCTCATATGTCGAAGGACACCCAGGGGGTGATGCCATCCTAGAGCATGCTGGTGATGATTCAACTGAAGGTTTCTATGGGCCACAACATGCTACACGAGTATTTGAGATGATTGACGACTTCTACATTGGAGATCTGGAAATATAAGTGCTTATTTCTATCAATTGATTGGTAATGAATTGTTCATGTGAGAAAAAAAAAAAGGAACTTCCCTACCTCATAATGAAGCATCACTTGTGTCTACGACAACTTGTTGCCCTGTTCACCATCTTTCCATATTACGCTCTTCATTGCTGATTTTCCCAAATTCAGTTGTGTTGTCTTCTTTTGTTAATCAGCTTAGCATGAATTTGAAAAAAAAAAAACGGGTGTCAGTTAGATGTGACGCAAAATTAAGGTAAGTCCTTTAGTTAAACAACGACAGACCTAAAGTTGAATATCAATTGTATATGCAAAGAACGTAATTGAAATTGGAAGGACTTTGTATGCAAGCCGTTAAACAAATAGGAGTATAATATAATTTAAGAAAATCACAAGGTTAGCAGTAACATATATATACAGGTAATTTGTAAATGCAAATGGCATTGTCTGTACTACGTCCAAAAATTATTAGTCCGTTTAATCGTGTTCAAGTGCTAGAGGGAAAGAATCAAAAAAAGTAGGACTCAAATGGGGAATATGCGGCAGCGTATGAAAATCTGCAGATCTAAGCTTTGGCTTTACTACAGCCAGAAAATAATAATCCCTATCATTGTTTTCATTGTCTGATGGAGACAAACAGAGTAGTAATATCTATTCCAGTACTTCCATTTGAAACGAAGTATCAATCTTATAACTTTTCAGTATAAAGTTTTCGATAGGCATACCTTTTTTTTAAATGATTATGTCAATGTTCTCTTATGTCATCTGTTAAATAAGGAAGTTGCAGTGGCAGAAGAAGTCAATCTGTTAAAGACTAAGAAATGGGGAGGCTTTTGGTACATGTTTCTGTTTCTTCATATCAATCAGTCTGTCTAATTTTGAGATAACGATTAAGTTACATATTGTACTCGTCATACCCATTTTTGTATAGGTATCACTGCCCTATATGCTTTGAGTTATTTTCAATATGCCTGGAACTTATTCCACCAAAGCTTATTCCAAGTTTTGAATACATTTAGCTTTTGTTCATAACTCCTGGCATCTGATTCCCGATTATATTCCTCACACAAACATAGCAAAGTCGTACGTTCACTTCATCAGCAGTAACCGTTTTAAGAAGTGGAGGCAACGGGTTACAGGTGAGAAATATACAGTAGAATATGGATTAAGGCCAGAAGTTACATGATGATAGCGGATGCAGCAACTCTTCCAAAGCATAAGGCTCAAAATTAAATGGATTTATAGCCAACAGTATGTGTTGAGAATAGAAGAATTATCTAGTCTAAGGGCATTTCTGTCTTTTCAATCAATAGACTTAGTTACAACTAACTTGGATTAGTTAGTTATTAAGTATTCCTATATAAGGATACTTAACAATGTAATTAAGCACAAAAAGGAAATCTGAAAAATTGAATAAGAACTGCTCTCAATTTACTCTTTCTTCTTCTTTCTTCTTCTTCTTCCTTCCTCTTCTTCTTCCGCTCTTCTATTATTCTCAAACAACTCAGTGCTATTTCTGGAATAATTTCAGTATGCACGAAAAAGGAAAAAAACGCTGAAAGAGAAAGGGAGAAGTGACTGGGCAGTTAATAATTGTGAATAAAAGTATAAAGTCAGAATGTGCAAACATGTTCGTATAGAGTGCGGGCGCAAGTGTTTGATGGGAAATTGAAGAACATACACATGGGGGAAACGTTGTCTGTTCAGTATGACCTAGCGAAGGAGTGTGGTGTCGTAGGGTTGCGAATGTGACAGCACATTATAAGAGGGTAAAATAGTAATTTAACTTTGAAATTTTTAAAGTTCACGCTACTAAAATAATATACATAGATAGATCAGAACCAAAGCTACAATTTTACGAAAGTTTAGTAGAATTCAGTTATATTTCAAAATTTATTAAATACATATATATAATTAATTCAAATCACAATCAATTGTTTCTTTTTATTTTTTCTTTCTAAATTCAAAATTCCTAAATTTCAAAAATACCTCTGCTTCAATATATAAATATCAAATAAGTCGGATAATTCAATAATAACAAGAGAAAAGGACATTGCATAAAAGTTACTAATATAAAATACGAGTGTCATTTTTAGATTGCACGTTAAACACCATTAAAAACTAATAATTGAGAAAATATATAATATTTTCAATATTGAAACATATATATCGATCCATGAAATTAATTAGAGTTAATCTCCATCCATGATCATACTTGTATCATTTTACTACTTTTATTTTTCTTCAAATAGATTGGACTAAAATTATGAATTTCCCCACAAGTTATAACTAAATAAAATCGTGGAAACAAATTATTGGTTCTACCTGATAAGTCTATGGCTAGTAGCTTAATTTATCAAAAATGTAGAGATATCAATCTAGAACATATTCTAATTAATTACTCCTATAAGTTTAGAATGCTACTTCACTCATTTATTTTCTTAATCAGAACTTCGTCCTTATAATTTGTACCGCATCACTTCTTCATGTTTAAATAAGATGCTAATTAGGTACGTAAAAGAGTACTTGTCTTTATTTTTCAAATTAAGCTGTCCTATTCATTAATATAATAATTAGGAGCATACAGGCTGGTTGGTATGCTAATTTAGAATACGTGTTAATTAATTATTAACTTCATTCAATAAATTAGAAACGTCTAATTGATTAATTAATTAATTAATTAATCAGGATCAGAAACTTTTGATTTCCGCCAATGAATTAAGCCTGATGAAGAGTGGGGTAGTCAATTACATGTATAGTCAACCCATGGAGGTTAATGTATCCAAAATTTGGCTGGAACAATTTAAATTAATTAATCTTGAAAAGCCAATTAGTTTTTTTTTTTTAATTTCTATAGGGTTGTTTAAGGTGAAATTATTCCCTTGTGCTATATCATTTTCAATTTGATCCAAAATGCTTTAATTTTTTTAATCAAATTTTCAGTTGGAAGGAACCATTCTGTTTGTCTCTTATTCTATTTTTTGTTTTTTCTGCTGTCGTTTTTAATTTAATTGTACACTAGATAATATGATATTCTTATTTACTTAATTATATTTGAGATCTTCATCATGATTATCACACACAATTAAGCCTCGTAGTACATGGGGCATGTATGCTTAGGAGTACAAGATTATATTTGATGGACATTGTAGTATATTGTATACATATTTAGACTAAGACTAATTTTACAAAAATAATATTTTTTTAACTTTATTTCCATTAAAGTTAAGATGACAAATAAAATGAAATCGAGGAAGTACTATTTTATTGTTGAGATCTACTTGATCACACAAATATAAATTGTATGGTGTTGTGGCGGAGTCAAAAACCTTTTACTAAGGAAGTTTAAAATATGGAAAAAAAATCATGAAGAAGCCGAGGTTAAGTTCAATATCCACTTTTTTTGAAAAAAAAAACTCATATATAAACAATATAATTTTCTCATATGAGGTTCATACGTTCTATCTGGCACCATATATATACAAAACAATTCATCGCCGGATCATATGTTCTTCACCTGATTCTTGATCAACATGCCTAATCCAACGCTTGGGATTATTTTTTGACTTCAAATTTCCAATATCATAATTACTACTTGCTACACAAGCAATCTCTAGTCCAATATTTCCAAATGGAAGTGTTATTTCTCTCACAACACTTACTTTTGCATCAAGGATGACCTCTTTCCAGCTCAACGTCGTACTAATATTCCTTTTACATACTAAGATTGCTCCATGTTGGTTCAATTTAACATTACTTATTAAAGCTTTAGTAAAGTCTTTTCTCCCACCATCGATCTCAACAACAAGAAAATCAACTGGCCTATTCAGCTTTCTACTTATCTCCTCCACCTCCGTTCCCACGACGACTTCCGGCAACGCCACGCCGGACGATAATTTCTGCATGGCATTCACGTATTCTACTTTTGAAGTTTCGTCCGCTACGATGCATACGTGCCTCCCATGCGTGTGTTTCGCGGCAATGGCAAGGCCTAATGTAAAAAAAAATATTTAAAAACATCATTAAGTAAATAAAAGTATCGTATTCTCTAATTAACATGAAATCATAGCAGATAAAAATACTGATTTCATATTTTACTAGCATTAACCATGTTGTTTTTAATAATTTAAACTTTTAAATGAGATGGTCACACAATTCAATGTAATCCGTACCTGTGCTAATTGTGGTTATATTTTAAGACGTTGTCGTAATTTTTATTTTTGTTCCATGCTTCAACTATTAATTTTGCGTTATATCCCGCAGCCATGGCTGATAAAAATTCCGCGGCACTAGTTTTACTTGATATTCCACACTGCAAATATAGGATCATTGAAATGCCCAAAATCAATTATTCAGTTCAAGGAAAGAAAAAGAATAGAAGGTTTACTTCATATAATTAGAGGCAAACTAATTACTCTATCTACCTACCTCTCGATTCCCTTGTTTCATATTTCGATAGTCAATTTAACTAACTTTTAAAGTTAAATTAAATTATATTAATTTAAAATTTAAAAAAAATTGATGGATATTCAAAAATTATACGAAAAGTACTAGAGTATTATAGGTTGCATTTTTTTTATCAATATAATACAAAAAAATATATCTTAAAATCAAGTTAATCAAAGTTTATATTGTTTGACTCTAAAAAAATGATGACAACTAAAAACAACTGAAGGAGTATTTCATTTTACACATGGCGACGTTAACCTGACACTTCCTCAGAAAAATATTTATTAAAAGTCTATTTTACTAAATTAATCTTATGAATGATGCTTTGAAACTCTAAATTTAACTACAACTACTTTATGTAGTTATTCAATACCAAGGGCAGTATATATAAGAAAAAATTATAATAGAACTCTCTTAATTTGTTAAAATGGACAAGTAAAAAAAAAAGTCCATAGCTCCGTCAGATACCAAGTAAAAGAAAAGGGAGCTATGGACTAATAACGAATAGAATGTAAATAAAGTGTTTTTGCTTACTGTTTTTATGGTGTCAAGATACGCTTTTGAAGCTGTTTCTGGAGACCAAACTAATGTCATCTTTGCTTCTTCTTCTTCTTCTTTTATGATATACTATTTTCCTTACAAGAGGTGTTTGGTTGCTTTTAAATACTAAAGCAGAGATAATATTTAAGGGTTCCCAAAAAACACTTTGTTTTTTTTCCATTGAAACCGTTAGCGTTTTATATCCACAACACCAACCTCCCTTAGTAGCTGGTCAATGAGTTTATCTAATTTTTTTAAACTGTCTTTTTCTAGCAATTGTTAATTTAAACTAAACTCAATATTAATTTTAATTTGGTGATGATCAACAGATCCATCTCCTAGATATCATTCTTTTTTTAAAACAAACAAACAAAAAAATACTCCATTTTATAATTTGGTACGACATTATATTAATTATTGGGGTGTTGACATTGAGATATACTCTTTTCGTTCGAAATTAGCCGTCACATCTTGATAGTCAATTTACTAATTTTTAGAGTTAAATTAAATTAAATCAATTTGATTTTTAAAAATAGAATATACAAAAACTATACCGAAAGTACTATAAGTTTAATTCTTCTCATATGAAAAAAAAAAAAACTTACAATATTGATCAAAATTTAAATTGTTTAATTCTAAAAGAAATTGTGATAGATATTTTGGAACGAAGGGAGTAACACACAAGCTAAACAACAACCTTCATAAACTATATATGGTGTACTTTTCTGAAGCATCTAGCTAATCAACTTGTTCATAATTATATTCATGAACCTAATATAAGAGATGTTTAATTTATTCTGATAGACAAAATAACCACTTTTGCTTAGATATGATTGACTAAAATACTTTTTTTGTTTTAATTGGTCAGAATTTTTAATTGTGTTTTAGGTGCATACAGATTTAATTTAAAGTACTCTAGCCATATAACAAATCAAAACAAAGTTAACATCAAGCTAATTGTTAAAAGTTCAAAGTTTAAACTATATGTATAGGCAAATTTCATATTAGTAATCATGGAAGTGATGTTTTTATTAAATAAACAAGGTTTTAAACTCAAATTATGCACAACCTTAATTATAATGGCCGTACTTTGCAATGGTCAACATTGTACATAATCTAAAGGATATGGATTAAGGAGTCAACTTCTCCATATGTTGTAATTGATTGGACCAAGTTGTAACTAAATAAAAGTGGATAATGTAGCTCTTCTTTGCCAACTAGTTATTTTAAAAAAGCTACATTTAGCCCATCAATTCTTCTCCTACTCTGTAAATAGAAACATTCAAATTAGATAATTATGATAAATTTTACACTAGTCTGCTAAGTGCTAAGTATATTTCTAATCGAATTCAACCAAGTGGTATACAGAGTTAATGAGGCATAAAATTATCATATATTAAAATCTAATTAGCTAATCAGACGCGAATCCCTTCTTCCTTTTTTATCCTGGGAAAGAGGACCAAATAACGGTGTTTTTAAAATGTACTAATTGTGTATAATACTGTGTTCATATAATATCAAAAGGTATTTCCAAATATATTACTTAAAAGAATCAGCACATTCTATTGTTATTGTTTGTCTCATAATTTTTAATTTTATTATATTTATATATTATCACTGGCTTTTTGCTTTAGTCGTTTTTCTTTTACTTTTGGGGCCTGATATTTTTGAGCTGAGGGTCTCCTGAAAATAGCCCCTCTATCTCTATGAGGTAGTGGTAAGGTTTGCGTACATTTTACCCTCCCCAGATCTCATTTGTAGGATTCTATTGAGTATGTTGTTGTTTATAATAATTATCAAAATTTAAACTAATCAAAGACAAAATATAATACTAGGTGATTTTGCGAACCGATAAGGGTGCTTTCAATAGGATCGAAAAGCAAAAAAAATAATAAAAATTTACTGCTATTCAATTTAAGATGAAGAGACTTTTAATTTATTGCTTTTGATGATTCTTCGTAAACGAGTATGATTATCACTAATAAAATCATAGTATTCTAGTTTAAATTGTAATGTCGTGTCTTTTTCCATGCATTAATTAGACTAACTAATTAATATAAAGGAAAAGTATTAATGATCGTATTATTCTTGAAAAATAGTAGCTAGGAGTACTTCATGAAACTTAATTACACTTGTGGAGTTTTAGGACAGTATGGAATTTGAACTTTTTATGAAAGTGGCTATTTTTTTAAAATTACATGGCTGGAAAGTGGCTATTGTGAATTGGAAAAACTATCTAATTACATAAATATTTCTATTATATTTAGTGTTTTTTTTAAGTTTGAAATGATTACATAATGTATCACTAATTAATAACCTTATATCAGATTTCAAGTTAATGCACCTAAATATATGTATTCTTACCATATAGATTCACTCTCAAATGCTACATATATTGAGAGAGGTGAGTAAGAGAGGAGAGTGGTGAGCGAGAGAGGAGAGACGGGGGTAAGAGAATCATTGTATTATAGAAATATGCAAATCACTGTAGATACAAATATCAAGGATCCCAATACATTTCAAATACAAACTAAAATATAAATACATAGAGACGAGCAAAAAGATCTTCTTGAATACAAATGTATTAATTGAAATTACAGCTAATTTTGACATTATGCATTTGAGAAGCATATACCTAGGTACAGAATATGACATAGATGGTACTTTTAAAAACTCACTGAAAAATACATAATTAGACCTAAATTAATGGGATTTATGTTGTTTGCGGTTTGTGAATTTTATTCAAACCAAAGGCAGATATTTTTATGGGCCAGCATTCGTTCAATTAATGACAAAATCCACATATCAATCCACTTAACCTCTATATCGGCCGTTAAAGCAAATTAACGAACTTGACTCTTTGTACATTGCTCAAGAACAAAGAATTCAAAGCACCAAAACTGATGCTTCTTGTAGCAAATTCAAGCCAAGCATGGAACTTAGCACAGCCAACACTAACTTTCTACCAGAAATGCAAAACACAAGTAGACATTGATCAAATTCATGCCCAATTGATAACCACAGGACTTATAAAAAATCCATTTTTGACCACAAAACTTATCCTGAAGTTCTCTTCTTCACCTCACACACCCATCATTGAATTTGGTCGTTTTCTCTTCTTTTCTGACAATTTCTGTTGTTCAAAGCGAAATAAAGAAGATCCATTTCTGTGGAATGTGATAATGAAGTCATTTTCACATGGAAAAAACCCATATAAGGCTTTTGAAGTATTCTGTTTGATGATTGAACATGGGGTTTTTGTGGATGAGTATTCGTTATCTATAGTGTTGAAAGCCTGTTCAAGAATGGGTTTTCTTAAGCGAGGAATGCAGGTTCATGGGCTATTGAGGAAAATAGGATTTGGGTCTGATTTGTTCTTACAAAATTGCTTGATTTCCATGTATGTAAGGTGTGGGTTTGTTGAGTATGGTCACCAACTGTTTGATAGAATGTCTATGAGAGACTCTGTTTCGTATAACACAATGATTGATGGGTATGTGAAATGTGGAATGCTTGATGTTGCTTGTCGTTTGTTTGATTGTATGCCAATAGAGATGAGGAATTTGGTTTCTTGGAATGCTATGCTTACTGGATATGTCAAATTGGACCAAGGGTTTGATGTTACTTTGGAGCTGTTTAATAAAATGCCGGAAAGGGATTTGGTTTCTTGGAATTTGATGCTTTATTGCTGTGTTAAAAGTGGAAATGCTGAAAAGGCTACTGCTTTGTTTGACATGATACCGAAAAAGGATGTAGTCAGCTGGGCAATAATGGTAGATGGGTATGCAAAAATTGGTAAGATTGATATTGCAAGACGCTATTTTGATGACATGCCTGAAAGGGATGTGATTTCTTGCAATGCTATTATGGCTGGGTACGTCAAGAATGGCCACTGCCTTGAAGCATTAAAAGTGTTTCATGATATGTTAAGAGGAAGTAGTCTGGCTCCTGATAGTACCACCATGTTGATTGCGCTTTCTGCAGTTGCTGAGTTAGGTTACATTGATGAAGGGATTGCACTGCACTGTTACATAGAGGAGAACGGGTTTTTTGTGGCCGGAAAACTTGGTGTCGCTTTGATAGACATGTATGCAAAATGTGGCAGTGTAGATAGTGCAATGAGTGTGTTCAATGACATCCAAGAAAAAGACGTTGATCACTGGAATGCTATAATTGGTGGTTTGGCTATTCATGGCTTTGGGGACCTAGCTTTCCAATTGTTCATGGAGATGGAAAGACTTTCATTAGATATAGATGATATCACATTTATTGCAGTTTTGAATGCTTGTGGTCATTCTGGACTGGTAAAGGAAGGCATGATCTGTTTTGAGATCATGAGAAGGGCACATCATATGGAACCTAAGCTCCAGCATTATGGATGCATGGTTGACATCCTTAGTCGAGCAGGGCATGTGGAGGAGGCCATAAAATTTGTGGATGAAATGCCAATCTATCCCAATGATGTAGTTTGGCGAACGTTGCTAAGTTCATGTAGGAATCAAGAAAATGTCCACATTGGCAACCCAATGGATGAGCAATTAGTTGGACTCAATTCTCATAATTCAAGTTCCTATGTGCTTTTGTCGAACATATATGCCCAATTTGGTAAGTGGGACTATGTTAGAAGGGTTCGCACCATAATGAAAGAAAGGGACCTGAAGAAAACTGTGGGAAGCAGTAGGATCGAGCTCCAAGGAATTGTCCACGAGTTCTCCGTGGGAGACAAATCCCATGCTCAAGTTGAAGAGATCTATTCCACATTACAGATGGTTTGTGTATAGCTGTAAGGTCTCTCCTTTGTGGTCTAGGAGTTTACCCCCATTCAGGAAGCCAATTTTAACTAATCATTAGCCTTTTTTAGATCTGGACAGGGAAATTATTTTAAGCTGTTCCTCTGTAATTAGCAAAGCACCAGGGAAAACAATCCTGCAACTTGTAAATTTAAGTCAGATTTATCTAATAAGAGAAGTTCAAAACAGAATTGCAGTAAACACTCTCTTAAGTCTTACCTTTTTCACAATTCCTAGAGTCCCACATCTTGAATCCTCCATCCCATACACTACCTCAAGGTCCAAGGATGTTAGATTCCACCAGTTAATGAGATAGGCATTGACATCATTAAAAATAAGATTGTAACGTAATAAACAAAATGTAAAATGTAAGAAGTTCTAGTATTTCTTTTCGTTTTATTTTTATTTTTGTATAATATTGTCCTGAGATGAGTTTACATGGAATAACACGGCAAGTGAGAATTTTGGGATTGAGGCGTAATTGTTGTTCTATTTGTTTAGCCCATCACTGAGCTAGATTATTTTAGTTTGAGCGTTTGAGCAGCCAATACAAGGTAAGAGCTTTAAAATAGCTGTGTGCTCATAGGAGAGGAAGAGGAACAAGGAGAGTGTGCACTAAAGTGGTGTTAAGGATGTGCAAAAGTAAGTACACTCATAGTAGCTAACATTTAACCTATGTAAACCACATAATTTTCCAACGAAGAGTGTACACCATTCTTCACCTGAGGTGACTCTACCCATGCTCCTAAATCGGGGGTATGGTGGAGTAATATTGGGAAATTGTCACCTGATGGTTGCAGTATTGCACGGGCCAGGATTTGGCTTCTTTGTGTTGAACCTGGCGTTGGCCAGTTAATTTGGTTCAGGTCAAGGTTTAGGAAGCCAACTTCAAACTCGTATATCTGAAGTTGATTTTGAAGCAGCTAAACTTATAAAAATTTATAAACTTCAGTTATGCCTTATATGGCAATTCTCAAATTAGCTATCTATGAACAATTCCCCTTCAAATTAGGCTGTCAAAATTTAAGTGGATTTTTCAAATAAAAGTAGGGCAAACATGTGTAGCAGCCACTCCACCCTCCATGCTATCAATTAGAGTAGGAAACTAGAGTTGGCCTACCAGAGAAAGTCATATAGTAATTCATATAATTTTCCGTAGGCCCTTAGCCACCTTAGGTTCCTCCTCCCAAGAATTATTTTAGCACATTAGGATAAAATCATATTGCTATTTCAGCAATAAAAAATAGTACTGCTAGTATCAATTAATTTAAGGTGCTAGATACAATAGAATAATAGAAACCCCTTTACAGTGTAATTAGTAGGAGGTCCAAGAGAAGGGTGACAACTTTGCCAAGGACAAAATATACTCACAGGCAACAGAGAGTAGCTTCTATAGTCACGAGAGCCTACTTCTGTCTTAAAAAACTGAAAGAGCTTGACTTCTGCTATACATTAAGGGTAACCGTCCATAATAAGTGGAATTAGTAAGCTGAAATGTAAGTCTTAAGTCAGGTACATGGTGTATTACAAGAGGTAAAAATACACCGGTTAGTATAACTTTTACATTTGTCGGTATATATAAGTTAAATCTAGACTAAACGTGTATAAATTAAGAATGAAAATCACATATGATCAAGTTTGTGAACTACACCCTTGTCCTAAGTAAGCAGGCAATCTTGGATAATGAGGTAAAATGGTAAGTTTAGACACAGAAAAGATTCAAGTTTTCCTATAATGCTTTTCCAGGGATGGGAAGGAGCATGATGTCCTTATTGCTTCCAGCCAAAACTTTGGAGTACTTATTTACTTGTTTGGAAATTTATGGTGGTGGAATCAAACGTCAGAAAGATCACATGTTGAGATTAGAAGAATTTGGATCTTAGCTGGAGTAAGAAGTTGTTTCGCCATCTTGACTTTTGTTACATCAAATTCTGGAGAGTACGTTTGGACCATTCAGTTTTATCAATTTGGAGTGCTCAATTTGACATATGTCCAAAATTTATAGCTTAGGATACTCCATTTCTTGATATTCTCTCTCTGTTTTCTTTTATTCCTTTTCCCTTTTTGAGATTGCAGATGGGGTACATTACTGCATTTTTGTTGTACATTTCATAGAATTTTGTGATCTTTTGCTTTTGAAGACAAGAAAAGCTGAATCACCTTTCTGTACCCTCACAATAGTGATCTGTGGTTAATGCTACATGATTTACTCTATGAAAGCAGTACTCCATATAGCAAGAGGTCATATATGATACTAAATAGAAATTGCACTTCTGGTACACTAGATTGCAAGTGGAGTAAACTTGCTTAAAATTATGGTTAAGTTGCATAATACAAGAGAACTGATCACTCGAGGCTACCTAGGTTGAGGTGCATTAGTACTAAACTATGCGGAACAGGCACCCAAAATTCAAATGTGTCCGTCCTCAAGCACAAGTCATGCAGGATCCAAAGGATGGGAAAAGGGTGCCAACTCCTGGCATCAGAAAGAAGTTAGTACCAGGCTCCTAATGGTCATTTGAGAATTTAGGTGCTGTGCTAGCTTTCACGACTCGTGGTGGAGGTTAAATCATTCAGTTTTTGCATGACAATTTCAATGTCTGGCCTCTGATTTGGTGACTCGTGCGTGCATAGTAGAGCAACCTTTGCCAACTGAACCGCCTCTGCTTCAACAAAGTTGCCCCAAAGATTTGGATCAACGAAGTCTTCAAATCTGCACAACTCTGCCCCTTGATAGTTAGAAGGGGTGATTCTACATCTTCCAGAGAGAATCTGAAATATGATCATGCCAAATGCATAGAGATCACTCTTTTCGGTGAACCTGCCTGTGGTTGTGTACTCAGGGGCTAGGTAGCCCATTGCAGCACTTCCCTTGAGTGTTGAGAAGACAATGTCATCGGCTAGTAGTTTGTGCAGACCAGAATCCGAGAGCAATGGGTTGTAGTGTTGGTCAACAAGTACTTTTTCAGCTGATACATTTCGATGGACTACAGTAGGTTTGCTTCCCTTGTTTCCATGCAAGTAATGAATACCTGTTACACAACTGATATCAGATTTTGTTATTCAAATAACAGGAGCGAGAGAAAAAAATTAACCATAGATATGACAGGCAGTTTCCTTCCGAGCTAAGATCTGATTGAACATAAATTTGGTTGTCAACGAACTACAATGAAAACATCAAATATGAGACAACAATCAAACAGTGGCTCACCTCTAGCAATGCCTTTGATTATAGAGAGTCTAGTTGACCAATCAAGGACCTTTCCTTTTCCATCCTTCACGTCAAGGTACTGCAACAAATTTCCATTGGGGACGAAATCATAGATCAGGAAGCATTCTCCCCTACCTTTGGAACAGCAAAAGCCTCTCAACCTCAGAAGATTTTCGTGTTTCAATGAGGTTAAGAGTTTTAGTCCCTTAAGAAATTCAGTCTCATCAGACTTGCAGCTAGTCTTGGAAATGCACTTAATAGCAACAAGAGACCCATCCCTCAACGTCCCTTTATAGACGGCTGTGAAATTACTCTTGCCTAACAAGTTTGCCTCTGAAAAGTACTGTGTAGCAGACTCAACTTCATCCAAATTGTACATAAAGCTCTCAAATACTTCCTGAGAGAAAGCACTTCCACCTCGGCCTTTGCCTAGAGGATCCCAGCCATTGGAATATTCCAGGCTGATGAGGGGTGATGCACTTCTTCTAGATATCTCCTTCACCTCATCAGTACTGAGTCGCCTATCAGAGGTATCAAGAGTACCTCCAATTTTCTGTTTCCGACGACGGTACCACGAAAATGTGAAAAGTCCAGTTAATGCTACTGCAGCAAAAAGTGCAATAACACCAAGAACCACAGCAGTCTGTGATTTTCTGGACTGACTCATTTGTTTTGCTTGTACAACATTTGCAGACTCTGGGATATCTTTTGTGGGGAGACGATTTGAACCAGGTTCAAATGGTTGCGGCCTGTCTTGGTTTAGACTAGATACAGTGCAGAGTTTCAAGGAAGAAAATTCAATTCCACATAAGTTTGGGTTGTTTGCAAACTGAAATCCCTCATTCAGTCTCTTTAAGGCTTCATTTCATCCATTGCCAGAACCAAAAAGACCAAAAAGGGGAGTTAGTTCTACTATCATGTCTAATAGTAAACATAGGTACTCATAAGCATCTGAAACAGTGAAATAGGATATTACTATCAAGAAAATCAAATAGAATTACCTTGAGGGACATTGCCAGAGAGTGTATTATTTCTGATATCAAGAACTTCTAGCTTTGGAGCATTGGCTAGTTTTACTGGAATTGACCCGAAAAGATGATTGAAGCTTAAGTCAAGCCTGGTTAACATCTCCAAGTCCCCCAAGCTTGCAGGAATTGCTCCAGTTAACTGGTTGACTTGCAAAGCAAGAACACTGAGTTTCTTCAAAGCCCCAAGTTGATTAGGTATGCTTCCCTTCAACTGGTTATAACATAGTTGCAATACTGTGTAAAATCAGAAAACAAATGGAGCTCAATTACTTTCATTTGAGATTTCATTCAACCTAAAATTGCAGAAAAATGACTAAACCACCTAAATAATAGACTAGAAATTTGCAACATTTTTCAAGCATTAATCCATACTGAAGCTCAAGCAATGGGGAAAGGTACTAATGACACAGAAAAGCTTAACAAAAAACCAAAGATAGAGTCTTTTTCAAGTGTTCCATGTTCTTAGCACCTAGCTGTAAGCTTACATAAGAACAAAAATCACCTCAGCAAAGATACATTAAGGATACCTCTTTAATAGACTTACAATGACTAATGAGTACTAAAAATCAAAGTTTTTTTCAAAAAAAAACCATAGACATTGTGAAATTACTCAATAAACAGCATTATCACTTCTTGAGCTCTTTACTAGACATCCACTTCATTAAGAGAGCTATAGATCTATTTGGCAAGGTTCGAATATTCATACAAATTAAGTAAAAATTAAACATCAAGACTGGGACTTTTTACCACCACTTACCCAAACAGCTAAGATAACAACTTTTTTTCCTCAGGAAAATACAAAAAGAACCTACCTTGAAGATTAGACATGTTGCCAACCTCAGGAGGAATAACCCCAGAAAGATTATTCACATTGAGATACAAATCAGAGAGCTGAGTTAAGTTAGCAATTTCCTTAGGTACAACCCCATGTAGCTTGTTGAAGTGCAAGTACAATCCAGATAAGCTCTGAAGCTGACCAATCTCAGGTGGGATTTTCCCAGTAAGATCTTTGCCTTGCAAAGAAATGTTAACAACTTGACCAAGCTCATTACAAGCAATACCTTCAAACGAACCATTGCATGGGTCAGTAGAATCAGGTGACCATGATGAAAGAATGAGGCTTTTGGGGTCCAAAGATGCTTTGATAGTCATGAGCAAAGACAATGAAGTTTTAGCATCATTAATGGCTTTAGAAGAAACTCTCTGTTGAGGGAATGTTAGGATTAGAATGAAAAAGATAATGGAAGAGTTAAAAGAGAGAATACCCATGTTTGGTTTTGCAAGAAAATGGATGGGAAAGTTGTTTTTGGTGACAAATTTCAAGAAAGGAGAGTTGGCTTTTGTGAAGAAGATATTGCAATGTGTGACTGATGGAACACTGGTGTAGAGATAATAATAATAATAATAAGCAGAAAGAAGAAAACTCCAAGAATCTTAATTTGAATCTTGGTAACTGGGGTAACCAGTAACCTGTAAATAGCTAGCTTGGGGAAACAATCATTTTGAATAAAAAAAATTCAAATTTTTAAAAATTACTTCATTCATTTTAATTTGTTTTTCTAATTTTAACATGACGTACTAATTTCTTCCCTATCTACATCGTAACGTTCAAATTTTGTGAGTTTAACTTTTAAATTCAATCGCGAATTTAAATATGATATCTTTTTAAGTGTATAAATTTTTAATAAGTAAAAATATTTAAAAGACATAGAAGATCATGATTAAAAACAAATTTCTTTTTACTTTCGGGATAAAGAAAATGTCACGTAACTACTAAAGAAGTAATTTTTTTAATTTTTAAGTGAGACAAATTTACAATAGAGGCAGATATGAAAAATTGTTTAAATAATTTTTTGACTAGTAATAGTATCATATATAAAATAAAAAATAAGAGTATACACTATTTTTAACCTTTTAAGGGATGAAAAAAAGATTTTGATTTTCCTTTTGAGTGATGAACAAAATGGTTTTGAGGTTCTCAGATTTGGGAGTTATTCATTTTTATGTTTTCTTTTTAAATTTAAAGTAGTAACAAATAACAATAAGACAGTCAAAATAATAGAGGACTACTGTCTTCTGACTTGGAGTAAGGAAGTACTAGTACTACTCATAAATGTAAGAGAAGAGGTTAGGTTGGCTTTTGAATTTTATAATTTATTGCTCAAGGCATTTAATTCATGTGTAATTTTGAAACTTTTCTGCAGTATTTTTTCCAAATCAAGAAATGCTGATCTTAGTCATTTATTTTTTTAAAAAAATACTCCCTCGTCCTTTTATATGTCATCTTTTATGATTGAATTGCATTAAAAAAAAAGGTAATTTTATTATTTTACCCTTATTTAAATTTACAATGTACGCTAATTTTTTTTCTTGTTCTTCTAGTTGGGTCAAATGTATCTTTACAAAGCTCATTAACTATCAAGGGTAAAATAGGAAAAATAATGTTATTTATGCATTGATTTTGTGAAACGACATGTACTCCCTCCGTCCATATTTACTCGTCCTATGTTGACTTGGCACAGGGATTAAGAAATAGTAAATGATAAGGGTAGTTTTACATGAGGAAATTACCCTTTTAATATAATAAATATAATGTCTTGAAAAAATGTAATAGGGAAATGACTATAATTAATGATAAGAGTAAATTAAAAACTAAGTGTAAAATTATCTCTTGATTTCATAAAGTGGACAAGTATTGTTGGACATCCCAAAATAGTATAGGAAAAAGTAAAGATGGACGAAGAAAATATTAAAAACCATCTATTTATAGGAAGAACAACATATTAAAGGACCAGAGATAGTAATAAATTTGTATTCCATTTTCTATGTCACTATTGGTTATATAGTACATTTCAATTAATTTATCTTATTTTTTTAAAATTTTATTTTAACAATGAAGAGGAAAATGGAGATTTCTTCTTTTTCATATATCTCCAATTTTTAAGAAAATCTTATATAACAAAACAAAGGGAATCTTCACAGAAAGATTAAAAAAAAGCTGATAGGAAAAAAACAATTAACACAGAAATATACAAGCATGGGGGGTGAGTTGTTTTCAGGAATTTGACAAGAAAATAGAAAAGGACAAAATATAATTAGTAGGGTGGTAAATTAATTATGATCTGTGAAGGGAATCACATGAAAAAAAAATAACTTTTTTTGTGAATAAACTTTAGGGGATAGTCATTTTCATGTTTGGACGATATCGTGTCTATATTTTAAACTCTTTTCCAATGCTTCCTTTCTGGGGAAATTAAAAATTAAAAATGGAAAAGGAAGAATGATGAGTAAAACATTGAAAAGGACTCATTTTAAAAAAAAAGTATGGAATTGAATTCAAAGAATTCTGGTCACATAATGACAGAGAATTTTTCTTTAATAACTAGGAGTAATACTTTTCATCCAATTGTTATTGGGTAAATTTTTTTAATTCCCATTATATATATTCACTAAGCACATTAAAATCTTCAATTAATTAAGTTATGCATTTCTGATCCTTTTGTTTGTCCATATTCAAAAAATTTATTAATTGTACTACGTATTCATTTATTACTTAAAAATATTTGTGAGTTATACTCATTGAGTTTGTATTAATGTTTCATAATTAATGAGAGTACTATAATTTTATAACTAGTCAGCTATAAGGAGTAGTTTCTCTATATGACAAAAAATTAAATGTATTGAGTTATATATCATTAGAATCAAAGGTAAACTTTATGGACTCAAAATGATAATTTATTTTCCTTTATTATCATTCATGATTAATAGTCTAATGGAATTGAAATTCTGACTCATATCCAACATTTATTATCTACTTAATATGAGAGTTATTAAAGTGACAACACTCTTTATTTCTTAACATGAATTACTTGGTCAAGAGATGCAATTTTAAATTTTTTGATTAAAAACAAAAAGAAATCTTACTACATCATTAATTAAAATTTGAATTTTTGCGAGTATAAGGACATTTATATTTCGAAAACATCTTTGAATCAGTTACTATGATGATATTTTGTAAAAACTTCAACCAAAAAAAATTAAAATAGACACATAAGTTGAGAAAACATGTTACAAGAACTCAAAAGAAGGAACTAGATAGGATTAGGACCTAAAGTTTTAAAACAGATTGTTGTGTTGCACCATGCTACTTTTGTTACAAGCACATGTCAAAGAAATTATTTATTGTGACTATGTAGATTTGTTGCAAACAAATACAACAGAGAAATTGGTGACATCCTTCTTTAGAAATTTAAATTTGCAAAATATCATCTTTCATTTGTTTTCACTTTAGATGTGTTTGAATGTTAATTATTAAATACTCCTTGAATTACCAATTAAGATTGTGGTAGAGTGATAAGTACTCCGTCATTCTAAATCAGAGGTCTCAGGTTCGAGTACCCTTGGGTACAGAGTTGTCTTTGTTAGGGAACATTTTACCCCAATGTATGTTTTTTCAGCGCGAATCTAGAGTTAATTGGGCTCCAATATGAGTATCGAACATCGAATGGAAAAAAAAACAATACTCATCGATGTCCATTTTATAATTTCTAAATATTTAATGAGTAATTTGATAAAATTGCACCTATTTCACACATTTCCATCGTCGTCTCTCTTACACGATCCTCCACTTGTTTATCAATCTCATGTTTCCTTACATCTTGTATAGAATTGGAGCAGTACTCTCTAGCAAGTAGGGATGACAATTGGGCGGGTTGGATCAAATTTGAGTGGGTTATAATGGGTCAAGACAACAAACGGGTCAAGACTCAACTCAACCCGAATTCACTTGGATTAAAATGGGTTGGGTCAAAACGGATTGAGTAATGGGTTAGAAAACGGGTCAAGACTCAACCAGATCCAACTTTTACTAAGTTTTACTTATTTTATTTATTTTTTTTAATATTTTAGTACTTAATTAAATTACATTTTTCTTTATTATGGCTATATAAAATATATCAAGTTAAAAAAAAAAGTGTTTTAAAAATATTTTGGCAAGATCTCCCTCGAGTCAATTCGAGTTGCATATCAACCCAATTTTAAACGAGTTGAAATGGATTAGATTGAGATGAATTGAGCTAATCATTGGACCCGTCCAAACTTCAACGGATTGAGCTGATTGAACGAGTTGAATTTAATCTTTATCACCCCACTCGCGAGCAATGCAATTTCAGTAATTAGAAGATACAAAAATTGAAAAAACAAAATGAGAGTGATGGATGACTAATTCATCAAAAGAATGAACTTCCAAGCTACTTTTGTGAAAGTGGAGGAGTAGTACTTGTCTTTTTGGTTTGGCTTTCAGTAAAAAGTGAAAAAGGTGCTGCTTCTGGTGTGTTGTCCTTACCAACCACATAAAAACAACTACTTGTGAATGCTATAATATCAACATTTGAACTTGTGAATTTTATATATGTTTACTCTGACTTCCATTTATTTCAAATTCCATAATGAAATTATAACTTTGGGCTCTATAATCATTATACTGCCCACCAACTATTTCACATTTATTTGCACTTATTATTTATATCAAATTCTGTAAATTTATGGTAGTATTAGTCATCAGGTGAGAAATTAAGATTAGAGTAATACAAGTTCCATTCTAGTTTCACCTCACCCTCAACGCAACCCATCACATGGTGAAAATATTGATTACTTTGAATCAGAGGCTAAGTCAAAATTAAAAATTTGAAAATTCCAAAGAAAAGAAAAATATTGCAAAGAATGCTTCCTTTCAAAAAGGATGGTGAGGTTCGAACAATGGCGGAGTTATATTGATTGACACCTCTTCATTCGAAAATTATACAATTTAACTAGATAAAAAAAAAAATATGTATAGATATTATATATTGCCACCTTTTGAAATTTTGACATTTTTTAATCGAAATTCTAGCTCCCCCTGAGTTCCAACCCAAACTCTAGTATGGGAAGCTGATTTGATAGAACCAGGGTCAGCGAAAGACATGAAGAAGGCTGCTTCTAAACGTGATCTTCTATTCTCTCTCTTTCTATCATCAGAGAATTAATCTCGTAGCCTAGCTACGTAGCAGGCTCAGAGCCTTTTGATCGAGGAAGAAAGCAACTTCACGATCCAATGAATTCCCTAAAATTGAATGACACAAGACAAACTAGAATAGGCTGATTGATCCAGATAGCAATAGGCTCCGATCAAAAGGAACTGCGCGTACGCTAGAAAGACGTATAGGAAAGCGTTTCTGTTGCCCCTTCCTTACCACTGGCACTGAGTCATTAGTTAAGTTTTATTAGGGGGTTCACAAGTTAATTTATATTTATTTAATTTTCTACTATAAATACAGGAATTTGTCCGAACCTCTGCTTTGAATAATCATCAAACAATTAGTTACATTTGCCACTGTTACCACTTTCAATGATGGTGAACTGATGATGTAATGAAACAAAAAAAAAGGTTAGTATACAAGTTATTTTAGCAAATTGGATGGAATTAACAAAAAAAAATAATAAACCTGACACATTTTTATAACGTTAAAAATAAAATGATATTGTAATCATATAAAATTTATTGAAATATAAATTTTATAAAATGATTCAAATTATATTAAATTCAAAATATATTAGTCCAAACAAATATTATGGATTAATATAATTTGGTTATTAAGTCCAATAAAGTACGGATTTAATTAAAAGACCAAATTCAATTATTTGGGCTACAAAAGACAATCCAAGAAATATGTTAGTCCAAACAAATATCATGGATTAATATAATTGGGTTAATTAATTAAGTCCAATAAAGTATGGATTTAATTAAATGCCCAAATTCAATTATTTGGGCTATAAAAGATGACCCACTTTATTAGGCCCAATATCTTCTCATCCAAGAGGCCAATCTTGGTGCCACGTGTCAAATGATGTGGCACGCCAAGTCAAACAAAGAATCCAATGGGATCATGCCATGTGTCGAAATGACAAGCCCATTTCATTAAAGCCCAATATGCCATGTCACTTAAATTTGATTGGCTGAAGGAAAGTCTTTCCTATTATAATTCCTCTATTCTACAATTATAAATAGAGGTCTTCAGAATTCAAAAAAAAAAAAAAAAGAAGAGAAGAGAAGAAGAATTCTAACAGAAAGCTAGAGAGAGCTCGTGGATCAAAAGCCACAAATTCCTCCACAAATTCAAGAATTCAAGCATTCAAGTTCAAGAACAAGCTTTAAAGCTCTTGAACTCAAGAACAAGCTTCAAGATCAAGAACAAATCCAAAGTTTCAAGATCAAGATCAAGAACAAATCCAAAGTTTCAAGATCAGGATCAAGAATAAATTCAAAGTCCAAGAACAAATTCAAGAACAAGATCAAGAGCCCTTGAATTTACACTTGAAAAGGCGAATCAGAGGATTCACAGAGATTGTAACACTCACATATTGAAATTAAATACTACGATTGTTGCGATATTTTCGTTCTTGATTATTATTTTCACGATACGAAATTTTATCGTCTACAAATTCTGGCACGCCCAGTGGGACTATCTCTGCCTCTCATCTCAACTTTCCAAGCATCAAAGAACATTCAAATGGCTTCCAAGAATATTAATTCCCAATCAACTTTCTCCAACGCTACTGACTCCAAGTTCTCTGCTGAAGTAGAGGGAATTCTTGGTGTTACCTTTGGGAGTTTTGGTGTTGTTACGAGGAGCAAGGCTACTATGCTAGGACAACAAACACTTCATGTGTCGTCCACATCAATTCCTATCTTTGGGTCTTCAACTCTGAGAGGAGAAGGATCCTCTACAAATGTTACGAACGGAGAAAGTAGTATTGCTGAAAAGATAGAAAGGACCCTAGCTTCACTCAAGCTTCCTGGTTCTAAGAACTCTAGTGCGAAGAGAGGCTCACATGATGTGAGCCCTTTGAGGGTTAACTCGCGCAAAAATCCATCACCAATGGTCATTCAAGCAATGGTAACCGATTCTTCATCTATGGAGGAGCAACTTACGAATTTGTCAAAGATGATTGAGGGATTGACCAAGCATGTGCAAAGTCAAGAATCTCGCATCGATAAGCTGATGGATAGGATGGATGGTTTACTAGGTGGAGAATCTAGTCATGCACCTGGAAAAGGCGTTGAAGTTCAAGAGGTTGAAAATCCTATGAACCAAGCATCACGTATCAAGGAGATGCCAATCTCCTCTGAGGGGATGATCCCACTGGATCAGTTAAAGGAGTTCATAGAAGGGACCATTAAAGACAAGTATGAAGTCTCCACAAGGTCTTCCCATACATATGCTAAGCCTTACACTGCAAGGATTGATAGCCTCAAAATGCCTGCCGGTTATCAACCCCCTAAATTTCAGCAATTTGAAGGCAGAGGAAATCCAAAGCAGCATGTTGCACACTTTGTGGAGACATGTAATAATGCTGGAACCTATGGAGACCATCTCGTCAAACAATTTGTTCGCTCCTTGAAGGGAAATGCCTTTGACTGGTACACAGACCTTGAGCCTCATTCCATTGACAGTTGGGAGCAACTGGAGCATGAATTTCTTAATCGCTTCTATAGCACAAGGCGCACAGTGAGCATGGTAGAGCTCACAAATACTCGCCAAAGGAAGGATGAACCTGTCATCGACTTCATAAATCGATGGAGGAACGCGAGCCTTAATTGCAAAGACAGACTTAGTGAAGCTTCTGCTATAGAAATGTGTATTCAAGGGATGCACTGGGGGCTTCTGTACATCCTACAAGGGATCAAACCTAAGTCTTTTGAAGAGCTAGCGACTCGTGCTCATGATATGGAATTGAGCATGTCTTCTGCTGGAAAGGATGGAATGTTGGTTCACGATCCTCGCAAAGGAAAGGACAAACAGGAACCCAAGAAATGGAGCAAATTTGCACCCAGAAATGACAACAAAGAATCCATGAATGTCAATATGTCACCCGTGAAGTTTACTGCGAAGGAGAGTAGGAAGCAGAGCACAAAGACGACTTTTCAAGAACGCTCAAACCGAAAGCTAACCCTGAGAGAGATGCAAGAAAAGGAATACCCTTTTCTGGATTCTGATGTTCCTGAAATTTTTGAGGAATTGGTTGAGCTAAAGCTCATTGAGTTGCCAGAGATGAAACGACCCGATGAGGCTGGAAGAACTGATGACCCAAATTATTGCAAGTATCATAGACTCATAAGTCACCCTCTTGAAAAGTGTTTTGTCTTCAAGGACAAAGTTATGCAATTAGCTAATGAAAAGAAGATTGTCCTTGATGATGGAAAGGCAAGCTCTAATCAAATCTCTATCATGTTCGGCTCGCTTGACCCAGTCCAACTATGTACACCTAAAGGAGAAGGGTCGTTAGAGAAAGAAAGGTCCCAAGTTGGCATAGATAATGATGAAGGTTGGATTCTCGTGACTAAGCGGAGACGCAACAAGACAAGTCCGCGAAAAGGATCACTTGAACAACCGACTAGACAAAGGGTAGTAAAGAGAGCGAAGAGGCAGAAATCGGTCAAGCGTCCAAGGGGGCCGAAGGTGGACATGCATCACCACCAGAAACCGCGACGTCCTGTGACATTGGGGGAATTCCTACCAAGTTGGTTCTGTGTGGAGACCACTCAAGACAATCTTGAGGCATCATATTTCAGTGCTGACCAGGGAGAAACAACGAATGAAACTTCATCGAAGGTTTCCCCTGCTAACAAAGACGAAGTAGTTGGTGAAATTCCGTCAAAGGCATATCCGCCATCTTCTGAAAACTTTTTGGGTCCCTCTTTTCAAGAAGTACATGCATGTGACACAAAAATCACATTTACGGACGATGATCTTCTATTTGGTGAAACTCTACACAACCGTCCTTTATATATGGTGGGCCACGTGCTAGAGAAGAGGATCAATAGAATTTTAATAGATGAAGGGTCTGGGGTCAACATTCTACCCATCCACACGTTGAAAGAGCTTGGCATCACAACTGAAGAGCTTAGCGAAAGTCGTTTGTTGATACAAGGATTCAATCAAGGGGGGCAGAGGTCCATAGGCTCAATTAAGCTGGATATCCATATGGACGATTTGCGATCAAGTGCATGGATGCATGTGATTGATGCAAAGACTTCATATAATATATTACTGGGAAGGCCTTGGGTGCACGAGAACAAAATTGTCTCATCTTCTTACTATCAATGTCTGAAGTACCTAGAAGATGGAACTGAAAGGAAGATAGTTGCGGACAATAACCCTTTCACTGAAGTGGAATCACATTTTGCCGATGCAAAGTTCTATTTAAAGAATTATGTCATGAAAGGGGAAAAGCTTGAGGGTGACAAACTGACCAAGTCTGATAGGCTTAAAGGCAAAGCAACCAATGCGGCTATTGAAAAGACCAAAGTTGATACTGGGGAGCCTGGTACTTGTCCAAATAAAGGGAAGACCATGCCCTCGAAAATAAAGCCATCTCCTACACTCCGATATGTCCCAAAGGTGAAGAAAGAGGAAAGACAATCATATGATGTACAAGGGAATGTATTGGAAAGGTTGACACTTCCTATCAAACGCATCGATGCAATAAACTCGTCTTCAAAGATATTGGGAAATTTTGTGGCTCAAAATCTGCCACAAAATACATCACTTCCCACGAAACGTACAGAAGGCTTTGATCCAAATGCTTACAAGTTACTTGGAAAGGCTGGGTACAATCCTGAAGAGCCGTCTAGGCTAGGGAAACTCCCATCGGAGGCCACGACTAGGCAAGCACGTGAGGGTCTAGGCTATAGCCGGCCACCACCGGTGCGTATCTCCATAAGAAGGGCAAGCAATAACTATGTCACTATAGAAGATGGGTGTTCCTCTTCTAATAAACGGCCTTCTGTCTTTGATCGACTTGGAAAACCTACTGCAAGAACTTCTGTGTTCGAAAGGTTAGGTCCATTGAAGGAGAAGAGTAACAAGCGTCGAAGAAGTAACCTAAGAGTAACAATGCTTCCTTCACATATGATCCAAAAGGATTTCGAAAGCATAATTCCTTCCAGGATGAAGCGACGAGTGGAACTCGTAGTTTCATGTAAGGAAGTACTAAAAGCGAAGACTCACACTGTGGTGTACACCAAGGAGCGCGAGGAAGATGAAGAAAGTGTAGGCTCCTCATGTCATGTTACCACTCAGATTAAGAATGATGCCTTGTCTGAACTGAGAATTGATGAAGAACTTGGAGGTATTGTTTGGTGCCATCATATATCTATTAATGATAATGACCCACAAGAAGAGGAGGACGCTGGAGATGCTCCACCAGAATTCGAAGAGGGGGTGAAGACCACGATCGATCCCTTAAAAGAAGTTAACCTTGGCACTGATGAAAACCCAAGACCAACTTACTTGAGTGCTTTCCTAGAAGCTGACGAAGAAATGGCTTATATGAATATACTTAAAGAGTACAGGGATGTCTTCGCCTGGAGCTATAAAGAAATGCCTGGTTTGAATCCCAAGATTGCGGTCCATCAATTAGCAGTCAGGCACGGCGCTCGTCCTGTCAAGCAGGCTCAAAGACGCTTCAGGCCGGACTTGGTTCCATTAATTGAGAAAGAAGTTAACAAACTCATTGAGGCAGGATTTATCCGTGAAGTGAAATACCCCACGTGGATTTCAAGCATTGTTCCCGTGAGGAAGAAGAATGGCCAAATTCGAGTTTGCGTTGACTTTAGAGATCTCAACAATGCATGCCCTAAAGATGAATTCCCGCTACCCATTCCGGAGTTGATGATTGATGCTACAACTGGCTATGAGGCAATGTCATTCATGGATGGTTCTTCTGGCTATAACCAAATTCGCATGTCACCAAAGGATGAAGAACTCACAGCGTTTCGTACGCCTAAAGGCATTTATTGCTACAAGGTGATGCCTTTTGGTTTGAAAAATGCTGGTGCCACGTATCAAAGGGCTATGCAAAATATATTTGATGACTTACTCCATAAAAATGTTGAGTGTTATGTGGATGACTTGGTAGTGAAGTCGAAAAGAAGGGGCGACCATTTAAAAGACTTGAGAATGGTATTTGAGTTGCTCCGAAGATATCAACTGAGGATGAATCCACTAAAGTGCGCCTTTGGGGTTGCTTCTGGAAAGTTTCTTGGCTTTATCGTGCGACATCGAGGAATCGAAATTGATCAAGCCAAAGTTGATGCAATTTTGAAGATGCCCGAGCCTCGAAACATTCATGAGTTGAAAAGTCTCCAGGGAAAATTAGCCTACTTAAGGAGGTTCATCTCGAATCTAGCTGGAAGATGCCAACCATTCAGTCATCTCATGAAGAAAGGTGTCCCTTTCAAATGGGATCAAATGTGTAGCAAAGCCTTCGAAAGTATCAAAGCGTATTTGGCAAAACCTCCGGTCTTAGCAGCTCCTATACCTGGAAAACCACTGATACTTTATATTGCAGCGCAAGAAAGGTCTGTGGGAGCCTTACTGGCCCAAGAGAATAATGAAGGCAAAGAAAATGCCCTTTATTACTTGAGCAGGATGATGACACCAAACGAGCTGAATTATTCACCAATTGAGAAGTTATGTTTGGCACTGGTCTTCTCGATTCAAAAGATGAAGCACTATTTTCAAGCTCATACTATCCATCTTGTTTCTAGAGCAAATCCCATCAAATTTGTTATGTCGAAACCAGTCCTCAGTGACCGACTAGCAAGGTGGTACCTTCAGTTCCAACAATTTGAGATTGTGTACATCCCTCAAAAAGCTGTGAAGGGACAAGTATTAGCGGACTTTTGGCGAACCATCCTATACCAGATGATTGGGAATTAACTGATGAGCTTCCTGATGAAGACGCAATGGCCATCGAGGTCCAACCCCCTTGGAAAATGTAGTTTGACGGGGCTGCGCACCGTGGTGGAGCTGGCGCAGGCGTAGTGTTTGTCACTTCACAAGGAGAGGTCTTACCATTCTCCTTCACATTGAAACAACGCTGCTCCAACAATGTTGCAGAATATCAAGCACTAATACTGGGACTCGAAATGGCCATTGACATGAAACAATTACAGTTGCAAGTTTTTGGTGATTCTCAATTGGTGATTAAACAACTCTTGGGAACCTATGAGGTCAGGAAATTTGAGTTGCGCTCATATCACGGTTATGCCGAAAAATTGATAGGACAGATTGGAGATGTGACCCTCCAACATGTGCCAAGGAAAGAAAATAAAACAGCTGATGCCTTGGCTGCTCTAGCCTCAACTCTGACGCTTCCTGATCAGACGCAAGTTACTATCTGCCAAAAATGGGTAGTACCATCGTGGGATGAAGACGGGCAAATGGAGGATAAGCTTGAACATGTTGTCGCAGTTTCTGAAGCCAATAAAGAGGACTGGCGACAAGCTATCACCGACTACTTATGTTATGGGATACTGCCGGAAGATGCTAAAAGAAGAACTGACATTCGTCGTCGGGCACCTCGTTTCCTCTACTACAAGGACACATTGTATAGGAGATCATTTGAGGGAATGCTCTTGCGGTGTTTGGGGGAGGAAGAAGCGACTCAAGCCTTGCAAGAGGCACATTCAGGAGTATGTGGATCACATCAGTCTGGGCCAAAGCTCCATTTTCACATAAAAAGGATGGGGTATTATTGGCCGACCATGGTAAAAGATTGCTTGGATTATGCTCGAAGGTGCAAAGCTTGTCAATTCCATGCAAACTTCATACATCAACCGCCTGAAGTTTTACACCCTACTATCGCATCTTGGCCATTCGATGCTTGGGGACTAGATGTTGTTGGACCATTGCCAAAATCTTCTGGTGGACACTTGTACATCTTGGCTGCGACGGATTACTTCTCAAAATGGGCCGAAGCTGTAGCCCTTAAAGAAGTCAAGAAGGAGAATGTTGCCAATTTTATTCGAGTAAACATTGTCTATCGATTTGGCATCCCACGATATATAATAACGGATAATGGCAAGCCGTTTGATAACAAGTTGATGAATAAAATATGCGATCTCTTTGGCTTCAAGCAGCGAAAATCTTCTGCGTATCATGCCGCTGCCAATGGTCTAGCCGAAGCATTCAATAAGACCCTGTGTAATCTTTTGAAGAAAGTGGTCTCTAAGTCCAAACGAGATTGGCATGAAAGAATGGAAGAAGCCTTGTGGGCATATAGGACGACATATCGCACACCGACTCAAGCAACCCCATATTCGCTTGCTTTTGGAGTTGAAGCGGTCCTACCACTTGAGCATCAAATACCGTCCTTGAGATTGGCTATCCAAGAAGGGCTCACTGAGGAAGAAAACGCTCGACTGCGTCTTGCCGAGTTAGAAGCACTGGATGAAAAAAGGTTAGAAGCCCAACAGAATCTTGAATGTTATCAAGCTCGTTTGTCTCGTGCTTTCAATAAAAAGGTTCGCTTGAGGTGTTTTCAAGTTGGAGACCAAGTTCTCGCAGTAAGAAGGCCCATTATCACTTCACGTAAGTCTGGGGGCAAATTCACCTCAAAGTGGGATGGACCATATGTAGTACAAGAAGTATACTCAAATGGTGCTTACAAGCTTGTTGATGCAGATGGCATAAGGATCGGTCCTATAAACGCAAAATTCCTTAAGAGGTACTATCCTTGAGGAAAATTATGCTCATTGAAATTTGGGTATAAAAATGCATTACACTCCTGGCCCGCAAGAGTATAAACTGTGCACGGCACCCTAAAAAAAAAAAAAAAAAAAAAAAAAAAAAACTCTCCAGAACTACGTTGTGACTTGATCCTCTTCATTGAGGTACGTAGGCGCTTGGAATTATATTCCAAGTTCAGTTGCATGAGTGTTAAAAAAATCATATGTCCCTACTGATTTCCTTATGGGGCAAAGCCCTATGGAATGTAAGCTTCTTCAATAGCATGCTTGAGACTTTCAGATTTGGCCAAGTATGCGAATCAAAGTCTTCGAATTCTTCAAGTATACAAGTTGAAGTTTTGTTTTGAATTCTCCGAGTTTGCAAAATTGAAGTCTTTGATTCTCCAAGTAGTCAAACCAAAATCTTCAATTCCTTCAAGTGTGTAAGTTGAAGTTTTCAAAATTTTCAAGTATACAAGTTAAAGTTCTCATATTCCCCAAGTCTCCAAACTAAAGTCCCAAAGTCTACATGTCGATTCTCAAATTAAGTGAGTATGCAGGTGATGGTCCTCAAGTTCTCAAGCTTGTGTGGATATTCTTGAAATTCATTGATTCCGTGAGTTAAGACATTAAGTTGCATAAAATTTGCAAAGGGAAATGCACAAACTTCAAAGAGAAAGGATTTTTATTATTTTCATTCTTACTAGTGTACCAAATGCAAAGTAAGTTTGAATTGCTAAAGTTCACGACAAAAGACGACATGTGAAGAACTTCAAGTCAAAACCACAAATACAAGATATGAGACAAAAAAAAAAAATAGAGAAGACCTATTGTTATAAAATTGTCTAACATATCAATCTAAATCTTAAGGAAATAAGAAAAGAGGGGAAAATGAGGGAGCCTAATCTAAGCATAATTTATAGTTGATCAAATCTTGACGACTAGCCTCTAAGCACTCTTTCCCACGCTCCAAGCGATTCGAATCTTCAGTCGTCAAGAAGTCCATGTTGTCATAAGAGGACACCTCCTTCTCAGCAACTAGGATCTTTGCTCGGAGCTCCTCAATCTCCTTCTTGGCAGCATCTACGACAGCCTCAAGTTCCTCTCGCTCTGCTTCTAGAGTTGCTAACTTCTTCTTGACCTTCTTTAGTGACTTCCTTCTAGAAGAGACATGTTTAGCCTTCTCATCCTCCTCTGCTCTGAGTGACTCAAGACCCTCCTTGGCCTTAGAAAGCAATTCCAGCCTCGTGTTGTTGGTCCCCTATGTTTAAACATTGGAACAGCGTAAAGCCTCGTTTTGTTGGTCCCCTATGTTTAAACATTGGAACAGCGTAAAGCCTCGTGTTGTTGGTCCCCTATGTTTAAACATTGGAACAGCGTAAAGCCTCGTGTTGTTAGTCCCCTATGTTTAAACATTTAGAACAGCGTAAAGCCTCGTGTTGTTGGTCCCCTATGTTTAAACATTTAGAACAGCGTAAAGCCTCGTGTTGTTGGTCCCCTATGTTTAAACATTAGAACAGCGTAAAGCCTCGTTTTGTTGGTCCCCTATGTTTAAACATTAGAACAGCGTAAAGCCTCGTTTTGTTGGTCCCCTATGTTTAAACATTGGAACAGCGTAAAGCCTCGTGTTGTTGGTCCCCTATGTTTAAACATTGGAACAGCGTAAAGCCTCGTGTTGTTGGTCCCCTATGTTTAAACATGTAGAACAGCGTAAAGCCTCGCATTAGTGATCTCAAGGCGGGGATATGGAATACATTCCCTCACGCCTCAAGATCAAATTTTTGCATTAGCAAAACACAAATGATACTCCCTTGGACCTACAAAAGGGGGGACAAACAAAAAAAAAACAAAGAAAAAGAAAAAAAAAGAAAAGAAAAGAAAGGAGAGTCATACCTCAACAAAGACAGCTGGGATTAGACTTCAGTCTTGATTGAAAAATATGAAGAAGCATATCCCTATTTATAGGGTGCTGTCCAAGAAGAAAAAGGAAAAAAAAAGAAGAAGGAAAGAATAGAAAAAGGAAAAAAAAAAGGAAAAAGAGAAAGAAAGAAAAAAAATTTAAAAAAAAAAAAAGAAAGGAAAGAAAAAGTGGTCAAAGACCACGTAAAACAAAAAAAAAAGGAAGGAAAAAAAAAAAGAAAAAAAAAAGGAAAGAAAGAAGAAAGAAAAAAAAAAAAAAAGGAAGGTCAAATTCTTTTTTTTCAAATAAGGTAAAGTTGAGAATGATTTTCCTTTTTGACATAAAGTATAATATTATGTCAATATTCTTTTATAATATTATAATAATTATTATTATTATAATATTAAATTAATACTTCAAGTCTAGTCTTCAAATGATAAAACATTCCGACAAGACTTGAAGTAGGGGGCATTTGTAATCATATAAAATTTATTGAAATATAAATTTTATAAAATGATTCAAATTATATTAAATTCAAAATATATTAGTCCAAACAAATATTATGGATTAATATAATTTGGTTATTAAGTCCAATAAAGTACGGATTTAATTAAAAGACCAAATTCAATTATTTGGGCTACAAAAGACAATCCAAGAAATATGTTAGTCCAAACAAATATCATGGATTAATATAATTGGGTTAATTAATTAAGTCCAATAAAGTATGGATTTAATTAAATGCCCAAATTCAATTATTTGGGCTATAAAAGATGACCCACTTTATTAGGCCCAATATCTTCTCATCCAAGAGGCCAATCTTGGTGCCACGTGTCAAATGATGTGGCACGCCAAGTCAAACAAAGAATCCAATGGGATCATGCCATGTGTCGAAATGACAAGCCCATTTCATTAAAGCCCAATATGCCATGTCACTTAAATTTGATTGGCTGAAGGAAAGTCTTTCCTATTATAATTCCTCTATTCTACAATTATAAATAGAGGTCTTCAGAATTCAAAAAAAAAAAAAAAAGAAGAGAAGAGAAGAAGAATTCTAACAGAAAGCTAGAGAGAGCTCGTGGATCAAAAGCCACAAATTCCTCCACAAATTCAAGAATTCAAGCATTCAAGTTCAAGAACAAGCTTTAAAGCTCTTGAACTCAAGAACAAGCTTCAAGATCAAGAACAAATCCAAAGTTTCAAGATCAAGATCAAGAACAAATCCAAAGTTTCAAGATCAGGATCAAGAATAAATTCAAAGTCCAAGAACAAATTCAAGAACAAGATCAAGAGCCCTTGAATTTACACTTGAAAAGGCGAATCAGAGGATTCACAGAGATTGTAACACTCACATATTGAAATTAAATACTACGATTGTTGCGATATTTTCGTTCTTGATTATTATTTTCACGATACGAAATTTTATCGTCTACAGATATATATGATGAACATTATATAAAATTCAAATCAAATTAAGATGTGACATGTGACCTAGAAGAAACAGAATAATGGCTATTGTACAGCAATCTCCATTAACTCTATTTTTTCCCCTCCTTTTTGACAGGAAGAAGTGACACTACAGTCCTCTCTTGTGGGTTTACAGTTGGGAAAAATAAAGATACCTTTTTTTGGGTCCTAAAGAACTTGTTTGACAGAGATGGTATCCCTTGTTTTTGTTTTATTTTGGTTGTTGGACAACATATTGTATAAATGGAAAAAGATTTATAAATTTATTCTGCTCTAAATTGGTTAATTTTGTATTCTACCTATAATTTTTGTCCTTGTAATATTTATATTTATAGAAAAGAATAGAAATCTTTAAAAGGAGAAATAAGATTAATCAACTTCATAAGTCCAAATTCTTGGAGAGAATAAAAAAGTTCGAAGTTATTCTTGAGTTTGAATGTTGTTCAGATATAATTTAAAGACGAAAATATTTTTTTATTTAATGAGTAGTTATAAAAGCTCGTGTTAGTATGGGCTCAATATATATTTTTTTTGTCTCGATTTTATGTGATATTAGTAGGTTTTAAAAAAAATTAAGTTGTTAATTACTGAGACCTATAACATATTTTATATTAATTTTAAAATAATATATGTTACTTGTTTTGTTCTAATTTATGATGCATATATAAAATTTTTAGAGTGTATTTTATTAATTTACATAAACTTCTTGGTTTATTTATACTATTATATTTTTTTAAAGTATTTAATTTTTGAGATAAACATAATCACTAAAAGATTATTAAAATTGTTATTTGATTTTATTTGTCCAATTTAAAAAGAAAAAGACTTAATATTGGTTTATATTAATTTTACCCCAATTCCAACATTTATATGATTTTAAATAATTGATTATGATGATATAGTAATTAAAATCACGGTTGAAGCAGCTGTAAAAATGATTTATTAGGGGTAATATTAAAAAATTTATTAGGTATAATATTATAAAATTATAGTTGAAGCAGTCGAAGAAATATAATGAAACAATTGAAGCAAATACGTCAACATACAGCTGCCTTGAAAAGATTAAAAAATTCACAAAATATTTTTTATTAGTCCCACGTGATAAAGGAGAAGAAGCAGGTAGCTTAAACAAATAGTTCAGACAGCAGGACGATTGGAAACTATAGAATAACTTTTATTGGTCCCACATAGTAAAGAAGAAAAAAGCATGCAGCTCAAACAAGCAGCCAGCAGAACAATTAGAAGTTGCTCAAGTAAGCAGCACAACCGGAAGCTGCTCTCTTATTTGTTCACTAGTGGCGAAAGCCCGTGCTAGCACGGGTCTAATATAAATTATTTTTAGTCTCGATTTTGTGACACCAATAGATTTTTTCTATATATTTTAGAAGATATTGTGAAATTATAATTGAAATAGCTAAAGAAATATTATGAAGTCATTGAAGCAAACACGTCAATACGTAGCTGCCTTGAAAAGATTAAATTAAAAAACCCACAAATTACTTTTTATTGGCCCACCGAAAGCTGCTCTAGTAAGCAGTTAATATAAGAAGTTAACAAGTTGAAGCAGACACGTCAATACGCAGTTGCGTTGAAAAGATTAAATTAAAAAGCCTGTAAAATATTTTTCATTGGCCTCACATAATAAAACTATTATAAAATTATAATTGAAGCAAGTAAAGAAATATTATGAAACGTCAAAGCAGACACGTCAATATATAATTGCATTGAGAAAATTAAATTAAAAAGTCCGTAAAATATTTTTTATTAACCCCACATAATAAAGTAGAAGAAGCTGAAACAGACATGATAATCAAAAGCTGCTACAACAAATAACACGATCGAAAGCTCCTCAACTAATTACTAATTGCTTATGTATAATATTAATAATACTATATAAGTAGTAATAGGTACAAAATTGTTCATGCAAAGACTCCCATGAGCAGCTTGTAGCACAGCTGACAGCCCTTGAAGGTTGATGGGCCAAGTGAGGTCGGGCGTAATAGCCTCACTTCTAAATGGTCCAAGATTAGCCCAACCCAACTTAATGCACTGGGCTGGCCTTACGGACCCAACAGATCAATTCTGTCGCTATGTAATTTGTAAGAGTTTAGGAGCTAATTTTGGTGTGTCCATATACAAATATCTCAAAATATATGGGTTTAAAATGAGGTATAATTTATTCTGGATACACTAGAACCAAGTCGATTCATATATATTTGAGATGTATACATAAATCTCACTTGCCTCCTTCTTATTTGCTCACCATTCTCCTATGTATCCGGTATTCCGAAGATATACGCAAATCACACCAAATGCATACATATATATATGTATCTAGTGTGATTCATACGTATTTGGGATACATGATAGCTCGTCCGTCTCTGTCTCTCTTTTAAATGTATTCACTAGTAAAAATATATATATCTAGGTATATCTTACTCAATATATGATATGGAATTCTTATTTAGTGGTAAGATACGTAATTATTTAAAAGTATAAATAGAATTAGTATGTATACACTGAATTCTTATATGTTTAATTTGTATCTTATGGATCAAAATAAATCAGGTAATTATAAAAAATTAATTATTCATTTTTGTATATTTGTATTATCTGATCACTAAAAATGCGAGTAGTAAATATATTTTATTTTTAGTTTATCTTGTGTTATAGATCAACAACATGCATCAAATATGTTGTATGGTTATTTAAAATGTAAAATAACTTAAAATACATGTACAACACACGTAAGGAGAAACTAGTATCTATTATATATATAAAAAATTAGGTGTGTTATGCAAGAATTTATTGAAAATATCGTGGAGGAGGAAATTTAAAATTTTGTTGCTAGGTGTTTTATCAATATGACCATTCAATTTCTATAAAATTTATCAGCAAAATATCCATAAAGAGGATTAAGTTTAAGCACAATATAAAAATATAAATATAAATAAACAAAGGACCTCAGTGCAAATAAAAGAACCTATATATAGGAAAAAACCCTAGTCTCCTTCGGTTTGTCAATTTAGAGTTTTCGCTGCTAATCAGAGCCTACCGGAGCGCAGCAGCCACCTTCACACCGCCAAACTGCCACCATGGGTCGTATGCACAGTCGAGGGTTCGTCCACTCTTTCTTCCACTTTATCTTTATTTTGTTCGTTCTACATTTGTACTGATATTTTTTAACCCTTTTTTTGTGTGTCTCAGTAAGGGTATTTCAGCTTCAGCTCTTCCATACAAGAGGACTCCACCAAGTTGGCTGAAAATCTCTGCTCCTGATGTAAGGAATTTCTCGCTTATTAGTTCCCTAATTTCTCTTGTTTAATTAAAGGATAAGAAAAATGTAGAGATTTGTAGAGATGCCTTGTTTGAATCCTTATTTTCGCTTTTTGATGGCCACCACAAATATCCATATGGCTTATGGTTGATTGATTGATTAGTATATGTTTAAAGAATTTTGGAAATTTTGAATATCCAGTTTCTTCTGATGATTTCGGTATTAGATTGGACCTCAACGTGTACTGTACATACATTGTGCGTCTTTGGCGTCGAGTCTGCAGGCAGAATTTAACTACATTTTGCCTTTTCTTTTTCAAGCTCTAGCTTTGAAATCTTGTCCAGTATTCATAAAATGTTATATATGCTCTTAAAGAGAGACATTGTGGCTGTACCTTGTTTTGGGAATTGTTTCTTTGAAAGATGCATCTTTTACGTGACGTAGCACTTATTTGATTGCTTATAAGATTGGTTTTTGAAGTTAACTTACTGATGCTGTTATGCTCCCCTGAAATGTGATGTGTCATTCAGTTTTTTCTATTGTGATGGTATTATTTTTTTGCTCCAGGTTGAGGATAACATCTGCAAGTTTGCCAAAAAAGGTTTGACACCTTCTCAGATTGGTGTTATTCTTCGTGATTCTCATGGGATTGCTCAGGTGAAGAGTGTTACTGGAAGCAAGATTCTTAGAATTCTGAAGGCTCATGGTATTTGTTTGTCTTTTTGTGCATATACTTTGCTCATTGATATACCCATTCTAGAGGAATGCTTGTTTAACCTATTGGTGTTTCCAATCAGGACTTGCTCCTGAGATTCCCGAGGATCTCTACCACCTTATCAAGAAAGCAGTGGCAATCAGGAAGCATCTTGAGAGGAACAGGAAAGACAAGGACTCCAAGTTTAGATTGATTCTTGTTGAGAGCAGGATTCACCGACTTGCTCGCTACTATAAGAAAACAAAGAAGCTTCCACCAGTCTGGAAGTAGTAAGTTCCTTCTTGCATACTTGGTGGTGAACTGTTTTGATTTAATCTAGAAAACATTTCATTTTGGTTCTTGTGTATATAATACTTGGTGATGAACTGCTTCAGATTTGATCATCCAGAACATATTTCATTTTGGTTTTGCATGTGCTATGTGTGTGCAACTTGAAATTTTGTTTTGAAATAGCTTGTTTATGCCTCAATGTTAAATACTAGTCTTAGGGAACATTGCTATCTGTGTTATTTTTAGCTGGAGACTTTCTGTGGATCCGCCAAACATGTTTTCTAAGTCTATGGAATGCAGTATTGTTCCATTAAATTTATTGGAAATTACTTCATTCATCCCTTACTCTTTGGCCGCTATATTGGCTTGATGTCAAAATCAACTAACATTGTGCTTGGAGATATTTTTTATGGTAACTAAGGTAGTTGCGCTCATAAATTATATCTGACTTGTATCAGCTAAAATTTTCCTTATTAGCTTGCCCCAGCTTGAGTGTTTTTCCATGCACTCCACCCTTTTTTGTTTAATTCTACATAATATAGTGAATTGCAGTTCTAAGATCTATTTTTGCTTTGCAGTGAGTCTACCACAGCCAGTACTCTTGTGGCATAGAGAAGATCATGGATCAGGATTACTAGTATCTTTGCCCAGTGTCTCAAGTCCCATCTTCAAAATTAATAGACCAAGTTGTTATGTATGGCTGGGTTGTTTGAATTGAACAATTTTGTTTTCTGAGAGATGATAAGGGAAACGATTTCTTGCGTTAAATTGGCATCCAATCGTCTTATTTCTACTTATGGTGCATTTACATTTAGCTGTTGTTTTTCAGTTTCCATTTCAGTTTTTGAAATTGGCTACATAGTAATGCTGCGACATGCTACTAATCGATTGAGTCGTTCAAACACTAAATTGAATTGTAATTTTGCTTTCCTTGTAGCGAGTTAATTGGTTGTCTTGGCAAATGAAGCCATTACTATGGTTTGGCTTGTTCATTATTATCCATCGAATTAGTATAATCAACAATGTATGGATTCTCTCTCTCGGCATTTGGTATTTGAAATTTGTACTAATTTGAATTTGCATCAGTAACCCATTAAATATAGAGTTGCATAAGTAGCTGCCTATCAATGGAGTAAACTCATGATTTTGTTTCGAGGTTATGTCAATTTATCCTTTCGTCACATCCCTTGGTGTAGGGTGTGCCATTTTTCAATTGTATTTGCTTGTTCACAGTTTTTTGCGGAGTTGGTAGTGCAATATTTCTATTGGTTTTGTTAATTCTGAGTTATTTCTCCCTAGCGGATAGTGCTTCCTTGATTGATTAACAGAAGCAAGCGTCAATAAAAGATGTGGTCTGGTGATCAACATAGTTGGCTGAGAAGCATGAAATTTAGTCATGAAATTAATTGATACGTACACAAGATGATTTACACTGCGGTCGTAAGGGATGGCGTGATCCTTTGGTTGGAAGCAAAATATTTGATCACATTTTTATTTTTTGTCTTTTATAAGGGCCAATCTGTCAAGTACTCGTGTATCTATTGCTATCCTTGTAATACCTCCCTACCCACCACTAGTTATACAATCTTGTGAAAACTAAAGAGGACAGCTAAAAACAGATGCCTATCTAGGATTTAACGATTATTATTTAGTTCGTGATAATATACAGATTATTGATTGCAGCGACAAAGATGCACTTAAAATTGTTGGCTTGGGTATAACAATGCTTACATTATTTTATTATAGGGGAGACAAACTTAAATCCAACCCGCTTAATTCGCTCAATTCGTTGAAGTTTGGGCGGGTTAATAACTCGCCTATTTATTAGCTCAACCTAACCTATTTAAAATTGGGTCGACATTCAACTCGAATTGACTTGAGAGAGATCTTGTTAAAATATTTTTAAAAAAATTGATATGTTTTATACAACCAAAATAAAGAAAAATATAATTTAGTAAGTACTAAAATATTCAAAAAGAAAAAATAAAATAAGTAAAATTTAGTAAATATTGGATCGGATTGGATCATGACCCGCTCTATAACTCATTACTTAACCCGTTTTGACCTAACTCATTCTGACTCAAGCAAATTTGGGTCGAATTAAATCTTAACTTGTTTATTATTTTAACTCATTATGATCCGCTCAGATTTGATCCAACTCACCTAATTATCACCCTTAATTTATTTTTCCAATTAGGTATAAGGAGCATGGACAAAGATAGGGGCACAAGTAGTTATTTTGGGCTTGAAAAAGTTTAGTCAAACATCAAATTCATCTGGTCTATTTTAATTGTAATATATATTAAAAATAATTATTTAATTTAAATAATCAACAAAAAATTAATTTTTTTTTCCAACTTTACTTTTAGTCTTAATTATTTTAAAATTATGAATGACGGGGAGGGTAAATAACACAAACATATGGGAGATGGAGTACCCCATCCAGGCTTCAGCACATAAAATTAATTTTAGAAAGAGTACGTACTCCTCTGCAATTTATATGACACTTTTTTGGGGGTCAATTTAAAGAAGAAATAACATATTTTTATATTATAATTTAATTTTAAAATAATATATTTTAGATGGCAATTTCCAATAGTGAGCTTTTTTTCTCATCTTTGTTGGACTGGGTAGGGTGGAAACACAAAGAAAGTGTATAAAGCCAATTGCTTATTCCATGTTCACTTCTTTGCTTAGTTTTCGACTTGCACGTTGTCGCCTCCTAATTTTTCCGTTCTCGTCTTCTCTGCTTCGTGGTTTCCCTGCTTCAATGGACAATACGGGTTTCCACAAACCCTCTTCTTCTGCGTTAGCTCATTCCAATCGAAGGTATAGTAAATAAAAATGGTTCTTCTTTCTTGCTGATTTCTCCCTAAAGTTTCAATCTTTAATTGGAAAATTTTGATTTTGAATCAATGGCAGCGGTGGTAGAGGAAGAGGAAGAGAATTTGACACGAGAGATAATAAAGAAAGATCAGGGGGCCGTGGCCGTGGTGGTGCTGGTAGCTCCGGCAAAGATAAAATTGATGCTCTTGGTAGACTATTGTATGTATATATGTGTTTTTCTCCTTTCAGGCTTTTGGTATTTCATTCAATTTTTAGCATCTGACCTACGGTAATCAATGCACACCTCAATTTTCGAAATTAGTTGGCTAATCTATATGAATTCATTAGATACCAATTCCTATTTCAAAAACGTGTTTTCTCCTTTTATGTTTATATCTAGCTGCTGGCACAACTCTCCAATCCTTATGTGACGCGTGATAGTAGAAGAAATTTTAGTCAAATTAGTTAGAAATTGCGTAAATCCCAGTTAGTTGGCTTGGGTTTTGTTGCTTTATTTCAGGCCTTCGTTATACAAAAATTCATAATACAGCTATTCTAAGGTAGATCATTTTGCACTTCAACTTACAACCCTCGTCCTTTTGTTTGGTTTGGGACTGACTTTGTTTTGTGTAACTCGATCAGGGGTAGGGAAGAGTTAATTCATGAACAACATAAGAATTAGAAAATAGTTTCTAGCCATGATGATTGTGTTGTAGTGTTTTGGAACTATAGTTAACCGAGAACCAAGTGTCAGTTGCCTTGAACTTTCTAAGTTCTCTAATAAAAGACCAAACTTTGTCTGAACTTAATATGATCTCTGGAATATTATGTAATGCTGTTTATCCTCAGGACACGCATTTTGCGGCACATGGCCTCTGAGCTAAACTTGAATATGAGGAATGATGGGTATGTGAAGGTGCAAGATCTGTTAAAGTTAAACTTAAAAACATTTGCGAATATCCCATTGAGATCACACACAGTTGATGATGTCAAAGAGGTTAGTTATGTGAAACCTTGTGCTCCTTTAATTTGTTGCCGCTGTTTCTTATATGAGGTTAATGATTTGCTTCTTCTTTGGATTGCAAAAGGTTTTCAAGTTAATTTTAGTTGAAAAAGATTGATACTTCCTATCCTAGCTGGAGATTGACAGTGGCTGTTTTTCATTGTCACCACTCACAATTGAATGAACAAACTTTCTTTCAATTGAGTTGACTGCTCCCTTTTTCTTTTATTTGACATTTCTGTTCTATATCGATGTTCTTTTTCATGCTTTCTTATAGGCTGTACGGAAGGATAACAAGCAAAGATTCGGCCTTTTGGAAGAAAATGGAGAGCTTCTGATACGTGCCAACCAAGGCCATACAGTAAAGGTACTTTTTCTTCTGTAAAGTGTGATACTGTTATTTCCTTATATATTTCAGATGGAATTAGTTGGATTAGTCTATCAATAGTTATGGCATCCGGAGTGGAGGAATCTCGAGAGGGTACTTCCATTATAGTTGGATGAAATTCTGTTGAATGAAGAAGTAAATTCTCAACATAATTGCAAATGAAAGAGAAAGAAGGGGAGAATGGAAGACTGGAATTTTGTTTTGTTCATGCACGTTTAAAAGCACATCAGTTGAGTGCTTTTTATACATCTAAGTAAGCATATTTCACTTAATGCAAGCATTTACACCCTTATTTGACACCTAATCCAACGACACAACAGTAGAGAAAGTGAATACATTTAGACATTTAAAATATGCATCTTTTGGCTAATAATATTATTAGCGTTGGAACACTTATTATGAGATTTTCAGTTCATCCATATGTTACTCCTGCTTTTAATCCAATTTGCGTCTTATCCATGATTGAAAGGCTCATGTATGCAGACCATTGTGACACATGTTTTGCCCTTGTATGAAAAACTATATTTATATATCTGACATCCAATCGATGATATTCGGCTCACTAATTGGCAGTATCACTAGTAGCTGAAGAGTATTTTTTTTTTCCACTTTACAGATAGTTGAAACTGAAAGCTTATTGAAACCAATCCTTTCAGCTGATGAAGTTCCAGGTAAGATGTATATTTGATGACTTTGTAAACACTACTAGGCCCCTCCATTCTCCACACACACGCACAAAAGGGGGGGGGGGGGGGGCTAAAATGCTTCATATACATTTTGCAAAACTTCACTAATAAATATGGAAGGTGTTATTAAAATCTGTTCTGTTGGGAGATGATGCTTTGAGCTTGAGCTTTTCTGTTGAGAGGTGCTACAAAGCAGTACAAATCTATAGGGAATTGGCAAAGAGGTCTATCTTCTTTTTCATGTGACTAATATCTCTTTCTTTTCTCAAGGAAAAGGCTATCTATTTATTGTCATACAACAGCTCCTCTCTTTGCCCAATGCTGTTGATTTTTTTTATGTTTTTTCTTTTTTTTAAGATTATTGTGGTTCAAATCAACCTCAAATCTTTGATAAGTAGTATCTGTCAGGATTAACTTTGAGAAAGAAACATATCTGAACTGAAGGCTTATAGACAGTTCTTACTCTATATAAGATAATACCAATACCAGAATGGTTGATCTAAGACCTCAATAGAAATGTATAATATAAGTTCACAAAGTTCTCAAGATTCACTTTTAAATTCCCGTTTTGAATATTGTAAAACAAGACTAAAATGGATTTACGGCAATTCATAGTTATTTATATGAAATGGGAGCAGTTCCTCGTCTGGTGCTGAAGAATAATTTTTGCATCAATAACCCCCTGGCGCTTTAGAACCCTCTATCTCCGTCTTTGAAGCCATGGTTTTCATCTGTGCTAATGTGCAGTTTGTGTACACGGCACTTACAAGAAGAACTTGGAGTCAATTTTGGAGCATGGGCTCAAACGCATGAAAAGGTTACATGTTCATTTCTCATGTGGTTTGCCAACAGATGGTGAAGTAATTAGTGGTAAGATACCTTATAAAATCTTGAATCTGTTGTCATTTGCAAAATTTACAAAGTCATGCTTTTGTCATAAATCCACCGACTCTCAATTTTTTTTCTTATGGCTTGAATACAGTAGTTGATCTGGTACAATCGTGACATGGTGCACTTTTAAGAATCATTCCCTGCAATTTCTTTGATTCTGGGCTTTCTGATCTGCATTTTTTCTTTGACCTTTAATATCTAACTCTTATCAGCAGAGAGCTCTTGCCTTTCGACACTTCACCTGAACTAAAACAGTCTAGTTTGCTTGGGTGACTAAATATTCTTTGTTATTGAACAGGAATGAGGCGAGATGTTAATGTCCTCATCTTTCTTGATGTGAGAAAAGCTTTGGAAGGTAATTGGTTTTGATTTGTCGAATACTAGTCAAGTTTCTCTAAAATATTATGACAATTCCAATTAAAGTATATGCTGGCGATCAAACATATTATAGCTTATCATAGGGGTTCTCAAAAAGTAAGTTATATTTACAGTGAGATAATCAAGAAAGAAAATCCTGGCTTTATTTTCTCAAAGTGAAGTGCTTATTTCTACATTCTTTTTCTAGATTCAAAAAACTAATCACGAAATAAAATATATTCAGAAGTTGATACATGAACTGAAGTCATGAAAATTGTAAAAATCCTACTTTTTCACTGTTTCTCACTGTTGGTGTTGCATTGCTTCAGATGGGATGAAGCTTTATATCTCAGAAAACAGAGTTATCTTGACGGAGGGTATTGATGGTGTGGTGCCAGTGAAGTACTTCCTAAAAATGGAGTCATGGCCAGATAGAAAACCTTTGTCATTATAAAATATGTCACTTTTTTCACTCTTTCATTCCCTTCTTACTCTCTTGTACTACATCATCTTATGTATTTTTCCCTGTAATGTAGTGAACTGGAGTAGTTAAGATTTGCACCACAAAAATGAACTCCACCTCATCTCAGGTTGAATTTATATTCAAGCTGAAGGATTCAGAGTACAGGCAGGTTATTCAAATGCTTGTAAATAAACATTGTGATGGAAGATAGCAGAAAAGAATCCTTTCAATCAAAGAAAAGAATACTGGCGAAAGCATCCCACAAGCAAAGATTGAACCGCAACCTGTGAATGCATGATTCTCTGCTTGGACATTAAACTGTTTCACCATTTAAGATACTAAATTTCAATATCCACAAATACTGGTATTGATGAAATATTAAGATATTAGTATGAGTGAAATAATGATTTTCCCTCAAAAACTCGGACATGTCACGAACTCTTTTTTTTCCGACTGAAGGTTATGCCATGAACAATTCAAGGGAATTCCTTTAACAACTTGAACAACCGTTGGTCATTTCACTTTTAACCTTACATCAAACTGTCCAAATACCCTACTCACAGAATGACAATTTCAGTTGAAATTTTCTTCTTTTTTTTTTTTAGAATAGGCAGGCAAACCATGCAAAAGGAAAATGTTACTAACAAGACCCCAAAGCAGAGTAGGAATTGCCAGCTGAAACAAGCAAAGGAATTAAAGGGATAGGAATGACAAGCTGAATCAATCAAATAAATGCTTTGTCAGTTAATAATTGGCAACTGTCAAAAACTCATCCTACTAGTAGAAACAGGAACTACCAGTTGAACTAGTAAGTTTTTGGTTGAAGTTCATTTTTAATGAATAAGCTGAAAACAAGAAATTGCAGTTTATGAATAAGCTGCTAAACGAGAATTCATGTAATGACAATGTGAAAGATGCATAAATTTTTCTTTTCATTGCCTACAGATGCCAAAAATGCTACAAGTTATTTCCAAATGTCTGAAAATGGGCAGAGGAGAATGAAATCCAAGGGAAGCTCTCACTACAGGCTCCAAGAAGATCAAATGTTCAACCTGAGATATCTCATGATATGGAATGGATCAAAACAAAGTTCAGATGAATTCAAATACAACATAAACCTCATGAAAGGACCAAATTTAGCTGAATCCTCCTACTTTTTAGAAGTTCCTACTTCCTGGAATCATGACTGAGGAAGTAAACGAGCACCCAAGCTTTCACATCTCAGAGCCCAATTCAGAAATTCTCATTTTATATTTGACAGATGAAAGACACAGTATCTTGATCCATCCTGTTACATAAACCAGAAGTGCAACTTTCTAAAAGTTGGTGATAATACCTAAAATAGAATTTAGTCTAAGCAGCTAGTAGCGCTAAGAGAAGCACATTCAGAGCCATTTTATATATTGCTACTTCTTCAAATTGAATTAGTGTTGTAACTACCCAAGTAGTCAATGAAATGGACTTTTACATTATAAGAGAAGGTAAAGATGGACCAGATATTTTGTATGAGCCATCAACAGGTTTTGTACAATCTCAACATAAGAAAGACAGCAATATAGCTAATTTCCAAAAAAGATGAGTTGTTCATGGATATAGCAAATATCTTGATGTCTTGAGTGTTTGCATGTTACTTCTGAAGACTTTTGCCAGAAGGAAGGAATTATTCTTAGCTTGCAGACAAAAAGTAAAGGTAGAAGAGGATACAATGCAAATTGTCTCCTTGATCCTGCAGTAACTAGTTTTCTGGTTAAGCGATATGGTCTTGCATACTAAAAAGGAAAGGAAAAAAAGAACCTAGAGGAACTGGAGCATTCGGGGTGGGGGGGGGGGGGGGGGGGTTTCTCTCAAGTGACCGCCAAAATAAGAAATATACAACCTCAGCATTCATGTAAAAGGACGATCTTAGAAATGTCCTAGACCAAATAAATCTATAGAAATGTCCAGGTGATGCAGATCAAATAAAATAAGTGCTTATAAGCACTTGTTAAACTTATTCAAACACTCCAAAAGTGCTTAAAGCCGATATAGCTTAAAAGCAATTAAAATAAGCCACAATCCAAACGACCTCCAAGTCTTAAATGTATCAAAGAGGTAGTGAACATATATCAAAGTGTCTGCATCAACCCAGAAATGGTGAGGCTGAGAGTCATTCCTCTTGTAGGATAGAATTAACAGGAAAATTGCTAAAGCTACGACAATTTTCTTCCCTTCTCCTCAGACCCCCAGGAAAACCTGACTCTTTGCACATTTTAATCAGGTTATCGCGGCATTTTAACTCATTGTGCAGGGAAATAAATGCTCTCATATTGAAAAATAGTTTCCCAAGTTTCAATCACTTCAGAATTGTATTTTATTGTTCTTAATTGTCACTTTGTAATGGTGCATCTTATTCCTTTGCCCATTTCTATAAAGAAATAACAAAGAGGGAAAAGAACAACGGAAACAATCTATTCTAATGAGTCTAAATAATCAACTTCCAGACTCCAGTAATAAACCACAAAATACAAGATCTTACTTAACCGCCAAAATAAGGAATATACAACCTTAACATTCATGGGAAAGGATGATCTTAGGAATGTCCTAGCAAATAAATCTATGGAAGAAACTAAATGTGGAACTATCATGTGACTCTTATTAGAATTTAATGAAGATGATACATCCGCTGTCATCAATCAGCAGTGGTCTATCAGTCCTGAATCCTAAATTGATAAAACTACAACAATTACATTCCAAAAGTAATAAAAGTTGGTTTTTCAGGTTCCATTTGAGACAGATCGAATTGCCCAGCACAAGTGTGCATCCACCACAAAACTTCACCACCAAGGGAATCTGATGTGCTCCATATATGGCATCATCAAGATTAGAAAGCAAGAAGGTGGGACAATCGACCGGAGATGTGTAAAAAAACAATCATAGAATCAAAATGAACAAGAATTGAATGATCCTACCGCACAATCCAAAGAATGTATCACTGGGAACTCTTCTTTCCATTACCATAGTAATTGAGGTACCATCGAACAAATTTCTTCAATCCCGTCTGTAGATCCGTCGTGGGCTTATATCCAAGTTCCTTGTGGGCTGAACTTATATTGGCATGAGTAAACGGCACATCCCCATTCCTTGGCAACTTCATCACCAATCTCTTGGCCTTCACCTTAAGCAACCTCTCCAAAATGCTGACAAGATCTGAAACTGGCACAGGAGATGTGTTGCCTAAATTGAACACCCGCAGTTGAGCAGGGCCTTTCTTCTTCCCACCACTTCCCGTGCTCTTCTCAGCAGTATCCAATGCTGCCAAGCATCCCTTCACTATATCATCAATGTAGGTAAAATCCCTAGCTACCGTGCCATGATTAGCAGCCTCAAATATGGGAATCGATTTTCCCTTCAAGATATCCTTCGTGAAAAAGAAGTAAGCCATGTCTGGCCTACCCCATGGTCCGTAAACGGTGAAAAATCTCAATCCAGTCAATGAAAGCCCATATATATGATTATATGTATGAGCGATTTCCTCACCAGCCTTTTTAGTCGCAGCATAAAGACTAGCAGGCTGATCTGTCCTATCCTTCTCTGAAAAGGGTACTTTAGTATTCAATCCATATACAGAACTAGATGATGCCCACACAATAGCAGGTTGAGGATTAACACTTTTGCAAATTTCAAGAACATTAACAAGACCAGCAATATTACTATGCACATATGATCCAGGATTTTCCATGGCATAACGTACACCTGCTTGTGCAGCCAAATGCATTACATGAGTAAATGGAACAATATCAAAAAGTTTCTTCAAGAGGGTGGCATCATTGATATCACCCTCAACAACATACACCCCTGTTCGCTCTAAGAGTGCTTGGCGCGCTCTTTTGAGAGAGGGGTCATAGTAATCATTGAAATTATCCAATCCCAATACCCCATCACCACGGCGTTTAAGGGCAACTGAAACATGAGTTCCTACAAAGCCAGCAGCACCAGTAACCAATACAGAAATACCATTACGTGACCTTACTTTAGCTGAAGCTCTAATCCTCTTCTCCCAAGCTGGACCACCATAGGAGCTGGTTCTGAGAGATCTTCTTGAGAGATCTGAAGAAACAGGGGATGAAGAAGCTGGAGATCTGTAGAAGAACACAAAGATCAACCCCAAGAATACAAATGACCAAAATGTGAGCTTGGCTAGAGAAAAATGCATCCTTAGCCTATTGTAAGGAGACTTTTCCATCTTGAACTTCCCTGGGGTTGATGGGATATTGTCAATGTGCATCATATGGGGCATTACACTTGCCAAATCTTGGATATTTGAGCAATACCCAGCTTGGGTATTTCTTGTTTTCAAAGGAAATCACCAACTTCTCTTGGATTTTCTTGAAAAAGGTCAGGGTTAGGGTTTGAAAAAGTCCTTTCTTTTTTGTTTTTTGTTGTTTTCCCTTCTAATGAAGGTTTGGTTGTTGATAGTGGAAATGGAGATAAGAAGAAAAAGAAAGAAAAATGGGTGGCTATGAAGGTAATGATGAGGGTATTGGTTTCATCAACCCAAAAAAGAAAAAGAAGCTGAGGGTATTGAAACTTTAGCGCTATATTTATGGGAATCTTCTGGTTTCTTGGAGGGACTGGTTTTTGTTGGAACAAAAGGATAGTAGTAGTAGTAATTATTGAATTTTCTTTTCTTTTTTATTAACTTGTGTGGGGTTTCTTTGCCTTTAGTTTTAGAAGAAAAATATTGATGATTTATTAAGAAATGGTTGATTGGAAGAGAGAAAATGTGAGTGTGTGTGGTGGTGGGAGTGTAAGCTAAATTTGAGGAGGGAGAAGAATGTGGTTTGAACAATTTAAAAAGGAATAATGAAAGATTGGAAGTGGACTAATAGCTTAAGGGGTAGAGTATGGGTGGGGGTGGGATGAATTGGTAGATTAAGGACACAGTCAAACAAGTGTAATTAGTGGAATAGATTAATTTGTGTATAACAAACTTTGAGTAAAAAGTTGAAGAACCCTAATTTTTTTCATTACAATGCAAAAGCTCACAAATACTACTCCTAATAGATACAATTGGCATAATACCTACAATTGGATTTAAAAGATAGAGGTTTCGAGCGATTTATCAAAAAATATACTATTCAAATAAAAGGTCGAACTAAAATTAGTATTGATTAAACTAAAAAGATAAACATAATAGACTGTCTGAAATGAAAAAAATAATTTTTTTAATATAATAATAGCTAAAAATAATTAATTTTTTTTTAGGCCATACTTATTTTGAAATAATTTTAGAAAGTAGAGAGCATATTTTTACTCATTTTGGAAAGAGTTGGTTTTTGTCTTATTGTGGAGATTGAGCGGTGGGTTGGTTATTGCATTGATAGGTGGAAAAATAAACAAATGCCATCAAGTTTAGGCCTTATTTTCACAAAAGTTAGGTAATTTCCTACAAGTTATTTACACATCTATAAACCAAAATTTAATGAGGGGAGTTTCTTGAGTTGGGGAAAAGTAAAGTCATTATGGTTTTTGTGTGTGTTTGGAAGAGTGAGTAAATAGGGGTTGGTTTGTTGGTGTTGGAGTGGACTAAAGCTTGAGGCTAATTATGAAAGATTGTTGATTTTTTTACCAATTTTGGTGTGGTGGGAGAGATTTGCGGAAGATCTCATACTAATTTATTGAATCTCCTTAATTTATTTTTGATTTTTAGATATTTTTTATCTCATTTTAGCGGTTGTCAATAATTATTTTCCTATTTACTTTAAAAAATTAAGATAAAAAAATATAATTTACTATCACTAAAATCTACCATAATTATCATTCGCCAATTAACAACCATTATCATCACCAACAAATATCAACTACTTATTTTTAGCCACCTATTACTAGCTTCTACCGCAAGCATTATCATCAGCTAACATCAACTCCAATCGACACCCACAATCATTACTACTATCAATTGCCATATAATTTTCTAAAAATATTTTACTGAATATAGTATGAGATTAATTTAATATTTTATTTAACAATTATTATTTATTAAAAAGACAACTTTTATACATTTAATATTCATATTTTCAAATATCTTAATCTTAATAAAAACAAATGAAATTTTAATTAAAAAGGAATATGTTAATTCAAGAAAATGGAAGGCTCGAATATTTTTATCTTTTGAGGTTACTTCTTTCTCAAAATTCCTTGTATTATTCCCCAAATAGATACTCCAATCTATTTCTTGGCACTAGTCAACATGAATCAAAATTAACCAATTATAAGAGTACAACAAGAAGTTAAATTCCCCTACCATTTGATGTTATACTTAATGCATAGATAGATTTTTGGTTTGTTTATCAATTTTAGAAGTAATTTTGTAGAACAATCAAATCAAATAGCTAATAAGTCCTCTTCACTTTGGAAAATTTTACTTTAATTTACCTAATGAAAGCTATATTTTTCTCAACATGAAAGCGTACAACGCCATCTATGTGTCTTCCTAAATAATTAATTCGAATTATGACACGCTTAGAAAAAAAAAGTTAATGTTGATAAATTAAAATTATTACTTACCTTTTTCTGGATCAATTGTTTGTTAGAATGCAAATTATATTAATAAAATTCATTATTTTGACTTAATTACTTTCCTATACAATTTTGACTTAGCACGTTTTTCACCTTTCATACATGTTTATAAACTTATGTTTTCCTTTTCTTTTTCCCTCTTCTAGATATTTTCTTTTTGGGATAAACAGAAAATTACATTGCTTCATCGCTCATGCAATGAAGTATATGTATTAAACTTCCACATTTTTTTTCTCTTATCTTTTATTTTGGATTTGCAAAATGATGTCACTTAATGAATACTTCATCTGTTCTATTTTATGTGACACTCTTTGACTTGACACGGTGTTTAGGAGGAAAAGAGAAAATTTTTTAAACTAAAATCATTATTAAATAGTTGTATAGTTGAGAATTATTTCATTAAAGGTAAAAGAGGAATTTTAACGTTAAATTGTTTCCAATTAGAGTAAGGTAACTTTGTTAGGGACGAACCTAAAATAAAATGATGCCACATAAAATTGGACAGTAGTTATTATGTCAAAAAATATTTTTTTTAATTCAAATTTTTAAAAAATTAGCTACTACAAAGTATTCCCTCCATCCAAATTTAGTTATTAGGATTACTAAAAATAATTGTCCCAAATTAGTTGTCAAGTTTAAAGAATGAAGAAATAATTAACCAATTTTTGTTTCAATTCTACCCTTAATAATTACTACTCTTAAATGTAAAAATTTTATTTGTCAGGGTACAATTTTTTTTTAAAAATATAATATTTTTTAGAATTATTTTAGTCAAATTACATAGCTTATTAACTTTTTCTTAAAAGATATATCAATCACTAATTTATTATCCTGATAACTAAATTGAGACGAAGAAAATAACTTATAGTGATTTAGTTAATTAAATTCATGAAAGATATTGGCACGTAGATTTTTTTTCATCAATCAAGTAGAGAAAGAGAAACTACCCGTTGTTTCTCAACACATAAGTAGTAAATTTTGTTTCACTTTCGATTTATTGAAATATGGAGAAAAAATATATCAAATGAGTCATGACTAAGAATACACTTCCCACTAATGCATTTTTTGGGAGCTATTGATAAAGACAAATAAAGATTGATTTCTTTATTTTATTTTAATCTTCACATCCTTCCATATGACATTTGTTCTCTAAAAATGCATAAAGGAAAATAAATAAATAAAAATTAGAGGCAATAGCATTCCATTTTTCACACGAGTACAATCTCGTAGCTACCTATGGAAAAGAAACAAAAATCTAGTAACATATTATCCAAGAGAATAGGGTAAGGGAAATCCTTTGATGAGTTTTAATTAAGAAACTCCTAATTTCAACATCATAAACTTAATTCAATAATAAAAAAAAAAAAAAAAAGAGCGAAGAAGTGCTGCAAAAAGAACTCTGTTTGATTTTTTTAGTCTATCTATAAAAGAAAATCATATGAAAAATGTCACACACTTAAAGTCTATACGTGATAGATAGATTCCTGGAACCATGAGGCTCATACAACGGGCTGACTATTATAGTGATAGAGCGTGCCCCTGATAATTGTGTCGTTGTGCCTGCGATGTGAGGGCTTCATCAGATTCGGGATGTCATATGGTTCCAGAGGATGAATCGGATATGGACAATTTCACTATCTTGAACAAAAACTCTGCTAAATATCGATCCTCTCACACACTTCCTCAAGCAGCAGAAGACTCAATGCCCTAATAGTTACACGAATCAGTCTAGGTCAAGATGAATGAAAGATGCTCCTGAACCTAATTTTTGATAGGGCCTGCACAAAAAGTAAATAAAAAATTATAAATTAATTAGTGTAAGCATTTAAAGTCCAAATTATATCAAATTTATGGTACGTAGTCACCAAAACTTTGTTTTTAGTCATGTTAAAGATAGTAAGTATCCATTTTACATACATACTTTGCATGTAGCTCTAGAAGTGTGGAGGTATATAAAATTGAGCTTGAGGCCGGTGGTGATGAGTTAATGCAAATGCCAAAAAGGGGACAAAGTCATGTGAAAGTTCACATAAGTTAGCTGGTAATAAGGCAACCTTGTAAGCAAGGCAAATAAAAATTGTTCTTTTTTTAATAACATTCACCCTTATATTTCTAAAGTTTGTTAGCCCAGCTATCATGTGATCAATTTATATGCCTACTTTATAATTATTAATTAGCCTCACAAATTAAAATTACCCTTCCTTCAACTAAAATCTTCTTTTTTTCCCCCAAAAAGTAAAAACATTGACCAAACAAAAAAGACACAAGAATATAGCCCCTCATGCACTAGAATTAGCGCAATATTACTTCCTCCATCACATTTGATGCGTTAATCTTTAATTTGGCATGGTGTTTAAGAAAAAAAGAAAGATTTTTAAAGCATGTGGTCTAAAATCATTTTTAGATATTTGTTTGCCTGAAAATTATTTGATAAAGGATAAAAGGAAAATTTTAAGGTTAAATTATTTTCAGATGATATTTTCTTTGAGATAAACAAAAAACGAAAGAGTGTCACATAAAAAGAAACATAGTAAGTACATATTTAACATACTCTAATATATATAATTATGTCTCAATTAAACAAATTAAGATTGAGTGTATATATATTTTTGCCAAACTTTATACTTTGGATTTAAATTCATAGACATGATGGTATTTATATTTGACAATTTTTTTACTCCAAAACCTAGAAAATTACTCATGGCGCCTTTTTTTTTCCTACCCAATGTGTGGTGTTCGGTGTCTAGTATTCATATTAAAGTTCGATTATATTTGGATTTGTGTCGCGTGAAGCCTCATTTGGGAAGAAGCACTTCCTACCAAAGATTTTTTCATTCCCAGATCTCGAACCCGAGACTTCTAATTAAGGAAAAACCCTATCCGCTGCATCACATTCTTTGATGACACCCATGACGCCGTACTTATCTCTACATATGACTCAACCCAATCCGTGAAACATAAAATATATTTAAGTCATTTTACTCACCTCATTATAAAATTCTATGGACTAGGCAAAATAGAAAAGATTATTAACACCATTTGACATTTGATATCCTCTTGAACATTAGAGAATAATTACTATGTCCCAATTGGGCACCTTAATTTGAGATAATAAGAATCTTTTTTTTTATAGTAAATTGTTGTGATTCAGTGATTCAGGGGAAGTGGGCGGTGGAAAGAATTTTTTTTAAAAAAAAAACAAAGAAGAAGGTGAATAGTTTAATAATTCTATAAAAATATTATTATTATTATTTAATTTTTTTAAAGTGCAGTGAGCATAATAATAATTAGGAAAGCATGGAACATGATGGCAGCAGGTTATAAATAATAAAAAGAAAACAACTGTTGGGACATGGTTTGCCTTACTTCTTTAGCAACTTGCTCACATGGGCCTGGCGGTTGCCTCTTCATATAAAATACTATTTTTTTTTTAATTTCCTGTTCCCATTAGTGTGTATATATATATATTTATTAGAATATTTCTACAAGTACAATTCTTAATTAATCTTGGACTTAATCAGATTTTCGACTTGCAATTGGTCGCCTCACGGTCGATTTGGTACCTCAATTAATTCGAATGTCGCATAACGCTTGTTGCATAGTAACATTTGATGATAAAATAAGTGAACATCAACATTCGATCAAATGAAAGTATAATACTTTCTCACCAAAATATTTAAATTAAAAAGTGGTATAATTTTTTTTGATCTTGTGAAATTTCTAATTTATTAGACATCTTCTATATTCCCTTAAGCAACCTTATATAATTTAAAGAAGGGAAGATGATGTATCATTATTCCTTAAGATTGAGATGTTCTGATTGTTTTTTTTTTATTTGGTGTCAAATGTCCACATTGGAGTTCGATTATATCTGGATTCGTGTCGCGTAGGATATCATTTGGAGAGAAGCTCTCTCTATCAAGGATTTTTCCATTCTCAGAGCTCGAACTCGAGACCTCTGGTCAAGGGAAGAGCAGCCCCATCTGCTACACCATATCCTTTGATAATTACATTCTAACTGTTGAGATTAAAAAACTTATTATTAAGAGAAATAAATTTGGGAAAATTAGTCTACTTGTGTGAATTGTCAACTATATTGAAATAGTATACATGTGCTATGTTACTATTATTCATTCTTGTCAACAGATCGATTTGGATCTCACCTCGAGTCATGTAACAAACTTTGAGTCCTCCAAAATTCTTGAGTTTCAAGTTACTTGACTTTCATAATTTTTAACAATTAAATTATTGGAATTATAACCTTGATGTAATTTTATTAGCTCTTTTCAATCATTGCTTTGATGTTTCCTGGTTAGAATTCACTTTATTTGGATTGTACTTTAATTTAAAAATATTTATGAGATAATTTTAAATATATATAACAAATTACATTTTTTTAATTATAAATATAAACATGTTTTATTTACATAAAAAGTAGTAAAAAATCATAGGAAAATATATAATAACTATACTTATATCTTGCCAAAAGTCACATAATGTAGACACTGTACAATATAAATTACTTATATATGAGTTATACATTGTATATACATCATGATACGCTAAAAAACTGAATATAGTTTGACTATACATGAAATATACACTGACAATACATGTCTATATAGTAATGGTCAAATTTTTTATAATTATTTTGACTGAATGACCATCTACGATAATTATCTCAATATTTGATTGAAGGAAAAAAACTCTTTTATATCTATTCTTTTCTCGGAGGAATTTTTTTTTTGCATTTTTAGAAAATGAAGATCAGTCTTTCCTGTGATAACATCCATAATTTATAGTTACTCCATTTTTAAAAAGAATGATATAGTTTAATTTAGCACGAATTTTAAAAAAATAAAGAAGACTTTTTAATTTTATGGGCCTAAATTAAAGTTAGTATAACTTACACAAATCCCATTCTGATTTTTAAAAATCTCCAAAAATCTCGAATCTTTCACTAATTACTAAAACTACCGACTTTTTGTATATTTTTGATACCTGCAGAGGCAGTGTTGATACTTACGTTAGTGTAACCGAAATTTAATGCTCCTGCGCTTAATTAGGAAAAAAATTTACTGCCAACTATGTCAATCCCTTGATTGACGGTTTTAGGTTACAAATTAATCAATTAATCCATAAAAAACGTTATAGACATTGTGATTTGAATTTTAAAATTAAACGGATGATTCAACCAACAAGAAAAAAAATGCAGATCGGCAATTAACAATTCTGCGCTGGGAAAAAAATCGTAGGTCGTCAAATCATGAATATTTCGATTTTGATATGTCACAGTGGAACATGGGAATCTGATGTAGTTTACAGTGGTTATAAAAGTGATGAAATTGTCGTAGGTGAGAATACGTCTTTTGTTAATCTTAGAGCTGCAATTGCATCGGTATTGGGTATCAAATTTACTTAATTTTTTAGGTATCCACATCATCTTTCAAAACCCTCAAAAAAATAGGTATCAATTTGACAAACCAACCAGTGTAAATATCAATTTGGATATTCCTCATTTTATATTCCTCATTTTATATGCAATGGTAAGTTCCTTGAACTATTATTCTTATGAAATTGTGGGCCCAATACTTTTTGGATTAATTTCAAGGAAAAGCCAAACTTGTATCCCTTATGTATATTAATATACTTGTTTATATTTATATTTTTTAATTAATTATAATTAATATCTTCTTTATTTATCTTCTATTAAAATTTGCGCATTGACGCCATGTTAACATGAACGTCCACTCTATATGATATTGATAGGGTATTAATATATCGACAAAATATCATTGAGGATTTAAATTCTATATGATATTGATATAATATTAATATACTTATGTAGTATCAAAGAGGATTAAACTCAGTCTTATATGATATCGTTATGACATCAATATACCGACGGAGTATCACAAAAAATATATTTTCTACAAATTTAGAGTTTTATAAATAAGATTGTGACTTTAATTTTTTGTCTTAATTATTTCTTAAAAAAAGTCCAATCCTATATGATATTAAAATACGTCCAATCCTATATTATATTAATACATTAATAGAGTATCATGGAGGATTAACCTTAATCCTACGTGATACCGATGTGATATCAATATACCGACAGAGTATCTACAAAATATTTTTTTTACTAATTTATAGTTTAATAATTTTCTTTTAATTAATTTTTTTATTTTATTTTAAAAAGAATCCGATCCTATATGACCAAGAGGGTATCAATATACCAATAGTGTATCACAAGGAATTTCTATATGATACCAGTATGGTATTAAATACTGACAGAGAATCACAAACAAGCAGTTATGCTGACGTCGTGTTGACGTCATGAAAAAAAATGAGACAACAGGGTAAATAGTTTAGATTGTGTCCATTAAGGATAAATAGTTTAGATTGAGTTCCATTTAAATAAAAAATTATAATTGAATCTATTTTGTGTAAAAATTTTTAATTTCAAATATGATTGCTTATTCAATTGACATTAAAGATACAATTGTAATTTTGCCGCATTATTTGCCATATAACTTGTTAAAAGTCATAGAAAGTATACATTGACTATACAATATAGATTATTTATATATGAGCTATAACACTGAATATATATTATGATACACTCAAAAACTGAATATAGCTTGACTAGACATAAAATATACACTAAATATATAAGTGTATGTACAACAAAAAATCATTTCTTTTAGCAATTGAAATAATCGAATCATCATTTCAAGTCATTATTATTAATTTTTTCTATTTGACACTCTTCATTGTATTTGTTTAAGATCTAGATAATTGTGGCTCTTTCTATATGAAAATATTTTGTAGATTTCATTTATATTTTATATTCACTCAACTTATTTTTATTATCCACTTTAAATTTTGTGTGCCCCTTAAATTATGATTACTATGAGTATTTTATTATAATATTCATATTAATTTATAGAGATTCTACATTTTGAAAATGATTTAAAATAACTAATTAATGTCGAGAATAATTTTTTTTTAAAAAAAATGTTGATATATTGAGAGAATGAAGTAAAAAGTAAAAAATTATTTTAGTATAGTGGACAAATAAAATGAGTAGAAAGAGAAGTTGATAATTTTCTACTATTTTTCAATTATAAGATTTACCAAAAATTCAAAGAAAATTTTTGTTGTAGCAATTGCTTGTTCTTTCTATTGGCATAAAAAAGATAAAAAAATTACTTATGCGGTCGCTAATTTCTTTCACTATTAAGTTATTTGTTCGATGATAAAATTATCAGTCATGTTTGATTGTGAAAATTTAAAATTTAATTTGAAGTTATTTTTCAAATTTGAAAAACAACTTATAGTTTGTTTTCTAAATCACTTTAAAATAGTAACACATTCAAATATGAATTTGTTCTAGATATTGCAAAAAATTATGATCAATTGCTATAAAAATTACTCCCCCATCTCATTTTAGTTGTCATGTTGCGTTTTTCGAAAATTAACTTGACTAATTTTTAAAGTTAAATTAGACTATATTAATCTGATATTTTAAAATAAAACTTTGAATATTAAAAAATGATTAAAAAATATTATTGATTGTAATATTTTTCATATTGATACGATAAAAAAATACGAATGGGTTGTACCTCATTCTTTCATCTCAACCAAGAATTTAAATATTCATATGTATATAGTGTTAGTATTTTGGTATGACTTCTCATGTCGACACTCCGACCACCACTGTACGTAAACCCCGAAGGCCACCAATACCACCCGACTCGCCGGACTCTACCACCCTTGTGGAGATTGAACAACCTACCAAGCAAACCCTCAAAGCCATACTGTTGGACAGGGATGGAAATGGGGCGGGTGCGGGGTGGGTTGAACTCGATCGGCAAATTTTTTAAACCGCCCCGCCTCGCCTAGCATGATGACTTTTTTCATTTTCAACCCGTCCCGCTCCATTCCGCCCGCATAAACCTGCCCCACTTAAATTTTAAAGTTCTTTTATTTTTTAATTGAATTTAGTTTTTTCGCTAGTTAACGTCTCAACAACTAATTAATTATTTTTAGTTGACATTTTAACAATTGTTTCTTAATCATTACTTAAAAGTTTCTAATTAACATTTTAACAATTTACCGGATATGTCTAGTTTAAATTTGAGAAAAAAATAATTAAAGTCAATGTTTAATATAAAAAGTTTATATCTTTAATTTTTACTAATTACAAAACTTTAATTTCTTCGAATTCCTATTTGGTTTTTTAAACCCGCAACCTGTCCCGCCCCGCATTAGTTTTAAAAATCCTACTCCTGTTCAAGTGATTGCCCCGAGCCGAGCGAGATTGGAGATCGCCTTAATGATTGTTCGTAATGGGCCTACCATTTAACGTAAATAGCTACTTCAACTCGCCCCACATCCGCATAGCTCTAAACCCGTCCCGCCCCGCATAGCTCTAAACCCGCCCCGCCCCACCTCGTTGTCATCTCTACTGTTGGATAAACAAGGTGACTTAAACTAGAGCTATCTGGCGCTAAAGGACAAGCAACACATGGAAATGGAGGAACAAGGCGACTCCATACTGTTAACAAAGGAAGACAAACAAAGGATCTATCAGCTGTGAAAATACTATGTGATTATTAAACTAATGGGTAAAAAGGATCTGCACCACTACTTGAAAAGTAAACTCATTGACCAATGGAAACCTGATGAAATCACATCCTAATCAACCTTGTTTGGCTTTTTCATCGTTAAATTCAACAATAAAGTCAACATGGATAAAGCCCTACATAAAAGAACATGGTTCATCGCTGGATATTTCCTCAGTGAAACATTGAGAATCAAACTTTACACCCAAAGAATCAATGGTTCCTCACAGTTCCATCTGGGTAAGGCCCTACAACTCTTTACAGAGTTCTATGATAAAGGCATCCTGGAAAAAGTTAGAAGGAAGTTAGGTGCCCTCCTAACTTCTACAGAAGGGTGATAGAAGCCTTTGTAAGAATCGCAAAGTTATTCCGAGTGAAAGTATTTCCACTTAACATAGGCTTCTAGTGATAGACTTAGAGATTAAGAGAGAAAAAGAAGAGGAAGATTGTCTACGCCCAACTGAGGATTAGATGGGGGCCTGCCCTCTCTCATGAGATGGAAGAAAAGCTGAGAAACTTAGAGGCTTGGAGTAGTGGCGGAGATGTGAATAATATGTGGGACAATACTGTTGGTTGCATTAGAGAGGTAGCTTTTGAGGTACTAGGGGTTTCGAGAGGAACCTTCGAGGGACGTCAAGGTGATTGGTAGTGGAATGAAGAAGTTCAAGACAAAGTAAAAGCTAAGAAGGTGGCCTATACGAAGTGGTTGGAGTGTAGGGATGAGGATGAAAAACAAAGGCTTAAGGAGACTTATAAGACGGCTAAGTCAGAAGCAAAGATGACGGTGATGAGTGCTAAGACAGCAGCGTTTGAGCGCCTATATGAGGAGCTAAGCGATAAAGGCGCGGACAAGCTAATGTACAGGCTTGCTAAAGAGAGAGAAAGGAAAGCTCGCGACTTGGATCAAGTGAAGTGTATCAAGGAGGAGGAGGCTGAGGTGCTAGTGGATGTGACTTCCATTAAACGAAGGTGGCAAGCTTACTTTCATAAACTCTTAAACGAAAAAGGAGATAGTGATATAGAGCTGGGCAAGTTGGCACATTCCGAAAGTCACCGAGATTTTGGTTATTGCAGGCGGTTCAGAGTTGAGGAGGTTAGAAGGGCTATTAGTAGGATGAAGAAAGGGAGGGCGATCGGACCCGATGAGATTCCAGTAGATTTTTGGAAGAGCATGGTCAAGGATGTCATAGAGTGGCTGACTAGACTGTTCAATACTATCATGAAGACAGCCAAGATGTCGAATGAATGGAGGAGGCGTACAATGGTTCCACTGTATAAGAACAAGGGTGATATTCTAAACTGTAATAATTACAGGGGTATCAAATTGTTGAGTCATACTATGAAGGCATGGGAGAGAGTGGTGGAGATGAGGGTGAGAAAAGTAGTGTCTATTTCAGAAAACCAGTTTGGATTCATGCCAGGACGGTCGACTACTGAAGCGATCCACTTTGTTCGGAGATTAGTGGAGAAATATAGGAAAAGTAAGAAAGACCTTCATATGGTGTTCATTGATCTTGAGAAGGTCTATGACAAAGTCCCGAGGGATGTCCTATGGAGGTGTTTGGAGGTGAAAGGTGTCCTAATGGCATATATTAGAGTGATAAAGGACATGTAAGATGGAGCCAAAACTCGAGTAAGAACGGTGGGAGGAGACTCAAAATATTTTCCTGTTCAGATGGAACTTCATCAAGGATCTGTGCTGAGCCCCTTTTTGTTTGCCTTGGTGATGGATGAGCTGACGCGATCTATCCAGGAGGAATTCCCATGGTGTATCCTGTTTGCAGATGACATAGTACTGATTGATGGGACCCAGACCAAGGTTAATGATAGGTTGGAGGTTTGGAGACACTTTGGAGTCCAAAGGATTCAAACTGAGCAGGACCAAAATAGAATACTTGGAGTGCGAATTCAGTGTTGCGAGGGATGAAGCAGACATTGATGTGAGACTTGTGGCTCACCCTATCCCCAAGAAGGAAAGCTTTAAGTATCTGTGGTCCATCATCCAGAATAGTGGGGGTATTGATGATGATGTCACACATCGTATTGGGGCGGCTTGGACAAAATGAAGGCTGGCTTCTGGAGTATTGTGTGATAAGAAGATACCACCTAAACTCAAAGGTAAGTTCTACAGAATGGTGGTTAGACCATCTTTGTTGTATAGGGTGGAGTGTTGGCCAACAAAAAATATACATGTTCAGAAGATGCAGGTCACAGAAATGAGGATGTTAAGATGGATGTGTGGTCACACCAGGAGTGATAAGATTAGGAACGAGGTCATTCGGAAGAAGCTAGAGGTGGCCCCTGTAGCTGACAAGATGAGGGAAGCGAGACTGTGATGGTTCAGACATGTGCAGAGAAGGAGTACTGATGCCCCTGTTAGGAGGTGTGAGAGGCTAGATTTGGGAGCTACACGAAGGTCTGCGTACATCTTACCCTCCCCAGACCCCACTTGTGGGATTTCACTGGGTATGTTATTGTTATTGTTGTTCGCACCTCCACAACCCTAAAAGGATGATACGCTAAAATTTGCATCCAAGTGCCAATGGGTACCCCAGTGAAAACAAAAGTTCAAATTTGCAGCTACACGCAGGGTGTAATCTATGAGGGCAAAGGTACATTGTGTAAAGGATGTAGGAGGCTTGGTCACATGGATCCAAGTGCACGTTCACAATTCCCAAACAACAAATGATGTCACCCTCAGAAGCATCACTGAGTGGAACAAAGATAGACCAATGACAAATAATCATCTTCCCCAAGAGAATAAAGGGATGCACAACTGGCTTTCAAGAGCGAAACGCCACCCACACAAGGGACCCAAGTAAGACTAATCATAAGGTAGATAGTCAGACCTCTCAAAAGGTACGTATTTATCGATAAACCACCTGCCCTTACCAAGCAGAGAATGAGTTTTGACCTTGGGAAAACCATTGCTCATAAACCAATGGACCGATCTCAAAAAGTGACAATAAAGACATACAAATCAATGTGATGGGATTGGTTTCTACCCCAGTAGAGGGAATGGGCCCCTCACAAACATTAATTCAAATGTCCCTCCCTCTTCTCCATCATTCGATTGAGATATCTCCCACAGAGTCACCGATTACAACCTTCTTAATGTGATGGGACCAACAACTACCCCTCAAATATTAACTTAAAGGTTGTTGTCACGGTCCGAGAGGGTACCCTAGGCGTGGCTGGCACCCAGAGACTATTGCTAGTCCCCAAACGAACCACTCATTCTCAAGACAGTCACTCAACATTAGTACAGCGGAATAGTAGAAGTAGTGCAGTGAGTTACCTCAATAAGAAGGGCCAATGGCCAACATCAGTCTCAACATCAGGATAAGCAAATGCAATGTTTACTCAATTCATAAGGGAAAAACCTCAACATCAAACCTCGACTCATGTCTATGAAACCTCTAACTTGACTTAAATGTCTAAGATGGTACAATGACAAGCCATGGCTACCCAACTGAATAAATAAAGAAAACGACAATAAAAGGGTCTACTTCGGATAGCAAGGAGGCTCACCAATGACTAAACTTGAAATCTCTGACCCTAATGATGCGTTTGCTGAAGCCCTCTAACTCCTGTATCTACATCAGCGCCGAGTGGCATCAGTACGTGGAATGTACGGTATGTAAAATGGCTGAATGTAACAGTACTAGTAGAACGGTATAGGGATAACATCAACTCAACATCATACTCCATCATAATATCAAATGTCTATCTAAGGAAAAATTAGAGTAGACAATTGACTCATCAACATCTCATCTCCACATCATCAATACCTCAGACTCAACTCAAGGAACCTTAACTTAACTCAAGGAACTCGACTCAACTCAACTCAAGGAACTCGACTCAAAACATCACAGCAACATCAACATCAGAGTACGATCAAAGTAAGACTTCACTGGGAGTTTCTCTAACCGACAACCATCACCTATGAGCCAGTGATGATACAATGAAGCGATGTCGTTGCCACATCCATCCAGTACTCTGCCCGGGGTAAAAGACATCAACCTCAGTGGATACACAAGAAAAATCCTTAGTCCTCTATTGGGACAAGAAAGGAGCCATCCGCATTGCGGTTCAATCCTCTCTTCCTACGTGGGCCACGTAGTTAATGGGTTCAAGTGGGACTCACTCTCACCCATTTCGGTTCTCAATACTCCTCCCAGAACTCGACATGCTCATAAAACATCATCATCATCAGTCACATAGGGACATAATACCTCATCATCAGTCCCATAGGGACATAATACCTTATCATCAGTCCCATAGGGACATAGTACCTCAACATCAACATCAACTCGTCTCATTAACATCAACATCAACATCATGGACTCAAAATACTGTTTTAGAATTTAGTTTCAAGTTTTAAGACATCATGAAACATCATTCTCATCAACATCATCATCAAGACTCTCATCAATTTAAAAGCACAATCACAACATCACAAACATCATCCTCATTAAGGATCTAGACTCATCCCCTAAGTTCTTTATTGCCTTCTTTAATAAAATAATCATAGGGTTTTGTGAAAAACACTCATGGAAATGAATTATGCAATAAGTCAAGTTTACGATGATCATCAATTCATGTAAAATATATGAATTAAATAAAACTCAGTATAATACTCAACAATCTTCACATCAAACTCATTATCTTCAATGAATGACTCAATTTATTAAAAAGGGCGCATGGGAGGACAAATCCCATACTTTAAGTTAGCCTTACATACCTGGGATGATTGCTAACAACAATTCTTTGAACAATCTCCTCTTGAATTCTTCAATTTCAACTCTCTAAATGCGACAAGGGCCTTGGTTATCCCAAAGGACATGATAAGGAACTCATAGTGCCCACACCTCGTCCGAAATGCTAGCTTAGGAATGTTAGAATCCCTGATCCTTAGCTAATGATATTCAGATCTCAAATCAATCTTGGAAAACATGGTTTCACCCTGAAGCTGGTAAAATAGATTATCAATTATAGGGAGAGGTACTTCTTCTTAACGATCACTTTTTCAACTATCTGTAATCAATATGCATTCTCATAGAACCATCATTTTTATTTACAAACAACACACTAGGGCATATGAACTCTTAACTCAAGAGATCTTAAAGTTGCTCCTTCAATTCAACTTTTCTGTTCGATACTAACCTTTGACATACCTCATCGGACCTCATCCACACCCAAATCGTTTCGAATCAAGGGACAATCCAAGGTTGACTACACGTTCATCCCTTAAATCCATTACCTCTAAGCTGGATCGAGTTTCAAACCACGCAATGTATAAAGACCTACAACAACCACGCACGACAGGAATCGAAAGAATAAGAGGAAATTTTCTAACAATCTCTGTAGCCTCTCAAGGATAAGTAACAGACGTCTCTGTACCGATCCTTAAGACTCTACTCGATTGGGCTTGTACACATATGAGACCTATTGTAAGGACCCGGAAATTTGTTTAACGACCTCAAAGGAATTCCCTTGGCTAAACTCTTCTCAAGTACCAATGAGAGGGTCAACTTTGAGTGAGAATATCTCTTAGCTCAAATTGAACTGGGTAGCCTATGACATACCAAATTAAAGCTCTTTGAATTATCTTTCCAACGCACCTGGTTTCATCTAATTCCGAGCTCGGACCAAGGAGTTACACTTGTTTTTGTTCAGACTGTTCGTGCAGGAAATCCACACGGCCAGCCACACGGACCGTGTGGCATCAGACGGTCCGTGAGGCTACTTTGACCCACGAATTTCTTGCCAAAACTTTGTTCTAAGTGTGTGTACTTTCTTGGTACCTTCATACGGACCGTTGCACGGTCCGTGTGACCTTAAACGGTCCGTTTAACGGACCGTTTGGTGACACTTAGTCCGAAGGAAAAATTTTCTGAAAAATTCTAAGTATGGTGAGATGGTCCATCACACGGTCCGTGTGGAGTGAGATGGTCCGTTTACTGGACAGTGTGGAATGACTTAGTCAAAAAAAATATTGCCTCCGAAAAATCCGAAAATTCTAAGTCCGGTGCCACGGACCAGTAGACGGTCCGTGTGAGCCCAGACGGGCCAATTCTTGATCCGTTTCATTAATGGCAATTTCGTAATTTTGGTTTATTCCGGTGCAAATATGGTCTTTTCTATCCTTTCTTGAGCTTCCTATATATTCCATACTTCACCATTTTGAAGCATTTCTACACTTCAACTCTCTCTCTAAAAGTTCTTTCTCAAGACTCTCCTACATCTCTCTAGGATTCTTCAAGCTAAGGTTCACATTTGAGATCACTTCCTCCTCAAGTTTGTCTTCTACCGGGTATGTGGGGTTTGATTCTTGGTTTCCTTTCAACCAAGAAGACCCAAATCCTTACTAAAATTATTTTGTAACTTGTATACTTAAAATGTGAAATTTTAGTACTTGTTCTTAGTATTTGGAACCATGCATGTGTTAGTTTAGGATCCTTATCATGATCTATGTTAGTTTTATGGAAATGAACTATTTGGACTATGGAATTTTGAACTTGCATGTCCCTTTAAATATGTTATTTTGCATGGGTGATATGTACTACCATTTCCTTGAATTTTTATTTGAATTTCTAGTCTTATATTGTATCTTGTTTTGGTACACTCTACATTACCCATGCTATTCCTACACTATGTATTGCATTACATACATGACATTTTACATGGAAATTTCCGGAATTGTGGGGTTAAACCCAATTTTGCCCCAAAGGGGAACTATAATGTGAATTTTGGTAAGACATGGGATATGACAATAAGGTGATCACCGGTATGTCTATAATCTTGGCTCTTTGAGCATCTTGGGTGCTTGCACCATCTTGTACTTGTAGATGAGCTATTCCTTGCATTGACATCTTGAATATGATCTTGTAAATCGGCGTTGAGCCCAATTATGTCTTGAACGTTATGAACTTGCACTTGACTCTCTTGAAAGCATAAGTATATATATATAAGTATTCTTGTGGGATGTGTAAGACTTAGCACCGATGGAATTGGGGGTCCTCCCCCTTTTCCTCGAACTATGTGCCTACATAGGGACGGATGTAATTCGTCTATTTGTACATGACTATGATTTGTCTTGATCTTGTAAATCCTTCCGAAAAGCGGGTCGTAAGGAAGGTGTCCATCCACCGAAAAACGGGTCGTAAGGTGTGATGTAGATTACCCTTGGCAAGTAATCTTCTCCCTACCGATGGGAGGTCCCAATCGGTCCAATTCGTGTAATAGCTCGCATGGATTTGGTTTGTCGGTTATAGTCCATCCCCGTTATATAGGAGCACTATCGCATTGCACGCATCACGTGTTTCATGGCATCTTGTATATATAATTTCTATTGTATATGTATTCCTTGTATATTATGTGCCCTTGCCACTTAACATGGTTACGCAGGTTTGGTAAATCACGTGCATTGCATACCCTCATACTTAGTACATTCAACGTACTAACGCATACTCTATGCCTGCATGATTTTACCATGCAGGGACCGAGCAGTTTGAGCAATATCAGCCGGACGCGTAGCTTATCCCTTCCTAGATATTTTGTGGTGAGCCCCGTCTTTCGAGGGCATGCTTTTGATTTCTTTTGTACACCTCTTCTATGTATGTATTTTGACTGAGGGTGAGCCCGGAACCTGTCCCGGCCCCCGTTCCTTGATTAGAGGCACTTATTGGACAATTGTATAAACTTCTCATTTTGTTATCTATGGAATATGTCCTCCCTTTTGGTTTTAAGAATGTTCTCTTTAATCATGTCTTTAAACTTCTGCAAATTTGAGGCTTGTTTGGGGGCTTTCGGGTCCCCATTCATCGTGTCACATCTAGACCCCGACCCCGGGTCGTGACAAATGGTGGTATCAGAGCCTTGGGTTTTCAATGGTCCTCGGAGTTCAACGTGCCGCGTTGAGTAGAGTCCTATTCATGGGTGTGAAGTGCACCCTACCTATGAGTGGGAGGCTACGAAGACGTTTTAGGAAATTCTCCCTTCTTTGTGTCTTATATCGTGCTATAGCTAGCTTATGAATTTCCTTGCTTATTGGTGTCGTTAATCTTTTTTCAGAAATGCCTCGAGGAAGACCTCCACTCCCTAAGCCGGCTCCTGCTGCCGAGGATCAGGCCCCTCCCGAGCCTATGGAGGAGCCTATATCAAATGGCGAATTTCGTGCTGCTTTCGCCATGCTCGCACAGGCCGTGACAGCTCAGGCAAGGCAGGCCAACTTGCCACGGGACCCTGCACCCGCTTCTATCGTGAGGGATTTTATCCGGATGAATCCCCCGGAGTTCTACGGGTCTCGGGCTGATGAAGATGCTCAGGAGTTCATTGATGAGCTCTCAAAAATATTGAATATTATGGGTGTCTCGTCTGAAGAGAAAGCTGGGTTAGCTGCTTATCAGTTGAAAGATGTGGCCCAGGTATGGTATACGCAGTGGGCTATGGAGCGGGTTGATGATAGTGATGTTACATGGGGAGAGTTCAGAACTGCCTTCCTGGACCGCTTCTTCCCACTTGAGCTGAGGGAGGCCAAAATGACCGAGTTTATTAATCTTAAGCAGGGAAGTATGAGTGTGAGGGATTATGCTCTCAAATTCACCAAATTGTCTAAATATGCTCCGTCCCTGGTGGCTGATCCCCGTGCCAGAATGCACAAATTTGTTTCAGGTATTTCTGACTTGCTGGTGAAAGAATGCCGAACTGCTATGCTGATTGGGGACATGGATATTGCCCGGCTCATGGTGTACGCTGAGCAGATTGAGGGAGAGAAACTCAAGGAGAAGAGAGCATATGATCCCAAGAGAGCCCGTGTTGATGGTAAGTTCTCCGGGGCTAAGAATGTTGGTTTTGGTCGCTTCCAGCAGGGCCAAGGCTCGGGAGCTCGTGTGGCTAATGCTTGGGCACCCCCTCCCGGGGTTCAGGCGGGTGGCGGACCCGGATATTTGATGTGTGACAAGTGTGGGAGGCCTCACACAGGTGCCTGCCGGAGGGATTTGGGACTTTGCTTCGGATGTGGAAGCAAGGACCATAAAGTTGCTGACTGTCCAAGGAACGTGCGCGGAGACCGAGGTCAGGTAGCCCGAGGCGGGCAGGGTCAACAGAGGGGTCCTCCAGGTGCTGCCCCGAGAAATAACAGGTTCTATGCACTCCATGCTCGCCAGGATGTCGAGGAGGCTCCAGATGTTGTGACGGGTATGTTAAAAGTTTTTGATTTTGATGCTTACGTTTTGCTTGACCCAGGGGCAAACTTGTCTTTTGTGACTCCGTTATTGGCTGTTAAGTTCGGTTTGAAACCCCAGATTCTAAGAGAGCCTTTCTCGGTCTACACCCCCGTGGGTGAATCTATTGTTGCTCATAGGGTTTATTATGGGTGTCCTGTTGCTGTGTTGCATAAAATCTTTCCCTGTGATCTAGTGGAACTTGAAATGTTTGATTTTGATGTGATTCTCGGAATGGATTGGCTGCATGCATCTTATGCTTCCATAGATTGTAGAACCCCGAATGTCCAGTTCCAACCTCCCGGTGAGCCAGTTCTTGAATGGAAGGGTAGTGATTCCTCTATTAAAGGTAGGTTTATTTCCTACCTCAAGGCACAGAAAATGATTTCTAAGGGGTGTATCTACCATATGGTAAGGGTCCGAGATGCAGATTCTGAGGTGCCTACTCTCGAGTCCGTCCCTGTGGTAAATGAATTTTCAGATGTGTTCCCCGAGGACTTACCGGGCATTCCTCCGGATAGAGAGATAGATTTCGGCATAGATCTACTTCCGGATACTCAGCCTATTTCTATCCCTCCATATCGGATGGCCCCGGCGGAATTGAAAGAGTTAAAGGAGCAGTTGAAGGACTTATTCGAGAAGGGCTTCATTCGGCCTAGTACATCACCGTGGGGTGCTCCCGTGTTGTTTGTGAGGAAGAAGGATGGGTCTCTCCGTATGTGTATTGATTACAGGCAGTTGAATAAGATGACAGTTAAGAACAAGTACCCGTTGCCGAGGATTGATGATTTGTTTGATCAGCTACAAGGTGCCACTCACTTCTCAAAAATTGATCTCCGTTCCCGATACCATCAGTTGAAGGTTAGAGAGTGTGATATCCCCAAAACAGCTTTTCGAACAAGGTACGGGCACTTTGAATTTGTGGTGATGTCATTTGGTCTAACTAATGCTCCGGCCGCATTTATGGATTTAATGAACAGGGTGTTTAAGCCGTTCTTGGATAGCTTTGTGGTGGTATTTATTGATGATATCCTCGTTTACTCCCGAAGTGAGCAAGAGCACGGGAATCATTTAAGGATGGCCCTCCAAACTCTGAGGGAAAAGAAATTATATGCCAAATTCAGCAAGTGCGAGTTTTGGTTGGGCGAAGTGGCTTTCCTCAGGCATGTGGTATCCGAGGATGGTATCAAGGTAGACCCAAGGAAGACGGAGGCTGTGAAAAATTGGCCTAGACCGTTGACCCTTCGGATATTCGCAGTTTTCTTGGGTTGGCCGGGTACTATAGAAGGTTTGTAGAAGGTTTCTCCTCTATTGCATCTCCGTTGACCAAGTTGACTCAGAAGCAGGCTAAGTTTGTATGGTCGGATGAATGTGAGAGGAGTTTCCAAACTTTGAAGGATCGACTTACATCAGCTCCTGTTTTGACCTTGCCAAGTGGTTCAGAAGGGTTCGTGGTGTATTGTGATGCCTCGAGGGTCGGATTGGGTTGTGTGCTTATGCAGAATGGTAAGGTGATAGCGTATGCATCAAGACAGTTAAAAGTGCATGAACGAAATTATCCCACTCACGACCTTGAATTAGCAGCGGTGGTGTTTGCTTTGAAAATTTGGAGGCACTATTTGTACGGGGTCCATGTTGATGTATTTACCGATCACAAAAGTTTGCAGTATGTGTTCACTCAGAGGGATCTTAATCTCAGGCAAAGGAGGTGGTTGGAATTTCTGAAAGATTACGACATGAGTGTGTTGTATCATCCGGGCAAGGCCAATGTCGTAGCCGACGCCCTTAGCAGGTTGTCTATGGGAAGTGTGGCACATGTTGAAAATGAGAAAAAGGAGTTGGCAAGGGATATTCACCGGTTGGCTAGGTTGGGTGTCAGGTTGACTGATTCTAGCACAGGTGGTATTCGGGTTCAGAACGGGTCAGAATCTTCTGTGGTGAATGAAGTGAAAGCTAAACAAGATCTAGATCCATCGTTGTGTGAGTTGAAGAAGTTGGTTGCTGCAAAAGAAATCGAGGCTTTCTCCCAAGGGGGAGATGGGGTACTCCGGTACCAAAACCGACTTTGTGTTCCCGACGTGGATAACCTCAGGAAGGTGATTATGAGTGAGGCTCACAACTCTCATTACTCTATTCACCCGGGGTCTACCAAGATGTACCGGGACCTGAGAGAGATTTATTGGTGGCATGGTATGAAGAGGGATGTTGCCAAGTTTGTGTCGGAATGTTCGAGTTGTGAACAGGTGAAAGTTGAGCACCAGAGGCCCGGTGGTTTGGCCCAAGACATCGAAATTCCCACCTGGAAGTGGGAGGATGTGAATATGGACTTTGTGGTTGGATTGCCTCGGACCCGAAGGCAATTCGACTCCATTTGGGTTATTGTGGATCGGATGACGAAATCAGCCCACTTTTTACCGGTCAAAGCTACTTTCAGTGCCGAGGATTATGCGAGGTTGTATATCCAAGAGATGGTGAGGTTGCATGGTGTACCTAGGTCCATCATATCGGACCGTGGTACTCAATTCACTTCCCACTTTTGGAAATCTTTTATGAAAGGCCTTGGGACCAAAATTAAGTTGAGTTCCGCTTTTCATCCTCAAACCGATGGCCAAGCGGAGCGGACTATTCAAACCTTGGAGGACATGTTGAGAGCATGTGTGTTGGAGTTTAAGGGAAATTGGGATGATCATCTTCCACTCATCGAGTTTGCCTATAATAATAGCTTCCATGCTAGTATTGGCATGGCTCCGTTTGAAGCCTTGTATGGGAGACGGTGTAGATCCCCGGTGGGATGGTTTGAAGTGGGGGAAATGGCCTTGGTTGGCCCGGATTTGGTGATGGACGTTATGGAGAAGGTAAAGGTGATTAGGGAGAGATTGAAAGTGGCCCAAAGTCGCCAAAAGTCCTATGCGGATAGTAGGAGAAGAGACCTCGAATTTCATGTAGGGGATTGGGTTTATGTGAAAGTCTCTCCTATGAAGGGCGTTATGCGTTTTGGCAAAAAGGGCAAGTTGAGCCCCCGGTATGTTGGCCCTTATGAAGTTGTTGAGCGGATTGGAGATGTGGCTTGTAAGTTAGAGTTACCTCCGGATTTGGGTTCAATCCACCCGGTCTTTCATGTATCTATGTTGAGAAAGTTTGTTGGTGATCCTAGCTCCATTGTGCCTTTGGAAGGGATTGAGGTTGAGGAAAATTTGACTTATGAGGAGGTGCCGATGGCAATTTTGGATAGGCAAGTTAAGCGACTTCGCAACAAGGATGTGGCTTCGGTAAAGGTACTTTGGAGGAATCAACTAGTAGAGAGTGCTACTTGGGAGGCGGAGTTGGACATGATGAAGCGATACCCCCATCTTTTCCAATCTACTCAAGCTTAAGGTACTAGGAATCCTTCCCTATCAACTGTGTCGTTTTCTTGCCCTCTTGAGTCTCATGGAATGACATGCATATGTGTACATTAAAGGATTTTCTTTCCTTGGCAATTGTGTTGCATATAATTTTGACATGAATTGGTTTTGAGCTATAATTTGATTTATGATAAAAAGCTTTTGTGTACAATCTTGCATTTTGAGTTAAGTTGTGCATTGTTTCTTGAATCGGATCTATCTTGCCTTAACAATGTCTTTTCTAGCCTTGTTCTTGCACATTCGAGGACGAATGTTCCCAAGGGGGAGATGGTGTAAGGACCCGGAAATTTGTTTAACGACCTCAAAGGAATTCCCTTGGCTAAACTCTTCTCAAGTACTAATGAGAGGGTCAACTTTGAGTGAGCATATCTCTTAGCTCAAATTGAACTGGGTATCCTATGACATACCAAATTAAAGCTCTTTGAATTATCTTTCCAACGCACCTGGTTTCACCTAATTCCGAGCTCGGACCAAGGAGTTACGCTTGTTTTCGTTCAGACTGTTCGTGCAGGAAATCCACACGGCCAGCCACACGGACCGTGTGGCATCAGACGGTCCGTGAGGCTACTTTGACCCACGAATTTCTTGCCAAAACTTTGTTCTAAGTGTGTGTACTTTCTTGGTACCTTCATACGGACCGTTGCACGGTCCGTGTGACCTTAAACGGTCAGTTTAACGGACCGTTTGGTGACACTTAGTCCGAAGGAAAAATTTTCTGAAAAATTCTAAGTCTGGTGAGATGGTCCATCACACGGTCCGTGTGGAGTGAGATGGTCCGTTTACTGGACAGTGTGGAATGACTTAGTCAAAAAAAATATTGCCTCCGAAAAATTCGAAAATTCTAAGTCCGGTGCCATGGACCAGTAGACGGTCCGTGTGAGCCCAGACGGGCCAATTCTTGATCCGTTTCATTAATGGCAATTTCGTAATTTTGGTTTATTCTGGTGCAAATATGGTCTTTTCCACCCTTTCTTGAGCTTCCTATATATTCCATACTTCACCATTTTGAAGCATTTCTACACTTCAACTCTCTCTCTAAAAGTTCTTTCTCAAGACTCTCCTACATCTCTCTAGGATTCTTCAAGCTAAGGTTCACATTTGAGATCACTTCCTCCTCAAGTTTGTCTTCTACCGGGTATGTGGGGTTTGATTCTTGGTTTCCTTTCAACCAAGAAGACCCAAATCCTTACTAAAATTATTTTGTAACTTGTATACTTAAAATGTGAAATTTTAGTACTTGTTCTTAGTATTTGGAACCATGCATGTGTTAGTTTAGGATCCTTATCATGATCTATGTTAGTTTTATGGAAATGAACTATTTGGACTGTGGAATTTTGAACTTGCATGTCCCTTTAAATATGTTATTTTGCATGGGTGATATGTACTACCATTTCCTTGAATTTTTATTTGAATTTCTAGTCTTATATTGTATCTTATTTTGGTACACTCTACATTACCCATGCTATTCCTACACTATGTATTGCATTACATACATGACATTTTACATGGAAATTTCCGGAATTGTGGGGTTAAACCCAATTTTGCCCCAAAGGGGAACTATATTGTGAATTTTGGTAAGACATGGGATATGACAATAAGGTGATCACCGGTATGTCTATAATCTTGGCTCTTTGAGCATCTTGGGTGCTTGCACCATCTTGTACTTGTAGATGAGCTATTCCTTGCATTGACATCTTGAATATGATCTTGTAAATCGGCGTTGAGCCCAATTATGTCTTGAACGTTATGAACTTGCACTTGACTCTCTTGAAAGCATAAGTATATATATATATAAGTATTCTTGTGGGATGTGTAAGACTTAGCATCGATGGAATTGGGGGTCCTCCCCCTTTTCCTCGAACTATGTGCCTACATAGGGACGGATGTAATTCGTCTATTTGTACATGACTATGATTTGTCTTGATCTTGTAAATCCTTCCGAAAAGCGGGTCGTAAGGAAGGTGTCCATCCACCGAAAAATGGGTCGTAAGGTGTGATGTAGATTACCCTTGGCAAGTAATCTTCTCCCTACCGATGGGAGGTCCCAATCGGTCCAATTCGTGTAATAGCTCGCATGGATTTGGTTTGTCGGTTATAGTCCATCCCCGTTATATAGAAGCACTATCGCATTGCACGCATCACGTGTTTCATGGCATCTTGTATATATAATTTCTATTGTATATGTATTCCTTGTATATTATGTGCCCTTGCCACTTAACATGGTTACGCAGGTTTGGTAAATCACGTGCATTGCATACCCTCATACTTAGTACATTCAACGTACTAACGCATACTCTATGCCTGCATGATTTTACCATGCAGGGACCGAGCCGTTTGAGCAATATCAGCCGGACGCGTAGCTTATCCCTTCCTAGATATTTTGTGGTGAGCCCCGTCTTTCGTGGGCATGCTTTTGATTTCTTTTGTACACCTCCTCTATGTATGTATTTTGACTGAGGGTGAGCCCGGAACCTGTCCCGGCCCCCGTTCCTTGATTAGAGGCACTTATTGGACAATTGTATAAACTTCTCATTTTGTTATCTATGGAATATGTCCTCCCTTTTGGTTTTAAGAATGTTCTCTTTAATCATGTCTTTAAACTTCTGCAAATTTGAGGCTCGTTTGGGGGCTTTCGGGTCCCCATTCGCCGTGTCACATCTAGACCCCGACCCCGGGTCGTGACACCTATGATCCTGGGCTCTGATACCAACTGTCACGACCCAAAATTCGAGCGTGATGGCACTCACCTAACCCACTAAGGTGAGTCAGCCAATACCTACTCATCCAAATATAATAATAATAATAGCGGAAGAGAAAAATACTCTAATATGACAAATAATCATCGGAAGATCAAACTACAACGATCCCAGAACTGGTGTCACATGTACAAGCCTTATAATAACATGGTACTCAGCAAATGGAATTAACCTAGAGTAAAATAATGAAGAACTAAGTAACTCCTTCACACCCAACCACATACCGCCGAACTGCAAACCTGCACTCAGAAAAGTCCCAGCCCAGCAACACATAATACACATAGTAAAGATAGTTTTTCAGTATATCACAATTATCAAATCACAAGTCATAACTCACAAGTGATAACATAATCAATCACATGAATAACACCATGCCACATAATAGTATACAAGGATGAGATGCAATGCTTATGCAATAACTGTCGGCAATGACCTAGACATCACAATGTCAATATGCAAGGATGAGATGCAATGCTTATGCAATAATTGCCGGCAATGACCTCGGCATCACAATATCAATAGCAAAGATCTCAGTATCACAATATCATCGGCAAAGACCTCGGCATCACAATATCGCCGGCAAAGACCTTGGCATCATAATATCACTAATATCGCCGGCAAAAACCTCGGCATCACAATCTCGCTAATATCGTCGGCAAAGACCTCGGCATCACAATCTCACTAATATCGCCGGCAAAGAGCATCACATCTCGACCGGTAAGGACCTCGGCCCCAATTTCACTAATATCGCCGGCAAAGACCTCGGCATCACATCTCGACCGGTAAAGACCTTGGCCCCAATTTCTTTTTCTTTTTTTTCTTTACCATCTCACTCATATCAATATCCAAAACCAATGCAAATTATGTGTGACATAGAATGAATGGACATGAGATGAAGTCCACAAAAAAATCAACTCATAATCACCAACCACAACAATATATCTCAAAAATAGAATTCTCATCACTTAGCCACATTTTCAATTCAAGTGTCACAACACCACATCAACTCACATTTATATATAATTGCCTCATTTTTTATAATGTTAGAATATTTCATGAATCACACATAGAAGAAGTTACAAGAATATGAGTATTACCCAATACCATAAATGTTGCAATATCCTTAATATCTCAATACCATCACAACCTCAATAACAGTTACATCTCAAAATAAGTACCAATTCGATATCAATATCAAATAATTCATTATTTCTCCTAAAATACATTTCCACAATTAATTCACAAGTGAAATATCACCATAGGAATAATTATTCAATTCAAAATACTTTGATCAAAGCCTACATTAATCCATCTCTATCCCAAAATACTCAATTCTATATATATTAGAGCATACAAGGTTCAACACATTTAACAAAAGATTAGAAACTCACTTGCCTTATATAAAGTCTCGAATCATGTCAATTCAGAATCTTTTCCCTCTCTACGATACCCCAAATTACCAAAATCTGTTCAAGTATAACATCACAATCACATAACGAATCTAATGACACTAAAATCAATTAATTCGGTGAAAAAGACAAAATGGTCCAAAAATTTCGTCATCGGAAAAAGTCATCGAAAATATGGAAATTTATACATGAAAATGTTCTCTCAGTCATAAGGAATTCAATGGCGAAAACCGTTTCAAAAATAGAGCTAAAACGAGGTAGAAATATCATATTTAAAGTTTCCAAAAAAAAAGTCATCCGAACCAGCAAAAAAAGCAAATTTTATCTCGAACGGCGCGCCAAAATTAATTTCTGAAACTCCCATGGTGTTCCTCTCTGAAAAATACGCAATTTAGCCTTTTGAAACGTCCAAATCAGACCAAAATCGAGGGAGAAATCGTTGATGGAAGTTTGTGAGAAGTCTAAAAACAATCTGAGAAGAAAAGTGCCATTTATTTACTGTGTCTGCCACGTGGCGCGTATGCCACGTGGCAGCTCCTAATCGGGCCACGTCATCCCCGCTTCAGCATTTTCAGCAAACTCTCAAACTTAAATTCAATGCTCCGGCCTCATCCGGAGTTGGAAAAATACATTCCATATATGAAATCTGATCGGAAACGATGTTTCGGACTCAATGGTGTAGTCAAAATTCCCACTGGAGGTCGTTTTATTCCACTGTGAAAACTATTGAAAGGACTGAAACTCACCTGGAAGCTTTGGAAACTGAACGAAGGGTCCTTCTAGACCAAAATCGATATTCTGGATCCAACGGAATCATCATAATTTGAATTTGAGGTCTCCTTGGTCCAAAACCCAAGAAAGCTCATTTAAACTAGTTTTGGGCTCAAAAACTCAAAATATTCTCAGAAGCTCTAAAAATTGCAATGAAATCATTTCTAGCATTAGTTTCACCATTTGGAGTTATTGGAACTGACGAAATTTCGATCCGAGCCTCCGAATTTTGTCAAAAATACAATAAATGACCTTTAGGGTCGTTACATTATATTCATTAGAAGCAATCTAAGATAGTATCTTTCTCCCTCAATTGGATGACATGTCATTACCCGACCAATAACAAGACCCTTTTTACGGTGTGTCCACACTTTATTTGTTGTTGAGCATACGAAGTGTTTTGGAAATTCACGATATAGTAAATTCAGGTCCACAACATCTTTGTTCATTTTATTCATAAAAAAAATTCAGTTAACGTTGTTTTTTTAATCATGGGATTATTTATAATTGTATTAATAGTATCTGTGCTTTTGAAGGAGACAAACTGTTGTCCATCAAGATGTAGTTAAAGATGATATACACTTGGACTCATTTCACTAATAGGAAAAGCAAATATTCTCCATGCGGCCTCAGGTGGTGATACCCACCTAGCAGATTGATATTTTTTTATTTCATCTATTTCTAAATTTGCATCATTAGTATGTATCTGAAATGCTATTTTATCATGTCCTTTGTATGTATACTTATAAATATATTTAACAACTTTAATATCTGAACATATTTCTACATTCATGTGACAATTAAATTTACAAAGTAAGGATGGATTGTAAGGAACAACCCATGAATTATCAAGAAAGTGTCCTCTGATTTTCACACTTTTGCCTGTGTTTCATCTTCTATATATTGGATATGAATTTTTTCCTTTAGTTGTTTGATCTACAAACTCTTTATGATACTTATTTTTACAATGTCCTTTCTTTTTCATATATGAGTTTGTTGGATTTAAGTTACCACAAGGACCATGCATCATGTGTTGTGTAACAAGTGTGTATAAATAGGAATTTACATTTTCATCTGGCAATTCTCCGCATACGAATTGATCATATACTTCTAGGGTTAGTAATTTGTAATTCTCATTAAGTATTATAAGAAAATGAGCATGGGGAAAGCCTCACTTTTGAAATTCCATTGTATACATAAATGCTGCAACTTTACCAAATATATGTTTTTTAGTATATCATTTTTTAATTCTTCTAATTTTGCTCGAAACACTCTACTTACAAGATCAGGTCTGTTTTGTACTTCATCTGTTGGCAGAAGATTTTCTTCTATTTCAGGCCAAGAAGGATTACATGTTATGGTTAAAAATATATCAGGTTTTCCAAAGCGTTGAACTAATGCAATGACATTCATATATCGACGGCGCATATATCTTGGACCTCCTGTGAAGCTAAGTGGAAGTATGCGTTGTTTTCCTATATGTGATGCTTCTCTTTCTCCTCGACGCTTAAATATCTACAATTCCTTCTAGTACGTCACCTTTAAATAAATCTTAATTATAAGAAGCAAAGTCTAATCATTAGGTTTCAATTTTTATCCATTCGTCTACAATATATTGTTGAAATAATCTCCCTACATGTAAAATTATATTCTCATCATCTCTTATTTGAAACTTGTAACAATAATACTCACGACAAGAAATAGTATCTCGTTTGTGCTTTCCTTTTTGCAATAGTTCAGCCTCCATATTAAGCAAGCCATCAATTGAATGTGTATTTAGTACACTTGATAATTGTTCTTGCTCACAATATATTTGTGTTGATGTGTTTGAAGAACGTTTAATTTTTTTAATAGCACAATGCCATCCACTTTGACCATATGGAAATACCAATGGATATTGCAATGGATCATAACAACCATAATAATAATTTATCAATTGACTTGTATCACTTTTTGTATATATTCGAATATGTGGTGTAGATTTGGAATTAATCATATCTTGTTCTACCCATATCCCGGCAACTTCTAATATAATTGGTAGGTTATATATATGCTGGTCTAAACCAGAATCACACTTAAGACCAATATAAAAATCAGTCAGTTGTGGAACATCTATTAGAGATTTCAAAAATATTGAGTATGGATTAATTTTTAATATGTCCATTAAATTTTTTACAACATATTTATTTAGTTTATTTGAACATGTCATTCAATTTCTTATTTCATTTTCGCTATCGAAGAAGTACAGTTGAAGGTTTTTACTTTTTTTGTTGGTGGGAATTAGGTCCTTTATAAAATGATACATTTGTCCTTGAACCCGAAAAGTATAAATGCCATTTTTATTTTTTGCTAATTCTTTGTCATAAGTTACTCCTAGAGAAGTAAAAGAAAATGTGTTATTATATGTTCTAATATAAGTTCGAAAGTGTTTTGCTACATCACTATTTCCCAAATAAAGATTTTTTTAATTCTATTGGAATTTCACGTGAAGCTAAGTGAATAGAATCATTGCTACAACAAAATGCAGATGGTTCAAATTCAAATTTTACAGCTTTACAAAATTGACAATTTGGTACATCTTTTAATTTGACATGATTAATGTCTGATGGAATTGTAGTTGAACATCTTAGTTCAGTCGAAATGTTAAGAGATCTAGAAGATGATGTAGTAGCCAGGTCATTCTTTATTAAACTTTCAGATGTAAGTTGTCTTTTCAATTCAGCTCTTTTTGCTCGCCATCGTGCCAAAAGCTTTTGTTTTTCTTCAAGTGGCATCAACCTATATAACTCACGTCTTCTACTATTTCTGTCAGCATTTGATTTTGAAAAAGTACTTCCGTTTTTATTATTTCTATTGGCTGACATCTTTGGAGCTTGAATTATTTATGATGCCTTGCATAAAATGAAATGTGAAATTATATTTGCGTTTAAATAGACTATTCTATTATGTAGTAATTAATTAATAGTAATAATTTGAAAAAGGGTTGAATGAATTCTACTTACAACGCACTGCAAGGTGAACGAAATGCAAAAATGGACAGCTACTCCAGCAAACAAAAATAACTGTAAAATTAATAATATGTTAATTTTAATTAGTCATCATCAATAAAATACAAATGAACAATAAACAGTTATAACTAAGGAAAAAATTTAGAAAAAAAATATCATAGTAATTTTTTAAAAAAAAAAATAGAAAAGAGAACGTGGCCTTAAAGTACTATATATGTTGGTATAAAAATGCAAAAGTTGCTCATCTTGGAGTTATGATTTCAATCCTAAAGCTGTCCATCTTGGAGTTATATCACAACTTAAAGATAAATTATGCTTCTCTTGGCAGGGAATAAGAACTTATAATTATATTTTGGCAATGAGAGGGTAGAGAATTAATTTATGGAGCTTTTGGAGTTATTAGATGCCATTTCAATTGACCCATTGATGGAGAAACATTATAGTAAGTAATTGATCTTGAAAAGAAATCTGTGAACAAGGAGTGGTGGAGGATTATGCATGTTGTTATAAAAGAGAATAAGTATAGTAAAAGCGTCGAGCAAAGCATCGTAAGAAAATGGATAACTTGGTGCAGGAAGCATCTTGCGTTCATGTTTTTTTTTTATGGATGCAGTTGAAATTTCTTGATATAGGTATGTAATATATTCCAAGTTTTTTTCCTTTTTGATAAGATTAGTTAGAAAGGTGTGCAAGTTAATTCCAACATTAAAGTTTTCTAACTAAACAAAAGATTTAGAAAAAACTAATAATATAAATATGTTTTAATTATTATTTTTTTTAACACTTCCCTTTACATTTTTTTCTTAAAAAAGATTTAACAAGTATTTTTAATTTTTTATTTGTAAAGAGTCAAAAATATGTGTATTAGATCAATTCCAGGTTTCTGTTTATGTAGTTTTGAGTTTTAGTTTTGCCCCGTTTGAATCTTTAAGCTCCAGTTTGGCCATAGATATTGAAGTTGAAACTTGAATACTTGAGTTCTTGAAATTTTTGGATTTTGAAGTGTGTTTGGACATGCAATTTAGTTGAAAGAAATTTGAAGTTTTCTAAGTGGAAATCCCGCAAACCCAAAAACTGGTTTGAGCAGGTTTTTGTGAACTTGGAAGATATTTAAAAATTTACTCCCAATATCTATGGCCAAATGCTAACTTAACTTGCTTCTTGAAAGTCTGTTTGATTGCTATCTAGATGGTAATGTAAGAACTATAAGTAAAGTATAGCTTAATGAATGTTTGTTGTTTCCTTTTGTTTAACTTTCTGGCTTTAGAATTAATTGGATTTGAACAAGATTGATTTGTCGCGTATTTTTGCTCAAAGAATAGTTAACTATGTTAAATGTTGCAAAAATTGATAGAAAAATGTATATAAAGTTTTGAACTTTGAGCATTTCTCTTTCATATGCAAAGTTTTCGCAAGCTCTAATTGTACAATCTGTGAAGCTTCGGTTCTTATGCTTCTGATGGTACAATGAGTTTTAACATTAGAATAAAAATTTGGTGGTGGATGTACATGTTCCTCTTATAACGATGGCATGACAAGTGCAACTTGTTCAGAAATCAGAATGGCTATGTGTTGCTATTAGTGTGTACCTGTAGTAACTCAATTTCATCTTTTCTTATTATTTTGTGAGGTGCTTCTTTTAGAATTTTAAAAGATGACATGTTCCTCTAAATTGAAGGGTTAAATATAGCAAATCCTTCTGGTTCAAGTTCCAAGTAGTACGTAAAGACTAAGTAAACTTATTTGTGGTAGCTTAATCCTATCATACATTCTTATAGCTCTAAGTACAAAGCAATTTCTGATAAAATTAAAGTTTTATTGAACTTCCCATTTTGTTAATGTTGCAGTACCCAGTGCTACATGGATATTCGGACTAAGTTGGAGAACAATTTTATGAAATCTCTTCAGGCAGAGGTTAGTCAGTTGAATTATGTTTTCCTTTCATTTATTAACTTTCTGCATTGCATATGCAGTTTTTACAGGATAACCATTCTATTGCTTACTGTTTCTATATGTAAAGTATGATTCAGGGGTATAGATGGGAGTGAGATTGAGGGAATAAAACCACTACCTTGGTATCATGAGAATCTTTCTTAGCAGTCTAATTTTTCAGGCAACCAGTTAAGTGAAAACCAAATACTTCAAAGGTTAGTGATGTATTTTCTGTTTATGTTTTATAACTTTCTCTAGACTCAAATGATAATTTTCTGCGCGTTATGTTCTTTAGCTATACAGCCAATTAAGTTGGTCAGGTCGAGATCAGATGGAGATATACAGTATGCTTCTTTCTTTAATTTTTCCTCTTTCCTCCCTCATTCGCTGCTTGAAGTTGGGTTCTTCCTTGTTTCTTAGCAGTTGAGAATTGAAAATTTTGGTAATTGCTTTTGTTTTCTCCTTGTGATTTTCACCTGCATTGTTCGAATTTTGCATGTACGATCTTAAAATTTTTCCTTTTCTCTGCCTCATTCACTGCTTCAAATTTTGCACTTGTTACTGTTCTGAATTAAACAATCTGTGTTGTAGCCGTCTTTAAAATGGTCAGAATCTTTTTTTTCCCGGAAGTATGGTTATTGCATGCATGTTTGAATTGTGCATATAAGTTGTTTGATAATATGACGGCCTTAGTTTACTTACAGGTTGGATTTTCCCACCCGTATTACCACATGGTTCATTTGGGGAAAAAGGTTGGGAATTCTCTGTTTCTCCCTTCTAATCTGCTGAGCTTTTGTGGTGCGATTTCTCCCCTGCATAATAGTCCGGGGTCAGCAGGCTCCATTGTGAAAGCATTTGCTAAATACCCCTTTCAAGATCATTTAGTCATCTTCTATGAACTCTGTTGGCCATAGATCTTTGTCAGCAAACCTTTGAACTTTTTTTATTCCTAATCCCATATAGGTCTTTCCTGGTTTGAACACTGAATGCGGAGGATAAAATTGCCCCATTCCTTGGCTGCTGCAACTGAAACTTTGTGCTTTTTAACATCTTCCTGTTCAATTTTTCAGTAACTCTCTCTCTCCCCTCCAGATGTCGTTGAGCTTGCTTTGTATTTGAAATTGAGTGCCTTGTTTGAGTAGTATGCCTGACATGATGCCTTTTTGCTCAAAACAACCCCAAGGTCTATTTGAATTAACTATTGACTGTGCTGTGAAATGTTAGTAGCTCTTCCTATAACTTTGGTTTACTACATTTTGCTGGGCCTTTGAAGCTGATGGATCAAGAACTAATTAAGCTGCTGCAGTTTTTTGTAAAGGAAAAAACTCAAAAGACCCTTTTGGCATATGGTCTTTTTTGGTACTAACAGAATGTGAATTCTCAGAAAAAAGACGAGAAAGAGACAAAAATGAAAGCAAAGTGGAATTGTGAATGGTCAATTGCTGGGAACAACCAATAGAGGAGTTTAGTGGAAAATTCTTTAGTTGTCTCTTTGTCCTCTCTTACCTTTTTAAACTTTTGTGCTATCCTAGGCCTACATGTCTTTTGGTTCTTTTCGACGAAGAAAGTGAAGTTTATTTTTTCTACTATATTTAGGTGTTAATTGTCTTTGAGTACCTTTTCTTTTGAAGGTTTCAAAAAGATACTACTTACTAACCTAAATAAACACAATTTATACGTGAAAATGGTATGCTTTTTCTGATTCTTTTATCTTTCTCATGGTTAATGTGCCTTATATTAGTGGAAAGAGAAAAATTTATACACACTTGGTAAGTGTTTGGTGTGCTTATTAATTGGTTGCTTTATATGTTTGTTTGGTGTGTAAAAGATTTAAGAAAGTGTGATATAGGCCTAAATGGAAAGCAACTCTATATAATGAAATGTTAGGCACAAAAACAATCTAAGTGAAAAGCAACTTTATAAAACAAAGGGTGATTAGCTACTAAGTGCATTCTTACTCACATTTGGGTTTAATTGCCAAATATGTATGTTTGGATTGTCAAATATGTATGTTTGGTTGACAACTTGTAGCAAGAGTGCACATATTTCCTTCTTAATTTCTTATACGTTGCGTTGCACCGCAGAAATGTTCTACCACCTTAGAAATAGCGAATTGTATTTCTGATAAATGCTTCTTTACATTCCGTTTAATTCCAATCATGTTCTTTGACAAGAACATCCAATAGCCTGGGACTCACCTCTTCAATGACCTATGCGCAGGTGTACGAAAAGTGCCTGAATTTGCTACGTCGGAAAGAGAGGACACATCACTGAGCTTTTACTCCTCTAAGGTATGTCCTCGGTAATTTTTGCTTTTGTAATGCTTTTGTTTTTTACTATTACAGATCTCAGTGTTCAGTTTTTTTGGTTCATCAACCTATTTACGTAACGCCATCTGATCGTTGTATAGGATACTTCTTCTACACTCAAAAGTAATCAATACTTAAACTAAAATTGCTGCATATACACTCAATCACCCCTCTGCATAGGTAGTCCTGTTTTCTTTAGTGGTGAATATTGTACATGATGTTGTTTATGCTCCCGAAATATGTTCTTCATTTTGATAATACGTAGAGTTCTTTATCTATTGAATCCAACAGAGGAATGAAAGTTTTAACGCTTCCTTTTAGTGTTCGTATTTGGTTATTATGGTGGTGATTTCCCTCTTGGTTGCCGCTTGTGGCATAATTCCTTCAACTTTCTAATGTAATATATCTAGCCATTCTGCACAGACTGGTGTTATCAGTTCCTGGTTTTCTTTGATTTCGTCCCCCAGACAGCTTATGCTGAAACCAAATATAGCTAGCAAAAGTCTCGGATGTCCTCGAATAATAGCTTCCGTTATGATGCATTGGATCAAGCTTCAGCTATCGTTCTTTCATCATACATGTATTTGTTTAGGTTTAATTGTCAAATATGTCTGTTGGGTCGATAACTTGCAGCAAGCGTGTACATATTCCTTTCTTAAGTTCTTACATGCAGTGCGTTTCGCTGCAGAAATATCCTATCAGCTAAGCAATAGTGAATTGTATCTTGTGTTAAACGCTTCTTCCCATTCCGCGCACAGGCTCATGCTTATGTGCAACTATTTCTGCTTTACAAGGAAAGGAAAGTTATTACTCCGTCCATTTTGTTTGTTGTGTCTTAGTTTGACTAGGCCGGAGTTTAGAAAAAGAGGGAAGAATTTTTAATCTTGTGGTCTTAAATATTGCCATGCAGGATGTTTGAGTTAAAAGATTACTCAATATAGAAAGTGATATGCACTTTGAAATAGACTAAAAAGGAAAGTAAGATACATAATTGAAATAGAGGGAGTAGCTTGTTGACCTTATTATTTAAAAGTTGTCCAGAGTCATTTGCAACGCTTCTTCTAGATATTGCTTGTAGACCACTGTTTCTTTTAGTTATAAGTAGGTCTCAGGCTATATGCCTTGGTTTATAAGTTGTTTCATTAGGTATTTTCTATTTTCTCTTAGATAGGTCATACTGGAGGATGAGGTCATCTATCTCTTGTATGGTGAAGGGCTCCTTTGTAATATTCAGTTAACTGATCTTCAGTTAGATTGAAGAGCTTTGAGTGATCAACCAGTATAATATCAGAAGAACAGTTCTAGGAGCCTGCTGAAAATGAATAGGAGACACATAGGAAGAGACCAAAGAAGAATGAAATAACCAAAGTCAATCTTCCTGTGCAATCTTATGTCCAGCGTTCTTTTAAAAGAAATGTCATGCATATACAAGCTCTGCATATAACTAGGTTTCGCACACGTCTTCCCGCCTGTTATGTTGCTCCCTTGTAAATACTTGAGTTCGAAAGTGCCCCTAGATGCTTGAAAAAGTTCTCGAGTTACTAAAGGGATGGTGAACCCAAATTACCAATAACAAATTAAACACAAAAATATTGTCATCCAAAGAAAATTAGAAACTAAGAGATTGCATAATACTATTCCAAAGAATCAAAATTAAATCCCACAAAAAAAAGGGTCAAAATTGATTTTGTTGATCATCAACTTCCCATAAAGCTAAAGCTTTAACAACATAAGCAGAAACAGCCACAATAGTAGCAGCAAAAATAGGAGGCTCTTTCCAGCATTTCGAATATGATATCTCTACTGATACTTGCTGAGTTTCATGTTACTTTCCTGCTTTCTACAAGATCATTGCTTTGGTAATTTCTATAGGATATCCACATATTTGAACGTAACGTAGAATATATTGATTGTAACGCTCATATATAAGTAAGCCATTTTATGTAATGAATGTATACTTTATATGCTTTTTAACATGCTATGTCCCTTATACATTGTATAATCACTATATTCTCTGCGGTTTTTCGCCCTTTTCTTTAACTCTAAATCAAAGATTCATTTCAACTGAGGAGGCACATGCATTGCCAGGTTGTGTTCTTTATAATTATAAAAGAGAAAGAATCCTTTGTATAAATGCACATAACAACCAACACGACCTAATTGTCGTATTGATTGTTATGTCTTGGCTGTAGTTTTACCTTGTATATGTCTTGTCCTCTTATTGACAACTATGCATTAACATGAAATTATTCCCATCCGCATATTATTAGACAGCTTCATTTTTGGATCCGCATGAGCATTTCCCAATTCCCATGTGGTTGCCTGGAATACTGGCGTACAATGGTAGATAAGAAAGCTTTGTGACATAGCTGGTGATGTAAATATGGAATCCCCATTCCATATTCCTTTAGCATTTACACCTGCATTGCCCGAGCCACTTTGCGTATGGCCCGATTAACTTTCATGATATTCCCACATCACTGACCACCTACCCATTTATCCTTGCACTCACCTACAGGTTTGGAAGCTCTCTTTTGTCATGCCTTTTGCTCTCAGAAACTCCAATGTAAGGTACTTCCCCCAACACCCTTTGTCGTGCAAACTTGAGCAGTCTTAGTTTCTGAACGTACTTACAGCTTCATTCTTTCTTCTTATGATGTTCCGGAGATAGGCCAAAAAGGTCTCTCTGCTGTACGCATCTACATTATATTGCGTTTACGTATGTCTGTTTAGTCAAATATTCAGCTACATTGGCTTTGAATTTTACTGCTTCGAAGTATAGTTCAGAATTGGCTTTCACTGTCCAACCTCCTTGGAAATAGGTAACAATTGATTCGTCCTGTATTATTGTGTGTTCTATGTTTCAAAGTGTAGTTTTGAATCTTTAACTATAATTTTGTTGCAAAGTGTAATGTTTGCCCAAGTTTTGAGTTAGGTGAGTTCAACAATCAATTCAATTTACAGAAATATCGAATGTATGAGTTCAACTTACAGAAATATTGAATCTTTAACTGTGGTTTTATTGTCAAGTGTAATGTTTGCCTACGTTTTACGTTGGGTGAGTTCAAGAATCAGTTCAACTTTTAACCGTAGTTTTATTGCTAAGTGTAATGTTTGCCTAGGTTTGAGTTGAATGAGTTCCAGAATCAGTTCAGTTAACAGAAAGCTTGAATCTTCAACAGTAATTTTGTTGTAAAGTGTAATGTTGTAATTTTGGGTTGGGTTGCCGTGCAAACTTGAGCAGTCTTAATTTCTGCACGTAGTTACGGCTTCATTCTTTCTACTTGTGATGTTCCGGAGATAGGCCAAAAAGGTTTTTCCGCTGTGCGCATCTACATTATATTGTGTTTATGTATGTCTGCTTAGTCAAATATTCAGCTAGATTGGCTTTGAATTCTATTGCTGCGAAGTATAGTTCAGAATTGGCTTTCGCTGTCCAACCTCCTTGGAAATAGGTAACAATTGGTTCGTCCTGTATTAGTGTGTGTTCTATGTTTGAAAGTGTAGTTTTGAATCTTTGACTGTCATTTTGTTGTACAGTGTAATATTTTCCCAAGTTTTGAGTTAGGTGAGTTCAAGAATCAGTTCAATTTACAGAAATATTGAATGTATCCGTTCAATTTAAAGAAATATTGAATCTTTAACTGTGGTTTTATTGTCGAGTGTAATGTTTGCCTACGTTTTACGTTGGGTGAGTTCAAGAATCAGTTCAACTTTTACCTGTAGTTTTATTGCTAAGTGTAATGTTTGCCTAAGTTTGAGTTGAATAAGCTCCAGAATCAGTTCAGTTAACAGAAAGCTTGCATCTTCAACAGTAATTTTGTTGTAAAGTGTAATGCTGTAATTTTGGGTTGGGTGAGTCTAAGAACTTGTTCAACTAAGAGAAAGATTGAGTCTTATGCTGTAGTTTACATGTGGAAGACTATGTTTTCGCAGTGCCCTTTTTTCACAGTTTTGCAGTGTCGCTAAATTGTCCAAGATATATTGCCGTATCAGTTTACTACGACTCAAATTACCCTGAACGTATTCACCCTCCCATTCAGCTACAGGTTTGAAGACTCTCTTTTGTCATCCCTTTTGTACTCTGAAACTCAAAGGTAAGGCACTTCCCCTTAAAGTCTTTGCCCTGCAAACTTCATTTCAGTTTTGCTGTTGGAAATAAATGTGCAATTAGTCATGTACTGGCCATTAACCTGGTTACTTGATTATGCATCTTCTCTCTACTTTACCCTTTTCAAACTAACATCACCCAATACCCCACTGTTACTGTAAAAGCACTTAGTTTTAATCGCACACTCTTTGAACTACTCAAAGTATTTGGTCATGCGAATGCACTATCACCTCTTCCAACCCCTACCCACTAAAACATTCCGCTATTTTTGGCAGGCATTTGGACAGACAGCCAGCATCAGCTCCAGCTCCCGTCTTCGTGCATTTCCACTCGGTATTCACCCTCCAGGAAGGAAGCCTGACGTACTTCAACACTTCCGAGGAACAACCAGTCATGCATCAGTGACGAAATGGAATACATGAAGGAACCCTGACTACTCCGCCCACCACCCGCACTTCAGGATTCAGTATTCCTACACATGGAACCCCCCTCCCCCCTGTACATTAACTAACTGCAACAAATACTAGGCTGTACTGTCTTATTTTGAACACGGCCCACTAATGTTAAACTAACTACTCTTCTATTCCCCGGTTTACTACTCACGTAATTAACTCCGTCTTACCAAGTTGACCCCAGCCCGTGCAGCACACAGGCCAAACCACCTAGTATATATATATGGCAATGGTAGCCACTAATGTGGACTACCAAAGCCATTGGAAATTGTAGCACCACTATTGTGGACTTCTCTTATCAAACAATTCATAAGAAATTGTAGCACCACTATTGTGGACTTCTCTTACCAAACAATTCATACTCAACACTCCCCCTGAATTGTCCATGTAAAGGGAAGTTCTAAGTGACCTTAATACGCATCATTAGCTGCCTCATTAAAAACCTTACCAAGAAAACCCAGTGGGATAAAACCTTGGTTAAGGAAAAAAGAGTACAGCGCGTATTTTACTCCCCCCGATGGAGACTTCATTTGATACTTTGGAGACGGTGCATTCCAATCTTATATCTTAACTTTTCAAATGTTGACGTTGGCAATGTCTTAGTGAATAAATCTGCAAGATTATCACTCGAACGAATTTGTTGTACATCAATATCACCTTTCTTCTGAAGATCATGTGTGAAGAATAATTTCGGTGAAATGTGCTTCGTTCTGTCTCCTTTTATGAAGCCACCCTTTAATTGAGCTATGCACGCAGCATTATCTTCAAATATGACCGTGGGTACTATGACATCCTTTTTCAGTCCAAATTTTTCTTCGATGAAATGTATTATTGATCTCAACCACACACATTCTCTACTCGCTTCATGAATTGCAATTATTTCAGCATGATTTGAAGAAGTAGCGGCAACTGACTGCTTTGTAGATCGCCATGATATAGCAGTTCCTCCATATGCAAAGAGATAGCCGGTTTGAGATCGGGCTTTATGTGGATCTGATAAATAACCTGCGTCTGCATAACCAACAAGGTCTGCACAAGCTTTGTTAGTATAAAACAAACTCATATCAACTGTACCTTTCAGGTATCGCAAAATATGCTTGATACCGTTCCAGTGCCTTCGCGTTGGGGAAGAACTATACCTTGCTAGCAGATTAATAGAAAATGTTATATCAGGTCTGGTTGAGTTACCAAGATACATGAGTGCACCAATGGCACTGAGGTATGGTACTTCTGGACCAAGAAGTTCTTCATCCTCTTCTGGAGGACGAAATGGATCTTTATTCACTTCAAGTGATCTAACAACCATTGGAGTACTTAATGGATGTGCTTTGTCCATATAGAATCGCTTTAAGATTTTCTCACTATAGGCAGATTGATGAACAAAGATCCCGTCTGCTAAATGTTCAATTTGTAGACCCAGACAAAGTTTTGTCCTTCCAAGATCTTTCATCTCAAATTCTTTCTTTAAATATTCAATTGCCTTTTGGACCTCTTCAGGAGTTCCAATGAGATTTATATCATCAACATAAACAGCGAGTATTACAAACTCCTTTTCTTAATGAAAACACATGGACAAATGACATTATTTATATATTCTTTATTTATCAAGTACTCACTAAGGCGATTATACCACATACGCCCTGATTGTTTCAGACCATATAATGATCTTTGTAATTTGACTGAGAACATTTTCCGAGACTTAGTACATGCTTCGGGCAATTTGAATCCTTCTGGGATTTTCATGTAAATTTCACTGTCAAGTGAACCATAGAGGTAAGCTGTAACTACATCCATTAGATGTATTTCAAGATTTTCATGTACAGCTAAACTGATGAGATATCGAAAGGTTATTCCATCCATAACAGGTGAATATGTTTCCTCATAGTTGACACCAGGCTTCTGAGAGAATCCTTGTGCAACAAGGCGTGCCTTGTATCTTACAATATCATTTCTCTCATTTCGCTTTCGCACAAAAACCCATTTATAGCCAACTGGTCTTACACCATCAGGGGTTTGGACTACAGGTCCAAATACCTCACGATTAGAGAGTAAATTCAATTCAGATTGAATAGCTTCTCTCCATTTTGGCCAATCATCTCTGTGTCGACATTCTTCGACAGATTTAGGCTCAAGACTTTCATTGTCTTGCATGAGGCTAAGTGCAACATTATATGCAAAAACATTATCCACTGTAATTTTTGATCGATCTAAACTTATCTCATCACTAATAGAACTTATTGGAAGTTCTTTATTCACTTGAGTCTCGAGTTCACTAATTTCTTCAGGAATATCAGGATTTCTCAAGTCTGGATCTTCTTCAGGAAGTCCTTTTGTAGTATCATTTTTATCATTCCTTATGCTTCTCTTTCTAGGATTTTTATCCTTTGAACCTACTGGTCTACCACGCTTCAGGCGTGTTTGGGATTCAGAAGCTGTGATAATGGCAGTTGGTCCCTTTGGGACTTCGATCATGATAGGCACATTCACTGCAGGGATATGTGACTTAGTTATCCGTTTCAAATCAGTAAATGCATCTGGCATTTGATTTGCTATTGTCTGCAAATGGATGATCTTCTGGACCTCTTGTTCACATGTGCGTGTTCGTGGATCAAAATGAGATAGTGATGAAACTTCCACGCAATTTCTCTCTGGGGTTCCTTTTTCTCTCCCCCTAATTGCGGGAAATAAGAAAATTATTTCATCAAACCGACAATCTGCAAATATGGTAGTAAATAAATCTCCTGTCAACGTGTTCGAGGTAGCGAATTATGGAGGGTGAGTCGAACCCAACATATATACCTAACCTCCGTTGAGGGCCCATCTTAGTGCGTTGCGGTGGTGCTACAGGCACGTATACCGCACAACCAAAAATTCGTAGATGAGCTATATTTGATTCATGACCAAATACCAATTGTGGTGGAGAATATTTATGATAATTAGTCGGTCTGAGACGTACAAGTGCTGCTGCATGTAAGATAGCATGACCCCATACGTCAATGGGTAATTTTGATTTCATGAGCAGTGGTCTAGCTATCAATTGCAGGCGCTTAATAAATGACTCTGCAAGGCCATTTTGAGTATGAACATGAGCTACCGGATGTTCAATTTTTATCCCAATTGATATGCAATAATCATCAAAAGCTTGGGATGTAAATTCTCCAGTATTATCCAGACGAATGGATTTAATTGGATAATCTGGGAATTACGCCCTTAATCTTATTATTTGTGCCAGTAGCCTCGCAAACGCCAGGTTGCGGGATGATAAAAGGCACACGTGAGACAATCTTGATGATGCATCTATTAGGACCATAAAATATCTAAACACTCCACTAGGTGGGTGAATAGGTCCACATATGTCCCCATGTATACGTTCCAAAAATTTTGGGGATTCAACGCCAACCTTCAAGGTTGATGGTCTGGCAATTAATTTGCCTTGATGACAAGCAGCACATGAAAACTCATCATTCATAAGAATCTTCAGGTTCTTTAATGGATGACCGCTTGAATTTTCAAGAATTTGTCTCATCATTATTGATCCAAGATGACCTACTCGATCATGCCATAGCACAAAAAATTTTGGATCAATAAACTTTTGGTTTACGATCGAATGTGCTTCAATTGCACTAATTTCTGCATAATATTGGCCAGACGATAAAGTTGATAATTTTTCTAAAATATATTTCTGGCCTGAGACACTCTTGGTTATACCAAGGTATTCAATATTCATTTCATTTAGTGTCTCAACATGATATCCATTTCTGCGGATATCTTTAAAACTTAGCAGATTTCTTGGGGATTTAGAAGAGAACAATGCATCTTCTATAACGATTTTTGTCCCCTTAGGCAGAAATATAGTAGCTCTTCCGGAGCCTTCAATTATTTTTGCACTACTAGATATTGTAGTAACATTTGCCTTTCTTTTAAGTAAAGAGGAAAAATATTTCTCGTCTTTAAAAATTGCATGAGTCGTTACACTGTCAATAACACAAATATCTTCGCGATTGATTATTGATCCAAATAAAATTTGAGGCATATTCATTCTTCAAAGAGAAAAATAATAAAGCAAATATTTATTTGGACCTCGTGTGTATTTAATGAAAAGTCTTGCATAAGTTAAAGATATAAGAATAAGGAAGACAAGATACAAATTATTATTATTATTATTATTATTATTATTATTATTATTATCTTCACGGGATATAAAAACATAAGCACACATATAAATAAAGAAAATTATTTTATATATTATCATGCTCATCATCGTTCACATTTTCATTAATATTTAAATTTTCTTCTGGAAAATTTAAGTAATCCGCTACATCCAGATACATATGTTCCATATTATTTTCAGACAAAAAATTTGTCTCTGGATTTTTGGCTCTTTTTAATGATGCCTGATATAGTTGAACAAGGCGTTTAGATGACCGGCATGTTCTTGACCAGTGCCCTTTGCTTCCACATCTGTGACATATACTTTCTGAATTTTTCTTTGGAAAAGCTTTTGGCTTTTCTTCCTTCTTTTTAGATTGCTGATCGTGCCTCGGTGCGAGACGATAATCGTGATTTCTTCTTTGACCTCGGCCACGGCCACGACCACTTCTGGGGCCATAATTTTTTTCTCGTTGGTTATAATTCGCCTGATTCACTTCAGGGAGTGGCGAAGAACCAACGGGCCGACTATCATGATTTTTCATCAATAATTCATTATGCCTTTCAGCAATAAGAAGGTGTGAAAGTAATTCAGAATATTTTGTAAAATCCATACTGCGATATTGCTGCTGCAGGAGCATATTCGCGGGTGAAAATGTGGAGTATGTTTTTTCAAGCTTGTCAGTTTCAGTTATTTCTTCTCCGCATAAATTTAACTGTGATATAATTCTAAACATTGCTGAATTATACTCAGTTATATTTTTAAAATCTAATAACCTTAGATTTAACCAATCATGAAGCGCTTGTGGAAGGACGACCAACTTCAGGTGGTCGTATCTATCTTTTAGATTCTTCCACAATTTCAAGGGATCTTTTATTGTCAAATATTATAATTTTAGTCCCTCGTCAAGATGGTGGCGGAGAAAAATTAAAGCTTTGGCACGGTTTTGACTGGATGCCTTATTTTCATCTTTAATGGTGTCTGCCAGACCCATTGATTCTAAATGTAGTTCAGCATCTAGTGCCCATGATGAATAATTAGATCCAGAAATATTAAGTACAGTAAATTCAACTTTTGAAATGTTAGACATTTTGATGAAATAAATTCTTACCCCTTTTACCTGTTTACAATGGCTTGAAATGGGCGGAGCTTCGTGCTGATAACGTGTTATAAAATAAATCTAGAATTAACTAGAATATATGTAAGGGGAATTGAAAGCTTAAAACTGAAGAGAAGAGAGAATAATATATTGCAGTGTATTTATTTTTCTTTCCACTAATCTCTGCAACCAGAATTGAAACTTGAAAGCATATATATATATGGGGCAATGGTAGCCACTAATGTGGACTACCAAAGCCATTGGAAATTGTAGCACCACTATTGTGGACTTCTCTTACCAAACAATTCATAGGAAATTGTAGCACCACTATTGTGGACTTCTCTTACCAAACAATTCATACTCAACAATTTACTCTTTTAAAATTTCCCTTTTAGAGTGAGAATCCCTCAAAGTCGTTCGATGAAAAGAACTTATGGTTTAAAGATTTATTTATCTTTTGTGTGTGTGTGTGACCGGAGGGGAAACAACAATGAGTTTTCACATGACGAGAGGCAGAAGGTATAAACATTATGGTGGATAGGTACAACACTATGTATACATTCTAATATATTGTGAAGTATCTTGTATACATTAATATCTATATTTTTGGATTATATATATATATATATATATAGTGAATCAACACACGTGTGCGCACATACGTGCATGTGTCTATCTATCTATATATAGATATATTCTAAAGCTTTGACAATATTCAAGTAATAATTAGTCAAAGTAAGATGTATATTTATGAAAAAATCCAACATCTTTACTTTAGAAAACAAATCAAGATGATAGATTTGAATTGTGATCGTTTTATGAATGATTTAGGACAACAATTAATATGTAAAATTAATCATCTTCTAAAATATATCAAAAGTAATCAAAGATATCACCAAAAATTCCATATAGCTTAAATTATGATTATGGTAATAATAAACAATAACAATATAACCAGTGAAATCCCACAATGGAGTCTGGGGAGGGTAAAATGTACGCAAGCTTTATCACTACCTCATAGAAATAGAAATGTTATTTTTGAAAGACCCTCATTTAAAAAAGGGAAAAATAAGTTTATGCCTCTTTAAAGCAAACTATTTTCATCCATATACCTTTTTACATTTTATACCCCCCATACTATTAAAATTAGCCCCCATAATATTAAAATTATCCCCTCTAATTTTAAATTTCATGCGCTGACGTCATGTTGACCTTCTATGATATACCATAGGGCATACATATACCAATAAGATGTCATAGAGGGTTAAGCTCAGTCCTATATGGTATCAATATACCGATAGAGTATCACAAAAATTATATTTTCTATTAATTTAGAATTTAATAAATAAGTTTGTAACTTTAATAATTTTCTCTTAATTATTTTATTTATTAAAAGAAGAGCTCAAATTATATATCACAAGAATATATTTCCTACAAATTTAGAGTTTAATAAATAATTTTGTAACTTTAATAATTTTGTAGTCCTATGTCGATATGATCTGTATATACCGACGGAGAATCATAACGAATATATTTTCTATTAATTTAGAGTTTAATAATTTTTTTATTTGTTCCTTATGTATTTCTTTACAAAAATAAAAACATAATCCTATATGACGCCAATTGGGTATCAACATACTGCCAGAGTATCACAGAGGATTGAACTCATTCTATATGATATTGGTATGGTATATATATACAACCGGAGTATATTTCATAGTATTTATGCTGACGTCAGTACAACGTCAGGCGTGAAATAAAAGGTGATAAGTGGGTAAAAGAGTAAATAGTTTGGGTCATAAGTCTATTAAGGGTAAATAATTTGGCTTGAGTCTATTAAGGATAAATAATTTCAAATTAGGTCTATTTTGTGTACTTTTCCCTTAAGACAATATCATTCCAAAAGCAAAAAATAATAGATATGAAACAAATTGACTAGAACGAAAAGTAAATGATATTCTATAAAGACAATAAAAGTAACAAATAAATGATGGATAATAACAACACAATATATAAAGACACGACTATCTCTACTAACCTACAATATCACACAAACAGACATCATCCTGCTCCCACTAACCGTCTAACCTTCTCCCTAAAACGCGACTTCCACTTCTATCCATCTAAGGTCATGATAATAATAAGGATTAAAGTAATATTCCAAGAGCACATATAAAAAAAATTCAAATAACTCTCAATATTATTACCAAAGTAGCACAATCCATTTCGTGGAAAGATTGAAATATTTGGGCCTTAAGATACTACCCATTTTGCAGTTGGCCCATTAAAAGGTATAGATTTGATATCTTGCATATAAACTGGTTTTCGTTCATCATCAGTTCCATGGTCTAGTGGTCAGGACATTGGACTCTGAATCCAGTAACCCGAGTTCAAATCTAGGTGGAACCTTCTCTTCATTAATTTTCCTTTTCAAAAATTTATTTGTAGAATTTACAAAATAATATTCTTTACTATCTTAACTAAAATGAATGTTATAAAGAATATTTTTATTATAATCCGTATGATAGTATACTACAGTCTTAAAAAAACTAAAGCTAAATGTTATTAAACCATTGTTGGAAAATAAAATTAAACTTATGTCAAGAAGAAATCATCAAGGAATATGAAATGAGAACTAATAAAAGATAAATTTGAATTCTTAACGAGTAAGGAAGTGAGAACTTCTAATGAAAGATAAAATACAAAAATTAAATAATATCATGTTTCTTGCCTTCAATTTCTATTGCCTTGTGGTTTTTTTTTACCTCTCAATTATTATATAATTTTGCTGTAGTTACTTCTCAGTATGCTATGTTATGCTTTCATTTCTATTACTTTCTTGAGTTTTTTTCCTTAAATTTATTATCTACCGATTAAAGTATTTCTACTTCTATATGATTGTATTAAGTTTTGCATAAACTCTATTTTTCAGATATTTACCTTGTGAAACTATACTAAAGATATTGTTGTTATTGTAAATTAAAACAAAAAAGGAAAAATTACCTAAATACACAACTTATTTACTTTATTTTCTTATCTACTCTCATATTCTCGGATACATCACTTTACACGATGTATCCGTTGAATATGTCGCTTCATGTGATGTATCGGGACATACATTATGTATCGGGACATTGAGTGATGTATTCAAAATTAAGACGTGATGTATGGAGGCGTTGAGGGATGTATCTTAAATAGAGACGTGATGTATAGAAATGTTTTGGAATGTATCCGAATTATACTAAATCTTAAAAAAATTTATAAATTAAAAAAGAATAGAAATAAAATATAATTTGATCAGAATAAAATGTAATTGGTCCAATTTAGGTAAGTAATTAAAAAAATCAAATCAAATTCAATCGTGTGTTATGGTGGGGTCATCGGGCGGATAACGCTTGGTTGGAAAACGGTTATTCTGCAACGAAATGAAAAGCCGAAACAATTTGAGTGGTACCTAACGATTCCAATGGCGTTGAGAGTCGTCTCTTCTTCTCCGGCCATATTCTCATCACAGAGAAGAGCTGCTTCAGTTCTACCATCAGCATTTACATTACCCAATACCAACAGCTCCCTGTTATCCTCATCATCATCCATTTTTCTTTTCACAGAACGAAGTCAGTTACTCTTCGCAGCAACACGAGTAGGCGTAATGGAGTGGTGACGTGTTCTGCTTCCGTCCTTCCAAAGGCGCTGCTGTTCGATTGCGATGGTGTACTTGTCGATACTGAGAAAGATGGTCACCGTATCTCTTTCAATGACACTTTTGCTGAGGTACACTTGCTAGTAACTCACTTCAATCTATGGTATGCACAGAGACTGGACCAGATTCGAAGCTTATTGTTTGATTGAAACCCCAAACCTGGACATTAGCTCCGCTTCTGATTGTATGTTTACATTATTGAACGGTTGAATTCATGCAGAATTTCTAATTATTGATCAATTGGTGTTTTATAGAACGAAATTGCTCAAACGAATGAGTTTCCCCCTCTTTTTAAAACCTAAATAAAATAGCGGTACTAATAGCCTATAGACATATAATATATGTATAATATGTGTCTTGTTAGCAGGATCAAGCATGAATGTAGAGAATTGAAGGAAAATGAGAGAAGGATGAGGAGAAATCTTCACTGTCTTCTTCCCCAAAATGATCAGAATACAGAAGCATTTATAGAATCAGTTAATGACATCTTAACTGATTCTTAACAAACTAACTAATTCCCTAACAACTTATTAACTACTTAACAAGGTAAAAAGACTAAAATGCCCTTCTACATTAACTAAATCAGCTTGTGTTAATATATATACATATCTCAACACCCCTCCTCAAGCTGATGGGCTGAACAGATCCTTAACTCCAAGCTGAGTTAGTAGATATTCATGTTGAGCTCTTCCCAATCCTTTTGTCAATATGTCAGCCAACTGAATTGTTGTAGAGATGTGACTAGTTTTAATAACCCCTTGTTTGATCCTTTCTCTCACAAAGTGACAATCTATATCTATATGCTTTGTTCTTTCATGAAAGATGGGGTTCGCAGCAATTTGAATTGCTGCTTTACTGTCACATACTAGCTGAACTGGTTTTTGAACTTCCACTCCTAGTTCTTTGAACAAACCAATCAGCCAAGTGATCTCTGCTGTTGCTGAAGCCATGCTTCTAAACTCTGCTTCCGCTGAACTTCTTGAGACTGTGTCTTGTTTCTTTGACTTCCATGATATGAGTGCTTCTCCAAACTTGACAATATAACCTGTTACTGATCTCCTGGTTTGTAGACATGAACCCCAATCTGAGTCACAGTATCCAGTTAGAATGTTAGTATCTTGTGCTGGCATGAATAAGCCAAGACCAGGTGAACTTTTGATATATTTAACCACCCTCAATGCTGCTTCCATGTGTGAGTTCTTTGGCCTGTGCATGAACTGACTGAGCATTTGTACTGAAAATGATAGGTCAGGTCTGGTCATAGTCAAATATAGTAGTCTTCCTACTAGTCTTTGATAGGAACCAGGATCCTTGAGTAATGGATCAGTTACTTTCTTGTTGAAACATTGATCAAATTCCTCAGATGTGAGCTTCTGATTCACTTCAAGTGGTGTACCTGCTGGTTTGGAACCACTTAATCCTACTTCAGCTATAAGTTCCAGAGCATATTTTCTTTGAGACATCACAATCCCCTTTTCTGATCTAGCCACTTCTATCCCAAGGAAAAACTTCAATTCACCCAAGTCCTTCATTTTGAACTTTGTCCGTAGGTCAGTCTTTGTAAGGTTCAGTAGTTCCTTATTACTGCCTGTGATCAATATATCATCTACATATACAAGAACTATTGTAGTGTCCCTTCCATCCTTCCTGGTGAATAGAGAGTAGTCAAAGTGACTTTGTTTAAATCCCATGTCTTCCAATGCTTCTGTCAGTTTCTTGTTCCACTGTCTTGGAGCTTGTTTGAGTCCATATAATGACTTCTGAAGTTTTCAGACCTTAGAGTTGTCCCCCTGTCTAGCAAACCCATCAGGAAGCTTCATGTACACCTCCTCCATAAGATCACCATTCAAGAAGGCATTATGAACATCCATCTGGAATATGTACCAATTCTTTGAGGCTGCAAGTGCAATTACTGATCTCACAGTGACCATTTTTGCTACTGGTGAGAATGTTTCAGTGTAGTCTACTCCTTCCTTTTGACTGAATCCTTTTGCAACTAGTCTGGCTTTGAATCTCTCTACTTCTCCTGAAGCTTTGTATTTGACTTGTAGTTGGTTTTGATCTTCCTTGAAGTATATATAGACCTTGATGTTCCCTACCAATCCCCTTGACCAGTCCAGTGTAGAGATCCTGTAATATGAAGAAATCAGGAAAGAATGCTGCTGAGCATCTCAGTTCCTTAGTGAGTTGAGATACTGACAGGAGGTTATATTTAAAGTCAGGAATGAATAACACATTGCTAATATCCTGATCATTAAATATAGTTGACCTTCCTGTATGTGAAACTGTAACCATATTTCCATTTGGAAGCTGGACCATGCCTCTTTGATTAGTTGGTATAAGCTGACACTCTTTTAGTGTTTTCAGATTTGAAGTCATGTGATTTGAAGCACCTGTATCTACAATCCAATTATCACTAATGTAATTAGACATAGATGAGAATAGGATACCTGCAGCAGCTGTTCCAGTGGATGCCTTATCATTCATGCCTTTATTCAACATTTGAACTACTTGCTGATATTGTTCTGGAGTAAAGTAAGGCCTCACTTGGTTCCTTATTTGATTCTCATCTCTGTTGTGTATATCAGCTTGTTGAGCTTGCAGTTGACTTGCAATAGGCATGAGTTCCTTTTGACCCCTCTGTTGAGACCAGTAGCTACAGGAGTTGCCATCTGTACCTGTGTTTGCATTGAATACATCCACATGATTTGCATAAGGTCTGAGGCTCTCAGTGTTTCCTGCATTGTAGGTATTGTAGTGTGATGATCCTCCCTTCTTCCTATTTTTCCAATTTGGAGGATATCCCACCACTCTATAACAAGTCTCCTTTGTGTGTCCTTTGAATCCACACACTTCACATATAATTTGTGGCTTCTTACTCCTTACAGACTCAGTTGTATTTTGACTTGAGGACTTACTATTGCTGAACATTGCTGAAATATTCCCATCAACACTATCACTGATATGTATTGACTGTGTGAAATTTGCAAGGTTTCTCTGACTTTCCTGATCAATAATCATAGCATATGCCTTGTTCAAACTTGGTGTTGGACTCATCATCATAATCTGATTTCTAGCTTGTGAGTAAGACTCATTTAACCCCATTAAAAACTGAAGTAGTCTCTGATATTCAAAGTGTTGAACATAACTTCTAGATTCTGGACATGCACATCCTGGACATGGAATAATGGCATCAAATTCATCCCATAGGTCTCTCATCTTCGAAAAGTAATCAGCTACAGAGGCTGTTCCCTGGACGAGAGTATGAATTTCTCTATGAAGATATACAATGCTCTAGATCCATTCACCTTATTAAATCTTTCCTTCAGATCCTCCCAGACTTTGCATGCATCGACAGCATACACTACACTACTCAGTAGACCTGGTTTCACAGCATTCATAATCCACGAAAGGACTACAGCATTCACCTTTTCCCACTGATCATGATATATAGGATCAAACTTCGATTTAGGAAATCTACCATCCACAAAACCTAACTTACTTTTTCCAATTAACCCAATCCTCATAGACCTACTCCACAGAGAGTAATTTTCAGTTCCTGTTAGTTGGATTGAGATTAGTGTACTACCTGGAGTATCAGTGGGTTGCAAGTATAGTGGATGATTGTGATCTATCACTGGAAAGACTGGAATTGCACTCTCCCTTCTTCGACTGGGTTCTCCTTCTTCACCCTCCATAGCTTCTCTTCCTCTGAGCTTGCTATCTGCGTCTAGCTTCTCCAAGAGCTAAGTTTTCAACTCAATCGAGCCTGCTCTGATACCATGTTAGCAGGATCAAGCATGAATGTAGAGAATTGAAGGAAAATGAGAGAAGGATGAGGAGAAATCTTCACTGTCTTCTTCCCCAAAATGATCAGAATACAGAAGTATTTATAGAATCAGTTAATGACATCTTAACTGTTTCTTAACAAACTAACTAATCCCCTAACAACTTATTAACTACTTAACAAGGTAAAAAGACTAAAATGCCCTTCTACATTAACTAAATCAGCTTGTGTTAATATATATACATATCTCAACATGTCTATATTCAACTTTTAAAAAGTAAACAGTAAATCTATCTGACTATCTGTACAAAGATCCCTGTTTTCCTTAATTTCTTTTAATTTAGTTGATAACCTTTGATAAAATTCATTATTTTCAACGGAATACAGAAGGAATTGGGTGTAACTTGGGATGTTGATTTGTATGGAGAATTGCTCAAAATTGGAGGTGGAAAAGAAAGGTAAATTATTTCTTCTTGAAAGATAGTTGTGTCTCCAATTACAGTGTAGACTTCATGAATTGATTTTGTTGTGGTTGACTTGGGTATTTTAGGATGACAGCCTACTTCAACAAAGTGGGTTGGCCAGAAAATGCACCAAAAACTGAGGAAGAAAGAAAGGAGCTTATTGCAGGACTTCACAAGCGAAAGACTGAATTATTCATGGCTCTCATTGGGAAGAAATTGCTACCACTTCGTCCAGGTGTTGAAAAGTAAGCTCTTTTTTTTTGTCTCATTGTAGGAATAAATGTTCTTACATAGATATTGATTGCATATGCCTATTTTATGTTTCAACATAAAAAGAGAATTTTTTCTATTTCTATCTTTAGCATTTCATATTTTATTCATGTTACTTCTATATATACAAGATTCTTAGAGGTTCAGCCATATAAAGTTATTCCACCAGAGGCATTGATGTTGGAGTTGGAATGAAATGTGGAGATACTTTTTTTTTTTTTTTTTTTTGCCTATTTTGAAGAGTAAAGTAAGTTTAAGTTGTCGAAATCCATGTTTTCTCATTATAATACACGGAAGAAACTGATGAGGAAATTATTCTGGCTTTAATGTGTTTTTCTCCTGCAACCATAACGTCCTTTCTATGGGACCTATAGAATCAAAATCAGTCACGACCTTCAATAGAATCTTAATATGATAAACTCACTATTATGAGACCTATAGGACTCTATAGCAAAATTTCAAGAGTCACAATAGATTTCTCTTTAGATTGTTCTTCTCCATATTGTAAGGGTTTTGAACTAAATGTTACAGGTTGATTGATCAGGCTCTGGGTAATGGAGTGAAAGTTGCAGTGTGCAGCACTTCCAATGAAAAGGCGCTATGAGTAATCAGGTTTCCAAGTGTTAGTATTAAGTGCCAATTTTGAGTCTTTTGACAATTATCTGCTATTAAAGGTTGCGGCTATGCTCAAACTTTTCATAGCCTGTACGGAGCTAACTAGCTTATTCTAATAATACCCATCATGACTAAATCATCAGGCTTATATTTGACCATTTTACCTTTTCCTGTCTATTTAGCCTTGGTTCACCTCTTTGATTGACAATGTAGTTTCTTGGACCTATAAAATGATATGGGAAGCCATTGACACTAAAATAACGTGAAAACAACGTTTTGTTTTACTTTTTAGAAACTTTTATTCTGTATTGATGATTACATGGTATATTTATACTAAATTGCATTACACATAATATAATATTTCGTCAGTCCCATTTTAGTTGTCAAACATACTAAAAATAATTATTCCAGATAATTGTCAATTAAAACAATCAAGAAAGAGTTAGTAATTTTTTTCCATTTCTACCCTTAGTAAATTGGTCACTATTAAATATGAAAAAGTTCATTACTGCAATGTTTGAAAAAATATCAAACATTTTAACAAGATTATATTAGTCAAATTGCATTCCTCATTAAAATTTTCTGTTGTATCAAATCTTATCTTAACAACTAAAATGAGACCGAGGGAGTACTAACATTTTGCTTAGTATGGGCCACATGTAAGGGTGTCAATGGGACGGTTCGATCGGTTATGTTTTAAAAATTATGCCATTCTAACTTTTCAGATATTTTATAACGTATTACCATTTTTTTTTAAAATCATCTCAATCATATCGATTTCTCTTCGGTATCAATACGGTTTGGTTAGTTTTCGGATTTTTTTTTTATTTTTAAAGTATCACTTCAAAATACTATTATTAAAATATTTTTTTCCAAATATATTTTTGAAGAAAAACTTTACTTCACCAAAAAGTCAGTAATGTAAAATCTTCTTGCCATATTATTTGATCTAAAATTTTAATATAGGAATATTTGCATAGATTTTGTCATATTTATTTGATGGAGTTTCTATTATAGCATCTCTTAATTCGAAGCGTCCTACTTAATTAAAGGCTAATTAAAGAGCAAAGACACAAATCGTTCAATCACTAGAAGGTTAGGAACTAGGTTATATACATATTTGAAATTTTTTATAAAATATATTTATATATTAAATTAACATGTTAATATATAAAATATATTTATATACATGTAAAGTTATTCGGTTCGGTTTGGGAACTTTTCGAGTTTTTATATAAACTAAAAAGACCATCCTAATTATTCGGGACGATCATAGACTTAAATAAAAGTCTATGATTTTATCAAGAAAATTATAAAAATCGATTTGGTATAATTCAGTTCGATTGATTCGGTCGATTTTTCATATTTTTGACACCCCTAGCCGCGTGTACCCACACATGATTAGAGCAGAGCAAGGTAAGGACAATGGGATTCATTTGAGCCATCTTTGACTAAAAATTTCATCGTTTATATACAGTTATTACATAATTTATATACAATTAAAATTATTTTTATGTATATATAATAAATGTTGAACCCTTATTTTATTTTATTTTATATTTATTATTTTATACTATGAACTTTTTGGTAAAAATTTGAATTCCGCCATGGCACGTGATATGTTTTAACTTGTTTTTAATTAAAAAGAAGGGGATAAATAATAAGAAATGAGGTTTTAAAAGGATGCACGTGTGTAATCAGATCACTACATAGTATGAGGGGTAAATAATATGAAAAAAAAAATAATAAAAAAATGTAGGGATTGATAGGACTTCACATGGACCAAGTTAAGTTTCCTATAGTTTAGATGTGGTTTTTTATTTCTTACTCCCTCCGTTCATCTTTACTTATTTTTTATACTATATTGGAATGTTCATCAATATTTATTAATTTTATAAAATTAAAAAATAATCTTACACCTAATTCCTAATTTACCCTTATCATTAATTATAGTCATTTTTTTATTATATTTTTCAAAATATTATATTTGTTATTTATTAGTTATTACTTTTTGATCTCTATGTCAAATCAATAGGGACAAGTAAAGATGAACGGATGAAGTATAGTCGTGAGTACCAAAGAAGTCAAACGACAAATAAATTTTGGGATTTTAATGTTTACATGGGAATTTTCAAAGAGAGATATATGATTCACGTATCTATAACACACTTACAAATTTTGAAATAAACCTTTTGAATTCATAAATATCATATGATGCATGCATCATCCAGTATAATTGAACTACAGCTAGTAAGTTATTTTTGGTTCACTAATATTATATGAGGAGAAAATTTCACTCAAATAATTGCACAACAACACTCTTATCACAGGAGTCCTATGTATAAAATATAATGAGGATGAAATTTTCTTTCTTGATTAACATGTTAAGGAACTTGGAAAATTTTCTACAAGTTTTATTTTATAATTCAAAAATAATTTTTCCATTATTATTTATGTGATATTTAGAAAGTTTGCGCCCACTGATTACTATTAAATTAAAGCATACATTTTAAAACATAAAATATCTCTTTAATTATAATATCCTAATACCCCATCAGACCTCTGTGTGAATCAAGATGATTAGGCCAATATTACTCCGTCTGTGCCTCTGTGGTATTTTAATTGTGAGGTATACTAAAAATAATTGTCAATTCAGATAATCAAGGCAGAATTAATTATTTTTTTCAACTTTATTCTTAGGATTAATTGTTTCAAAATTAAAAAGGCACGTATATAAATAATAGTTTAATTATTTATAAAGAATATATTAGTCAAACAACACTTTTAATTAATTTTCTCTCAAAAATAGTTACAAATCTTATCATGATAACTAAAATGAGACTGAGATAATAACTTATTGCACCAATTCACCATATGGAAGAAAACGAGGAGTCAAACACTTCAATAAAAGAAGTCATTACTGTACAATTTTATGATAAACTTTTTAAGGAGTACTTATTAAAATTTAAGCCTTTTTTACTGTTACAAAAAAGATAATAGCAAAATTAAGCAAACTACTTCCAAGGTATTCATGTTTCTTTTGATTATTACGTAGTACTTTTTATTTTACTTTCTTATTATTCTTGAAAAATCTCAGGAAATAGCTTCTCTGCTTCTTGTAAGGTCAGCGTACATTTTTATCCTTTTCAAATTTTACTTGTGGAATTTAACTGGGTATGTTGTTGTTGTATTATTCTTGAGAAATCTACGTGTATGGCAATTATTTGTTTTGGCCTTTTAGAAAATGCTTTTTCACTCCAAATTATATTGTTGTTAGCACGATGTTCAGTTGTTTTAATTTTATAATCAAGTTGACATTATGTGTATAGTTTAAGAAGACTTCCAAAGGGGGAAAATAAACTAATCATACTTTTTATAGATTTATTTAACTTAAAGCAAAAGGAGCCCCATTTCAAATAGTTTTGCCAAAGAAGAATTCTTATGGTTACAATTGTTTCATAATGGAATATAATTTAGTTGTCAGATTATTTTTTTTATATATATAAAAACTTGTATAAGTTTTTTTTTTTTTAAAAGCGAGGTGATTTAGGGAAAATGGTTGATGTTATGTGAAATTGATTAAGGTGCGATGAAGATTCAGAAAAATTCGCTAAATGAAAAAGTCAAGATATTTAGGTGATATGTATTACTAGTGTAAAATAATGAATATCACGTGAAATTAGTTAAAGAACACACAAAAAGCTTGATAATCACTATTATAAAAATTAAAAAAAAGGTCAAAATGGCCATGTTTAATATATGAAATTGAGATATTTGTAGAGTTATTTCATATTATATGTTTATTGAGTTACACCAATAAAGACAAAATGTCCATGTTTAATGTATGAGATTGAGATATTTGTGAAGATATTTCATATGTATGTTAATTGAGTTAATCACAAAAATAATATTTTTTCCAATCTCAATTCATGTGTATAGTTTGAATTTTAAAATAAAATTTATATATTCGAAAACTATGAATATCTATTAGAGCAAAATCCCGTGATGTGTACAAATACAAGTTATTTCTAATATAAAGAAGTTTCAGAGAAAAAACAATGAGAGACGTACGCTACAGAACAAGAGAAAGACAATCGGTTGGTCCACTCCCAAATACATAAACAAGAAAAGCTTCATTGTCCCAACCTACTTTTTTTCTGCTCTATCCCCTCTCCACTATCCCCACACCCACCGAGAGAATCTCTAGTAATGCAGCAAAAATTGGGCGGCGCTTGAGCAGGTGCTGCACACTTTCTTCTTTTCCTCTTTTGGGCGTTGATTTCTTGATGAAATTGAGGCGACCCTTTTGTTTTAAGTATGATTTGTGTTCAGATTTGAGTATTTTCAGTTTTAATGTACATTTGTAATCTTTAGTATATGCAAATGACAATATCACTCTCAGAGGAGTTTGTGTTTATTGGGTATATATACCTCTCTTTTACCTTAACCATTATGATCAAGATACCAAATTGATAGAACAAAATGTTAATGATGGGAAGTTTATGATCAAGATACTAAATTAATAGAACAAACTGTTTGCTTTCTTCACTCTCTATGTAGACCTCGTTGATAGTCTTTTGAACAAATTTGATACCGAAAAGCAGACATTTTTTTATCCTCCTCAACGTTCCAGTGTCAGAAGCTTTTCAATAACAACAAAAAAAGAAGATAGGGTAATGTCCGATAAAATTACCAAAATACCCTTAGAAGAGAGATATGCGTGTGACGCATCTTCTAATGCTCGTATGGCAAATCTGAGATCGGATTTGTGATCAGCATGAAAATTGAGTGGGAAAATGGTGTCGGTCAATTTATAGAGTGACCCAATCAAAAGATAATTTTTTGACTTGAAAACAAAAAACAATGACGATGCGTGACGGAGGCGCGTTGTTGAGACAAGGACTTTTGATGATTAACAAAATAAATGAAACAGGCAGATGAAACAGGAAAATTCATCAGGTTCATTCTACAGATAGAAAGACGACACAGAAAAGTGCAACACGACACAGCAGCAAGAAAGTGCAATGTACTATTGCAAACAGACAATACCTGGCACTGGAAATAAGGAGGAAAACAAGGAACATTATCTCAACTAAAACTCCTAAAAGAAGAAGGTTACAAAGAAGGAAATATTTTTTAAGAAGCATGAAAAAAGGGGAGAAGCATGAAATAAGGAGGATAACGAGGAATATTATTCCAAGTTGAACTCCTAGAAGAAGAAGGTTCCAAAGAAGGAAAGTTTGTCAAAAAGCGTGAGATGTGGATTGCAAAAAGGAATTTGAAAAGAAGTTGGAGAAGGAACTTTCTTACAGCTATAAAACCAGATTCAAGATTCACAACAAAGGGGGCAGAAAAGAGAGAAAAATGAAGCATAAGAAAGAACAATAAAATCGAAGTCTAGGGTTTTCTTTTGTTTCATAGGAAAGTTGTAAATCTCAGAGTTCATAACTGAGAGTAGTTTATCTTCAAGTTAGAGGTAACAAGAAGATAAGTTGAAACATAATCCTTGGGAGGATTGTGAGTAGTTTGTAGGTGAAGGTATAGAAGTAAGGTTATTACGAGTTGTAATTAACTTTTTGAAGGCTCACGTTGATTTTAATAAATTTGGAGAAATTCCTGTAGTGGTACAGGTCGTGGTTTTTACACCTATTGTGAGCTAGGTGTTTCCACGTAAAATCATTGTGTCTAAAGCGTTAATTCTGTACGATTGAAACAGGTCATCTAAACCTGTTCCAAACAAGTAGGCAAAATTAAGGTGCGCAGTTCTAACAAGTGGTATCAGAGCAGGGTTTCTTGTTAAAGGTTAATACCTAAGAAACGATCATCATGAACACCGCACCACCGCTTGGACATGGAGAAGGACAGTCCGCCGTTAGACCCCCGCTCTTCAACGGAACACACTTCGCATGGTGGAAGGCCCGTATGGAAGATTTTATCCAAGGAGAAGATTATGAACTCTGGGATAGAATCATCATGGGTCCAACCATTCCCACGCGAACTGTAGAAGGCAGACTAGTTCCAAAAGAAAGGAGTGAATTCAATGCCGACGATCTAACAGCCATGAGAAAGAATGCCAAAGCCAAGAACCTATTGGTCTGTGGTCTAGGACCTGAAGAATATAACAGAATTTCAAATTGCTCATCTGCCAAAGAGATTTGGGATGCCCTCACGATTGCTCATGAGGGAACTGCTCAGGTTAGAAAATTCAGAGTCGCCATGCTGTTTACTGAATATGAAACCTTCAAGATGAAGGAGAATGAAACACTGAACGAGATGATGGCTCGACTTACCCTGCTCATAAATGAGTTAGCATCACTGGGAAAGACTCTCACCCCTGAAGAACAGGTTGACAAGGTTCTTAGAATCCTTCCAAAAGCCAAGTGGGATGTCAAGGTTACTGCAATCAGGGAAGCAAAGGATATTGAAACCATGACCCTAAACGAACTAGTTGGAAATCTCAGAACCTATGAGATGAATATGGAAGATTCAAAGAAACAAACAAAGGTGGATGAAAGGACACTGGCTCTAAAGGTTACCTCTGATGACGAAGAATCAGACATGGAGGAAGACCAAATTGCCTTCCTTGCAAAGAATTTCAAAAAATTCCTAAGGAACAGAAAAGGGAAGGATAAGAAAGAAACAGGTAACAGGAAGTGGTCCGATGACACAGGTAGCAGGAAGTGGTCCGATGACAAAGGCAACTCCGGATGTTTTAAATGTGGTAAAACTGATCATCATATTAAACAATGTCCTCTATGGGAAATTGAGTGGAGAAAAGAAAGGGCTGAAAAAGAAATCAAAGAAAAGGCTGCTAAACAAAAGGAGAAGGAAAACTATGCAATGATGGCTGCATGGGGATCAGAAATAGAAGAATCTGATACTGAGGATGCTGATGAGACGGCTCTCATGGCTGCTGAAGACTCAGACGCAGAGGATGAAACTCAACCTGAGGTAAGTTTTTCTGAGCTAAAAGCAAAACTACACTGTTTCACAAAAAACAAACTTATCATTCTCTTGAAAGGACTAATAGACAATTTTCAAGAAATTGAAAGTGAAAAATATCAGTTAATTAAGGACTTTTCAGACCAAAAATTTGAAAACCTCGAAATTAAGAACGGTTTGAATGAAGCCAATAAAATAAATGACCACTTAAAGGAACAGGTCAAACAACTTGATTCACTCGTACTAAGTCTGAAAACAGAAGTCTTAAAATTCACTACTGCTGACAAAAGGACAAATGAAATTAGTCTAAATCTTAAGAATTTACAAACTGAGCTTAAAAACAGCAATGTTGATTTAATTCAAGAAAAGGAAAAAGTAAAAAGACTAAATCACGAAATAGCAACCATAAAACTAGACCTAGAAAAGGCAAACCGTTGGACCAAGTCTTCTAGGATAGTTAACCATCTAGGTAATAAAAATTATAATGAGAAAGCTGGAATAGGATTCTTTCAAGAAAGAACCACCTCCACTGATTTATGCTATCTATGTGGCAAAACTGGGCACCCAACCACTGAATGTCCTATTGCTAGTAAAGCCAGAAACAGAAACATTGCCCATATGCATAAAAGTAAGACTGGGGTAAACAGAAGGAACAGATCACAAAACATGTTGCCTCAATGGGCTAAAAGAAATCTTATTCATCCCTTCCATAACAAGAAAGGACCCAAGCTAGTCTGGGTTCCTAAAACTAACCCCTAATGTGTTTTACAGGCCACAGTGAAAGGAAGCAAGCATTGGTATATGGACAGTGCTTGTTCGAGACACATGACGGGAGACAGACTCAAATTCCTTTCACTAACACCATTAAAAGGTGGAAAGGTCTCCTTCGGCGATGGCAAGAAGGGGACAGTCGTGGGCATTGGAAAGATTGGACGAGAAGAATCCAAAGCTGTAGAAGATGTCTATCATGTAGACGGACTAAAACACAATCTCCTAAGCATCTCCCAATTATGCGACAAAGGTAACGAGGTCATCTTCACCTCTGAGAGTTGCAAGGTCAAAAATCTAAAGACAAAAGAAGTGGTCCTAACAGCAAATAGATACAAGAATGTATACAAAGCCGACATCATAGGTATGGGTGGAGTGAAATTAAAATGTCTCAGTGCAATAACAGAGGATCCATTGCTATGGCACAAACGACTTGGACATGCTAGCTTGAAACAACTAAATACACTCTCATCCAAGAACATGGTTGATGGGTTACCAAAAATCAGATTCAGAGGAGAAAAGGTATGCAGTGCTTGCGCTAAAGGGAAGCAGGTTAGAACATCCTTCAAATCAAAGAACCAGGTAAGTACAACCAAGTGTTTGGAACTGGTCCATATGGACTTATGTGGACCTATGAGGGTAAAAAGCAGAGGAGGTAAAAGATATATGTTTGTTATTGTTGATGATTACTCTAGATATACCTGGACCTTTTTCTTGGCTTCTAAAGATGAATCCTTTGATGTCTTCTCAATTTTCATCAAGAAAATGGAGAAAAAATTAGAAACTTCCCTAAAATCCATAAGATCAGACCATGGAACTGAATTTGAAAATATAAAATTCCTAGAATTTTGTTCAAAAGTTGGTATTGATCACAACTTCTCTGCCCCAAGAACCCCTCAACAAAATGGAGTAGTAGAGTGTTGGAGCAGTAAGGTTTTGATGGCTGACAAAAGATAATGAAACAGGTTGGACTACCTGGTTCTTTCAACGTACTGTTTCTGTGGCAAAACTGCACACGCTGCACACAATAAAAATGGAATAAAGGGTGCTGGAAATAAGGCATATAAAAAGGAATACTACTCCAAGTTCAACTCTAACAAGATGCATAAAAGAAGGAGAAAAAGAAGGAGAAAAAAAAGGAGAAGGTTGATTAGAAGAAGGAGTTCTAAAGGAAAAAGGATTCCACTAATAATTGGTGTTATCCTTAAAGAGATGGAGAGCAATTAAATCTCCAATCAGCAACTATAAAGCTAGAGGACATGACAACAAAAAGCTGGCGCAAGAAAAAGAAAGAAGTAGAGAGAAAAAGAGAGATTCAGACACAAAGAAAAGGAGAGAAGAAGAAGAAGAGAAACGTGGCGACATAGCATAGAGCTTAGGCAGTTTTGTTTTCTCTTTGTAATTCTGAACAATTGTGTAATCTCTCAGAGTCTATAACTGAGATTAGATTCTAGTCTTCAAGTTGGGGGCAACTCGAAGACGTTGGTAACATAAGCCTAGGGAGGTTTATGTGAAGTTAGGAAGTTGTTTTGAAGTTTAGATTACTAGGAATTGTAATCGTTTGTTGAAGGCTCTTTTGAAGTAGTGAAGTTGAAGTTAAATCCTGTAGAGTACAGGTCGTGGTTTTTCACCCTTCTTGAGCCGGGGGTTTTCCACGTAAAATTGCTGCGTTCCAGTCTGTTTCTGCATCATTGAAACACGTTCGATTAACCTGTTCCAACGATTAGGCAAATCCGTAGGGGGTGCAAAACCTAACAATTGGTATCAGAGCCAGGTTTTCTTGTTAAAGGCTAGTACCTAAGAATTGATCCAGATGAATACTGCACCACCTTTAGCTAAAAAATTCAAAAAGTTTCTAAGGAACAAGAAAGGGAAGGATAAGAAAGAAACAGGTAACAGGAAGTGGTCCGATGACACTGGTAACAGGAAGTGGTCCGATGACAAAAACAACTCTGGATGTTACAAATGTGGAAAAACTGATCATCACATCAAACAGTGTCCCCTATGGGAGATTGAGTGGAGAAAAGAAAGGGCTGAAAGAGAAATCAAACAAAAAGCTGCTAAGCAAAAGGAAAAGGAAACCTATGCCATGATGGCCGCTTGGGGATCAGGTCTGGAAGATTCTGATACTGAAAATATTGATGAAACTGCTTTCATGGCTGCTGGAGATTCAGATATAGAAGAAGATGACAGATCTGAGGTAAGTATTTCTGAATTGAAAGAAAAGTTGCATCTCTTTTCAAAAAGGAAGCTAATCTTGCTGATGAATGAATTGATAGACGATTTTCAAGAAGTAGCAAATGGAAAGGATCAACTAATTAAAGATTTTTCAGATCAAAAATTTGAAAATCTTGAGATAAAAAACTGTTTGGATAAAGCAAAAGAAATAAATGACAAGTTGAAGAAACAGGTTAAACAACTTGATTCACTTGTGTTGAACCTAAAGTCAGAAATCCAAAAGTTAACCCTTGCTGATAAGGGTGAAAGTACGATGAGTGAAGAGCTTCAGAAGGTAGAAACTGAGTTGAAAGAATGCAAAATTGAGTTTTTTTGTGAGAAAGAAAAAGTGAAAAAATTGACCCAGGAAAACTCCATTTTAAAACTGGATTTAGAAAAGGCAAAAAGATGGACTCAGTCATCAAGAATAGTGAACCATCTAGGAAGCAGGAGTCACAATGAGAAAGCTGGAATAGGGTTCTTTCAGGAGAATGTTACTACTACTGATTTGTGCTACCTCTGTGGAAAAATTGGACATCCAACTACTGAGTGTCCAATTGCAAACAATGTTAGGAGTAGAAACACATATCATGTGCACAAAAGGAGGCATGAAGATAATAAAAGAAACAGGTCAAGGAACATGTTGCCTACTTGGGCAAGAAGGGATCTCATTCATCCGTTTTACAACTGGAAAGGACCCAAGCTAGTCTGGGTTCCTAAAACTAACCCTTGATCTGTCTTACAGGTTGCAGTGAAAGAAAGCAAGCATTGGTACATGGATAACGCTTGCTCAAGACACATGACTGGTTATAAGTACAAGTTTCTTTCACTTGCACCTTTTAAAAGGAGGGAGGACAGGATGACTATGCGCTGGATCAGAGGAACAAGTCACTCTACCTGGTCCATCCACTGGACAAGCAGAGGGCACACAGTCAGGGGGAACTATGGAAAGCTGGATCGGAGGAACAAGTCAGGCTACCTGGTCTATCCACTGGACAAGCAGAGGGCACACAGTCAGGGGGAACTATGGAAAGCTGAAAATAAATCAGAAAAGATGAATAGACCTGACACTCAGAAAGTTTGTCATCATCAAAAAGGGGGAATTTGTTGGAGCAGTAAGGTTTTGATGGCTGACAAAAGATAATGAAACAGGTTGGACTACCTGGTTCTTTCAACGTACTGTTTCTGTGGCAAAACTGCACACGCTGCACACAATAAAAATGGAATAAAGGGTGCTGGAAATAAGGCATATAAAAAGGAATACTACTCCAAGTTCAACTCTAACAAGATGCATAAAAGAAGGAGAAAAAGAAGGAGAAAAAAAAGGAGAAGGTTGATTAGAAGAAGGAGTTCTAAAGGAAAAAGGATTCCACTAATAATTGGTGTTATCCTTAAAGAGATGGAGAGCAATTAAATCTCCAATCAGCAACTATAAAGCTAGAGGACATGACAACAAAAAGCTGGCGCAAGAAAAAGAAAGAAGTAGAGAGAAAAAGAGAGATTCAGACACAAAGAAAAGGAGAGAAGAAGAAGAAGAGAAACGTGGCGACATAGCATAGAGCTTAGGCAGTTTTGTTTTCTCTTTGTAATTCTGAACAATTGTGTAATCTCTCAGAGTCTATAACTGAGATTAGATTCTAGTCTTCAAGTTGGGGGCAACTCGAAGACGTTGGTAACATAAGCCTAGGGAGGTTTATGTGAAGTTAGGAAGTTGTTTTGAAGTTTAGATTACTAGGAATTGTAATCGTTTGTTGAAGGCTCTTTTGAAGTAGTGAAGTTGAAGTTAAATCCTGTAGAGTACAGGTCGTGGTTTTTCACCCTTCTTGAGCCGGGGGTTTTCCACGTAAAATTGCTGCGTTCCAGTCTGTTTCTGCATCATTGAAACACGTTCGATTAACCTGTTCCAACGATTAGGCAAATCCGTAGGGGGTGCAAAACCTAACATAGAGAGAAAGAATAGAACCATAGAGGACATGGCAAGAACAATGATGATAGCTAGCAATGTAGCCAGAAACCTCTGGGCTGAAGCAGTAAACACTGCTGTCTACATACTCAACAGATGTATGCTTAGACCCTTGTTAAATAAAACACCCTATGAATTACTCAAAGGAAGAAAACCCAACATCTCTCACTTTAGAACTTTTGGTTGCAAATGCTATGTTCACAACAATGGTAAAGATAATTTAGAAAAATTTGATGCTAGGAGTGATGAAGGAATTTTCTTAGGATACTCTTTACACAGTAAGGCCTATAGAATCCTAAATAAACGAACAAATTGTATTGAGGAAAGTATACATGTTAAATTTGACGAAACTCTCTGTGTTCCTGAGGATAACTTGCAGGATACTGATGAACGTGAACTCCGGTCGATAGAACAGGTCAATTTACCTGTTTCATCTACTGAAAAGGACGAGAGCTTACAGACAGGGGGAACAACAGTAGAATCCGAAAGTCAACAGGCAGAGTCAACCTCCAATTCCTCAGCCCAGTCACAAAATGAACAGAACCAGGGATTGGTGATAAGAAACTACAAATATCAAGACTCACATCCTCTTGATAACCTTCTCACAGACCTGACTTCCGGAATTACTACAAGATCTGGAATAAGAAACCTATGTGCCTTTCAAGCCTTTGTCTCACTCATAGAACCAAAACGAATTGGGGAAGCCCTCCAAGATGAGAAATGGATTCTTGCCATGCAAGAGGAACTTAATCAGTTCGAACGATGCAAAGTATGGCACTTAGTACCTAAACCAGCAGGAAGAACTATTATTGGCACTAAGTGGGTCTTTCGAAACAAACTAGATGAACATGGAACAGTTACAAGGAACAAGGCAAGACTAGTGGTCCAAGGATACAATCAGGAAGAAGGAATAGACTACGATGAGACCTTTGCACCTGTTGCAAGGCTTGAAGCCATTAGGCTCCTCATAGCCTTCGCTGTCTTCAAAGAAATCACACTATATCAGATGGATGTAAAAAGTGCATTTTTAAACGGATACTTAAAAGAGGAAGTCTATGTGAAACAACCTCCGGGATTTGAGAGTATGGAGCATCCTGACTATGTCTTTAAACTAGATAAGGCCTTGTATGGACTGAAACAGGCTCCACGAGCATGGTATGAAAGGCTATCAAAATTTCTCCTCAACCATGGTCACACTAGAGGAAAAATTGATAATACCCTATTCCTAAAAACTCAAGGCCCTGATCTCCTCATTGTTCAAGTTTATGTAGATGACATCATTTTTGGGTCCACAAGTGAGGTCATGACTCAAGAATTTGTAAAACTAATGAATGGAGAATTTGAAATGAGCATGATGGGAGAACTAAACTTTTTCTTGGGCCTTCAATTCAAACAAACCCCCTCTGGAACTATGATTCACCAAAGTAAATATGTGAAGGAACTCCTCAAAAGGTTCAAACTAGAAGATGCCAAGGAAACTGATACGCCTATTGCCACTGCCACAAAGCTGGAGATAGATGACACAGGTTCAACTGTTGAGCAAAAGCTCTATCGAGGTATGATTGGTTCCTTATTATATCTTACTGCTAGTAGACCTGACATTGTTTTTAGCGTAGGTCTTTGTGCTCGTTTTCAAGCCAATCCGAAAGAATCACATCTCAAAGCGGTGAAAAGGATCTTTCGATATCTCAAGGGCACCTCTGATCTGGGGTTATGGTACTCCAAAGGTAGCAATTTCAATCTCATGGGATACACTGATGCTGATTATGCTGGTCACCTCGTGGATCGCAAAAGCACATCTGGTATGGCCCACTTCATTGGAACGTGTTTAGTTTCCTGGTCCACCAAGAAGCAGAACTCTGTCGCACTATCCACAGCTGAAGCTGAATACGTAGCAGCAAGTTCGTGTTGTGCTCAATTGCTCTGGATTAAACAACAATTACTCGATTTTGGAATCGATGTTGGAACAGTTCCAATCTTGTGTGACAATACAAGCGCCATCAACATTGCAAAGAATCCTGTCCAACACAAACGGACCAAACATATTGACATAAGGCATCACTTTCTTCGTGACTGTGTAGACAAAGGGATGGTATCGATCATGTTTTGCCCCACTGAAAATCAAATTGCTGATATTTTTACCAAGGCACTAAGTAGAGAGCGGTTTGAACAAATCAGGCTAGACTTGGGGATGGTCAAAATTACATAAAACCCTCCTTGACTTACTCAAAATATCATGATATGTTTTATAAGTTTTGGAGTGCTTTAGATAATTATTTATCTCATGTATATCCCTTCATCTTGTAGAGGTTAACATGAGGACGTGGTCTTATATGCCGGAGTATTGTCGCAACAGGCATCAACGATTGGAACAGGTCAATTTACCAGGTAACACTTGCTGTGCAAAATTATGCTTATTATTGAGTCAAATATTTAAACCAGGCACATTCAACTTGTTTCATTCATCAACTTGTTTCATTCATCATTTCCCCCCACCACAAGCCAAAACTGAAATGCTCGAATTTTACGCACAAGGAAGTGTGCGTGACTCTGTTCTTTGCACAACTGCTCGAGGGGTTTCTCTCCGCCTCTCTTCCTCTGATCTTGGCCGTCTTCTTCAAATTCCTGCTGTTGGCTGGGCGCACTATGTCCGTCACGAGTGGCCTCCTCTAGACCAATTGCCATCTGCTTTGGAAATCACCCGGAAATTTACTGGGGAGCCCTCTCTCACCCACCATAGACGTGTCCAACGCAAGGAAATATCGCCTCTTCACAAACTATAGTTTGATGTGGTTCATAAGATCATCATTCCACGACAGGAGCATCGCTCTGAAGCGAGCTATTTGGACCTAACACTGATGGAACTACTCGATGAAGGTGTTCCAATCAACCTTCCTGCTCTCATGCTGCAGAGGGTTCTTGTTCAGGTTAAAAAGGGACATGCTCTTCCCTACGGATTTTGGTTGGCTACCATTGTTGAGGCCTCTTCCGTCCCAGTCCAGGTCTGGACCATGCAGACCACTAAAGATGTGATAGGACAGGTGGACCATCAGGTTTTACCTGGTTCAATACAGCGACCAGGCACTCCTCTGCATCGTCTTCAGATGACTCTCAATGCTAAGGATGCAGAATTGGCCCAGGAACGAGAAAGGTTTCAGCTAGAAAAACAGGCCCTCACTCTCAAAATTACGGAACTAGAGGAGACTCTCGTGAAGGAGCAAGCTAAACACACCGATATTGTTCATGCCCTTACCAAGCTCATCTCTTAACTCCGACCTCTCTTTCCAGCCTTTGTGTCCTCTCTTCCTTTTTGTGCCTTGTTTAAGTTGTTTGTCTCTTTTTCTTTTTTGCATGGCAGGTGGTTTGACTGGTGGTAGATCTTTTGTTCCTTTATTGTTGCTTATGTTGTGTACTCTCGTATATAAATATACATTCTCTGTTCTGTTCTACTGCTGGTTATACATGTTGGTTCTCCTTGCTTATACTTATCACTTTTCTTTTCGATGATGTCCAAAGGGGGAAGATGAGTTGAAATGCATATAGTTTAACCTTGTTTAACCTGTTTCATTATGGTTCGTTTAACCTGTTTCATTATGGTTCATTGTTATGAACAAGGATGGTGTCAACTCAGAAAATTTGTCATCATCAAAAAGGGGGAATTTGTTGAGACAAGGACTTTTGATGATTAACAAAATAAATGAAACAGGCAGATGAAACAGGAAAATTCATCAGGTTCATTCTACAGATAGAAAGACGACACAGAAAAGTGCAACACGACACAGCAGCAAGAAAGTGCAATGTACTATTGCAAACAGACAATACCTGGCACTGGAAATAAGGAGGAAAACAAGGAACATTATCTCAACTAAAACTCCTAAAAGAAGAAGGTTACAAAGAAGGAAATATTTTTTAAGAAGCATGAAAAAAGGGGAGAAGCATGAAATAAGGAGGATAACAAGGAATATTATTCCAAGTTGAACTCCTAGAAGAAGAAGGTTCCAAAGAAGGAAAGTTTGTCAAAAAGCGTGAGATGTGGATTGCAAAAAGGAATTTGAAAAGAAGTTGGAGAAGGAACTTTCTTACAGCTATAAAACCAGATTCAAGATTCACAACAAAGGGGGCAGAAAAGAGAGAAAAATGAAGCATAAGAAAGAACAATAAAATCGAAGTCTAGGGTTTTCTTTTGTTTCATAGGAAAGTTGTAAATCTCAGAGTTCATAACTGAGAGTAGTTTATCTTCAAGTTAGAGGTAACAAGAAGATAAGTTGAAACATAATCCTTGGGAGGATTGTGAGTAGTTTGTAGGTGAAGGTATAGAAGTAAGGTTATTACGAGTTGTAATTAACTTTTTGAAGGCTCACGTTGATTTTAATAAATTTGGAGAAATTCCTGTAGTGGTACAGGTCGTGGTTTTTACACCTATTGTGAGCTAGGTGTTTCCACGTAAAATCATTGTGTCTAAAGCGTTAATTCTGTACGATTGAAACAGGTCATCTAAACCTGTTCCAAACAAGTAGGCAAAATTAAGGTGCGCAGTTCTAACACGCGTCGTGCCTCTATAGTGGAGTCACACTTATGTTATTCCAAAATCTTTTATGGGGTTGGAAAAACTTGTTCCAAAACTTTTTGGAGAAAATACACTATGCGCGACTGGTCCGCGTCACGGACTGGGCTATTCCGAGGCTAAATTTTTTAAAAATTTTGTGAGGGACATTTCGGTCAATTTCCAACCCCTAATAAACTCAATACATGATCAAATTAGGTCATTTTGACGTAAAAAGGGTCTAAAACCCCATTCTAAGTCCTTTCTAAACAATTGGACAAGACTAGGGCTTGAGAGAAGAGGAGAAGAACGCATGGTTGAAGAATTCAAGGGAGAATGCTTGAATTTTATCATTGATAACTTTATCCCAGGTATGTAAGGATAAATTAAAAGCGTGAGATTGTTCTCTCATATGCCCCATAGATGGTCATAGAGGAGTTGAGAGTCTAAGGAAAAGTAAATTCCCTCCAAGGTTGTTGTGGTTCCAAACCATACAATGAAAATCCCCCCTTTCTCATTTCTTGTATTCCTATAGTTTACAAAATAGAAATTCCTCTATGCCATTGGATGATGAGATTTTCCATTCAACATCATTCATCGCTATCGACGCATATCTCACATTCTGAGGAATAAGGCAATCCTTGATGATCTCTGCCAATCCAACCCAAAGAGGAACAAATCCAACCTCATGCTAAACAATGTTCATGCCTTGATTATTATTTGGAAACTTTCCTTAGTCATATAGTAATCTACAACACTCAATTAGAGATTCATGAATGCTATCTTCCATGAACCATATATAGAACGATCAGCAGCAACATAAACATCAAAATAAATGAAGTTACAAAGATTAAATCATTCCAGGAAATCACTCAATCTTAAGATGGTAACACTATAATTCAGCTCATACCAAAGAAGATTTGAACTCTTCACAAAGTAACATCCAAATGATATGTACAAGACAACATAAAAGGATAATAACGAAATGAAAAAACAGAATTCATGAATGAGCAACACAAATTGAATCTTGAAAAAAAAAGGATCAGCATTGAACAGCAAACGATGAAATAGAATAGAATTCCCCAATCTTTTTATTGAGGCATGCATTATAAGAAATGATGCCACTCATCAATGATGGCCAGAAATATACAACAAGTAGTATTCGTGTTGATAAACTATTAGCATATATAATACAATGTCAATGTTCTATAGACAACTATCTAAAATATTGTTGGTATTTTGACTTTGCGCCTTGAGACTCTGCATCAATTTTGTATAACCAAATCACGAATGTGTGGCTGTGTCCTGAATGCTCTCTTTTGATGTGGCCTCTGTAAACATCCATGTGGCCTCTTCCTCTTCTTTGGGGGCAGGACATGGTCGGCTGATTTCAGAACATAGTGCTTCAACAGCATGTCCGCAGTCCAACGTGTGCTTGGGTTCTTGACAAGACAATTGCTCAAGAAATCTTTTGCATTGTAGATAGTTTGGCATTCTCTAAATTTGAATTACTTATAATGTGCAAAGATGAGAAAATCAATTCAATTACTTATAATATAGAGATATATTTATGAATACATAAAGTAATAATTAGGAGTTAAATAATTAATCGATTAAAACTTAATTTAAAAAAGACTTCTAAATGTAAAAGAGGTAGTTTAATGTTTTAACATAATTTTAATTACTCTTTTTCTTTTTAAATTTGCTATATTACATACTTTTATTAACAAAATATTTGATAATTAAAATTTTAGTTAATTTTAAAGTTTAAATCTTAGAAAAAATATTTTTTAAAAAATATTTTTCTCTCTCAACCTAAACAATTATTTAATATAGAATACTCGTAAAGCAAAAGTGAAGTGAATCTTGAAACAAAATAAATAAAATATAAAATAATATTTTTTTTAAATAAGACGATATAATATCATTAAAATAATGATATAGTATTTGAAGAAAAATCGTAAAAAAATGAATTTGTCTAAAAATGGGCAATTCATGCAACCATCGAAAATCTAGGGAAATTATGTAAATCACTTACGGGTTGCACTAAAATGTAATTACCTCAATTTCTTAATGATATTTTGCATTTTGTCAGTTCAATTTGGAACGAATCATACGCTAATGAAGAAAAAATCATTATTTGAGCAAGTCTCAAACCCACGCGCCCCTAATTCCTTTTCTTTCCTCTTTCTTCCTCACGCTTCCCTTCTTCCTCATCGCAACCAACAAACCCAAATTCTCCAACGGTTCAATTCGTTTCAAAGAAATTTCCGTTTGAGATTCTCCAACGGTTCAATTCGTTTCATTTAAGATTTCCTCAACAAATTTTGGAGCCGTTTGAGGATATTCCTCATTTTGGAATTCAAATTGGGTCTGTTGGAACCATAGGAATCTCCTATAAAGTCCCCTCTCCTCCCATGAAAAAGGGGCGGCCGTTCTTGATTGGAAAAACAGATCAAAATTTTCTTTCTTTAAACCCATTTCCCAGAAAGAGTGAGAGCTCTTGAAGCCAGAAATCTTGGGTTTCGAAATTGGACGGCTCATATCCAAGGCTTCGTTGTGGTTGTGAGAAGCTTCTAAGTTCGTCCCGTCCCAGTTCGTTGCTCCGAAGAAGGTAAAACTCCTCTTCTAGTTTTTACCTATTTCAATTATAAGTCGGCCGTTCTGTATTTAGGCCTTTTCGTTTAAGCATTTTGCTTTTTTGTTGATGTAGCTTTCTCTTGTGATGTGTATTGATCGATTGTAAGCACTAATGTTATTCGATGTTGTCATGCCTCATTTATTTGAATTGTTGATTTGTCTTGGATTTATCACTTGACTGCATCTTTCTGTTGAAAATTGTGAATTCGAATCCAAATGATTTGACCTAATATTTGCTCGTCATGGGACAAGGTTCCCCCTTCTTTCAGTTGAAACAATCTGAGATAATGTGACTATAGTATTCGCATTGTTTGGGTCTGTTTAATTCCAATCATCTTACAGGGATGCTTATTTGGATTCATTAGCTATTTTTAGCATTGTGTTGGCATTTTAGCTTCTTGAAACATGTTGTTTGATTCATTAGTCGGAGTTTAAGTGGCTAAATGACTTGTATATAATTTGAGATCTTCTTAGTAATTGTTGGTCTAAAACAGTGGTAGAATGTGGGTTGGTTCTTAGCTTGATTTAATTTCTGTCATTGCGTTCTTCTTAGACTACTAGCCTTCTCTAAGCATACAGGTTGTTTAACCTTCCTCTTGTTATATCCTCTTGGGTTTGGTTGTGTTATGTTTGGTTATTTTCTTATGAAATTTAACCTATTTTGAGGTTTAGACGTTTAGATACTTGTTTAAACAGTAGTTTGATTGATTAAAGTAATTATTTTCGTGTGTTTCTTTTGCTATTGAATTGAAAGCAGAGCAAGAACAAATTGAATCAAATGCCAACCTCTCTACTGGAAGGTGATAAAGTTTCTTCTCGTCAGGATGCTTCACTTCTTCCAGAAAGGTTTGTTCTTAATACACTCATCTCTTTTTATCTCTTAAGTTTAGTTATCCACCAGAACAATTTTGGTATTATTCTTTTGAAGATCCACATAAAGAA